>OX596148.1:50000-4850000 GCA_951394285.1 Epirrhoe tristata
AAGTCTCTGCAGATTCTTGTAATAAAACCTAGTTTTTTAAAGCTATCTATTGCGAGTTTTCTGATTTGAGTATGGAAAGTAAGTTCAGGTTCAAATGTAACACCGAGGTCTTTAGGTTAGCGGTCTTGTCAGAAGCTCCAAGTGCTCCAAGGCAAGTGGACCTAGTGAATGACATAACCTGACACTTAGCAATATTAAGATTTAATTTATTTACAATACTCCACATCCGTACAGCTTCTAGATGTTGTTGTAGGGCGTATCCATCATCTATAGATTTTACTGGACAATACAGCTTTAGGTCATCAGCGTATAAAAGACATTTTGCAATTTACAGGATTTTAATCAGGTCATCAACCATAATGTTGTCTATGAAGGGTTGGATTGAGATCCGGGCTTGACGCCAGTGTATTAGGATATCTCTAGGTATAACTTTAGAGTCAATAGTACATGATTTTTATGGGTTGGGGGGAGGGTGGAGGGGGGTGGGGTCCATCTTCCCCCCTGATACCACTTGCATCACTAGGAAGGGCAATGTTCTTGAGAAAAATCAATTAATATAACTTAACCTCAAACATACAAAACGGTATAACAATCATACTCGGAAAGTAGCTACCTATGTAATAAAGCTAAGGTACAACAGGAGCAAGTCGGTTCTGGCACTCGCCGGCCGCTACCGCGGCACGCTTCGCTCGGCTCGTGCGTGGTTTTTCACTATACACCTAACCACTCGTCGCTTCGCTCCTCGTTACCTATGCTATAGGTCTGTCAGCCTGGGTTTGGATTTAAGAGGGGGGGAAGGGAGGTCCCTCTTCCCCCCTGATAAATAAAACAATAAACATCATTTCGAGCATTTCCTCCACACGAAGACGACGTTTCTTAATTGGTGGTGCTTCTTCCACCTCAAACGAAGAGAAGCTTGAAGATAATACCTCAAGTTCCTCATAATAGCTCGATGATGGTTCCTCACCAGAACGGCTTGTGGAAGGCTGAGATTCTTCCATCATGATCCAAAGCATACTAACAATATTCAAACAAGAGCGGAATGAACACACAATGAGCGCGAAAAATGACAATACCTACAATGACACTGACATATGTTTTACGTTCCGTTTGCATCAATTTTACATGAAATTCTATACCATAGACAATACAACATAGATTTAGCTGTCAAATTGTCCATTCTAACGTTTCATTTCGCTTGTAATCAAATTTTTGAATCGAAATATTTTTTATTAATTTCTCGAAAACTATGCTATTCCTAGAGATAAATGTGGTCGATAAATAATCGGAGAGCAAACCCCTACCGGTTTTAAACCTTTTTAACCCTCAAATCGCGTTCAGCAACTGCAAAGTCAAGCCTATCTCTATGATATTAGGACTATAAAACATTAGTCAATCGAAAGGATCCCCACCTGACGTCACTGACGTCTATGTGTTTTTGCAGTTCTAAACCCAATAGCCATGGGTAACTCAGGTAAAAATCGTGATCTGTAGGTTTAAGGTATTTTTGAATCATGATGTATACCTGAATCACAACTCAACAGCTCCAACAGTCCTAAAGTTTCTTTAGTTTATTATTCTAAAATATTTTTCTAGTTGTAAGGGATGGTGTACGGCATCCCTTATATTTGTTTATGGTTTATATAGTTTTTAGCCCTATCGAGAATGGAAATAATTGCTGTTTTAGTCTGTGGTCTCCGACATCTCTCGTCTATGGTTGTAATGACAAAGACAGTTCAAGTCAAGCTTTGGTCTTATTTTAAACATTAAATTACATTGGCCAGTTCATAAATTACGTTAACATAATTATATTACTACCATTTAATAAAAAAATAGCCTGATGTTATTATAATAAACGCTAATTAACGCTTTGCACTAAGATAAATAAAACGGAAGTTGTATTGCAACTTCCGTTTTATTTATTTCGTTTGCCCGGAAGCTACACACAGCGCCATGCAGCACGATAGATGGACGCGGCAGCAGTCGTAAACTCAAACCTGAGTTTCAATAATAGACCTTATTCCTAGGAGTTAAAATCGAAATTACTAATTGATATTAGTCAGTTCTTCAGTCAAATACGTACGTCGTACTTCAGATCAATCAGTCAAACTCAGCTTTTCGATTAAAGACCTTAACAGTATTGAAATAAAACACAATATAGGTATCGGAGCTTTTGGACTGATGGAGAAGGATGGATTTGATCTGTTAGGGTCTGTTTACGTCATTTTTTCGAATAAAGACTTTAACGCCATTAAAATAAAACACATTTCAATATTGCATGATCTTGAGTTTCGTTAGACTTTAATGACTTTTTGGTTCTGAGCATCGGAAAGACGTAGACGGATTCGATGTACAGGTACTGTTTACGTTACAGATCGGTTTTTTGAATAAAGACTTTATCTTCATTGGAATAAGAAACAATATATTATTGAATTGTCTAGAGTTTTCTTTTACTTGTACGACTTTTTGGTTCGGAGCATTGATTGACATGATGGAGAAGGACGGATTTGATGTATATTATCAGTTTGTCTGTTGTCACAGCTTCGCTTTTCAAATAGAGACTTTAGCGCTATTGTAATAAACCACAATACAATATTGACTTGCCTTGGATTGGGACGGAATTGGATCTGTTGAGCCGAAATATTTTGCCAAGACTTGAAAGACGTATACCGATTTCGGTTGAGCTGCGAGTTATGAGTACATATCCATCCTTCTACCCACGGCTAAAACCCAACATACTTACCTAATGAGTCCACAGTCAGTACCTCTACTACGCTTTTATTTCTTTATTTGTATGTAGGTATTCGGAATGCTTTTCTGTTTGCTGTAATTGAAGAGTAGGTATCTAGTAAATAAGAATGCTAAAACAACAAAACACAACATATTATGAGAAGATTTATTTATAAACCGAAATAAGCAACACAAACACCTTAAACTACAACAACAGTAAGAAAAACACAACAATAACTGAAAACTGAACCAATTTCAGGGCAAAACGGGCCGAAATACAGCGAAAAAACAGTTCAAATTTTTCATTCAAGTGACATTTTGACAAGACTTTTTTTTTTTTTTTTTTTGGCTTCGCAAAAAGTGTGCATGCGCCATTTTTCATTGTAAAAATTAAGGAAACAAAAGTTATGAAATACCGCGGACTAGGACGGGTCAGGAGAGGTAGTGGATACAGGTAGGAATTATAACTAAATATTAATAGAATAAGTAATATAAAAATATGTAAAATTAAATATTAATATTATTGTTAGAAATAAAAGAAGCTAGACAATTATAAATATTAGAATCTAAAGAAGAAAGAAGTACAGTAATATTGGTTGGAAGAGGAACATTACAAGATAAGAGATCACAAAAGAAAGAGGCATGGTCATACTGTGGACAAGCAAAGAATATATGATTTGTATCTCCAAATTCATCTCCACAAGTGCAGGTCGGTTCAGAAATGATTTTCATCTTCGATAAATGTGCTGGGGTACATGAGTGCCCCAGACGCATTCGTATAAGTATAGAAGTGGCACTAGCCGTGGGTAGAAGGATGGATATGTACTTATAACTCGCAGCTCAACCGAAATCGGTATACGTCTTTCAAGTCTTGGCAAAATACTTCGGCTCAACAGATCCAATTCCGTCCCAATCCAAGGCAAGACAATATTGTATTGTGGTTTATTACAATAGCGCTAAAGTCTCTATTTGAAAAGCGAAGCTGTGACAAACTGATAATATACATCAAATCCGTCCTTCTCCATCCTTCAGTCAATCAATGCTCCGAACCAAAAAGTCGTACAAGTAAAAGAAAACTCTAGACAATTCAATAATATATTGTTTCTTATTCCAATGAAGATAAAGTCTTTATTCAAAAAACCGATCTGTAACGTAAACAGTACCTGTACATCGAATCCGTCTACGTCTTTCCGATGCTCAGAACCAAAAAGTCATTAAAGTCTAACGAAACTCAAGATCATGCAATATTAAAATGTGTTTTATTTCAATGGCGTTAAAGTCTTTATTAGAAAAAATGACGTAAACAGACCCTAACAGATCAAATCCATCCTTCTCCATCAGTCCAAAAGCTCCGATACCTTTATTGTGTTTTATTTCAATACTGTTAAGGTCTTTAATCGAAAAGCTGAGTTTGACTGATTGATCTGAAGTACGACGTACGTATTTGACTGAAGAACTGACTAATATCAATTAGTAATTTCGATTTTAACTCCTAGGAATAAGGTCTATTATTGAAACTCAGGTTTGAGTTTACGACTGCTGCCGCGTCCATCTATCGTGCTGCATGGCGCTGTGTGTAGCTTCCGGGCAAACGAAATAAATAAAACGGAAGTTGCAATACAACTTCCGTTTTATTTATCTTAGTGCAAAGCGTTTAGTTTTTTTATTAAATGGTAGTAATAATTCATGTTAACGTAATTTATAAACTGGCCAATGTAATTTAATGTTTATTAAAATAAGACCAAAGCTTGACTTGAACTGTCTTTGTCATTACAACCATAGACGAGAGATGTCGGAGATCACAGACTAAAACAGCAATTATTACCATTCTCGATAGGGCTAAAAACTATATAAACCATAAACAATATATAAGGGATGCCGTACACCATCCCTTACAACTAGAAAAATATTTTGGAATAATAAACTAAAGAAACTTTATCTATAAGATGTGGATTGGTAAAGGTATTTATTTGAATATTGCAACGTAGTGTCATCAAGTGACATAATTTTTAAACCATTAAGCAAACTCCAATACTGTTGATAGAACCTTTTATTCTGTACTTTTTTTTTTTTTTTTGTCTGTACTTAGTACTTACGTTAAATCATAGATGGCGATAAAGGCTACTATTCCGTTTAAACTTTATATTGTAGGTGATGATTTTTTATATTATTTTAGCCCTGTTGGAGCTGTTGAGTTGTAATTCAGGTATACATCATGATTTAAATATACCTGAAACCTACAGATCACGATTTTTAACTGAGTTACCCATGGCTAAGTGGCACGTTTATTGACAAGACTTACTTTTGCATTTCAACAAAACCATAGAGCATGCATGCCCATCATGTCCATGCATGGTACCTTTTTCCTAATATATATGGACAAAACCATAGATTTAGCATGGTACCTTTTTGTACATCCTATATAATATGGACAAAACGGTTAGGAACTGCCTCGGCCTTGGATGGAGTAACTAAAATGACGTAATACGTCAAAGTTTTAAGGTCGATTCACACATATCAGTGTTGCTTCCGTTCCGGCACCGGCACCGGCACAGTGAAAAATATTCTTTCATACATTCTCTATGAAAGTATCTACACTTGTCCGTGTCAGTGTTGCTTCCGTGCTCGCAGTGTCCGTTCCGGCACCGGCGATCACGGAAGGATTGATTGCCACCGATATTTTTTGCCGGATCACGGACGCCGGCAAAAAGATGGACGAGCGATTGATAGAATTGGTTCGTGAAAACCATGTGTTGTATGATTTATCTCATGGAAAATACATGGATGCAAAATACAAAAACAATTTGTGGAACCAAATAGTGTATAATAATAAAAAAATAAAATATTATAGTGTATAATATCCATATAGTGTGAAATATTCTCCTTCTGTCTCTCTTGATTTCCATGCATCATGGACCCATTTTCTCTTTTTTCCTATTTTTTGATCTTCTTCTTCTTCGTCTAGAGCAATAGCTATCATTGCTAGTTCCGTAGTGTTGAAGAGAGCCATACCAACAATGACGACGGACACGTTTTTTACTGAAGCTCCGTGAACTGAGCACTGACAATGTGTGAATAGACATCACTGAAGCAGCACTGAAGCACTGTGCCGGAACTGTGCCGGAACGGAAGCAACACTGATATGTGTGAATCGACCTTTAAGGTCGATTCACACGTGTCCGCCGTCATTGTTGCTATGGCTCTCTTCAACACTACGGAACTAGCAATGATAGCTATTGCTCTAGACGAAGAAGAAGAAGATCAAAAAATAGGAAAAAAGAGAAAATGGGTCCATGATGCATGGAAATCAAAAGAGACAGAAGGAGAATATTTCACACCATATGGATATTATATATAATATTTTATTTTTTTATTAATATACACTATTTGGTTCCACAAAATGTTTTTGTATTTTGCATCCATGTATTTTCCATGAGATAAATCATACAACACATGGTTTTCACGAACCAATTCTATCAATCGTTCGTCCGTCGTTTTGCCGGCGTCCGTGATCCGGCAAAAAATATCGGTGGCAATCAATCCTTCCGTGATCGCCGGTGCCGGAACGGACACTGAGAGCACGGAAGCAACACTGACACGGACAAGTGTAGATACTTTCATAGAGAATGTATGAAAGAATATTTTTCACTGTGCCGGTGCCGGTGCCGGAACGGAAGCAACACTGATATGTGTGAATCGACCTTTAAGGTCGATTCACACATATCAGTGTTGCTTCCGTTCCGGCACAGTTCCGGCACAGTGCTTCAGTGTTGCTTCAGTGATGTCTATTCACACATGTCAGTGCTCAGTTCACGGAGCTTCAGTGAAAAACGTGTCCGTCGTCATTGTTGCTATGGCTCTCTTCAACACTACGGAACTAGCAATGATAGCTATTGCTCTAGATGAAGAAGAAGAAGATCAAAAAATAGGAAAAAAGATAAAATGGGTCCATGATGCATGGAAATCAAGAGAGACAGAAGGAGAATATTTCACACTATATGGTTATATATTATAAACTATATATTTTATTTTTTTATTATTATACACTATTTGGTTCCACAAATTGTTTTTGTATTTTGCATCCATGTATTTTCCATGAGATAAATCATACGACACATGGTTTTCACGAACCAATTCTATCAATCGCTCGTCCATCGTTTTGCCGGCGTCCGTGATCCGGCAAAAAATATCGGTGGCAATCAATCCTTCCGTGATCGCCGGTGCCGGAACGGACACTGAGAGCACGGAAGCAACACTGACACGGACAAGTGTAGATACTTTCATAGAGAATGTATGAAAGAATATTTTTCACTGTGCCGGTGCCGGTGCCGGAACGGAAGCAACACTGATATGTGTGAATCGACCTTTAGTCGAGTTGCCTCAGTTGCCTTTTCGAGGTGGTTACTTCGCGGTGTCCAATGTGTCCATATAAACTCCATAAAGGCATAAACATAAACAACTGTGCCCCCCCTAATGTAACACAGATTTCAATAATGTGACATGATGCTAAAATTGTTTTTCACTAAAATATGATAAAAAATATACTCAAAGGATATGTGTCGTAGAAATGAGTGGCGTGTTATCTCGGAGTAGAGTGAGTTCGGAACAGTTGGACCTATTGCTGTCGTTTATGGAAGAGCACCCGGAGTTCGCAGCCGGCAAGCTCTCTATCTACTCGCGGTTCAGTGCCAGCAAGCTCTGGCGGCTGCTGGCGGAGCGCCTCAACGCCGCGGCGCACGACTCGGCCGGCGCGCACAAGTCGCCCGACAAGTGGTGCCGGGTCAGTCTCTACTCTCATCCTCTACTCATCATAGTCACTACTCGTACTCGCTCGCTTAACCCACCAGGCCCAGCTTCATTGTCAACTATAACCCGGTCAAATTCGCTCACAATTGAGCTTGCTTTAATTCGTATAAACTGTAAAAAAAATGTGGGGCAAACTTGAAGATCATACATAATTATTTGTATAAGTATATCGTTTTTTTTAAGACATCCTTTTAGTGTCGCATCTGCCCCATCTCTGGGCCTTGAGCTAGCGCTTGGCTTAAGGGGCTCTTCTCTTCAATCTTTTGGATTTTGTGGACCTTTTCATGAAATTGACAGCAGATCATTGGATGCGCTCGGAACAAGATCTAAGTTTGTTTAGTACCTATGTCTTGTATAACTGTCATATTGTATTGCATTTGTAGGATCTAGTTTTGCTGTAAACTTTATTGCTGTCATAATAAAGTTGTAACATGTAGGTAGATTTACATGGTTTTTTTGTAGCCCAGTTTGTAACCAGCTCCTGAGCTGAATAAACGATACTCGTCTAAATATGTGTTTGCATCATCATTGTGTAATCAGGACATAATAGTAACATCGGGTACTTCCAAGCCGTGATCATAACTTGTTGTTGGTGACACACCGGAGCACTTGCAATCGTGCGCAGCATTTTAGATTGGAAGAAGCGTTGAATTATGTCCAGATTTGAGTTTGCAGCCGAGCCCCACACACACAGTTGGGCTCCATACGACCATATTGGCTTCAAGATGCATTTGTAAAGGAGTAGTTTGTTCTCTAGGGATAGTTTAGATTTCTGGGATGCAGCTTGCAAATCAAAAGAGTTTTCAGAGCTGTAAGCCAAGTGCTTCTCTTCCAGAACCAGCCGTACATAGTATTTGTTCCGCCCGACATGTATGGAGAGATTTCTTAAAATCCTAGAAACGCTCTTCCATACTAACAATGTTACAATCTATGGGCTGTTTAGCGACTGCGCATTTCGCATTATATCGTTTTGACCTATGTATGTGTTGTGACGGTAAAATCGAACGCTTTTTTATCTTCTAGCCCCCATCCTCGATACCGTCCGAAAAGGAAAAAAAAACTATTTTCTCGAAAAATAAAAAACCATATTTTTTTTTAAATGCAGTTCTTAATCCCACTAATAGAATAAACCTGAATGTTTGTAAGTTTGTTAAGATGTTTGTGTTTCAATCACGCCTAAACCAGTGAACCGATTTGAATGAAACTTGGAATAGGCGTAGATACCTGGAATAGTTAATCAACGCGGGCGAAGGGTGAAGCCGCGCGCAGTAGCTAGTATCTAAATCGAGCCCGTAAGTAAATCCAAATATTTTTCCTCAAGTTTAGCCGTTTCTCTCTAAAGGCCTCAAAGGTTTGCTGGAAGAAAACTCTTTGTAGGGTTAAGCTCGCCTTTGTACATGTACTTTTTTTATGTTATTATCCTGTGTGTATCTATTTGTACAATAAAGAATTAAGAATTAGATTTTCCCCTCTGAGGGCGCTCTCAAAAAGTAACCCTGTTTATAATTGGTATTGCAGTATTGGGCAGACATAAAATACAAAGCGCGCAAGAAGTCGGCGGCAGGCGGAGCCCTGGGGGATCTGTCCAGCGCTGAAGAGCGCGTGCAAAACATTTTCAACAACACCCACCGAGAAAGTAATTTTTTATTATCATCATAATGATTTTTTTTAATTTTTGCCGATGATCTGCAGATTATTGACATCCTCTGCACTAATAGGGTAAGTAAGTTCGTACGAGTCAGTGACCAACTCTGTGCCAGAGTTTTGATGTCGCCTTAAGGTCTGCATCAGGACGGCTTGACAACAGGCTACAATCCCTTCAACACTATAAAAATGCATACAGGAACATTCTCCGGTTTGTGCAGAACTGTTGAGGATATGGATAATTAATTATTGGGTTGGCTATGGGGTGGTATGGTAGTGGACTGGGTACTGGGGAAACTATGGGAACTATGACACCCGCCGAAACAATCTTAAATGGAGGTACAATTTAGGCACATTTTTTTGGTTTGTTTGTGATTGTGTTGCTGTATTCAACATAGTACCTGTCACCCCTAAGCATGTTAATGATCTGCTGATCATGCAAACATTCATTCACATTCATTTTTATGTATTAATAAATTGCAATTGAATTGAATTGATTAAGCCTCGTACGGACTAGGCGTTTCAATGCACGCATCCACAAGAACGTTAGTCCGTACAAACTTGCAGTTTTTGCAGTTGCCTGGGTACCTATGCGTACTATTGCGTACCCGACTACGCGGACATTGGAACGCTTAAATCCGTACAAGGCTATATTGTAGCTGTTGAATCATTATTCTCAGCTGCTTACATACTCGTTGATAGTCTTTGTTTGTATTTACATAGCACCTTCACATAAATAACATTTACTATTCAAGCAAGTTCTGAGAATTTTATTGCATGCTTTGGTGTCCTATAATTAAAAAAAACACATTGTTCTAAGACCTTAGTTATAACTATAATCATATAATTCCATGTGATTTCTTTGTCGGGTGCCCTAGTTAAATAAATAAAAAACTAGGTTACAATCACAATCCATCTGTGCGAAATCTCGAATGAAGCTCCGGATCGCGCGCTACGGAACGAAGAACTGTACGTTTACTCGCGCCCGACGTGGAGCAGCGCCTATCGAATTGCGCAACGTTTCCGTAGCGCGCGATCCGGAGCATCATTCGAAATCTCTCTGTCGTTGTAATAAATAAAACCAGCCAAGTGCGAGTCGGAATCGCGGTTCCGTACCATTATCTATGCTTACTATAAAAACGGTCAAAAATCACATTTGTTGTACGGGAGCCCCTTAAATATTTATTTAATTCTGTTCTTTAGTATTTGATGTTATAAACGCAACAGAAATACATCATCTGTGAATATTTCAACTGTCCAACTATCACGGGGACATGCGGACGGACAGACAAACAGACAGATAGACAGCGAAGTCTCAGTATAGTAATAGGGTCCCGTTTCACCCTATGGGTACGGAACCCTAATAAAGATGGTTGTCGCAGATCAGGGCGCGGGCTCGCGATCGGCGCGGCGCGGCAGCTCCGACGAGGAGCGCAAGCCCGGCCCACTCGTGGAGGACGACATGTGCTCCGAGGCGGGCGGCGCGGGCGGCGCGGCGGGCGCGGGGGGCGAGGGGCCCGCGCCGCGCCTCGCCACCGAGGAGCTGCTCGCCGAGGCGGCCATGCGCAGCGCGCTCGCCGCCGAGAAGCAGGCCGAGGCGGTGGCTCAGGTATCTTCGCACCTTACACTCGTCTCTCTTACGATCTATCGGTCCGCTCGACCCGACCCGCTCCCCGCCTGTCGGCCGACCCGACTCTTGATCGTGCGTGACGGGACGCTCATCCGGATGTTCGCTGCGTTCTCCGCAGGCTGTGGAGCTGCTGCGCGACCTGGTGTCGCTGCTGCGCGCGCGAGGCGGCGGCGGCGGCGGCGGCGGCGAGGGCGGCGAGCACCTCGGCGCGCTGCACCACCACCACCGGCTGTAGCTAGCGCAGGCCGGCGAGCGCGGCGACGCGCGCCCACGTGCGGTCCGCCTGCAGGCGCGCGCGCGCCGCGCCGTGCGCGAGCACCGCGCGCAGGTGCGCCGGGCGCGCGCGCAGGTCGGCGGCGCGCGCGCGCAGCCCGCGCAGGTGCGAGGCGAGCGCCGCCGCGACCACGCGCTTGTACTGCGCGGTGGTCAGCCCGGCGGCCTCCTCGACCGCCTCCTCCGGCGAGCGGCCGGCGCTCAGGCAGTGCAGCGCGACCAGGTTGGAGACGCCGGGCCGCGTCGCCGGCTCGTAGGAGACGTGCGGCGCGCAGTCGGTGACCGCCTTGCGCAGCTTGAGCTCGATCGCGTCGTCGTCGTCGGTGAGCAGCACGCGCGAGCGCTCGTCCGGCTCGGACTTGGACATCTTGCGCGCGGGGTCGCGCAGGCTGAGCACGCGGTCGCTGCCGTCGTCCGCCAGCAGCGGCCGCGGCTCCGGGAAGGCGCGGCCGTGGCGCTTGTTGAAGGCGCGCGCGAGCTGCGCGGCCACCTGCAGGTGCTGCAGCTGGTCGCGGCCGACCGGCACGTGCGTGCCCGCGTGCAGCAGCACGTCCGCCGCCTGCAGCACCGGGTAGAGCAGCAGGCCGAGCGGGCGCGGCGCGCCGCGGTCGTCGGGGCGCGCGGCGCGCTCGCGGTACTGCGGCAGCGCGGCGAGGCGCGCGTGCGAGGCGAGGCAGGCGAGCAGCCAGCACAGCTCGGCGTGCCGCGGCACGGCGCTCTGCACGAAGAGCACGCTGCGCTCGGGGTCCACGCCGCTCGCGAGCGCCAGCGCGCACGTCTCGAGCACGCGCTCCTGCAGCGAGCCGCCCTGCAACAAGCGTCAGCCGCTGGAGCCGTCCGTCCGTCGGGACTCGACGGACTGCGAGAGCGAGGCGGCCCATGGATTATGGATTCTGACGGATGTTGAAGATGGCCGACGGAAGGAAAGATTTGTATGTTCCCTTTCGATACCTACCCGTTCATCCCGCCCTGATATCCGCTGAATGATATTAAAAAGGTTTATGAACACATAAGAGAATGTTTGTTTCTTATCTGTTCAGTGTTCGTAGCCTTTGAGCAGGTAACCCAAGAAGTGTTCCGATCGAAGGCTACGGTGGCCAAAGGAGATAGTGCTATTGATGATGGAGTGTCATTTTATAATACATTCAGTGCAGCAATGGCATAAATTAAAATATGTTGGAGTTGCCTCGGTTAGCTTGGTAGGTTGTAGCTCTGTGTCCAGGTTGTGAGTGTGGTTGTGCTTCGGTCTGAGTGATGGGTCCGATTCCCTTCACAATTGAGAATTTTAGATCTGTGACCTGATGGTGTATTCAGGTAGTATTCGATCAGTCAACCAGATGACTGTTGCCATTAGGTATACAAACTATTATTTGCTATTATATAATAAAGGAAAAGTATCTAGGGATAGACGAGAAACTTGCATGGAAATTACATATCGATCATTTAAAGTGTCATACCATTATCCATATCTAACACCTACCTAAATTATTTATAAAAACAACTGGACAAGTGCGAGTCGGACTCACCCACCGAACACCGAGGCGCGAGGGTTCCGTACAAAGGACTAAGTAGGTACGTAGGTTCTTAGGTGGGTCTTTAGGCGCGTTAGCGTCATAGAGGAAATTGTATACTTAGCGTTAGCAGTTTTCGAGATGAGTAAAAAACTTTAATTTCGCGTCCAGAGAGTCACGTGACACGTGACGCTTACGACACCGGCTTACTACATACATGACTTGCAATCAATTGTCATCCCTTTAGAGCTCAACCAATCTCACAATACGAAAATGGTATTGAAGTCTTGTGAATTGAGTAATGGCAATATTGCCATGAGCTATAAGGGTTAAAACGGGATAAACTATGATATATCGGGATAAACTAAGTTAAGTTCACCTTAAGTTTACCTTTTGGGGGAGACCTTTGCCCAGCAGTGTGCACTGCAGTGCAGCCCAGCAGTGCTGGACAGTATAAGTTAAATTAAAATAAAAAGTTTAGAACCATTACCGAAGCCTCGTTCCGTTTTCACTTCTGTCAGAGTGCCACTAATGTTTTTGAAGTGAAAACTTCTTTAGGCACGTTAGCGACAGAGGAAATCGTTTTGAAATGAGTAAAAAACTTTTTTTTTAATTTTCGGCTGGTGAAGTCACGTGATCTAAGACGCTAGACGACACCGGTTTATTAGATAACTTGTAATAAATTGTCAGTCATCCATCCCAATGGTTATTTAAATATTGTGAATTAAAGAAAATAATAGCAATATTGGCAAACTTGGTAATGGTCACTATGATATCTGATCTGATCAGTCGCTGCACGAGTTTCTGAAGTGTGCGTTACCCTAGCTGGAAAGTGTCTCCTAGAGAGATTTGAGAATGAGGAAAAATTAGTGCCTACTGAGCTATAAATGTGCGCGAAATTAAAAATTTGTGCATATTGTAGTTTTTGAAATAAAGGGAAAAAACGTTTCCAGCTAGGGTAACGTTGCTCCAGCTGGAAAATTCTAAACCAATGGTCGGAGAGAGATGAATTGTATATCGACAGATAGCTTATATTTGTGCATATTTGTGCGCCAAAAAAAAAATTTGTGCGACTTAAGGTTTTCGAGATATTGCGTTTTCTAGATTTTCCAGCTAGGGTAACGTTTTGAAAAATCGTGTTTCTCAAAAACTACTGTATGTACGCCTGTAGAAAATATATACACGAGTAGCTCTTATTTTGGGCTAATTTGTGACGGAATCAGATTTAGGAAAATATTTATAGTTTTTGAGTTATCGCGTTTTTTTTAAAAACCTTAAAATGATCGTAGCGTCTAAATTTGACCATGCACAAGGTCGCTGAAAACTGTATTCGGTCCGTCTCGACGCCTATAATAACCACACAAAATTTCAAAAGTGTACATACTTGCATTATTGAATAATTTAACTAAAAGTAAAAAAAATGGTGTCATAACTTTGAAGTCAACCTACAAGAAAACGGCGCAACCCACGATTTGTGCGCTTGACCAAAAATTAGTGCTTCTTATCAAAAAGCATTGTGTAAAGTTTCAGCTTCCTACGTTTCGTATTTATCTCGTTATTAAGCTAAAACCAAAATAGTAAACCCATGTTGGTTAACCGAACAATTTCGAAAGGCTACTAAAAAGCGACGGTTTCATTCATTATGAATCCCTATATCCCTTGGTCACGCCATCACGCGTGAACGGCTGGACCGATTTCGCTAAATTTTTTTTTGTTGTGTTTGTTATTGTCAGGAGAAGGTTCTTAGGACAGAAAAAAATCTATATATTAATCGTGGAGGGCGTGAAATAAAGGTTGAAAGTTTGTATGGGGAGTTGATCGTTCCAGTTAAAGGCAACAGATGGCGCTATTACTGCATTTTTTAAGTTTCTTGCAGATTTCAGTTCTATTTAGATGTTTTCAAGTATGTTATTTCGCTGACAAAGTCGCGGGTACCAGCTAGTGACATATAAGAATGCGATAACATAAATCTACTGCTGCTTATTACATAAAAGTTGAACCTTGGTTGACACATGTAAAAACAAAACTGTTACCACAAAAAAGCGTTCTATGTACAAGTATTTATTTTATTTTATTTTATTGGAAAACTAACAGCTTTATAACAACTTCATAGAACATTCAGAAAAAATTAACAGGGGTAAGCCTTAACAAGTTTTCGCTAATAGGTACAATAGAAGTGGAAGTAAAAATTATAGTAGTCTTAAATCTAACATAAGAAGGTAACCTAAAGTGTAATGAATTAGGTTTGAAATATTATAAAAAAAAAAAGAAAGAAAGAAACAGAGCTATATGAATCGATTATTCTAGGATAATTAGATCACGATGTATAAGGGCTATGAGATTAGATTCAAGGGTTTCGGGATATTTTCCGAACCAGTTGAGCAAAAAGTTATCGTTAATAAGTTTTCTAAACATATTCCACGATAGTTCGTTAGAGGGCAGGGAGAATAGAGTTGGAGGTGACTTTTGCGGGATGTGATGGGTGGCGTAACAAGCTTTATTTCAGCCAGTAGGGACCAGAGATGGGTAATCACCCGGGTAAAAACCCTGAGGTGGGTAATAACCTAGTTATCACCCACTTCAAACCACCCACTGGGTGGTTTGAGCGGGTGAAAACGATTTAAGTAGTAATTAATGACAATAAAGACTAATAAACGAAGTCCCTGCCTGGTTCCCTTATTTTTATTTAATACTAGCTGACCCGCGCAACTTCGTCTGCACATTATTAGGATTCAAGTGTAGGAGTAGCTTTCAAAACTCGAAATGATCGTATCGGAGCGGAGGTCGACTCCGCTTTAGTAGAAACGCCACCTAGGAGAAAAAGTAAAAAGCAGTTTTGACCTCGGTGATATAGATGGCGTTCTAACCAAAGCCAAGGAAAAAGTATTTTGTATCAAAAAATCTTAATTTCGGATGTATTGATGAGTGGAAATATACATGTTACATGTTTATCAATTATTTAAAAATCATTTATCATGCAAAATGAGAAAAAAAAAACAAAAAATCTGCAATGCAAAAACAGAGCAAAAAGTGGCGGTCACCCATCATCTTTATGACCTCGCCCAGGGTCGCTCAACTTTTTTCCCCATACAAAATTGCAACCCTTATTTTCACGCCCCCTTATAAATATTTAAAGAAAAAAGTAGCCTATGTCCGTCCCAGGGGTATAATCTTTATCCATCAGCTTAATCTGTTCAGCGGTTTGGACGTGAAAGCCTAACAAACAGACAGACAGACAGAGTTACTTTCAGATTTATAATATTAGTATGGATGTAATCAGCGTAAGACTGCGGGCGCGCCCGCTCATGGCCTGAGAATGAAAAAAATTGAAGGAAAGACGAACGATCACAAAATATAGGATGCTAACGCGAACGACTGTGTGCATAGACACCGCGTGGATGGATGAACCTGACCGCCACTTTTTGTACCTACTCTAGATTTTTTTTATTGAATTTAATGATTGCATGATTGAAATTAATGATAAACATGTTCTAAGTAAGTACCTACCTAATTACCTATATTTCGAATTTACGACATTTAATTTAAATTAACTATCGTTAGATTCGTCTTAATAAAATAACCAAAGTTACTCAATTTTTTTTGAAAATAAAAAAAACCAGTGGCACTTTGGAAGTGCCGACCAGAAGTGAAAACTTGAACAATTAGGTAAGTATAATACCTAGTGATTTTAATGCTGTATACTTTTTAAAACATAATATTTGAATGAATACAGTTTCATCAAAAATCTAAACGAAAATTTGTTCATGCCTTATTTTGTTTGCCATTTTATTCGAAATCAGAACCAACCATCACCACCACTAAACAACTACCTACTATATTCTACATTTCACCCGTTTAGAAAATGAGCTTTTATAAATTTAAAAATATTGCCGTAAAAGTTTACCGAGTACAGAACTAGATGGCGCTACTGGTACATTAGATCGCGTTATCGTTTTGTCAGGGTTATAGAATAGAATAGAATAGAATAAAGTTTTATTTTCTCCACATATACACAGTTACAAAATAGTTATCACTTCAAAATCGCGCACCGTGGCGTCTGCTTGGATATTTCATTAGCCATTACCAAATTTGCAAATATTGCTATTTTTTTTCTTCATTTCACATGACTTAAATTGCCATTAGGATGACAAATGACAATTGATTTCAAGATATGTACTAAGCCGGTGTCGTAACAAGGCGAATCCAAGGTTTTACTCATCCAACTCAAACTGCCCAACGCAGTTAAAGAAGTTTTCACTTAAAAAAAAAACAAAGTGTCGGCAGGAGGCAACCTATGCCTGCACTCAATGGGACGCCCCGGCCGCCCCGTAGTGCCTGGGACATTGTTCGTCCAACCATCCTCTCAGCTTAATCGACCTTATCCACAGGAAATACAACGTCAATACGTGTGGTACGTTAAGAGCTCGTGTTAATGAGCATATAAATAAGCACGGCCAGGATTCGAACCTACGACTTTCGGATTGAAAATCGTGACTCAACCCCATTCGGCCAACACGTCTGTTAAAATATAACACTACTTTTACTACACATTTTATAACAAAACTCATTTTCACCCAGCAAAATGGGTGATAATGGGTTAAAACCGGGTTTAAACCCAAACAACCCGGTTATAACCCGAATGGGAAGAATGGGTTTAAACCCATTACCCATCTCTAGTAGGGACGAGCAGTCGATTCTACTAGATGCTATGTTGTGGACAAAGGAGAGATCAGCAGCCTCTCTTCTTCTAAAAAGAGGTAATATGTGATGATGCCTACAGCTCTTAGCGTAATCAAAATCAATATTTGAAATGTTTGCCTTAAAATTAATATAGCGTAGGAATTTCCTTTGCGGTTTTTCGAGAATATTGATATATTTATCATAACAAGGATTCCAAGCTTGGGAAGCGTATTCGAGTTGGCTACGAACCAGAGAGCAATAGAGGATTTATGGTTTTTAGAATTTTAAAGTCTTTGGTGGATCGAAACACAAACCCCAATGCTTTCATAGCTTTTGATACAATGTTTTCAATATGTTTTGCAAAAAGAAGCTTAGAATCGAGAGTTACTCCTTGATCAACAACGGAGTCGGTTCTTATAAGAGAGAGATTTAAAGATTGCTTTTCTAGGGATAAGTTTTTAGTTAGTCTCAGTCTAAACTCAGTTCATTTTCTTGTAATAAGACAGATTCAAATCTAAACTAAGAAGTATATTATCTACCCCCCCACTAGCTTTATGCTACGCTTGCTCATAGTTATCTGCTTAATTGAATTGAAAAAGCTCTGGCTCCAGAAGTGAAATATCTGACCTTTAATTAATTTTAAGTATATTTTGTATCTCATTAAAAAATAACTGTATTGTGTTTGTACCTATGAGATTAAATGTCTTTACATCTAATTTGGTTAGTTTTATTGTTATCACCAAAGAGAAGCTCCGCGTTGGGTCTAGTAACTTGAGTGTAACTTGAGCTAGCTAAGGCTAAGGATGGTGCACCTGCGGCGTGGTGAGCGCGTGCAGGTCGGCGATGAAGAGAGTGAGCGGCTCGCCGCGCTCCTGCAGGCGCACGCAGCGCTGCAGCGCGCCGAAGTAGTTGCCCACGTGCAGCGTGCCCGTCGGCTGCACGCCCGACACCACGCGCCGCTGCCACGCCTCGCCCTCCGTCTCTTCCGGCTCGTTCTGCAACAGACGACGCCGCGGTTCATTCAGCGCGACCCATGCCTGGCCGTGTGCAAGCCATGGAAGTCAACGTTGATAGGCGACCTTATCGCTGAAAGTGCGCGAAATATGCCGTATATTCTGCGTTCTGCTTTTCCAAAGCATGAAACTTCTTTTAGTGAACATGCTGGTTACGGTGTTTAATAATTTTATCATCACAATAGAATGTTTCTCATTTCATATTCCGCACTACCACTCCACCATAACTCCACCCGACTGCCCAATTAATTATTAGTTTCTGGTGTGGCTGGTGACTGCCTTTTTCATCACCACGGCGGAACCACAGATCCACAGAACACTATTACTCCTGATTAACGTAGGTAGGTAGGTACTAAAGCTTTGATAATATGGATGGGATACTGGCTAGACGTTTTATGTTTCTTTTCTTGTTTGTACCTACGGTAGGTACCTACTGTACTCATGTGCTGACGGCTGGCTGGACGGAACGTATGCGTGACACATCGAGATGATGACAAAGTCAGTCAAATAGAAAATGTCTAATGTCGTACCACAGAATTCTATGTAGTTTCATCTCTCTGGTTGACCATGCTATATCTATGGTTTTGCTTGATCATTTTATTATGTGCTGCTGACTGCTGCACACTGAGCTAAGATGTTACTGATTGGGCGGTATAGTCGCTCAGCGACAAAGCCCTTTTCTTTTTTGTTCATATAAATCATAGATTTAGCATGGTACCTTTTTGTGATATAAATAAATAATGTGCTGCACACATAGAGATGCTGCACGTGCCTCTATGAGAGGTACCTACCATCATAGATTTAGCATGGTACCTTTCCTATATATATGCCTACCATGCTAAATCTATGGTCTTGCTTGATTGATAATGACACTTTGTGTACAGTCTTGGTCTCACGGTAACTATGGTAACCACTGTAACCAGTCTGATTGCGCTCTTTGCTCATTGGTGTCAATAACAATGCGTGCATCATAGTAATGTTTCTCTATCCGTGCATCCTACTAGTTTGTGCACTACATGAAGAAAATATTCAGGATGAATTTGTTATCTAAACAACAATTATCTCTAGGTACTCTAAATTTATAGTTGTATTTTGTTATACAAAGTAGCTACCTACCTACATGCCTTTGTTCTGTGCTGTGAATATAGGTGAGTACCTACCTATAATAGGTACCTATACATCGTTAATCCATACTTCCATACTGTCCAAAGTATCCAATCCATATCCATCCATCCATACTATCCATATCCATACTAATATTATAAATGTGAAAGTAACTGTATGTCTGTCTGTTTGTTACGCTTCACGCCCAAACCGCAGAACAGAGCTGAAATTTGGCATAGTTAAAGGTTGTATCCCAGGGAAGGACATACCTAATGCTACTTTTTATCCCGAAAAAATCCCGAGGGACCGCGGGTCACACCGCGGGAGCGCTGCTAGTACTTCATATTATGAAAGTAACTCTGTCTGTCTGTTTGTTTGTTAACTTTTCATGCCCAAACCGCTGAACAGATTAAGCTGAAATTTGGCATGGATAAAGATTATACGCCAGGGACGGACATAGGCTTGTTTTTATATAAATAATCTTAAGAGGGCCAGAAAATAAGGGTTGCAAGTTTGTATGGGGAACAAAGTTAAGCAAAGCTGGGCGCGGTCAATAAGATGATGGGTGACCGCCACATTTTGCAATCCTGTTTTTTTTGTTTTTTTTATATTTTGCATGATAAATGATTATAAAATAAATGATAAAATGTAACATGTATAGTATACTCCAACTCATCAATACATCCGAAGTAAAGATTTGGTTTGGTTAGAACGCCATCTATATCGCCGAGGTCAAAACTGCTTTTTACTTTTTTCTCATAAGTGGCGTTTCTACTATATAGCGGTGGTCGAGATACGTACGATCAATTTGAGTTTTGAAAAGCTAATGGAGATTTTTGCTGCTTAGACTTTTCGATTCTTTTTATAGGTTTTCAAGTAGCTACTTAAGTTATTTTGCTGACGAAGTCGCGGGTACCAGCTAGTTATTAATGAATTGTGATTCAAGTCGAGTCGCCAATCTCCACAGATTGACAGAAAAATTCAAATCACAACAAACGACGCAGAATCGACCTGCACGTGGGTGCAGGTCGATTCTGCGTCGTCGGCGTCGGACGTTATCAGCAGCTAGACCGATTTTGTCTGAATACAATTACCCACTTAAAGGAATGTGGCAGAACGGTGGATAGATGGAACATGGCGCGTAGTGCGTGCGGAGGCGTGGGCTAGCGAGGGACAAGCGGGACAAGCGGGAGCGGGGCCATGAACCGGTACGTGGTGCTGCAGCAGCTCGGCGACGGCACGTACGGCTCCGTGGCGCTGGCGCAGCGGCGCGACTCGGGGGAGAAGGTCGCCGTTAAGCGCATGAAGCGCAAGTACTACTCGTGGGACGAGGCCATGAGCCTGCGCGAAGTCAAGTCGCTCAAGAAGCTGAACCACCCCAACATCGTGAAGCTGCGCGAGGTGATCCGCGAGAATGACACGCTGTACTTCGTATTCGAGTACATGCGCGGTAACCTGTACCAGCTGATGCGCGACGCCGAGCGGCCCTTCGCGGAGCCCGTGCTGCGCAACATGCTGTACCAGGTGCTGCAGGGGCTGGCGCACATGCACCGGCACGGCTTCTTCCACCGCGACCTCAAGCCGGAGAACCTGCTCTGCAGCGGGCCCGAGCTCGTCAAGATCGCGGACCTGGGGCTCGCGCGCGAGGTGCGCTCGCGCCCGCCCTACACGGACTACGTGTCCACGCGCTGGTACCGCGCGCCCGAGGTGCTGCTGCACGACACGCGCTACGGCGCGCCCATCGACCTGTGGGCGCTCGGCTGCATCGCGGCCGAGCTGTACACGCGCCGCCCGCTCTTCCCGGGCAACTCGGAGATCGACCAGCTGCACAAGATCTGCGCGCTGCTGGGCGCGCCCGACCGCGATCTGTGGCCGGAGGGCTACGCGCTGGCGGACGCGCTGCGTTTCCGGTTCCCGACGGGCGGCGGCGTGCCGCTGGCGCGCGCCGTGCCGCCCGCCTCGCCGCCCGCGCTCGCGCTGCTGGCGGCCACGCTGCGCTTCGCGCCGCGCGAGCGCCCGACGGCACCGCAGGCGCTCAGGTACGCCTGCGCCCATAAGATAAAGATAACATAAGATAGAGATGGTTTATTTGCTTGAACACAATGTAGGTTACGTGTTGAAATATTTTGGTTTCAATCATGTACCTACTACTAGGATTAGCACGCAAATGTTACAGTTGGTAGGTACATTCAGATTAATACTACGTAACTATTCAAATTAATTTTCACATAGATAGTGAACACACATTGATAGATCACCTGCCTGTCGTTTCCGTGTTTCAGATTTCCTTATTTTGCGATCGGCGCCACCTTAGGCTTGCCACCGCCAGCATCGCGCGCCAGAAGGTAATCTGTTCGAAATTTTAGTAGGTAGGTAGGGTAGGTAGGTACCTATGGGGCCGTTCACAGTTTTGCTGCATATTTTGAGCTCCTTATTTACCACCTTAAATGTACGGTTCACACACCGTAAAATATTGCAGACACTGCATTTCCGTGCAATAGCGTGGAAAGCAAGCGGGCGCGGCCAGTCCACGTCTAACTCGCGACTCATTAACATCAGTTTTAGTATTAAATCGTGTATCAAGTTTAAACCAAACTCTTATTATTTGGATATCCCGTACATCAATGGTCCTTCGAGCCTCCGAAGGCAGGACTATAAAATCGTGAAAAGCATTTTTATGATTTTTATGCCTAAACTAGATTGCCACAGGACAAAGCATTGGATTGTAGGTGAGTCAGCAGCCTTCGGTGACTCAGTAATTTTACAAAGTTAATTACGACCATCGCTTCAACATGGATGATATCTTAGCAAATCAACAGCAGATCATGGCAGCGATGGAACAAATTCTTACCAACTTTAAAAAAGACGGTCCTGAGCGTAGAACTTTAACAAACATTAAAAAAAAAAGTCAAAAAGCATTTATTCAGTAGGACCGCTGGGATCACTTTGAAACATCTTAAAACTAGGTGATTTTTTTTTCGCGACCAAAGTACTTAATACCACAGACAATATAGGTACAGTGTGTAGGTAACATTCAGATTCTAGTAAGTAGGTAATAATGAAAACTGCAATTAAAAAAAAACTTGTACTTACGTACTCAGCTCGGGAATCGAACCTATTATATATATTTCTATTTAGATATCGATTGTGTAGGTCTTAAGCAGTCAATATTACTATGAAACATGATGTCTAAAAATTAATAATAAACCAGTCGTTAGTCTACGGGTAGGTACTCAAGTGTTATGGGCCATGTTGATATGTATCACGCGAACGAAGTCGCGGGCGTTCCGCTACTATAATATAAGTATAATGTAGAAGTGTAGATGTAACACATTTAAGTACTAAAAGTAACTTGCTTGATCTCTAATGATGTATCTCCCACCAACCATTTTATTGAAAAGTCGCCGCAGACTCATTTTCAGAGGGCTATTAGATATATTTATTAATATCAAAAGTGTTTTAGCTACGGGGATCTTCGGGTTTGACTTCTCCAATGAATATTTGTAATGTTCCCAGTAAAAACGTTTATTTTAAAATTTGAATATAAATTACAACAATCGTGTTTCATAGAAAGCAGATGATAAAGTGATGATGTAATGACAGCACCCGCTCTGACATCTCTGACATTCCAGACCGAAACGTCAAAATTGATGGAAGACGTCAAAGCGCTGTTTCTCCTCAGCCGCGTAGAGATGGCGCTTACAGTTGCGTCGACATACCGCCCGCCTTGGAAGCACCGCTTCCAATGAAAGAAGTATCTTGTTTCACATTTCCTCGCTGTGTAGGCTCCAGGGGTAGAGGGCATATTTTTGAGAATGCCCTCCGTATGGTCCCGGTTGCAGTACGAATCTCGGCAACGCGTGAAACACCATCCGTGCCAGGGAATGTCTTCATGACACGTCCCAGCCGCCATTTCAGAGGTGGCAGGTTGTCCTCCTTGATCAGGACTAGGCTCTCGAGCTTGATGTCATTTTGATGTGACTTCCATTTCGTCCTTTGTTGCAATTCTGAAACATATTCCCTTGACCATCGCTGCCAAAAATGTTGACGCAGCTGCTCGATGCGATGATAACGGCTCAGTCGGGACATTGGGACATCAGTGAGGTCATCGTGTGCAGGAGCAGTCAACGGCCGGCCAATAAGGAAATGACCAGGAGTCAATGGATTATAGTCATCAGGATCTGTGGACAGAGGGGACATGGGGCGGGAATTGAGGACGGATTCAATTTGTGCTAAAACCGTGCTCAATTCCTCATAAGTAAGATTCGCGTTACCTACTACACGTCGTAAATGATATTTACATGACCTTATCCCACTTTCCCACAGACCTCCAAAATGGGGTGAATATGGCGGAATAAAGTTAAATTTAATTCCATTATTAGTAGCATAATCAATTATTTGTTGTGAATTTGTATTTAAAATCGTATAGAACTCCTTTTCAGCTCCAACAAAGTTTTTACCATTGTCAGAATAAATAGATTCAGGTTTACCTCTTCTACCAATGAAACGTTTCAAAGCCAATATAAAGTCTTCAGTGGATAAACTGGAAACAAGTTCCAAATGAACAGCGCGAGTAAGGAAACAAATGAACAGACATATGTACGATTTTGTCAGACGTGCTCCTCTTCCCTTTTTATTTAGAATATAAAACGGGCCTCCCAAATCCATACCTGTTCGAACAAACGGAAATCCAGAATCCAATCTTTCGGCTGGCAGATTGCCCATAATTGGCTTTAAAGTTTTACCCTTTATCCGCGCGCAAGTAACACATTCACGCACTATTTTACGAACTAAATTTCTAGCGCTCAGTGGCCACCAGCATTCACGCAATGTAGACAAAAGTAGTTGAGGGCCACAGTGAAGCAAGCGTTTATGTTCGCTCCGCACTATAAGCGTTGTTAAATGATGTTTACTACACAACAATATTGGGTGTTTCTTTTCATAGCTAAAATCAGACGAGTTTGATAACCTACCACCGACTCTAATTAGCTTATCTTGATCGAGAAGTATATTTAGACCGGAAATGCAATTTGTATATTTACTATTCGTGTTAATTTGAATATTATTCAAAAGTTTACTGTACACGTCAGGAAAAGATTGCGCCTGCGCCAGTCTAACGAGCGTCACTTGCGAAGCGCTCAGCTCCACTGCAGATAAGGGACCGGTTTCTTGTTTTGAGCGCCTCGGGCGCAACCTTGAAATGAAACGTAATACATAAGCAACTATACGCTTAAGTTTAGTGAATGAGGAATATTTATCAAATTGAATTACGTCGTTGGAACAAGTACTGGTTAAATTAATTGATTGTGATTTTAATTCGGGTAAATTATTGAGATTAATTGATTCATTACGAAGTTCATTATTTGAAAAATCACGAATATTTTCTTGTAAATAAGATGGTCCGTTCCACCATAAATTACTGTCGATTAATGAATCGAGAGGTAGACCTCTGGATAACAGATCGGCTGGGTTATTTGTGCCACTAATATGTAACCATTCCGCGTCATTAGTAAGTTCATTAATTTCAGCTACTCGATTTTGAACGAAAGTTTTTAATAAATGTGGAGACATACGTAGCCATCCCATGACGATCGTCGAGTCAGTCCAGAAAAATACGCGATTAAAATTTAATCGTAATGAATCCATTATCTTTTTGTAAAGTCTCGCTCCTACCAGCGCACCGCACAATTCCAACCTAGGTATACTAATAGATTTAAGCGGTGCTACTTTACTTTTCGCGCACAACAGCCTAACAGTGACCGTAGATATATCATTGTAGGATCGTATATACGCACAACTACCGTACGCGTTTTGTGATGCGTCGGTGAAAATATGAAGTTCTTTGTGTTGAACGTTATTGCCTATAACATGACGAGGAATGCGTATTTTTTGCAAACAACCTAAAGAATCAATAAAGCTGTTCCAAGTCACCGTTAGATTTTGCGACACAGGTGAATCCCATCCCATTTTGTCAAGCCATAATTTTTGTATTAATATCTTTGCAATTATAACTGAGGGTGAGAGTAGACCTAATGGGTCATAAATCTGCGAAATGATTGACAACATTACTCGTTTAGTTAGTTTCGTAGTACTTCCGCTAATGCAATCTATTTTTGTGGTGAAGTATAATTCGTCACAATCGCTCTGCCAACCTATCCCTAGCGTTTTATTTTGCGTATGTTCCCTGTTAAATGTATGAACAGAAGCAGCTTTTGTGACGTCCGCGTTGAACGTCCATTTACGAAGCGGAAAGCATCCTGACTGTAAGACTTGAGATGTCTTTTCGCATATAGCTAGTAGCTCCTGATAATCATCATGCCCGGTACACAAATCATCAACGAAAAAATCCTGTTTAATTATTCTGGCTATGACGTCATCTTCACACTCCAACGCTAACTGTCGTATACAGCGCATACTTAGGTATGGGGCTGATGCTGTTCCGTACGTTACAGTGTTAAGCTGATATATGTCTAAAGGATCTACAGGTTTTTCGCGCCATAGTACAAGTTGCAACGGTCGCTGATCTGGTTGAATTAAAATCTGCCTGAACATTTTTTCTACATCAGCACAAGCCACGTACTTGTACTGTCTAAACCTCAACAGAATAGAAAAGATGTCATTTTGCAGTGCTGGACCCGGACACTGAATATCATTAAGTGATTTATTAGAGGTTGTCACAGCACTGGCATCAAAAACAACGCGTAACTTCGTGGTGGAACTGTTTTCCCTAAACACACCATGATGTGGAAGAAAATAATTAGGTTCATTTACTTTGTCAATCCGACTCATATGGCCTAAGGCCAAGTACTCATTCATAAAGTCAGAGTACATACGTTTATAGTCTGGCAGACGTTCTAGTTTACGTTCCAAAGAAAGAAACCTATTTTTTGCTGAATTGTATGAATCACCCAAAACATCAGGTGATTCTTTTAGCGGGATGCGAACAGAAAATCTACCCTCCAACTCGCGTTTAGTTGTAGAAGTAAATATATCCTCACAAAATTGCTCGTCTTTCGTTAGAATGTTATCTACCTGAGGGACATTCTCTATCTCCCAAAAACGTTTAAGTTGATCGTCTAACCCTAAGGTTTGATTAAAATTGCAGTGAATATGATGACCGTTGCCATCAAAATTCTTTTGTGAGTTTATAGGACCCGAAAGCAACCATCCTAACTTCGAATTTTGAAGAAATGGTCCGTTTACCAATCGGATTCTATTACCGTCTAGTAATTCCCAGAACAAGTCCGCGCCTATCAATAAATCGATTTCCGAAGGAATATTGAAGGTAGGATCTGCTAGGTTTACATTATCCGGAATACGTATATGTTCGGTATCTATGTATGTCGTGGGTAAACTGGATGTTATACGCTGCAAGACAAAACATTTAACCTTTGAAGAATAATCGTTTAATTTAGAACGCATAAGTAATTCGCATGAATGATTTGTTTGTGTCACTGATTGTGCAACACCTGAAATTCGTATAGTGGACTGTATCAATGGCGCATTGATTCGTTTTTGTAACTTATCCGAAATGAAACAGTGTTGACTACCACTGTCCAACAGCGCTCGGGCTGTATGAAAACGTTTAGTATAATTATCGGCTACTTCTACTAACGCCGTACTTAATAACACCGGCTGTAATGTGCCGGCACATTCATCTACACTACCATGATAGGTACCTATAGATACGGAATGCAACGCGGCCGATAATGACTCAGCCTGAGACGTGCTCCGATCAGCTGACGGCTCATCAGTGTTACCTGACGCTAGGTGAAGCAAAGAGTTATGTTTTTGTTGACATTGTTTACACGGACCGAAAATGCAATCGGCAAGTGAATGACCGAAACGTAAACAATTTCTACATAACTGTTTCTCGTCTACGATTTTGATTCTATCTTGAATAGACAGATTTAAAAATTTAAAACACGCATAAATTGCATGTGCACCGTTACAAAGATAACACTTATCGACTTTATTTCTAGGTATATGTTTAGCTACAGAACTACTAGTCGACGCGTAGCAGTGTGCGGCGTTGCGCTTTTGTGAAGTACCTTTTGATTCAGTAGCAATTGCAGATGAATATTGCGATTTATTTTGTGGCTTATTTTGATTTGAACTAATTGAATCTAACATGTCTGCCCTTTTCTTAAGAAATGAAAGAATATCGTCTAATTTTAACTTTCTCTCAGAATCAGAATGAATAGTTCCCTTTTCGATCTCCCACTCACGCTCAGTAGTAGAATCGAGCTTTGATTGAACTAGATAGATAATCAATGTATCCCATGATTGGGTCGGTTCGCCTAGTGATGTAAGTGAGCGAATATTTCGCAAAACGGTATCTATTAGCTTCCTAATTTGTGAAGATGATTCCTGTTTTAATAACGTAATATTAAACAATGCCTTTATATGATTCTGTACCAAAAGCCTAGTATTGTGAAACCTATTCTCCAATAACTCCCATGCATGAGTATAGTTCTCAGGCGTAAATTCAAAAGAACTAATTACCTCTAAAGCTGTACCTGTCAACGAGGAACGCAAGTAATGGAATTTCTGAATTTCGTCTATATCTGAACAGTTATGGATCATTGTTACATACGCATGTTTGAACTCGAGCCAATCATCAAACTTTCCACTGAAAGTTGGAAGCTTGATTTTAGGTAAAGAACGAAAACTGTTGGATTTTGAGTTATTTGAACCTTTATTTTCAGTTTCTTCACTTTCGACTAAATCTTGAGCAATTGCTAATACAGAAAAATATAAGTTTTCATATGACTCGACGTATTCATTGTTAGAATCAATATCTGAATCTGAACTCACTAATTCAATTTTAGTTTGAATTTCGTTAAATGTTTTAAAATGATCTTGTGCTGCCTGTAATCTAAAATTTATTTCTCTAACTTGTAGTTTAGAAGGACAGGAATCTTGAAAAGAGTCCAGATATTTTTGAAACTGTGTTAATCTACCTTTCAAATTGCCACGCTTCCGCCTCAGAACAGTCAACTCATCATCATCGGCGAGCTTTTTACTAGGGGAAACTTGCGGAGTTCTTGAAGGAACGCCTAATTTATCTTCAACACCCATTCTAAAGGCCTATGTCAAAGAATAAGATAAGGTACTCACGGTTTTGATGCACTGGTAATTGTAACGGTCACTACGCGATAATGAACTGATTTCTTTCTGAAAGTAATGAAAACGACACGATTTTAGCACAAATGATAACCAGGATAGGAGTAGACAGGATCGAAGACCTGACCGTTAACTGAAGTGCTGGTTGCGGGCTGCCTTTGTATGTCTTGAATTCTTGATGACTTGCAATAACGGACATCAATGGATTCTTCTCCCAGCATAAGCAGCAAATCCGGGTCGTAGGGCCAATGTTTTAGCTACGGGGATCTTCTGGTTTGACTTCTCCAATGAATATTTGTAATGTTCCCAGTAAAAACGTTTATTTTAAAATTTGAATATAAATTACAACAATCGTGTTTCATAGAAAGCAGATGATAAAGTGATGATGTAATGACAGCACCCGCTCTGACATCTCTGACATTCCAGACCGAAACGTCAAAATTGATGGAAGACGTCAAAGCGCTGTTTCTCCTCAGCCGCGTAGAGATGGCGCTTACAGTTGCGTCGACAAAAGCTAAAAATATATAGGTACCTACCTACCTACTTATACGTATAGAGAGAATATTACCTATTATCTTACTATCCTAAATTGAAGTATTAGGTACGTAACGCACTGTCGTCAAATTTTAAATTTCATTGCCATTGCCAAAGAGTAAAAAAGTTTTCATTTTTGGGATAAATACTAAGTTATTACAAAAATGAAACATTGCAAAATAAACTACTTACGTTCTTTCGTGCATCGAATTTTACAGTTGCATTGGATATCCACGTACCTATTTAATTTATCTTAATATCAATATGAATAGCAGACTAAATTACTACCTAAGTACCTATAAGTAAATTACGTAACACAAGCGCTCACCCATACAAATGTCAAAGTTGAACGGCCTCATAAGTAATACCTAGTTAATTTTCTTTGTAATAAGTAAGGTACCTAGTTATTTCTCATGAGCATATTTATAAATGGAGGGCATGTCTTCTCCCTTCACGACTTTTCTCTCGTACTTCGTAGTTTTGGCGTTGGTTGGCCATCACCGCCCTTCTCAAAAAACCACGCTGTGCTACTGTGAGTACCTACCTACCCACCTAGGTAAACCTCATTTCTTTAAAACCGTGGAGTAAACTAATTATGTAGGTAAAACCTAATCAAACTCCCTTTGTGAATCCGTGCAGGAGTGGGATCGAGAATGCATCGCCGGCGCCGGCTCCAGCCGCAGCGGCGCCTCCGCCGGAGCCGTCGCCCGCGCCCGGCCCGCCCGGCCCGCCCGGCCCGCCCGGCCCGCCCGGCCCGCCCGGCCGCGCGCTCGCTCTGGGCGCCGGCGTCAGCCGCGGTTCGGTACCGAAGCTGCCCATCTCCTTCAACTTCGTTACTTCTCAGCCTCTTCTTCGGGACCGCTTTGCAGACATACTGGGGTTTGTTATTTAAATACTTACCTACTCTTTGAGTTTCGGTAGGTAACGTGGTCTAATTTATGATGAGAGTACCTATACTATACATACCTCCTGTCCTTATTAATAAAAGTGGTGTAAAGTTATGATTCTTAGAAAAACCATAACATTTTTGAGATAAACCTGTCATAATAAGTTTACACCACTTCTATCAGTAGGCCGTAGAATTACCTACTGTGTGCCAGGTACCTACGTAACCTAACCTACTTATTACTTTCGGATGTGCAATTTCACGCATAATTTTTTTTCTCATAATATAACGTTGCATACCGTCGTTTTGCATAAATATTTTCTCGCATAAAGTTAAATTGCATAACTGAAAAGGCATAATATGAAATAATCATATTAAAAAAATGCATAACATTTCATTCTCATAACGTCATTTCTAATAAAAATATTATGCATAATACTAATTTTTCATAAAAAAATATTAGCATAAAAATAAATTTTGTATTTTTTGTATTTTGTATTTATTCAAAAACATTACATATATCCTTACAGATATTTCACCTAATGCAATAGAGTATGCAATAGAGATAGATAGATTATAACTTTATTGTACACCAAAAAAAGTAACAAACAGAAAATAACAAAATGTGTAACAAAGGGTGCCCTTATCGCTAAAAGCGATCTCTAAAATAATTATCTTTGCATAAAAAATATTATGCATAATAAATAACTACAATCATTACAAAACGATTCCGAATTCTTCAATAAGATGACACCCATCAATAATTTTACACAATTTTATTGAACATCCAACACTAAAATTCTCCCATAGACTACGTAATGCAGTGCACGCAAACAATAATACTTACACCTCAGCACACCATAGAGGGCGTTATAACTTACTATCATGAGTATCATTTATTTATCAATTCAATCAATTATTGATTTAGATTTAAATTCCTGCATGCAATTTTAATTTACTTTTTAACCGACTTCAAAAAAAGGAGGAGGTTATATGTTCGGCTGTATGTATGTTTTTTTTTTTTTTTTTTTTTTTTTTTTTTTTATGTATGTTCACCGATATTTCCGTCAGTTGTGGACCGATTTCCAAAATTTTTTTTTTGTTTGAAAGGGTATACTCTTATAGTGGTCCCATATAAATTTTATTCCTGAGGGATTAATAGTTTTCCCGTAAAACTAAAACAATCACTGAACTTTAAGAAAATTGTGGCCCGATTTCCAAAATTTTTTTTTTGTTAGAAAGAGGTATACTCTCAAGGTGGCGCCATATATTTTTTTTTCCTGAGGGATTAATAGTTTTCCCGTAAAACTAAAACAATCACTGAACTTTAAGAAAATTGTGGACCGATTTCCAAAATTTTTTTTGTTAGAAAGTGTAAAGGACACACTCTCAAGGTGGCGCCATATATTTTTTTTCCTGAGGGATTGACAGTTTTTCCGTAACATTCAAAAAACCTCATTCTCACTACACAACACCCTGACTCACAATCTGAGTCAAACATTAAATAGTTTGAAAGGGTATTACACCCGAGGTAGTCCAAAATATTTTCTTTTCCTTATGGATTGATAGTTTTCCCCCTTGCTGAACTCCGGTGTGTCCTTTAGTAGGTCTGCCCATGACTTCTCTTATCCTTTCCTACTTAAGCTACGATAAGCAAAGTCTTAATGTACTCGTAGCTTACTATATTATTTACACATACACTTTTATTTACACAGTATTTATTTACTTACACTAAAAAGTGAAAAATAAAACATTTTTGAAAAAAAAAAATTGAACCGACTTCACAGAACACAAACAGAAGAACCTTCTACACACTAAAAAGAGAAAAATAAGAATATAATTTGAAGTCGGTGCCAAGTGAATACGATTAAGTACCTATCAAAAAAAGAAATCGAGCGATAGCGTACCAGGATACAATTTTGCACCCAAGTTCTTTTGAATTTCTTAGATGTAAATGAATAGTTGGCACCGACTTCAAATTATATTCTTATTTTTCTCTTTTTAGTGTGTAGAAGGTTCTTCTGTTTGTGTTCTGTGAAGTCGGTTCAATTTTTTTTTTTCAAAAATGTTTTTATTTTTTTATTTTAATTTTAAATACGTAATGAATGACTGTTTGAATCTATTTTATTTTTTCCTGTATTAATTTAAAAATTGCACGCCATACTGGCAGAATACATTGTTTCCGAATTGAGTTTTTTAAAAACAAAACACCACCATGTACTACATGTATTTCACGCAATAAATCTTTACTTTACTTTACTTTATCATGTAGGTAAGTATATTACTAGCCTCTCATCGTAATAAGCAGGCACAGCAAAAAATTGAAATCAGCTTCCAGTGTCTGTATTTCCACAAGGCTACGACCCTGATGTTTTTAAGAAGAGAGTTAATAGGCACCTTCTGGGTAAGCTCGCTCCATCGTACACCTCATTGTTGCCTGTGTAAGTCTCGAGGTCTTGACCTCGAGACTTACCTCTCTCGTCTCTTGAGACGACCCATTCATCATAAAAAAAGGTAAGGTACCACCATAATGTAATGCATCGTAGAAAATGAATATTTTTTAATAGATTGAGTATCAGTATTTTATTACGCAAATTATAAGTAGAACTAGCTGTCCGCCCCGGCTTCGCACGGGTTTAATTTAATACCACTAGTGCCACTACCACTAGTGGCGCTGGGAACACGCAAAAAGTATAGAAAAGTCTGAATCGCGCTTACAAAGTTTCTGGCCACTTTAGCCTATATAGAACTATCCGACTATAACTGTCGGCCGAACAGGCCCTAAGGTAAGTGTGCCAGATGGGCAAACCTTAGCGAGACCATAATTTGGGGGAATATCACCCACCCCCAAATAGGTGTTCAGTTTTATGTGGTTCGACTACAATAAAAAAAAAATAACAAAAAAAAAATACAACTTTAGCTGTCTTTAAGACTTTGAGACAGGTATGGGAGGAAATAAATAATAAAAATCCTGGCATAGCTTTGTTTCTAGATTTATCAAAAGCCTTTGATTGTGTTATTCATAAAACATTATTAGAAAAACTTGAAGAAATAGGCATTAGAGGTGCAGCTTTATCTCTGATAAAATCATATTTAGAAGGTAGAAGTCAATCCACTATGATAGATATGTACAATAAACAAACTAAAACTATTGAAAAAATACAATCAGGATTTCAGAACATTTTGCTTGGAGTTCCGCAAGGGAGTGTGCTCGGACCTCTGTTATTCCTTATTTATATAAATAACTTACCACAAATAACAAAACATGTATGTGTCATGTTTGCAGATGATGCAACCATTTTTATACCTCAAAATAGTAATGATATTTGTAAATTCGAGTCAGAAATAAATGACACACTTTGTAATATAACTACCTGGCTAAATGCTATAAACCTTAAGAGTCAATATAGATAAAACTAAAATTTTAAGATTTAAGCACTATAATACACCTTCTATAAATTTAAATATCTCACACAGCGGTAGTAAGGTTCTTGAAGTCAATGAAATAAATTTTCTGGGAATAAAAATTGATACAAACTTAAATTGGAAGTCTCATATTAATCAACTTAACAATAAAATATCTAAATATGTCTATGTAATTTCAATGCTGAGTCATGTTTCTTCTAAATCTGTTGCGAAAAATACCTACTATGGTCATGTTTTCCCGCACTTATGCTATGGAGTGATATTTTGGGGGAACTCTGTAGATTCAAAATCTGTCTTTTTAATGCAAAAAAAATGTATTAGGGCAATAAATAACATGAAAAGTACAGAATCTCTTCGCACTGTATTTAAACAAAACAACTTATTAACCTTAACTGGAATATTTATTCTAGAAATATGCCTCTTTGTAAAAAATAACATGTCCTACTTTAATAAAAAGTCTAGTCGAATAGATAATCTACGTAGTAAATATAAATATAATATTCAAATTCCACAAATTAACAACACAATATTCTATAACAGTACATATTACACAGCTATTAAAACATTTAATCATTTACCTACAGATATAAAACAATTTAATGGAAAATTATTTAAGATAAAATTAACCCTTTAGTTCGCAGACAAAATAAATATGTAAAAACGTTTTTTTTTCTTTATTGGGGGGTTAACCTTAAATATGAATATGCCTACAGATATTTTAGAAAAAATCTACCTATTATAGTTTTCGAGAAATATTATGTTGGTAAGGTACAACATTGCGAAACATGCCGTGATGTACATAGCAAATTTTATGTTGTACACAACCAACACTGCGGCTTCTATAGAATCAAGGATTTTTAAAGAAACAATAAGAAAAATAAAATAAAATAAATATTTTATATCAAAATACCACATATCAGGCTTATTCTGTATTGTCTTGCAAAGTGCTATGACAACTTTAGCTCCAAGACCTAAGCTGTCTTCGAAATCCGTAAAAGAATGATTCCTGAATGTATCTTCTTCACCATATGGAATGAAATCGTAGATCAAACCAGATACCCCTGCTCGTACAAATATTTTAAACCCCCACTTCTTCGGTTTATTTGGCAGATATTAGCGCCTAATTCCCGCTCTCATACCTTTGTACGAGGTCATCATTTCATCCACACTGTAGCGCCCTTCTTCTGCGAGTAGTAAACAATTGGTTCGGATTTTCTCAAGAATGGGTCGTACCTTGAAGTAGCGGTCATCGTTCATGTCTGTGTTATCGACAAAGTGAAAGTATTTTCTAATTAGTTCATATTTTTTCAACGTCATAACATCAGCAATTGGGGAATATATATAGATTAAAAATTAGTTTCATCACTAATCAATGAGCAGTGTTGGTTTGGAACAACATTCAAAATGCTCAGTACTTTACAAGGATGCATCGCAGTGTCGGTGACAAGCAACATACGGGTTATCAACCTCATAAATCATTATTTTGTTATCCAAATTTGATGTTATACACATGCATCAATAAAATATGTATTTTAGAAGGAAAAGCTAATGTGCTACAATCATAAAATTTGGAAAACCCTATTATTTCAATAAATATTTACCTTCGATCCGCACGGTAAGGGTAGCATCGGCACCATCTTGCGAAAATGAGATGACAATAGGGACTAATCATGCTAGCTTTTAATGTTACTTGGTTGCGTTTTGTTTTTGCTATGACATAGTCAAAACATGTCAAAGTAAAGAGATATAAATACCGCGTCAGAATTTTTTGTTTATTATGTTGGTTAGGGTTGTCACTGCGAATTAAAGGGTTAAGAAAATGGCTTATTCAAAAATCTTTTTATAATATGAATGAATATTTTGAGGACACATTTTGTTAAATACATAAGAAATTGAATAGTTTTGATTAAGTTCATAAATTGTGCAAATAAATAAACTTTATTTTGCACAATTTAAAAATATTACACAGATTACATACATCTTATAATAAGTAGTCAAGTAAGTACTGACTGATAGTTTAAGGCTTAGACTAAGTAAACATTTTGTTTAGACAAATGTAACTTTTAATAGTTTTACTTTGCCATAACTTTCTATGAAGGTAGGTATCTAATACCTACCTTCATACTTATATTATTGTACGCCCAGGATGGGTAAACTGTTGATACCTAATTAGATTAATACCATCTTTGTAACACAGTTTGGACAATAAATTTTTCTTTTTTCTTATTTCTTAATACAACCTGTATTTCTGTATTTCAGGGGAGAGGTGGTGCACGAGGGAGCGGGCTCGGGGGCGGGGGCGGGGCAGGCTCGGGCCGCGTACCTGGGCGCGGCGCGGTACGTGGCCGGCGCTCGCATCGACACGTCGCTGTTCCGCGCGCTGCCGCTCGCCACGCACCGAGGTCAGTCGCCGCCGCTACTTTTGAAACTAGGTACGGTCAGCGTCACCCACTGGTAACCCCCCTGCAGTTCAATCAAACTGCCTTACTAATAGCCTGATTACACCTACCTACAGCAAAATCTCAGTGGGCCGAGACAGCGCTTCGGCCGAGTGAGTGTTTGTCTACACTTCTACATCTACACTAATATTATAAAGAGGAAACATTTGTTTGTTTGTTTGTTTGTTTGTTTGAATTGAATAGGCTCCGAAACTACTGGACCGATTTGAAAAATTCTTTCACCATTAGAATCCTACATTATCTGTGATGAACATAGGCTATAAATTATTTTCAAAAAAATTAGAGATCCTTATGAAAATTGCAATAATGTAACCAAAGGTGTAAAAATTTTGAACATAAAATTCTTCATATCGCGTGCGCTGCGAAAACGATTGATAATAGAACAAAAAAATGTTCTACAATATTAAAGAACGTATCAATATCTACAAAAAAGTCAGCGATAGCATATGTCCAACTATTGTGGTTGTGTCAGAATAACAACTTTTATAATTTAAAAAGTGAATAAAAATGCCGACCAAAAGCAGACCACGTTATTCTTATTTTGGTATTTATTCTTATCCAAATAAATTCCTTGGTAGTAAAGGCTGTTTCAGTACCCGTCGATTACTTTTTGAATGATTGAAATTGGACATTTTATTCAAAAGTTATCATGAGTTTAAAAATGTAAGAAACGTCGCGACCACAGAATAAATATCAGTTAGTAGGGTAGGACAAGTGTCTGGGATTTTTAACACAGGTAACGGGATATTAACCATGATTAATACCATAGATACTATTGATCATGGCGTATGCAACTGCGCCGAAATAACGGGAAACTCAAAAAACATTAAATCATGGTAAATATCCCGTTAACTGTGTTAAAAATGTTGAAAACCATGATAGTTTAAAAAGTGTCTGGGAACTATGGAATGAATGGAAGGGAGTGGTAATATATCAATGAAATATATATGGGAGGTAGGGGAGCATTGGGCAGTAGAGAGGTTTGGACACCCCCGTGTCATGTCGGCCATAAACCATCATGCCTATCGTCAAATCGAAATTTGATCAGTTAGAATTGACCATGTATGGGGGTGGATTGGCATGACTAATGGTGGATTAGCATGATGGTGTATGGCCGGCATAACAAGGGGATTTGCCGGTGGTGTCCAAACCTGCCTTACTGCCCAATACTCCCCTACCTACCTTAGACCTTACCTACATATTAACCTCTAATCCGCAATAGAATGGGCTCCGAGTGACTCTCTCGGCCTGTCGTTAGGCCGAGTGCTCGGCCGAGCGCTCGCCTATGTGTTTACAAACACCGAGCGCTCGGCCGAGGGCACTGTCTCGCCACTCTACTCGGTAGATATATTATACGACCACCTATCTGACGCTCTGACTACCTTTTAATTATTGTATATTAAGTTACCTATATTTTTATCTCTGTTATACTCTTACTACTTAAGTAAACCTATCTAGAAATAAGTTGTTGTGCCCTCTTTTACGCATGTTGTGATACCCTATAATTATGGGAACACTAGACCTAAGACATTTTGTTTTAACTCTTGTATGTAAGGTGTACACCCGTGTTGGGTATCCTTAATAAATAAAATAAAATAGATGTAATCAGGCTTTAAGAGGGTTACCGATCGGTGACGCTGACTGTAGGTTCACTCGCCCGCGTGGGTAGCTATAGCTACCTACTGCTACCTACCGAACGAGGTGAGGTGAGGATCCCGGGATCTGCCGATTGTGCGAGAGCCCGAGGCGACGAGGACCACCTGAGGTGCGACTCTAGGGTTAGCTTGTACCGTACCTACCTACCTACCTTGCGACGGCTGATGCACGGGGCCGAGGCCGGGGCCGGGCCGGGGCCGAGGCCGGCCGCCGCCGCGCGCCACTCTGCTCTGTAAACGCGCCGCGGGACTCCGCGTCCCCGTAAAAGGACGCCTAAAGATTTTTTACTTTTAATACCCTTTCAAAAAAATTGTTGTTTACAAATTGTAGAAGCGGCAGCGGTGGGTAGCGGCGCGACGCGAGTCGACTGGGCTGCTAAGTACTTGCGGTGAGCGCCGGCGCCGCGCCGCCCGCGCGCTGCAGCGATCCACTCGCTGTTGGGGAAAACAGAGGCCTGGGACCGATGATATTGAATAAACTATAGATACGTTATGTTCATAATAACGAAGTTTAAAGGCTGATGAACATTTTTGTATAGAGCCTGGCATACCTCTGTCCGCCATTTTGAGAAAATCATGATTTGGCCGCAAGGGATGAAACCTACACCGGTCGATAGAAAAAATGATTTCAAACAAAAAGTATTGTGGGGTTAAATGTCCTAAGTGATATAAGTACTTTCTGTTCTGAGATAAGTATATGAGTTTCAAAATTTAACAAAAAAAACTTGAAAAAACTCTAATCCGTACTAACTAATATGTTAAAGCTGAAAGTTTGAGGATTACCGAGTTTATATGTTATATTCCAAAACGCAACGATGGCGCGATTTAATTTTTTCTGTGTCTCCATCTATTGTGTAGTAAAATGTTTCTGTCTGTCTGCTGTTTGTTACCTTTTCATGCCTAAACCACTGAACAGATTATGCTGAAATATTACATGGATAAAGATTATGTCCCAGGGACGGACGGACATAGGCTAGGTACTTTTTTTTCAAAAATAATCATGGAGGGCTTGAAATAAGGGTTGCAAGTTTGTATGGGGAGTTGGAAGTTCCAGTTAAAGGCAACTAGATGGCGTTGCTAACCTATGGCTGAGGTTCAGATGGCGCTGTTATTGCAGTTTTAAAAGTTTCAGGAGATTCTAGCAGTTTTCAGTTCTATTTAGAGGTTTTCAAGTAGGTAGGTATGTTATTTTGCTGACGAAGTCGCGGGTACCATACCAGCTAGTAAATAATATAATAAGCACAACGGATCTTTAGCTCTCTGAAGTTAGGTGCAATAGACGCGCAGGTTTGGTAGAGTAAGCGAGATAGCACGATTTTAGGCGTCATCAAAAATGGGTTCTGTCTGTGCAGTGGTGCAGTGCAGCTACTTCAGAGATAAAGAACGATTGTGCGTACGTGTGCCTACTGACAGGGAGGTGTTTCAGGATGTCTTCCGACAGGGAAAGAGCAGTGCGAGCCATTTGAAAAAAATTACAAGTTTCATCATCATCATTATTGTTGCACCAGTATAAATGCTGAATATAAGGTCCAGGTTTCGGCGTAAAGGTAAAAAAACTATGCCGATCGATAGAAAAAGGTAATTAACTTTCCGAGAAAATTGAGTTTGAAAATTGAAAAAAAAAATGAATAAGTATAATAATATGCTAGAACGAAAATGGCGGATGAAGTTGGTGTGCCAAAATGTTCATTAACCTTAAAATCATTAAACTCACTTGATGAACAATCTTATTCGTCTTTCGTGAACTGTACCTCTTCCTTTTTGACTGTACATTCGTTAGACATGGACCCATTGGGAAATACATTCAATGCAATCATGGACCTCTGGGAATAAGCCATTCCGTCATTGCGTGTATAAATAATGTGTACCTAGTAAAAGATAAAAAAATATAATTGAAACTTACTTTAAGTAAGTAGGATTTTAGTTGATTGCTCAGCAGCCGCAGCTGTCAGTGTGAACTGTGAAGAGAACGCTCGTCTTACTCGCTTTTTAAACCAGCGAGACAATGTAAGTAGGTACCTAGACTTACTACACACTAGCGTTGGGTAGGTGCTAGGTACCTATATCCTATAGGTACGATGAACAATAGAATATTAACTACAATAATGTCAGTAGGTTTAAGTAAGTAGGTACTTACCTAATAAATAAGTAGGTACAAAGTAATGCAGAGTAAATTTTTTGAATATGGTTTCGGTTTTTTATTTAAATAAAGATTTAAATTTAACGACATACAGTTTGGGGGCATTAGATACATACCTACACGGGATTTTTCAATGATTGCATAACATTAGCCTAACATTAGTTTTTTTTTTACAAGCTTTTTTTTTTTCAAATCAAATCAGTGTTTATTTGCTCTAGGTCTTAGAATGTACCTATTGTACATGCGGTTATAATTATAACACGAGTCCGAAGGACATCGCAAAAAATAAAAATACTGGCTTGTTATGTCTAGTATTTTGTGCTATAAAAAGTACCATAGTACCTACCTACCTAGTCTTAAAATTATGAGATTTCTAAAGGAAAAATCTTGAAATAAAAACAATTATAAAATTCAAGTTGGTACCTACTAAATAATATTGGCTGTGATATTGGTCAGTAGGTATTAATAATTTGTATAGGTACCTCCTTTTTTTAACATAGGTAATGATTTGTGGTAATACCTACGCTTGGTCGGACGGACCAGACCAACTTGTACTAAGTATGTAGGTTCTTGTCTACAATAATCTATCTATCTATAAATAGCAGTAATAGGTATCACACATTCAAAAAATCTTTAGACAGTAGGTATAGGTAGAGGTAGGTACTCCGATATAGCCCAACCTCGCTAAAATCAAGAAAATGTAGTTACCACGATAGTTACACACAGTAGGATTGTACTAATGGGTTTTTTGAAATTCAACCCCTAAGGGGGTGAAAAGGGCTAAAAACGTTTGTATGAAAAATCGTATTCCTGGCACTTTGAGACATGAAATTAAGAATATGATAGTTCAACGGTTCTAATGAAAGTCTGCATTCAAAAAGTTTCAAAACTACCCCTAGAAGGGGGTGTTAATGTTTGTATGGGGTTTTTTGAATGCGTGCTCCGATTCGCTTGAAACTCTGTATGAGTATTAAGTAGTGTAACGGGACGGATTTACGTGCTCGAACGCGTCCTTATTAATTTACTCTGAACGCTCCCTCTGCCTTGTTTCCGAACGCTGCTTGAATCAAGCTGTCACTGTCAGTTTTCCTTAAGTTACTTCCCGCCACCAGCCGCGACGACGCGCTGATGTAATTTTATTGTTTCGGATTTAACGTTTTACCAATGAGGGAAAAGGGCAGGAAGATGATGACTGTTGTTACCTGTTTGCCATTTCCGTGTGTTCCTTTACTTATTATATTGACGTTTTACCTGTACCAACTACCAATCGTGTTTCGAACTCTAATCTACACCCAAACCCTGAGAGAACTATATTCCCTTACAGTAGTGTAATTACAAAATGTACCTATGCTATCAAATGATTTCATAACTACCCCTGGGTGTAGGGGGTGAAGGGTGTTAATGTTTGTATGGGGATTTTAGAATGCGTGGTTCGATTTGCTTGAATTTCGGTATCAGTATTTAATTAGTGAAATTAAGAAATGTTAGCTTAGCATTCAAATAATTTCAAAACTTTCAGTTTCATTAAAACGGGGTGTGGGGCTAGGGGGGGTTGGTGTAAAAGTTTGGGGTTTAAAATGTAGTTTCGGGGCCTACTCAATACAAACGAACAAACAAATCTTTCCTCTTTATAATATTAGTGTACATTTAATCTTTGGAAGGGTTTGATCCTCTACCAACATTCCAGAACTAAAACTGATGAATGCTCTCAAGAAGCAGTCTGTGTACCTGAGCTGAGTGGTTCACATTTAGAAACATTTTAATTTTGCTCTTATTTGACATGGTTGTTGCTAAGTGTTGAGAGCTATCCGGCAACTTTGTGTTCCTACATCAGCTACTGGCTAATTGTAAGGAATGTTTCCTAAAAACACGGTTAATAACTTCATAGGTACTATATTTTTATATATAATTATTTACACATCCAGTTTCATATAAAATTTGACAGTAATTAACAAGGAAAATACAAGGACACACCATTAATAGTATATACACAAAGTGTGGCATCATTCGTATTTGAGGTAAGGCTTGGCATCGGCGTGAAGCGTCGCGTGCGCCGGCTGCGGCCACTCGCCGGCCCAGTTGAACACTCGCCCGCCCTCCAGCAGCCCCCAGCCCACCAGCGAGCCGCGCGCGCCGCCCGCGCCTCCCGCCGCGCCCGCGCGCTCGCCCTTGGGGGACGCAGTCGAGATGTTCACCGACACGCCCTTGATGATGTGGTCCTGGCCGCACAGCGACTGCGCCACCTCCGGCTCCAGGAAGGTGACGAAGCTGAAGGCGCGGAAGGGCCGCGGCACGAACACGTCGGTGACCTGCCCGAAGTGCGCGAAGTATTCGCGCAGGTCGTCCGCGGTGAGCGCCTCCGTGCAGCGGCCCACGAACACCTTGCGGTGCGCCGCCGCCGCGCCGTCCTTGCCGTTGGGGATGCGCACGTCGCACCAGCGCCCGTCGATCATGTGCCGGCGGCCCAGAGCGCGCGCCTGCGCCTCGTACGACGCAAACTTGACGAAACCGAATCCTTTCGAGAGGCCCGTCTTGGCGTCACGCTTCACCTGCACCATGAGCAGGTCGCCGAAGGCAGCGAAGTAGTCGCGCACCGCCTCCTCGCCCGTCTTCCACGGCAAGCCCAGCACGATGAGGTCGGAGCAGCGCGCGCGCGTCGGCTCCGGCTCGGGCGCGGGCTCGGGCTCGCGCGGGAAGGCGCACCAGTAGCGCCGGTGAGCCGCCCAGCCCTCGGCCGGCGGCGACAGGCGCTGGTCCACGAAGCGCAGGCCGCGCAGCCGGCCGCCCGCGCCGCGGTACTTGAGCCCGCTGGCGCCGGCGAACTGCGCCGCCACTGTGGACAGCAGCAGGCCGCCGTCCTCCTCGGTCGGCAGCTCGATGGGCTCGTCGCCCTCGCCCTCGCTCACCGGCACGTACTCGACGGACATCTCGCGGACGATCCGCTCGCCTCACACGACCGTCTCCTTCTTTGAGCTCCTCATGACGTTTACATTATCATCCTGGTTGGTTTTCTAGAGATGATCAGGCAGAACTAGGTGATTTTTGTAATAAGAGTAAAGTGTAAAGTAAACTTGAGTTTGACTTTCCTTGTGGAATCGTACGTACGATTCGCGTGCGTGACGTAGTCGATACGGCTAATATTCTGTCACTGTCATGTCAAATTCGATAAATCAAATGTCATATTTGCCCATAGGTTAAAAATAAATAAAGCTAAATGACCGACAGCCTGAGCCACAAACTATTAGGATGCGCCTGAGCCTCAGATCTGACCCCCCGTTTAGTTTACACTATTGCTACGTTTATACTATCGTCATGCCGCTGCCGGAAATATTTCCCAAAATACTTCTGCGGCAATATCGACGCGAGTGGGGTGTTCACACTATGCCCTCATACTCATTTATTGATCAACTATCAAACATGAATGACGTCGCTTTTCTTGGTGATTATCTGCTTAGTTTAAGTCATTATATAAGTGTTTTAAATACTTCTTCGATGTTAATCTTCTATTGGAACATTTTACAAATTCATACGGATGCGATTCCACACATCTCATACACTTAAATGTATGGTTTTTAGCATGAGGATTAATTGAGGATATCATAAATTAACCGCTAAATTTCACAAAGTTCTAAAATTGTTATGGTTTGATCATTATTTCATACATAAATTACTTTACTTCGGGCAGCAAGTGAGGCATAATGTAAACACTCACTCGTGCTCGCGCTGCCTTCCTTTGACTTCCGCCCGAAAAACCGACAATCGAGGGAGCAGTGGGCAGTGGCAGTGGCATGAGTAGTGACAGCGCGAGTAACCTATTTACATACTCGCGCTGCCCACTTCCCTGCTCACTTCCCTTCCCAACAGGCGATAGTGTAAACGGGGGGTATCGCCTGTTGGGAAGGGAAGTGGGCAGCGCGAGTATGTAAATAGGCTACTCGCGCTGCCACTGCCCGCTGCTCCCTCGATTGTCGGTTTTTTGCATATATAAAAGGTACCATGCTATATCTATGGTTTTTCGGGCGGAAGGCAGCGCGAGCACGAGCGAGTGTTTACATCATAGATTAAGCATGGTACCTTTTTTTTTGGTACACATTATGCCTCACTTGCTGCCCGAAGTTAAGTATGAAATAAACGTGCCCCTAGCGCCAGAGCTCTTTTCTACGCAATAACACTAGTGATGTGAATCTTATCTTGTGTGAATCCTGGGCAATTGAAAATATACATTTTAATTAAGACAATACAAGTCCTTTTTATTTTATTCCTCCTTATTGACATCAAACTATCGAAATCATCATCAAATATCAAACTAACCCTTGGCCTTTGGCCTCAGTCATAGAGATATATATATATAGCCTCAGTCGTATAGAGATATATATAGCGCCTCAGTATAGTTTTAGTTTGAATTTGTTTTGTTTCGAATCATGGCAAGATCGAAAATCGAGATGTCAAAAGCACAGCGAAATACTTAGATATTATCTAAGGCGAAATAGCATCAGCCTGTGGGCTGTGTGTCAAATGGTGAAAACCTCCTCTCTAATCTAACCGTCAAAGTCGGTCAAAGTCAGTATGTTTGTTTTCTTTTCTCAAAGGTATTAGGTATAGCATCTATTAGTTTGTGATCCCTAATACGTCTGACGTCTATGATATTTTAGGTCCTCAACCAAGACATGCGTGAGCATCCTAATAGTTTGTGACCAAGACGAGAGAAGGTACCAGAGGAAGTATAGCGACAACTTAGTTGAAGTAAGAACCAGGAACTAAACCAAAACTACCGACGAATAAATGAAACTCTTCATCGATCATCAGTCAGTCTCATAGAATGTTACGAGTCCAAGTCTTGTCTAAATATAAAATTGTATGGTTGTGGTCAGTCTTCTTCGAGGTAGAGACACTTAGGTACTACGTTCTTCGTTCGTCTATATAGTAAAGTAGAATTTATTGCAAGAAATACATGTTACAAAGATGTTATTTTTCATAAATATGTCCATCATTGGTATTCTGCCATGTTATCGCGTGCAATATTTATTTTAAGTAGGTACAATGTACCTACCCTGAACCTGGTGAGGGGCTCGCCCTCTGCTCAGTGGTCTGCTTCGGCTCTTAGCAATCCACCCCCGGTACCCCCGGTGGCTAGGCAGCAAGTGGATGGCCTTAAAGGCGACGATGGGAGACATTTGGTCAACACTGATTAATATTATTTATTAGAAATAAAAAAGATGATTAAACTATTACAACGCAAAGCAAAACCCCTGCTGAAAACTAGCTGGTATATTATTGAGAAGAGAGAGTGTGCGGTGAAATTTCAAAAACAACTAGCGGATAGAATGATAGAGATGAAGGACATGGCAGAGAAATCATTGAATGAGAGTTGAACAGAGATGGCAACATGCATTAGAAATGTGGCAAACAATGTGTTTGGGGAAACTAAAGGAAAAGGAAAGATTGCTAAGGATATGTGACGTGCATGATGGAATGAGGAAGTACAGAAGGTATTGAAAGAAAAGAAGAATGCATTTAAAGAATGGAAAAGTGTGGAAGGTGATAGGCAAATGAAAGAGAATAAAGAGCAGAATACATGAAGTGTAAAAAGAAAACTAAGAAAGCTGTTGCTGTGGAGAGGTCTAATGTACAAGACAAGTTGTACAAATCACTGGAAAGCCCCCACGGATGAAAATACCTGTTCAGATTAGCAAAAGAGAGAGATAAGAATGCAAGGGACAACATTCATATCAAATGTATAAAAATAAAAGATGAAGAAGGAAAGGTTTTGACCGACCATGAAAGAATAAAAGAATGTTGGAAGGAATACCTTGGTAAATTATTGTATGAAGAGAATGATTGGAGCGGTGTGATCGAAAATCTACCAACAAATATTGGTGTGGTAAAAGAAGTGAGTATGGATGAAGTCAAGAAAGCTGTGCAAGATAAGAAGAATGGAAAAGCTGTGGGACCAGAGGGAATACCAGTGGAAGTATGGACATTTTTGAAAGCTGGATGGATGGAAGTAGCTCTCTTTATTGCACATGAGCAGGTAGGTACGCAATGTAGGTACTTCAAGCCCCGAGAAATTTCATCTCAAAAATATAACAAACTTGTATATGAAAAAGGGCTCGTAGAATGAACACCATCATGTACGAATATTGAGTAAAGATTTCGAAGTCAGTATATCTTATAAACAACACAAATATTTATTAAAAAAAGTAACAACCAATCCAAAAAAAACTTAACCAACACGTATGCACCACTTACGTACATACCACAATAAAATTAAAAAATAAAATTAATCAAGAAATCGACACTAAAATACCTACTTGTAACAGCAATACAAACAAGGCAGAATTACAAAGTTCCAGCGCAACAAGACGTCAGTCGCGTGTCGCGTCTGAATCTGAGAGCCGAGCGCAAAGTGAGCCTGAGCGCGCGCTGCCGCCGGTCGCTGTTACGTCACCAGGAATAGTTTACCTGAGAGCGATATATAGTTCGCAGATCATGATAGCGCCTGCGAGAGCGGCGGCGGAGGCGGCGGAGCGCGGCGCGGCGCGCATGCTGGCGTGGCGCCTGCACGCGTACGGAGGCGCGCTGCGGCTCGAGCAGGCGCGCGTGCCGCCGCTGCGGGCGCCCGACGAGCTGCTCGTGCGGGTGCGCGCCGCCTCGCTCAACCCCATCGACCTGGCGATGATCGGTGAGCGGCCGACCCGACCGTTCGCGCGCTACGATGCGGACATCGCGGATGCGTTCGTCAGCAGCTCTGCTTTCAGGCGGGTACGGCGCCGTCGCGCTGAACGCGCAGCGCCGGCTGCTCGGCGCCGGCCGCGTCGAGTTCCCGCTGACGGTCGGGCGCGACTTCTGCGGCGAGGTGGTCGCGTGCGGCGCCGCCGTGCCGCGCGACCTGCGCCGCGGCGCGCGCGTCTGGGGCGCGCTGCCGCCGCACGTGACGCGCGGCGCGCACGCGCAGCTGGTGCGCACGCGCGCCGCCTGGCTCTCGCGCGCGCCCGCCGCGCTCTCGGACGTGCAGTGCGCGGCCGCGCCGTACGCCGCGCTCAGCGCGACCGCGCTGCTGCGCGCCGCCGCGTTGCCTCCGCCGCCCGCCGCCCCGCGCGTGCTGCTGCTCGGGCTCGGCGGCGTCGGGCAGGCGGCGCTGCAGCTGCTGGCGGCGCGCGGCGCGCGCGTCACCGTCGGCGCGGCCGGCGAGCTCGCGGACACGGCGCGCGCGCTCGGCGCGGAGCACGCGCTCGACCGGCACGCGCCCGACTACCGGGAGCGCGTCGAGCGCGGCGGGCCGTACGCGGCGGTGCTCGACTGCGCGGGGCGAGGCGGCGACGAGGCGGGCGCGCACCGCTGGCGGTTCGAGCGGTACGCGACGCTGACGTCGCCGCTGCTGCGCGAGACGGACGCGCGCGGGCTGGCGGGCGGCGCGGCGGCGGCGGCGGCGAGCTTCGCGGCGCAGAGCGCGCGCCTGCCGCCGCCGCCGCCCGGCGCCGCGCCGTGCCCGCCGCGCGTGCGCTGGGCGTTCTTCTCGGCGCGCGCGGACGACCTGGACATGCTGCGGCGGCTGGCGGAGCGCGGCCAGGTGAGCGGGGAGACGGCCCGACCCCTCGACGGGCGAGCGGCCGGGTCTCAGCCGGACCATGTGTTACAGTTCGGCGTGGTGGTGGAGCGCGTGTGGGCGTGGCGCGCGGCGCGGGCGGCGCTGGCGCGCGCGGCGGCCGGGGGCGCGCGCGGCAAGCTCGTGCTCGACTTCACGGATGACGCAGCGCCGGACCCCGAGCCCTAGCTCTGGCCTTCGCCGGGCCCCGAGCCCTAGCTCTGGCCTTCGCCGGGCCCCGAGCCCTAGCTCTGGCCATCGCCGGACCCCGAGCCCTAGCTCTGGCCTTCGCCGGGCCCCGAGCCCTAACTCTGGCCATCGTCGGACCCCGAGCCCTAGCTCTGGCCTTCGCCGGGCCCCGAGCCCTAGCTCTGACCTTCGCCGGGCCCCGAGCCCTAGCTCTGGCCTTCGTTAGAAGGGTGTTTCCCTCGGTTTGCTCAACACCGTTATGGCAAGCATTATTTTATCCATTCGAACTTATTAAGTAGGTCTAGGTACCTATTAAGTTACCTAGATAGTTTTATTTATATACTAATATAGTCCTAGTTTTTTTTTATATTAATTTTAGTAAGTAAGTAAGTAACAATAAATAATAAAATAAAAATTTTTGATTAATCTTCTTCTTATTTCCGCACTGAGCTTGAGTTACCTTACCCACCCTTTCAACTCTTCTATCTATCTATCTATCCGGCGGTGACACCCACTGTTGGGTGCAGGCCTCTTCTCTTCGCGCTCCTGGCGGTCTTGCGCCAGCCGGCTCCGCTGCTCTCCCACCGGCACCGCCCGGCGCCCCCAGATAACTGTCTAAATTTTTTCGTTTCTTGTTTTTAGATATTAGGAGGTGTAGAAAGCTGAAATTCAGTGTGCGTTTATTTGAATACTAGATGAAAACACGGCTTCGCTCGGGTGAAATGTGTCGCATAATACACAAATGTATGTAGTAGTTACTTCGATATTTTTGTAGTTATCGGTTCTAGAGTTTCACAATTTTGTCAGAAGATACATATTCCTAATATAAATAAGCCAGTGTAATCCTTTTGTATTTCAAGAGCTAGAGGCTATTTTCGATTTTCACAAAAATCCGTCTTAATTCATAGAACATGCATTTTTTTTTTAAACAAATAGGCATAAATTACACCGCACCTGAAAATCATATTTGTGTGTCCAGCCGTTCCGAAGATATAGAAATCTGTCAAACGTTACCGCAGCGGCAATTGTACATCCGTACCAAAAAGGTACCATGCTAAATCCATGCAATTGCAATAGCTCATCAACCACAGGGGGCACAATGCACAAATGCCGCTACTTGACCATGGAAGTGCACAATAATAGGCTATTTTACTCTTTTTTGAAAACTGTTTTAAATCAATCCTGAGGTCATAATAAACCAGTAGAATTTTTGTTTAAATTTTTTTAAGCCGTAAAATGCCATATGCATTTTAATTTATGATTTTTAATTGTCGCGCGGAAACGCTAGCCGCTATGCTGCTTAGGTCTGTGACGTCACTATGGTTTGTGAACAATAAATATGACTGTCGAAGATTTTGAAAAATAATCAGATTATAATGTTTATTATTGTTGTATTGTGCCTGAATGCAAGAATACGAGTGTAAAACAGCATAAAAAATTATATTACTTATGTAAGAAAATGAAAAAAAAACGCTTGGTTGAAACTGGCAATAGAGATAAAAAAAATTGTGGCACTCCACTCCAAAGTTTTTTACTCATTTCAAAACTACCCCAAAAAGGGGGTGTAGGGGGTGTTGATGATTGTATGGGGTTTTTTGAATGCGTGGTACGATTTGCTTGAAACTCGCTATGAGTACTAAGTAATATTGTTAACCGACTTCAAAAAAAGGAGGAGGTTATATGTTCGGCTGTATGTATGTCTTTTTTTTATTTTTATCAAAAACTACCCTATAAAGGGGATGAAAGAGGGAGTAACAGTTGCTATTAAAATATGTTACGTTGTCCAAAACGCAACGATAGCGCGATCAAATTTTTCCTGTGGCGCCAACTATTATGTAGTAAAATGTCTCTGTCTGTCTGTCTAGATTATGATATATCTATAGATTATGCTAATATATGACTTGGATACAGATTATGTCCCAGGGACTTGAAATAAAGGCTCGTCTTAGGGTTGAAATTTTGTATGGGGACTTAAAGTGAAGTTCAATTCAATTCAAAACGTTTCAAAACGTTCCAGTTGAAGGCAACTAGATGGCGTTGCTGTCTGAGGCGCTATTATTGCATTTTTATTTTAAAAGTTTCTCTTCTGAACAGTAGTCAGTAGTTTTCAGTTCTATTTTTTTAAGAAAAAATGATATTTTGCTGACGAAGTCGCGGGTGCCAGCTAGTTAGGTAGGTAGGTTAGGTATAGGTAAATAAAGCCTAGTTACGATACGACTTGAAGTATTGCGCCTATGCGCAAAACGTACGTCTATACGTACCTAGTGTTCACGGAAGTCTGATGAGTGTCCTCATGAAGACCTAAATCACGAATACCTAACTACTGTTTACTTCTCAAATGCAGTTCCAGCCAAGAAATAAGGAGTAATACAAATTAATACAATGGGTTTATGGAAAAAGTATGAACAACCACCGTTGAGTGGTCGGCAGGCGGCGGCGCGGCTGTCGCTCTCGCTGGTTGGGCGGCGCGGCGCCGCGATTGGCTGCGCGCACGTGGCCTGATCGAGTCGGACCATAGCAACGGCCCGCGCGCGCCCCGCGCAATTCGCGCAAATCGCAACTCCTCGCCGGCCGCCGCACGCCACGCACGAACCGAACGTCCGTTTGGCGAACACTCTCTGTCTGCCTGCCGGCCGGCCGCTGTTCGTCTCGTCTCGTCGCGCCGCCCGCCACCCGCCGGCCGCCAGGCGCTGAGGGTGAGGCGCCAGTCGCGCTTCGAGTCGATCCGCGAAGGACGTCGATTGAAACGCGAGCCGAGACGCAACGTGCCGGTGCCGGTCGATATCTCGCGTACCCGTTTACATCAGCTTTAGAAAACTAAAAACCTTTCGCCAGAAACGTCTTGGAAACGCAGATTATTTTTATACTTATGTACCTACTATTGTAAGTGAGGCTCCTGCACCTGGACCCCGGCGGCTCCGTCCCCGGAGCTATACATTGAGGAAACCCGACGCGTATACCCAGTTTTGCGACCCTGGACTTATTTATTTGGCTTCTGTAAGTTTTTAATTTACCTACCTACGTCCCTAACCTAACTAGGCTAGGGATGATCGATATTCATCGATGGACTCGATGGTTAATAATCATCGATGTTTAGCTGGAAAACATCGATATTTTTACATCGAAGTGTTGACATTGCCATCCTCGACACATAAACGTCAATTAGGGCGTCATCTAGTGTGCATTGAATGCACTAGGTTCAACTATCAAGTTAGATAGTAGCTATGACTATCAATTTCAACTATTTTCTTGAAAACACCTGTCAAAGTTAATTTTATTAAAGCGTGCCCAAAACACACAACAATAAACATTTCATAAATATAGTTTTATTCGTTACCGAAAACATATCGATGCTTTTCCATCGATGTTTATCGTTCGTCGATACTTTGATTCGATGTCAACATCGATATTTTTCTAATATCGATCATCTCTAAACTAGGCTAGGTTGGTTAGGTTCCTAGATCCTAGACCTACTTACTTGCGCGTCTTCCTACTAAAGGCAATCTGTGAAGGTAAAGCCTGAAGAACAAGGTCGTTCCTATTAGTCGATAGAGCAATAGAACGACGACAAATTCACAATCACACTCAAACGTAGGTAAGTAGGTCTAGGTACCTAACTTATACCACTACCTACTACGAGTATAGTAGGTAGAGTAGAGGTGTTAGAGGTACGTTTGTAGGTTGTGATTGTAAATTTGTCGTCGTTCTATTGCTCTACCGACTAATAGGCAAAGCTCCCGATTACTGTCATTTTCCCAACAGCTACCTACCTACCTAACTAAAAGCCAAAGCTATGTCAGCGAGAGAGAGAGTGATCGAATCTACCAAACCAGCCTGCAAGGAGCTCAAACTCGTGCGAGTGCGTGGTGTAGCCACACCACAAGTGTGAGGTCCTTGCATTTCCAAGTGAAGCTAGGATTTATTTTACCTAGCTTCAAATGTTTGAACAAAATGTTTAGGTTGGTAAACAACCTAATTATATAATAAAACTTAGGACAATTTTAGTTTGTGAGAATATTATAAGTTTAAGTAGGTACCTACCTACCTACCTACCTATTTAAATTTATTGTTAAAAAATATGTTATGACGTTGCCGTTGACGTTCGTTGGTGTGACCAGTGAGTACGGTGACCACCCACTTTATCGTTGATGGGCATTGACGATGCCGATGTCGATGACCTTGGTGTGGCCGTAACCTGGGGCGTGTGGTGTAGGCACAGCAGGCAATACAGGTGTAGGACGTGTTGGTCGAATGGGGTTGTGTCTCGACTTTCAATCCGAAGGTCGTAGGCTCGAATCCCGGTCGTGCATCAATGGATTTTTCGTTTAGTAAAATTGATATGTGCGAGTAATACGAGCTCTTACCTAACGGTGAAGGAAAACATCGTGAAGAAACCCGCAGCTTAGTCAGCTCCACACGTATTGACGTTGACATTCCTGTGGGCGAGGCTGAGAGGATGGTTTAGTGCTGGGCAAGCCTATTCCATCTCAAACAATGTCCCAGGCACTACAGCCTACCTACAGCGTCCCGTGGAATGCCTCCTGACGCTGTATAATTAATCATCTAATAATAGCTTTGAGTCTAATATAATATACTACTTAGATGTAAAGGCCTAAGTTTTTTACTGGGGCGGCATGTCAGTCGACTAGGATCAAGATGAAACTTTGGGAAAAATTAGTGCCCTATGTCCTGTAAATGTGCCACAATAGTACATTATGGTACTAGTGTGTAACATTGGTGATTACCGCCGAGGCGTTATTTGAGAGCCGAGCCGTTAGGCGAGGCTCTTAACAGAGCCGAGGCAGGTAATCATCAATACACACGTGTATCATACGACGTTTTTCAACACACTTGTGAATAAAATAACAATAAAAACTCATTTTCAACAGTGAAAATGAGTTGTGAAAAATGTTTCGCTATTGCGGGAAAAATTAATCATTTTGCATTGCGATCGGCCACAGACTATATTTCCGCGCCGCGCATAGGGTTTGCGGCCTATTCTGCCACGTACAAAATGGGGAATTTAAAGTTTTCGTTTATAACAGAGTAAACAAAAGTTATATTTGAGTGAAAGTTTTATTTATTAAACACGTACGAGTTAAAATTATCTATTTAAATAAGAAGTTGCATGAAATGAGCAAGCAATAGGAACATTAATTTATTTGTTCTATTGAACACGATCTTTTTTCTGAATAAAAACTTTTTTAAGAACAAAGCAACTCAACCAATAAAATTTAAAAAAAAATCTATAACTCACTAGTGAGTTATAGTAATGAAAAAGTCACAGTTTGATTATGGGTGTCATTATGTGCCTAATTGCGGTGACCATAGAGCCACTTTATGAGCAAGTGTGTTGAAAAGATACTTAAGGTAGAGCTATTCAACTCGGCTATTTCAACTGCGGGGCTATTCCAACTAATGACAATAACTCATAATTTACTATATTTATTAAAAAACGCCATTTAGATCCGAGTAGCTGAACAGCTAAATTCTACAATATTTCTATGATGGTGCTGCTTCGGCATAAACTGTCTGAGTTACAGGCCATTTTTGTCAGACGCCATTTTTGTCAGACACCATTTTTCGCAACACTGTCGAAGACACTCGTCACGTCACATTTATCAAGAAAAGTGGTGTTTGGAACGCTTGATTTCAGAACAATACAAAATGGCAGAAATAGTTGAAATCCCCTCGGCGGGGTAATTTCAACTATTTCTGCCATTTTTGAGAAACTTCGTTCGTTTGAAATATATAATTACGTTTTTATACTAAAAAGAAAACCGACTTCAATGTTTGACTCGAAACGCGGTGTGACTCAGGGCGTCAAGCTGTCGATTCGATTTCTATTTGTGACATGGCTAGGAGGGAAGGTGTTTATAGTTTTACGGGGAAACTATCAATCCCTCAGGAATAAAATTTATATGGGACCACCTCTGGAGTATACCCTTTCAAACATAAAAAGAATTTTGCAAATCGGTCAACAAATGGCGGAACAATCGCGTAACATGAAACAAAAAAAAAAAAAACATACAAACGACTTGAGAACCTCCTCCGTTTTTGAAGTCGGTTGAAAATGGATATGATCTCCAATCATGCCTCTTTCACGTGCATTTTGCTTTTGAAGTTGATGTCAGTGTTATATTTATTCTAAATAGCCCCGCTCTACCTTACCTACCTACCTCATTTTACCGACGCACGCATTTTGCTGATTCCCATCATTTTGCTTAGGTACGAGAATTTTGAATGGGTCTCATTAAAAAGCTGTTCCTTTGGCATGCAAATGGCAATAATTATCATTGGATAGCACAGCTATTCAAGAATGCTATAAAGAAAACAGATTGAGAAAATTCAAAAAGGGTAGAAAAAAATTAAAATTTCAAAAGTCCCATAACTCGAAAACCGTGATACTTTTACTAGGCACAAGTTTTTCTGGTTCCTTATGATGCCCCCTACCCGTAGCACCCGTAGCTAAAGGATTATACCGACTACCCACTCGTATCTATTATGGTATACTTATGTAAATCTTTGCGATTGTTCATCTTGCATATTGATTGACATAATCTGCTCATAGCAGAAAAATACCAAACGAGCCGGCGGCGGCCATGACCTTGTGCGGAAGGCACTCGGCCACTCGGCTGAGCGGCGACGGGTGAGCGCCTGCGTCACCGCTCACCGGACGCGCCGCGCGTCACTCGTCGGTAGTCGGTCTCGCTGCTCTATACCTCGAGTCGCTCTCCCGTATATCTGCCCAACATTTTTATAAATCTAATAATGTTATAATTTATAAGTACCTAGGTAGGTACTAGGTAGGTTAGGTGCACTTACTTATCTATTGCTAAACAATACAATAATATCTAAGTAATGTAGGTAAAACCTTTCTGTGTTCTGCGGTAAAACATACCATACCAAAACAGAAAATTAGAAGATTAGCGAGTTTATATGTTACACAGCCCCAAACGCAACGATAGCGCGATCTAATTTTTCCTGTGTCGCCATCTCGCCATCATCGCCTCTGTCTGTCAGTTTGTTACCTTTTCACGCCTAACCGCTGAACAGATTTTGCTGAAATATGACATGGTTATAGATTATGTCTCAGGGACGGACATAGGCTACTTTTTTTTTAAATAATCATGAAGGGCGTGAAATAAGGGTTGAAAGTTTGTATGGGGAGTTGGAAGTTCCAGTTAAAGGCGTTAAGATGGCGTTGCTAACCTATGGCTGAGGCCAAGATGGCGCTATTATTGTTTTTTTCAAAGTTTCAGAAGATTCTTGCAGTTTTCAGTTCAGAGGTTTTCAAGTATGTTATATTGCTGACGAAGTCGCGGGTACCAGCTAGCTTTTAATAATTGTAATTTTATGTGTAAATGTTTTTATGGATAAAATTGCTCTATTGTAGCATTTGTGGCGTGATGTCGCACTTCGTTGTCATTTTGTTTTCGCGTACTATTGACCGTTGACATGACACGTGTTTATTTTAACTTCGTATGTACTCGTATGTACTACGTGATACAAACATCGTCATGACTTCTTTAGTCTAGCAGGTTCTTCTAAAAGTCACCCTACCTACCTACCTATCTAGCTAGAGTTTAGAATCGAAACTGCTTCAGAAGAATCGGAGTCCTTCTTACCCTTTTTGTGAAACTATTTTAATCGGAAAGGTGTATCGGTAGGTACCTAATATTGAAAGAAAGAAAGGTTTATTAAAGATATTGGTCGCGAAGGAACAGGAGAAGAATCACCTAGTTTTAAGACGTTTCAAAGTGATCCCAGCGGTCCTACTTTGACTTTGACTTTGAAAGATTCCGGGACTGGGCCGGTTGTTAACGTGAAAAAATGTTCAACGGTTGGAATGTACAGGTGTTAAAAAAATGTACTTATTGGTTAAAAGAAACAGAAGTTATGTGTTCGGGTCCAATCCAACAAGCGTCGTGAAGTAGGTACTAACACGCGTTTAAATGCATACAAGAGTCGAAAGGTATACTTATTATACGACACCACGTGCATATGTCAAAATCAGCCATCATGAAAAGATGAACGCATTTAAAGAATGGAAAAGTGTGGAAGTCGCAAATGCAAGAGAATAATATTTTTTGTACCATGTTGGTACTATTGTTAAGTTGCCTGAAATAAACTTTATATTATAATATAGTTAAAACAGCAGAATACATGAAGTGTAAAAGAAAAGCTGAGAAAGCTGTTGCTGTGGCGAGGTCTAAATGTAGGTGGGTAGGTAGAGGTACTAGCGTATTAGGTTACAAGACAAGTTGTACAAATCTCTGGAAAGCCCCCACGGACAAAAATACCTGTTCAGATTAGCAAAATAGAGAGATAAGAACGCAAGGGATATCATTCATATCAGATATACTTATAAAAATAAAAGATGACGAGGGAAAGGTTTTGACCGACCATGAAAGAATAAAAGAACGTTGGAAGGAATACTTTGGTAAATTATTGTATGAAGAGAATGATTGGAGCGGTGTCATCGAAAATCTACCAACAAATATTGGTGTGGTAAAAGAAGTGACTATGGATGAAGTCAAGAAAGCTGTGCAAGATAAGAAGAATGGAAAAGCTGTGGGACCAGGGAATACCAGTGGAAGTATGGAAATTTTTGAAAGCTGGATGGATGGAAGAGGCTGATGAAAGCTATTATGGTGTTCGTGGATTTGGAGGAAAGATCATTATCCATTTGGTGCCGACCAATAAAAAAAGTGCTGTATTCTGATAAAACACGTCGGCCTTAGCATCCATATCCATACTCCATACTAATATTATAAATGTGAAAGTAACTCTGTCTGTCTGTCTGTCTGTCTGTTTGTTTGTTACGCTTTCACGTCCAAACCGCTGAACAGATTAAGCTGAAATTTGGCATAGTTAAAGGTTGTATCCCAGGAAAGGACATAGGCTACCTTTTATCCCGAAAATATTAAAAAGTCCCGAGGGATCGCGGGTCACACCGCGGGAGCGCAGCTAGTTTGTAAATATGGCACCAAAGGAGAGTGCCTGAGAAGTACATAAAGCTCATTCGAGCTATGTACGGGCGAGCGAGTACAGATCCGAGGCCGGAGTTACAGAAAATTTCAATGTGGCGGTAGGCTAGTACCGGGGATCGGCTTTAAACCGTTATCTGTTCCCCCTGGTAATATATGCTCTGACATCAGACATACAGGGGGAGGCACCCTGGCCTAAAAACTCCGTCGCCAGAGTTGGATATTGACTCATACGAACTTACCCTTTTTTTTTTTTTTTTTTTCTCGCTGGGAAAAATGCGTTACGCATCCCCTCCGCCGGGGGGCGAGAGGGGTATGTGGGACTCCCCGGGGACTCCCGGTATACCCACTAAACGACCCAGCGTCATTCCGGCGTCGCCTGGAATGGAGGGGGTCTGGGAAATCGGCAGAGCCTTTACGTCCAGTCCCCCTCTGGCGATCCCCGCCCTTATGGCGGCCCCGCATAGTGGTGAGTAGTGCAAGGCGGACGAAGGTGCCCCCACACCTAGCGTCCGCTACTCACCACCTGAGCTCTCCGCTCCCTTCGTCCACTGCGCACTCTAATTAAAGAGGTGCGCGTGGAGAAGCCTCCAAAAACGGCCGCAGAGGACAGGGAGAGCGGCAACGTAACACCGACACTCCTCTTCCACTGCGGCCCCGCCGCCGACGCATCTTACGGTGCGCCACCGTTGGGTCGCGGGAGATAGGGCGAGCGGCAACGAAACACCGACACGCCTCTTCACCCGCGACCCTACCCGCCAGACGCCACCAGGGCGGTCCGCCTGGGATTCCTTTTCGCTTCACCGTGGGCCTCCAAACCACGGTTACTAAGCCCCCCCATCGCGTCAAGATTGGAATCCATCGGGGGGGATACGAACTTACCCTGGTGCATGCTGTTTAATAATAATTGCTGTTGCGGATGATATTGTCCTTGTAGGTGAAGATACACTCGAGGTCCAGAGCAGGCTGGAAAAATGGCGGGAGAGACTGCAGGAAAACGTCGGCTTAAAGATCAGTAGGAGCAAAACTGAACATCTGCTCTGTGACTTTGGTGGTCTCAGTTTTTCTCCTATCGCTTAGTTAGACGAGACCTGGCCACCCTTAAACTCAAGGGGAAAATGTACGCACCGATCAATGTCGTATTGTATGGATGAGAGTGTTGACTGTTGGGCAACCAAAGGCCAAAGTGACGGATGAAAGAAGAGTGCATGCGACAGAGATCAGAATGCTGAGATGGATGTGTGGAGTAACTAGAATGGATACTTAAGATAAGGAATGGGTACATCAGAGGAAGTTTGAAAGTAGCGCCAGTGACTGACAAATTGAGAAGTGGAAAGTTGGCGTGGTATGGGCACATGCATGACATCATGAGGAGGGATGAGAGTCATATAAGTAACACAAGTGATGAGTATCAATGTGGATGTACCGGTAGGGGTAGGGGTAGGTTTAAGAAAAGATGGATGGACTGTGTGAATGCGGATATGTTTGTGAAAGGAGTGAGTTTTGATATGGCGAGTGATAGAGGGAAATGGAAGAGAGAAACATGTTGTGCCGACCCCACTTAGTGGGATAAGGGCAGGAAGAAGAAAGAAAAGTTTCAGAGACTTTGTATTATAGGTACCTGTACCTACCTACTTATCTGAAACATGTTTCTCAGTGAATAGGTAGTAAGTTCGTACATGGCTTTAGTTGTACGTTTAGTTTCCTAGGAACAAAACCTTTTACCTAATTACAAGCGAAAAACTAGTCTACCTAGCCGCCCTCATAAGGTAAAATTTTGCCACACTAAGTACTAGGTACTTTAATGCAAGTACAACAGAGATGGGCAAGCGGACTTCTTTCTAGTGGATAGACTATTAAACTGAGCATTGACAGCTCCTGTGTAGGGCGTTGACTCGAGAATGTAGCGCCTGCTTGGTCGTCCGTCCGCCGCCGGCGCCGTCAATTGGCGCACAATGCGACGAGACGCGTCTCACCACACGTTTTGCCCTACACTACACGGATGCGAATGATCCGACACAAAAGACTTAAGTTAGTGTCCATTTATTCTCGGTTTGTCGTTCAATTGCAAAATTACGGACGAATTAGCTTCAGTTCAGCGGTTCGATCGCGAACGGAGTAGGTAGTTATTTTTTCTTAGGTAATCAATCGTAGGCCTGACCGACACACAGGCGATGCTATCCGCGTGATTCGCAGCGCGCGATGATAAATATTATGCGTGTTTAATCATCGGGTCACGTAATCTACCGTCCGGTCGCGCAGATAACGGTGAGGTCGAAGCGGACGCGCGGCGCTGCGGCTGCTGGCGGCGTCGTCGCGGCGCCTGCATGCCGCGCCCGCGACGGCGGTCGTGGCCGCCGGCGGCGCCCGCTGCGCCCGCTGCGCCCGCCAGCGACTGCTGGAAGAGGAAGAGCCCGCGACCTTGCGGCGTCCTTGCGCGACGATAAGGCATCGGGTCTCGTGGAAACGTGTGTCAGGCCACGACCCCGCTATCTCGCCCTTTTAACCGCTCGCCTTGTCGCAGCCGCCTCATTCCGCTCGCACACTCCTCGCGTAAACCACGCGAACTTACCTTCAAATAATTTAACGTAGGTATTATTTACGTGATCTTCGGATCGCTCGGGATTCGGCGCAGCGGCCGCATCCATTCGGAGGTGAGGCAGCCGGCGCCGGCGAGGCGCGCTCGGGCCGCCAGCGCCAGCCAGCGAGCCAGTGACGAGAGCGTGCGCTTGTTGCAGATCCCGTGACGCGCACGCGCAGCAAGCATGGCCGCGAGCGCCGACGACGTGGTGCTGACGGGGCTGTCGGGCCGCCTGCCCGAGTCCGGCTCCATCGACGAGTTCGCGGAGCAGCTGTTCGCAGGCGTCGACCTCGTCACAGCAGATGATCGAAGATGGACCCCAGGTATGTTAGACCTCAGTTAGCTTATTATTATAGGAGTAAGTAACCAAATTATGCATGTCAGACAGATGAGAGGAAAATATGTGTGAGATTGGATTCAGTCTAAATCGCCCCTTTCGCAGCTATTTGCCCTTTCCTATCTTCACCTTCTGCTACCGACATGTAGGTAGACGTAGAGAATATTGGTTATCTTGCTTGATCACGGCTGAATTATTTTTGGCACAGAATACAGTGCTTTTGGCGCCGTTTAATCAAATGGCTAGGCGCTTAATGACGGCGGATCCAGTTAGCTGCGACACACACACTATTTAGATTAGGGCAGTTAAGATTCACAGATTAGGGCCCGCCCAGTATACAATGGCGTATGCTGCATTGTGTAGGTGCAGATGGTAATGGTACATTAGAACCTAGCTAGCGGAGAATAAAATAGTTAATCACACTTCAAAGGAATCGTGGCGGAGCGTGGCCTGTGGTGTGCACACGATCGCCCATCATCACCGCCCGCCCGGGACGTAGCCGACACATTGAACTTGTTTAGTTTCACGTTTGACTGTGTATGAACAATTTTGAAAAAACTTTTTAACAAAAAATTAAACCGCCGAAGAACTGAAGCAAAAAATAATAGGTGAACCTAAGTGTGCCACTGGAAGCATTTTTGTTTACACATGTATCGCGTGAGAGAATAAATTTGAATTTCTTTGTTGAGGGTTTTGCATAGCATAGAGCTTATTAAGTAAAAGTGCCTACTAAATAAAACTTTATTCTATTCTACTAGCCACTTCCGTTCGCCTTTAACAATTTTGCAAATTTTGTCATGTCTGCGTTTGGTATTTCGAATATCCGGATTATACTTAAGTTTAGTGTGTTTACAATTTGGATAAAAAACATCCAAACAGTTCGACTATCGAACTACTGGTAGGACTGGATGGAATAAACCGTTTTTTAAAATTACATACATTTTATTTGAAGTACCGCGGCACGTGAGTTCATGGCATTACCATACTTATGTCAAACTGACGATTCATTATTCGTAACATAGCTAGTAGGGAAGGTTTTTAGAATTTACAGGGAAACTATCAATCCCTCAGGAATAAAATTTATACGGGACCCCTTCAGGAGTATACCCTTTCTGATAAAAAATAATTATCAAAATCGGACTCCTCTGTAAAAAGTTATGCGTGTTCTAACATAAATTAAAATATAAAAAAAATATATATACAGGGTGTAAAAAGACGACCGAAGCCGAAAGGGGTAGGTACAGCATCCCAACACACAACTAAATCCAAAAGGATTTTCCGAAAAAATCATTATATCCGGAGAAAACAGCGTTTGAAGATAACTGTTTGCGTATGTACTGGGCGCGTTTTTTTACGTAGATTGCTGGATTTTGAGTTTTAATAGTTTTTTTCTTTTATAAATCCAATTATTAGGTAGGTACAGTCTTATTATGTTGTACTAGTAGTAAATAACTAGAAAATAAAATTAAATGACGTAGCTAAGTCAAAAAAATTTTTTGCGTTTTTTTCGCTAAATATGTTCATAATCATGGTCTGATTGAAACCCCTCAGTTTTCGGTAGCAGTCTTTTTACACCCTGTATATACGCGTCGATTTGATAACCTCCTCCTTTTTTGTCATCGGTTAATAAAAAAAAAACAAGTAGGTACAAAAATTAAACGATAAAACATACTTACAAAAAAATGTTCTGGCCTTAGAATATAAACTTGTGGTGCTGTGAGAACATAGATTAATATAAACTAGTGGTGCTGTGAGAACATAGACTAGTGCTTTGTATTTTCCAATAGGCTTACCTTCCTAACCTATGCCTATAACAATCAACATTTTCAAAAAACCGACAGATAACATTAGGTAAGTAGTACTTACGTTTTGAAAGAAAATCTGGAAAGTTCAGCTAAAATGTGTAGTGTTCTATAGGCGCGTTCAGCAGGTTTGTGTGAAGTTAGAGTGATCGCCTCTGGTGAGACATCCCCGAGTTCCAATCCCAGTAGAATAGTAACTTTTTGCACTTTATATTTTTTGTACATTTTTAAAGTTTAGAACCGATACCGAAACCTCGTTCAAGTTTTCACTTCTGCCGGCACCCCTGGAATTCCACTGCTTTTAAGCTAGATTAATTTTAATAAATATGCCATTCAAAGGAGCAGAAAATTCTAAGAAAAACTGTAGGTTTTTCAACTCATTTTACGTGTTTTGTCAGTTACAACAATTGAACCTGCAATGTTTTTTAGAGGTAAAAAGTAGTGATGGGCCGAATGTGGTTTTAACCGAATACGAACTTCGGCCGAACATTCGGTTAAAATGAAAAGTTCGGCCGAACTTCGGCCGAAGTTCGGTAGGTACCTAGTTTCAAATGTATTTTCTCGAAAGAAATACGTCAAATCTTGTTCACGCGATCGTTGAAGTTTTCTAAAGTAGATGGAGTGTGGTGCTTGTACTGCTTTTCGCTGTGTGACAAATATGGATGATTGGGTTGTCGTTACAACTACTTTTTTTCAATTCTACGACTGTTCTGAAGGTACGTGTACGTACTACCTACGACGCATTTCACTATTTTAATTGGCATAAATCGATAACACACACGTTTAACACTGTAAAACCTTCCGATTTAACGTTTTATAGTGTTAACTGTGTGTGTGACTTTAGTTGATCGAGTGAGCGAAGCGTCTCAGTTTCGAGATTGGCCAAAAAAATTATTTTGTCTGTCATTCAGGTCGCATTTTTTAACCAATTTTGATGTAAAGAACATCGGTCGTCTCCATACAAACTGTGACTTGGCTCAAAAAATTAACGATTCCAGAGTTGATCTACCTACAGCCTGATTTCTTGCTTACGAAGCCACTTGCCGTATGCAATTCGTAATTTCTTATTATCAAGCCGAAAAATAATAATGACTATTTATTTACCCCTAAAATGTACTGAATTGGTATATTTTTTATCTGTGGAAAATTTGAGGTCCGATCTTGTCGTCCTTCTTTGAACATAAGTTCCGTAAGTAGTATAGTAAGATTTATATTTACTTTTGTCGATCGTGATGTATCGAATGACGGTATTGAAGAAAAACAGGCTGGAGCTGGAAGAAAAATGTCGTTCCATTTTACCGTCACGACCGCCACGTCACGAAATCGTCACAGTGCGAAGCGCGCAACCGCGAACAGTCCATAGATTGTTACATTGTTAGTACGGAAGTGTGTTTGATTTGAATTTGAAGTTTTCAGTATAGAAAAGTACTCTTTGCTTCGTGTACCACGGCACTCACGTACTTTTGATTACTATATTTTGTAGTACCGAACTTCGGCAGTTTGAACCGAATTTCGGCCGAATGCCGAACTTCGGTTCAAGCTGCCGAAGTTCGGTTTAACCGAATATGAAACGAACTTCGGCCCATCCCTAGTAAAAAGTAAACATAGAGGTTGGTATGGTACCCGGTACTCAACCCACCACTTTGGTAACTGTTGACATCACTTTTGAGATGTCCATAGAAGCTCTAGGTAGATAAATAAATAGGAAGTAATTCGACTTTGTTATGTCATCATTTCTAAGAAGATTTGTAAGACACCTTTGCGAATGAGCGCAAATCTCTTAAGATTCGAAATAATTTTCTTATCTCTGAGCCTTCTCAGAGATAAGAAGGGCCTTCCCTGACCGACCTTTTCTGCAAAAGTAATTTTAATTGCATAGGTATCCAGGTTGGATCGCGTAGATAAACCCCTATTTTAAGAAACTAAAGTTTCTAATAAAAACAGGCAGAACAGAGCTAATTTAAAAGGCTGTTGACAAATCTTTGGCATTTGTATGGGTGAGCGCTTGTGTAACGTAATTTTTCAGATGGATAAAAAACTTTGGATTCACCTCGCGAGTCACGTGACCTGTTACGAGACCGGCTACACAACTTGAAATCAATTGTCAGCCATCCCAATGGCAATTGAAGAAAATAATGGCAATATTGGCAAATTTGGCAATTCCAACCATCAAGCGGGGGACCATTTAACATAATTCTGACATAAACAGTAGTCACCCATCCTAAGCGAACGTTGCAAACCCAAAAACTTTGTTATATGTATTTGAGACAAAAGTATCAGTCGCCCATAAGAATGAAGAACGGTGCATGCTTGTCGGTAAGCCCTTATACCTCCTCGTAGGTAGGAGTGTATGCCTTGTGATACATTCGCCAAGTTAACAGTGCAAAATTACAAAAATCGTTCCATTTAGCGGGGGACCATTCCACATAGTGTCTTCTAGGCTAAATAATGGTCACCCATCCCTAATTGTTGATTCTAGCGAACGTTAATTGTGTCATTCATGTAGGCCGAGCACAGATCTTCAACAACAACTGATAAGAAGGCAAAAGTCTCCCCTAAGCTGTTCCATCGCCATCTATCATCCGCCAGGTAGGTATATGTAGGTACAGGCACCACCAATCTCTCGATGGCATCGAGGTCGTCTAACTAACGTTTCCGAGATCGACCTCTTCGTCCGTCATTCTTATTTCTATAGCACCCATGGCGTGACGATGTTGATCCATTTCCCCGATCCATCCGGCTCACACCAATGACTATAATGTGATATGACTAACTAGGTATAATAAGTAATTTGCACTCCGTTATTTACTCTAGATGTTATGTCATAGTTTTATGCTGATCTAATTTTCCAAGTACCTATAGTACAAAAGTAACCTACTAGCACGAATCTGAAACCTACCCCTGAACCTCCTTAAATAATGTACCTACGTGTACGTCAACTCTTGCTTTGTGAAAAAGACCTCAAAGAAATCAAATTTTAAAGGGAAATGATAAAAAAAAACCAGGCCTGGGACGCAAACGAAATGTATTTCAAATGATAGGCAAAAATGAGTTGATAAATCCTGTTTAGGAGATGTCGAATATCGAAATCGATGTCTTAAGAGCGGCCAACCCGTCTTACTTTTCATACAAACGCTCGTACGTGATTATGGCGTTGTAATAGATCTTTCTTTGAAACTTTTGAAGTAATAGGTATCTTGTGCACTATATCTAGATTTCTATCAAAACTAAAAATCTAAATTCTGAGAAACAAATTCAGTATAAGCCTCAAAAAATCTGCCTTTTTGTATAAACTTTACCTAAACTTTGGCCGTTCATAATGTACTTAGAAATTGTAAAAGTAAAGAAAATATTGTGATAGAAACCTCGCAAATGTTACGGAGATTCTAAACGACAAAAAACATTTGGTCTGCGTTCCCTCTCTATGTCAACATTGTCTTTAAGGTCGTCGGTAATGCTATGCCTTAGATATATAAAGCTAGTCACTTTTTGAATGTTCATGCCATTAAGGGTTAAATTTAGAAAAGTTGTTATGCTACTACCGGCGGCCTTAAAGACCATGTATTCACATTTTTTAACATTATAACAGCGCCCATGTGACGCAGCGTAGCGGGCGCAGACCTCCAGCATTTTCCCGACCGACCCGGCAGTCGGGCCCAGTAGCACCATGTCGTCTGCGTAGCTGATGTTGTTTATACAGACGCCCTCCACGCTACAACCGACATGCATGCTTCTGAGCTCGGCTATCAAATCATTTACATACTTGTCTACATTTGTTATTTATAAGTATTATTATAATAATAATAATCGTAGCAAGTGGAGATCCGTGGTCTCTGCCTACCCCTTCGGGAAAGAGGCGTGATTTTATGTATGTATGTATGTATTATAATAAATAAAAAATAGACACTTGATTTTTTTATACAAGTTTTGAATAGATTGCCGTAAGCTGATGCATATGAGACCAAACACGGGTATTCTACTGTACATTACTTAGGTTAGGAGTTCCATCAAACAGCTCCTGACTCCATCATCAGATCAGCTCGCTGACACCATATTTTCAAATTGTTCAAGGAACTTGACATAATGTGCCGAGTTGCATATCCATTAGTACGTAATTTATGTAAGTGGTGCTACTCATAAATTAACAAAAACAAATTTTGACTTTGTAAATGGGTAGGTAGGTACTAGGTACGGTACCTAACCTACCTATTTGACGTGTTAATTTACGGTAGGTAGGCAAACAAAAATTCATTCGTGCTTACGTAATTATTAGTACCTAATTACGTAAGCATGGATGGATTTTTTGCCGAATCATGTTCGCTATTTTGGTGGCAAAATAATATGATTCGGCGGCGAATGATATTTTAAGCAATGAAAAACCTTTTATTGTAAGCTTCGATCAATCGAAGATTCTATCTAAGTCAACAGAAAGTGACTTTGGGAAGTAGGTATTAATTGTTAAGATTATCTGCCGATGTTTTCGGACTTTTACTATACCTACTATCGGATACGACGACATAAGTTTATTTGAAAAATGTTTTCAATATGTAAGTGCAAGCTTTTAATAGGTGGCCGTGAGCTGATTCATTATGAGCCAAAACACGGATATTATACTTTTACCCAGGAGAAGTTCCATTTAACGGCTCCTAATTCTAGTACATCTATTCTGTGATCATATTTAAATTTTAAGTGAAACTTAATCGATAAACCGAGTTTCAACTCAATCGGCCTATTTTCTGAGTTCCCTTGAACAGCTCTTGAATCCATCATCAGATCTACTCACAGTCACCATATTTAAAAAACAATGTGGCACTCCGGGAGTGCCTACAGAAGTGAAAAATTGAATAAAATTCTGAAGTTATTGCATATAAATAAAACTTTATTCTATTCTATTCTATTCTAAATAGTGTGATACTTTTATTGAGTGAGTGTGATTCAAAAATTGTGGAATGTCTATTCTGTACGTATACATCTCATTGCAGGCGACTGTATCTAACAGGTAGCGCTACTACAGTATCTATTCTTGTACTACTAAAGTAGGTACAGCACCAAAATAATACTGCAGCTAGGTAAATAAATACAATGTCCCAGGCACTACAGTAATGTAATTGTTTATTAAATTATTATATCGAATCTAAATCTAAATGTAAACAAAAGCTCTATTCCTCAACTTTATGCAGTGTAGAACAGTTACTTGAAGTTAGTAGTTCCGAAAAATATAACTAGATGGCGCGACTAAAATTGGTCGTTTTCTAGATCGCGCTGACGAAAACACGCGGCCGCCTTTAAAGTCGAACGAACATTTTTGTATTTATGAGCTAGTTGATATGCTATTATACTGTATATTCCTACCTAGTAATATATCTCTAAATGTGATTACTCTGGTGGTTTTTTTATAAGTGAATAAAAAACATACATTAAAATAAAACTAGTAGTAATAGTTATAAAACTAAAACCAGTATATCTTGGGTTTTCCTTACAAACATTTTGTTAGGGATGAGGGGTCAAGCTATATTGATTGACATCACGGAGTCGTCTTAGTCACGTGACAGCGTCTTAGGTCACGTGACTTTCCCAGTCGAATCCAAAGTTTTTTACTCATTTCAAAACTATTTCCTCTATGTCGCTAACGCGCCTTAAGAAGTTTTTACTTCAAAAATGCATATTATACAGGCTGGATTTTTGAGACAGAACATTAAAGGAACCTTAACCGTTGTATCTACAGGAAAACGTATTAAGAGACCTTCCCTTACTTTTTGTAATATTTTGAATTGCATTTACAGATTTCGGAAAAAAGATATAGTAAGCGAAAAAAAAAAACTAAATTAAAAAAATAATATATACCTATTAATGCCAACCGATTCTGTTTTATGTAGGGATCAAAAGACTCTATGGGACCATTTATGGTTCGAGTACTAAAAATTTCAGAAATCGTCAAAAACATTCCCCCATACATTTTGTACTAAAAATCTATTTCGAACACGTGGGTGAATTTTTTCAAAATTTTTATTGGTAACGAAAAGATAAACAAAATCAATACTTTTAAACTTAAATTGGCTTTGACGCAAGCTGGTTCGGCTCCCATACAAAAATGGGCATTGTCCTTTTATATGGGCGACCAGATTCTGATGTCAGTTGGACTGCAGGCGCATAAAATAAAACGATAATAACATTAATAACCACGGATGGATGGACGTTCGGATGCAATGTGAAGAGTCTCTTCACATCGACATTGAGTGAATGGCGTTGGCGGACCGTTATCGCGCGCCGCGCGGTCTCGGCGCGCGCCTGCGCCGCGTGCGTTACGTCAACTTACGTCACGCTATGGCGTGATCCTCGCGCGCTCGAGCTTGCCTATCTATAGCCGCGCTCGCTGCTTGCTCAGCTCACTTACTTCCAATCCCATTCGACGCAGAATATTGACATATAACTGGTAGGTTTCCTCCTAACTAACCTACTTCAATATATTTATTTTGTAAGTACCTACCTACAAAGTAAATATCCTAATGCGCTAGCTCCATACCTTACATACTTATTATAATTATAATGACGTGTCGTCTTGTTTACGTTGCTGTAGCGCAATCTGTACCGACCTACTTATTCTGTGGCGACTTTTAGCAGTTTAAAATATCTCAAAAAGTTATGGAGTTTCTCCTAAGAGCGTTTTCCTGTAGCTACAACAGTTAAGATGCCCTCCATGGCCCAACTCAAAAATCCACCATGTTTGATTAGTAGGAACCTTACCTACTTACATTATCTAGAATCGTAGGTATGTCAATAGGTACTTACATCAAATCAATCAATCAATACGGTAATACCTAAGTAGGTATAAGTATATAACATGTAGGTAGGTCTAGGTACCTACGTTCGATCCTTTATTGCTACGTTTATGTACGTTGGCAACCCCCAAATCTTCGTAGGTACTTATTATTATTACAAACGCTGCTGGCTCGCGTTTGGTTGCCGTTTCCACGATCGAGGTGCATCAGTAGCTACACCTACACCTAGGCTAGGTTCCGAGATGGCAGGCAACAGGCGCGTGGCGGACGCTGCGGCTTGATTGCTTTGCTTCTCGAGCACGAAGGGTCCCGTACCCTTATCTGTAAAAACGGCAAAAAAATCACGTTTGTTGTATGGGAGCCCCGAGGAGTTGTTTTTAGTATTTGTTGTTAAAGCGGCAACAGAAATACATCATCTGACAACTGTCTAACTATCACGGTTCATGCCTGCTGACAGACGGAGAGACAGACAGCGAAGTCATAGTAATAGCGTTCCCGTTTTACCCTTTGGGTACGAAACCCTAAAAATAGGGGTTGGTGGTAGAAGGGTGAAAATTTAGGGTTGGATGTATTTTTAATGCCGAATCTTAAAAAAAAAAACTTGTCAAAATAAAAAATATTGCCCCTTATCACTTAAAAATAGTTTACATCGGATTCGCAGACCTAATGAATATACGCACATAATTTCATAAAAATCTAATCAAATTAAATCAAATCAAATATTTATTTATTTCTCTCTCACAAAAAATACAAATATAAATATACAAAATAATAATAAGAATTAAGAATAATACTCTTTGCTTCGTTCTAACCGAGTGTTCCACGACACGCACGTAGGTACTTTTTTCTTTTTTTTTGGTGACAAACGATCCTATTACATGTCGGCATAAACTTTTCCCATACATTTTGTACTAAAAATCGATGAATGAACTCGAAATTTTTTTTGGTGACGTAAAATATTATTTTCGGGATCAAAAATAACCTCTAAGTTAATCCAGGGTACAGCTACCTTTACAAAAATATAAATTTTTGCAGTTCTAAACATCAACCAAACATCGTATTTAAAATAGGTAGCCTACTTAAAGTTTAACGGCCTTATTAATTAGATTAACCTAATTCTAGCTTAATACGAGACTACTCTCAGACTTGTTACTTCTTTAGTAACGAGGGAGCAACTTGAATATTTTGATGTTATTAATAAACTGGTAGTAGCCTCGAATGAGTAATACATTCCTTACATCGGGATTAGTAGAAAAAGAGTGAATGAACGAATGATATTATCATTCAAAAAAATTTTTGAAAAAAAAAAATTGAACCGACTTCACAGAACACAAACAGAAGAACCTTCTACACACTAAAAAGAGAAAAATAAGAATATAATTTGAAGTCGGTGCCAACTATTCATTTACATCTAAGAAATTCAAAAGAACTTGGGTGCAAAATTGTATCCTGGTACGCTATCGCTCGATTTCTTTTTTTGATAGGTACCTAATCGTATTCACTTGGCACCGACTTCAAATTATATTCTTATTTTTCTCTTTTTAGTGTGTAGAAGGTTCTTCTGTTTGTGTTCTGTGAAGTCGGTTCAATTTTTTTTTTTCAAAAATTTTTATTTTTCACTTTTTAGTGTAAGTAAATAAATACTGTGTAAATAAAAGTGTATGTGTAAATAATATAGTAAGCTACGAGTACATTAAGACTTTGCTTATCGTAGCTTACGAGTAAGTAGGAAAGGATAAGAGAAGTCATGGGCAGACCTACTAAAGGACAGACCGGAGTTCAGCAAGGGGGAAAACTATCAATCCATAAGGAAAAGAAATATTTTGTACTACCTCGGGTGTAATACCCTTTCAAACTATTTAATGTTTGACTCAGATTGTGAGTCAGGGTGTGTTGTGTAGTGAGAATGAGGTTTTTTTAATGTTACGGGAAAACTGTCAATCCCTCAGGAAAAAAAAAATATATGGCGCCACCTTGAGAGTATACCTCTTTTTAACAAAAAAAAAATTTTGGAAATCGGTCCACAATTTTCTTAAAGTTCAGTGATTGTTTTAGTTTTACGGGAAAACTATTAATCCCTCAGGAAAAAAAAATATGTGGCGCCACCTTGAGAGTATACCTCTTTCTAACAAAAAAAAAAATTTGGAAATCGGGCCACAATTTTCTTAAAGTTCAGTGATTGTTTTAGTTTTACGGGAAAACTATTAATCCCTCAGGAATAAAATTTATATGGGACCACTATAAGAGTATACCCTTTCAAACAAAAAAAAAATTTTGGAAATCGGTCCACAAGTGATGGAAATATCGTTTTCTTAAAGTTCAGTGATTGTTTTAGTTTTACGGGAAAACTATTAATCCCTCAGGAAAAAAAAATATGTGGCGCCACGTTGAGAGTATACCTCTTTCTAACAAAAAAAAAATTTTGGAAATCGGGCCACAATTTTCTTAAAGTTCAGTGATTGTTTTAGTTTTACGGGAAAACTATTAATCCCTCAGGAATAACATTTATATGGGACCACTATAAGAGTATACCCTTTCAAACAAAAAAAAAATTTTGGAAATCGGTCCACAACTGACGGAAATATCGGTGAACATACATTAAAAAAAAAAAAAAAAAAAAAAAAAAAAAAAAAAAAACATACATACAGCCGAACATATAACCTCCTCCTTTTTTTGAAGTCGGTTAAATATTGTTTATCTCTGTCATTAATTAAATAAAATTTGTATTTGACAATCTGTTTTATTCAAAGAGGTTTTATTCTTCTATAACTTTTTGGTGTTCATTGTTGACCAAAAAATTTTTCATAGTCATTTTAACTGTTTTATTGTTTCTTGCTAATCCGAATGGTTTTTCACCACAAAATCTATACCTATGTAGTGTTACTTGGATTTTAAGTTCAGTTTTTCGAGATCGTCCAATAGATACTTGTAAATTTTCACTCGCCACATTTTTGAAACTGGTATCCATCCTCATTCAATTCTTCTTCAAATCATCAACATAATCCATCCTATTTGCACAACCTTTTTTTGTGACGTAAAAATGACAAAATTCATGATACGTCTGCCTACTCCATCTCTATACTAGGTGGCGCCTAGGAGTAACTCTTACTCCGAGAGTAGAGTCGAATTAGCTTAGTTCTTCCTTGGTCTTTGTTTATTAATACTGAATTGACCTACTACAGCCTTATGCTTTCGATTAGCGCTAATACCACCCTAGTTCGTGTTTATTAATGACAGCCTTAAGGTTCAAACCGCTTACGCAGTAACAGTTCAAAGTTGTGATGTCTTCTGTATCGCGTAGAGGAAGCAGTTTCACATCTATCTCGTCGTGAGTCACGTTAATGAAAAAAAATGACAAAGTTAATGACAGCACGTCACGACTCGTGACGTGCTGTCATTAACTTTCGATATTTTTCGATATCCTGACGATTCAAAAAATACAACTTGAACAATTATGTACCACAATCACTTCTGTCGGAACTCCCGGAGTGCCACAGATTTGTTTTATACAATGAAAACTGCTCAACGCCCCTAAAGAAGTTTTCACTTAAAAAATTGCTGTCAATTTGGAAATCTGATGGTCTGTCCCATAGATTTAGCATGGTACCTTTTTGTCTGTCCCTAGAGCGCAGCAAAATTTTTTTTGGTCTGTCGTCCCTAGGCTGTCGGCCATATCTGGAAGGCTCATATTCGATGAAGTCGCCTACAGTCAGCAACATCAGAACCTACAGTCAGAAAGTCGATTAACATTTGAAGTTTCACAAATCTGAATTTCCAAAATCCTTAACAGCATGGCCAAAATGTTGACAATTTCTGAAGACGTCCATAATAATTTCCCAGTTATTTTTACTTAGAAATCGAAAAGTAATGAGTTTAAGGAAATCTTACTGCTAATCGACTTTCGTTGTTGGAGGTAGCGGAATAACGCATGCAATATAACTTTTTATCAAAGATAATTGAAGTGTTTCAGAGAGATATTATAATAATACAGCATATCGCTGAGATTTGAGATAGGTAAGTACCTATCCAGTCCTATTGAATAGTTGTATCGTACGGTGGTATGGTGTCGCAGGGCTGCACGGGCTGCCGGAGCGCAACGGCAAGCTGAAGGACCTCGCGCACTTCGACGCGACGTTCTTCGGCGTGCACGCCAAGCAGGCGCACCTGATGGACCCGCAGCTGCGGCTGCTGCTCGAGCTGACGCACGAATGCATCGTGGACGCCGGCCTGTCGCCCGCCGAGCTGCGCGGCAGCCGCACCGGCGTCTTCGTCGGCGTCTCCAATTCGGAGACCGAGGAGCTCTGGACCGCGGACCCGGACAAGATCAACGGGTACGCGCTCACCGGCTGCTGCCGCGCGATGTTCCCGAATCGCATCTCGTACACGTTCGACCTGAGCGGGCCCTCGTACGCGATCGACACCGCCTGCTCCAGCAGCATGTTCGCGCTGCAGCAGGCGTTCACCGCGATCCGCGCCGGCCACTGCGACGCGGCCGTGGTGGCCGGCTGCAACCTCTGCCTGAAGCCGGCCAACTCGCTCAACTTCCACCGGCTCAGCATGCTGTCGCCGGAGGGGCGCTGCGCCGCCTTCGACGCGGCGGGGCGCGGCTACGTGCGCTCCGAGGCGGCGGTCGCGGTGCTTCTGCAGCGGCGCGGGGTCGCCCGTCGCGTCTACTGCACGCTGCGCAACGCGCGCGTCAACACGGACGGCAGCAAGGTGCAGGGCATCACCTTCCCCAACGGCAGCATGCAGCGCCGGCTCGCCGAGGAGACCTTCCGCGAGGCGCGCCTGCGCCCCTCCGACGTCGCCTACGTCGAGGCGCACGGCACCGGCACCAAGGTGAGCCCCGCCCCGCCCCCCGCCACGCCCGACGCCCCGCTCCCGCTGATCGCCCCTCTCTCTCGCGTCCGCAGGTAGGCGACCCGCAGGAGGTGAACGCGATCGCGGACCTGTTCTGCGAGGGCCGGTCGGCGCCGCTGCTGCTCGGCTCGGTCAAGTCGAACATGGGCCACTCGGAGCCCGCCTCCGGGCTCTGCTCGATCGCGAAGGTGCTCGTCGCGATGGAGCGCGGCGTGATCCCCGCGAACCTGCACTACAGCTCGCCGAACACGGACATCCCCGCGCTGTCCGACGGACGCATCCAGGTCAGCCGCGCGTCGGAAGCCAGCGCGACCGCGCCCACCCCCCACCCCGCGAGCCGCTCTCACTCCGGTTCCTTCTCCGCAGGTGGTCGACCGGAACACGCCCTGGGAGGGCGGGCTGGTCGCGGTCAACTCGTTCGGGTTCGGCGGCGCCAACGCGCACGTGATCCTGGAGAGCGCGCGCGGCGCGGTGCGGGCGCCGCGGCGGGAGCGGCCGGCGGACGCGCCGCCGCGCCTCGTGCTGGCCTCGGGCCGCACCGAGGAGGCGGTGGCGGCGCTGCTGGCGCTCGCGCGAGAGCACGCCGGCGACGACGAGCTGCACGCGCTGCTGGACGCGGTGCACGCGCACAACATCCCCGGACACGCGCACCGCGGCTTCGCGCTGCTCGCGCCGGACGCCGAGCCGCACGATGAGATCGCGGTGGGTACCCTGCTCCCTCCGCCCCCCGGCGCTCCGGGGCGCGGGGCGGCGCCTGACGCTCCGTCTGTGGCAGGAGGTGGAGAGCGGGGAGCCGCGGCCGGTGTGGTTCGTGTTCTCCGGGATGGGCTCGCAGTGGGCGGGCATGGCGCGGGGCCTGATGCGGCTGCCCACGTTCGCGGCGAGCGTGGAGCGCTCCGCGGCGGCGCTGCGCCCGCACGGGGTGGACCTGGTGCACGCGGTGACGGAGGCGCCGGACGCCGCCTTCGATGACGTGATCACCTCCTTCGTGTCGATCGCCGCCGTGCAGGTGGCGCTGGTGGACGTGCTGACCGAGCTGGGCGTGCGCCCCGACGGCATCGTCGGCCACTCCGTCGGCGAGATCGGTGAGAGCGCATCTTCCCGCCCCCCGGCGCTCTCTCCCCGGCGAGGTGCTGACTCCCCCGTGTTGCAGGGTGCGCGTACGCCGACGAGACGCTGACCGGCGAGCAGGCGGTGCTGGCCGCGTACTGGCGAGGGCGCAGCATCGTGGACGCGGCGCTGGCGCCGGGCGCGATGGCGGCCGTGGGGCTCTCGTGGGAGCAGTGCGCGGCGCGCTGCCCGCCCGACGTGGTGCCGGCCTGCCACAACGCCGCCGACAGCGTCACGGTGAGCGCGCGGCCGCCCGGGCAGGACTCGGAACGCGACACGGCACTGATTAGATTTTTCCGTAACTATAGCCGTTTAGATTTTTCCCTCATAGAATTTTGAATACTTACAATTGTAATATAAATTACAAATACAAATAACTTTATCTATCAAATAAAAACTATACTGATTACATTAAGTTACCGATGGTCCCCTCCACCGTCCACGGCACGCGGTGTATCATCCTGGAGATGCGGAACATAACGTCCTCGGCCCGCAGGTGTCGGGGCCGGTGTCGTCCATCGACCGGTTCGTGGCCGAGCTGTCCGCCGCGGGCGTGTTCGCGCGCCGCGTCAACAGCTCCGGCGTCGCCTTCCACAGCAAGTACATCGCGAGCGCGGCGCCGCTGCTGCGCAAGTCGCTCGAGCGCATCATCCCGCACCCCAAGCCGCGCTCCGAGCGCTGGCTCTCCTCCTCGCTGCCGCGGGACAAGTGGGACTCCGAGCTCGGTGAGCGACCCCCCGCCCCGACCCCCCGACCCCCCGCCCCGCTCCCCGCGAGCGCGACCGTGAGCTGTCGGTGTGTTGCAGCGCGGCTGAGCGACGTGCACTACCACGTGAACAACCTGCTGTCGCCGGTGCGGTTCGCGGAGGCGCTGGCGGCGGTGCCGGCGCGCGCGCTGCTCGTGGAGGTGGCGCCGCACGCGCTGCTGCAGGCGGTGCTGAAGCGCGCGCTGCCGGCGCCGGCCGCCGCGCACGTGCCGCTCGTGCGGCGCGACGCGGCGGACCCGGCGCGGCACCTGCTGGCGGCGGTGGGCCGGCTGTTCGCGGCGGGCGCGCAGCCGCAGGTGGCGCGCCTGCAGCCGCCGGTCGCCTGGCCGGTGTCGCGCGGCACGCCCGGGCTCGCCTCGCGCGTGCTCTGGGACCACTCGGTGGAGTGGAGCGTGGCCGACTACGGCGGCGCGCCGCGCTCCGGCGAGAGCGTGTTCGAGGTGGACCTGTCGCGCGCCGAGGACGCCTACATCGAGGGGCACAACATCGACGGCCGCGTGCTGTACCCGGCGACCGGCTACCTGGTGAGTGTCCGCTGCCGCCGCGCGGCGCTTGACCCGCCGGGCGCCCGACTGACCCTCCGCCCTCCGCAGACGCTGGTGTGGCGCACGCTCGCGAAGCTGCGCAACCGCAGGCCGGAGGAGACCGCGGTCGTGCTCGAGAACGTGCAGTTCAGGCGCGCGACGATCGTTCCGCGCGACGCGCCCGTCAAGTTCCTCGTGAACGTGCTCGACGGCACCGGCGAGTTCGAGGTGTGCGAGGGCGGCGCGGTCGCGGTCAGCGGCAGCGCGCGCGTCGCGGAGGACCCCGCCGCCGAGCGGCTCGCGGGGCTCGAGGAGGACGCGCCCGCGGACACGGAGCCGCCGCTCAGCGGCGACGACGTGTACAAGGAGCTGCGCCTGCGCGGCTACAGCTACGGCGGCGCGTTCCGCGGGATCGTCTCGTCGGACGCGCGCGGCGCCGCCGGCGAGCTCGCCTGGGACGGCGGCTGGGTGCCGTTCATGGACACGATGCTGCAGTTCGGCATCATCGGCGTGGACACGCGCGAGCTGTACCTGCCGACGCGGCTGCAGCGCGCGCTGATCGACCCCGCGGCTATGCCGGCGCCGGGCGCGCGCGTGCCGGTGCGCATGCACCGCGCGCTCGACGTGCTGCGCGCCGGCGGCGTGGAGCTGCGCGGCGTCAAGACCAGCCTGGCGCCGCGCCGCGCCCACGCGCAGGCCGCGCCGACGCTCGAGCGGCACTGCTTCGTGCCGTACGAGGCGGCGCGCGCGGAGCCGCCGCGGCCGCGCGCCGAGGCGCTCGCGCTGTCGCTGCAGCTGCTGCTCGAGAACGCGGGCACGCTGCGCCTGAAGGTGTGCGAGGCGGCGCTGGGCCGCGCGCCGGACGCGCTGCTGCTGCCGGCGGCGCTGGGCGCGCTGGAGGCGGAGCCGCAGGTCCGCGCGGACGCGACGCTGCTGGCCGCGGCCGCCGGCTCGCAGTACCAGCACCTGCAGGACGAGCTGGGGATCCAGGTGAGCCCCGGATGCGCAGGATGCACAGGATCGTTTTGCGATGTTTATCCAATCTTTTTATATATTTATTTTTATTTATTTATTACTAGCTGACCCGCGCGACTTCGTCTGCGCATTATTAGGATTCAAGTGCAGGAGTGTTACCTAAAGTTTATTTACACTGTGTTTGAAGTGAATCAGACTTAAACACCCTAAGAGGTTGATTTTCGAAAATGTTATACGCCTATATGTTATTCCACAACTTAAACTATCTTAAGTTCTAATTTCATTACAATCGGCTATGTCGTCACGGAGATACGTGAGGACAAACATTCGCACACACAGACCTTGAAACTGCCTTGCACCACCCCTAGGGGTTGTTTTGAAAAAAAAAATACTGATTTCATTATTTACTTTAAAGTATATTTATACCGAGTTTGGAGTGGATCGGAGCAAGTAATATTTTTTTCCATATAAACTTTAACACCCTGTGTAACACCTTTAGGGGATGATTTTCAAAAATGTTATAAGCCTATTATTTAATTCCAGAACTTAAACTATCTACATTCCAAATTTCATCACAATCGGCTATGTCGTCACGGAGATACGTGAAGACAAACATGTGCATACACAGACTTTCGCATTTATAATACAGTATTAGTAAGAAGTAAGATAAGATAAGATTATTAAGGAAAACCAACAGCTAAAACTTAATAATTGAGTGAATATATACAAACAGAAAGCCAATTACAGGTTTTCACGTTGAGAGGTAGCTTCCTGTCAATATTAATATAATAACGAGGGTTCCAGACTTGGGATGCATATTTAAGAACACAACGGACATAGGTACCTACCATATTAAAAGTCTTAGCTCTGTTGAAGTTAACTGAGCTCCGCATGACAAAGCCCAAAGCTCTGAAGGCTTTAGAAACAATCGTACCAATGTGAGTATCAAAAAGAAGTTTGGAGTCGCGCAGTAGGTAGCAGTAGCAGGTACTCTCAGATTTCTAACGGTGTTTTAATTAGCATTTTGCTGTTTTAGCTCATATGACGATAATAATAATAATAATAATAATAAAGCCCATTTATTTCCAATCCCTTAAAATTAAATATTTACACAATGCATTTAATCTTGTCGACTACGGTTGACACAATTATTTTTTATAAAATAGAGTTTGTTTGTAAACGATTTGTTGTTTTCACTCTTCGATTTCTTGGATAGGAACCCCTCTTTGGGTGTAGGCCTCCTCCAGCTTATTCCAATTAGTTCTCTCTTTTGCTTTACCAATCCATTCGTTCCCCGCTATAGCTTTGATATCGTCGCTCCACCTTTTCTTCGGCCGACCCTTTCGCCTTTTTCCGCAAGGGCCGTTCCACTTTGTTATTTCGATTGTCCATCTATTGTCATTGTATCGCGCTAGGTGACCCGCCCATCGCCATTTTAGACTAAGGCTATAGTGGAGAGCATCAATCAATTTGGTCTTTTTTCTAATCAATGTGCTTTTGATTTTATGAATCCTTCTTATTTTGAGTATGCTTCGCTCCATTGCTTTCTGGCAATTCGCTATCCTGGATTTCAGCTTGTTATTGTATGTCCAAGTTTGGCATCCATATGTGAGAGTCGGAAGGATACAGGTGTCCAGCACAATCTTTTTCAAGTAAAGGGGAAAGTCGCCTTTCATCACTTCTTTTAGTGCCCAATATTTTTTCCAAGTTATATTTATTCGTCGGTCTATTTCTTCTTCTTCCTGTTGTTCTTCTAGTGATATTCGTTTTCCTAAGTATATGTAGTTGTTGACGTATTCAAGTGGTTTTCCATTTATGTTTATTGTATTTGTGTAGCTATTTGTCATTATTTTTGTTTTCATTTCGTTCATCTTTAGGCCCACTGATCTGCTTCTTTCGCTTAAGGTGCATATCATTTTTTCTAGTGCTTTACTTGTCTCGGCGAAAAGAACAATATCATCGGCGAATCTTAGATGGCTTAGACGACGTTCTCCCACTTTAATTCCTTCTGTTCTCCACTCAAGACCATCGAAAACTCCTTGCAGCACCGCCAGGAAGAGTTTCGGTGATAAGGGGTCACCCTGCCTTACTCCTCTTTTGATAGGTATTTCAGTTCCTCTTTTCTCTAGTTTGACACGGCTAGTGCTCCCTTCATATATGTTCTTTAGGATGTTTATGTATTTTACGTTGACTCGGCATTGTTTCAGAGCTTCCCAGATTGAGTCGTGAGCGATCGTATCGAACGCTTTAGCGTAGTCAATGTATGCTATGTATATAGGGCAATTAAACTCTTTGTATTTTTCAATAACTTGTTGCATAACATGGATATGGTCGGTCGTGGAGAACCCGGACCGAAATCCTGCCTGTTCGATCGGTTGGTGATCCTCAATTTTTCCTTCTATTCTGCTTAGCAAAAGTGACGCAAAAAGTTTGTATGTACTGGAAAGAAGGCTAATTGGGCGGTAGTTTCCTACATCTTGTGGGTCGCCTTTTTTGTACAGTAGAATTATGTCGGACTTCTTCCATTGCTCAGGGACTTTGCCAGTGTTAAGGACTTTATTGAACAGATGGGTCAGAGGGTGAGCAAGCAAAGCAACGCCAATTTTTAGTGCCTCATTTTGGATTCCATCTGGTCCCGGGCTTTTTTCATCTTTTCCCCGGCATATGACGATACGATTGCATTAATTTTTCGTGTAAAAGTAACAACCGAACTCTTTGATGGATCCACTATATTGGTGGTATAAAAAAAAATTGTGGCACTCCGGGAGTGCCGACAGAAGTGAAAACTTGAACAATTACGTACATTACGCACAATGAATTTTATCCCTCCAAAGTTACTGCGCAGAACCCATTTATGATGACCCACAAAGATGAAGACAGCGGTTGTCAGACAGACAACAAGAAATGACAGAGGCTTTACACCGCGGCCTAGAAACTATCACCTGAGTTGCGTACAGACTCATATGAACTTACTTTTTAGGTACTTGAAAAGCTGATAGGTTTGAGCCTTCACAGTGTACATTTGCCTGAAATAACAAGTACAAACTTACACACAAAAATAGATATTTGGTTTGTATCAAAACTGAAAAGTGATTGTACTAACATACATTTAATTTTAACTATGTACTTAGTAGCAACAATAGTATTCTGAAGTTATTGCATATAAATAGTGTGATACTTTCATTGAGTGAGTGTGGTTCAACAAAAATTGTAGAATGTCTGTACGTATACATCTCATTGCAGGCGACTGTACCTAACAGGTAGCGCTACTACAGTATCTATTCTTGTACTACTAAAGTAGGTACAGCACCAAAATAATACTGCAGCTAGGTAAATAAATACAATGTCCCAGGCACTACAGCATCCCCTTGAGTGTAGGCATAGGTTCGCTCCTGAATCTCCTGATTCTGTATAAATCATCTAGTATGTAGTTAGTATGTATCTAGATGTACAAGCAGAGTTTTAGATAAAATAAAGTTTTATTGTTGAACAATTGTAATAAGACTGTTCAAAGTTGTATGGGAAGTGGTCTATGAACCAATAGCGATACTGTAATGTATTTGTGTAGGGATGCCTTATCTACATATTTGTGCAAAGGGGCATCAAAATCTGACCCTGCAGAGTTGAGATATACAGGCTGGATTTTTAATCATTATAGTTACAGGAAACCGTTTTTAGAAGACCATGCATAACTTTTTGAGGTATTCTAAACTGCACTAACTCATTTAGGAAAAAGTGTACAGTCAGCGAAAAAAGTGCTGACCAAAAGCAGTCTTTGAACCAATAACAATACTGTAATGGTATTTGTGTAGGGATGCCTCATCTACATATTTGTGCAAAGGGGCATCAAAATCTGACCCTGCAGAGTTGAGATATACAGGCTGGATTTTTAATCATTATAGTTACAGGAAACCGTTTTTAGAAGACCATGCATAACTTTTTGAGGTATTCTAAACTGCACTAATTCATTTAGGAAAAAGTGTACAGTCAGCGAAAAAAGTGCTGACCAAAAGCGGTCTTTGAACCAATAGCAATACTGTAATGGTATTTGTGTAGGGATGCCTCATCTACATATTTGTGCAAAGGGGCATCAAAATCTGACCCTGCAGAGATGAGATATACAGGGTGGATTTTTAATCATTATAGTTACAGGAAACCGTTTTTAGAAGACCATGCATAACTTTTTGAGGTATTCTAAACTGCACTAATTCGTACTATAATGGTATTTCTGTCGAAATACCTCAACTTTATCCATATGCAAAGGGGCATCAAAATTGGTTCAAAAACCACGTCCTAAATCTTTGAAAAATTTTTTTGGGATTTTAGCAGCATAATGCAGTTTTGAATATCTCAAAAAGTTATAAATAGCCTCCTACAAATGTTTTCCTGTAACTAGAACGGTTAAGGTACCTGACCTATGAGCTAGTCTCGAAATTCCACCCTGTATATCTCAAAACTGCCGGGTCAGATTTTGATGCCCCTTTGCATATGGATGAAGTTGAAGTATCTATACAGAAATACTATTACAGTATTGCTATTGGTTCAAATTCCGCTTATGGTCAGCACTTTTTTCGCTGACTGTACATTTTTTCTAAAATGTGTGAATGCAGTTTTGTATATCTCAAAAAGTTATGGATGGTTTCCTTGGAACGTTTTCCTGTAACTAGAACGGTTAAGGTACCTGACCTATAAGATAGTCTCGAAATTCCAACCTGTATATCTCAAAACTGTAGGGTCAGATTTTAATGCCCCTTTGCATATGGATGTAGTTCATAATTCATAATTCATAATTCATTTATTGCTTGTGAACCTAGGTTACAGAGTAGATGGTATTATTAAAACTAAGAATCTCTAGATCCTGCTGATTAGCATACAAACATAATTTTACAAAGTCAATATAAAGAAAAAAAGATGTCAAAAGAAAAATAATTAAATTAAATTAGTATAAAATATAATATAAATTAGTATTAGCATCATTAGTATTAAAATTAAATCTACTATGAGTACCTACTCTACACAATCAGTAATATTACGGTCGTCAAGATATTCTTTCACAGTATAGTAGGCTTTATTTATTAAGATCTGATGTAGGCGAGTCTTGAATTCAGCAATAGGTTAGTTGAGGTATTTCTACAAAAATACTATTACAGTATCGCTATTGGTTCAAAGACCGCTTATGGTCAGCACTTTTTTCGCTGACTGTACACTTTTTCCAAAATGAGTTAGTGCAGTTTAGAATACCTCAAAAAGTTATGCATGGTCTCCTAAAAACGTTTTCCTGTAACTATAATGATTAAAAATCCACCCTGTATATCTGAAAACTAAAGGGTCAGATTTGGATGCCCCTTTGCACAAATATGTTAATGAGGCATCCCTACACAAATACCATTACAGTATCGCTATTGGTTCATAGACCGCTTTTGAACAGTCTCCTTTATAGTAAACGCAACATACAATTTGACAAATCAATGATTTGAAAAGTGTTTGTCATCTTAGGTCACGTGACAGCGTCTTAGTTGAAACTACTTGAAACCAAAGATTTTTACTCATTTCAAAACTATTTCTTCTATGTCGCTAACGCGCCTAAAGAAGTTTTCACTTCAAAAAAGAAAAAAATTGGTGGAACAATAGTTATCGAGTCTAAATAGATAAATAATGCTGGACATTTGACACAGCATCATCTGGCCCCAAACTAAGCAAAGCTTGTACTCTGGGAACCAGATAACTGATAAGTATAAGTACTACTTATATAATTTTTGTTTGTAAATACATACATATTACTCGTATACATAGAAACACCCAGACCCGAGATAAATATCTGCAGATCATACAAACATTTATGTCGCGGCGGGGATCGAACCCGCAACCTTCTGCGTCCCAAGCGGGCTTTCACCCACTGCGCAACAGAGGTCGTCAAACGTGGATCTGCTTGAAGTTGAGAAACAACGTCAGGTGATTTGATAATCTTAAAAAAATCATATCGCCCGCAAAACTATTAACTAAACTAACTTTAGCTAACTTTCATAACTACCCCTAGAAGGGGGTGTAGGGTGTGTGTGTATGTTTGTATGGGGTTTTTTGAATGCGTGGTCCGATTCGCTTGAAACTCAGAGTAAATAAGTAGTGTAATTACAAAATGTATGCATTCAAAAAAATTCGAAACTACCCCTAGAAGGGGGTGTAGGGGTGCTGATGTTTGAATGGGGTTTTTTTTTGAATGCGTGGACCGATTCGCTTGAAATTCAGAGTAAATAAGTAGTGTAATTACAAAATGTATGCATTCAAAAAAATTCGAAACTACCCCTAGAAGGGGGTGTAGGGGTGCTGATGTTTGAATGGGGTTTTTTGAATGCGTGGACCGATTCGCTTGAAACTCGCTATGAGTATTAAGTAGTGTAATTACAAAATGTATGCATTAAAAAAAACTACCCCTACAAGGGGGATGTAGGGGGTTCGTGTTTGTATGGAGTTTTTTGAATGCGTGGTCCGATTCGCTTGAAACTCGGTATCAGTATTAAGTAGTGTAATTCAGAAATGTTTGCATTCGTAGAGGTGAGGTGAACTTTTTTATTTAGGGGTGGGTAGAAAAAAAAAATCCTAAAACAGGGTGTTGGCGGTGATTAAGATTGTATGGAATTTCTTAAGTGGGAGTGGGTGTAAGAATGGGAGTGGGGATTGATTTGTGGATTTGTGGATTTGGGGATTTATGAATTTGTGCATCTGGGCTGTATATATGGAAAATTTTATTCCTTGGTCCGATTCACTCCAAACTCAGTATAGGTACTTACATAAACTTTGAAATAAATGATGAAACACGTAGTTTTAATTAAGTATTGAAAAACTACCCTTAGGGGTTGTGTAAGGCAGTTCCAAAGATCGTATGACGAAACAATGCGCAGACGAAGGCGCGCGCGGGTCAGCTAGTATTCAATCAAAGTTTTGCAATAATACAAAGTTTCGAAACGGGCCTATAATTACTAACTTCCGTTTTGGGACCTTTTGTATGAATAGGTGTTACAAACGCAGATTTCCATATAGCAGGGAGAGTACCTACAATGAGATAAGGAATCTTTTACGTATATCGAAGCCATTTTTGCAAAACAGCAGAAAAATAAGCGTAGGACATACCTATCAGAAACACTCGCAGCATCGGAATCGCATCGTAATGTGGTGTTCGTGTCAGATCTCCACAGCGGACGTGCGCACGGAGTCGGCGTCGCTGGGCGCGCAGTGGCACTGCGTGCTGGCGGCCGACGTGCTGGCGCGGCGCGAGGCGGGCGTGCTGGCCGCGCTGGCGGGCGGCCTGGCGCCGCGCGGCATGCTGCTGCTGGAGGAGCCGCCGCGCGCGCTGGACGACCCCGCCGCCAGGTACCTGCCCTGCCGCTGCTGCTGCTGCTTATTACACAAACGTTGAACCTTGCTTGAACCCTTTGAGGAACGTAGGTCATTGCTTGAACCCCATGTTGACACATGTCAAAACAAACTGTTACCACAAAAAAGCGTTGTATGTACGAGTATTTAAAGATCGTTTTTCTAGGGACAGGCAAATATTAACTGTGAAGGCTCAAACCTGTCAGCTTTTCAAGTAAAAAAGTAAGTTCATATGAGTCTGTACGCAACTCATGTGACAGTTTCTGCCGCGGTGTAAAGCCTCTGTCATGGCTTGTTGTCTGTCTGACAACCGCTGTCTTCATCTTTGTGGGTCATCAAATTTTGGAGGGATAAAATTCATTGTGCGTAATGTACGTAATTGTTCAAGTTTTCACTTCTGTCGGCACTCCCGGAGTGCCATTGATTTTTTTCTTTCGTTGGTTCTGTTCGAGGTCGGGCGACAGGTATCTAAATGTACAAGGTAACATTCGATGCGACGTGTCTCGTGCAGACAGGCGCTCAGGCGCGCGTCGCTGGAGGTGGTGTCGGTGGCGGCGGGCGCGGGCCGCGACTATGTGGCGGCCTGGCGCTCGCCCGCGCCCGCCGCCGCCTGCGTCGTCGTCGACGTCAGCGACGCGGCCTCCTTCGCGTGGGTGGAGCCGCTGCGCGCCGCGCTCGGCCGCGCCGAGGGCGAGCCGGGGCTGCGCGTGTACGCGGTGTCCTGCGCGCCCGAGTGCGGCGCGCTCGGCCTGGCCGCGTGCCTGCGCGCGGAGCCGGGCGGCGCGGCGCTGCGCGTGCTGCACGCGCCGGGCGCGCCCGCCTTCGCGCCGGACGCCGCGCCGTACGCCGCGCACGTGCGGCGCGACCTCGCCGTCGGCGTGCTGCGCCTGGGCGTCTGGGGCCACTACCGCCATCTGCCGCTCGGCGGTGAGGACGCGCTGATCCAGGTATCACCCTCGAAGCGGCCGCACCCTGCGTCCGCAGAAAACATCATTTTGACTTTGACTGATAAACTGAGAAAATTCTACAGTTCGCCCATCGGATATAGGCGTTCGTGAAGTTAGCGGTTTGTCTGCGCAGAACACAATTTTGTATGAAAAAGCGTTCACTGCGCAGACAAGCGGCTAACTTCACGAATGCCTAGATCCGATGGGTGAAGTGTAATTTTCCCCGACCGCAGAGGGCGGCGTGCGGGCTGCGCTATGTTTCGCTTTAAACTTTCACTGATTGAGTTGCTACAGCTGAATGTAGCGATACCGGTCTGATTATAATCTATCTATTCAGCTCGGTTGCACCCACTGCTGGGTTCAGGCCTTCCTTAATTTTTTAAGATAGTTTGAGCTGCGTTCATAGATTTTGAAAAAATGTACAGTCAGCGACAAAAATGCCAAAAGTCATAAAACATATTTTCTATGCCCATGGATTCAATTTGATGACGGATCAAAAGAATGTTCGGGGCCATGTAAGGTTCGAGCGCAGCGTGTCGTGTCCGCAGACGGAGCACGCCTACGTGAACACGCTGACGCGCGGCGACCTGGCCTCGCTGCGCTGGCTGGAGTCGGACGCGCGGCTGGCGCGCGCGCGCCCGCTGCCGCCGCGCGCCGAGCTCTGCGCCGTGTACTGCGCGCCGCTCAACTTCCGGGACATCATGCTGGCCTCGGGCAAGCTGCCGCCGGACGCGCTGCCCGGCAACCTCGCCGGCCAGGAGTGCATCCTCGGCCTCGAGTTCTCCGGCCGCGCCGCGGACGGCCGGCGCGTGATGGGCATGGTGGCCGCGAAGGGGCTCGCGACCTCCGTGCTCGCGGACCGCGGCTTCCTGTGGGAGGTGCCCGCCGGCTGGTCGCTCGAGGAGGCGGCCACGGTGCCGGTCGCGTACTCGACCGCGTACTACGCGCTGCTCGTGCGCGGCCGGCTGCGCGCCGGCGAGAGCGTGCTCGTGCACGCGGGCACCGGCGGCGTCGGGCAGGCGGCGATCGCGATCGCGCTGCACGCCGGCTGCCGCGTGTTCACCACGGTCGGCACGCCGGACAAGCGCGCGTTCCTGCGCGAGCGCTTCCCGGCGCTGCCCGCCGGCAACATCGGCAACTCGCGCGACGCCTCCTTCGAGCAGCTGGTGCTGCGCGCGACATCCGGCCGCGGCGTGGACTGCGTGCTCAACTCGCTCGCGGCGGACAAGCTGCAGGCGTCGCTGCGCTGCCTCGCGGTCGGCGGCCGCTTCCTCGAGATCGGCAAGCTGGACCTCTCCAACAACAGCGCGCTGGTGAGCCTGCCCCCCGCCCCCTGCCCCCTCCGCCCCGCGTCACCGCGACCGGCTCTCACCGCCCCCGTCCGCGCAGGGCATGGCGATCTTCCTGAAGAACACGACCTTCCACGGCATCCTGCTGGACGCGCTGTTCGACGCGGACGTGGAGCACCCGGAGAAGGCGGCGGTCGTGCGGTGCGTCGACGAGGGCATCGCGAGCGGCTGCGTGCGGCCGCTGCCCGCCACCGTGTACTCGGAGCGGCAGCTGGAGCAGGCGTTCCGGTTCATGGCGACCGGCCGGCACATCGGCAAGGTGGTGCTGCGCGTGCGCGCGGAGGAGCCGCGCGGCGCGCCGCCCGCGCCCGCGCCGCTGCTGCCCGCCGTGCCGCGCACCTACATGCACCCCTGCAAGAGCTACGTGCTCGTCGGTACGTGCGGCCCCGCTCCCCGCCCCCGCTCCCCTCTCCCCCTCCCTGCTGACCGCGCGCCGTGTTGCAGGCGGGCTCGGCGGGTTCGGGCTGGAGCTGGCGCAGTGGCTGGTGGCGCGCGGCGCGACGCGGCTGCTGCTCAACTCTCGCAGCGGCGTGCGCACCGGCTACCAGGCCTGGTGCATCCGCAGGTCGGTGCCCGTTCCTCTCTTGTGTTCTGTGCCCGCGCTTACATTTTCGCCTCGAAAAGGTCATGTGACGCAATGGCCGATGAGTTATACAATCACACAACAATAGAGTGAGAGCGTGCGTGTGCGCAGATGGCGCAGCATGGGCGTGCGCGTGGAGGTGTCCACGCTGGACGCGAGCGCGGCGGGCGGCGCGCGCGCGCTGCTGGCGGCGGCGGCCGAGCTCGCGCCCGTCGGCGGCGTCTTCAACCTGGCCGCCGTGCTGCGCGACGCCTTCCTCGACAAGCAGACCCCGGAGGACTTCCGCATCGTCGCCAAACCGAAGATCGACGGTAGGCTGATAGGCTCCCACCCCCTCCGCCCTCCCCCCTGCCCCCTGTCGCTCGCGTGCGTGACGCGGCGTGTGCGTGTGTTGCAGCGACGCGCGAGCTGGACGCGGCGACGCGCGAGCTGTGCCCCGAGCTGGAGTACTTCGTGGTGTTCTCGTCGGTGTCGTGCGGGCGCGGCAACCCCGGCCAGAGCAACTACGGGCTCGCCAACTCTGCGATGGAGCGCATCTGCGAGCGGCGGCAGGCGGACGGGCTGCCGGCGCTGGCGGTGCAGTGGGGCGCGATCGGCGAGGTCGGCCTCGTGGTCGACACGATGGGCGGCGGCGACGGCACCGTCGTGGGCGGCACGCTGCCTCAGCGGGTCGCCTCCTGTCTGCAGGCGCTCGGGCGCATGCTGGCGCTGCCGCACCCGGTGCAGGCGTCCATGGTGCTCGCGGACAAGCGCCGCGCGGCGGCCGCGCCCGCGCAGGACCTCGTGCACGCGGTCGCCAACATCCTCGGCATCAAGGACCCCGCGAAGGTCGCAGAGTCCGCGAACCTCGCTGAGCTCGGCATGGACTCGCTGATGGGCGCGGAGATCAAGCAGACGCTCGAGCGCGGCTACGACGTGGTGCTGGGCGTGCAGGAGATCCGCGCGCTCACCTTCGGCAGGCTGCGAGCGATGACCGGCGGAGCGCCGGCGCCCGCCGCGCCCGCCGCCGCCGCCACCGCCGCCGCCGCCGCGTCGCCCGCGCCCGCGCCCGCTCCCGCGCCCGCAGCGGACGAGCTCGCGCAGATGGCGCAGCTCGGCGAGCTGATGCCGACGCGGACGCTGGTGCAGCTGCCCAGCGCCGGCAGCAGCGCGCGCGCCGTGTTCATGGTGCACCCGATCGAGGGCGTCGTGGACGTGCTGCGGGGCGTGGCGCGCCTCGTGCGCGGGGCGGTGCTCGGCCTGCAGGCGGCGGCGGGCGCGCCCCGCGCGGACATGGCCGCGCTCGCGGCGCACTACGTGCGGCACGTGCGCGAGCGGCAGCCGACGCCGCCGTACACGCTGCTCGGCTACTCGTTCGGCGCGGGCGTCGCGTTCGAGATGGCGCTGCAGCTGGAGAGCGCCGGCTGCTCGGCGCAGCTGGTGCTCGTCGACGGCTCGCCGGCGTACCTCAGCGAGCACACGACGCGCGGCAAGAGCAAGCGCGGCGCGCGCTCGGCCAGCACCGACGAGGCGGACGCGCTCGCGTTCTTCGTGCAGCAGTTCCGCGAGGTGGACCCGGTGCGCGTCGCCGCGGAGCTGGAGCGGCTGGACGGCTGGGAGGCGCGGGTATCGCGCGCGGCGGAGCTGGCGGGCGCGGGGGCGGGCGGCGCGGGGCGCGCGCACGCGGAGCTGGCGGCCGCCGCGGACGCGTTCTACGGCAAGCTGGTGGCGGCGGACCGCTACCGGCCGGGCGGGCGCCTGCGCGCGCCGGTGACGCTGTTCACGGCGCGCGACAACTACGTGACGCTCGGGGAGGACTACGGGCTGCGCGCGGTGTGCGCGGGCCCGCTGCGCACGCGCCAGCTGCCGGGCACGCACCGCTCGATCCTGACGGGCGACGCGGCCGCCGCCATTGCCGACCACCTGTCCGAGCTGCTGGCGCAGTAGCGCGCCCCTCGGCCGGGCGGGGGCCCGCTGGCCGGGCGGGGGCCCGCTGGCCGGGCGGGGGCCCGCTGGCCGGCGGGGGCCCGCTGGCCGATCGCTTCTTGTAGATTGAGATTATGATGCTGTGACTGGATGTTCGCCGTGCCGTGCTCCGATGTGATCGGTCGAGGAGCGACATCGATTTGAATTTATAGAATTAGGTTGATCACATCGCACACATCGGGAACCGGACGATGTGTTCGCGGAGACGAGATGACGCGTTGAAGTATAATTGTTTACTTCTAAGTAAAAAAATCGTTAGTAATTTTATTTATTTATTTATTTCTTTTAGGAAGACCATCAGCACATAAAAATACAATAGAAACTATTATAGGTTACTACGAGGCCATTTAAAGGTCTCCACTTAAACAAACGTGACAAAGTAGACTAAAAAAAGACAACAAAAAGGTTAACAACCTTACTAAATACATCGAGATATTTGTATTGTAATCATTCACACTCGCTATAAATTCAAAATGAGACATTCCTCAACGGTAATACCGATCGAAGAATGTACTATTAAGTATTAAGTATACTTCTAAATGATGTAACACTGCAGCTGAAAGGATCAAGATCATGATTTCTGTCCAAATTATTAAAAATTTTAGTCGCACGATAAACAAAGGTGTTTTGGCAATAATTTGTGGGTACTGAAGGAAGACAAAACAAAATGTTATTCCTAAATGTTCGTGAAGGGGCATAGAACAATATTTTACTAAGGAGAGGCGGGCAATTCACTGACGAGTTTGTTTTATTTGTAGCGAAGATCGTCGAGGTCTGTGATATTTAATTGAAATGTAGGTACATGCATTGTATTAGGTACATTTTGTAAAACATAATTGACATTTCATAAAAGCTGATTTAGAAAAAAATTACTTTATTTTGCACAAAAGTCACACATATCAAGATTGTCTAAAATGAAGCTAAGTAGGTACATAATATAAATAAATATGTATTGTAAAAAGATACAAGCCCGCGGGCGCGGTGCGGGCGCTCGCATCGCTCTACGATTGTAGATAGGTCTAGGTCTAGGTAGTTAGTAAGTTAGTTCCTGTGTATGGTTGTTGAGGTTATTTATTTTGTTATAAGTAATAATGGTACCAGTGAAGTACCCTGTGATTAAAAAGTGCATTATTTTTACCTCTAGTTTTATTTTAGCCGCCTCCTCTATCATCCTTACTAGAAGCACATAATACAGAGAAGTAGGTATTCTCAGAAATAGATTTCTCGTTTTAGAAAATGTAGGTACCTACCTACCTACTTAAGTATTTTAAATAAACATTTGCATGAGTTTTAATTGCGGTCGTAGAAAAGATGCTTTTGTTTAAACTCGGTCATTTTGCTCTATTCTACCTTCTACCGGAGATTAATCCCATCCCATCCCACTTAGTTTGTGAGTTTGTTTAGATGTTTGGATGTTTGTGATTTTTGGATTTTCTGTCTTTGATAAATATAAATAGTATCTACCTACCCATTTATTACACAAACATACAAACATCCAAACATCGAAATATCCAAACATCTAAACAAACTTACAAACTTTCAGCTTTATTATATGAGTGGGATCAAAATATCAAAAGTGTAGTAGGTAGGTACTATGATAAAGATAGACGACCTCTGTGGCGCAGTGGGCGAAGGTCCGCCTGCGACGCAGAAGGTTGCGGGTTCGATCCTCGCCGCGGGACAAATGTTTGTATGACCTACAGATATTTGTCCCGGGTCTGGGTGTTTCTATGTATAATATGTATGTATTTACAAACAAAAAATAGTATAATATAGTAGTATATAAGTAGTTTATCAGTCATTCTAGTACCCATAACACAAGCTCTTACTTTGGGGCTAGATGATGCTGTGTGAAAAAGTCCAGCATTATTATTATTATTATTACTATGGGAACAGTGTGCCACGTTGTGCCATGCAGAACGCAGTCTATTCTATGAGTATACGCGAGCACAGTAGACACCACATTCGTAGTGTTACAATCCAGCGCTGAAATACAAAGACTGACTCCAGTACATAGAGATAGTACCTATAGCCTCCCGTAGCAGCAGAGCACTGCAGCATAGCAAAGCAGTACGGTCCCGTCCGCGGCGCGCGCCGCGCGTCTACACCGGTCGGCTCCTGCGCCGCGCCGCGCCGCAAGCCGCGACATTTCTGATAATTCACTAAAAAAACAACGCAACGGAATAGTTTTATGTAGGCAGGTACCTACCTAACGTTTGTAGTGCTATAGTGCCAGCACAGTTTAGCTTTGTGCGACTGTTCTGATTTATTGGTGAATCAGATAGTTGTGTTTGTTTTTTTATGAATTAATCTAAGTAGGTACCTACTTAATAGGTACTTACCTCAGAATACAGAAAGGTAATGTCTACCTATCTACCTATTATTTAACTTAGGCATTGAATTGAATGGTCCAGTTAATAGGTGAGTACCTCAAGAAAGATTTAAATAGCTTAGCTTACCTACAAACTGCGAAAAATAGGATTAAGTACCTACTGAGAGCAGTGCAGACGAGTACAAACTGTAGGTAGGTAGGTAGGTACCTACCACCCAGATAAAATATAAATCAAAACCTACCTACCTACCTAGGTACCTACCATCTTTGTTGCACCCATCGCGCCCATGGTTTAATTTGGTGCCAGTTTGTTGTGTGGCGCATTTAGGAAATCTTTAATAGATAACAATTGACGCGGAACGTCAAAATTAAAATAAACGCTTGGAAAGACTAGTTAAGTACTAGGAATACCTAGTAATAACTAGAAGGAGTAGGTATAAGGGTAGTAAGGGTCTGTGTCTGTGCTAATACCACAGCTAATAGTACCTTGTTCGTTGTTAGTCGAGGAGAGTGCGCGGCGCCGGCGCCGGCGTGTGAACGGTAACATTAGCCGCGACCGCGCGCGCGGCGCGACATCGACACGACGACAGCCAGCGCGCTCACCACAACACAATAACATTACAATATTATACTTAATACAAATATTTGGTCCTAGGTTAGGATTAGGACCGTGTGTTAACGTTGATCTTATCGACCAATGTAGGTAGCTCGTAGTAAGATACATCCGAAAATTCATCAAACGAACAAAAACATACGGAATAACCACCTGCTTACCATACCTATGAGGTAGAGAGCTCCAAAAAAGTGATGATGATGATTAAATGTAGCCCATTCTACCTAAACTGTATCTTATCATTGTTAAATAATACACACACACACACACACACACACACACACACACATCAATCGTTAATCGGACCTACATGCATGCAATTATTAACTAACGTTTCATTTCATTTATTTATTTGCGTGAAGTATGGTACCTAGTATACAGGGTGTAAAAAGACTGCTACCGAAAACTGAGGGTTTGTAATCAGACCATGATTCTGAACATATTTATCGAAAAAAAAACTCAAAATTTTTTTTGACTTAATAATAATAATAATAATATAGTTTTTATTTAAGACAACAGAGTCCACAGTGTTAGTAAAATCTTAAACAATATGGGTTAGTACTTAATAACTAAGACTTAGCTACGTCATTTTATTTTATTTTCTAGTTTTTTGCTACTAGTACAACATAATAAGACCATACCTACCTAATCATTTCATTATAAAAGAAAAAAAACAATTAAAACTCAAAATCCAGCAATCTATGTATAAAAACGCGCCCAGTACATACGCAAACAGTGATCTTCAAACGCTGTTTTCTCCGGATATAATGATTTTTTCGGAAAACCCTTTTGGATTTGGTTGTGTTTTGGGATGCTGTACCTACCCCTTTCGGCTTCGGTAGACGTCTTTTTACACCCTGTATATTGTCTGTGATGGTACCTAACCTAACAGTAAAGTTCTTAAATATTTAATCAAATTCAAATAAACATACTCCGTGGTGCAATGACTTACCTGCATGCAAAAATAATTAACATTTAAAACACAATTAATTATACAATTTACTTAAATACATGCAATAGGTAGGTACCTACTCAGTTCTAACGTAATTAGGTACCTACCTATACCTACATTTAAAATATTTATTATTAGGTAAATATGTGCATTAAGTAGGTAACTTGTGAATCTGGTTATTAAGTAAGTACCTATATATATAATAATAGATCATTCCATAAAATACAATAAAATCACATGAATTCAATTAAAATCGAAATATAATTGATAAGCACCTAAACATTATCCAAAAATGCATGCCAAAAAAACAATATAACACAGATTTAGCTGTCAAATTGTCCATTCTAACGTTTCATTTCGCTTGTAATCAAATTTTACAATCGAAATATTTTTTATTAATTTCTCGAAAACTTTAAACTATGCTATTCCTAGAGATAAAAGTGGTCGATAAATAATCGGAGAGCAAACCCCTACCGGTTTTAAACCTTTTTAACCCTCAAATTATAGCGTTATACTACTTCAAAGTCAAGCCCAAGTTTTTTTTTACTAAAAGAGTGCATAATGCACCCAGGTGAATTAACTCAGGTGAATTAAGTTTATTGTTATATAATTATTATATATACATTTACAAACTTTACTAGTATTTACTTACTAGTAAGTAAGTAAGTTCGTATGAGTCAGTGGGCAACTCTGGTGACGGAGTTTTTAGGCCGCCTAGTAGCTCAGGCCATAATACTTACTAGTAGGTAGACTTTCAAGTGCAATGCGCGCGAGTAGTCAATGCCTCAGTGGGAATGGGAACTTTCCTCATCCAGTTTTTACTCAGTAGTGGATAACTGTCTGTCCCCGTGCGAGACTGACTGCGACAGGGCGCCGGCAGAGACCCTCGTCTCGCCCGCCATGCGCCACTTCGAACGCGCCTTCAAACATTTACAAACATTATCTTATAATATTCGATAGGTACACGTTCAGCGATGCACGTTTGCATTGATTGAGTTTTTGTTGCGATGGCCGCGCGCCCATTGTGTGCTGATGTACCCTTTCCTCCTCCCGCACCGCCGCCGCCGCCGAGGTGTGGCGATACGGAGGAATGCAAGTTTTTCTTCCCACTTGTTTAGGGAATCTGATAATGGAAGGGGCAGTGACATCTGCCTTTACTTAAGTACCTACTCGGCTTCGTACCGTCTGACGCTTCCTAGTACCTAAAAGGGCTGCTGGCTGCATGCTGGATGAAGTCAAAATCGATTCTAACGTTCCTCGTGATATCGTTGGCAAATATGCATCAGATATAAATGAACACGTCGCGCGCTCAACTAAGCGGAGGCAGAGGTAACGCGAAAAGCCTATAGAGCTCGGATATCCTCGCCTTAACACTAGTTATAGTTACCAACCAGCTTGCCCGTGAGCGTCGACCGTCAGGCACGGGGCACATGGCGCGCGGCAGCGGCGCTGCTTGCCAAACCGCGCAAAAAGCTCGACGACATTCCGTGAGGCCGCGCCCGCTCCCCACACCACCGCGTCGCGCCGCGCGGCTTCAAGACGTGCTTCTCGAGTGCAGCTCGAGGAGCCGTCGGCCGCAGCAGGCCCGGCGCGAATGATGTCTCAAGCGCGCTAACGTCATCGCCTCTCGTCAGAGAACTCCGATAGAATGGTTTCGGCGTCTGGCACGTGAAGTGAAAAGGTCGGTTCGCCGAGTCATGCTCTCTAATGATCTGTCGGTTGATGCTTATAAGGTTTTCAGTGATGTCGCCGAATGGGCGAGTGCGAGGCGCGCTCGGCTGACGGGTGCGGCGGGCAGCGGCGGGCGCGCGGCGTGCTGCTGCCCGACCAGACGTACGAGGCGGCACCGCCGACGTCAGGCCGCGCGCGCGCCCGCACGCGCCCGCACGCGCACCCGCTGCATGTGCTACTGCGCGCGCATCGTGTTCGCCCAGATTTTTTCTGCTCCAATCGAGAACGAAAAGCCTTACGCCTGTGAGTCAATTGTCTATTACTTATTAAGTATTATTGAGATAAGATAAGACAGTTTTTTTTTTCATGATTTGTGTGTAAGGGTTACGTATCAACTGACCTAAGTTGTGATTGAAATAAAATTGATTGGACTAACGGACATTATACCTAAGCATATCGGTCGACTCAACTACTGTTCAACTAACATAATGGACGATTCGCCTACGGTTATACCTACTATAAAATAATTGTATACCTACCTAAGTATCATTATTGAGATAAGACAGTTTTTTTTTCATGATTTGTTTGTAAGTAATCAAAACTGATATGAACATTGAACAGTGCACAGGCGGGCGCGCGCAGCGGCGCGGAGCGGAGCGACGCCCGCACCCGCAGCCACGACGCCGACGCCAGCCAACACGATGGTGAGTTTTTATTTTTAATAGTTACCTACATTTCAATTCCAGTTGATAGGTACATTAACTACTAAGGTACCTTTTTTTTTTTTTTTTTTTTTTTCTCGCTGGGAAAAATGCGTTACGCATCCCCTCCGCCGGGGGGCGAGAGGGGTATGTGGGACTCCCCGGGGACTCCCGGTATACCCACTAAATGACCCAGCGTCATTCCGGCGTCGCCTGGAATGGAGGGGGTCTGGGAAACCGGCACAGCCTTTACGTCCAGTCCCCCTCTGGCGATCCCCGCCCTTAAGGCGGCCCCGCATAGTGGTGAGTAGTGCAAGGCGGACGAAGGTGCCCCCACACCTTGCGTCCGCTACTCACCACCAGAGCTCTCCGATCCCTTCGTCCACTGCGCACTCTAATTAAAGAGGTGCGCGTGGAGAAGCCTCCAAAAACGGCCGCAGAGGACAGGGAGAGCGGCAACGTAACACCGACACTCCTCTTCCACTGCGGCCCCGCCGCCGACGCATCTTACGGTGCGCCACCGTCGGGTCGCGGGAGATAGGGCGAGCGGCAACGAAACACCGACACGCCTCTTCACCCGCGACCCTACCCGCCAGACGCCACCAGGGCGTCCCCGCCTGGGATTCCTTTTCGCTTCATCGTGGGCCTCCAAACCACGGTTACTAAGCCCCCCCATCGCATCAAGATTGGAATCCATCGGGGGGGAACTACTAAGGTACCTACATTAACTACTAAGGTAGGTATTTCACCGTGACACCGTCCACTTTTCCACAGTTCTCCCTCAACAATTATTGCGGAGATAGTAAAATGGAAGACTACCTGACTGAAGCATGTGGCTACAGCACGCAAGGGCGGCAATAATTCATAAAAAATTATGCCCAAAACAAGTCCAAAACGAAGTTGAGCGTGTCGGTCGATAGCCGCATCCACCGTAATAGGCGCGCGCGCAGCCGCACTGGATGTCCCGCCGCGCGCGCGGGCCCTGAGCCACATAGGTGGCAAAAAACAAAGAGATAACAATAGTGTTATCTCTTTGTTTTTTGTTTAACCAACGCCAACCTCAAGCAGATAATCTTTATATTTCTAGTGTTAGGTACTTCTCAACTTCATTTTGGATTTGTATTGTTGTTTATGTGTGTTGTATTAATTATTACTACTACATTATTTATATATTTTGCTACGTTAAAGTAGTCTTCATACAAATAATAAATTGATTGCAAATAATAAATAATGCTCGACAGATATAGTTCTGTGTGCTCGACTTCTTACACAGCATCATCTAGCCCCAAAGTAAGCAGAGCTTGTGTGAGCTTGTATGGGTACTAGAATGACTGATAAACTACTTATATACTTTTTGTTTGTAAATACATACATATTATACATAGAAACACCCAGACCCGGGACAAATATCTGTAGGTCATACATACATTTGTCCCGCAGCGGGGATCGAACCCGCAACCTTCTGCGTCGCAGGCGGACCTTCGCCCACTGCGCCACAGAGGTCGTCAGTGAGTCAAATGAGAATGCAATACTGATTTGATTAAAAAACAAAAAATAGCTTTATCTCCGGCGAACACTTAGTGACGCGAGCCCAGCCGAGAGGCGGCCGATAAGCGCCGGTCCGCGCTGAATTAACTGCAGCTGAGCGCAGCAATCGATCTTCAGGTAATTACGTTTAATTGCTCCGGCTCCGGTTGCTCGTGGCGCGGTCCCACGTTCATCAATTACAGGATTAGAAGTAGATGGCGAATCCTCCACCCCACCTCCCCGCCCCCTCACTCACGCTTGCCCTCTCCGACTGCTCCTTCTTTTTATGATGTCGTTTCCAATTGTCAAGCGGTTTTCAATGAGCCATAACGCTCGCTTGCTTCCCTCATTACGCGCTCCTATAATTGTTGGCTATTGCGCTCGGCTGCACTGCACAACTTTCGTTTTACGAGTATTTCGTCAATACAATACAAAGTCAAAGTAATTATTGTTTACATGTGTGTGTACCTACAAGGTCTTACAGCTTTAAATTCATTTTCTTTTCATTATACACCTGACCAATCCTTCTTTCACTGAGTTTCTCTCCATCCAAAGGTTGCCTGGAAGAGATCGCTTATTAGCGATAAGGCCGCCCATTGTACATTGTCATTATTTGTTATACTTATTATTTTGTTTCATAGTTTAAGGTGTACAATAAAGAGTTCTCATTCATTCATTCTCATTCTTATAAATAGGTGTACTAGGTAGCTAACACATGAGTCCTGTAAGGACATCGCAATTTTTTTTATATTAATATAAAAATTGTGTTTGTGTAACAAACATTTCTTAAAGCTATGAGATCTCTCGAAAAAAATTTTGGTATTTTATACCTACCTACTACCTACTACTTATTAAATTATATTGGAATTTAAAACATTATTAATTATAACATTAAATCTAAAGCTTACAAATTTTCATAGGTTACATATTTATTTAGAGAGAGAGGAATTCTTCCAAAGAATAGAAGCTGTTTTCTATTAAATATTTTTTTAAGAGGGCTTTGAATTTTGGGAAATTATGGTTTCGAATTTCTTGGGGGATTTGATTGAATATTACAATTCCCGACTTTACATAAAAAAATCTCTTCAAAACAAATCTTTTAAACTAAACGCGAGCTGATCCCAGTGCGGGTATGCACTATTTTGAATATGACCGGTGTGCTCCCATGAGCATCATGACATCAGCTATCTCCGTTACTTTCCTCTCTGTATTCTGTGCTACCATGCACGAGTAGGTAATACAAGTCAGTAAGTCACGTTAGACAGGAAGGTACCTATACAGGTTTCGATTCGATTCCATCCGACATCAGTAAGGAGTCCCGTTGAATAGGTCCTGCCTGACTTCATCATCAGTTCACCTCGCCTCGCTGTCATCGTAATATTTCATTATCTGAGACCAAATAAATGTGCCAAAGCCAGTTAAATCTGAGGTGATTCAAATGTTGCTTGCAAGATGAGCCTCCAAGCATAGGTAGGTACTAAACAGGTACCTATAGTTAAAAGGCGTGCGGCCGGGATTGCGTGCCGCTGTCTAACTGTAGCATTCGATACATCCAACACTCAATTAGACAATACATCTGGATCTGTAGGCACCAGCGCTGTCTGTCAGTGCGTTCGCGGGCTTTGTACTATTGAGTGCACATCATGAACGTTGTCACATTTATGGTTTGGATATTGTTGCCGGTCACGGGCGACGACTAAGTTAGTGCTTTCCAAAGAAAAGATTTGAACGCGCCCGTTACCCTACCGCCCCGCCGGCACCGCCCGCGCTGGTACTTCGATCCGACATGAGTCTTCTAGCAGGTTTGTGTGTGATATAATTTTGCATACCATCACCGGGAACTTTTGCATACCATCAAGCTAAGAAAAGTCAGTTACCAAATCTGGTTGGAGACTTGTAAGCTTCTCGGTTTTTGAATTCAGTTCTTCACAGTAGGTACAGTACCTAACTAGACCAAAGTTTTCGGACAACCAAGGTCGAATTAGCGTACATCTGGTCAATTTCCCCGCTAGTAAATTTTATCAATTCACCAGTTTACTCATTAGACAGTTTCGGTGGGTTGGTAATTTCGCTAGTTCGTCATTTTCCTGATTCGTCAGTTTCCTCCTTTGCCAGTTTTGCTAGGATGTCAGTTTTGCTAAATTGACAGTATTGCGATCCGCTAATTTCGTTATTTGGGCTCGCTCGCTTCGCTCCTCGCAACCTATGCTATGGTACCTATGGTCTGTTAGTTAAATTTTTCATAGAATCAGGATAAATAATTGCGATTTTAGACGAAGACGAAATAGAAAAACTGACAATCTAAACTAACTGACGAACAAGGAAACTTGCGAATCAGGAAACCAACTTAATAGGGAAATTGACAACTTAGTGAAACTGTAAAATAAGTAAATTAACAAATTTAGAAACTGTCTCATGAGTAAACTGGCGAGTTAGTTAAATCGACTAGCGAGGAAATTGACCAGATGTACGCTAATTCATCACCCCATCCTATAAACGTGCGTGGTTGATGTGTTACGAGTACGAACCGCTTGAGCCGCGTTGCATTTTTATTTTGTCGGCGCATGAAGTTTGCGAGACATTAAGAGTCCCACAACGATATCTCTCGGTAGAGAGAGAGCACCTGCGGTCGGGTGATTGAAGTTTGTTGTTGTTCAAATAAATAAATAACATTAATAAATAAGCACTTTATTGAGGACACAGTGTTACATGAAATAATTATATGATAAGTTTCGATAGTATTAAAAAAAAAAAAAAAAATCGTTTATTTCTGGCACTTGAGACCCATATCACATTAAAATACAACAAATAAAAAAACACAGGTAAGTACTTACTCTACTTACATCTAAGTACCTATAGGTAAATCATTTTCGATTTCTGTCCATATGGACAGTTATCCAGTGCCAGTAAATTGGATTATTTACATAGTCAGAGACAGCCCTCAGTATTCTGTTTTTGGAGCGATGTAGCCTACTCCAGAAGGATGCTATACGAGTTCGGATGATGGCGTAGAAATCGGGAATCCCCTCTTCGGAGAACATGGTCGATGCGCTGCAGTATCTCGGAAACTTCATAAGAATCCGGTATGCATCATTATAGTGGACTCTTATGGTGTTTATGGCCTTTCTTGTGTAATTCGACCAAAGCTGGCAGGTATACAATATACATGCCGAGACAGTATGCTCTGAAAAGTGTGTTTTTGACATCCTTACTGCAGTTGTTAAAGCGACGAGCGAGCATGTTACTCCGAACCGCGAGGGCTCTCCGCTCCCGTTCGATGTCATCATCGTCCCTCAGCTTCTCATTCAGCAGGTGGCCGAGGTACCACTTTGATGGTGGAGCCATTCATGTGGACCTCGGGCACCTTCTCGGGACCTCTTCCAGACCTGAATACCATCATTTCCGTCTTTTTCACATTATATTTTAATCCATGAGAAAGAGCATATTTCTCACAGATTAAAACTAGCTTACGAAGCCCTTTGATCGAGGGGCTGAGGAGCACCATATCATCAGCATAGCTAAGGTTGTTAATACAGACATTGCCCATATAACATCCTACCTTGGTGCTCCGCAGCTCCTCGATCAGGCTATTGACATAAAGGTTAAACAGGTCAGGAGAGGTAAACCCCCCTTGACGCACCCCGCACTCTAGTATATAGTCACTAGAGATCGTGTCGCCCCATCTTACATTATATTGTATTGTCCTACAATCGGCGGTCTTATCGCTCAAGGCGATTTCTTCCAGACAACCTTGTACTTATCCTAAGTAATACTAAAGCTAGGTAAATGTAAGACAACAGACTACGAAGTTCCGCACTTTAAGTATTCACAAATATAACGAAGTAATTGATAAAACATTGGAATTAAGCATTGGAAGAAAGCTAAGAGTTAATAGTAGGTAGGTAATTTTTGTAAAATCACTACTACATTGCAAAGTCCGGATCTTACAGACTCTCGTCACCAGTCACCAGTCACCAGCTCACCACTACATCTCGGCACGACACATTTCCGTAGCATGCACTAAAGTATGCACTATTCTGCTATCACTCCCAGTGTTGCCAGAAGGATTATCTACATTTCTTACATTTTTCGTAGCTAACTTTTGACCCCCTCGCGTAACATGTAGATAAGATACGTAATTTTGATATATGTAAAATAAGCAAAACGGGATTTGCAATAAGTATTTAAGATATATTTATTGCAAACCGTTTACAGACGCATCCGAATTGAACATACCTAAAACTGGTGCGTCTACTCGGAGATGACCCTGAATGAAACCGCCATAAAATACAACCTATGAAGTATGGGTTGAAAATTGATGTTGCTTGAGCGTGTATTATGCGCGCACGCTTCCTACTTCGTTACCTACTACGCCGTTCGCGCGCGGTTTGATTGTGATTTCTTTTGAATTTGCTGACATCAATTTGCCTCATACAGAGGCCGCAAAAACTTTGACGACCTCTGCCTTTAGCTGTCCAGTCCTAGGATCCGTACCTTCTTGACAACAGGTATGGTAGGTACCTACCTACTTACTTGACGTAGAGTCGCGAAACTCCCAAGAAAGTTTTTGAAGTGAAAACTTCTTTAGGCGCGCTGGGCATTTTTGATGAGATGAGAATAAATTCTTGGATTCGCCTCGAAAAGGTCACGTGCGAGTCACGTGACTGCTAGCAGTAGCGCCATCTAGTTCTGTACTCGGTAAACTTTTACGGCAATATTTTTACATTTCTAAAAGCTCATATTAAGTATAACTAAACGGGTGTATAAAAATGCATAAATTTTTTTTTGTTCAGTTTTCACTTTTCTCGGCACTCCCGGGAGTGCCACGGTTTTTTTTCGGATAACGCGACGCCCCGTCTAGTCTGTTGGAAACCTGATGGAAAGCGCTAATATATAAGCAATAGGACACCGCGCGTCCGCGTCACGATATCGGGCGGGACTCACTTATTTTTATACCATGCACGAGTTTTTGCATCCATTTCGCGCTCCGAAGCTCCGATCGACACGGACAGCAGACTAACGCGTAATTTGGTACTTACTACTTAAGTACTTACTTACACGATTTATGTTACTTTTATGCCAAGTAGACTTTTTGCAACATTTTGCTTTTAATTAACTTTACCTATTCTCAAATAATACCTAGTATTACCTACTTATGTGATTTCGCTATAAAAGCAAGCTTTAGTAAGGCGACCTAGAAAGTGGGGGTTGATGTGCAGAGTTCACTCACACACATCACACAACCTCCGAATGAAAAATAATGAGCTTATTATAGCAATAATAGGAAACCACATCATGATAAACTATTCCGATTGAAAAAAACTTAGGCCTTTACATATTCATTTAAGGATTTATACAGCGTCAAAAGGCAACTTATGCCTACACTTAACGGGACGCTGTAGTGCCTGGGATATTGTTTGAAATACGACCACTGTCCCTCGTGCGTATAATCTTGGATGAAAAATAATTTAGCCTTGTTAATCTAGATTGATTTGTTCGCGCACACGGCGCACAATCCACGCCCTCTGCCGGCCGGCGCGCGCACTGCCTTGCAGCTCGCGTGCGCCGGCGCAGGTGCTTCTACAACGGATTCAGGCCACCGTTGACAGATAGTAGACTCTCAATAATGCTACTAGAGGGCGTTCATATGCATAGAAAGAACACAAAAAACAAAAACATCATCAGCTTCATCGAGCTCTACTACCTGCTGTTCAAGCTAAATGTTGTTGGATGAAAGCAATCTATTGCTGAAGCCGTATAGATCCTTCAAATCAGATTATTTATTTTAAAATTACTTTTTTTTATGCTTTATGAAGTACCTATAATGATCTAGGGTTGGTGGTTGTTTAGAGATGAAAGTTTGCCCCGCGACAGAACAGACTGGCTCTTAGTAAGTATATGGGCCTCTGATCTCTATACATATTATGTTAGGAAAATTGTAGGAACTGCGATGCACAGTTGTCGCTCAGATTTTTTTTAACATAGTGTTGCATCTTACGAAAACAACTTACTTACCAAAAAGAGCTGGACACCCCTATGTTTAAGGAAGGTAGGTAGCTACGTACGGTTATTGTTATTGTAACTTAGCCTCTCCTACACGCAAAGTGGGGAAGAATTACTTTCTAGCTCGTAGTAAGTACTTATTTGTGTTTTACTGGGAGAGAGGGCAGAGAGGCTTTTGCTCAGTGTTTAGTAGAAACAGATAATAGAATACTACGTAGAAATATCGAAAAACGCGACTGAAATAGCAGTTGTATTACCTATACTAGTTTTCTATACAAAAGACTTAAACGCGCGCGCTGCCGCCGGCGCCGGCGCCGCCCGTGGCGTCGCGTTGGGCCGTGCGAGGTGACGGACTGACGGTATGGGAGCCCATCCAGTATCTACTAGATAGCATACTTTGTATTTGATTGTTATCACTTGAAATTAATATTGCTTTTAATTATTTTGGTTCGCGATCTGAGAGTGTGCCAGAGCCGCGACCACGGGCACGTGACAACTCGCCTCGCGACATCCTAGGTACAGTTCACCCAACGGATCTAGGCATTCGTGAAGTTATCCGTTTGTCTGCGCAGAACACAATTTTGTATGAAAAAGCGTTCACTGCGCAGACAAACGGCTAACTTCACGAATGCCTAGATCCGTTGCCGTTGGGCGAACTGTACGTAGTCGAAAAGCTGTTATTGTTTCATACAAATAAGTAGTAGGTGTATACATAATAGATAATGGCTAGCACGAATGTGATAACTACTCGATTCTTAACTAACAGTAGGTATCACATTTGTATGAGTAACTTACAAGGCTGTACCTAATACCTACCAGGAGATGGGTGAGCAAACGTGACAGTGTTGTAACACTATTTTTGTTTGTGTGAGTTGAGCAGGTATGTACATACATTGTGTCTCGTAGCTTTCGGCGCGAGCTTACAAATAAATATGTAGGTACGTACATAAACCAGTTACCGCCCCCCCCCCCCCCCGGCCGCCCCTGATGCCCCGCTCCCCGCAGCCTCCGCATCACCTGCGACCTCTCGTAATGCCCGTTTAATGCATCGAATCCACTTACTTTTGGAACCAATATCACTTCTCCAGACTGTACCTTCTCCACACGCTATCCATGTCGGAGCCATGCCAAGCTTGATTCGAACCGTGTTCTGAATGAAGGATTGAAGACAACCAAGGTGAACTAAACCATGAAAGTCAGAGTCCCTAATTGTCGAACAGAACAGACATCTCAGTCGAGGCCTCCTGAATTCGACTCTTGCTTTTGTTCTCCAAATAGGTAGTTCCTAGCTTGCGACCATGATCAGCTTTCAGATTTCTGATCCCGAATTCAAAAGGCCTCTTCTTTTGGTCCCATCTTAGAAATGGATAAAACGTCTATTCGAGAACTAGGTGTCGCTCGTGCCGGTGTCGGGTCACTGGCGGGGCGCGGGCGGGGGCACAGGGCGGGGGGCAAGGGGGGTGGCGGGTGGTGCGCGGCGGCAGGCAGTCAGTGCCGAGATGTCCGCGCGCGCGTGCGACCGCCGCCCGCGGCGCCGCCGCCTGTGATGCGAGCGCGCCGCCCGCCATGGCCACGCTCGGCCTCTCGAAGGTGTTCATCCTCGACAAGTACTTCACCGAGCTCCAGAAGTTCTGGGAGACCGAGAAGAAGCTGCAAGGTGAGGGCGCGAGCCGTGTCCGTGTGTCTGTGCGCGAGCGGCTGCGGGCGCGCGCCTGCTTTGTGTGTCGATTGTTCCGCTGTCGGAATGCCGGGAGGCTGAACTTGTTTGCGGCTGCGCTGCGCGGGCTGCCAGCGAGCGAGTGCGCCTACCATTTCTAAATACCAACACCGGTGTAGGTACCTACAGTACCTACTATCTGCTGGTACTAACGTATACAAATCTCTCCCTACTCTTGATATTGAGCTTTAATTATTAGGTAGTACGATATATTATTTAATTTTACAAGATTTTAGTGAAGCTGTATCAATTCTCAAAACAAAATTCCTTGTTACTGCAAACTAAACTAAACCGGATCACATTACATCCTGTAAGTTGGTAAATTACATTTCCAGCAGATTCAGTGCACTGCCTTGTTCTGGGATAGCATTCACAACACAAAATGTAATGAAATAGGTAATAGCCAGAGCTAGGTCGGGCTGAGTGCGCACGCGCCGAACACGCTAATATCTCTATGTGCTGCCGAGAAAGCATTAACTTTTTACCTCACTTTAGAATGTTAATGGAGGCGAGTGAGGAGCCTGCGCCTGCGCCGCCCGCGGCAGCCCGCGCCCGTAGGGGAGCAGGGGTTTACTGACACATCTAAAGGCAGTCTCCCGTTTCCGAGCTCTTCTATAGAAGTCGATTCAGTTTTTCCCGCTCGCTAAAATGCTCATGAGCGAATGTACAAAATGCACGCCCTTTTTACTAGGCAAGTGGTAAAAGGTTAAGAATTCGATTAGAAAATTCCTTGTAAGATAATGAAATAAAAACCAAAAAAGCTCTAGCGAGCGGCCGTCGCGTTGGTCGGTTCCCGCGCTCTCAGTTTTTTCTGTCGGCGGCGCGGCGCGGGCGCAGGTAAATCACTTGTTGCGCCCGACATTCCACGCAGGTGACTCCGAATAAAGGAACCACGGAAATTAGTGAAACCAGTCACAGAGGAGCGTTTACTTGATCGATTCAACTAGAGAATTCATTGAAAATTGCGTGAACTCTACCACAGATATAAACGTACTTATAGGTACCTACCTAACCGAACGCGACTCTGCTGCAATGGTAGGTACCTACCTATGCGCTCGTATTCGCTGGTGATATTACGTAAAGATATAATAAGTTAGGTGCAGTCAGCAACGAAAGTCCTATCTACCTACAAAATGCGTGCTGGCAAGCGAGCGCTATATAGTCCTAGGTCCTAGTGCTCCGGCGGAACAACACGGCGCGGCGCGGGCGCGGGCGGCCCCCAGTGCCCCAGCACCAGCTCTGTAGGTGCACTAGGGTTCACAGTGGTTCTTTCTCATCATGATCTTAGCGATACATCACGAATATATCCGAAATCAGCCACCTTAAAAATGTACATACTTCAAATTAAAATAGATCTATAGGTAAATTGGAATCCTCGACACGATAGCTAACATAGGGTCAGTGCGTCAGTTATCCGGCCGGCAAAACTATAGCCGATAGATTTGATATTCAAATTTTGTCACACTGGGTTAAGACAGAGATAGTGAAAGAAATCGAATAGGTTGGCCAATACTCAATAGTTTGTTGTTTTGTATTTCTTTGTCGCGACTCGCGTTTTTGATACTTTCCTGTTGATGCATCATAGGTGTGAATAAATATATGTTGTTCTTAGCGACGAGTGCAATCGTTAAGAGTTACAGATATTTATTTACACTGCGCAGCTGAGGGCGGCGGGGGTGCGGTAGGCGCGCGGGGGGAGGAGGGGACGGGTCGGCGCACCCTCCGCTCCGCTTACTCACGCGGCGCGGCGCGGCGCGGTGCGGTGCGGTGCGGTGCGGTGCGGGTGACTCAATCGTCAGAGTCACGCCCGCACCACGCCGGCGCCGCACCGACCTACTCGCTGCACTTCTCTGCAACGTAAACTGCAAGACGAAACACTATTCAATGTAAACCTGAACGTAACCATTTTAGGTATACATAGGACAGCCGATTCCTAATTCTATACTATAAGTAATCAAATTGGAGTAGTAGGTACTAGGTACCTACTTCGATGGGATTTGGTCGTTCAAAAGTTTGTGTAATAGCAAAATGTTTAATTGGCGGTGCCGTTAGACAGGCTTGGGACGCGGCGCCACGAGCCCCGACACCTGCATCTGAATATAGTAAATATTCGGAAGACAACGACGATTCATTTGAATAAACTAAACCTTAAATTGGTTTATACTTTAGACTTCGACAGGAAAATACTTGTCGTTGCTTTGCAAAATACGGCTATTCCATACTCTGGGGTAAAGTATGTAATAGCAAAGAAAGCTTTTATAAACACAATATCCGTTCTCGGTAAAAAAAATAGCTTTACTGGAATTGGTAGTAATAAAGTGTTTGCTTTTTGTAACCACGGTGCGGTGCTACGACGAAGAGCAATCGCGAAGCAAAAGACTTAAACGCGCTTCAATAACATTTCGTAGCAGTAATATCTCACGTAATACTTATTATGAATTTTCTTTTACGGCAAAATGGGTCGAGTTTTTATCACGGTAGGTAATGAGTTATTTGATAGCTACACTAGAAGTGCATACAGTGCGGTCTCGCGGTACCTACCTACTAAAGTAGAAGACGCAGGTATATCTTATCGCCCCGAGCGAGCGATCCTATCCGGCACGACTCGCCTCTCGCCGCTATACCGCTACACCGATTATGATTTTATTTGCTTACTTCCACGATCCCTTATTGCGGCCGCATAAGGTCGGAATGGCTTGGTTCACGGACGCGCTGATGACAACAATAGAGATGACCCGCGACGATCACTTCATTCTAAGAACGCTCATATTTATAGAGCTATAATAAAATAAATGCTTATAGCGTTCTGGCTATAATATTTTGTATGGTAATTATCCTATCACGTTAGGACCCTCTGAAAGGAAGTAAGTAGAATCTCAGCGTTACAGCTTAACCCAGAGAAGTTGTGCAAAACCGTGTATTTTCCCTTTTGAACCGACTTCAAAAAAGGAGAAGGTTATATGTTCGGCTGTATGTATGTTTTTTTATTCTAACTAGCTGTCCGTCGCGGTGTTACCCGCGGTCCCTCAGGAAAAAATCACTTTCTCGAGATAAAATATGGGCTATGATCATCAGGGATAATGTAGGATACTAATGGTAAAAGTGATTTTTTTTTATCGGTCACAAATCGAAATAAGAATAGAACCATCAAGCAAATAAACCATCTTTATCTTTATCTTTATAACCAACTGTAACATTTGCATGCTAATGCTAGTAGAACATGATTGAAACCAAAATATTTCAACACGTAACCTACATTGTGTTCAAGCAAATAAACCATCTTTATCTTTAAAATTGAGTAGATTTGAGTGCCAATTGTAGCTGTTGTATATGATGTGGAGAAAATAAAGCTTTACTCTATTCTTTATAGGTACTATTCTAAATCAAATTGATAAATAACGCTTAGGCTCCACACGCGTCTAACCCTAAAGGCGTTAATTACCAAAACTGCAAACATTTTATGTGAAGTTTCGCGCCACGTGAGTTCTCGGCATTAGTAAATCGTCAGTTTGACATTAGCAATGCTAGGAAAGAAACTCACGTGCCGCGATACTTGACGTAAAATGTATGAAATTTTGCCAAATAATGTCATTAGACGCAGATGGAGTCTTAGCCTTAGCTGTCGATTCGATTTCTAATTGCTAGGAGGAAAGGTTTTTAGAGTTTTACGGGAAAACTATCAATCCCTCAGAAATAAAAATTATATGGGACCACCTCCGGAGTATTCCCTTTCAAACAAAAACATTACTTTAAGATTCTTAAAGTAATTTTTTGTTTTTCCACAATTGTCGGAATAATCGCGTAACAAGATACAAAAAAAAAACATACAGACGAATTGAGAACCTCCGCCTTTTTTTTAAAGTCGGTTAAAAATAAGACCGCGGTTTTCTTGAGCGAAACTCTGTGCAATTACACGCACGCCATAACATCCGTCCGTCAGTGATGCCTGTCATCCTACGTTTCTGACTCGCCTTTCTATCATAATATCAGTGAAGGTAAACGCTTGCTCGCCGTGTCGCAGTCCTAGTTCCCGATACAATTGAAAGAGCATTTAGGATGAATTTAAACGCATTCCTATTCAATCATTTTTTAGATCTTTTAAACTCTCTTTAAAGCATAATATAGGGAAAACAATTTACTATATCTTTGTACTATTTTTTGACTGATGACATTATTGCGTCATCAGATCAGATGGAGCACGGGACCATCGTGCAGCACGGGACCCTTACACACGGGCCGTGCTCAGACAAACTAGAATGGACGAGTTATTGACAGAATTCTTCGAAGCATTGGAGGATACGTAACAGGAGATTTGCCAAATGGAATGGGGGAGTATTCAAGAAGATTTCTCATTGGACGAAAGATTTCCGTTGGAGTTTTGAAAAGACAAGCCGCCATGTTTTTTCAAAATCAAATTGACGTGACATAATACATATTTGAGAAGTGAAGATACTTGACATTGGCAGAATGATACTGTTAATACAGTTTACAGTTAGTTGCAATTAATAAAAAGAAGAAGAAGAAACCAAAAAGTGATGTGAAACCAGAAGAAACCAAGAAGTCAAGTGAGAGAGAAGAAGAAGAAGACTAAGCTAAGATGTTACTGGTTGGGCGGTATAGTCGCTCAGCGACAAAGCCCTTTTCTTTTTTTTTGTAAATAAAAATAAATATTTTCTGCCGGTTTTTGCGGGGGATGAGGTAACACACGAACGCATTTTACACACACTTATGCATAAAAAATGAGAATACGTCCATTTTTACGCACTCTTGCAAATTTCGTTTATGACGTACGTAATACTACAAGACGCACATGATTCGGAATCGTGTACATTTTGGCAGAGGGGAAATATAAGGTAAAGGCGCATCCCGTCTTTATGATATAAGATCCCGTGGTCCACCCAGGTGGAGAACTAAGGTGGGTGGAGCACGGGTCCGTCCCCACTCGCTCGTCTCGACGCATATTTGTTTAGTTCCCACGATTTCCTTTGCGAAATCTCACCATCCAATTACTACCTACCTACTTCAATTTATTCACGTTTTTAGATTTGTTTGGTTTTTTAATATTCATTTTTTTCTCCTCTGTTGTTCCATACTCTGTTGTTTCCATAATAACATTTAACTCAATTAGACGCATCTGGCTGCGTTCGGAATGATGCACATCGGAGCCATGTTGTCATCCGAGCGAGGCAGGCAAGCTCTGAAAGCGAAAGTGCATTTCCCCGCCGCGCACGATCCTACATCCGGCTCTACGTTGACGAGAGCTCATTTTTGATATTTGCAATCATAAGACATGTGACACAGTGTTGCATCGCAGGGTGTCGCAGCGGCTTCACGCAGCAGCGACGTCACATCTCGGGGGAACGTTGCGGTTCCACCCTCCATAATTGAATAATAGAGCGGCGCACATTAGATTCCATTGCAGCGGCCGCGAGGCGCGCGGCGCTGCTGGCTTCGAAAGTAAAAGCGCGAGGCATTCCGCGCGCGCGCAGCAGCGTGCCACCCGCGCGCGCTGCGCCGCATTTTTTGCACACTACACTAGCTCGCGATCTCATTCATAACGAGCGACGTGCGATAAAAATGCAAACAATGTTGGACGAGATAGGTAGGTAATTACATACAGGATGGATTATTGAGACGGGACATTAAGGGCAAGTACCTTAACTGTTGTAGCTACAGGAAAACGTTGTTATGAGACCTTCCCTAACTTTTTGAGATATTTTGAACTGATATTAACTTTTTAAATCAACATTCAACACTTAACAAAATCATGAAGAATCATGGTAAAAATGTCCGTTAATAATCTTGGTAACTAACTAGTGCTAATTTTGAACTGCATTCACAGTTTTTGGAAAAAAGGCACAGTCAGCGAAAACATTGCTGAAATACGAAAAAAAAAGTGTATGCCAATCGATTCTTTTTTATGAAAGGGATAAACAGACTATGGTTTGACTATATATTCAAGGTTTGAGTACAAGAAAAGTTAGAAATCGACAAAACTTTCCCCATACCTACAATTTTGTACTAAAATTGACGAATGAATTAAAATTTGTTTGATACCAAACAATCTTATTTCTTACTAACACGATATGGTCCACGACAGAGCGACAGAGAGTTTGCAAGATCGTCGAAGTTTAGCAGTAGTAGTAGAGGATAGCGGCAACAGCAACAACTAAGCGCTTTCATGCCTCAGGAAGCACCTTAAGGAAGGTGACTATATTTACGCATAAAATAAAATGTCATCACTCGTTTGGTACAACAAGTATGGCATACTTTATTTTATCATAATAAATAAATTACTAATCTCCTAACATTATTTTAAAATAATTTAAGAAGGCATAAAACATAAAATATTTTTTTAAGGCTAACCTAATGTTTTCACGCACAATATAATAGAAATTTCGCGTAGTTTTCATTTACCTATTTTTTTATATTAAACATAAAGTACCTACCTAGCTCTTAACTAAACGGTTTTCTATATATTTTAATAACATTAACTATTCATCATAAAGTATAAAACATAAATATTAAACAATAACATAAATATTTATTATTATGTAATCTTAACTGTAGAATCAATCACTGTTTCTGCAAAATTAACTTCTGCAAAATGCACTTAAAATCCTTTCAGCTTCGAAAGAATTCGATGGATAAAGCCTTTTTTTATTAGTGAAGCTTTGCTTAGTTTGGCGCTGCATGTAAAGCATTATTTTAACTTTAAATTATTGCCAATATGTTTCAGGAAGTCTATTTAATTTTTATTTTGTAAAATCCATACTTTATTAATATTATAAATGTGAAAGTAACTCTGTCTGTCTGTCTGTCTGTCTGTTTGTTACGCTTTCACGCCCAAACCGCTAAACAGATTAAGCTGAAATTTGGCATAGTTAAAGGTTGTACTCCAGGGAAGGACATAGGCTACTTTTTATCCCGAAAAAATTAAAAAAATCCCGAGGGACCGCGGGTAACTTCGCGGGAGCGCAGCTAGTATATTATAAGCTGTTTTCTTTATCAATAAGTTTCTATTTTTTCAGCACTGGTTCAATTTCTTCTTGAGTATGGATGTTCAATTGTTCATAATCCAATGATTATGATTATATTATTCGGTTTATCGTTTTATAATGATTGTAGGTATGAATGAGAATTTTGAATTTTATGTAGGTATTTATTATGCAATTATCTTAATGCTTATATTTTGAAGTGAAAAATTAGTATTATGCATAATATTTTTATTAGAAATGGCTTCAAGAGAATAAAATATTACGCGTTTTTTCAAAAGGCTTATTTCATATTAAGTATGCCTTTTCAGTTATGCAATTAAACTTTAAGCGAGAAAATATTTATTATTATTATTATTATTATTTATTTATTTCAGATTACAATTATCAATCCATATGAAATTTTACACATTATTTTACACACACACTTATTACTACATACAGAATAATTATGATTAGTCAGATATATTCAAATTACATAAATAAATGAATTAATTAGGTACACAAACTTAAATCATTATAAAATTGAAAAGAATTTACTAGTGATGGGCCGAATGTGGTTTTAACCGAATACGAACTTCGGCCGAACATTCGGTGAAAATGAAAAGTTCGGCCGAACTTCGGCCGAAGTTCGGTAGGTACCTAGTTTCATTGTATTTTCTCGAAAGAAATACGTCAAATCTTGTTTACGCGATCGTTGAAGTTTTCTAGAGTAGATGGAGTGTGGTGCTTGTACTGCTTTTCGCTGTGTGACAAATATGGATGATTGAGTTGTCGTTACAACTACTTATTTTCAATTCTACGACTGTTCAGAAGGTACGTGTACGTTCGTACGACGTATTTCACTATTTTAATTGGCATAAACGATAACACACGGTTAACACTGTAAAACCGTCCGATTTAACGTTTTATGGTGTTAACTGTGTGTGTGACTTTAGTTGATCGAGTGAGCGAAGCGTCTCAGTTTCGAGATTGGCCAAAAAAATGCTTTTGTCTGTCATTCAGGTCGCATTTTTCAACCGATTTGGATGTAAAGAACGTCGGTCGTCTCCATACAAACTGTGACCTGGCTCAAATAATTATCGTTTCCAGAATTGATCTACAGCCTGATATCTTGCTTACGAAGCCACTCACCGTATGCAATTCGTAATTTCTTATTATCAAGCCGAATAATAATAATAACTATTTATTTACCCCTAAAATGTACTGAACTTGGTATATTTTTTATCTGTGGAAAATTTGAGGTCCGATCTTGCCTCCTTTGAACATAAGTTCCGTAGTATAGTAATATTTCTATTTACTTTTGTCGATCCTGATGTTTGACTGGGGTGAAATGGGAGGGAAACGGGGGGTTACACAGTCCTCTCCGCTTTCAAGAGGCAAACCAGTGGACACCAGGTTCTACCTATTAGGACCAAGGGAACGCGCGTAGTCTATTGAGAAAACTAAAACGTACTTAAACGTCTACCTTAACTTTTGAAAAATTCAAGCATCTGAAATACAAATTAAATTCGGACTTTTTTTGGATGGGAGGTCTTCTGTTCTCACAGAATGGTTGAAACTTTGTAGGAGTACTTATACTTACTGCACTTAATGTACACCTACAAAATTTCAACCATCACGTCGATTGCACATTTGCTCAGTTGGTAGAGCGTCACTGGTTTAGTTTTATTATTTTAGTCAAGCAGTTGTGTTTTTGTGAAAGTTCCTTTACGGACGGTATCGAAAAAAACAGGCTGGAGCTGGAAGAAAAATTTCGTTCCATTTTACCGTCATGCCACGTCACGAAATCGTCACAGTGCGAAGCGCGCAGTCGCAAACAGTCCATAGATTGTTACATTGTTAGTACGGAAGTGCGTTTGATTTGAATTAGAAATTTTCAGTATAGAAAAGTACTCTTTGCTTCGTTCTAACCCAGTGTTCCACGACACTCACGTACTTTTGATTACTATATTTTGTAGTACCGAACTTCGGCAGTTTGAACCGAATTTCGGCCGAATGCCGAACTTCGGTTCAAGCTGCCGAAGTTCGGTTTAACCGAATGTGAAACGAACTTCGGCCCATCCCTAGAATTTACACATAATGGACAACATTTAATTGAAATAATATGAACTGTAATTCAGATAGAGCCCATCATAATGCGCATCCACCTGTTTTGAATAGGACAGTCTGTCCGGGCTACAATCATCTTCAGAATGCCGTTGCCGCTGCCTCGCGCACGCTGAAGTAGGGATGCGACTTTCTTGCGAATAATCGCTTGAAAGCCGTCCGTGCGCGCCTCCGCGAACATCCCGGATGCGCTGCAAAAGCGAGGCAGCCGCATCAGCATCCTGAAGATATTGTTGTATTGGACTCGCAGCGCGCTGGCAGCCCGTCGGGTGTGGTTTAGCCAGAGGCTGCACGAGTAGAAGGACTGGCAGTAAGCTTTAAACAGAGTGATTTTCACTTCTCTCGAGCAGCGGGCAAACCTGCGGGCGAGCATGTTACCCCGGACGGCCAGCGCCCTGCGCTCCCTTTCAATGTCCTCGTTATCTTTTAGGTCCTCGGTGACAATGTGCCCTAAATATTTAAAGCTCTTAACCACTTTTAAAGCCGCACCATTGAGCATTATAGGCGGAACATGGACTGGTCCAGCTCTACTACTCTTAAACACGAGGACTTCACTCTTTTTTGAGTTATACCTCAGTCCATGCTCCGCCGCATATGTCTCACATATTTTTACAAGTTGACGAACAGACCCCACCGACGGTCCCAGCAACACCATGTCGTCTGCGTAACTCAGATTGTTTACCGCGACTCCGTCTACAAAACAACCTGTGTGGGTACTGCTGAGCTCGCCGATAAGATCATCAACATAAAGGTTGAACAACAGAGGAGAGGTGATCCCGCCCTGCCGCACACCGCATTCCATGCCGTATGCGTCGGACAATGCCCCCGCCCATCTCACCTGGTTTCGCTGGCAGTGATACCAGTTTTTCAGCAAGGAGACTATTTCAGCCGGCACACCCGTCGCCCCTAGCCTGCACCAAAGCTTATCATACATGACTGTATCAAAAGCCTTGGACAGGTCAAGGAAGCAGGCGTAAACCGGTGTCTTCCTTTCCGTGTAGTACCTGACAGCCTGCTTCAGACACAAGATCGCGCTCTCCATTGATAGCCCAGCTCTAAAACCGAACTGGGCATCGTGAAGGTGGACGTGTCGCAGCATTATGTCATTAAGCAAGCCATCCAGGACCTTTGCCATGATGGTCGCTAGTGAGATGGGCCGATAGTTGTTTTTGTCCGAGGCATCACCCGTTTTGCACTTCACAATCGGTACTACAATAGTTTTAGTCATCTCCTTAGGTAAGTATCCATGACACAAACACAGATTATAAAACATGGAGAGTACGCGCGGCAGATGAACACCCGCATATCTGAGATGCTCAATGCTAAGACCATCATGCCCAGGAGATTTGCCGCGTTGCATATTTTTAATAGCTTTTAGCACTTCTTTGGCTTTAAAACTTGTACTTCTCTCGTGCACGATAGTCTCAGCATCAATCAACCCAGACGTGGTAGAGTCCGACGGCGGCTTCACTCTAAAGTGATCTTTGAAGAGATTAGCTATCATGTGTCGATCATTTACATCATTCACACTCACAGGGAGGCCAGACTTTGCATTCATTTTATTGGTTTGTTTCCAAAAGTGTTTGAAGTCTTTGGCCGTGTGAAGAGAAGCAAGAATGTCCATTTTGATCTGTTCTTGCCTGTCTTGGCACCACTTAAGTTGTTTTTTAAAGGATTTCCTGCTTTCACACATATCGTTATAAACTTGACCACTAATTGGCTTACCAGCTTCAATCCAGACCAAAAACTTCAGCCTGGCCTCTCTGTGGAAAGCTGCTACATGCTTGTTCCAACCTACAACATAACCACCTCTCCTCTGAGTTCTCCCTCGCTCATAAGAAGATGCTGCGGCTTCTGTTAGGATAGTAACTATCTTACAATACATATTATCCAATATATTTCTATGCTCTACATCATAACATAGCCCATCACAACAAAGGGAGAGCTGTGCTGGAAAATCTATCTCTTTCAGTCGAGAGTTACATAGCTTATGGTAATAATCAATCTGACTAGTGTTACGCTCTCCCCACACAACTTTATTACCACATGAAGTCAAGTTTACATCTGTCCTTATTATCCATTTATACAAAACGGCGGTATGCTACGTTTTTATGAGAAAAAAAGTTATGCGTAAAATGACACATCCCGGCCTTAAATTGTTCGTCTCGGCCAAAAAGGTACCATGCTAAATCTATGGTCTCGGCTATAAGGTCGTCAGGCCGTGACGGAAGCTTTCAGCAGGCAGCAGGCCTAAAACTTCGTCGCAAAAGCTGTTACGGCTATGAACTTATTACAATGGGACTTTATAATATTGTTTTAAGTAAGAGTATTTGCTGATCTTAATCCCACTCATATAATAAAGCTGAAAGTTTGTGAGTTTGTTTAGATGTTTGGATATTTGCATATTTGGATGTTTGTGTAAGGATCAGGCCCAAACGACGAAACAGTTTACAATGAAATTTGGTAAGGTGAAAGGTATGACTCCAGAATAGCATATAGGCGAAAAAACATTCCAGAAAATAAAAAAATATGTAAAAGGACAACGGGAATATTTCATAAAACTTTAGCAAAACTCTGTTTGACACAAAGAGCACTGCTCTAAGGTTACCATGACAACCAATAACTTTTTACTTTTCAAAATGGCGATGTCATTTCGTTCTACTATGCTTTGAACAATACTATAACTTGTGGGGTTGTGATGCCTTAATAGGTTTTTTTTTAAATAGCGAAACACGTATTTATAATTTTTTCAAACTACCCAACTCCTTAGGTGGGTACTTATTTATAATAATTATTATCAAAGACAGCAAATCCAAAAATGAATTCAGTGTTTTCATGGGTTAGATTGGAACAAGGCAGTTCTATCTCTAAAGTTTGTATGACGAAACAATGCGCAGACGACGTCGCGCCCGGGTCCACTAGTTTACAAATAACCCACAATTAGTAAGGGGATTAGGTCCGCCTACAGGAAAACATGTGGCTAGGTAGTATTCTGTCATACAAGGCTCAACTAAAACAAAACTCGGAATGCACCTGTTCCTTTTATATTTACCTACTACTTATTAGATGCGTACTTTTGTTCGTTTACGCAGTAGGCAGGTATGTAATGGTATAAATGTAGGAGCAATTTACTATAAAGTGAAGTCTAGTTTTGGTTGGAAGTTCTCGCCGCGTATCGGATTAGAAACGACCGAAAGCACCGTTATCTTTCGGCAGAACGTGGCCTAGAGCCGTTGGAATTTCCTTCAGCGCAACCGGTCCCGCCGACAATACGGCGCGCGCTGCGAGCTGCGCCGGCGCTGTCCCTTCACCAACCCGCCGCCACTATTCTTCACTGGCCTATTAACTATTTCCCCACGGAAGAGTTACAGTTCACACGGCGCCGGCACGCGGCGGCGGCGTGCCAATCGACAGGATGCCAGAGATAGCCAGGAACTAGGTATTAGCAACTAAACGCAAGATGTTCACGAGGAAAGTGTTCAAGCTTTCACGGAATCAGTGGGCGTGTTTTACGGCAATAAATTTTGATATACCTGAGATGAGCGGGGTTGGAGTACGCAGGGGGGGTAACGGAGTCCTTCGATGGTGGGACAATAAAAAGGTTTTTGACGTTGTAGGCACCGGCCGCGGCCGGGGAGCCGCGCGACCGGTTCCCCCCGCACCGCCCGCGCCCCACCCGCGCCCCGCCCGCCTCCAACCGTAGCCTATAATAATACAATCAGGTGATCGTTCCGTTTCGTCTCCATGTGATGTGCATTTACATGCATTTGCTTCCACTTGTCTTTTATGGAATTGTTGCATCAGAAAAAATGAGGGCCGGCGATAGCAATAGCGGTTATGTTTGGAAGAAATATAAACCGTGTTTAGAGAAGCACTGACTAAAATACTATCTCTTGAGAAACGATCTCTAAACACTCGTAGTTTTTGTGGTAACAGTTTTGTTTCGACATTTGTGTTAAATCATGGTGTTCAATGATGTCACAATGGTGTCCTGACTGACTGACTGACTGACTGATTGACTGACTGATAGACAACGTACAGCCTAAACCGCTGGTCGTAGAGACTTGAAATTTTGAGGGTATGTCCGTCTTGGTGCGTAGGGGTGTACTAAGAAGGGATTTTTTGAAATTCAACCCCTAAAGGGGTGAACAGGGGTAAAAACGATTGTATGAAAAATCGTATTCCTGGCACTTGGAGACATGAAATTTAGAATAATGATAGTTCAACGCTTTTCATGAAAGTCTACATTCAAAAAAAATCAAAACTACCCCTAGAAGGGGGTGTTAATGTTTGTATGGGGTTTTTTGAATGCGTGGTCCGATTTGCTTGAAACTCGGTATGATTATTTAAAAATGTAAATAAAAAATGTCCGCACTCCAATAATTTAATAACTACCCCTAAACCGGGGTGAAAGGGGTGTTAAAGTTTGCGTGGGATTTTTTAATACGTGGTTCAATTTGGTCAAAACTCGGTATGAGTATTTAGTAGTAGTGTAATAAATAATATCTGCATGTTTTTTTTCAAAATCTACCCTTCAATGGGGGTGAAAAAGGGGAAGTACAGTACAGATTCTATGGGAGCCATAAGTCCATTGGGAGTGGAAGTGGGGTATTTGGGGAAGGGATAACGTATAAGGGATAAGCGGGAAAAAGTGGAATGAAGCGGGATAAACCGGGATAATGCGGAGGAAAAGCGGGAGAAACGGAATAATGCGGGAAAAAAAGGAATAAACAGGGAAAAAGCTGGATAAACCGGAAAAGGTGGGATAAACCGGGATAAAGCGGGACAAAGTGGGATAAACTGGGATAAAGCAGGATAAAGTGGGGAAAAGTTGGGATAAACCGGGATAAAGCGAGAAAAAACGAGATAATGTGGGATAAAGCGGGATAATTCGGGATAAAGCGGGATAATTCGGGATAACGCGGGGAAAAAGCAGGAAAAAACGGGATCAAGCGAGAAAAATGGAATGATGCGGGATAAAGTTTGGGGAAATGGGATAATGTGGGATAAGTGGGAAAAAGCGGGGAAATAACGGGAAAAAATCATAAAATCATATTCCTGGCACTTAAGAGACATGAAATTTAGAATTATGATAGTTTAACAGTTTTAATGAAAGTCTGCATTCAAAAAGCTACCCCTAGAAGGGGGTGTTGATGTTTGTATGGGGTTTATTGAATGCGTTGTCCGATTCGCTTGAAACTCGGTATGAGTGAGTTACTGAGTAACATTTTTATATATTTTTTTATAAACTCCACTATAAAGGGGGTGAAAGAGGGAGTAACAGTTGCTATGAGAACCATAAGTCCTAAAAACTTGAAACTTGGAGGGTACATTCTTCTTCTGCTGCATTTTAGGATTTCGTAGGGGTGGGGTGAACTTTTGTATTTAGGGGGTGGGTTGAAAGGGAGGGCTGTAAATAATTCCTGAAACAGGGTGTTGGCGGTGATTAAGTATGTGTGGAATTTCTTAAGTGGGAGTGAGATTGGAAGTGGGGTTAATTCATTTATGGATTTGTGGATGGAGTGAGAATGGTAGTGGGATTGATGGATTTATGGATTTATTTATTTATTTATTTATTTATTTACTTTAACTAACACGGTAGGACCAATTACATTAATTAAAGAAAAACACACACAATTTAGAATTATAACAATTAATATTATAATTTATGGATTTGTGAGTTTATGGGGGCGTCAGATTAAAATGTGAGAGTGAGATTGTGAGTCACATTAAGAGTGAGAGCGAGATAAGGGTTAGATTGAGAGTCAGATTTAGAGTGAGACTCGGACTCAGACTCAGTCATCAAAGTTAAACTTGCAGTCACAGTCACTCAGTTTAGTCAATGTGATGAAAAGCTTAAGCTTACCTACTCAAGTGATAAGGGCTATGTTGATATGTACCACGTGAACAAAGTCGCGGGCGTTCCGCTAGTATTAATAAATCTCTTTGTCCTGACTGACTGACAGACAACCCACAGCCTAAACCGCTGGTAGTAGAGACTTGAAATTTTGAGGGTATATCCGTCTTGGTGCGTAGAGGTGTACTAAGAAGTGTTTTTTTTAATTCAACCCTTAAGGGGGTGAAAAGCGCTAAAAATGTTTGTATGAAAAATCGTATTCCTGGCACTTAGAGACATAAAAATTTTAATTATGATAGTTCAACAGTTTTAATGAAAGTCCCTAGAAGGGGGAGTAGGGGGTGTTGATGTTTGTATGGGGCTTTTTGAATGCGTGGTCCGATTCGCTTGAAACTCGCTATGAGTGAGAATTAAGTAAAATGTTTATCACTACCCTATAAAGAGGGTGAAAGAGGGAGTAACAGTTGCTAGGAGAACCATCATCATCAAATTTAAGAGCTCAGCTCTTGTCGGTGCAATGATGCAACTTCCTCCACCTCTCCCTTTCCAATGCTAGGAGAACCATAAGTCCTAAAAACTTGAAACTTGGAGGGTACATTCTTCTTCTGCTGTATTTAAGGATTTCGTAGGGGTCATGGCTTAACGACTTAAATAGCCGGGACCGACAATTTATCGTGCACTCCGAAGCACGGAAGCGCTCAGATGTAAATGCCACTGGCGGTCACCCATCCACTTACAGACCATTTCGAACGTTGCTTAACTTCGACGATCTACTCGTATCAAGAACGGCTAAGCAAGCACGACCACGAGCGCTTCAAAAATTTTATATTAGGTACTTATCTCACTTTTACTAAATTACAAATTTACAATACTATATTATTCACGACTCCTGACCTAACATAGGATGATGGTGAATCAATGATTCTCAGTGATAGCACAAACATCCGAGGAGGTGGCCCGGAATCGCTAATACCTCCACATGTATTTGAGTGGGTACCTTATCTATCGAACAGACGCATCGTCGTCGAATGAAGCGGTGCACCTGCAGCGGCGCCTGCTGAGCCTCAGCTCGGAACTGGTGACGCTCCGCAACCACCTGCACGTGGGGGGCGCCCCGCCTGCTGCGCCCGCTCCCGCCTCCGCGCCTGCCCCCGCTCCGGCGCCCGCGCCCGCTCCGCCTCCTGCCGCGCAGCCCGCCGTGCCGCCGCGGGCGCCGCCGCAGCTGCCGCCGCCGCCGCACCACTCGCTCCCGGCGGCCCCGCCAGGTGATCATCTCTCTCTTGCATGAGCCTCGAGTCCTCGCTCTCTCGGTCACTCTCCGAGCTTGACGTTCGGGGTTGTGTTGCAGAGCCGCGATGGCGCAGCGCCCCGACGCCGGCGGCCGCCGCGCCTCTCTCCGCGCCGCTGCCGGCCGACGTGGACGACCTCATACACTTGCGAGGTCCGCTGACTGAGGATGCCGTTGTGCGCGCGCTGCAGGCCCGCTTCTACCAGAACAAATTTTATGTAAGTCAACAGTAACTAACTGATAGGTGCAGTACCTAGGTACCCTCCTCTATTAGGATTTGGGATGACAATCAATTTCAACTTATGTATTAAGCCAGTCTCGTAACAGGTCACGTTACTCGCGACGCGAAGTTTTTTACTCATCTCAAAAATGCCCAACGCGCCTAAAGAAGTTTTCACTTAAAAAAAATATAAACAGGTTGATCAAATCCGCCTTAGAAGTTGCGTGGGTGTGCAAAATACACCTACATAAACTATGTGTAAAATAAATTAATAATGTACGTTTCAGACGCAGATCGGCGGCATCGTGGTGGCAGTGAACCCGTACACGGACACGTGCAACGCGCTGACGCTGACGGCGGCGCGCGCGCAGCGGCCCGAGCTGGCGCGGCTCGTCAGCGACGCCGTGCGCCACCAGGCCGACACCGGCTACCCGCAGGCCATCATCCTCTCCGGTGAGCGCACCAAGCACCACGAACGCGCATCAAATAACTAAATAAATCCTATCTCAAACAGAGGTGTCGGTAACGGTCACGGTGTCGCGAGTTCAATGTTTTTTTTTCCATCTGATCGTATGAGTCAGTGGCCAAAGTCTTCTTAACGACTTATTAGCCAAGACCGACAATTTTACGTGCCCTCCAAAGCACGGAAGAGCTCAAATGAAAATGCCACCGGAGGTCACCCATTCACTTACGGGCCATTTAGAACGTTTCTATCAAGAACATTAGTCGTTCTTGCAAGCACGACCACGAGCGCTTCGGCGTACTGAAACATTAGTTTGACGCAGGCGTGTCGGGGTCCGGCAAGACGTACGCGTCGATGGTGCTGCTGCGGCGGCTGTTCGACGTGGCGGGCGGCGGGCCCGAGACGGACGCCTTCAAGCACCTCGCGGCCGCCTTCACCGTGCTGCGCGCGCTCGGCACCGCCGCCACGCCCGCCAACTCCAGCTCCAGCCGCATCGTGAGTACTCGTCCTGCCGAACCTCTGCAGCGGCGGACAACTCCAATCTCCAGCTCAATTTTGTATACGTGAGATATCAAGATGGTTTCCGTCGCAGGGCCACTTCATCGAGGTGCAGGTGACGGACGGCGCGCTGTACCGCACCAAGATCCACTGCTACTTCCTGGAGCAGACGCGCGTGGTGCGGCCGCCGCCCGCCGAGCGCAACTACCACATCTTCTACCAGCTGCTGGCGGGCCTCACGCCCGACGAGCGCGCCACGCTGCATCTCGAGGGCTACTCGCCGCAGGACCTCAGGTGCGTCCCGTCCCGCCCCACCCCCGCCCCCGCCCTCGCCCCGCTGACGCGCGCTTCGCCCGCAGGTACCTCGCGTCCCCGCAGCCGCGCCGGCCCGAAGCGGAGGACGCAGCGCGATTCCACGCGTGGAAGACCTGCCTCGTGATCCTCGGCATCCCGTTCCTGGACGTGGTGCGCGTGCTGGCGGCGGTGCTGCTGCTCGGCAACGTGCAGTTCGCGGCGGGCGCGGACGGCGGCGCGGAGCCCGCGGGCGAGGCGGAGCTGGCGGCCGCCGCGGCGCTGCTGGGCGTGCCCGCGCCGGCGCTGCTGCGCGGGCTCGCGTGCCGCGCGCCGCCGGCCGCGCGCGCCCCGCCCGCGCGAGCGCTGCGCGCGCCCGCCACGCCGCCCGCCGCGGCCGCCGCGCGCGACGCGCTCGCCAAGGCGCTGTACTGCCGCACGGTCGCGACGATCGTGCGGCGCGCCAACTCGCTGAAGCGGCTCGGCTCCACGCTCGGCACGCTCTCCTCCGACAGCAACGAGTCGGTGCACAACCAGGTGCGTGCGGGGCGCGGGGAGGGACGGCTGAAGGCCTGCGGGCGAGTGCTGACGGTGCGTTGTGCTGTGCCGACAGGACGCGGCGTCGCTGCGGCGGCTGTCGGCCCCGGAGGCGGCGCGGGGCCGCGCGGGCGCGCGCTCGATGGCGGCTCTGAACGACGCGGTGCGGCACGCGACCGACGGGTTCGTCGGCATCCTGGACATGTTCGGGTTCGAGGACGCGGCGCCCTCGCGCCTCGAGCAGCTCTGCGCCAACCTCTGCGCGGAGACCATGCAGCACTTCTACAACACGCACGTCTTCAAGTCCTCCGCCGAGTCTTGCCGCGAGGAGGTCGGTGTGGATCCTCAGCTCGATCGCCTAGATGAAACGATTATTTTTCAATAATCGTATCCTTCAAATAAACAAAGCATTCATCATCCCCATAAAACATATGAGTATAATTTTCGACTAAAGCTCGCTATCGCTGCTATCGCTAAGCCGGTGACGTGTCACGTGGTTTCGTGCAGGGCGTGCGCGGCGCGCCGGAGCTGGACTACGTGGACAACGTGCCGTGCATCGACCTGGTGTCGTCGCTGCGCGGCGGGCTGCTGAACGCGCTGGACCAGGAGTGCGCGGCGCGCGGGGACCCCGACTCGTACGTCGCGCGCATCAAGCAGGCGCACAGGTACCCGCCGCGCTCGCGGGGCGCCGGGGGGAGGTGCGCGCGGGGGTACTGACGGAGCGTTGTCCGCAGGGGGCACCCGCGGCTGGCGGAGGCGCGGCCGCCGCATCCGCGCCGCTTCGCCGTGCGGCACTACGCGGGCGAGGTGGCGTACGACGCGGCGGACTTCCTGGAGGCGAACCGCGACGCGGTGCCGGCGGCGCTGCTGGCCGCCTTCGACTCGCGCACCTGCGAGTTCGGCTTCGCGACGCATCTGTTCGGCGCCGAGCTGCGCGCGCGAGCCGCCGGCGCCGGACCGGACGGTGAGCCGCGCTGCCCCCGCCCCCGACTTTTTCTCATTAGTTCGATCGACGAACTAGTGAGAATTTTATTATCAGATTTTCGACTGTCGTTTTTATTTCAGTCGAGAATCAAAAAACTTTAACATACAATTACAAAACACTTGTTTTCAAAAAGATCAGTTCTTTTTTAACCACGTCCATCCCGTTGAGACCATGAGGCCATCTGTACGTGAAGTTTTCGGAACGACGCCTACGCACGCAAAGTGATGCGAAAAGTGAGCAAGTTGTGCTGCGCAAAGCAAATGTCAAAGTCAAAGTTCAAACATCGTTTCAATTTCAATCGAGTGTTCCATCCACGCCACGACACTCGCGATTTTTTTTTGTATCTCGATCCCCCGCCCCGCTGACCCGCCCGTCTCCCCGCAGGCGGCGGCTGGTTCCGCGCGTCCCCGACTGCCGCGCCGGACTCCACCTTCACGCAGGACTTCCACACGCGGCTCGACAACCTGCTGCGCACGCTCGTGCACGCGCGCCCGCACTTCGTGCGCTGCCTGCGCGCCAACGCCTCCGAGACGCCGATGCTGTTCGAGCGCGCGACCGTCGCGAAGCAGGTGCGCGCGCTGCAGATCCTCGAGACGACCCAGCTGATGGCGAGCGGGTACCCGCACCGGATGCGGTTCCGCGCGTTCGGCACGCGGTACCGCGCGCTGTGGCCGCGGGGCGCGCGCGGCGCCGGCGCGGGCGCGGGCGGCGAGGACGGCGGCGCGGCGTGCGCGGGCGTGCTGCGCGCCGTGCAGGCGGCCGCCGCGCCGCCCGCGCCCGCCTCGCCCGCCGTGGTCGCCTGGGCGCTCGGCAAGCGGCACGTGTTCCTGAGCGAGGGCATGCGCCAGGTGCTCGAGCGGATGCGGCGCGCGCGCAGACACGCGGCCGCGGAGCGCGTGCAGGCGGCGTGGCGGCGGCACCGCGCCCGGCGCCGCGCGCCGCCCGCGCCCGCGCCCCGCCCGCGCCCCGCGCCCATAGCCGGCACGCCGGAGCCGGAGCCGCCGGCGGAGGGCGGCGAGTGCGACCCGGCGGTGGTGAAGCGCACCTGCTCGCTGTTCGGGCTGGACCTGGAGCGGCCGCCGCCGCTGCCGCCGCCGCGCGCGTACACGGTCGCCGGCGGCGTGAAGCTCGGGTACCCGCAGCAGCGGCTGGTGTGCGCCGCGTGGGAGGAGGCGGGCGGCGCGCGGCTGCGGGCCGGCGAGACGGTGCTGGTGGTGGGCGCGGCGCGGCGCGGGCACGTGGCGGTGCAGGTGGGCGCGCGCGCGGTGAGCGTGCCGCACCACGTGCTGGCGCCGCCGCGCGCGCCGCGCCCGCAGCCGCCGCCGCCCGCGCCGCCCCAAGCGCCGCCCCAAGCGCCGCCCCAAGCGCCGCCCCAAGCGCCGCCTCAGACGCTCGCCTGACGCCGCGAAGACGCCCACGGAAAACTATGATGTAACGACGACAGACCTATTTTTGAAGTGTTACGGTAGTTTTAATTCAGAGTTGTCTCTGTCGCCCGGTGCCGTATTATTTTATTGTCTTGTACATAATAGAGGCACGATTCGATTATTTATGATCATTACCTAACCATTAAGCTATTATCTGTCTGGATTTCGTTGATGAATGTAAACTTTTGACTGAAGTAGGTGAGGTACCATCAATATTGAATTACTTAAATGAAATACCTAATTATAATGTTTTACAGATAAAAATATCTATGTACCTAGTTTATATCACTCCTCCGCTAGTGATATTTGAAGCAGGATGATTATTGATAATGATATATTGAGGTGCCTGACAACTAATTCACTCTGCCAACTCTTCAATTGCTATAATTATTTATCTGTAATAGCAGAGCAACATGATAAGGTGTGTCTATCAGAGTGTTGTGCTAGCGGTGCTATCGATGTAGATAAGTAGGTAATCAGTTAAGCAGCAGACCTTAATACCATAGCTAGTGTAAGATTGAAACGAACAGTATTTTTCATAGAATTGGCGAACCACTCAATAATTACCTATATCAATCCAATGTAAAATACCTAGTTACCTACCCCTTTTTCTGATGGAAACTAGTATTTAAACCAGATTTCCATAATTTTGAACTAGAATGCAAGTTATACAGACTGTAAAAAGACTACTACCGAAAACTGAGAGGTTGCAATCAGACCATGATTCTAAACATATTTAGCGGAAAAAAAACGCGTCATTTTATGTTATTTCCGGTTATTTACTACAAGTACAACATAATAATAAGACCATACCTACCTAATAATTTCATTTATAAAATAAAACAACAGTTAAAACTCAAAATCCAGCAATCTACGTAAAACAACGCGCCCAGTATCTACATACGCTAACAGTAATCTTCAAACGCTGTTTTCTCTAGATATAATGACTTTTTCGGAAAATCCTTTTGATTGTGTGTTGGGATGCTGTAGGTACCTACCCTTTCGGCTTCGGTAAACGTCTTTTTACACCCTGTATATAACTACAACTCTCAAATAAACTATATAAATACTTGGGGATGATCGGGAGTAGGTACCTACCTATTACAAAATTTTTAACACGTTTTCACCGCGACTCCACCGTGAAACAGCAGTAGCTCCGCTATATCCGGTCCGTTGTCTTCCCTAAATGGCAGTTATATAATAATGCTGCAAGGTTACCTATATCTTGCATAAAGCTCTTCAAGTGCAAGGTATACAAAGTTCACGTGCGTTCGCTGCGCTGCAGAGTGCATAGCAGTCGACGTGCGGTGCGTGCGACGGACGCACAAAGTCAAAGTCAAAAAGCATTTTTTCAGTAGGACCGCTGGGATCACTTTGAAACGTCTTAAAACTAGGTGATTCTACTCCTGTTCCTTCGCGACCAATACCGTGAAGAACCAGGGCAACAAACAAAGGCAACAAACAGGGCACAATTAAAGGAATCCCGCGCTCTGCCCGAGACAAGGCGAGCTTGCCAACAAGAGTCTGACTACGATATAGTTGATTACATAAATTGTACTTTTACGAGTATATGAATATATTTGATTAGTGTATTTATTAGGATAAGATTCATAATAAAAGATACTATATAAAATACTCACATTTTTATTTAATTTCCTAAAGTAAATTGTACACAAAAATAATCTCTGGAATGTGGAGCAAAAAACTCGGAGTAGATACATGCAGGCTCAAAGAATAGTCAACAATTTATAAGACACAGGGAGCAGCGGGTCACCTTGACTGGCTGTGTTTATATATTTGTTTTATGTTTGTCTATACTCGGCTGTGTTTGAACGGCTCTTAAAATTACGGTCAATATTAATAATAAAAAATATAGTGCACGTGTAAGGTTTTGTTTTAACTAAATAATTCAACAACTAATTTAAGTTCGCTAAAACTGGAGTTAGTCATAGTCCAATATTATATAAGCGATAAGCCATGACGGAGGCCTTAAGGCGGCCTAAAAACTTCATCACCAGAGTTGGTCACAGACTCATATGAACTTACTTACCTACTTTTGTTGGGAATGAATGAAATATCAAAAGTCCCCAATTATCCCACCTCCCTATCCCTATCAAAGTTAATCACGGTCAAAGGTCACAAAAATAGGTTTTTAGGCATTTTTTAGCTAAACTAAGTTTCATCCAAAAAATATGTTGGTAAGGCAAAATTGTAGATCATGCAACTTTCTATAAATACGGATTTTATAGTTGCTTTCAGAACCTGCCGGTTTTATCCGGTATTTTTTAGTTCCTCCCTAATTTTGACCAATTATCTCCCGCTCTTTGACCGGTGTCTTTTTTTGGACACAGAAAGTTTGCACTCGACTATTGTCTCGTTAATTGTACGATTATGAACGTTCCTGCGCACTCTGGCTGTCGGCGCGATAACTATTGTAGGTAGCTTTAGACTACAGTTCGTCTATGAAACCAAAAAAGTGCGTCTCGAGATTAGCAAGTCCTAAGGTATGCTTAACTTTTTAATAAGAATGTCCGTTAGACCTACAACATCGAAGTGGCGGACAGTTAACTTTGTTAACTGAGTTTTTGGAAAAATGACTACCAAAGGCAGCATCAGATAATATTACTTACTTACAGAGAGCAGTTACAATGAAGTCGATATTTTTAGATTGAACACATTATTGAATAACAAACTTAGAACTTAAGTTGGCAGTGGACTTTATACAGGTGTCACAACACCACTCCGTAAGAGTAGGAGGCAGTACCTATGATTCTAGGACCCCTCCAGAAATATAACTATAACTTGTTTTTATTTTAGTAATTCATGGCCTTATTAAACAATAACATAAATTAATACTCTATTCATAGGTTAGTAGGATAAAATTGCAAATTTCCTTTTTACTTTCTTTTTTGGAGTAGTTTTATCACACGCTGTTATTATATGATTTAACTTTATAAGTACGGGAATGTGAGGCGGCAACATTGCGAGACTATAGGTACTTACATGATATATTATATTTATTTATTGCTACCTTTTAAATAATGAACTGAATTCTTGAACAATGAATATAAGTAAGAGCAGCACGTTCAAACCGTTCAAAGTGCAATATATTGTATAGAAGTATAGAGATCACTGGCAGACACTATTGTGTGTGGCCACAAACAGTGAGCACCTACCGCTTGAAGTAAACAGTCGGAAGTCGAACAGGTGAGACCTACATCGGCTTATAACTAGATAATTTCTCTCATCATCAATATTACAACAAGTAAATACAAATACACACTACCAAACAACTTCAGCGATACATTTCTTTAAAACGCTTCGATACATCAATAAAATGCGGCTCCCACAACACGGCTACATATAACTAGGTCCAGTACAGTGACTATCAAACTAATCTTAACAATCATTTTCTTTACATTTTATGCTTCGTTGAATTATCACATTGTGATTAATGAATCTGATTCAAATACATTCATGTTCATGCACTAGCGCTTCAACAATTTAGAAAATTCTCATTGCGGAATAAGTGGTTCTCTATAAAAGTGTGATTGAACTAGTTTATAAGGTTTCATAATAATATTTAACGCTTATTTAATTTATAAATGGGCTTCGACTTACAGAATAATAACGTCTCAGCAAGATTGAGGTAAATGTGTATTCCGAGAAAATGTCATCTTCAAGTAAACTTTTGCATTTTAGTGTTGAATTTTGTAATACTCTGATCTAGCAAAGCTAAGATTAGAAGAATATATATTTGTATAAATAGAGGTAGACGAGACGATCCGCGCGAGGCGATAGACTAAGGAAAATTTGGCAACACTCGAGTATACTTTCAATACTATAACATTAAATACAATACTATAAAGTCATTTATTAGCTAAATAATAAATATGTATTCAATACGCTTTATAAATGCAAATATTGTGATTAAATTCATCATCATCTCTCTGTCCCACCGCACTTACAAACGTGCGGGGGGCACAGCTGAGCAGTGTGATATTGAAATTAAAGTAATACTGTTAAGTATAAATATTCCAAGTTTATAACACACTACTAAGATATTAAAATTTCAACAGTTGATATTATTTTCCTAAAACTAGAGTGAATTTACAAAGTGAACTCCACTCGCGACTTGGTGAGTGCAGGCATCACGGCTGGGAGAGCTCCACAGAGACATGTCAATTCACCACATTAACATCGAGCGGCGGCGGCACAATCAGATCGCACAACAATATAAGTATTATACTAAATTATTATCTAATTATTTCTAAAGAATAATTGTAAAAAGATTCAAAATCGTCAGCTAAACATTACTTGGAAAAAGGCAAGCGCAGCGCGACACCCCGCGGGATACGACACGACGTCACAGGACGCCGTCGCTTTGGGAAACTTTCATGACATGAAAGCACTCGGCCTCAGGCACTGAAGGGGCCGCCCTCGGCGAGCGACTCCCGCGCCCTCCGGACGCTGTGCTTCAAGCGAGCTTACATTCAGTAATCATGCTAAATTACATTATCTACGACTTAAAAGTTTCACAACGAACCGTTCTAACAGCTCAACTAAGCAAGGCAGCATGGCTCCGCACCGAATTATATTCCGCTTTATGATCTAGCTGTCTAAGTTTGTCCATTTAGACAGATCTGTGCCATCTGTACCGTGTGTCGCCGTACTCTAAGACACCGACTTGAGCATTCCTTGCCAGCTCTCAGTGCTCGTAGCTACTGCACCTGAGATCGGCACGATCGGCACATCTAAAGCGAGAGCTGCTTAAGTTAAAAAAGGTTCTAAAGCCTTCGCATAAACGCATCGGATGCAGGCCGCGGAGAGCGGACGTAAATAACTATTCTCTACCGAGTCGGTCGACCGACTCGAAATGATATCGATACACGAACGTCAGTCGGCGTCGCGCGAGTTGAACACATGCGATAAGGCAGCGGATCACCGATATATCTGTACTCGCGATACATCCGTCGCGTCGACGCGAGGATCGCGCGGCAACAGGGAGTCATCCCCGCCGCACCCGCGCGTCGATCGGAGATCCATACAAATATGTTTGTCACGGTGGCAGGCGCCGGCGTCGCGGCTAGTCCCGCGCGATGGGCGTGCTGCAGGCGGCGGAGGGCGCGCGGCGCTCGAGCGGCGAGCCCTCGCCCCCCTCCTCTGCCCCCGCACCGCCCTCCTCGCCCCCCGCTCCGCCCTCCTCGCCCCCCGCGCCGCACATGGCCGCGAACACGCCGCTGGCGGACACCTCGCTGACGCAGCGTCGCTGCTCCGCTGCAATTATAAGGCAGATCTTCTCCATAACTATTTCAGGTTTCACCGATTCTAATTCTGATGGGGAACTCGAAGGCAAGGGGCTCTGAAAATAATATTCATCCAATCGAATATCTACACATTAAGTTGGATTCAACTTTCGGAGAATCCAACTGAATGGTCCGGATTGTTTAAGCGGGTCGCATCCTTCTGAGAAAGACAGCGGACAGTTAATCTGATGCTTTTAACAGTTTTAACAACTAAATAATATTCGAAAATATAAGAATGACTTGCAAAAAGAAACCTTGTATTATCTTCATAGACTAAAACAAAACATCAAGTGAATCATCCAAAGGTTGCCTGGAAGAGATCGCTTCTTAGCGATAAGGCCGCCCATTGTACATTTTTATTTGATATTTCTTTTCTTTTAATTTTGATAATGATGTGCAATCAATTATTTTCATTCATTCATCAATTCATTTAAGTGAATGGTGGACTCCTACCTACCTACGTACGTGTATGAAAGATGAATTTCTCTGCGAACAGCGCAACACTGCCGGGCAAGGGCTCGAATCAGCGCGACAGGCAGCACTGAGTTCGGAAGCATACCCTAATTAACCCTATCACAAAAAACAGCTGCTGCCGCATCCCATCCCATCCCACTCATATAATAAAGCTGAAAGATTGTGAGTTTGTTCAGATGTTTGGATATTTGTGTAAGGATCAGGCTCAAACGACGAAACAGTTTACAATGAAATTTGGTAAGGTGAAAGGTATGACTCCAGAATAGCATTTAGGCTACTTTTTATCCTGAAAAACGTTCTTGAAAACCAAAAAATATGTAAAAGGACAACGGGATTATTGCATAAAAACTTTAGCAGTACTCTGTTTGACACAAAGAGCACTGCTCTAAGGTTGCCATGACAACCAATCACTTTTGACTTTTCAAAATGGCGATGTCATTTCGTTCTACTATGCTTTGAACAATTTTTATTACTTACATTAAAATACTATTTGTGGGGTTGTGATGCTTAAATAAGTTTTTAATAAATAGCGAAACACATATTTATAATTTTTTCAAAACTACCTAACCCCTTAGATGGGTACTTATTTATATTTATCAATATCAAAGACAGCAAATCCAAAAATGAATTCAGTGTTTTAATGGGTTGGATTGGAACAAGTTCTATCTCTAAAGTTTGTACATATATCGAAACAATGCGCAGACGAAGTCGCGTCCACTAGTATTTTATAAATTCAGGTTAGCACATGTAGCTGCTTTCTTAAACCGGTACATGGTACTTTAGCCTTAGCAAGCACATTACTTCAGCCTTTCAGAGTTAAATTGATCCCGTGGGCCGTGGTCCGCCTCCCCGCCTCGGGGGTTCGCGCGCCCTATGACACCTACGACACCGACACCCGAATTACCTTTGTAACTACGCAGAACTGGGTTAACATAAATGACTAGACTTGCTGTCGTGTCCATAATATTAAGTACTGGTTTATTTAACTACAGCGTCGCGAAGCTTTTTTTTTTAAAAGATACGTTTTTAGACAGAACTTCATAGCATTTTTGAGAGCGTTGTAAAATATTTGGATCTGAATAATTTTGTGGGTTCAAATTTTATCGAACGTATGGTTGAATTGTAATCTAGGCTATTCTATTCTACTAATGAACACTCTCGTATTGTAGCTATCGTATTGTATTGTAGTAGGAACTTGCGCCCGAGAAATGAGAGCTTACGAAGCGGAACCACTATGTGGAACAATGTGCCCGACTCATATACTGCGTGAGCTGTGGGGTGCAGCTGCTGCGTGAAGGATTCCGCATAAACAATGATAATGGACTATTTTTTACCCAGACATATCAACACGCGTACTAATGCCAGTGCCTACACTTCTCGGGATGCTGTAGCACCTGGACTATTATTGGAAGGCACATTTCGTAGTGCCTAGCAGTTGGCGTTGGCCAATTCAAATACAAATCAAGTTGAAACAAATTTGATTAGTTCTACAGTAAAATTAATTTTGAGAAAACTGACTCATTAACGAGAGCACTTCTGCGATGAGGGTTATCGGTCGAAGCACCCGCTGAGCCGCGTCGCGTGCGCGGAAGAGATTCCCTAAGGCGCTTAGCAACCGCCGAGAAGCCATACACACACACACACACCGCCACGATGCACCCACCCCCTCCCTCTCCCCACGCTGCATTGTGGCTTGTGCTTACTACGAGAACACTCACTCTCGCGGGACACACGTCAACCGATCATAACAACATAGAATCGATGCTGTAAGGCGACTTCTAAACTCCTGTCCCTACTCATCTTCCGAAGATGACATGTTGAATGAATGAAACAAGGCATAAACGGCGCCGCCTCGACCGACGCTGAGCACACGTTAATTTCGCCCGCGCCCCGGCCCCGACTCCGCCCCGACTTTGCTGTTAGCGACCTGCCTAACACAAATAAAAAGTTACGAGCTTCTATTAATAGTGAAGGAAAATCTTTTGATATTTCGGACTTGGTTTCATAAACGTTATAGTAATTGATGGTTGAACTGGCTGAAAACGTTATTTGAACAACGTTTAGCATTGAATATAAATTATTAAGTTAGCATTCTGGCCTGACCCTATTTAGACACACATTTATTATAGGTAATGTAGATAGAGGTGGTGTGTGGGTTGGTGGGTTGTAGTGCTGCTTACCGATCATGTTGTGCAGGTTGTCGATGACGACCTCCGAGTTGCAGGAGACGTCCACGGCGCGGTGCAGGAACGCCGTCCACGAGCTCAGCTCCGCCTCCTGCAACCACAACCATACCTCGTCAGATCTCACAATAATCGGACAATTTGTTGTGGGTGTGTGTGTATGTATAATTAAATGTTGCAAATATCTATTTCGCTAAATATGGTTTCATATCTGGCAGCTGCGGAAATGACTGGTAGAGCTTCCGCTGCGGCGACAGCACCCGATACCAGCCGACTGTACGACACCAAACGTTACATTACTGATAGTCTGAAGTTGCGCAGGGGTTCCACGAAGGTGCAGTCACCGATCGATAACACTGACCGTTTTTGTCAACGAGTGGAGTCACGACAGGCCATTATCGCTTTTTGCCGGCAGGTGTTCATTTAACCAACACCGTGACGAATCGGCTTGGTGTAGACCGAGTTTATTTAAAGAGCTTTTTAACAGATTCGTTCTGGTATTTAATAACAATATTTGTGTGATCGAACTGAAAACAAAAAAGTGAATCGATGTCGATGCAGAGTCGTCCGCAGATAAATTAATTGATTAATACATGCACGAGAAAGCGCTGCTGCGCTGAAGGATGGTTCCTTCCTAGCAACGTGGATGGACGGCGTATAAATAGAGATGATGACGGTCAGGGTCGCGGCCGGCGCGCGGTCGCTGCACTATTTTAGACAAGTACGGCCGCGCGCGCCCTCGCCCTACGGCAAGGGGCTCGCCTTGGAAAATTCATATGAAAATTCTTGATACGATAAAAAGTTTACGTTCTAAACAATACTGGAAGTACACTTCGTTCAACGGATCTAGGCATTCGTGAAGTAAGCCGTTTGTCTGCGCAGTGACCGCTTTTTCATTCAAAATTGTGTTCTGCGCTGACAAACGGCTAACTTCACGAGTGCCTAGATCCGTTGAACGAAGTGTAACGAACATTCATTGTATCACCAAATGTAAAACAGCTCGTATTATATTGGGTCCACTATACTGTGCGTGCGTTACGAATCATTACTCTACTATGATTAGGTAATTGGTGCGGAAAACAGGAGTCATGATAATGATGGCAGATTTAGAGATGACGCGAGCCACGGCCGCGGAGCCCTGACCTGCGCCTCGCACTGCCTGGACGGTTCAAGTATACATGCTTTAATTTGCGCTTGGATTTAGTAATGAGATAGAGCCCACCGACACCTCCACAGATTCTAATTACATTAACATTTCGGAGGTCGCATTATGCTCTCATGAGACGTTTCTGCTCCTACTTACAATGCTTGGGGCCCTATAAATATATAAATCAAACAACGCCTCTACGAGTAATAGTGACTTTCACTGTTTGCAAACAAAGAGCAATGAATACTCGATAGTGAGCCCGATTGTTGTCAGACGCGATACCGCGGGACAAGCCGCTATGATTTATTTATGGTGAAATATATCGAGTTTATATTCGATCAACGGTGCCGCTACCAGCTTTATGTGGGTCACGTTCTGAAACAATCGAAGTTGATCGAATGTGCCTTGACATGCAAGACATTACTTGACTTGAGATGCAACAGCTTAAAAAACAGATTTGCCTAGAAGAAGAAAAAGGAACTGAGCTTCACATGATAAACATAAAGCTACAAGATGACAACTTCAAACTAAAGGAGGATAAAGAATTATGGGAAAATCAAGAATTATGTAAAAAAATCGCCGAACTTGAAAGAAATATAGACCTACAGGCAAGAGAAAATGCAGAATTACACTTAAAATATAGTAAGCTTTTAATGCAAACGTCTTCATATACCAATACTGGATATAAATACATGAAAAAAAGGTTTCAAAATGGAAATAAAATAAAACGAAAACATAAACAACTAGACATGAAAATTAAAAAAATAACAACGATGAATACTCTAATGGAAAATGAACTAATAAAGAGAGAGAACATGATTAGGGCATTACAAGATGAAGGAGAGAATTTTCTTGAAATAATAAAACAATATGAAAAAGATTTAAAAGATCGAGACGTTACTTACAACAAAGTCTTACTTTTAGAGGAAAAACTACTAAAGCTTCAGAAATTTATAGAGATAGATGATATTGCACAAAAGTCAAAAATAACCAGGACCACAACACACAAACACAAAGATGAAGCCAATGAATTATACGAGGACGCAGAAAAATTGCTGATTTTCTCAGATATTGCCGGCCAAAATATTGCAAAAAAATTATACTGCAAGATAAACACAGGAATAGAACTGACCAATCTCTGCATGCCAGATGCAGATACCAAAACCATTCTTGATATGTGTGAGAATAAACTGAAAGTTTTGGGACCCAGCGATACGGCGGTTCTACTAATAAGTTCGTATTGCAAAACCCGCGGTAACTACCACAATTACCCAAAACTATTGGAAAAGACGCTACACAGAGCAAATTGCAAGGTCATAGTGTGTTCTCTAAAATACGATGGAATAAATGACGATCAAATTTTTAGACTGAACAATAACATACATCATCTGTCGACAGTAAATCAAAATGTGAAATATCTAGAGATTAACAAACCAACAAACCAGAACCGACAATCCTCTAAAATGCACTTAGTGGAGGTCTTATGCTACAACATAAACAACTTCAAGAGTACTAGCAACCTCATAAGACCAACCATGCAGGATTTTCAAAGAACGGAGCTAGACCAAGTGTTAACTTAAGAAATGTTGAATACAAGCCAAACAACAAAACACTAAAAATTTGTCATCAAAATGTTCAGGGAATTGTGGATAAAAAATTACCCTTAAATTTACTGCTGCAGCAAGAAGACATTGATATATTCTGTGCTACAGAGTCATGGCTAGAAGAAGAGCAAATAGATGGTTTTATATTAGAAAATTACGTTATAATTAGTGCTAACTGTAGGAAGTTGTATACTCGTGGTGGTACTGCTATTATAGTAAAAAAATGCATTAAAGCCAAATCAAGACGAGATCTATGTAAATTAAGTATTGAAAAAGAATTTGAAATTAGTTGTGTTGAAACGAAAAAAATGATCATTATTGCAGTATACAGGTCACCAGGCGCTGATAAAAACCTGAATACTTTTTTGGAAAAACTAGAATTTTGTCTAGATACACTGACAAATAAAACAGCTCCTTCTAAAGACATCATAGTCTGTGGCGACTTTAATGCACATTTTTCAGTATTTAATGAAGACGGTACCAGTCAAAGCACGTCTATACTAGATCTAATGGAATGTTACGGACTTAAAAGAAAAATATTCGACGTTACACGATTGACTAGTCATACATATTCATGTATTGATAATATTTTCACAAATATAGACGTCTTAGATGCACGTATTATTAAGGGTGTAGAATCTGATCACTTTGCACAGTATATAACCATAAATGACACATATTGCCTTAACGAAAATAAATGTACTTATCATGTTAAAAAAAGAAAAATTAATAATGTTACAATACAAAGTCTTAAACTAGGTATAAATAATGAATTTATGACCGGCCAATCATTGACTTTTGAGGATTTTTTCCAATCCTTTTTAAGAATCCTTGATGAGACTATGCCGGTAAAGTCTTCTTGTAAAAATGCTAAAAAGGTATTTAATGATTGGGCAACAGTTGGTCTCAGGGTCTCACTTAGTCGTATGAAGAACCTTTATTATATATTGTCTATTACAAATGATCACAATGTTAGAATTTATTTGAGTAATTACAGCAAAATTTTTAAGAAGTGCTGCCTCATGGCCAAAAAAATCGATATCCGAAACAAGATTGTTAAGTCTAATAATGTTATTAAATCTACCTGGTCAATAATTAAGAACGAAACTGGTAAATGCACCAAAACCAAGTCCACAATAATAGAAAACATTAAGGGCGCCAATAATGAAATTCTCAGCACACCTCTCAGTATTGCCAATCACTTTAATGACTTTTTTACTCAAATTGCAATTAAACTGACGAAAGATCTAATGAAGTCTGACATAGAATCTACTAAATTTCTCAAAAAATATAAGATGCCTAATCCTAATACTTTTATGCTTAAAAATATCACTCCAAATTGTATTATTAAAGTAATCAATCAACTGAAAGGTAAAAACTCTTGTGACCTATGGAATTTATCAACTTCACTAATAAAGAAGATTAAGTATGAAATAGCGTCACCCTTGGCAATAGTGTTGAATAACTGTATTCAAAATGGCCGCTTTCCAGATGTAATGAAAATAGCAAAAGTGATTCCACTATACAAAAAAGGTTGTCATTCGGATGCAAATAATTACAGACCAATATCTCTTTTGCCTATTTTTAGTAAAATTTTCGAAAAATATATTTCATATGAACTATACGCTTTTGTAGAAACAAACGCAATACTAAATGATAAACAATTCGGATTTCGTAGAAATAGGAGTACTAGCCAGGCAATTGCTTCTTTAATTGATAGGATTCTGTGGGACTTGGACAGCCGGAAGAATACCTACGGCCTATTTTGTGATCTCACTAAGGCTTTTGACTGTGTTTGTCATAAGATCCTTCTTCTTAAACTAGAACATTATGGCATTAGAAATAGAGAACTATCAATTTTGGCCTCATACTTAGAAAACAGACATCAAGTGTTAGAATGTAATAAGCACACATCAACTGCAAATAGAATCTCTATGGGAGTACCGCAGGGATCCATTTTAGGTCCCTTGCTGTTTATACTATATATCAATGATATCGTCGTATGTGTAGAAAATGAAATGGATATAGTCCTATTTGCAGATGATACCACGGTAGTTATAAGTGAAAATGACAAAGCAAGCCTAGCCTTGAAATTGGATAAGTTGATCGGTAATTTTAAGGACTGGTTTGCCGCAAATAATCTCTTGTTAAATGTTGACAAAACAAATATTGTAAGATTTTTCTTAGGAAATTCTAGTCATAAGGATGAAGTTATTAAACGTACAATTGATAAACATTTTTTGACTACTATTGATGACATTAGATTTTTAGGAATAGATATTGACAGTAAATTAATTTGGAGTAAACATATTGACATACTAGTTGGACGGCTTAAATCAGCAGTTTATGCAATCAAGACAATGAGACAATTAAGTGACATCAAAACTGCAAAAATTGTTTACCATGCGTACTTTCATTCTATAATGACATATGGTTTAATAGCCTGGGGAAATGCTTCTCAGGCAACTCGAATTTTTATACTACAAAAAAGAGCAGTGAGATCAATTTTACAAATGAGAAATGATGAATCATGCAGACAAAAGTTTAAGCAGCTAGGAATAATGACAATGACTGGTGAATATATATTTCAGAATTTAATGTATATAAAATTAAATATAAATAAGTTTAATCTAAAAAGTGACATACATAATCATAACCTAAGAAATAGAAATAACATTTGCCTTCCAAAACACAGACTTGCCAAGGTAGAGAACAGCTTTATTATTATAGGTATAAAACTATTTAATAAATTACCAGAGGACACAAGGAAATTAAATGACATTCAGTTTAATACTAGGATAAGAAAATTTTTAATGGACAAATCATACTACGATCTTGACGAAGCCTATGCTGATAATCTGAATGTGACATAATTTATCTTTATTATTATAGATACAAATCTATCTAGTCTATCTAGTTTATAATATAATATAAGTATATAAGTGATAGATTGTAGTGTGTGACTTTTCCAAGTGTACAATTGTATCTTATGGAATCAAATAAATGAAATGAAAAAATGAAAAATAAATTAAATTAATTTTGTTTACAAAAACGGACAATTCGCGGTCGATTACGGGTTTCCCAGGGAATTAAACTTCAAAAGATACATAAAAACGACATAACACATGAATAAAATAAGTACGTCCAGTGACGCTAATGGGCCTAGCATGACATGATCAGCGGGCGGGTGTTGCCGACCGCGTCCTAGCGCTGCGCTCTGCGGGAACAATGGCAAGAAGTTAGCTCGGGAGCAACATTTATTCATGATCCTTCACCGGTGACCTGGATTACTTCACCTTCTAACGAAAGTGGATTGTAAAAATGGAAACTAGTGAAATAGAGCCATATTCCATAAACTCTACGACTGCTTTTCTTTACCTTGAAAAACAGTAATTACAATAAATTCTGTACGACATTTATTTCCCTTGGTTGGAGAATGCGAAAGTAATAAAAACTAGACGCAGTTTTATAAGGAAAGTATACTTGCACCCTCCATATTCAGCGGGTCCCAGGTGGAACTAGGTCATGATGTGAATATTTATGGCGCAGGCTTAAGCGCGGGGAGAGCGCGCGTACGACTGTGATGGACTGGGGTTACTTAGCCGAAATGGGAACCCCTGATGTCGAGACAAATGTTCAGAACTTTATCTACATTGAAAAGAACGAAGGATAGTAGTTTAATTATCTACTGGTAGACACTACTACTCAGCCCTTTCAAACCTTAATAAATATAGGTGCCTATACATATATCTCGTCCGGACAGAGTTTAGCACTCGATGACCTTTAGTGCTCAAATGTCACCGGTGGCTGGGACTCTTTGCATTGGCCTCACATATTGAGCCATCATCCATACTAATCCATACTAATATTATGAATGTGAAATTAACTCTGTCTGTCTGTCTATCTGTCTATCTGTCTGTTTGTTACGCTTTCACGCCCAAACCGCTGAACAGATTAAGCTGAAATTTGGCATAGTTAAAGGTTGTATCCCAGAGAAGGACATAGGCTAAGCTTTTTATCCCGAAAAAATGAAAAAATCCGAGGAACAGCGGGTCAAACCGCGGGAGCGCAGCTAGTAATATATAAAAACAATTACCCTAGCATCATTTAAACATTTTTAAGATTCGAGGCTAATTGAGCCAACGATTATTCACACGACTGCAATAATTCATTAACAAGATACTCGTAACAAAAGGCGGCACATAAAATTTCCGTAACTTTCCGTTGTACAAAAAGCTTTTAAAAAACAGGGTCATTCGATTCTCAGCCGACTACTTACACGTACACAATGCAGTAAACATCATCAAATGATCGCTCAGAAGATATCTGTGTCTGCGCTTTATCGCCAACACATTCGTATACAAACTGTGTTGTCCGCTTAGTTCATGTACACTTTCATGGCACCTACTCTACTAGTTAAGTATGAGTACAAAGAGAGTGTGGATGTTTTCCCAAGAAGAACATTATGTCTGAGTACCTACTATACCTACTACGAGTACGAGTACCTATACCTACTGTTAGCATTTATGCAATTTTATCTACCTAAAATATTAATTTGGTTTATTCTATATTTAAATAAGATGTTATTACTCATTAACTAAAACCAAATAATTGTATCACCTGAGGAGTTTAAAAAAATATTGACTGGCAATACTTTGAGAGTGGCGGTTTGACATGGGTTTGACAGAGAGGATTGATGAAAAATAATGATGGCGAGATTGTTCTGAAAATTCAAATGTTTGGTTGTTGTAAATTTGAATATAAAGCATTTAATAACTACTACGTGTTGTTTTATGGTCAGTATCCTGAAGATTTTAATACTTCAGAAGTGGTAAGAACATTGGCGAATACTTGTGGTATGTACACTTTGTTTATTATGAGTTGTATGCTATCTTTGTAATTTCATTTAGTTTCGAACTAAGCTCCCATGGGTGGAACTGAGCTGCACTCCTACGCAGAAAGATAAAGATAATGTATTTGCTCAAGTCATTGCGTAGGTGTACACTTACAATAAACGTTTTGAACTGAATTGCATGCAAGATCAAAATGTAACAAATTGCACCCATACATCAATTGTTTTGAACTAAGTAAGTCTCCGTGCAAGTGAGCTGTACTCCTACGTTGAAAGATAAAAATAATCCATGTGTTAGAGTTGCATGCAAGATGAAAAGTTATGAATATTGTAACATGTTTCACCTACTGGTACCGGTATGCAAAGTTAAATATAACCCCAGATCATATAATAACAGAGGCGTTGTCACATAGAAATCAAACTAGGTACTATGTAGGTACCTTCTTATCCATTATACATTATATATATATTTTTTTTATCGTGCATGACACTTCATGGTGATATCAAGTTCAGTCAATTAGTAATGTCCTACAGTTTAATCGAGACCATCAAAATCTATATTATTTCATAATTTAGTAACATGATTAATTCATCTCAACCAATTATTATGGTTTATTCATATAGAACAACATACTAAAGATACAGTTAAATTTCATACTTATCAATTCACCGACTGTTTAGATTTTATTTTACTTTTACACTCCAATAAATTATGTTCCGGTGATACAGCTAAATTTCATACTTATCTATTCATCGACTGTTTAGATTTTGTTTTACTTTTACACTTCAATAAATTATGTTCCGGTGATACAGTTAAATTTCATACTTATCGATTCATCAACTGTTTAGATTTTGTTTGACTTTTACACTTCAATAAATTATGTTCCGGTGATACAGTTAAATTTCATACTTATTGATTCATCGACTGTTTAGATTTTGTTTTACTTTTACACTTCAATAAATTATGTTCCGATGTAAAAAAAAAAAAAAAATATATATATATATATATAAAATAATAATATCTTTACAATTTAAAGTGTAAGCAGCATACAACAAGTTTTTTTTAGAACGAGTATCAAGATAAATGAAATAAAAACCAACACTTACAGGTAATAAAACAGAAAAATAAATATTATAAACTACTACTCATTAGGAAATAAAATACTTTTGTTCTTGTGGTCCGACCAACTGGTACTAAATCATTCTTATCTTAATCCGAAATTATTCCCCGCTGGCCAAAGGTTTCCCTATAATGAAAATAATTTTAACTTTGAATTTCAAGGTTTTATATTTAGGTACTTGTCTTTTACCTGCTTAAGTTTCGTTTTCTTTTGTTTCTTCCTTAAATACAAATACAAATACAAATAGTTTATTTACCATCACATTATTATAACATTTGGAAATGTTGGTACATCAGACAGTTACTAATGGCCCCCGCACTAGGCAAGCCTGTGTCGCGGGAGACCGGGATCAAAATATTTATTTACCAGTAAGTTAAACCACGTGTCAGGACAAATAAACATTAGAAAATTAATTAACAAGACAAGAGTAGTTACACAATATACTAAAAAATATATATTATTATAAAAGAGAAATTACTAGTAGCTTTCGATTAAAAAGTGACTTCTTTTATGTGTAAAAGTGTGATGGTGTGTGAGAGTATGTGTATGTGTGTGTGTGTGTGTGTGTGTATGAGTGTGTGTGAGTGAATGCAGGAGTTGTCGAACGTGGGGGACGGGAAAAGGGAAGGGGCAATAGATGGGCGAGAAGAGAAATGAAACAGTTCATGAAAGATTTACTATTAGGATTGGATAACGAGAAGGTTTTCTGTTTCATTGTAATCAAGGGTTAAGAGCCACTTTCTGATCTTTTCCTTAACACCGAAGAGTGAGCAAGACAGGTCACATTGTTTACTCGCACAGAGATAGATATATGGAAAGGAGAAATACTTAAATCTTCTGGCAAAAGAAGTTTTCACAGCTGGTATTCTTAACCTGGGACGGCGATGCCCAGCGGGCACGGCAGCAACCAGCTCAGACCCATTGCTTTTGTGGTAGGCAAAAACAACACGTTCGAGGTATAGCTGCCGTACACTTAAAGTTTTAGTTTCTGAGTGCAGTGCCCGGGTGGGATATCTGAACGGCTTACGACACATGACTTTGAGTACGGATCTTTGTGCTCTTTCAAGTGAAATAAGATGCGTTTTAGCAGCCCCACCCCAGGTTGTTATACAATAACACAGAATCGACTGGCAGAGAGATGTGTAGACCAGCATCAAGGTGTCCCGGTCTGCGCCCACACGGAGTAGTTTCATAACATGAATGAGCTTCCGAAGACGGCCTGACAAATACTTGATATGTTGTTTAAATGTTAAATTTTCATCTAGAATTATACCAAGGTAGCGAAGGCTATCCGATCTATTGATATAAGGACACTGACAGTTCAAGTTTGAGCCTAACGTATTGCCACATTTGTGAATACGGACCGAGAGAGAAGAAGGCGGCCCAGAAGCTTTTGTTTTATGGAAACACAGGTACTTGGTCTTTAAGGTATTCAAGGTTAGCAGATTTGCATCGAGCCAAGAAGCAACTCGGGATAGTCCCAGTTCAGTTCGGTGGGAAGCCTCAGCCCAAGTGTTTCCCTTAAACAAAATAGCCGTGTCATCAGCATAGCACAAGATTTGACAGTCGGGGGAACTGGAGAAAAGCTCTACAATGTCGTTGATGTATAGTGTGAACAGAGTAGGACCAAGAATACTGCCCTGCGGTACACCAAAGGACAGCTTCTTCACAGTGCTTTTGTGGCCAGCTACCGAGACACACTGACCTCTATCACTCAGATAGCTTTGAAACCACTCCAGAGCAATACCACGTATACCTACACATTCTAGCTTTTTCAGGAGAATTTTGGGAGAGACGGTGTCAAATGCCTTTGCCAAATCCAAAAAAACGCCGATACATTTTTTGCCATTATCAAGAGCAGACACAGTCTCATCTAGCAAAAGGTGAACAGCGCCCTCGGTTGACTTACCTTGTCTAAACCCGTATTGAAATTGAGATATAATATTATTTTGTTCAAGATAGTTCGTTAACCTCTTGTTTACTAGCTTTTCAAGAATTTTGGAAAAGACAGGGAGTAGAGAAATGGGGCGATAATTTGACGCGGTACATTTGTCACCATCTTTATGTATAGGTATAACTGTGGCGATCTTCCAGCAAGCTGGAAAGGTGCCCGTGGAAAGACTAAGATTCAAAATGTGTGTAAGTGGTTCAATTATTAGAGCGATGTTATTTTTCAGAAACGTGTTTGTGAGTCCATCTCTTCCAGGGGCACAATTATTTTTGAGGGCGCGGATAATGGAAGAGACTTCAAAACAATCTGTCGGAGACATGAAGAAGGATTTTGAGGGACTGAAGGGGAGTTCAACTATTGAAGCTAGGTAATCTTCGGAAGTATTATTATTAGTTAATATGGAGCTAGCCAGGTTTTTACCTACATTTACAAAGTACTCATTACTGTAATCAAGCGAGATACTGGGAGTCGACTTGGTGTGAAGTAAGTTCGAAGAACAATCTTTCTTGTTATTCAAATCACAGATGTTTTTAATACTCTTCCACATTTTAGAGGGGTATTGTTTATTTTGCTCTAGTTGGTTTTTATTATAATCTTTTTTAATATTCTTTAGTAAATTGTTGAAAACATTGCGATAATTTATATATTTGAGCTGCAAGTCTTTATCCGTGGGTCGATTCCTGGCCTCCAGGTGAAGAGCGTCCCTATACCTCATGGATTTAATAAGACCTGGAGTGATCCAATCATGACTCTTTTGCTGACGGCGACTGATGTGAATTTTTTTAGTATTTCGGCTAACAATTGACTCTAGTTGGGAGGTAAAATTAAGTGCAGCCAAAGAGGCATCGTTGCAAACCATTAATTCTGACCAGTCAGCTTTGGAGAGTTCATTAGTTATAACCTCATAGTCAGTCCAGTTCCTCACACGCTTCTGAGAAACGCAGTGAGAGGTACGATATCCTACAATAACCAAATCATGATCTGTGATACTAGTTTTGCAAACTAGATTAGTAGACTGGGATTTGACATTGACTAACACATGGTCTAAGCACGATGGACCCCGAGTAGGAAGTGTGATAGTATTTCTGAGCCCATGTTCTGCCATAAAACACAGATACTCATCATATTGCGGATGAGGGGAGGGAGAGTCGGACAAGGTGTTAATATTTAAATCTCCTGCAATGATAATGTTAGATTTAATTAAGTAATTTACTCTAAAGAAATCATCAAGTGAGTTTATGAAACTATTGATTAGGGTAAATGACGGAGATCTGTAGAGGCCCAAAATATTGACAGAGTTTGGCAATTCAATTAAAAGAGAGTCGACTTCAGATAGATTTGGTTCGGTAACATTTACATTCCAGTCAGAGCGTACGTAAGCAACTACACCGCCAGCCATATTGTTAATTTTAGAGGTGCTATAATGAGAAAAACCAGTAAGAGACCGCACGGTTGGACAAGAGCCCAGATGGCACTCTGTGAGGATAATGACATCGAAGCCTATCGACAGTCTTTCTAGTAGGATTAAGAATTGATCAATGTTTTTTTGAAGACTCCTTATATTATAGTTAGCTATTTTAAGATTGAATCGCTCATCAAGTATTGGTTTACACAATTCAGGAGAGTCACAAAGGCGACAGTCATTATAAAAGATTACGTTTAAATCATTTAGTAACTCTACAGAATCCATAATAAACAGATAAAAGAATAAATTATTATTTTATGTATGTAGATAAAGTTTTGACGTCGCAAAGCGTGACTCAAAAGGTGCCGGTGTAGGATCAGATGTAATATTGGCATAAGGGGGGGATATTCATGTGGTGAGTATGTGTAAGTACTTACACATACTTACCTTACCTATCCTTATTATTCTTATCTTATTATATTATATTATATATATAACACGCGTTAACATTGATTCACATTATAAAATACATAATAATAATATCATAGGCGCTACACTAGACCAGCTTTTCTAATATTATGTCATCTTCGGAGAGGTCGCATTACACACCACCGTGTGACAGTCAAGGGAACACGAGATCGTCTCGTAATAAAAATCGCCATGATCGTCCCATACGCAGACTGCGGAATGAAATTAGTTCGACGGACAGACAGAAAAACAAGCGTGAGACATACCGTAGTAGATCACGACGTCGTCAACCCTCTATCTCAAGCACGGAAAGTAGTTCTTCGCAAACCAAAACACGAAGACGCAAACGTAAAGATAAACGTCGACGACACTCGTCCATTTCCTCTAGATCAACAAAAAGCGATTCTGCTAGTGGATTTCTGCATTACCGATTAAAGGGGAGAAAACGTCAGCGATCTAGTTCTGCAATTTCGTCGGATTCAGTATCGTTCGAATCTGATTATGTCAAAGCCAGACCATCACGCGAAAGGCTTCGTCAGAATAAATACGGCAAAAGACGACGACTTTCCAGATCGAACACAAATCGCGATCATGATGTTCTGGAGAAATTTGCTAGAATAATCAGTAAGACGGATCATCATTTTGAAGGCGCACAACATGTGATTCCAGAATTTAACCCGGATACGAATGATCAGTTGGCCATCAATTGGATACGTAAGGTCAACGAAACTGCCGCGATTTACAATTGGAACGAAAAAAAAATTATTTTCTACGCTATCCCAAAATTGGCTGGCCATGCAAAGAAATGGTACCAAGGTCTGAGTACTATTAATCTCAGTTGGCGAGAATGGCAAAAGAAGATAATTAAAGCATTTCCTGATGACCGAAATTATGCCGACAAACTATCAGAAATGTTAGAAAGGAGAAGCAGAAGAGAAGAATCGTTAGAAGACTATTATCATGACAAGGCGAAAATGGTGAAGATGTGCGGCATAACAGGCCGTAATGCAGTCGATTGTATTGTTAATGGAATATTTGACTTTAATATACGTCTAAATGCACAAGGTTCGAGTTTCAAGAAACCTTCTCAATTACTTAATTATCTTCGTAGGATTTCCAAGAAAAACAACTCGTTCGTACGCAGGGTTAATCAAGTTAACAGACCTGAATCTAACACGAAGATCGGGGAAAAACCCCTATACACTAGAACCCAAGCAGCATCTTATACTGCACCTCGAGAGAGTATTAAGCAAATCCAATGTTTTAATTGCCTTGAGGTAGGTCACACATCTCGCACATGTACTAAACCTAGAAAACGATGTGAGAAATGCTCTCGTTCTGGACATGACAGCCAAAAATGCGAAGCTATAAACAATTTTCGGAAATCTAATGTTAACAGCAAGGAGGAACATATCAATAAACCAGAGATTGCGCAGAAAGTTTTAAGAATCACACCTAACAATCAAACAAATGGCAAGTATTTAAAATCTATTAGTCTAAATAATATTGAACGTTCTGCATACATTGATTTCGGTAGTCAATGCACACTGGTTCGTAAAAGTGTAGCGGACGAAACTCAGATACCTTTACTGAAGTCTGGATTACCAGTCATTAAGGGGTTTACTTTAGGAAGTGTAATACCTTTAGGAAAAATGGTTGTAAATATTATAGTCGATGCAGTAGAGGCAGACGTCGAAGTCTTTGTTGTTGAGGATCATTTGCTAGATACGGAGGTATTAATAGGACAATCTCTCACTGAATTACCAACAGTTGTAGCCCATAAAACGAGTTCAAGCCTGATATTATACTGCGATGATTCGGAAGCAGAAAGAGTAGACGTTTACTGCGCTGATGATGTGACAGTAAAGGTGGGATTAAACAGCGTAGACACGCGAACAGACGATGAATACTCAGGGGCTTTGTTTGTATCAGGCAATATTTGCATGAAGCCTGATAATCAGTATATTCTCTTGCAAGGGGTATATCAGTTTAAGAATAATCAGGGTCAACTTATAGTAGTCAATTCATCTAATAAACCTATTTGCTTCAAAAACAACAAACTAATAGCTAGAGCTGTAAAATTACCACAAAAAAGCACATTTCTTCCCAGTACCAAAACCGAATCTTATTATGAGGTAAACGAAATAAACTTGAGTGATGGATCAGATACACAAGTCTCGGATCCAAAGCGTCCGATTACAATAGACATGATGAATGTTGGTCCAAAGATATGTGAACCTGAAAAGGATCGACTAGTTCCATTGCTAAATGACTTTAGAGACTGTTTCGCGCTGGAAACACGAGAACTTGGTCTTACACATATAACAGAAATGAACATAAAATTAAACGATGATACACCTGTTATTTATAAACCGTACATACTCCCTTTTAGTGAACGGGCGAAGGTTAGAGAAATAATTGGTGAACTGTTATCAAATGGCATCATAAGAGAATCACAATCGGCGTACGCTAGCCCTATTGTCCTTGTACGCAAAAAGAACGGCGAAACTCGTTTATGTGTCGATTATCGAGCCCTAAACAAAAAGACAGTTAAAGATAGCTATCCTATGCCAGTCATAGAAGATCAACTGGACCGACTCAATGGGAAATCATTATTTACGAGTCTAGATCTGGCCTCAGGCTATCATCAGATACCTGTGGCAGAGAATTCTAGACATGTCACAGGATTTGTAACGCCAGATGGGCATTACGAGTATACTCGCATGCCTTTCGGCCTTGTCAATGCTCCTGCCGTCTTCCAAAGTATGATCAATAAAGCATTAGGTGCGAAGCGCTTCGATCTAGCTATACCTTATTTAGATGATATCTTATGTACGGGCAGCACTACAGATGAAATGTTCGAGAAACTCGAATCGATTTTCGGTCTGCTAAAGAAAGCTAACCTGACCTTAAATCTAAAGAAATGTTTTTTCTTCCAGTCTCAAATCGATTATTTAGGATTTGAGATATCAGAAGAGGGCCTTAAGCCTGGTAGTAAGAAAATACACGCAGTACAGGACTTTCCTCGGCCAACGAATGTCCACCAAGTCAGACAATTTGTCGGCCTAGCAAGTTTCTTCCGACGCTTTGTGTATAATTTTGCATGCATCGCTAGGCCTTTAACAAAGCTGACTAAGGCAGATGCGAACTGGACATGGGGTGATGAACAGGAAGCAGCATTTTTAGATATCAAATCAAAACTCATAACGAGACCGGTTTTGGCACTATATAATGCTGAGTTTTGTACAGAGGTGCATTGTGATGCCAGTAAGGTAGGCATAGGTGGAATCCTGCTACAAAAATGCAATGAAGAATCACCTCTGAAACCAGTTGCTTACTTCAGTCGCCAAACCACACGAGAAGAAGAGTTCTGGCACTCTTACGAATTAGAAACAATGGCCGTTGTGATGTCACTAAAAAGGTTTCGGGTATACCTCATTGGTACGGAATTTAAAGTCATCACTGACTGTAGCGCGTTGCGTGCAACCCTAACAAAGAGGGACCTGTTGCCGAAAGTTGCAAGATGGTGGCTTATACTTCAAGAGTATAATTTTACTGTTGAATACAGGCCTGGGCATAATATGCAACACGTGGACGCACTCAGTAGAAACCCAGTCCATCAACCAGAACAAGAGCAAGAGGAATTAGAGATTCTCAATATTACCGCTAAAGATTGGCTTCAGACTGTCCAAATGACGGATCCTCACTTGAAAAACATTAAAAACATTTTAGAGACCAATGAAAATGAGCTCAAGGATATAACAACGAACTATACTATACGTGACAACAAGATATACCGGAAGATTGGGAACAAGCTTCGATGGGTAGTACCAAACTCTGCACGTTGGCGAATATGCCAAATAAACCACGACGATGCGGGCCACTTCTCAGTAGAAAAGACTTTAGAAAAGATAGCTTCTGATTACTGGTTTTCTAAAATGAATCGCTTTGTTAAAAAGTATGTCAAAGCATGTATTAACTGTGCATACAATAAGGAACTGGCGGGAAAGAAAAGTGGCTCTCTACATCCTATTCCGAAAATCAACGCTATATTCCATACTGTTCACATGGACCACTTGGGTCCGTTCATAAGGAGTAAACGTGGTAATTGTTATATTCTTGGAGTCATTGACGCCTTCAGTAAGTTTATTTTCATAAAGGGCGTGAAAAATACTAAGACAAAGAGCACAATTAAAGCTTTAGAAGAGATTTTCTCTGTATTCGGTCAACCTCAAGTGATAATATCTGATCAGGGCACGAGTTTTACCTCTAGCGAGTTTAAAAACTTTATCGGCTCTATTGGTACCAAACACGTTTGCAATGCAGTGGCAACACCGCGAGCGAACGGGCAGATTGAACGATACAATCGAACTATTTTGAACTCGCTGGCGGCTATGAACCACGGTCGGGATGAAAAAGATTGGGACACGAATCTAGGCAAACTACAATGGGGTCTAAATAATACCGTCAATAAAGGTACGGGAAAGTCTCCCGCTGAAATTGTATTTGGGCAAAAGACAATAGGACAGTCCGAGGGAATCATTAAAGGGGCTTTAGAACAACCAGAACAGATGACAATAGCAGAAAGAGAAGAGCTCAGACAAACGGTACAGGAAAATATAGAAGACAATCAGGCAAAAATGAAAGAAATATTTGAAAAACGTAGGGCACCTTCGAAAATATTTCAAGAAGGCGATTTGGTAATGATACCTAACCATAATCCTGATAAAGGTAAAAGTAAAAAGTTAGCACCTCGATTTAAGGGTCCCTTCAAAGTTACGAGCGTCCTAGACAAAGACAGATACGAAGTTTCAAATGTGGAAGGACACACAAATCGTCCATATAAAAATATATTTCCAGCTGACCATTTAAAATCATGGATCACTGTTGATACACCTCACTCGGATAGTGATGTAGGTCTCAAAAGTGATGGGTCGTCGTCGGAATAAAGTTAAAAGTTATAATTTTGTATATCTTATCTAAACCATACCTTCCCCTCTTAACATTTACAGCCTAGGTGCTGACTGGTACAACCTGAAGCTGCCCCAGTGTGGCACATAAAATCAAGTGTCCCCAGTGTGGCACATAAAATCAAGTGTCCCCAGTGTGGCACATAAAATCAAGTGTCCCCAGTGTGGCACATAAAATCAAGTGTCCCCAGTGTGACACATAATAATATTAAGCACCCCAGTGTGGTGCATCAAGGAAGCGAAGCCCCAGTGTGGCATAAGATAACATTGTGTAACCCCAGTATGGTGCATCAATAAAGTAAAGCCCCCAGTGTGGCATATATACGATAATATTGTGTAACCCCAGTGTGGTGCATCAATAAAGTGAAGCCCCCAGTGTGGCATATCTACGATATTATTTAGTAACCCCAGTGTGGTACATAAATCAATAAAGCGAAACCCCCAGTATGATATTATGGTGATATTGAATACTTCCAGTGTAGTGCATCAAATAATGTACCCCAGTGTGGTAATGGAAAGTCTTTAGCTCGATTAGTGCTACGGATGATCTGTGTATTAAATAGTACATAATTTAGATTTTAAATAAGTTGTTACGTACCTACTTGTTATAATGTTATATTCATAGAACTGTTGCTTCATTCATTGTTACTGATTATTATAATCTATCTGCTGAGTATAATCTAAATGCTATCATGTAAAAATCAATATTAAATTGCCACTTTCAAAGCACCTAATCCAATAAAAACACACTACCTAAATATCGACAGGTATAACGATTACTGAACAATAAGAAACACGATAGTATGAGGACATACCTAACCTTCTTTGACGAATGGCCGAATTGAATTCGGAGATGAGGACATCCCCGCTGCAGAATGGCCGACTGTTAGCATTTATGCAATTTTATCTACCTAAAATATTAATTTGGTTTATTCTATATTTAAATAAGATGTTATTACTCATTAACTAAAACCAAATAATTGTATCACCTGAGGAGTTTAAAAAAATATTGACTGGCAATACTTTGAGAGTGGCGGTTTGACATGGGTTTGACAGAGAGGATTGATGAAAAATAATGATGGCGAGATTGTTCTGAAAATTCAAATGTTTGGTTGTTGTAAATTTGAATATAAAGCATTTAATAACTACTACGTGTTGTTTTATGGTCAGTATCCTGAAGATTTTAATACTACCTACTTTGTTGACTGCAAGCTTCGACACCGGCTCGAACTAAGCCTGTATAAAGTATAGACATAATTTCGCTAACGTTTGAAACAAATGAACTTGTTGCACGACCAGGACCAGACAGTTAGATGACTGGTCGGTCACTTTCCCAAATGGCATGAGCATAAACATCTTGTCGTTTGATTTGTAGCACAGCTAGATTCAGAATATATCCAACCACATCCCACGGATTAATGACATGGTCTGGTCAATGTCGAAGACCTGCGGCTAGTCTTGTCAGTCTATCTAGGTACTCAATAAGTACAGTAGTCAATAATACAGTAGCATCAGGCTATCGCACAAAGATCATTAAAAGATAGCGTCATACCTAACTAGCGCCCATTAAACACCTACCGTGCATCATGTCATCCATGTCTCACGCTCAACTTTTAACGTTATGTCATCTCAAAGGCTGGCTTGGGAGATCTCGAACATCTAAATTGGTGCTCATGCGACTTTTCGCAATTGATTAATGAATCACTTTTCTCAGCCAAAGTTTTGAAACAAAGGCTCAAATCAAACCAAATCAATCAAAACCCTTGATGAACGAAAAACATCAAAATCGGAATTTGTCATTATTTACTCATGATCAATATAAACTGTTATAACATACACATACACACATACATATAACATACACGTACATGACTCAATACAATGAACTAAATCGATAGGTTTTTATCAAAATCAGCGAATCTCGAGTGCATTTGCGTGACGCGATAAAATAGACGCCGCGGTAGCGCAGCGACCTAGCGACCAGTATCTACTCCTGAGGGTCACATTCTCAGCACCAGAGAGAGCACAAGAGTAGTTTCGCGTTGCTACGAGTATAAGTACTACTAGATGATAGCGAATGCAATATGGCATGAATTAGAAACTGATCCTTGTTGGGATTATAGAAGCAGTCGTGACTGTAGAGCCGCTTGCCGAGAACGGGAAACCACTATCAAACGGCGAGCTATTTTAGTGTTTATTATTATAAAACATTTAAGCTGGATTCAGTTATTTTATGCAAAGGTTTTCAGCTGCCTGGTTGCGCTACCCGCTAATAGGTTCCGGTTTTGCTTTCAAAACCGGAACCTATTAGCGGTAGGTTTTATAATAATAAACACTAAAATAGCGTGTTTCATTTGCGTTGTAAATCGTTGGCAAACTAGATGATCAAACGTAAAAAACAAAGCATTATCATCATCCGCAGCCTTTTTCATCCCACCGTTGGGCATACTTAGGCCTCTCTTCGCTTGTGCCAACCTTCCCTATCTTGCGCCAGTCTGACTCATGTACGACCTGCTGTTTTTATAATGTCGTCAAACCATCTAGCCGCCGGACGACCTACCTAAAAAAATTAATAGTCTTTTTTTTTATTAACATTATCATGATTTGATCTAAAAATATTTCAAAGGCAATAATAACAGCATACTGAATGCGTTATCAAGCCGTTTTGACTGTGAGTACATTAACCACTGTAGTATGGTACCTGCACAGTTTATAGGTAAGTAAGGACGTATTGTGATCTGCTAATTATTATTATTACATTTTTATTATAATAACTAGAGAGAGAATCAAATCGTCCGGGTTGAAAGGTCTCTATCAATCAGTGCTAAATTATTGTGACATTGTGCGCGGTCTGCAGATCAACGATTATTGATGCAGCATCAATCACATCCACGCTGCTGCACGTGATCGGACGTGTTTCAATTAAGTACTATTGGTATATTGAGTGGAAGATACTGTAGGATAGTTGTAGTTCACCCTGAAACTGAAGATTGTGACTATTAGCAAGAGTTGTAGGGTTGTAGGTGTGTGTGGCGCAGGCGGCGCAGGCGGCGCCCACTCCGTCCTGTCCTGCGCTTTCTCTCTCATTACCGATCCAGCCGCCATTAGAAAGCGTTTCCACCGACATGCAAATCCCCTATTACCACCACTTATCTATTGTCTTGCGGTGAGCGCGATTGTTAAATTTTTTCCGTTGCGTTATTTTTCACGGTTTACGCCTCCGCGAGCGACAACCAACCTCCACAATTATACGTTGTACACAATGAGCCAAATTTTAATATTGAATAACGGTGAAAGCGCTTATTCAGAGGATACGTAGAGTACCGGATATAACACTTTATCAATTTTCCATCGTTCAAGGTTTCCGAACAAAAAACTATGCAAATTGAGTAAAAGCAGGTCAACAAACGACTGATAACCCAATTCATTCTGTTATCAGGCGCGCTTTCTCGGTGTTTACATGATAATGCAGGATCACGCATTGTACCTAATCGTACGATAATATTCGCAACAGTACTGTTCTGATAACAAGACTATTTGTTTACTCCAACTAAAATGTGTAAGTAGGTAAAAACAATGGTACTACACGTAAGCCATTGACCAGCTAGTGCCAACCGAAGCCGGTCTAACGTGTGGAAGAACAAACTAAAGTAGGTAATGGTCGCTACAGGCTCATTAGGAAAGCATCATTAGCTTCAAAAACTCGTAGCGTCGACTGGCTCTATTTATTTAAGCTTCTGACATGACGTTACACAAAATTACCTCCATTCAATGAGAATGCAGTAAAAACGCTAGGTACCTGAACTTCCTAGAACCTCTTAACATTCATTAAGTTGTCTACATCATTCCAAGAATGATTCCCGGCTCACGATACTAACTTTTAAGATATAAGTTTTAATAACTACTGCAAAACCTACCAAAAGCCGCATCAGCGAGCAGGGCTCAACTGGCGGAGGAGGCATGCATCGAGAGTCCGCGAGGTTGTCGCACCATCACAATCACAATGGTCACGGCAAGCGCCAGCTAGGGTCGTCGACACACAGACGCGACGCAGCAGTTGGCACTTGGCACACGCCGGCCTCTCGCCGCGTGATGGAGCAATAAACTAGCTTAATGGCATTTTAAAGTACCTACTTACACCGAGGGACATTTCACAGTTCACAAAGGCGTTGGTTATAAAAAGTATATGAGAATTCCTTCTCTTATTCACGATCTGGAATTACATTTCTTAGCCAGCACAAACTGCATAATGCACGCAAAAGCCCGACTGCGTTTATTTAATTGTAGCCGTTACAAAAGATCCATATTAAATGCAGGCCAGAACTTGCAGGGAACTAAACATAAGCATCCTTACGTACGCCTGTCCACGTGATCACCCTTTTATAGTATTTTTCTCTATGTGATCACCTGTGACATCGCGGGATTGCGTTACAAAACGAAATGTATCCGTGCGTGAAATGTAAGCTCATGACTTCGGAGATATATGATCGAAGGCTCATGGCATGATACAGCTATAACAGACCATGACAGACGGACCGGACATGTCTATGACGACAGTTACTTTATCTTAAAACAGATCTCTTACTTTAGTGCGAACATTCGATTGCGTACAAGTCAATCTCGGATGATTTTGCAAACTCATTGTAACAGAATATATACTGTTGCTTCCTTGCTCTCAATTAAACACTCAGCGTCATCAACAAGTAAGTACGGGTAATTATGTATTTCAAAGGTTAGGTTAGGTTAGGTTAGGTCCCCCCCGATCCCCCCCGATGGATTCCAATCTTGACGCGATGGGGGGGCTTAGTAACCGTGGTTTGGAGGCCCACGGTGAAGCGAAAAGGAATCCCAGGCGGGGACGCCCTGGTGGCGTCTGGCGGATAGGGTCGCGGGTGAAGAGGCGTGTCGGTGTTTCGTTGCCGCTCGCCCTATCTCCCGCGACCCAACGGTGGCGCACCGTAAGATGCGTCGGCGGCGGGGCCGCAGTGGAAGAGGAGTGTCGGTGTTACGTTGCCGCTCTCCCTGTCCTCTGCGGCCGTTTTTGGAGGCTTCTCCACGCGCACCTCTTTAATTAGAGTGCGCAGTGGACGAAGGGAGCGGAGAGCTCTGGTGGTGAGTAGCGGACGCTAGGTGCGGGGGCACCTTCGTCCGCCTTGCACTATTCACCACTATGCGGGGCCGCCTTAAGGGCGGGGATCGCCAGAGGGGGACTGGACGTAAAGGCTGTGCCGGTTTCCCAGACCCCCTCCATTCCAGGCGACGCCGGAATGACGCTGGGTCGTTTAGTGGGTATACCGGGAGTCCCCGGGGAGTCCCACATACCCCTCTCGCCCCCCGGCGGAGGGGATGCGTAATGCATTTTTCCCAGCGAGAAAATCCAATCTTGACGCGATGGGGGGGCTTAGTAACCGTGGTTTGGTTGGCCCACGGTGAAGCCAAAAGGAATCCCAGGCGGGGACGCCCTGGTGGCGTCTGGTGGGTAGGGTCGCGGGTGAAGAGGCGTGTCGGTGTTTCGTTGCCGCTCGCCCTATCTCCCGCGACCCAACGGTGGCGCACCGTAAGATGCGTCGGCGGCGGGGCCGCAGTGGAAGAGGAGTGTCGGTGTTACGTTGCCGCTCTCCCTGTCCTCTGCGGCCGTTTTTGGAGGCTTCTCCACGCGCACCTCTTTAATTAGAGTGCGCAGTGGACGAAGGGAGCGGAGAGCTCTGGTGGTGAGTAGCGGACGCTTGCTGTGGGGGCACCTTCGTCCGCCTTGCACTACTCACCACTATGCGGAGCCGCCTTAAGGGCGGGGATCGCCAGAGGGGGACTGGACGTAAAGGCTGTGCCGGTTTCCCAGACCCCCTCCATTCCAGGCGACGCCGGAATGACGCTGGGTCGTTTAGTGGGTATACCGGGAGTCCCCGGGGAGTCCCACATACCCCTCTCGCCCCCCGGCGGAGGGGATGCGTAACGCATTTTTCCCAGCGAGAAAAAAAAAAAAAAAAAAAAAAAAAAAGGTTAGGTTAGGTAGGGTTAGGTCTTCCAATAGAGAAGTTACGTAAAACGCTATCAGAGGTACGGTATAAATCTAAAACACGCTACACAAAAATAAAACGACTGCTAGTCTCTGTCTATTATCAGGTTGGGTACAGTGAGAGCAAGTGTTTAATCAGATTATTCGTGTGAACCGAGTAATAACGCATTAGGGTCATAATTGGGATCGTGCGGCGTTCCTGGCAATGCCAAGTGGATAATGTCTAGTAATTGCCTGCGTGTGATTTGCCGCGACACGCCGCGTGCGACCGACGGAAACGCGCCGCATCACCTTAACTAGCAATTAGCCTTCAGCCACCTCATAATCCTGATTGTTATTGAGGATATTAGTCGAGACACTTCAAGTGCCACTAGTCACTGACATTACATCAACCAGCATGAGATACATACCGGCTTTTACTGTGGTTACGTCATGTGTGTGATCTACTAGTCAAATTGTATTCTTGTTTTCCGGTCAATGCAAACTTTCACTTAATGATACGAAACCGCAATCTCGCTCCGAGATCGAACCTAATGCTTGGAGAAATCATTCGAGTTATTGAAAAGCATCCACATCATGAGCAATAATACGTTCTTGGAATCCATTTGGCCTTTCACACCCGAAATGTGATAAACCGGTAGGTAGACGTGAATCATCCGTTAATGAGACAAAGGCTAGAGGTATTGTCCGAGAGGTCAAGTACACGGTTCCGGGTTAATCGGAGATGATCGGGTGTTTGCAATTGCGGATCCACGCATTGTAGGTAAACTTAATTAAGTTAAAAATAGTTACAGCTCATCGTTCATATGGGGTTTAGCAAAAGCAGAGCTGCGGTGGTGTACCAGACAAAATTAATCGAGAGTGTGGTGAGAGTCCATCGAGATACAACAAATAAAAAGAGACACTTTGCAAGTTAAGTTCTCCCAGGTTATCGACCCATAAACTGACGCAAAAGGAGGAAAGAGCAATAAATTATAATTGACCCATTTGTCCAAGACCGTGGGTAACAAGCTAACAGCTCATTCCACTTTCAGATGCCAGTTAATTAGGTGTGAGCAAATTGACCGTTGTTGAGTCAACGGAGACTGCGAAATTGACCCTCATAGTGGAACAAGCCAAATAACAGAGAGAACGACTTCACCTCGAGGATCATGATATGCCAGATACTGATCACACGCAAGTCTCGCATTCAAGTAGCTTATCATATACTCGTATAGCTACCACGAGAAAGTAATATTTTATAATCTCAAAGAATCACACAATGCCGTGTTTTTACAAACATCTATGCACAATAGTCTTTCTTAAACATTTGCAATCTCAACTAATAGGTATTTTTAAACACGAGCTATGAACAACATTCAAGTTTGTGAAACCACAGATGTCTGTATAAATAAATAGTAATCGTATATATGTATAGTCAGCCAATCAACATTTTTAAATTAGTTTATAAGACATTTATTTACAAAAATAGAATTAGGTAGGTAGAGAATCTATCAAAATATTGCCGATGCCGTGTTTTCTCATGAGAAGGTATGCACAGGCCCCGACTGGAATGAATTATGTAGGTAAGGTCAAATCAAAGAAATGTAAACCAATTTACATGAAACCGGAAACGTATGGTAAGCTGGCAACGAGCGAGTGCTCGTAAGAGTAAATACCGCGCGAGCCTTCACATTTGGGGGTACGCCAAATGATTAGGTACACTTGAAACGTCAAGGCGTGTGTTTGCGTGATCGATTGCTGGAGTAACTATTCTTACAACAACTTCTGTTCTATCTGAGTTCCTTATTCATACACATGTACTTACTCGTATTTCATAATAATATTATTTCATTCGATGTTCTTATTGTATTTTGTAAATATATGTAAATATGTAGTAGCTTAGTTTCTGTAAATAATGAGTATACGAGTATTTAAAGTTTGAAAGTGGCGGCTATTTTCGAAAAGGTAAAGAGTGCTAGATTAACATGGTATGGACACGTTATTAGGAGGGATGAAAAACCATGTTATAAAAAAAAGTGAAGTAATGTTGTGATTATGAATATGACGGGGACGTATGCAAGTAGAGGAAGGCCGAAATAGGTATGGTTGGATTGTGTGAGAGAGGATATGAAAGTTAAAGGAGTGTATGGACGATTGACGAATGCTAGGAGTGCATGGAGGAAGAATACATGCTGTGCCGACCCCACATAGCGTGGGATAAGGGCAAGGGAATGATGATGTACACATTTGATTGTGTAGGTATTATCAAGGAGCTGTAGCTAATGTATTAAGCTTTCGGTTTAGGAAGAGATCCTAGGTAAGTTAGAATGGAAACTATGAGGCCATCAAATATTAATAGGTACTATCTCTGATTTACCTAGTTTGAACTTTGAAGACGATAAATCAACCAGTAATCTTAGTTGCAATCAGCGCCGAAACTATCAAAGATCCATACTAATAAGTACCTGTACTTGGGAATGTATCGATCAACACACGCGTCGCTAATGGGCAACGGATCGGATATACGCAGGCCCGCAATTAGGGTGGCCCAGGAACCTATTTACTGTGTGTGAAGGTTCAATTAGGTATTATTCAAGGTAATTAATATGTTTTTTTAGCACCTGCGGCCTCGTTCCATCCGATATTTCGCTTGAAAGCAGCTATTCGTGTAGGTAGGTACGTGTGATTGAATAATAATTATGTATTTTGAATTGTTTTCCAGTAAAACGAAAATAAGCACTATATGTATTTCAATTACGATTCCAATCTTGGTGCTAACGTGTCGCGAAAATATCGTCAAATAACTCGACATCGACCTTGAATACCTAACATGGAAATGATTAGAGCCGATTACATGAACTTCTTTATTTGCATAAGGAGATTTGAATCCCATACACGATCGCATAATGTGTTATCCAAATATTCCATTTACTTTGGCTCGCTCGTAGAACTTGTTATTGCATATCAAATTGAATGTGTGGTTCATAATAGATTACCCGCTCGAGAGCTCAGCTCAAGGTCCGGTCGCCTCGCAGAAGGGCTCCAATATTGATCTGCCTGCCTAACTAAAGTATTGATGGCGGCCCAACAGGTGGCGCGTGCCCGCAATAGGTACTTTCTCCCGATGAACAGAGGCCTCAAAAAATATTTGTTTGCTAATTGTTTGACCATTACAAACATGCACTTTAGTTTTCCTTTGATGTCAGGAACTTTCAACATTTTATTACAGGAATAACGCAAATTAATAACTAAATAAAATGAAACGACTTTGCTACTATTTTAAAAATGTGATGTTAGTTACATGGTGCAACATCCTGCGGACGGGTCGCGAAACGTGTGATCATAATAATGTAATAAAATATATTTAGTGGTATTACGCGGATCCCACTACCGGCGCGGCTCCAGGCGGATGCGATGGAAACATAAAATTGCTATATAATGACGCTCAAAAATATACTTTTACAGCAAGGATAGGTGCAAGGTAGTTGAGTTGTTAGCTCTTCAAACTATTTTCCGATCGGCAACAGAAACCTCGAAGGAAACAGCATTTTTATATGATCGATTCTTCACGCCGACACTACCAAAGTGATGAAAAAATCGCGCACTGTCATCATGTCTCATAAATTACGTGAAACCTACAGTTTTTACATCAATCAGAATAATTGCGAGCCCTTGGCTTGTGGGAAGTAATTTGTGTTATTCTTAAAATGACAAGGCAATGTTAATGACCGGCAAAAAATGTATGTATTAAATCACAGTCAGACATGCCACTAATTACTGAGAGGGTTTTTGTGTAAGTAAACATATAATTACAGTTCTGACAAAATCCAAATATCACAAAGTTATTTAGTTCACTTTGAGTAAAGCCTTGCTTACTTCCTAGCTTTTAATAAACAAAAATAACTTAAGTAATTAATAATAAAAATTCCTTTCTAAAATGAAATCTACAACAATTGCGAGACTGCCGCTGCCGCTAACCGCAAACGTATCCTTGCGCAATAGAAGGATACCTAAACAAAATCTGAATAGTGAGAATATTACCCAAGGGTAAGAAATTCACTCACACACAATAGTCGCCTACTGACTCGCAATATAGCTATTTATATTATTTGTATTATTCTAGGAATGGGCAGTGCTCTCCGTATGAGCGATTGCAAGTGTTATTGGTGCCTTGTCGAAAGTCAAGTAGGCTATTCGCACAATCCAAAAACTCTTAATGTCACCGACATTGTGCTTATCAGCGTTTAATTCAGACTAAATTGGTCGTAGTATTCTCTTTCGTTTTTCAGAGTCAAAATAATTTTAAAGATAAAGCAAATCATTAATGATTTCAAGTACTAGGTAGGTAGAGGTATTCATTAGCAGTATTCTTTTGTATTTTACTACTTTAACAAGTTTCTGGCGTTTCTTTAGTACTTAGGTATACGTTTCTACACAAGTCATTGTGCCTGCATTCACGAATGCTTTTTACGCTGCGATGTTCTGCGATGTTGTAACGAAACCGGAAACCTATGCGAATGTTTGCTGTTTTTCAATCAGATTTCCTCGTTAGAGCGAATAGTGTAGCGATACGAAACTAAGTGCATTACACTTGTTGCGTGCGGCTTCTGAAAGGCACCTATGAACCGTGTCCGCTAATCTCTGCTATTTTATAGCACATCGCTTTGAAATAGCAGAGATTTTCGTGGTTATTTATTTATGATGAATGAATATTGGAGAATTTCTTGGAAGCCAACATGAATAACTGGTTATCGACGTTATATCTGATGTCATAGATATTCTTTACTAGGATCTTGTAACTAACATGAAGCAATAAACGTTTTGAATTGAATTGAATGATATTCCATGCCACGATCTATTTGAAGTTTAATCCACATCGATTTTCTGGTTGATTAGTGATCGTGAAATCAAAACAAATATATGTAATAAATGTTGGTATTAAAACTTGAGATAAAGAGGCGATGGCGTACAAACAATGACTACAATTACAAATAATGATAAGCGTAGATCTCGCATATTTTGCTTGCCAACAAGGTGACATAATACTTTGAACACCTGAACACACCTTATAAACTATATCGTAATTCTATAACAGATCTCACGACATTCAATTTCAGTTCCTAAGAATGAATACCTAATAATTATTTTATTACTAAATCGAAGTGATTTCAATTCAAGTCCTACATTAAAACGACGTAGGTAGGTACTATACTGTTCATACAAGTACAAGCACCGTTATGCCGATTTGTGTTAATTGAGCCGTCGTTAATTAGTTACAAATCAGTAGTATTGGGAGCACTTCCGGCGGCCATGCGTACGACACACGCGCACTAGCGCGATGTATGAATGCGAAGTTTTTGCGGTTGTTACTCGTATGTTTGAAACATAATATCATCTCCCATTTGGATGAGACTCAGAGTAACGTAGGTACTTTGTGGTGCCTTTGTTTGTGAACAATATCAAAGGTGAACTTACTGTAATCCTTCTGTACTGAACACACATTGTGAAAAGTAGGTAGGTACCATAGAGCTCTGCTCTTTACAAATTCTCTTGAACCTAACGGCGAAGCAACGAAGTGCGTTGGGTGTAGTGTAATGTAGTGTGGTGAGTTGTGGTGTAGTGTGTTGTAGTGCATGTATCTACAGTTCTTTCAACAGATCTAGACATTCGTGAATTAAGCCGTTTCAACACAATTTTGTATGAAAAAGCGGTCACTGCGCAGACAAACCGGCTAACTTCACGAATGCCTAGATCCGTTGTACGAGGTTTAGTATGTTGTGAAGCAATGAAGTACCTATGTTTTGGTGTAGTGAAGTGTGGTGTAGTGTAGGTAGCTATGTTGTGGTGGAGTGTAGACTCACCATCTTGGCGAGAACGGCGTCCATCTGCGGCTGGTGCGCGGCGGCCAGCAGGTGCCGGATGCGCGCCGCGTTGGCGACGCACTGCGCCATGCAGCGCTGCAGAGTGGCCGCCTGCCGCGCCAGCGCCGCGCTCAGCGGCACCTGGGGCACCGCACACCTTCTACACTGCTGCTTCTTGACATGCCACATTACACAACAGAAACTAACCACATTATTATTATTATTAAGAGCACGTGGTGCCCCACTGCAGGGCAAAGGCCTTCCTTCTTATCTCCACTCATCTCTGTTCTGGGCCTGCTGTAGACCAGTACCAAACTTTAACAACATGCTCTATCTATAAAACAAACGAGCTTGGAGATTGTTAGGATTAACTCTAAAGTAAGAACTATCCATTTTATTTTATATTTTTAAGTAGATTTAGATTAAACAAATGCTGATATGGATGTGGTCATCAGGCGGTCCGTGTGATTCTTACAATTTTCAACTCAACTCAGTAACCCTAAGATTTTTCAAAGTTTATTTCAGAAATGATGAAAAATATATATTATATTATTATTATTATAGCTACCCATATTTAAATTTAAATGGATATTGCGAATCAGGTAACATAAGCATCATGAATCCTAGAAAACGATGTAGGTACATTGTACTGGCTCATGCTATGCTAATTATAATAGTGGAGTCGGGATAGTGTCATGTGTGTTCATATACCTCCGCGGGTGCGCCGCCGGCCGCGGCCCCGCGCAGCACGCCCTCGAGCACGTGCGCGTGCTGCGACACGTAGTCCAGGCAGCGCCGCAGCTCCGCCGCCTCGCGCCGCTGCCGCTCTGACAACAACACCTCATCAGTCACCGCTGACACAGCCGACAACCGTCTTTCTGCTGACGGGTGCCCGATATGCCTATCCTTCCACGACGTCATTCAATCATGGACAAAATTATGCAGACAAAAAATATTAACTAGGTACTTAAAAAAACAAAGTATCACATCATAATTTACCTCGAGTGCAGAAGATACTAATCCAATTTAGAATGTATACATCTTCATGATCCTTGGACAGAATTTCCAAACACAATTTAAGTGGGCTCACCGCTATCTGACATGTAGACTACTGATTTTCTCAGATTAAATTCGATAAATTGCAAAAGCTATTTTTTCTATTCTCTCAATTAGCAGGATAAAATTTATAATTTCAGGGTAACAACATTATCTTGAATACCTTATTTAAAATGGTCTAGGTCAATTAAATTTCAAGACATAACTAAGGTGGATTACTAAAGAGTAGAACTAACTGTAGGAGCGAAATAAACTAAAAAACATTGAGCAACATAGAGAATATTTAGAACAGTGCGCGGTAACAGATAGCTAGTTCTGGTCTCTACTAACCATGATAATCATAAATCCTCTGCGTTCTTCTCATATACTTTTCTTCCTGAAGTTGTCTATCGGCTTGAGCTTGCCTGTCTCGAGCCTCCAGCACCTCCATGAATGAGGAAAACAGAGATTTCCTCTCATTTGTGTTCGTAACGGTTTCTTGCATATTGATGGCTATTCCCACAATTTAATGACAGAAAAAATATAAAGAACTGAAAACTAGGCACTAATTAACAAAAATAAACCCAGTTTAATTTATATTCGTTGAAATTACTGCGTTTACATTAATAAAATCGAAAATAATTCAAATTCACTAATCAAACGACCACTCCTCTCCTCTCTCCCTGCTCTTGCTCGATTGAAATGAAAGAAATGAATGCAAATGACAGACAAGACAACTGACAAGTTCAAGTTTGAATGAAAACAAAAAAATCACCTGACAGTGACAATTCCAACTGGCGTGGCGAGCGGTGTTTTCTGCTTTCTGTGACTGAGACTGAGAGTAAACGAGTAAACTGATTATTGATCTCGTCTATGGGATAGTATATAACATAGATTTAGCATGGTACCTTTTTGGTATATAAGCTGCCAAACACGCACGGGTATGCCCGTCGGATCTGCCTGTCAGACATGCCTGGCGGGTAGATCCGTGGGTGTATGGTGAAAACAGATACGGATGTGCCCGCCGGGTAGCCCGCTGGCAGCCCACTGCCTGTGCTCAAATCGACACGCAGCCTAACTTGAAATTCATTCCCAGTTGTCATCCCAATAGAGCTCAACCAATCACACAATACGGAAATGACAATTCAAGTCCAGAATGGGTTTCAAATGTCAAAATTAAGCTCATGTCCATTGCCAGTTGAATTACACAATACGGCCCCCGATCGGGCACCACAAATGATGTAGAGATAAATTAAAATAAATGCCGAGCACCCGACTGTGCGTTAATGCGTAGCGACGGATGTGCTCACCAGATTTCACCCTAATTTGTTTGAAAGAAACATTTTAACAAATTTTTTTGCTTTGAAAGAGACATTTTACTGCAACCGTATCTTGCCTGGCGGGCATGCCCGTGCGTGTATGGCTAGCTATTACTGGTATTACGTAGGTACGTCTTATACGAAATTTAAGATAAGTTTTTATTGTAAACTGTTGGATTTAACAAAGATGGTAGGTTTGTTAACAAATAAAATGTACAAACAGAGTAAAAATTAAAAAAAAAACAAACAAACATTTGAAAGAGTGTGAGTAAAAATGAGGGTGTATTGTCATTGTGTTTTTTATGCGTGTGCTACCGCAAAAACCGGCAGAAAATGTGTAAGAGAAATTCGGTCAATAACTTTTCCTTCCTAGTTTGTATAAGTGAGCCATAGAAATATGAGTGAGCCTGATGAGCGAGAAGGCTGTCAAGCAAGTTGTGTCAAGTCATGTTAGTTGTCAAACTAAACTTGTCAATCAATCAAACAAACTTGTCGGTCGACGGTGTACCGAGTAGCGCTTGCATTGAATTTTAGTAATTTTTCATTAAATTTGTTACAAAAATGGCTCGTGAAAGTAGTGCAGGATTCGACAGACACATTACTATTTTCTCCCCAGAAGGAAGACTATACCAAGTCGGTAAGTTTCGAAGAAATTGCTAACTTCGGAAAAGTTACAGAGCGGCTGTACCTAACCAATTAGCTATTGTTTTATCGTAATATATTCGGTAGGTATCTATTTAGAGTTTCCAATCAAGCTATGTAAAACAAAGATCCTATGTGTAATATAATTCTTCAATTTCAAACTATAAAAACAACTATTATCCACCAACAACAAATATGCGAAGTCATCCATGTTCTCAGGGAGAACTCAATGCTATTCTAATATAATATGTGTTTTATGTGAACTGTTTAGTGTATTATTGTAGAGTATGCACTGAAGGCGATCAACCAAGGCGGGCTGACGTCGGTCGCGCTGCGGGGCGCGGACACGGCGGTGGTGGCGGCGCAGCGCAAGGTGCCCGACCGCCTGCTGGACCCCGCCTCCGTGACGCACCTGTTCCGTCTCACCGGCCGCATCGGCGCTGTTATGACCGGCATGATCGGTACACTCTACACCTAAGCTAATGTTTTTATGAAACTACAAATTAGGAATATGTTGATGTTGATTGAGTCAAAGATGTATAAACTAGACTCTTGCTGTTTCAGGTATAAATAAAGTTGTTGTTTGAGTCTTATTTATTGCTAATATCGCTTCGCTATAAGTGTCCTCTGTGTTATGTTCTTGTGTACAATAAATCGTTATTATATCTATGTAATATCTCTCAAACATTTTATTTACCTTGACAGCCGACAGCAAGTCGCAAGTGCAGAGAGCTCGGTATGAAGCGGCTAACTGGCAGTACAAGTACGGCTGTGAGATCCCTGTCCACATCCTGTGCCGCCGCATCGCTGACATCTCTCAAGTTTACACACAGAATGCTGAGATGAGACCCCTTGGATGCAGTGAGTATAAACAAACTTAGACCTCAGCTCAGACCCAGCATCAGTTTGCATGTTCTAAAGTTAATTGGGCCTCTGACTTTCTCTGTGGGGTATAATCTGGCTCTTTAACAAGCTATTATTACTTAAACCTACTTCAATTCCAGAATGTTTCAGCATGTTTTTTTAAAACATTGTATAAAAATATGTTTCAGGCATGATGCTGATAGCTTACGACGACGAGTCTGGCCCGTGCGTCTATAAAACCGACCCGTCTGGCTACTACTGCTCCTACAAGGCGGTGGCGGCGGGTGCTAAGGCCACCGATGCTAATGCTTACTTGGAGAAGAAGGTACACTTAATTGCTGTCATCAGTCTATGGAAGTATTTCTGGACCTTATGCCTGGGACACGTGAGTCGTATGGATAGCGATAGGTGGGCAGGGATTGTCACGCCATGGGTGCCTGCAGCTGGGCGGCGAAGCCGGGGCAGGCCGAGAAAACGTTGGCGTGACGACCTGGATGCCTTTGAAGAGCACTGGTGGGACGTGGCAGAAGACCGTGACAGATGGAAAAAATTGGGGGAGACCTTTGCCCAGCAGTGGGATGACATAGGTTAAATAAAAAAAAATAAAAAAAAATGCCTAATATTCTTTTAGGTATGGTTCTATGCTCTCTCCAATCTATGAAGTGAGTTGTGATGTGAGTCATTCAGATTGCAAGCTATCCTAAGCTTATTAATGAAGAGTAAGCTTGACAAAACTCTTTGTTGCCTTGATTCTTCACAGTTTTGATACCTGAGTAGCATCACTCAACTCTTCACACAATTCAGTAGTAGTGAGTGGTCTCAGTAATCTAACTTTGACTCACAATGATTGGTTGGCTTTATTAAATAAATAATTTATTGTTAGTTGTGAGGTAATGATCCAGACTGGTTACTAAGCAGCTTGTGGTTGCGTTGCAGCTGAAGAAGAGGTCCGAGCTGAGCGCGGACGAGGCGATCCAGCTGGCCGTGTCCTGCCTGTCACACGTGCTCTCTGTCGATTTCAAGGCATCCGAGATCGAGGTCGGAGTCGTCAGCAAGGGCCACCCCGACTTCAAGTAATTCACGTACAATAACACTTTACATCGCTTTGCCATAAAGATATTTTTTTTTAATAAATTGTTTCTGTTGCAGGGTGCTGACCGAAGCCGAAATAGACAGACATCTGACCGCCATCGCGGAGAAGGATTAAATTGCTATCATAATATACTTAATTATATTTTAATTCAATAAAGTTACAACTTTTTCAATCTCTTAATTTTACCTAAATCTATCCTGATAAGCTCGACTCAGTACAGCGGTTGGACGGTCGCGTTGAAGATGTCGGGCATCTCCGGCACGTGCCTCGCGAACTCGGGCAGCGCGCAGCAGAACACGAGGCCGGCGAGCGGGCGCTCGTAGCGGCGCTGCGCCCGCAGCCGCGGCAGCCAGCGCGCCGCGCCGCACGCGCTCTCGCAGAACACGGCCGCGCGGATCTCGCTCACCGTCACGAAGGGGTCGTTCAGCAGCACCAGCGCGAGCCCCGCGTTGTCCGCGCGCGAGTGCACCGCCGTCCAGATGTAGCGCGGCACCGGGAACCGGCGGCCCGCCATCAGGTACACCTCCGGGCGCGGCTCGCCCGCCCGCAGCGTCAGCACGCCGTGCGTCCCCGCGTACACGTCGAGCTCGCCGCGCCCGCGCCGGCGCCGCAGCAGCGCCGCGACGTCCCCGTGCAGGTGCTGCAGGTTCCCGCCGACGACGCTGCGCCAGGAGGCGACCCGGTTCGACGGGAACTCGGCGACGCGCACGCTCTGGTCGTCGAAGTAGAGGCCGCTCAGCAGCCTGCCGGCGGTCAGCGCCTGCTCCGCGAAGCAGTAGTCCTCGTGCTTGAAGAGCTCGCGCAGGCGGCGGTTCAGGCGCGCGTCGTCCGAGAACAGCTTCTCGGCGTCGTGTCGGCTGCGCGCGTCGAACATGTGGTTGAAGTTGCCGAACAGGCTGAGCGGCGCGGCGCGCTCCTCGTGCGGCGCCAGCGCCAGCGCCGGGCGGCTGCCGGCGTGCAGGCTCCGCGCCAGCGCGCGCTCCGCGTCGAAGCAGACGGTGGCGAGGTGCCGCACGCCCGCGCGCCCCGCCTGCTGCGTCTGGTACGCGCGCCCCTGCAGCGGCGGCGGGCAGCGCTCCACCTGCGAGAGGACGGTGCGTCAGAGGACGATCTCTCGGAAGGCGCTCGATCTCTCGGTCGAAGCTCTCACCGGATGCAGGACGTCCTCGAACACGTTCTCCTGGCAGCCGAGGTCGAGAAGGTGTCGCAGCTCGGCGTCGTGTCGCACGCGGTAGCGGCCGGCCTCGCAGACGGCGGGCAGCGCGCCGAGCAGCGGGTACAGCAGGAAGCGGCCGCCGCCGCACGCCAGCGTGAGCTCGGCGCCCGCCGGCACGCGCACGGACCCGTTCACGGCGGGGTGCGACGTCACCAGCGGCATGTTGTCAGGGAGACACTCCTCACATTCTAGCTCGATTATGCATGGTGCTGAGAAACGATATGAAATAGTTAGTCATTCCTATTTTTTTGCTTCGCTTTCTGTGCATGCGCCATTTTTCAATGTAAAAATTAGGGAAACAATGTGTCAAGAGATATCGCGGACTAGGACGGGATCAGGAGATAGTCCTTCCTTTTCACATAGGAACGGTTCCGTGACAAGGATCTTAGGCCCTTATTAATAAACGTGGTGTAAAGTTACGCCAGTTGTAACTTAGGAGTAACCATACAATTTATGGAGTTTAAACCTGGCGTAACTTTACACAACGTTTATTAATAAAGGGCTAAGTCATAATGTTAATTTCTGAAATTTTAAAAAGGAAATAGATAAAATCCTTTTTTTTTTTAAGTTGTATCTTTTAGTATTACTACGGCATAACATAGCATGCCGTGGTATTTTTTCTGATAAAATTAAGTTCAGTTTTTGGTCACTACTCTGAAATTTATAGAGGAGAGTTTGAAGGACTTCGGTTTTCTATCACTTTCCTGTAAAAATGCAATTATAAGTACGGTACTTACGCTCAGTAAAATGTGCCAGTTGAAGACAAAACAAAACAAACACAGCTCGCAGAGGCCACATCTCTGTGTTCCTCCAGGGGTCGCGCCGCACTGCGCAGCTGAGAGTCTGAGAGCCGATAGCGCTGGCCCCTGACACCAGCGAGATAACGTTCGGGGAAGGGCACTATTTGTACCTAACAATATTATTGTTTGTCCTTTATTTAGGAGCTATAGCAAGGTCTTTGTTTTACAGTAGTCGGTAGGTTTCATAAGAAGTTACGAATAGACAATGAAATCTTCTTATTATTTTATGAATGGCAACGAACTAACTGTAAAACTTCAACTTGTCATGAAACACACCGTCAGACTTATTTATTATCTAAACATAAAAGAAAAGGGCTTTGTCGCTGAGCGACCATACCGCCCAATCGGTAAAATCTTAGGTCAGTCTTCTTCATCTTCTCTATCACTTCACTTCTTGGTTTCTTCTGGTTTTACTTAAAAACATCTTGGTAAGCAGTAAGCACCTGAGATTCCAAATGAAAAATCAAAAACATATGCCCTAAATCATCATAACGATCTGCGATTCAGTTCTTAACTCATTTCAGGGTATTTTACTGTCTTCCATAATTACTTCTAGGAAAATAGCTCTTTCTTCCGGTGCTTAAACTTTAGACTTATCTTGATTTAGCCTAAAGTTTAGGCCCTAAAGGTATCTAGATAAAAATGAAAGTCAATTTACGACAAGTCGTTTATTTTAATATGAACATAATATTATACAATGCTGATGTTTATTTATAAAAGCAAGTAAAAACCGACGAGACACATACACCATACAATAAAATAGTAATTTTTTAACGTACATTACTGTAGAATAACTATCAAGTTACATTACTTATTATAAGTACCTATAAATATGTCCCTAGCAGTGCGCACTCTCGCTAAGCCGAGACGCAGGCGGCTACGACTCGCCTTAGCGCTCAGGCTCACAAACCCCGCGACCCTATAGCCTCGATGATCTAAACCGTTCAAATTGAACAAGTGCGGTGCCATCGACCTCGATAACCTACTGACTAGTAAAAATACGTTCTAGGGATGGAAGGGAAACGGAGTTATCGATATCGATGATATTCGCCCGCACGATTCTTCCCAAGTACCTACCTAAGTTATTTATGGTGAGCAACAAATAAATGCTAAGTATTGTGTGCGTGTCGCACCTCTATTGCTACTAGGATATGTCGACGAGCTAACACTTAAGAGCCATGCAAGGACTAATAGAAACCCTAAAATACATCGATTAAGTAATTCATGCTATATTAAGTAATTGTAAGCCAAAATACAAAATAATGAAATCGAATATCAAAATAATTAATTAGTAACAGCATTATGAATAACAAGAATCAAACCACTTTGAAATCTAAATTATGCAAGTTTTTTTATCGTAGGTATTAAAGTTACCTAGGACAAGTGCGAAAAGATTCTTTAAAATATTTTATTAGTACCTACCTATGTGACCTTGATAGGCTAACAATGAAACAAACTAACAATATAATGAGTTATGTGAGACGAGTGAACATGATACGCAAGCGAAGCACCCGACACTGTATCGAATCTAAGTAACAAAACAAAGTTCATAATAATGACGTTAATCGTGACCTAAGACAAGACTAGGAAACAACACCAAACCGTGAAAACAACATATGTTTTTTCCAAAATATGCCTCTATTCGATTTACATAGGACTAACACGGGCGGCGGTGGTTCACTTCTAAGACTCGTTGAACGTCGAATCGAGGAATAACAAAATCGATAAATAATTGACTATAATTACAACACTAATCTCGAAAGTAACTTCAGATTCTTTTGATTAATTAGCTTGTAGTATGTTTATTGCACTTAAATTATTATCAGACTTGTTTAGTCTCAATTCTTAATCGGAGAACATTCCGGCGCCGGCGAGGCCACCACGGCCATGTAGCTAGTGACACAACATAAAACAAAATAAAATTGTTAAATACAGCTATACTGAAAATTATCACCATTTGCAAAAATTAAAAAAAATTATAAACTTTAGGATGTGCGTTCATCATTGAAATTGTATATGCAAGTCATTTAATTGACACAAAATATAATGTAAAACAATTCTAAAGCTACACAACAAACAACAATTAAAAGCATATTATACTCAAAGCATGACATTAATTTTCATAACATTACATGGGACCGCCCTTTCCGAGATTAATAATTAATATATATATTAGATGTACGAGTCTAATCTAAATTATATCTGAAGATAACTATCAACCTATGTTTGATAGCACACATTGATCATTCAGTTTTATCGTCGCGTCGGTCTCCGCTCTGATTCGCCTCCCACACTCCTCTCCTCGACTAGACGACAACGACACGACATCATCATTATAATTTACACAGAACATCCAGCTAACTAAGCCAATCGTTGAAATATAAGGTATCAAATAAGCATTCCTAAAATTATATATAATTACTAATTAGGGAAGTACATTTACACTTACGTCGTAAAACATTAGTCGTCGAGTCGCACGCAAGAAACATCAATTCAACCAATTCTCCTCAATAATTAAAGATGACATATTACATTGCTGCCCTCCACACTTATAAAAATATAAAATCTAAATCATCACAACCGACTTTAGACTATGACACTATTAATTAATGCGTATTATATTCGTAAAAATGTAAAAAACTTGGACATATTCGTAATTGGACTTCACAAACAGAGCCATCCCTGCAGAAGCAGACTGTTGGGTGTGTGAACATCACAAGTGTGGAGGGGAGACTCAGTACAAAGCGGGCTCTTGCCTCAGCTCATTCGTCTCCGCGCGCCAACAGCGGCACCGGATATACTTGTCCAACAGGATTACTACAAGGTATCATGAAGGAGCAGTTGGACAGATTGTGCTGTCTCACATTGCAGACTGACAAACTATCATAGCTTGAGTTTCGAGTGCTACTTACATCTGTTTACTGAATCTTAGTTATTTGAAAATAAACAGAAGTTTCTTACCTTTTATTTAAGCATCTAAAATAGGCCAGCTTTGTTACAAAATGAAGACTAAAGTCAGTCCTGTTCGAGCCTGGTGAAGTCTAGAAAGCGATGATAAGTTAACACCATTCTGGTTGAATTTAGTTTCCAGCTTTCCAGTCCAGTTGTCTCCAACGGACTATGTTTATTGTTCATTTTATAAGAAAGCAGCTGGAGTAATGAGAGACGGTTGAGTGGAGTGGAGCGATGCAGACAGAGCGGGCCTAGGTGCAGCAGGCGCGCGCGGGCGGGGCGCGCGAGGGGCGCCGCTCGACGGCGATGCGCGCGTGGTCGGCGTCCGCGTCGCGGCCCGCCGTCTTGTCCAGGATGGCCTCGGCCAGCTCGGAGAAGGCGCGGTCGATGTTGATGTTGGCCTTCGCAGACGTCTCCATGAACCTGATGCTGTGCTCGCGCGCTATCTGCGAGGCATTGCTTGCTTTAGTTGCATGCTTTCCCAAAATTTAAATAATGGCTTTTCAGTCCAAGTTAGAGTATGGGAGGGTGTAATTCATTGGTCATATTAAAAAAGCATATAAAGTACTTACATTGATAGTGAAACTATCTCTCACCCATTCAATCAATAGGTCAAGTAAAGAAAAGAAAATATTTATATCTCATATGATAACATTCATAGAATTTACACTAGTGAATGCCTAACATAGATATTTTAGGTAATGAACTCACCAGCAAAACATGAAATTAGAATTATACCCAATTTCAGAATTCACGCTCGGACATGAGTGTAAGATAATAAGGTTATTGATAGTGCCTTTTCTAAATTAATCAATGCGTTTATGGCTTGTGCTACTAAGTAGCAACAAGCGCAAACACTCAGAATGATACAGTACTGTATCATTCTGTGTGAGTATACTCACAGCTTCTCCGCGCTCCTTGCTGACCACCCTCTTCTCCTCCATGTCACATTTGTTGCCAAGAATCATTTTCTCAACATCTTCATTTGCATGCTGAAATTATAATTTAGGCAATAAATCATTAGTATTGCAACCAGTGAATGTAGCCAACTCATCGTAGAGTAGACTCACTAATCTTATCTTGTATGCAACACTAAAGAGAAAGAATTATAACTACTGAGTGCATCCTTACTTTTGTCTGGTACCTGCCAGCAACTACTACTACCTACAAACGTTCTTAGCGTACCATTATAATATGCCTTGTGAGGAGGTATTTATGATGTTAGTTAACATATTAGTCAATACAGATCTTAATTAGGTACATGCCCAGTCGGCAGTACTGGCAAGATAGGAAAACAAGCTATTTTTTTATTGCTTCCAATACAAACATCCTACTAGAGACTCAAGGGCACTATAATGAGCCTCACCTAACGCACAATTAGCACATGAACAACGCACGAACCTCGTCTATATTTCGTAACCACTTGACTATATCATCAAACGTCTTTTCGTTGGTGATGTCGTACACGAGCATTATGCCCATGGCGCCGCGGTAGTACGATGTGGTGATAGTGTGGAAGCGCTCTTGGCCCGCCGTGTCCCATATCTGCAGCTTTATCTTCTTACCACGGAGCTCCACAGTCTTTATTTTGAAGTCGATGCCTAAGTTACAAAAAATATAAACAATAGATTACCTAACTAAATTTAGACTTTATGAATAAGTATTAAATCTCCTTTACAAGAAATTGTACCTAATAACATCAAAAGGCACTAGATATTGAAAGAAAGGTGTTACTTACCGATTGTGGAAATAAACGTCGTTGTAAAGTGGTTATCTGAGAATCTGAACAATATGCATGTTTTTCCAACGCCGGAGTCTCCGATGAGTAGCAGTTTGAACAGTAAGTCGTAGGTTTTCTTTGCCATTTTAGAATTTATTGACGCAAAAAACAAGAACAGAAAATCATCAAGTTTCAGCGATTCAAGGAAATTATATTACAAAACTTGTCTGTCATAGGGATGGGATGCCCGATCTGAATTGATTTTTGAGAATAATGCTGGACAAATAGATCGATTCACGGCAATACGATCTTCCAATTTTTTTAATCCATTCAACGGCTGATGCGATTCACCCCATAGAATTTTATATAGGTAGTCCCTACCCAGATCGAATCAAAAGATCGTATGAAAAAATCGAATTATTAAAAATCCTATCAAATTCTGGCCGGACCTAACTGTTTGGCCTTAAAATGCTCACGGATGGCCGTAATAGGCTAAATCTACAACGTTTATCAAAATTATTACTACTTCGGGCTTGATATTTTATTACTCACGATATATATTTATATACCTTTATTATTGTCATATTAAATTTACAGGAAACAATACATAATCTTAAAAATACATTTGTACATAATTCAATTAAACTAATGATAAAAAAGTGTCTATATCTAAATAAATAATATATAAAACCTTTTACCACACTGGTTCGAAAGAACTGGTGATACGATAAGAAGAAGTCAGACAGTCTGTAGTTACTTGTCACTTACGTATCCTATTATCAGCGTCCCTACTACGATGTAGTTTTTGCATTTTTTTTATTATATTTTGCACAAACAAATGAAACCAATGGCGGAATCTAGTATTTTTTTTAAATTACGATACGATCTTCCGAGATCGAAAAGATCGATTCAACGCCATATGATCTAGATCGTGGATCGATTCAAAGCTAAAGATCGGGTATCCCTAGTCTGTCAGTCAATCAGTCCAGCCAGTCATTTGTCGGTCGGCGCCATAGAGTATGTCGGCGCGCGGCTTATTCGGCGGTCGTCGTGGTCGTCGGAGAACCAATTTTTAGAGGATGTACCGTTTATCTCTACCTAATCTGTGGATGTACCATAGATTTAGTATGGTACCTCTTATATATAATATCTCTATGTACCTCTTTGCTACAGGGTGCCGGTACAAAAGTCACCACATGCTGTCCTTATTTGGCAAATGTAGGGTTTAGTGCGCTAGAAGGAGAAGAACAATTACAGATTTGTGCGCGCGTAACAATTTACACACAAATGCACGTACACTGTACACGAGTTTGGAGCTAAAGCTAGTGTGGACTGTGGAGTCATATCGACAGTTTGATGTCGATAAATTTTGCGCACAATAGTTTTTTAGCTCTCTGAAGTAGCTGCCCAGAACCCATTTTTGATACGCCTAAAATCGTGCTGTCTCGCTTACTCTACCAAACCTTCGCAATCGTCTATTGCACCTAACTTCAGAGAGCTAAAGATCCGTTGTGCTTAGTATACCTACGTAGTTTCTAACTTGGAATATCATTATAATATTCATATGTAATTATAATTCCTGCCTGTATCCACTACCTTTCCTGACCCCGTCCTAGTCCGCGATATTTCTTAACACATTGTTTCCTTAATTTTTACCCAAAAAATAACAATTTTCTCGTGTTTTACTAGGTTTTATTATGTAATTTCGGTGGCATTTTACTAATGAAGCTTTGGATACGTAACAGGAGATTTGGCAAATGGAATGGGGGAGTATTCAAGAAGATTTCTCATTTGACGAAAGATTTCCATCCATTGGAGTTTTGAAAGGACAAGCCGCTATGTTTTTTCAATTGACTCAAATTGACGTGACATATAATAATTATTTGAAGAAAGATTTGAAGTGAAGTCTGGCAGAATTGTGACAAACAAGTCGCAGAAGCCAATAATAAGAAGTGAAGTGAAGTGAAGTCAAAGTGAAAAGAAGAATAAATAAAATAAATAAATAAATAATGCTGGACTTTTCACACAGCATCATCTAGCCCCAAAGTAAGCTTGAGCTTGTGGTATGGGTACTAGATGACTGATAAACTACTTATATACTTTTTGTTTGTAAATACATACATATTATACATAGAAACACCCAGACCCGAGACAAATATCTGTAGGTCATACAAACATTTGTCCCGCGGCGGGGATCGAACCCGCAACCTTCTGCATCGCAGGCGGACCTTCGCCCACTGCGCCACAGAGGTCGTCAAAGAAGAAAGAATAAAAAGAAGAAGAAGAAGAAGAAACCAAGAAGTGAAGTGAGAGAGAAAAAGAAGAAGACTAAGCTAAGATGTTACTGATTGGGCGGTATAGCGACAAAGCCCTTTTCTTTTTATTGTTAAATAAAAATAAATAAATAAATAAATAACAATGAAAAATGGCGCATGCACAACAAGCGAAGAAAAAAAAAAATCTATGGTCTGACTTTTTTTTTTTGCTAGCATCCTTGTGTGTGTTGTGTTGTGTTGTGCCTTTCATTTCATCCATAGATAGAGTAAATTATATATTCCATCCATTCCATCGACACGACATCGAGCCAGCCATCCTTTAGTTTGTTTTGTGGAGCCAGCTTTCGTTCGTCCGTGCCGTGGCCTATGCGCGCGTTGTTTATTGATTTACCCTTCCTTTGCTTAGCCTAACGTTACAGGAAAAATCGATATTTAAAAATGATGTAAAGCGCACCACACCAAGTTTCTCAGTGAAAATTAGTCCTGTGACACCATAATGCATCGCCGTGGCGGGAAACGTATCCGGATGGATGATCCTCCACCGGAATACGTAAACCCGATGACACCTGCAACCCCGATGACCGATTACGGCGGACAGTCGGTGCACGAGCCGGAGACGCCCGCGACGCCCAACTACTCGGGGTTCAACGTCGGCGCCGTCGCCAACTCGACGGCCGCGCTGCTAGAGCCGCCGCGGGACGAAGCGGACGAGTCGCACCAGTCGGAGCCGGCCCAGCTCGAGGACGAGGAGCCGCGGACGCCGTCTCCCACACCCACGAAGCGAGTGACTCGCAGCAGAGGCCGACGCGGCGACGGTGCTTTCCCGGGCCGCCTGGCGGAGTCCCCGCCGCCGCCGCCGCTGCGCAAGCGCGGGCGCGGGGGCGGCCGAGGGCGCGGCCGCGGCCGAGGCGCCGCACCGCCGCCCTCCTACTCGCCGCCACCGGTGCTGCTGCCCGGGGATGATGAGAACAGTCTCTACAACATCCTGAGGTTCAACAAGAGTTCCATAAATGTAAGACCTTATTCCTGAATGGTATCCATTCTGATATATTCTTTGTGTTGATGGTTTTAAGAGCTCTGAATAGAAGCTACACTAGTTTCTATCAGAGTGTAGTTCAGTAAGAATCATCAACTCTGTTACAAATTATGTAATTGTAGCTATATTTATATTTTGTAGCTGAAATGAATGTGTACCTGTGTTTAGACCGTAGTGGACACATGGATTGAGGAGTACAAGACGCACCGAGACGTGGCACTGGTGCAGCTGATGCAGTTCTTCATCAACTCGTCCGGGTGCCGCGGGAAGGTCACCCCTGATATGGCACAGATGGACCACACTCAAATTATTAAGAAGATGACTCAAGAGTTTGATGAGGTTTGTAATTCACTCCGAGATTGTATGCAACATAATCATTATCATCTGTTTTGTTTTGAAGTTAAAAAAAAATTGCATTCAGTATTTATGTACATCAATCTAAAAAAAAAATGTATGTTTTAGGAAAGTGGAGAATATCCCCTGATTATGTCAGGCCAGACTTGGAAGAAGTTCCGTGCCACATTCTGTGAATTCATTCAAACTCTAGTGAAGATGTGCCAGTACTCTATCATCTATGACCAGTTCTTGATGGACAATATCATCTCACTGCTAACGGGATTGTCGGATTCACAAGTCAGGGCGTTCAGGCATACTGCTACATTGGCAGGTAAGACAACAAGCTGGAGCTTACAAAAGTTATTTTGAAATTTTAGTCAGCGGCAGATGGGATGTGTTTAATATTTGTTAAAATAGGGAATTCTCATATTCAAAGAAGAGCCCTTGCGATCAAGTCTGGCTATTTGGTCAACTTCAATAAAGCTGTTAATTGTGTCAACATAACTCTTCCCGGGAGGAAGATAAATGATAATAAAAAGCAAGAACGTGAAGCACAACATTTATTTCCAGTGATGAAGCTCATGACAGCTCTGGTAGATGTGGCGCTGTTGACCAGCATCAACTGCGACAACTGCCTGCGACAGTACGAGGCGGAGCGGCTGAAGGCTCGCGACAAGCGCGCCTCGGAGCGCCTCGAGGTGCTGGTCGCCAAGCGCCAGGAGCTGGAGGAGAACATGGAGGAGATCAAGAACATGCTCTCCTATATGTTCAAGTCTGTGTTTGTGCATCGATACAGGTTAGCTAGCACCAAACTATTTGTAATAACAAGTAAGTTCTTATGAGTCAGTGGCCAACTCTGGTTATTAGTAGTAAGACTATAGCATTCATTACATCACATGAACCATCTAATGGAAACATAATTTTGTCATTGACAGGGATACGCTGCCAGAAATAAGGTCAATCACCATGATAGAGATCGGCAGCTGGATGGAGAAGTTCCCTGCACACTTCTTGGATGATCTCTATCTCAAATACATCGGATGGACTCTTCATGACAAGGTACCTAACTAAAGTCTACCATAAAATCTAAGTTTTTCAGATAGCTCAGCTTATGTTAATGGTTTTAATGACATCATTTTGATTTGATCCCGAATGAATTGAAATGGTAAATTATGATTCACCTTTCAATATCATGTCTTTATGTTACTACTTGATCTGTTTTTAGCAAAAACAAAGTACAATGGATAGTACAATGGATTCTAGCAAAAATAAGTCACAATGGATCTTTGGCTGTCTGAAGTATCTGCGCAGAACCCATCTTTGATGACCCTTATAAGACAAAGACAGTGTTGATTAGCTGCCTCACTCACTCGCATATGTTTGTTGCATCGTTCTGTCTGCTATGTACTACATGCGCATAACTGCGCAATCGTTATTTCAGAGAGCTAAAGATCCACTGTGATTACTGTAAGTTACTTGTTAGTCTTAGCTGATGATAAGACTTGGAGACATGGTGAAAGGTATATGCTGTGTCCAGGTGGGCGAGGTGAGGCTGCGCTGCCTGCAGGCGCTGACGCCGCTGTACGCGTGCGACGAGCTGCGCGGCAAGCTGGAGCTCTTCACCTCCAAGTTCAAGGACCGCATCGTCTCCATGACCCTCGACAAGGAGACGGACGTCGCTGTGCACGCCGTCAAGCTGGTCATAGCTATACTCAAGTAAGCATACTTTCACTGCAGTCACTAGTCTAGTTGTGGCTTCAGGTTTTCGCTGCATGTTCTCTTGATGGATCTGTTGGAGCGAGGAGTTTGTTTTATTATTAGAGACTGAAGATGATCGAAGGATGCGAGTGCTACAGGTGCTACTACATATTCATCACTACAAAACAAAAAATCTTTTCACTTGTATTTTGATCATCGTCTAAGTTCAGTGAACTATAGTGTTTTTAGGTTGATGAATAGAATTTGCAACTTTTATTGCAAAAACAAATAGTTTAAATGTTATTTTCTAAAAGTGATCAGTCCTTTCTTTAAAAAGCTTTAAAGAATTCAGAAGTAGTAAGTTCACTCGGTTCCGGTAGGATGTAGACTAAAGCCTGTGCGTCCCGCAGGATGCACCCGGACGTGCTGACGGACAAGGACTGCGAGAACGTGTACGAGCTGGTGTACTCGTCGTGGCGCGGCGTGGCGGCGGCGGCGGGCGAGTTCCTCAACGTGCGCCTGTTCCAGCCGCCGGCCGCGCCGCCGCCGCCGCTGCGCTCGCGCCGCGGCAAGCTGCGCCTGCCCAACACCGCGCTCATCAGAGACCTCGTGCAGTTCTTCATCGAATCTGAGGTATTTTTAAAGTGAAAACTTCTTTAGGCGCGTTATGCAGTTTTTATATGAGTAAAAATTTTTGATTTCGCCTCGCGAGTCACGTGATCCGTCACCAGACTTACAAAGGATTTTTATGATGACACCGGCTTACTATACATACATAAATTGCGATCAATTGTCATCCCAATACAGCTCAACTAATCTCATTACGAAAATAGCTAGTAGAATAGTTACTTTTTGCACTTCATATTTTTTTGTACATTTTTTAAAGTTTAGAACCGTTTAAGTTTTCACTTCTGCCGGCACTCTCGGGGAGTGCCACTGCATTTTTTTTCTTTAAGTCTATAAAATCAGCCTTTCCATGAGAGATTGTTATTACAGTTGCACGAGCACGGCGCCTATCTCGTGGACTCCTTGATAGAGTCCAACCCCATGATGAAGGACTGGGAGTGCATGACCGACCTGCTGCTGGAGGAGGCCGGGCCGGCCGAGGAGGCGCTCGATAACAGACAGGTCAGTACCACATGATGAAGGACTGGGAGTGCATGACCGACCTGCTGCTGGAGGAGGCCGGGCCGGCCGAGGAGGCGCTCGATAACAGACAGGTCAGTACCACATGATGAAGGACTGGGAGTGCATGACCGACCTGCTGCTGGAGGAGGCCGGGCCGGCCGAGGAGGCGCTCGATAACAGACAGGTCAGTACCACATGATGAAGGACTGGGAGTGCATGACCGACCTGCTGCTGGAGGAGGCCGGGCCGGCCGAGGAGGCGCTCGATAACAGACAGGTCAGTACCACATGATGAAGGACTGGGAGTGCATGACCGACCTGCTGCTGGAGGAGGCCGGGCCGGCCGAGGAGGCGCTCGATAACAGACAGGTCAGTACCACATGATGAAGGACTGGGAGTGCATGACCGACCTGCTGCTGGAGGAGGCCGGGCCGGCCGAGGAGGCGCTCGATAACAGACAGGTCAGTACCACATGATGAAGGACTGGGAGTGCATGACCGACCTGCTGCTGGAGGAGGCCGGGCCGGCCGAGGAGGCGCTCGATAACAGACAGGTCAGTACCACATGATGAAGGACTGGGAGTGCATGACCGACCTGCTGCTGGAGGAGGCCGGGCCGGCCGAGGAGGCGCTCGATAACAGACAGGTCAGTACCACATGATGAAGGACTGGGAGTGCATGACCGACCTGCTGCTGGAGGAGGCCGGGCCGGCCGAGGAGGCGCTCGATAACAGACAGGTCAGTACCACATGATGAAGGACTGGGAGTGCATGACCGACCTGCTGCTGGAGGAGGCCGGGCCGCTCGATAACCGACAGGCAACACATGGCTGGCTGCTCACTACTTTTAATATTTTCTTGAATAAGAGTTATTATTATTACTCTTCTTAAGCGAGACCGAAAATTGGAAATGTATGCATTTTGAAAAGAAGGCCGATATTTAGCAATAAAATTATGATAATTTTACAGATGGCCTTATAAATTCAATTCTAAGAGGTTTTGTTAATTATGTTTGTAAATTATTTTTTTAAATTGAAGTAGCCTAGCAATCAAGATTTCTATATTAAACATATATATGCACTCAGTAGGATAAGTTTGACCACTTCAATTATTTTGTAATTATAATTTAAATCCAGTAAATCCATTGCAAGGTTCTACTTAAAAACTTATCAAACATACTTACGACAAAAGACACAATAGTGTATACACAACTACTGTGTTTCTTTTGATGTAAAGCATGTAATAAGTAGAGCATGGTATCCGCCAGGAGTCGTCCCTGATCGAGCTGATGGTGTGCTGCGTGCGCCAGGCCAGCACGGGCGAGCCGCCGGTCGGCCGCGGCCCGCTGCGCAAGCACCACAACGCGCAGACCAAGGAGCAGGCCAAGATACAGGCTAAGGTAACACAACATACATTCTGATTACAGCTCTTCTTCTCTTAAACAGGCGTTTGTCTGCGAAGAACACAATTTTGTATGGAAAAGCGCTTACTGCGCAGACAAACGGCTAACTTCACGAATGCCTAGATCTGTTGGGCGAACTGTACATCTCCTCATGTGACTGCCGCCAGTCTCGCTCGTTTCTATCTAAACTGTAGATGCGACAGGATCACACAGTCGGGATCTATCCCAAGACTCAAGATACTTTTGAAAATGAGCTATCCCTATACAGTGGAATAATATAATTTGTTAATTGTGATAGAAGATACTGAACTAAAATATTGATTTGGTATGCTTTGGTATCACACGACACTGACACATGTTATTTACTGACCGTAGAGGTTGTGCCGCTGTGACTAATATACGCTTTAAAGTTCCATTGATAATGATAATGATAGCCTTTATTAACAATCTTATATCTAAGACATTTCCTCTTATTTTCTACTTAATATTATGTACCTACTTCTACAGTTTAGGAATAGATACATAATTTTAATAGACACCGGTTTCTCAATTGTCTTGCTTTTCAGCATAGGCCTCCCCAAGAGTTCTCCATAGAGATCTATCTCCTGCCTTTCTAGCCCAAGTCGTTCCCGCCACCTCCTTAATATAAAGTTCCATTACATAGCTTTAATCAATTATGCAATGGAATTGAAAATACAAAAGCAAACTCCAGACATACAAAAGCAAACTCCAGACATTCCATCCTGCATCCGTGCTATTATTGTAATGCAGGTAGTGAGCGACGACCGCGCTAAGATGACGGCGCATTTCATCACGACGTTGCCGGCGCTGCTGGACAAGTTCGGCGCCGACCCCGAGAAGCTGACCAACCTGGTGTCCATCCCGCAGTACATGGACCTCGAGCTGTACACCACGCAGCGGCAGGAGGCGGTGAGCACTTGCTGACCGACCTCTATCGGCATACTAACAATAACCATACTTTCTAGTTTATACGTGTCGTAACTTTACGCCACGTTTATCAGTAAGGCCGTAAGACTATTCAAAATAACATCCAAGGCCTTGATTCATAATACAGCGGAATGCATTCGCTTCGGAATCGACCGACAGCAACCAATCACAGTGCAAGTAATGTCAAATTCGAATCAATATCTGCACTGTGATAGGTTGCTGTCGGTCGATTCCGCACCGAATGCTTTCCGCTGTATTATGAATCAAGGGCCAGTAATGTATCTGCGATGCCTGAAACGTATTCACTAAAAGCTACTAAGGCTGTGTCCCCAGTAGGCAAACTGTTAGCGGCCGATTGAGTTTGCGGCGTATCGATTTAGTACGCCCTTCCATATATTTAAAATGGAGTGTCCACAGTTTGCTAGTTTTGCGCTCACTGTACGCAGTTTGCCGCTTCTTTTTTTCTTTCTCTTCTTTCAGTCGGCCGCTAACAGTTTGCCTACTGGGGACACAGCCTTAAGCTTTCGTCATCAATCCGTTGATAAGCCCCAGTTGATAGTTTATTTTCGTATAGAACCTGACGCTCCTGCTGAACAAGATCCGCGACATAGTGAGCGTGCAGACGGAGGCGGAGGGCGTGGAGACGTGCGGCCGCACGCTGGAGGCGCTCTGCGGGGAGCAGTGCGGCGTCTACACGCGCTGCAACGTGGCGCGCGCCACCATCACCGACATGTGCGTCAACCGGTACAAGGAGGCCATGGACGAGTACCGCAGTCTCATCGAAGGGGTCGGTACCGCCTCATCACACACACTATCATATTCGAGAACACCTTGATGCAGCCGCACAATGGCATAGACTTATTATAGAGCTTGTATGATACTAAAATTTAAAGTAGAACCATTGAAATAATTATTAAAATTCTGAAGGAAAAGGTTGTGTTGTGTGTTGTGTGTATAAAGAGGCCCAGGAAACTGCCCTGAGAACTGTGGAGAGGGATGAGGCAGCTCTGCAGACAGGTCGAAAAGTAAAGAAGATCCTGCATGCGGGATGTGTGTAAAAGAAGTGCACGCTGAGATGACGAATAACAGAAAAAAGTGGTGAAGGGAAACATGTTGATTGAATCATTTTTTATTTTGCATGATAAATGATATAATGTTACATGTATATTCCCACTCATCAATACATCCGAAATTAAGATTTATTTGTTATTAAAATACGTCGTCTAAAAAAGTTGTGTGTATGGTTTTAGGGCGAGACACCGGACGCGGACGAGGTGTTCAGCGTGGTGAACTCGCTGCGCAAGGTGTCCATCATGTACCAGTGCCACAACCTCAACGACACCAACATCTGGGACTCGCTGTACGACGACCTGCCCAAGTGCCTCGCGCACAACGACAACCAGATGCCCACGCAGGTCGGGACACTAATTATTTGTAAACTTACTGGGGGCACGGGAGCGCCTTCGCCAAGGCAGAACAAAGAAGCGAGGCGATACCACCATCTTCTTGAAGCGCAGCACAGACCGAAGCTTGGCCGGCGGTGGAGTATAGTTCCCGTGTGTATCCCCAGGCGCTGGTGTACGTGGTTCGCGCGTGCTTCTACTCGGTGGTGTGGTCCCTGCACGCGCTGGAGGAGCGGCTGGCGGGCAGCGCGCCGCAGCCGGCGGTGGAGGAGGAGGCGGCGGCGCTGCGGGCGCGTCTGCGGGCCTACGCCGGCCTCTGTCGGGACATCGTGCAGCACGGCAGCACACACGAGCTCAAGGAGGAGGTACACCTCACACACGATAGGATCCTTCATCATCATCATCCACAACCTGACTTTGGGTATAGGCACTGCTGGGTATAGGCACTTAGTATCACTTAAGACACTGGCTCTAAAGAACTATTGACCCGACCAAACTTTTGAAAACCAGCTGTCAACATTCAAATACAAGTTTGTAAATGGGGGTTAAGCTTGGATCGGCTCGTAATCGATCGGGTGTCGGCTCTTGATCGCAAACTGAAGGTCCTGAGGCGTTACAAGATCGTTTCTTGTATACATAAAACATCCAAGAGATCCACACCTCACGACTGTCTAGGTACCGGAGTATTGATAAAAATGACAGTAATGACAGAATGTGCGGCAATCGGCATGGTGAGGCTGTTTCTATTTAGTTAAATCGACAAAGTCAGACTTGTATAATGCAAGAGAACATGTCGTGCAGGCGTACACGTCCCTGTGCGACCTTCTGATCGTGTTCGCGGAGCAGCTGGGCGCGGCGGGCCCGCTGCTCAAGTCGCTGGTGTACGAGCCGGACAGCGAGCTCGCGGACATGCTCAACCGGTTCATACAGGAGTTCGTCTTCGTGCATCACAACTACGGTATGTGCTCACATCTAATCTAATATAATCATTTATTGCGAAATATGGTGAAAGGTGCCGAACTAGCACGGCAGGGGACGAATCTAGGCATTCGTGAACGTTTGCAAACTAGGTGAATCTTACCATGATATGAAGTGACGTGTACTTTATAGGACCTTAGATCGAGAATACTATAGATGTAGCGTGACGTACAAGATCAAAGCTAGATTCTGTCCGCGTGACAGAAAAGTTTTAAGTTTAACCGATTACACCTTTTGCACCTAGTAATAAAGTCACAAATCCTCAAACAATTATCTTTTACTTACGATCTATTATTGAAAATGCTGTTATCTGTTATTTACCGAGACGGTTTTGCTGCGCTGACCCTAAATCGTGTTCGCAGTGAGCTCGAGGATCGAGCGGTTCCCGGATTAGTTTATAATCCTTTCAAATGAATTGGTTTGACCTAGTCCAAGTATTTTGTCATTTTTACCTAGTACCTATACAATTTTCAATATTATTCATGCACCTGTAAAGGTAAGTTTTGTAGGGCAACTTTAAGTACATGTATGTAACCTAAAACTTTTTGAATATACGATTATGATTATTTTTATTTATTAGTTAGTTCTGAACTATTTCGTTCGTCGACGAAGTTGAAGTCGATACCGTAAAGAATCATGACGATCACTCAGTTTCGGCCAAGCTTTTTGGTGGAAAATCTTCAGAAGTCTCCGTAATTAAATGTACAGTACATAGCCAAGTGGTCAGTGGCGCTTTCTTATACGATATTATAAACTGCACATCGATACGAGTAACTTTACGAACACCTAGATCCATTCGACGTAGTGTTACGTCGTACGTCAATTCTGCTATTGATTTAAAAACTAGGGAATAGCAGCAAAAATAGATTCTGCGCAAATCTTGCTGCAGATACGCAAACTCATACAGATGTGTGTGTGTACAAATGTGATGGGTGTAAAGATTTTCTGTTTTGTCTGTTTTCATAAATTGGATTTTTGTGATTGTTTGTAAAATAGAAATTTGCGGTGTGGTGCACTTTAATTAAAATTTGGGATATGATTTGATAAAAATTTGGTAATGCAACGATTGGGAAGGCGTGCTCGTAACACTGCGGTATATTCAAACAGTCAGATAAAATATGCATTATTTGTTATTTCCGCTGTATCGCAGAGATCACTTTAAAGCACTGGGGAAAACAGCATGTTGGTAAAGATTATATTTTTATAGTGTTAACGTCACACTGCGGATGCACTAAAGATTTTAAAATGCATTCCGGAAATTGCAACTGCGCGGGACTTGAACCTTCGAAAAATTCCACCTGCACGGGACTTGAACCCGCGACCTTTACTGATCCGTGATCAAGTCCCGTATACATCCCAGGGTGCAATTTTTGGAATGCCTTTTAAAAATCTTTAAGCATGTTGGTATAAGTATTTTCTATCGTCTGTCGTTCCGGGTCTTGGCGGAAAATCTCCTAATTAGTCCATGATTTAAAGAATGAGACAATACATAGATAGAGAACGATCCCAGCTGTGGACGGAGACGGGGAAAAATGCTAGTTAACAGACGACAGATGAACAGAACAATGCTGGCTGTCACGTCTGCAAACTTTCGGCTTTGAGAGGTACTCGAAAGGAGCTATAGGAGGGCAGACAGGGTCAGGGGCGGGCAGTAGCGTAGGCAGGCGGTAGGCAGCAGGGTCTCGGTGATGCGATAACGGCGCGGTATGTTTGGTTGCATGTCGGCGCGCGGCGGCGGCGCTGCGTGGCACGGTAAGCGCTAGACGACCCAGGCCGGCGATTTTACCTTAGTAATGCACGCCGCGCCCCGCCCCGCCCCGCCGCGCCCGACTGACCCCGCTCGCATCGCTCTCTCTCGCTCGTTTCTTGTGCTCCAGCGACAGCTCTCTCTTTCCGTCGAGTAGGTTTGCGTCAGTCGGCGGTGGCGGAACCCTTCGGCGTACAATAACCGACCCGAGATGAAGCGAAACTCCCCCTAGACCGTCCGCGGAGGGCCGAGAGTTTCGCTTCCTCGCGGTGTTGTTTGTTTTACGGTCGTCGGTGTGACGTCAGGCGGGGCGCGGATAATGCATATTTTTGTCTCGACTTTCGACGATGTGTCGCGGCTTCGATGAACATAACATGGCTCTTCGCACATTACTAAGGGAAAATTTGTTGAATCTGGCTGCGATTCGATCCCGGGGTCGATGCCGACCCGACCGGCCGAATCAGAGCGGCGACGTGATCCCGCGAGGCCGGTCCCGCCCGGGATCGAGTCGCACCATCGATGTCCACTGGAGTTATGTGATTTTGAGCATGTCTTGTGCAGTGTATTCTTTTTGGTTGCGTTCACATCATCGGCATCAATGATTTCTTCCGACTGCTATGACACACCGTTAACGTGGGAATCAGGCTTTTACTAAATTTCTCGAAGCGTATACTGCGACTAATAGTGCGATAGCCGGCTATCATCCGATCAGCTTGTTCAGTAGAAAGTAGCGCGATGCATGACTCACGGCCTCCCTCGAGTGAGTCACGCGCACTCGAGCGGGGCGATCTCTTGTGGTGTCTCATGTCGATGACTAGGCGCTCGGGGACAACTCGACTGGGTCGACGATAAGCTTCCAAATCTCAATAGCCGTGATAAATCATTCCAATATCTATGCGAGATTATCTCGGCGTGTGCCGTCCGTGATCGTCTTAGTCACGCTCTAAAAACACCATTCAATCCGATCATTCACCTGTAATAATTACGGCATCGATGGAATCAAGTATCATATTGATGCATCGACATCACAAGAGATGCTTCGTAGCACGATATCAGTAGTTGTTCGGGCGCTGGGCTGACGCTTGCGGGTTGCAGATGGTCAAGACGAGAGACGCATCGAGGAGCTGCACAAGCGGCGCAACTTCCTGGCCGCCTACTGCAAGCTCATCGTGTACAACGTGGCGCCCATCCGCCGCGCCGCAGACGTCTTCAAGCATTACATCAAGGTACAGCACCGGTAACATCACGACAACTTACGACAACGTGTATTACGAGGTGATCCTCGCAATACACGTTGCTGTATGTTATAAAGGATAAGATCATATCATATCATATCAAATATGTATCTGGACATGACCTTGACTAGCCCCCTTAGACATCTCCTAAGGATATGGAAGAAGTAACATAAAAAAAGATCTGAGAGAATGTCTACCGCGCCTTGAGGATACAGTTACAGTTGAAATAGTATCGATAATTTATTTATTTATTTATAATAATAATAGAATACCCTATGATGGAACATTCCAGTGCTATAACGACTATGGCGACATAATAAAGGCGACTCTGAGCAAGGCGCGCGAGATCAACAAGCTGAACTGTGCGCTCACCATGCAGCTCGCCATGCAGGCGCTCTTCTCCGAGCTGGTGCAGCGACACCAGCCGCTGCACCGACAGCTGCCGGACTTCCTCGAGCTCAAGGTATGCCCACCTGCTTACAACTGTCTTCTGGAGTTCAAACGCTGCCTGGAGATAAGAGTTCATGTTAACCTCCCTGCATACCTACAAGTAAAGTTGAAACTTAGAAAAGGCGATTCTGATGTCCCTTTGCGAACACAGTTCGGGCAAAGGTATCTTTTAAATTATCTAACATCTAGAAGGTAATGATGAAGAGTCAATGTCTGTTCGTTCCACTATAGCGCCTAATTAGCTTATCCTATTTGAACGAGTCAGGTGTCAATCGATCTGTTACGATAGTCAATGAGACGATCCAGTCGTTCTCTCCCTTGTTATCTTAACAGGGTCCTTCCGGATGCACTTTGAAACCAAGACTGATCGCCGACGCCACATCGCATTAATGAGTATCACATGATCCCCGCAGGAGCTGGCGAAGCGCTTCAGCGTGATGTTCGGTCTGGACGCGGTGAAGAACCGCGAGGCGCTGACGGCGCTGCACCGCGCCGGCATCGCCTTCGCGGCGCTGGAGCCCGCGCCGCCCGCGCCGCCGCCACACCTGCTGTTCCTGGAGCCGCTCGCCGAGTTCTCGGGGAAACTGCTGCGCCAGGACAAGCGGCAGGTGCTCAAGGTGAACACCCGGCACCTGCATTCTACGGACCGAACATTTAGAATTTTACATCTAGTTACATCATATGAAATGAAGTATACCATTACCGGGTACAGTTCGATGGCATAATCTTAAGTGGTTCTACTCCACTTTGTTCGCGACCGATACTGTAAGGCCTCGTGCGCGGAGGCGAGGGGCGCTGCAAGTCGCAAGTCGCACCATCCGCTGCTGTTCAACGTTACTTTAACGGATGACATACGAAGAGTTGGCTCGGGGTTTTCAGCTTTCATCGAGTAATTGTTGTGTTCCAGTTCCTGGACAGCCGCATAGCGCACAGCGTGTCGTGGGGCGAGGAGTGGGCCCCGTTCGTGTCGTACCGCGCCTCGCTGCTGACGGACGCGCCCGACGAGCGCGCGCCGCCCGCCGCCCGGCGGCACTACACGCGCCGCGCACGTACGTACACCTATACACACGCACAAATACACACACTCGTCAAATAACACGCAATTTTCAAAACACACACACACTCGTACACATACATAATTTTCAAAACACACACTCGTACACACACACACATTCTCATACAAACACACACACACATTCTCGTACAAACACACACACACATTCTCGTACAAACACAGACACTCATAGACATAGCTCACACAGGCCAACCTACCGTGCCTATGGAAATGATCACAATAATAAAATTGTCTGACATTATACTGTTACTTGACTAACAATTCCTTGAATTGAACATTTTATACTAGGACAAAATATACACTTCACTAATGTAATACGTTTTAAAGACGAATAACTTTCCAGGAGGGCAAAACGAAGAGGAGGAAGGCGAGGAGAACCCAGAGTCTGACCAGGAGCACCCGGGGTGAGGCTCCACAGAGTTACTTGTAGTGTAGTGTGGTGTAGTGTAGTGTAGCCTAGTCTAGTGTACGAGTAGTGGAGGCCGGTGGAAGAGTCCGCGTCCAAATGTTCTAATTCAAAGCATTTATTTGTGATACACAAGTTTTAAAGGTGTTAGTATTTTATTATCGTTTATTGCGTTCATTTTACTTTGATTAGCGGCCCATCCGGGCTTATATTGAAGCTATCACATTAATAACCATCATTAGCTTGCACTCGAGCAAAAAACGTTTTTTTTTCGTTTCATCTATTTTCGTCAAGCAAGAAGAAATACATTATTTTAAAAATATATTTTTTTATGATTTTTTTGTTAGAGAACTTAATCTAAATGAATTGTTGAACTTAGACGCATGTAATTCGGACCTAACACCGCGGCCTTATAGCGATTCTGTAATATAAATAATATTTTTATTGACAAGCTATTGTTAGCAAATAAATTAATATAAATGAATTATGGGCCTTATCTTTGTACGGAAGTCTAAAATGTGCTGTTACAATAATCATGTGTATGTTTAAGTATGAACTATGGTAATTTATTAAGTATTTTTGTATTAATATCTTTAATATGAATGAAAATGTGGAGTAGTTAAGGAAATAAGATCGTTATTCGGAATGTTTGAACTAGTTTATAAGGAAAAATATTTTTTTATAATAAATGAACTTATTATTATGTGTATTTATTATTTACTCACATTAAACCGACCTCGATAATACATACAAAAAATTTATTTAAAAAATTTAAATACTAAAATACTGCGTGGGAATAGAGTCGTGATCCTGATTTTTCAAAAAGTAAGTGCATGAACGGGTAAGTCTAAATCGTCAGCATGTCGTTGAAAATCATCGGTAAACTTTCCTTTGGTTGCTAAATAAATAGCTTTAAATAAACAGTTGCTAATTAGAAATGTAATTTAATTTGCTATACATCATTTGGTTGATATAAAACTTTGATCGACCACACGGCTGATTCACTCAATGTTATCCACTTATTTTTTAGCTTCAAAGCTGTGCACACGAACTTAAGGTTGATTTTCATAACTATTATAGAGGAGAATAGACAGTCTCAAGTGGCGTTTCTTAGTTTCTACTTCGGTTGAGGCTCAACCGAAGTAGAAACTAAGGAACGTCTATTTAATACATCTATATATCAGTTTGTTCGATAAGTACATTGTAAAAATTAACTGATAGTTTGCACATCGTTACATTCAGAGCTTCGTATATCAATGTCTATTCTCCTTCTAAATATGAAGCCTTTTCTCCATCGATGCCTTGTACAGTACGCACAACCAAACTTTATCTCTCTGAAGCTCGGTGCACCAAACGATTGTACAGTACAGTAACATTGTATGCCTAGGAGCGCGCGCCGCGTGCGCCTGCCGGTGCGCCGCTGGAGCGCGCGCATGCCGCGCTGCCGCCGCGCCCCCGCCTCCCCCGCCTCCTCCCAAGAGCCCTCCATCCGCACCTCCCCCTCCGCCACCGCCTCGCCCTCCCCGCGACCCTCCCGTCGCAGCGCGAGGCTCGCACCGACGGAGAAACTCGAATCCCTCCCGATGTCCTCGAGCTCGCGGCGACCGTCGAACGCGAGCGATGAAGCGACAACCCGCCGGGAGCCGAGGTCGCGAGCCGCCCTCGGCTACAACGAGGCGAAGGTCGGCGTCGTCGCGTCTCGAAGGAGGAACATCAGCTCGTCGTCTGAGAGTCCGCTGGCGAAGCGGCTGCGGATGTCGGATGCGTCGGATCAGAGCCGCGGAGACCCTGGCGGGTCGAGGAATGCTTACGGCGATTCGCCCAGGTAAGTTTTTATCCATCTTTAGCAAACCTTCGTTTTTACATTTCCACTCCGTAAAGTTTAAGTTTGATTTGAATATCAACCGGAAAACACGCCGGTATTAATATAAAAAATATTGTGAATTTATTTAACTTCTCGATTTAACCAAAAAGTCATTTTGAAAATGAGTGATTCCTGTAATCAATATCATGGTTTTCACATTTACGCATAGTTTTAATTGAAAGCATAAACGTAAGAAACGAGTGATACGAACCCACAGGTATTTGTAGCAGGTACTTGTATGTTAGTCACGGAAACAACAAGATCAACCGCACTGTGGTGTATGAGGCACCGCTACGTCACCGGTGCTATTCCTATCCATCACACCCTCACACCGTGTTAGACCAGAACCATGATAAAGCGATATTTTCCCTCAGTTTTGGATGTGTTAGACTTCTCTATCTTTGGAACCTGCAGATTCATGACCAATAATTTTATCTTTCGGATGCTTCTCCTTGCACTGTTACTATAATATCTTTTCATACGTTTTCCAAAGCATTATGAAAAGGAACTTTAAAGTATTCATAGACTCTTTCTAACGTATACATCACAATGCCAAGACAGAGCTCTTTGTCCTCAGTCAATTTCCGGTCAAAGTGTATGTGTTTGGTCAATGCGAAGAGCGAGTACGAGGTCGTTTGTAAAATATGTGTGGTTTATAGGTCAGCGTCGAGCGTCAGCGTGCCGGCGGCGACGCGCTGCGTGGTGGCGGCGCTCGTGCACCGCGCGCCGCTAAGGTAGGTCTGCACCGCACTATACAGGCAGAAAAAAAAAAGCTTTTGTATGAAAAATCATAAACAGACCGATGCCCGGACTGCAGCAGTCCGGCACCAATCGTCTCATTTGAAAGCGCCCCTATATGACGTCATCAGAATACGGTGACATATGCCACCTTTCTTATGATACCAACTGAAAATGCGACGCGTACGACGCTGACAAATATACCTTCATCATAGCAGTATAGTAAGCACAATGGATCTTTTCTTTAGCTCTCTGAAGTTAGGTGCGATAGACGATTGCGCAGGTTCTGTAGAGTAAGCGAGATAGCACGATTTTAGGCGTCATCAAAAATGGGTTCTGCACAGCTACTTCAGAGAGATATGGAACGCTTGTACGTATTGTACTTCGGTCGAGCGTACTACTGGAAATACACGGTTTTATGAGTCCGTTTGCTCTGTTGATGTCGGCAACTGTTTGCAGGAGCAGCGGCAGCGGAGACATGTCGCTCACCTCGCCGGCGACGGAACACAACGGTACTCCGTAGTGGAACAACGACGGTCAGACATCCGGAAGCAAATAGTTCAATTCCTTAGAAGATGGATTACCGTTGCGATCCTGATATTTTCTTTGAACTACGCTACGTTCACGATTCAGCCATGGCCGAGGTTACTATGTAACAAATGGCTGTAGTATCTAGTAGATCGAACTGTTATGTTTGTGTTCATTCCAACAAAGTTGATTTTGCTAAAAGCGAGTTGTTAAGTTGAATATTTGCTAGCATTTTTAGTATTTACACCCAAGTGTATTGTGTATTTTTGTATGATTACATATACTTTCTACTTTTTGTATTTATCTATTTTTATTCAGTATCTGCTGTTGCATGTTGTGAAACATTCATATTCCGAGCCGTTATTCTACGAGGACAGGCACAACCTGATTAGGTAGAACCTGATATTGCTAGACCGGATATTGATAATATGATATTGATATTGATATTGATATTGCTAAACTATATTTGTCTGTTTTTATTATATAATCTAAAGCGACATTATAATAAAAAAGAGTAATCTGAAAAACATAATTAAGTAGGTAAAGGCTAGTATATATTGTCTGTGGTAAAGGTAAGTAGATAGAGAGCGTTTATTGTGTAAAAGATCACATTCTTTGTGAGTAGTGTTTTAAATCTTAAATAGAAAAAAGATAGATTTTTAAACTACATAAAATATTTATTTCTCGCTTTTGGAAGTTTCACGTTTCCTCCTCGTAGAGAGGGTCTATTAAGTAGAAGAAGCTTTTGATTTCGAGGAGCTGAAGGAATATTTTTACCCAAAAAAAAAAAGAAAAATTTCACTAACCTTTAATTTTTACATGCAACGAGTGAGATGAACTTCGGTAAGTATCGAAGGAGGTAAGTTGTATACATTTAATTATTTAATTGCCTACAAATTAATATAATGAGGAAAACCTTATGTCTAGTAAACAAAAGTCAGCATGATTCCCACGGCAGCGATTCCAATGACGTAGCGTAGAGAACTTGCTCAAGCAAAGTCCGCAGTCGTCACAAGAATCTCTGACGAGGAAACAATAACCTATTGACTGTTGGCAAACTTCTCGGTGGGAAATGTCGCGTGTTGCGTAATTTTCGGTGTACTTTGATCTTGTTTTGAGGAGCTCTTAGTATGCACCAGTCATACCGCCATGTTGTAGTTTCACAAGTCCACGTCCTTGATGTTTTAAAGTTTGATACGTATAAAAGAAGTTATTGATTCTTCTTCTGCGGCCATGGAATTAAAGAAAAACATTAACAACTACACTCATGAAAATAAGTCTTATGTTATGGCGTTAGGGTCTCGTTTCGTGTGCAAAGTTCTCTTACTCTACGTTTTTCTTTTTCCTTTAACTCTTCTACTGAGCTGTTTTAATAAAGAAAAACGTATTATTCAGCCGTTATGGTGAATAGACAACTCAAACAGAAAGTTTATCTTCGTTTTAGCGTTTCTTAATTTTTTAAAACCGTAAAAAAAATCAGGTTCCGGCTTGTGATGACTGATTTCAGATTAACGATATAATTATCAAAATCGGATTAAATTTTTCGCGGACTCCAACATATAAACATGGACACCCATTATAAGGAAGTTTTGGTATCTTTCGACCTAGTAGCACTAGCATATTGCTCTGGCTTCGTTCCATGTTGCATAGCTATTAAGTTATCTTGTTTATCATGAAACGATCGTGCGGGGCGTGGCCTGCGCCAGCGCACGCGCCCCGCCCGGGTAGAGGGGGCGGGGGCGTCCCGCCCACTCTTTATCAATGCACTTGATTTTCTACATAATATTATTTGTTATAATAATGCTCTTCTATGCAAGATCATGAAACGTTTGATGAAGTTTTTGAAAAGTTTATTCTTTTGATCTACATATTATAGTTGAAACATTTCAAGTTTTTCATAAACATGAGAAATAAACAGTTCCAGCTAGAGTATGTGCCTGTATTTCGTCAATGTTTCTCGTAAACAAACTAATGTAGGTCATTGAAATGTTCCCCGGGGGCGCCGCCGCCGCCGCCGGGACCAGACGCGCTCGGCCTTGAACTTCCTCTAGGTAGTTACTAATTTACGATTGACATATTATTTTCTAGAATTCGGTTTACATAGAACCATCATTACTTTTCTTCAAAACTATAAGTATTATCATTTCTTCCTGAGAAAAACAAAAATTCCCGCAACCTTATGCATCACCGATGGGCCTTTGCCATCTGTACCACAGAGGATGTCTAGCAAAGTTGTGATCTATGTTTACGACCTCCCCGTCTGTAGGTTAGTAGGTACTTACCGTTGGTACGCATAACGCCAAGCAACTTGGTAAAGGATAAAATACGTATTCAACGAGAAAATAAATACTAAACAATTTGTGTTAAGACTTGCGGAGTACCTATTCTTCGCAGTCGTAGGGGGCGCGGGGCGCCTGGCAACTGTCTGTCTCAATAAAAATGTTGATGAGCCCTAATTTGAAGTCAATTGCTGGATTACCTACCTACTTAACAGTCTAATGTTTATCGATATCGATACCTCGATGTTTATCGAGATCGACCTACTATTTTGCTTAGATAGTAGTTCTAATCTATTACATTCAAAAGACTTCATCGACAAAGTTATTCATGCTCTGTAGTTTAAGCAAAGTGACAAGGAAAACGAATTGCTAAGTACTTATCTTTTTTAGTCCAAAACCAGTCTTTAATATTTATGAAAATAATTAGATATATTTCATAGATACTCTTGACAATGTTATGGTTATCGAAATATGTGTATCCTCTACCGAATTGTGGCTAGTGAGTGACGAAGAGCGGGCGACTCACTCGCCGAGTACCTACCTTACGTGACTCATGTCTGTTACTTTACCTTTTATAAGCATAACTAGACAGTCTAAAACAGGTACTTCTAATAACCTAATCACATTATATCTACCTAAATACTGACGATGATGACAAAATTATGTGCTATCAACACAAAATGTTGAATGAAGGTCTATTCATCCTAAGATGTGTGTAGGTACTTACAGTAGAGCCTCCAGTTTCTTCGAAACATACTGACATGAGCTGACTGACCATAGACTTGGCAAGACATGATTTAGTGTTACTTATAACTTGTCATGAATCGTATTTTTTTACGATCCAGTAGCGCGTGACAAATATTGGGAGAGACTGTTTGTTTCTACCATTACACATCTTCAAAGGATCTGGAATACACAAGAGGTAATGTCTACCGCGCTTTGCGCGATACTGGACAATATAGTCGTGATCCTGGTTTTACTGTTTTTTACTTAGTCGTGCTAGTTTGAAGTTTCGTCTTGTAGATACGATCACGTACGATACTAAATAAAAACATAACCCTCCCTTTGGCAGTACGGGTAATTTTATAAAAAAATATTTAAGGGATTTCTGCTTAACGACCACATCACCCAAAATGAATTAAAACACCACTTTTAAACAATGAATGTGCTTGTAATTTGTCTTATATTATAACAGGTAGAATGGAAGGGTTTTTAACATGCTTTTCCTAGCTTGTCTCTATGTTTTTTTAAGTTGACTCCATAGGTAGGTATTTATTGATTTTAACCGCCGAGCATTAGTGATGCAGGCTGTAGTGTAGCATGGAACAAAAAAATGTTGTGAAATATCAACGGAAGCTTTCCTATTTGTGTGCTGGAGCAATTACAGTTCTTGCATCATCATCACCACACAGTGTTTATTGAGACCACGTTGCAGCGTATGCTATCATTCAATTTTACTGTTTGTTACAATTCTTTCGTCACAGAAATTCATTTGATATTTCTGGATTCAATAAGGCTCGTAGTGCTCAATGCTCATAACTCATGGCGATGTCCTATCGACGGCACTGGGCCGAGCTACGCCGACGACCGACGGCGCGTTAGGCCTAACTTTAACTAAACAAAACTTTTTGGACGCACAGGTTATTAAAACAATTAATGATTTATCTTGCTAATTTGTAGTCACAAAGCGGGTCCTATAATTTAGAAGTGGTTTTTAAATAATATATAAATTACAATTTATAAACAACATTTTATTAAAATACCTGATACAGGCAATATCCTGGTCAACAGTTCAAGAAGCTCAGCGAGCTCATTAATAATAAATAATTAACCTAACGATCAAGTCTTTTGTAGCTTATCATTAATATCTTACACTGGCATGTATCACAACCATCGAACAATACAAAACAATAAATTACCTAACTAAGCTCGCGCCAGCACGAGCTTTTTAAATTAAATTAATAAATTAGTTAAATTATTAGAGCTAATAGGTTCTAGTTTGTCTGAGGCTAATAGTGAGATGACGTCTTGGTGAGATACGTTCGTATACGTAGTTTAGTTATAGGAACTTGTGTCGGTGGTGCACGTGCGCGGCGGGGCGGGGCGCGGCGGGTCAGCGCGTCTCGTGCGCCGACGTCTCCTCGCGGATCATGCAGGTGCAGCCGACGAACACGGGGAGCTTCACCAGGTCGTCGCTGCCGGTGTTGGTGTAGCGCACCAGCACGTAGTCGCGGATGTTGACGCACTGCGTGTTGAACAGGTGGTGGCGTTTGTGGCAGCAGGCGTGGGTCATCTTCTCGCGGTGGCAGATCGGGTTCGGGGTCTCTCCGCAGCGCAGGATCTTGATCCGGCGCGGGATGCGGTACTCGTCCTCGTCGATCTCCTCGCGGATCGGGCACACGGACGTGTTCAGCACCTTCGCCAGGTCCATCACGTCGTGGGCGGGCGCCGCGGTCGCCAGCGCCGCACCGGCCACCACCAGGGTCATGAGTGTCACGAAAGACATTTTGGATCAGTTCGGTTTCGATAGTCGGGAGCGAGCGGTAGCGAGAGAGCACGCGTCACCGGTTCAGGTTTGCGAGTGAATAGTGTCAGGTGGCGGCGGAGGCTTATATGAGAATCGAAGATGATTTCCACCACGCGCCTGGCCGGCGGCGCGCGGCGCGCGGCGGCGCCCGGCGGCCGCGCGCGGCACTCGCGCCCCGCGCGTCTCGCCGAGCGCACGTGCCGCGGGAACTTTTACAAGTGAACAGTGAACTCTACCAACCGAACTGGATTTAATCGCCGATTGCATTGACTATGGATTGTCCGTGAAGTGCTAGTTTTATGTGATATGTTTGATCTAGTTTTAAGTGAGTTAGTTAAAATAGTGTCTAAAAATAAGGTATTTAATTTACTGTCGAGTGCGATGTAGTGCGGTCGGGGTGGTGGGCACACTGCAGGCTCGCGGATTGGTCCCGCGCACCGAGAACCTCCTCCATCGCGGCGGCGGCGGCTCCTCTCGCCGCAAGTGTCTATACCTTGCGGATCGTCTGTCGGAATTAATTTGAAACGAAATGGTTTTTTTTCTGGTCAAAATGTGATTGTGTTCATAAAAAAACTTTTGTTTAAAACGAATTTATGTTAAAGGATTCTTAGTCGTAGATAAATAGTTAGATAAATAAGCAGCGAAAGTTTAAAATATCGAAAGCTCTACGCTCTACGGGAGCGCTACGCCGTAGCATTCTGATAGGTGCGTAGAACTTTACCGTTATTGTTTACCATTGTTAGGATTACAAACGTGGTATGTATTATTTTATTATTGGTGGTTGTTATTGTTTGTGATTACACAAATTATAGTGAATTATAGATGTTCCTATGGAGTACGGTTATCCTCTGACCATTTGTATTTTATAATATTAAAAAACGTTTTGGGCTACCGTACTCTAAACAGATTCGATTACTTTATTTTATGTAATTAGTTTGGGCGTCATTATAGTGGTTGTTTGCCAATTTCACACTCTTTATAAATTGGTGCGCTTGTAAAAGTAAATTGTTGTGATATAACTTTTTAAACTATCATGGTTACACTACAACGGGATTGAAAGAAAAACATTTTAGTTAAAAAGAAAGTGCTACGTTTCAATGAGAGCGCTACGCCGTAGCACCTGCTACGAGCTACGGTTTCATTCATTTGTTTACTATAATGCTATTGTACCAAGTAAGGAGATAACAATACTTTCTTGGTCTGGACTATGGAGGTAATTGAAACATTAAACATTATAATTCAAATACAAATTTTGATATTCTACATCCTCAATAAACTCAAAGCCCTGGGAAACACAGTTTCAATAAATCTCTAGCTAGAGTCATCTCATTGAGTTTCAAAACATAAGTAAGTGAAAACTGAAAACAAACAAACAGGCAAAATCACATATTTATTATGTCGTCACATTTTTCGACGTCACAATCTCTTGACCACAAGTCGGCCACAGCTAAGTACCTACACTGGGCAGCGGTACACCTATACCTACACGGAACACATGTTGCTCATTCATAACATAGCAAGGACTGTGACCGGTAACTGACTGATAAAGATGTTGAACGTTTTAAATTTTAGTATTTAATTTGTTGTGAAAAGTATTTGTGTTTAAAAAACTATTTTATTCTTAAATCTTAATAAATAAAGTAGAAATGTCACATACCTAGTTAAAGAAAGGTGTAACAGATGTATCGCACGGCCAGCTCGGCTCACATGCTCCGGAGTCAGGGCATTTAGACAAACCAGCAACCAAACACTGATAAAAGTACTTATAAAATAAAATAAACCTGCTACAGTAACAGTTGTCAATGAATGGATTTATGTTTTCCTTCATCTACGCCTCATTAATTATTTCGCTTGATTTATAATTGTAAGTAGGTACATATAGTAATAAGTTTCCTCAGTTTTATTATTATTAAATAGCGCTGCGTCTGTCGACATTGAATAAATTAATAATGATAAAAAAAGTTACTTGTTTACGTTTTGTTGTAGTAAGATACATTGTATAGCTCTATAGAACTAATTATACCTAAAATTGTATAAGTACTTAAGTTATATGAATGAACCTACGAGTACCTTTATTTGAATTATGTATTTGGTAGGGTACACAAGTAGGGGACTTGTGTAAAATATAAAAAACCGGACAAGTGCGAGTCGGACTCGCCCACCGAGGGTTCCGTACAAAGGACTTAGTAGGTACTTATAACAGTACAAACTGTTGGTACTACCACAGAATACAGAAAGGTACTACGGACCTACATAAATACACCAAAGATACGATATGAGAAGGGATTTTATTTTTTAATCTTTCGTCATAAATCGAAAACTATAGTCTTCTTTCTTTGGGGTCTTAGGGGTCAGAGGCATGTCCAAATACATTATATTTGATACATGCCCACTTATTGCACTTGTGTAACTGTCTCTATTTAAGTTTAGACCTGATCTGTTTTGTTATTTTATACTTAGATTTTAAACAGTGTTTTCAATAAACTTACGTACATAAATATTTTAAATTATTTGTTTAATTGACACCCTCTTGTTAGAACTTGTCTTGGCTGCAGCTGCAGGTACCTAGTGTACCTACCACTCAGGAAGTCAAAAGATTATTTAAATGAGATTATGTAACCGTACTTAGTGTTTTGTGAAGATCACAAAGAAACCAGAATGCTTGTTGTAGCTTGTCGACTTGCAATAACACCCTTGTTTGGTTACATGTACTATCTGTAACAATAGATCAATACAAATGGCTTCATCCTTTCCTTAATAATGAGCAATAAGTATTATATTCTTTGCGAGAAAAGTCAGAAAAAAATCAGCAACACCTATAACGGTTGTTCACGATGTGAGGTAATGCTAAATTGCCTACATTCTGCAATTCTGCATGGCACCAACAGATCTGCAATAGCATCCGAAATCCTGATCCAATTTGATCAAATAAATTGCAAGAAGCCCTTCTAATCAAAGATACTACAATTATCGAAGATAATAATATAATATAATATAAACATTTATTGATCCAACCAAAATACACACTTAAATGTAGTCCTGACTCCCAAACTAGGGCTACCTCTATGTCAGGAGTCAGTTCCTTCCCATTATTGTTACAAAACAATGGTTGCACTTCACAATGTTCATTACAATTTGAGAAAATCACAAAGAATAATAAAAAAGATTATTATTAATGAAGCCACATCACTAAGGTTAATGTATGAGTTTGTGTCATGTGTTAAGTAAGTTAGTAGGTGCTATCTCATAATAGCAAATAAATCCTCAACCTCAGTGTAGTTTAATTTTAAAAGCCAATCTGTTAATCTATTTTTAATTTGGAAGTTGTTTAGTTCTCTGATATGTAATGATGTGTTGATTTTATTGTAGATATATGGAGCAGCATAATTGTAGTGTCTTCTTGCTAGTTCTGTTCGAATTTGGGGAGTTGGACATCGCACCACCCTCCTATTAGCAGTTTGTAGAGTAGGTATAGGTACTGTGCATTTGTGGTATCGTCTTAAAATTTGATAGATATATAGTTTCCGCACGCTTAATACACTAGCTCTGCTAGATAATATTCGTACATTAAATAAGTAAGATAGATAAGTAAATAAGAATAATTAATATTGCACATTTGCAATACATCGGTAGAGTATCGCCGTGAAATAGTAATTGTAATTGTAATGTACATTGTAATTGCATAGCTGGTCGCGTGCGGCCCGTTAAGTATTTAGTTATTCGCTATTGAGACGAGCTGCATACATCGGTATTTTATTTACTTTATCAATATGATACAATCAAGTCAAAGCATTATCACTGCTGTCAAGATAACTTTTATAATGTTGTTAGGTGGTGGATCGTTGCTCTTGAAGCTACAATCGAGTTTTGTGAATGTTGTCATTTTTCATCTTCGTAGATAGCCGGTAAATTGATACAAATTATGCGAAAATTAGGAAACACTAATTTATACCTGACGACCTCTGTGGCGCAGCGGGCGAAGGTCTGCCTGCGACGCAGAAGGTTGCGGGTTCGATCCCCGCCGCGGGACAAATGTGTGTATGACCTACAGGTATTTGTCTCGGGTCTGGGTGTTTCTATGTATAATATGTATGTATTTACAAACGAAAAGTATAAAAGTAGTATATCAGTTATCTGGTTCCCATAGTACAAGCTTTGCTTAGTTTGGGGCTAGATGATGCTGTGTGAAAATGTCCAGCATTATTTATTTATTATTTACCCTAGATTTTCCGTATACGTCTTGTGACGCTTCATTGACGTGCAATGCTGCATTGTTATATTTTTAACTGGAATTAAATATTTTTTTATCCCCAAAAAGTGAAGTAAGTACATACTTATTTCCGGGTAACACCGCGGGCCGCAGCTAAAATTCGATGAGTTGTTGTTTCATCTAAACTTCCTTGTGGTGCATAAAAGCTCCATCAATATTAGAAAAGGTATGATTTATCACACACAATGCTTACTATTTCTTACGATGGGTATCTATCACGTGATGTACATTGTACATGCCTTTAGGGTGGCCCTGGTAGCTAACAAAAACCACCTATCCATTATGCTTATGACAGTCTGGTCTGGGGTTCCCAAAGCTCTTTTGCCAAAAAGCGTTCTGATTCATTGATTCATACATTCAGTGTATCATACGATGCAACGGCATGTACATGTAAGTAGGTATCTACTACCTTTCGACCGCAACATGTCATAAAAATATGTTAGACCTTTCACACATGTGAGGCACACGCACACCACACAAATTGTAACCGCACACTTTTTATGATTCAATATTGATTCCGCTCAATTTAATTTTAAACATATGTAAACGCATCAGCGTTTATGCCTCGATCAACAATAGTTAATTGACACCCGATGGTGTCAGTTTATTATTCCTAATAGTTATCGGATTCCTTCTTAACATTTAACAACATTATTAAATTTCCTTTTCATTCAACATTAAATGGAAAAGGAAATTTAGTAATTTAATAACCTAAATATTGGGCTAATAATTTTTATATAATTCTCAATATTTAGTTAAGAGCACTGGTGGTCTCTGTGGTAGTGGCCTCGCCTTCCGATCGTAAGGTCGTGGGTTCAATCCCGGTCGTGCACCAATGAGTTTTTCTGCCAAAAAATGTATGTGCACTATGCCAGTAGATAGAGGTACCTACTCTCAAACGGTGAAGGAAAACATCGTGAGGAAATCGGCATGTCGTAGAACCTAAAAGCTCGAAAACATGTGTCAAATGCTCGAAAGGAGCCTCTTTCAGGCGCACTTAGAATCCTTTCACCGCACTGGTTTCGAAAGAACTCGTGACACGATAAGTAGGTAAGACATCTGTTCGCCTCCCCATAACGTACCTACCTGGGAAAACTAAGATACAAATGTTTAACAGTGTGCACGCGTTGGAAAATCTCATTTTTTGCTCAGCATCGTTACATTGGTCGCGGTAGCGTAATCTGTCTGTCGTCAACACTCGGCCATGCCTTTCCGCGCAATCTTACTAATGCGGCTCGCAAAGCCAAGGCTCTTCGATATTATGCAGAGCATACTAATTCCCTGAGTGATACATGTAACTTGGTCAACATATCGTCGGATATATCTCGGGTTTACCTATGATTATCGTAAATGAGCACGCGTTCGGAAACACCGCATAATTACAAACCGGTCGGGTTGCTATGTTTTGATCGTGAGAAAATAATTGAGGACAAAACCGGTAATGCGGCAAAGTTACCTTTAAAAAGCTTTAAATTTTAATTTAAAAATAGGCAAAAATGTATTTTATTGTGTACCTAACCCATCGGGCATATAATTTGTGATATAAGTAAAACCAAATAGAGTGGACGACCTATCAACGGCCTGCGACTTTGGACCCAAACAAACCGCTCTAAATACGCTGTGCCCTTGTACAGTTGCATTACTTACCTAAATATGAAAACGTCATGGCGTCATTGCAATTTCCAGATCCGCATTACCACATTGCTGGGAGGGACTCGGACAGCCCAGCGTTTTGTACAACTTTCCCTACAAGTACCTACCTAGAGCTGCGGACCGCCCTTTCTCCGGCCTTGACCGCGGCCGACTCGCGGCTGACTCATATCTCCGGTCATTGAAGAAATCAGAGGACATTCAAGTGGTATGACTCGCGAGCTCGTGCGATTTTAACCATTAGGAAACAAATGTTTTTTTAATAGGTACATTCTTTTTGTATAGTCCAGCATTATTTATTTATTTATTTATTTATTTATATCCTTCCGCTTATGTCTGCTATAATCCTCTTATTAATTAACGTCATTTCGGTTATTCTTAAGTTACACCATAATTTTACAACACGTTTATTAATTAACGATCCTTAGATAGCTTGACTAATCCTGTTGTACTTTGTAAATATATGTAAATATGTAGTAGCTTAGTTTCTGTAAATAAAAATACTTCAGTAAAAAAATAAAGCCGTTAATGTTTAATATAGGCTTTATTAATTCTTTACAAATAGGTTCCTAGGTAGGTACTCCACGGTTTGGCTATACATTTTGCTTGTATTGCTTTGATGATTTTGAAGTGTTATATTTTCTAACTTAGAAAAGTAATTTCATAATATCGCAAGAGACGCGCCGCCTGTTGGCGTAGGTGATACTAGATGTTTTACCACACCGCCACCGACCCTGAAAAACGTTGCTGATGCGAGTTACACTGCAACTTTTTATTGCTTGCGGTGACTAATACCTACAAAATAGTATAAGGTTTTTTAACAATTTTGACTCATAGTAAAATTTCGATAACATTTAGGTCTATCTTATCTACATACTTCAATCATGTTTTTCTATGTACTTACTTAGGTAATAGGTTATGTAAGAGACTAGTTTATTCAAAAGCTTCATTCGTTGCTAATCGTTGTTTGTATTGATAGCGCGCTAACAAAGAACAGAAACCGAAGATATGTTTTGTGTCTGTTGTGACCACATTGTCTATGGAACCCAGCTCCTGAACATTCCAGACTGTTCTAGACTGAAGACAATAGATAATGCCAACTTTATGGCTTCTTTGTGGTTAAGGTGTTGTTAACACCTCAACAATAACAGTTTTTTTATTCAAATGTTTTGTAGACTGGAACAAACAACATTGATGATCATAATGTTTGAATAGCTCACAAAATGTAACCTACCTAATTATTATGGCATCCAGCCTTCACCTTTCTCAAATTCTGAGATGTGTCTGAGTCAGCATTCGGCAGGTAAGCAGTGCAAGCGGACATGCTTACGGTTAGAGAGTGAGTAGGAGCAGGTAGGTATACATGATGTGTTGCACAAGCATTGATCGGTTACTCGACCTCGTTAATTGCCCCTGACTACACTCTGATGCTGCAACTGCAGACGTCATAGGTGCCTTCATATCCGTCTCACTGGGAAAGCGGCCGGAATATTATTTCAAATACGAAATTGAGAACAGTCCAACATCCAGTGATTTGAATATCTAATGTTGGACTTTGATGATGTGAAATATGATTGAGAAACATCATACAAAACAAATGAACACCTAGGTACTAAAACATGACGACGTATTTGTACCTACTTACCTACAGCTTGGAGCTGAGACATGGCTATTTAGATTTCATCCAAGTGACTAAGAATATTGTTCACAGAAAAAATAGGCCCAAAACAGTGTTCATTATTGTTAAGTATTGTGTGTAGTTCTTTGAGGTATTGATCGCGAAAGAACAGGAGTAGAATTCAATTCAATTCAATTTATTCAATAACAATTTCACAATTGTGTCTGAAAGTTATACATACACATACACATTACAATATAAATATATTAACCTACCTAACTCAAAAGTTTAATTTTATACAAATCATCCCTATGTCATCCGTACATAAATAAATAGTCATCAATAGTAGGAACACCTTTCGACCTTGCCGACCCCACATAATGTGGGAAAAGGGCAGGAAGATGAGTAGGAACACCTTTCAATAAAAGTTTTCGTAATTTTCTTGAAGAGTAATCACTTGATTTGTAAGCAAATAAATAACATTAACAAATGAGTGATCGACTATTTTTGTTTAGATAATATGTTATGTAACCATTTACAGGTGGTAACCAAGATAAGTACTGAAGTACCTGCTCAATTGTTGTGATATCAAAATGAATCATGCCCTAAACTGGTTATATCTGTGTAAAAAATATGAAGATATTAACTACATGTGTTTGAGATAAACAATCAATACTGATAAACTAAGGTTGTTTTGCGAAAATCTCTGTGGGTATAGTAATAATTATTATACATAATTCAATATGAGCCATATACAGGGTGTAACATTTAGATCGGTCAGTATGGGTAAGTCTGAAACTATAAGACATACGAAGATCTGTTCATAATATCTTTATATTGTTTTAATATCCTTTAAAGACAATTTAACGAACCTATACGAGTTGAATGTTGTATTGAAAAAATGGTACCTAAGTAGTCATTTCGAACACCTACTAAAATAAATACCTTAAAATCGATGACAGCTTCCTAAGAACAGATCTTATAGTTTCAGACTTTCCATGCTGACCGATGTAAATGTTACACCCTGTATAATATTGAGCCTCAGTCTAGGTCCGTGTATAAGATTGTTCAACGCACGCATTACATCAAGTGTTGTAAATTGGGCGAGTCCGGTCTGGACGTTACGTGACGACACTCGCGTTTCAATGACGTGCAACGCATGCACGACGTCACGCTGCGCCCACAACTTGGGCTAGTTGAGAGTAACCTATGAATGCTAATAGCCCATCTTCACAGATCTTGAAGACAGCGCGTTGTGGGAAATACCAAATGGTTTTAGACTGTCTTCGTCATTGATTCAGTGAAACAGTTGTTGTCATTCTACTTTAAAAATGTCAAGTATATCTTAGTATAAGTCTTAAACATCATTTAATGCATTTTTTATTACTTATTTTCTTCCGTTTGTTCCACTGTTAGACATGACGTCTCCACCCACACCCAACGCAATCATTTCCGTGCAAAAGACATAAACGCGCAACATTTGCATAAGGTGAATATTGACCTTGAGAAACCATAAAATAGTTCTCTGTTCCAAAGAAAGCATATTAGTATCGAGGTATCGATGTCAGAACTACGTGTGAGATACCGCGAGCGGGTCGCGAGGTCAGGGACCGACAGCGCAGCGCGGGCGGTACTCACATTATGAGTTGTTTGACTTTGGATTACATTACAGGAACACTGACCTGCTTTGCCAGCTGTGTTGTTTGAAGTGTTTTACAGATTTCTGACCTCTTTGAAAAATAAAGCAGTAATCAAAATAAAGAATAAAATGCAAGTAATAAAAAACGCACAAACTTTATGAGTCTCGCTCATTACATTATATATCATTATATTACGAGTCAAATCACCTAGCTTTTTAGACGATTCTATGCGATCGGTTTTATAATGTAAAACTTACCTGAATTATTTTGTTTTCATTGATTTCATAATATTCTACAGCTTACAGGATCAGTATGATTAGTAAAATATATACTTACATACACCTATACTACGTTTTCGCAGAATATTGTATCATTGGCACCTACACGTAGGTAGGTGCCATAAGAGCTATGATTCAAAATCTGTGTCACTTGCCGGGGGTTTTATAATTTTAAAATGTGTATTTTGTCCATGACCTTTGAGATTAATACCTAACTGTAAGTATGTAGGTACTTGTACACGTAGATGCACAAAAATTTGATTATCCTCTGATGTTCAGACTAATTCAGAGGACTAAATCATTGTTACATTTTATTACTAACCTAGTGATAAGTCTACTGAAACAATGAACTGTATGAATTGTCTGATTTCAAATAAATAAAATAAAATTGTGTTTTATTTACTCAGTCACTCTACTTTACTTGGAGATCCAATAGCTTTCTTAGGTTTTCTTTGATACTACGGCAATTAGCATAGAGTTAACAATAAGACGATGATGTATTGACCAATACAAAATGTAATTCCAGCGATGAGGCATGTCATATGATATCATTAAATGACGAAGTCCCTGCCCGAGCAGGGGGGCAGTCATGTACGGAGCTATCCTAGGTTCATTCCAGTATTTACACTTATAATCATCCTGGACTGCACGATTGTTTTCAATAAACTCAACACTTTTTGTAATTTTTTGCCTACAATACACACCATAATGTTTTTTTATTATATAATAAGTACTAGGTATGTTCTAAGAAAAGTTTATGATGATAAGGTTTTTTTAATTACCTATCATGTTCCTACGGTCAAGACACCTCGGTAAGAATAAGAATGATACGATGTCCTTGACCAACTCGCTGACAAATGCTGCAATCATCCAATTGGCGGACACGTAACCAGTTCAACTCTCAGCTGAAATACAATACAGAAGAAACATGAATGACGTTATCTTCTATAGGTACAACTTGTGTAAATAGCAAATTGCGTCCGAACGAAGCCGGATGCCAAACAGTGCACAGCGCGACACTAACTGGAACTCGTAAAGAAGGACGCAACTAACAAAAACTATTTGTTCTGGAGTGTTTATTGCGCAAGCGCCGGCGCCGGCGGTCGGCAGTGCGTCAATAGCACCCGCCACTACTCGGAAACCGCCCCCGACACGACGGATGAAAGGCTTGCTCTAATTTTACGCTGATTATAAACGGATATTTTTTTGGATGCATCTTGAATGGTATTGCATCACGTTTACACAAAGTTATGAAAAAGTATTTTGGATAAAAAAACTTTTAAACTCCCATTCATGTCAAATGAGTCAGAAGCCATGAACGAACGTCTAGTGTTCGGAAATCGTTTGTGAAATTAAATGAACATGATTTATCGAAGTGATTAGGCGGATCGGGGTTTCCACATTGTTGTAATGGGTATCATTGATGCGTGAAGAACGCCAGTAATTCGGCAAACCGGCTCGCGTCCGCGCTGCGTCGCGTGCGCAGCACGGGCCGCGCGCGTCCTCACCACACAATAAACACAATTTAATATGTTCTTTGAATATTGACTCATATGCGAAGTTAAATTGGTTAATAACGTTAAGATTAGTCACAGTTTCATCTGCGCTGCCCGCGGCAGACTCTATAGAGAGCGAGAAGTTGTCATAACGGGTCCCTTCCGGCCGATCAACGAACCTGCCGCAACTTGTCGTCACTTCTCATTGACTAACAGCGCAGGAATGCTGCAAAAAGGCGCTACAAAAACTGGAACCGTCAGTAATCACTCGATACGGGGAAGACTTTGGTCTCGCGCCGCTCGTTATAATAAAGGGATGAATGGCGCCCTCGGGACGCTCTCAGATTCTGGCAACTGTCGGTATTACAATTGACAGGTAATTTTTGCCGTAATCAAAATTCACCCCGACTGTGTGGTCCAACGCATCAGCGTCATCGCGTCGGCACTTTGAAAACTTTCGTAATATAATAATCAATGCACATCCTTACCATTGCTATGTTGGTGATGTATTCAAAGAATGTGTGATGTCGTCCATCACTTAGGTACTTTGGGTCGTTGCACAAACGACGTGTGATGCAAGATTCGAAAACTTTAGGCGTCATAGACATGAATCAAGGCTTGATTTCGGATGCTCGTGTTCGCTCGCACCTGCACGTAGACCCGCTCACTCTGTCTCATTATTTATTATCATTACGTGACCGTCATCTCAACTCATCTCATGTGCGTATATGCGGTAGTTCTTGGATCTATGCGTAATCTTATATTTAGCGTACAAATACATAAATAGATATTTTATATGCTAAAATACCTCTTTAGCTGGTTAAAGAGAAGCTTTTGTGGGGAAACAATCAAACAAAAGTTTTACGTGAGGAGAATTACTCTCTTTAATAAGTATATGTTTAGGAGAAGAATAACTCTATGATAATAACGACCTAAGTTACATTATAAAAAAATCGATACTCTGGAAACTGCTTTTAAAAATTTAAATTTTTATATATAATGTTTCATGCGGTTCAAGTTCGCTATGTTTCAATGCAAGTGCAACTTCGCTAAACAAAACAAAAGCGTTTACTTTTGGAAAACCCTATGCGCGCGTGAGCGTGCCGGCCTCCGACGTGCTTACGGTTTTCCATTGAAAGTCCCCACCGTAAACTTTGAAATGTAAGTCTTATCTCGTTTGAATAAGATTTACGATTACAGACGCACTTGCGTAGCTGTCAAGTGGCAATGATCAGGTGAACCCCCGACTCCAAGCCGCGTGACGTCACGGCGGCCAAGCGCTAGCAGCGCCTGACGACGTTGGCATGCTGCGGGGAGGTGTGCCTGCAGTATCAAGGCCGACCGCTGCTGTGTTGTTAGGTTATTATTAATGTTCATACCTGATCGTACAATAATTGTAAAAATCTTAATTATTATGGTAAATAGATGTGTCTGGGCTCAAGGGTACTTAGTTGCTTGACACAAGCAACGCAATAAAAAGTTGCAGAACGTGTCTTGTTGAGGATTGTTGTTTATTATTTTTTATAGATCTTTATTGATTTAAATGCCGATTTAATATTTACAAGGTAGGTAGGTAATCTGGACACAAAGTGAGCGTTGGACTGTCGTAGGTACATATCAGGACATGTCGATGCCGTTATGTGACCCCACCGCGGTCCTAGGTACTGAATAAATGCTTTTTGACTTTGAAGTGGAAAAGCGGTTATAGAAGCCTATATTAGTACCATCTAGTGAATGGGATGGGTTGGAAGTTCAATGACTAATTAATATCATAATATAGGCACTTAGCATTATTATTATGTAGGTATTGCTTGCTTGCCCACATTACATTTTAGTTTTTTATTTTCAATAAAACTCAAATTAAAAATAATAAATCTCCTGATTGGTGATGAAAGAGTGGAACAAGTGAAATAGTTTCTGCATCTGGAGACATTGTTTACAAGAGATGGGAAGTACGATGAGGATGTCGAAAGAAGAGTGAATGCTGGAAACCGAGTGAATGGGGCACTTCACGATTTTATGAGTAGCCGGAAAGTGTCCAACAAGACACGACTGGCAGTTCATAGAAGAGTGTTAGTGCCGACATTGATGTATGCATGAAGTGATAAAGTTGGGTGTGGCAGAAAAAACATCAGAGCAGAGTGAATGCTGTTGAAATGAGAGCGTTGCGTAGTAGGTATGTGTGGGGTAACGTTGAATGATGGAGTAAGAAATAGTGTGATAAGGGAACAGTGTGGAGTGCAAGAAGATTGTAGTGTTGAAGATAGAGAAAGGTATATTTGGCATGTAGAGAGGATGGATGACAGTCGTTTGACAAAGCAAGTGTATGAGGCGAGTGTGTATGGTACAGCTGGAAGGGGAAGGCCTAGGCGAACCTTCTTGGATCAAATTGGCGACATTTTGGAGAAGGGCCAGGTCAAGAGTACCCTAAACCGACGAGCATGTATGAAGAATGTAATGAGAGTGAATGAGGCAATAGTTGTGTGTCAGGATCGTAGCAAGTGGAGATCCGTAGTCTCTACCAACCCCATAGGGAAAGAGGCGTGATTTTATGTATGAAATAGCACATAAGTTTTTAATATGATCAAATGAAAATCGTGTTTAATTGCAGTTACTTATGTTGACGTTCAACCTAACGTAACGGTATAATATGTGACAAAGATATGACAAGTACCTAAACAGCGCATTAAAAACGAGTTATCCATGATTTTAAGCAGGTACAACGTTATCCACAGTTCAAGGATACAATCTGTTATCATGTTACGGAAGTCGTCAGATTGGTTCTGAGCCTTGGCGCAGGGCATGGTCTGATTTCGTAATATTGAACGATGACTATCGTCATTTGACCGACAGCGATGATTTAAGTCGGATTTACCATCACGAGCCAACCTAACTTCCTTCCACGTCATGCCAACTCTTTGGGTCGAACGTGTGCACAGGAAAACTTATCTAACTATAATCTGGCGCGTGCGACATTGGGAAGTTGAGGCAGCAAGTTTTTAAAATTAACTTTAAAATTGAGCTTCAAAATCCCCAACATAATATGATTCGTTTTAATAACACATAATTTGTTCAGTCAGTAGGTACCTTCCTATTCTATGATATCATCATTTGCAAAATAATATAATATACTTAAGCAAGTGGAATTAAAGCTTAATAATCTTGAGTTACCAATTAATCGCATAAATACTAAGATTATTTAAAATACTTACCAATAATCTCTTTTGAAAATTCACAACTTTAATGTTTACATCAAATGAGTAGACGTTCAATCTACATAATGTGATGTAAATGTATGCAGAGCTCGTGGCACAATAACATAATGTTGTTAATTAATTACCTAGTAGAGTAAATCCCTGCAAACTTGTTACTTGCTAGCTACTAGTCGTATATTGACGGCCTCTGGCCTTTTTATCCATCTATTACAGATGATTGAGGCGGCGTCAGTCAGGTCACGCTACAGTTATTAAGATTAAAAAAAAAAGACAAACAAAAAGTATATAAGTCATTATATAAGTTATCTGGTTCCCATAGTTTGGGGCTAGATGATGTTGTGTGAAAATGTCCAGCATTATTTTTTATTTATTTTATAGCTGTATAGTTGCTAGTGAAGCTAGCATGGTGTGCGTTACTAAAGTTACCTCTTGAATTTCAAAAACTAAAACGTAAACAGGATCACGACACGAGGTCTGTGGACAGCAGTTACTGTCACAGCCACAAAGGACACAGGTAGGTAATTGTTATCAATGAGTACACGCGCAGACCAGACAACCAGCTCTACCGGCCACCGCCGGCTCCGGATAAAACTAGAAAATTCCGGCTAGAACCAATACATGATGACAAGTCTTAAAATCAACGGGTTTTTGATTCTCTATTGAAAAATAAAAACGACTTGCTGAGCAACATGAATAGAGAAGATACATCTCGTTATTTTATACAAAATAGCGAATCATTATGTATCTATCTTGGTGCTTAAGTACTCTTATAAGCACTTTATATAAGTATTGTTTGTGGTAGGTATATGGATAGGTAATAATAATAATAAAACAACTTAGTTAATATTAAAGTACATAAAAACAGCTTGCATTGAGTAGCGCTTTGTTTTTGTATAATATCTAGTCGATAATCGTGAAACAAAATAAAAAAAAAACAAGAGTTATGTAGAACTCTAGCATAGCACGGGCGCGCGCTGCGCAGGCGCAGACAGCGCGGCGCCCGCACCGCGCGCCGCTTGACAGTCCTGACACTGACACAAGCTTCGTGATGAATTTCCAATGAGACAAATCAATGCAAACGAGAATGACTCAACTTCAACAAACGAAATTGTAAAATATGATCAAGATAAATAATTTACACCATTCATATTTCATAATCAAATAAAATATATTTTGATGCGCGTTGATGTCTTTTATATGAGAAGTTCTAAGAGAAGCTTTGCATTGTAGAACAATTTCTTGAAATTGTAGTACCTACAATGCACAAAAGGAGCTACATTTAGGCGCACTTAGGTGCACTTAAAATCCTTTCACCACACTGGTTTGAAAGAACTAGTTATACGACGATTAGAAGAACAATTTCTTGAATAAAATTAAACCCGTCGAACTATAATGTGAAAAAAATATCACAGCTCTTCACGTGCTTCAAGTATTAAAATAAAATGGTATGAATGTCACCGGCATGAAAAACAGCTGATGCAACATTATAGCGTTGTGAGTGATCTCGGTCATGGCGGCGCAGGCGCAGGCGCGTGGCGCGAGGGTGGCGTGGTGCTACGCGCCATATCGGGTGAAGCAACATGGCAGCATTTGCAGCATTCCGTACCTTTAGTGTGGGTTTTGATAGTTTACGAAACTACATTTCGTTTCGTTATTCACCATATTTTTTTTATACGTTTTACTTGTAGCTCCTCTAGAAAATACTTCGAAGAATTCAAGTAAAAATTAACCGACTGCGCAAATGCAATGAATAATAAAGTTTTATTTTCTTCACACAATAAACAACAACATAATTTTATGTAGATGAAAATACGGCTACCCCTCAGCATTTGCTCCAACAGCTCGAGAGTGTTGGAGCGCTGGTTTTCAGTGGCGCCATATTCGTTGTCCTGAACCTGAAACCTAGAAGAAACCTGTTACTATTCTACTAATAAACGGCGTTTGACTTGCAACCTGTCACGCATGGAGTAATTTATGCAAAATGTGGGCAAAATACTCTCTAGACATCTTCAAAGGATCAATATCATCAATGTCCGTTTGTCACTTGACATTGTTTAGTTTGTATAAAATAAATCAAAAGTGTGGACACTACTGCAGTTACCTGCTACTTGCATCAGTTTGTAATAATTGAGATGAATACAGCGATGTAATAAATAAAGACGTGGCACACGCCGGTCAATTTCCTAGGTACCTACTTGAGATGCATGATTCATAAATCATGAAATACCTGTCGAGATCTAGATAAAAGAAACCTACATAGATGACTGGCTTATGTTAGTATGTACCTATGTAATTGTAAGTCAAGTGTTGTAAGTAAGCGCAGCTATAAGTACTAAATATTGGGCAACACCTACAGCATGTATTTGAATATTGGGTTCATCATTGGTAGCTGGCACTAAACGTAGGAAAATCTTATAGGTTCGTAAATGTAACTAAGCAATGACTATGTCCCTGTGCTATGTCCTAAGTCAGTCACAATTCTAGTAAAAGGTAATAAAACCATCATTGATCTTCCATACATACAAATGCTTTCGATGTCTACATTTGCTTTGAGTATACCATAAATCAGTCTGACTGCACTTGCGTGCGAACTTCGATCACTCGTTACCTATTACTCATACAAATTACGAAGCTTGTAATACTCTCGATCGATTAGAACAAAATTCAAACGTTCATAATTCTTGCTCGATGTTCGAAGAAAGCAAGCAAAATCATCCATTGCTCGAAGAGTTTCATACAATATTCTACGAGCAAGCTTTTTCGTGTAGACGCAGGGTCGAGCATGTTTGTAGATAGCAATGCTCGGATGAAACATGTTCGTCGAGCATGTACCTAGTGCGCGTGTAACCACTATTAATATTTACAACCTTATTAGGTAGGTTTGTAATAATTAAATATTTCAGTGCTGTGATTAAACTCTTTCATTATAAATGCGATGAATAATTGTATTTAATTACAGTTTGAACAATAAGTACTTATTTTAATTGCTATGATACGTCGAGGAAACCTGTTATTTCATGTTTAAATAATTTTTAAATAAGTTCAGCTGATTTTATTCACCAGTGACGTGTGAAACCCAAACGCTCAGTCAGACTTGCCAGAGCTGAACAGCACAATCCCAAATAAGGCCTTGTCTGGAGAATGCGGGCTCACTTCCGTCCGAGCCCCGAGCCCGATCGGGCTCGGGGCCTCGTGCCTCCTTGTGCATTCTGCTGCAGGTGCCGGCCGTGCCGTGGTCCTCACACCGTTACACGCCCATGAAGCAATTGGCTGAACTATCTCAGCTCAGTATTTATGTATAACATTTGGCAATGTAAACTACAAACTTTCATTACCTACCAATTGATAAGTAAGTGCTTATTTTTTTTACGATTCTCGGAACCATGATAGTTTGAAAAATTATATTTGTATCTAATGAAAAGTCTTATCAAAATTATACCTAAGTGTGGTTTAACACTGTAAAAATAAAAATTATATATTTGTATCTTTTTATTTTTATGAATGATTCTACAAAACGAAAGGAGATAAGCAAGATTAGATAGAACACTTCGATCAGATGTCTTCGATCGAAGATAGAACATCTAGGATCGAGGTATTATTAGTTAGAGAACCGAATATCTTGAAGTTGTTGAAGGGATGTGTCATACCTACTGTTTACATGGTGTGAGTCAACGCGGATCTCCCGATTATTATCTATTCTCTATACAAGTTGTCTGCGCTATATGCATCAGCCGGCCACAGCCCTCTGCCCACCTGCCGCGCCGACCGATGCGATGACGCTCGCAGGGACGCGTGCGCCGCTATTTTAACGCATGCGCGCTTGTGCGAATAGATCAAGCGCACCGCGCCTGTGACACACCCGCTTATCGACATTACGTGATACGAGACGAATTCATGATCGTGAATAAGCGCCTGAGAGTGTTGCCGCTGCTTCGGAGACGGTGTCGGCGGCTTTATGGCCATTCATTCGTAGATCGAATTTGATATCCGACTTAGGTCAACTAAAATATTAATGAAAAACAAAATGGTTATGATGTCATGATTTCATCTAGCCTAACAAGTCAAGTTTTATTTGTTTTTTCAAAGTGCAATTCAGAGAAATCAAGACGTGTGGGTGTTTTTGAGTTAAGGTAAATTGGGCAGAACTTTACGAAATCGCAAATTATCTCCTTAGAACAGCTTTTTATTATTCGAAACACAAGTATTCCACGAAAATTCAACTTTAAAGTGCAATCAGGTTACCAAAGACACTAAGGTTATCGAGCGTCGCGTCTGCGAGGCGCCCCCGTGCGTGCCGCGGTCGCATTTACCTACATGATCTGCGGTGACCCATGCAGATCCTACTAAACGCGAAGAACACATCGATGCGACATGCACATCGCGCCTCCCTCATAAAATAAACACTAGAACACAACAGCAAGTTGGCAATGGACAGCTTTCAGCATTGAAAGTCGCAAAGGCGCGGGCTTCGTCTCGTTGAATGTCCGGACATACCAGGCGTGCACTTGTCTTCGTCATACATTGCGGGATCGGAATGAAAAGCGGCTTTTGGCCTGAAAGAGTGCCGGTGTTGGAGCGGGCAGGGCTGAGCGTGAGACAGTGACGCACCGGAAAGCCTGCGCATTCCTCCGGAGGGTCGGCCAAAAAGAGAAGGCGGCCGGCTCTTGACACCCTTGTCCTAGGTAGGTACTATAATAATGTCTGTCGGGTTGTTTTGCATAAGTATTTAGTGAGGAGCAGTGTCTGGCATTGGTTTGAGATAAATGCAACCTTCGTCATTTAGTGCTTAAAAAGTTCATTTACTTAGATCAGAATAATGATAAAATAATTAAGTATACTTAATAAAGTTTTATGAATTCCAATTTTGTTTTTACCTACTTATTTAGTTTACCAAAATCACCAAAATCAAAATTACCAAGGTACTATTTGTGAGATAGTGAATTATGCCGTCGAAGGAGTGCCTTAGATTGCTGAACTGACTCAACTCGAACAGGATCTCATACATACTAATCCAAAGAATATCAATAAATAACTAGTTTTGACTTTGAATTAGGCCTACCATGATCTATACATGGATGAGTACAGTCTATTTTGTTTGTGGCATCATCCACAACAGTGTGAATACATAATAAATATCATATTTAAAATATGCATAACTCGTTTTTACGTTTCTTGATAAACAAGTCCTAGATGTTTCTAATCCTTTTATTTGCTAGTTTTCAAAAACATCAACTTTCACTTAGCGGGTCTAAAATGTCTATAAATAGAAATAAAACCGCATGAATTTGCGTAACCAATCACTGTTGTCTTTCTTTTCCAGTGCGCGGTTAATAAGTGACTGTCAGAATAGTAAAGAAACGTTGATGCTTTATTATACATACTGAACAAGCCAAACAATATACCAAACTGGGTTTCTAGGTACAATCAAAGGCAATAATAAAAACTCGTGAATACCTAATGCCCACATATAGAAAAAAATTACGTTCGGGTGAAGATGTTCGCTCGTAGCGTTTCGTAGCAGTAGGTACGTAGCTTCGCCAAAATATAGGTACCAAAGCATTTTGCAACCAAAACTATACTACTAGGTGATTCATGAGCATGTTTTGGGTTGATTGTGAAAAATACTTACTTAATCTCTGATTTACTTTACTTAGGCACCTACCACCTTTCAATTACTTAAGAATAAAACTGCCTATATATCAGAATAAATAAGGGATCACCACCAACCAAAGAGCTTTAAGCTCTCAATACTTTTCCCACGCTTTTGAATCGAACACACGCATTCTTGTCCTATAATTGATTGTCAAAAGTAGTTCCAGACAGTGGGCAGACGTGCGGGCCGCCTTGTAGGCCTCCAGGGGCCCTACGTGACGATAGACACGCGGAGGCCCTCGGGCCCTTATCGTTTGTCATAAAAGCAATAACTCAGTTGAATTGGAGCGGTTGTAGCGCATTCTTTGACCGGGTATTTAAAGTTCAATACACTTTGGAGCACAGTCTACAATTATGATATTTGATCTACGATCTTAATACCAATAAATTTAACGTTTAGCGTTTATTTTGATAAATAAGACAACAGTTAAGCTTTGTTAAGTTTAGGTATGTAGTTAATTAGGTAGGATATTATAGAATATATCCAGCGCTAGGAACTAGCATTGTTATTTTACCGAATTACGCGAACGAAGGAGGATTACAACGAGTATGTCAGTAGCCTACAAAATTTACCACCATTGACGCATAGTAATAAAATTTCAGTTTATTTGACGTCACTGAAAATTAGGTTTTAGGTTAGGTTATTATTGTGGATTTTATAGCCACAAACAAAATCAATATACAATACCATACTTAGGTAGGTAGTACCAAACACAATATAATACACTAGGTAGTACTACCTACTCGTTTCGTCGTATGAAATCATATAAAAGCCCATAATAACTAGGTATTTTCCTACCGTAGGTAAGCACGCGCCGTATTTCGTAAATTAAATTAAATTTGGTAAGTAGGTATATGATATATATATATTATATGACGCGCAGACGTGGAAGACCTAGGATGAGATGGCGGGACGAGCTGGACTCTCACCTGAGAAATTGGCCTGTTACTGCGTTAAATCGCGAAGAGTGGAATAATAAAAAGTAGGTATGTAATAATGCGTGGCAGCGGAAGTTAGGTATACGATGCTAACTAACTAACTTAACTGAATAACGAGCTGGACGTCAATGCACAATGCAGCACGCACATGTGCCTTGCAGATGGTCGGTCAATGTAAACAGAGGGATGACATTGTAAATAATTAAGTAAAGAACATACCATCACCAATTTGGAATCGGATTTCTTTTCTCCATGAGCTTATTGTTCAAAATCTAAAAAAAAATGTAAGTTTGTTTCGTTAAAAACCGGCATTCATTCATTTCATTCATATTTATTCATCATACCTGTAGCTTCATGGGACTGCGATGCGATGTTACAAAAAACTGGCTAAGAGCGTGTCAGGTCACGCATAGTAGGTACAATAGGGTTCCGTTTTTGTAGAAGACGCTAAGTAGGTATAAAATGATTTATTTGATCAAATAATAGGAAGTAACATTTGTTGTTGGTTGAAAATGAATCTAAGGCTTAAAAATAAAACCGTAACCCCCACAGGTCATAGGTACCTGTATGCGATGGTCTTTATTTTAGTCTGATGACAATAGATTGTGGTTGGACACAGCAGTCAGAAATGCTAACCGCAGAGAAATAATCAGCCGGATACAACAATGTGTGCTCAAAACGTTTGCGTCATGAAGGGAACTGTAGTTTCGTGTGTGCCTTATTTAGGCAACTATTATAATTATGAATTTATTTATATTTGTGAACAAATAATGCCATTCATAGGCGCTAAATGCCGCTAATTAGTCCGATATTTGATAGGTACCTACCTAAACTATCACGCTAACTGCACAAACAGACATTAAAACAACAAAAAAATAAAATAAAGTAAAGTAGGTAGGTATTGTAATATCTCGCAAAACTTACCCAAAAAATCGCTTCGGTGTTACCTACGAAATGTACCTAGTAAGTACGTAACACATCTGAAGGACGTAGGTATCAGACAGAGATAAAGTAATAATTCCTGTATTCGGCAAAAGCTCGCTAGCGAGGGCCCAGCGGCGAGGGCCTTAGTCACGGTTCCTCGAAACCACAGATTATAAAGCATGAAAGCATACTCCGGGGCGTGGCTAGGCCCAGGGCGAGGGGGTGCACTCTCAGTGCATGGGCATGGTTTCAACGGGATATCCTTACTATGGACATACCTATGTATACCTACCTACCAAGCCGAGATAGACTTTCGACCAGAAAGTCATGAATTCGATTTTTACGGGGCATCAATAAATTGTGTAGGAACTTATTTCAGGTTGCAACATTTCAACGGTTGCGTTTGGACGCAACCGTATGAAATGCTAATTTATTTACTGTAAAAATCGGACCCTTGAGAACCTCTTTGAAAATCTTGAATTCCCTAAAAATATTTTCCGTGCCTTGAAAATAGGTAGTAGTATATTGTCTGTGGTAGTACCTACCTACAGTCGTGATCCAGAGAAATAAAAGTGGTTACTTGATCCGTGTTCGGTAGAAACAGATAGTAAAATCCAAACTATTTTTTTTTGTTACTCGTCATCTACCTAAGTACCAACTTATGGGCATTAATAAGATTCTCACAATAGCTGATGTGGCGTTAGTTACCTACACCTAGTCATTTCAATTTTCTGATTAATTATAATGAGTAGGTAGCGTTACCTACACAGGGAATACCAGTATTTTAAGTAGATAGGTACCTAGTAGGTACTTAAACTTATGTTATATTTCATTGAACCTTATAAGGCTGAATTAGATGGCTCGATCAACTGATTCTAGTGAATTTTGTAAAGTTATGAGTACCTTCTTACCTAGATTCGTTTCAGTAAACAACCATTTGTTTATCTATAGAATACTTAAGAAATTAAGTAGGTATTTGTTTTAAAAGATAAGAGTCGTCTTGTCCATCATATTTCTACCACATCTTCGCGCCGGGCGCCGGTTTCACCAAAGCGAATTCAGCCAATTAAATTGCTGGTAGATGACCGGGACTAACGAGAGATTGGAGAAAAGTTTTCTATGAAGGGCAGCCTCCCACCGCTCGGTAGGACGTGATAGCTTGGCTTGTTGAGAAATGTCAGCGAAACTGTATGTATTGTATTCAGAAGATACCCATACATTGTATATATAACCTACCAATATCTCTAGTGGTATTTGGACGTGAAGTAGGCCGAGGTATTGGTAGGTAGGTACTACGAAAGACAATATAATACGCGTTCCTAAAGAAGTTCTACCGTTCAAGTTTAGTGTGACTGCGAGGGACAATCCTCATTCAACGCAGGATTATAATATTGGCAGAGCTTCTGTTGTGGTAAGTAGAATAGTACTAGGTACTTATATTAGGAAGGTTTTCTATTTTTTGGATAAAGTTTGATGAAAACGATACTTATAAGTGTTAGATTAGTATTATAATTTAATGATATTGTAAGAAAAGAACTACTGAATACTAAGTAATAATAGAGAAAGTTCAAATAAATAACTATAAAAATAAATTAGCTGGCAACTTTTAATACAATAAATGTCCAGTTTTTCTTTTCGAGGTAGAAACCCCAGGCGAAAAAGCGGGGCGTCATGTCAATGGAGTTCTAGAGGATATCTTTGTAAGTGACTAGAAAATAGGATTTACTATGTACATAATTTATATAAGAAGAGTATTTGGATGTACAATACAACGAAACATGAATAAATGGCCCATGTACTGTAATATTAACATACTTTTTAATTGATAAACCTTTAACATAAGCTTCTTTAAGACTAGACCTATCTTCAATCAAGAGTTACTTACTTCTGAAATGCTCTACAATGATAAAAACTATCAATAGGTAAGGACCTACTTAGATACTTTGAGGGGCTTCCCAGAGGTGTGTCCAACCTGCATGTCTAAATAAAGATCATTTGCCGAATTGATTAACTAAAACCCTATTGTTTGAACTATCACGGTGCGGGACTAACAACGCGATCAGCTGTGAAATGGTCGGAAAATACGTCTGCTTGGAAAACCAGTTTACATTGTATGTCGGCGGCAGATCGATGAATTAGCCATTTCATGATATGCCTAGGCATTTCGTTCAATGACGCCATTTCACGATCTGCCTAACTTACACCCGCATATCGTTTGTTTGACGATTTGGCTAGGTTACTACATGGGCATATCATGATATGCCTAGGCAGATCGTGAAATAGAACAAATTAGCGATAAAACATATGGAAAATTCGTATTAAATAGTGGCAAGATTATTCATAGCGCGATGGCCTTTTGAGGAGACAGCTTCATATTAGCTAGACAAGCATGGAAAAAATATAGCTACTTAGAAAAATTGGTAAGTAGGTACGGTCAGCGTCACCTACTGGTAACCCCCTGCAGTACAAACCGCGATACTAAAGGGGTTACCAATTGGTGACGCTGACTGTACCTACATATTTGGGTTACCTGGTCTATATATTTAGGCATTGAGACAACCCGGGTATTTGAAACACCAATCGCGACCGAGGCACCTACGTCACCAGCGATGGAAAACACTCCGAAGTCCGAGTAGGAAGCACGCGAGGATTGATACAAGTCAGATATGACACGTTTTCCCTAAAGGTACCTACGTACAGATTGTGTCTTGTCAGTTCTGTGACGTCGCTGGTATTACACCATCGCGTAGCCGTAGGTCAAGTATTTCTTCATAATTTCCTTTAGGATAGAAAAGTTGTGACGAGCCCGAAGTAGGATATGGGAAGATGATGACGCGTAAATAACATAGGAGGCTAGGATTTATTATTTCCCGCATTAGCTCCAGGCCAATCCACCAGGCAATCCAAAATTATTTGTACCTACCTAACACAAATAAAAACTACGCCTCTATCCTGTAGGGGTGTAGGCAGAGACTACGGATATCCACTTGCTGGTCTTTGCATCGATGCAAACATTTAGGTATTCCCCGTTGGGAATCGAACTCGCACCTATTCGTCTCAAGATGGATTTTCCTTCTTTAATAAATTTAACCGTTAATTAGCTAATTCGCGGTTAAATCCGATCGATATTTTTTTCTTACACACACAAAAAGTTAAAAGCTACAGTAGGTAAGTAACTTACTTTTCCATATTTTTAAGAATTCTTCTTATAAATTACCCACTTAAATAGCAATACCTACCTACAAATCTCAAAAAGGAAAAATGTTTACCAACATTGTATAACGGATTGTCGATGCTCAAATCCCACGCTATGTGGTATTACCAAGTCCTCCACGTCACACAGACACAGGTGGCGGGCAGCGCGTGCCGCATAAGTAGGTAAGTACCTACCTAGCTAGGTACTTGCTTAATATTGCTGCTAGTGCCATAGGTACCTAGTCGGTGACGCGGAGTGACGCTGGGAATCCTGCGCCCTTTAACCTTTGCTATAAAGTCTCATTGCCTTAGTCAAAAACTTGTAAACAACATGCTTTTATCACGTGATCTGAGCTTACTCGATCCCTATAAACTTAAACGCACCTGCCCCCTTAGCATGACCCACTCTGTCTCTGTACACCTAATTCGTAGTGAGACTATATCGCGTTATTTATGACTAGACAAAACCGGAGTAAGACCTTTTGAGGTAGGCCTTTTGAGAGCCACGCTATCTCCACGGTAGAATAGAGTAAAATGACACAATAGAGTTTAGGAGAAAACATATTTTCTTCGACGGCAATAAAACTCAAAATCTTTTAAACGAAAATTTCATTTTCTCTATTCTACCGGAGAGATAGCGTGGTCATGCTAAGGGGGCTGAATACGCATACCATTAAAGTTATTTTCATCAAGGAAGTATCAAACCAAACGCTAGGAAACGTGTGAGATTTGTAAGTTTTTACAGGTAGGTACTTAGGTACTGAATAAACACAAAAAATAATAATAGGTAGGTAATAATAATACCTAAGTAAAAACTTGGGCAATCCAACGAGAATCAAATGAAATACCTACTGAAATAGTTGCTAGATAACAATTTAGCTGTTACGTATTTATCTCGTTAGTAGACATGTCGTCACGTCAAATGTTGATTTGATTGCACGTTATGGATACGTCAGTTGGAAGAGGCATTTGTCAAAAGACAAACAGAAACAAAGTAACAAATTGTGGAAAATAACATTAAGTCAAAGCATGTACATACTTTCTGAAATAAAAAGGCTTTATTATTATTATTATATATGGATACGACATCGTCTACCTACTCGTATAGTTATATTATAGGACCTAATTGGGTATCTTATAGGTTGTATTTAACCAATTTATTGCCAGTGACAATAACGCATATTAACAGGTTCTTGAACCTAAAGGATTTTATCGCGTAGGTATCTTTTGTCGTGACAAATCAAGTTCGCTACACACCGCGAGCGATAACTATGCATCAATGGTGATAATTATAATTTTCGAAATTTGAAAGTGCTTACTTTAGTAGGTAGTACCTACTATATATGATTTGTGGTAGTACCTACCTAGGTACTAGAAAATCAAGAAATGACCCATCCACACTAATATTATAAATGTGAAAGTAACTCTCTCCAAACTCACGCCCAAACCGCTGCACAGATTAAGCTGAAATTTGGCATAGTTAAAGTTTGTATCCCAGGGAAGGACATAGGCTACCTTTTATCCCGAAAATATGAAAAAATCCCGCGGGACCGCGGGTCACACCGCGGGAGCGCAGCTAGTTAGTTATTAAATAAGAGATATAGGTACAGTCAGCAACGAAAGTCGATTAACATTTTGATGTTACACAAAACTGATTATTTCCGTAATCCGACCATCAATTCACCATCACCAAAATTTTGACAAATATTTTGTGTCTCAGTCCACAATATTTTCCCCGGAAAAGTATATTTTTTCTTAGAAATCAAAAACAAAATGACGTTTTAATAAATCAAACTGTTAATCGACTCTCGTTGCTGACTGTAGGTAAGTACCTTTCGTTTCAGAGCTTTTTGAATTTAGGTTTGTGCTGGTGATAGTCACAAAGAGGTGGCTTGGTCTATCGAATACTAAGCGAAGCCGGATTGCAAGAAATCTTACATTCATTTGACAATGTTGAGTTGCACGCTTTAAAAACCCAACAACGTCACAGCAAAAAGATGCGTAAAATTCGTTGAATATACCATATTGTACCAGTTACTATGCCTTTATCAATGAAAACCTTGCCCATTCATATTAGTAAACAAGTTGAACGTCACCACTAGACATAGTAGCCTACCATTCAGACACAGCGTGATAGTTAGATTTACCTACCTACTTTACAAACCACAAAAGTAACATTATTTACAACCATTTATTTAATAATAATGAATTATGTATGAAATCAATAGGTACCTAATTAATTATTATTTCAAATTACCTACCTAAGTTGTTGACGTAGTGGGTAACAATTTATGAGACTGTGACAAGGCAGGAAATACTGACGTTTCAAGTTATCTATATGCCCAGCACGTGTGCACGGGATATATGTAGGTACCTACCTACCTAATCTTAGCTATCTAGCTTACTAGCTGAACCACTGTTGGTTCAGCTAGTTGTCCTGCCCAAATACGTAAGTATTTGATTGACTGACATACCTAATAGTACCAGTTACAGTTTAGTGGCCTTCAGCGATGTAGATCGCGGGTTTGATTGCCATCTGAAACAAATATTTCTTTCTGTGCGTATATTGTGTCCGGTGCTATAAAAAAGAAACACGTTTTTGGTGTGTGAATAAATCGCGTCGCATCGCTTGCGCTGGCGCTGGTTCACAAGGCGGTGAAGGCACGCGACATTGTTTACCAATAAACTTTTTTACTTGTGAACCGTGGGATTATGGAAATGCCGAGAGGAAATCACAAAAAAACCTGCGATTATCAACCTTATTCCTCAGCAATAAGCGAGCAAAGGAGGCTCCATACGGGTACCTACTGCAGTCGGTAATGCAAGGGGAATCCATTTTGACGCGTGCCGGCGTGTGACGTGCGCCTTGTGGGAAATACCGAACATTTATTTGAAGAGAAAATGTTATGAAATGCTAAGTGCACTTTCTCGTTGAAATCATCCTTAGGATGCCATGAGACAAGTGAGTTAAGTAGGTAGCTACTAAAAAAAGATAAAGATATTTGCTTAAACATATGTAGGCAAAAAGGATGATTACTTACATTAGAAAAGTTTTGGAAACAACATGTTTTACCGATTTCGGTGTGCAAACCGGAGTATGGCATGCTTTAGTGACATAAATCAAAATAAAATTAAATATTAGAAATAACGTCAAATAATCATGTAAGTCAAACGTTGACACCATCAGAGTCCACTCTGTCAGAGTATACTCTGATGGTGTCAACGCGGCTTTAACAATAGAAAAATTGTAGGTATAAATAATTTCAAAAATTTGTCATTTAGGAAATCATCAATCTTATTGTATCATTTTTGAATTAAGTAGGTAAGTAATAGTTTTTTAATTTATTTTTAAATTCATTAACATTAAGTTGCTGGTAGGTAAATGAAAAAATATGCCAATAGTTACCATAATGTGATGATGTAGTAAAAACTACTTTCCTTGTGAGGGTCGTCCCCTGCCGATGTCAATACTCGAACACAAAGAACTGAACGATAACACAATTTCCGATTTAGCACGGCGCGGTCGACTCACACTCATTTATATAAATCCGGGTTTTTATTCTCCACTTGCTTCATTAGCTTCAATCAAATATTCCAATAATTTATTTACTTTTGTTTTAACAAAAATGTTGTTTTTGGGTTCTGTCCTACGGATCGTTTGCCTTGCTATTGCCGTGATACATTTTTTTTTATGAAAACGAAAATGTAGGATTTTTATTTGTGTTCCAACAAATTATGCGCATAGTTACTTCGGTTTTTTTTTGTTATCAGCAAAGCATTTAAAAATGCTAAATATTATTCTCCATACATGTATGAAAACTAATAAGATTTTTTTATTTTCCAGCATTTTCATATCAGATAGAGCATCCAAAAATGCGAAAAAAAAACTCAAACAATCTAGCACGTGACTCCTATCAACAATTTTCCACGCTTCGAGTGTCTGTATGATATTACGAAATTTAAACAAAATAATATTAAATCTTGTATTTATTTTATAAATATTATTATTTTCTAAAAATGGAAGCACTTAAATATTTTTTTATATCTAGGTATAAGTAAGTACGCCTAGTGGCGCCTTTCTTTTTTCTGAGGTTTTAAGCTGATCGTACATTTGTCCGCGCCGTACACGCCGCAGAAATTTCTCTATACAAAAAATACCGATGACGTCAGAAAATGAGACTCGCTTCTGACGCATTTCTTCTATTGAATTAACAGTTCGGCACGTTCGGCTCGGCTGGATCGTGCGACCACCTTTATTATGAGTTAAAGGCTGCTTATTACGAGTATAAAAACGTAAAACCTTGCTTGAACCCCATGTTGACACATGTCAAAACAAAACTGTTACCACAAAAAAGCGTTCTATGTACGAGTATTTAAAGATCGTTTTTTAGGGACAGTTTTTTTAGTTAGACTTGGTCTAAACTCGGCTCATTTACTTGTAATAAGCCTCCAGGAGTTTATAGGTATCGGTACAGAAATGTGCAAGGAGTGTAGTCGTGCAGGTCTAAGTCTGCTTGGTGAAGATCTCGTAGTCCCTAAGTCTGCTTGGTGAAGATCTCGTAGTCCCTCACAGTGAAGTTGTACTCGGGCGTGAGGTCGGCCGGCGCCAGCGGGTCGCCGTACGAGTGCAGGTTGGAGTAGCTGTCCGAGTTCGCGTTGCAGTTGTTGGAGATCAACAGGTCTGCGCCCGCGCCGAATATTGGACCGCAACTGCACAGTGAAAAGATATGTGATACACTCAAGGTTATTAGATGGGTCGAGTAAGATCTATCGGCGATCGCCTCTTTGGCTGTTTATAAAAAATTCAAAGTAATTTCTACAGGTTCATTTTGGGCCCAAAATTCAAAAGTGCTGGCCAACGAAAATAAAGGTGTCACCGCTATTGAGGAAGTCAGAGAATTTTTCATTAGGGCACCAAGTCTCTAAGTCAACTACTTTGCAAATAATTTTGTAAGTCAACAAAAATTGTATAGAAATCCAAATTTTAGTAGAGTAAGCGAGTTAGCACGATTGTAGGCGTCATCAATAATTACGTTTTTATATTAAACTAGCTGTCCGCCCCGGCTTCACAAGGGTTTATTATAGGTATTTAACAAAAATTTAATAACAACATGGCGGTCCCGGAGCGGGATGTATGATCCTTTAAAGTTTAGAGGTTAATATGTAGGTAAGGTCTAAGGTAGGTAGGGGAGTATTGGGCAGTAAGGCAGGTTTGGACACCACCGGCAAATCCCCGTGTTATGCCGGCCATACACCATCATGCCAATCCACCATTAGTCATGCCAATCCACCCCCATACATGGTCAATTGTAACTGATCAAATTCCGATTTGACGATAGGCATGATGGTTTATGGGCGACATGACACGGGGGTGTCCAAACCTCCTTACTGCCCAATGCTCCCCTACCTCCCATATATATTTCATTGATATATTACCACTCCCCTCTCCCATTCCATAGTTCCCAGACACTTTTTAAACTATCATGGTTTTCAACATTTTTAACACAGTTAAATTAAGGGATATTTACCATGATTTAATGTTTTTTGAGTTTCCCGATATTTCGGCGCAGTTGCATACGCCATGATCAATAGTATCTATGGTATTAATCATGGTTATTAATATCCCGTTACCTGTGTTAAAAATCCCAGACACTTGTCCTACCGTACTAACTGATATTTATTCTGTGGTCGCGATGTATCTTAAATTTTTAAACTCATGATAACTTTTGAATAAAATGTCCGATTTCAATCATTCAAAAAGTAATCGACGGGTACTGAAACAGCCTTTACTACGAAGGAATTTATTTGGATAAGAATAAATACCAAAATAAGAATAACGTGGTCTGCTTTTGGTCGGCATTTTTATTCACTTTTTAAATTATAAAAGTTGTTATTCTGACACAACTAGTTGGACATATGCTATCGCTGACTTTTTTGTAGATATTGATACGTTCTTTAATATTGTAGAACATTTTTTTGTTCTATCATCAATAGTTTTCGCAGCGCACGCGATATGAAGAATTTTATGTTCAAAATTTTTACACCTTTGGTTACATTATTGCAATTTTCATAAGGATCTCTAATTTTTTTGAAAATAATTTATAGCCTATGTTCATCAGAGATAATGTAGGATTCTAATGGTGAAAGAATTTTTCAAATCGGTCCAGTAGTTTCGGAGCCTATTCAATTCAAACAAACAAACAAACAAATGTTTCCTCTTTATAATATTAGTGCAGAAGAAAACCGACTTCAATGTTTGACTCGAAACGCGGTGTGACTCAGGGCGTCAAACTGTCGATTCGATTTCTATTTGTGACATGGCTAGGAGGGAAGGTGTTTAGAGTTTTACGGGGAAACTATCAATCCTTCCGGAATAAAATTTATATGGGACCACCTCTGGAGTATACCCTTTCAAACATGAAAAGAATTTTGCAAATCGGTCAACAAATGGCGGAACTATCGCGTAACAAGATACAAAAAAAAAAAAAAAACATACAGACGAATTGAGAACCTCCTCCTTTTTTGAAGTCGGTTGAAAATGGGTTCTGCTCAGCTACTTCAGAGAGCTAAAGAAGGATTGTGCGTATTGTACTGACTCAGGATGGTAGCAGAGAGCGAAAGGCTTCTTCAGCAGCTGGTACAGCGCGGGCGGCTCTGACAGCGCGAAGAGGAAGGCGCGCTCGGCCGCGGTGTACCCCCCCGCGCCGCCCGCGCCCCCCGCCGGCCCCGCGCTCCACCCCACCTCCGAGAACCCGCCCACCACCTCGCCGCGGGACAACTGTAATAATTGCAGGATATTTCACACAACGCTCACTTCGCTCAACGGATCTAGCTATTAGTGAAGTTTATTTATTTATTTATTGATTTATAACAATTACATTGTCTTAACAGTAGGGACACCAAAGTTACAATGGAATTACAAACAACATAAATTACAAACAACACAAATACTTAGTAGCAGCGACTGTGAAGTTAGCCGTTTGTCTGCGCCTGTGGTCTGCGCAGTGACCGCTTTTCATGCAAAATTGTGTTATAAGCAGGCAAACGGCTAACTTCACGAATGCCTAGATCCGTTGGGCGAAGTGTACTTAACTGTAATTAAAATTGCAGAATATTTCACACAACGCATCTTCTAAAGTAGGTACGAGGTTAAATATAGATTGATATGCAGGACGTTGGCCTAGTGATAATGGCAGCAGCTAGCAGTTCCTGACGTATTTAAAGAAACACGTCGTTTGATTACAGTTAGGAAGTTTAAAAACTTTACCCTGATTACTCTGGAATAATTTTAAGAGAGAAGGATTCTACTTCTACCTTTCTTTGCAACGATGAATCAGGGCAATGTTGCCCAAAGTAAGCAGGGCTTATTGTATGTACAATAAGCCCTGCTTACTTTGGGGCTAGTTGATGATGTATGACAATGTCCAGCATTACTACACTTAAATAGATTTGTAGATTTTTCGTGCGTCACCAAAGCCTTGAGCTGAAAATCAGCGCGGTGAACTGGTTCACAGCACATGCTGAGCTCAGAACTTTTCGCCTAACTGCAGGCACACGTCTTGCAGTGCGCGCATTTTAATTATCATGCAATCATTGTTTGTTTTTACTTTACAATAATTGCTTGTTGGTTTTTTGTTCATTTCTTTCTTTTGTTTTCACTGTTGGTACCTTTTTGTAAAAAAAATTGTGTACAGCTGCGAATAAAAATATGTCATGTCTATGGCAAGCCTATTCATCTCAAACAATGTCCCAGGCACTACAGCGTCCCGTTAAGTGTAGGCATAGGTTGCCTCCTGACGCTGTATAAATTATCTAATATAGAATAGAATAGAATAGAAAAACACTATATTGTACACAAAAACACATTACAGGAAATACACGAAAACAAGTAAGTAGGTACACTAATACTAATATAGATGTAAAGGCCTAAGTTTTATGTGTATGTCCGCATGGGCAGTGGCGTAGCTACCGGAGGGCTAGGTGGTGCTGTGCACCGGGGCCCCCAAGCTCAAGGGGCTCTCGCGAGTCAAAGCCCGATGCATATTTATATTTTGACATGATAAAACCTAAACCGTTCAGTTAGGGCACTTTTTTTTGCACCAGGGCCCTTGGCTACCTAGCTACGCCACTGCGCATGGGTACTCAGAGATGCGGCTACCTGCACGAGCAGCAGCACGGGCGCCACGCTGTCGCAGTGCGAGTGGAAGGCCTGCGCCGAGAAGCCGTGCGTGGACGCGCGGAACACGAGGCGCCACGACTGCTTCGGCGAGCCGCACCTACAGACACACTTATTATATACGAGACAAATGTCGAGGTAAATAAGTTATCCTATCTCATTTAAATATGTTACGGGAGCCATGTTGAATCCTGAACGCATCGAAGGATTCTAGAGTTAACTTAGCGAGTGGAGTTTTGGCGTGTTATGGTATCCAGCATCAAATGATTAGTGAACCGAGTGAAACGAGGGAGTTATGACAAGAATCATGGGGAAGGATTCAAGCGCGCTCAAAATTGAAAGGTTCGAACCCCACGACCTCATTAATCGGTATGGGTGAAAGATCTTTACGAGGCTCGCTAAATTGACACATTAATGTTGGTCTAAGACGAGTTAAAGGTTAGGTTACCAGTTGTTGATGACCGATTGGAAGGCGCTTTTGTCTTGTTGTAGGATAACAGAACCCGTGAACATATTCACAGCCAGTCTGAAACGAAATTGAATAGTGTTATTGAATTTGGCAGGGTCAGCAAAATACGACTAGCTAGGCACACACAGCAAATATGAATTTGTAACCTTTGGAACAAAAGTAGCAGGAGTGATTGTCATCAACCAACATCATGGCGCGCACTGGGGAGGCCTATGTACAGCAGTGGACTGCCATAGGCTGATGATGATGATGAACATCATGTGTATGAATGTTTTTACCGACTTCAAAATATGGATGGAGTATGTTCACCAAATATCACACATACAGGGTTATTTGTAAAACACCGGTAACCTCCCACTATTACTATCATCATAAACAACAACTTTTTGTTTTATGACTTTTTACAAAACATAATACATTAACCAAAAACAAACCTTCAAGATTTCGGTGTCCAATCTAACACATTTCAACTCTGTATTAAAGAGGTCAAATTCAAGCGCCCCCGCCACCCTAACCCCGCTCGTCTCGCTATCGTACTATCGCTTTCTTTTGCTTCGCATAGATTTCGTTACATTTAGAGCGTTCAATTTAAATATTTTTATTTTTGTATGAAAATCTGATGAACTAAAATATGATGATTTCTAAAAGTCATAGAACAGAAGTTGTTGTTTATGATGATAGTAATACAGTCCTGAGAGGTTACCGGTGTTTTACAAATAACCCTGTATATCAGTGAATTCTGTTTCCTTTCTAGAGCGTAATAATTTTTGAGACACAGGAACGAAATGAATGGCGTAAACAGGGATGCAGGTGGTATACCTGGGCTGGGTCCGCTTGTCAGGGTCCCGCGGCGCGGAGTGCAGCGCGGCGCGCCGGTAGCGCTCCAGCGACAGCTCCATGGGCACCGCGCCCGTCGGCTCCACCTCCTCCGCGAACACCGCGCTGTCTGCAACCATACCACCACTCTGTACTGTACCGGCGATGGACCGAGGTGTTCCTGAACTTAGCCATTTCAAGGTGCAGACTATTTTGTATGAAAGAGCATCGTATCGGCTTACTTCACTAAAACCGAATTGCCGCATTGAGTGAACATATTGCTTTAAACTAAGCACAACGGATCTTTAGCTCTCTGAAGTTAGGTGCAATAGACGATTGCGCGGTTCGGTAGAGTAAGCGAGATAGCACGATTTTAGGCGTCATCAAAAATGGGTTCTGCGCAGCTACTTCAGAGCTAAAGAACGATTGTGCGTATTGTAATATTCAGAACTTAATATTGGACTGCTTATACATATAAGTATCTCCCTGCTGTTAGGTAGGATATTTTGCTTATTTTGACCACCATTCTGTATGGAAGCATTGGTGGTTTATGTAGGTGAAACCTCGGATTGGAGCATTATAATATGGCAAAGGCCTAGCACCTAAAATTTCTCTCAGCTTGATAAAGCACGAAGCCTAGTTCTCTTTAAATTAATATGTAGTTGTAAAACCAACACTCCAACACTCGAGCTGTTTGAGCAAAGGGTAGCCACATAAAATTATGTAGATTTAAATACCTATTGTAACTGTTGTATATGGTGTGGAGAAAATAAAACTTTATTCTTCTTCTTCTTCTAAAATAGTAGATTACCGATGAGCAGCAGCCGCACGTGGTGCATGAGCGGCGCTAGATGCGAGCACACCCGCGCGCGCTCCTCCTCGGTCCAGTGCGCGCAGGGCTGCGTCACGCCGGCGCGCTGCTTGGCCCACGCCAGCGCGCACCGCCACACCTCCTCCTCTTCTAGACTCAGCTGGAAACAATGCATCATTCTTAATTCTATCCTGCGCCTGACATCAAGCTCAGCTTGAAACACAGTATGCTTCTATGTATCACCAGTATCACTGAAGAAACTAACCTACCATTTTGATACAAACTTACATCTTGGATCAAATGAACTATAGATCTCCTAACATGGATATTACTATTAATACAACATAATTAATAATATTGACATTCTACAACCTTAGCACACTTAACATACTCATACTCTACATACATAAAACACACTCTCAAGCACACACAAAAAAAAAAAACCAGTGGCACTTTGGAAGTGCCGACCAGAAGTGAAAACTTGAACAATTAGGTAAGTATAATACCTAGTGATTTTAATGCTGTATACTTTTCAAAACATAATATTTGAATGAATACAGTTGCATCAAAAATCTGAACGATACATAAAAATGCTCGATCTGGGACCTTTTTATAGTTTCTCCAATTAATTTAGCTTATTCTAATGTAATTATTTATTAAATTATTATATCTAATCTAAATGTAAACAAAAGCTCTATTCCTAAACTTTATGCAGTGTAGAACAGTTACTTGAAGTTGGTAGTTCTGAAATTTATAACTAGATGGCGCGACTAAAATTGGTCGTTTTCTAGATCGCGCTGACGAAAACACGCGGCCGCCTTTAAAGTCGAACGAACATTTTTGGTCATTTGGTCATTTGTGGTCTTAGGTCTAGGTGACATTACAGCGTCTTGACATTAAAGCGTCTTAGCGTCTTGACATTAAAGCGTCTTAGCGTTTTGACATTAATTAAAGCATCTTAGGTCACTTGACAGCGTCTTAGTTGAATCCAAAGATTTTTACTCATTTCAAAACTATTTCCTCTATGTCGCTAACGCGCCTAAAGAAGTTTTCACTTCAAAAAAAAAACTTATATCGACACTCTACAACCTAAGCATACTCTACACACTCATACTCTACAGATATAAAAGCACACTCACTACATCACACTCATAACACACACACACACAACTAAACACATAAGGCAGTAAACTTGAACTTATCATTAAGCTATTCATTTGCTCTTAATATTCATTTAGTTCTAATTAGACTTGTAACTAGTAAATATAAATTCTTAGTTTAATTTATAAGCTACCTATGATCAAAATGATCAATAAGTTTGTATAACGCCCATGTCAATCTTAAAACTAACTCTATATGCATAATATGAGTGTAGTGAGTAAGCTCCTTATTTTGGTCGAAGTAAGAATCCCTCGTATCTACATACAAGTCTCTACTTAGTTAGAACGAGGAACTCAATACAGAAACTAATTTAGGTCAGTAAATTTTTTACATGAGTAATGTGTATCAACTTTTAAGTTCTAGGTTCGTAACAAGATTGCGGTAGGTTTGAGACTACTTTTAGTACCTATATCTTGTCCTACAACTTATAAACCTTTTTTGAATAAATATTTTCATTTCATTTCATTTCATCTTGTGCTTTATGTCTGGTGATGGAGCACCTAAGCCTAAGAGTCTCCATTTTGATGACATAGAAACTTGATAGTTGGCAACGACAATTTTACATGTCCTCCGAAGCATGGAAGGCCTTTGATTATGCCACTAGCAAGTAGCAATCACCCTTCAACTTTGTGATAGCACAAAATGATGATTTACTTCTACAATCTATCATGAATGACCTAATAATGTCGTTGCGCTTGCCAAAACTGAAGTGCATTTTTTCAAATATTTTTTTTGCTAGTTATCATTTTTCAATTCTGCATCAACTGCCAAGCCAAAATTCCTTTTAGAAATCGAGTTGACAAAATTGTTATGTGCACACTAATTTAATTTGTGTTTGGACATGCCTCTGACTACCCCCTTAGACATCTTCAAAGGATCTGGAATAAGTAACATAAAAAGATCTGAGAGAATGTCTACCGCACCTTGGGGATACAGGCGTGAACCTGTTTACGTTTAATTTCAAATTGTGGTGATGCTCAAAGTTTTTTTAGTCACTTGTATGCACACAGTGGATTTGGTGGCTTGTATGGTTGCACATGTCGCCTGGTACCATGATTACAACCTTGTACTGGTGCTACAAGCAAAAGAAGCAAAATCATTATGTGCACAAAGACTTTTCTCTCATGTTATCATAATCTCAGTAATTTCAAATAACTATACTAACAAAGTCCGAAGAGATGAGTTTGATGAGAGCCTCTTTAGGCAGGTTGAGGAAGGCATTGGTCTTCACACAGTCGGCTGCATTGTCTCCAATGAAACTGATGCAGCGCTCCATGAACGATGAAGCACTCTTACCTCCTGCAATTGAACAGTTCATTGTAATCAGTTCAATCTCTACGATTAAAAATACTAATTGAAATATACATACCGTTTAGTGTGTAGAGAAACAAGGTTCATTAATTAACCTATTAACTTATAACAAGTCAAATATTTAAATACTTGTTATTATTATTGTATTAAATACAAAGTAAGTAATCTAACATTTTCCTCGGAGGGTGAATGAAACACAGATAGTACAATCTTACATTTAATTTTGGTCAGTGCGACACTTCAGTTCAAGAGTACAGTTTACCACAGTAATTGCAATATTGACACCACCACTGGTTGACCACTTATCACTAGGAATGAAGATGACCTTACAAATTATCAGAATTATAACCTAACTTTACACGGTAGTCGCGCCAGGATTGACATTTTGTATGAGAGTTATGTTGTCCCCTTTCATCATGATCCGGCCGATTTGGCGCCGGTTCTTCGTCTTGACGTGGTACTCCTCTGCCTCATCCAGAACGATGTTCATGTATTCATCGAAGCCGACAATGTGTCCCTCCAGCCTGAGATTCACGTTCTCGTACAGCCAGATCTGAACTCTGCTTCGGTTTTGCAAATAACGGAAGATCAGGTTGATGGGTTGCACCATCACCTTCTGTAGTTTCGGTGGGCCCTTGTACGCCATGGTTATTGTGTAATTTTACAACACAAAGAGTAAATAAATCCGAGAAAAAACAGACGCCGCCAAAATCTACCTATCGGCTTGCTTGAATGACGTAAGGTTTTGACTTGACCGGACCGCTTGACGTGACGCCGACGCCATTTTAGTTTGACAATTGACAATTTGACAGTTTAGTTAGTGATGATCGATTCTTAGTTTTTAGTCGATCGACCGATTAGTATGCGATTTATCGGTCATTTTGTGCACATTTAATTTTGCAAAATGTTCATTATACCAAAAAATACTTCCAGGCTTCTAGGACATTTGATACTTTGCAACACATTACTATAAATTTTTCTTATTGCTTATTTCCTAAACACTTGGTACGAACCTATTTGGTAGATACGTAGGTACTTATTTACCTTAGCCCTTTTCTTTTATGTTCATATAAATAAATAATAAATAATAATAATAGATCATGGTATAGTCGCTCAGCGACAAAGCCCTTTTCTTTTTTGTTCATATAAATCTTAGATAGTATTTACATTTCTTCTTCTTCTTACTTAAGGATTTACACACTGTGTACCTTGTGCTGACAAGTAAATCCTTAAAACACAACACTTTGTGCCGTACTCAGTAGTATTTACACAACCATCTTTAATTTATTATTTTATTATTATGTAAAACGATACAGAAATAAAATAAAATGATCACTAATTGATGAATCTTTGGCTAGTAAGAAAAAAAATATTGTTAGTATAACAAATACATAATTATATTTTTTATATAATTATATTTTACGACAGTCGGCCGGTTTCTCGAACGCAATCATCTTCAAAATTAACTAATCATTGGATTCATTGGTCAAATAACATCTGTCATTCGACCAATGCTTGAGTTTAATCGGCTTGTCAATTTGAAAAGCGTTCGAGAAACCGGCTGCAAAATTTCTAAACGAATTAAATTAATTTTAGCTACCTATTGCAACAAAAAAGTGCGATGGCCGGGAATCGAACCCGGATCAACTGCTTGGAAGGCAACTATGCTGACCATTACACCACCATCGCAACTGAAAATTGTGCTGAATTTTATGAAATACCTAAACATGTAAATAATATTTACCAGGCCTGTCTTGGATCTCCATCGCCGCTGCTAGCAACGTGCACGCACTTTCTACGCTCAAAGTAGACGTGACGTGATCCTCACAAGCTGCTCGAAGATCTTCTACACCAAGATCGGCGGCAAGTGTCATCATTTCAAACACGCCCGAGTCTTGAAGAAGAAGCTGATAATTTAAACAAAAAAGTCAGGCTAAGGTTCAAAGTACAGATTCAGATTTATTTATTTTGCGATACGTGGTATAATAGGTACCTAAGTAGGTACAGCCATTATCAGCTTAGCAGCATGCAAAATATAGGGCACTGCATGGGCAAGTGTACTTACCTATAATATATCGCACCTTTAAAACAAAAGTGGCACTATCCGAAATTTGGCGATATTGAGTTAGAGAGACATCTATACTCGACAAGAAAAAACAACGTCATCTCCAAAGACCCGTTTTTAACGCTAGGTGTCACCAAGTGTCACTTTAAACTTCAAGGTTACGAACGGACACTAAACTAACTACATACATATTATGTATGTATAGGTGCCAAGATTAAAAATCTGTTTTATTCCTAGCATACATACATACATAAAATCACACCTCTTTTTTGGTATTTTGATGACAATGTTTTTTGTTCGTAATAAATTATTGTAAGTAGGTATTTGGATCCGGTAGGGGGCACTGTAGTTGAGATCCTCATTTTTTTAATCTTTCGAGTCCTAGGCAAACTGTTTCGCGCTAGATTATAATACATAAGTAATAATAATTTGAATACCTTTCCAGTGTAAACGTATTGAATGAACCGTCGGAATGTCTCGGGCTGCACGTGCGGCATGCGGATCGGGGTTGGCTGCCCGCCAACAGATGGCGTTACTGTGCAGCCTGGAATGCGGCACACCTCGCCACGCTTCGTGTTTTGGAAGCTTTTGCACCTGAAAAAAACTACATTCAAATTGATGAAGTACCTAATCTCATTTCTTAGTAATTTGCTTATAAATGAATTTAAGTACCTACTTATTAGAGTGTATTGATAATTCAGTTAGAAGAAGAACCTAATAACATGTACCTACCTAGCTACCTACCTACTTAAAACTACGAGTCCTACAACGCTTTGTCCTTACCGAACGTATTTAATAAAAACCTGCTAGCCTAGTTCAACTAGCTATCTGTAAGAAAATCATCAAATTTAGCTCTCTTGCAATTTTCTTATCAACTCGGAAGCTGTCGAAGTTTTGAGATGAGCTTCTGTAATTGAACGCTGCAAGTCCTAAATGTTTCTCGTCTCCGCGATTGCTGCCGGTAATCAAAAACCGATAATCTGAAGAATTTGCAGCTCCCAGCAAAAACTTGTCTTGGAATTTATAAGTTATGCACAAGTTTGGAGTGGCGCGCCCTGGCGGTCGCTTTGGACAAGTATAGGTTTAATGTTTTGCCCGTGTCGGTCGTCCTGCAAAACCGCTTTTGATAGCTAAAGTCTTCAATCAGATATCTTCGCTAAAAATTCTATTTTTGTTAGTAGTCCACGATAAACAGAAAACCAGTACGTAACCTATTTTAGAAGACTGTGTACGCAACACCTCTACGTAGAGGTGTTGGTAGAGGTAGAGGTACCTACATAGGTTCAATCGTTCAATACTGGATCAAAAAACACACTACTCCGGCAAAATAGGCAATCAAAAGAATCAGTTGATACACCACACCGACCCTCATTAAGTGTATGCGACGCTATACTAAGTATTGTATACTGTAGGTACACTCAGCTGCCAAATGTTCCATGCCCTCGGTAGATGAAAATAAATTGTTCAGACAAGTTGTCTCAATCAAAGTAGAGATATCTACTTCTATCGGTTTTAGGCATTGTAGACCACAATATAAATGGCATGATAGGTGTAAATTTAAATATAATAAAAATATTACAAAAATGATGTTCTTCGTTTCATGTTAAAAATAAAATAAGTGGTCAGACTAAGTGGTTGATAAAATAAAATAATTAATCAATGATCGGATTAAGTCGGTAGGTACTAACCTAACCTAACGTTTAAGATTAAGTACATCCTTTTGAACCTATATTTTTAGATTTTAAAAATGTGTAGGTACCTACTTAAACTACTAAAACATATGGACCTCGTCTGCAATAAAGATTTTTATTTATTTATTTATTAAGTTAATATATTTCTTGGGGCTGTCGAATAAAAGTATTGTATTAACTAGTAAGAGAGTGTACCGGTGCAGGTGCAGTGGTACAACAGAGGCCCGCCTCCCCCTTGTCACAGTCTCGATTGAATTTGCTATTAGCTTTCAGAGTTTCCTTTGCTGCGGTTTCTGTGGCTTTTGAACCCATTAAAAATACTAAATTACGAATTTGCTTAAGTACAAATAAAATATCGTTCTATGAGTAGGTATAGGTACTATTAATACGAAAGATTCCGAGCTTGATTGCACACCAATAGAGTTTTAGTCAAATAAGTTAGAGCTCGTAGAGGCTGCTACGAACGTTACAAATTGGCAATCTATGCATGTAAGTTGTCGCATTGAATTGCTCATTGTTTGATTATTTTGTTTTCGGGTCGGGTTTATTGATTTTTTATTTGTAATACGTATGTTTGTTTTTAATGTTCCGTACCAAAGGGTAAATCGGGAACCCTATCCTATTACTGAGACTTTGCTGTCTGTTTGTGTGTCTGTCCGTCCGTCCGTCTGTCACCAGGCTGTATCTCATGAACCGTGATAGTTAGACAGTTGACATTTTCACAGATGATGTATTTCTGTTGCCACTTGGGCGTGGCAACAGAATACATCATCATACATGATTTTTTTTGCATACAACAAACGTGATTTTTTTGCCGTTTTTATAGATAATGGTACGGAACCCTCCGTGCTCGAGTTCGACTCGCACTTGGCCGCTTTAATTCTTAAATTATCAAAATATCAGTTCCGTAGCAGAACAACCGTAGAGCCCGATGCTCCAGTTAATCAATGTAGAACCTTGATTAATTCCGATGGCGATCGCATCTATAATTTATTCCGACAGCCCTCGGCTATTTATCTTGGGTGACAGTTCGGCTTGAGGTTCAGCCAAAAATGGATGAATGGCTTTTTGGGTGCGCTTTCAGTGAGAGCGAATGTTTGTGGTTGTTGTTAAAATAAGCCGGGGTTGCGGGACCTATAGGTAAATATACATTCACTAGAACTTTGCTTACCTACTTATTCCATGTTTCGTTGGTCACCACAAATTTTAGACCTGTCCCTCGCCATCATACCATGAAGAACCAGGACCATGAAACTATTTTTTTTTTCAAAATGGACTTTTTGTGCCATCTCCAGCTTTCACTAACGTGAGTAAAAAAACTCTCTTTTGGAACGAAGTTCTATTTCGGACGGTATCGAGGATGGGGCTAGAAGAAAAAAAGCGTTCGATTTTACCGTCACGACACATACATAATTATGTCAAAACGTCACAGTGCGAAGTGCGCAGTCGCAGAGCAGTCCATAGATTGTTACATTGTTAGTACCTACGGAAGAGCGTTTCAATCAAATATCTAAGTAAATTATTGAAAAAGTTGAAACTTCGTTCCAATCGAGTGTTCCATTCCACGACACTCATTTACTTTTTAATTTTAAATTAATATAGGCGTCGTTAAATTGACAGACAAAAAATATATTTTATACTACGCGTACCTATACAGGCATACAGCTTAGAGCTAAGCGACCTTACCTTAGGTAGGTTCATTTGTCATTGAGCACCTGCTTTTGCTCTGGTTATAAATAACTTCAGCAACAGTTTCCATTCTCATTATTTCGCTCAAAGCGGAGATTACTCGCTCCGGGAAACTTTTAATAGTGTTGTCTTCGCTTTGAAGACAAATATCTTAAGTGCCTGCCGAACACCAGCAGACTCCCGGAGACGAGATAAATAAGCACTAAAACAAGAGTATATAGTAACCAACCATATAATTTCAACGGTAGGTAGAGCTCACATGATAGGAAAGTAATAATTCAATTTTCTACATGATGTGAAGATTCTTAAAAAATATAGGAAGGAAGGTACGGTACCTAATCATTTCACTTTTCAATAAACGTTTTGAATCTTATTGAATTTAACTGTGGTATTATTATTGTATATATTATATGTATTTAGCATATACTTAACAGCTTTAAATTCATTTTCTTTTCATTATACACCTGACCAATCCTTCTTTCACTGAGTTTCTCTCCATCCAAAGGTTGCCTGGAAGAGATCGCTTATTAGCGATAAGGCCGCCCATTGTACATTGTCATTATTTTTTATACTTATTATTTTGTTTCATAGTTTAAAGTGTACAATAAAGAGTTCTCATATTACCAAATATGTAGGTATGGATATCATAGGTAGTTTTCTTCCAACCGACTTTGATATGGATTGTTTGTGATTTAAAACCCAAAGAATGTCTAAAAACAACTTCATTGCATTCCTAATACAAAGACGTGATGCAGAAAATCCTCTGCACTGTATCGATGTTGCCAAAATCGAATTGATAAACAGCAAAAAGTGTTGATAAATCGGCTGCCACGTCACTGTCACTGTCAGCAGCAGTGTCAGGGTGTCATTAATCGCGATAATGCATGCGGTGCCGCGCGACATCGGCCGCGGTCGCGCGTCATCAATCAACTGCGGCCGAAAGATGGATTGGGTAATAAGCTAATGTTTTGATGGATTATAGTGTCTTCTAAGTACATAGGCACTTAGGCCCTTATTAATAAACGTGGTGTAAAGTTACACCCGGCGTAACTTTACACCACGTTTATGAATAAAGGCCTTAAATAATAACTAGGTGGCGACACGCCACAAATAAGATTGCGCTTGCTTTGCGTTTTGCATTTATTAACCTGGTATTTCTTATTATACCAGCACTTGCTTCTACTGGCAAATTATAAGTAATTTTAGGAGGATATGCGACTGGAAGTAGCGATATTATATGAGCTGCCAATGATGATAATGATGCGACTGAGACTTCGTCTCAATAATAGTAATAGGTACATCTTATCGTCCTACGGCAGAACATAACAGGGAAATCTTTGTGTCCCCTTTTCGTAGTTTGATTTAGGCCTTTACATCTATATTAGATGATTTATACAGCGTCAGGAGGCAACCTATGACATTGTTTGAGATGGAATAGGCTTGCCCAGCACCTAAACCATCCTCTCAGCTTTTTTCGTAGTTTAACGCTGCAGTATCAAGTCTGTGACAGTGACAGAGGTTAATATAATGACTCATTTAGTTATTGCATTTAAGATTAGTGAAGCTATATTAAAAGGTGCGCAAATTGTACAAGAACTACTACGAGCAGCTTAATTTAAATTGGGTACGTAATGCCTAGACCGCGCAGGCACTCACCAATTAACGATACAATTTCCACCAAAACCTTTATTTAGACTTTGGCGAATTCCTTCCCTTCTCATTAGGTTTCAGTAATGCCAACTGCGGCCGATTAGCACGCGATGCTACCAACATTCTAATTTGAATTCCACATTTGTTAAGCCACGAGTCTCTCTCATAGCGGTCCGATGCTTCTTTTTGTCGTATCACCAGTTCTTTCGAACCAGTGTGGTGTAAGGATTATAAGTGCGCCTCAAAGAGCATCTTTCGCACACTTGACACTTGTTTTCGAACTTTGTAGGTTCTACGACATGCCGGTTTTCTCACGATGTTTTTCTTCACCGTTTGGGAGTACCTACTGTGGTACTGGCTTTTAAACAAAAAATCTGTCAGGACTCTGTCGGCACCGCTATCTTAGCGACTTATATTCAGCACACGCGAGTAAAAGCATAAATTACGTCCGCCGGATGCAGTTTTCGTGAAATAGCAATGTATTTGCAAATGTCGAGCTGATTATAATCTTCAAGCATCTGGACGGCTGAAAAGTCTAATGACGAGGAATTTACGTTTTTATAAGGTTTTTTTGGCGAACGTGCCTTAAAGTAATAATATGAAATGAATAAACTTATAGTTTATTTGAATATTTTGAATACTTTTATAAGGCGTTCGTCTAGCAAGTTTTTCATTTAAGTATTTTTACCTACTCTTTCCTTTTACCTCTACCTTTTCTTTAAATATATATACTAAGCACAGCGGATCTTTAGCTCTCTGAAGTTAGGTGCAATAGACGATTGCGCAGGTTCGGTAGAGTAAGCGAGATAGCACGATTTTAGGCGTCATCAAAAATGGGTTCTGCGCAGCTACTTCTGAGAGAGCTAAAGAACGACTGTGCATATTATACCCAATTTAAAAATTCAAATAACGTGTAGGTATTAGGGTATGACAAAAGTTTAATTATAATAATCTTGTTTAAAAAAATGGAATTAGTTTACATAATTTTAATCTCAATAATTTCTCCTACAAATACAATTATAAATACGCCGAGCAAAATGCAGGATTTTAAAGTAATGGCCAGCAGTTGCGACAGAAATACCTCTAATAAGGACATGTCAGCGGCAGAGGTGGCGAGCCCGGGCCCGCCTCCCCTCACGTCAGAGCAATGCTTTTTATTTGCGGTCGGACTCTTGGTTCCGTGGCGAATAAACTGCCTTGTGAATAGAACAAGTTGAAGTTACTATTTTTTAATTACATTTCAGTAACCTGCATCTACAGGGTGGTTTTTTGATTAATATGAATATAGTAATTGGTTTTTAGAATAGTAAGAAAAACTAGGCTTTACCTATATTAAAATAACGGTAAAATAGCTTATTATATACACTACAGTTCCACATCTATTATGTTTGTATGAAATATAAAGCATGCCACCCACTCAGGCGTTGCTACGCTGCTACGGCGTAGCTGTGCTACGAGTTTTACGCTCACTGTGTTTCTTAGTAGAGTGAGCATTGTGCATTGATCAGTGAGTCTCCTTACTGCGCTTATGTTAGCACACGATGCATAGCTCTAGAATATAGGAAGCTGGAAAAGCATAAGTACTTATTCTAAAACAAATTTCAGAATATTTCCATATTTACAGGCAATTTATAACTTGCAATCTTTGATTGTTGCGTTTCAAATCTTGCTGAGTCTGACCCACTTCCCGGTGTCCAATTGAGCTGAGTTTTGACACATTGGTACATACAATCATATACGAGTATAGTAATATCAAGCTGATCTGATGATGGAGCCAGGATATATTCAAGAACTCCTTAGTAAATGAACAGTTCATGGCGAATGCACTCGCAACGATGTTATAAAAAAAAATAGGTGGCCACTGGCCAGACGATCTGTCATTCGAGCAAGTTGTCCGTGCATTCGAGACAGATTTGCAAACCTTGGGCTTCTAGCGCATAGTATACCTAAAACGAAAATTTGCATTATGTAAATAGATACCTATTTTTGTTTTCAATGGAGGGCGATCCTTCGTGGCGTGTTGAACACGAGTGGTTTTTGTTGAAGTTCGCGGGAATAATTGTAAAATCGGCGCGAAGTGTTCACGACTCGAGGGAGGTGACGACGGTTTTTATTAACTGTGGATATCTAGATAATAATTTAATCTTCTGAGTCAGTAAGTTAATTGTGAGTTTGTATTTATGCAAACTCTACCGTCAATAAATTGGTAAATTAAATTACTAACGTATAAAACGCTAGTAGAAATTGCCTGAAAACTGAGTGCTAGGTCCAAACATTTTTTTGAGAAATTTGCTGAAATTATGGCCACCCTGAAAATCGCGTTCCCTCGAAGTTGTAATTACATTCGGTGTTTACCCTTCCACGGACAGATGGCGCTGTTTTAAATTACGCATTGTTTTTACGCCTCGCGTGGAAAGTTTTCCCATTTGTTCCAACAAATATGTCTACCGTCTAGTGGCACCGTAACAAAGTTTGTGAAAACAATAATTGTCACATGTGTATTGTGAGTGGAATGGGTTTGTGAATTTTTAATTAGAAGTTACGCGAGGTTGTTTATAGCGCTTTAGAAAGCTTACAAATTGTTACAAACACGAATTATTTAGGTTACACACGCATATTTTCTGAATAAGTATAGGTAATTTGCGTAGGTAGGTATTCTCTTTAGGGAAAATGGGTAATACTTACTTGTTAAAGTTCATTCATAATAAAAATACAAAAAAAGAAAACGCTTATTCATATATACCTACCTTCACAGTACCTAGGTAAGTTCTCTCACTCTTCACTCCTAAGTTTCGATTTTCACTTTTGATTTTAACCGATTTTTTTTATTTTAGTTTCCAAATACAAGACTTGAATCAAACAACATAATTATTTCTGATTTTAATTCCATTAAAATAGTCATTAATTCCAAGTTGTGCACTAACTATCCATAATTCCACAACAGCCATAAATTGTGCCCTCTCGGCACCGAGTCATCAATCACCCCCCCCCCCCCCCACCCGTCTGTAACCCCTCCCCCTTCTATCATGGCTGATCCCGGTGGTGTAATTAAGTCCCAAATTATCCCAGATAGAGGCAATACTTGAGTTTGAGAGGAGAAGAGCTAAGTCACTGCAAGATACGATAGAAGATGGAAATATTGCAGTGAAATTATCGAATTGAATCACCACTCTCTGTCTAATAAAAAACTTTTTGGAATACCTATTGCGATTGTTTGTGCCACTTACAAAACCACAGTGGTTCTAAGAAGCAAAGAGTATGGTGCCAAATGTAGGTATAATGGGGACGTGCATTGAACCTTCTCAAACATCTTCAAGAATTTAGAAGGATATCTGCGATGATCTCTGTGGATGTTAATTGAAGGAATTAGTCATTTAGTGGAGTGAACTAGCTTCTCAAGCAGTTGGTACAAACAGCGGTTTGTGTAAACAATTTGCGAATTAGACGATAGTTGGAAGGTATAGTAGACGATTCCCCGTGTTAGTGCTCTTCTCTTTCCATCGATTAGCTGTCAATAGGTTGGCCATTCTAGGCTTCATTGGCTGCCTTGGGATTGGCAAGCTATGTAACACTAGATACCGCCCGCAGCTTAGCTTGCGTGGTACCATGGCGGCGTACGTAGTAGCCTAACATAATGCGGGCGATCTACATCCTGCTATAAGTTTCATCTAAATTGTTCCACTGGATCCTTTGGACTGTTTCTTTTGTATTGATAGAAATACAAACATCACATCCACACACTTTTCCATGTCCAGGTTTAATCTATGGTCATATGGACACGGAAGTGACCCCGCTAAGACAAGCCAAAAGAAGCGAAGCATTACCCTTTTCTCGATATTGTTAAGGATAATTGTTTGCGATAGCTACGTTTCGAGGACTACCTAATGAAAATTCCTAAGTTGAATAAGTTGGTGGTCCTGCCTAGATCTGGTTAGGTACTTTATTTCTACTAGGATTTTGAGTCTGGCTGTCTGTGCTCATCTAGCTGATTGTACAAAAATAAATACTTTATTTTAAATATTAAAAACGTTTAATTTTGCTAATTGTACAATACAAGGTGTTATTCGATTTAAAAAAATATGTGAGAGACCGATGGGTCGCGCAGAGACGTTTTATAGGATACGTCCACTAGCGCCATCTCGCGGCAGCTCGTCCAACTTGATCGTGTGGTAGCTGGCGTGAACATCCCGGCGGGCCTTGAGAACACTCAAGATAGTGCTGCTCCAGTGATGAGGGATTCGAACTCTGCTTCGATTGTATCAGCTCCCTGGTCATCTATCTCGAGCGGACATATTCTGGGAATGCCCTTTTCAAATTTGTACTCTTGAAACTCCATCTCCTCCTGGAAAGATAACCGTGACGCGGCCCAATCTCCACTTGAGAGGAGGGAGACCGTCCTCCTTGATGAGGACCATTGTTCCTGGTTCTATGTCCTCTTTGACCAGCGTTCCAAAATGATTGCCTCAGCTGCTCGACTCGTTTGTAGTGCGATTGAGAGGGCAGTGCCATCGTGACGTAGGTAGTCTCGCTCGGCGGGGCTAGTCAGAGGTCGGCCAATCAGGAAGTGAGCTGGTGTGAGGGGGGTAAAATCGTTCGGATCTGAGGACATAGGATACATAAGGCGGGAATTCAGGACAGCTTCAATTTGTACCAAAACTGTATTGAATTCCTCATTAGTTAAATTAACATTTCCTATAACGCGAGAAATGTGGTGTTTGCAGGATTTCACCCTACATTCCATAACCCACTAAAATGAGGTGTAGGTATAAAGAGGCATAAAACTAAATTCTATTTGACGAAACAATGCGTACCTAATCAAGGATAGAATTTTATTATTATTATTATTTTCTCCTCGCGAAATAAATCTTTTCAACGCTAAAATATAAACTTGATAAGTAAATTAGTAAGTAAATAATATAGTTCCAAATACAACACTCGGGTCGCAAAACACATAAAAAGGCATAAATAACAATTTCAAATGTTCCAATCTAAATAAAAGTATAGTAAATAATGCGTACTACACAATTGCTTTGAATGCCTTTTATTGCCTGAAAACTATCACTGTTCACTAATCTACCACCAACAAAATACATTTAAACTTGATAAACTACTATTTGATTTTATATTTAAATTCTGAACTAATGAGTGATACTCATTGTTAAACTATTATAACTGCGCGTCTTATTTTAAAAAACGTTTCTACAAGCCATACGAACTGTAGAATGTTTTAATTTTATTTTATTTTATTTAATTCAGGCAAAGTTAATTATGCGAACTTTCCTGATGATTGTGTGACGATTTAGGTAAATTTACGATTTAAAATGTGGACCCGTTCCACCACAAAGTTTAACACAATTCACTCAAACTTATACCTACCTACCGCGTGAAACTAAATCACTACCTACGTTATCGAACTGTAAGCACAATTATCTTTTCGTACAATTTCGCACCGACTAACGCATCACAAAGCTCGGCTTCGGAATAATTACTAATCGGTTTGAAAGAGGCTACATGAATTGAACATAACCACTTCACAGTGACGTCACTTGTTATTGCTAGTACGGCATGGCAGTACGCGCAAGCTCCATACGCGCTTTCACTCGCGAAATTATCAGTGAAGATATGCAACTCGAATTTTGAATAATCTGAACTAAGTACGTATCGCGGAACACGAATGCTAGGTAGATACGATATCGCACCCCTAGAATAAAACTCCGTCAACTCAAAAAACCACATTTTTCAGAAATGACAAAAAATTGATATCTGCATTACTAGATAAGATAAAAAAAATCTAATTATTGTTCCGGAAAGGTTTTTTTTTTTAAAGCTTGTTTTATTAATTCATTTGTTTATTGTCTGTAACCAAGCTGTAAAAATCAGTTTTTTTTAGTTACCCTAGTTTTGTAGGGAGAATAAACCAATTTCTTGCGCACTATTTTGAGTTACTTTGGTTAACCTGAAAAAAAATTGAGTTACGTTACTTTTCACCTCAAAAATTACATAACTATTTGACGAGTTCTTAGCATAACTCTAAAACTGGGAATTGTAGTTATGATCTAAAAAAACAATTATTGTATATTTAAATACAAAGTCAACGTTTATTTACTTTTTAAAATCTCAATTAAATATAAAAACAATTATTTTTATGGCACGGCAAAAATAAAAAAATCGAAAACTCTAAAATGTTATCCTTAAAGTTTAGGGCAGTCTCCATTTTAATTTTTAATGTTAATTCTACTTATGTTCTTAGCTTAATAATAACAGTCAAAGTTGCAAATCACAGTATAACATTTTGGTAGCCTCTAGTAACATTAGTTTAATATAAGGACTGAATTCTTAATCAGTCTAGATTAAGAATTCAAAATCTATACATTATTAAAGAATCTAAACCTACTTAGATTATATTTTTATAGAAACAGTCATAGTACTGTCTTGGAATCACATTTTTGTCGACAAGTTCCTTGATGTCCTTCTTTTTTGCTGCCGATAAAGGATTTTTTTCTGTGTACCTACGCATTACTCAAATTAGATACACGGGAACGCGTGCACAGGAACTAGCACATGGTGTTCATCGATCTCGAGAAGGCATACGACAGGGTTCCCCGAAAGGTTCTGTGGTGGGCAATGAAAGAGAAAGGAGTGCCTGTGAAGTACCTGCAGCTTGTAAGGGCCATGTACAGTCGACCTTGTACCCATGTTTGGTCTGTCTGAGTCAGTGGTGTCAGTGGTGAGTTCAATGTTGTAGGTTTGCACCAGGGGTCGGCTTTGAGCCCTTATTTGTTCCTCCTGATAATGGATGCCCTGACATCGGACATACAGGAGGAAGCACCCTGGTGCATGCTTTTTGCCGACGATATTGTTCTCATCGGAGAAGACGCAACTGAGCTCTAGAACAGACTGGGAAAATGGCAGGGCAAATTGGAGAGTGTCGGACTGAAGATAAGCAGGACAAAAACCGAGCACATGTTCTGCGACTTTGGTGGTCCATCCAGTTTTGCCCATATTGCCTTAGATGGTGTACACCTACCAGTCTGTTCCGATTTTCGGTACCTCGGTTCAGTAGTACAGAATGATGGTGAGATAGAGAAGGATGTGAGAAGTCGAATAAATGCAGGATGGATGAAATGGCGTCAAGTCTCAGGAACAATTTGCGATCCACGTATGCCCCTTAAACTAAAGGGGAAAATATATAAGACGATCGTAAGACCTGTCGTATTGTATGGGTCTGAGTGTTGGGCAACAAAAGGGACGGCTGAACAAAAGGTGCACGTGGCTGAGATGCGAATGCTGAGATGGATGTGTGGAGTGACGCGAATGGACAGAGGAATAAGTACATAAGAGGAAGTGTGAAAGTGGCGCCAGTGAATGAAAAGATGAGGAGCAACAGGCTAGCGTGGTATGGGCATGTAATGAGAAGGGAAGAAGGTCATGTAACTAGGCGAGTGATTGGTATGAATGTTGATGGATTTATGAGTAGAGGTAGGCCAAAGAAAAGATGGATGGATTGTGTAAAGGATGACATGAGTAAGAAAGGAGTGTGTTGAGATGACGGCTGATAGAGGAGAATGGAAGAAGAACACATGCTGTGCCGACCCCACATAATGTGGGAAAAGGGCAGGAAAATGATGCATTACTCAAATTCATTGCGATATCAGGTGTAGATTCTACAGTTCGTCTGGTCTTTCTTTTGTTCACCCAACATTTTTTAAATTCAGTCTGTGCAAAGGATGTTTTATACTGGCAGGCTCCTTTTCTTTATTGAGCATTTCTATACTAGGCTGATCAGCGCTTTCTGCTTCGTTTTTCTTTTTTCGTATCATCTCTAACATGAGTTTTCCTCGGCTTTTCATCGTCCTAAAAATAAATAAAGATTTATATTCAATAACAAATCAAGTAAAGTCCACCAACTCAAAAAACCCAAAAATACCATCTACTGCTTTTCAAAACTTTAAACTGTTGAAATTATCTAATAAAATATGCCTTACACAACCTTTTTTTTGTGCTAAAAGTATCTATTTCACTAAACAAACACTAATAAATAACATTGAATTTTCATTCAACAAAAGTACCGTATATCGAAATTATCATTTACTTTCATGTAAACCTCACTAATTAGAAATGACAAAAATAAAATGACGATCGTAAATCATCAAAACTCCCGCAAGTCAAAATGAATAACTGTTGTTATCAGGGAAAATTCAGTAAAACTCAATCAACTCGAAATAAAACATTCAACTTACCCAAAAAAAATCACGTAAACTACAGCAACTCAAAATCAACCACTTTGCAAACGTCCTCCACCTACGACCACCGCATGGCAACTCAAAATAGCGGCTTAGTATTTGCGCTGTCCGTGTCAAGTTCATTCAAGTAAAGGAACGTTTGGCGCCATATCTTGACAGCCGTTCAAGGTATCGTTACGCGAGTTATTTTCCCGTGTAGGTATTCTAATGAAGATATTGAAAACGCCACTAAGTCAAAATGCCTACTTTTTGAGTTGACGGAGTTTTATTCTAGGGGTGCGATATGTATGATACGAATTATTGAATAAACTTATTATAAATAACGCGTATTTTATGAATAATAATTGTCTGTGTAATAATGCGACATCAGACGAATTAAAATCTATTTTCGTAATAGAAACCAACCGGTTAAGCAAACGTAAGATACTTTTTATTGACATAATTAATTACCTAGTTAAATGCGTTAACGTGCCTATATCATCGGTCGCGCACTGTAATGCTAACTACCTAAAATGCAACTTATATTGAGGTACGGTAAAAGGCAATGCGACATAATTATTATAGGCTTAGGCAGGTATTTACATAAAATTACGTATAAGTACAAACATTTACAATATTATTGTGCGATATTTGTTTCGGTAAACAACTGCTCGCAAATGCTTTCTTCGGTAGAAAGACTTTGATTTTTTATTTTTATTTCTTCTTTTTCCCAAAACTGTTTTGTTTCAAACTGATCGTTAAGTTTTGAGTTTTGAACGAAATTACATTGTAGTCGATTAATGCGCGACTTGGTATTTACGATACCTGATAAGACCCACCCTAAAGTGGTATTTTGCAAGTACGGCCCGGTGGATAATCGTATCCTACCTTCGACTAATAGGTCCCAGAAACGATCTGCTCCTATCAGTAGGTCGATTTGCGATGCCGAGTAATACGTAGGATCGGCTAGATCTATATGCGTAGGTAGATCTAACAACTTATGATCAAAGCTTACTGACGGACATGAATTGGTAATGTGATTTAAAACAATACAAATAATGCGTGTACTGTAATCTCCGATTAACGACTTGAGATTGATTTTACAGGTTTTAGTCGACTGCGTGACTGTCTGACCTATTCCCGTGATTTGAACAGTGGACTGTATAACCTTTGCTTTTAATTTGTTGCACAATGACTCGGTCATTATGCAACACTGACTACCGCTATCTAGTAAAGCGCGAGCTTTGTGATACACATTTCCGTCACTAGCTACCTCTACTAACGCGGTTGACAACAAAACCGTTTCGAACGGATTAGTGGCGTTACAATCAATGCGTGATTGTTCGACCGTATGTAAAACCGCAGCTGTACTCATATTAGGTGTGGAGTTCGATTGAAGATCCTGCACTACAACCGATAATGACGCGAATGCTCCACCATGAAGTAAGCTGTTGTGTTTCTCGCCGCATTCCCTACACGAACGTAATTTGCAATCAGATAACTCGTGACCTGACCGTAAACAGTTTACGCATAGATTATGCTTTTTTACGAGTTCAATTCTATCCTGAATGGATAAATCGCAAAACGTATTGCAAACGTAAAGCGCGTGGCTAGCTCCGCACATTTCGCAAGTGCGGGTAGGTTTGTGCGTGGTATCGTTTCTCGAAGTAAAACTTTGAACACTATTGAATTGACTAGATTTTTTAGTGGATTCGTGAGAAACTTTACTACTCGTATTGTTACTATTTATGATAGAAGTGTGACGCGCTTTTATCATATCTAGTGTGTCTGCCTTGTCCTTTAGAAAACTAAGTAAATCGTTCAGTGAAATACGTTCACTTGACTGATTACTTTTGTATTGTTCCCAATCTTTTTCTACAGCTGAATCTAATTTTGAAACTACGGTATATATGATGAGAGTATCCCACGATTCTGTGGGTTCTCCCAGATTCTTCAATGCGCGCAAATTCTTAAGAACAGTATCGACTAATTTCCTAATATGAGAAGAAGACTCTTTCGTAGTTTGCATTGAGAATAGAGATTTCAAATGATTATGCACCAATAATTTCGAATTATCGTACCTATTTGTAAGCAAATCCCAAGCTACCGTGTAGTTTTCCGTCGTGAATTCTACCGATTTGATAACTTGTGCTGCATTACCTTTGAGTGACGATCGCATGTAATGAAATTTCTGAATATCATCGAGCTGTTTTGAATGGTGAATCAAAGAAACGAAAGTATCTCTAAACTCTAACCAGTTATCGTATGATCCGTCGAATGAGGGTAGCGAAATAGTTGGAAGTTTGACCAGCGAGTGAGTATTGCATTTGGAATCGTTACATTTAGGTATACGTTCACTACAAGCGTGATCAGAACTATTAGATTGAGCTAGCAAACTGACGACATCAGCCTGAACCCGATAGTATGAATTTTCGAAAGTTTCACGTGATTCTAGTTGTACGGCACTATCACTTTCCGAGACTAATTCTTCGATTGAGCTTTGAATACTATTGAATTCAGTTAGTAATGACTTAGCTACATCACTACGCAATTTAATTTCTGCTAATTGTCTATCCGTCAAACGAGCTCCGACATAGGAATCTATAAATTTTACGAACAAAGTTAGTCTACCCTTGATCGAACCGCGTTTCTTATTTAATTCTCGTAATATATTTTCATTTAAATCTGCCCCTAAATACGGATTAGGAGATTTACTACGAACGGACATGTTTTCAACACTCATTTTAGCAAGCTGTGAAAAAGAGGGTACTCACGATTTCTCCTTGCAACACCACGCGTTCTGGCTTCTTACTGCGAAAGAGAAACAGTTTTAGTACAATTGAAATAGGACAAGGAGATGTTGGAACGAATTTGGCCAGACCCTTCTTCGTAGATCCCACGACGACTCGGCGGCGTGGTCCGATGATTCGGCTGCGAAGGTCCAATGTTTGCGATAGCTACGTTTCGAGGACTACCTAATGAAAATTCCTAAGTTGAATAAGTTGGTGGTCCTGCCTAGATCTGGTTAGGTACTTTATTTCTACTAGGATTTTGAGTCTGGCTGTCTGTGCTCATCTAGCTGATTGTACAAAAATAAATACTTTATTTTAAATATTAAAAACGTTTAATTTTGCTAATTGTACAATACAAGGTGTTATTCGATTTAAAAAAATATGTGAGAGACCGATGGGTCGCGCAGAGACGTTTTATAGGATACGTCCACTAGCGCCATCTCGCGGCAGCTCGTCCAACTTGATCGTGTGGTAGCTGGCGTGAACAATAATAATAAACTGAAACTTACCCTATATAGCTGTGTTTTTACTTGTAACTTCTTTCAAAGTCTACCTAATAAAATAGGAAACCTCTTCGGAACAACTCGATTTTATTATGAGCGTTCATAAAAAATAACTGACGAAGTTATAAAGGCGCAAATTCAGTCGGAAAATAAAGCTGAATTATGAAAACAACAGCGGTAACTATAAACAAAATTACGTAAAACTGAAAACATAAATTGTTATAAGATGCTGGTATATCCAGGGATGGAGTTACCTATCGTGTTCCTCTGGGGTCGTAGCTCACATAGCGACTCCGCTACCACCCCGCAAAAATAATATTATTAAAATATGGGCTATAAGCACCTATGCTCCTTAGATATAAATAATATTATTAAAATATGGGCTATAAGCACCTATGCTCCTTAGATATAAATAATATTATTAAAATATGGGCTATAAGCACCTATGCTCCTTAGATATACTTTACATTAGCAACATAAATTAGCCAACAGCTCGCTGTCAGCGAGCTTGCTGCCGTTAGACTGCTCGGTAGTTGACGTTAGTACGCTTTGTAATAGCTAGCGGTTTGCGCGGTGTCTGCTCGCTGACTGCTAGCAGTCGCCTTAGTTTAGGGCGATGTTGGGTGGGAGCGGTGTTGGAGCAGTCGTCTAGGTGTGCTAAGACCTTTACAACAGATTATAAACCTCAGATCAGGACGAATGTCTACTTCAATGGTGTCATAATCCAAAAGGATCCCAAAAGCGATTACTTGTAAATTACTAGCAGAAATGCCATTTTGATCCTCGAAGCGGGATGGATTAGTGTAATCTCTGAATATTTCAGGTCTTCTTCGGAGCGATACTCACTTCAGTGGAATAGCTAGGTTCCAAGCCGTGTTTGTTGCGTTGGTTCTCCACGGTTGGTCATGAAGTAAAAAGTAGATTTACGTAGCTCTACGTGAACCCAGTGTCCTATTCTATAAATTCCTAATGACTTTAGACTTTGGAAAACACCGCAGTAAAGGATGGAAAACGGAAACTAAGCCCCCAACCACAGGTCCTTCAGCCAGCTCTGTAGAAGTCCTGCGAGGGATGATTGATCACGGCGCGATGGCAACTTCGCGAATTAATCACGTGGAGCTGCGATACCCTGCAGCTGCGTGCTTACACCTGGCGCCTGACTGCGTGTAATGGACTCTTTGAAGTGAGCTTACCATGTATTTTTTATTGGTAATGCTGCCTAGTCTTTTTATCTTTAGCGTAATGTAAGTTGATTGTCCTATTTACTACGGGCCCAGACCATACTTACGGGTTACTACTAAGTTTCCGACCATTTTTACTTTTTTGACAGAATGTGTTTATCCTGACCGCAATTCTGAAGCCAAAGTTTCACACAGTGTTTATTCCCGCGTAGGTACAGAATTAAATGCATTGCAAATGGAAGGAAACACATATCCCACATATCTAAATAAAGCACCCTTTTCCAAACTTCTTCCGTTTCCCTGTGATTTGTCATCATCTAGCAGTTGACCTCGATCGCAAACAAGGTTATTGCCGATGAAATATGCCGACAATTCCTTCCGCTATTCATAAAACCTACAAAGAAGAGATACAAATCCTATAAACTTGCGTCGTAGATCAAAAGAAAAGTTTCCAAGTTGGCGAACCGAACCGGAATAAGTTGATACCTACTTACCGACTTAGGAGATAAAGAAATGGTCTATTCATTTGCTCGACGGTAGAGTTGAGGAAGAGTAGGTACCTAGTGCCATGGAGGTAGGTACAGTCAGCAATGAAAGTCGATTAACATTTTATGATTCACAAATCTGAATATTTCCGAAATCCGTAGCATCATGACCAACATTTTTAATAATATTAGAAGATAAAAGTCTTGGTTCATAATAATTTCCCAAGAAAAGTTAATTTTTCTTAAAAGTCATTGTCATGTCCAACTGTGAATCGACTTTCGTTGCTGACTGTACCTATAGGTAGGTATATATTTTTTTTCATTTGTATCTTGTAACATGACTAAGTTAATACCTATCCTTCTATTCTATTCTACGAACAGTAAATAATACAAAGTTCCGTACCAATAAACTCCCCCTTTCCCGATACAGTCAGCACGGAAACTTTTCGAATAACTTACAAATTTCCGTCGTCCGGCTCCGACTGACCACATAGATCCTATTTACATGCAAATTGGGCGACGACAGATTTTTCCCATATTGTAATCTCCCCAGTGATAACTTTCCCAATAAATAATTCATTGGGAGGGTCTTTTGTATTAGTTTTTCAGCATTTGAATAACGCTTGGATGTTTTCGCTCGTTTAGATTAGAACCAGCTACATTTATAGGTAAGTAATTACAGATCATTAGTAGAGATAAGTATATGTTTTAATGCAAAAATAGTAGTAGACTTTAGTGTATTTTAAATATTTATATATTTTTTTAAACGTTGAATTGCCTTACACCGCCATCTAGCGTCCGGTAGCGTGCCAAAAAACATAAAGTAGAATAATCTATCGAGATGGCGCTAGTAGTTACATAATGAAATGGCATCATGTAAATCCCGTTTGTTGAATGCTAACGAAGCATGCAGTCTTCATAATCCTTTTAGTCCATTAGAAGTGAACGCTCATCAAGTAAATTACGTCTTTACATCGCCAAATTAATTTGCATTTGAAGCGCTGAATTAGCGTGCACCGTGAAAGGTTGCAATTTGCGACGCGAAGACGCTTCCTCCAAATGTTTAGTGAAACGTTTTAACTTTGAAACATCTGCATTAGGTTATATCTGGGGTTATATGTACTTATCTTAGGACGTAGGTAGGAAAATATCGGTAGATCACGTTTTTGTAGTCCACATGCAGTTTAAAATGTCTAAATTATTAAATTTAACATTCATATCACATCCCGTATGGTCTAGTGGCTAGGATACCTGGCTTTCACCCAGGAGGCTCGGGTTCGATTCCCGGTACGGGAAAATATTTTTGCACTTACCGCGCTATCAATATTATTTTATGCGCGTAGACTTTTTCTTCCGCAGTTCCCAGTATGAAGACTAAATCTGCCGAGTCTTGGTCTTCAGAGAGGCGTAGAAGGTCTCGCAAAAGACCCGGCAGTCCAGCTCTTTCGACAGAGGCAGCACAACAGGTTCCAGGCACACGATTGGCCATTGGCACGGTAGGCAGCTTCTTTTTTACGGGAAAAATTTTGAAAAAATAACTAACTTTTTTTCTTAAAGAAATGGTGATGGATAACGCTAGTTTAGTGAATCACAGAGTTATTATTGGCATTTCATAACGTTGCAATGTAAACAAACAAAAACAAAACAATAATCTGTAAAGTATTCGTGTCTTTTTATCACCACACTGATTATAACTTAACACTCCAAATGTAATCACAATGCTCAAGTTGCCGATTTCACGATTATTTCATTCACAAAACCAAAGTTTATCAAAAAGCTTGTCAACATAACCTCAAACGACTAAAGTTCCTTTTCACCAAACAAGTCTAACTTCACACAGTACATTTATTATGCTTCTGGCTTCGTACAATTGCTTGAGTTCTCAAAGAACAGTTCAAAGCACAGATTCTTGCGTCGATCTCATAAATAGGCAGGTAGGGAAACTGGTTCTCAGGTATGACGCTTCTATTTTGTATTCCTATCTTTGTCACTCATAACTTTATGGCACAGGTAAACTGTTTGGTTATTTTGTAGCTGCAACATATAGCCTCCGTGGCGCAATTGGTTAGCGCGTTCGGCTGTTAACCGAAAGGTTGGTGGTTCAAGCCCACCCGGGGGCGTCTTTTTTGCGCTAGGCCCAGCCATTAGAGAGGTTAAGGAACATAATAGATCTAGCTTAGCTGTAAAATAAAGTCATGAAGCTTTCCTCGACCCGCTGTGCAATCATTTTGAGTCAATAAAGGGCGGGCTTGAGTCAATCGGCTCTAAATCCTGCAAATTCAGCACAATCCTGTGAATTTCCGAATCTGTTCTAGTAATTCCTGCAGTCAGGACAATTAATGCTGAGCACACCAGGCACCACTCGCCGCAGACCAGATATTTAGCAATAGGATGGTTTGACAGCGAGGAAATTACAACCCGTCAGAGCCGACGCCGGTCTAAACGACCGACGATTAAAACGCGAGACTAGTTTTGAGTTTTGATATGTTGGTGAAGCGTTAGCAGCAGGAAATTCGGTGGTGGAACTCTATATTTGATGGACGGGTATGTTGTTTACCTACGCTTACAGTTTTTGTAGTTATAGCTACCTATTGGCATGGATCTTTAAATTGATATAAGTATAGGTAGGTATTTCCAGATTTGCTACACTGCACTGTATGAATTGTAAACTTTGATGAGTATTTGCTATAAAAAATCTGCTAGGCACTGCCTGCAGTTAAATTGTTATTACATAGTTATTTCCTGAAAGCACTGCATTTTATAAAAAAAATGTTTTAGTCAGTCAGGGATAGTTTAAATGTGGTCTCTTACCGCAGTTATTTCTAAATTCCCATTTCAAAACAAAGGCAAAACAAAGACTCCCTACTTGAAGTTCTATCAGTCCTCAGATCATCTTGTCCTTAGATGTTGGCACTCGACATGGGAAATGAAATCGTCAACATTTTTCATCGTCAAGCTTGTTCAGACCTTTGAGGGTTCAATAGTCGAGAGCCATCCAACTAATTAAACCTCCCATCAGTCCCATGATTACCTCAGACATCAAACAAAACAATCGACAATGATTCTCCCTCGGAAATAAGAAAACCAATTATAAGCTGCGTACTAAACGTCACGTGACCGTTGAATATGAATGGTGGGTCCTTGAGGCCCACGCACTCGCGGCTCGCGGTCGGCACTCCGATGCGATCTGTCCGCAATTACCGCACAAAAGAATCAATTACCCGCCGCGGCGCCGCAAAGCAGAATGAAAACAATATTGCACTTGCAACGCTTAGGCTCTTCAGCTTCCGTGCCTTACCTTGCGATATCGTAGTACTAAGAGCCGGTAGAGCTGGCTAGTAAAAATGTTGCTATTTTCTGAAGTATCTAGAATAAAGATGGTTAATAAGCCAAAATTACCTACTTATTTGAGAATTGAAGAGACATAAAAAAACATTCAACCGTGTGGGCTGATACCTACGTCTAGACATTAATTTGATAGCAAATAATTATGATTATGTATCTACTTTTACAATATTTTGGTTAAGTTTTTTTTTACTTTTTTGATTAAAAAGATAACTAGGTAATCAACCAATCAATTTAGATAAATTAACCCATGCATGTGTTAAGTACGTAGGTATAATAAGGCATCAAAGGCATGAGTAAACTTCTTCTAATCCATATCAGTACATTTACATGAAGGGCCTAAAAACAAACTTTATTTAGTTCGGGTTCATGTCTAAGTTTGGATGTTGTCTAGGCGTCGGCGTCGCGGGCGGCTCCTCGCTTTGAGCCAGATCAAAGCACACGCGCTTCTATTAGCCCTGATTACAGCGGCGCTGTCGCCCGACCCCGTACCTCAAACTCTCGTTAGGGGACATGTAGATCCTCGTTTCCGTACTGAACGACATAAATCAAACAAGTTTTTGTATGCTATAATATGCTCTTATTTTGGTAAGTTGCATAATAAAAATCCATAGTCATAGGTAGTACCTACCTACTTATACTTTTTTGAATTATCGATCATAATACTTAAACGAATCTAAGACGCTTTTACGTACTGCGCTAGCGCAGTACGTAAAAGCGCCTTTAATCTTTCGAGTAGCAAATGTTGCAGTGAGATTTCAAGGGAGAGGGAGTTTGTAAGTGTAAAATAAAAATAGCCCTTCCTCTATCAGTAGAGCACCTGGTGGTCTAGTAGTAGCGACTGCCTTTCACGACACTAATTAAAAGAAACTGATATAAAATAAGGTAAGATAATAAATTATCTTTTAATCTGGGTTAATTTTTATGAAATAAATTTCATAAAAATTTACCCAAAAAAATTTTTTTTTTTATATTGAACCCAGGACCCCGCACTAAGCAAAGCTTGTGTCGTGGTAGTCCCGAGAAACGGTTTTAATAAAAAAACAACTTATAAATAAGTATAAAACATTATTATTGTGATATTACAAGAATAATTAAAAAAAAAGCGAGTGTAGATGCGCCTTAGGCCACGTATCCGTCATCCGCGGTCCATTGTACCGCAAGCGGCGCAGGTTAAGATGCTCTAGAGTCGTTGCATTGTTAATTAGCTTTCATAGTCTTTGTATTAGTCTGGCTGCCACGTCAAAGAACTGTTTCTGAGTACGGCTTCTGCAAACATGGTAAATGTTTGCATAAACTTTTATCAATCTGCTCCCGTTTTTCCGTTAACTAGTACCTATGTACCTAGTAGTACCGTTTTAGTTCATTTTGCAATGCTCTCCTCAATTGGAACCCCGGACGACCCCTCTGGCGCAGTGGGCGAAGGTCCGCCTGCGACGCAGAAGGTTGCGGGTTCGATCCCCGCCGCGGGACAAATGTTTGTGTGACCTACAGATATTTGTCTCGGGTCTGGGTGTTTCTATGTATAATATTATGTATGTATTTACAAACAAAAAGTATATAAGTAGTATATCAGTTATCTGGTTCCCATAGTACAAGCCTTGCTTAGTTTGGGGCTAGATGACGCTGTGTGGAAAATGTCCAGCATTATTATTAACCATTGGTTTCATTTTCAACATATTTTAAAGAACCTTGTGTTCTGTTTTCTGAATGGTTTGCCGTGCCTACATTTACGGACGTAGCCTCATAAATCTAACAGTGATGATGACGACAACACAAGCTTCTATTTAACCATGCATCTTCATAAATATGTCTTTGTTAGGTAAACAGGTGAAAGAAGCAGGAGGAGTTGTAAATACTTTAGATCTCGTCTCGTTAGTCGATCACCATACGATGTAAACACTGATTCTGATCATAGCAGATATTAACCTTGACACAGGAACAAGAACGTGGTTTGACACGGGTCCGGGAAGTAAGCAGAGATAGATAAGGAAAAAAAAAGAAATCGCCACCATGAATTTCCAGGCCAAGGCACACAAAACACATTATTTTGAAGTACTTACAAAGACTTATTATTTATAGTTGGTCGCGGATCGGCAGGGTAGGCTGCTAAAAGATATCATGTGGTAACAAATAATTTACCTACGCTCGTTTGGCCTCCGTAAGAGCTAGTTGCTCTCCGGTCCGGTGCTGTCCCGGTGGCATGTAGAAGAATGAACTTTAAGCCAGTCATGCCATCAACACGTCAACGCGGCAGTTGCAGTCGTCTAATAAAACTTAGCTCCACTTCTGCCTTTCCTGAATAACAGACACCGTTCTTTGAAAGCCACAAAAGTGGAATCTGACGGATGTGTTCTAAATCAAAAGTACTTACGTGGTCTTAAATTGTTTCAAGTAGTTTTTAGAATTTCGTAGGTAAAGAGTCTGCCTGTGAATTAGCTCAGAGTCCATTTACCTGCCGACTGGGAAGCTATTAATTTTATATCACATTGAGAAAGTGAAATGGGTCAAATAAAATCTAGAAATAAAACATAATTTTAGAAACTAGGTATATTTTATCCTTAAGAATAAGAATAAGATTAATAAAGTTTTATTTTCTCCACATCATATACAACAGTTACACTACTTAAATCTACTTAATCTTTAATCTTAGGTACCTACTTAAATCTACATAATTTTATGTGGGTGAAAATACGGCTACCCCTCAGCATTTGCTCGTACAGCTCGAGAGTGTTAGAGCGCTGGTTTTCAGTGGCGCCATACCCGTTGTGGCGCAGCACTTGCTTGCGAGTGCTTAGTGTTTGTAATTAATACAAATGTGTCCAAAATCATTTTTTAGGGCTTTCCCTCTTCCAGCTGCCCCACTGCCCCACTCGCAACAAAACTAAAATATTTGACATCAATACTGCGGTGCCTTTTTCCCTCGACGTTCGTGTGGCTTGCGTGTTCAAGACGTTACAAAAACAAATAAGTAGAATTATTATCGAGTTGGCTAAGTTTATCATTATTTAGTAAACGCTAATGTGTGTTGACGTTCATACAAACCAGACTGTCCGACCGTTTGTCTGTCAGTGAGGCCGTTCTAACACCGATTTAGGACTTGAGCTACAAAACGCGCAGGCATCAGCAAAATTGAATGTAAGACATTATTAAAATGCAACCCAACAATTATATCCATGTTAGATTTGAACCCGACTTTGCCGATACCTACGTCGCGTATTCCCCAGGGCATGGGCGAAATTCAAAAACTCTAATTAGTAAGCAGACAAAATGAAACTAAATTAGCCTAGCCGAATTGCTGAAGCTTGCCATGATACATAGCGTTGCCCTTATCCGTCTATGAGGCAGTTACAGGCTGATTGAGCACCGTTACATCTGTTCAAACAAACATACACGAATTATGATACTCGCGAAGCTATTTGATTATGTTGTAATAATTTCTACATCAAAGAGCTGATATAAATATTGCAATTTAATTTGTGAAGCTTGTTTTGCTTTTATTTATAAAATTGTTACACATTCTAACTGGCTACCTACCCCCTTATCATTTTGTTCACGCCAAGCTACTTTATTCGATTTTGGTCCTAGGAATCATTTATTTTTTGACAAACTGTTGGTAGGTAGGTACACTTAGCTTCCAGAAAATTCAAACATGTTTGCTGTAAGTATCTAATTAAAGTGTATTGAAATCCTCAGGCCATAATTAATTATCTTGTCTTTTGGTGTAAAAAAATATTGGTTTATTTTTAATTTATTTTTTTATTATTAATAGACTATTCTTGCTCTGCTGTGACCGCTTTTGAGCCTGCAACAGCGGTCACTTAACCCTCAAACGTAGATGTGCCCCAAAAGGGGGCTGCGCCGACCACAATAAATCGTTGCGCGTCACCCCGCTCGAGGGATGATCGCGCGATGTATGGCTCAGTGCCACTTAGGGATGTGATAGACATACCTAACTGAAAATACGGGTGGAAGTCGATTGAAGTTCGACTAATAAGCTGGTTGTACTAATTAGCTCTAATTAGTAAGGCCATTCAATGTCTGCATTCGTGAATCTTGTCTCAATCCTTCACCATTCAGTTTCCGTAGGGGACTCATAAAAAACATTGTGAGCAGGCTCAGGTTTTAGAGTAGGTACCTAACTGAATTTATTGTGTTAAGTCAAGTTGAGGTTTTTTATCTCTGTCAATCTACTCTCTCAATTACCTAAGTGGTCAATGTGAAGCTGGTTCTTTGAAAACTAAAGACACAAAATCATTTTCACAATAAAATGTAGGTACATAGGTAATGATGAATTTAGTCTGGTGACTAACAGATAATAAAGCTATCAAAATGTAGAATCACGATGACATCTCTAACGGTTGGCAGCATCGGGGCCTGTCGGGCCGCAGTGGCGGGCGACAGCTGAAATATGCATCCGACCGCTGACGGGTTACTTCCGATTGCTGTTCTCTGATCTTGTATGTATTAGGTTGTACATAGAGGGTAGAAGTACCTATATTGTTCAGATTTTAAGCATTTATTCACATCCATATAGGCACTTATTTAGGTGCCTACTGAACCTACGTTAATTATTATCATGAAAAACGATTTTCAAATTCTTCTCTTTGAGTCACAGTGTGTAGTAAAAAGTGGCTCTACAATTATTATGTAAAATGCATCCATAAAATTGCACCCACTTACGGGGTTAGGAGCGTTTGGACCACGGGACTGGAGTCCGCGATCTAATCCGTGGTGTTTCTCCTTAAACGCAACCGTTTTAAAATTGAAAAAAATACTAATTGGGACTTATTTTAGCTTGATCGTAACATATCAATAATTTGCCTCTATAGCATCGAAAATGCTATTTGTTATCGAGTTAGCGTTTGGAGCTCAAATCAAGGCGCGGCCATAAAACTCAATAACTGTTGCTAATCCCAAAATAACACTCCTACTGTGTACTTACCTAACCCTCAGTTATCGTTTAGTACATGTGTAAGTAAACACAGGACATGGCGTCCAGAAAGGAAATAATCCGGTTATTCACATCCTTATCGAAAATAAATAGAATTTGTTTAAATAACTTATCGACGGTGGCAACTGACAGTGATTGATACTATCGGATATAGGTAGGTACCTACTTCTATAGGCACATATAGGTGAACGTAACGCTGATAAGAAAAACGTGGTAATAAAATTGAGTCTCAGACGATTCGTAATTTTTTTATAGTTTGCGTCTAATTTTAAACACTCATTTCGTATAATGAACCAGCTGCGTCGGTGGTGTAATGGTCAGCATAGTTGCCTTCCAAGCAGTTGATCCGGGTTCGATTCCCGGCCGACGCATATTTTTGCATCTTTCACAATTTATTTTCTTAACTGGTGGCTGGCACGGTAGAGCCCCCGCCAAGATAAACCAAAAGATGCGACACTTTTATCAATTTTGGTCTTAGATCGGGGTTCGTATAGCTTACGTTCGTATACCTAATCTTCGATCAACTAAGGAATAGTTAACCGAAGGCTATAATTTAGCAAATTTATAGTAGAACTTGAGTTTTATGAAATTACAAGAGTTCACAAATTAGAGATCCACTCAGCAACCGCATGTAACTTCCATGACGTCACACACACGCAATTACCTGCAAATCGTGCGGAACCCTCGCCGGAAATTGTGTTTTCTGTCAATATTAGCGCTCACTGAACCCTAAACTAAGATCATCTACGAGTAAATCGTACTTCTATTGTGATAAGGTTCAATTTACTTGTGTTTTTGAAAGTAATATTGGGGTATAATTGTCTTGTAAGTTTTGGTAAGGCAGGCGAGCCCACATTGTGTGAGGCAGTAGCGATAGTCCGGATATTGTGACAGACAATCTTGACAACAAATGCTTAATTAGGCACTCACATCACGTCAACATCTAAAAGAAAGGGTGGTTTAGTTTGTCATGTAATGACACGCTATCAGAAGCTTTATAAATAGAGAACGAGCTTTTGCAGTCACAAGAAGAAACTTATGAAAAAATATTTAAGCAAATAATACATATGGTTTCAATGTATGAGGATGTCACAGGTAGGTATAATAACTAACTATATAAATTAAAATATATAAATTTTCTGAAAAAGCTAAAGCTGCCAAGGTATCCAAGCTTTGGCATACATCTCATACGACTACGTGCAAGACATTTTCTAAGGAAAATACTAGGAAAATACATTACCTTTGGCGCAGCGGAAGAAAGGCGGGCAAGTGAATTCATCTCGTATCTGTGTGCGATTGCGATGTCAAACAGAGATACGGCGAGTGCTGTGAAAGGATGTGGGTCGCGCCCACGGCTGCGTCCTTCCAGACTATTCTGGAAGCTTCTCGATGCTGAGACGAGAACAAGAAGTATCGACTATTCGAACATCAGTTGACTTTACTAATTATTCCTACATACACCAGGCTAACCGGCCTTATCAGATGGAGATGGGAAGTCAGCGGTTGTTTCCTAATCGACTCCAACGTTCCTTGAAATGATAAGGTCAATAAAATTCTAGGTCCTAGGCGTATTTAAATCTCAAATTTCAAATTCAAATACTTTATTTCAGACAGCTAACAAAATTAAAAACAAATACAAAAAAAATCTGCTCGGCTGTGCGGCTCGGACATATCTGCGATTACCTAAAGGGTGCATTATTTTAGTGTCCTTATGATTTCATAAAACAAAAGTAATTTGAAAATACTTTTCGATCTTCGTGACTACACTATGTATTTAGCAACACTTTGTTCTAATGAGAAATTCTTATCTATATTTATCATCACATCTCATAGTTTAAGCAGTGTCAAGAACAAGTAATTTACATACAAAATATATAAGTAAGTATTTGACTTCCTACATTGTTCCCACGAAATATAAATTACCAAACGAGATGGTGTCAATTTGAGATGGCATGTATCAGAATAGGTACACGATGTCGCCGTAAAGCTCAATGCTAATTTCTAGACGCAAACAAACTGCCCGCCTCCAGACAGTCGAGAAGACGTTCACACGTCTCTTTTTAAGTTCTGTGGATGCTAAATGCTTTTTCTAATACGAGTTCTTTTAAAACTAGGTAAGTAGTACGTAGACATGCTTAGGTAATTTCATTATCAATGAAAAACTATTCAGGGTGATGAAGTGGGTGCTGTATGAGATATTCATTTTTATACAACCTAACAAGTCAACATGTTTATCGATGTGGTTTAGACGCGAATAATCATCCGATTTGATTTCAACGCCTTATAATTTCATCATCATCACTAAGCGACAAAACCCTTAAATAAATAAAAAAAAACATCATCATCCATACTGCGTACCTTACAAATAGCTTTTTCTTGTGTGCCTATAACTAAACAAATTGCACTAGTTTGGCCTCACCCAATCGTCACAACTTTAGTTCTAAGTAGCAAAAGCGATTTCATGTTCTTAGCGATACCGTCAGCAGCCGTCTGGAACGCCAGACTGTTATTCTTTGACGGAGTCAAGTAGCCCGGTGCGTGCCGCATTTAGCACTGGTTTACATATACCCTCTATTCCTGTACGTCCGGATGGGTGACCGCTAGTGACTGTTTGATGGACAGCTTCCGTGCGTGGGGCAGGTTTAATCGGTCCAGGCCATCCTAAAAACTTAACAACTTTACTGATTTGGAAAGAATTCTGGTCGAATTAGAGCACTAGTTACATAGAGCACTAGTGGAAGCAGTTTAACCTTGAGCTTGCCTTGTGTGAGACCCGCTCGAAAACCTAATCTTATCTAATCAGCCAGTTTTGCACGTTTGGTCTCCCTTTTCAAGGTCTCGTTTTGACAGTTCGCAAATTGCATGTTCAGTTCCTATCATCACCGTCTGGAAGGACCATTTCAAATTGAAACAGTATCAAAAATTTAGTGTACACTGGTTCTAAAGAAGTGACAAAGAGTAGGTATGTTCAGAGGGTTCGCAGAGCCAGAGGTTCGCTGGTGGTTCTCGTCGTCATTCTGCGAAGAGAGAGGGCAGTGCTAGCTGCGAACCCTTGCCGTGCGTTGGCACTCGAGCGGAGACATCACAAGTGACATTCATTAAACAACGAGCGCCGAACAAAACTGATACCCACCTTGCAATGGGTAGAAAGGACATACATGTCGATAGTTCGTTATAGTCTAGGATTGTTTATATCCACAAAGAATTAACCACGATTTAGGCAACTCCGACTCGACTACTCCCTATTAATCTTGAATTGCCTAAAAATCTGATAGTGTCTTCCGTGCCTCGAGGACGCAGTCGTGATCCTGTAGAATGGTGGACAAAGTCTTGGCAGACCTTGCTAAGCCGGTAAGTAGCCATTGCTACCATACAGGTAAGAGATGCCAAAAGTACAAGATCGAGTCAAATTACGTTTGAAACGGGAGGTTTATGCCTGAGTGAGGAAGTACTTATTTAGTCAAGTTTTTATGTCCCAATTTATTTCTGTTACAGTCAAGAATTTAAAAGTTAGCTAATTCGTTTGTAGTGTCCGTGTTATTCTAAGCCTTCTCTCGTCTGTGGGGTGTATCTATTGTGCGGGTAGCTACTTGGCGCCCTCCACTCGCCCCGCTAAAAAGCCATTACGCCGCCTTTGATCTAGGCCGCTTTGATTGTGCCGCTCTCAAGCGCTGCGCCGCGCCCGCGTGAGGTACGCATTGATTTTGGATTTCGAGATCTTATTTCAGACTTTTTGCGATTAGTCAAATGGATATTTGACAGAATACAACCATCGTCATTGTCATCCGCGGCCTGCCCTTTTTGCCATAATTTTTATCTAGAAACAGCTTAGACAGGTAATCCTGCTTAGGTTACTACGCGGACACGCATCATGTTTTCACTGCACCTAGTTTTCGACCTAGAGTACCTAAAACCTCATTAGCGGTAGCAATATTCACAAAACAAGAACATATAATACCTATATAATACCAGTTCATGCTTATAATCAGCTCATGTTCAAACATGTCCCAGTCATCAAATGCTAACTACAGTTTCCAACCAAGATCTACGGAGCTGAAGCACGTACCCACGTCGTGATAATTAGCCGCAAGTAGCGACATTAGACCCGCTCCATTCCGCTGAACCTTTGAGGCAGCTCCGACTGCTTGAATGGGATCCTTGCCTTGAGAGCAACGCAGGTTTTCAACGATGTATCAAAAGCTGTACAATTGTGAATCATATAATACAAACATATAATTGCAGATATTTTTAACTGTCTAAAAAAATCTCCATAATTGCAGATGTTTTTTTGAAAATCGAAGCAGGACGAAGCATCCCATATACAAGCCCAATCGCTTAATGTGTGACAGACAGATAAAAACAGTCAAGCACGAGTCAAATTCAGACAGGATGGGTTCTGGAACTTGCAATTTCAATTACACAGTCAATAGGTACCAATAAGACTAAAAACGCAACGATAGTGTGATCTAATTTGATGTGTATCGATCGCCATCTAGTCACTTTCTTTACCTATTTGTGTCATACATTTCTATTCCATCAGATTTCTGTCAAATTAGAAGGCAAAGGAGTTTTCAGATGAAGGGGCTCAACGCATGTCAACCGAGCGGTCTTCCCGACTCGTCTAACGAGGGTCTTACATGTCGTGATCACAGAGACCCGTCCGTCTTATAGGCGAAATCACGCAAGTAATAACATAAACCCTTTACGTAAGAAGAATTAAACCTTCTTTATTTTGACTATCGTAGCAAATAAAGTGTTTTATAAGTAAGTTTTTTAATGACAGATTTATATTTCTTAATTCAATGTAATTTGAACAATAAAAACATGTCGTGGAACCTCCGTGGAACACTCGGTTGGAACGAAGTTTCAACTTTGACATTTGGCATTTTGTCAAATATTAAAATCCTAGAAACGCTCTTCCGTACCTATTAACAATGGATTGTTTCGCGTCTACGCACTTCGCACTGTGACGTTTTGACCTATGTATGTGTCGTGACGGTAGAATCGAACGCTTTTTTTTCTAGCCGCCATCCTCGATACCGTCCGAAAAGGAACTTCGTTCCAAGAAGTTTGAAGGTAATGATCATAAAAATGCCTGATCTCTGAGCGTGCAAATGATTGAAAAAAAAAATCCTAGATTTCTACGCCTTGCATGGTATACCAACACCTACCTATACATACATTAATGGATTTCAGTGTCTACAGTGAACGCCATTTGCTTGAAAAACAAATGTAGACAAACGTAGACTCCTACAAAAACACTCAATTATAACTTTGCCCACTATTTTTCAAAACAAAGATCTCACCAACTTCCCAGCTACTCAACTAGCCCGACCTCGGATCCTTGACTGTTTGGTACGGCTGCGAGCCGCTGTTCACAATAATATGGATGACAAAATAACCTTTAATTATTGTTTATTTAGACTTACTTTATATACCTTTAATGATTGAAAGGTTAGAAAGACTCATATATTTCAGAGCTTCATAAAAGCTGGTTTACCAAAAATGTTATATGACTTTGGTCCTTTTCAAAATATTGATGTACAAACTAAGATTTTATTTATTGGATGGTGACAGGGGTAAGGAGAAATAGATATAAGTTTGAAGTACTCGTATAATCTTAATAAGTCAAATCAAACGGTCTAGATCCAGGGATAGGATATAATGCAATCCTTAAGGAGCTAACTCTTGAAGCAGACTCAGATTAGTCCGCAGTTAGACGGAGTAAGATGCACCACGGTTGAGAGCGCTTAGCAACTTCCAGAGGCTCACCATATTGTTTACGAATGGCTAAGTAGGTAATACAATCCTCCCACTATTAACTATTGTATTATGCTTCTACAGTTGAATATAATGTAGAAACTGAACTAGAAACTGTAGTTTATAGTAAGTTTATAGAGAGTTTAAGACTTCTACGAAGTTCAATCATTTCAGATTCTCTTGAGTTCTTTGTATATTTTGTCATTCGATTCAGAGGTGAGACATTTTTCGAACACATAGTGTTTTACACTATTCTGAAGATATTGTGACAGTAGTTTTGAAAACTATCGCACATCAAGATTGCGATTACAATACTAGTCTGCCCGCAACCAGCCTGTTGAAACATAATATCTAACTTAATGCTATTTGTGTCTTTGATTATTTATTTTTCCTGTTTCGTGTTTTCGTGTATATTTTCTACGATCTTTATTCGGTAGGGTAATTTGTACAGTGCTGGAGCAAAAGTTTTGAGGCGTAAACAAGCGATCCGCAACCCATCATGCATTCCCCTTGACAAGGTCCCCTTGCTTCTTTTCTGCCAGCGGCTCAGAAATCCTGCCGATCTGAGGTAGGTCAAGAATTTTCTAAGAAGCCTGTGAGTTGGATAATAGGATCCATTTTTTGTATGCATATTGATTATGCTTGAAATTTTCAGTATGTAGAACTCTTTACATGGTCATCAAAAATTGAATGAGAAACAAATACCACTCACTAACAAATTGTAAAACACGACTGCATCCCTAATGATTTCGGACTGTCTTAGGGGGTACCACGTTCCAAAAACATATTTGGCACATGCCCACCATTTATGTTCAGTTATTGGCACCTAGACTCAAAGAGTGCTTTTAATATCCAAGTAACTGGAAATAAATTGTATCATTTACTTTTTAAAGGACACTGAACAATCTCATTAAGCCTCGGGCTAACTTTCTTACACATCATTAAACACCGTTTTAATAACGACTCCTAAGTCACTAAAAAGCCTTTAAAATTAAACTCGTAGAGTAAATAATAAAAAGATGATCGCAATATTCGCCCGTCGTTTTCTCAAGTTCGAATCCTAGATAAATATTCCAAGGATTTTCTTTTCCTTATTCTATCCAACTTTTACTGCCATAGTCGCCTTAACCTTCAACACCATCTTCAAGATCGATTCTAACGCCTTACATTTCGACATGCACCCCTGTTCCGTTCCCTCTAGTTCCATCTCTCTCACTCCCCTGAATATTCTTTTCATCCCTTTCAGCTGCAAACGTCATTGCGTGGCGCATTGTCTACTGCTCGAACTCAACCAATTCTCGACTCTATAATTCATGTTATTAGATTCAATTTAGGAAATGAGGAGAGAGTGAAAAGGAAATTGGCATTTAGATCGACAGTGGAAAAAGCTAGTTTTCCACAGCAAATTTGAAAATCGTATTCGAATGTACAATGCTGCTAAGTTGAGTGCGGCTTCTGTGATGGTTCTGTGTTGTTTATTGGCTTGTAATAGAGGGTACTTTTGCTTGAGTTTGCGATTTTTGAATGCAGGATGTGTAGGTCGTTTTGTGCGTTGGGAACCCACCGGCCGGCCGCATTCGTTGACATGTACCGGCACGCGAACGTTTTTGTTCCATTTTCGGTTTTTTATGGAAGTTTTTCGTCATGTCATCTTCTTTTTAATTAATTTATGATTGTTGCCAGCGTGAGGGAACTTTTGTTGTGGATGGTTTTTATGAAGTTACGGTGGTCTTATTATGTATACGATTTAGAGTAGGTAAAAGTGAAAATAGGTTATTTGTAGTGTTTTAAGGACCTTCAATGCTGATTGATCAATCTGGAAATCTCTATGTAAGTTGCATTTCATCTCTATCTACTCAGTTTTTAGCCACTTATCATTTTAATAACCATAATTCCACTAACTACTATTGTTTTTTTGTTTTTTTTCAAATTGCATATTTTCATCAATAATTTTTGATGAAAATATATGGAAATGAAGGCTCTAACGACAGGTTGTTACGGAGGTGTTGCGTGGGTCGTTGACCCCGGTCGCCATGGCAACGCTGTCATACGGGGCTGATTGCTACAATTGCGATGCCTTTCTGATTGCAGCCGCGCCGTGCTTACGATTGGTGCTTCGTTAGCTTACCTCACCTTTTTACATAAGAACAAACAAAGTTCAGGAGCTTGCTTGTATTTTTCTTTATTCACTACAGCGTCCCGTTAAGTGTAGGCATGGATTGCCTCCTGACGCTGTATAAATCATCTAATATAGATGTAAAGGTCTAAGTTTTACTTCCCGCAGAATACAACAGCAGTTAGTATTGAATAGCTGAGCCTTGTTTATTTATGCAAACAGGACAGGAACTGCCGATCGATAGAGTAGTGAAATGCTAAACGTATTAACTACCAACCCTTTGCTAGATTGGTCGCGATAAAGGCGATGTTCCACAGTGGGCCATAAAAAAAAGTTCCCTATTGTCTGTCTACGTGGGGATGATAAGTTGCAGTAGCTTCTCATAAGTTCTGATAAATTCCGCTGGAGTACTTTTGTGGCGCGAACTCTACGTGACTATAAGAATTAACTTAACTTCACGCTAGGTAGACTAGGTTATATTCTAAGCAAGCGTAGTCCATTATATATTGAACCAGATGATACCATGAACGCAAATTCTACAGCTGTTTATAGCTTAAACTGGCGTAGCTTGAAGTGGAATATCTACTAAACTGTGACAGATTACTAGCAACGTGGTCCATTGTATACAATCCGTTGATCATAGTCACCAGGTGATCATGAACACAAGTTCCATAGCTTTTATAGCTTAAGTTGGCGTAGCTTGAAGTGGATCACCCGCCTGTGATGAACCTTTTATAGCTTAGCGTTTTATAGTTTTATTGTACCGAGTGATTAGTTCAATTGGTCGCTCTTTACGACTGATTTATGGCTGCGATACATTTAGGAACCTTCATTTGATTAAACTATGTTTGATGAAGGATTTAAATCAACGTAGGATGATAGTAAATCATTTTCAATGCCTCACGTCACGTGGTGTTTGTCCTAAGGGGTATCATACTAATCATCATTATCATCATTTCAGCCCGGTATCACCCACTGCTCGCCTCCTTTAACATCTGTAAATCTTTTCTCTTCATCTTATCCATCACTGGTGTTCATGTTCATTTATCTATCTAAGATAAAAAATTAAATGTTTTTGCAAAACGCTATGAAAAAAATGTTGTATCTCATAAATAGTTATAGGAGATACACTATCCAATACTTTTATCGCCTAATTTTCACTTGTATTAAGACGGAATATAAGTTCATATCGATTCTATGAAGGTTCTCGATACCGTAGGGGCCTCGGATCACTTCCGAATCACCAAATCACTTATTCAGCGATCTTGTAAATGTTAGACGTAAAATATCTTCCCGCATTTCTTTTAAAATTCTACGGGAGTAGGTGCGAATGCAATCTCCGGACACCTCAGGTTCCCGCGGGATCGATCCGAGATAGGGATGCGGGATAGGCGGACTAAATATACGGCTAATATTATTATTTAAATCTAGCTCGGGTGTCCTAAGATTGAGTGCTAACAGAGTACTCGATGCATAATCTGTGAGCGCGTTTTGCTCTCAATAACGATATTTCCATTCTTGACACGTGTTGTACGTTAGAAAGAACATAACCTCCTTTTGACGACCTCTGTGGCGCAGTGGGCGAAAGTCCGCCTGCGATGCAGAAGGTTGCGGGTTCGATCCCCGCCGCGGGACAAATGTTTGTATGACCTACAGATATTTGTCTCGGGTCTGGGTGTTTCTATGTATAATATGTATGTATTTACAAAAAAAAAAAAAAAAGTATATAAGTAGTATATCAGTCATGTAGTACCCATAACACAAGCTCTGCTTACTTTGGGGCTAGATGATGCTGTGTGGAAAGTCCAGCATTATTTATTTATTTATTTATTTATTTATAACGACTGTATCCCCAAGGCACGGGAGACACTGAGTTTTTCATGAGTGCCGGCCGGTAACATCCCAGCCCTACTCGTTGCTAACCCCTCAGAAGACTAATGCCTCGTGCACCCTTTGCTTATTATAATTTTATATTAAACGAGGGTTGACCGAGGATTGAGGAGCTCTGTAAGATGCTCTTTTATAGAATACACAGTAACCAGGATCCATAAAAAACACAAATACTGCAGGTTGCGTTGTAGACAGTCTTACAGGGGCCGTATTCCCGTTCTTCGGATGCTTCCCACCACGATTTCTGACTTCATGGTCCAATTTTTCGGATTGAAATATTTGGTCCTAGGTTAGGACCGTGTTTTAAAGTTGATTTTATCGACTGAATACAATGTAGCTTCTAGTAAGAAGCATCCGAATATTCATCAAACGAACGAAAAAACGAACGAGAATAACCGAAGTAAACGAAGTAAATAAAAAGAGTGAGGCATGACAAAAACTTCTGGTAGAGAACCTACTACCTGTATTATAATTCGGAAAGCTTTATCGGATATTTTGTTGTATTTAGATGTTGCAGTACCTAATATATTGTGTGGTATTACTAGAGTTATTCATTCATATTAGTGGAATTAGATATGAAGTGCATTTCGATCTTTTCTACAACCGAGATAAAATTCAAAATCGTGTAAGCTCAACTCGTATAAACATTTCCTACACCGGTATATACCTACCAAGCAGTTCTACGAAGAAAGCCGACACCGCGGCGAGGTGTGAACGGAGGCAATCACCTGACACGCTACACCGACACCCGGCTCGGGTTACTGAGCTTTTGGACATGCACTCATTAGACAGGGAACCAGGAATACCCACAAATAATAATTGCCTTATTAATTAAATAAATTAAAACTCATTGATCTTTTATTTATTTTGCGAGTAGCAATACCTTGTGTCAAATCTTCTCACTTCCTGAGCATTGAGCTGAATTATAGCAACTTGTTTATAAGTCTTTTGTCTTATCCTAGATTTTGAGACAAGTGACCAAACTGTTCCTTCTAAATTTTATGGGCTAGGAAAATTAGGAAGACTGGTAAAATCAAGATAATCAGTGTAGCAGCCCTTATGGCTTGCGGTCGGCGCTAATGCTCGGGGCACGTGGCTTCTGTACCCTCGCCTGCCTAATTGTCACGGGTCCATTTACTACTATTGACCTTACATTATTGCTATACCCCAAACCCTTATTGCTATAGCGATCCGTGTTAGCCTAGTGAGGTGGGCACTCCACTTTCAATCTGAATATTGCGTAGATTCTCTCTTTCTTCTCACTCTTTGCAAACGTAGAGGGTAGTCAGAGACATAGCATACTAGAATAAGGTATATCATCTATCTGGTATAGCGTATACGGCAATAAGAACAAACTCCCATAAAAATGAACCACAACGTCAATTGAGTAGTTCTTTTTCTTATCGTGTCACCAGTTCTTTCGAACAGGTCCTATTGAGGCTTAAATGCCATTTACACTATACCATTCTGGCATACCATTCTTGTCTCTTGCTTTCTCAAACTCCCGGAGCAAGAGCTAATATTCTATGGCAAGAGGCAGGAAGGATTATTACCGTCTGCTCCCACCAACTGCCCCCACGCAGTGGCAGACGGTAACACTTATAATATATCATTCCCGTCTGCCACCGCGGCTCTAGACGCAGTGGCAGACAATTATGGTATGCCAGAATGGTAAATGGTGTTTTAAGCAACTCGTTCTTCATGACAAAAACTTGATCAGTAATGTCTAGCTGTGAAATAAATCTTGTTGTAACTCAACAAAGGATAAAATTCTGTGTCCGGAACATTTGCTGCGAGTCCAAAAGCCGGTCGTTATAATAAATCACGTCTGAACCACAGATTATAAATTTAATATTCATAGAGTGATGTTTGCGCTTGCTATAGCTACTGGATCGCGGAGGCTGCTTAGTGCAGTAGTGACAGCAGCTGGAATTAGCTACTGCCTTGCAGACTAGTGACATTTACAAGCAAGTTAGATTCGAGTTCGAATCGTTTAGATTTGTCAGAATACTACATGCTACGACTATTTTTTTAAATATGTACCTACTTTTCTTGAAAAAAATTTTTTTAAAGCAAACTTTGAATAAGAGTTTATGAGTTTTTTCAAATGAACATAGAACTATTTATTCAGTAGGTAGTAGATACGTCTAACAGCTGCTGGATCCACCATACGTAGGTACAAATCACAGTCATCATGTTATTAGAGTATCAAATAAAAACGTTTTCATACAATGAATGTGTAAAACGAGAGATGAAACATTTAGTAACTTGCCTCGTGTAAACCTGCCTACGATCATTTGTATTCAACTCGCGCTAGCCATCCCTCACGGCAAAAGATAACTAAACGTGTTTCTACGCCGCGACAGTGACACTATTTAGCCCTGGCTCTGTCTGATAAGGCCTTAATTTTAAGCTTCTTTAATTAAAATCTAAGTGGAGTCACAGTTTGGGGGGAGTCACGGTTTAGTTTGAAGCTGGTTTAGAAATTAGTTCAAAAGTTTTACTTGGTCACTCTACCATATCTTATAGGTATGTTTAGGATATAGAATGGAATGGAATGGAATGGAATGAAATGGAATGGAATGGAATGGAATGGAATGGAATGGAATGGAATAGAATGGAATAGAATGGAATAGAATGGAATAGAATGGAATGGAATAGAATAGAATAGAATAGAATAGAATAGAATAGAATAGAATAGAATAGAATAGAATAGAATAGAATAGAATAGAATAGAATAGAATAGAATAGAATAGAATAGAATAGAATAGAATAGAATAGAATAGAATAGAATAGAATAGAATAGAATAGAATAGAATAGAATAGAATAGAATAGAATAGAATAGAATAGAATAGAATAGAATAGAATAGAATAGAATAGAATAGAATAGAATAGAATAGAATAGAATAGAATAGAATAGAATAGAATAGAATAGAATAGAATAGAATAGAATAGAATAGAATAGAATAGAATAGAATAGAATAGAATAGAATAGAATAGAATAGAATAGAATAGAATAGAATAGAACAGAATAAAGTTTTATTATCTCCACATCATAATAATATACAACATTTACAATAGGTAATCTACACAATTGTATGTGGGTGAAAATACGGCTACCCCTCAGCATTTGCTCCAACAGCTCGAGAGTGTTGGATATCTTGGTAACAAAGAAAGAAACGACGAACAAGGCCCAAACGTGTGGTCTCCACCTTTTTAGATGAGCCATCGATAAAAGCACCCTATATTTGGACATGATGTTTTGATTTCAGAACAAAATCAATATTCTGAGTAATATCTTTTAGGAGGATTTTAGAATTAGTAAGGCAGTGGGTGATAGGTACCATGCTGAAATTATGATAGCTTTATATGAGATATACAAATCAAATAAATCAAATCAATTTGTTTATTGTTCAACAGGTTAAATCTAAAGGTGTTATGATAGTCGACCTATCATATGTAGAGAATCTCTATGATACCAATTGTTGGTGTACAATAATTTACAGTTCGCCCAATGGATCTAGGCATTCGTGAAGTTAGCCGTTTGTCTGCGCAGAACACGATTTTGTATGAAAAAGCGTTCACTGCGCAGACAAACGGCTAACTTCACGAATGCCTAGATCCATTGGGCGAACTGTAAATTATTGTACACCAACAATTGGTATCATATGTAGAGAATCTCTATGATACCAATTGTTGGTGTACAATAATTTACAGTTCGCCCAATGGATCTAGGCATTCGTGAAGTTAGCCGTTTGTCTGCGCAGAACACGATTTTGTATGAAAAAGCGTTCACTGCGCAGACAAACGGCTAACTTCACGAATGCCTAGATCCGTTGGGCGAACTGTACCTATAGTTACAATCATAATTATAATGTCATGCAATAACAATTTCAGCAATTAACGTTTTAAAATAGTGTGTGTGTGGCAAGCATTCCATTACCTAGCTGATTTTTACAATATTATTTCACTTTTGCTTACATCTATAACAAAAATAATTTTAAATTACGTTCTATCAATTACATTTCAAGAACTTTAATGAAACCTCAGATGCAGAAATCTTAAAAACAAATCAACAAAAAAAAACTAAATCGTTGTCGCGAAATTCGTTTAACTCGTAAAACTTTAAGTTGAAACTGCAAAGCGTCTCGTTAAAACTGTATTCAAAATACAAGCACTTCTTAAAATTTCTTAATTAAAACTTAAACTAAAGGCTAGTTTAGACGAGGCGACGCTAGACTCTGTAATTAATGTCGTTGTAAGCTCCTTAATTGCGGGCTTTGGTACGACATGCGGTACGCAACTACTTATCATGAACAGATTCTGTATTCACTGAATATTCAGAAACACGAGATAAATACTGTTGTGTATGTAGCCAGGTTTCAAGTGTCACTTGTCAAGTGTCACAATCAGTCTCTAATAAACGGATCTAAAGAGCACACGGCGTATTATTCACCAGTGGCGAACGAGGCTGAATTATTAAATAATTAATCGGATTATTTGTGTCGCGGAGTTCGGGAACAATAACGAAAATGTCAGTAGGGAAAATGAGAGAATTTGTACTGAAAACCGGGAACTGGTTGTGTTACGTGGAGAGACTAGAGATGTACTTTCTAGTTAACAAAGTGACAGCAGAGTTGAAATTACCCACATTAATATCGGTGATGGGAGATGAAGCCTATGATTTACTTTCGACGCTGGCGAGTCCAACGAAACCTGCAAGTTTAACCTATAATCGGGCTGTCGAACTTCTGGCAGCGCATCTACAACCAAAACCTTCAGTTCTAGCGGAACGTTATAAATTTCGCCAACGTCGTCAAAACAACGAATCCATAGCCGAGTACGTGTCCGAGTTGAAAAAATTATCAAAATATTGCGAGTTCGGTTCTGCGTTAGACGAGAACATCCGGGATCAACTAGTATGTGGATTGAAGAGTGAAATTATAAGGCAACGACTATTTTCGGAAGAAAAGTTAGATTATAACAGGGCTGTCACACTGGCATTATCGTTGGAAGCTGCCGAGCGCGATGCGAGTGCGGTGGAGGCCGGTACAACAGCGAACGTAGCGGCCGAAGAAGTCCATACATTGGACGTCAACGACGTTTGTTCAAGATGCGGAGACCACAGACATCTAGAAAAAAACTGTTCGTACAAAAGTTTCCAATGCAGTTGGTGTAAGGAAATCGGTCACCTGAGACGCGTGTGCCCAAAAAGGGAAGATATGGGTCCAAATTACTATCAATCAAGACGGAGAGGGACGGAGCATGCTGGTCAGTATGCAGCGCGTGGAGGGCGCGGGTTCAGCCGCGGAGCAGGCAGCGCGGGCCGGAGCGGGCGCGGCCGGCGCGGTAGCTCGGCGGGGCGCGGTGGCACGGCGGAGCGCGGTCGGCGCGGGCCAGCCTTGCATTTAATGGACGAGGAAGAAGAAGACCACTACGATGGTATGCAGTACTTCCAGGATAACGAAGAACGAGACGAGTCCTTGGAGGAACCAATGTATCAGATGTCCTTAAGAGATTATAAACCGGTGTGTATATCAATATGTGTACAGGGTCAGCTATTTAACATGGAGGTTGATACAGGATCCGCCTTATCTTGTATAAGCAAAACTGTGTATGAATCGCGCTTTAGTCATTTGAAATTAAAACCTTGTTTATTACACTTGAGATTTTATGATGGCTCGATGATTCAGCCATTAGGATATTTTGAAACTGATGTGAAATATAAAGATACAATGAAAACTTTAGATTTATATGTGATAGATAAAGGAACAACCAATTTAATTGGCAGACAATGGTTAGCAGAATTAAATATTCCTGTTAGAGTATCAAAAATCCAAACAAATTATCTTGGCGATCCTGAAAGAAATGTAAAAAAATTTATAAAGAACATTACTTCCAGGTATAAATCTTTGTTTGACGGCACGTTGGGAAAATACACTGGGGAAAGGGCGGAACTGTGTGTACGCGAGGGAGCGGCGCCGATATTTTGCCGAGCGCGGCCCCTGCCTTACGCGCTGCGCGAGCGCGTGGACGCGGAGCTAGATGCGATGCTGCGCAACGGCGTCATCGAGCCGGTGGAGCATTCTGACTGGGCCACACCTCTGGTTGTCGTACGTAAGGCTGACGGTGGTTTAAGGATTTGTGCTGATTACAAGGTAACTCTTAACAAAGTCTTAGCAGTCAATAGATTTCCGGTTCCAAAAATGGAGGATTTATTTAGTGATATTTGCGGAAATAAATACTTTACGAAATTAGATCTATCCCAGGCATATAACCAAATCGTTTTATCGGAGCATTCTAGGGACTACACTGTTATTAACACACATAAGGGCTTATTTAAATACTCTCGTCTCGTATATGGTTTAGCGTCAAGTCCGGGAATTTTCCAGAAAATAATGGTGGATTTATTTAAAGGGGTTCCAAATGTAGTAGTTTTCTACGATGATATATTGATTAAAAACAAGGATTTTGATGGTCATATAAAATCAATACAACAAGTTCTCGACATTTTAGAAAAACATGGCTTGAAAATAAAAGAAAGTAAATGCGAATTTTTCGCTAAAGAGGTACGATATTTAGGCTATATAATCGATAAGAATGGAGTCCGAGTGGATCGTGATAAGGTGAAGGCAATAACAATGATGACTCATCCGACTAATATAACCGAACTTAAATCTTTCATAGGAATGGTCAATTTTTATGGAAGGTTCATTAAGAACCTAAGCGTTCATTTAACGCCACTCTACGGTCTTTTAAAAAAAGGTAGGCATTGGCGGTGGGAAAAAGAACATACTATTGCTTTTAATGGCGTGAAACGATTATTGAGTAGCACCGAAGCTCTGGCTCACTTTGACATGAATTGTACGTCGGTGCTGACGGTGGACGCGAGCTCGCGCGGCCTCGGCGCCGTGCTGGCGCAGTGCGCGCGCGGCGGCGGCGGCGCGGGCGGCCCGCCTGACGAGCGCGTCGTCGCATATGCTTCGCGTGCGCTCTCTTCTAATGAATTACATTACAGCCAAATTCATAAAGAAGCCTTAGCGATTATATTTGCGATTGAAAAGTTCCATAAGTATCTTTACGGAAGAAAATTTGTGTTGCGTACGGATCATAAGCCTCTAGTTAGCATCTTTGGGCCGAACATTGGCATTCCCACCGCAGCTGCCAGTCGACTGCAGCGCTGGGCTATAAAACTAGCAGCTTATGATTTCGATATCGAGTACATTAGGACAGATAAAAATACGGCAGACGCCTTGTCGCGCTTAATTGGTTCTCAAAAAAATGATGTCGCGAAGGAGGAAGTGGAACTACCGGAACAAACGTATTTACATTTTTCAACAGAGGCCATGTTGTTAGATTACAATGTTTTGAAAAGAGAAACGAGCCGTGATCCTCTTTTGAGTCGTGTATTGAGCTATCTGATGGACGGTTGGCCAAAAGATATTGACATAAATGAACTAAAACCGTATTTTAACAGAAAAAACGAGATATACGCCGAACTAGGATGTATAATGTGGGGGCATCGGGTGGTGATACCAACTGCTTACAGAAAGCAAATTATATCAGAACTGCACGACACACACATGGGTATCGTTAAAACTAAAGCTTTGGCCCGGAGCTATGTCTGGTGGCCCGGGATTGACGAAGCGGTGGAGGCGGCGTGCCGCGCTTGCTCGGTGTGTGCCGCGGTGGCGGATGCTCCGCCGGCGCACGCACCGCGCTCCTGGCCCTGGCCCAACCAACCCTGGTCTAGACTTCATATAGATTTTTTAGGCCCAATAGGTGGATTGAAATACTTAGTAGTAGTTGATTCATGTTCAAAATGGGTTGAAGCCATAAAAATGCAGAAAACGACCGCACAAAATGTTATTTCGGTCCTTCGTGAGTTATGGTCTAAGTTTGGTTTACCTAAACAGATTGTAAGTGATAACGGTCCACCGTTTTCTAGTTCAGAATTTCAGACTTTTCTTAAACATAACGGCGTCAAACATATATTTTCAGCTCCATATCACCCTGCATCGAACGGCGCCGCCGAGAATGCTGTGAAGATGTGTAAACGTGTCATAAAAAAAGCATTCAAACAAAACCTTAATGTAGACACAGCTTTATGTCGGTTTTGGTTAGCTTACAGAAACACAAACCACGCAACTACAGGTGATAGTCCCGCCAATATACTTCAAGGTCGTAATCTGCGTATGCGATTAGATAATCTTAAGCCAGACAGGGAAGCTCGAGTGGCCGACCGACAGGAATACAGTGAACGTTGTGCGGGGGGTTCGCAGCGTCAGCTGTCGCGGGGGGCGCAGGTCTGGTATCGCGAGTACAGCGGTGCAGACAAGTGGTTACCGGGTACAATAAGTAAACTATTAGGAGGTAGTGATTATGAAGTCAAAACTCACATTGGAACCGGAATTCATAGGCATATTGACCAACTAAGACAAAGAGTTACCAAGAATCGAGACCAAAGTTTTGATAATGACAGAGTAGGCTGTGATGTAGTTGCTAGCAAATTACAAATAAATAACCATTCACGCAGATCTTTGGCCATACCGATTACCAGGAATGTGAACCCAGTTCACGATGAGGGTTTTGCCGAAAGGGTAAGCGTAGGGGCAACGGGCAGTCCGCGCTCTCAAAATACGGCGCAATTTAATACAGAAGCTCCAGACACCAGCGCAGCAGCACCCAGTGGCGTCCTTACCCCTCCCCTGTGTCCCAAGGGGTTGTCAGACAAAGAGCCTAGTGAGACCGTCAATGTAGAAACTGAATATCCTAAACGAGTTCGGAGACCACCTAAACGTTATGGCTTCGAAGAAATAGATTGAGTAGGTAGTTAAATAATAACAATTGTAATAGGTAGGTAGCATTATAATTGTAGTAGGTATTTTAGTTAGTCTATTAAAAGAAACATACCCACCTATTCAATTATGTTTGTATTCGTTTGTGTTCGGTTGTAAGTACCTACTTATTCTTGTCATTCAATGTTATCAATAAGTTAAGTAGAATAAGGTCACTATAATTTGGTTCATAATGTTAATATTAATTAAGGGTGGAGGTGTTGTGTATGTAGCCAGGTTTCAAGTGTCACTTGTCAAGTGTCACAATCAGTCTCTAATAAACGGATCTAAAGAGCACACGGCGTATTATTCACCAAATACATGTTATAATTTACACTAATAACTGTCTCCTTGAATAATCATATTCTAGGGATTATCCCAGAAATTGCTAATTCAATTACTCATTCAGACCGGAATCGTATTAGTAGGAAACATCTGAATATTCAGATCTTACTACTTCTGATTTCAAGGACAAATTTTTTGTTACGAAATATTTAGTCCTAGGTTATGACCGAGTTTATAGGTTGATCTTATCGACCGAATACAATGTAGCTCGTAGTAGGAAACATCCGAATATTCAGAGAAAAAATGGATTCTAATGCTGGAACAAGCAGTCACCCTTCATACGTGTAAACTTTACCCTTGAAAAAGTTTAAAGGTTTTACGCACTCGAGGCGGCGCGACGCCGACGCAAATAAGCTCGTGTGTAATTAGGCTTACAAGAAAATTAACGCGATGCTTCATAAGTGCAGGAACAGATCTAGGATAGGAGTTTAAAGGAACCATTGAAAACTGCAATGTATTTTGAATTTGAATTAACTTTTAAATTTGAATAAGTACCAAAACTATCTGCAAAAAAGTAAGTTCTTATGAGTTAGTGGCGAACTCTGGCGACGAAGTTTTTAGGCCGCCCTAGCCCAAGCCCTAAGGCCTCCGCCATGGCCGTCACATATTTATGAAAAATAATATCTTTGTAACACGTTCACAATTTCTTGCAATCAATTCTACTTTACTTTACTTTATTGCTTATACAAAGTTGTGTCACTTGTACCTTCAATGGTAAAAATTGAATGGTACTACTGACACTAAGGCGTTATGCCGACTCTACTCAGGTAGATTATGGGCTGTGATGATGATGTTTTTTTTACGTTTCTTATTGGCATCCTTTATGTGCAAGACCGGCTTGCACTACGTCAATTCAATTCATTTATTTCAATACACACAATACATTATAAATATTAATTAGGGCAAGTGAAAAACTAGCATTTCTTGGCTATCACGCCTATCTTTTATGAGCAAGATCCGATTTAAATTCTCCCTAGATCCGACCCTCAGCGTTCTCCTACATAAATAAAAGTTACGCCTTCGCGCCACCACTTGCTCGCTGAATAAATATAACTTAATGTGTAGTTTCAGGACTTTCAGCCAATTAAAACGATATAACTTTGATGTTGCGACTCTGACGCCGATCTTTTGAAGATTATGTTGCATCTACAAATGAGATGAGCGTAAGTTGTTTGAACAAGCTTCTAAGTCTAGGTTGACAAATTGTATGTTTGTTTTACCTACTTGATAATTTTACTTTCGAACCCAGTAGAGTATCTTAATTGAACGAGCGAGCGAAGCGTCTCAGTTTCGAGATTGGCCAAAAATGCTTTGTCCTTTTGTCTGGGTGTCTGTCAGTAATCGCCTACAGGTCGCATTTTTCAGGGTTTTCAACCGATTTAGACAGGTTCTTTGATTGATTAGAAAACTTTTGTCGTTTGCGATTTTTGATTGGGGCGATATAGGGGGGGGAAAGGGGGGAAATTTGCTGTAGTGTTATTTATTGACGGATTTGAATCAAATTCGAAAGGCACATTAAGGACTTCATAATACATACGATGTTGCGAAAAAAAAATCAAAAATGTGGAGGTGGAAGGGGGGATAGTGGCAACAAGTTTGTTTTAACGTCAGGTATACGAATATAGGACGTTTTTTCGTAAAATTTCTACCTACGTATACTAATCAAACTACGCAGTCCTGTCCGCCTGTAGACACCAGATTCGACCCCCTAGGACCAAAGGAACGTAAATAATCACTAAAATTTATCCCTCTGTATCACTTAAAAATTTACATAGGCATAGGTAAGCTAGGTAAGCCTATTGGAAAATACCAAGCACCTGAAAATCAATTTGGCTCGCGAGGTCTACTGTTCTCACAGCACCACGAGATATGATGTTGTACATTTTATAATGTTGTCTGTAACTTTCTCGACTGTCTGAAATAAATAAAATTTCTTATTAAATTAAGAGTGGGCAGAAACAATACACAAACACCCCGTGAAGTTCCTAAAAAATAAGAAAACTACCCTTTGTTCCCTCCCCGTCTTTTAATTAAACAATAATTGCTATAATGAGGGTCGCACAATAAGCTATTTTCAAAACTGACCCCCGAGGGCAAGGTTTTCTTTTTGGATTTTCTTAAATAAACCATTTTGGGAAACACAATGAGCTGCGGAGAACTGTTCAAGTTATTGTGCACGCGGCCTTATGTTTCATTTTGTAGTTCACTTACATTTATTGTATCTCACGAAGGCGTATTGATATAAATTGTGTGTGTGGAATTGGTTCTGTGTGCGTAAGCCAAGCGACGTCCACGGAGCGTTCTCGAGCTTACGCACACACGAAAATGTTGATGTCTTTTTATCAAAATTTTCGATCCCGACGGGATTCGAACCCGCAATGATACGACGATCCTCCTAAAGCCGGAGCTGCCTTTACCAATTCGGCTACGGAATCCATGTTCGTCGTAGTCGAAATTTTTGCTAAACTCATATTCAATCGGTTATAGCACCGCTAGCGCCATCTACACGTTTCAGTCGTGAACTCGTGCTTATTGTATCATCTCCATACTTTTTATAAACAACTTCTCGAGGTCTTTCACAAATAAACAAACATACATAATGCTAATTTATTACTAGGTATACATACTATACATATATAACAAAAGCGTTGATATCGAGAATTCAGTCGATCAAACTAAAAGTTATCTTGCTAAACATACTAAAACGAACTGCGTCATGATCAGCGTAAGTAAACAAAGCAAATCGTTTTACAACTCCTCGACTAGTTACTCGTCGTAAACTCTTGGGTATCAGCTCCGGTTCCAGCTCGTAAACAGTTATCAGAGCGACGCCGCGCTGTCTTTATTGAGATATTTTTTGATGGAAATAATAGGAAACTATTCGTGAAATCTTCAACAAAACTCAAGGAATAGTGTTTCTAAAAAAACGGCTTGAATTTCAATCCGAAAAACGTTTGTTTGGATTTCGTAAAATCAGTTTAGAGCTCGTGGTTGGTAGGTAAGTGTTACCGTCTGCCACTGCGTGGGGGCAGTTGGTGGGGGCAGACGATAATAATCCTGATTTTTGAGACTAAATCCGCATTTGGATATCAATTAGCAACTTTTGGAATCAAAATCATCCTTAGCCAACACATTGCAGAGTTCTCCATGACTGTGTGACTCTATGTTTTTCTATTATAATAATAGGGCATCTGATATTTTTTTCTTACAATAACATAATTATGGGTGTTGCAAAATTATAAGTGACAGTTCAATTTGTAGAGTCACGCGGCATCTCACGATAAATTGCATTTTTGTTGCAGATCTAGTCAAGTTTGTGTGGTACAGCGAGCTACGCTATTAGTTTAGAGGTAAGCGATTTTTACAAGCTTTTAGTTAAATCGCATCTTGCAATGTTTTTTTGTTTGTCCTAGTCAAATCTTGCAAGAATTTTACCCAATTTCCAGTGTCCGACTCAGCAGATTTTTGGGTCAGCCTTCGGTGATAATGAAATATTATTCAACTTTGGTTCAACGAAACTACTATTTTTTTTATTGTTTTCTTTACTCGTAATATCCATACAATAGTTTAAATGCTTACCTTCCTTTTGAACACTACCTACGTACATAAAGTAAAATATAAAACTTTTATAGCTTAAGGCACACTACCAGCTTTACCGGCTTTAGGCAGGGGTGGCGCACCCTCTTCATTACGGGCCCCAAATTGCAACGCACGTGTGTTGCGTGCGGAACACGGTTGGTCACCCCTGAAACCGGTGCTATAATCCAATATAGGTTGACCTCCCCTGGCGGCGCTACTGTTTGTGCGAGGATTTAACTCGTGTTGGAATAGTCTAGTAGTACATTTAGGGCATCAGTATTGAAGCTTGGCTATAGCTAGTTAGACCTAAGTACTTGATAAAGGCTTTTAATGTTGGAGCTGTAGGAGGCGATTGGCTTGCAACTCGTCACGCATATTATAATACTCGTAGAATGCTTATGTGTTTGTACTAAATGTATATTTTGATGTGCCTCTAGTCACCCCGTCTGATATTTTCGAAGGTCCTTCAAGTAAGAAGCTTAAACAAGCTTAAAAAAACTTCCTATAGATCTGAGAGAATGTCTACCGTGCCTTGGGGATTCGTTAGTGATAATTATGATAATCTAATTTTAGAAAAAATAATTAAGTATTATTTTGACAAATCTGAACACACTGAATGCCCTTTTGACGTTAGCAAAGAAGCCTACCCTAGTAATTTGAAGAGTCTACTGAGACGGTATCTGCCTCATCACGGCCGTCATTACAGCCACAGTTTCTCCAAAGCTCCTTGAAGCTCAAGTTGAAATTAGCATCGCTTTGATTCTTCTGTAATAACAAACAAACAAACCTCCGCTATGTTAATGCCAAATGGCTGAGGCTCTTCCTTGGCTGGTCTGGATAAGGGTGTATTAAAATCACGCAGCTACCTTGTAATTGGAAGAAGAAAAATGTTGATGAAAACATTATTTGAGATTATAAACGGAGGAATAATACCTACTCATAAACAGAGAACTGGATGCAGAAGGCACATGATTGAGTGAAAGGAAGGCTTGTGTCCCTTTTTTTTAATAAGAATGCTGGACATTTTCACATAGCATCATCTAGCCCCAAACTAAGCAAAGCTTGTACTATGGGAACCAGATAACTGATATACTACTTATATACTTTTCGTTTGTAAATACATACATATTATACATAGAAACACCCAGACCCGAGACAAATACCTGTAGGTCATACAAACATTTGTCCCGCGGCGGGGATTGAACCCGCAACCTTCTGCGTCGCAGGCAGACCTTCGCCCGCTGCGCCACAGAGGTCGTCATCGTTTTGTTAGGGTTTTTTTAGTATATTTCGTCATCAGTATCTATCATGTGTGTGTGTATTACGTCCGCTATCAAAAGCTTGAAGTTTTTCTACAAAGCACAGCTTTGGGTAATTAACGGTACAAAGAGCTGGTAATTTAGTTTATTTGTTTATTGTCCGACATTGTCCTTGTGGGAGTTGGATCGAATGGAAATTAAATATTGTTGAAACATTGGCTTGAAGTGCAATTGAATTAAAACGATGGGAAAAGTGGGGTCCGATTATAAATGGAAGTTACACAAAGACAATTATCGTCTATTGATGGTTTCAGCTCAAGCTGAATTTATATACGTATACCTTTATGTATTTTCGTTATTATATGAATATTTAAATACTGTTTTTTTTTGAGCTTGACAATTTTAGTCCAGCTGCCAGATTTTGAGCCAATAAAGCTAATTTTACGGCAATTTATTCGGCTGAGAGAACCCTCCCCGCGGTGGCGGGGTCACTGAGGGTCACCGTCGATAATTCACGAGAAGCCTCAATTTGTCGTCATTACGTCACGTACGTTGAGACATGTGGGAAGTACCTACTCGTACTCTGGCTAACCAATATTTATTTGTAGCTGTTCGTAGCGACGTAGCGTTTCGTAGCCACTCGTAGAAGTTTTTAGAGAGCGCGGAAGATGAGGTAAAACATATTTAAAGTTGATTGATTGATGAAAAATACAGAGAAATCAAATCTCAGTATTTGAGTCACAAATCACGAGTCGCGACACTTCATAACTGAATTGTCGATATTCGTCGACTCTACTTCATACTCCCAAAGTTACCCAAACAAAAAGCAACAAAATATTCTACTGTTGTTGGTAATAAGGGAACAACTCACATTTTCTAAACTTAAGTTGTATATTGAACATCACAGTTTTCACTAAAGCTGTTAAAACTTTTAGAGGGAGGATATCCAGCAGTGGGCTATTATTTTAGTTGCCGATGATGATCTCAAAAACAGACGGCAAAAAGCTGCAAAGTAGGTATATCCTAAAAAAATTACTCTAGATTGCGAAATAATTCAAAATTCATGTGGTTGCATCTCAATCCCAAAACTACTATTATTTATTAATACTGTTGTTGGATACTCCCTTCTCCAGCAAGTCAGTATAGCTGCACAAGTTTTGTAAAAACGTGACGTCACCCCTCATCCAAGACGCATTCAGTGGACCGCGTCTTATCCTCAGTGGAAATCACAAAGTGTACCTTTGTAAGGCGCTCTGTATGCTGCACAATACATACAACATGGAACGTATACTTGTTTGATACTTGCATCTTTCTTATAAAACATCGCCACTATTTTTCATTTAGTTCATAGAAAATATGAGAGTGTAGCGATGTGAAAATCTCAAATAAAAATAAAATAAACGCTCACCGTACGCTAAATGTCTTAGTAAGTGCGACGGTCACCGGGTCTTAGTTATGTGCTCAGACCGTGTCGTGTAAATGCCCCAATACACGTATTCCAATTCAAATATTGTATTGGGAACTTGAGTAACTATGATTGACTTTATGAACAAGCTCACACATTATGAAAAAGTACAACCTGGAATAAAACACCATTGTACCACAAATCTATTGTGAAAAAAAGGAACGCAAGAGAATAATTTTATTCTTGAGAAAGTGCATTCAATGTAACTTGAAGACTGATTGTATATTCACACTGCGCTCGACTTATCTGACTTGCAAACTAAAGTGAAGTATCCAAATTCTAACAAAAGCTATAATTTCAAGGCGATTCCGGGCGAAGAAATTATGTAAATTCGGTCTTAAAACTGAGTTCTGATCCAGGTCGCGGGTTCAGTGCCGGCCCTGAATAATGCGCCGTTTGCACAGCAACTTGAATGGAACTCCTCGACTATTAAATTTGAGAAACGTTAATCTTTTATGCGCCGAGCGGAAAAGAGTCCAAAGAAATAGTCTGCAAGTTGCTGTTAAATCTACATGATTAAAGTCATATTCTGAAACACAATTTAAATATTACCGTTTCAAATCCCAACTCAGTCCCGTAGGGGTAGGCAGAGACGGGTAATTGAGGCGAAGTATGTGCATCGGGATCTTAGTGAGTATTTGTAGTCTCTGCCTACCCCCCTGTAAGATAGAGGTGTGATTCAATAATATGCTGTATTGTAAGTACATAAGAAATCCCACGCCATATTACAAGAACAAGTGACTTTTAAGTCCGTCAAAAGACGATCATAGCATTTAAACAATGTCGGCTTTAAGATCCGTGTTTAGATCGCAAAGAGGCATCTAAAGAATCCGATACAATTAAGGCCAGCACTTGTTAACAATTCTTTGAAGTGTTCGCAATAAAAATAACATTAATTGGTCTCCCCGGGGTGTAATTATAGCAAAAAATGTTTCAGCGAGATCTAAGGGAAACTTGAATTGGATCAATTTGATCTGTCGAACCGCGGGGAGTTTACAAGAAATTGTATAAAAATATTTTCTTATGAAGAAACCTACTAGCTGCGCTCCTATTAACTTAGTGAATACGATTAATTTATTTAGAAATTATGAACATTTGTTCATCACTATCACTACATAGTATAAAACAAAGTCGCCTTTTCTGTCCCTATATCCCTATGTGCGCTTAAATCTTTAAAACTACGCAACGGATTTTGATGCGGTTTATTCTAATAGATAGAGTGATTCAAGAGGAAGGTTTATATGTATAATACATGCATCATATACTAAGGCAACATTGCTAATTTTAGAGGTTTCTAACGTGATGTCGTAAATTAACCTATTTTTTTGGGCTTATTTATGCCCGTGCAAAGTCGGAGCGGGCCGCTATGTTTTTATATACAACGTTCATAGTTTTTCTGTAGTGTATTTAATTTAGTATCAGCATTGCACCCGTGCGAAGCCGGGGCGGGTCGCTAGTTTAATATAAAACCTAAGATATCATCAATGATTTGACTAAATAAGCTTCCTTCACACGCTGTAGAAAAAATGTAGAAGCTTTGTTTGTGTATTAAATACCTACACATATGTAAAACACAGTTTGTATATAAGAATTCAAGGTATCTTTAAAATTTTTAACTTTTTCAATATCTTGAGAAAAATCTCACATTTCGCAGAAAATAAGCTATAAACCGTCTTTATTCCGCGAATAATAATATAGAAGTGCTCCTCAAGCGTACACTGAAAGGAAATAACCACTTTTGTAGAACAGCATGGTGCTGCCCTCGCTCATCTACTAAATTTGTTTAATTTTTAAATCTCTATAAACATCTTGATGCCCTTGTTTCACGATGGGATCGGTATTTTTCTCCCATTATCTTCATTATTTTCACTCACTTCTTTCTTCGTTATTTTATCTTTCACATACTTTTATTTAAACTTTTCATAAAAATTCAATATTATAATAATATTTAACCTTGTTTAGGTACCTACTTATAAGTGAAATTTGTAGTTTCCTGTATATTTTACCATTTACGAAATCCCAGCTCTAATGATGCCTTTTCCTACAAAACAATAATTATTATTATGATTTCTTACTAATTTCTGCATCTAAGTATTCCTACTTATCGCTTCGCAGAATTTAGAAACAATTAGGTACTAAAGAAAAAAAACCATAATATGCCACTTCCGTCGTAATGTCCCTGAGTTGGCAACCCAGGGAAACAAAGAAGAGCGAGCTATATCTCAGAGTTAGCAGCCATCGCACCCTGAAGGCTCTGTCTTATGAAATTCACACAAAAAAATAACTTTTTCACAAAAAATACAACTTTTCCACAATACTGACAATACCCACTGGAACTTGCTGGCGGACATTTGCATTATTTTCGCATTTTGAAGGCTCTAGCGCTGAGTTTTAACTTCTGTATAAATAGCTATTAGTTGTATTATTGCTGCTTTGTTTAAGTTATGAGTTAAACAAAGTTATTTTTAATGTTTATTTTCAAAATTCATTATCATTGGCTGCTCAAACGATAGTCCACAGTAAGAATGAATGAATAAATGAATGAACACTTTATTTTACACCAATTAATAACACAACAAAACATAAATAAAACACGTTCGAAATTAGTACAATGGGTGGCCTTATCGCTGAAAGCGACTTCTTCCAGGCAACCTTTAAAATAAGACAATAATTTTAAGTAAGACATAAGTTTACCTCATAAAAATAGCAAACAAACATGATCATGACTGAAACCTAGACACGGTAGACATTTTCTTAGATCTTTGTCAGATCCTCATATTATTGTCAAATGTAAAGCTTAAAATTTAACTTTGACAGTACTATCCGGTTCTTTAAAACTCATCTCGCAGATCATCAATCTAACAAGCAATACGGTAATGAGCAAGTTCACTCTTGCAGCCAGGAACTATTAAGTACTGGAGGATGTTCAGAAAAAAATACTTCTTTCCCCCCGTCCCCATCAGGCTATAAAACATGTATCTGGGATATTTGCCATTATTGAATGGCAAATATCCCAGATACATATTTTAAAAGTTGCATGTAAAGCAAGTAGGTAAGTATTGGGATTTTTTATACAGTAAAGTTGCAGAAAATTTGTAAAAACTCTGTTCTTGTAAAACAGGTACATACCTATCCTTGTATGGTGCTTTGAAGTTCCAAGTTACAACTGGTTTTTGTTGGTGTGAACAATTGAGCATAGGGTATACACTTTGCAAATTGGAGTGCCCTAAGTATGCCCGTTTTTTTATGAAAAGAGATTGGTAAAACTTTGGCTAAGGTGCGTCCAGTAGCTAAAGAATAACTCTGCTTTTATGAAAATGCAGAATTTTGAGTTCGCTCGCTCAGCTCCCTCGCACTATGCGCCGACACCTCGACTTAAACTAAGAGCTTGTGTTGTAAACTCAGCTTCAAAAATTATCTAAAAAATATTTAAAAAGAAAATTTCGATTTGATTGTTTGACAACTATAAAAAATACTTGATTAAAGAAAAGTTAATCATCATGCATTTGAAAATAATTAATGTCAAAAATGTCAAGTTACGTTTGCCATCCCATACTTTCCTTTTTCTGACGGAAACCTATGTTGGTATTAACTCTGGGTATGAACCCATTTAAATTGCATCTAAACTTATTCAGTAGTATTTGCGTGAACAACATATCAAACATACTTCACGATCACGGCATACGACATACAGTTTTAGGCCTAAAAACAAACAACCCTTCTTGCTGAGTGTACGTGTAACAAGTATTCCATCACAGATATTGGTTCGCTACCTGCCCGTCAGCAAGACTTACTTCACATAGACACGCTAATCTTATAGACGCGCCACATCTAGTTCTTTTATTTTCAGATTCAGAAACAGAATCACGATTGTATACCCGGTATAGAACTGTGATTCTGTTCCGAATCAACGAAGTCTATACCGAAGTCTAAGAAATAAGTCAAGGTATTCTTAGATCTCAAATTCAAGATCAATCGAAGTTATTTAATGGAGCTAGTAAGAGGCAAATCTAATAACAATACTGTGAAAGTTTTCTCATAAACGTACACTTTAGTCAAAAGTCAAAGTCATAAAGCATTTATTCAGTAGGACCGCTGGGATCACTTTATATTATCAATCTACTAACATTTTCTTAATATGTTACTAGCACTTATGGCACGATGCATTAATATTATTTGGTCACACAAATTAATATACAGAATTTAGTGAAGTTTCATCATATCATAAAAAAAATACTGCCGTCTCTAGTTCTTCTTTCGCTACGCATCACTACGTGAAAGCCTACAGCGCTACGGCGCTACGGCGTAGCCGCTACGCGCCCAGGGACGTGTATTGGAAACCACAATCATGAATGTACTCTCACTGGCCTTTTATATGTATACCCATGATGAGAAGACTAAACATAGTTTGATTTAAAACTGGACTTAGTCAATCGATTTGATACAATTATGTGAATAAAGTTATTTCTTCACTTGGAATTGTAATCCCGTAGGACTAAGCAGAAGAGTTCCAGTAAGCTTACATCTTTCGTTACGTGTTTCATACAAGTTTGCTTTCCGGATCTGCCATCTTCTCTAAAATGCCACTAAATTAGTCCAAGTTAGTATGTACTTAGTTGAAAACACAAATCTGGTTTAGTCACAGTTTAGTCTAGAGCTAACTAATTAAATCAGTTAGCCGCAGAACTTTAATACATAAATTGAGATGAGAGCTTGTGAGTAGAGTTCATTCCACACAAATTAACTGGCTTAGTGCACGCCACATGAGTCTAGTGGCGGACTTGACTCATAATAGGGCAGCCAGCGAAAACCCCACATGAATTCTGATGGAAAACATCGCAAGGAAACCAGTTACATATAATGATTATAATTGGAATATTTTTTATTTATAGCCTTCCTTCGAGCTAAACTCGGATTTAAATAAGGTAACCCAAACCCTGGGTTAACGCATATGCTACTTTTTATCGTAAATACTTGTATTCAGTTGCCAAAAGTGAAGTGTTCTGTGGGTCGCAGATATTGAACTCTAAAGACAAGTGTACATAAAAAACGTACAGTTCGCCCAACGGATCTAGGCATTCGTGAAGTTAGCCGTTTGTTTGCGCAGTGAACGCTTTTTCATACAAAATTGTGTTCTGCGCAGACTAACGGCTAACTTCACGAATGCCTAGATCCGCTGGGCGAACTGTATAATGTGACAGTCTTGACCGATTTATTTTTGCAATAAAATCAGCAGTTATCCAGGCTGCAGCTTCGACACCAGGCTGGCTGCGTCGATGCCCCTTCGTGCCTAATCTTTAAATCTTCGGCCGGGGTCGGGATAATGCCTTTGATCTTACACTAAGTGATCTATAGCCTCATACGAAGATATACTTATCTATTTGTTTGTTTGGAAATAAGAGTGAAATATGTATACTTGCATACACATTTCATAGTCCATTCCACACCAGGACTCGTAGTTTCTAGTACACAATATGACACAGTACTACCATGGACCCGGATCAAGCAGAGATCATAGATTTCAACCTTGGTAAAATCCTGACATCTCTCGCCTCTCATTACATTCATGAAGCTTTGTCCTTTTCACAAAAGTTTCAGCCTCAGCATTCATTTTATTTAACTTACCCCAGAAAATATCACAATAACTAACCACAGTATAATACTAGTCAGTAGATGAACTTGAATGGCTTACGCACTAAAAGCTCCGCTGAATGGCTTGGATTATTTACGAGCGGGCAGTGTATTGAATAATTCGGGCAATAAATATAAAAGTTGGGACGCAATTATTATACTGGAGTTAGGCCACAGCGGAGAGTAGCAGTATGGAAACTTCTAGTAATGAGTTCAAACCTCCATAGGAGAATCGGCAACAAAAAATACAGAAGCATGTTTGTCCAGGGCGCAGTTGACATTAACTCTAAACCTTATATTAATTTACTTACTTAATTTAAATACTTAGTGTAGTACTTATATTAATTTAAATAATTCCTTTCTAAAACTGAGTATAGGGAAAGTTTGTACAAACACTTAAATATGTACTTACATCATCAAACATTGGTACTGCAAAATACTCTTCAACAGAGACATTTTCCAAACTCTATTTACCAAAAATCCTTTTTGGTACGCCTATTTTTTTGACTTCACAAAAAAGACTTGTGAAACGAAAACTTTTCCTTCGGTAAGTCGTACACTGTGACTTCACTGTGGGAACACAACAGATACAAAATGCCCGACATTATTTACAGCGCTCAGAATTTAGCACTCTCGTTTAGGTACAGCTACACTGCTTTGAGGTATATTCAATAGCTCTTTGTGTTCCGATTAGTAAAGTAACTTGTAAATGAAATGAAATGAAATGAAATGAATTTATTTGTCAGAAGAATGGTTATATAAGGATTTTAGATATTAAGTAAGTGTCACATTCTCCACCGCATTAACACGGTATACAAATTCTTAGTCTTACATACTAAATAAATCTTCAAATTAAATCATGTCACAATTTAAATTCAACATGCAATAGTAAATAAAAAATAATAAAAAAATTAAAAGATTGATGTCAAGTATTAAATTAACTAATAATTGAATTATGTACATATAATATTATAAAAATCTTTATCAATTATTTAAAAAATCTGAAACAGTATAATATTGCCTGTCATATAACCACAATTTTAGCTTTATTACAAATTGTCTATGAGGTAGTTCCTTGAAACTATCGGGGACCTTATTGAAGATGCGTCCACACATAGCATAAGAATTATTTAGGTAGAGCTCCGTTTTAGGGACTCTTGAGAGAACAATCCTGTCTGGATTCCGCACACATCTATTGTAGATATCACGTGCTTTAACAAAAGTATCAAAATGCTCTTTAGCGAACTTTGCAGCTTCAAAAATGTACATGCTTGGCAAGGTAAGGATCCTTGTAGGAGAATTAAGCTGTGGTTCGACTTTTATGACTATGTTTTTAACGACTTAAAAATTATTTACTTTGTTCCAAAGTTCAATTAAGTCCTGAACTGTGTTTTTAACCGCAAAAAAGGGGGTTTGAATTAGACTGCAAAGTTGAGTGGTAAACAGAATCTAGAGAGTGCAGTAAACAAATTGTATCCACATTTTTTCTATTTCTTTAACTCTCTTATATCTTTGCCCATGTAATGGTTTAAAAGTTTTGTACATAACTTAAAGCTCATATTGCTCTTGTTACATCATTCTAAGCCTGGTCCCGGCAGAATTTTGAAAAGGTCTCGCGGTAATCCCGCAGAATGCTATTAAATCAACGAGACGCAAATTACTCCTTCTGTAGATCAACTACTTGCATACTTTACCGACCACCAGCCTAACCAGTTCCAACGATACAAGCCTTATTACATCACACTAGAGTTCAATTTACCATAGTTTGTGGTTTCAGTTAGAGTTGTTGAATAAACTAGTTGCATATTTCAAAATGCTCACAAACTTACCCGCATCGTTGTGATGGATCTTATCTCGTTGGGATACGGTTTAAAATTGCAGGTTTTTGTATAGAGGTTTGGTTGTAGGGTACATACAGCGACAGGCTTTGTCCCGCGGTCAGCAATAAGAGGAGAGCGTGCCATCTGCCGGCCGTTTTCGTTTCCTACTTCCGGTCAGCTCTGAAATTTTGATCAGGATATAATGCGGGATATTATGCGTACTTTGTTTATTCCTTTCTGCCGGATGTGAGTTTTGGCAGGTTTAGGCTCGGGCTGCGCTTTGTGTGCTCAGCTAATGTACGTTGTAATGTGATATTAATTTGAAACTCGTACGGAATAGCAGACAAAATTTTGATTGCACAAAAGATTCAAGGCAAGTGTCCGATGTTCCAACTCCAAGCCTACTTAATTGCTACTGGTATAATTGTCTGAGTAACATTTTGTAATAAATAAACTGAAATGAAATATGTAATTATCTATTATATCAGAGTTTTTTTGCATCGTGTTAAAGATTTTATTAAAACTCCCGGATAAATTCATAGCTGTACTTATATCAAGGCAGGATAAATTAGGACTGCGAGTCGAGAGGCAGGGTGCAACCTAGTTACAGGATTGATTCGATTAGTCTCGCCGTACTCTCGCGGACTCGACGTAAAGCATTTCTCTATCAGACCTTTGACTCAAGATTGTTATTACCCTATCAAAACTTGAGACCAGTCATAGGTAACTTAAATACTATGGTTATGAACACTTTTAAAACTTACAATGGTTCACTTACAGTGTAAGTTTACAAAATTATTAAAATATCGAAAAACATTTAACATGGCAAATGTCAGGGACTCAAAAAGTACCAAAAAACAGTGCTCCAGTAGGTATTACATATTTAAATATCTTATGAATATTAAGAACACTGCTCACTGTCGCCGACTGTACAGCTCTTTTCAATATTCAAGAGAATCTTATTAAATCATTTTTATTTGCGCTTTCATTAGTACATTCGTTTTTACTCAGAAGTGTTTAATGAAGTTGGTAGAAATGTAACAAGCTAAGTTAATAGCTATCCTTAGGCTAGCTAGCTAGCTCTAGCGGCTAGCTCTAATATTACTTGTTTTTTTTGTAATAATTTTAAGGTATCTTTAAGAGATACATAATAATCCCAGAGTAGGCCACTGACTCATACGAACTTACTTACCTACTTTTATCCCATTAATAATAATCATGATCTACCTGCCCATACCCAATTTTTTTGTGGGGTTGAGGACAGGTTCTCCTCTACCACTCTACTCTTTTATACGTCATCACGACATTCATTCCATTCCGTTACCCATATTATCATCTTTTTCCATTTATTTTATGCAACAGATAACAGATCCCATAAGTTTGATCCAAAACTTTGACGAGGGTAATCGATCATTCTTGTTTTTGCATTTATTTGATAGACTAGCTGTTAGACCTGGTTTCCCATGCATTGGTATCACGTATACCTATAACAATAAGGGATTAGTGAGTAGTATTGTAATGGTCAATGCTACACGCGTTACTTTTAGATTAATATTTTTAAACACTACATCACACTTAAACAGCCATAGATAAAGAATCTTCAAACAATATTTAGCGTCTTGCCCAAGTTACTTATATTTTCTAGATCGTAGTACATTTTGTCATACAGTCACGAACATATTCCATATGAGTAAGTTTCGCTTAGTGTCTGCCCGCGGCGTGTTCAAATATAAAACTCATATGAGCCGCCGAGGGGATGCATATCAAATTGTAAATCTCTCTGTCTGACGATGTCGATGTGGCTTAGGAACTTTTCTAATGTATCTTTATGTTTGTAGAATTTTTTGTTACTATTTATTATAAAAAAACGCCAGGAGTGACCGCCAGTGTTACCGGATAGCCCATAGGCAAGTCCGTGCTGTGTGGCATGATGTTTATCTTGATAATTTATAGCTCGTTTCAATAATTCAGAAATGCATCACTGGGGTCCGAACCTGTACCTTCGAATAGAATGAACTACCTTTCAAAACACACGCTTTAAAAGTTATTGAAACGATGAGAAAAACACAAAAAAAAACTCATTCATCTCATTTTGCCGGTTAATACTTTTCTCCCAAAAGCATGTCAGCAATATTTGGTTTACAGTGTAGTGTAGTTAAATGTTATCCGGTATCTGAACTCAAATAACGGATCTCATAAAAGCTATTTAGATGTTGGCAATGCTCCCATAGGTCGTGTTATGGCTAAAACACAAACTTATGGAGCTGGATTTATGGCGCCTAGTCGCTTACCAAAAACTAGTGTGCATTTGAATCGAAAATATGTTCCACGTATCTTCTAATTTATTTTTCGCGTAAATAATTTTCCGTTCCTTTAAATATGCTTTTGTTTCGTGCCAATAAATAAACTTTAACTCTATGCTATGCGACTTATTTCTGCTGTTGCTGTCATACATTATAAGTATGTATGTTTGTTAGTTAGCCCTTCATGCTGAACTTTTATTTCATTCATTCATCATTCACCCACTGCTGGGTATAGGCCTCCCTTCGCTTTTGCCATTCTTCCCGGTCCTGTGCCAGCCTGATCCACTGTCGGCCTACGACGTTAATGATATCGTCCGCCCACCTCGCTGCCGGACGTCCGACACTTCCTTGCCAGTTCTGGGCCACCATTCTGTCATCCTTTTACACCACCTGACGTCACCACGTCTTGCCAGGTGTCCCGCCCAACTCCACTTGAGTTCCATTACTTTTATTTAAAATTTTCAAAATAAATTCTGTAATTCTGTAATTCTTTATTGTACACAAGACAATGGTTACAAAACAATAATTAGAAAGTACATGTACAAAGGCGAGCTTAACCCTAAAAGAGTTTTCTACCAGCAAACCTTTCTAGGGAGAAGACATTAACAAATTTGGATGCACTGTGTACGTACGCTGTATAAAAGAAAGCTATAAAATACGGTGTAAATAAATACCACCCACTAACTATATAAAAAGCCCGAGACGTTGTACAGAATTCGCGTAGCAGCTTCGGTGTATAGACATCTTAAGACATTTAAAGTAACTGTAAAATAGTAGTTGTTCGAAAAAAGTGAATCTCCGATAAGTTGGATAAGTCCGTATTTATTGTTTTGCTTTTAAATAGAATACTGTAATGCTTCCACAAAACTTGTAAACTTTTCCAATCTGTATTATAAGTTGCCACACTCCATTTCGCCACAAAGCGTTAAGCGCCATTGAAAGCAATAAAATAAGTTTTCATTATAAACCGATAGTTCCATCTCAAGTTTGCGGAGTAATCTGAGCGTGACGGCGAAGTTTTTAGAGTTCTGTGTCGAGTGTGAAAATGCCATATTGTTATTGAACCCACAGTAAAACTACTACCACCAGTAGGTATATTTTTAACTAGCGGGGAATGTCAGAATGGATATTTTTAATGGTAACTAGCTCAACTGGCTCACACAATACTTATTACACACACAGAGAGAGCATTCACCGTGTTAAGTCCCTTCTGAAAAATCTATCCTACAAACAATATGTTAAAATGACAATATCAAAAGTGCGTGTGTGTATGAAAATATCAAAAACCCTAAGAATGAGCCAAATCAGTACTAGAACTAATGCGTTTTCCTAAGAATTCCAGAATATCCGGAACCCAAGTCCCGGTATTGTTTACTCAACTTAATCGTTAATAATTTCTTTGTTTATTTTCTCCCGCCGGCCAAGTTTAACGTGGAGTTAATCGAACCGAGTGGGAGCGACACGCTCCGTGGACGGCGCCGTTAGCACCACTTCCTCACGTTATCATGGGACTGTTGATCATGCAAATACTGTTTGTTTTTTTAAGATTTATTTTAGTTTATCTGTTCAATCTACACAGAATTAAAAGCTAGTTCTTCACAACTTTCTGAAATGAGCTGAAATGCAGCGCACCTATAATTCGTAACAATGTTTTGAGATCAGAATTCGGAATTCTGTGTTTTGTCTGCTTACAGAGAGCTGATTTAATAATCAAGTCCGTCTTATACACTGAAGATGGAAGTAAAATAAATTATTATTATTTATTATTAAAATAAATTGCCAACAAAAATATTGTCCTTCTAATTTAATAAATAAAATTTGTTTATTTCAGACCATTGATCCATCATATTTATCCATATTATTTGTACAAGGACTTAGAATTGAGAAATATTAGTTCTTACTGATCATAAATAGACATTAGTAGTAATGTACTGACAACTACGACTGTCGGCTCACTGTATACTGGACAGGGATAATGTGGAAATATAGTGATGCTATCTCTCCTAGACATTATATTAAATTGAACGTCTACACTCTACATGACACAATATATTATACTCTGCGGTGATCGCACAATGTTGGTTACGCCAGACTTGGTGCAAACTGGCAACTGCAACTTCAAATTTAATTACTTGTAAATATCACAATATCATGGCTGTATTCCGGGTATGGTAGACATTCAGATCTTTTTGGATTACATTTTTTTTTTTCCTAGAGTTCGTACAAAGCATTTTGAGTCCACTTTTTTCATACGCACTGCCAAACTGTGGAACTCATTGCCGGGTACCGTATTTCCCGAAAAGTACAATATAGGGGTCTTTAAATCAAGAGTAAATAGGTTCCTTCTAGGAAAGCATGTTCCATCTTAGACCTCACTACTGCTTAACATCAGGCAGAGGGAGGTCAAATGCTGACCTATTTAATTAAAAAAAAAAAAAATCTTTGATGCATTCAAGGTTATAAGTCAAAGTCATAAGGCATTTATTCAGTAGGATCGCTGGAATCACTAAGGAAGAAACTTAGGTGTTTCGGGTTTCGTGGTTTAAAAAAGTATTTTCATACATTTCACTTAATGTTGAAAGGAAGCACATACGGAAACTTCAAACCCGTTTATTTTCTTATTGACACCCTGTACGATAAAAGCGATAAAAGTTTATGAATTTATGTTTTTAAACAAAAAATAAGTACCTATAAAATTTTCCCTCATGGCCTACATTGTTTAAAATGGACTAAAATAAACAAGCAGGATCACGACTGTACCCCGAGGCGCGTTAGACATTCTCACAGACATTATATCCATTCAAGATCCTTTGAAAATCTAAGGCTAGTCAACTGCATATTCAAACACATATTCGATTCCCCTACATTTTTACAAGTTAACTATAAATTCTAAAACTGTTCATGGATTTATGTCTCTGACTGTACAGTCAGACTGTTCGCCGATCGGGAAATGCAATACGCTTCTTTGAGTCTCATTTGCTTCTGGAAAGTTCGCCTTTGCTATTTATTTCAAACTTGTCAGATATGTTAAACTTTGTGTTGATAAGTATGAAAACTTAAAGCTTTATTTGCAGAATGTTTTGAGAATTAAAGCGGACATTTTAGTAGAAAAAAACTCAAATACAAGTAAATGCTTAAGTAATAAACATTAAATTCTCATAAAATAAATTAAAGAGAAAGTATATTTAATTTAACTTCAAAAAAAAATACCATCATCTACTTATCGGCTTTAAATTCTCAAAAACAAAAAAATATCTTGTTTATTCTAATCTCATTTCAGAAAAGGATTCTTTTTTCTGATGGACCTTGATAAAATATCAGGGTGTAAAGTATAGTAGTTTTCAAAAGTGTATTTCAATAGACGTGTCGTGTTTGCTCGCGGCGGAGAGACCAATATCGACGTACCCGGTCAATATTGACTCTCGGGGGACCGACTATTTTGAAGATTTGACCAAGTTATATACCTGACGTGACTAAATCATTTTTTGTTGGCTTAAAAATGACTTGTTTTGGAAAAAAATATTATGGAAAGAAGTACTTAGGTACATAAGATCATACTGTTAAGCAAGTTTTTCTACCCGAGTAAGTTTTAAAATGAAAAATCTCTAAGCGTTCTTTTTCAATACAAGGAGCTTGAATAAGCTGAGGTTAAGTGACTCTGTGACAGAACATATCAAGTACCTATTCAATTATAATCTTCCTCGATTATACATAATGACACCATTTTCATCAACATGGATATTTATCAAAAGTTCGTATATAATTTGCCCAATCTTTTTTAAAAGACCCATGCAATTTCAACCTAATTGTAAGCAATAAATAACTCTAAAAAGTTGCCCAAAAAGGGTCAGGAAAAAAGTTATTTAAAATTAGGAAAAGGATTTTGGGTCAACTCTTTTTTATAAATAAGTTACAGTCGCAACCAATGAAGTTATAATTTGATTGCAAGATTCACGGAGAGGGGACAATCATAAGATAAAGATAAAAGATAAAATAGTTTATTTTGTGCCACAACAAAAACAATAAAATACATAGAATGAAGTAACAAAAAGCTTAATTTATAGGCAAGTAATATTTGCGTAGGTACTTAAAATATAAATGGCAACAAAATTGGCCGCCACTCAGCATATTGTTATAGTAGCCAATCAGCTGAAATCAAATAACAAACGGACCATATATTTATTTATTTTCTTTATTACTTCTTAATGTAGATAGCACTATGTTGTTATGACCAAGAAAGCTGTATGGACAGCCACTGTATGACCATCTTTAAGTCTACGCGTGTGAGCGTCTGCTGGCTCGATTGAAGTGAACATACCTAACTAAGTAAAAGCAATGCACTGTCTTTGTAGGGAGCAAAGGCGAAGCGATCTATCTATGAGCTCGATACTGTACGAAGCCCAGAAATAGGATTAAATTAATTCAAGTAAGTATTTAATTCAACGGGATAAGTACATTATTGATTGCTATAAATATTTGATATTTTTATAAGTTTTATAATATAAAACCAGTCTTCTTTTCTATTTGTTTGCTTCCGTCAGAAGCGCGGTCTTCCGCTTCGCACAAATTGAAATTGTGAAATTCCTTAACGTTCTTCCACAACCGCATAGGGTGGCCATAATTTATGTTTCATAAAGTAGACATTAATTTACGTGTAGTCTCTAAGCGCGGGAAGGTCGCGACGGGTGTGCATAAATCAACTAATCTCTCTAATCAGGAAAAAAGGATTCCTTATTTTCCTGGGAGAAGAAAAACGTGAAGCGTTGCCATCCTATGCAGAATATTGATTCTTGTCACGTGATAAGTGGAGAGTATAAACTCAAGCATGAAAATAGTAGACATGTGAAAAAGAGCTTTTAAATCCTTTATGAAGTGCTATACAAGAAGTTCTAGCAAGGTAGTTTGAGGAACGTAAAACTACACGATTGGTTATCTCAGCTTTCAGGATCTATCAAAAATTCATTGGAGCTTCTAGAGTCTATCAATTTCTTAGTAGTATTCAATCAGCCAATGCATCAATGCAGTATTCCAGACGAGGGGAGTAAGGTATCAATGCTAACAGCTAGCTGATTCAATTGAAGACATTTTATTAAGTGCAAATTACGGGGCATCTTCAAAGGAGCTCAGATAGTGGCTAAATTAAATGCTGCTTCGGCTGATAAGGCGAGGAGCGCGCATCTGCGACTGGGAAGAGGAAATCTACTTTAAAACGATTTTGAATATTCTTATTCTTCTAACATATAATAACACACCTCGTGGAATTATTTCTAAACTTGAATTCAAACGCTTACAACTAAGCATATAAAAGTTTGAAGATCCATGTTCCTAATTACGAGTATAAATGACAGCATCATCGGATCCCAAAGCAAGCATGTGTTATGGCAATCACGTGACTACTTTTTCATGTTGCTATGTTTTGTTTTCAAAAAGTTTTTTTTTAATATTTATTTAACTCATATCCTAATTCTTTCAAGGAAGGGTGTAGTACAGCAAGTCCACACAAGGAGTAACGAGGCCGTGTCCGCGATCAGACGAAGCCAATCGGCACGCGCCCTTCAACAACTCATTTACTTTATAATGAACGGTTGGAGTGATAGTGTTTCAATCACGCGCTTTTTGCTGAGCCTACATTTATGATTTCTGTTTATTTTTTTAAAGTTGCTTACTCTATTAATAACATTTTTATTATGTACCTACTTAATCAGAATTTTTATTTATTTATTTATTTATTTATTTTAGGAAGACCATCAACACATAAAAATACAATAGAAACTATTATAAACTATATACAATAGAAACTATATTTTGCTACTTATACTTATTATTTTTTTAAATAAACTAGTTGTTTACTGTTTCACATTTTTATTATAACAGAATTTTGCTATACTTGTTTATGCCAGCACTCAGAGTCCCCAATAAAGTTTTTCTTTAATAAAAACATTTACTAAGAAACGGATATAAGTAGCCGTTAGTGATATTGAGTGCGGACATTATTTTATTTTTATTTTTAGTCTTTCTTGTCATTTACTGTTGTTTAATTTATGGTCTGTCTCTGTGTCAGACAAGTGAACAAAATACAGTTTAGTTTTCGATTTACCAAAAACTCTATTAAACTCAGTTGCAAGTAGAGGCGCAGTGGGGACTATTCGCGTAAAAGTTCGCCCATCGCTCAGACTCAATCGAAAACCAATAAAATGTTTAGCTTTAGGGTGCGTTAAAAGTTTTTGGTTTATTTGTTTCCAATCAAATTAAAAGTCCCGTTGGGTACAAAATGTTTCAATTCTTTTAAATGTGTGAAATAAATACAGTGTGTAGTAAAATGTACCTACTAAGATTAATAGGATTCAATCAAAATAACGAAAGGAATTATTTCACTTGTACTATTGTCAGAAAAACATAACTGAATTTGAATAAGTATAGCCCTTATTGTAATACAAAAAAAATCTACCTACTCTTAGTGTACCAATATCCTTGTCGACTGTACCTCGATAATAGCCCAGACCGTAAGAGAAAGTAATTTTAGGGAATCTGAAAATGTAAAAATTCCAGTAGAAAGATTTGATGTCTCGCTCGTGAAATGTAATGAAAATTCACTTGCATCTGTCCCGGCTCCTCTAATACACGTTTCTGTGGACACATTCGATACGTTGGACGCGAGAAACTCGATAAAGAATTGCTATTCGCTTGTTGGAGCACGGATTAAACAGACCGGCAGATTTGGTTAGTTATTTATACTGAAGACAGTGTCGTCGGTTTTTATTATTTTTACCCGGGACAAATATCTGTAGGTCATACAAACATTTATCCCGCGGCGGGGATCGAACCCGCAACCTTCTGCGTCGCAGGCGGACCTTCGCCCACTGCGCCACAGAAGTCGTCAAATCACATTTGCATAAGAATCAATAACTTGTTACAGAAGCTAAAAGTATTAATAATTGACACTGCCTATTGACGATGACCCACGAAAGATATTATCAGGAAGATAGCGCTACCAACTTAGCACCTGACCAAGTCAGCCCGTCTGTATACGCACTTAAAAGATACGCTTTGAATTGAGCGATTTCGATACTCTCACTCCAGTGCACGCCGATTCGATCCTACGATATTTCACACCATCCGCACTCCGGTGTGTATCCGCACCGGTGTGTTGCAGATATTGTAAGCGATAATGTTATCGGGCCGTTCACGGTGTGCTGACGTCGTTTTTTGTGCTCAGCGATTTGTAAAAGAGCTTTTTGGGAAAATAATGTGAGAATTCTGACAGCGAAGTGTTTTTCAAGGAAAATCAACAAGGAAACAAGTCAGGGATCGAGCATTCTAGGTCCGTGAACGTCTGTTTGAAAAGACGAAAGAAATCATGCCATTTAAAAAAATCTCTTGACGAAAAATTGGTATCGTAGTATTTCTTTGCAATATCTTGAACAACTCGACAATTGAACAAAACTAAACACCCCTCTGCTCATCCAATTACGTTCTAATAAAACCGGCACACTTAACCATGCCATAAACTATCCCCATAGGCCCATAAACAGTGGTAACAATAGTTATGGCGTGAACACACGTCATAAATTAACGCACCTATTTGTTACGGTGTCCTGATAACGTATTCATGGAAGTTGGTTTAAAGGTGGAAAAATGTGCTTTATAGAGACGTTCACCAAAACTTAAAAAGGAAATACTAAGTCCTATAGATATTTAAAAATAATTGCGGTGGTAAAAATAATAGGCCTGAAACTTGTCACGTGTAATTTTTCTGCTAATGGGCATGAGCCATAATGTGTATTAGGACGTACCTCTTTCTTTAGATATCTATAAAGGATCTTGAAGTTATAACGATCTGAGGATCTATAGGTGGAAGTGAAGAGATGGGTTATGTTCTGTTTATAGAAGTGATGTAGGACATGGCGCAGGAGAATTCTTAACACATTCCCTGACATTGTCGACACTAAACGTGTCAAGTGTTAAAAGATGATAGAATGGCAATTTCAAATTCAGCTCTGTTCAAACCGACGCGTATTAGATGTGACGTCACTGTCAGATGATTCCAAACCGCCATTCGCCCGCGGCGCTCATGCGGCTATGATACATCAGGTAACACACGATTGACGCTCCCTACGCGTCGGCTTTCACCTTTAAAATGCACGTATGCATTCCAAATCCCACACTAAGGTCTTATTTAGTGCTATCCTGACGATTACAATCTTCGTATTTAGTTTATAGTGCTTATTGTTGCTATTGTGAAGCCGGACGTGTTTAGTGCTTTTCTGAAAACACGTGGTTTTCATGGCGATAGATACGGAGTTCGTAGCTCAGTACTGACCGTCAGAATAGCATAAAATAAGGCCTTGAATGCACATTTGCAATGCACACTAAAACCTCCGCTACAATGTATGCCTTTGTAATGAAAGAATTTCACGTGAAAATAAAAATATTACAAGCATTAGAGAGCGCGAACGAATCATCCGACATACCTTTCAAAATTATAAAATGTCCGCATTGTGCGCCTTTTATGTTTTATTCTAAATCCACTCGAGAATAACAGTGCCGTTTCAAAAGGTCGCTGCGAAGTGGCAACGAGCACAGCCTTTAGCACACAGCTAGATCAGGCTTTGAAATATAAGTGTTTAATGAATAAGGAAACTTTATTTACAGAAACTAAGCTACTACATATTTACAAAATACAACAGGATTAGTCAAGCTATTTAAGGATCGTTAGAAACGATCTATAGATAGCTCAACTGATCCAGGTCACTGTCAGTCGGAAGCGTGCCCAAAACACTGGCGGCATTACCACGCTGGATGGCAATGCTGATCCTTTGAGCCAAAAATGTGCCAGCTCTCGGATCACGCGTCGCTTCGACCAGACGCCCTGAAAGAATTTTATAGAATCAATTAGTGGTTTATTTTTTCGTCAAGAGAGATCGTGTCCCGTGCCTTATACGGTCAAACTCTGTTGTTTTTGTGACAGGGTTGTTGACTTCTTTTTCTAATATAAGCGATTAATAATTTAAGGAAATTAAATAAAAGACTGTGTTATTTAATATCAAATTGTTTTATTTCAATAGAAAACTTTTGTATCGGTAGGAAAGTGGAACCCATACCTAGGCTAGCCGGTAGGTCTTTTTACCACAACTTACTCCGCTACAAAATGGCGTGCGCCTATCGCTGGATGTGTTTACTTACTAGTTATAATTTTTGTGTTACAATAAGTGCGAGAACCTAGTGCTTAGGCAAACTTATTCTAAGTTTTTAAGCACTACTAACCAACCTATGTAATACTTTGTACCTTGTAAAAAATAAATAAATATAAGCTTTCCAATGCAGCCTTCCTCTTTATACGATATGACAGCAACCTTCTCCTTCACCTCATGTCCTCGGTCTTACTCTAATTTTATGGCACCATTTTCTGAAAAATAAAACAAGTACCTATGCAATGAAGCAGCTGTTCTATCCAGCTACCTCCGCAAAGGGTGATTGCATAGGGCAGGGCGCTGAATGCGTCTGCGGCGATTCGAGAGGACATTATAATGCGCTTTGCCAAATTCGCCGAGAAAGATGCAAACATTTGCAGCTGAATGAACTACAACTTATTCCAGACACTTTCTATAGAGATGCCGCTATTTTTAGTAATGTTGGTTAGGATGGCGGCTTTGAGGGCGTTTTCTATGTTTTCCGCTTGCGGATAAAGTCTGCATGTCTTTTTATCCGACTTCAAAACCATGCTTTGACTTGAATCATGACGCAGCGGCATCAAAAATTTGCCTTTTAGCCATTGAGCCTTTTATGATCTTTGAGTCAACCATTTTTGCGTAGGTGGTATAAAAATAAACTTTGTACAAACGGATATTTCTATGAACTCGTGAAGGTGAGTATTGATTTGATAAAATTCTAAGCACAAATAAATCTAACCCTTAATTTAAACCTCATGGCCTTACTAATAAACGTGGTAAAGTTAATCCTCGGAATAAAATAGGAATAACCATACATTTTGACAGTTTACACTCAGGAATAAAATACCACGTTTATTAGTAAGGCCCTAATTGTCTCTCAGATGAAAACAAAACTTGTCCTTATACGGAATAATATTTTCGGGTCAAAAGTCCAGCGCTGCCTTCTCCTGGCCGAAATCCCCAAAATCAATCTCTTAGATATTCAGCGCGTAAAGCCAGCATGTCTCAATTAGGGGAGGCCCGCGGCACTGATCCCACCTGATTGATTGTGGCCTGCGGGCGGATCACCATCCGTGATGTGGTGCCTCCCATTTAAACCGACTTCGAAAGAGAAGGTACTATGTTTGGCTGTGTGGTAGTTCTTTTTTGCGATCACCGATATTTACGTCAATATGCAGATGTTTTTTTCTTTTAACGTTATACTTTGAGATCCCATATAAGTTTGATTCCCTAATAAAATAACTCAAAAAAACTTCATCTTCAACTTAAATATGTCTGTTACAATAATTTCGTAAGTTTAAGATCATGTAGAAGTTTTCGTTCCGTTCCATTTCATGTCCTAACTATCTAATGCGTTTACTAAAGTTCTACGTCGTAGACCTTTGCTACGAATACTCTACAAGCATTAGCAATGTTAGTTTTTTTTATCTAATATAAAAAAAAAACTCTTTCGCTCCTCTGTTTATTATTCTGTACAGTCACTTATGTCTGATTTAAGTATCAATATAGTATAGCTAGACGAAGCACACTTACCTAGAAGAAACTTATTTACTCTAGACAAATACTTCAATACAAATCCTTTAAAATTTAAATGAAAAATCTAACCGCGAGATTGCATTAGATTCTCGAATAAGTAATTTTTATCCCAGACTTTACACAGGCAAGGCATCGATAGCGTGCTCCGTCCGCAAACACCTATTGAAGCTCACAGACACTTCAATTCTAACTGCAATCACACGCGAGTGTGTAAATAGTAAACCAATCGGCGCTAACCCTGCGCTCAGGGCTGCTACTTGCCGTTGTACTATTCTAGTTTTTCAAATATTTTATTGACTAAATCAGAGAATCAATAATTAAATAATGAGATAAACAATTTAAATGACGAACTATTTACATGTTTAAAATAAACAAAAGATAGGGATTTTAGTTGTAAAAATGTGATGAAACGATTACAAAAGTATTTTTTAATACCTTTTAATAACTTACGAAGCATGTTGAAGTACTAAAATTAGTGCTATATTTGGGTACTTATGTAGTTTTTTTTTATTCGAGATCCGTATTCATTTCTTTCTCTTTCTATAAATAGAGCTGGAATATCTTAGTGATGATGAGGTTATTACGTAATATTCTTCCCCTTTCGCTTCGTTGGATATCCTCAGACAACTTAGCCTTAAAGGTCCATTCCACTGATTACGACCGAGAACTTTAACAAGGTTTAGCTAAAGGTCTAAACTTGCGACTTCGGCCTAAACTTAGTGCGGGTCTGCTGCAGTTTTTAAAATATCTGGGACTAATATATGGCGGAGGTAAGACTTATTAGTAAACAGTGATCTTCTGCTGATGTTATTGATTGAAGTTATGTTAAAAGCTTCTAAAAGGTTATGGATGGATTCTTTTCCCAAGTATTAAATGTTTTAAGAAACGCTAGGAAAAATCAATCAAAAGTGATATACACAAAAAACAGTCAAACACATATATAAATTTGGTAAGAACATTCATAATTGATCGAATTGGTCCCACTGAATAAATGCTTTATGACTTTTTTATTTTTGACTTACCAAAGAGTGATAGAAAAGAGCACCCGCATAGGACATCTCCGTTCTGTCGTAAGTAAAAACTTTTGAAATCAAACGGTTCAAGATATTGCTTCTCTTCTGGCAAAAAATATCTTCTACGAAGTAACATTTCATGTTCAAATGCAATTGTCATTTTACATTTGTTGCTTTTATGAAAACCAGGGTTGAAGGCTCGAGATAAGTATTTCTGAAACTAAATTGCTGTTTTATTTAATTACTGCGAATGTTAATGAACTGAAATTTTGGATCTTTCTGAAGGGTCTCGTTGATTTAATTGCGCGAATGAATATTTGATAATCCAAGTCAAAGACAAGGCTTACATTGTATCAAACCTAGACTAAACCTGTCGGTTTAATAGTGAAGATAGACTTCAGCAATCCCAAGGACTTGAGCTGTCTCGTAAAAGGCTTATTTGTCAAGTAGAATCGTTAGAGAAAGTAGACTTATTCCGAGAAGGATTTTAAGAAATGAATTTAAATGATGATACACTTTTGTGTAGGTATTCCATCAACAATAATTTTGCCAGACATATCGAAAGATAAATTAAAAAATCAAAGCTGATGCTGATGTGACTGATGTGCAAACTATTTTTGCACCACAAAATTTCAACCATCAGCATCGCGCCGACTGAGAATTGTTTAAGTTGTGAGAACGTAACCATAGCGTGAGTTTTTGCGTGGAACAGGCAAGTGCCAGCCCTGGCACCACCGTATTGTGAGTCCCCCGGGAACGCATTCTAATTCTATCGGCGGCGCACCTGAATGGCAGCTTAAAGGGATTCACTTTTTACAAACTATTGAGACTAGCAGTGGTGGTCGTAGTGGCGGTTTCATTAGTGCACGCTTATTGCTTTGATTCAGATACTTGTGAGCCGGAGTGAGATGAATTGACGAACGTTCTTAGTGCACTGGAACTACTACTGGAACTAGTTTATCTTTAAACTGTTTATGTAATTCAATTGGGATTATAAGGCCTACGAAAAATACTTACTATATTTCACTTAAACTAAACACTAAAAACTTCACCTATCCCACAGAATACAGTGTCTGTCTATTGGTACTAGATGATACTTGAACACTTACCGTTCGAAAACAGCCGTTTTGTAAACAGCCATACTTCGCCTTTACAACTATACCATTGTACGAGAAGAACATGGCGGCAACGTACCTACATAATGAAGTTTCTGTAGATCTCAGATCCGTGGATTGTCTATTGAGTCAACACTCCGAATCTCGGGCTGTTTGCCTCCGAACTCCCGGAGGGCTAGCATCGGTCTCAGAATCTGAACCGTTGTCAATTCCGATTCGGCAAGTATTGACCAACACAATGGTAAAATTCTATGAGAAGTCTTTGGTAGGTACCTACATTTACAATGTTGAAGATACCGCGTCTAAGGAGCTATGAAATAGGTACATAGAAATATTAAAAAACAGCAGTAGGTATTTGAGAAATCTATCTTTTTAATTTTGCATTGTGCTGTCTATTATGGATATAAAATATCTGCTGTGGATGATGATGATGATGAATTTTTATTCTCATAGATGGTTCTTAGCTATACAAAATGCTTGTTTTAATCTTAGCCTACTCAGCAGTGGATGCAACCTGGCTGATTAGGTTGCACCCACTGCTGAGTAGGCATTCTCTCTATAACACCACTCTGTCTGGTTCTGTGCAGTGTTCTCACACGCTTTCTCTAGATCGGATCCTAATAAATCATGCAAAAATTGATCCCGTAAAAGGAATCGATCTATCTCCTCTGAAATCTCAGTGAAGCTCAGCCCGTGTCACGGTCCCTGATATCATGTTTATGCTGAATTTGATCTACCAAAGCTCTACTGGTGCTCAGCGCCCAGGTTCTCAAACACGGCATAATTCGGCGCTGCTTTCGTTGTCAGGTGCATGTTGGCGGAGGATGCCAAATTTAAATGGTATTGGGAGAGTTGGGTAAACTTACAGATGAGATACATACTAACTTCAGTTGTATAGATGCAAAAATACTTCTCGATACCTAGACTCAGACAAAAAATTATTACGAGTAAAAGAGTCATTGGATTCTAATCAGGTGGAATATTACTTAATATAGGTGGGTGTCCATTGGAAGATAGCGCTTCCACCTGCAAAAAATCTTCCGCTAGTAATGTCAGACAGTCTGTCCAACAGATGTAGATGCTATCACAAAACTGTCGAATCCATCGATTTTTTTTTATATTCATCGGTTACCTGTACCTATACCGACGTAGTTACATAAGTTACATAGACACTTTCTCCAACCACCCTTGCTATGCTCGATCCAGAGCGCATCAACAGTGCATTATTCTGGCAAATCCGTGCACTCAGCCACAGTATAGGCGGCACCACCGGCCCTGGGGATTAGGCACGCGTCCCTACTTTCAGATAATCCTTTTGTTTGCGCTCAATGTTTTAAACACATTCAAACACACTTCGCTTAATTTATAATGCTTGTATTTCGAGAGTCTGTGGCCGTTATTATAAATCTTTATCATGTTATCCCAAGCCATGACGAAGTCCTTCAGGATTAAAAACTCCGTCTACAGAGTTGGCTTTTTCCTTTTTTTGTAACGAAGAAATTACTGTTGACGTGTTACATGAGTTTTTTGATGACAAGGAATGGAAAAATGCTATCGTGCTTTTGATTAAATTGCTTATTTCGGCAGATGGTGTTTACAGATCGTGGGAAAACCAGTTAGTATTATATTAGATGGCGATAGGCTCGCCACCGTCATTAATGGATTAGGTGTTAGATGATAATGATTGGTCATTAATAAATCTTATAGAGACAAAAATTCTAGACCATCACAAGCAGACTCTTTGTTTAAAACTACTAATCCGGTTCTTGAAGGCCGAGGGAAGGATCCCCATGTCGGATCAACGTGTTTGCGCAGCGTGTTGAGCGCTGGGAAACATCACGTGGTAGAGCTTAGACGACAGTGACGTCATCAAAGAATAGAGCAAGAAAGATTCTAGCGCATAGCGGTGGGACTTTTTGCATGGTCAGATTCCAGGATTGAAGGAAACAAAAAACTCAATGGTATTTTTCTCGTAGATTTTTTCGTAACCAAGCGACGATGGCGGGATGAACTGGATTACTACAAAAAAGATTGGCCTGCTATGGCCCAGGACCGGAAGACGTGGAGGGAGGGAAGGGAGGCCTTTGCCCTGCAGTGGGAAACATCGGGCTTATAATAGTAATAATAATAATTGTTACAAATAAAAGTTTCAATTCCTACCACGTAAATCAAGGCGTTTTGTTATTGCTTTTCGCCAACTGTAACATGATTTAATAGGTAGTAGCCTATTGCTTATACTAAAATGATTTAGTATTAACAGAAACTAAGCTATTAAAAAACGACGACCTCTGTGACGCAGTGGGCAAAGGTCCGCCTGCGACGCAGCAGGTTGCGGGTTCGATCCCCGCCGCGGGACAAATGTTTGTGTCCTACAGATATTTGTCTTGGGTCTGGGTGTTTCTATGTATAATATGTATATTGTATTTACAAACAAAAAGTATATAAGTAGTTTATCAGTCATCTAGTACCCATAACACAAGCTCTGCTTACTTTGGGGCTAGATGATGCTGTGTGAAAAAGTCCAGCATTATTAATTTATTTATAAAAACAGAACACATTTTTTTTTTCTACGTAAAATTACAAAATACAATATTAAATATAGGTATTGCTTCATGAAATATTAAAGGTAACCTAATAAATAAAATGTTAAAAGCCTGCAGGTTGCTTGTAGGAAGATTTTCAACCGACTTCATAAAAGGAGGTTCTCAATTCGTCTGTATGTTTTTTTTTTTGTATCTTGTTACGCGATTGTTCCGCCATTTGTTGACCGATTAGCAAAATACTTTTCATGTTTGAAAGGGTATACTCCAGAGGTGGTCTCATATAAATTTTATTCCTGAGGGATTGATAGTTTCCCCGTAAAACTCTAAACACCTTCCCTCCTAGCCATGTCACAAATAGAAATCGAATCGACAGCTTGACGCCCTGAGTCACACCGCGTTTCGAGTCAAACATTGAAGTCGGTTTTCTTTTTAGTATTAAAACGTAATTATTCCTATCAATATCGAGTAAAAGTACAGAAGGCTATTCTAACATTTATCGCATTTCTTATCTCTACTATCGACATTTATCGCATGGACGCTGCGTAGGTACGCACGTCACTTCCGCGTCCAGCCGCGTCCGGCTTCCAGTGTCCAGCTTATCTCCCCGCCAGCTGTTATCTGATCAACTACCCTTTGGAGTAGAGGCCTGATTACATGTAAATTGTAAATCATCATCAGAGAGATCATTAAGAGAAGCGTTTTAGAAGCGTTCAACGCGGTCATAAAATCGATAAGTGACCGGGAGGCGAGAGGCTAACGACAAAATGGTAATACTTTTAATAAAAAATACTTAAAAAAAACTCAGTCACCAGAATTGGCCACTGACTCATACGAACTTGTAAGTAGGTACCTTAATGCAATTGTTTATTGTACTTGCATAATGTGTAACTTACTTAGATTATTAAAAAAAAAGGTATTCTACCATAATTTGTACGTGCCTACTGTTAACCGTCAATTTGAATAAAAACGTGTTGTTTCAATAATAACATAATCGGCAATAATAATAATGGTTATCTCGGATGAGTCGACTGCTTTCGTAATTGCCCAATTTGTATCAGCGTAATAATGACGTAATACCGAATTTCAAGCTAAGCGATGCTTGTTTTCACCAATAATAACAAGCATCGATGGTTCAGTGGTAGAATGCTCGCCTGCCACGCGGGCGGCCCGGGTTCGATTCCCGGTCGATGCATAACTCTTTTTGCTGGTTTTTATTATTTCTTTACCATTATGAAAGTTATTGGAACGAAGTTCCTTTTTGGACGGTATCAAGGATGGAGGCTAGAAAAAAAAAGTGTTCCATTTTACCGACACGACACATAGGTCAAAACGTCACAGTGCGAAGTGCGTAGACGCGAAACAGTCCATAGATTGTTAGTACTAGGATTTTAATATTTGACAATAATTTATTTGAAAAAATGCCAAATTTTAAAGATGAAACTTCGTTCCAACCGAATGTTCCACGGAGGTTCCACGACACTCACGTACTTTTTTTGTTTCTCTAGTTTATTTTGGTCTACCGATAAATTCAAGCAAATTTTAATTAAGTACTTATTTATTTCTCATAAACTATTAATAATTTAATAACTGTAATAATTAAAATCATTTAGTAAAAATAACCCGTTTTAATTTTGTTAAAAGTCGAACATACAATAATAATTATAATCCCCCTTGGTCTCACACGTTGCTCTATAAATGCGCTAGGCGGCGCCACAATCCAAGGCGCGGCAAGTAAGTGGCGTTTAATTAAAAATATGTCAGAGTGAGGATAAGGGAGCGCAGCGTGTTGGTTTCTTTAGGAAGCCAGCTTAGGGAAACGTCAGTGTGTAATTGAAAATGCTATTTAATTTATTAGGGTAGTCGGTATGGTTTCCATGTTTTACTTATACGTAGACAATCTAGTCTCGTCGAGACTGTCTCGAGAGATCCAGGCAGGTGAAAATTCTTACTTTGAAAATACCTAACAACCCCGTAGACCATGCTACGAAAAAACCCCGCCACTTCTAGAAAAATTAGGCATAAGGAAGTTAGTCAGATACCCTCATAAACTAGAAAAGAGCTGATGATCTTCAAACGGCTGATTTTCATGAAACATGGCTAAGAACACTCGGGATCAAATTATCTATGACACAAAAAAAAACAAAAAAAACTAAAATCAGTTCATCCATTTGGGAGCTACGATACCACAGATACACAGACACGTTAAACTTATAATATAACACCTTCTCTTTTGTCGGGGGTTCAAATAGGAAAGTAAAGAAATTGATTACCTATAATATTTATGCAGTACCTCTGTTTTTCAATTCTTTAATTTAACCGACTTCATAAAAAGGAGGTTTTAATGTTCGGCTATGATCTCAGATTTCTCCTTGAATTGTGGATCGATTTTGAAATTATATTTTTTAAGTACCTTTAGGTACTCAAGAGGAAATCCTATAGAATTTTAATCCTAAGGATGCTTTTACCGTTTACCTAACTTAAAATGAACACATTCTATGTTTTTATAAAAATTCAGTTTTAAAAAAGGTTTTCATAATGTGAATTCAAAATTGATAGAGAAGAAATAAAATGCCTGTTCTGTCGATCACACTAAAACCCATCTTTAGGGTAGGTATGTACACTATTAAATTCTCAGTCGACTGCACTGAGACATAGGAGACACTATACAAAGCGCAGTTATCAGTTTAGAGGCGCACTTCAGGAAGTCCTGTGGGTTCGCCCGTCAGTGCAGCTGTGGAGAAGTGCCTACATGACACCAAATATCTCACAGGGTAGTCAATAAACAATATAGAGCTGAAACACAAGCTGAGCTGAACGACTGAGTCGGTACATCACCATCAGTTCAATATAAGGACATAGACTAACTTAAATAAGGACTCTAACTCTCTGACATTTTACGCGTTATCGGCATTAAAACCCGAAAAGGTCCCAAATACACCTCAATTGTATGGTAGGTCTGTCTGAAGTAGGTATTTCTATTCTTCTCTAAAAACAAATCAATTCAAATCAATTCATTTTTTGTTCAACATAGGTTAAAATCTAAAGATGTTATGATAGGTCGATGTAGAGTATCTCTATGTTACCAATTGTTGGTGAACAATATTTTACCTATATATAAAAAAAATAGAAAAAAAGATTAAGGTCGTGCCCAGTTTTGTATTTAATCTCATGTTGGTGATAGCACATATGTGATAGGTATATTTTATTGAACACGGTTTCTTATTAACATAAAGCTAAAACAATCAATTTGTTTGTAAGTCCTCAGCCATCAACGTCAATCTATTCATGAATAAAAGTGAATTTACTCCACTAACCTAGTACACAAGCAATAAAAATTTTATCACTTTCTAACAGCCATATTAAAGTCAACCCTCTCAATAGTTTTATCCACTTGTAATCGACTACAAGCTCGTAAAATTTTTATTTTGCCATAAAATAATAAAGCAGGGTAGTAATAGTAGGGGTAGTTAGGGGCATAATTGTACGTGTAACTACTGATTATGGTCGTTAATAATAGTGGGGTATTTTTGATTGATGTCTAAATATTTTAACGAGAATAGGTAATTTTTTTTAAAACATTGTAGGTACTTATATAGTACCCTGCCTGCTAACCCGTTGACCACTGTTTCTCTGAGAATAAAAAATATTTACATTGGCAAAAGCCTCTTTTCTACTACCGCGATAAAACTCAAAATCGCTTAAACTCTAAAAGGTAATTCTAGTTCTATTTGATGATATCCACTCAGCGTAGGTTCCAGTACAAAATTTCGTTGTATAGAAAATATCTATAAATTAATTTTTAATAATCTGAAAAAACATACAAACACCTCACACTCTTTACACACCTCTGTAGGCAGATCATAGATACTTAGGTACTTCGATCGAACATATTTCTATAGAATAACTGTGTCTTCAGTACACAAAGATGTAGGATTTAAAGGTGGGTGTCTCGGCGAGGCAGTCACTCGCCGCCCCGAGGCCACGCAGCCGCCCGCCCACGCGGAGCCGCCCGCGATCACACGATACTCACCAACTTTATACTTAGTTTTACTAAATTGTGCTTAGTAGTGGTTTCAGTGGTTTTCTTCGTGACTTCATCTTGTGAAATAACTCTAAAAATGCTGTTTTAGTCATGTGAAGTAATAAAAATCTACTCTAGTATAAAAGTAGTCAGTTTATAAAAATACTCATAAATAACTCTTTAATATTCTACTCTCTTAGATTAGATTTAAAACTCATTACGATAAATCCATACTAAGTATCTCAAATATCAAAATTAAATTTCTTAAACTTCATAAATTAAATTAACTAAGCTAAGAATATCGTAAGTGCATAACAGTTAAAAATAATCGTACAAACAATAGTTAAACTACTCCTTGGCGTAAACTTTGTTTGGACAACTCAAATATATCGACGGACTTATTGCTTTGAAATGCATTCTAAAATAACCTCTAACTTGCTAAAAATAATGAGCATTTCCGCGTAATGAGATAAACATTGGTGTAAAGTTGCTGCGTGTGCGGAAATAGACTCTAATGTTTTAATAATAAGACGTGTTTTCGCGTGTTGATGTGTATTTGTTAAGGTGTGAGCAAAGAGGTAAATGTTTATGGTATGGACTGAACTACTGTGTCGAGTGAGGGCGCGATATTGTTTTCGTATGGAGGTAAGTGTGTGCTTGCCTTTATGTATGGGCTGTTTTGAATCTTTTTGTCGTAAGCATATGGCTTTTTACATAATATGTAAAGGATACTTACAGAATATGAAGGCGCCCAAAATTTCAATGGTTTTTTTAGCAAAACTAATAGGTAAACTGTATCCAAAAGAAAATACAAAAAAGGCTAGAGTGACGTAGGTACTATGTCAAAGGATTTTGAATTTTTGATCTGGGAGAATGTCTACCGTGCCGTAACGATTCACTAATGTTCCTGTTTAAATTGTTTCTGTAAGTATAATGAGATCTTTGAGATTATTATGGTCTATTTCGTATGTGACTCAAAGTCTAAAAGAAGTCTACTTACGTGCATTAATTTCAGAAGAACACGAAAACTAAAAAAAACTAAACTTCAGGATGCTCCAATCGGTTGATTAGGGTGCGCGCACACGATGCGAACTCGCCGTGAATTCTAATCAGTGTCGGCGTCGCAATGTGGCCAACTCGGCTACTTTTCTCTGGATGTGCCTCTTTCTATCTAAAAATTATCTTATTAATTTATTTTTGTTACTAGAGAAAGTAATAAATACGATAACTAACTGTTTGTTTTTATTATTTATTAGGTCTAGCTTATTTCAAAATGAATTTGTTTTGTATAAATTACAATTCGTACAAGTTTGTGTCTTCTTTGAGGTTTCTTCTATCTCAGAAAGTGAGAAGCGAGGATTATTGGGAATAAATTATGCTAACATAATCATCATGATCATCCCCAACCTGGACTAGACAAGGTTGTCACCAAAACTAGACTCAGTAATTGAGCCTGGTGCTTAGCTTTTCTCATTTCTATCGTCTACAGCTGGTGATAGTGTATCAGACAATAAAACATGTGGTTGGCAACACTGTCGTGTCAACGTGAATTATTGCGGTAAGCTCGCGCGGCGCGACTGAGTGAGATTTGTTACACGTTAGCAAGTAATTGATACGTATCGGTTTATTTAAGAACTTAAAAGTTTAATAAGTTAAATATGATTTTATTTTAGAGATTATTTAGGTGATGACGAGACGATCTGGATGCATTCAAGTCATCCTGGTAAACCGTGGCCCTGGATCGCAGGGAGTGGAAGATAAAGCTTTTTTCCCAGCAGTGGGAAATGATGACAACTATGAAAAAATATCAACACAATTATTCACGTTTTTTCAAGACTTCGTAGAAACACGCGATTGTGGAATCAAAATATATTATTATACTCATAACTTAAAGTAACGAACATACCTACATCTCTTATGGAAATAAATAAATAATAATGCTGGACATTTCACACAGCATCATCTGGCCCCAAACTAAGCAAAGCTTGTACTATGGGAACCAGATAACTCATATACTACTTATATACTTTTTGTTTGTAAATACATACATATTATACATAGATACACCCAGACCCGAGACAAATATCTGTAGGTCATACAAACATTTGTCCCGCGGCGGGGATCGAACCCGCAACCTCTCGCGTCGCAGGCGGACCTTCGCCCACTGCGCCACAGACGTCGGAAACGTGTGTTATAAATACCACAACAATGGTTTCAGTCCAAAAATCCAGTACATTACCTACTTAACTCGTAGCTCATTGTAATGCATGACATGTTCACACCGTAACAAGCGGCCAGCAACGTACTCACGTGTAAATGCTCCCCGTGCACGCAATTATCTGTAAAATTGTGAACGTTCTCTTGCGTGATAAAATTTTAATCAGTACGTTAATAACACACACTACAAACAGATAAAAGGTGAGCTATATATTTATTTTGTCGGCAAATATCGGACAGACTGTTGTCCAATTTTTTTTTCTCGAAAGTTTATTCGCTAGTAGACACGCGGACTAATTCTAGCTCTTTCTATGTAAATAGAATTAGAATTAACTAGTTCAAACTTAGCTTGAAATAGTTTATTTTAATATATGCTTAAAAGTTATATGTCAATCTAGCTATAAAATCGCGATTGGCAATTACGGGATTAGAATCCCTCTACCCACCGTACAAACATGTTCATCGATTAATAGAGTTTTCAACGTACCATTATATCGATACAATAGAAGCACGTACTTCCGAACTTCGCACAAAACCAAAAGATTCCCAAGTTATCCGAATTAGGGTCCCGCACCCAATCACGCTGCATTGTGCATTACCACTACACTCTGATAGGGCTGTTCCAATTAAAATAGCGTTAGTAGTCATAAAGCTGGATAATTCCTTTAGTTTTATGTCTCTGTCATTTCAAATAGTTTGGGATGTGTTACGAGTATACCCAATGACAATCTCTGCAGGCTTTTTAGTTACAACAGAAGTATTCAGATAGAATTAGTTCAAGTGATAAATCAAACGCAAGATCGCAGTCAGTTTGCAATATAAAATAAACGCTACTAACATAAAACCGCTTGCTACAGACTAAGTTAATAAAACCGTCGTGTGACAACCCTAGTCGGCTTAACTCGGCGTCTGCCCCGCGGCGAGCCCGCGGCGCGGCGCCCGCCAATCGAATTACGCGCCGGAACGTCACGTACGCAAGTGTGTAGCGCGCCTTATTTATCGCCATTTACGATCGTTCCACTTTGTCAGCATTTTAGTTAATTCGTGTAAAATTGACAATATACCATTGTTTGGACGTGCCTATGACTACCACCTTAGACGTGATTAATTTAAAGAAATGAAATGAAATTTATTGCTAAAAACGTGGTCAGATTTAATAATGTTTATAATAAACGCTGAGGAACACAGCCGTGGTCCTATTTATTGCTTCTGTTAGCTTCTATAGCCATTTTTACTATAATTGATTTTAATACATACCGATTTTTCGTTGGTGGGCGATGTAAAAGTTCATTTTAAGTGAGCAATTATAATTTTATAGGTTCTCTTTTATACTACTTTATGAGTAAACAAATTACTATTAAAACGGTTTAATTATTTACATCAAAGGCTATTCGTGGTTTAAGGTCCGTCTAAAGCCCTAAGGTTGTTAATAAGGAAGATAATCAATAGATTTAATCGTTTACCGTGGTACCAATAAATATTACCATGATGTAAATACTTTGTTCGATATATATTGTACAATACCAATGTTGAAACTGACAAATGATACGTCACCCGCATCTGCGCTCGCGGCCGATACATCATCTCTTGTCATTTTAAAAGCTTTAGTCAATTATAACTCTTATTACCATTAACCTAGAGCACGTAATTGCATTGAATACCGTCTTCAGATTGACATAATAGGTTATTTCTTTCACTTTGGAATATGAGACCGACAGATGTGCTAAATAATTGTAATATTTACAACAAACAGTATCGAAAATAAATATTTTTATTTGCAATATGTTAAAGTGAGAACAAGGGTGACTTGACAAACAATCTGTCAAATATTACAAAAGCGCAAGCGCATTGATTGTATTTCAATTTTGAATGGCAATGCTGAAATTAATATCATCTGTCATGATGGACGCACACTACGCACACTGCACAGTCTAAACTCATGATGAGTCCAAAGTTAATTAATATTATTTTTAAAATACTTACTTTGAAAATGTAATGAAAATATATTGGTCAAAGTTATTTTTAAAAGAATTTCGTTATATAAAAATACTGTTATAACGGAACTTTGGTCCAAGTATTTCATAATATTATTTTCGACTGCCCAATTTCTGACAAGCATAAAAAATAATGCGCAATATTAACCCTGACCATAAACTTAAGATGAGGATACATAAATAATGTAAGAGCTTCCTCAACATTACAGTCCTTTAATAGCTATAAGATGAGCCTGGCTGGTTCTTCTAATTTAGAAATTCGAATTACTAAAATCAACACATTTAAGAATAATAGATATCTTTATTTTGAAAATCGACTACCTAATATAGTTATAAAGTCATGTAACTTTTTTTCTTGCATCTAAAATTCGAAATCAATCGAAAGCCATAAATGCATACAAAAGCGTATCGGTTCCACTTCGAAGGTTCCACTTCACACTTACCCTCAAACGCAAAATGCGTACAGTCAGGGGTAAAACCTGGCATGTCAAGGGACAAAACCTTTATTAAACCAAGAAGCTCAATCGAACTTATTATAATATAAATCGAAAACTGTGAGTGACGGGCGAATTCACGGCGGCAATTAAAAGGGGTGGGCAGAGGGGTGTGCCTGTCATCCATCACGGGATTACGGGACACTATTATTATTAGCAGTCGGCGATAACCGGTTTAATCCGGGTTTTGTTTGGCTATTTTCTCTATTGTTGAAATAATATCCTTGAATTTAAACACTTCTACTAGACAAAAGTAATTATTTAGGACACACACAATATCTATTTGATTCCCAAACGCTTAAACGGAGGTTGTCCAGCAATGCGGTCTGTGATGATGATGTAGGTAGCCATTCGCTCAAATAATACCAATCATCGATCAATCATCAAATTGTAAGAATCACAAGATCTAACAACATTAGCATTCATTAGTCAAGCCCAAAGGACCGCGAATGCGATGACGAAGAATAGAATAAAAGTGAATGGTACTGTTTACTTCCTTATCTCACTCCGTACTTTGGCATAATATTACTCATTTATCCGGCATTTCTTTCTTTGTTTATTTCTTTGAAAATTACAAGAAGTATACTTCTTATCTAAGATAAGTTATAAAAAAGTTACAATCGTACTTAATATATTTATAGATAGATAGATAGACAGAAAATATTTTATTGCACACCACATAAAAAGTAAAACAAAAACATACAAAAAACTTAACTATGATATACAATCGGCGGTCTTATCGCTAAAAAGCGATCTCTACCAGACAACCTGTGGATGGATAAATGGACATATCGAAAAATATATATTTAAAGAAATGTTTGCTTCCTGCGCTGATTTCACTTGTTATAGTAGGAAAATCTATAACTTAATTTGAAAAAAGTTTTGAACTTGCTAGAAGTTAAAATCAACACCATATTCAGTAGGAAAATTAGAGTCTTATGAAAGAGCTATGTACATGTACAGGTAGTCTTAGAATGAGCGAATCTTAGATAGAGTATTTTAATTTACAATAGGATATGCATTTACAAAAAGCTTAGACCTTTACATTTATATTAGATGATTTATACAGCGTCAGGAGGCAATCCATGCCTACACTTAACGGGACGCTGTAGTGCCTGGGACATTGTTTGAGATGGAATAGGCTTGTCCAGCACATAAACCATCGTCTCAGCTTAATCAGCCGCCCACAGAAAAGACGACGTCAATACGAGTGGAGCTGACTAAGCTGCGGGTTTCCTCACGATGTTTTCCTTCACCGTTAAGAGCTCGTGTCATAGCGCATATAAATTTTACGAAACGAAAAATCCATTGATGCACGGCCGGGAATCGAACCCACGACCTTTAGATTGAAAGTCGAGGCACAACCCCCATTCCACCAACACAAACAAAACAAAAAGTATATAAGTAGTATTATCAGTTATCTGGTTCCTATAGTACAAGCTTTGCTTAGTTTGGGGCTAGATGATGCTGAGTGAAAATGTCCAGCATTATTTATTTATTTATTTATTTATAATTAACCTGCATTTATTATGTACCTGTTCTTGAAAAATGAGGTGTTGTTTTTCGCATCAGCAGACATTATCCTCGGTTCCATTACGCAAACGCAAAGAAGTAGACGCAATTTATCTCGGTTTAAGTGATATTCACGCGACGCAGAAATTATTTAGTGGCTCCATTCGCGTCGGATAAGAAAAACGCCGGCGGTTACCGGAAACGGAAGTTAAGATTAGCGGGGAAAAGGTTGTATGGCTTGAAGATTCACTGGGAATATTATACTTGGAACTTTTACTTGCTGGTTTTTAAAACGAAATCGGATCATAATAAACAGGTTTTTTTTACATTTAATACTTTTATTTATTTATAAATTTGTAAAGTAGGCTAAATACATTTGATAACTGCAACTATATAATAAATAAACAGGTATTATTAGTATCGAGAAGAGGAAAGCTAAAGAACGGAACGCACAATGTTCTAAGATAAATTGCCTCAGAGTTCCACGGGCAGTGAATGTGAAAAGGTCGGCTTAGGAGCTGAAAGGTCTTCCGAGGATTACTGAAACGCTGTCCACTAGAGACGGGCTAGTGACTGGTTCCGAGTTGTATGTGGCTTCCACGTTCTATGATTCTATGTGTCAAATTAATTTGTGGTTGCAGGCAGAACTACCAACTTAGCGCAAGCTAGGTGCCTAGGTGATTGAAAACTGGCATAGCGGATGTTACAAGGAATTCACATTTGAAGTGGACTGTGAGCAGTGGGTAGATTTCAGTTTAAAGAGCTTATTCTCATGAAGAACAAATTACAGTTCACATATTCTATTCAGCCCGGTTACACCCACTGCTGAGTATAGGCCTCCTCTCTATTACGCCACAAATAGTTCACATATAATGAGAATTAAAAGTTATACATAAAATAATGTCGCTAGGCTAATGGCGAAACATGCAGAAATCTTAAAAACTAAAAGTTAAACAATCAATTGCAAAAACAAACATATTGCCAATCAACAATATCCAATTCTCAAAACAACGAAAGTTATTTCTTACTACCATCACTATCTCGTAATTTTAGGACCGACGCCAGGCTTGCTTCAAATGTTTAAACAAATATTTGAACAAATGTTTGAACACATGTGTAGCACGGTACTTTGACTATGTGTGCAAAGTTTGAACAAAAAATTACATGCTATGTCGGTTTTCTAGCACACATCAAAGGGTTCAAAGATGTGTTCAAACATTTGTTCAAATGTTTGCGCAGCCTGCCCTACTGGCGCAAAGTCCAGTTGCGCGAGCGGCATCGTCATAGATAGCAAGTGCATCTAGAACGTCGGCCGAAGCTTGTCGTCTACGGCCTTATTAATTAGATTACCCTAATTCTAGCTTAATACGAGACTACTCTCAGACTTGTTACTTCTTTAGTAGCGAAGGAGCAACTTGAATATTTTGATGTTATTAATAAACTGGTAGTAGCCTCGAATGAGTAATACATTCCTTACATCGGGATTAGTAGAAAAAGAGTGAATGAACGAATGATATTATCATTCAAAATATTGTCTATCTCTGTCATTAATTATATGAATGACAGAGATAGACAATAATTTGTATTTGACAATCTGTTTTATTCAAAGAGGTTTTATTCTTCTAAAACTTTTTGGTGTTACGTCTGCCTACTCCATCTCTATACTAGGTGGCGCCTAGGAGTAACTCTTACTCCGAGAGTAGAGTCGAATTAGCTTAGTTCTTCCTTGGTCTTTGTTTATTAATACTGAATTGACCTACTACAGCCTTATGCTTTGGATTAGCGCTAATACCACCCTAGTTCGTGTTTATTAATGACAGCCCTAGGTACTAGTGCCTAAAAAACAACACGGTGGAATCGGTGACTGGATACAAGTCAGCCTGTTTTTTGTGTAACAAGTAATTTCAGTTATCAACATTCGGTACATCTCTACTGAAATTGCTTCATTTGGGCTCAAGACGTCTGTAATTTCCGGGCTGCTGGAGCCCTGCAGCCGAGGGAAGCGTTTGTTTGTTTTTATTGGAATTATTGAAATTGCTTTTCTATGCAATATCCTGTCAAGTATTGCTTATTGTAATAAGCTGATTGTTTTCTTCATAAGATTGTGACAACGAGACCGGGGTAAGGGAAATGTAACACAGGATCTATAATAGACAATTTCAATCTGAAAACGTAAAAAAAATGGAATCTTATTCTAAAAATATTTATTTGGCAAAAACATGGGATGGGGCAGAAACCTAGGATCAAAATAGAAATAGAAGCAAAAGTTAAAAACCGAGTGGCAGAGTCAGCGAGTTCCTAAGTAAACTAATCTAGATGCTAATCATAGATTACGAGATTGTTAATAAATCTTCGCTTACACCAAAATATCGAGACATACTAAAATAAGATTACTAAAATGCTATCAAACGCGATCGAATTGTTTTCATTTCATGTTCGGTACTAAAACTACTAGAACGAAAACAATTTACTAAAACTGCTATAAATAAACACCCATTACACGAAGCCCATCAACGCTTCAGCCACAAACAAAACCAGCAAACTTTAATTCTCACAATTTCTAAGTTTCCTGGTAATTGCATTCTGTAAACGCTTTTACTAGCATCGTGATTCAGATCTTCGAAAGCATTCGTGACGGAAGCGCATATAGCAGTCGGAAACCTTTTCGAGAAACATCAGGTTGCTTTGTATGGCGATGAAGTCTTTCAAAAAGCGACGTTTATGAAGAGACACGTCAATTTTCGAAGAAGCTAGTCGAATCCGCATTTAGTGTGAATTACCATGCAGTCTAAAAAATAAAAGTTTCTGGTGATTTACCTCGACGGTATGAATTGCAAAAGTCTTATGATTCGAAGAGAAATAACTTCCAGGAGTTGTTCGAATCAGCCTGCAGGAAGCGGTTTCTGAAGAAATAAGAAATAAAAACTATAGTTCGGGTGTACACTTTCGTTCGGGTTTCGCTGTTTTGACAGCTATTTTTCTACAAAAGGCTTCGCCCCATAGACAAGGGTTTTTTCGCTGAAATCTATGCTTCAGTCTAAACTCGCTAGTTAGTGGAGTAGGTACAGTGAACGCAAATAAAATGTGAGAGCATGCCGTGAAAGAAAGACGCGTTATAGGTATTTACAGTGCCACAAACTTATCTGGACCGGTAAGAGAGTCGCTGTTATCGTATTTGGTGTTGGCAGAAAAATATTTTTTATAGTAAAGTGGGTAAGTGGAAGTAAGGTGGGATTAAACAAGATTCTGTAATTGCAGTTCTGATAGTAGTATAATAGTATACGTCATGTAAATTGTGTCAAATTCATTAAATTAATATTAAATTCGTTAGTTCCTCTTTTGGCCACCGGTGCAGATAAGTTAGTGGCACTGTACGTGTTGTTTCTGCATTGTTTTTTTACATTTGAAGGTTTATGCAAATGAATGGGGCTAGGTAAAATTATACAGGATGTAAAAAGACTACTACCGAAAACTGAGGGGTTGCAATCAGACCATGATTCAAAACATATTTAGCGAAAAAATTAACGCAAAAATTTTTTTGGCTTAGCTACGTCATTTTATGTTATTTCCGGTTATTTACTACTAGTACAACATAATAAGACCATACCTACTTAATAATTTCATTTATAAAAGAAATAAACAGTTCAACTCAAAATCAAAATCCTGCAATCTACGTAAAACAACGCGCCCAGTACATACGCAAACAGTAATCTTCAAACGCTTGTGTTGGGATGCTGTACCTATCCTTTACACCCTGTATATTTAAGTCAAGTTTTGTCTTTCAAAAGAGGAATATTGGCTGAGAAATGATGCTGACAGAGTTCACTGAAAGCTGAAGTCTTATAGAATGTTTCATGTCGGGAAACAGGATGTGATGGCAAAGGAATGGGGATGGCGCGACTCCATCAATACACGACGTGTTGATGTTTCCGTGTTTGCGATTGCTTTTGTAGCCTCGAAGGTCTTTTGTTCAGTTTTCCCTTTACCCACTTTTCCATTTGCAAACAGCTTTGAATAAACAATATTATAAATGGTGCTGTAACGACGGTAAACATTCTCAGATGATTATTGAAGCTTCTTAACAGCTTGTATGTTTTTGCAACATTCAACAAATACGAAGTATTTTAAGATCTATCTATAAAATATAAATTCTTTAAAGAAATATGCCCTTTTCATATAGAATGAACTCTAATTAATAAACAAAAGTATCGTGGCTCTATTTTACATAAACGTTTGACTACTATAAATAATTTAAATTTTATTGATTTTTACAAGCAAAATTGCACAACTTAAGATTCCTCTAAGTATCAAAAAGGTCTGATTAATAGCAATCCAGGATTTGTATCCTTCAGTGCCTACGGTATCTCAATGCCCAGTCGCCATTTTTAACCGTCCGTAAAAAGGCCTGGCTTAAATTATTCACACGCATCCTTACTCAGAGGGATAAAAAAGTGAAAACGTGGCATATTTCAGCCCGCCCGATCCAACTGGCTGAGATGTATGACGTGACCTAACCCGGTCATTTGTTTCTCAACGGATATTCTAAAAAATTCTGGAGCTTCATGATTAAAGTAGTTTGTGAATAAATGCTTGACTGTGAATTTAATAAGGCTAAAGCTTCGCGAAGCGAATTCTAAATAACGACACATGTATTCAAATTTCGTACTCTACAGCGTCGACTTTAACTTTTTATGAGACTTAACTCTACAGCTGCTTAAGATCTAGATAATTGGACATCCGCAAGTCACGTGCACTTATCTCCGTTGAATAGGCTACTCCGCACCATTGGGCTCCACTCAACCCTCATTAATAATGCGAGTTACCTTTGTGTGGCTGCCAGATCTAATGTACCTGGAAATTCTTCCAATGGATTGCTTTTTCGGCGAGAAAATCCTACGCTGTACGGGTGACATTATATTCCGGATCAAAAAATGTATTCTGTTGTGGAAATACAGCTAGTGACGAAAGTTTAGCCTTGAAGTTCTATTTTTAAGAACAAGTTAAGGCATAACATTATGTCAAGTTTTATTGGTAGGTCCACGCGTCTTAAAATTATTAATAAGTACTAACCAAATATTTTTACAAAATCAATATATACAATTTTTCCCCATAGCTTGATGAAATATTAATAAATAGTGTTACTATTTATTAAGTATTATTATTATTAAGTAAATATTATTAAATAGTGTTACTATTTATTAATATGTCATCAAACTATGGGGAAAAATTGTATATTATATTGATTAAAAACGTACAATATGCGAGTCCAATTGCCGAAAATTTTTATCACTATTTTTATAAACTTTGTGCTATGTGTGCTCTCATTTTGGCAATAAATGTATTTGAAAAATTCTAATTTTCAAATTTTCTTTTTTTACAGATTAATCAACAACTGAATCAAGTCGAGCACGTTTCGGTGAGTACCTGTACTAGTCTTCTATAATATAAAAATGAATCGCAAAATGTGTTGGTAAGCGCATAACTCAACAACGCCTGGACCGATTTCATTAAATTTTTTTTTGTTGTGTTTGTTATTGTCAGGAGAAGGTTCTTATGACAGAAAAAATCTATATATTAATCATGGAGGGCGTGAAATAAGGGTTGAAAGTTTGTATGGGGAGTTGGTAGTTCCAGTTAAATGCCATAGATGGCGTTGCTAATAAGTATGTTATTTCGCTGACGAAGTCGCGGGTACCAGCTAGTTAAATATAAATATCTGTCAATTTATACAATTCAGGTACAATCCGAGGTAGCCTACTATTTACCCCATCTATCAAGGTTGTTGTGTCCAGTTACGAGTTTATTACATTTTTTTGTGAAAATTACTTGAAAACATGCTCAACCCCTAAAGATTTAATTGTCCCACCCTCGGGGGATGGGCAGGCATCTTGATTTACTGCGACACTGCTCCGCAAAATTATACCTTCTTGATTTACTGCTCTTTTTACCTGCAACTAACTAGCTTAGCTATAATATCACTTATTGCTCTGCACATAGAATTGATAATGTGACGTACTTGGGCTAATGTTTGATATTGCATACGTTTTGTGATTAGTTTTATTTTGTATCGCATAGTGTGGCGTTTGTATCACAGGAAAATTAGCAACAACGTTTTTAAAATTTCTGATTTTTTAAACTACCTACTTCTACGGTTTCATCAATACGGTATGAAGTGAACATATAAAATCAAAACGACTTTCAAAATTTTACAAAATCATAAAAACTATGAAAATAACAATTTAAGAGATTTCCGTTTTCAAAAACTTAGTGACGTCAGAAACAGGGACCTAGTGTAGAGTTAGGACGGTCTATGTGGCTGTTATATATAGTATACTCATATCTTTTTACAACTCTTGCCACATACACAAATACGTCTAACTGTAGAAACAAACTAATAACTCTTGCAGAATCTCAACGTCTTACAGCATCGCGAACGTCAGGGGATCGCAGAATAATGTCGAATTTACTTTACGACGCCTCCGGGTGTACCAGAGAGAGGCTTTACGTACCGTTGGCACCAGTTATACAACATCATAATGTCCCGGTTGTGAACTTGGTTTTTCTTGCAGTTCCTATATACCTACAAGAAGCGCTCGTGGTCGTACTTGCTTACCCCTGGTTTCTATAATCAACAGACATTCGTAGGTAAGAGCTACGACTCGTTTTTACATACAAAAGCTAACAGCTAACAGTTAGGGGTAAAGCAAAGTCCTAAGCGGTCCGTAAGTGGATGGGTGTGAGCTAGTAGCATTTTCATCTCAGCGCTTCCGTGCTTCGGAGGGCATGTCGGTATCGGCTATTTATCGTTAAGCCATGACGAAGACCTTAAGAGCGGTTTCACATTATCCGATCTTATATCGGTATCGGACGCCAATACGATGGCGGGACAAGTAAAATATATGAACTAGATAGCTCCAATATCGGATATCGGGTCGGACAATGTAAAAGACAGGTACTTATTTGATACATTTTACTTGCCTCTGAAATCGTATCGGCGTCCGATACCGATATTGGATCGGATAATGTGATAACGCTCTAAGGTGGCCTAAAAACTCCGTCACCAGAGTCGGCCACTGACTCATACGAACTTTTTTTTTACCTACTGGACAGAAAAACCAATAAACTCTAGATGACAAATGAAATCCCTAAAGTAGACATTCAAGTCACTCATGAACCTGAAAGATATCTAAAGAGATTATCGGAAACACAATGTGTCAGCACAAATTTGGGAAAAGTTGAGTATCTACCTCACCACAACACTGTGTTTCTATAATATATATATAATCCTGTGTGTGTCTATTTGTACAATAAAGAATTAAGAATTAAGAACACTCAGTTATGGAACAAATATCTGCATATCATCCAAACGTTTGCAGAGCCTTGAACTCGCACCTCTTGCGCATTTATCCGCCATGTTTATATGGTGGGCATGAATTGTACACCATGAATTGTTTAAAAAACAAAAAAAATACAAAGCAGTGCTAAGCAGAGCGTGCGCCAGTAACCTTCAGTTATTATTTATTGCACGGACTTATTTACGCATCACTTTTTAGTATTTCACGGTATTTTCACACGTTTTACGTTTACTTCTTGTGTCACTAGCTCTTTCAAACCAGGGTGGTGAAAGGATTTAATGTGCGCCTCAAAAAGGCTCCTTTCGTGCATTTGACATCATCATCATGTATGGTACTACTAACTTGTAAGGTTCTACTACATTAGGTACACCCTTACGATTTTTTCCTGTGTTTAAGAGTACTGACAAGGTGCACAAATTGGGCAGAAAAACCAGTCCGATGCGAACCCATGACCTTACGATCAAAAAGTGGAGCTGCTCCCAACCCACCTGCAGTACTTTCAACGTACGTTTCGTATAAAATTCCTTAAACCACGACTTAACCAAACACTCGAGGGAACAAAACCTGGTTTATGGCTCCTGTGTTTATGAGAATTAGTTTTTGTTCGGTCTAGTTTAAAACACTTGGGCCCTTATTAATAAACGTGGTGTAAAGTTACGCCAGGTGTAACTTAGGAGTAACCATAAAATTTTTGGAGTTTTAACCTGATTTTGAAGTACCTGAAGTTATTTAAAATAACTAGGTTAAGAAATATAATATGTTTGCAATAAGTCGATGTAGGGTGATACAGAAACAGGATCACGACTTTATTTCCAAGGCACGGTAGACATTTTCTCAGATAGCAAGTTTAATTTTTTTTTTGTCAGCCCACATTTTGCAGAAGTTAGCATGACAGATTACAAGCCCATGTAGGTATTATGGACTTCTTGAGTGGAGACCGCGACTCGGCAAACGTAGTGTAGGACGCCCTCCGGCCAGGTGGAGTGACGATCTGCGAAAGGCTGCCGGCAGAAGCTGGATGCGTCGAGCTGAGGACAGGGCGCAATGGCGCGCACTAGGGGAGGCCTATGTCCAGCAGTGGACTGCCATAGACTGATGATGATGATGATGTATTATGGTAATGGTAATTGCTTTATGATTCAAAATAAATAATAAATATTAAAAACTTTAGGAAGAAACTAACCCACCATTCCAAAAAAACTCAAACCTATATTTTATAGAAGAAACTCTATGGTAGAAATACCGTGAGTGTACCGGATCGATTCCCGGCCGACACCCCAGGTGTTGTGGCGGGGCGGCAGGTAGAAACGCGGCTCTTTTCACTGCGCTTTGTGCTTAAGAGGATCTGTCTAGCTCGCTAAAGAAATACACAATTATGTGAAGCATTTTTGCAAAAAAGTATCAAAAGAACTTCAGAATGAATATGATTTATCTGTTTTTAAAAAGGTAATCATATTTATATTAATACGTTATATAATAGTGTTGTAAATACTTTCAGTGCCAGTGACGTACATGTACACAACTGCTGTTGAGAGTCTATAAACGTGTTATCTACCAATATCTCAATATAGTGTCCGTTTCTAATTACTTATTGGCATGGTCTCTATTTTGAGTTATTCAAATGTTTAGAAGACTTAACTATATAGGCGATTTTGGTTACCCAAAATGACGTAGATAAGTAATGAGTATAAAAGAGAACTATTGTGTAAATGAACTATTGAAATCAGTCGTATTAATTGTATACAGACAAAAAAAACTAAAAAAAAAAAACAAGAATGCTTAAAATTCATAGCAGGCTACGGCGTAGCACATAGACGTAGCACGTGGTTACGTCTACGGGCAGACATGCTATAAATTCACACGAGTACTCGAGTGGAAGATATTTGGAAAACACCCACCTTTTATTTACATAATGATAAAGTTATTTCGTTGCTTCTTATAGCGCTTGAAAGAATCTTCTAACTGGTAAATAAACGTCTCAAACTTTGAAAAAATACATAGGAAAGTTTGTTATTAGTCTTTCATAAACTTTTGTGATTACAATTCATATTTAGAAATAGATTTAAGTACAGGATTTTTTATTCACTACAAAATTATGTTATTTTCTTGTCATATCAAAATGGTTTTGATACGAATAGGTACAGAAACCACAGAATTAATCTAAACATTAACACGAGCTATAAAGAGTAATGGAAATCACTGTGTGGAAACCAAAAAGAATCAAGGAAAATCAATCACTTATTTAGGTTACCTTCGAATGCCTAGATTTCGGTCACATTCCCTGGCCCAGGCCGGGGCTTCTTGGCCGGCTGCCAGCGGACGTCTCGTGGACAATATGAAACAAGGATACGAAGAAAAGAACCTTTCTAGTCTTCCATCTATGTTGTTCTTTTGTTTGTGTATTTTGTGGATTGCTGAGGTGTTGTATTAACGTAGTGCTGATACGGCATGTGCTAGATTTGAAAATGCTTCTCCTCAGCCTACCCTCTTAGACATCTTCATACTTTCATATGAAGTATCCGTTCAGCCGTTTGAATTTGAAATAGCAACAAACATATCCATTCTTTTTTTTTATGAATAATGGGTCGGCTCTTGACCTCCAAGTTTGATTCACCTAAATTATCGCATTTTTAATATGTAGTTGTAAAATGTGTCTATTTTAATTGCATTGAAAATTCCTGCATCAACATTTAGAATATTATTAACTATAGAAGTTCTAATAGGAGGCTTTTTTTTGTTCCTATTCCTCGACAATTCCATCGAGGAATGATTTAAGTATCCAATTTTAAATATGTTTTACTGTTGAGAATCTCCATCCCTGAATGGCATAGGATATACGTAGGTCATAAGTACCACACGAGCGAAGCCGTAGGCGGGCTTGTCTACAAGTAAGTTTCTCTCCGTCAATAGGAGCCAGTTCTGCTGAACGGCATCGGAGCTCCTCAATACCCAAGTAGTTCATTTGTTCTTTAGTCTCGATGCGAAAACCCATAGTGACGTCAGGAAAAAGGTCGGACAATGGTGTATATTTATGTTAAGATCTGGGATAGGACGGATAATAGTACATTATGGTACTAGTGTGTAACATTGGTGATTACCGCCGAGGTGTTTTTATGAGCCGAGCCGTTAGGCGAGGCTCATAATAGAACAGAGGACGGTAATCATCAATACACACGTGTATCATACGACGTTTTTCAACACACTTGTGAATAAAATAACAATAAAAACTCATTTTCAACAGTGAAAACGAGTTGTGAAAAATGTTTCGCTATTGCGGGAAAATTAATCAGTTTTCCTATGCGCGCGCATTGCGATCGGCCACAGACTATATTTCCGCGCCGCGCATAGGGTTTGCGGCCTATTCTGCCACGGACAAAATGGGGAATTTAAAGTTTTCTTTTATTATAGAGAAAACAAAAGTTATATTTGAGTGAAGTTTTATTTATTAAACACGTACGAGTTAAAATTATCTATTTAAATTAGAAGTTGCATGAAATGAGCAAGCAATAGGAACATTAATTTATTTGTTCTATTGAACACGATCTTTTTTCTGAATAAAAACTTTTTAAAGAACAAAGCAACTCAACCAATAAAATTAAAAAAAAATTCTATTACTCACTAGTGAGTTATAGTAATGAAAAAGTCACAGTTTGATTATGGGTGTCATTATGTGCCTAATTGCGGTGACCATAGAGCCACTTTATGAGCAAGTGTGTTGAAAAGATTTTTATTTTGATTGATTACAAAATTATAATGAAGATACTTACTTAATTATATTTGGTGATAGGAATTTAACCAAAATCAAAAAAATTACTGTGTGGGAATCACAGCTACGGTTCACTTAGCAGCCGACAAAAATTACCAACAACCTACACATCGATAAAAAAAAATCTTATACATCAAATTAGAACCTACATTTAATGTTGCATTAAAATAACAAACAACTAGCTTGTCAAACATTTAAAAGCCGGAAAGCCCATCCCTAGCACAGTGAAGCCGGTCCCGCAAGCTTCCGATTGCTCCCGCGTTGCTTTACTCCAACATTCTTGTGAGTTTGTAAATTAATGATATCAGCAGACGTTCAACAAATGAGTTTAAACAATCCCGACTTGCGAAACTGATTGAAGAGGACTGACAACTTTAGAAACAATATAATTAACTAACTGCGTCAGTAAGATTTATTTATTGTAAAGGGTTATTTGCAAAAAAACCTTTTAGTTCATTTCGAAATATTGTTTTTTTTTTAAGTTTGACACAATTTCAGTTGGACAATGAATTTTAACATCAAAATAGAGTGTTTGGATTTGATTTGATTAGACTTGACTAGAAGGAAAAATGTATGTCCGTGAAAACGAAGATTTTTTTTCTTAAATGAAAACAACGGAAAATCAGATAACAAATGCCTGGTATATTATTTTTCAAACATAGAAACTAAATAAATAGCAGTTTTACGTTTTTTTTGTTAGCAAAATAATGTTAGTATTTCGCTACAACGGCTAAAAGTTTTTTTGGCAACAAGAACCGCTGAGCTTTCCCTAATTCCAACAACATGAGCAAGGTTCATTGACCCCAGCAGGGCATCAACTTAACCAATGAAATTTCTATTCACGAAACCAAACAATCTAGAATGTAATAAAAAAATGTATCTTTACCGAGCAATCAATCAGGCTGCACTCACCGCTTTGCGGGGACACCGTACGAATATCTAATTTTGTTTGTTACACCCCCCAACTTTCACCCCCCTTTAAACCCCCATTTTCACCCCCGAGGCTACCGCGCACGCGTCGAACACCCCAAATCCGGGCGGACGTTTTGATGGATCACCCTTAATGACAAGCACCGTAGGGGCGAACTAGGGCTGGCGGCTTATCGATCTTTTCTATCGATAAAGTAGCTTTCTTATCGATAAAGTAGGTTGTTGTGAAAATTGATGCGATAACATCTTAATTGTGGGGAAGTGAGATGGTGGCTTGGTAATTGTTTTCGTGTTTGTTGCCACATCATTCGGAGAATTAAAGTGAATGGAACTGGGTCGGTCAACAACAGTTACCTATGATTTATTTAATTTTGTATTTACCTAGATAATATATAAAAGCTAGAAGATTTTGTTTAATTTAGCTGATTTTATTTTAAGTCATCACTGGATTTTTTTTCAGCTTTTAAGACTGTTGGTAACGCTGTAATTTGAATTATAAAAATAATTGGATATACCTAGGTACATGTTGTTAGGTAACTGGATGTATTGGAATAATTACTTGTGACCCACCTATGTTTGATTTATAATAAATATTTTCAGGCTTTTCTAATTACAAGCTGAAATACAAATGAAAAATGTAAAATAAACACTCTAAGAAGCAGGTAATATTCGCACAGGTCTTTAAATCAATTTATCGATGATATCCATTCCATCCCTAGCGCACCTCAGCCCCATATGAACAGCACTCGGTACAATTGTATTAGACATTAGTGATGCGACGCAATTCATGCTTTTATTGTACGTTCGCTTAAAACACGCAATTTCCTATTGTTCGTGTAATGATTCCTCCATGAGTCCATGGGTTGTGGAGCCTGTTTTCAAAACGTGACTAGTAGGTTTTAGGGTGATATTTTTAGAAATAAGGTGAGTACTTATTAAGTTCTGTAAGTAGAACCATCAATCAATGTAATTAACATAATAAATGCTTCATGAAGGATATCATCCTTAGGATACAAGTAATTTAGGCGTAGTATTCTAGTAAGCGGCGATAGGCTTTTTGTCATGCATCAAATAATAACTACAGTACGCACAACCAATCTTTAGCTCTCTGAAGTAGCTGTGTTGAACCCATTTTTGATGACCCCTAAAAAACGAAGACAGCGTTGTTTAGCTGCCTCGCTCGCTCGCTTAGTTTGATGCATCGTTCTATCTCGCCAACTCGCGCAAACCTGCGCAATCGTTTATTGCACCTAACTTCAGAGAGATAAAGATCGGTTGTGCGTACTGTACCTTTGATTCCTCTCTAAGACTCAGGAACTTAAAACGAAAACAGATAGAGAGACCTCATTTTGAATTTTTTAAGAACTTTTTGTAGAGATTGAAAGTTTGTATTTATAAGCAGATATTCCAATACAAAACCTAATCGTTGAAATAGGTCATTAGAATGAACTTGGTGGCCCGGAAAAGGGCATTGTGACTACCGACTATCAATTGTTCTATGCCACTGGTCTTCGAGCTACTGTAGTGGAAATATCCGTATTGATATTTTCTTGGCAGGTAGGTACAGTCAGCAACGAAAGTCGATTAACATTTATGTTTCACAGATCTGATTATTTCCGAAATCCGTAACATCATGAGCAACATTTGACAAATATTTGAAGATGAAGTCTTGGTTCGTAATAATTTCCCAAGAAAAGTTTATTTTTTCTTAGTAACGAAAACAAAAGCCATTCTAAAAAGTTAAACTGTTAATCGACTTTCGTGGCTGACTGTTATGGGTACTGAATGACTGATACACTTACTTATAGGTATAGGATACTTTTTAACCGACTTCAAAAAAAGGAGGAGGTTATATGTTCGGCTGTATGTATGTTTTTTTTTTTTTTTTTTATGTATGTTCACCGATATTTCCGTCAGTTGTGGACCGATTTCCAAAATTTTTTTTTTGTTTGAAAGGGTATACTCTTATAGTGGTCCCATATAAATTTTATTCCTGAGGGATTCATAGTTTTCCCGTAAAACTAAAACAATCACTGAACTTTAAGAAAATTGTGGCCCGATTTCCAAAATTTTTTTTTTGTTAGAAAGAGGAATACTCTCAAGGTGGCGCCATATATTTTTTTTTCCTGAGGGATTAATAGTTTTCCCGTAAAACTAAAACAATCACTGAACTTTAAGAAAATTGTGGACCGATTTCCAAAATTTTTTTTGTTAGAAAGTGTAAAGGACACACTCTCAAGGTGGCGCCATATACTTTTTTCCTGAGGGATTGACAGTTTTCCCGTAACATTCAAAAAACCTCATTCTCACTACACAACACACCCTGACTCACAATCTGAGTCAAACATTAAATAGTTTGAAAGGGTATTACACCCGAGGTAGTCCAAAATATTTTCTTTTCCTTATGGATTGATAGTTTTCCCCCTTGCTGAACTCCGGTGTGTCCTTTAGTAGGTCTGCCCATGACTTCTCTTATCCTTTCCTACTTAAGCTACGATAAGCAAAGTCTTAATGTACTCGTAGCTTACTATATTATTTACACATACACTTTTATTTACACAGTATTTATTTACTTACACTAAAAAGTGAAAAATAAAACATTTTTGAAAAAAAAATTGAACCGACTTCACAGAACACAAACAGAAGAACCTTCTACACACTAAAAAGAGAAAAATAAGAATATAATTTGAAGTCGGTGCCAACTATTCATTTACATCTAAGAAATTCAAAAGAACTTGGGTGCAAAATTGTATCCTGGTACGCTATCGCTCGATTTCTTTTTTTGATAGGTACCTAATCGTATTCACTTGGCACCGACTTCAAATTATATTCTTATTTTTCTCTTTTTAGTGTGTAGAAGGTTCTTCTGTTTGTGTTCTGTGAAGTCGGTTCAATTTTTTTTTCAAAAATGTTTTATTGTTTGTAAATACATATTTATTATACATAGAAACACACAGTTGAAGATCATACAAACATTGGTCCCGCCGCGGGGATCTCAAAATTGTTCTCATACTATCATTCAAAGTTCCACACATGCATACATTCACACACAAATAAACAAATACCTGTAATAGATATTAAACACTGATGGGTAAAGCGTACTAAATTCCATGTATACGGTGTACCAGGTCCCTTGATCGGCGACACCGGTCTATTTCCCGTATCAATAACTAATGCCCACCTTTGGGCAGCCATCACCCATTTATACAGGATGTTCTCAGAGTAGGTAAAGGGCTCTCTATCTATCGGTATTAATTTAATTAGTGATGCTCATTTACTGTTGAATCGATAAAATAATTGGTAATGCTGGTTACGTGATAGCACTGTCTGAAAGTTGCTTTACTTTTTCATATTTTGAATTTAGTTTACAAATTATTTGAGCGAGGTAGGAGACATATTTTTTACTCAATACAATTATCTTTAATCTATGATAGATTATTTTTACCCCTTGATGAACCCCTTCAATAGAAGACACACCTCTAGGACACCATGTATATTGTATACCCTGTGGTAATGAACCTCGCCACGTCATACCGCCATCAGTTGGCAGCGATTTGCTTCCATTTGGGGGACTGTAATCTAATAGCAGAATCCATTGCTTGTAACGACATTTCCATACCATAATTATATTATGTTGTAGTTGCTTCGGTTTCCATTGGGATACACTGGAATTAATAACTTTTGGATGGCATTTGTTTCAGTTAAAAAAAACATTTTACTGAAATAGTATGCTATGCCGGTCTCTCGAACAGAGTGTGCAGGAGCGATTTAAGAAATGTTGTAGTTATTTATCTCAGGATCTGTGAAAGCTACAACCTTCATATTTAGGGAAATTATACTTCGAACTTTTATCTTGCATTACGTGTTTTAAAAACACGTTTGGTGAAAGTTGTGTTGTGTTTTTATTTTTCGATTGGTTGTTTAATTAACTTGTAATTGGGTAAAAGTGTTTTGGCGCTGTAAATGACGTTGCGTATCTATTAGCTCTGTACTTCTCACACGCCGAAAAAATCACACTCTCACTTGAATGCCTTGGTCCTCATTGGTCGAACGATAGATATAACCAATGATTAGTTGATTTTTAAGATGATTTGTGTTCGAGTAACCGGCCAATAGAGTATTATTTTCAAACAGCCGATTTAAAACCTAGTTGCCACAGTCACAATATTTACCCCCAAAGGTTAACTTGTTTCCGCGACGGTACCTACGCTAACGTCCAAACAGTACAGTTGCGGACAGTAAATCGCTCCGCAGATCGTCGCGACTTCAACACGTGCTGTAGCATCGACTTGTAGGGTACACACACGTTGGGATACATGCATGAACTTAGTATGAACTTAATAGAGAGAAAGAAAGCGTTATCAATTTATAAGGCAGTTGATCACTATATATTTCAACTTTGTATAACCTTCAGACACAATTGTGAAATTGTTAATGAATGAATGGAATTGAATTGATCGCGCTTCGTTCTAGGTAGTAACCAGCTTGTGATGCTTACATTAATGAAACAAGAAAGATCAGATTTTCATAAAAAATATGGTTTTTCATAGACATAGTAATGAATTAATCTTTAGATTACGTTCTGCATTTACCCACTCAGTAGGTACTACACCATGTTTTTTATGGTCTTTGACAGAAAAAAAGGTAGCCAGATACAAGTCCGACACACTTGATGGTAAGCTCATTGCCCTTTATTATCCATCGCTTGCTATTACCTTATTTATACTGAGCATGGTCACCCGTGTGGCATCACAACATCGACACATCCTGCGCCATGTTGGAATGTCTAGTCTGCGCACGCGCACTGGGTGGCCACTCCGCACTTGCAATATTGTCTCCTGTCAGTTAATTCCGACTTAATTGCTATTTTACGTTCTGCCAGCCTCTGGGTATCTTTTACCACCTAACGGGAAAGGACTGTAAAATTCTAGTAGGTACCTACCAGTTCGTTATTGCTGCCTTTTTTTTTCTAAAACCGTTAATTCACAACACCAATCGTTTAATTTAGAATCGTCTTGAGCAAACACGACTTGTAGTCTAATCATCTCATCTTATAACACTATGTAAGTACTTTAAGCTCAAAACTATCAAAAATACTACAGTTTATCAATTATATTTATACTTGTATCAGTTATCTGGACAAGCTTTGCTTAGTTTAGGGCTAGATGATGCTGTGTGAAATGTCCAGCATTATTTATTTTTATTATTTTTTATTTATTAACTTACACGGGAAATTGAAACTACGTGATTACACGTACTTGAATTGACCAATCACAAAACTCGAGCAAAGATTTCGACATGTTAATTTCTTCTTTCGATCTGTGATTGGTAAATTCAAATGCGCGTGATCACGTGTCGTGTCAAAATACCTTGTATCAATCAACCATAGATTTAGGCTTTAGGACACATCCGTCAGATTCCACATTCGTCAGATCATTTATTTATTCCACATTCGTCAGATTTTACCTCTGACGAAACGATGATTCCTCGTTCGTCAGATTCCATTATTCTACATTTCTGGCTAACCTAACCAAATGGGTCGTTGGTTAGGTTATGTTAGGATAGTGAAAAAACCATGCGCAAGGCGAGCGAGCGAAGCGAGTGTGCCGCGGCAGCGGCCGCCGAAGCGCCAGAAATAATAATTAGAAGTTATCCACATCCGTCATTCATGACGAAACTGAACTGAAATTATACAAAAAACTACTTCTGACGAAAGTGGAATCTGACGGATGTGATCTAAATCAGATTTAGCATGGTACCTTTCCTATATGCATATATAGGAAAGGTATTATCAACCAATATTTATCAAACTGTAAGGTCAAAGACCTATCTTTACGATTTGCTTGGAAAGTAGGCCATTGCAAAGGAGATCCATCGGATTAGTGGCTGAGGAGTTCGATCCTGTCTGATTAATGTTGCATCATTTGTAATTCCTTCCTGCCGTAAGTGGAACCACGTGGCGCTACGGGCCTGTATTCATAGCTCTTACAAAGAGGAGGTAGGCTAGGTAAGGAATAAGAAGTTTTGATTTAGAGTGCTAGAATTATATTTCTAATTGTAGTGCTAATTATTGTAGTGCTAATTATATCTATCTTTGCTTACTAAGCTTTGTTTTCTAAATTACTGGAGGCACTATTTTGTACCTAGTCTAGACCATAAGGTATGCATATTGGCTTGTTTAAAGTATGAAACTGCGATGCAAGTAAGGACCTAGTAGTGTATGTTTATTGCTAGTGAATGCAACTATGAATACGGTCATGAAGAGTAAGATTTGTGTGCGCATAAGTAACGTGATACAACACAGTACCCTTTGCCCGTCAAGGTATGTACTGATTACATAAGTGCCGAGAACACAAATGAAATGAGGGAATTAGGGATCATTAAAGATTTTATTTACCAAACATTTTTTAAACATGGTATCGGTGTCTTGCTGATCACATTTATGTAGTTAAAACTAAAAAAGATAAAAAAAAATTATAACCTAAAAAGGAGACGAGACGAGTCAGACATGGATTTATGATAGCTACTGCGGTTTTACTGACTGGAGATGTACGAGAGCATAGTTTGAATGAGAGTCCGTACGCGATTGTTGTCTGAAGTACTTATTTGTACAGTTTTCATAAAATTTTGTTCAGTTTTGGTTGACTACAATCCTCGATAACTTTAAATTCATTTAAAAAAAATCTGAACATGCCATTATCATTTTCTGTATCTACTGCAACCGTCCTTAAATTTTTTTGGTAGTCATAAAATAGCGGTGTATATGGAATATATAACATCCGTGGCGCTGCTCTAACCAACTGACGCGTGATGATGAGCTCATGGCAATCGACACAATGGTTCCTAATTTCTTTTTTTTTACTAAAAAAGTATAATTATTTTAATGTAATTACGATCAATGGATTTTGCGTTTCGTAAAATTTATATGTGTTTTAACACGTGCTCTAAAACGGTGAAGGAAAACATCGTGAGGAAACCAGTTAGTGTTCTTATAGGCGGCGATGGGCTTGCAACCTGTCACGTATGGAATACTAACTTCTGCAAGATGTGGGCATGTATCAAATAAGTGTTTGGACATGCCTATGACTACCCCCCTTAGACATCTTCAAAGGATCTGGAATAAGTAAGATCTGAGAGAATGTCTACCGCACCTTGGGGATACAGTCGTGAACCTGTTTTGTTTAATTACGATTGAACCGAGAGCTGGCACATTTTTGGCTCAAAGGATCAGCATTGCCATCCAGGGTGGTAATGCCGCCAGTGTTTTGGGCACGCTTCCGACTGACAGTGACCTGGATCTGTTGAGCTATCTATAGATCGTTTCTAACGATCCTTAGATAGCTTGACTAATCCTGTTGTATTTTGTAAATATGTAGTAGCTTAGTTTCTGTAAATAATAAAAATTAAGTACTTTTCTTCTAAGTTTAAAAAAAATATTAAAATTACGATTTCTTTATGGAACATTTAAAACAAACATTATTTTTATTATATTTCCACAGCACAACATTATAGCTATCATTTCAATCGAATATAAGTTGCTTCACCGCCATCTAAACGTTACTAACGGAAAGTCTTAATACTTATGCTGGTAGGAAATTACCTTTTCTCATGTCCAATATTAAATTAAATCTATATTTTATTATACCACTACGTATAGTAATATAACGAATTATATTATAAAATAGAGAGAGATACACTGACTGACTGATTGACTTTATCTCGAGGCAAAGTGTCAGATAATGCCACCAGCTACACTCACGTTACGACTTCCCTTCGACTGTTTCCTTTTGTAAAGTATCACAATTTCATCTTTAAAACTTAGAACAGATTATGGGTTAGGTAATTAAAAATTTATGCTTTCAGTAGGGCAAGCAACGCCAGGAGCAAAAGCTAGTAATACAAAATTGAGGAAAATAACAGATTCCTAGACTTTACAAACACCTTAACAGTTAGAAGATTTCCAGTTTTATAAAATTAAAATGATGATTAGGTTTTCAGTGCTAATTTACTCCATGGCTCCATGGGGTTTTATGTGCTTTTTAAAAGACTTGTGTAAGTAATGGCGACGAAAACGATGAGAGGTCTGTCATTAAAACACATTTGAAATACGAAAAAGAAACTTTATTTCCTATTGATAAACAGGTTTGTGCTAGTAGAATATACACTTAGGGCTTCGTAGCTTAAAATTAAAAAAATAAGTTTAAGTTTGTCCCCTCGTAACTATACTTAACAACGTTTCTAACTATTCATATGTTACAGTATTGTGAAAGTCAGATGGAAAAAACTCATTTACCTGAGACTGTAAATCCATACTAATATTATAAATGTGAAATATCTCTGTCTGTCTGTCTGTTTGTTACGCTTTCACGCCCAAACCGCTGAACAGATTAAGCTGAAATTTGGCATAGTTAAAGGTTGTATCCCCTTTTATCCCGAAAAATTAAAAAATCCCGAGGGATCGCGGGTCACACCGCGGGAGCGCAGCTAGTATATAATATAAATCATTTTATGTTCCAATTAATGTGATTTGACTTAATCCTTCTACTCTGTTAGATCGCTTTAGGACTCATCCGCCAGATTCCACATTCGTCAGATTTTTTTTACCTCTGACGAAACGATGATTCCTCGTTCGTCAGATTCCATTATTCTACATTTCTGGCTAACCTAACCAAATGGGTCGTTGGTTAGGTTATGTTAGGATAGTGAAAAAACCATGCGCAAGGCGAGCGAGCGAAGCGAGTGTGCCGCGGCAGCGGCCGCCGAAGCGCCAGAAATAAATAAATCTGACCAAAGGGTCATTAGAAGTTATCCACATCCGTCATTCATGACGAAACTGAACTGAAATTATACAAAAAACTACTTCTGACGAAAGTGGAATCTGACGGATGTGTTCTAAATCGTTAGATTAGCTAGTTTTACACTAAAGAAATTATGGTCTCATAAATAGGAGTCAACCTGATGTTTGGGTTTTGAACTGTATCATATTAAACTCGGTGGTTCTTCAATTGTTTAAAACTTGTGTTCTCACCCAAACAACAATAATAATATCTAATGTAAGAAATACCTGTGGCGACCTCTATCTACCATCGCCTGAACTACAAGCTGAACTATAAAGCTGAACTTCAAGAGATGTCAATTACAGCGACGTACTTCGGAGCTGTACCACTAGATGGCGCTAGGAACATGCAAAAAGTAATAACTATGTCTATATCTGTGGAAACATTTCTGGATCGCGCTGACGAAGTTTACTGGACGCTAATATAGAACTATCCGACTATAACTGTCGGCCGAAAGGCCCTAAGGTAAGTGTGCCAGTTGGGCAAACCTTAGTGAGGCGAGTACTCCCTCTTTATCATAACTTGGGGGAATTCCATTCTACCCCCAAATACCTACCATTTTAGTTTAGTTGAGCCCATATCGAAGTGCATGCTGGGGCATCTCATAACGATATTTTTGTGATTTTTCTGTTGTATGTCCAAAATAAATAAAACTATATATCCGTGGGGTTCTGGAGCCCTTCGGGTTTTCAAAATTCTTTTAGGGCGTCTGGTCGAAGCGACGCGTGATCCGATAGCTGGCAAATTTTTGGCTCAAAGGATCAGCATTGCCATCCAGGGTGGTAATGCCGCCAGTGTTTTGGGCACGCTTCCGACTGAGAGTGACCTGGATCAGTTGAGCTATGTATAGATCGTTTCTAACGATCCTTAGATAGATTGACTAATCCTGTTGTATTTTGTAAATATATGTAAATATGTAGTAGCTAAGTTTCTGTAAATAAAGTATGTTTAATAAATAAAATAAAATAAAAACATTCGACCGAACGGGACTGAGACTTATCATTCCGTAATGCGACACAACACAAAAACTTATCGGAACCCGTTTTTTTGGAACACATTTGGACAAATTTGGAGCCAAGTAAGATGTGCGTCTCATTCGATAAAAATCTCAAGTGTTTGATATATTTAAACAGGCGGAAGTAGGGATGTCTCATATTTTGTGGAATTCAATTATCGATAAATAAAACCGAGAACCCGTCCAAAGTTAGACTAAATAAACTAACTAGATACGAAAATTTCATCAACTAAAAAGTAAGTTTTATTATTGACATCTTACGGTCTCCGCTTCAAATCATTGCTTCTAAAAAACCTGTATTTTATGCAACAAGTTTTCCATATTAGAAGTGGAATTGCTAACTTTGATTGTCGTTTAATGGATTAATTAGCACTCATATGGCAGTAATAACAATTAATCCAATGATTGCTAAATTGTTCCGGGCGAAACGCTGATGAGAAATGTAATTGGCACTTCTTATTAGCTGAGTGTAACCTTTTGGATAAAATTTTGTTAGGTAGTATTGGACATAAAACGGACTGTCAATATATGTCGTATTGGTTTAGTTTTATGTCTTTTATTATCAGAATAGGTAAGTACATACAATAATATTATTATAATTATCAATATTACAAAACGTAATCATTATTGACATCCATCTCTTTAAAGATGACAGTATATTTTTAATTAGTTAGATAACTACAAATAGAGTATGACATGCGTATATTAAATGAATAAATGCAAAACATAATAACAAAAAAAAACTGAATAATAGCTACAAAAAAACATCGATAAGTACTTATATCGATAACATCCCATCCCTTATCCGTCAAGTGTGTCTGGCTACCTGCGCCTGGGCACTTGACGTCGCCACTGCGTCGCAAAGTCGCTCTTCTCTTATAAATATTTTTTTGCGTTGTAAAGTTTGTCTCTGTATTGATTAACGATTGGATTTTAGCGATAAGCGCTTTATTTACAAACCAGATCATTTCGATCGTTAAATGTTTATGAGGGTTATTGCGCGTTATATTGGTTGCATGTGTCACTTGCCTTTTGGAATCAGCTCGATCAAAGAGGCAGCATGGTGCATGTTAAAAGTCAAATAAATATGTAACTTATTTACTAGAGGAAAAGGTACATAGTCCGGTAACAGACTTCATGCTACGTTTCTCGCCAAAGTTAAAGTGCATTCCACGGCTCCCAGAACGTATCCCAGAGTACACGCTGCCAATTATAGGGTTAAAAGATAAAGTTCTATAGTATATTAAAGCTTCGGTGTAAACTGGAACTTAAAATGCCGTTTACACGATACTATTCTTACCTCTAGTTACAGAATAAGTTTAATTCTTGCTCCGTTAAGTTTGAGAAAGCAAGAGGCAAGAATGGTATGCTATAATGGTATTGTGTAAACGACGCTTAAAAGATAAGATTCGCATGGTGTTTGCTATTCATTGAATTCCATTTATAGAAAGCCTAGTGCTAAAGCTAAATAGCCTCTGATATTCCTAGAAGTGTAAGGTTAATTTGTTTTGAATATCCAATTACCTCTTATTGGTCGTTACGATATAAATTTATTTATCATAAAATACTAAAATAAGGAATTTAATACATTTGCTTTAGTCGGTAAAAGAAAGGTATACGTTGGTACTTTTGGACAATTGAATTCGATACGCGTTGGATGAGCGTATATTACGAAAATATATTACTTATTATACAAAGACATTACTATAATAAATATACAAAGACACCATAAATAATGGGAACTATATTTTCTATCACCAAAATTTATATTTGTCATCAAGTTGTGTTTCTTAAATAATAGGGTTTGTCCTCAAAATAGTAGATCTGTCACCAAAATGTAGTCACCAAACAGTCGTTGGTTAGGTTATGTTAGGATAGTGAAAAAACCATGCGCAAGGCGAGCGAGCGAAGCGAGTGTGCCGCGGCAGCGGCCGCCGAAGCGCCAGAAATAAATAAATCTGACGAAAGGGTCATTAGAAGTTATCCTATTATAATACACACCTATTATAATACATACAAAAACATTTATTTGGTACTAGACCTTATATCTCAGGATTTTAGGTGATTTATTGTGGAACTGATTTTGCATTGTTTGGTGACTACATTTTGGTGACAGATCTACTATTTTGAGGACAAACCCTATTATTTAAGAAACACAAAACTAATTAAATTGGTGATAGCTTAAATGATACCCATAAATAATACCCCTTATTTTGGGCTAACCGTAGATTAATTTGTTATAATGGCGAGCCGTAAAACTACCTATAAGTTGTTAGTCATTAGTTATCTATATCTACTTATTAAGAACATTGTTTTAACAACTTAGATAGACGATAGACATTTTAAAATGACTCAACTAGAATTCGATCTCAAAAAATGGTTTCAGCTCAATTTCTAAACACGGGACTGGGTAAAACTAATAGTGATGTGACATTTTTTCACGATGTCATTTTTATGTCGATGTTTTTTCCGCTGTCGATATCAGTGATTTACAGCTTGGGACCACGTGGGGTCGAGTGGTTTCGCATGGTGCTAGATAAGATAAGGGGCAGGATGTTGGAGCAGGTATCCTTCGACGGTTCGCTAAAATCAATTTGGTTTAAGCCAACAAACTAAGGGTTAAAAAAACTGATTTTTCAGTCACTATCTTGAAATTTATTTTAGGTCAAATCGATTTACTTATTAAATGGGGTTTTATGATAATACGAATAAAACAAAATAGAACGTAAAATACCTAAGTAGTTTTCAACCAATTTAGAGACTACAAAAGATGATAATGAGTTTTCGGAGAGACTTTGGCCAGTAGGTGGTTGTCAAAAGATGATACAAATTAAAAACAATCATTTTCTTTACAACAATATTCAGGTAAATATTTTTTAAATTCAGTTACCATTCCACTAGGCTAGCGCCCATCAGTTTGCTCAGTTGCAGTGTTGTCATATCACCGGTTTAATAAAAATAACAAGCTGGGTTGCCATAAAGTTTGTTAATCCAGCCCTTTCCGCTTCGTTCCACGCAGTTTTATTTTTAATTTTATTCGCAGTCTCACACAGTTTGCGACAAAACAATAATAAGCTGGTGGCATAAGTGAGAAACGAGCGCGATTTGTTATTTAACTGATAATTTATAAACTCATTACATTATATGTATGTGAATATGAATTCAACAGTCAAAAATCTATTCCAGGTTACAATCTATATCAATTCCAACTCCCATCTAAATCGGCTTGCTTGAAATACAAACAAACATTCAGATGTCTAATGATATTAGGATTTTGGGTGTAGGTAATGAAAGATTGTTTAATCATCAGAGAGCTTGAAGTTGCTACTATTGCTATTATCTGGACAGGTACCAATATGATTTATTATTTTTAAAAACCATCAAGATTTTGGATTTTAAAGATATTATCTTGGACCACAACCAATAATATTGTTTCTTTCTCTTTTTATGTAACGCTATATCGACTCGTAAACTTCAAGATAAAATACTATGCTTTTTGAACACCACATTATTGAACCTTATCCGAAGCAGTCCATACTCTAATATAAACCTTATCCCATTGTAATAAGAGCTAGGACTCGTTGGCAGTTGTAGTTTGAAAGTTGTTTTTCTCAGTGTGAAATGAACAGAATTATTGAATTTTAGACTTTATTTAGCCGTTTGTTTAATAATTTATCGGCAGTAACGCGATACTGGTGGTTTGCATGGATACGTGACCATTTTAAGTTTTCTACCCACACTGGAGTTGCTTGTACTATGCTGTAGGTAAGGGAAACTTATGTGTACGCTTAAACTAACTTCCACCCACGGATTCGCTTGTGTGGCACCAATATTTGGAGTACCTTATTGCCTTAATGCTATTTCAGGCCGCGGTAAGTATAATTTTTTACTTTAAGATATTCATATGCGCATAAACACGAGAGATCGCGGAGATGGATAACCAATGGAAACTTCTGCAAAGTGTGTGCATGTGTTTATATGTTTTTGGACGCTGTAGATACAAAGAATCTAGAATAGCTAAAGATATAAGAGAGTCTACCGTACCCTTGGGTTACAGTCGTGACTGTAACCCAATTCTGTTCTTTGTTTAATCGAAGTTATCCGTTCATTCAGCCTCGTATTGCGTAAGAAAATAAGAAGTAAATGGGTTTATCTTCAGGAAACACCGGAAGTAGCCTCGCCGGAAGTGCTGGTCTGCCGGAAGTACACCTCATTTCCTGTATCTACACGCGTTTGATACCATTGGAGGGATTTCTAGACTGTTTTCGGAATTGGCTATTTATATTTAATCTTACTAATCGAGCAAACTAACAAGTTTTTTTTCAATAGACTGCAAATAACATCACCTTTTGCATGACTAATGTTCAAAATCAAAAATGTCCAACTAGAACTAATGACCAATAAGAATTTTGTCCAACACGAATTTTGTCCAATTAGATTTCCATTATTCGTCCATCTATGAAAATTGTCCAATAAAAAAAATTTAAAAATTGTTTATTGTCCATGTAAGCTTATTCCATCTCATTCAATATCCCAGGCTACAATGCCTACAACGCAACGTCCCGTTGTCTGTAGGGAAAGGTTTCCTGACGCTGTATCATCATCATTTGCAGTTTGTTGTTACCCTCTGCTGGGATGTCTCCCTTCAAACACCATCGGTCGATCCTGTGTCTTCTGCTTCCAGTTCTGCCCTTGTATGTTCACAATGTCATTCATCCACCTGGCTGCTGTTCTGCCTGTATAGGAGTCTTCCTTAAGTAGCCTCACTTAAGGCCATAGTAATCTAGTAAAGATACAAAAGCCTGCTTTTCAAATCATCTAGTAGGTCTATCTAAAGATAGAAAGGCCTAAGTTTTTTTTCTTTGTCAAAATTCGTCGAAAGCTAAGAAAAATCTTATCATACGCACTTAGACGGTAGATTTACTGACATGGTTTTATTATGGAGGCGCATAAACTGCGGTGAAGTAACCATTTCCGAATCGTCTCCAGTTCCGACCCTTTGGTAATGCGTCGCTTTGTTCTCTAATGGGATAAAAAATGGCTCTCGGAGTGTCTCAGTTTGAAGCACTTTGGTTCATTTGATTTAATATTTTGCCTACTTCTGCTGAAGTGTTCTCCGCAGGTGAGGCCCGCAACACGCTTTGGCATACTTACTAAACACGCCAAGGCATTGATGGGTCCCTTGTCACGGTCACTTGACGACTGGTTAAAGAAGACTGGTTCCCACCAGTCTTCTTCCGCAGTCCTGAGCAGTTCTACTTCTAGTCAATACATTTATTTACAGAAACTAAGCTACTACAATATGTAAAATTACACTTGTACTTAAACTTACATAAAATTACAAAATACAATAGAATCAGTCAAGTTGTCAACTTCTAGTTAAACAAACAAAAACAATATGGATATGGAAAATTTCAAAACAACAACCATCGAATGGTTCCTGTTCACTTCCATCATTTATGCAAAGCCACAATTGGAGTAAACTCGACAAAATATGCCACGCCACATCCCGCCCCGCCCCCGCCCCCGCCCCGCCAACGCCCCGCCATAATACCCGTGCTATCCAGCTCGCACCGGAATTTACCGGCCACCTGTAACAGACCGTAACATTTTCATAAGCGTTTAGGAGTCTGTTATTACATTCTTACTACACAATAAAGCGACAATGATATTTGTAGGTACTATTTATCGCTCGGTAGGTAGGACATTGCAATAACTTTTATCTGACCTCACATTTTTTATACAACTAGTTAGTTACTAGTTTAGTCATGGGAACGAGTCCTTTTGCCATTCTAATGTTCCCTCCACACACAGGCCAAGTTTCAACCGTTCATTCAACATAGAGTCGACAAAATGTAAACATTATTAGGGCGGACCGGACGAGCTCTGATGTATACTTGCCATGACGAAGGCCTTAAAGCAACCTAAAAACTGACCAGATTCCACCACTAGTTCATACAAACATCATGATCTTCCTGCCTTTATCCCATTAAGTGGGGTCGGCGCAAGATGTTTCCCTTCTCTATTTCCCATCTCTCGTCTGCAAATAATGATTACTCAGGATCAGCACCATAATTCAATGTATTCTAACCTCCCACTGTCTCTCGGTCTAGCCGCTCACGAGAAGAACAACTTTACTTGAAGTGTTTGTACATTTTTCAGTGTTTTCGAACAAGAGCTTGGTTTCGCGCATTATTGTCGGTTTTGTAAAGTTTTCCCAGTGAGGCGAGGCCCGTGCTTTGCATAAGTGGTTTTGACGATAAACTGAAGCCAAAACAAGGGCAAGTGGAAGCTGCTTCACACTTTCGTTTTTTGAATTAATACGGAAGATTAAAAAGTTGAAATGAACGAAGCAAGCTGACAGTTATATTAAAGTCATTCGTGGTAAAATGGACGAATCTAGCATTATTTGAAGCATGCTCTTGAATCTCACCATTTAAACTTCGATATAACATTGGTTCCAATCCCACAAATCGTTATAAAAATAATTATAAAAGACACTGAGAAGCCATCCGGCAAAAGATTAAAAAAACATATTAACAACCAAACAGCAATCGATCAACACCTAGTCCGGATAAGTTTGAATAGTACAAGTCCATTCTCATCAATAGTAAATAAGACATTGATAATCCGGCATTTCACACGCCGACACCGATCCGGATAATACGTCCGATAGTACCAACGTCCGGATAATAAGCCCGGATATAACGGGCAATTTACACGTGGCAGATGATCGGGGATTACGGCAATGGCCCTTTGGTGAACGGTAATTCGAGATGAAATTGTTTCAAATGGTCATTTTAGTGTCATGAAAGTTACTTACTACGTAATAAAATTGCTAGCGTACAAGCTGGCTGGGGTGCAAGAGATATGAGCTCGATTCTTCTAACTAAACAAAATAGGAAAAAGCCGTGAGGCTTTAACCTCAAAATGCGGTAGACATTTTCTTATATTGTGCCATTAAACTTTCAAAATCCTTTGATTGTCCTTATGTTTCACTTTATGACGTAATATCGAAATAAATAATTCACTAATGACTTAAATAGACTTTAATATTCAACTACTGTTAATATCTAGATATTTACCGTAACAGTATAAGAATAAAGTATTAGATAACATAAAACCACATAAAAATCTCGTAAAAACCATGAAATATAGATTGTTTATTTGCGTGTTGTCTATCGTTCGTGGAATGCTCCAAGATATTCATCAAATAAAACTTTCATCGTGAAACTTATCCTTGTATCAACAAAATAATAACATTATTTAATATCCGGATAAATATTATGAACCCGGATAATCAGGACTTCGATGTTCTCGACTACTGACTCTCGTTGTTCGAACTACTGACACGATAATAAGAAAAACAAAAAGTAATCTATTATTATTATTACACTGGAATCAGTTGAGCTACCTAAGGGTAGTCGAAAACGATCTATAGATAGCTTAGGCGACTGCCGCTAATTTAAACCCATCGACGTTTTACGCAAGAATTATCAAGATTGTTATAAAAATCTGTTATCATTAGAAGTAGGGGTTTCCCAGTAATAAATTGGTAGGCTCTTCATACTTCCAGCTCTGTCTGAACTGTTTGATTTTCTAACTGGTTCACTACTTGTAAAAGTAAAGTTATGATATCCGGATAAATATACTAACCCGGATATTTAAGGTCATCGGCACGCGCGACCGGCAGGTGATAGAGGGAATACGAGCCCTTTAGTGAAGTGCCGAGTAATTTGGAAACAGGTGGTTTTATCCGGACTCAAGTTATTAGGGTTTTATACACGTTACTCGAATATAAATGGGTGGTGAACTGTTTTGAATAGAATACATATAATGAATTTGTAGTGTCTTTCCTTTCAAAGTCAGTGGATAAACTTTCGTCTGATCAAAGACAAAAGGCAATATTAGAAGTCGCGAAACGACATGGGTCTTATCGTAGAAAGAGTATCTAATCACAACATGTCACTAATGGAGCATTTACACGACACGGTCTGAGCACGTACGTTTTAGCATCGCATGCCAATTTTTCCCGTGTAAATGCTCACCGCACGCTAAATGTCTTAGTAAGCGCGACAGTCACCGAGTCTAAGTTACTTAGTTACTTAGGAGTTATTGGAGTTGCCTAGTACCTACATACATATTTATATGCTCCTTATTCACGAGTAAAGAGTTCTAGTTTTTTACCCATTTATGCCCAAAGGACCGAAAACAACCAGCAAAGTTGAACAAAACGGGAAACAAGCAGGGTCGCTTTCAGACTATGGTAATATAAGTATAATATTACTTTCTTCTACAAGGTACTTAGTAGATTAAGTAGGTACCTAGGTATATCCTCTGCGGTCTAAATCCAAGATATTATCCCAAGTGGTTTTAAATAAACAGGATGTCGCGTCGGGCAGGGTGTCGCGTCTCGGAACTAATTAGCGGCGAGTCTGTCCGTCTGTCCGTATCTACATCTAGACATCGGCTGCCTTATTTATTTTCTTCTGAATTCTAAGCTCATTATATCCCAGGAAAGTTAATTCTCAGCCGGTCATAAGAAATCTAAAGAAATAATAATAGTATTTCGTTTTAAAAACGGAGAAATGTTAGAGTCACACTCAAGTAAATATGTTTGCCACAAGAATTTTTAATAAGTATTTTTTTATTCTATTTCGGCATTTTAATATAACCTTTCATTTTAACGAGAACAATCTTCTCAAGGCCGATTGAGTTAAAATTATTCAAAACCTTGTGCGAATAAGAATCCATAGCCCTTCTGTTGAAGAAGTCTCCTAACTTGGGAGCAGGTAAAGTTAAAGCTATTTACACGATACCATTTGTGGCATACTATTCTTGCTTCTTGCTACAGAATATTAGCCCTTGAGTTTGAGAAAGCAAGAGGCAAGAATAGTATGCCACAATGGTATCGTGTAAATTTTAAAGCTATTTGTCAATGGTGTTCGATAAATGAAGGAGTTTGAAAGAGTGAATGCTTCCCGAAGTTTAAAGTTAAACAAAAGATAAAATATAAAGGGAAATGAAAGGAGACAGGATCACAACTGGATCGGCAGGGCACGGTAGACATTTGCTCAAATCAAACTAAGTACCTACTCAAGATGTAATAAGACGATTCAGATCAAGGGGTGATCAAAGTCAAAGTCAAAGTCAAAAAGCATTTTTTTTGTAGGACCGCTGGGATCACTTTGAAACGTCTTAAACCTAGGAGATTCTACTCCTGTTCCTTCGCGACCAATACCGTGAAGAACCAAGGCAACAAAAAAGGGTTGGGGCCTAGCTTTTTTAGGTGACCATCTTAGATCTAAACTTAGGCTAATTTCTTAACTAACTTAGTTGTAAAATTAAAAGTAAAGTTAGTAAAATTCAAAAAGCTAAGCAAGATAGCAAAGGCATTGTGTGATGTTCATAACATCAGATAGCACATCAAAGTCAATCTACGAAAATAAGAGCTGCTTTAGCATAAGAGTCAGTAATGTTATGTTTTTGATCCTAATTAAAACATCTACCGAGCTTGCTGTGACATAAATATAAATATAAAAGGAGCAAGCATCAACAATGAAAAATGTTCATCCTTGGGTGCCTCAAACCCATTTTTGTCCATAAAGCGAAACCCTCAGTAAACATCTTCATTTATCAGATAAACATCCATTTTCACAAAATCATAGCCCAAGACAAAGGTCAACGAGTCAGTGGGGCGAATGCGACAGCGTTTAGGGCTGACAGTAATCTCAGCTTGATCATTCTTTACGGCTTGAGAACTCCTGACCCTACTTGACAACGAACACTTCAAATAAACCTTATTACAATCCAGCAAGGATTATTTTCCTTTACCATTTTCTACAACACCAACTTAGTAATACATTTTTGAAGGACTCTATGATGTTGTGTTAGAGGTGATATTCGTGTGAGGTTTTTGTTTAGGTATATAGGTCACGTGTGATCAGTGTTTGTTTTCCGCGAGGAAAGGTGTTGCGTAAATTGAAGTGGTTTATGTCGGTTCCAATGGAAAGTTGTTAGGATCATTCCGAATGCTGTTTTTTACTGGTTTTGTGTGTTTTTTTAGATAAGTAAGCCGGTTGGTAGGGATCAGTGCATAGATTAGTGCATCGGTCAGTCTTCTTGTCGTGTCACCAGTTCTTCAGTGGCGTAGCTACCGAATGGCTAGGCGGTGCAGTGCACCGGGGCCCCCAAGCTCAAGGGGCCCTCGGACTCTGAGTCCCGAGAGTCCGGAAGGTCTTGTTCTTAGGAAACTATAGGTATTATTATTTTGAAAATAAAAACAACTGCATTATTAGATTTTTGAAATAGTTTACCCAGAAAATGACAAATCAAATCTTAAGTTTTTACAAAAAAATATATGTATTTAATTTTGCCACAGCCTGCATATTTTGACTTGATAAAACCTAAACTATTCAGTTAGGGCCCCGGTTTATTTTGCACCGGGGCCCTTGGCTACCTAGCTACGCCACTGCAGTTCTTTCGTACCAGTGTGGTGAAAGGATTATAAGTGCGCCTCTATGAGGCTCCTTTCGTGCACTTAAAACATGTTTTCAAACTTTTTAGGCTCTACGACATGCCGGTTTCCTCCATGTTTTCCTTCACCGTGTGAGAGTACTGGCATAGTGCACATAAATTTTTTGGGCCCACCGGGATTGAACCCACGACCTTACGATATTTAAAGGCTTTTAAATATGTAGAGGTTATTTTCCGTGATAATGGACTTAACTAAGATCAATGACGACCCCGTGGTCTAAATTTTCTAATTTACATCAGTTACTCTGTTTTTTCAACTAAATTTTTTGAAAGAAACTGATTTCAATTTTCGCTTCACATATTCTACAACACTTATATTTGACATAAAGTACAAAACAATATAACATAGGTAGGTACTTTGCGGCTTCCACCTTCACTAAAACCCTTCGATAACAACCTACAAAAATGTCATCAAACTTATTCCATCACCCGAAAATGGGAATAAAACATTATTACACGGGCCCACGTCACACGTGTCAAAATTGAATTTCGAACGTCTGGATATATTACCGGCAGCCGGCGGATCAATTTGCCCGCGCACAGCCCGATTGTTATTGGTGGAGAGAAGAGATTGGCGCGATGAAGCACTGATGGAGCGAACGTTTATACAATGAACTGTCATAAGGTCTACAAGATCTACATGGAGCTTGTAAAAACAGGAGCGGCATACGTTTTTTTAGGGTTCCATACCTTAAAAGGAAAAATGGAACCCTTATAGGATCACTTTGTTGTCCGTCTGTCTGTCTGTCTGTCTGTCAAGACCCTTTATCTCGGGAACGTGTGGAGGTATCGACTTGAAATTAGCCGTTTAAGCCGCAAAAAACGCGTATTTCAACACTCAAGGAAATCAAAATCATATTCTCGTTGACCTAGAACTATGAAATTCGGCAAGTAGTATCGTCTTAGACTACAACAAGTACAGGGAAAAATCTGAAAACCGTATATTTAAATTAGTTTAGTTAAATCACAAAAAAACAGAGGCTACTGCAAGGAATGGAGGTCGAAATTTTGAAGGTAGTAACCCGTGTCATGTGGGTCAAGCTTAAACAGATTTTTATTTATTAAGTTATTTTAGGATACATATACAGGGTGTAAAAAGACTACTACCGAAAACTGAGGGGTTGCAATCAGACCATGATTCTAAACATATTTAGCGAAAAAAAAACGCAAAAAAAAAAAATGAATTTGCTGCTTCATTTTACGTTATTTTCCGATTATTTACTACTAGTACAACATAGTAAGACCATACCTACCTAATAATTTCATTTATAAAAGAAAAAAACAATTAAAAATCAAAATCTTGCAATCTACGTAAAATAACGCGACCAGTACGAGCGCGCGAGCAGCTGAGCGAGGTCAGCGCACGCGCGCGGCCGACGACCGCCGCGGCCGGCCGGGCATCGCACCCGCCCCGCTCTCGCGTCGCCTGTCTACTGCACCTACCTATGCAGTTCCACCAGTGCTATAAACAAAATCTTAGTTACGTAAACTAGAAAAATTAAACATAAGTAGGTACTTAACTTGGCTTTATTTCAGCTATTATTAGTTACATAAATAAAACGTTTCACTATTGAGTTCATAAAATCGTAAGTAAGGAAAACTTGAACGAAGTTTCAGTAACGGTTATAAACAAAAAATAATAGTACAAAAAAAAAAAAAAATTTAAAAAAGTTATTCTCCGACTCTAGGATTTGAACACTGGGCTCATGCACTCAAATCCTAGACTGTTCTAGCTCGGCTATCATGAGTTTACTGTGTGCAGCGAAATTAAGCTTGATTTCAAAAAAAAATTACTGAAATTCGATTGAACGCTGCACGTGTCGGCGGCAGAGTCAAAGGGTTCTATCAAAATCTTCTAACTTGATTGAAATAAGGTTCAGATTTCTATTTCGCTAAGACTAAGACTGAATCCTTTGTAAAAGCCGGTCGGTATAAAGCTGCGTCTACAGTGTTTGCGAATTTTATGCTTGACGTTCTCGAAGTGTTTGACCAGCACTTTATCTTTAACCTCGATTGGGATACACATTCATTATGTCAAAGTTTATACTAACAGCAGCACTAGATCAACTGTTCACTACATAAACAATAATAAGTAAGTAAGTACCTGCCTGAGTAAACAAATAATAAGATTAATGGTTGATAAGATTATCAGTTTATTCTATCAAATATCACTAGGTACAACAATGTAGTGAATGATCAGTGAATAAATCCATCAGTTTTCAACTCTTGAGTAGTGTGAAACATGCCTTGCTAGGCATTTTTCAGTTGACTCTTTGGCGGCTTTTGTCAAAGATATTAAGAAATTGTCTTCTAATACTATTGAAATAAGGTTCAAATTTCTATTTCGCTACATTTTCTTTCTAATTTCTCGACTCGTTTTGTTTGATTTTATTATTTATTAATTAGTTGAAGTTCAATATTCGTACGTATTGGACGCTCGCGCAGCGCATACAAATTGCATTACCGGTACTACTGTCGCGAATGAGTTTTATGGTTTTATTAGAGGATAATTTAGTACCTACTTAGGTAGTTAATTATCGTATCTACCTACCTAGTAGGTACCTGCCTACATTTGTTAAGAAGAGAACAGTGAGTGTCTGTTTAGTGCGAGTGTGTTCGGTCAAAAGTGCTTGTTGTGATCGTGTGTGAAAATGCGTTGTGTTATGGGCCTAGCGCGTAATGCGATAGGCCCACAAAATAGGTAGGGTTGATCGATAGTTAAGTTACCCGAACCAACACTGATCTGGAGGCTCTGATCTGCAAGTAGAAGAGCAGGTCTTGATTCTTTTTGGGAGAAACGCTTGGGTACCTACAGTCAGGCAGGCTCAGCTGTGCTTGTTGAGCAGATGCTCAGTTTGAGGTTACAGTGGAATTAGGTAAGTCTAAGTACCTACTTACCTCACAATAATCAAATTTCTACGCTACGCACATAGTAGGTAGGCACTGCCGAAGTTATCGCGTGGGGTTCGGAATGCGTAGCGTACATTGCTGGCTGACGAAATAAATGAAAATCTTCAAACGCTGTTTTCTCGGAAAATATTTATTTTTTCGGAAAATCCTTTTGGATTTGGTTGTGTGTTGGGATGCTGTACCTACCCCTTTCGGCTTCGGTAGACGTCTTTTTACACCCTGTATAGTTTTCGATTTATGACGAAAAATTAAAAAAAATATGTTTTCCCTTCTCATGTACGTACGAGTACCTAACCTAATAACTTTGATGTATGTAGGTAGTACCTAACAGTTTGCACTGTTATACGTACCTACTTAGGCCTTTGTACGGAACCCTCGATGGGCGAGCCCGCCTCGCACTTGTCCGGTTTCTTTATTTTGATATCACATCAGCCTGCAAATTTTCAGGAGTAATAACCTGAAAAGTCAAATACACAGTGATTATTATTCGCTTAGTGTTAACTAAGTGAATAATAATCACTACCTATGTATATAAGATTCTACGATAATAATACTTATACTTATTTGAAAGAGCCGTGTTGGTTAAATGGGGTTGTGCCTCGACTTTCAATCCGAAGGTCGTGGGTTCGAATCCCGGCCGTGCATGGATCAATGGATTTTTCCTTTCGTAAAATTTAAGAACTAAAATTTAAAAGCTCTTAACGGTGAAGGAAAACATCGTGAGGAAACCCGCAGCTTAGTCAGCTCCACACGTATTGACGTCGTCTCTCCTGTGGGCGGCTGATTAAGCTGAGAGGATGGTTTAGGTGCTGGGCAAGCCTATTCCATCCCAATAAGTGTAGGCATGGATTGCCTCCTGACGCTGTATAAATCATCTAATATAGATGTAAAGGCCTAAGTTTTTTTTTTATTATTTGAAAGATCTGAATGTCCACCGTGGGCATCTGTATTTTGTGCCGTGGGATACTAAAAAATCATGATAAGTACTACTTACTTATGAGTGAGGAGTTGCTTGCGTTTTTTTTTCCATGCGCAAATACACTGAATGCGGAGCGTCAACGAGCCGATTGGACCGCACGAGTCGGCTGTGATTGCTGATTGCATTACTGCTTGTTAGCAACCGCCGATGCGGCTGCAGCCGGCGGTTTCGCTCGTTACCTAATAGAGTTTGTAAACGGTAATTCGGAATAAGGTTACTTCTGAATAATATAGGTTCATAATGATGAACTATTTCAATTTCATTGATTACAAATTATTTGTCGAAGTGTCGCTCTTTTGTTTACAAAATTATCATTCGAATTTCAAATTTCAACCTCTTTTGCGTGAGATGAATGCATAGCTTGAGCCTGTTTGCTTAGTTGCTTACTCTACTTTTGAATTTGGAATAAGAACTGCATGTAAAAATCTATATTCGCAATATTATCACACACTAGGAACTATAATAGAATTCTCTATAAAAAATTATATGCACACTACAAAGCAAAAAGCAGGGTTTTATACACAAAGCCAGTCAAAAATGTATGTCATCTTTCTTTGTGCAACGAAGTGGAGCAATGGAAATCTTAAAAATAAATATGAAAGTTACAGTGATGGAGAGTTGGACAAACAAGCGTGTTGTCGCTTCCAACTGTCGCCTGCGTGTCGAGCACACTTGACGTTTTTCAAAAAAGCTCGACTCATGCGCACTGCAGTAAAGCCGCGTTGACACGATCAGAGTATACTCTGACAGAGTGGACTCTGATGCCTACTAGGACGCTACTTGGATCGTCGCAACCCCAATCCAAGCGCACTCTGATGACGGCGGCCAATCAAAGCGTCCTAGTAGGTATCAGAGTCCACTCAGTCAGAGTATACTCTGATCAACGCGGCTTTAGGCTAGCTTTACAAACAAATTTCGAAATATAGCTTTTGTGACCAAAATCATTGGAAATTAAGGAGTTGTGTTAGCACAGAAACAAATCACTAGTGAATCAGAGTGGAATATAGCCTTATTTTTGTTTTATAAAACCTAGGTTTGTTATTATTACTTTACTTACTTACTGGTTTAGGTAAGTATAAAAAGTTAATGCTTTGGTATAACTTTAGAGTCAGTAGTACATGATTTTTATGGGTTGGGGGGAGGGGGGAGGGGGGTGGGGTCCATCTTCCCCCCTGATACCACTTGCATTACTAGGAAGGGCAATGTTCTTGAGAAAAATCAATTAATATAACTTAACCTCAAACATACAAAACGGTATAACAATCATACTCGGAAAGTAGCTACCTATGTAATAAAGCTAAGGTACAACAGGAGCAAGTCGGTTACCTAACCTAACCACTCGTCGCTTCGCTCCTCGTTACCTATGCTATAGGTCTGTCAGCCTGGGTTTTTGGTGGTGCTTCTTCCACCTCAAACGAAGAGAAGCTTGAAGATAATACCTCAAGTTCCTCATAGTAGCTCGATGATGGTTCCTCAACAGAACGGCTTGTGAATGGCTGAGATTCCTCCATCATGATCCAAAGCACACTAACAATATTCAAACGAGAGCGGAATGAACACACAATGACCGCAAAAAATGACAATACCTACAATGACACTGACATATGTTTTACGTTCCGTTTGCATCAATTTTACATGAAATTCTATACCATAGACAATACAACACAGATTTAGCTGTCAAATTGTCCATTCTAACGTTTCATTTCGCTTGTAATCAAATTTTTGAATCGAAATATTTTTTATTAATTTCTCGAAAACTATGCCATTCCTAGAGATAAATGTGGTCGATAAATAATCGGAGAGCAAACCCCTATCGGTTTTAAACCTTTTTAACCCTCAAATCGCGTTCAGCAACTGCAAAGTCAAGCCAATGCTTTTTTACTCTTAAAAATCCACAATATTCCTGAATAAGTTGCTTTCTATCTTCCCTAAGGAATCACCGTGCTCATGAATATTGTACTAAATAAAATCTTTTTTGTATTCGTACGATTTACCTTTTTGACTTTGACTTTGACTTTGATTTACTTACACGATTACCATTCTGGCATAAATACCATTCTTGCCTCACTTTTCTCAAACTCAGCTTCCAGCGTCTGTATTTCCGCTGAGATACGACCCTGTTGTTTTTAAGAAGAGAGTTAATAGGCACCTTCTGGGTAAGCTCGCTCCATCGTAGACCACATTCTTGCCTGTGTAAGTTTCGAGGTCAAGAGCCAACCCATTCATCTTAAAAAAAAGCTCAATGGAGCAAGAGCTAATATTCTGTGGCAAGGCAAGAATGGTATCGTGTAAATGGCGTTACATATTGAGTAATAAGTAAATGATTTTTCTCAGTGCCCGCAAACCAAACAGTTACTGTTGTTTTGTAAAGACACTGTTTGAGCGGGACAATCGGATTCACAAGTCACAAAGCAAACACGCGCCAGCACGTTTGTTTGTTGACAGTGCTGTGTCGTGCTCTGTCTTGTGCATTTTGTTTTCTCGTCCAAGTTGGTCTTGCTACATTTCACTCGATATTAATTATTTGAAGAGATTATTAATTTACTTTTAGATATTTTATTTATCTTTCGCCTCATTCACTTCGTAAAAAGAAATCAGTAGCCTCTTGACTGCCCATACGATAGGGAGATGTAACTAAATACATTTATTTATTATATCTAAATATATTAGTAAATCAATTCTATAAAAAAACGTTTAGTTTCGAGATTGGTATTGTGGTATTGGTACAAATAACTAATTTTCAAAGACAAAAATCATTTCTTCAATATGACTTTCAATATGAATTTAATGACTGTTCCTTTATTTTATTTTATTTATATATTTAAACATTTTAAACACGACCGATATCGAGAAATTTGGGCAGGCCCAGCTTTCTTTTCGATCAATGTTGTCTAGTCGTTTTAAATCAAAATACCTCTATATTTTCTTTATAAAATAAATATTATTTATCTATGAACCTATGTTCAAAGAACTGTCCAACTTAACCGTGTGTGTGTACCTAATGTTGTACATAGGCAAGTGTCCCACAGTCAACATCGATCGATCCTCATTCATCATGGAAGTGGCTGACAGCCGCCAACTGTGGGAGACAAACTGCATTTGCGAAGGGAATTTATACAGTTTTGAAGGAATAGGTACTAACTTCCTGTTGATGACTCAATTATCCGAATCACCTGGTTCGCTAACCATACTATACTAATATTATAAATGTGAAAGTAACTCTGTCTGTCTGTCTGTCAGTTTGTTACGCTTTCACGTCCGAACCGCTCAACATATTAAGCTGAAATTTAGCATAGTTAATAGTTATATCCCAGGGAAGGACATAGGCTACCTTTTATCCCGAAAAAATGAAAAAATCCCGCGGGAGATTTATATTTTACAAAAAGGACACTAGTCCCTTTAAAAAAAATCGCGGTAAAAAATCGCAGAAAAACGTAATTCAAATTTCAAACTACCTACTAAGGTCAAAGCTACGTTGTTCTGCGATTTTCTTTTAGAATAAACTTACTAATATTCCTTGATTATTTATACTAGTAGTAAGGTCTTACTAGATATGAATATGTCCTCGCTCGATAGCAATGCAATCTAAATCCGACATCTGCATTGTATGTGTTGCATAGTTTACATTGCGTCATGCGTCTTCCGCCGCACCGCACCGCACCGCGCCGCCGTGTCGTACTCGCACCGCAAATAGATCGCTGTCGGATCGGACATCTATTTCTCAGGGTAGACCTACGAACGCGCAGAAATGGCATTTGAAAATTAACCGTTGAATTTTTCTGTAACAACAGAAAGGGTTACTTACAACTTCAAGTATTTTCAGATATGTACCTATTTATTTTTTAAAAAGGTTATAAATAAAAATATTAATGGGATAAGAAATAATATTGATAGGATAAAACAGTATATTGTATGAGATGTCTCATAAAATTATGTTTTAGATAGTTATTTGGTATCCGTAGAGATAAAGAATTGTAATTTGTATCATAATTCATAACAGAAGCTCGTTGAAATCTTTTGTATGAATATTTAAATAGAATCGTAGCAGTGTTTAACTTTACAAACATAATGAGCTTTTATACTTCAGCCATATTTTATGCGAAAGTAAATAATTAGACCTCTCTGTTTAGTTATAACTCTACATCACACATTCAGAAGCCACTGTTTTGATTGGGTCCAGTCTACAGTGAACGGTGGCAGAAACTCCATACCAACGTTATGTCCACACCTTTGTTCAAACATACCTCACATCCTACTAACTATCAGGGACGTATCAAGCAACATTTAACCTTATTTACCACAAGATTAAATTGAAAATCGATTGATAATTTTCCTCATAGCGAAATTCCCAAGTTATATCTGGTTCGTTCAAGCACTGTAGGCACTTCAGATAGTACCTTAGCATTAAATCTCCTTCATGATGTCCGGCTTTGATTATAGAACTGGCCATAAACGAGCTACAAACTTTTTCAGATATAAAAATAGAATTCGGATTTCAAATGTTCCAGTCAACATCTCTATCAAATAGAACAACCTATCTCACAAAATAAGCATATGAATAATTAACCCTATGACACCGATTATTAGGGTTGTTTTTGAATGGTTTGTAATGGATATCGAAACTGCATGGAAATGTAATTTGAAATGGAGCATTGACTCGTATTGTTTTGAGGCTATTTTGGATTCAAATCGTTTTGAGTTAATTAGGTGGGCTGTTGTGAAAACATGCTCGGCTGCTGGTCTGGTTTGGATGGTATTTAATGCCTGAAATAACAGAAATTCATGCTTCCAGCGTGGATTGTGTGGATTATTACTGAGAAGGGTTTGATTTCCAACAACCAACATTTTATATAAATATCAGCAAATTGAGAGTACCTATCTAAACAAAGTAGGTACTTCTTTTAGGACACTTTCATGATATCCAAAAACAAATAGGTAGGTACTAAAATAGTCATGTAAATTTTACTGACATGCGTTTTCTGACAATGTCATAAGAATAAATGCCCATTGACAATCATGCGCATACGCATTATCTTCAATATCACAGAATCTGAAAATCGATTTGTTTTTCTCAAACAGGCATAATATATTCCCTCTACTTTCTAAAATTAAGCTCAATTTTGATTGAACGCAAAGTCTGATCGAAATAACATTAGTATACTGATATTTAAATCTCCGTCTTTATTTTTCTAATGGTAATGCTCTGTTGAAATCACTTCATAAATATAACATCGTTTGAATTTGCGACTTTCCACCTCAGTAATAAGGTGTAATTTCGCATGTCGTTGAATTTGTTTTTATTAAGTTGGTGTTATGTTCAGCGGAAGCGGCGAGGGTGGAAGCGTTTAAAATTAGAAGGAATGTGCAACGGATGAGCGTATGAGGTGTAATATTGCAAGCATGTTGTTTTGTTGGCAGCACTGCTATTTAAACGCGTTCTTGGTAATTATTGAATTAATTATGTTTATGTTGGCAGTGCTGTTTATTTTATATTGGCAACTTGTAGAGTGTATTTCTTAAATACGAGTACGATACGATACCTAAGTATTATTGTGTCAAATGAATTTACAATTTTGCTTTCTAAAATAGGGCTTATAAGTTAGGTTTAGTTATTTATACCACTAACCTTGTTAGTGGTTAAAAGATTATTGAAATGTTCTCGTTCCGCACTAAGTCAATTACACCTCTAAATAAAAAAGTACGTGAGTGTCGTGGAACACTCGGTTGGAACGAACCAAGAGTAGGTATTTTTCTATATTGGGAATTCAAATTCATATCAAACGCTCTTCCGTACTAACATTGTAACAATCTATGGGCTGTTCGCAGCTGCGCACTTCGCACTGTGACGATTTCGTGACGTGACGGTAAAATGGAACGAAATTTTTCTTCAAGCCCCAGCCTGTTTTTCTTCGATACCGTCCGTAAAGGAACTTCGTTCCAATAACTAGGCAGTAAATTGATCAGAAATTCCATTACTTGTGTAGATTCTGGTTACTAACAAGAAGCAATAAACCTCCATCGATCATACGATTGTCACTGACAGGGTAATTGGGCTCAATCCTTTATTCGGGCAAGTCACGTGATCCATCATTTATGTACGGTCTCTGTAAATGCATCCTGATTTAAGTCTGTTACAAACTGTTACTGAAATGCATTTTAGGTAACTACTTATTTATTAAGAAGAACAATTTATTATGCTACTAAAAACTATAAACTAATATTTCATTCATATGCATCAAGTGATTGCCCGATACATCTTATTAATCTAAGGTGTGGAAGATGAGTACTCCTTCACGCTGAAATTAAGTTCTAAGGAGTAATTTACTTTTTATCTCGGATAAAAAAGGGAATTATTCCCGATCACATAGCAGGTGCTAATTGATTAATTAAAATTATCAAACTAATATAATATAGGTGAAAGTTAGTGGGTATATTTGTATGTTTGTGTTTCAATCACGCCTAAACTAATGCCTAAATGCCACGCCTAAATGAACCGATTTGGATTAAACTTCGAAGAGGTGTAGATAGTGACATGGAATAGCATATAGGCTATTCAAAATATTGGTACGATGCGGTAATTTAAGCTAGTCCATATCCATACTAATAAATAAATGTGAAAGTAACTCTGTCTGTCTGTCTGTTTGTTACGCTTTCACGCCCAAACCGCTCAACAGATTAAGCTGAAATTTGGCTTAGTTAAAAGTTGTATCCCAGGGAAGGACATAGGCTACTTTTTATCCCGAAAAAATGACTACTAGCGTAGCTAGTAATTTATAAATTAGTAATTAGTAATAGATGGTGATTTTGATACAAATATATGTAAAGTTCCATAATTGGGGAAAAAATGACTTTTTGTTATAAAAGTAAAGTAATGTTATTAAAGTAAGTAGTTGTAAGTTGGTGCGGGCGTTAATCAATAAATCGCTGGAGCAAGGAGTCTATAGTCCAGTTGCAGGAAGTGATCCGTCATGGGCCCGGCACACCATCGCTCACCGTTCCTACCTAATGTACTTCAATTGGGTCATGCCGAACATTTTCTACAGTTTATACAGAAGTGTAGCTATTAACCGATTTACTGCGCGATTACTACATGTGACCCCGGCGCCAGACCTAGCTTCAAATGTTTGAACACATGTGGCACGACCTCAGGGCACGACACTTTGACTACAAACTCTCGTGCCACACTATCAAACATTTGTTCAATATTTGTTCAAACATTTGAAGCAGTCTGGCACCGCGGCTTGATAGAAAAGAATGATGCATAATAACAAAAATATAATACCTACTAGGCAGTGCTTCAGAGGACATGTTTATTTGTGTTCAGGCGGCCTAACTAGAGCTCATTGACTGTCAAACAAGTTTTAAGTTTCCTGGTCGAGGGAAAAAAACACTTTTCGTGAAAAATCGGTAGATATTTTTACTTAAATAAATAAAAAAATAAAATAAAATAAGCTTTATTTCCACACTTAAGTAAACGTATATAAAAAAGTTGTAAAAAAAAATTTCATGCTAATTTAAATATGGGCCGCCTGTGGCGGTGAAAGCCTCCTCCCGAGAGCACCATTCCTCTCTATCTCTTGCCATTCTTGGCCATGTTTTCCCAGCGATCTGTATGATATCGTCGTACCATCTTTTTAGTGGTCTTCCTTTTTACTTAGCTACTTTTAAAAGCAAAATGTGCAATATCATTCTAACTCACACAATACGTACAAAACATAAAGCATCTTTACGCGCATATAAACGTTTAATAACCAAATAAAGTTATTAAGCCGGCGCCACACGCGCGAAAAGATCCCTTCCAACTTGCGCCTAAACGATGAAGTCAGCAAACTGTCAAGTTGACAGCGCGAGTATTCTGGATCATCGCGGGACGTGACGCGGGAGCTTAATGCTGGGGAATTGATATCGAGTTGGCTAAGAAATTAGGTGATTGATTGACGGCTTTGCTGACTTTGAACTTTCGCGTTCGTCAAAGCTTGAATCTGCAACAAAAGTATTTTAAACTGCTTTTAAGTTTAGCTTTGTAACCTACGTAAGCTTTCCTCCACTACATAAATCAAAATATACCTAGTACTTCTGAATCAAGAAGTTTTAACAACTTTTCATACAAAAATTACGGCTTCTGAACAAAGAAACCATAAAGCTTTAATAGACCGCCATCATTACCTTGCTCCTTGTGAGGAACACATTTAGTTGAAATAAACTTAATCTATTATTTTAGAATTATTCGATTGAAGTTCAAGTTTAAAAAACACGCGTAAAGACCTAAACATGCGTGCTTTTAACTGTTCTAATTTTCACCGTGATGCAGAATAAGCCGCCATGATTCACAAATACCTACCGTTTCAGCGCAACTTGTCCATCCTTGAGCATAAATAATGTGGTTCATATTAATCACGTTTATTCTGGTGCAGTGGGGCGCGTTCGCGACTAATTTTATTACTAATCCACCGAGTGTGGCGCCCGATTTAGATTTGAGGTACGACATACCTACTTAAACGAATAAAGCATCATTTTGAGTAACAGCTTAAAAACTACTTTAACTGAGAGTTTAAAAAAAAGACAAAATAAGTACCTAAGTAAAATGGAAAAAACATTTATGTTTGATAATTTAAAACTTCTCAATTTGACGTTTGTATGTTTGTATTTCACGTCATAACCAGTGTATAGATTGATGGTCGTGAACATTAAGCTTATTGCCTTTACTTTTAATTTCAAGATCGGCTGCAGCCGAGGGAACCATGATTATGCTTACGTAGGTATATGGGTGTCAACTTACATCATCAATTTATACTCCGACTCCTTTTTCATAAAGAAAACCTCATATTACGAATATGAGCATTATAACAAAGCATCACTTAATCTTATTGTAGTCGCATCAAAAGATTACATTTGACTCTCCAAATCCGTGGGCTATGAATATGACATTTCTTAAGAACAGCCTTTATGTGTGAATATGCCTTAAATGCTACGCAAAAAATACAAGTTGTGTGTTTCCATGACACCACGTATATTTTTGTCGTCGATATTATTTTGTGCTAGATAGCATGCGCAGTTTAAAGTCTTCATCACACAACCTTGGCGCTGGCTTTTAGTATAAAAATGACATTCATATTTTTCATGAAACAAAACCCTGTTTCCGAAAGGTAGCTAAGTCTAAATTAAAATTGTATAAATCGTGTAAGCTTACCACAATAAATGGCAGAGCAATCGCGTAATAAGATACAAAAAAAACAGACGAATTGAGAACCTCCTTTTTTGAAATCGGTTGAAAAGGGTTGCGATTGCCAAAGTGCGGCAGGAGTAAAAGAGAAAAGAGTATAAAGCTTTGTTTTTTAAAAATAGTCACTATGATACAAAACACTAATTAGTTAAGCCTAAGAAAGCAAGTGCGTAACTTCGGTGTGTACAACAGTGTGGTTTTTTTAAAACAAGAAAATGCAAGAGCCCGATTCAAAGCGTAATAGTGATATTTTAGACTTTTATTTAACCAAATCAAAAAGAAATAACGATGTATTAGTGTGTGTAGGAAGGGAATTTTACCAAAAGAGAGTGAATACAGACAGTTCAATTTCAGTTTATGTTCAAAACGATTTATCTTGTCTTTATAATAGGTACTAGGTACTAATATTATAAAACTGCAATTTTAATAATGTTGTTATTTGATTTAACTATTTTTAACAAGTCTCACGCTTTTAGTTTGACTGTACCTAGACATAGAGACCTTGACATACTTTGTTTAGTTAGGTTCTTTTGCTTCTATGTGGGTTCAAACAGAAATAAAAAAATACGGTGGGACGAAACGCAAAAAAATATTATTATTTTCGGCTTTTGGTATGAACCTGTGGGTCGAAAAAGAAATACACCGTCTTGAAGCAATGAACCCGCGCCGGAAAGTGACAAAGAAAATATTCTCTACAGTAGCGCTTTGAATAGAGCCTAATGCGCCAATTGTTGCGATACTGCGGCGATGTGATCAAAATGTTGTGATCACTATTGTAAGAGCGGCTTTTGTAAAACGTAGGGCTGTCACTATTAAATGAAATGAAATGAAATGAAATTTATTTGCCAGAAGCATGGTCATCATAAATAGCTGGTAGTCAATAATTGAAATTGATATAATTGGTTTCACATGCTTCACTGTAGCTACAGCATGCAAATACAATTAGGTTCTATTAAAATTAATTATTATTAAGCGCTATTCAATTTAATTTTGTCAGTTTCTGACTTTAAAAAACCTGCTACTTAGTTTAATTGCAAAATGCTTTAGAGAGTGAATGCTGTCACTTTTAAGTCAGTGAAAATACTAATCACAAGACTGTTAAGACATTCTCAATTATTAGCATCTTCAGTATTTTTGAGTGTAAGTTCAGGCAGTCTATCAAAAGATACAGCGCCGGGAGGCTTAGCATACAGAGAATAAGATACTTTTTCTTGAGAGTTTTGTCACGTTTTGAAATGCCAAACAAAGAATTTTCATAAAGTGTTTGCAAGCGATTTCATACGATTTCAGATGGCGCCAAGCCAATTGATAAATCGTGCCAAAAATGCAGTGTTCTTTTGCTACCATTTTACTAAAAAAACTGATTTAATAATAGCACAAACAGTTGCCCTATAGAATTATGGATTAAATATCAATATTGCGACTAGATTGAGTGCAAATAGTGATAATAAAATGATCATTATGAAGTTGTATTATATGTGCCAGCCCTACGAATCCCTGAATTTGTGAATTTAATTGAGTGTGAAGTGAATAAAGGAACAATCAACGGCGATCGTCTCCTGTCAAATGAAGTGTCAAATGACGTAATAGCTGTCACGGAAGCGGCACAGAAGCAAAGTGACGCAGTCAGCTGGATGACTCCCTTAAAATGTGCTTAAGCAAAGTACGTGTTTAGTGATCCTTTATTGAGTAGTTTTGTAAGGGGAAAAACCTTAAAAGTACCCAAGGTTAATAAGGAATACTTAAGTATAATAAGTAATCAAACAAGTTTTACCTAAGTGCACTTTTGGTAAAGGTTCAAAAAATGTAACCTAGTGATTATTTTATTATTATTTTAACTGTAGACAAAGAAATCCTCATCGCTATTTATTTCAGCTAACAAATTACCTACCTACCTATATTAGGCCTTTACATCTTTTAATAGATGATTTATACAGCGTCAGGAGGCAACCTATGCTTACACTTAACGGGACGCTGTAGTGCCTGGGACATTGTTTAAGATGGAATAGGCTTGCCCATCCTCTCAGCTTAATCAGCCTGACCCACAGGAAAGACAACGTCAATACGTGTGGAGCTGACTAAGCTGCGGGTTTCCTCACGATGTTTTCCTTCACCGTTAAGAGCTCGTGTTAAAGTGCATATAAATTTTACGAAACGAAAAATCCATTGATGCACGGCTGAGATTCGAACCCACGACCTTCGGATTGAAAGTCGAGGTTCAACCCCATTCGACCAACACGGCTCGCTAGCTATTTTAAGTAAGTCCCATACAAATTAAGCATAGGTACTTTACGAAAATACTCATAAGTATGTTAGGTAGGTACTATCAAAATTGTAACCCTCAATTACTGACGTCCAGAACTCGACCCTATTTAATGACTTTATGTCATTATGACCTTCATAAAAAGATTAACCCTAAAATGCCAACTCTTCGTATAATTAGGAAATTTTAACATAATTAAAATTAAAATTTTGCTAAATATGTCAAAGCGTAGGTACTTAGCGACGTAAAGTAATTACTTAGCACCGCGCTGAGATCGAGAGGTCACAGGAAGGCAGAAAGAAGCTGGTTCCATTAAATAAAACATTATCTTCGCAATCTAAAAATAGAAAAGTTAAAACGGTTAAGAAATTCATTGGAGGGAAATAATTTAAAAGTTCTCTAATCAACTTACTACCTGTCACATAAGGAAAATAATAACTATTCGTAACCGTCATAATAATTATGATACGCAATTTTGTTTAGAAATGAACAATGGAAATCAAAATAAAAGTTTCGTTTAAGACTGATTTTTTCACATTGATCATCAGAAACAGAATATTTTGATTGCATACTATTATACAGACATACCGTTTTATCGATCGAAACAACGAGCATTTTACTTCCTGATAAAAAAAATACAGTTTTTTTATTCATAAGCCAATTCTTCATTCACTGTGAAAGGTTGAGTTTTAATTTGATAATTTGAAAGTACGCGTCTGATCCCGTCTCCCGAGCTTTGCGGCTTTGTCTTTGAGCGGCGCCGGCCGGCGGGTTAATGCCATTAAGGCTGATCCACGGGGCTCCACAAGCCTGGTGAGCCCCTGGTGATGAAGACCTTTCAACAGATTCTGTCAATATTCATAACCATTTGTTTTTGTTACTGAATCATTGTGTTGGCCGAATGGGATAGTTTCATTTCCTCGTGATTGCACAGTATGATAGAAATTAAAAACACCAATTTTCGCTAAGATTGGTAGTCCGTCACAAACGAGACGGTATTAAGCAGGGTTGCCAATGCTCATGTGTAAAATACCCACCAACCGCGGCCAAAATCCCCACATTTGGTGAGACAAAAACCTGAATTCCCCACAAATTCCCCACAACAGCTTGTCTTTAAAAATAATAAAATCTTGATCGTTTAGTCCTCCTTTATTTCACTAAACATTACGTTTTGAATGGACGTATTCATTCAAGTTACACAAACGTTTTAGTGAAAAAAATCTGAACAGTTTTGATTATTCTGTAAATACTATCAATACAAATACCTATGTACATGAACAACGAACAATACAATCACAATAATATTTTTTATGGCTAGCGCAACAAACTGTCAATTTTCAATAAATGATGACAGTAGACACGAATCAATTTATTTATTGTAAGGCTCGACCTGGATACAAGCTCTTTTTCATTTTATATTGTAATATTTACATAGATATTTTGGCTATAAAGTATAATATTCCAAATTCACTACATCAAGGCATTCCCCACAAAATCCCCAATTGGTCTGAAATTCCCCTCGTTTTGGAGAATTCCCCACCAATTGGCAACGCTAGTATTAAGTTAAACTTTCACGCATGGTTTAATTAACCCTCATCCTCGCAATAAGCATGATGCGGAAGGGCGTACATTACCCAAGTTTATGTAACTTTGACGATGTGATTACTGGTGGCTTCGGGTGGAACCATGATTGAGGCAAGTAGCAATGTTTTTCAGGTCACTTCTCGATTTGAGATCAGAATTTAGTGGTTGAGTTTAGAAAACTTATATTAAGTTACATACAATTGCTCACTCTGCTTTTTTTAGGACTGAGAAGGGATATAATATAATATTAGGTTCCGGTTAGGAAAATAAATGTATTTAAGATCTTTTGTATGTACCTGGAATTATTAATAAATGATTATGATTATGATTATTATTATCCACTCTTCCTCGTAGGGAAAAGACAAAGGGGGGGCAAAGACCATGATTTACACTTACGATCCTGAAAAGCATTCTATTATTTTCTATTAAAAACACCATGGTTGTATTATGTTGGGTATATTTATGAAATTCTAAATTCAAAAAACATACATACAGCCGAACATAGAACCTCCTCTTTTTTTTTGAAGTCGGTTAAAAATGAAACAGATTTTCTTCCATTTTTGTACGTATTTGGAATTTCACTACACACATGCATTTAGTTTAATGAGCTAAGTACAAATCCTGTTGGCACCCGGAAGTGCTGTCAGTGGGCACCGGATACGTTCTGCTCGTTAATGCTTTACGATGGAAGATGGCGAACAAAATGCCTAATTACATGAAACTTAGGGTAACCACTAGTTTGCTCGCCGTAGAGAAAGTTTAGCCTTAATATGATTTTTCCATAAACAATAATTTCCGATTCTATGTTAGTTTATTTTAGTGAAAACATTGATCAACATTGTATACTTACTTAAGTCTAGCTAGTCTTCTTTCTTGAATGATAATAATAAAACGTAATTTTATACTTTTACTCCAAAACACGACAAAACCATTAAAAAATGAATCAGAATTTTGAAATTTAACGAACTATATTCAAACTGAGTTAACAAACACCGCAACTTTATTCGACACACAAACTAAAATGGCTAACATAAAACATAAACATAGATTTCACGACTGTATGTATTCGCAACTCATCAAAGCACCAACCAATTTCTCTTGTAGGTAAACTATTCAAGCGCTCTTCTTGCTCTAACTAAAGATAGTTTATATGCAAACAATCCACACAAATTATAGAACTTTACGATCGAAAACACAAACAAAATAAACTCAAATAGACTGAAGCGTGATTTGAAACACAATAATTTGTATTTAGTAAGCGCGTAAACTCGTAAATGTGATGTAAACAGTTGGTTGATTGACTCGTTCGGCGGATGTCATAAATGTGCGCACTGGACCACCGACTGCGACTGTGTGTAGTGTAAGCTTAATATAATATAAGTACGTGTATGTTAGTGTACCTAAAGATAATAGCTTCTTAAAACCATCTATGGTACCATAGCACTTAAGACACGATATAGGTACAGTCGAATGAAAAAGAATAATCTCACGGTGGGATGAAGATATACGTACAATAATGAATGAATTAAATTAGCGTAAAATTGGGTCGAGAATGTTCCTTGGGAAATAAGTCTAGTTTTCGTCTCTGAATTCTATTATTTCAGTACAATTCTTCTAAGCCGTTTCTGGATAAGAGAAAACTAGACAAAAACTTTCATTCGGGATAGTCAAGATTCGACATAAGTTTCCCACTTAAATATCATCATACTAATTTAATCTATTTTCTCTTGTTCACAGATCACAACGGATTTTCCTGTGGTAAGTTATATTAAGGTTTTCGCACGATCCAGCAGAGCCGAACGCGCCGAACTGTCAATTCAATAGAAGAAATGCTGAGACGTCAGTAGCTAGCCGCATTTTCTGACGTCATCAGTATTTTTTGTAAGAAAAATGACTGCGGCAAGTACGGCGCGGACAAATGTGCGATCAGCTTAACCTCTATCAATTCAGATCCACTAGATTATCAATTGCACAATGCACCCGATTAAAACATAAAAGCTTATGGCGTGTGTATAACCGCTACAAATCAGGCTGTTTGTTACCTTGACAAGCGGTGGGCGATGTACATCCAGCCTTAGCCATAGATTAGACGAGCGATAAATTCAGATGCGCCACTTGATTGCAAATTGAGCAGAAGGTCTGAGGAAGCGTGGGTGAGTTACAGTAGCCTTGTTAGTTGTACTTTAAGGCTTATTTATTTAGTGAAATATTGCATACAAACCTTTATTGATTAAATGTACTCGTAGTTCTACCATTAAATTCTAAGTTTGTATAAGAAGAAGAAGTACCAAGAAATAACTGGATACTTTTTATGATTGATCCCACACTGGTTATTGCACCTATCATACTTCTGATAATGGTAAAGTAAAAAAAAAACCTATCATACTTCTGATAAAGTACAGGTTGGGTGACTAGAAAACAAACGTTTCGCAGACTTTTTACACTTCACACTAATATTGTAGATACTTATGTTTGTAGGTTTGTTACTCCTTTATCTAAAACGACTTAGATAAAAATTAAGAAAGCTAACACATAAATACAGTCACCAACCGGCACCTACACGAAGCACGCCGTTCAACTGTGGTTACTTTATTGGTGACGTTTACAGGTTCATATTCTACATCTTATTCCAAAAAAAAGTGTTCCGAAAATCGGTAGCATCTGTTATCGTACTCTTTGTCAGCAAGGTGACAATGGCAAAGTTAGCAAAAGCTAGGACATGCGCGGGCGCCGGTGTGGGCGGCGCATTCCGCGTTTATCTCTGCGCAGGCGTACTTTTTATTGGTCATAACTCAAAGTCATAGAAAAATAGCTTTAATGTTTTTACTAGTAACTATAAATTAAAAAATACTATTTTTGCCGTTTCGATTAACGTTTTCTCCCAGCTTGAATTATACTTATTGCAAGAAAAGTGTTCAAATGACTAATTCTTCTTTAAAAACGAAATGAATTAGGATCACGACTATATTGCCGAGGTACGGTAGAAGTTCTCCCAGAATTGTTGATCGTGTCCCAAGCGATTAGATCGTGGGACACTCGGATCGCACGCGGTCAGAATGAGAGCGTGTCATTAGCATACGCAATGCCCAACCGAGGTATTTGCCGAATTCCTAATCAATCGAGCAGTGTGAGCCCAGAGTGATATCCTGAACAATCTGCAAGTTCCGAGTTCGAAACCCGGCCGTGCATCAAAATTTATTGTGGTTTACAAGAGCTTTAAACGTTGAAGGAAAACATCTTGAGGAAACCAGATGACTTATTCTGATTGGCAGCGATGCATTGTATTGGGGGAGTGTCTAACAAGAATATTAGCCTCTACTTACGTTGCCAAAAAATTATCTAACCTACCTCATACATTATGGAATACCTACTATCAGTAGATTTTTGTACAGTGGAACAAAAATGTGCAGATCATGCATTCATATAAATTATCATTAGATAATTTAAGGATTTATTCTAGGCCGTTCAAAAACTTTTTTTTTCGTTTACTCTACTTTTTATTTAAAAGTCCCACCAAAATATTGAGTCACAGACAATACACCCGCCCACGCAGCAGTAGGTGGTCGACTTTCGCCGTATACTGTACCTACAATGCCCACCATTTACAAAACAGATTGTATACCATGTACAGGGTGTAGTGAAATTACTCTCTATAGTTAAACTTAAGTTTAATAATGACAAAAATCTAAAAGTTAAAATAATTTACGGAACCATATTTTATAATGATAATTGTCATTATAAAATGGTCATGGTTCCGTAAGTTATTTTCACTCTAAGATTTTTTGTTGTATAGTGCACATCGAGCAGGTACATACCAAAGTGAGATATTTACAAAAAAAACTTTTGGAAATCAATATTTCAAACAAAAAAACACACCCAGTATTATTATGTATGAGCTATTTGTATGGCATAATGTATGAGCAGATGTGACTGATTGGCGTATGCTAACGGTAGACAGTTCTTCGAAAGGTGACTCGATATGGTAATAATCTTTGTCACTAGCATTCGTCTGCTTTACGTATTCAATTACTGGTTACTTTGTAGTAATTTCAAGCATGAGTGTCAGAGTGTCAGATGATTCTGTCTCTAGGTATTTCGTTCAAACCGATATTCAAAAAATCATTGATTCGAACTCTTGATCTCAGGCACTTATTGCAAACCTACATCTTCCAGAGTGGGCCAATGCAGCCAAGGATAGGAAAGGAGCACTTGCCCTGGCAGTGGGACAAAACAGACTGAAATACTTATATAAATTATTGACCCTTGACATTGATATTATTCACCAAGTAAACACAAGTAAAGATATACCTAGTTATCCCAAATTGCAAGCAGCTGAGCAAGCCGCGGGTTCGACTCCCGTGCACTTTGCGCGGCTCGCTTAGGCGTGCGGCGTACCCTTCTCGAGTTACTGCCAGGGTTGTCATCTTCGTGTGGGTGTCATAGAACTTCATCTTTCGATTCGGGGTAGAATTCTAGTTATATCTGAATGATTCAAACATTTGGATGATTAGTTACCTAGGTACTTCTATCAGGATATGCAGATATGATATGAGAGCACTGGTGGTCTGGTGGTAGTGTTCAAGAGGAAGAATCAAGATATGCGCATTGACACAAGTTCTACAAGGTATAAAGACTATAGCCGTAATCGCGTCAAGCCTTTTCTTGTCGCGTTTAGTCATCGGTGACCTTCAACCAACTTTGGCACCAAAGTTGCCCTCTAACTTACACGAACTTTTTACAGTACCTTTAACACTATCAGTGCCCGTGCCGTACATGATGCAGACCATGCTGCGGCCCTCTCCTTCAGATAACACCGCAGTGAAGGGCAGGCAACGCGTTAACAATATGAATATAGGGTATTTTATTTTATACTAACTTAATTCAGGAATTGGGTTCAAAAAATAAATTAAAAAATATTTATGTAATGATTTTTTTTATGTTATGAAAATCCTGAGAAAATCGATAAAAACTATCCTTTCATTGATTGTTGCTTCTTGTATAACTTAGCCAATTCGTGACGTAGCTGCGCTGCGATTGGTGGAACGTCTGATCTCCTTGAAAATTATTATGCAACAATTCAAAAAAATCAATAAACGATAAATTTTGAAGTGAAAACTTAAATGGGCTTAGGAATTAAATTGATATGGTCGGTCAAACGTCTATTTACAACCCAAGAATGAGGCCCTGTCAGTTTGTGTAGTTTAAAATGAAAGACCCTGTATAATGTTGGCAAGATCCTATTCTCTCAACCCTATCCAGAAACATGATAAGTCGCAATAAAGTCCCTCATCACGCCATCGGCAACAGACTCGATTAGACGTGCAAACACAACGACAGTGCACTTAGCGATCTATTGATTTTATAAATTCTCCCAATAGATGGCGCACTCGGGTTATCAAAGACTAGGTTACTGGGGATAGGTAATGTTAGAGCGAACCAATACTTGGGTCAGCGAAACACATTTGGGGCAAGGATATCTAAGTTGTAGTCACTACTATCTTGGAGCCGAAAAGAGTGAAGACCATATCAAGGAGTCTCCGAGGAAAACATGGTCTGAGTTTTGAACTTTTAAATAGTAGGTAAGTACCGATAATTTATTTAAACCTAAGGTCAAGCTTTCAGAAGATTGAGGACCCCTTGAGAGGTAAACTATGCATGTTAAATCGATATGAACAACAACTAAAATCTTCTTGGTTCGATCTAGCATAAGCCATCCAACGGCTGAAAGCTTGTGAAAATGGATTTTCACATTTTTTGAAGCTTGTAGAAATTCTGCGTGAGAGCCAAGGGTGGTAAACCTACGTAATTTCCTTTACATTGAAGCAGGTGGCATTTTGCCCTTTTTTCGTGTTTTGTCGTTCATAAATGTTTTAGGTAAGTACTGAAGTAGTATCGCAGGTAAGTTATGAATAACATAAAGTTTTTGGAGACTAGCCAAGAATTATTTAAGTTTCTACTTGAACTTGAAAAATAAATATCCCTTTATTATAGTCACCTATCCGACATATATGTTACTCTAGATATATGTATAGGTACATTTTTTTCTATCAACTTATTAACGCGATCGCTGTGTGTTGGTACTTAAGCATAAGTATTGTATTATAGTACATTGAAGTAGTGTACGTACATTGAATATCTTTTATCATTATTGACTGTAATTTATCGTTTTTTAGCTGCGGGTAAAGTCAGGATAATGGTGATGATATTGCCAACACGAAGTCGAAGTGCTAATGAGAATACCCCGCAACGGGACTGGCTAATGTCTCCGGCATGCGCGTGCGCATTGTTTTAGCAACTAAGCGGTTTAGCGGTAACATGATGAGTAATGTTTTGTTATGCTTGCTTAAAGATTATATTATATATCTATCTATAAAACCCAGTCTGCATGGTGTTATGCAAATTCGTGACTATGGGCAGAATCAACCAAACTAAGTAGGTATGTATATGCTAGTATACCTGCGGTCGGTGATTTGAACACTGTTTTTTATCTTTAGTTTAGTTGAATTATATACTTATGTATTTTTAATTTTAATTATTGTTTCGCCTTGTTTGGAAGAAATCGCTTTCAGCTTTTCATAAGGCCGCCCATTGTACTAATTTCGAACGTGTTTTATTTATGTTGTGTTTTGTTATTAATTGGTGTAGAATAAAGTGGTCCTTCATTCATTCATTCATTCATCCGTTTAAATATTTATAAATAAAATCTATGATAATTTAGCCTTATGTATTAACCGTAGTGTAAGTCTTATTCTGCGATAAAATAAATAATTACTTAGAAATTATTAAAAACCGCAAAAAACGAGAAGAACCAGGGCAACAAACACAAGTTTGGAGCTTAGCTTTCATTTAAGTACCTAAGTAGGTACTATAGGTAGCCTATAGGTATACCTAGTATTGGTGTCGATTCCAGTGTTCTAAAAAACGTAAATGAACGTATTTGTCTTCTCTATACGTATTAAGTAATGGATATTCTCTAGCAGTTACGAACACACCTGAGCTCGTAAACTGAACAAAGGCATTGCTTTCTGGCTGCACCCATCTTTACCAACTTTCATTAGCCAACAGATGCTTACTTTATGTGTTTCTAGCTTTCTAAATATGTTTCCGGGTGCTAGGCTAGTGGCTAGTGCTAAAGTCAAAGTCAAAAAGCATATAAATAGGACCACCTGGGATTACTTAAAATAGTCATACGAGCTAGGTGAGCTACTCCTGTTGCTTCGCGATTAACATCGTGAAGAACCAAGAGAACAAGCACGGTTTGGAACCTAGCATTCTCTATAGGAGCAAAATGCTTCCCCACACCATTAAAACGGTTTGAAAAGTAAGAATTTATAACTATGTACCTACATATAAGTACATGTTATAATATTATCGGGGATATTATTTAAGTAAGCACTCAAGTGTGGGTACCTTTAGTTATGAAATTATTAGTATTTTTTAGTTTTAATCAGATTTCTCATGACCTTAAACAAATTAATGTTTTACTCCTGTTTCTTAGAATTACTCATCATGAATACTGACGCACCACGTCTGGCAAGTTGTAACACCGATTAATCCTTGGCAACACTGTTCGTTTGTCAAACAAAAACAAACAATAACACAAAAGATTTAAAGTCTAAATTCGTGAATTGTTAGTGTTGAAAAACTAGCATCTTGGTATTCAATTTTAATTTCGATTGCAAATAAAACTGTCAACATGTCAAAATATTGAAATGTATGAGTTTCTTGAAACTGACAAGAGTTAAGAATATTTAGAAGTGGCATTTAGAAAAACATCTATACTTAAAGCTTAAATATCAGTTAACCAAGTTATATGAAATACCTAATGAGTGTGAATTTAATTTGTGTTGAAATTTTTGTACTTGTATCTTGTACCCGGACCCTGGATATCGTGGAATGGCAAATCTAATCTAGATTCAAAATAACACTGTGATTTCTATACAATCTCAAGTCTACATTGATAAATACATAATTTATAAAGTTCTACGAATGTTTAACTCATTTCAATCAGGATTGTAGATGCAAAAACATACCTCACAACTTGAACAGTTGAAAAACTAACAGGTACGTATTGGAATCGATTTATTTATGTCATTAGGTAGGTATTTTGGCTAAATTTTAACACGGTTTATTTCTGATAGATAAGATTAATATTTCATTAATAAAATGTTATTTCCATCTATTGTACCTTATCACACTGTTGGTACATATCACAATCCATACAAACCACATGTGCTGGCAGTGCGCATGCATCCCACGATATTTCTGTCACCGCGAATGTGTGCGCTGTACAAATTGTTATGCGCGCGCGCTACTAAACGTGTCAGCGCTGCGCCTGCGCGTCCAGTGACACCACAAAAAGGGCGCGTCGAAAATATGGTTCACGCATGTTTTTTAAAATGAGACAGTTCTATGATTCATGAAATAAAAATAAATTACTGCAAAACGTGGGTTAAAAAACAAAATCTCATAACAACCAGCATTCTTTACTGGTAGGAAAAAAACATAAATATTATATCTCATTATGAGTATATTTTTATGTAATTAACCGTTATGATCCGAGGTTATCGACTCGGATTCCGCGAAATGTTATAATAAGTAATCGTTTTGTTTACAATAATATCGATAAACGATACTTTGACTTCTTTGTTTGTTCTCGTAAATAACGAATCTCTGGCGATAACAGAACCCGGAGTGAAGTAGGGATACTTGGGATGAATGCAACTACTTACCTAATTAAATACTTATAATAAACAATTGATAAAGTTTGCGAAACTAAACATAAAATTAAAATGGTGAGTGAAAAAATCTTAAAATTTTCGTACTTACTTCCAATTACCAACATTGTTTAAAAAGTTTTTTTGCTGGGTTTTATTCATGCAAGTTGAATCTACATACTTAACTTAGGTACGAATAGATGCAAAAATTTTAACGAGAGGAAAAAAGTGTAATTTATTTAATAGTGTATTAATTATTTAATATTATGCATGCCAAACATACTTAATATTTTTTCCCAGAACTGATAACATACGGAAAAAACTAATAAGAACTTCAGTGTCAACTCCTTGCATAAGGACCGAGAGCTAGATGATGATCAAAGTAGGTACCTGTTTATTTATACAACAGTCCAAGCCAAGCGAACTCATCGATAAAAAATGATCAGATATTATTTCTTTATCTGTTAGTTAGGTCATATACATCGGAAACTTTATCTCGTTTTAACAAGTCTAGAACAGGTTTTTTGCTAGATCTATCTGCTTGCAGTATTAGCATATGGAAAAGGCGTAAGATAAGACCTAATTGAGAATCTGCGTATGCGCACAGCTACGGGAAACCACTGGTTAAGGACGATGTTAGGGATGGTCGATGTTGAAGTAAAAAACATATTTCAGAACTTGATATATTTTTAAAAGAAAATTAAAATCAATGCCATAGGAAAAAAACAAATAAGTCATGTTTTGTAAGAAAGGAGGGAGGGAGTGCTGGGACAAAATCTGACAGGATTAGGAAGAATAGGTATTTGCTAATGCAGAAGTTGGACAATGCAGATGAAGGTACCAGCTCATAGTTTCTGTTACCCACGACACGAATGAATGAATGAACACTTTATTGTACACTAATTAATAATAAAACACAACATAAATAAAACACGTTCGAAATTAGTACAATGGGCGGCCTTATCGCTAAAAGCGATTTCTTCCAGGCAACATGATATCATAAATAATAATTGTGGAACCCAGGACAAAAGTATGTTGCGTGTTATTTCTCTGTCGACGATAAACATAACGTAAAACATGTTTTTATAAGAATCTTGAGAGACTCGATGAAAGAACGTCTACCGCGCCTGATGTCCACATTACGTTGATGACGTTCAAATCGTAAGCAACTGCAATGTAGAACCAGCAATAGCAGAGAGCCAACCCTGCCCGTGCCTGTGCCGGATGCAGGCAGTCGAGAAAAACTCACCTCGCCTCGTACTTCTTAGCCGAGTCAGGCTGCAGGCATGTCACGTTACACCGTTTTTGCACCTCGCAGTCGGCTAAATGAGCCTTAGAATAGGGCAAGTATTCATCATAAAGATTCCTTGAAAACTGTGTCGGTTCTATTTAGATCATAGGGCAAGTATTCATCATAAAGATTCCTTGAAAACTGTGTCGGTTCTATTTAGATCATAGGGCAAGTATTCATCATAAAGATTCCTTGAAAACTGTGTCGGTTCTATTTAGATCATAGGGCAAGTATTCATCATAAAGATTCCTTGAAAACTGTGTCGGTTCTATTTAGATCATAGGGCAAGTATTCATCATAAAGATTCCTTGAAAACTGTGTCGGTTCTATTTAGATCATAGGGCAAGTATTCATCATAAAGATTCCTTGAAAACTGTGTCGGTTCTATTTAGATCATAGGGCAAGTATTCATCATAAAGATTCCTTGAAAACTGTGTCGGTTCTATTTAGATCATAGGGCAAGTATTCATCATAAAGATTCCTTGAAAACTGTGTCGGTTCTATTTAGATCATAGGGCAAGTATTCATCATAAAGATTCCTTGAAAACTGTGTCGGTTCTATTTAGATCATAGGGCAAGTATTCATCATAAAGATTCCTTGAAAACTGTGTCGGTTCTATTTAGATCAGACTCTATCAACGTCTATATTATAGATGTCACTGTATGTTGTTACCACGTAAGCAAAGGCTAATAGTTTGTTTCATCAAAGTTAGATAACTAAATAAATGTCGGGGTCACCAGATTGGGGGACTAGGTTGTATTTCCCCAAAGATTTGCAGAGGGAGATCTCCCCTCTACCAAGGCCGAGCCATCTGGTCCACTTGCCTTGGTGGTACTATAGTTGTGTTGGATGGTCGTATATAGGGTAGGTGTTACTGATTCAAGTGCTCACTTGTAAATCGTGAATCCTTTATCTCCATAGTCTTTTACATCCTACGTCTGTAATAATACGTTACCAGTTTCACATAAAACATCACCATTACAATTTGTCCTTCCTGTTTGTGTGGTACTTCCTGGTTTCGCTTATACGTACCTACATGGCCTGTTCAACTCCATGTTCATTATTACTTACTTGGTATCTTAGAAACAGGTCCTTATCAATTAACCTAACTGATTATTGGCATTGCGGTCGAAACTAAAAAAAACACTTACCTTACTACTTATTAGCATTGAAGTTGAAATAAAAAAAAACCTTAGGTAAACCTTAAGATAGATAATTTATTTTCTTAGTACCTTTGTGTGAAAATTAAACTGCAATAGGAGAGAAGAAAGTTCGTATGAGTTATTATTTCCGTCATTGCAAGGACAAGGAAGTCATTGGAGATGATAACGATGATGATGAGTTTAGGTATATTGCATATTTTGATTTCAAGGTAACGTTCGAATTTTAAACGAACAAGCTGTTCAATGAATCATCCAAGAATCGCTTGTGACCCACTGAATTGAAAATTTTCATTGCATTCGCCACCGGCACCGTTCCAATGAAGAATTGAAAATAAATCTAAGCTGAAGAAGTTCCTATTTTATTTTGCAATGCTTTCTTCAATGTTCTATTTAATTTGGAGCTGGTGAAGGAAAACATCGTGAGGAAACTCCCAGTTCAGTCAGCTCCATGATATTCCATCTCAAACAATGTCGCAGGCACAAGCACAGCGTCAAAGTTTCAAAGTGATCCCAGCGGTCCTACTGAATAAATGCTTTTTGACTTTGACTTTGACGTCCCGTTGAGGTTGCCTCCTGATTAAAAAACATAAATAATCTCTGATGATAAAATCTCTGGAACCGCAGTGAGTCAGTCAGAACTTTAACTCATATTAGTATGTTATGTTATGATGTATGAATACGATCGCATATTATCTGAATATGTATGGAAATACAAGTGAGATATTGGAATATTTGTAGCTAGGATACAAAGGGTGAGTGGCACGCCAGGAAGAGCCGTTTGTCATGGAGAAATGAGACTGTTCTCGTGTTATTTGGTGAGATGGGACGTATATCAGAGTCTTTACGATCAGTTGCGGTGTCGAGACTTCTTGAACAATGCTGATATTATACATGGAAATGTACATAAATGTTAGAGAGCTGTTATCAATAAAACGCACAGTTTCTATCTTGAGAAAGATTTGGACTTGAAATAAATTAAGTAATTAAGGCCTAAACTTTGTGTGACGAGAAATAGGTAAAAAAAGTACTTATGTATATAATTAATAAACATTTGCTTCAACGTTTTTAATAAGTTGGTTGTTTTGCAGATGGTGGAATACCTAGCAAAAGTGATTAAATAATTAATTTAAATCTCATAATAACAAACTTTAGGTACCTACACGAAACGAAGTCGCGAGCGCTCCTAGTGAACAAACTCCTTTTTTTATAATAATGCTGGACATTTTCACACAGCATCATCTAGCCCCAAACTAAGCAAAGCTTGTACTTTACTCCTTGGTTTCCTCTTCCCTTGTTTACAATGCTTCTGTCGGAAGTTATTGGTGTCGTATCAACTGCGACTGACGAAGATAGCAGGCTATTCCCACTTCCTGTGTAGTATTGAGATAACGGAATAGGAAAGGATTCGCAAACATTTCTTCGGACGAGTTTTGATTGAGCTTTCTCTATGCTCGAGTCATTCCCACGTTCTTCTTGATGTGTCACTAGTTCTTTCGATAAGAATTACCGTCTTATTACAAAAAATTAGCCGAGTTTAGACTAAGACTAACTAAAAAATTGTCTCTAGAAAAACGATATTTAAATACTCGTACATAGAACGCTTTTTTGTAGTAACAGTTTTGTTTTGACATGTGTCAAGATGGGGTTCAACTTAGGTTTAACGTTTTTGTAATAAGCAGCTTATAGTTTTCTCAAAGAGCTCCTTTCAAGCACTGCATGCAAGAAAGCTTGCATGCACATCAATACATGCATTTTTATTCAAATATTGAATGCCCAAGGTGTAGGTAAATTATTCAAGGAGACCTGCAAATCTAGGTTTCAACACAACCAGTCTAAATTATTTTATTGTTGTTTACTATTCATGAAGTTCGTTTGTTGTTAATTCTAAACGAATTAAACGTTCTGCATGTCTATACTATATATTTAAATATTAGCTCAATTGGATTAGCAAGTAAACTCAGTAGAAAAGCAGTTTAACCGTAACCAGAATTGAAAACTATTAAGGTGCTAATTCAAGTCCATTGGAATGTAAATGGCGACAGATCACCTGCAATACTTGGAACCTAGAACTAATAGGAGGGCTGTACGGAAATGCATTAACATACAATTGGCTATCATGATCACTGTAATAACGCGCCCTGGCGTTTGCATATTGCACCTGTATTGCTGCATTTAAAGTATATACACAGACATACACAGAGTCAAAGATATAGTTCTGAGCCTGGTAAGTCTTTAAAGACAGGACTCAGGACTGTCTACATCAGCGCGTTCTTACCGTTAGCTATGGTGCTTCGGTAGTGCGAATATTACCTAGATAGAAAACCTTTACGCGATTTCGTGAGAACGAATTTACATAGAGTATATTTAAAGAATGAATAGGCGATAGATTTACATTCTTATACCTAGGTATGTACATAAGATTGGTTAGTACGAGTCAATAAAGTTTTAAAATGAAAAAATCACCTACCAAATTCGTTCTATTTAGTCATCATCATCAACCTATATCTACTGGACGTCACGGTCATTGAGCAATAACAAGTGAACTCCAAGGGGCAATAACGACTGATGTACGACTGGGAGATTGCATACGTGTCTAGACCGAGGATAGATTGCCTACGTCTAGGTTCACATTAAATTCTACGGAGACAATTTATTTCCTGAAATGTTCTATTAGATTCTAGACTTTAGTGTATTTCATCTAGGAAAACCAATCTACTTTATAATAGATCCTCAAGAAAGATTGTTTATACTTTACTAAACAAAATATTATAGGTACTTATGTATTGGAACGAAGTTCCTTTTCGGACGGTATCGAGCATGGGGTTTTTAAAAAGTGGTCGATTTTACCGTCACAACACATACATAGGTCAAAACGTCACAGTGTGAAGTACGCAGTCGCGAAACAGTCCATAGATTGTTACACTGATAGTACTAATATTTTAATATTTGACAATAATTTATTTGACACATGCCAAATTTCAAAGTTATTATTATTATTATTATTATTATTTATTCACAAAAAAAAAGGGGCTTTGTCGCTGAGCGACTATAGAAACTTCGTATGGATTCCACGGAGGTTCCACGACACTCACGTACTTTTTTTTTGAAAATAGGAAGAAGGAATACAGGGAGGAAGAAGGAATAAAGAGAAGAAGCCGGGTAATGAATTGAAACCAGAAGAAACCAAGAAAGAAGTGAAGTGAGAGAGAAGAAGAAGAAGACTGAGTCAAGATGTTACTGATTGGGCGGTATAGCCGCTCAGCGAAAAGCCCTTTTCGTTTTTGTTCATATAAATAAATAAATAATAAATAATGTAACTATTTTTTTATTATATTAGTATTTGACACTCTTATTCTAAAAAATCTTATCTCCTAAACTATAATCCGGATGGGATCGCTTAAAGGGACGTTGAGCACCAAATAACATTTAAAGCCAAACTATGACTCGTATCGTAATCCTCAAATCGGTCCCGTGTTCCAACGATTGTGTCAAGCTATAGAGATTGAGATTACATTTAAAATCATGCTTCTCTACTAGATATTCTTAGTCAAAAAGCATTTTTTTTTATTATTTTTATAGTGTTATACCACACTTAAGTCACATCGAGAAACTGAAATGAAAAGACTTATCAAAATTATTGATTTCGACGGGATTCGACCCGCGATGATACGACGATCCTCCTAAAGCTCATACCAATTCGGCAACGGAATCCTTGTTCGTCGCAGTCGAAATTTTTGCTGAGCTAGGCCAACCCGTGTTCGGTGTGTGTTGCCTTGATTGCGATACGACGAACCATAAAACTTTTGAGGAGTGAAAAAATGGCAAACTGGTGAAGCATTTTAGAGGCATTTTCATGCATAAAATCGTGATCATATTCCGTATTTTTTTTATTTAATAATTATTGAAAAAAATGCAGAATAACAATATGTTCCTTTGGCAACGACTGTCAATTTATTTTTTCGATATTGTCCTTTGTCAAGTAATCGTGTCAAATGTTTTGACATTTGTAAAGGATTTCCCTCGCCTGTCATTGTCAAGCAATCCGATTGACGTTTCTTTCTTCCCTTTTGTTCCCGCGCAGCTTTGACATTCTTTTGTGTTCATTCTGTAGATATGATAATAAGAGTTTTGTGTCACTATTTATAATATTTCGTCATAATCCTATTGTTGGAAGACTTACAGCGTATTTTGGGAACTGTTATCATAGCATTGGGATCTGTCTAAATTAATTTTATTCATAGAATAGATAAGACATGTCTATTGGCAATAAAATTAAACAAACAAATAATCACATTGAAAGGGAAATACCTACCTACTAAAATTTACTAAGAAATGCTGTAATATTCAAATTATTATCATCATTCAACAATATTTCAATTAGTAAAAATATTTCTGCAACAAGTACCTACTTATATCGAAGTCAAAGATCTGATAATCTCATTATCCCATCCAATCCACGCCTTATCGAATCTCCACACGATTTTATGCTCCATCATTATCCACAAAACATGAACACCTCTAAATGTTTGTAATTGTGTGAAACCGGTTCTTAGTGTGGGTGATGGCGATTGATTCAAATCACCACTTAGTACATAATTATTGTGTTGTTATGTTTGTATTGTGGCAACGTTAGCTGTCTACCTGTTTGTCGGTTGAATCATCTAACTGTCTGTTTATGAGTTCTATTTTGTATCTAATCAAATTCGATTGAATTTGGATAGGATTATTACCGGAATAGTAGTTATACTGCATATGGAAAGCACAGTTTCATAAAATGTGTGCACGTGTCAAGTTATTTTATATTTATTTAACAAGTAATTTTATATCTATATAAGTTATTCTATATAATTTTATATCAAGTGTTTTTTGGATGTGGCTCCTACTAACTACCTCTTTGGGTATCCTCAAAGGTTCTTTGTCCCTTATAGACCTCACATAACTTCTTCATTGCCTTTGCGTGATCCAGTTTTATTTCAGTTACAAAATAAACGGTTATTTTGAAAAAAAAATGCTACACATTGTGTTTTAAAACAGACAAAAGCCCTAAAACTAACCACAAGCCTGAAGTTTGAGAATTTCCTTAGCTAATTACTTCCCCAGCTTACGGAGTCAGTCGAGAGTTTGAGTAAAGAAAGTCTCAAGTTAGCGCGCCTGATAAGCCGAGTCGACGATCACTTCAACTGATAGTGTAGACCGGCCTTAGGGCGTGAGGCGGACTAAGATGAGACTGGAAAGATGGGACACTTTCAAGAACATAGAATAAGTTCAATGCATGACAGGAGACTCTTTTGAAGCGCACTTTAAAATCAAAAGAAAACAATCAAAGAAAAAGTAAGTAAGTCATCTTTAGAGTTATATTTTATTACAGGATTTTTTTTTGTTCGCCCGCGACCACGGTTGTTGCAATACAGCCGAAACGTCGGGAAATAATAAAGGTAATACGCGATAAAATCCTGTAATAAAATATAACTCTAAAGATGAATTGTGATCGCGAAAGTTTAAGAAAGACTATAAGTAAGTAAGTTCCTATGAACAAGTGGCCGATTTTGGTGATGGAGTTTTTAGGTCACCTCAAAACCTCCGCCACTAAAATAAGTGACACGACAAGAAGAGATACGCAGGAACAAAGAGCTATTAAAAAGACTTTAAGTTTACTCATTAACACGACGTGCTCCATGAGGAAACTCGCACCTTCGTCACGTTTACCAATCTTTGCCTGTGGATAAGGCTCAAGTGAAGTGAAGGCTCATCTATTCCAGCTACTCTATGCCAGAGCCAGTGTTATCGTCAGCCAGCATCGGGTCACCTCCGGCTGCCATTAAGATCGAGATACAGCCCTTTCCACACTGACCGACTGAACGTTTCTTATGTAAGTTTGCCAGTTTTATTGTTTGTAACATTTCGCCGACTTCAATTCAGGCTTTTGAGCTTTTTTGGACGAGAAAGTTCTGGTATCAAGATTGTTTTATCCGGTAGGAATTACAATGAAGATCAGTTAAATGGTTATATTATTACGTTATAAGTTGGGTACTGAGTAGCTCGAAGATATCGATAACTTACAGTGTAAACAAGAAACAAAAACAACAAGCATTAGAATCTAGACAGTATTGAAAAGGGAACAGCTTGAGCATCTAATCAGCTTCAGATATTTTTTATGTACCATGAAGTACGCTGAGTTGTCTACAGCTCAATCTATAGATAGCTCAACTAATCCAGGTCACTGCTATGCGGTAACGTGCACAAGACGTCGGCAGTACCATGATATTTTGAGCCGAATCAAAAATGCAATAAACGTTGTATGAATCGGCATACAGGACTATGACTTGAGTGTATCTATTTTGAGTTCTGATTTTAGTTCCAAAGGTGCTACTGAAAGCTGCTTAGCCAGCTCGTTACCGATCTAATATCGATACGGACCGAGTCGACCCTAAGCCGATTTGCGACATTGTCAGCGAGTTGTAATTTCGAGATGGCTCGCATGGCTTGGCTTACAGCCGATCGTCTGATAAGTGCCTGATGAAAAATTACTCGAAGGGGTTGGGTTCAATCATCAAGTTGCATTCAATCCTTAATAATAATCCTATTGCTGATGAAGTCGCGGGTACCCGCTAGTATATACATATATATATATTAATAGTCCTCCTCGTCCAACCCGATAATGGCGAACATGTAATATAAAGTGTTGGGCACACGAGGGTCACAGAACGTCAGACAGCCTATTTGATATTTGCTTTCCGTTCCATGGCTACTTTTGCGCATAGAAAAAAACTAAATAGGACCATGACAGCATCCTCCAGGTCCGGTAGGTATACATTTTCTCAGATCTTTATATTTAAGTATTTTTAATTTTTTTATTTAGGTATTTTTTTTATGATGACGATTTTTACTTAAAGATTTCCTAATACATATTATTTGGTACGTACCTTTACCTACAATTAGGTGACAGGTTGCAAGACCATCGCGTCTTTTCACGTCGTCATTAGTCACTTGCATTAGTTTAAACGTTTAGTCGATCACTTATCATTGGAAACAGCAGATCGATCGACATTAAAACTTTCAGTTCACAGCATTCCATTCCTCAAGACCAGGCTTCGTAAATTAGACAGTTTAAAGTTAGGATAGGTATCTAACTGCACTGGGATAGTTTGCACTTACTGCCTGGGTTTTAATGTCTGGTTTACGTCTGTTTACTGTTTGTCATTATTATAGCAAATACTACATCATCAAACTTAATAGTAATGGGTTAAATGGTAGGTATTTCAAACGTACTTTAAAAAGCATTGAAAATATCGATGAATAGATTGACAAAACATTTTATTTATTTTAATATAAGAAGATCAATAAGTCATAACATCAGTAGGTAGGTACCTGAGGCTCCAGAGCGTATCATAACGTGAACTAATTATTCTATAACTCTATTCTAACTAGGGTAAGTACTTAATACTCGTAATTCCTCATCCATGATATCATCTGGCATCATAAGAAATATTGTTTACACCCGATAATCGGACTCGGAAATAATCATAATCTTATGAGGTTTCCGGCTCATCCTTTAATCAGGACTTGGAAGCCACCTGAAACTGAACAGACCACTGTAAGTAGGATCTAGTTCTTGAAATTGGCTTGCAGACATACAAAAAAGTGATTAAAATCTCTTGTGAGTAGGTAAAAACTCTCCATGAGGTATTTTTTACACTTGTTGACATGAGGTATTTTTTACACTTGTTGATTTGATCTATACCCATATTAAATTATTTCTACGCCGATTCAAAAATATATTTGTGATGACAAAATGAAATTTGTTTCTAAGGGCACTAAAGGTTAGTAAAACAGATGGCATCGTCGTAAAATCGGAGATATTCAGGAAGTTACAACACAGTGTAGAGTTACCCTACACATGCCGTGTAACCTGAGAGCTACCGGCCAATTATCTGCTAAGTTAAAAGTGTATACATTAGCACCTTTTATTTTAACTATTTAGTAAAAAAATGGTGGGAGATCGCCAGTGATTTGAGGGAGTCATTTGCCAAGCTGCGGGACACAATATGTTCATGCCGTTGGTACTAGATATTTGGAGTCCGTAATAGCCATCGCTACTTTGAGCATACCTACTCTAAATTCTTTTACAAGTTACTTTTACTAGTTTTACATTATCCCTGGCTACATCACAAGCTATGCTGGCTGATACAAAAATAATATTAGTATCGTCATCTCATTCATTTCCCACGCAAACACAAAATGGCAACGCATTGTCTCACAAAATGGCGGAAAGACAACTAACAATAAGCATTGGCGGCAAACAGCCTGGCGGGCTTTTAACGCTAAGTTTTAGAATAGAGCCACTCATTCGGAGTTTTAGCGAGGTATCCTGCAGGTTTCCGTATTTGTGCAGTGAGTATGCTTCATTCAATCGCTTAGAGTAAGATAGTTCCAAGAGTTTTTAGAAACATCGGAACTTTAGGTACAATAATGGGTAGGCATCTTCTACTGAATATTTTGTTTTTTCCTTAATTTTTTAATTTCCTACCTACTTAGGTAATCAAACAAGTCGGCAAATAATCAGTTTTACGTGATAAAAACTCTAGAATAATTCTAGATAGTATCTCAGCATTCACAAATGAAATGAAATGAAATGATTTATTAAAAATAGATAGAAAGCTTACAGAAAAGTCCAAAGCGCTTAACTATCGTAAATGAACATAACTTAAATATACTCTTAAATTGTTATATATGGAGCATAGACTGTCATTGAAAATGTCGATATGCTGGAACTCGTGGAGAAAATTATTTAGTAGGTTTAAAGCACGTAACAAATGTTCCCAACCACCACATTGATGGGGAATGTTGACAATTTGTATTCCCAACTACCCCACTAGTGGGGAGGCTATTGGGGTCGTTGGGAATAAACCAAATGTTAGAAGATAAATTCGTTTCATATGACCTAAATCCTATGTCAAAGTAGATTTGACATCGCTAAACTGCGCAAAACTCCAACCACGGAACTAAAGTGATTACAACTTGACAGCGAAGTGGGCGATTAGGCATGCCAGTGACACGGCCCGTACTAAAGGTGAAGATACACTAGACTTCACTAGAGCTTTCATTTTTACTGAACATTCTAGACTTTGTCAATGCATGCCAGCATGCACTGGTGTTATGGAAAGGAAATTGCCCCATCATTCGACCATTAGGTCGATAGTAGGTTCTAATCTGGTCATGCATCAAAGTTTTGTGTCAAATATGTGCACTATGCCAGTACCTATGTAAAACGGTAAAGGAACACAACAAGATTAAACCGGCACGTTGTAGAGCCTAAAAAGTTCTACAACATGTCTGTGTCAACGAAGACAGCCTCTAGGTATGTGACGCGCTTAAATTCCATACTGTGGTTCAAAAGAAGTAGTAACACGTTATGAGGAAATATAAAATATATTGGTTTCACCCTTTCAATTGTAGGTAGGTCAAATGTACATAGGCGAAAAGGGGCGAAGTCGATCGGGCCGCTTCTTACTAATGTTATAAATCTGAAAGTTTAGAAGTAATGTTTGTATGTTTAGTTCAATCAGGTTTTGGATGGAATAGATATAGATCGTAGCCTAAAATAGCATAAATTTTTAGAATTATAGTTATATTTTTCATGGACCCACTGGTAAATAAATTCAATGGAGTCGTGGACCTCTGGGAATAAGCAAAATATGGACCCAAAATGATAACACAAGTCAAAGTCAAAAAGCATTTATTCAGTAAGACTTAGATCACTTAGAATAGTCATACAACTTAGAGAATCCAGTGTATCTCCAGCATTAGAGGCAGATCAGCTAATCAGAGGGCGACAGCCACCGGTCCTCTAATCAGGCCCGGCTCTAACGAGGTTACGTAATTTGAATTTGTTCAGGATGCCATGGTATGTAGTGACAATGTTACGCATGGCTGCCCTAATATCGATGTGGTAGGCAGAGGCTGGCTGCATTTTTCGCTCAAATGATGCAAAATGTAAGGAGAAGAAGAGGGAACTCTTTTAGTACCTAATAGTCGTTTTGATCGACGAGGTGTGAGGTCATAATGTGGATGATGGCTTCTAGTGGCAAAAATAAATGAACGCTTCTGTGTTTCAAAGAGGACGTTAAATTGTCCGGTTATAAATTCGTTAAGATAAGGCCTGCAGACGGCATTAAAACTCTTTAAAGATACCATGAATGCGAGCGAAGTCGAAGGCTGCAAGGAGGTGCATAACAAAATACTAAGAAGGCCCGTTGTAAATGAAGCAAGCTCTTATCAGCGCCAAATAAATATGGAATAGGTCCATACATTCTCTAACTTAACTGTGACTTCTATGTTCCATTTAAATGCAAAGGTTGCAACAACACAGGCACTTACAGTTTAGCCGCCCGCGGAATATATTCCGATCTAGGGCATCGAATATTTGATAAAACCTAGGACGTGCCTAGATTCTGGATGTGCTATTTTCATTCAGCAGTCTTATTTCTGTCAGACATCGACGTTTAATTTAAGTACAGCTTTTTATGATCATTTTTAACATTTCAGAAATTAACATAAAAGAGCCTTGTCACGGAACCGTTCCTATGTGAAAAGGACTAAGGCGGCTTCATTCTGCCTAAATTCCTAAGTTAGGGATTCTAAAAGGGTTAAATAAAAATACTAAATATTGGTAAACAAATAATCTGATAAGGAGTTTCGGAGACAGCACCTACATACAAACAACCTTTTCCTCGTAACAATATTAGTGTAGACCTGTGTAATTGTTATTTTGGATGATATTAGGATGTAGTGAAGCGCACGCAGCGGCTCGAACACGATGTAATACAACACGGTTCAGTCCATTACGAGATAATTACAGGCTGACAGCGAGTGTCGATTACATCATTAACACTTGTATTATTTACAGACTACGTATTTGGGGATACTATTGTCTCGTTTCACATTGTAAAATATCTCAGCTTTATTTATTAGGAACGCCAACATCTTGTCTAATAAAAAAATTACTTACTTTAATTTTGAAATAATCTTATTACACATTGCATGCTTATTCAATACGTACACTAATAGTTACTTGACTTGAATTTTTTACTATATATATTTTTAACCGACTTCAAAAAAAGAAGGAGGTTCTATGTTCGGCTGTATGTATGTTTTTTTTTTTTTTTTTTTTTTTAATGTATGTACAGCGATATTTCCGTCAGTTGTGGACCGATTTCCAAATTTTTTTTTTTGTTTGAAAGGGTATACTCTCAAGGTGGTCCCATATAAATTTTATTCCTGAGGGTTTGATACTTTTCCCGTAAAACTAAAAAAAGCACTGAACTTTAAGAAAATTGTGGAACGATTTCCAAAATTTTTTTTTTGTTAGAAAGAGGTATACTCTCAAGGTGGCGCCATATAATTTTTTTTCCTGAGGGATTGACAGTTTTCCCGTTACATTAAAAAAACCTCATTCTCACTACACAACACACCCTGACTCACAATCTGAGTCAAACATTAAATAGTTTGAAAGGGTATTACACCCGAGGTGGTCCAAAATATTTTCTTTTCCTGAGGGATTGATAGTTTTCCCCCTTGCTGAACTCCGGTGTGTCCTTTAGTAGGCCTGCCCATGACTTCTCTTATCCTTTCCTACTTAAACTACGATAAGCAGGGTCTTAATGTAGCTTACTATATTATTTACACTCACACTTTTATTTACAAAGTATTTATTTACTTACACTAAAAAGTGAAAAATAAAAATTTTTGAAAAAAAAAATTGAACCGACTTCACAGAACACAAACAGACGAATCTTCTACACATTAAAAAGAGAAAAATAAGAATATAATTTGAAGTCGGTGCCAACTATTCATTTACATCTAAGAAATTCAAAAGAACTTGGGTGCAAAATTGTATCCTGGTACGCTATCGCTCGATTTTTTTTTATAGGTACCTAATCGTATTCACTTGGCACCGACTTCAAATTATATTCTTATTTTTCTCTTTTTAATGTGTAGAAGATTCGTCTGTTTGTGTTCTGTGAAGTCGGTTCAATTTTTTTTTTCAAAAATTTTTATTTTCTTTTTAAGATTTTAGTAGTGACGTACGTATTTTATAAATGATGCTGCCAAAATCTATTCTAGAAAGATTAATTATGAAAGTTCTTCACCTAAAATAATCATGTTTTGACAAAAACTGTCGTAACCACAAACCGGTACCTACGAAATTTTATAACCTCAAAATGTAAACAGTAAATGAGTTGGCTAACCGAATCAGTCCCGCGACCCCTGATTGAGTTATTGTCTGTCCGTCTGTCCGTTATTGTTATTAATTACCTATTTATTGAGTGATACGCCCACGGTAATGGAGACGGAAGGGTTGTCGTGGGTTAGTGGGATCGCGATACAGAGAAAAAATATTAATTTTAGGAAATAGAAAACTTGCCTGCTTTATTATGTCCAAAAGGAATTTACTAATAAGCCTGCTTCATAAATCATAATACGAGTAGAATAGGAAATAATATAAGTCTGTTTAAGATTGAATGCCTAGTTACAAAGTAAATAGAAATAGTGACCTGCCCACTATTTGCTGAAAATCAGGATCAAAAACTGTCAAAATTCATTTCCGCCCCCGCTATAAACCGCTTACGCACCCGCTATTCCTATCACCCTATCCTCTCCCTTGCCAAGAATTGATATAAATAACATTTTGACAAGCTCTGCGAGTGTCGGGCCCCATAAATAAAATAATGGCTTGTAAATTGCGCCGAATGGATTGCCCAGATTGCGTAGCCAGTAGCTACCGATTCGATAGCCTAACTCATTTGTACACTTACTTGCTTTATTGTTATTTGTTGGTCAACTCGTAATCGATTGTTATTATTGTAATATGAATAATAGTCAGGAATAATATTGGTCCGTTGGGAAACATACTTTCACTTTATTTCGCCAGAATACTAAACTTGGAAGCTATTTTAAAATGTCCTCATTTATCGTCACTTTGTATCACTTAGATTTATTGTATACCTAAAGATTAACAAAGTCAATGTTTGTACAGTTCGCCCAACGGATCTAGGCATTCGTGAAGTTAGCCGTTCGTCTGCGCAGAACACAATTTTGTATGAAAAAGCGTACACTGCGCAGACAAACGGCTAACTTCACGAATCCGTTGGGTGCACTGTATTTAGTCGTGTCTCTAATTATCCCTATATATTAAAAAGGTCATGATAGCAAATGAATTCTTAAATTAAATAAGTAGGCACCTACAAACAATAAAACATTGTTCCTAAATTAGATTTGATTGATGTAGGTAATCTAAAAGGTAAAAGCATGCGTATTTGTATCAACTCGTCTGTGATTCATTCCTTATCCAGGAAAACTTTTGAGCCATCTGAAACAGGAGTAGGTACCCGTACCCTAAGTAAAAAGCCCTCTTCCCTTGGGAAATACGTCGCCCTCCGACATCGAACCATCTCTACTGATGCCTTTCGAACGCCACATTTCAACCGCAACGCTATCTACGAGTAAAACCCTCTCGTAATATTCAGAAAGTATTGCCTACTTATAGTACTTATGCCTATATGTCTGTGAGAAATCCATGGATATGTAGATGAGATACGAAAAAAATTGGATTACGGCTATCAATAGTCATTCCCCTGCAATCGTATTAATTAAGTATTTGATTATTGTAATGACTTTTTTTAAGTAAAATTCAATGGTATAGATATTGAATTTACATTCAGGACATTTTAAGATGGTCATGGTAAGAAGGCACGCAGCTTGAACTTCACAATTAAATCTATCACGCGTGTGTATCACAAGTGTATGTGTGTGTATTGCAAGTGTGTGTTGCGAGGATTCGTCAGCCTAAGCTTTTAGCTACTAATGTAAAAAGCGTTGATCCTGCATAGATAAGAACAGAGAAGAATTCCGTCTGCAATGAGTCATCGCGTCGCGTGCGGCCGATATCTCGACTAGTTTACCAGGGCTGTCAGTTTTAACGCGTTTACTGCCATCGTAGCAAACTCCGAAGTAGCGGGCAGCTTGATCATGTCCTTCAATGGCAGCAAGTGCAAATGGAAACCTTCACGCTGCCAATAAATCATATGAACTTTATGAAATAAATTCTAAATACTTACTATTTTAAATTGCTGCTTCTAATTGTATTTGAAATTTAAAAACTTTTGCTAGAGAATACCTAAGTATGTAGGTATAACGTTTGATCTTTATTATTTTTGAATACTTAGACCTATAGCTACAGCTATTGGTCTAGGTTCCTAAGCCAATGAGTAAGACAATGCAAAATAATGCATCACTTATTAGAATTATTACGGACGAAAAGTCACAAACTCCGCTGAGTATAAAACTCGGAAATTCAAATCAGGGCTGTCTACAAGTACCTACCTACAATGGTACCAAGTCACGTTTGGAAAGTTTTTGCGCTTATCTAGCAACAGATAACAAATGGAAGCAGTTTTTTGAGCCGTGTCTGGGTTGTGCCTGCTTTTCATTTATTGGCAACTGAGGACATAAATTATGATAACATTTTACAGATTAGGCTACTGACTGATCTTTTTTACTCTTTGAATTCTTTGGAAAATTTACCATCTCCTTGATGGCCAGGTACTTATTAGACGACTAAGAGAAGATGGGTCCGATTGGCACAAAAGAAGGTTGGCAATAACGAAGTAAAATAACACAGTAACACAATCATGAGAAAACAGAAACTTAGTATATGGTTCTCTCTTTGAAGTTATTTTAACCAAGTCCGATAGTATATTCTCGCTCGCTTCGTGTCCCACGTGTGTTACGCGCTGGTTTTTGTCTGAAGCTTAGGAAACTAAATAACTTATAAATTAATGACATGTAAAAATGGTGTTATCAATAAATTATGTATTTCCATCTCGTGTCTTGCTGCAACATTTATTATTTAAACATTACCTACGCTAAAATGCGGCCATTGCTTTAAAACCTTAAATAAACACATTAGAGTAGTGCGTGTGCAAAGCTAATAAAGTTTTATTACTGTGCAAAAAGCCTTTACATCAGCTATCTCTAGATCATAGTCGTGACAGCCCTGCCCGTAATAAAACTATTTCACAATCACACGATTGCATTATCAGCGTACTTTCTGTTTCATTCGGATGAAGAGAACCAGCCTGGACACGGGACTCCCGTGTTTCCAGGACGCGTCGCAGATTTTAGACTGAATGATTTTAAAAGAATGGTATTCTAATTCTTAATAGGATTTGTCATAATGAGAAAATTAATTTCACAGTGTGCGTGCACTCCATTTTATACAACCACCTTAACTTGCAATTTTATAAAACTTGGTAATTATTTCACGTATAAAATGCTCCAAAAATATTATTTTTCTTTATTTATGCAAAAATTAATTTTCTCATCTGAAATTTTGATGAAACAATCTAATAAAGGTCGTAATATTTATTCAAGTCCCACAAAAACTTGGAACTGTCTGCCTAGGCCCGTAAAATTACTTACATAAGTAAAGATAAAATTCTCTTAACAATTTTTTATAATCCCAAGAGTCATTATCCATAAATTCGAATAATATCCGATTTATGTGACTAAACCTTTGTTTTTAATATTTAGAAACATGATCCTAAACATACAGAATTATTAAAAAACCCACAACATGCTGTCGATTTTATCTGAAGATCGATGCTCTCACTACTGGACATCGTTTGTGGTGTCATTTTTCTTGGTCGATTCAATAAATGTTGGAGAACTTAGTCGATTTTGAAATACATTGCTACTTTTCTTAAACAATTTAGTTTTAAAAAAATCATAGAGAAAAACACAGATAATAATCAATGTTTACATTACACACACTAAAACAATAGGTAATCATAATTTAATTAGATCAGTAAAGTTGTCAGCTTATAAAGTGTAGTTTTTTCCCATTGCTGGGCAAAGGCCTCCCCCGTCACCTTCAGCTTGCACCTCGCGAGCTTCTGTAGTTTCCCCCAATTCTTCCCAAAATAGTTAATAATAGAAATTAGAAATATATAACCGCATATTTACTAAAATACAAAAAAAAAACAGATTTCAATCTTAGAAAATCAGTCAACTATAATTTTAACTAAACAATTCATTCCAAGTTTTAAAGATTTAATCCAGCAATGGTGATGAAGCTTTCCGAATAAGCCGCCTCCCCGGCACTCACGTAGTAGGAGGGCTATGTTTTTCACTGTGTACCAACATTTGTCAGTATCTCGCGTTAATAAATCAGACGATAACATCTGTGTGTGGGTAACATTGTTTTGATATTAATATTTTTATTTAAGGGAATGACATTTCCAAGATCGACAGTTTCTGATGGTGTTGGATGATTGGGGACGGGTTAACTTTTATGTTTGTGACATTTGAAAGCTCATTATTTTGAAGAATCAACCAAGGATAAAAACGGTTGATGTACTCTTTTTGTACACGCACTTATGTAAATATTTTATTGTTTCTAACATTGTTGAATCCATCCCTACTCCATTACTCGGGGCTACCGCGACACAAGCTTTGCTTTGTGCGGGGTCCTGGGTAAATTTTTATTAAATAAATATTATCTTATCTTATCTAATTCTCGTATGCGGTTGATTGAAATGAGGACTCAGTGAGATGAATGCGAATAAATATCGATCATACCTATTTAATAACATACAATCACAAAACACAAAAGATATTGTAGCAGCCATTTTAGCTCCTGAACTCTTGCTAGGATCATTCTTACAACCTAAGGATCAAGAAATTACTAGAGTCAACTAAAACTCCAAGTAGAAAAATTCTTTCTAATCATCAAATTGTAGATCCTCTTGCTTAGCGTGGTCCTAATTAGGAGTTGGCGCTAATTGGAGGCTAGTCTTAGTTCAATTAGTGATATTAATGAGCATATGAGCAGTAGCTCCAGACCACTCTAATTACCGACTTAACAGCAATTCAATTAAAGGAAATGTCTTCCGCGTTAGTTGGTTCTGAATCGCACTACAATTTAGTTTGTTAGAGCAAGGGTCTGGGTGTTAGTAGGTAGGCATAGGTAAGTATTACTTGATACCTACGACACAGGGAATCCTACGGTTGGATCGAAGTCAAAGTCAAAAGTCAAAAAGCATTTACTCAGTAGGACGGCTAGGATCACTTTGAAGGACTATGTAGGTAAGGTATGTAATTGTTGGGTGTTTCAAGTTATGGAACCAATTTGAGAGTACCTACTAAGTACATACATCTACATAAAAACACCCATTCGAACATAAAACCTCCGTCTTTTTTTAGGTCGGCTAGTCATGAAGCTGACTGTACTTTGTTTAACAAGTCAAAACATTTATTATGCTTCCCTATGGTTACACACATGAGACAATGAATGGTTTCGAAGTAACGTAACACTCATGTTTAATTAAAACGACAATTTGCCTTTCGCATACCCTAGACCAGACACAGTCTAGTCTAGGTTTCAACACAGTACATTATTACCTGATAGCATAATATCTTCAATATCCACAAACCAAATCCCACCCAAATACATCCAAATAAAGTTTATTTTCGTTTGGCAATAGTGGCGAATTTTCTTGTCACAAATCAAAGCTATCTTTTTCTAATATGGAGCCTATTGCATTTATTATAAGGTTGTATTTCCTTTGTTAAGCTAAGTCTATTTAAAACAGTGCGGGGTTAGCGAGCTTATCCAAGCTGACAGAATCAGTTCCTAATCAGTTGATTTAAATTGCCCGAGGTCGATAACACCTTTCTCGACAACTGTTACAACACTACTTACGTCAATACCCAGTGGCGTAGCTACCGAATGGCTAGGCGGTGCAGTGCACCGGGGCCCCCAAGCTCAAGGGGCCCTCGGACTCTGAGTCCCGAGAGTCCGGAAGGTTTTGTTCTTCGGAAACTATAGGTATGATTGTTTTGAAAATAAAAACAACTGCATTATTCGATTTTTGAAATAGTTACCCAGAAAATGTCGAATCAAATCTTAAGTTTAAAAAAAAAACATTTACATTTAACCACACCCTGCATATTTTGACTTGATAAAACCTAAACCGTTCAGCTAGGGCCCCGGTTTATTTTGCACCAGGGTCCTTGGCTACCTAGCTAGGCCACTGTCAATACCTAGTCAATCACTCGACTATATTTGAATGTGAGACAAGATCACCACGGGCATCATTCAGATACCGTGGTGAACCATTAGCGTTAATCTATCTATCTATCAAATGTTCAGACGTTTCAAAGTGATCCTAGCGGTCCTACTGAATAAATGATTTTTTACTTTGACTTTTTGACTCGGATAGGTAGGTTAAGTATAGTTGTTTTCGCGATTATGTCACACCTATCTCTGAAAAATACTTTCTTTAGTTGTGTAGATCAATTAATAGCTGTTAAACTATTTTTACTGTCTTGTTAATTACTGACGAGACGACTGTTGTTGCGAAATGATGAATGGGATCTACAATGTGTGCTTATAGTGCTGGCATTCGTTAAACCTCTTTACTATGAAGCTTGGTAAGTATAATATTGTATTCGGAAAATTACAGGAAACACTTTCACATTCAAGTACCTACAAAGGTTGATAAAAAAAAGTACGTGAGTGTCGTGGAACATTCGGTTGGAACGAAGCAAAGAGTACTTTTTTATACTGGGAATATAATAAGTTAATTGTCAATTAGGTATCCTAGAAACGCTCTTCCGTAGTAACAATGTAACAATCTATGGACTGTGACGTGACATTTCGCACTGTGACGATTTCACATATACATGTGTCGTGACGGTAAATGGATAAAAAAAAAATCCAGCCTCTGTCTTTTTTTCTCGATACCGTCCGAAAATGAACTTCGTTCCAAAAATAATTCTACTCTAAAGAACCAGGGCAAAAAACACGATTTGGGGCATAGCTTTCTAATTTTTTATGAGTTACTTGTACTTTCAGTGAATGGGAGGGCCTACTTTCAGCCAATAAAAAAGATTCCTACAGGTGATAGTGATGGGATAGATGTCAAAATAGATTTGCAATAATGCCAGAATGTTGTTATTTTACTAGCGAGTGTAAATAACGACTGATTATACTAATTAAAGAGCTAACAAGCACATTAGCGTCTTTTATGAATGACTGGCGACTAAACTTATCAGCATATGATAACCCACTTCATTATTTATATTTAATCAAACTAATCGGAATTAATATTTATATTGGTACCTACAACATTTTGTGTGTTTGTTTATCAAATAAAAACGTAAAACGTAAACAGGTTCACGGCTGTATCCCCAAGGTGCGGTAGACATTCTCTCAGATTTTTTTTATGTTACTTATTCCAGATCTTATGAAGGATGTCTAAGGGGATAGTCAGAGGCATGTCCAAACCCATATTTAATACATGCCCACATCTTGCAGAAGTTAGTATTCCATACGTGACAGGTTACAAGCCTATCGCTGCCTATAAGAACACTAACTGGTTTCCTCACGATGTTTTCCTTCACCGTTCAGAGCACGAGTGAAAGCGCATATTTAAAATAGGCGAGTATTATCCAAGTGATATTCGATAAAAACTAATTTAATGGAATATGCTGAACTGCCACTTTTGTTCTTGAAGATTCATTTAAGAATGTACTTATTAGACCCATTTTATAATAGGTCTAGTTTTTAGGGAAAAATACCTATCAACCCCTCGTGAATAATATTTACATGCAACTCCTGGGAAGTTTATGATTTATTTACAGAAACTAAGCTACTTACTACATATTTACAAAATACAACAGGATTAGTCAAGCTAGCTAAGGATCGTTAGAAACGATCTATAGATAGCTCAACTGATCTAGGTCACTGTCAGTCGGAAGCGTGCCCAAATCATTGGCGGCATTACCACGCTGGATGGCAATTTGAACCAAAAATGTGCCAGTTCTCGATCACGCGTCGCTTCGACTTATACATAATTAAAACAATGATTTCGATGAATTGAAAACCTTCTCCTTTTTTTTGAAATCGAATAAAATATACTGTTTGTTTGTAATAGGCCCCGGTTCTAGACGTAGGTACCTATGGTTCTAGACATAGGTCTCCTGGCGGGCATCGCTATCGGAGGTCAGACGCGGGTCGACTACTGTGATAAGTGTTTTGATTTACTAGAATTCATCGAAAATGATGTAGGTTTATAGTTTATAGTCTTCAAGTGAAGACGAAGACTAAAGAAGACGAAGAAAAGAACGACTAACTTAATACGCGTAATTTTTTTTGAACCTAATCAAAAAGACTTCATGAATTATTGAAATGAAATGAATTTATTTGTCATAAGAATGGTTACTGTTTAGAGTATTTTATGTAAATAGGTTGTAATTGTTCATAGACCTAAGAATAAGAAATAAGGTTGTTATGTATTATGTTTATGGTATAAAGAACTAGATGGCGCGGCTAAATTAGTACCATTCCTTGATCGCGCTATCGTTGCGTTTTGCCGTTTGTAAGCCTTAGGTTTTCTATGAAATATATTTGCTTGCTTCTACCAGCAGTTTTTTATTCTTGCAATCCAATTTAGTTTGAATCTGTTCAGTTACATAAAGATTTTTTAAATATAAAATAAATGTTTTAACGCCAGCCCGGCTAGCTAGCTCCTCATTTTACTATAAAATAACTCAAAACTTAAATAGTAAATACAAACTTATTCATAATTCTTAAAGCTGACTCACAAATACTATTACAAACTGTATCGTTCGCATTTAAGTTTTCAGCTCAAACAAAATTCATAGTCGCTATTACAAACTTAACCCGCAAACGTTTATATTAAATCTATATCTCAGGCCATCCATTGATCAAATTAAACGCCCAATTTGTAGATCACGACTGTTCGATCCAAGTTAGGGCTATTACTACAATCGTTTACCATTCAGTCGGTAGTTAAGGCAGATTTACATTGAGTTAGTAACTGACGTCAGTCCACTGCCGAGTCAGTGCGGACCTGGCACTGCCATCGTGTAAATTGATTTACTGATGTAAATGACTACTGACTTGCTACTGACGAAATGCTGACTGCGTGTAAGTAAAAAGTGCGGAACTTCGTGGTCTGTTGTCTTACATTTACCTAGCTTTAGTATTACATAGTATAAATATAAGGTTGTCTGGAAGAAATCGCCTTGAGCGATAAGACCGCCGATTGTAGGACAATACTATCTTATTACTATCTTATTTATGTATTTATTTAAGTATTTAAATAGTATATGTCCGTATTCGGCGCCAGCACTGACGTCAGTTACTGACTCAATGTAAATCTGCTATTAAACTTTGACTGTTAAGGCATATTTCACAATGTAGGCAGAGTTAGTAGTGCTTTGGGGACAATAATTTGAATAGACAGACGTTTCTTCACCACTCATTATATAAGTAAGTAGCAACAATAATTGATAAGATACAGCGACTTTACACACGTGGTACCTGGATAAAAATTAAACTTAAAATTTTCGAGCATTGTGATTGTTCAATTAAATCTCCGCTGAGCTCCACTCCGTTCAACTCTGCCTCAGTGGAAACGTGGTGGGAAAGAAGCTAATTGACTTAAATGTACATAATATCAAAACTCTTGCGGGAAAATCCATTTCCCGCCATTTAGCGTTACCACGTTCCCAAGATGGCGGTCGAACAAAATGGATTCGCATGTGTACTGAGACGGTTACATGTTTATTTACAATTTCTTCGACTTCAGCCAAACTTCAAATGTGAACAGGTAACATCCCTTTGAAACTCTTCCATTAAAGCAGTTGGTGAACGATGACTATAAATGTTTGAAAACTGAATTCGGTGAATGAGTTTACTGTTCTGAACTGTTTGTCGTTAAACTAGTAAACTAGAGATGATGCAATAGCTCCGTAAAGCCGGATGCCTGGGAAAAGACTAGCTAGTTAAACGAAAACGGATCACGACTGTATCCCTAAACTCGGTAAACATTCTCAGACTCGTTAGTACGTAGGTACCTACTTAACAGTTTTGAATTTATACTAAAGTTTTTCCAATCTAGCTGACATATTCGTGCGAATCATAAATAGGTACTCGTTGCGTTTAAATAACGTCGCCTTCTGAAAACATTAAACATGTTGCAATAGTTAACAAGCATACTTAATTATAAGGGATACTTTTCATTATACAAATTAATTGTAGCTAAAAATGCGTAGAAAACAGCGAACAACATATAAATAGTCAGGCCTAACAATATTTTGACGTGAAAGGTGAATTGTAAACCATAAATTACGTTATTATTGCTCATTCACAAAGTAACAATGAACTTTTGCAAAAGGAAAAGGAAGTGTTCTGAGAGCGTGGCTTGCGATACCCCACGCCACAAAGCGAGCCTAAATAAATACAAATGCAAGTCGGATTGTGAGAATTGATATTTATGGTTGAAAAAATGGTGTCCTACTGCGAAGCAGCTGTTGCGGAGAAAAAATGGAGGGTCTTTTAGAAATTATGCCTCTCAGGGGCCGGGGACAGAACGCTGATTGAAACACTTTTGGGAAGATTATGACAAGGATCATCATTTACGCAACTGTTAATGCTATGCTGTACAACATTCTTGTGGCTAAACCCCCTCACTTGTTTATGAGGTTTTTGGAACGAAGTTCCTTTTCGGACGGTATCGAAGAAAAAAAAGACTGAGGCTGGAAAATAAATTTGTTGTATTTTACCGTCACGACACATGTATATGTCAAATCGTCAAAGTGCGAAATGCGCAGCCGCGACACAGTCTGATTCTGATCATTCACTTCTAGCTGATTGATTAATTGTTCTCTTTTACAGATTTGGCCGGCTTCTGTTGAATGAAATTGTACGTACCTTACTTACTAATTCAATTTATTTTCCTCCTCATACACAATTCTGAACATTGGCGGTAGGTCACAAACGAACAGGAGTAAAATCACTTAGTTTTAAGACGATTCCAAGTGATCTCAGCAGCGGTCCTACTGAATAAATGCTTTTTGACTTTGACTTTGACATTGGAACACAAACTAGGGTGATATTTTTTTATAATTATTACCTACCTACTGTTGAAGTTCAGATAAATTCCCGTGCATGCCCGACATCAAAATGTAATCACCTATAATCTTCTTGTACTTACATACATTAACAATTAAGTAGCAAGAACACCTTTTCTACTTTTAAATATTATTTCATATAAAAATAAATAAGAGCATGTCATAAAACTGTTGATTTGCATAAAATAAAAGAGTGATTGTAAACACCAAACTGCGATGCAAATAAAGCAATCAATGGACTCGTCCGACCTTCGAGACACGAATTAATAACATCTCGTCATCTCGTTAATGCCGCGTTTCATTTACATACAAATTAAATTCTGCAAAACTAATAGAGCGATACTATTAGTTCTCGAATATACACCGAAATTGAAACTAATTCTCGATACAAACTCATTTTCTCAAAAGCTAGTTCTATCAACAACAAATTCGATGTGTTTTTGTTTCAATGATGCTTAAAAGATTTAAATTCAAAAGAAAGAAAGAAAAAATATTTATTCAAAGTACACAAGAAAAAACAATAATCAAACTAAAACTAAGTAAGTATTTTACTTTCAAAACTTTTGTTAATGTTATTAAAATAACGTCGCAAGTCGCAAGCAACAAGAAAATACGTAAAGACGAGATTACCCTCGACATGTTCTTTCTATACTTACTTAATCTATTCTATAATCTACTAGCGACCCGCCCCATCTTCGCACGGGTGCAATGCTGATACTAAATGCATGTATTATACATAATACAACCTTCCTCTTGAATCACTCTATCCATTCAAAAAAACCGCATCAAAATCCGTAGCGTAGTTTTAAAGATATAAGCATACATAGGGACATACAGACTTTGTTTTATAATATGTAGTGATAACGTATCGCGACGTGATCGGAACTGCTTAGGTAGGTAGTACACAAAATTCGAAAATGGTGGTGTGTGCTTATAAAAAAAGACTGTGTCTAAATCAAACTCAAAATCAAAATGTATAATGTCAGTGAAGGTGAGTTCTTCTAGTAAAGTATAACGGGGTGGTCTGATGTCGTTCGTCATTCTCGCAGTCCTTAAGGTGAGGCATAATGATTATAACGATGCCTTATTTACCTCAGTCCGCCTCGCCTCGCCTCATGCCAAATTTACGACCGCCGCCAATTATTGATATTTGCATAGATAAACTATTTTCAATTCAATTTTACGCCACTCGTAAATCACATTTATGATAGAAATAATTTTTAGTAAATGTATGTCTTATAACAGTATTGTGGGCGTAAAACATGATAATTAACTGCGATTTTCAATAAAACGATATTATTGTAATATTGATGTTACGAATATAGGCCGAGATAAATAGGTATTGGTAGCAATAATATATGGATAAGATGACATTCAACATTTAAGTATCTGTAAAGTTTAATTCATTATCACTAAAACGTTTTATTGCCATTAAATACATTATTATATAAAAACTTGCTTAATTTTATTACTTTTATATCTACAAATCTTACTTTTACGACATACAAAATTGAGAACCACCCTTTCTCTTAACCGGGGTATGGCATCGATTGTGACGGTCGTTTATCCCAAATTACTATTAACAATAGCAAACATGTCATTCTCTACATTCCCTACATCCGTCAAAGTGAAACCACAGAGTAAAATATTAGAACATAGAAGTAGGTACAACATCAAGGTCGTATGAACTAAATTTTTACCGAACGTAGGTACAAAGACTTTATCGTAAAATCGCTAGCTAACTAAATAAATAAAATATAATTAATATCATGGTTCTCATGTAGCTGGGATGCTTTTAAACTATAAAAAAAATATCTATAAGTAGGTACCTTTGCTTTCTGGATATAGGTATTAGGTATACCAACTTATTACAGCAAAATACTTAAATCTTTGCATCTGTTTTTGTGCATTAGTTGCCAATACTAAAACTACCTTTATGCTATTCTAATATCGTAAGCAAAAATTGGTTCATCTAATGAGAGATGTGCTCTGTATTCAAGCATTCATCTCTCCAGGACCATCTCAAGGTTTATATTATGTATTTTTCGTAGGGCCATGACGAATGCATTTTTGGACAAGGTAAACAAACATGTGGTCACAGACATTTTGTTTTAGGATGCGGGCTGCGCTGGGAACTGATCAATACAATTTTATATGTTACAAATGGGGTGGTAGGTAGTTAGGTACTATAGTATAGTGAGACTTGTGTTCGAGTTTAATTCGACAAAATTAAATGATACTCATCAATGTTAGAGCCTAAAAATTTACATATTTCGATTTTTTTTTCGAAAAAAACTCTAAATTAGTTACTTACCTATTTTCATTGAATAAAAAAATAACGATTATCATTTAAAACCGTCTTACTTACTGAAATATTCAAATAATCGTTCTTATTTTAGAAAAAAAAATTTAGAAGTGTTAAATTTTACTACGTTAATATCAGTGTCATTGTTTTTGACTACATTAAGATTTTAGATTCGAATTCTGGATGAGTTTTACTACCCATAGTACCTACCTCACACCAACAATGACAGTCAGATTCTCAAGGGGGCGTGTGACAGTGACATTTCAAGATGTTTAACTTTTTAACAAATAGTTTATGATGCCACCCACACCCAGCCCGTCTCGTTGCAGTCGAATTGTATTTACTATGTAGCCTTACATTTTTGTTTTGGAAATGTGCAAACAATGTTGTTATTAGACGTACACAGTTTTTTAATAAGTAAGTAGGTATCACAGGTAGATATGTACCTACTAGGCTACTAGGTACCATCCGATGTTCGTGATTTAACACGGGCTTGGTTAGTTTAAAACTTTTACTTACAATATTATATGGGGTCTTTCATTTTATACTAACTTAATTCAGGAATTGGGTTCAAAAAATTAATTCAAAAATGTTGATGTAATGATTTTTTTTTTGTTTTATTATGAAAATCCCGAGAAAATCGATAAAGACTATCCTTTCAATTGATTGTTGCTTCTTATATAACTTAGCCCATTCGTGATGTAGCTGCACTGTGATTGGTGGAACGTCTGTGCTCCTTGAAAATCATTATGCAACAATTCTAAAAAATCAATAATGATAAATTTTGAAGTAAAAACTTAAATGGGCTTAGAATTGAAATTGATACGGTCAAACGTCTATTTACAACCCAAAAATGAGGCCCTGTCAGTTTGTGTAGTTTAAAATGAAAGACCCTATATTTCTGTGCTGCAAATTTTATTAGTTACCTATACATTTACTAATTTTAAAACTTCTTTGGTGTTTACATTCCTACAAACAAAATGGTGGAAACTGAATATCATTAAGTCTTATATTTTATAGCGTGCTTGATCAGAATCTGAAAACTATTGTGGTTAATTCGTTGCCAATTAGGTACCTACTATTTAAATGTCAATCGTAGAGCTTATGTTAATTGTTATTAGAAATCTTACTAACGAGGTGTTAGAACAACGTAATAAAAAGATTATAAGTGGGTATTAAAATTTAAATTTATAATCTGCGTAGGGCGGCCCAATAGGTTAATAGGTAAGTACAGTCACTAACGTAATTCTTAATGATTGAATAGTTAATTTGACTGTAACAAATACTATCTGTCCTCATTTTCCATGTTCACGGAATTTTTTAATATTTATATCAACAAAGAACACAAGGATTCATTTTACAATTTGTTTTTTTTTTAACATTCTCAATTGTCTTCAACTGTACCTGCATCTCAATGCGAGGTGAGACGAGGCTGCGCCTGCGCACTCGTGGGCCTACGCACACCTATTGTCCACACCCACACTACCCTGATACACCAACTTACATTTACATCTCCTGAGCTGAATCTCCTTCAAAGTTCTACACGATAACGAGAAAGAAACAGCAAATATAAGTTGGTTAACTTATTTAGACATGGCAACTTCTACGTTTGTTACAGAGAAATTTGAGTCTTATACAGTTGTGATAAGAATGATGGTGAAAGTGCAGGTAGGGTAGCAGATAATGTAAACGAACAGACGCCACCACGTCCTGCTAACATAAACATTGCGTGAAATAAATCATCGGAGACATGTTTTGTGATATTTTTAGAACTCGATTGTCAGTGTTTGTTTTGTAAGACGCTGAAAGTAAGATATTGGTTTTGAGGCATATTTCTGGGAAAGTACAGCAATCGTGTGTTGCATTTCTTTGTTTAGTGACAAACAGAAGTGACATTAATTTTATCGGCATCTAGTAGCGAAAGAATTGAAATAGGTAGTGAAGTTCTTAAAAGACAAAATGTTTTCAAAGACTGCAATCGAAAATCTAATCAGCAGTCGCTGATAAATTAAACCAAAAACAAGAAGCAAGATCTCGTAAATTAGACCGGCGCATGTTAATAAATCGCATAAATGATTTCCACTCAAAAACAGCTCAATAAATCAGCCGCGCCATTGTCAACTCTCCCGGCCCCGGCCGCAAATCATACCCATTAATAATTCAAATTACCACTGAGCTTAAAACTAGCCGTATAATTCGAGCTGCCTACGAGACGCAGTAAAACGACCTTAAACAAACCAACCGCAACGGCACGCCTGCCATACGGCACTGATTTTTTACCCAGAAACCAGACGTCCCTATTTTTTTAGTTTCTTTTTGGAATAGCAACACTGTCTTTTTGGCGTGCACGACGCTGAGTCGCTTGGCCGATGAAACGCTCGATAGGATGCAAACCGGATTGATAGTGCTAGGTAGCGCGTCCCCAACGACATTTATTGCCATCCGCCCCGCGAGTTATGGCCGTACACTCGCAGAAAGTTAGCCTTAAAACTACTTTATTGGCAGCTCTCCAAGGCCGTACAGGAAATGTTTCTCAGGCCGATATTAATTCATTCATTTCTCAGCTGAAAAACATCATAATTTTTCCAATAATGGCATATGTTTTTGCTGAGAGGGCTGAAATGTTCACGCGAAATTCACATTACAGAATGAATAGACAATAAACTACTTTGGATTATTCGCACTGTCTTTTGTTAGTCCTATTTTGTTTTTACTTTTTTGACAACTAAATCTCACTTATCTTGCTAATTCCCTAAACAAATTGACGAACGCGTGGAACCGTAGAATTAGTATTTCTATTCAAATTTGCAAAAAAGTGAGTGAGCAGACGCATCGCTTGTTGTGTAAACATCCGTGGGTCCCGAACGCATGGGATGCCACTTTTTGCCGGCATTTCGAGAGATTTATGGCCAGTGACAAAGTCAATTTCATGGGACGAGATAAGGCACGACACCTCTCCTTATGATGGAATTCGCCATGGGCTTTTATCTCAAATTGTCCTTGAGTAAACATTTTACCTGTCAATTGTGATGAATCGTTTCCGTCGTCGTTCACTTTAACAATTCAATTTCTTCGGAAAGACGTAATGAATAGAGAAAAGAAATGTGCAAGTAAAGGCGTTTAAGTGGTTTTAGCGAAGTAGCTACCTATTAACTCTTATCCTTCAAATTTCAATTGAATATTTTATTTCATGCAATAGAACTGTAGGGACTTTACGTACCTATATCTACCAAAGTAAGACAATAAATGTTGTTTTCCTAAAAGTTTTAACATGAAAGTTACTTTACGATCTACATTTTACACCTTTTATGAAAAAATATTTAGGTTAAGTCGTGTTATTCCCACATTCCTTCATTTTTTATTGTTGACGCCATCTTTATTCGTGGCTTTTTTACGGAAATATGCGCAGAACTTCGATCGAAGAGCCATTTTAAAACCACGAATTCCAATCACGGCGCGTCTTTAGCAATATTCGAGACGCACGCGTGTTCTAAATACGTAATTCGGCTGAAGGGAAGGATATCTCAGTCTATTAGTAATTAATATGTCACCGACGAGTTAGTTGCTCCCAGAAACGCAACGCTTCAGAGAAGCGTGCACGCCAACAACTAATATTATCACTACAAATATCTCACGTCCTCGCGACCTTTTCTACGAAAACTGTATATTTTTTATTCCCGTCATCCGTCAGCATTTTTCATCCCGTTACGTGCCCAAATACCGCGGTGCGCGCGCACCTGTTGCGCTGAGCTGAGGACTCTACATTTAATAACACTTGATCCGAGTGCGCATATTATGACAAATGTTGGGGTATTTTTGGTGCCAAGTCGGAATTGCACGGTGTTCCGCATCAATCTCCCGAGTAATGAGGAGATGCGATGGTGACAGGCGCCGGCGCTGACGAGGCCGCGCCCTAACGAGCCGTGTCTTCGCATGTCGGTAAAAAAGTCGAATAAAAAGCGAACACGCGTCCGCGCGTCTTATTCAAGATATTTGTCGCAGCTCCGCACTGTTTTCGTTCCAATTACTGGATCGGGAGCGCACGAATGGAGCGTAATCGATTACGAATCTGTCACGAACTGGCGACACGTTCGATTCAAATGAGAAATCGATAAGAGAATTCAACTCGTTTATTAAATGCATTCGTTGACGACAGTACTGTATTGTGCTCAGCCTGAACTTATAATTGAAATGTTGTGATTTGTTTTTTTGTCGGTTCTTTTTTTGCTTTTGAGCTTTAAAAAGATTTAATGATAAAAAAAACAGTAAAGTTAAAGTGCTTATTTCTTTTATCTCTCCTCAATCAATTTTACTAAGTAAGTATCTTTCGAGAGAGTCAAGTTTCACCGTCTCCTATCTATATTCTGTGAATTTAAAATTCAAAGTCGTTTTGGTTACCATAAAAATTGTAAGTCACACCAGTCACACATAAATTGTGACACCAAGTGGCACTTGGAACGAATATGATTCAGTTTATCTCTCACAGATATCACGTTTCTCAATAACGCATCATTCGATCATAAACGGCCACCATTCCCCACGATGTGATCTCGTTATTCCTAGATACAGTGCGAAGCTATTATTTTGTCTTTTGACAGGCTGGTGGCAGCGCCAGCGACAGTCGCCAACCAAGCGTAGGTGGTCCCTATCTCCCGGACACTTCCTAAGTCAACATCGCTCGCTGAGCTTTTGTATTGTGCGAGACAGAAAAGTTCTTGTTGCCACCGGCGACGTTTCACTAACAACTTACTTGGGCATCGTATTTCAAATTGAGAACGATCGTAAACTGTCGATAAAGTTGTTTGCTATTTTCGCGAAGATGCTATAAACATTACATAGACAAGCGGTGATCATTCGGAACATTTACAACTCGATTTATTATTATCAGAGATCTAAGGATGTATGATATAACGCTGGCCACTCACAAAAATGCAATCTCCAGAAACAAATTCAAAAATGGAATTTATTTTCATTTGTTGTTCGGAATGACAACCTACGCATTGTTTCTACTCGTATGTTTAATGGTTATTATGGTGTTTTTATCGCACAAGTTTATGGTACAAGCTAATAAAGATTTTACTCGTATGCGATTGAGTATTTGATTGGCACCTTAAGAGCTGTGTTGAAATTCTAAAAGCTTGACTTGTGTTGGTACTGAATTATCTTTTGTACCTATTTTTGCTTTGAACCGTTAGTTTCTCATTCAACATGAAACAAGGAAGCTACCAAGCAACTCATATAATTTATTTATTCAAAAAAACTTTTAGTTTTTTAACTTTACTTCGGAAACCTCTGTCTTAGTAAAAAATAATTCCAATGAAGTCGTTCATAACAAATCAAATAACAAAAATAATATTGACTACAAGCTTGTAAAAACATCCCCACTTACACCATTACAGTAGCTAACAGGAAAGCCTAAATCACTAAGCACGTTACTGTTTAGTGGATTGGGTCGCCAAATCCCGCGCCACAGGATCGTTTACACATGTCACGTCCGCCACTGATGAGAGGAATACTGATCGACATTCCGAAGGGCCTTGTACACGGAGAAAGCGTGATAATGAGGGACAATGATGAGGAAATACTTATCCTTCTTTTGCTGAAGATTTAGGTGCCCTTAAAAAAAGTTCTGCAGTACCTAAACTTTGAGTAGGATCGTTATAAAACTAACCCATTACAAAATACGGGTCTATAATAGACCATTGAGATAATAAAAGCTTTCTAAAGATGATTGACATTAAAAGCGTCTTTAGTATCGCTCGCTAATTACCCGACAAAACAACTTGATACAAGATTTATCGCGAACAAGTGCCAAGTAATTATAACAAACGAACAATAAGCCATTGATGTATCGCAATACATCTTAATAAACTGCTCGCGCCAATGAAGCTGTCACCTGTGGCTGTCACTATAATATAGCACGCCACGACTGGTGGACATTATTGTCCTCGTGTAAAGAGTGCATTAATCTTGTGGCCATGATGAATTCATGATCATAATCTAATGATTATGTATGACTGGCCAATAAAATGTAGATGCATTATATTGATCTTAAAATAACACAAATAAATAAATATAAATAAATAAATGCTGGACTTTGCACACAGCATCATCTAGCCCCAAAGTAAGCTTGAGCTTGTGGTATGGGTACTACATGACTGATAAACTACTTAACATACTTTTTTTTTGTTTGTAAATACATACATATTATACATAGAAACACCCAGACCCGAGACAAATATCTGTAGGTCATACAAACATTTGTCCCGCGGCGGGGATCGAACCCGCAACCTTCTGTATCGCAGGCGGACCTTCGCCCACTGCGCCACAGAGGTCGTCAAATCTACCTTAATCCGAGCCAGTTTCGCTAAAAATCAACAAAATTTAAATACTTTACGACGCGACATTCACACTCTTGAATAACAAGCCTGATTTACAACTTCATACATAATCTCGTGGAACTTTAGGAATAAAAAAGTAATTTATTTAAATATTGGTCAATATAAATTTGTTCCATGCTGATTGTTGGCATAAATTTCGTGTTTACGGCCGTGAACCGATGAGTTGAGCGTTTCCCCCAGTTTGTTGCGCCCGCGCACATGCTAATGATCATCACATTCTAATAAATGCGAAAGTTTATGTGCTATCTATTTATAAATCATTCAGGCTACTAAATACTAAATACTGTTTTTATCGCGTAATTTATTTTTATAGTTTTATAGCTTTAGATCAAAGGCTTTCGCTCATGCTGGACATTTCACACAGCATCATCTGGCCCCAAAGTAAGCTTGAGCTTGTGGTATGGGTACTAGATGACTGATAAACTACTTATATACTTTTTGTTTGTAAATACATACATATTATACATAGAAACACCCAGACCCGAGACAAATATCTGTAATTCATACAAACATTTGTCCCGCGGCGGGGATCGAACCCGCAACCTTCTGCGTCATTCATTCTATGACCAATTTATTCAATGTGACTGATTTATTGAATTTGAGCTACAAAAGTTGCAGTTTGAAAAAGGTTTGTCACGGTATATTTTTGAAACACATAATGATTGTCATTTTGCTAAATAGAGATTTTATAGCCCAGATGCGAAAGTTGCCTATCGTAGGTACTCGTAAAAGCTAGTGATACAATACCATGAATAAACTGATTGTGTTATTAATACCAAATAACCAAGCAAGTTTCACCACGTAAGACGAATCCTGGCAAAATATTTATTAGGATTACCTTGATTGAACTGAACGAACATGCCCCTGTTGCCCCTCTAGTAAGTGATCGTAAGAGTTAGTGGCTAACGGTTTTATTCTGGTGACGGAGTTTTTAGGCCGCTTTTAAGGCCTCCATCTTAATAGGACTCTCTTAACGTGACAGTACCGTAAGTAACCTACCCTCCGGTGCAATCATTACCAAACATTTTAAATTCTTCTATAGATCCTACCGATTGAATAAAGTAAAGAGTACAGCAACCAAACAGTATGTACAAAACAAACGAAACAAAATCTTACAAATCGACAAAACCAATATTAATTTAAAGATGGCGTCGAATCGGAAAAGTATCCAGTAGGTGTGTTTGCGCAGATGATTCGAGTGCGACTGCGCAAACAGACGGACACACAGTTTGTGCAAGACATACTTGGGATTATGTCGATTATTGGGACAATAAAAGTCTGGGAAAGTTTTTGGAACGAAGTTCGTTTTCACGGACGATATCGAAAAAAAAAGACTGAGGCTGGATAAACAATTTTTGTTCCATTTTACCGTCACGACACATGTAGGTATATGTCAAATCGTCACAGTACGAAATGCGCATCCGCGACACAGTCCATAGATTGTTACATTGTTAGTACGGAAGAGCGTTTCTAGGATACCTAATTGACAATTAATTTATTATATTCCCAGTATAGAAAAGTACTCTTTGCTTCGTTCCCACCGAGTGTTCCACGACACTCACGTAGTTTTTTTTGTATAAAACTGAGTAGCTCTGCCTCGTGCTGAAGGTCGTCAGTTCAACTCCTATCTAGGACACAAATATGTTAATGACTGTTGTTGTGCCTGGTTTCGTTACTTTGGAGCTAGATGACGCAGTGTGAAAGGCTCAGTAGACTCTAAGTTAGATATATTTTTTTAAATTTATTTAGGGAGTACATATTCAGATGCCTCTAAATAAAACTTCTGTAATAAGGCCGTACCTACCAAAAGTATGTAAACTTAATTGTCATGTTAGGTTAGAAGAGTTCCTCCCACTCAACGCTCTGACCACCCACGATCCTTTACAATAACCACATACTGACTTGACAAAACTGTTCTTAACTTTGTTAATACGGATCAATTTGAAAGGAAGTTTCTTCACACCTAGTGGACTAATTAGAATAAAAATTCTAAAATTTTGAATAATAATAAATAATAATAATGACTGGCATTTTGCCCTGCAGTGGGACACTACAGGCTCCTAATAATAATAATACCATGAAAACTCTTTTCTCGTCGTCTTGTACCTATACATATTTAACGACTGAACGTGCCATTGACTACCCCCTTATAACCGATGTGAGTTCTCTTCTCCTGTAATTTAGTTCATGCTGCAGTCGCTCAGGCAATTAATACTGCAATTATGTGCCCGTAGCGACTGTCAATTAACCTGACCCATTGCTTGCGATATTACTCTCTTTCATTATGCTTTCCGTTATTCCGTTTATTATAATATGATACTAGCTAGAATATTTTATTTGTTTCTGTAAGGAATAGTTAGCTCAATACACCCTAAAAATACTTCTATCACTTAGTTAGTTACTTCTTTAAGGATAAAATATAAGCATTCAGTCCAAGCAAAGTAGGTTTTATACAATTATCAGATCGTAAAGCCAAGAGCTTTTCATCTGAACTGATCGTCGTGACAAAAAAATATAATTTCCAAAAGCTCCAGAAAATTAGATCGAATTCATAACAGCTAACTGAACGACAAAGTTCTATACCATGTTTGAATACTTTTTAAAAATGTGACAGCTTTATTTATCCAATTACACTATTTCGCTTTCATATGCTTTTGTACACATTGTTTGTATTCCTCAATAAATATATTTAGATTGATTTGATTTGATTTCAATTTCAAAAAGCTCTAGTCAATGCAATGGCGCGAACATTAAGCCCACACCACACAGCAAGCGAGCGGTACGACGCGACGCGACGCGACGTTCCAAGCGAGTGAGCTCGTTTCACGCACCGAGTCCACGACAGATTGGATTCGAGCGTGCATTCCGTTTGAGTTTTGTTCTATTGGCTTCGATTGGTGGCTTTTTTGCATCGTTTTATGTCTACCTCACCAAAATAGGTTTTGAATATTTATTTTCCAATATTTTAGCCGGGAGTACATTTGACTGCATACAATTTTGATTACACGCAGTAGAATTTACATAGCTGCGATCGAGTTTATTAGGTACTGCTTTGCTGTTGCAATTTTTACATCAGGTTGAGAACCAAAAACAGTAAGGTTTGACTTTTGATTTGGTAGTACGTAAATATTGTATTTGTACCTAGCGTGTTTTGGATGCTGTGGTGGTTTAAACGCAAGGGGTGAGTCTATCTAACTAGCTGAAAGAAATCCCTGTTATAGGTAGTTAAACTGAGAAAAGAGACTCAGGACTGTGTCGTATCGTACTCTTTTAGGTGCCCTATAATCGTAAGCGAGACAATTCGTAAAAAATTATTAGCTTTTGTGCATATTATTAAGTATAAAATGATTTCATCAACAACGATGCGACGCTAAGATAATGCTTTATTAGATCATTACAATTACTTAGTACGTTTGTTTCAATCAATGAGCTCACTGTTGAACTACACATAAATCAAATGTCGATTTCCTTCAGACAATTCTACCTGATCTGCGTACGATGTATTCCGTCAGTGTTCGTCGAAAAATAAATAAGAAACCTCGCATAAACCGCGACGCGACGGACACTGAATTATTCAAGCCTCCTCGTGGTTAGTTCTAGACATAAATGGTATTTTATTGAAGCCTTTTCAAATATATTGTCATATCAGTAGGTACTTAACACATGTACTTATCAATAATATTAAAAAAAAGGACGTGTGTGTCGTGGAAGTTGGAACGAAGTTTGTATATTTGACAGTTTTGACATTTTGCGCACCTTGTGCACCACTTTTCGCACTGTGCACATCTTTTTTTTTGCTCATTACTATGCGCACCATTTTGCACAATATGTGAAGTTATCAACGAAAACATGTTTTTTGCTTCTGTAAAGTTGTGATTTTGCCGTTGTCCTTTTATTCCCCGGAGACAGCGATATGTCGTGACGGTAAAATCGATCGCTTTTTTTTTTCTAGCCTCCATCCGCAATACCGTCCGAAAAGGAAAAATGAAAAAATGCCTGCCTTTTCAATCGTCAAAAGTTTCTGAAAACTGTTTCACTTTTCTAAAGTTCTTATTTTCATATCGCAAAATAGTAGAGTACCTAAACAAAGTTAGTTTCTAAATCACCTAGTTGGTTTTATTGTCAATAAAAAAGAGTTGGCAATACCTATATTTATCAGTACTTACATAAATCTCCCTAATAACAGGATAAACCTTAATAATCTTAACTCGTAAAAGGCTTTGAGCAATATGTTGACATTCTAAGTAGGTAATTGCGCTTATAAATGCCTGTTTTGCAAATGTAGCCACTAATTTTGCATAGGATTAAATAAGTATAAATTACTTAATTTGAATATGGATTTAATTCGCAACGAATGTTACTTTATGCTATTACTTACCTACATCAGATTACTACAAATGCTTAAAGTTGATCGCACAATCCACCCGCACAGAACACGCCGAATTTAAATTGTATAGAAAAATGACGTCTGACCTCATAAAATACGGTGCGTTCGGCACGGGTGGATAGTGAGAGCTTTCATACAATTTCATACAAAGAATAAAAAACCTTATTATATCTTTCCATTCAAAAGCTATTTATAAACAATCTTATTTATTATTTTAAAACAGTCTTGCAATGTCATTTTGATTCGAAAAATTAGCAAATAGATCTCTATCGGATATTCTAAACCGTTGGCGACGAGAATTTAAAGTGGCTTATTGTCGATTCTACTATATAACCATACCTACTCAATGAACTTCTTTTTTCGCAGAAGGATTATACAACAATCAACTCATAGCGGATAAGGCTTGTCTTATGAAAAAAATTGCGTGAAATATTTAAAAGTAGAATTGAGTTAAATCGTTCATTTTGTTCAGACTACAACTTAAAAAATAATAAAATTATAAATCTTATTTACTTAATTTTAGAATTTTTATGTGTTCATAATAATAAACATTTATTTATTTGCCAATGAGAAAACAAAATAAAAAGAATAGGTACGACTTAAAAAAAGCCTGTCATATTGTATGTGTGCTACAACAGCCAAAGGGCTTCGACTCAGCATTATGTCTCGCCACAACGAGGTAGCGAGGCTTTGAATAAACTTACTAGAATTATTACCTAAGTAACTTTTTACCATCCTAGTTCGATAAAAACGGCACCTTATTTACCTATGTAGAAGTTGTAAAATATAGAAACTCGTATTTTAAGTATTGCCTAGTTCCCATTTCACGTCCAAGTAAATGGTAGCCGTTTCTCTGACTCTTTATAAAATAAGCAACACGAAAATACACTCTACCTGGCTATCTGGGACCTAACACTGTTTGAAAATACGTGATAGTAAGGTGATGGGCTTCCAACATGCCACATTGAAAAGTGAGCAAGTACCTACTATGAATACATGAATACAGTTCCAAGATTATACCTTCTTCGCCCTATAATTTATATATATACAATATATATTTATATTTTATTTATTTATTTATTTTAGGAAGACCATCAGCACATAAAAATACAATAGAAACTATTATAGGTTACTACGAGTGTTAAACCACACTTGGTATTTCATTGAGAAATTAAGTCTAATCAAAATTTTCGATTCCGACGGGATTCAAACCCGCAACGATCAGACGGATACAGATACCGGTGCTACGTATAACCGATAAAATATGAGCTTATCAAAAATTTCGATTGTGACGACATGGATTCGTAGCCGAATGGTAAGGCACTCCGGCTTTAGGTGGATCGTCTGATCGTTGCGAGTTCAAATCCCGTCGGAATCGAAAATTTTGATAAGATTTTAATTTCTTCGTTCTTGATACGAGTTGATTGTCGAAAGTTAGCAACGTACGAAACGAAACGGTCTGTAAGTGGATGGGTGACCGCCAGTGGCATTTTCATCTGAGCGCTTCCGTGCTTCGGAGGGCACGTTAAATTGTCGGTCCCGGCTATTTAAGTCGTTAAGCGATGACGGAGGCCTTAAGGCGGCCTAAAAACTCCGTCACCAGAGTTGGCCACTGACTCGACGAACTTACTTACTTTAGTACCGACCATAGGTGAAATTACGTAGGTAGGTACCTAACGTTTATGAATTTGTCATCGTATAAGATATAAAATCATGAATTCTTCGGTTTTGTATAGTATTCATTAAAATCCTTTTCTCCTGAACTATTTTCAGCAATTTCTTGTTTCTGTTTTACGAAATTATACATATTATTATATGTATTTAGATAATGTGGGAAAAGGGCAGGAAGATGATGATGATGATATGTATTTAGATACTACTTTATTAATAAAAATGGAAACATGTTTTCCAAATTGTTTTAAAACGGAGCTTTTATCCTGCTTATTATATTTTTTTTTTCATCGCAGTGAAAAATAATCTCCAGATCGTCCAACGGTCCATTGATCGTTTTATCGAACGAATCGATACATCGTTCCGTATCGAATATCTCGTTGCATTAAGGTGTGATACTTATCGTCCTCACATTTACGTGTTTGACCAACACGATATAAATATGAAAACTCGCATCGAGTCTTCATATTTTTTGACACAGTCAAAAAGTTTTTCAGTAGGACAATTATTTCAATCACTTAAAATAGAACTTGATTTACTTACTTATTTATTCTGTGAGGATAGGATGAAGTTACCTACAAGACAAGTGTAGTCGGCCTTATTCACAGGAAATCCTCACTACGTGCGGAGTTGACTAACACGTAGGTTTCCTATCGTTTTCCTTCAGTATTTTGATCACATTAGTAATGCGTAATTATACATACCTACAAAGTCAAAGTCAACTAAAAATGCACTAAATAACAATAATCGAATCCACAATACCTATTCCCACTAGGGCAACATACTCATGCAAGAGGTGTAAGGTAGGTACCTACATTGGCAAAGCTTTTAGTGGTCAGTTCATCTTAAGAGACGGTTTCGTCACAACATTCCTCAGAATTGATGAATGTTTTGACGCTGTGGTCGCGCCAAGTTATTGCCTAACTGTGCTTCTTATTTAACAATTTCCATAAAGTTACTTTTCTTTACAGGCCGAGGGGTTAAAGATCAAAGATAAACTGGTGTCTATTCTCCAAAGAAAGGATTGACAAATGTCGGTATACCTACCGCGCATTTTTTAAGAACACGTTAGAATTGCGTGCAAAAACTAGTAGAGTAAGCTCTGAATAAAATGTCTCCATAAAAACAATGGTTCACACGCGCGCGCAAATAAACGATTAACACATCGCAGTTGTAAAGTATCGCTTGCTTGCGCCTGCGATCTCCTGCTGCGCTCTGCCAGCCTGGTACCTGAGCGCGGCACACACGCCGATACGACCACGATATTTCTTTAGATACCTATTTACTAAGGTAATGCCTATCGTGATCCCTGCGGTCCTTACTGAATAAATGATTTTTGACTTTGACTTTATGTACAATCATATACGACGAATGAATTAATGTAAATGTAATAAATACTTTATGTATAAAACAACGACCTATCCTTGATACAATATAATTAGGTACCTGCTCTATTCTACCATAGAAATAGGATGGATTGTCATGCTAACCAGACTGAATACATAGAATATACATAGGCGTTTTTTTTTCTGTTCAGCGTGTTTCAGAAAACTTTCATAGTTTTGTGTACCTTTGCACGACTAATTAGTGACACAAGCTTACCAATAGGTACTAGTTGCCTGCAATATTCTAGAAAATTAGTTCTCAAATGTATGGGCACTTCATTAATTCATTCATAACTCTGTTTTTGGTAAGGGACAAGCAATCGCACCCAAACGGTCGTCTGTGTTGCCACACGATAGCCCGCTGTCTCACTTAGATCTTGTCTATGCTAAGCTATGATAATCTCCTAATTTCACCGCAACAAAAACCATATCGTCATCAATAAACACCTACGCGCTATCAATTCTTGGCATATTTACCTACTTAAGCTATTCAAATATCAGATATCGTAACATACTAAAGCTCTAACAATTCACGCATAAATTTCTTAAATAAATAAAATTATCCATATCGTGTTGCTGGTCGTTGCCTTGGGTCGTTAAATAATTCAATTTGAAAATTATATTTAGGAATTTTTGTAGTGTCATAAAATGCCACCTGCGTCTTGGTGAGAACTGATGATCGCAAAATGCGATGAAAAATAAGGAAAAAACATGTTCTGTAGTTCGTTATGGAGAACAAGCTCATTTGAATTTCAAAATAAAATCAATTGCAAGAACATGGGACTGCATTGGAAGTGGTTTATGACAGACTGGAGTGGCAGGTACACTTCGGGCCACAAGTGCATTCTTACAAGAATTTCTTGAAAACGTAGGTACAGTCAACAGTTGAATTAGACTTTTACCATTTGAAATAAATGCAATCTCATAATAAAATTCAAAAGTCCACAAAAGTTACAATAGCTATTTGAGTTAAACTATTGCATCCCTTCTGTTATACCTTAGCTTTAGTTATCTGTGAATGTTAGCATTTTACATTCCTCATTCTATTGAATCAAGGTTTCCATAAAAACATGATATTCGTGCACTTTAATTGATTGTTTAAAGTAAACTATTAGCTTTCGGAAGTTTAAGTGTGTATTAATCAGTTGGCGACAAAATAATCCAAGATTAAAACACCTTCTAAAAGGTAATATGACCTGATGACCCTACAATGACGGTAATTTGATCTATTTGCAATTCCTAGATCGGTATGCGCAGGAGTCGCGAATCTGCAAACAATATCTTCCACAGATTAATTTGCAAGAACAAACCACAGATTACATATCGTATCACGCGTGTGGGCGGTACTTTATGGCGGCTGTTAATAGATAAATATTTATTGGGACAGATAGATATTGCTTGCTTTAATTGTGATTATTTAATTTATTTAATGAATAATGAATTAGACAATAAATATTTTATTAACCATAGCTTATAATGAACATGCTAGTCCGAGGGGGTAAAAGGCACGTCCGTTATTTGGGACAACTCAAAATTTTTCCAAGTTAGCATTCTAAAAGTGACAAGTTGCAAAACCATCTTCGGATATTAGTTAACTAACCTGACTAGGTTTTACAAACAATAGTAAATTGTATTTTAATATTGATATCAAACTTTTATCGACGGACCACCCAGCAGGCCTCCAATAAGGTGTCTTTGTTTACGAGTAATTAATAACTCCTGTAGGTAAGTACCTCGTAAGCGCAGGGAGATTATAAATAACTAGCCAATAACTATAAAACTATTGCGATAAAACAGGAAAACAGGATTTCGATTTTATCTCAAAATGTGGTAGCTTTTCTAAATAAATACAATTCTCATTTTCTAATTTTAAGATCCATTTAGAAAACAATAACTTACAGTAGGTACAAAAACTGACTTAATATCATTGTATTATCTATTTTTGTTTTATAATAAAACTTGCTAGTTCTTTAAAAAATATTTGCAATGAAAATATCGGAGGAAGTTTAGGGAGGCCTATTTTTAAAAATAGGAGTGCTATGTTTTCATCGTATGTATTGGACATGTTATTTCGAAGAGATGTTACTAAGCTTTCAATATGAGTTAGGTAAGTAATGCATTATAGAGTAGGTACCTAGCTAAAGAGAAAGTAACGTATGAAAGAATTGGATAAGTACACTTAACCGGTACCTACTATTTACTCACACTGCAATTTTTTGAGTGCAAAAAAAAAATTGCATCGTCTGAAATGGTCTATGATTTATCTAAGCCGTGCATCGTGCCACAGATTATTACAAAGGTATTGGTATAAATTGGCTTAGAGTTGTGAAACGTAATCGGGTACCAGTGCCCATATACGTGGGGATTTAGGGCTGAACGGGTCAATATGCTAGGCCGTAACTTATGTCCTTCCACTCTATTGATAGTTTACCCTAAGAAGCAAGAATCTAGAGCGAACACCAATTGTAAATTCACAAACAACAAATGATTTGATTTGAATAGACACAATATTGGTACTTCACGATTTAGTAAAAAAACTCGTTTGTTTACCGTGGTACCGAGGGAAATTCGTTCATGTTTTGTTCCTTATCATAGGAACTAATAAATTCAAGGGCAAATTTCTCTGTTAAATTCGGAATATTTGGTCCTAGGTTAGGTTAGGACCGTGTTTTAACGTTGATCTTATCGACTGAATACAAGTAGCTCGTAGTAATACTGAAAAAACGAACGCGAATAACCTCCCTGATTATTACCGATTTCACATTAATTACAGTAATTGCAAAATGTAACAAATGATTCAATTAATTATCTATCAAAAACTAAGCAGTCTTGAAATGTCATAATTTTGACAGCCCTAACAGCAGTATGGGCACGCGCAGACAACTGGTTCAAGGGCGCTGTAGCCCGCACACGGCGATTTGTTAATTCCGTATACGGTAATGAGCTTCCTACTGCAGGATAAATGTTTTGATTGCTCTAACTGTCAGTCACTGTGTTCTAGTGTACCTAATAGGTACACTACGCACTAGAGACTACATTTACAAGTCAATTGCACGAATTATTAGTACTACTTAGTTATAGTGGTAGATACTATTGATAACATAGGTACTTAGCTAGTTGAAATTTTTTAAATTCTTATTTAAAACCAAAGAAAAATATGGAATTTTTTTCATAAAAATCTGATCCTGTGCTTGGAAATGCCTCTAATTTCTCCCTCATCAAAGGATCTGGAGCACAATAATGTCTGAGAGAATGTCTACCGTACTTCAGGATACAGGCATGATGATGACTGTTTTTGTTTTGATCTACCATCCCTCGACCCTGACTACTTTGTAAATCCTACTTGACCTGCGGCCAGCATGGTAGGTGTTAAACCACACAACCGCAGCGGGTTCGATTCCTGCTCTCAGGGGTATCATTACGGTAATGTGATACTTGTTTTTGTGAGTTTCGTGAAGGCATGCCGGGTGTCACTGTTTAACGTGTCGTGTCATTTGAGTAGTTGGGTGTGGGGGGCTATTTAAACCATCATCCATTCTAGATTAGGTTACTGTGAAATCTTTTCTAGATTAAAAAGTCAGAAGATGAAACAAATTCTTTTTTAAAATGAATCAATCGGTTTCATGCAACACTTTAGCAACAAAAACAAACCAATTACAATACGCACAATCGTTCTTTAGCTCTCTGAAGTAGCTGCGCAGAACCCATTTTTGATGACGCCTAAAATTGTGCTCTCTTACTCTACCAAACCTGCGCAATCGTCTATTGCACCTAACTTCAGAGAGCTAAAGATCCGCTGTGCTTAGTATACTTACTTTTTATTTTAATTTTCATGTAAAAGACTTCAACGCGCACACATTACTTATTAGTTATTATATTTTTGGACATTTTGATTAAATTAATTCTAAAAAGTTGAGTTCTGAATAATAGAAAATTATTCCTACCTATTGTTCCAAGGACTGATCAAATTTTTTCTTGAAAAGATTTAGAAGATTTAGTTTTTGTGCAGGCAAAAAATGTACCTACTGGCCATCAGAATTGCCGCTAGTGTTGCCCGCATAGAAACTGCAAAATACAAAATATTTATCCCGAGCTTTCTTATAATACCTTAATACATCTTTACAACCCGTTCGTATCCAGCGGGACTAGGGATTATTTCCTCGAAGGATTAACTCGTCACGTCAGTGTGACAGGACAAGACAGGGCTTAAATGATCATCGGCAGGTACGACATTAAGGTGTTGTGACCATAACTGATAAGAACAATGTCTGGTTTACTCAATAATCAATTAATGGATCCCACGGAGGATACGATTAAGATGGATAAGTAGAGATACCTAGTATAAAAGTATATATTTGTATTTAGATTATCTACATTAGAGGAAATAAGAAAGGAAGGAAATAAGGGAGGTTTTGCCTAGCAGGTCGTCACGGACTGCCAATAATAAAAATCAGCATGCATATCAGTTGACGCTAAAAGTTTTACAATCGCGTGCCCTGCCCAATTTGATATTCCATCGAAGTGTACACAAAATCTTTATAAAACCGGTTATTTTGGATACCGAACACAAAAATTCAAACCTGTTACAAAGGTCACTTCTATTTATGTTTTTTCCTAACGGTTTCGTCCTGGCAAGGCTACTGTCCTGCGGGAGATTTATGGCGCTGACTGTCCGCCCGCATGCCCATAGACTACAGTTATCTTATTTCTTTTTTACGCCGCCGAAATCTGGCAAAGCGCTCATTGTTATTCCACCATGATTTTAAGCTTTAGTAGCTTCATAATTTTTGAATTAAGCTTAGAGTTTTATAAAAAGCAACATAGTCGCCCCATTTCAATAAAAATAGACTTAGCTAATTATTGGGTGTTAGAGATTAAACAAATCATGGTTAACTAGTTGCGGCGCGCGTCCTCGCTCGCTATAACTCTCGCTGTGAACACGTTAATGGGTTATCGTAACCAGATTGTAGTGAATAATGAGTGCGGTTTCGACCAGTTTAATCCGGTCCAACAACGCTTAGATCCGACATCTGTTGGTTTAATCCCTCTGTTTATTCTGAACTCAAACGATAGGTTCCAGGTATCCACTTATCCATATAACAGAAAAACATATCGTTAATTATTTTTAAAGGGTTTTTTCTCGATTTTCACTTTATTTAACTATTGTTAAAGTAAAAATTAAACTATTGTAAAAAGCCGTGTTGGTTGTACCTCGACTTTCAATCCGAAGGTTGTGGGTTCGAATCCCGGCCGTGCATCAATGATAAAAAATATATGTATTTTAACACGTGCTCTAAACGGTGAAGGAAAACATCGTGAGGAAACCAGTTAGTGTTTTTATATGATGGGCTTGCAACCTGTCACATATGGAATACTAACTTCTGCAAGATGTGGGCAAAGTGGGCATGTATCAAATATGTGTTTGGACTTGACCTTAGACATCTTCAAAGGATCTGGAATAAGTAACATAAAAGATCTGAGAGAATGTCTACCGCACCTTGGGGATACAGTCGTGAACCTGTTTGTTAAAGTTGTTGAAGCGTAAGGTTTAAGTATAAATTATAATGCATTCAAACTATTTTAAACATACCTAAGTATTAGAGAACATGTAGGTTGTATTAGGTAAGTAAAGTTTGTTTTCATAACAAGCTCTATCTGTGGTATCTGAGAATCTCCGGACAATTCAAGTTATTACAATAAAACTATCGTTTCTTTACCGGTTTATAAACAAGATATAAGCATAACAAGGATAATGGTGTACGTAATAATTATAAGTTCTAAGATCATTTTAATATTGCCAGCTTGTTAGCCCTAAGTTTAGGTAAAATATCTAAAACATCAACAGAAATCTTCAATTTTTCTTACTTGAATTTCACATACCTACATAAAGAAAAACACAATATAGAGTATGTATGATACCTAGGTAGGTAAAAAAGAAGTCATACTCGTAGGTACCTACCTATATGCGCGAGAGCAGTATTGTCTTTCTCCGACAACAAACTCATTATTTTACGCTATCGTTTAACGTTAATTAAATTAATATGCTAGTAAATGTTTATTGGTTCCGATTGATATACCTACTTATGTACTTATGATTTGCGAGGAAAGTGCAATGACACTACGAGTAGTTGTATATTTGTATATGTAACTACTAAAGCTACTGCGCGCGGCTTCGCCCGCGTGGTACCAAAATTTTGAATAGCCTATATGCTATTCCAGGTCACTATCTACGCCTATTCCAAGTTTCATCAAAATCGGTTCACTGGTTTAGGCGTGATTGAAACACAAACAAACAAACATCCAACTCACAAACTTTCATCTTATTATCATATGTGTCATTATTACATCAGTGGGATAGTGGGATACATACAAGCATGAATTAAATAGTCAAGAGAAAATGGCCGATAACTTATCAATACGGGATGGAACATCGTTAGCTTATCAACTTAGAAGTCTGATCCAATGACAGGTCTTCAGGCACTACATCGTCCCGTTAAGTGTAGGCATGGATTGCCTCCTGACGCTTTACAAATCATCTAATAAAAGGCCTAGATTTATAGTCCATGCCTAGACCTGTACCTGATCCAAGAAAACATACCTTCTATTTAGCTAAAAGCCCAAAGACGATCAAAACTCGGCTCCTAGATGAAAGGCTAGACAAATGTACCAGGCAAGCATAAACAGCAAGTAGGTCGACGTATCGATACACCGTACAGTCGGTGGCAAAACGCAAACAGACGTCGCATTGTGTACATACGAGCACAATGGAAGGTGGTCTTGCTGGTACACTGCAGGACACACGTTACTTGATTAAAAGCAGAGTGTTGAACGTGGTTTTTCTAAACAATGGCGATAGGACCATATTTTACGATTGGGAATAAAATACTTACGACCACTTTCTGAACAATAGATTTTATCTTTTATGAACTTTACAATTGTAGAATTTGTTCATAATATACCTACCTAGTACCTACTTAAATTTGTACGTTTTATCATAATTTATATTACGTTTTATAATTCAGTTTAACATTTAGAGTACTTAGTCTTTGCAATAAGTATTTATTGTTTAAATTCTGCACTTTTTCATCAAAAATTTAAACAAAGTGTTATTTACTTAAGTATGTACAAAAAAAGACTGAAAAACTCCTTCTAGAACTTCAAATTATATTTTTATTTTTCTCTTTTTAGTGTGTAGAAGGTTCGTCTGTTTGTGTTCTGTGTGTGTTCAAAAATTTTTATTTTTCACTTTTTAGTGTAAGTAAATAAATACTGTGTAAATAAAAGTGTATGTGTAAATAATATAGTAAGCTACATTAAGTAGGAAAGGATAAGAGAAGTCATGGGCAGGCCTACTAAAGGACACACCGGAGTTCAGCAAGGGGGAAACCTATCAATCCCTCAGGAAAATAAAATATTTTGGACCACCTCGGGTGTAATACCCTTTCAAACTATTTAATGTTTGACTCAGATTGTGAGTCAGGGTGTGTTGTGTAGTGAGAATGAGGTTTTTTTGAATGTTACGGGAAAACTATCAATCCCTCAGGAATAAAATTTATATGGGACCACCTTTAGAGTATACCCTTTCAAACAAAAAAAAATTTTGGAAATCGGTCCACAACTGACTGAAATATCGGTGAGCATACATAAAAAAAAAACACATACAGCCGAACATATTTAACCTCCTCCTTATTTTGAAGTCGGTTAAAAAGAGCGCCCCCACTAGCAATACCTATGTCACATTTATATCGATTCTTTGTTTGATTACAAATCTCTGATTTGTGTCTGTCTCAGCTTCGTTTCCTAAATTGAACAAATTTTCTTGCGCAAAAGAAACGCAATGCACACATTAATTTCCGTCACGTCGTAGGTAGGTACCTACCTACCTACATACCTAGTCGCGACGGCAAACAGACGTGGAAATTCAAAAGTGGAATTCCCGTAAATTGATTCCGGACATTGAGGGAAATGCGAATGCGATTCGCTGTGTAAATATTTGACGAAAAATAATTTGAAAACGTTTTCCTAATTTATATGGAGCCGGGCGGCGTCTCCGCTAACTCGCCCATTCCTCGCCCACGTAATTATTTTCAGAATTATTTCGACGCGACTGTCTTGAGTGGAAAACTAGTTTCTCCCATGTTTCTCCACGAGTAACGCCATCTATCGAACTCACGGGGCGGGCTAGACGAGAAAGGGCGCCCCTTGCCCTTTCCCCCGCTGGCTTCTCACTCCGCTCTTTTCATTCACTCAATCAATCAGTCCCGTTCCGCAAGCCGCGCTGGTTGCACGCGTCGCCCGCTCTCAGTTTACGTAAATCGTTATTATTGTTTCAAACATTCGCTCAGCTGTTCAGTGACAATAAATTTGAATAAGACTGACTAAAAGATAAGGTTCTGTTAAACCAGTGAGTGAAATGTGCGTGTCATAACCGGACGGCAATCAAAAATACTTCATCGGTCGAATGTAAAAATATACCGCGTCGCTTGAGAGCTACCTCGTGTGACTGATCGATATTTTAAATGATAACATGGATTCAATTAGGTGTTGTTCAAGACGGTGAAGTGTAGTGTTGTTGTGTAGCAGTGACATCGCGTCCGAACCGAACGGTAGGTAACCTACGCTATTGATTCAATGTCGGATACGTATCGGATGAGATAAGAAAGGATTTGTTTGGAGGCGATAACCGTTCGCTTATTATGATAAGTATATAATTTGAGAGCCAACGGGTGCAGTTTTGTTTACAAAACACCTTTATGCACATGATCCTCTTGGACGCTGGAAATAGAGTAAACGAAACCTACTACAAAACTTTAAGTAGGTAGGTAACCTACCTAAACCATCTTAGGCTTCCAATAAATATCATTAAAATAAAAATTAAAACTTATTTTCAGGCGTCGGTCGTCAGTTAGACGTAAACTAAGGTTTTCTTCTATGGCCTTTATTGACATAAAGTTATGTCATGCATAGGTAACTTATGAATAACCATTTAGTTTATGCATGACATAACTTTATGTCAAGTTTATTAGTAAGGGCCTATATTATTTTTAATACGTAAACAAAATACTTTCTTAGTTTTCACCACGGATTAAAGAAATGAGGTGATTGGATGTGGAGACTGTCACAGACAGTAAAAAAATCTTTGTCAAAATTTGTCTGTGTGTAAGACTGTGAGTGAGTTGCTAGTGTACAGCCTGCATCGAAATCAATAAATCAGTAATTTCTTTGGCGGTGCTCACAATTTTGCTACAATATTAGGTTTCGCAAAATATATTTTTTAGTAGCCTAGGTAGGGTATCTATTACTCTACTTCTACAGCACCTAATTTGGTTTTAAGCTTAAATTGTTTAATTTTACTAATAGTATCTACTATCTAAATACCTACTTACCTTAAAAACTAAACCATCAATTCTACCATAGCGATAGGTGTTTATTATGTACCTCCCTAGAAAAATAAAAACAAGGCAGGTAAAATCACTTAAAATCTCTAAGCCGGCATTACCATATTTATCAATATATCTATAAATAAGCAGGCAGAGTGCATTCATAAAACGCGGAGTGCATTGCACCCGCCAGCGCCACCTGGCGCGCACGGTAACTGCAAATAAGTTCTCAGACCTATCTAGATACCTGCAACAAGAATATAGACAACCTACATTATTTAGTGTAAGTAGGTACAGAATACTGTGCTAACAATACATAGTAAGAAAGCGTAGGTAGCAAAGCCAATGCACTTCTCATCTTCGAGTCGAGAATAACTCGAACGCTACTGACTCACGCCTTTATTTACGAGCACTACTTTCCTCCCATCTTCCTGCAAGAGAGTATTAACAGCTCGATAACTATCCGCAAATCTATTCGCACATGTGCTCGCCATTCTATTTATCTTTATTTGTATTGTTGGAATGCGTGCTCTACAGGCTATTAAAATGATAAGTGGAACTTTCAAAGAAACTGTACGACAACAAGCCCAAATTAAAACACCGTAAAGTGTATTTAAAAAGCTTTCCGTTACTATCTGAATGGCCAGCTTAACAAGGTAGCGATGTATGAATGTAATTACCCGCCATGCTCATAATAAAATTAAGAACAATGGTTAATAAAACAATTTCAACTTTAAAGAGCTAAAGAGAGACCGGAACGCTCGCTGTATGGTAGGCAGGTAAAACTGCGCACGAAAGCGTTAAAAATTCGTATAATGTTTACAATAATCATTACATCGTCTATCCGTCGTGTTTGTATTCGCGATGTAGCGGGTGCGATGGTAAATGCACCTCATAAAGTCTAATCGTATACGTAACTCTGTAAACAATCCTAAAAACACTGTCGAAACACTGTTTCACATTCTCTAACACCTCCTAATTGCGGGTAAAACGCATTAAATATAATTAGTGCTTATTTGAACGGATATAAAGGTGTGGATGCGGGTTCGATGGCCGGCGAGCACACACGGGGATCACACGCACGATTCACGCATCCAACAATGCATTGTTTGTGTCCGCGCTCTGAGCTAAAACAAATTTGAGCTCGCATAAATTACTGACGGATTACACAACGGAATATTTCATTACACCGTTTCATCCGGCGCCGGAATCATCCGTATCTTTCTATTATGTTATTTTATTCGCGCAGTCATTTCATAAATATTGTAACGAAGTTTAAAAATGAAGCTTGTTTTATACGATTGTATCACAGAGAAGCTAGTTAAATATTTTTTCTTAAGACAACTCATACTGACGGAGTTTTTACAACAGCTTTACTCACTCGCATTTTATAATGAGAACTTCCTTATGTGGTATTAAACGAAAGGAAGTACGCGTTAGTGAAGTAATGCTTAGGTTGGTCACGCAAGTCACCGGAGACTTACCTATGAGCCGAGACGAGCAGCTAGGATCCCCTTGCCGTCAAGAGACGTCCAACTATTAACAATATTAACGAGCGGCGAGAAGCGCCCGCTGGGCTACCGTCCTGTCCGCCATTTATCAAATTATTTATACATACGCTACATTAAGCCCACCCATCGCTTTACACGACCCCGAAAAACTTTAACTTTTTGTTCAACAGAACCCGAGATCTCCTGATACTAGAAAATATAAAAGTTTTATTATTAATGTTATATTATATATACTAAGGAATTTGAAACAAGTAATTGAAAAACAATAGATTTAGACTAAATATTATCGATTGTTTTATTATACGTTTACAAAGCAACTAATCTTTAAAATTCTGGTTTCTGTACTAACTATTATCCCACTAATATAATAAAACTGAAAGTTTGTGAGTTTATTTAGCTGTTTGGATGTTTGTGTTTCAATCACGCCTAAACCAGGGAACTGATTTGGATGAAACTTTGAATAGGCGTAGATAGTGACCTGGAATAGCTTTTGTTGCCGCGAGAGTGAAGCCGCGCGCAGTAGCTAGTAAAAAATAAATGCAGAATTGTAAATAAGGAAATTACAATGTGTAAAATCGCTATATTCAGATACTGCAAAGATTTAAAGTCCAATAAAACAGAGTAAAAAAACCCGAGAACATTCTGACATCTCTAAAGTACGAATAATCTCTAGAGAAGGCACAAGTGAAATGCATCAGAAGTGGTTCGGTAGATGTACTTGGAAGCAGTATCTGATACACTTACCAGTAGCGAAGTGAATCAACAGACAGTCTATTCATAACACTATTCACAACGATAACATTTGTTATTGAAGACAAGTGCCCGTTAAACCAGCACCACACACGTGTTTCGTAATATACAATACAATAGATGTTTATAAAATATTTGACTTGTTAATTACTAACACCATTGCTATTAATTAGAACTAGAATCACGAGGAAATCCTTAAACCATTTTAAATTGTCTTTGCTTCAAATGCTTTTAGATTGTGCCATGATTTAGAACAGCTAAAAATACAATTTAACATACAGGTATTTCTTTCCTATATACTAGCTTATGCTAGTATATATGATTTGTGATATAAGTTTGTAATAATTGATTGTCCTTGAAAGAATTCCTAACCCGGTATCTGAATGGTGCAAAATCTAGACTTATCTCGACAAATTATTGATGTATGTTGCGTGTGGATTATAAGCTGTTAATCTTTGGATTAAATCCAAGGCTATCTGATAATTTCGACATGGGCGTGTACAACAACAGTACAATGACTCTGTTGCTAGTCCTTATTTAAGTAAATTTTCTTATCACGAACTCGCTCAAGCAAAAAACTTTCAGTTCTGGTTGAGTATAAATCTTAATACTTGATATGAATCTGTTTCAAGTGAATGAAACACTTAACCTAGACACATTACGGCGTATCTAAGGAGTCATAGATATACAAGGCTATCCGAATGCAGAGATATTCGTCTAAAAATAAATATTCAACGTAAAAACTGGTGAAATCAAACGTGTCACTCGCTATCGCCGATAGGAGCAATATCAATAAATCATCCAGTCGATACCGTCTCGTAATTAACTGTATGATCGATCATCGGTATCGGCTCGGGGCCGGTTAAATTACATGTGTAGATAAATTGATGGAGAATGCAGGTATCTTCTGTAAAATTTAACTTTCATAAAAATTGTACTACTGCAAGTGTAAGTATGATGTTTTTTTATATAAAAATATATTTTTTAAAATTAAATTATTTACTTATTATGTAATTAAGTTTTATTATTTGTGAAATATCAATATTGGTAGTAGTAAGATTAGATAAAGCTTCTGCAGAAAAGAATAAGTCAGGCACTGTCCTGTGAGGAATGTTAGCAACCCAATTCTGGTCGATATTATGTATTTTTGTGCTATTCGATATTAATTTTTTTATCACTATCAAAGTCTTATCTCTCAATCTGAGTACTTGTAACGACTCTTCGTTACAACCAAACTGCATGTTTTACGACAAAACTTCTTACTAACCTACTTTATCATATTATTTTGCTCAAGCCGTTTAGTTTTTTTTTACATCGGACATAGAATAGGCAATCAGTATAATTTTGTCTATCTGCGAAGTTCTATGTGAGTTATTTCATTGAATTGTTTGTGGATAGTATCAGATCAGTCACATGACTCACTGTTTTGCTTCAGCGTGGCAAGGAGTTACGGTTTATCATAAACAAACGCAAGACGGCGCGATGACTCCTCAATTTAGTGCTGCAATAAATTCACATGAAAATTTAGCAAGCACTCGTTCGTTTTGTCCAAATATTACCGCGAGCCAACACTGCGCGCTGGTATTTTCGTTTTAGAGCCATTAAATTGAGATGCGTGCATCTAATATCACGCCAAAAACAACCATAAGGTCCACAGTTTACGACCTATTTTAGACCATTGAGCAAATTTAGCCAGGGAATCGATTATTTGAACAAACAAGCCGAGCCATAAATCATCCGCTCCCAGTTACCTGCTGCAAGGGATCGATATGAAAAAAGCCCCTTTGAAACAAAAGGGAGTGACATTTCTAGCGTTGACGCTGCCGCTCGTGGCTCCGGTATTTGAATTCCACTTCAATTGATCAAAGATTGGACTGAGTTATGAGTTCTGACTGTGATTTTTTCGGTCGGAAATGAATGTCCAGATTTGCGATATTTCTTTTGATAGGGTGTCGCTGTCGGGCTCTTGGAAACTCATTTCCTTATATTGATACTTACGTACTATTTGTTACTTACGTCTAATTTCAATAACTTGTTTTGTAAAATAAATTATTACAATTTCAACACAATACATTTTTATAGTCAAAACACTAGTTGCAAATAATTGCAAAGCGACAGTATAAATTTACGACACCTTTTCCATTTTGCACTAAGAAGAGTCCGTTATCCTCTGTTAAGCTACGGTCGGCCTTGTTATTTGTTTTAAAGAATACCTGCAAACTTAGAAACATTGCAAAACTTTGTCAGGTAGCGGCCAATTGTTCATTTTCACTTTGTCGCTGGTTGTTTTATTGGCCTAAATTTGCCTCTTTATTCAAATAAAAACGAATGAGGTCGTTTATTATTAGCTAAATATTTTTAACTTTTGTTATTGCTAGGCTTTCAATTGTAACTACTTTTTAAATTATGATGTTATTTAGAGATCCTTCGATATTGTTTTCAGAATTAATTCAAATTGCTAGAATTTTTTATTCGTCTAAGAATTTCAGATGGATAAAAAGGTTAGGTATACCAATCCTAACATCAAGCTTGAGTTAGAAGTAAGTAATGTGCAATGTAACAACTAACAATTCACCAGTAATTGCGATCTTAAAACAAAGGATACATGCAAAGCTTCAAAGTCTGCTTCAAACGGGTGTTTAGATATCGGACGTCCGGGACCTGACCGAGACGGTCTGTCTGTCTGACTGACAATGATGGCTTAGGACTTTGAGCCTTGGTTTTGCAATCCTAAAATTTTAATAAATGTAACAAACTTACCCAGATGTATTTTTGCTTTGTTTTTAATGTGCTTTCATTAATTATTCATCATACTTTTATACAATAATCATATATTATTATTTTAATTCGATTTTAATCTATAGTATTATGTAAGTATGTGTCCGAGACACGACTGTTAGTTAACACTATTGTGAATGGCCCGGGACTAAATACATAGAATATATTTTCTGGAAAATATTATGACACTTCTCTAAAATATTATGAACCTATTACGCGGATACCTGCGTTCCTCCTACAATAAATGCTAGTAAGCAAACTAAAATTAGAATCACTGCATAAAAAAAACTATAAATTCAAAAACAGTATTTCGTGCGCGATTTTACCTACCCACTACCAAAAGACTGAATGAACAAACAATAGATTAAAACGATTAAAATCACTCACAAAACAAGTCGTTAAAAGTTTACGACTACCTTGTAGGCAAAGGCAAATAGGGTCCACTAAAAATAATGGTTTAGTTTGCGATCGGCCTATTTCGGCGATTTGCTAGTCATTAAAAAAGTTTTGGGTGACGAATTTGGGCCAATGCGCCTGTCGCGGGTGGATCAGGGATTTTATCCAAGTTGAAAATACTTAAATGTAATCATTTAGTTACGGTTTATAGATTTACTGTGACTATTCTTGCCGTAGGTATCCGTAAACTTTGCAGTTCATTGGCACCTAACACAAAAAAATATTATTTAAATTAAACATCCACTTTTATGGAGATAATTGAGTGTATTTTTTACTACTACAAAGCTAAGATTTTTATAACCATAATGAAATAAAGCTACACATGATTGATCAATAGGATTTAGTAGACTTTAAACTACTGACCACCTATAAAATAAATCCAACCTGAAGCCAGCTCAGGGCACGCGAGCTTGATTTGCCGAGCGGAAAATGGAGGATTGACCCACGCCAGGGTCGGAGTCTAAGGGTTGAATGAACAATTAGTCTACGGTCTACACAAACAAGATTTGATTAAAACACATACTTATTAATCTTAGAGCATGGTCGAATGAATGAAATGAATGAATCGAAGCGCTCGTGGTCGTGCTTGCTTATGTCGTTCTTGATAGATCTCTAAGCGGATGGGTGACCGGCAATGGCATTTTCATCTGAGCGCTTCCGTGCTTCGCTGCGTTAAATTGACCATCCCGGCTATTTTAAGTGGCCACTGGCCAACTCTAGTGACGGAGTTCTTAAGCCGCCTTAAGGCTTCTGTCATGGCATAACGACTTAAAATAGCCGGGATCGACAATTTAACGTTTTTTTTTTTTTTAACGAAGCACGGAAGCGCTCAGATGAACTTACTTTTTTTAGAGTATGGTTCTTTTTTTCGCCTGTGAAACATAGATACAATACAGACAGCTCAATAGTAGTTTTAAATTCACTCAGCAAAAACTTTTTCGTGAAAATTCGTCATTCACTCAGTTACAAAATCAATAACCCGATTGATGCATTTGTTTAGTTATCAGCCCTCATTAGCTCTCTAATCACTAACAACAGGTCACTATGACCTACAAATCAAGTGCATCGCTAATGCATAGGACAAACAGACGGGCGCATCACGTTTGCAATTAGCATGGGGCAGAGTGCTCAGTCAGATAACGGGCAAGAAGCTATATACTTGGGTTGATCGACGGTACACTACGTCTACGTCTACTAACAACAGTATTCTGTAAAATTCAGTAATTCTATCGTGGGGGTGGCGGCATGGCATGTCATAGAACCTGACAAAATTACTCTTGATCGTTCGCTGGGCAAAAAGTGCACTAAAGTTGAACGCACATCGCGAAGCACGCGCCTAATTTTCTAAGCATCACACATACCTCCCGCATTATGCGCGTTCGGGGCGGATGGATGGTGCGAGTTTTCGTTATGATTTCATACAAAGAATAAAAAATTCAGCGCGTGCGGTTTAATGTGCGATCAGCTAAAATAAATAAATAACGCTGGACTTTTCACACAGCATCATCTAGCCCGAAAGTAAGCAGAGCTTGTGTTATGGGTACTAGAATAACTGAAAACCTAATTTATACTTTTTGTTTGTAAATACATATATAATATACATAGAAACGCCCAGACCCGAGACAAATATCTGTAGGTCATACAAACATTTTAAAAGAAGAATGAAACTACTAGAAAGAAAAAAAAAAGATCGCCTTGTGTAATGAGAATCAAAGAACGTAATAAAACACGGAAGCAAGTCTCAAAATTGGTCAAATTAAAATATCTATCACTGGTTTAAGTTTTCACGGCTTAGTTTCACTGGTTTTCTGAAATAGGTTACCTGAATAAAGTGCTTTTAAATGAGAGTTAATAATTTCCTTCCGTAATTACTATAATAAGGCGTGTGCTAGAACTGGGTCAGAAGGTCCTTTGGTCCAATGTCGTCTAGTATCGCTATGTAGGGCGGCCTTAAACGTATCTATTATCCTAAGCAGCTTGCGAAATATCTCAGCACACCAGTCAGAAACAGCCACAGAAACGATTAGGAACGTTTTTTTACCAACTTTTTCATTCTAGGTTTGTGCCAAACAGTATTTTGGACGTCTCTTTTATTTCAATAGTTATTTTGAAGTAAGCAATGAAATAAAAGGATTTAAGTGCGCCTAAAGAAGCTCCTTTTTTCACCTAACGGCCACTGTCCACATTCGCCGAACTATTATTTGGATAGACGATGACAGGCGATGACGCTCTCTACACATTCGTGACAGTCGGCATTCGTCTATCCTCAGCGAATATGTAGAGGGCCCATATACACAATCTCTTCTTTTCATGTGATAACTGTCAATTGCACGAAAAAATCTTATTTGGGGTTGTATGACACTGGTTCAAAAAAACTACGTAGAAACACGACATTTTCAAAGGATCTCTAAAACGTCGCCTGACGATCCTGCTAGTTTGTTATGCAATAATCAATATGTGGGTAAAAAATAACCAGCATAATCTTTCTTAAAATACACGTTTATAATCAAAATCTTGATCCCGTCTCGGCAAAACTCATTAAAAAAAAAAAAAAAGCGACCAAAATGCAAGTACAAGCATATCGGCGCTCGTCAATCATTGTGGGCGAGTAAAAACTGGCGGCATGACGCGCTAACGACCCTGTCTTAAATACGCACGGTTAATGCGCCATATTTATATACATATAAGATACTAGTGTCCTGCCCGCGGCTTCACTCGCGTGGAGGCAATGTTTTACTAGGTATGCAACTTGTATTCCAAGTTTCATCTAAAGCTGACACACGAATAAAGTGCATTTCAGACTACGCTATAAATATATCAACCATCATAGAATTTTTATAATATTATGTATGCTATGTATAGTATAGCACAGTGTGAACGTGTCCATAATAAATGTATGGTGCGCGATATTGTTAGGCTATGAGCTATAATGCTATGATGCTATACTTACAGGTGTGGCAAAATTTGAGGGCAGCTACCTTTTCTTTTGTAGTTAGAAGGTTTTGTTCTTATGAAACTATAAGTTTATTTTAAAGAAAAATACAACTACATGTTAGATATTTGAAAAAATGTACAGCAAGCCCAGAAAATGACATTTGTCAAAAAATACAAGTTGGTCTCAATCGACGCTATTTCCCATCAGGAACACTTTTCCCAAAGTAACATGCCAAATCAAATCGTAAGTTTTTGAAATAAAATCAAATACGTTTTCCATACAATTTCTATGAAATGTGAAAAATCTCGACTAGGTATGTGCGCTCCAAGAGGACGAACTTTGGCAAATATTTGGAACGCGTTCCGCGGAACGCACTCTTGGCGCGGTCATTCATGGAGCGCGAAGTCGATACGCGGCCCGATATCGGTATCGGACGCCGATACGATGGCGGGGCAAGTAAAATGTAGAAATTGATAGCTCCGATATCCGATATCGGATCGGATAATGTGAAAGACAGGTACATATTTCATACATTTTACTTGCCTCCGATGTCGTATCGGAGTCCGATACCGATATCGGATCGGATAATGTGAAAACGCTCTTAGGCGTGATTGAAACACTAACACAACATTTAGAGCGTTTTCCCAATTTGCGTAGTTAGTTTTATTACTGTGCGGGTAATTCAATAATTTAGAATTACCTACCAATTATAATAATTTTGAACTACGTAATAGAATTTTAGTAAGTAATAAAAATTTAGACATACCTAAACAGAATTTAATTATTTTTTCTCCGTGAAGGAAGCGTCATGTCAAAAGGATTCCACGTCGTACCTATAATTTTGTTACGGGCAGGCCTGCTCGTAACAAAATTATAGGTACATGCTTCAGCACATGCTTTACAACTGACAGTAAATATCCTAGACTTTACGTTACCAGAGAACTAATGCTTTGTACAACGGACACTCCTCGCCCCGCACCAATCGAAGCTCCCTGCCCCTCGAGTTCTTAGTGCAAAGTCCCTCCGAGTTCTTTACTCACTCGAACGATGAATATAACGCAATATTTATAGGTTTTCTGGGGCTGGCACTTTTCAAACGCGATCGAGTCAGTTAAAAACTCGTACTTGGTACTGTGAGCGCGTAACAATATGATAGGTGCAGTTCGAACTGGACTCGGAAACTGCAATTTTACAATGTACTTTTTGTAGCTATAAATAAATTGTGGACTTTTCACACAGTTCATGTGTTTTATGTAAAGGAGCCTTCGAAGACAATTCCAAAGCAAATCGCAGAATAAAATGGTACCATCATTTCTTACCTTTTACATAAATAATAATTTACCTGTTTATAAATAAATTCTTAGTTTAATTTTACTATCTAAAACCTTTTATAATGAGCTCAGAAAATAGCATTTGCAATTGCTATTTATAATTTATTTCCAATCTGTTCATAAAAACAGCGGGATCAAATAAAAACACATTTTAATTAGTCGCAGAGTTACACAACCTCATAGTTCCAACGACATTTTTCAGAAAACCACTTACTGAAAGGTCCAGGTTAAAAACGCGTTCAACGCACTCGCAATATTCTTAGCTCACAGGAAGCGATCGCTCGTAAAATAGCATTCGAACAGCCGACGACACTGTGACGTTTCTGGTGCGTTTTTACACGCGTGCGCTGCGGCTGCGGGCCGTGTGCGGTCGCGCGACGTGCATTGTGCTGCATTTGTAAATAAATAAGGCAGTTAAATTAACGCAATAACAATTTTATTATGCGGGCGCACGGCACTTGCGGTGGTCGCTCGGCTCAAATTTATTACTAAACTGCTCATTGCAATAAGCCCAAAGCAATCTCTAATTTTACCTACTGGTAAATACCCCTGAAACTTTATGGAGAACAATCTCGAGCCATCGCTATCCAATATTTCCTGTCTGTAGTAAAATATCAAGATGGACACAGTCTTTTAAAATCCACAGCACCTATTGAAGCAAAACCGTTTTGTCCATAATTTATTTTATGCCCGGCAATTTCCAGAAGTACCCCATAAAAGAACTTCTCATCACCGCCACGGCACCGGAGCAAGTTCATTGCCGCCACTGAAATGATACTCAGCGGATGAAATGACATTTTACATAATTTACCTGTATCATTTACATTCCGACTATTTTTAATAACACCGACCAGCGATATAGAAACTGCATACATAAAAACTGTTGTAATAAACCTCGAAAATAATCGGCTATTTCATAGTAAAATTGCTCGTGTTTCGCTCTTGCCGGAGAGTCGCCATCTAGGACACTTTACAGCGCACTCGGTTTCGGATGAGCAATTTTATTCATAGCTCCCTAATTCTATGCCATTACGAGCTGTCCCATATCCTATATATTTTGAGAGGTTCTCAAACGGTACTTCATTAGGTCAATGAACGTGGACAACGAATCGAGCTAAACCTCTATACACTATTCGAAGGAAATGAGAAAGTTCGTACATCGCAGCTTCCATAACTGGAGTGCAATAATACGTAGGTAATATCGGCGTATCAATTGCGGGCCACGTGCGATCGTCGATCGTACGCATTTTCATTAGCGCGCCTTGTTTGCGTGGCGCACACTATAGCACACGGCGATTCATTAACAACTTGAAATGAGATGCATTTCAAGTTGTTAATGAATCGCCGTCTAACTTGGCTTGTCTAACCCCGGCGCCAGACATAGCCGCAAAGATCTTTGCAAAGCTTTGAACACATATTGGCGCAACCTGCCAGACATGCGTCGCAAACACTTTTCTGTACAGTACACTAATAGACAGCAAATAAAATGGACGACGATTTCGTTGATGCAGGGTATATTATTTATGTGCATGCAATTATTTTTTACATTTGCAACAAAATAACATAAACAAGCATGTACAACCGTCCCGCGTGTTCTCGTGTCGTGCGCCGTCACCAATGTAAGCTTTTAAAGAGTTGGCTTCGGGCCAGCAGCGGCAGCGTTTCGGGCGTCAACCCTCCTAACACAAATACGAACTCGCCAATTGTGTGCCTACATTCGTCAGACATTATTGACTCCACTAATTCATGCGCTATATTGACCGGGAAAACATTTGCCAAATTACTGAGCAAACAGTCGCAATTTAAATCAATAAAAAAATCCTACAGAAAAATATTCTAAATTGGATGATTGGTGAACTCCAATATTAGTTTTAGCAGTTTACATTTGCAAATAAAAGCCCATTTCCCTACGCTTCGAGTTAAAACGACCGATGTTATTAATACGTAAATCAAATCAGCAAAAGGAAATGTTCGTCAAGCTAGGCAAACAAAACAGTTTCCAATAAGTAATGCGGAATTGCGCGAGAGGTAGGCAGGCAACACGTTCCGGCAGTAAGGGCTCCGGCCACCATTACCATTCCTAGTGAACCGGAATAAACGTGCGACTAATAAACGCAGTCGTGGGGCGCAGGCGCAGGTGTGAGCGGAACGAATCCCTACGCACACAATACTGCCAGCACTGCCTTTCTACTTATCTGGAATTAGTTCTGGAACCATATTTCAATGCGTTGTGAATGATATGAGTTATGTGGAACAGGAATTGTTTTCAACCAAACACACAAATGTTTATGGACAATTTTATGCTTGTTCACCAACAAGTGCCTATTCATCCTTTTTTTATTCGGTTTGATAAACTATTAAGTTGTTAAGCCATTAAAAAGCCTTTGGCTAAATACTGCATCACCAGGTACATTTAGTACCTACTCCAGGTACATACTTTAGTACCTAAGAAAGGACCAGCTTTGATATACTGCAGTTTTTAGACAATCTTCGAAAATAATTCCTCTTTAACACCGTGCCGCCACTTTAAATGCTGAAAGCTGGGAGGGCACGGAGGATGGCATTGAAAGTGTTAAGTCGCTAGCAGTGTAGCCACAGCATTCATGGAATGGTCCTCGTTGTACCGGGAACACGGCCCCGGTTTTACGATTAAATGCATGTGTTTATAAACGCGATCCAGCATCGCATGAACGCATTAAACTATTAGTTTATGTGTTAGCGCAATGAAGGTGAGGCACCTACGGGTATCAGTACCAGTGAAGCGGTTTTATAATATAGTATTAATGCGGCCCTAGTAATTGGTTTCATAATATAGTTAAAATAAAATATATTATAAGTTATTTAGAGAAATCAGTCATTGTTTTATGGAGTCTAATATAATGGTTAGTATCATTTAACCGCAAGTTGTCTTTGCTTCAACAATTACCTACTCACTATTCAAACATTCCAGTTATATTTAAATTCGAATGTTTAGATACTAAATCTGTGTGTATGTTTGTTTGTGCGCGGCCACGTGCGCGTGCGTCGTTAAAAGCGCATTAGTATCCCTGATACTGCAGACGCGAGCTGATTGAATAACTTCCTGGAGATAACGTGTTCCGAGGACTCATCCGCATTATACTCTGTACCCTAATCACCTAATTAGTCAAGTATTATATTGCGAACTTTGCAAACACGTTCCCACAGCTAATCCTAGCGCTAAAACGCATCATATCTGTCTTATGTTACCTGCTAATATCTAATATTAGCATCTGAAAGTGTACCTATGTTTATGTTTCATTTACCAAGGATTAGATGTAGATGGTGATCTGGAATAACATATAATTTAAACTATGTAAAATGCTGGTAGGCGAAGCCGCGGGCTGAGTAAGTTGTACTGTATTAAATCTACTTTTAAAAAATATATTCTCCATGAATAAATAAAATAGTATTAAACAACCTAATAGCATGTGAATAAGGACACATTGCGTATCAATCATGAGTGCGGTGTTGAAAGGCTAATGTCTATGTCTCACCCAATTCCCACATGGGGCCCTTCGCAATACTCATTAACTATGCGGGCCTGTAAGACCCACGTGTATGCCCGTAGATCCTACGAAAATAACCACACAAAATAATGCTAATAATTTGCAAAAGGCTGAAATTTTGAGGCATAGCTAAACAAGTACACTAGAAAAATAGATCGAAATCGGCATTTCCGTAGAGCAACAAAGTCACACAGACACTTCAAACTCATAACATAACACATCTCTTTTTGCATCATGGGTAAAAATAGCAACGTGGATTACACATACCTACTAGCTTTTTATCATCCAACGTGAATAAACTTACTCTAAACTAATTCTAACTCTTGCCTCTTGAATGTTTGTGAGTTTCATTCCAATTTGGGAACTCTCCTGTCCGTCTGCCCGTTTTCAGTTCGAAGCATGTTCCGATGAATTACGAGAACAAATTGTGTTCGGAAGATTTGGTAGTCATTTGTAAGCTATGAGATGCCAACATCACAGTCCTTTTTTGTTTTGATATATTATTTCATTTGTTTCGCTTATAAACTGCTATTTCACAGTTTATCTTAGTTAAAATTAGTTGAAATTAATATTCATTGTTCTAGTCGATTAATCACTGTCTGACAAGTTTGCGTTTTAATTTCAAAGCTTGAGCAGCTGCTTATTCATCAACAAATTGATACTGAGTGAATCAAATAGCATAATTAAGTACCTACATGGGTATAATTGAAGCGTGTCAAAAGATCACGACTGTATTATAGTCACATAGACATTTAGACATTCTAAATCTTTTCGGCATCTATTATTCGAATAGGTACTTATTTCATTGTTAAGGCAAAGATATTTTTTTTTAATTTTAATCCGGATGAATATTCATGTCAACTATTTCCTTGTATTGACTGAACATCCATAAAACTATATCGATACAATCAGTACTGTTGTCTATGCAAAGCACAGGTTATGTATTAGTTAGTACCTACCTACTGAGTAAAGCCGGTAGTCGATTGTGTAATCGTCTCCGATACGGCGATAACGCCAGATTGATACTGAAACTAGACAATTTACTGGCTGGTTTATTTTGATTGTTCATAGATTTTATTTCTGTCATATAATGTTCCATCTACGTTGATCAAGATAGGTTAATTGATTCTAATCCTATGTAAGTTCTTTGTTAACACGCATCTTAGATCTAGCATTGTTTGATCCAGCAGCGTTATTTTGTTTTGCTATCCTATACCTACCTATTGTTTTGCCAAAGACAGGAACTAGTGGACAATCGGTAAAAGATTTCCCCCAAACTGCACGGTCTCAATCTTTTTCAAAGAAAATTGCATTAAACGTTGGTTTGCATGTTTCTAAAGTGTTTTTTTTTTCTTTGTTATCAGATGCGGTTATAAGATGGTGGTAATGTGGGGCGCGGTGCTGCTGGGCTTGCTGGCGGGAGCGGGGGCGCTGCAGCCGCGCTGCCAGGAGATCAGCATTCCGATGTGCCGCGGCATCGGGTACAACCTCACCTCCTTCCCCAACGCGCTCGACCATGACACGCAGGAAGAGGCTGGTTTGGAGGTAATACTCCCTTATTATTTTATTTTACCTACCATCCTACTAAAGGCCTACAGTAGCCTAAAAGTTGTATAAGTGAAGGGAGAGAAAGTTCTTTGCCCTGTGGGACACTAAAGGCTTTTAATAATAGCTAAGGTCTTCGCGGTGTTACCCGCTGTCCCTTTAGTTCAAACTGGCAGATAAACTTCATTATTTCCCTTTTCGGACTATGTCTACATACATCAACACCGACTCATCCCCATAGAATTATACAGGCAGACATCTCAGATTTCCTGAGAGAGAACTGACTTCGTTATTACACGTTCCAGGTGCACCAATACTGGCCACTGGTGGAGATCAAGTGCTCCCCCGAACTGAAGTTCTTCCTCTGCTCGGTGTACACGCCCATCTGTATCGAAGACTACGCCAAGCCGCTTCCAGCATGTCGTAGTGTGTGTGAGCGGGCGCGAGCAGGTTGCGCGCCGCTGATGCAGAAGTATGGCTTCCAGTGGCCTGAACGTATGGCCTGTGAGCGTCTGCCGCGAGCTGGTGACCCTGACCATCTCTGTATGGAGGAGAATGATCGCGCACAGGTAAACGACGATTCCATCCATCCTTACTAATATTATAAATGTGAAAGTAACTCTGTCTGTCTGTCTGTCTGTCTGTTTGTTATGCTTTCACGCCCAAACCGCTGAATAGATTAAGCTGAAATTTGGCATAGTTAGAGGTCCCAGGGAAGGACATAGGCTACATTTTATCCCGAAAAAATTAAAAAAATCCCGAGGGACCGCGGGTCACACCGCAGGAGCGTAACTAGTAATCTATAGACTCAATAACTTCAAGGTAAATCAACATCGACCGCAACTATTTCTGATTGGAGGAGAATGACCATAGACCAAGGATAGGTAAACTTTTTCTTGCCTTGAGTTATTGTTATCTGTCTGGTGAAAGGAAACTACAGTCCCTTGTCATTCATAGACTTCTAACTTCAAATAAAAACGCCGACGACCCCATCCACTTCTGTAATCTGCATGTAAGAGAAAGACCGCGCACACTTCGATTAGACCATGATAATTGCAATACTGGGTCTTTATTCCGAAGAGAATCGAACCCTTGTCAATTCACATTATGACTTTGCCCTAAGACCATGTAATAAATCTTCCCATTCATTTCCAGGAGCCAGAACCGCCTCGTCCACCTCCCCGCAAGAACCCCAAACATTGCAAAGATCCAAAAAACTGCGAAGGTGCCGGCACGGCGGGCGCGGGGGGCGCGGGCGCGGGGGCGGCGGGCGCGGGGGGCGAGTGCAGCGCGTGCGCGTGTCGGCCGCCGCTGCTGCGCGGCACAAACCACAGCGGCTGCGCACCGCCATGCGCCGGCGCGTTCTTCACGCAGGAGGAAAAGGTAACGCTGAATGCTTTTGGGATGTTTGTTTTATACAAAGCGTTTGTAGGAAGTAATAATAATAACTATCGGAGACCTCTAAAAACATCCAGAGTAATAGACACAAGTGATCTCAGCGATCCCACCGAATAAAAAAATGCTTTTTGACTTTGTAGATATAATTGGAATATAATTTCATCTATTGTGATTCAGAATTAAATTATCTTCACAGCACTTCTATCTTTGAACAGGTTAAAGACATAGGGAGCTCGTTTGTCTCGGGCGGGATAAAATATTAGCCTCGTGTACTTTTGTATCGGTACGTGATAGAAAATGTGGTATTGTGTGCTGCAGGAGTTCGCGGGCGTGTGGGTGGCGCTGTGGAGCGGGCTGTGCGCCGCGTCCACGCTGATGACGCTCACCACCTTCCTGATCGACTCGCAGAGGTTCAAGTACCCTGAGCGGCCCATCGTGTACCTGTCCGCCTGCTACTGCATGGTGGCGGCGGGGCACCTGGCGCGCCTGGCGCTCGGGCGCGAGGCGGTCGTGTGCGAGGGCCCGCGCCTGCGCACCTCGGCCGCGGGCCCCGGCGCCTGCACGCTCATCTTCGTCGTCGTGTACTTCTTCGGCATGGCCTCCTCCATCTGGTGGGTGGTGCTCTCGTTCGCCTGGTTCCTGGCGGCCGGACTCAAGTGGGGCAACGAGGCGATCGCGGGGCACGCGCAGTACTACCACCTGGCCGCGTGGCTCGTGCCCGCCGCGAAGACGGTCGCCGTGCTGCTCGCGGGCGCGGTCGACGGAGATCCGGTCGCCGGCATCTGCTACGTCGGCAACTCCTCGCCGGAGAACCTGAAGAGGTTCGTGCTCGCGCCGCTGATCGTGTACTTCGCGCTCGGAGCGACCTTCCTGCTCGCCGGGTTCGTCTCGCTGTTCCGGATCCGGTCGGTGATCAAGCGGCAGGGCGGCATCGGCGCCGGGTCGAAGGCGGACAAGCTGGAGAAGCTGATGATCCGGATCGGAGTGTTCAGCGTGCTGTACGCGGTGCCGGCGGGGGTGGTGATCGCGTGCCTCGCGTACGAGGCGGGCGGGTACGAGGGCTGGATGCGGCGCGCGGCCTGCGGGCCACAGTGCGGGGGCCGGCCGCTCTACTCCGCGCTGATGCTGAAGTACTTCATGCAGCTGGCGGTGGGCATCACCTCCGGCGTGTGGATCTGGTCCGGCAAGACGCTGGAGTCGTGGCGGCGCGTGTGGCGCGGCGGCGGCGCCCCGGCGCACGCGCACCGCGCGCTCGTGAAGGGCCCCGTGTGACGCGCGGAGGGGGCGCCGCCCGCCCCCGCCGCGCCCCTGCTGCCCCCGCCGGTCTGCGCGCCTCCGACCGCGGTGGCCGCCCCGGCTCCCTCGGCTCCCTCGGCGCGCTCGGGCCAGCCGCTCTCCGACTACGGCCCGGTGTAGACTTGTGTGACGCTACCTCGGTATGTGGAGGCGCCGCGGGCCTGTGATTGAATCTATCGTGCCATTGACTGATGAGTGCGCGGAGGTGCCGCGTCCGCTCCCGTCGAACGTTCGGCGAACATATACGTAACTAGTTCATAGTGATATAGGATGATAGGATCGGACTTTAACGTGTGGATCAGTAAAGTATTTCATTGTACTGACTTAGATCACTGCCGCTTTTGTATCTTTACATTTAACCCAGACAATAAAACGATTTACTGATTTATACTGATACTGTTGACGCCGGATCGCCTCGGCTGATCGGTTCTTTGCGTGATATTTTCGAAAATATCGATCAGTCGTTGAGATTTGTGCTTTCCTACTTTTCTACTCGTGATTGACTAAAAAGTTTATATTCTTGTGATCTCTGAGGACTAATGTAAATAAGTAGCTAACACTTTTAGCACTGAAGTAGCCTGAGCTAGAGTTTTGTCACTTATTCACTTACATCGCTGTTCCACTCCAACCACACACTGTAAGAAACTACATAAATATAGCTTTCAACCAATTCAGTTTCACATTTCAAAAGGAGACCATTCATGCTGTTCCGTGCAGAGTGAGGTTTGTATTTTCATGCGTAAGTGAGAAAGTGACGAATAACTCGACACAGATGCTTGGAACAAAAATATTATAATGCTTGTTGACCTTCCAATGTGGAATTTTTGTAAATAAATTGTATTTATTATAATTGACGGCAGGTAGCGCTGTAGTGTATACGAGTGATTGTGTTAAACGCCATCTGTTGGTGAGTTAAATGTAATGTAGTTCCAGCTCCATCTAGTGCGAGATATGAAAAGAGTTATCTATTCGACAAGAGATGGCGCTGTATGTTCGGCAAGCGGTGTTTCTATTATAGATACTAGCTGATATATTTTGTAATAATGATTACTGTAATTCTATCAATCAATTAAAACGCTCAAATAATATTTCTTTTTATATTGTTTTGATTTATATAACGAGTGATTTTTTAAAATAGTTTACTTAAAAAAAGGTTGTAATTTTGTAACAGCGGAAGCCGGTTGCCGAAGTTTAAGAAAATCAATATTGTAATTTAATTTATATTTAACTGTAGATAAAACAAATAAATCGTCTTTTATATGTAAAATTTATTTAATTTTCAATTTTACTATAATAGAGCAAGAGGAATCAATAAAAGTGAAGAAAAGGCGTGTCAGTCTGTATATTTTATTCTGAGACAAAAGCTAGTTTACAATGATCTACATAGTTATTGCTAGATTGAACACTACTGAATTACGAGGACAGTACAGCAGTCACGTAGTACCTAGGTACAGCTTTCTACAAAACTACTTTCCTAGTTTACAATACCTACTAAATAGTCTATCACGTTAGAAAATTACGTATATCATATAGGCAGTATATAATGGCTTATTTTATTTTATTGTAAGTTGTACCTAAGGTAAGTATTAAAAGTTCCTAAATTACCTAACTTTTAAAAATAATTATCCACACGTATGACGTAGTTTCCCTAAAATGGCACTCTGTAACTAGATGTAAAAATAATCTAAAGGTCTACTCTATTAATCGACGACCTCTGTGGCGCAGTGGGTGAAAGCCCGCTTGGGACGCAGAAGGTTGCGGGTTCGATCCCCGCCGCGGGATAAATGTTTGTATAATCTGCAAGTATTTATCTCGGGTCTGGGTGTTTCTATTATTAAGTACTTATCATTTAGTCGATCTTAAATTTCTAATTATGCTAGGGTCGTGTATAGATTGATGGACTTTATAATTTTTCACAGACTCCATACAACATCTATGAAACATATCTAGCCGTACCACAGATCATATAAGTAGGCCGTACATACTTACCCCACCTAACATTTCACCATCTACAATCTAATCCATTATTTTTTTTATTTTTTTTTATTTAACCTATACTGTCCCACTGCTGGGCAAAGGTCTCCCCCAATTCCTTCCAACCATCTCTCTCCTTTGATAGGTTCCACCACCCACTTTTCACCATTTGATAGTGATTGATCCATTATATTACCTCTAAATACCACGACCTTATTAAAGGAAGTTACACAACTTACGTCCACTAATAAGTAGGTACTTAGGTACCTACCTACCTACCCTAATTCGATATCATTATGCCGATGCCGGTCACTTCATTCGCACGAAAACAATTATTCGTTCCTCACGAAACGAAACTTCCACACGAACGAAAGTCAAAAATAAATACGAGTAGATATCAAAAGCCCTCATTCCCTGAGGTGGTTTGGTCTCAACTGGTGACAATACTGCCAAAGTTCTGGTTGTAATACACTTGTCCGTAAGGGTCAATATTGTGGGAATCCGGCACAAACTCCTGGTGGTACGGGAGCTGAGTCTGCTCCTGTTCAGGATAGTAGGGCGCTTGATGGTAGTAGTTACTGTTGGTTTCTTGATGGACCATTTCTGGAGTTTGTAGTCCCTGTTGTGGCATTGGCTGGGGACAAAGTTACAAGGGTACAATCCACGGTACAATCCCATCAGACAAACGACCCTATGAAAGCAAAACTTTGAAAAGTTAATTTACCTGAGCCTGATACTTGCAACGCTTAAATCTTCCGTAAAGTGATGAATATGGCAAGTTGTAGTGAATTGCTGCCTGATTTATCGACATTTGGCCAACTCTGAAAACAAAAACGATTAGGAATCATCACGCAGAATTTATTTTCTTTGACATAGGGAACAATCAAGGCGTGTAAAATTTTCCTTGAATATGACTACCGGTGCCCCCAACGCCGGTAGACTGAACTTTCCCATTATTCCAATCTAAGTAAGTAGGTTGGTCAATCGTCTTGATTGATCTGATGAGTTAAGAACCTTTGAAGAAAATTATACTCGTAATATCATAGTAAAGAAACAGTAGGTAAGTACCTACCTAGCTAGTAGTATTCCCATACTTATTATTACCTGACAGCTTCCAGTGCCTCACCCATGGCATCTTCAGACCACGGCGTGGGGTTAGAGCGAGACAGCTCAATGCCTTCTCGCTTGCAACGACCATATAGAGTGCCTGTAAAAACGCGCTATTCTAAATGACTGTGATGATTTCATAAAAAATATTGGAGACATCAATCAGCGACGAAGTATTACTCAGTATTACCAGTAAGTATTACTTAAGCTAGTGAGACAGATTAGGCATGGCGTCGATTCTGTTGTTCAGTGACTAAACTTAATTAGACTAAAACTTAACGCTGGCGCAGCCGGTGTGGATGTAATGTAGAGGCACAGGCACGGCACGGCATGTAGTGGCTAAGGGATCACGCACCTGTAGGTATCCCGTACTGGTGTGCAGCTCTCTGCACGCTGGCGCGGCCGGCACGGATGGCGGCGAGGGCGCGCGCCAGGTCCCCGCGCCGCCACGCTACGGGGGCCGCGTTGAACGGCGCAGCCAGACGGATGCCCTCGCGACGCGCTATCTTGTACAAAGTGCTGCTGGGGATACCTACACACACAAACACAGCTTTGCCAGTGCATAGTATGACCACCATTCTCTATCACCAGCTCTACCGCAGGGTAAAATAGAGGAAAGTGACATTTTGAATTCAGACAAAAGTATTTTATCTAGGTAGGTAGATAAAACTCTAACTAACTAAATTCAAATGTCATTTTAATCCATCTTACCGCACCCTTGTCTTGAAGTGTTTTCGAATTTCTACCCAGTCATGGTAAGCACTTAAAGCCAGGCAAGTTCCTATTCCAAAAACCACGTTGACTTGACTTAAGTGCAAACTACAGAATAAGTAAGGTACACCTAAAGAACTTCGTAGTTTGTTTCTCTAGCTAAGTACATAGACCAGCACTCACCATACGCCTTGCTGGCCTTGTTAGCAGAGATGGCTCCAGCCCTGAGCGCATGCAGGGCAGCTCGCAGGTCGGCCTCACTCCAGGACTTGGCGGCGCCTTCCTTCTTCGGCGTGTCGATGCCGAGCCGGTGCGCGCGCTGCCATAGTGTCGTGGATGGAATGCCATATGTTGACGATGCCTTCGGCGAAACATGGGGAAACTTAATATTATACCAAGCATTCGAAGTTTGTAAATCGATCGGATAGGTCTCAAATCTCAATATGACGCGCGTTACTTCAGTCAGGTGCTACAACAAACCTTAGTCAAGCTCATGTTATGATTCCTCAGTGCATCCAGCGCGTTCTCCATGTCTTGCTGCGTCCAGCTCTTGGGGCTCCCCCGCAGCGGCTCCGTCGGCCCGCAGTCGCTCAACTCATCGCTGCTCAGGTGCTGCTGTTCTACACGCGCGATGGAATACAACTTAGACTTGACTGTAATTAGGTAGTCTAACTTAATGCTTGTAAAGTTCAGCCATCATTCAGATACTAACAGATATCATTTGAATTTATGTGACTTGAAAAAAGGGTGGTAGGTACTTACCTCCTTCAGAAGATGGTTCATCTTTAATTGGTTGCAGTGGCGTGAAGCTGGCAGAATCAGGGACTTCAGTTGACCTCAATAACGCCATGCGCCTCTCCAATAGAGAGCCCTAAATACAGAATCAAAATCAATAAAGACCTTGATGATTTGCATCATTACGAACGATTGATTGATTGACTCAGAAAAGGACATGACAAGAAAGTAAAGTTCCTCAAAAATGAATCGACCCGGTGAGAGTTATTTCTATGGACTACAAAGTAGGTATACTTAGTCGTCGTTAGTTGGAGGAGGGAGAAAGAACTCAGATGCAAAAGAATAAATAGTATTTGATCGCCCAAAAGGGGGCAAAAGCCAATTTTCTCCCTCCTTCTGAGTAAAGTTTACAAGGTAGGTATGTATGTAGGTAGGTACTACTGTAAATCTATAGAGGCAGTTACCGTGCAATGAGGATTTGACTCCAGGGTCTCCAGGTGTGTCGCGGAGTCCCCGGGCTCCTGCTTCACGCAGACGGGCGTGGCGGAGGGCGCGGCCGGCGCTGGTGGGGCCAGCTCCTCAAGCCCATCGGCGCTCTGGTGAAAGCACATCCATTCTAAATTTTATTTTCCCAAAGTCTAGTAGTTTTTTTCACGTTATTATAGCCCTTTGTAATCAACAGCGACAGCTAACCCTCCCTGCTTACCATGGCCATGAATAGAGTAAAATTATATGAGTTGAATTTACTATGCATTATGTTGGTAGGTATATCAAGCGAGGTTGTGGATTAAAATTTTGCCTCTTTAAGAGTAAGATAATATGGGGTGGGCAGGGAATTGGTAAGCAGGGTTATCATAAAGAACCATTATGCGCTTACCCGTAAATGTTGTAGCAACGAGGGCATGATGCGCTCGCCATTGTGACCTTCTACTTTTACGGGAGTATTAAACTCTGAGGGATGCTACAAAGAAAAATAAAAGAGCAAAATAAAAAAATAAACTAATGCTGGGCATTCTTCATCTGGCCCCAAAGTAACAGAGCTGTGTTGTAGGGAGAATAGGTACAAACACTTGTCCCGCAGCGGGAATCGAGCCCGTAACGTAATTTTCTGCGGCACAGGTGGCGGCGCGCAGCGGGCCTTCGTCCACTGCAGCGGCACAGAATACAGATAGCGTCAGTAGCCATTATTTCTTGGGTACAGTCATCAATAAAAACGTACCTACATAAATCAGGAGTTTGGTTTACTAAAAACTGAAATTGTAAATGTAGGTATGTAGGAAATTCGTTTTATTTAGCCTACCGTGTTGTTTATGAAGAGTTCTGGCAACTGGGGTCTGTCGTCATCTTCATCAGAGTTAGGTTCGCATTTAACTGTAGCGGACCCGGAGGCCGCCATTCTCTGTGAATTAAGAAACGTGTTGGACGAGTGGGATAGCCTCGACCTACAATCGAATATTGTAGCTTCGACTCCCAGCTGTGTCATCATCATCATCATTATAATGCCCTTGTCTCATGTTATTAGGGGTTGGCACAACATTTTTTTTCATTTTCTTGTATCATCCATCTTTATGTAATTACCTACCTTCCATAAAACTCAATTGACTAGTCGGAGGAATATCATAGACTAGCAATAAATATACAAAGGCACTACATTTACATAGGCAATTAGATAAGAGGAGAGTTTTATTGAATTTTTCCCGATCACTGTGCAATCGAAGAGCACAAAGTTATCATCCCTCTCTGTCTAGCGTACGTGGAGGCAGACGGACTGTCTCCGTTGCTTATTTTACTTATTTTCTTTTCCGTCCGGAATTCTGCATACTCGTACTTACCTACGTCTATAGATACGTACACTAACCTGTCTCTCTACCTGGTACCTACCTACTTCTATAGTATGTAGGTACCTCCTTAGGTACCTAACCTACATATAGAAGTAGGTACTCTACCTTTACGGCCTTATTAATTAGATTACCCTAATTCTAGCTTAATACGAGACTACTCTCAGACTTGTTACTTCTTTAGTAACGAAGGAGCAACTTGAATATTTTGATGTTATTAATAAACTGGTAGTAGCCTCGAATGAGTAATACATTCCGTACATCGTAGAAAAAGAGTGAATGAACGAATGATATTATCATTCAAAATATTGTCTATCTCTGTCATTAATTATATGAATGACAGAGATAGACAATAATTTGTATTTGACAATCTGTTTTATTCAAAGAGGTTTTATTCTTCTAAAACTTTTTGGTGTTACGTCTGCCTACTCCATCTCTATACTAGGTGGCGCCTAGGAGTAACTCTTACTCCGAAAGTAGAGTCGAATTAGCTTAGTTCTTCCTTGGTCTTTATATATTAATACTGAATTGACCTACTACAGCCTTATGCTTTGGATTAGCGTTAATACCACCCTACATAGTTCGTGTTTATTAATGACAGCCTTAGAGAGATAGGTTCTGTGTTAGCTATATTTAGGAAACCCCTGATTCGTATTTTATACCTATCGATGTGTTAGTATTTTTAAAACAAATTTTAGAACGTTTCCTAAAATTTAAAGACCATACGAAAAGGTATTGGTGTTCTTTTTATTATTATTTATTATTATTATATAATTTATTATTGTGCTTTTAGTGTCACCTATGTAGTTTTAGCAACAGAATATTAATGGCACAAATGGTGCTAATTCTGTAGTCAGAATAGCACTAATTTTTATAAAATATTATGCATGTTTAAAATATTATAAGAAAGTCATCACTTGAGTTCAAAAACAGCGAGTGAAAAATCGGGATCACGTGTCAGAAGTTACAGAAAAGTAGTTGGGCGGTTAACCCTTCCTCACTCCTCAGGCCTCACCTCATATCGTCCTATCCGAGAAGACGTCTGTCGTCGGCGGCGACGCACGTCTCCGCGACCCAGACACCGCAACTTACGATAACACTTTCGCTCCACACCATCTTCCCGAGTACCTACAGCGAGGCGAAGGACGGTGTGAAACGGGAGCCGATAAACGCGAGGGAAACGAAGACGAGACGAGCGCGAAATTCACTGAACTCACCTAGTCGGTCAGCGGTGGCCGCCGCAAACACCCGCTCCCGTCACATATGCACCGCAAACTTTATCAAAACACCCGCGATTGCACGGTGACCTTCGGGAAACGATGAGATGTCGCAAATGAAAGTGAATTCGGCACACACCCGGCCGAGTCTGCGTCGCTGCGTGGCGCATGTTTAGGAGGTGCAGGGCGGGCGCGTGCTGATTTTTTTGCCAGCCAAGTATTAAATAATCCTTGCAGGGACCAGGTGATGATAATATAAATATCCAAATACTTTATACACTCGTTTTATTCGAAATCGTCTGTATACAATCGTTATAACCAAAACCACCTAAAATACTTTATACAGTGTTCCTTCCTAATAGCCAGCTGAGAATACGAATGGCCGAGCGTCAATTTTCGCTACCCTCTAGCTAATTTTATTGAGTTGCCAACAATCGGCCATCCTGTTACAGGAATGTCCCTATTCCTGGACTCTCGGCCTTCCTAATAGGGATATGTCCCCATAGTCAAACACAATTTGGAGTAAAATACTTAATGATAGATAATTATGGTCTGGGATAACAATTCAAAATAATTAATAGGATGCTTAAACAGACTAAAGAGCTATAATTACATACTACAAGATAAATATATCAATATTTCTATTTTATTCAAAAAAAAACATGTAATAATAGTGATTTACTTACATTAAGATCACAGCAAATCATTACTTTCAGTATTTTCTACAAATAATTTTTTAAATTTTATAATATTTTGTTAGTGCCTTTAAACATTTAAAATCATGATTCAAAGTTCAACCATCAAAAGATATTCATAAAACGAATTGGATTATGGTGCACTATTTGATTGTGCACTAAGTAGTTTGTAATCACTAACCATTACTTTAGGAAAACGATTTGATAGCAGCTTGAATCACACGCTACCGTTTGCCACCTGTGATACTGTTTTGTACTGTTGTTTGATACTGCTTAATAAAGTAAACAGTCCACTAAATACTACACTAATATATAATAAAATAAGTTTTATTTTAGGTAACTTAAGAATATAATATTTCTATTCCATAAATGAATTAATAAAATAAATAAGGTTGACAAAATGTAATGTTGCGTCTGATAATTAATAAAATTAATTAAGTAATGGAATGCTTGCAACACACACACTATTATTATTATTTTAAAATGTTAATTGCTAAAATTGTTATTGCGTGACATTAAATGATTTGTAACTGTTGGTAAGTTATTGTACACCAACCTAAATTGGTAACATAAATATACCACTTCATCGACTTAAAATCTGTATTTTAACCTATGTTGAATTGAACAATAAATAAATGATTGATTGATAGTACAAAGATGGTAAAAGCTAATTCTAAGGCCCATATAAATTAATACCTTAAACCTAAAAATACATAATATTATGTATTAGTCAGCAGTCTTGATCTAGAGCACACGTGAGACCGTCGGCGTGTCTCGGTGCGGAGGTCCTTGGTTCAGGCGGCCGTTGAACGTTGAACTTCACTCCTTTCGGCTAGCAGCCAGGGCTCATAAAAGTCTTCAAACTCTGAATGACGTCCTTGAATACTATGTGCGCTGCGGTCTTCTTATTATGTTGTTCTCCTGTCGATCTACACTTACTTGAACATTGTCATTTTCAACGACATACGCTCCATAATATCAAAATTTAAGTTATCTTAGTATTTTCATTTCATTGCTGATTGGCCTTGTGAAGTACCGTTTGCAACCTTTGGGACACGGCCTGTTTGATAACCATCCTGAAGTTGTATATAACCGTTTGTCACCCTCGGAACACGGCCTGTTTGATAACCATCATAAAGTTGCATATAACCGTTTGTCACCCTCGGATCACGGCCTGTTTGGTAACCATCCTGAAGTTGCATATAACCGTTTGTCACCCTCGGAACACGGCCTGTTTGATAACCATCCTGAAGTTGCATATAACCGTCGTGTCATCCTCGGGACACAGCCTGTTTGATAACCATCCTGAAGTTGCATACTGCCGCTTGTCACCCCCGGAACATGACCTGTTATCTCATAAGAGATGAATAATTATTCACTCAAAGAAATGACGCTAAAGGTAAGTATTTTGTGTTAATTTTAGGTTCTTCCAGCCTTTTGCTTAACATGTTTCAAACGTGTTAGGTATCTATGCTTTCCTGTCTTAAACACACTGTTACACATACCATAACTGTTTTCGACATTCTGAATACCTATTGCACATTCATTGTAGTTAACTGTAACATTATTTACACTTTTTAACTTTACATTATTATCACTGACTACTTTACTATCGACCTACTACTCATGCACACTCCGCTGTGATTGTGACACTCACCACCACCTCAGCTCATCAGAATCCTAGCCGATGTAGTCGTACCTAGCTTCGGTGGTCACAATCAGAGGGAGAAGAACCTGGACGACCTGTGAAGTACTTGAGACTTGGGAGTGACTCTGCGTCAGCAGTAAACTATTCCGCGTAGTCTTTGTTACCATCAACTTTATATACCTTGTTATCTGGTTTTCATTTTATATTAATAATAATTAGTATCTATTTATCTTATAAAAATGTCAATAGAATAAAACAAAAGAGTATACGTGAACGCATCTACCTTTAACTACAACTTAATCTGTTTTACGGAAACTAATCTACATGACGGTATCTTCCCCCGCTATGAAGTCTTTCGAAGAGATCGTTTAGTCCTTTTAATGAATAAATTCATCGTCATAATCGGTGTTCTGAAGCATGAAGGTTTCTGCGACTATACCACCAGTCATGTGCTATGACGAGATCCAGTCTATGGAAATTGCGAGAATTTGCAAACTCGTCTGAAAGTACTTTAGCTTCGCCTATGAACAGGCTAGGGGTGTTACCGTCAGCCATCTCACTCACCTCCACTGAGTTTGGGTGAAGTTGGTTTGTCATTCTTATTCATAACCAAATCAAGTGTTGTTGCAAAAATTAAGAAACTTGATCGTAACAAGGGGGGCGGGACCTGATGGTCCTCCTTCACTTATTATAGACTGTGGTGAGGAGTTGTCCATTCTTATAGCATTATTATATAATAAATCTTAATGTAGTAGCTTAGTTTCTGAAAATAAGCTTTTACAAATCTTTAGATTGAAGGGTTGTTTCCTCATCAACCACGTTCACAAATTGAGCGTTAAGACACAATGTGAAATTACCAGTCTCGCAAAGGCTGCTGAGACTGCTGGGAAATCAGATAAGTGCACAGAAAGGACGAGAAAACTTACATAATGACTTGTCCACGATATCAGAGAGAACAGAAGAGATTAAGCCAGAGCAAATTGTCCCCTACGTACTATAGGACGCGGACATTCAACGAACATGCCTCAGTCAACCTCAGCAAGAACAGGATTTAGAATGTGAAATTATCACGATCTAAGTTTAACTATAACTTTACATTAACTTTGCTTATTTTGTTTGGTGATCTGAGTAGGTATGCATATCAATTCCTTGTGAGCATGTACGAGCCAATATTGTTCATACAGCAGATTAACTTTATTTATAGCATTAGTAAGCTATTACTAAACAGTCGTGACGAAACCTTTGCCACGCCACGGTTCTGGCACTTTACGGAGGTACCTACGTAGGTACGTACTTATTATTACTTGCGGCTCAGATCATAAAACTGACACATTCTACTTTCTGACTTAATCTATACTTGAATTATTGATTACAGAGGTTTGGTGTCAACTATACCACCTACAAATTAACTATAACTGAAGTGCCCTCGACGAGGACAACCCCAACACACATCAAACCATTTATATCAGAAAACAACACAGTTTTGTTAAGCAAAGGTCAACCATTACTAATTTCTTATTAGGCATGTGTCAAGTGCACGAAAGGAGCCTCTTGAGGCGCACTTATAATCCTTTTACCTCACTGGTTCGAAAGAACTGGTGACACGATAAGAGGATGAAGAAGCTCTTTTATTAAAAACAGAAACCAAATAGTCGTAATTAAGGAGTACACCTTCTACTTCAATGAAAGTTCCTTCGGGAGTCCCACAAGGATCGCATCTGGGACCTTTATTGTTTTTGCCGTTCGTTAATAGCTGATAGTTGTGTAGCTGATATCCACGAATTTCTTTTGACGACCTTAAGATGTTCGCCAATATAGACAGTGTCACTGATTGTGCTAAACTACAGCGTGATCTTGATGTAATCCTTAACTGGTGCACCCAAAATAGCATCTTTTTGAATAGCAGTAAATGCTCCATCATCTCATCCATCAAGAAGCCTATCATTTTGACTACCCACTCTATTGAGTAGGTAGGTAGTTACACTATTGGGCCGTAAATCCAATGTCAAGGATCTGGGTATAATCTTGGATAAGGACTGAGGAGCTATCTTGCACTAAGAACGTCTTATTATTGTTTAAATGTTTATTTTCTTTGTGTACTTACAGTAAAGTGTTCGTTCATTTATCTTTCAAAAGTTACTATGACGATAATTATGGTAGGAAGGAGTTCTTGGATGCTTGAATTCATATCAATAATCACCAGAGGCTTCAAAAAGAACTGACAGTGTGTGTACCTACTGCATCTCATTCAATAGTCTTGTTCGCTCTGTCCTTGAATATGGCAGCCTTATTTGGTCACCTCTCCATAGAAAGAAACCACAAAGACAGAATCAACGCTGTTTATAATAGGTTCCATAAGATTGTTTCGTATCTCAAACTAGGTCGCACCCTCTCAGGTTATGACAGCAAGACCACTTTGCAGTTGACTCTCTCTCCAAGAGACTGCACAAAATTCTTCACTCAACCATTGATTTCCCTGATTTGCTAGAGTCCATCAAACACATTCTTAATATCAACGATCACACCTTACTCAATAGGTATGTTTAACACATACCTTCTTTTTTTTTTTTTTATAAGACTTCCATACTTACGATCCACCTATTATGTACCTAGCTACTTAGATACTTGCACGGAAATTACCGACATTTACTCATAGGTACTTCGAATATAAGTAACCTTATTCATTTTTTTTGTCTTTTTGAGAATAAACCTTATTATAAACCAACCGATATCAACATAAATTACCGATATCGTAAACCTGCAATAATCTGTGATAGAGGTTATTTTGTACCTACAGAAATATTGTCTTTTATTTGCATTGCACACCCCTTTCCTTCTAAGGATGTATTATTTATATAACAAGTTGGCAATAGTCTTGATATGTTTGACAACAATATATTGATAGATATTTAAGCGGTTTCGCAGGGCTTTGTTGTTAAAAATTCCATAAATCATAATTACTCACAGTGAGTATAGAACTCAATGTAAACAGAGCTCAATGACAGTGATCTCTTGAACTTGAACTGAGTTCTATGATTAAGTACTTATTATTATTAGTTTTATTATTAGGTATCTTAGGGTAATTTAACTTTTATGCGTGCAATGCAACGGTGTAATTTTACTATCAGATTCACATGTCTGATCACAATCTACATCGAAGCTTACATTGTAATAGAATTATTTTTTTTATGATTGAAAACTGTTTTGTGACATAAATAAATAAATAGATTCATTTGACAGATACGCTTACAAGGTGTAGGTACCGTGATGTACCTACCACCCATTACGCGTCTCGAAGACAGTAATTGTTATATTCTTAATTCTTTATTGTACAAATAGACACACACAGGACAATAACATAAAAAAAGGGCATGTACAAAGGCGAGCTTAACCCTACAAAGAGTTTTCTTCCTCATTCGTATTCAGTATTGTTTTACTTATTGCTGCTTATTACAAAAACGTTAAACCTGGTTGAACTCCATGTTGATACGTGTCAAAACAAAACTGTTACCACAAAAAGTGCGAAATAAACTTTATGCACATTTACCCCATCATACAAAAATGAACCTTATCGTCTAAGGAATAAAGTCGAAAATAAATGTGCACACAATAGCCGGCTAAATGCGTGATTTTGCTTCGAACTTACACTTACTTCACAAATCTATTTTTCTAAATGTTGGCAATCCGATAACCTAGCTATAGATACTCTAATATAGGGTAAGATAATCGTACGTTCATTTCGAATCGAATGAGGTATAGATAGCCAAGTCATAGTGACCTCTATCACTCTAAAATAAGGTTTGAATAGGTCTGAGTGGTTGGGTTGGGTCCTGTATCAAAAGGCCAGCGACTAGGCTATCCCCGAGGATAATTCAAATTCAAAACGTTTACTGCTTCATGTTAGCAGACAGATCCCAAAACAAAACAGTGTTTCACAACATGAACCCCGCTGGGGTATTGCAACATTAGGCACTTAACTTAGGTATTTCTAACTTATAATCGAATTTGTGTAGGTAATTAAAAGAAACATTTTTGTTCATGGTTTAGGCCACAGACATATATAGACTGGCTATTTGATAATAATCATAACTATGAAACACGATGTTGCCAGATTTTCTCCACTCGCGCCACAGACACACTGAACGCAACGCTATTACTAGCTACTTGACCGATTCACACTAACAAATTACCCAATCAATGCGAACCATATTATAACTATACAAACTTAAGCATCGATATCTAGCTTCCACAGAATACCATATAACTTCTCCACGCGGCGGAGCGCACCAGCGGCCGTACCATGCAACACACGTAGTGTTGAGAGCATTGTTGACTTTACATTCCATTGCGTCATTTGTTGCTTGGATTGTGACTGGTCTCAAGATAAACACAGCAATGTATGTCGAACATTGAATTGAATCACTTTTAATTTTGAGTATATTGGTAAATGCACACGCGACTAGCCATGAAGCGCGAAAAACCATGATGCCCGATTTTGACCGAACTAGCTGGAATAAACTTGATGTTGCGACACGCCACGCCTCCATAGCCAATCCCCTCATGTCTTTAGATCCGTGGTTTAGGCACAATTAAATATTATGTATTTCGCTTTTTGCATCTTTTATTATCTTCTTCTCAATCTTGAATATTGTAATAACATTTTTTTTTTATATATATATATATTTGTATTCTCTTCAATGCGGTAAATTATAATAAATCTGGATTGACACATTGTATATTCCTGATTTAATTATTTGTAACTTTGTGTATGGTAGGACCATTCTACCCTTGCCTCTCAAATTGTGTAGTTTAGTATATTGTTCTTTAGATAATGTGTAGGAAGCTTTATGTGCTCTCACAAATTTACAAATCTCTTTGATATTTATTGAAGTTAAAATTAGGATTTATTAAAATGGAATTTACCGACAGACACTCGTAGTTTTATTTAGGTAAGTAAGTATGTAAGTTCCAGATCATCAGAAAATTTCTGAGATCTCCTCAGAGGCATGTCCAACCAAATACACCGTCTGATACGTACACTCACCCAAACTTTGTAGTAGTTAACATTTAGACCTAGGTACCTACTTACCTTTAAATGTCTGCCATTGACATAGACCTCGAATTGTAGGTAGTATAAGTTTTCATTTTAGTTGGTACCTGGTTGCCATGTAGGCAGTGTAGGTACCTATACTTACTTAGGTACCTACCTACTATTACTAACTCATCAGTGTAGAATCAATTTATAAAATTGGTGGGTAGGTACTTAATGCAACGTCGAATGTAAACAAGTAGGATCTATTCACATAAATAGATCACGTAACACACCGTCGAGTAGGTAGGTAGGTATCTAGTATCTACTCACACACCTACCTATACGATGATAATAATAAAAAGTCTAGGTAGACAATTGTTGACTCCTCGATTCAAATAATAATAAATATGTTACCTACATAACAAATGCTTACGTACCCATCACACACATCAGATTTACACTGTAGGAAATTTTTCTTATCTCATATTTACGCCATAAAAACGATAAGTAGGTCACCAGGAAGGTCCAAGTAGGAACCAAGGTCATCATTACTGTACAAACTCATGACTTTATCTCCACTCCAACTCTTTAAAAGGATCACCATTAGAACTCGGCATTAAAGCAATAGACACAAATAGGTAGGTAGATATTTTATGAAGTACTCACTGGGTGCCTACTACTTATTTATTAAGTAGAAAAGTCATCATAAGCACCAAAGAATTTTCAAGGTATACACACATATAAAAAAATAGTTGGTTGTACATACCAATGGGCGTCTGCAACGTTCTTACCACTTCGGATATTAAATAATCCTTGCAGGGACCAGGTGATGATAATATAAATATCCAAATACTTTATACACTCGTTTTATTCGAAATCGTCTGTATACAATCGTTATAACCAAAACCACCTAAAATACTTTATACAGTGTTCCTTCCTAATAGCCAGCTGAGAATACGAATGGCCGAGCGTCAATTTTCGCTACCCTCTAGCTAATTTTATTGAGTTGCCAACACAAGGAAATAAAAACAAACGCCTTTTGCCGGGAACCGGCCGCCGCCGCCGCGCCACCTCGCTCGGGCCAGCTCGCCTCCCTCTTGTTTCGCTTGAAAGTACCGTTCAAACTTGACTGGAGTTATGACTAAATAGTTGTATAGAGTTTGGAAATATTTCTGTTGAGGACACTTGCTCATGTTTACCTATATTAAGTTAAGATAGTGTGAAAGAGGGTACCTACTTAGTTTTAAACCTTTTCATAACTCATACAGGAAATGAACCTATAGGTAGTGGTATGCAATGGTGGAGCAAGGGGGCCCTCCCACCGGCGGCGCCCGACCAGTCGGCGCCCCTCGCGCGGCCGGCGCCTTCTCTCTCTGCTCCGATTGATTTTTATTACAAGAATTTCGTTCGTGGTTTTTTTTGTTTTCCGCACACTGAAAGCCTGGGGACGCACACAAAGAGATTCGTATAATTCGTTTGTACAACTCACTAATGCTATTGATTTTTATAACGAAGCGACAACGCTGGGCTGCGGAAATGGGCTGCTTTGAATTGCTCTCTTTTATTATTTGAAAGAAATACGTAGATACCTAAACGTCATTTCCTTGCGAATATTCATATTAGGTAAGTATATTACTCGTATTTATTTACATGTGCCTAGGTATTTTTTATTATAAGAATCTAACTAAAACCAACTATGACAAGTTACCTGTCATATAATTTTCCACACACAATTCTTTCTTAAAAATCTATACCTACTTAGTGCTATTATAGTGATGGCCACTCAAAGCTTTTAGGCCAATCCATGAGATGAGACAGGCAGGACGGACGGACGTGGACGGGCAACAGTCCCAAATCCCAATCCCAACGTAAACCTGGTGCCCTGGGTCCTGGACTCCTGGATAGAAATACCTAGTGTTAGTTTCATTTTTCGAAACGTCCGGGTTCGATTCCCGAGATGAGTAGGTACGAATTTTTGGTGAAAATGTGTGAATGCAGTTTAGATTTTTACTAAAATCGATGACATGGTTCCTAAGAACAGTATGTCTTATAGTTTTAGACTTTCCCATACTGACCGATCTAAATGTTACACCTGTATACCCATACCCACCCACCTATCTCCCAAGTTTCGTCGTTGATTCATCTGTAAACTAATGCAAGTCCCCCAACATAGATTACCTAGTCAATTATTTCAATAACTAGGTACCTAATTCAATTCAATTCAATTCAATTCAATTCAAAACGTTTATTGCTTCATGTTAGTAAATTGATCTTAAAATAAAATTGTGTTTCATAACATGAGTTTAGGTTACCTATTTCTATTGGAAATAAATACGTAAGATCTGTGATTTGACTAACCAACGTACTCTATCGAAAATTAATAAAATTGGGATAAAAAAAAACACTACACGCGCGCGCCCGTGCGGCCAAGGCAGAAAACTGTTAATAATAACTGTTACCTTCAATTATATGCAGGTGGCGCTGTTATCAATTACGGCTAACCACTAATATAAGTATATAATTATGTTTAATTATTTGTATTCTAAGTTGATTTTAAGAGTTCAATTTTTTTTATTAGTATTGGTTAAAGTCATAAATTGAGTAACTACTCCTAAATATCTGGCTGCTTCATTCGCTATTTTTACAGGAATAATGCTGTTAATCGAAGAAATAGGTATTATTATTTTAACTTTAGGTCCATTTATTATTTTAACGATTGCGATCTTAGTGAGTAGGTAAGCTAAAGTAATCACGAGACTAGAGACTAGACTATTGCTGCTTCTTCTAACTAGGTCAAGGACAATCTAATTCAAAACGAGTGAACCACACATAACGTGTTTTGTGGTTTATACAAATAGGTAGATGCTACAATATTAGGCACATAACTATATGTTTTATTACAAACCTTTATTATTCATTTGAAATTAAGTAGAACTATTAGTAAATTGGAAATAGTTAATTTTCAGTTAAGCTCTCTATTTAGTAATGGCAACATTCATAGAGCTTATTTTGGGTCACTCGCTCGCTCGCGTCGTCGTTCGTCGTCTCGGTCGTTCGCTTCCAACTTGTACAACTTCGTTTGGTTGAATTTTTGTAGAGGTGCCTTTCTCTAAACTTGCAACATAGCATAGCATAGTGTTTTCAATTTCGTTCAAGAAAGCTGGCGGGTGTGCAAATGTGCTAAATTTATGTGGCAATCGTATTAAAAATCGAAGAATTTGTGATACATTAGCGCTAAACAGTTGATGCAATAGTCAAGGTAAGCATTTTCAAATACGTAAGTGCGATTGTTGCTACGCCAAACTAACTTTGCCAGGACTTTTCATCTCGAAAATTTCCACTTGAGATTAGTTACGACTTTCGAAGTAAAGTTCTCAAAGTTCCTTTGTCGTCTCGAAACTTTGCCAAAGTTTCTCGCGTCGTAGCTACGCGACGAACTTGAATCGGGTAAATGTGTCAAGAAAAGTTTGTTCAGAAAATAGTAAAACTTAGAATTTTCGTCGCCATTTTATTTTTTGTCGCGCTGGAAAAGCGGCCATTTTCTTTGTGCCGCGTCGCTACGACTCTTGGTGGTCCCTAAAGTTAATTTAGTAAGTTGGGACGTGATCTCATCCAACAAAGTGAATCGGTGAGCTAGTTTTGCGTCGCATGTGGAAAATCACTCTAGTCGTGTTTGCGCTGTGGCTGACGCTAAGTTTTCTCAGTGCCCTAGTTACTGCGTGGTGTTTATAGTGAGTTGAATAGTATTTTGTTGTGGTTGTAGCGGCGAGGGCGCGGCGAGTGGCAAGAAGGCAACATGGACGACGACCAGCAGTTCTGCCTGCGGTGGAATAACCACCAGTCGACGCTGGTGGCGGTGTTCGACACTCTGCTGGAGAAGGGCATGCACGTGGACTGCACCTTGGCGGCCGAGGGACAGACGCTCAAGGCGCACAAAGTCGTCCTCTCGGCGTGCAGTCCCTATTTCGAGGTATGTCCGCGCTCGCGCCAATCTAGGTCAATTGCTATCGTGTTAAAGTTGCTACGAGCACCGGCCAGCACTGATGTGCTCTAATAAACATACCACTTGTTTCATGTCAGCTTTCATGTGTACTTGTCATTTGGTGCATAGATGAGTTGGCAACTGAAAGTTGTAGAGCAACTTATTCTGCATTACTAATTTAGTAATACTCAATGGTGCTTAGCCATTGTTAACCAAATTAAATTACTAGTCAAGCATCTACATATTTCAATAAACCTACAATGAACTTTATGGCATTCTCAATGACAAATACAATAAGAATTTTAACTTGATGGTCATACTCAAAACATCTATTGTTATCAATAAAAACAAATGAAAAATGCACAAACTTTGCTGAAAAGATGTAAACAAACAAAACCATACTAGGGGGGAGGACATGTTTTCAATTGTTTTTGTCAATTTTTAAGATTTGAATTGAAACAAATTACACTCTAGATCCATAATGCAGCTTTTAATGCACCTATTTATGATTTTTAAATATAGAAAAGGATTTTTCCTGAGATATTTTGTTAGCATCTAGAAATTCAAAGTCAAAGCTGTTACAAGTTATTTCAGTCTATTGTCTGACTCTTCAACTTGTGCATCATTTGGCTACAGAGTACCTTCAGTATCCTGCTTCATTTAGTTGTTGTGGTCATCAAAGATGGATCACCTAAAAAAAAGCTAGGCCCTAAACTGTATTTGTTACCCTGGTACTTCCACGGTATTGGTCGCGAAGGAACAGGAGTAGAATCCTTAGTTTTAAGATGTTCAAAGTGATCCCAGTCGTCCTACTGAATAAATGCTTTTTGACTTTGACTTTGGTCATCTTAGTTGGAGTCGGAGTCTGTTGGAGATAGCGTTAAAACTAACATCTCAACATAATCAGACTTAATTATGGGGAAATGCCAATACAAGTGGAACTGACAAGCCGTTTACAATGTTTTCCATAATTATTTTACAGACGGCCAAGATTTAAATAAATCAAAAGTCAGTAAGTAAAAAAAGTCAAAAGTCAGTGACTAGCAGAACCACTTTGGCAACACCACTCCCAAAATCCTAGTCCTTCATAGCCCTTAACATCTGGTTTCTATTCCAGAGTGTCCTATCACAGCAGTACGACAAACATCCAATAATAATCCTGAAAGATGTTAAATATGCGGAACTCAGAGCCATGATGGACTACATGTACCGCGGAGAAGTGAATATATCTCAGGATCAGCTGGCTGCCCTCCTGAAGGCAGCCGAGTCCCTGCAGATCAAGGGACTGTCTGACAACAAGCCTTCCCGGCCGCCGTCGCGCCCCGCGCCCGCCCCGCCCGCACACCCCGCACACCCGCCCAGGGCGCCCTCGCCGCCGCCACAAGTAAGTTCAGTACGTTCAATTTAATACTATTTTCTTCAATTTCAGGCACATACAATACTTCCAAGATGTTTCCTATAATCTGCTACCTCGATTTCGTTATTTGTTTTAATTTCCATGGATGTCCTTAGTTTAATATACATATAGAAACTTATTCCAAATAATCTCATGCCCTCATAATTACTAACTGTTTAAAGTTCTATTTCATCTTGTTAAAATATGTGTTCTGTTGGTAATCCATTTAGTTTACTATCAGTAGTAATTGAATAAAGCTTTCTAGAACTATGTAAAGGTTTCTTTTGGCATGGTTTAAGAATCTTCTCCGTTACAAGATTTTGCACTTTAAAAGTAAAACTACAAGCATAACTATAATTCATACTTGACCTTGAAACAAGAATTCATTGTGTTCTACAAATGTTTCAGAGCTAACTGAGAAATATAACTAGATATTATGTCACGTCAGACCTTCAGCACAAATTATATCATAAGTTTGTGTAACTTAGCTAGCTGTGCCTTGAGTGACTATAACCGTAATGTACCAAGCTTGATTGAGCCCATTATTTATATAGCATTGCACACACAGAGGTTGAACACTACTCTACCGGGTCACCTCCAATGTGCTCTATTCAAATAGAACATGTTATTGTTTATAAGTTAACAAATACATTTCGACAGAGGTCAACTCTATGCCAAAAAAGCGTTTATTTATAAATATTCTATTCTGCAAATAGTTAAAAAGTTAAAAAAAATAAGTAGATTTCAAAAACATAACATTGGTTTCTACCATAAAATAAAGTATTGTATTGCAAAAGTATGTAATCTATTGAATAAACAATAAATCAGCTTTGGGTAGCATCAAAATAACTTTTATTTGTAAGTGCTGAAGAACTTGCAATAGCTGCCAACTGTAAAGTGATAAAATGAAGAACACAAAGTTTGGCATATGCTCTAAAACAGACTTGGCAGATTAGCTTGCGAGATAAACACGGTACAAGTTGACCTACTTGCAACAATGAAGTATGCAATGCCATTGATTCACTGGTTTCTTTATTAGAATCATGGAAAATTTTGAGAAATGAATGAAGTATTGTGTCGCAATAATCATCAAATAAGCATAATTAATTACATTTTAATTGATAACATTACCTAGAATGTTTGCCTAAGTTCTAGTTAGCAAAAAAACATTAAATGTAAACTTAGGCCTTTACAACTGTATTAGATGATTTATACAGCGTCAGGAGGCAACCTGCCTACACTTAACGGGACGCTGTAGTGCCTGGAACATTGTTTGAGATGGAATAGGCTTGCCCAGCACCTAAACCATCCTCTCAGCTTAATCAGCTGCCCACAGGAAAGACGACATCAATACGTGTGGAGCTGACTAAGCTGCGGGTTTCCTCACAATGTTTTCCTTCACCGTTAAGAGCTTGTGTTAAAGCGCATATAAATTTTTCGAAACGAAAAATCCATTTATGCACGGCCGGGATTCGAAGTATTCGAACCCATGACCTTCGGATTGAAAGTCGAGGTACAACCCCATTCTACCAACACGGCTCAACTAAAACTAATATAAATATACCAAATTTCAAGATGAAACAATTATGTATGTATGTATATTGTTAAATTAAATCATTAAAAAAAAAGGTATTTTTAAAGATTTTTAAATGTATCCCAAAAATTAGCACCCATGCGGGATTTTTAAGTTGTAGACTGTTAGGTCCACCCACACATAGATGAGTACACCTATTAACTTGAACATAAAACACCTGGGACACAAGGCAACTAGTGCAATAAAAACTCATGTGCACCTAACAGTCAATACTTTTATGAAACAAACAAATAAAATTCGTATTAGGTTTACTCATTATTTTGCTATAGTGAGCTAAATCTTGAATAACTACACTGGCGGTTGACCAGCAATCACATAAATTCAACCAATTGATTGTTATACTGGTTGACCAATGTAACCAAAGTCTTCTAATCTAATCTGTTGCATGTAACTGAAGAGTCAGATAAAAGAGAAATAGTTTAGGAGTTTTTAAAATCTCATAAGAAACAAATATATGCTTATAATATTATCTTTGTTGCAATACCCTCAAACATAAAATCAAATTACTATCCTCAACAACAATGGTTTTCTTTTGTGTCATAGATATTTGATAAATACATCTTCTCCTTAGCGATAAAATAGATAATGCTAGAGACGACATTGATTAAAAGAGCAAATATTTGTCGTAGGTAAGAGATGGAAGCATAGACAGCCGCGAGGGTTCGGTGAGCCCGACGCGGCGCCGCAAGAAAGCGCGGCGCATGTCCGAGGGCGCCGAGCCCGCCAGCAACAGCAACGGCTGCTCCAGCGAGCCCCAGTGCAAGGAGGAGGCGCCCAGGGACGGGGTCGAGGACCTCACGCTGGACGAGGAGCCGGAGGACCCGCCGGCACACAACGACGTTGTTCGCAGTCAGTACCAATGCATTCATTTTCAGTGCAAATGATAGCCCTGGACATTAGCCTGCTCAAACGAAACTAATAGGTCCTGTGTTCTCATATGTGAAAGTATCTCGGTGTGTTCCTTTCACACCCGAACCGTTGAACAGAGTTTGATAAAATTTGTCATGATGATTGCATCCTCAAAAAGTACATAAATTATTTACTTTTTTCCAAAATATGGAGGGAGGGACTGAAATAAGTTTGTATGGGGAATAATAGCCTTCAATGCAGATGCGGGGAAATGCTAGTTAGCCATAAGAATACCGACAAGTGGCGTGTAATAAGGGTAGGGCTCCCCACAGAGGTTATTTCGTCTGAAGAGGAATCCATAGTACTACAGCCAAGACTTAGTGCAAGGTGCCAGCACAAATAGTTCAGCCTGTGAATTGTGTGGCTCAAGTTAAAACAATGTCAATTTGGTCGTACAAAGCGTTTTGAGTTTACATTTTTCATACGCACTGCCAAATTGTGGAACTCATTGCCGGGTACTGTGTTTTCCGAAATGTACAATATAGGGGTCTTCAAATCAAGAGTAACTAGGTTCCTTCTAGGAAAGCATGCTCCATCTTAGACTGAGGGCGTGAGCTACTGCTTAACATCAGGCAGAGGGAGGTCAAATGCTGAACTGTTTAATTAAAAAAAAAAAAAGGCGCGTAGAAGGTAGGAATCTGAGGGATTCTTATTATCATAAATTCGAAGTAACTGACAACTTTGTCTACTCAGCTGAACCAATAGTTCAAGTTTGGAAAAAAAAGCTAAAAAAGGGCTCACGTCCTGAGTACTATCGCTCGTCATTAACATAATTAGAATTAATTAAGCTTCGAGCAGTAGAAAGCTCGGCCTCTCGGCCTATGCCCGCCTGCCTCTGCCCCTCGGCCCTCGTATCGCGCGCGTCTCGCCTCGGTACTCGGTAGTTAAGAACGCGTGGCTTCACCGCTCTTCTAAGCCATCGTTAATATTAATGCATTATTAGTACCTGGCTAATTTATGTTTCGTGAAGTCTAGATATCTGGAGCATTTACTTACAAACTTGTTAGCTTTCAGTGAAGATTTTTATTCTAGAACACCTCTGAGCAGGGTGGAATACCAAAGTTAACTTAATTATAACTTATATAACGAATACAATCATTTTGCTATTTTTTTTATCCACTTCCTGTGGATGTAGATTTCAGTTTCTAAAACAATGCAAAATTCAAATAAACTTCTATAATCCTAGTCAAGTTGATTATTAGATTAATTCTATGTATATTCAATTATAGATTAAGCTGTGATTGTTCCACACTTCTAGAAGGTGACGTCTGTATTTTTTTGCAGATTTTCAATGGCACATGGAAAGATCTCAAGACGAAATTATGAATTCGAGTGATAATGTTCGAGAGTCGCAAGGTAAGCACTTACACATTGTACACTCGACATTGTTTCAGGTATAAGTTGGCAGATACCTGCAGCAATGCATTTAAACAAGCAACATGTTGCGTTCTCAATTGATATTATTTGAAACATTAGACTTGTCGACGCAACATGTTCAATGGGACTCAGAATGATGGTCTGAAACAATTAACTTTTATAGTATTTTTTATCATAAAATGTAATTTGGCTTCAATTTGACAGTAAGACAAAAGTTAATTGTTCCAGAGAAAAGGAACGGATGAAATGCGCAATGTCTTCCCATAATTTGAAATAGAAAACTGTCATTGCTTAAAATAATCTATTTATAATGATATATTATATAAATATTATATTACACGACAACGGAACAAGAGTGCTAGTGTTTTCACATGTGAAACTTCAACCCTATATTAATTTTAGTATCTAATATTGATATTATAAACTACTAATATAATTATTACGATTTCTATATTTTGTATCGATATAAGGTTTTTAGAAGGTAAAAGTTTCAGTGCAACAGTTAAGGTTTTGGTAAAAGGTATGGATTTCCATGTAGCCTTTGAAGGCGAGGTAATGTTGGTAATTGAGTGGTAATTATTGTATAGGGTAAGTATACAATTTTACAATTATTTTTGGATGTTTAAAAATAGTTACCTACTTTAAGCTTTTGTTTGTGATGATGGGGTTAGAAACATGCATGCCTAACTAGTTTGGTAGTTTGCGGTAGAAGCGCGGCTTTATCTATTTAGTAACTACTGAGTTCAGTGCTAAATTACAAAGAACTTTTCTTTCTTTCCTATTCTAACATTGGAGTGGAATGACGATATATTAACGGTGAGTAAATTTGTTCATATTTAATATTTATGTATCTGTTTATTGTCATTCTATTTATTTAGTTGTAGACGATCATTTAAATGTGCACCACACCTCACTTCACCCATTTTAGGGTTTAAAAATTACAAAATTAATGAATGCGATATTTTTCACCGCGATTTCAAATACGAAAAACGATTGAACGCACAGTGTGATTGGAATAGTACAAGCGTTGGGAATCTGACGCCGCGCGCCGCAAGCGAGCCGGCGGGACAAGGTAAAGGTTATTTTCATTATCAGTTTATCAATGTAGTTGGTTATGTGGCTTATTTATCTATTATTTATTATTTTCTCTTTTTTTGCATTCACATGTGATTTCACTGCAGATGTCTTTCTTAGCAATTCATGTTTTTTAAACATTACGTTCGGTATTTTTTTTTATTCCGTTTTTTTGTGCATGTACACTAGGTGACCATTAAATCTGCGTTCAGAAAATAAAATTATGGAAGCATGTAATTTGGACATTACAAATTCCTTGTGGATGCGCATTTCATTTTTCTACCAACACACCACGTACAACACTAGGTAGTAGGGGTATTTTACAGCATACAAGGCAAACAGAGCACATTATGTCAGGTTAGGTCGACAGTCGACATAAAGAAATGATCATTCCTGCTGGTTCCTGATAACATTATCTAACATGAACTCTGCTTACATTCCCATCACTTGCTTGACTCTTACATAACATTTCCACTCATCTGTCACTACAAACAAGGAAATTAACAACAAATCTGTAATAATTCACTAATTGAGACACGTCACACCACTACAATGCCATCAATGAGCACCGCCATACATCTTGTTACTAACCATTTTCAATGCTTTGTATATATTATTTTGCGCTTTTCATTATTTGCCCTTCCAGAGCCACCTACAAACCTAACTTTCTGCAAAACCCCATTCCCATTAACCAGAGGGCAGCTAAAGATCATTGACGTTAAATCAGAGGCAATCGAGATAGCGATCGGACCCAAAATAATGCAGAAAAATGCTTTACGAACAAAAATAACTAGAACCAAGAGAAGGTTGAGAAAAAAGTATAAAAACTCAAAGAAGGGCTCAGCCAAGAACCCGAAACTCTCAAACGATAAGGAAAAGCAATATATCTGCTCTATTTGTAACACCAAAAAGTACAAGTATAGAAGGAACAAATTACGCCATGAGAAATATGAATGTGTTTCTGGGCCTCAGTTCGTTTGCGATAAATGCGGAAGGAGATATTCTCAGAAGAAATCCCTCACGACGCACATCCGCCTCAAACACCCGGACATGTTGTCTACTCTGTGTGTAAAGAAGGAATAGTTTACTTTTTGGTTTACAAATTGTTATTTGCTGCCATAGGGTTTATTACCAGTTGATTTTTTTTTTAATTCAATCATGTTAGAAATCGTTTAGTTATTATCATAAAAACATGAATCGTTAAAAAGACATCGATGTTGTTTTGTGAACGCTCGTGTCATACAGTAGTTTTCATCAAAGTAATTGTTAAGTTTTTGTTGATTTTTAAGATGTTTATCTTTCTGTTTTGATTCCATTATATTGGTTATCTTTTTTTAGTTTTGTTTATAGAAATGAGAGATTTTTCATTTTGTATTTTCTTTTTCTAAATATAGTTAATTTTGGTTATCATATTTTGTTTTTATTTTTCGTCGCATGAGGTCACACAACCGCAACGGCCAGCTCGGATCGACCGCACACGGACTGTATTTCGTTTTCTATTGCAGGTCGGAGACCTTCGCCCAGAAATATCATGACGCGTAGTAAAAAAATAGTCGAGGAGGAGGTCGTCCCCGTGCAGACGACGACCCTCGCGATCCTGAAGACGGTGAAGTCGCCCGCGGCCAAGCCCGCCCCGCCGGCGTCGCCCGCCGAGCACGCCAAGGAGAACAAGAAGGCGTCGCCCAAGGCGTCGCTCGGCTCGCCCTCGCCCCGCTCGGAGTCGCGCTACAACATCTTCCCGCGCAGCGAGCGGCTGGCGCTGCCCTGCGCGCAGTACAAGACGGACAAGGGCTACAAGTGCCCCAACTGCCAGCGCTGCTACAACGCGCGCAAGAACCTCGTGCGCCACGTGACGCTCGAGTGCGGCCGCGAGCCGCAGTACCGCTGTCCGTACTGCGCCTACTGCAAGCACCGCCGCAACGAGCTCAAGAAGCACGTCGAGAAGAAGCACCCCGACCGGCGCCCGCTGAGCCCCGCGCGCGCCACGCCCGACCTCTCGCCCGCGCCGCCCGCGCAGGCCTAGCGCCGCCCGCCCGGTGCCCACCAGTGCCTTAATCTTAGATGAACCACTCGATCTTCCTTATAGATGATATTACGTAATTTTTAATCGCCTACATAAATTTTTATATGAGCCTCGTTTAGGTTACATAAGTGTATTGAAATTTGATATTCACTATTTTTGAATGATTAAACGATTTTAAGAGATCTCGGGCCTTTCATTCGCCCCGGCGCTCCCGGCCCGTCAGGATCTTATGGGAAGATCAGCTCGCGAGACGGTCTTCGACTGTGCATGTCTGCATGACCTTAGAAGCTTCGCCTATTATGATTTCTAACCGAAATTACCTTATATTTTTATTATTATAACGCATTTCTTTGGTTCCTTAATTTTACTTTAGCCTCCGTAGAATTAACATTAGTCCGGAGTGACGGTAGACGCGCCTAACACCTAGATTGCAACACCGGTAATGTGTCGAATTTCAGAGGCGTGCAAGGACGGGCGGCTGCCGTCGGCGCTGCTGTCTCTGCTGTCGATGCAGCACGCGCGCTCGCAGCAGCTGGCGCTGGCGCTGCCCGCGCTGGCGCCGCTGCCGTACGCCGAGCCGGGGGACGGCAAGCCCGCCAAGCGCGAGGACGAGTCCGACGAGTACGACGACACGGACGACATCGTGCTGCCCGAGGAGACGGACTACTTCGGCGCGGAGCTCGAGGCGGGCGAGCGCGCGCGCCGCCGCGACGCCGCGAGCTCGGGCGACGACGCCTCGCGCCAGTTCGAGTGCCGGCACTGCGGCAAGAAGTACCGCTGGAAGAGCACGCTGCGCCGGCACGAGAACGTCGAATGCGGCGGCAAGGCGCCGGCGCACCAGTGCCCCTACTGCGTCTACCGCGCCAAGCAGCGCGGCAACCTCGGCGTGCACATCCGCAAGCACCACCACGACGAGTGGTTCCTGTACGCGACCAACAAGGTGCGCCGCAACAAGAAGACCTCCGTCTGACCGCGCACCGAATGCTACCGCAATCATTATTATACTTACGTTATTCATGTTTTGTTGAGGACTTTCGATGTACACCGAAGCGTACGTGGTGGTGATGAGCACATTCCCTAACGGTTTTAGTGTTAGTTTTGTTGTTTTCGTTTTAGAGTTTATCGTAGTTAAGACTGACCCAAAGTATTTTATTCGGAGGAGTCCGGCCCTAGGCCGCGAGAGTCGACCTCGTAGTTGCGGTGTTCCCGTTCCAAATTGTATCATCGTTAGAATCGATATCTATTCCAAATCCAATTGGCCAAATCATGATGCTATTGTTGTCCAAATATTTTATGAGTAGTGACGTAAGTTTCCGAGCATATTTATCTCTCGAATTTGTTATTAGTCGTAATAACCTTATCATTCCTCAAAGGAAGTAATTCCAAAACTTTGTAATTTAGTGCAATGATATTAAGAATATTAGCTGTAATATGTCGTTATGTTATGTTACCTGTACAGGCAGGCTATTTATAAAGTAAAACTGTTGCTGTCCACCACGGGTAGATTAATTTATTATCTTGCTGAATGTCATACCTACTGATTGTTTCAATCGTAGCCATTGGCTTAGTTAATGTCATGTTATTAAGTTATTTAAATTTGTTTTCCTCCATATTAGTGGGACCATTCCCTTGTCTTCCTAACATTCTTTATCAACCCAAAGTTTTATTATATAATGTTATTAATTTATTAGGTTAATTGAAGGACCAAATCGTCTCTTCTTATGGCATACCTTGCAGACACCTTGAATGTTGTCTGCGATCTATTTGGCAGTAATGGACTTCTGAATGGTGTTCATCAGTAGTTTTAGCGCAGACTTCATGGAATGTGTCTGTAATGTATCCACTAGTTAAAAGCTCATTATTAATGTGCCTACAATGTTACCTGTAGTTGTATAATGTATTTATGATCATGTTATTTTTGGATTGTATTTCGGTGAAATGGGATGAAAATGTGTTCAAAATTTTATATAAAAAAATATTGAATTTGATATTATTTGATATTTTCAGGCAATAATAATATATTTCAAGTTTTATTAGCATATTGACTGTTGATATTTTTGTTAAACTAGGATAAACAAAGCTATTTGACCAAAGTCAGTATTAGTTTTAAAGTGATGATAATAAATAAAAGAATGTTATTATGTTTGTCGAGACATTCGAGTCATTGCTAAGCATAGAAAAGATAATTTTGATATGCAATATTCCACCATATCATGGAATGCGGTACTGATGTATGAAAATATTGAACATTTTGGATGTTATAACCTTTACATTGTTTGTTGATGTTATTGGAAAATTAGATAATCAATTAGTGTGATTTTTATATGAATATATTGGGGTTTACTTGGTAGAAAATTTTAATCAAATATAGTTATTAGTATATTAATTTGTTTTTCTTTTTATTGTCTATGTCCTTTGTAGTATTTTTTTAATTTTGTTTATTTTTTACTTCGGACATAATTAGGTAAGTCGTTTTTATCCGTTTACATTTTCTCATACAATAACGGCATGCCAGCATGATCTGTTCGTAAAATAAAAACCTACGCTAAATTAGTTGCGCATGATGCAGAACTTCTTTTTCGTTTTCTTTTCGTTCATACTAATCTAATTAATAATTTCAGGTAGACAAGAAAACCCATGGGTCGGGAGACTACATTTTCATTAACCAAAGTTTATTACAATACAAAAGCTGTGTGACTAAAACGGCCCAGTAACAAACACCATGAGCTCTCTTACATGCGTTCACTTTCCTAGATCACTGCGAGCGAGGAAACTCCACATTGATCGTAGGAAAACTTCAACTTGTGATGTTTTCTTCCAAAATAAACGTTATGATTTCTCTTTTGGTTCTTTTTTTTACTTTTCCTTTTTGCAAAGCTTTCATCACAGCACTCGTTGTACACTCACAGTAGAACATCGTCCGTGAACATATCTATCTATCTATGTATCCGTCCTATCCGCTCGTACGTATATGTATGTATCGTGTGTAACATTTATGTATTCGTTTCGCTTGTAACCGTATCTAACCCGGCGGGCAGGGGGCGAGCGGATCTTACCGTGTGTTGCGGTTTCAGGCGGCGGCGGCGGCGGCGGCGGGCCGGAGGACGTGTCCTTCACGCGCATCGGCGGCCTCTCGTGGGAGCAGTGGTCGGCGCGCCTGGCGCTGCCGCTGGTGGCGGGGCTGCGCGCGCTGCCGCCGGCGCCCGGCGAGCCCGCCTTCACGTGCCCCGACTGCGGCCGCGTCTACAAGCTCAAGTCGTCGCTGCGCAACCACCAGAAGTGGGAGTGCGGCAAGGAGCCGCAGTTCCAGTGCCCCTACTGCGTGTACCGCGCCAAGCAGAAGATGCACATCGCGCGCCACATGGAGCGCATGCACCGCGAGGTGCACATGAAGCCCGACCAGTACATCAAGCAGGACAACGTCGACGCCTGCACGTAGCGGACGTGCGCTCGAGCTCAATACTCATTACGTAAAGATCGAGTCAGGTTCTGCGGATCGATCCGGCGGTAGTTTTACCAGTTTTTTTTATATTCCTATGTAGTGTGGTCGACGTCGGAGGCCGACGTCGACGACGAGTTAAATTCTCCTCAAATTCCCAAGTTATCCCGATTGTGATAAATGTGATGTAATTAATCTCTCTTGTGATAGTGGCGTCAGACAGTCACGTTAGATGTAATCGCAGTTTGCGAGGTCACAAATAGTGCCTTAGATCGTTACCTACTCGACGACGGACAGTTATGACGAATTATTATTATGAATACCGACGTTCGAGGATATCAATTTGACGATTTACATAAAGTATTGACACTCGTTGCTCGTTCAGCCGTAGCAGTGTAAGCAACTGTTGCATTTATTCGGTATTTGAGTCGAAGTGATGTACATAGTTACGCTTTTGATATATTTTTTATGTACAGCATTAATTATATTGAACCTATCATTCCTGATTTTGATATCTGTAGGTACGTGACGATAGAAGTACAAGTTGATTTTGGATAAGATTGTTACCAGTTGCAGTTACTATCTCATAGAACCGGACATAAGTTACAATTCTCCATCAGAGCCAGAATGAGAAATATGTCAAGTACTCTAGTAGTTATAGGGAGATATTATTGTAACATTTAATTTGTGCATCTTAGTGGTAATTGAAATGAAGCTATATTCGCTTGGCTAGCCCGCTCTAGTTCTTTGCCATAAATGCATGTTCCATAAAATGTAATACTCATAAGTTTAATGTTTTATATCAATTATATTTTAGATCTCTTTTACATCTTATGCATTTACTATCATAATTTAAGCTTGTATTCTGCCGAAAATATTGCGTGAAAACAGATTTATCTTTATAATCTGTAAGTTCCTTGATATGTCTTGTTATTTTCGGTGTTGTGTATGGGGCCAATCTTAGTAAACTAGATGAAACGAGTGCCTTATGATTGTTGAAGTTAAATTTTTAAATAATGAAAGTTTTACGAATTTCTGTTAGGTTTTGTAAGCAAGAATCGTGCACAATTTTTTGGATGACTTAAATCAATCTTCCACGTAGTTTTAAGTATTTTATATACATTACCATTTAGAAATTATGTACTTTAATATTAGGTAAGGTAGCGCGTGAGTAAATTTACTCCGTCGTAGCTGAGCGCATGCATAGTCAAACCAGCTAGTAACGCAGCGTTCTCGTTCGAGTTGCGAGTTGTATTGGAGTGGCTTTGCTGACACTCTACCGATATTAGTTTATTGTCCGGAGTTACCAACATACAATCAAAATGTAGAGTTCACAGTTAAGAGTACAACCAGACATGTCTTGTCAGTATAAAACTAAGTGCCTTCAAAAAGTTAGTCATTAGTGTTTAAAGTAATTTTGCAGTTTGGAAATCAAATCATGATTTTGTTACATTCAGTGCAAATATATTCTAGGTTGTGATTTACGGGAGTACTACCTATTAAGTGATCCTTGCATTTTATAATCAACAACTCATACAGATTTTTACCTATTGTGAATTTCAAACGAACATTTTAAAACATTTTCTGAGTGAACAACCAATATTAAGTTTACTTTTACATGTACATAGGTACTTACTCTAATAGTATCTTTTATGAATACTCTACCAAGTGATGAAACAAACTAAGTAATTTAGTTATTGGATTACTACCTAGCTAGACTATTTGTAGTTCAAGAAATATTTACATTCAGTAAGAAGTTGCAGTGATTTTATGCATTTGATTGTATTTTTATAACCTTTTTTTGTATTTTAATAAAGTTGCTATTCTTGGTACAAACTTGTTTTAATGATTCTTCAAACTGTAAGGTACTTGTTATATTTTTAGATGTAAAATCTATGCATGCTCTACTGGATTTACATGGAGATGTGTCGGGATATTCACATTGTAATTAATATCGGAACTTATGCATTCTGGTCGCATGCTATCAATTTATTAGGGAGTTAGTTTATTAGTAAGTAGTTTATACTATGTACAAATTAAATGGGAGACATGGTGCATCATCCTGGGCTTTCAGTTGGTGGCACATACTTTACTATTTGGTGGCTTGGCGGCTTTTCACGGTGGTAGTGTAGATAATGCACGTGTTTATTTTCATTTGCGTTTTATTTCAGTTGCACAGTTGTACACTCCTTATATATTGGGTTATGGCACGTCTGGGTTGATCGGCGGTAAGGCGGGGTGGACGCTGTATGAGTGCGTCGACTGCGGGAACAAATACAAACACAAGGGCTCCTTGCAGCGACACATAAAGTACGAATGTAGGAAACAGCCCAGCTTCAAGTGCCCCTACTGTGTGTACCGGGCCTATCAGAAGCACAATCTGTTGCTGCACGAGAGGCACCTTCACAAAGATATGCCGGAAAAAGTGGATTTTGTGTCGGAATGACCCGCCGCTGACCACTTCCAATGTCAGTACTAGTTGATACTTCGCTTTGTTTACTCTAACAGTGATAAGGAAATACTTACGAAACTAATCCTGCATTAATCTTAATTCTTATCTACAACAAATCTTGAGTCATTCATTTTTAATGGACTGATCTAACACATGGGGCTAAGTAACATTAGAAACTAAGAAATGTGTGGGTACTTAATATTCTTTTATCACGCTTTTTTGGCATGTTATTATTATTACACTTACTAGTAACTAGGAACTTAAGTGACCCATTATAATTACCCTATTGTACGAATGTGCCGGATGGGGTTAGGTACTAGTGGATCTCTTAAGTCTCCCTAGTAGGTGAACATAATAATAACCAAATCAGAGAGACTAATAAATAATTTTATGTTACAGCCGTTCGTATCCAACCGTTAGAAACCGAGGTGAAGAAGATGTGAACTTTTTAATGACGGAAGACGTTCCTGAACATGAACTACTACAAAACCGGCTAATAAATAATGGTGTCGGTTTGTTTGCTAAAATAATGTAAAATACAAACCCTAAAATCATTCCGCTAAAGACTAAAGTAGGTAACCGTAAAGAAAAATTGGTCTAACATCCGAAATTTAATGGTCTTGAGCGTGAAAGTTCGTATTTTACGAAATTTAGTAAGTCGTCGAACATAATCACCACCACTGGTTTTGTTTAATGAGCTTTTACAAATTGCATTCATTTGATATAGTAATAATGTCCTGTGAAAATCCAGTCCAGTCAAACAAGGCAGCTGAATACCCTGACTCGGTGGCTAAGACGGGTCCATAAATACCCTATCTATACCATCCCTATACATAAGTAGAAAAATATTCTAAGTTTCGTTACACCTAAGTGCCTATCATAGATTGTTATTTTTGTTTTTGTTATTATTAGTAATTTTTATTGTGTTCCTTGTTACCAAAGATATGCAAACAAAAACCAAACAAAAGCTATACCAATGTTTGAATATTTTATCAGTATTTCTGTTATACGTTAATATTTATAATGCATTTGTTACTGTTAATAAGTTACCTATGATGTTCAAATTTTGAATTATCATTATTTAATTAAACCAAAGAATCTTCCAGTCGATTCTTAGCCATAATATGAGATATAATAATGTGCCTTAAGATGATAGAATCAAATATTATTGTTAAGTAAATTATTATGGATAACTATTATTCGAGATGAGGTGCCAGGCGGTGGCGTTTGTTTTGTGAAGTGTTACAACTTTTAATAGTTTTCATATTGTTTTGAGTGTTTAATATGTATTTGTAAATAATGTACCTACTTATTTCGTAAGTATTTTATATTGTTGAACAATTTATTAACCAATCTAGTTACCCACCAAAATTTAGAAATAACGAAAGCTACAAAAATAAGTAAAATATAAACACAACATCGTTAACAACTTTGGAATGTAGAATATTAGGAGCAAAAAATATCACCCACATGTTTGTAGTGCAATTCTTCCAACGGATCTAGGCAATCGTGAAGTTAGCCGTTTGTCTGCGCAGTGACCGCTTTTTCATACAAAATTGTGTTCTGCGCAGACAAACGGCTAACTTCACGAATGCCTAGATCCGTTGGAAGAACTGTAATAGGTATAATGTTCAAAGACTCTCGTTTTCAAAATATCTAAGTAGGTAGGTAGTATACATTATTAATTTGCAGATGTTTCTAAATATTCAAAATCCTAAATCATCCTACATTATCCCTGATGAATATAGGCTATATTTTATCCCGGGAAAGTGAAGTTTTCCCGAGGGACCGCGAGTAACACCGCGACGGACAGCTAGTTATTTATAATAGTACATTATGGTACTAGTGTGTAACATTGGTGATTACCGCCGAGGTGTTTTTATGAGCCGAGCCGTTAGGCGAGGCTCATAATAGAACAGAGGACGGTAATCATCAATACACACGTGTATCATACGACGTTTTTCAACACACTTGTGAATAAAATAACAATAAAAACTCATTTTCAACAGTGAAAACGAGTTGTGAAAAATGTTTCGCTATTGCGGGAAAAATTAATCAGTTTTCCTATGCGCGCGCATTGCGATCGGCCACAGACTATATTTCCGCGCCGCGCATAGGGTTTGCGGCCTATTCTGCCACGTACAAAATGGGGAATTTAAAGTTTTCTTTTATTATAGAGAAAACAAAAGTTATATTTGAGTGAAAGTTTTATTTTTAAACACGTACGAGTTAAAATTATCTATTTAAATTAGAAGTTGCATGAAATGAGCAAGCAATAGGAACATTAATTTATTTGTTCTATTGAACACGATCTTTTTTCTGAATAAAAACTTTTTAAAGAACAAAGCAACTCAACCAATAAAATTAAAAAAAAAAATCTATTACTCACTAGTAACTCACTAGTGAGTAATAGATTTTTTTTTTAAAACTTCTAATTTAAATAGATAATTTTAACTCGTACGTGTTTAAAAATAAAACTTTCACTCAAATATAACTTTTGTTTTCTCTATAATAAAAGAAAACTTTAAATTCCCCATTTTGTACGTGGCAGAATAGGCCGCAAACCCTATGCGCGGCGCGGAAATATAGTCTGTGGCCGATCGCAATGCGCGCGCATAGGAAAACTGATTAATTTTTCCCGCAATAGCGAAACATTTTTCACAACTCGTTTTCACTGTTGAAAATGAGTTTTTATTGTTATTTTATTCACAAGTGTGTTGAAAAACGTCGTATGATACACGTGTGTATTGATGATTACCGTCCTCTGTTCTATTATGAGCCTCGCCTAACGGCTCGGCTCATAAAAACACCTCGGCGGTAATCACCAATGTTACACACTAGTACCATAATGTACTATTATACTGCTTTTGTTATCATGAACCATAAACTTCGGTCTATTAGACATTTTACATATTTGTATCTAAGTTACAGTATTACCTATGTATAACGCACGTAGTGGAAAACTTACAACATGAATGGTTACCATTTTCGCAGTCCGTAGAGTTAAGACATATTGTTTTGGGCATTTCGCATTTATAATTATTTAGGTACGTACCTATGTATAGGTACCAATTTTAGTGTGCAAACCTACCTACTCACTTTCTTATACCCTATTTGACTTGAATTTTTAAAACGACATAAGCAGAATATTGTGCGGTGATTTGATACTTATTCACGGTGTAAACGTCGGATCTTATATGTTGAGAAATGCCTATAATTCAAATGTTATGTAGGTTTAGAATAAAAGGCAACAGCACAAAATGTTATTTTTTAGATGTTTGTATTTTTCTGTGAAGTGTTGTGTGTTTGGTTTGCTCCTTTTTTTGGACTGCATGTGAATAAATGTTTCTTGATTGAATATAATTTGTTTTTTATTCGTATCTTAAACTTAGGCTTCATCTAGAATTCTAGAGAAATATTGATCTATTTCAAATCATTGATAAACCGAAGCGAGGTAGGTAGAACTAGAAATGGAGCAAACTTAACCAATTTATCTGTCAATGAAATTTCATTGTTGCAGGTGAAGTGGACTTCTATAAGACAATGATGCAGAATATTCTACCCATAATGCCAATGAAGACAAAAAATTATTGGTCTCAATACGATATGTCCTACGAGTGTGAAAAGTGCAAAAGAAAATATCGACACAAGAGCACTTACAGAAGGCACGTTACTTATGAATGTGGTAAAGAACCTATGTTTAGATGTCCATTCTTAGATTGTACGTATAAAGCTTATCAGAAAACGCACACTGATGCTCATATCAAAACAAAACACTCTAAACTTATAACGTTAGATTATAATAATAAATTATGATTATCATCAAAGCTTTTAAATAAAAGTGATTGTGATATTAAATTTAATTGTACATAAAAAGCTTTTTATTGTAGTTACATAAACATACCAAACAATTACGAGTACTTGTAATTTTGTATTATCTTTATTAGTTAGGTATTACATATTATTTGCATTTTTAGTCGCTACACTACACGATTTTGTTGAGGTCAGAATCAATGTTTGAAATTCCCGCTCTCGTATGGTCATGTGGAAGCGGAAGTTTTGTGCAAAGATCCATAGACAAGATTAATTCGGAACCATAGAGGAATAATATTCTGAACGGAACTGACTCAAATTTTTGTTTTATCTGTGATATTATTTCTATCAAATCAAGATAAATGTCAATTTCAAAGATATCATCTGTCACTTCACATCACTCGCACTCACTCACTCACTGAAAGAAAATAAACCGATGGTGGCTGTCGGCTGGTTAGTGTTATTACACTTACAAAATCTTTTAAAAAATGAAATAAATTAGATTCTGAGATTCCTATCTATTCTATTATCAGAAATAACTATGAATCGATTATTTATGAGTAGATGCCACATCAAAAACCTTAGTTATTTAAATTGCTCGCCGTTATTAGCTTCGAAGAAAACTTTACAGCAAAATGTATTCTGCCGAGGCCTGCACGACCAAAAGGGTAAAATACGGTCCACCCTCAACTACATGGTTGCGATGGGTGTCATGACTGTAGGCCTAAGTTACGCAGCTGTTCCGCTTTATAGGATATTTTGTCAAGTAAGCATAACCTAACCCTATTTTGAAATAACTGATAAAATAACTAGAAAAAACAAATGATTTAGCGTTCTAATGTAGTCTTGCCACTGATAAAGTTAAATAAAAAATCCAAGCTTGGTTAATTTGTTTACTTCAAAAGTTTTAAATTAATTTCAGGCCTACAGCTATGGTGGAACGACAGGACTGGCGGAACCAGACAACACAGTGGGTGATATGACAGCTGTAAAGTCACGTCCACTCAAGATCCGTTTTAATGCAGACACAGCCTCCTCTATGCAATGGAATTTCAAACCACAACAACTTGACATTACTGTAAGAAAAAATAATATGTATTTGCAAACAAACTTACAGAAAATAATCACTTACCTGTCTACCCGAGGCAGATCACATATATTTGTTTACCATAATCCTGACACATTTTGTGATTTGTTCCCTCTCCTGAAATTCCTGTAAAGGCATCAAATTTTGTCCATAGTGGTTGATGCTCCTGTATCTTCATGTCACTGGCATCAGTTCAAACTGCTGTTTCTATTTTTATACAGTCCTACAAAACTTCTATAAATGTATAGTACGCACAACTGCTCTTTGTCTGTTTGAAGTTAGGTGCACTAAACTATTGTGCAAGTTTGCGCGAGCAGGCAAGATGGCACAATATACACAATATAGCTATACAATGCTGTCTTCGTCTTTTAGGCGTCATCAAAAATGGGTTCTGGTACTTCAGAGAGCTAAAGATTGGTTGTGCGTATTGTACATCATATCTTACTAATTTTGGCCATAAATAATTTTCAGTTGGTACCGGGTGAGACAGCCTTAGCATTCTACACAGCAAAGAACCCCACTGATAAGCCAGTAACAGGCATCAGTACTTACAATGTCATACCGTTTGAGGCAGGACAGTACTTCAACAAGATTCAGTGCTTCTGCTTTGAAGAGCAGCAGCTGAATCCACATGAACAGGTTACTTTCCCTTTGGCGATCCATTGTTGTACTTATCTTATTTAAATTCATATATTTTCATCTATTTTAATAAAATTTTCAGGTGGACATGCCAGTATTTTTCTACATAGACCCGGAATTTGTGGATGATCCACGAATGGAGTATGTTGATGAGATAGTACTCTCATACACATTCTTTGAAGCCAAAGAGGGTATGAAACTGCCTGTACCTACCTATGTGAAAAAATAAATTAGATAATTATTAGTCATTCAATTTACTCATGCTGGCAAATGTATAAATAGTTATAAACTTTGTCAGTAATTTTTGTTACATGTAGGTAATTTTATGAGTATTTCAATGTGATGAATTATGCTTTTGTTAAGTTTTAATAAAAATAGTTTACAATTATTTCGTTTCTTAAATAATAACACGCACATTCACATAAGATTTTATTAACAGAACTAACAATTTCAAAGTTACAATGTTGATAACAAGACAATAGTGAAGTCGTCTCAGACTCAGCGAGGTGATCAGGCCTTGATGGCCGCAGTGACGGGGTACCCCCTGCGCAGCCCCATGCACTGGTCCCGGTCGATGAAGAGCGTCGTGGACTTGTTGCGCAAGTCTGCCTCGAGGCCGGCGCGCACGCCCAGCAGCGTCTGGTGCGTGCCCTCCGCGGTCGCGATCTTGGAGCGCAACGTCTCCATGGTCTCTTGTAAGTCGCACACTTCCTTCACTAGCCTGGGGATAATAGACACATTAGTTAGCATGGTGTTATTTCAGAATCACAATATTTTTTAACCGACGGTTACTAAGTCAACAAGTTTTTTTATTGACGTATCCTAATGGAACAAGGATTACCCGCTTTGCTTAAACGGCCGCATCGCAAATATTATCCACAGGTAAAGCAACGTCAAAAAATGCGAAGCCGACTGAGCTGCCGGTTTCCTCACGATGCCTAAGATATAAAAAACGCAAGAAGACGGAGTTTAAGCCCTATCAGGGGCCGGGCCATAGCCAAGAGCGAGAGAATCGCGGCGACAGTCGTGTCACATATCTTTAGCTCTCTGAAGTTAGATGCATTAAACGATTGCGCAGGTTTGCACATTGCGCATCTATTACAATTCCGTATGTAGATTAGGCGAGATAGGACGATGCAACAAACTAAGCGAGTGAGCGAGGCAGCTATACAACGCTGTCTTCGTCTTATAATGCGCCATCAAAAATGTGTTTTGCTTAGCTACTTCAGAGAGCTCAAGATGCGTTGTGTTGTGGGCCCGACGATAATATCGCCGCGACTCGTGGAGACGGCGCCTACGGATCGTTGGCTATCTACAGATAGGTCGAGTGACAGTGACAGTGACAGTGACCTGTTCTGCGCGTCGTCGCGACACTTCTCGAGGTGCGGTCGGTTGGTGCGCGCCTGCAGCCGCGTGTGCGCCACCTTCATGGGCTGCAGCTTGTCTTCTATGGCCTTGTTCAGCAGCTCCAGCGTCTTCTCCACGTCGAATATCTCCTGCTGGATCTGAGGGGCATCCCGGATTGTGTAAGACCGCCCTTACACGTAGGGCCGCCTGATGTACAGTCAGTGTTACCAATCGGTAACACTAAAGAAGCAGTTTGAACTCGCCCAACGGATCTAGGCATTCGTGAAGTTAGCCGTTTGTCTGCGCAGTGACCGCTTTTTCATACAAAATTGTGTTCTGTGGTATCGTAGCTACCAAACGGATGAACCGATTTTCGTTTAGTTTTTTTGTGTCATAGATAATTTTATCCAGAGTGTTCTTAGAGCCATGTTTCATGAAAATCTGTTCAGCCGTTTGAAGATAATCAGCTGTTTTTTAGTTGATGAGGGGATTTGACTAACTTTCTTATGTCTATTTTTTCTAGAAGTGGCGGGGGGCGTCCCCTATCGGCTAAAGGTCTCCCACAATGGTCATCTTATCAAGCTGCGATACGATATCGTATCGTTTGAAATTCTTCCGTATAAATGCTTAAGCGTTCAATTACCCCCCACCCCAAGCATGTGTAGGTAAAATCACAGAACACATAAAAAACTGTGTTCCGTGGGTAGAACAGTGTGACGTCGTGAGTATAGATAACCTTGTGCAGATGCAATTGCAGTTTGTTCTTGATCTCGATGGTCTCGGCGATGCGTCGCGTGAAGGAACTGTTGCTGTTGCTCCATTGATCCCAGATCTGAGTCGCCGACACGTTGATCAGATTGTCCGTGTCTTGGGGAAAACAGACATATTTATAATCTAATGCGGTAATCTAGATGAGATCTATTAAAAGATGACTAGTTTGATCACTCAAAATCGTCTTAAAAACTAGGACTTCCTAGTTCGTCGCATACTGTATACCTGAGAGCAGCTGTACTGCCTTGGCACGTTCCGACTGCGAGCGCTGCAGCGTGGCTGCGCTGGCGGCGGCCCAGCGCGTCGCGTCGCATACTGTCGGGTCGTAGCGCTCGATGCCCGCGTAGAATTGTAGACCCTGATCCATTCAACTTATTTATTTATTTATTGTGTTATTCTTCTATAACTGGAAACCGAGCACGCGACACGTTCAAAACGCCATAGGGATGGTTACGAATTAGTGACGCCAAGCGCAGCCTGAAATTTGGGGGGGGGGTCACTATCAATCTGCTTTATTTTAATGAAACAACTATTGTAATTTCTAAAAGATTTTTTAATTTAACGTGAATAACTGGGGGGGGGGGGGGTTATTTCCCCTGTGACCCCCCCCCCCACCCCGGACCTATAAAAATAATCGAAAACTCTAAGCAAAAATTTTCAAAACTCAAAATGATCGACCTCCGCTATAGCTATAGTAGAAACGCCACCTAGGAGCAAAAAGTAAAAAGAAGTTTTGACCTCTGCGATATAGATAGCGTTCTAACCAAAGTCAAGGAAAGGAAAAAGTATTTTATAACAAAAAAAAATTAATTTCGGATGTATTGATGAGTGGAAATATACATGTTTATCATTAATTTTAAATCATTTATCATGCAAAATAAATAAAAAACAAAAAAATCTGCAGTGCAAAAACATAGAGCAAAAAGTGGCGGTCACCCATCATCTTTATGACCTCGCCCAGCGTCGCTCAACTTTTTCCCCATACAAACTTGCAACCCTTATTTTCACGCCCCCTTATGATTATTTAAAGAAAAAAGTAGCCTATGTCCGTCCCTGGAGTATAATCTTTATCCATGTCAAATTTCAGCTTATCTGTTCAGCTGTTTGGGCGTGAAAAGGTAACAAACAGCCAGACAGACAGAGTAAATGTAAATATTTGTAAGGATGCTTTGATTACAATTACCATTTTACGTTAATGGCTGTCCCTGCTATTGCAGTTCACTTCAAAGAAAAGCGTGTACCTAGAGTACAGTTCGCCCAACGGATCTAGGCATTCGTGAAGTTAGCCGTTTGTCTGCGCAGAACACAATTTTGTATAAAAAGCGTTCACTGCGCAGACAAACGGCTAACTTCACTGCAGCCTAGCTAGATCCGTTGGGCGCACTGTACCTACACCTACCTACCTGCAGCCAGCTCTGATAGTATACCTTGGAGAAGTTGTTGAGCTGATGGCACATGGAGTCGATGCCGAGCGCATACTCCTTGTTGCGCAGGTCCGTCTCCAGCTCGTGCTGCGTCGCGCGACAGTTCTTAGACTGCGCACGCACCTGCGACATTATACAGGGTGTAAAAAGACGTCTACCGAAGCCGAAAGGGGTTGGTACAGCATCCCTACACACAACCAAATCCAAGAGGATTTTCCGAAAAAATCACTATATCCGGAGAAAACAGCGTTTGAAGATTACTGTTTGCGTATGTACTGGGCGCGTTGTTTTACGTAGATTGCTGGATTTTGAGTTTTAACTGTTTTTTTTTTTTTAATTAAATTATTAGGTAGGTAGGTATGGTGTTATTATGTTGTACTAGCAGTAAATAACCGAAAATAACATGACGTAGCCAAGTCAAATTTTTTTTTGCGTTTTTTTTTTGCGCTTAATATGTTTAGAATCATAGTCTGATTGTAACCCCTTAGTTTTCGGTAGTAGTCTTTTTACACCCTGTAGATAACACTAGTGGACCCGGCCGCGACGTCGTCTGCGCATTGTCTCGTCATACAAACCTTAGAGATAGAACTACCTTGTTCCAATCCAACCCATGAAAACACTGAATTCATTTTTGGATTTGCTGTCTTTGATAAATATAAATAGGGGGTTGGGTAGTTTTGAAAAAATAATAAATACGTGTTTCGCAATTTATTAAAATAACTTAAGCATCACAAGCCCACAAATAGACTTTTAATTTAAGTAATAAAAATTGTTTACAGCATAGTAGAACGAAATGACGTCGCCATTTTGTAAAGTCAAAAGTTATTGGTTGTCATGGCAACCTTAGAGCAGTGCTTTTTATGTCAAACAGAGTACTGCTAAGTTTTTATGCAATATTCCCGTTGTCCTTTTACATATTTTTTGGGTTTCAGGAACGTTTTTCGGGATAAAAAGTAGCCTATATGCTATTCTGGAGTTATACCTTTCACCTTACCAAATTTCATTGTAAACTATTTCGTTGTTTGCGCCTGATCCTTACACAAACATACAAATATCCAAACATCTGAACAAACTCACAATCTTTCAGCTTTATTATATGAGTGGGATAAGATAATGTTTAATTAGACACAAGAAAAATACAAGCTTAAAAGTAGAGTAGAATAAGTTAGGGGAATAAGGTGGTGACTTACTGACCTGGGGGTATAAAAATCAAGAGGTATTAGGTAAACCCTTAACGCAGCGAGAGTTGAGGGGTTATGACTAAATCGCAATAAATATGACATACTTAACATATAGAGCAGGTGATATGCAAATACTTATTCAAGCTAACAAAGCTCCTTCACTTAACTTGCGAGTGAAGTCTAAACTCCCTCGCTACGCTTGAAAACTCGACAGAAGTTACGAACACAAGGAAACCTATTATTTAGTTTGTACTGAAAACAATTGTTCCAAAAATCGTATAACAAGGCCTACCTTCTCCAGCATCATACGGAACTTGTCCTGACACTCTTTCAAAAGAGCCACCTCCTTCAGCAGCGACTGCTCTACTGCGTCGTGCACCTGCTCCAGCCCTGAACAAACAACCACGCGCTCAGATGAAAATGCCACTGGCGGTCACCCATCCACTTAAAGACCGTTTCGAACGTCTGAACTTCGACGATCAAGAACGACTAAGCAAGCACGAACACGAGACATCAGACATCAGTTATTACAGTTTAAAAATAGGTGGTAGCTATAGTATAGGTACAATCAGCATCAAAAGTTGATTAACATTTGAATTTTCCAAAATCAGAATGTTTCTGAAATCCATGTTGTAACACCATGACCAAAATTTTGACAAATACGAGTAGTTGCTGATTAACTCTCAGTCCATAATAATTTCCCAAGCAAAGTTTATTTTTTATATTATTTTGTAATCGAAAATAAATGGCGCTTTAAAAAAACAAACTGTTAATCAACTTTTGATGCTGACTGTACAATTACTAGACGGACTCCGAGTACAAATCAAAGTGTTTCAAGCAGTACGAACCCTGCCTCTTCTCCCTGTGATACAGACACTCCTGCACGATGTGCAGCGGCCCCTCGATGCCGGCGATAGCTCGCTCCAGCTGTCGCCGCGTGTCGTTCAGCTTCTCGCAGGTCGCCACCAAGCGTTCCATCTCTATGGACACCTGTCGCCCACAAACAATTATTGATTAATCAATGTTATTATAATATTAACAATTTCATGACATAAATTTTGACATTACCTAATTTCTATTCTAATATTTGACCTGTTACAATAACTAATACTAACCAATGTTTAAATTACAAATCTATGTGAAAATTATTTTGAATAGTTACTTAATATTAATCTGAATGTACGAATTGTAACATTTGCATGCTAATCCTAGTAGAACATGATTGAAACCAAAATATTTCAACACTTAACCTACATTGTGTTCAAGCAAATAAACCATCTTTATCTTTTCTTTATCCACAACTCATTATGAAGGTACCTATATATGTGGTGTTACATGTCATATGTAGTAGACGAAAGTCGATTCACAGTTGGGCTTTTTAAAATGGCTTTTGTTTCAAGGAAAAATAAACTTATCCTGAGAAATTATTGTGACCAAAGAAAAGACCAAGACTTATCTTCAAATATTATTAAATGTTGGAAATATTCAGATTTGTGAAACATAAAATGTAAATCGACTTTCGTCGCTGACTGTACCTACTATCCTGACGTAAGAGGCCAACAATTAGAAAAGTAGCCGGAGCTTTACCTAAACTTTATAAAAAAAAGTAAAACATGAACATGGAAATCTTTATTGAGTTTACAGATAGGTAAGGAAGGCCATAGTAAAAGTATTTTAAATGAAGTAGGTAGGTATTAGGTATCTTCTTGTGAACTCATTTATTTACGCACCTCGTTTCGCCAAAACGTAGTGTCGGTGATCCGCTCCCCGATCCTGCGGCCGGCGTCGCGCTGGCCCTGTGTGCCTATCTCGTCCGTCTCCCTGACGATTTAAACCAACAGTTCAAAGGAAGCTTGCTACTAAATGTTAACTTATTCAAATACAGGGTGTAAAAAGACGTCTACCGAAGCCGAAAGGGGTAGGTACAGCATCCCAACACACAACCAAATCCAAAAGGATTTTCCGTAAAAATCATTATATCCGGAGAAAACAGCGTTTGAAGATTACTGTTTGCGTATGTACTGGGCGCGTTTTTATACGTAGATTGCTGGATTTTGAGTTTTAATAGTTTTTTTCTTTTATAAATGCAATTAGGAGGTAGGTATGGTCTTATTATGTTGTACTAGTAGTAAATAACTAGAAAATATAATAAAATGACGTAGCTAAGTCAAGTGCGTTTTTTTTCTATAAATATGTTCAGAATCATGGTCTGATTGAAACCCCTCAGTTTTCGTTAGCAGTCTTTTTACACCCTGTATACAGTTCGCCCAAGTAGGCAATCAATCCCCGGACCCCGGTCATGCACCGATGAGTTATTCTGCCGAAAAATGTATGTGCACTATGTCAGTAGGTAGGTACTCTCAAACGGTGAAGGAAAACATCGTGAGGAAACCGGCATGTCGTAGACCCTACAAAGTTTTAAAACATGTGTCAAAGGCACGAAAGGAGCCTCTTTGAGGCGCACTTATAATACTTTCACCACACTGGTTCGAAACAACTGTCGACACGACAAAAAGAAGACCGTCAGTTGACGCTAGGAGTCTCACCTCAACATCCGCATGATATCATTCCGCACGCGCTCCGAGAAGTTCCTCTTCGCATCAGACTCGTTGTAATTCTTGATGCTGTTCTGGTTCCACTCGTACTGAGTGTAGCGCGTGTAGAGCGCCGCACGCGCCGCGTGCTCGGGGCTGCGGTCGAACCCGGTCACCAAGTTGGGGAAGCGGAGCGGCTCGGCGGCCATCCCGGCGGGCGTGTAGCACGGGTCCACCATCGTGTTTGTGATGGGTTGGGAAGGCCTGGAAACCAAAATAAAAATTGTAGATCAGCGTATGAAGGAATTTTTTTATTGCATCCACGTACATTGGAGTCACTTCGATCTCCTCATATCCCATGATGGGCCTCCACGGATGCTTCTTAGGCGAGTGGAAGCAGTATCCGACCTGCGGGGGCGCGCCGGGTGCCCCCGCGGTTTCCTTCACGGGGCTCCATTGCTGGAGTTGCTGAAAAAACAAAACGGAGATAGTGAGCGACAACTTTCGTTTTATAAATGGAAAACAGCAAGAGAAGTTTTACCGAGCACATCGATTCCTCCTTAGCCATATTGATATATTTAAATGCGGTAAAATTTTGAAAAAGTAAAAAGTGCTAGATGTCCGATCTAGAAAATATTTAAATTTGACGCCATTTTATTCGGATGTGGACAACAAATCTATGGTTTTGGTTGGTTCTACCAACTGAACGACAAAAACCATAGCTCCATGGCCGTTGACATCTGAGTCTGACGTAACATGTTGACATTGACATTTCATGTCTTCAGTTTTCGATCGTGAGTGGTAGTGGATGGTTTTTCGCAAGTTTTTCTCATTCCAATACAATTTTTACTTTCGTTGTTTACCTTTATTTACAAGATTTTGTAAATATAGTTGTTCAAGGAATGCTATAAATTTAAACATGAGTGGTGTACCAGACAACGCGCCCCAACGTATGTTAATATTTTTGTAGAAATACAAAGTTTTATGTAAGCAATACTAATTCTTTATTAAATTATTTATGAATTTCAGACTGCCCTGGGACTCAGAGCAATGACGCTGGCAAGGCCTCAGCCTGCGCCGGATGTCCTAATCAAAACATTTGTGCCTCAGGTTAGTAGAAAACAATAAGCTGGTGTGTTTTTGAAAAATGGAGTAGTTCAGAAATTCCAAAACAAACTATGTTAGCAATGCTATGTCCAGCATTATTTATTTATTTATTAATCGGGGCATGCTAAGTCCACATTCCACAATCCTGAACTACATTTTTAGTTTGTATTCCTTTTCATTTCAAACAAGCTCTCTAGTTTATGGAACTTAAGATATGTTAAAGTTCACATATTAATTGTACTGTAGTATTTTATTTTATTTTATTTTATTGGAAAACTAACAGCTTTATAACAACTTCATAGAACATTCAGAAAAAATTAACAGGGGTAAGCCTTAACAAGTTTTCGCTAATAGGTACAATAGAAGTGGAAGTAAAAATTATAGTAGTCTTAAATCTAACATAAGATGGTAATTACTTAAAGTATAATGAATTAGGTTTGAAATATTATAAAAAAAAAGAAAGAAAGAAAGAAACAGAGCTATATGAATCGATTATTTATATCTAAATAACACCAGTTTTAGCAATGTATGTAATGTATTCAAATAATTTGCATTCAACTCAATTTAATTCAAAGTATTTATTTTCATCATCATCACCCTGCCATTATCTCACTTAAATGTGGGGTTGGCATAATATGGCACTGCAGATTTTGTTCTTCCACTCCCCGCTATCAGCCGTCTGATATCTCTTTGTCTCTATCCCTCTATCTCTTTAATTGTCAGTTAAAATGATAAAATTAAATCCATTCATCATCCATGTAGAATCATTCTCTAAATAACAAGTTTCTTAAAATGTATTGACTTTTTCAGGTGCAGCTTCAGTCCCTGACCCAGCTATTGAGATCATAAAGAACCGCCTCTCAAATGTTAAACACAAGATTCTGATCCTTTCCGGTAAAGGAGGAGTGGGCAAGAGCACGGTGACATCTCTGCTTGGGTATGCACTGGCCGACTCCAGCCCAGATATCAATGTGAGTTTTAAAACTTTTAATCTATTTTCTATTGTTACATTGATTTAAACACCCTGTGTATGTGTGTTTGTGACTGTCGTGATAGACAGAGATGCTACTTGTAAAAATATTTAACTATCAGCAAATAACAAACTAAAAAACCAGTAAAATGCGAGTTGAACTCGCTTAGACAAGGTTCCGAAGGATCAAAAGGTTATCAACCAGTTTGAAGTACAATAATAATTTACGAAAATAAACTTCAACTGGTATTCCTACTAGAGTTCTCCCATACAATCCAACTGCAAATATTTGTGAGAGATTGATCATGGTATTTTAAATCAAATTTTTGTTCTTAAGATAAAGATTGTTTTTCAGATTCTTGTGTATATTTATATCTCTACAGGGTGTGGCAAAATTTTACAAGACTTAGGGCATCTACCTTTTCTTTTGAAATTGAAAGGTTTTGTTCTTAGGAAACTATAGGTTACAAAAGAAGGGGTAGGTGCCTTCAATATTGTAAAATTTTGCCACAACTTCATAAGCTTGCATTCAACTATACATTTGATTCCAGCCACTTAACCTAAGTGGGCTAAGGGCAACACAAACTCATACATGATGGAGTGCTTTTATGGCCCTAGATAGTGGTTTACCTTTAATCCAAGTTGAAAGGCAATTATGGCTTTTACCTACACCATTAGCCATAAGTGAAGCCAATCCATTAAGTACTAATGAGCTACATTGACAAAGTACTACATGTTCATAAACCAGATATGATTTCATAGATGCCTTTTCTGAATATTGTTGAGTAAAAATGTTTACAAATAACTATTTGATTATGTTATGAAATCTACTTTTTGGCCTTTGTTTTTCATTCACAAATGTAATATAATAGGAGATTATAATTATGATAAATAATTAGGTACCTACCTAAATAAAATAGCTTTTAGTACTTAACACTTATACGGCCTTACTAATAAACGTGGTATAAATTTATTCCTGAGTGTAAACTGTCAAAATGTATGGTTATTCCTATTTTATTCCGAGGAATAACTTTACACCGCGTTTATTAGTAAGGGCCATAATGTTTAGGTATATGAAATACCTACCCTGTTATATCTTGAGCGTCTTTCGTGCGAATTCCCGAATTCCATTTTCGCGCGTTTGTCTGGTCTGCCTGCACGTGTATCGATTTGGGCACTGCGGCGTATTTTTCGCGAGGGTTTCGCCTCCGGGCCCGCGATGGAACCGCCTGGCACTGCCTTTGGGATGTAGGTCAGGTTTTATTGCCTAATTTATTGTAAGGCTACGCTTTGTTTACTTATGTATTTAGTTTCGTCGCACGCATGTTCCATTAATAAAGTACTTCTATACGACACAGAAATAGGTAGGTAGGTACTTCAATGATGAAAAACTTTGTATGTTTCTGCGAACTACAAGCGAGGATGAAGGAAGGTTTTTTTAAGCTGGAAGTGAAAAGTATCAATCCCTTATGAGCAACAGATGGACCTCGTTTGGAAGAAGAAACTTATCACAGAGAATTATTAAAATTAATTCGATATTCATTATTGGTAACAAACATCCAAAAAGGTTTATAGTTTTATCATCAAACTCAAAACAACTCATCCTCTTGTTATATTCAACATATCCAATATGCTACAGCTGAAAATACGTCATACTTTATGGGCCTTACTAATAAACGCGGTATAAAGTTATTCCTCGGAATAAAATAGGAATAACCATACATTTTGACAGTTTACACTCAGGAATAACTTTTTAACAAGTTTATTAGTAAGGCCGTAAGTTTTTAACGCCGTTAGTACAGGAACGCATTCGCATGCGTCAGATCGTATCCGACAAGGACGAACCTATTTCATTAGCTATGTGCTAGAGTGAGACGTGGGTTCGTCGGTGTACTAACAGGGTAAATGAACGTGTTTCAGGTGGGTATCCTGGACGCGGACATCTGCGGGCCGAGCCAGCCGCGCGTGCTCGGCGTGCGCGGCGAGCAGGTGCACAACTCGGGCTCCGGCTGGTCTCCTGTCGTGAGTTAATTGCAGACATTCATCCACAGCACTCATCTTACTGACTGAAAGGAGGATTTTAACCTTAAAAACTTCTTGGTTCTCAATTACATTATTTGATTTATTTTGAACTTTGATTCGGTATTTACAGAGATATCTAATTGGCTGCAATGTGAAAAAGAATGGCATAATAAGCAACGATTTCTCCTCATTGTCATTTCTTAATACTCAGCTGAACTGAGTTTGCAAAACTACCCTCAATGTTGTTTGAATTAGAAACGTCACTCGAATCGTCTGAATACGGATCTATGTTTGATAATCGTGGTATGACAAATTATCATTAGCGATGTTACGTTTGAGTGTGGAAGGATGTAGCAGTAGAGATAGAATAGAAATACTACGTGAAAGATTTTGTGGAGAAGAGATTGAATCATCATCTTCCTGCCCTTTTCCCACATTATGTGGGGTCGGCACAACATGTGTTCTTCCATTCTCCTCTATCAGGAGAAGAGATTGAATGTTGATGACAAAAGTGGAAGAAAATATTTGAGCCGATGCCAACAAAACTTCGATAGAACGGGGAGATGAAGTTTAAATTTGATTTTCCAGTACGTAAGAGACAACCTGTCGTTGATGTCGATCGGGTTCCTGCTGGGCGGCGCGGACGAGGCGGTGATCTGGCGCGGGCCCAAGAAGAACGGCATGATCCGACAGTTCCTCAGCGAGGTGGACTGGGGGGACCTCGACTATCTGCTCGTAGACACGCCGCCTGGTGACATATCTATTACTTTTCTACTTGTCGTCCTAAACTGCCGATATTTTGGCCTACCTTCTTTTTATGATGAAACTGCTCGCGGATTGTGCGACCGTGAATTAGGACATTCAAACTACAGTATGTTCGTGCATTTTCAGTGGACGCGCACATAATTGCGCGAGCCATGGCTGTATCCCCGAGGCACGGTAAACATTTTACTCAGATCTTTTTATGTACTTAAGTATTCCAGATCCTTTGAACATGTGTAAGGGGGTAGGCCGGGGCATGTCCAAATACCTATTTGATACATGCCAACATTTCGCAAGTACTTGTTCCATACGTGACTATAAGAATACTAATAGCTGGTCCTCACGATGTTTTCCTTCACTGTTCAGATAACATGTTAAAGCGCATATCAACTTTACGAAATGCAAAATCCATTGATGCACGTTCGGGGTCCGAACCCACGACCTTCGGATTGAAAGTCGAGGTACATAATCCCATTCGGCCAACGCGGCTTTAATTTAATATATTTTCATACTACCCCAGGCACATCGGACGAGCACCTGTCAGCGGTCCAGTACCTGGGCCCGGGCGCGCGCGCGCTGCTGGTGAGCACGCCGCAGGAGACCGCGCTGTTGGACGTGAGGAAGGAGCTGCAGTTCTGTCGGAAAGTAGGCGTGCCTGTGCTCGGGGTCATCGAGAACATGTCGCCTTTCATCTGCCCTAATTGCACGGTAAATATCTTCTAACGTGTTTTGAAAGATACTGGTTTAAATGTTGTTTCTTTTCTTCGTAATAATCTGTACAAAATTCTAACATCATCATCATTTTGGTCCAAAATCCAATAGTGCCGGCCAACAGAAAAAAGTGCTGTATTCTGATAGAACACGTCGGCCTTAGCATTCTTTAATATGGCACTCAAAAATGTATCAAACGTTGATGATGTCCAAGATTCAGGTTTTTAACATGTGAATTGTGAATGTGTCAGGCTCGCAGCGAGATATTCCCGGCGACGACGGGCGGCGTGGCGGCGATGTGCTCGGAACTGGACGTGCCCTTCCTCGGCGCGCTGCCGCTCGACCCGCTGCTGACGCGGCGCTGCGACGCGGGCGCCGAGCTGGCCGGCTCGGCCGCCGCGCTGGCGCTGCGGGAGAGCGTGCACAGTACTCACACTTTTAAATATACTTCATTATAATTATAATAAGCTCAGGACTGGACAGGACACGTGAGCCAGTCGGAAGCACTGCGTAAGATGCGCCAACACTGACCACCTGGGTTGGTGAAGTTTATACCACCTTCTGGTGATCAAACTCAAACCTCCGAGTGTGCCTAGATCCGTTGACCATGTTACGATTTCCCCAATCAGCGGCCCCTTCATTTACAATTTTTTTTGTCGCCGTTTAGAGCATGTGATGATCGTAATTGAAATCTTATTGACGCTCTACATGCTAGGGGTATGGACAGCTAAATAATGTTTTGTATATTTTTTACAGAAATCGTGTCTGCTTGTGAAAATTCCAGTTGAAATGCTAGTCTGCTGAAAATTTTAATGATTCATTAATTATGTAAAATACCTTAAGCTATTCATTTCCTAATCATAATAACAGGTTCTAAAAATGTATCTTAAGCTTAAAATGAAACAAACTGTTTTGTATTGTAGTAAATGTTGAAAATATAATATATATTTTATCAAATAAATGTGTTGAATTAGAAATAAGACTTGATTTTATCTTACCCGCAGTCCCTCGAGATTTCGGGAACGTTATGCGGGATTTACATCAGCAAACGGCAAACCAAGCCAAACCAAACTCCTGCTATCTTGCTTGCGCACCATCAGATAAATTATTATGTCTACGCTTATGACATTATTGTGTGCTGGAAAGACTGAAAGGGAGAGAGAAAATAATGCTGTATGGTCTATTAAAGAGATAAATAACCATGATGGATTCTTTGCAAGGCGAATGAAAAAAAAACAGCATCATTGAAGGATCAGGTTGTTTAGGAATAAAAATAGTTCGTACTTAGCTCAAACAAGCACATCTCTTGGTTAGAATCTTGTTATAATCATAGAATTTTACATGTAGGTACCTAGTTTTTTTGACGTTGGATTAAGTATAATGATCAATAATCGTTGTAGCCATAAACAAGTAAAAGTGACACAAACTAAACGTCAAAGTCACGTGCCAACTGTCCTGTCAAGTGTCAATCAAACTTTCTAGACATCCCAGCCCAGCTGATAGCTAGCAGCGAGAGCACGAAAATATAAAAATTAGGAATTATTTAGCCGGCAAATCAATATTTTCCTTACTAATATTGCAATAATGAAGCTTAAATCACTATTTAATAAATAAGTCTTGTTGTTCGCTATCAACTTTGTAATACATTTCGGTATTGCACAAGAGTGAATTTACTTTTCATGGGCATAAATGTGATATCGTCAAACGATGCCTCCTTCACACGGTGGAGAAGAAGAAGAAAAGCCCTGTAGAGCATGTTCAGATTTCAAATCGTGGGCAAAGAATCAGAATATGAACGTTCTTGCTTCGCAAAACAAACCGGTAAGGTTATAAAAAGTTTCATAACATTGGGGTTTGTGTACTCATTTCTAGATATTTCCATCTGATTCTTCATTCACTTTTCCGATGTAAATGTAGATTTTATTCTAGTATGTGGCTAAATTATAACCATCTAGGCCTGTTGTGTAATTCTAAATATTTCCTCAAGTATTTTATATTATTCTCCTTACTGTTTCAGCCTTCTCAAAAGTCTAAGGATTGCCCCCTAGATAAGGATGAGCTTGGCAAATCAACGTGGGGTTTCCTACACTCAATGGCATCATACTTCCCTGACAAGCCAACAAAGAAACAGTCTGAAGATATGTCAAGATTCTTCAATATATTCTCACAGTTTTATCCATGTGAGCCGTGTGCACTGGACTTTCAAGAAGAGTAAGACATTTACTTCTTGCATATTACATCTTAAAAGACCACTTTGTGTCTTTGTTCACACAACTAAAACTGCAGTTAGAAGCTGGTTATCAATGCTATTCAAATCTGCTAATTTCACAATGCACTGTGATTGAAACACAAACACAGAAAGATAGGATCACAATCAAATAGTAAAAAAACGGTATACTAAGCACAACGGATCTTTAGCTCCAAAGTGTATAGATAGATGATTGCGCAGGTTTGGTAGAGTAAGCGAGATAGCATGATTTTAGGCGTCATCAAAAATGGGTTGCGCAGCTACTTCAGAGAGCTAAAGAACAATTGTGCGCATTATAGTTATTTGTAGGATGTAAACAAGTTTTAAAAAACTCCTTTGATTTCCAGCATACAGAAAAACCCACCAAAGACCAATTCAAGAGACGAGCTAGCCAAGTGGCTGTGTGAGCGACACAACACTGTCAACTTGAAACTCAGCAAACCCTTATTTGACTGCAGTAAGGTGCACGAACGGTGGAAGGATGGCTGGCTCGATGGCTCCTGCGACTAACACAAGCTAAATTCACAGTTAAATGTTGTTGACCACTGTTTTAGGAAAAAGCAGTATAAATCAAGCAGTTCTATAGGTAAATCTTTGGAAATAGCATTAAACAAAATATTGCTTATCAAGCCTAGCACAAGACCTAGTTTTTGCTGATAATAAGATTATCAATATTTTATCTGCAAATAACAAGCAGTACCAAGGTTGGTACCAAGTTACCATTATTGGCATAACTTTTGCCAAATGTATTCAAATTACATACTTCACACCCTAAACCTCTTAATTTCTAACAGTAATCATTTTTTATACAGTTAGTAAATCCAGTTGGTCAACAATATTTATCTTGTGAAACTACTAGAGAAGTTATAAGCAAATGTTTTAGTTGATTTAGTTGGATTTTAGTGAGAATTGCCAGAATCCACCATCTTTTAGTTTATGCATTCATGTGATTTTGTATGGATAGCCGGTAGTTAGTACAAATGTTTTTATAGCTCTGTATATTGTGTAAAAATGTACATTCTTTGAATTTGTTACCTACAATATAATATGGTGCTCTATTGAGTAAATGAACGTTATTTCTTTATTTCTCCAAATATCCCTTTTTACAGGATACAAAATGTGTATGACCTTCATTGGGGGTTTTTTTAAATCCACGCAAACCACACACTTTAAGCAGCACTTCTAATAGATTTGTTCAGATAACTAAGGCACAAGCTAAGATTTCAATATCATTCCCGTGAAGAAGTGGCAGTAGATAATAAAATTTGTTAATGAAAAAAAAAAAGCATTGGCAGAAACATTATTTTATTGACATAGATTTGCCAAATGTATTCAAATTACAAAACTACATTTATAGGTCTATTAGCCATCACATTACAATTAAAACCAGAAATCAAATCTAAAGCAATTATTAAATTATAGCAACTGTATAGGACAATTACGTCTATTAATTAAGTTTCAAGCACCAATAACAATCGATGATATTGGTTGCATGAACTATTAAATGCATTATTCATTAAAGATTACTTAAATATTATTTAATGCTTAGAGCACAGTTGGCAGTGCAAATTACGTGTTAAGTTCAATCAAGTTCATATTTCTACTTTTAGTTCTAAAGATAGTGCCACCAACTTTTCTGTTCACTTGGATAAAGATGACATTATAATTATAGTCATATTCAAATTAGCTGTCTTCTTCAAATGACGTAACTTTACTAAACTGTGGAATAAACCTTCGATTAAACAGATGCGCTGGTGACACTACAGGTATATTTTAACAAATAGTTTCAGTAATACAAGTCATTCGAGCCATAGTTTAAAATAGCGCACTGCAATTGAAACCTTATTACAAAGGCATAGAGTCGTGTTTGACTCATGGCTCGGCAGTGCGCTATTTGGTTTGTTCTCATAAGAATTCCATTTCCCTTTCGATGCCGACAAACTTAAGCTGTTCAGTGGGCCCGTATCTGTGAAATGCGTATGAATTAAATAACAAAATAAAATTGTCGAAACACCAGTGTTTATCAACTGAGACAAAAAAACGTCTATGTCCGCCAGAAATTTAATGAATTATTAAAAAAAAATAACCGTCGGACATATTAGCAGTCTTTAGACGCACAGGTCTTTTGTGAAGTTATATTGTAGATAGACGACCTCTGTGGCGCAGTGGATGAAAGCCCGCTTGGGACGCAGAAGGTTGCGGGTTCGATCCCGATAAATGTTTGTATGATCTGCAAATATTTATCTCGGGTCTGGGTGTTTCTAAGTGTAATATGTATGTATTTTCAAAAAAAGTACGTATATCACTAATCTGGTTCCCATAGTACAAGATTGTGTGAAATGTCCAGCATTATTATTATTTTGTTTGTCAAAGATTAACAAAGTGATCCCAGCGGTCCTACTGAATAAATGATTTTTGACTTTGACTTTGACTTTTGACTTAACATCACGAAACTATATCGACAGGCATGCATGGGGCCTTTTTGACAATTTTGATATTGTGTGATGGAGACACATTATTATTATTCACCTGTAATCAAAGAACAGTTCCTCCCCGGGCTGGATGGCGCGCTTGGCGAAGATGCCGATGCGATGGTCTCCGTTCACCATCATCACCTTCGCGTAGCAGTTCGGGTTGATGGAGTGGTTCGCGAACCGGATCTTGTTGCCCTTGCGGGTCGCGTCCACCACGAAGTCTGTTTACGTTTAAATATTATATTATAATAATATTGCGACCAAAGCTTACACGTGGACTGTTGGTTTCAGTTAAGAGTTGCAAAAATTGACACCTTGAAAAAAATTGATTTAAACGAGATTGATGATGAATTTTAAGTTTTAAGAAGTAATAGATATTCTCTGACGTAACCACTTTTTGTGATATCGGCATCATTTAGGTTTTTTAGATCAATATTTATTAAGATAAAGATTTATAAATGGAAATAAAATGGGGAAAATAAAATAGAATTGCAAAAATGAGCCGATATTGACGCCAAATGGCATACAACGCGTTCAACGCTGATACGTTCAGTGGTGGTCACTTGTACAATTCTTAAAATGCCAGATTAAAGATGCCGGTATCACCAAATGCGGTTACGTCAGAGAATATCTATTACTCACTCCCAAAAATGCCAACCGTAAATGGGTAACATTTTTGTGACGCATATCAAAAGATCTCAAAAGTGCAAAAAGTTTCGTTAAGTTCGTCATAAAGATATACTAGCTGCGCTCCCGCGGTGTGACCCGCGGTCCCTCGGGATTTTTTCATTTTTTGGGATAAAAAGTAGCCTATGTCCTTCCCTGGGATACAACCTTTAACTATGCTAAATTTCAGCTTAATCTAGTCAGCGGTTTGGGCGTGAAAGCGTAACAAACAGACAGACAGACAGAGTTACTTTCACATTTATAATATTAAGTATGGATTGTTGTAGTGAAGTAAATAACGTCACAGTTCAACTGCAGTACATACCGTTGTTCAGATTGAAGAGGAAGGAGCACATGTACTTGTCGTAGACCTTCCCCCGACGGTCCGCTTCGTCCTGCGAGATGACCTCCCCGCAGTACTCCGATATAAACTCGTTCTTGTGCGCGGCCTCCTTCAGGAATATGCCCCAGCCGGCCACGTCGCTCGGCGCCAGCAGCAGGTGCTTGTGGAGACCCCTGTTCGCAAATATTTGTAACTAGCTACTTCGCCCGCGTGCTACCAACGGTTTGAATAGCCAGTAAGCTAATCCAGGTCACTATCTAGGCCTATTCCAAGTTTCATCCGAATCGGTTCACTGGTTTAGGCGTGATTGAAACACAAACATCCAAATAAACTCACAAACTTTCAGCTTTATTATATTAGATAGTGGAATTTATTATGGGTGGTTTACATTGGTCAAGGAAAGTGGCAAGTGTGGGTCTGAGCACCTTTTTAAGAGTCATTGTGCACCCGGAGGGCACTTGCCACAATAAACAGAAAGCGATTCTATTTATTTGCACTAACTTTCAAGTCTAAAGTTGACTGTCGATGTCCGATCGGTTTACTTGGCAGTCGGTAGACTTGCTCCCTGACTGTCACTGTTGCACGGGGTACAGTCGCAGGCGGCCTCACTCAGCGCGAGCACGAGATGCAGGACGAAACTCCTACACGGAGGGAGCACGGAACTGTGTTCGTGTATAACCTGGTTCTTGGTATTGGTCGCGAAGGAACAGGAGTAGAATCACCTAGTTTTAAGACGTTTCAAAGTGATCCCAGCGGTCCTACTGAATAAATGCTTTTTGACTTTGAGTTTGACTTTATAGCACGGTACCTCTGCACGGAGATGTTCCGGCAGGCGGCGGGCGCGGGCGGCGCGGGCGGGCGCGGCGCGTCGGCCCCGCACGCCGTGCACAGGTCGGGGTCGCACTCGCGCACGCCGAGGTAGCACGGGCACTGCTTCGTGTTGCACTGCGCCTTGCAGCGACACCCCGGGAAACGGTTCTGGCCTGAGAGAAACGCATTAGAACCTAACTAATGATTACATCCTTATTGGGATCTAACTCTAAACTTGTGGCGACCTCTATCTACCATCGCCTGAACTACAAGCTGAACTTCAAGAGATGTCAATTACAGCGACGTACTTCGGAGCTGTACCACTAGATGGCGCTGGAAACACGCAAAAAGTATAGAAAGTTCCTGAATCGCGCTTATGAAGTTTCCTGGTCGCTTTAGCCTATATAGAACTATCCGATTATAACTGTCGGCCGAAAGGCCCTAAGGTAAGTGTGCCAGATGGGCAAACCTTAGTGAGGCGAGAGTCCCTCTTTACCATAACTTGGGGGAATTCCACCTACCCCCAAAAACTCACAAATACATTCCAACTTGAACTCAAATCTGCTGTATACTCACAGTCGCTGCTGCACTGACAGAACTTTTCGCAGAAGTTCTGCGACTGTAGGCACGGACACATGTTGTCGCACGGCTGGTTGGGGTGCTCGCACGGAGTGTAGTTGTACCTGTACACAAATGTTTATCTTATTTAGTAGCCATTTATAGGCGAGGGTTTTCCAAGTATAACTTTCAGAACCGTGCGAGTTTTAATGGCACTGCCCCAGCACGTTATACAGTAAACAATAAGAGACTGACATAGCGCGTAATAAACTGAGAGAACTTAGAGTCAGCATGACAGATTATTTTCCTGATTTTAGCAAAAAGGTTATGCGTTAACAATATGCGTTGTAGAAGAGAGTTTTTCGTCGGAAAAAAACTCTATTTAAATAAAATTGAAATTTTACTTTACGGCTGAAAAATAAGGGATGAAATGGCAATTTTCTACATTAAAATGTTGAAGCTTGTTTACTTTTAGTTTTCAACTACAATCATTCATTCAAAGTCGTTAAAAGCGGTTTATTCCCAACCACCAGACTGATGGGGAGGCTAGTGGGGTCGTTGGGAATATAACATCCTAACGATCCTACTACGCAAACCACCCATTGGTTTGCGTAGTAGGATCGTCGTTGGGAATAAAATTTCCCAACGACCCTATTGACTTTTATAACATAGGAATATTCAATCTCATTGGATTCACTATTCACATGAATAGTGCGGAGTATTCCTTAAGTCAGAAAGAATAATAGCCAACTCACACGTGATGCGAGGCCGAGTCCTTCTTGAGTTGTATCTTGCGACAGTGCACAGACCAGAGGCGATGCTTCTTCTTCTTCTTGCGAGGCGGGGTCAGCTCGGCCTCCACGCGCCGCTCCTCTTGGCCCGTGTTGATCCAGTACGTGTACACCTGAAGATATCACTAGTTGACCACCTCTGTTGGCACGCAGAAGGTTGCGGGTTCGATCGCCGCCGCGGGATAAATGTTTATATGATCTGCAAATATTTATCTCGGGTATGGGTGTTTATGTAGGTATTTACAAACAAAAAGTATATAGGGTGTAATATCAGTTATCCGGTTCCCATACAAGCTTTGCTTAGTTTGGGGCTAGATGATGCTGTGTGAAATGTCCAGCATTATTTATTACTAGTAGTATGGTCTTATTATGTTGTACTAGTAGTAAATAACCGGAAATAACATAAAATGACGTAGCTAAGTAAGTAGGCTGCGTTTTTTTTTTCGCTAAAAAAGTTTAGAATCATGGTCTGATTGCAACCCCTCAGTTTTCGGTTGTAGTCTTTTTACACCCTGTAAATACCTGCTGGCAGTTCTTAGACAGCATAAGCTGAGCGATGGCGCAGTAGTTGGAGGGGAAGACTTTGTGCAGCGCGCGGAACAACGACTGGTCCGAACCCGTCCATTCCGACTCGATGTCGCCCACAGAGAGCCCTGCGGAGTGAACATATCTTATGTTAACAAGAAGGAACTTAGTTTAAAATACCACGCCCCCTTAGTCGACTTCACAACCGTAAAACCTTTTTCCTTCCCACTTGTCGCACTAATTATATTCAAAATTCACCATTGTACCGTATTTGCTCACTGTATGATGTACACCGTAATCTTATTGACATTTTCGGTGCATCGGTCAACACAATTAAAAATAACCTGCTTGCGAACCCTGATTTAGGTTTGCAAGCCCCCAATGTTTAAATTAAATTAAATTCCTTCTTTAGCTATGTAATTCATGTATCTCTTGAATGTACTTTTCTACTTTCTTTTTTACGCATGTTGTGCCTGCTTCTAGAAGGGCGTACACCGCGCTATTTTTATTGTACTACTGTATTTAATATTTGTTATGTGTAACGTCCAGTTTAGTGGGCCAATAAATAAATAAAAAAAAAGGGAGGAATCTTTTACCCGCTATTTTAAGACTAAAAAAATTTAAGGATGGTTGCAGTTGATGCAGAAAATTTTAATGACATGGTCAAATTTATTTTTTACTAGCTGGTACCCGCGACTTCGTCAGCGGAATAACATACTAATTAGCAACGCCATTTAACTGGAACTTCCAACTCCCCATACAAACTTTCAACCCTTATTTCACGCCCTCCATGATTAATATATAGATTATTTCTGTCATAAGAACCTTCTCCTGACAATTACAAACACAACAAAAAAAATTTCGCGAAATCGGTCCAGCCGTTCACGCGTGATCCCGTGACCAAGGGAAAAAGAAATACATTTTTATATATAAGATTTAACTATCACAAAGTTATCGAGGAATGTAGTCAAACAAAACCGAACAAAATTTTATGAAAACTGTACAAATAAGTACTACAGACAACACGTACGGACTCTCATTTAAACTATGCTCTCGTATTATCCCCAGTCAGTAAAACCCCAGTAGCTACTCGTATCATAAATCCATGTTTGACTCGTTTCGTCTCCTTTTTAGATTATAATATTTTTTCTCTTTTTTTTAGTTTTAACTACATAAATGTGATCAGTAACAGACACCGAGACCATGTTTAAATTTTTTTGGTAATTTTCACTGGACTTTTTCACAAGTCAATGACCCACAATTGTACTGGTTAGTAAAAAGTGGAATAAGGGTAAGTGAGGTCTTCATGATTAACTCTGAACATAATAATATTTAGTGATAAATACCAAAACAGGATCTATATTGTTACCTAGTGTTCTCTCTTTTTGGCAATAAACTTCTATTCTATTCTATTTCAAGAGTGATAATGATATTGTAATAACACTGTCTTTAAAACTAATATTAGTAACAAAACGTATAGACTGCTATATAAACATAGATACTATTGAATAAGCATAGTCTACAATTTTGTACTTACCCACTTTATGGTGTAATGGTGAAGGCATGGATGGATGAAATAAATACATATTTTAAAGTATCAAGGATCATTATAGCATACATATTTAAAGTGTTTAAGGCCCGTACTCAGAGTCCTCACACAATCGTTAACCTTGACTAAAGCGAGGATTTACGAGTCAATTTCTATGGAGAACTGACAAAGTTTGAGCTTAGAATCGCGTCTGAGTGCTCTGCATACGGCCCTGAATGAAGTGATATTATTGCAAATGAAAGGTGAGCTTAGTTAACTTTAAATTATAAGTCGTCAAATAACATTGAGGATTAAAGGATACAACAATATAATTTGATTTCGATATAATTACGTATGTTCAACGTATCTAGGCATTCGTGAAGCTAGCCAATTTTACTCTAAGTAGACGCTTCTTTCTGCATAATTGTAGAGATGATTCAGTCCAAAAATGCACGCCCCTCCACTGAACGTGATTATTTAAATGTGTGAAAAGAAATTATTAATGCAATGGTTGACTTGTGTGCGTGTAGAGGTAAATACATTGGAGGGGCGTGCATTTTTAAACTGATTTATCTCTACATCGAATAAATAACTTCACGAATGCCTAAATCAATTGACCGTGTCATACTTGGCTGTCGTCTATCTGTGGGTACAATACCACATGTATTTTTTGTCGGTGGTGATTTCTGGAAGTAAATTGGAGTATAGAATGGTGCCAACTGGCAAGTTACTCGTCGGAGTACCTAGCGCGCTGTAGGCGGGCTCGGCGGGCGACTCTCCGTTCTTGAGGCCGTTACTCCAGTTGCTGTTGCTCGAGTTACTGTTGCTTCCTGCAATTAGTTAAATATCTATTTAAGCTTGCAACCTGTCACGTATGGAATACTAACTTCTGCAAGATGTGGGCACGTATCAAATATGTGTTTGGACATTCCTCTGACTACCCCCCTTAGACATCTTCATAGGATCTGGAATAAGTAACGTAAAAAGATCTGAGAGAATGTCTACCGCACCTTGGGGATACAGTCGTGAACCTGTTTACGTCTACTATTTAAGCCGCGTTGACACGATCAGAGTATAATCTGACAGAGTGGACTCTGATGCATATTAGGACGCTCTGATTGGCCGCCGCCATCAGAGTGCACTCGGATTGGGGTTGCCACGATCAGAGTAGCGTCCTAGTAGCCATCAAATTCCACTCTGTCAGAGTATATGATGGTGTCACCGCGGCTTTAAGGACGTGTTCCTCGCTCCGGACGTCTGGACAGCGGGGATCTTCTAACGACGGTATGGGGAATCACCGCCTACGAAAAAAGCGCCCTGACTTTTAGGTTATTTTAGAGTAGGTTATATTTTAGTATATACTAGTGGACCCGGGCGCGACTTCGTCTGCGCATTGTTTCGTCATACAAACTTTAGAGATAGAACTACCTTGTTCCGATCCAACACATGAAAACACTAAATTCATTTTTGGATTTGCTGTCATTAAAATTGTTCAAAGCATTGTGGAACGAAATGACATCGCAATTTTGAAAAGTCAAAAGTTATTGGTTGTTATGGCAACCTTAGAGCAGTGCTCTTTATGTCAAACAGAGTACTCCTAGAGTTTTTATGCAATATTCCCGTTGTCGTTTTACATATTTTTTGATTTTCTGGAACGTTTTTCGGGATAAAAAGTAGCCTAAATGCTATTATGGAGTTATACCTTTCACCTTACCAAATTTCATTGTAAACCGTTTCGTCGTTTGAGCCTGATCCTTACACAAACATACAAACATCCAAATATCTGAACATCTAAATAATCTCACAAACTTTCAGCTTTATTGAGTGGGATGGGATTTTAGAATCTTTTATTTACTTTTGAGTATTGTTATTTTATATTCACAGAAACTAAGCTACTACATATTTACATACAGGGTGTAAAAAGACAACTACCGAAAACTGAGGGGTTGCAATCAGACCATGATTCTAAACTCATTTAGCGAAAAAAAAAAACGCAAAAATTTTTTTTACTTAGCTTAGTCATTTTATGTTATTTTCAGTTATTGACTACTAGTATAACATAATAAGACCATACCTACCTAATTATTTCATTTTTAAAGGAAAAAAACTATTTAAACTCAAAATCCAGCAATCTACGTAAAAAAACGCGCCCAGTACATACGCAAACAGTGATCTTCAAACGCTGTTTTCTTCGGATATATATAATGATTTTTTCGGAAAATCCCTTTGGATTTGGTTGTGTGTTGGGATGCTGTACATACCCCTTTCGGCTTCGGTAGACGTCTTTTTACACCCTGTATATTTACAAAATACAACAGGATTAATCAAGCTATTTAAGGATCGTTAGAAACGATCTATAGATAGCTCAACTGATCCAGGTCACTGTCAGTCGGAAGCGTGCCCAAAACACTGGCGGCATTACCACGCTGGATGGCAATGCTGATCCTTTGAGCCAAAAATGTGCCAGCTCTCGGATCACGCGTCGCTTCGACCAGACGCCCTGAAATAATTTTGAAAACCCGAAGGGCTCCAGAACCCCTATATTTATTTATCAGGGACTAGACTGGACTACCGCGACAAAAGTTTGTTAGTGCGGGGTCCTGGGTAAATTATGAAGTAAATTATCTTATCTTATTAAAAAAATATATGTTACTTTATCATGTATATTTACTTTATGTGAGCTATTTCAGATGCATGTTATACAAAATCGCAATGCAAGGGACATTGCGGTATGAAACCCGGCGGCAGACGGGAATGATTGAATAATTGAATAAGTGTTACCGCCTGCCCCCCGTGGGGGCAGTTTGTGGGGGCAGACGGTAATAATTACATAGTAAGAGGCACGCCGTTGTAAAATGGGGGGTACAAGGGGGGTTTTGCGCTGACCGTAAAAATACTTTCAGGTGAAGTTTATTGTGTTCTCTGAACTTGATTTTCTGTTTTGTGGTTGTTAACTCATTTACATTGAGAAAATGAATGTGTTATAAAAATTTTCGCTTCCGACGGGATTCGAACCCGCAACGATCAGACGATCCCTCCTCAAGCCGGAGTGCTTGAACCGCTCGGCCACATAATTAGTAACGTCGCATTCGAAATTCTTGATATAAGCTCATATTCATATTTGATAAGACTTTTCATTTTCTCAATAAAATACCTAAGTGTGGTTTACATAAAAATTTTAAACTATAAGCTCATTTACAGTTGAGATTTCAAAAGTAGAGAAAGAAACTGAAAGAACTTTATTCAAAAAGACCTGTTACCTTTCTGGAATCGATTGCTATCATTACTGTCCTCCGAAGACGCGTCGTTGGGCGAGTCGACCGCCCGCGCCCGCTCCTCGCCCCCCGCGCCCGCCCCCGAGCCCCCGCCCGCCCCCGCTCCCGCCCCCGCGCCCGCCGCCTGCTCGCGCGCGAGCTTCTCACGCATTCCTTCCTGAAACAATACGTGACATGCAATATCAAGTTAAGCCGAGTAAGAATGTAGATCTCAGACTCGCGATATAAGTAAGTTCGTATGAGTGGCCGACTCTGGTAACAGAGTTTTTAGGCCGTCTTATGGACTCCGTCATGGCTTAACGACTTAATAGCCGGGACTGATGATTTAACTTGCCCTCCGAAGCACGGAAGCGCTCAGTTGAAAATGCCACTGGCGGTCACCTATCCACCGTTCAGAACGTAGCTTAACTTGAACGATCATCAAGAATAACTAAGCAAGCTAACGAGGTAGCTACAGCAGTTTGCCGGGAAGCTGACGCCGAGTCATCAGAAGCTCGAGCAACCGAACATCTGTAGAACTGCTTCGCGATCGCGAGCCACAATCCACAACGCACAGCAATCTGAGGCATGCTCAGATTGCTCAGCCGAGGCAATGTGCGCTAAATGGCCCGAGGCAAGTCCACATAGATTGAGTTTTTCGGTAAGCCTCGCGAGCCAAATGCTCGATCGCACCCGAGGCATATCCATACAGGACGTGTCTCGTGCCTGCTTCTATTATAAAAACATTACAGAGGTAAAAAGATTACAATATTTGAGACAAAGAGTTAAGGAAAGTATACAGATATTTTTCTTACCAATAGCATGTAGCAGCTCGGTCCACACGGCTCGGAGAACGGCTTCAGATCCGGTCCCTTGCGCTTCGTTAGGTTCGGCCCCGGGTGACACGCTTGCAGACCTTTACAATGTTGATGTAACATGAAATATGAAATTTTAGGACAAACAAAATGGACTCTGTTTATGAATATCTTAGACATTTTCATGTGAGAAACTTATTGTTCGTGCCTCAGACTAACACTTTAGACATCTTCATAGGATTTTGAAAGCCTAAAGATCTGGTTACCCACCGTCTTGGAGTTAATGAAACCCTGTGTAAAACGGAATTTCAAAGAATTCACTACAACATTGATTTATCAACACAAAATGATTTGATTGATGTGACTAAAAACTACTGGGTTTTAGTGCCATGACTAAATAAAATAATTACATTACTTATTATATAAAATATATAAATGATTACATGAATGAATGTGTGTCATGTAAATAAGATAAATATGAAGCAGATGCTATCAAGCAAGTTTAGGAATTTGACAGAATGATCTAGCAACACATAAAATTGTATTGAGAGAAGAATTTTCATTTTTTTACACAACCAGCCTTTGAATCAACATTGGTTGTTAGAATCAACGTAATTATAATACAAAATTAAGATGGAACGGATCTTTGTAATAGTGTTGATTTGATAACAATTGAGATAAATAATAATGATTAATAAACAGCCAACAAGAGCTTAATATTATGAACATTGAATACATACCGTTGCATGTGTGAAATGATATGACAACAAAAAAAAAGTTAAAATCTCAATCTCACCTGGCTCTGAATTCTGACTTCCTGTCAGCAGCACAGAATAAGGCAATATTAACTAATATCACAGCACAACTACATTATGCATACACAATATACTTATAAAAGCTTTATAAACTAGTCTAAATATTTATAATTATTGTGCAAGGTTGTGCCAAACAACACTAGTGTTCTTACTCAACTAAATCTTCAGTTAACTAGCATCAAGCCGGCGCCAGAGTTGCTTCAAAAGTTTGAAAGAATGTTTGAACACATAGTGTGCCACACATGTGTTCAAATATGTGTTCAAGCATTTGAAGCTAGGTCTGGCGTCGGGGTCACAAACACTACTTTACATATTAGTATTGACTCAACTAACACACAAACTGACTATTTCAATGAATGTTTATTGCTCGTCTTTGCATTTTAAGCGTAACTCGAGCATTACCTCTGTCCTAACACATTTTATCAATCAAATATTTTGACTCAGTATTTTCACGCGTTTATTGAGGTTAAAAAACTTTTTTTATATCCTTGGATGGGTCATGTCGGTTTAACCTTGAAGACTAGCTAGAGATCTTGAGTTAATTCATCTGAATGTCTACTATTAGGGAAAAGAAACGCTTAGGAGTAAAATCGCCTAGTTTTCAATACCTGATCCGAATGCATAGATTATTTTTGACTTTGAAACAGTTGAATAGAAACCGGAGTAGACTCATCTAGCTATCGAATAAATCCTTTTAGGCCTTTATCATAGACTTTGTCATCAAATTTATGTTGCTTGTATACTCACGGTGCAAGAAACAGTCGTACTTGAAGCAACGTCGGCAGAAGAGCGTGTGGAAGGAGTGCATGGTCTGATCCCGCGCCACGCTCTCCGCGAGCGGCCCGTCGATGTTGGGCGTGCACTCCGGGGGCAGGGCGTCCGGGTCCGCCAGCGACGTCAGCTCGATGTATCTGCAGATATGTTACTTGAAACCGGGTTCACAACAGACTTGTAGGTATGTAAGTGAAAAGTTCCCATAGGGGGAATGGAGTCTCAATTTTTCCAAAAACAAAAAAACCTTTTTTGTTACATGTTTACAAATACTTGCAGAAAATACACACACAGACACACACTTACAGAAGTGAAGACAGTTATTTAAAAAAAAAAACAGGTTCACAACTGTATCCCCAAGGTGTGGTAGACATTCTCTCAGATCTTTTATGTTACTTATTCCAGATCCTTTGAAGATTTCTAAGGGAGTAGTCAGAGGCATGTCCAAACACATAATATTTGATACATGCCCACATTTTGCAGAAGTTAGTATTCCATGCGTGACATGCGTGATTTTTTATTTTGCCATTATCGTCCTGCTGCAGGACAAAGGCCTTCTTGTAAAAAATCTAATCTGTAACAGGTCAGGGTCTCAGGCGAAATAAGATCCAGATTGTGACTCCAGCTCATCCTGCAATCTTATTACCCAACAATGGACTCCACAAAAAGTGACGCGAAAACGTGGAAGACCCAGGAAGAGAAACAAAGTTAGTCAATAATTTTGTGGCAGCAACAACAGTTGTCACTCAGCATGAGCATTATATTTTCAATTGACAATACCTAGTTAATTTTGAATGTTCCCATTTACCTTGTTTCACACTGTATTATCTGTTTGTGTTAGCCTAGACATTACATACATACTTACTTCTCTCTCAACTCCTGAGCGGTGCCTTTATCAGGAAACTGAGTGCTGATGGCTTGGAATATGATGAATATGGGGAACTGCTTGTCATTAGCCTTCTTATCCCCATCCTTGTCTTTATCATCCTTATCTTTGTTATCCTTCTCTTTTTCCTGTTCCTTGGAGTCTTTCTGTAGGTGGTAATCAAAATCTAAGAAATTCGCCTCATTTCTTCAAAGATAAAATAGCAATGATATTGTATAGAAAACAAATCATCAGCATGAATACCCTAATGACCTACTTTAGGGCCACCTAAGATACTGTCGAAATGCATTAAAGCATTCACAATTAAAGTAAGTTATCACCAATGCATCAATCACAGAGACAATCTATTTCATAGAAAGAGATCATTCCCATAGGTAAGTTCCATAGTTAAAGAAATTAAATGGTTTACATGTAGACATAGTAACTGACCTCCTTTTCTTCCTTAGACATCCTGACCTCTCTGTCCTTCCTCTCCTCGGCTACTTCATCCTTAGTCTGGAATGCCATCAAAGCATGCACCAGGTCTACAAACAGCTGGTCATCTATGAACCCTCCTTCTTTGTCACCTGGAAAGGAGAATTTCTCAATAGTTAGCATTCTATAAACTGGTGAAGTTTGGAAATGTTCTTCTAGTTTTGAAGATCTGAGAGATTACTAGTAACAAGTTTATTTCTAGGTATAGGCATATTTCTAGGCTATATTTTTCTAACAGCTGCATAGGTTTATGTTTATATTTTACTAGCTGCACTCCCGCCGTCCCTCAGGATTTTGTTCAGGATTAAAAGTAGTGTATGTAACTTTGCATGGATAAAGATTGTATCCCAGGGAAAGCCCTGGGATACAATCTTTATCCATGCAAAGTTTCTGTTCAGCGGATTGGGCATGAAAAGGTAACAAACTGACAGATAGAGTTACTTTCACATGTCATTTATAATATAAGTATGGAGTATGGATAATGCAGAAATAGCAGCAAAATTTTTTAAGTTTATGCCACTTTTAACCAGTGAAACACCAACTCAATTTAATCATTGCTTACCATGAACTTTTCCATCATAATTCTTGATCAACTCCTCGATAAAGGTTCCATCTTGGTCAAGCACCTCATCTCCCATGTATGGAATGTTGTGGAGTACTGTCTCATCCTCCACCATGAAGTTCTTCTGTGTGGGAGCCCAGGTGTACATGGTGGGGATCGGATTCACGGAGTTGATGATGCGTGTTGGAATCTGCTGGGTGGTTACCACTCCTGAAGCTGAAATTTCAATTATGATATGATTAGTTATGTGTTGTATTTCAGAACCTTGACTTGAAAGTTTAATAAAGCTGTTGGTCATGTTATATTTACCATCAGTGTAATAAACTTCAGCACGTTTCATGAGACTCTCGTGATTTTGAACTGGCGCTGGCGGAGGCCAGTAAGGCCTCTTTCCTTTCTCCAAAAATTCAAGTTCCCTCGTCTCCACTGCATCCGACATGATCCGCAAATTGCGAGCCCATGCCACCTTCACCTCGTCCACGCGTTTGAATCTCTAAAACCCAAAGATTATGCTCAGCTAAAAAAACACTTTGTAGATAGCTGTGCCGCCTTCGTTGATCATTCAACACACCTTCAACTGACGAAGTCTCATGTATTCGGTCTTCACGCGTTTCTTCCATTCTGCTGTTACTTTAGATTTACTCATGAGCTAAATTTATATAAAATCGAGAAAATGAAATGCGTTTAAGTACAAAAGAAAGGAAACAAACAATGGAATGGAATGGAACCGATGGAGTCGGACGGAGCGACGAGCAGAGCACCCCGCACCCCCCCGCAGCGCACCTCACGCAGCCGGGAAGCTTTCATGTCAGTTGTCATTGTCAGGTTGTCACTGTCACTATCTATGGATTCCACATAGAGAGATTTCTATGGTATCTAAATTCAGGAAATTAATGATGTTGTTCAACAATCTGTGGCTTTGTCTATGCTCAGCTATGCGAAGTTTCTTTCATAGTCTACCTACTCTACATCTTGTCTTGTCTATGAGTTTGTGATTACGACCAAGTGCGTTTGCCTGCCATTTTCTAGAGAAATAAATTTTCGGAAAACGTAAACTTACAACAAGGTGAGCCTAACGGTAAAGGTATTGCATGTTCACGTCGCCCATAACTATGTCCCGATCACCCCGAACGATCCCCTAGCATCTCGCGTTCACCCGTTCGGATTACGTAATTTGTTGTCCCTCGTCATGAGCGACATCCACACAACATCGCGACCGTTAAGGTCCGACGGTAAACTCGAGTCAGAGAGAGAGAAATCCCAGAGCCGGGTCTACACCACCAAGTTGTTCTGTTCGTAGGTGTGAGCCAACCTCACCCACGAACCGCCGCAGGTTATGGTCTCCGCTCGCTCGCTATGAGCGCGTACCGCGGCGCGTGGGACGGCGGGCCGCCGGGCGCCGAGCACCCCGCGCCCATCCCCGGCGCCGGGCCGCCCGTCGCCGCGCCGCGCACCGACCCCTGGACCGGCGCCAGCTACGCGCCCTACGAGTACTACCAGTACGGCTACGCGGCGCCCTACGACCCCTCGCACGCGCAGTACTACGCGCCGCACGAGTACTACGCGCCTCCGCCGCCCGCCGCCGCCCCCGCGCCGCGCTCGCCCCCGCCCTCGCCCTCGCCCCCGCCGTCGCTGCGCCCGCGCCGCCGCTCCCGCTCCGACTCGCCGCCCGCGCGCCGCCGCCCGCGCCGCGAGCGCTCCCCGCGGCGCTCCCCGCCGCGCTCCCCGCCGCGCTCCCCGCCGCCCCGCCGGCGCAGAGAGTCGACCCCTCGCAGGGAGCGCTCCTCGCCGACGCCGCCGCGCGGGCGCCGGAAGGACCGCGACCGGTCGCCGAGCCCGCCGAGGAGCTACAAGCCGAAGCCGGAGCCGCCGCCGAGGAAGGCGCGCGACAGCTCGATAACGCCCCCGAGGAGCTACGCGAGGGCCGGCTCCGGCTCGAGCGGCCGGTCGGACCGCTCCCGCTCGAGGTCCAGCGGCGCGTCCTCGCCGGCGCGGCGCGAGCGGCGGCGCGAGCTCTCCGCCTCGTCGAGCGACTCGGGCTCCTCGGACTCGTCGCGGGAGCGCTCGAAGAAGAAACGGAAGGAATCGAAGCGTAGATCTCGATCTCGCTCGCAGCGCCGCTCGCGCTCCCGCTCCGACTCTGCGCCGCGGCGCTCGAAGGAGGCCCGCAAGGCTCGCTCGCGCTCGCCGCGCGCGGGCGACGACGCGGACAGCGCGGGCGGCACGCCGAGCGACGACGAGCAGCGCCGCGGACAGTTCACGGTGGCGGACCGGAAGCGCTTCTGGAAGATGCACAACTACCGCCAGGAGAAGGACCCCCGGACTCCGCCGAAGGAGCTGAAGCCGCCGCCGGGCGCGGTGGAGCCGGCCTCGGTGGACGACGTCGAGTACGGCGTGCCCCCGGACCTGGAGGGGCCGAACTTCGCGGAGCTGCTGGCTCCGCCGGACCTGGCGCTGCTCGCGCAGGCCTCCACGTCGAGATCTAAACCGGCCGTTCCGGTGATAAAGAACGATGGCAGCTTCCTAGAGATGTTCAAGAAGATGCAGGAGGCGACCAAGAAGGCGGAGGAGGCCGTGAAGAAGCCGGAGATCAAGAAGCCTACGTTGCCCTTCATCGGGAAGCGACGCGGCGGTAGAGTGCTGAAGACCGGTGTGGTCAAGAAAGCTAAAGCTATAGATGAACAGACCGTCGACAACACCCCCAAGGACGCCTGGTCTCTTTACATGCAGGAAGTTAAAAAATACAGAGAAACTTCTTGTGAAGAAGAACGTAAAACTCGTCCGCTTGTCAAATAAACATTTAAACTAATTTTAACTAGTTTTTAAAGCAATATTATCTAAAATACAACTATTTTAAGAATCTAGTATTAAGTTTTGTATCGTGACCTCTGGTGGTGTATTGACGCGTATAAATATTTTAATTTCTCTGATGACTCGAGTTTATTGTATTAATTTAGGACCCGTTAGACTTTAATCTCATACTGTAGCTTATTGTATGAAACAGGTTTTCATAATAAAGAGTTATGATAGTGAATGGTTGTGTTCTTTGCAGCATTATGCCCGAGATGATCAAAACGCAGGCCGACATCAAAACCGCGCCGTTTGACCCGCGCTTCCCTAACACCAACCAGACCAGGTAATGTAGACCTCCATTGCTCCTTACAGGCGCCTATTCATACGTTCTAATGCTAGCTGATGATGAAATGGTAAGTAAAGCTGTCTTGAGTCTTGCTTGGCTGATCCATCCAAAAGTTCGTATCATCAACAAGTCCTTATTGCTATCATGCGCGTTAGGCGATACAGATACCTACTACACGACAGGGCGTTTTTTGATGTTTTGTTCGATGTGAAAGTTGATTTCATCTCCATCAGAACCTTTGTTCTAGTCTTATACAAAATGCAACCTCAACTGGGTTTGATTGACCTCGTAGATTTCGATTTAATTGCCTTGCTCTGCTCATAACCTGTTTACAAACACTAACAGCTGATAAGTTTGTGTGCTGTCAGCTAGAGATTATCATTGAGATGAGAACACTGCTCACTGCACTGCTTGTCATAAGATATCAAACACTTCAACAGTTTCACTTACTCCATCTCATTCCCGTCTTAATAATCCTGACTACCTAACAGAGAAATGATAAACTAATTTTTCTGCTACTTAATTAAGGCAGTTGTCCGACCGCGAGCGTTAGGCGATGAGCGTTGTAGCGAGTATAGTTCTGTCGCTGGGCTACAATGATAATAACATCATTGCTGGGATATTACTTTTCATCGCTCGGCGTATACTTCAGAGAGATAAAGAACGATTATGCGTATTGTACATTCGTCCAATCATAGAAACCCGTCTGTTGCAGGCATTGCTACCAGTCGTACTTGGACTTCCACCGGTGCCAGAAGGTGCGCGGCGAGAAGTACGAGCCTTGCTACTACTTCCAGCGCGTGTACCGCTCCATGTGCCCCAACGAGTGGGTCGACAAATGGGACACACAGCGCGCGGAGGGAAACTTCCCCGGCAGAATCTAAGTATTACGATGTGCTATCTTTATTTATGCTAGGTAATGTGATCACGATGTGATTTAGAAATAAATTCAGTTGTTCCAAGCTGTTGTTTTACTTGTGTTGAGGATCTGCGCTGGTGTACCGCCATGCACCATAATATCATAGTAGGATAAATAAAATACCCTACCAACGAAATGATCAGGTACATGGGAAACAGGAACCTGTAACGTTGCGTGTCAACTGCCAGATTTCTACTTTTTAAACCTAAAGTTTACTAGGTAAGTAACTTGAGTAACATATCGGACTGCTTTTATCCTCATCAAAATTGAAATAAAACAACAACATAAGTACACCACTTTATTGATCCCTTTAGATAGGTCCGGGGAAAGCGCCCTTGTCCCGCAATTCGTCCCAGTGGCTGATCCAGGAGTTGGGGCAGATGGTCTCGAAGTATCGCTTGAAGATCTTGCAGTCGTCAATCTGTCCCAGCAGACGCGTGCACTTGTAGTAGTCGCAGTAGTTGTCGTAGCACGCTCTGCGGGTTGTGAGGGAAGGTGAAGGGACGAAAATAAGCAATCCTAGGTGTAGGTAATTTAGATAGGCTATTGCTTTGATCATGAGATCAAAGCTTTGATGAAATTGTTGTTGGGTAGTCCTAAGATGGGACAGCTGGAAGGGGAAGGCCTAGGCGAACCTTGGATCAAATTGGCGACATTTTGGAGAAGGGCCAGGTCAAAAGTGCCCTAAACCGACGAGCATGTATGAAGAATGTAATGAGAGTGAATGAGGCAAAAGTTGTGTGTCAGGGTCGTAGCAAGTGGAGAACTGTGGTCTCTGCCTTCGGGAAAGAGGCGTAATTTTATGTTTGTATGTACATATATGTATGTAGTCCTAAGATCAAACACTGCTGTTGAATGAAAAAACCTTCCTAGAATAGGGTGGGTTTATATGTATATAGCTTTGATTATTAATCAAAGGTATATAGCTCTTTAACAAGACTCCAGTAAAAAGCCTGCATTGCGTAAATATGCGTAGCGTAATTTATTATGGCGCGCTGGGCACTGAGCAGCCAGAAAGTACTACCACATTTATTTATTTATTTATTTATTTATTTACTTTAACTAACACGGTAGGACCAATTACATTAATTAAAGAAAAACACACACAATTTAGAATTATAACAATTAATTAAGAAAGACGCTCACAGAAATACAAACATGCAGTCAAAATTTTTGACAAGCTATCAGCGAACAGGTCGCAGTCGGGGTCGGAGTCAAGAAGGGCGTTGAGTGCAGTGAGAGCGCGCGGGACGGGGGAATTGGCTCGAGCCACCGTGCGGCAGAACGGCACTGCAAACAACTTGTGCTTCCGACTCCGGAGATAGTTGTCGGGAACGTATAGTCGACACAGCACGCCACTCAGATCCAATGCGTCAATTTTGTTGTTGATGATTTTGCAGGCTGTTGTCAACTGGTGATAGGAGCGGCGCACCTCAAGTGAGTTATACCCTAGGCATCCCAAGAGAAATTTAGTGGGATAAAGGAACGGATAGTACCCGTAGCGCCGCTTATAAAGATATCGCAAAAAAGCTTTCTGTACTTTTTCAAGCATGAGCGTGTAGGTGACCTCATGCGGGTTCCACACACAAGCACTGCTTTCTAATTTACTTTTAACAAGTGCCGAAAAGATTAGACGAATGACATGCTGATTCTCAAAATCATGCGCATTTCGGATAACAAATCCTAGTCGCCTGAATGACTCTTTCGCCAACAGACACATGTGATCGTGAAAAGTGAGCTTCTGGTCTAAGGTGACGCCCAAGTCCTTCATGACGATCACTCTTTTTATAGTGGTATTACAGATCCTATAGTCATTTATAAAAGGATGCCACATGAGGATAATAGCTCGTGCAGTCCTGAAAAATTGATTAGTAAGTACCTACTTACTTCGTCTGATTTGTGAAAGGGTACCGAGGATCAATACGCAAAGTCCTGAATTCTTGATCGCACATTTTTAATGATTTCAAGGAATGTAATAAAATAAAATATAAAATTAGTTTGTAAAATTACAACAAGATAGGCAAACCGAAAACAATTGTCTGGCGACACGGCGGCAGTCGACAATGTCAAAAATCTACTTGGTTTGTGGTCTAAAATATTTACAAAGGTTCTATTTACAAAATAAGGTCGTGCCAGGGCATAATTTTATCATTTGTTTAAGATTTTCGATATGCATGAATTATTCGAATCTGTGACAGTAAAAATCTATACGGGTCGCGTCACCACCTGGTAACCCTCGCCCTCCTGCCGTACGAACCCTTAGATTATCTATATAGGTAAACCGCTTTGGGGGCGTTACCAATAAAGTAAGTAAGTTCGTATGAGTCGGTGGCCAACTCTAGTGACGGAGTTTTTCGGCCTCCGTCATGGCTTAATGACTTTAATAGCCGGGACCGACAATTTAACGTGCCCTCCGAAGCACGGAAGCGGTCAGATGAAAATGCCACCGGTGGTCACCCATCCACTTACAGACAGTTTCGAACGTTGCTTAACTTCGGTGACCAATTGGTGACGCTGACTTGACATACTTACCAAAGAAGGTACTTTACCAGCCCTACCACAATATAAAACAATAAATAAATATAATATACTAAGTTTATCACTAAACAAGGATTAAAAATACGAACTCATTTGCTGCTACATCTCTTCTCTTATTAGATAAATTTTACGCAGCCTAATAATTGAATAGACTGATTTTAACGAAACTACGACATGATCATGATCGGTGTTTTAAATTAAGTCGAGACTATCTGAGCAAAGCCGGTACGTAATAATTTGCTCGATCCGATCACTGTATCCGTGGAAGTGGCGATACTTAAAGTATCTAATTAAACTATCAAATCGAGCAAACTATTAAGTAGTCCCCGCGATTTACCATTACGCTAAAGGTATGATAATAATAATTCATCTAATTTATCTTCACAGTAGATTACGCTAGTTGCTGCAAAAGATGGCGTGGACTCTAGACCCAGTGCAAGACAGTGCACTTGTCCTGGCGCACGTACCTTCGGCGCTGATACAAGCATCTTTATTACAATGCAGTAAATACTGCTGGACATTTTCACACAGCATCATCTAGCCCCAAACTAAGCAAAGCTTATGGGAACCAGATACTAATATACTACTTATATACTTTTTGTTTGTACCCAACCAGACCCGAGACAAATATCTGTAGGTCATACAAACATTTGTCCCGCGGCGGGGATCGAACCCGCAACCTTCTGCGTCGCAGGCGGACCTTCGCCCACTGCGCCACAGAGGTCGTCATTAAGGATACTAATGTCTCAACAGAATCGCTGATTTCTCTCGGCGCTGCTGTACAATCAGTATCCTGCAATAAAGATTATGCTTTCTATCAGCGTGACAAGAAAACCAGCCTAAAGATCGAGGCAGAACGTGTGTGCAAAATGATGAATGCTTGTGTCCTAGTGATGGTCGCTATCGGAGTGCTTCCCGGAGAGGCTGACGGTGGCGTACTGCTGCTGGCGGTGCAGCATGCCGAGGCACTGCAGAAGGCACTGCATGCTGGCCGCTGAAGTCGCCTGCAGCACACCAAAACAAAAAACCAACAAATTTCAAATTTAAAAACCTAGTTAACACTATTATTTTTAACTAGCTGCGCTCCCGCGGTGTGACCCGCGGTCCCTCGGGATTTTTTCATGTTTTCGGGATAAAAAGTAGCCTATGTCCTTCCCTGGGATACAACCTTTAACTATGCCAAATTTCAGCTTAATCTGTTCAACGGTTTGGGCGTGAAAGCGTAACAAACAGACAGACAGACAGAGTTACTTTCACATTTATAATATTAGTATGGATACTGACTCCTTGAGTCATAGTTACTTAGTTTTCTTTTAATTACGTTTTTTTGTTTATTTTGCTTCATTAAGCTTCACTTTCGACTTCCTTACAGTCACTTTCTGTTTACAACATATTTAAGTTAACCTGTGGATAACGCCGTGGGCTACATTATTAATAAGTTATTATAAGATCTACATTCCTGAAATGTATACCTCCATAAGTTCTTTAGTTAAGCTTTATAATGTAACTGTTTGTTATTCCGTTATAAATAAATAAATAAATAAAAAAAACACTTATTAGATTAACAACTACTCTTCCGCGATGTTACAAAAAGATAGCGCAATCATTTAAAGTTATCCCAGCGGTCCTTCTGAATAAATGCTTTTTAAATTTGTTTTTCAATCAATTACAGGCTAGAAACTCTATTTACGAGAAGCCTGTAAATTCCTATATTTTAGCGGAGTTTTAGATGTGCAAGGGAAATCTTGAAAGCAGAAAGGTCTTGCGCTCCTGTAGGTCTACTGTGGAGGCAATGCATCCAGTAAACCACTGACACCATGTTTACTCGATGGCATATTGTACAGATGCCATCCAGGAAATAACTTAATTAAGAATTCAAAGATGATGCAAAATGAACTTACTTTTAAAAGGAGTAGATCAGGATCTGTGTGAGGGAATGGTGATTCTGAAGATTCAATACATCTGGCAAGCGCGGAGTCACTGAAATTAATAAAAAAATTATAGCATCTACTATTATCTTGGTAAAGATTTTTCTCTTAATAATTACGTTTTAAAAACTATAAAGAAAACAGACTTCAATGTTTGGCACAGGACGCGGCGTGACACAGGGCGTCAAGTGAGGATAAGCCCACCCTATAAATCGAAATAAAATAGAAATTGAATCGACAGATAACGCTAGACTCCGCCTGCGTCTCATCATCATCATCATCATCCGCAGCCTTTTTCATCCCACTGCTGGGCATAGGCCTCTCTTCGCTTGTGCCAACCTTCCCTATCCTGCGCCAGTCTGACCCATGTACGACTTGCTGTTTTTATAATGTCGTCGACCCATCTAGCCGCCGGACGACCTACTCTTCTGTAATTCGTTTTGTAGTTCGAGTAATCTTTCGTCCGTGCGCAACGTCTTGGCGTTATAGCACGCCAAGGTCAGGGTCGTTGTGTTTTGGCAGCTGGGCGACTTTTTTTTTTTTTATTTTTTTTTATTAGGTTCTCAAATTTGGCTGTTACACTTTGGGAAGTGTTTTCGTTACAATTTTAGTAAACTTAGGCTAGTGTACGACCTTCTCGATGAGAACACAGCATGCATTTAGATAATTATAACTAGTTGACGAAATGGAGATAAGCTTATTTGAACAAATAACATAAAAAGAAAAAAATACAAAATTAACTTAAACCTAAACAAAAGTTGTCAAGGCCTAACTATATTTTGAGCTACCTATTAGTTTCTTCCAAACAGTCTCTTAATAGAAGAAACTGTGGAAAAGAAAATATCAATTTCATGGCATTTATCATTATAAAACGCACACATACGGTAGATTGGTGAGTGCTGAGCGTAGTTAGTGTGACATAGAGGAAGATAAAACGTTTTTCTATTATGAAGACGGCTGGAAGGACGCGGTATAATTATTTCAAATTTCTGAAGTAAACTAGGACTGTCAATAATGCCATTTACAATTTTATATAGAAACAGAATGTCTGATAGGTTCCTTCTATGTTCTAATGTATCCAGATGGAAATGAGATAGTCTCGAACTATATGAACTAAGACTGCGACAGAGATTATTTGCGAACGCGAGATGATATAAAAAGTTCTTCTGAAGTCTTTCTAATCTATTGACATGAACGTTATAAGAAGGACTCCATATAGGACTACAATATTCTAATAAACTTCGCACGTAACAGTTGAAAAGAATTATGGGTATTTCAGAGTCTTTGAAAAATTTTGTTTGCCTTATGACAAACCCTGCCAAACAGGCTCCTTTTTTTGTAATGTGATCAATGTGCTCTCTAAAATCTAACCTCGTGTCAACAATTACTCCCAGGTCACGCATACTTGAGACCTCTGTAATCGGGCTATTATTAATAAAGTAGGTTGCATGAGTGTGGTTGACCTTTCTTGAGAATTTTAAGTGAAAACACTTAGATGCATTTAAAAGCATATTATTTTGCGTGCACCAATCGTTAATGCTATTTATATCTGTTTGCAGATCTAGTATATCATTATTAGATGTAATGATTCTGTAAAGTTTAAGATCATCTGCAAACATTTGGTAATTTGAAGTTATAGTAGTACACAAGTCATTAACAAAAACGAGAAAGAATAGAGGTCCAAGATGCGAGCCCTGTGGTACACCGGAAGGGACAGTTTTAGCAGCAGATATAAAGCCACGAACTCTGACTAGTTGGGAGCGATTTTGGAGGTATGATTCACACCACCTCAGTAGAGACCCACAAATACCTGCGTGTCCTAGCTTTTGAATTAGAAGTTCCAAGACTTCCAGAGATTCTTAGCACCCTCTGCCCCGCCGGAACCGTGACCGCTGCCGGAGTCAGGAATAGCGGGGCTGCTGGGGACTGAGGGCCGGGGCTTGTTGGCTTCAATCATGAGCGAAGAGGAGTTAGCCTTAAAACGCCACGCTGGCCAGTGCGTCTTGGCGAATGTTTTCTCCCGGTCACGTTGGCCTGTGGCGAGAAGTATAATAAATTGTTTATTTATTACACTTCTCTCCACAGTTACCAGGGGGGACCGCGTGGAGGTGTGACTCGGAATCGGTACAACAAGTTTTGTGAATTTAAGTTACGGCACAAAGCTTGTTCCCCTACTGCGTCTAATGGTGTTATTTGGAAATTATAGACTTCCTGATCAGAAGAAAATTAAGTACCAATTTACGTCAAGCACATGATTTGCTGGAGCCGTAAAAAAACATACAGACGAATTGAGAACCTCCTTTTTTGAAGTCGGTTGAAAAATGGCATAAGAGAGCTCAGGGACATTATCTTCATTACTCTATTTTACAGAATTTTTTTTTTTGCTTGAGAAAGTTATTATAATCTTTGGACACCGATTGGCATCTCAAATAATAGCCTACTTCTAGACATACATCTCCATCAAAATCCACTATAACAAGTAATTATACACTACTAGCTGCGCTCCCGCGGTGTGACCCGCGGTCCCTCGAATTTTTTTATTTTTTCGGGATAAAAAGTAGCCTATGTCCTTCCCTGGGATACAACCTTTTACTATGCCAAATTTCAGCTTAATCTGTTCAGCGGTTTGGGCGTGAAAGCGTAACAAACAGACAGACAGTTTTACTTTCACATTTATAATATTAAGTATGGATTAATCAGAATATGGTTTAGAATTGCCTAAAATTCAGATATTGTGAATATGAGATAATTTAAAAGTTTATTTTATGTCATTTTAATACTTGTTTGCCTCAGTCATACATACCTCATCTCTGTTGCTTGCAGCTGTTGCCTTGCCGAAGCCATGGCATCATGCACTGCTAACTGCTCTTTGGGCTGCAGCAAGGGGTTCGCGCCCATAGCCTGGGAAAAATAGAGATTTTATTCTTATATTACTAAGACACCAACAAGTTACTTAACAAAAAAATCGAAATCTACTGAATCACAATCAAAAAAAAATCACAGACCAAAGCACAAAAAAAGTCTCAATGGGACTGCACCTAAATCTCCTTCATCCAGATCACAGCTTATTATAACTGGCGATCTGATGGCAGATAAAAAAAGAGAACATTTTTTTATTATTAACAGTTAGCCCTGTAACATCTTTTTATGTAAGTAAAAGATGAACAGATCATCATCATCTCCCTGACCTTATCCCACGCTAAGTGGGGTCGGCACAACATGTCTTCTTCTTCCAAAGATTTAAAAGATGAACACAAAGCAAGTTAATTCTGCAGGTCTGGCAATTTATGAAAAATATTATAGGGCATGTCTTACTTTGGTATGTATCTCAGCAATAGCTCTCAGTCCGTTGACCCACTCTTGTCGTGCTCTGGCGTCTGTTGCTCGGAGCTTCAGCATGTCCCCCGACGCGCAGTTGATAGTGAAGGTTCTAGAGTCTTCATCACTTGGACATATTACTGCTGCTGCTAGATGTGCCTGAAATAATAAGTACAACAAATATTGAGTTGCAATCACAATGATTGGGGATATAAATAAACTATGAGTAGAACAGTTGGAGTTATGACAGTTATCTATGAATTTGATAATCTTCTAGGAATTTATGTCTAAATTCAGTCTCAAAAACTAGTTCAAAGCTCGCATAAAGCCTGGAGCCATACTTTGAAGATTTGAGTCCGATACTCATCTAAGAATCCGAATATTTATGTTAAACGACAGAGCCTAGCTCTGGGCTTTCTCTAATATTTAAAACATTGTCTTTCAGTGCTTCATCTATCTGCTGTTTACCTCTCCTCTCGGCTGTCCTGGCTGAATCGTGTCTCCTGGGCCATCGAAAAGGTAGTAGGAGAGAACTCCTGTCTCAGGGTCAACTGCGAACCACCGCTGCTGCCACCCTTTTACAACGTTTGTGTATTTGTACAGCTGGCCGGATAGAGGCCGGTGGGACCCCAAACTTGTGGTTTTCATCATTTTTTTAGGTAAAATCAAACAGACCGAAATGTTATTGTTTTCAGCAGATTTTTTTAAATTTTTGTAATTGAATTGGTATCGGTCAGAATGTAAGCAAGCAGTCAATGTCACAGTGTCACTCACTGTCTAACATGAACTTGATTGATGACTTGACTTGACATGACATGAATATCTAAAACTTGACATTGGCAAGTTATACTCATTATACAGTTTTGCCATTAATAAAAAAAGAACAAGCTTTGCAGTCAATCAATGTCACTGTCAGTGTCACCAACCTCAGACAAACTAGAACACCAAACATTTGATTTGAAATAATTTGATTAAGCGATGTTACGAGTCGACTTATTTCCAACAGTTGAATCGGCCGTTAACTCGAAACACAACTCGAGTTGAAACTCGACTCGCATTAACCGCATGGGATCCGCTTCGCGGCAGCAGCCAAATTACAAATTATTTTTTTACAAAAACTTAACTTTAACATAACAGAGAACTCCAAATCGTCATAACGAATAAAATATACAAGTAAACATAATAAAAACATAAGGAAAATATAAGTACACAATAGCCAAACGAATCGGCGAGTCGAGTCGAGTTCACCGAATTCGTATTCTTGATTCGATTCCGAGTCACTGAGTCAAATCGGAATATTCGGAATACGAATCATTGGCTTGGAGTTTGTGAGTCGCGGATTCGCGTGCACTCGCACTCGCATAACTCGCATCACTCGCATTCGGTATCCGCTCACTTGTCCGACCGCAGGTAGAGTGTATGCGAGTTGATTCGAGTTGCGAATCGTATGAACTTGATTCGAATTAACTCGTATAGACTCTGGTTCGAGTTATTCGAATCAGAGAACTCGACTCGTAACATCGCTAATTTAATTTGATTGATAATTTCGTTTCACTTCCAACCGAATTGTTTGTATTTGTTTTGTTTTTGCGGAAGTAAATCAACCAAAACTCGATGAAACCTGTATTCTCAGACAAAGCCTGGATTGTAAAGAAATGGGATTTAAACTGATACGCCTTGACTCTGAAGAGTCATCCAAAATCTCTCTTGAAGTTGGCACGCATGTTATCGGTAGAGGATCGTTTCTAAACGTAAGTTAGGTTCGGCAGTTCTTGAGGCTCACGAGATAATATACCTTACTTTATCAGCCTGTAAAGTGCAGTACAAAGATGTATGTATTTGTTTCAGTGTGATGACCACAGAGTGTCTCGCCGACATGGTGTGATTAAAGTTACAGAAAGCACAGTACAACTTAAATCTGTAAGTGACTTCATACTCTACTTCCTGTTTATTTCATATAAGTTTATGTTTGTAATAATTTCACCATACATAATGTTATGCTCTTGCCTGTGTAAGTTTCAAGGTCAAGAGCCGTCCCATTCATCATTAAAAAAAAATGTTACCTATGTAGTTTTTCAGCCCAGTTTAAGGTACTTACCTATACTTAGTTTATAAAGTATTATAAGCATAAAGTAATATAAAATTCATTCAATTGATAGTTACATCAAAACCCATGCTTCTATAACAAGAAGGAGTTGAAGAAAACAGCATTGCTGCCTCAAGGCAAGAGTATAACGCTGTCCAACACAGACCATTTTGGCCTCCTACCTAATACCTACTGGTTCGAAATCATCTACTGTGATAATAATAACCAGCATACCAACATTCCATTGCAAATGGAAGGAGATAACAGAGTAGATGGAACAGTTGATCAAGACAGAAACAGAGATACACTTAATTCAGATCTAAATGACGAAACTAGAGCATTAAGTGGTTACTCAGAAACACAAGAGGTTCAATATAAATCAGAATGTGATGAAGGTAGTGATTCAGAAATAATGAATTTGCAATTTGATGAGACGATGGAAGTTGATAACGGAGGTGAATCACAGTCTCTTATAAGTAAGCATAACAAAAGTTTTCTCTTATTTTATTTTTAAAGAAGAATGCCCATTTTTGTATGGAAAGCCGTACACAGCTTGCGTGAAAGCCAGTTAACATTCAAAAGTCTTGATTTTGTTTATCTTTTCATTATCAATTAGAATTTTGAAAATATTCACCCACGTTTATAAAATATATTTTTAGTACCTACTAAATGTATAGGGACAGTTTTTATTGATTTCTGACATTTCTAGAAAAATTATTATTTCAAAAAATGATTATTTTTATCAGTAAATTATAGAAGAAAACAAAAAAATACTACTGGTTTAATATATCCATGATGCAATGTGGTACGGAGTATGGGCATTATCCTTTGAAAACAAATATACTTTTTTTGAATTAAATACATAATTATTCAGATTCCAATAAGAATATTCTTAATTCACAGCTGCTGATAATCCTGTACCATGTGATATCACCACTCCACCCCAAGATTTAGACACCACACCAAGTGATCAGTCCAAAGGTGATGAAACACACTGTGACGAGACTCCTGCCAAAAGGCCCCATGAACCAGATTCATACCAACCTAAGAAGGTTAAGACAGAACCAACAGGTTCTGAGGTTAATGAAGAACAAGATAGTGAGCCTAGCATCTTAGAAGGACCAACCAGCCCAGTTTATGAAACTGACTCACAAAACACAAACACAACCAAACAAAATGCTATGGATGTCACAAACTCATCCAATGAACAAGCCAAAGATTCAAATACTGATGCTGAGAGTAACTATGATGTCGACACAGACCCTCCCAGCCCGAGTTACGATGTGAAGGATGAACCGAAGAGTCCTAAGGATGTTAAAACTGAGCCGCTAAGCCCTAAGGATGAAAAGGATTCAAAAACGGATAAGCCTGGACCCAGCCATGATGCAGTAAGTAATGCAAGTTTTTTGTCCTAAAAAGTAAGTAAGCAGTAGATAGCTTGGTGATTGAAGAGGTTTAATGTTACTTTTTCAGGGCTCTTCAAACGATGGAGCTGCTGCCCCGAATCCCGCGCCACCCACGCCACAGCTGGCTCGGGAGCGGTGCATTTACGGTGCTAATTGTTATAGGTAAGCGGTAATCGATACTCCACTTATTAGAACTAAGCGCTTCGAAAGTTCTTTTATTATGCGCACTGCAAAAATTTGGAATCAGCTTCCAGCGTCTGTATTTCCGCTGAGCTACGACCCTGTTGTTTTTTAATAAGAGAGTTAATAGGTACCTTCTGGGTAAGCTCGCTCCATCGTACACCTCACTCTTGCCTGTGTAAGTTTCGAGGTCAAGAGCTGATTCATGATTAAAAAAAAAAAAAAAATAGACTAAACAACCAGTCAACAAACGATCAGCGGCTGGAATGATTGGCGTAAACCGAGGGAGGCCCCTACTTATTCTGTGCTTTGGGATATTATTGGCTGCGGATGATGATGTACTAGCATTGATTCCCATAATTTGACCCACTTGTCGAAAACTCTATCTATGCACTTATTGTCATTCAGCGATTAAACTTACTATACTTTTAGTAAGAAGAAGATGGATGGATTGTGAAAGATGACATGAGTTGAGTAAGAGAGTCATCATCATCATCATCAGTCTATGGCAGTCCACTGCTGGACATATGCCTCCCCTAGTGCGCGTCATTGCGTCCTGTCCTCAGCTCGACGCACCCAGCTTCTGCCGGCAGCCTTTCGTAGATCGTCACTCCACCTGGCCGGAGGGCGTCCTACACTACGTTTGCCGAGTCGCGCTCTCCACTCAAGAACTCGTTTACCCCAACGGTTATCGGTTCTTCGGCAGATATGGCCAGCCCACTGCCACTTCAGCTTGCTGATTCTCTGATAGTCGACAACTTTGGTGGAGTAAGAGAGTGAGTGTCGTGTTCCAGGAGGAACGTCCAGCACAAGGCTCAGTTCTCGCACCCCAGCGACTCGGACTACGGCGCGGGCCCGCGCGGCCTGTGCCCCTACGGAGCGACGTGCCGCCGCCGCGACCCTCGCCATTGGCTGCTGCACACTCACCCGCCAGGAGTGCAGCCGCCGGGGCCAGGGCCCAGATTACAACCAGGTAACTCTACAATACACAATACAAAATAATGAGGTATAACTAAAAAAAATGTAGATAGGATACTTATAAAACCTGTTTTGTGAGAGACTGGTGCCTGAAATAGGTATTGAATAAACCTGTCTGCTCTACAGATCACCAGTGTCCTACTTAACTGGTAAATCAAAATTTTGAAGGAATGAAAAGGGTGTACAGTTCGCCCAACGGATCTAGGCATTCGTGAAATTAGCGGTTTGTCTGCGCAGATCACAATTTTGTATGAAAAAACGTTCAGTGCGCAGACAAACGGCTAACTTCACCTAGATCTGCTGGGCGAACTGTAACTATAACTTGAATCAAAGATGGTGGCGATAATCATGTGCTCTCGCTTGCACACTGGTAACGGCACTAGTGTGAGTAAGAGAACAATATGATTATCACCGTCAAGATCCTAGTCCTACTAATAGCGCCCCTGTCATCATAGTCATGGGAAGTATAGTACTGTTATATATATAACTTAGTATATCTCAACCATTGTATGAGGGTAGACCTTGTCACTTATAAGGTTGGGATACTTGTCAAATAAACCAGTGTGAATTATACCGTCTTTACGTTAACACCTCTGTAGGCTTCATATACAACATTGGCGCGAGTTACCCACAATAAAAAAAAAAAAAAAATGTTCGGTTCATGTTCATCTTTGGGAGCAATTTCCAATTTTGATCATCACACTCAAGACTGGAAGCTTTACAAAGGACGGCTTCAGCAATGGTTCATCGCTAACAGCATCGGCGAGGATAATGATAAAGCTGGAGTAAAGAGAAAAGCGGTATTGTTGAGCTCACTCACAGAGAACACGTTCCAACTAGCGTGCAATCTCGCTTTGCCTGAAGATCTGGATGCGAAAAACTACAAGGATATTGTGAAAATCTTAGACGATCATTTCCTTCCGAAGCGTTGTGGTTTCGCGGAAAGGCACAAGTTTTATACAGCGGTGCAGCAACCCGGCGAAACACATTCACCGTGGGCTGCGAGGTTACGTGGCTTAGCTACCTACTGTGCCTTCAACAACTTAGAAGATTACCTTCTTGATAAGTTTGTCATGGGAATGTTACCAGGGCATGAACGAGATAAACTCTTCGCTAAAGACATCAAGGATTTGACGTTGAGTAAAGCTGTGGACCTAGCAGAGAGCGTACGAAGCGCGCGCGCTGGCGCTGCGGTGTCGCCATCGGGGGTCACCGACGTTAATCAGGACGCTGGTGCCGTGTTCAAGATTGATCAGCGAGTAAACACTAAAGGATCTCCTAAAAACAGTGAAAAGTGTTCGGTTTGTGGTTATCGGAATCACAAATCATCTCAGTGTCGTTTTTCTAATTATACGTGCAAATTATGTAACCAAAAAGGCCATCTGCGTAAAATGTGTTCAAGTAAAAAAGTGAATTACGCTGAGCAAGGTAATGCTGATGACGAGGGAGATGACGGTGAGTTACTCTTGAATATTCACTGTTTAAATGAAGTGCCTTTGACTGAAACGGTAAATTTAGCTGGTCGAAATATTAAATGTGAAATAGACAGTGGTTCTCCTGTTTCAGTAATTTCTGAAAGCTTATATAAAAGTATGTTTGCAGAATGTCCGTTGTCATCACCCACAAAGAATTTGTTGACTTATACTAGTACTAAAATGGTAGTAATAGGGTGTATGACATTAAGCATCACGTACTTGGGGCGTTCGTTAAAGCTGCCTTTTTACGTGATTCGAAATGGTGGTCCTCCTCTCTTAGGTCGTGATTTTATGCGTGCATTTGAATTACGACTCGTGTCCTCTATCGATCACTGTAATAATATCACTGATACTGATAATATTTTGCAAGACTTGATGAAGGCTTATCCAAAAGTATTTTCAGATGAATTAGGTTGCTTTAATAAATTTGAAATAAATTTACCCCTTAAATCAGACGCTAAACCTGTTTTTTTCAAGTCTCGCCCAGTTCCATTTGCCTTAAGAAACAAAGTTAACGTTGAGTTAGACCGATTAGTAAGTTTAGGTATATTAAAACCGGTTACTTATTCAGAGTATGCGTCACCGATTGTGCCTGTGCTAAAGAAAGATGGCTGTGTTCGCATTTGCGCTGATTATTCGGTCACAATAAATAAACAGTTACGTGTGGAAAAATATCCTCTTCCCACTGCACAGGAACTGTGAACAGGAACGAAACTGCACGGCGGGAAAGAGTTTAGTAAGTTGGACTTGTCAATGGCTTACAACCAGCTAAAAATTCAAGAAGGTTCACAGAACATAACTTGTATAAACACGCCACGGGGCTTGTTTAATTATACCAGATTAATTTTCGGATTGGCTAGTGCTCCATCAATCTTTCAAAGAGTGATTGAATCGATTGTAGGTAGTATGGAGGGGGTTTTAGTCTTTCAGGACGACGTTTGCATTACTGGCCAAAGTAGAAGTGAGCATTTGAATCGACTGAAAGAAGTTTTAAAGCGCTTGCAAGAAGCTGGTTTGACATTGAGGAAGGATAAGTGCGTTTTCTTTCAAAGTGAAATATCTTATTTAGGGTACATTATTGACAAAAATGGTATTAGGAAAAATCCATTAAAAGTAGATGCAATTTTAAAAGCAGATGAACCGAAGAATGTAAATGAATTGAAATCTTTTTTAGGATTAATAAATTACTACAGGAACTTCACTCCTAACGCTTCTTCTATTTTGAGTCCGTTGCATGAATTACTTAAAAAAGGTGTAACATGGCACTGGGGTTGTGAACAGAGCGTTGCCTTTAGTAAAGTTAAAGAGATTTTATCATCCGATACGGTTTTAGCTCACTTTGATAATAATGCTAAAATAATTCTAACGGTCGACGCTTCCCCGGTCGGTTTAGGTGCCATTTTATCACAAATAGGTAGCAGTGGTATAGAACAACCTGTCTCGTATGCGTCCCGCTCATTATCTGTAGCAGAAAAAAAAATATTCGCAAATACAGAAAGAAGCTACAGCTATTATATTCGGTGTAAGAAAATACCACCAATATCTTTATGGCAGGTCAGAACCTTTCATTTTGCGCACGGATCATAAGCCTTTGACGATAATTTTTGGCAAAAATCGTGGAATCCCTGAAGTTTCGGCAAACCGTTTGCAGAGGTATGCAATATTTTTAAGTGCATATAATTACGAAATAGAGTTCATTTCCAGCGAGGCAAACACAGCTGATTTCTTATCGCGCGCACTCCCAGACAATAGCCGGCTCGCCAACAGCGCCAGCTCGTCTGACAGCGATTTAGCAACGTATGTACATTTTGCTATAGATGGTTGCTTGCCAGTTACTGAACAAGATTTACGAACTGAGACTGCAAAAGATTCGCTTCTCAAGATTGTTAGTAATTACGTTCAAAATGGTTGGCCCCGTAAAGTAACAGATGACTTGTTAAAACCATTTTTTTTGTGTAGATTGCAGATTTCATTAGAAAATGGAATTTTATTGAGAGGTCATAAAGTTATTATACCTGAAAAATTACGCAAAAAAATACTCGATGAGTTGCATAGCTCACATTTTGGAATAGTGAAAATGAAGTCTGAGGCTAGGGCTCGTTTATGGTTTCCGGGTATAGATGCAGCCTTAGAAAAATTAGTTGGAGCTTGTCACATTTGTGCTCAGTTGCGGCCGTCTCCGCCCCGCGCACCGCTCGCGCCCTGGCCACACCCTCCGCATGCATTCCATAGAATTCATTTAGATTTTTTAGGTCCCATGTGCAATAAAATGTTTTTAGTAGTAGTGGATGCGTATTCAAAGTGGGTCGAGTGTTTCGCGATGAATAATAATATTACGACTAAGGCAGTATTGACGAAGCTTAGTGAGTTCATGTCAAGATTTGGAATACCAAAAATAATAGTGACTGATAACGGAACTTCGTTTACTTCTGAGGGATTTGCAAGCTTTTGTAAGTTGAATGATATATCACATGTTTTCTCGCCCGTATATCATGCTATGAGTAATGGGCAAGCGGAATCATTTGTAAAAATTATTAAAAAAGGTATTAATACGATTTTGATTTCGGGTAGTAAAGATGATTTTCAAAACCGTTTATCGAAGTACCTTTTTGATTACCGTAACTCGGTCAACAGTACTACTGAGACCTCTCCAGCTGAATTAGTTTTTGGCAGAAAGCTTCGCTCACGTTTAGATATATTTTCTAAAAAGGTCATTGATCCTTCCTCGTCATCGGATTTACCAGCTGTAATCGATCGTAAACAGTGCTCACAGGTTAGAAGCTACGGCGGTAAAGTAAGAAATGATTTTGTGATTGGAGACACTGTTTGGTATAAACAATTTGTAAACAAAAGCAAATTTAAATGGTCTAAAGGAACTATTATTAAGAAATTGGGAAAAGTTATGTATAGAATTAAGTTACCTGATAGCAAATATGTTATAAGGCATAGAAATCAACTCCATGCTTATAAAGGCGATGTTTCAAGCAAAGATACAAATGATGTGTGGGATGTCACATTGCCTCAAGAAGAAGTGGAAGAAGAAAGAACCAGCGACGCTTTGAGCGATGTAGCTCAGTCGCCAGCAGTGGCACAGGAACAGACACCTTGTTTTTCCTCAGACTCCCATGCTAATGTCACTTTAGAACATACTGATATGGGTTCTGACATCACAGCAATAGAAAATCCTAATATGGAGTCACCACGTCCAACAGAAGTAACTACCTCGAGTCCAGGAACTCCTGTTACGTTTTCCAATAATTCTACCAGTAGCAGCCCTGAGTTCAGTACACCACGGCCACCAAATACTGATGATGATGATGACTCCCACACTCCAACGCCAGGTCGTTTCCGTAGGAATAGACCAGTCATAGATTATAGAAAGTTCTTCTAATTGTTTTATTTTATGTTGTGTTAACTATTTATTTATAGAAGGGGGGAAAAGTGTTATATATATAACTTAGTATATCTCAACCATTGTATGAGGGTAGACCTTGTCACTTATAAGGTTGGGATACTTGTCAAATAAACCAGTGTGAATTATACCGTCTTTACGTTAACACCTCTGTAGGCTTCATATACAACAAGTACGCACAACCAATCTTTAGCTATCTGAAGTAGCTGCGCAGAAACCATTTTTGATGACGCCTAAAAGACGAAGACAGCTTTGTATAGCTGCCTCGCTCACATGCTTAGTTTGTTGCATCGTGCTATCTCGCCTACTCGCTCAAACCTGCGTAATCGTTTAGTGAAACTGACCTAACTGTATGTGTATTTTGTTTTGTGCAGGTATACGCGTGGTGGAGCGTCACGGTAGAATATTCTACGTTAACGCGCACGCAGTTCACTTTCACGACGATCACTTCGAACTTGAGGACGACGACGGCGATAGTGTTGACTACGACTACGAGTTTTAAGATTACAGTTCCCTGACACTCTCTGCGTTGTATTCTTAAAAAAGGGAAAGCGTGGAGCTTGCCATTCATGTGTCACGGGCACTGAACGTGCGAATGAGACCTTGAAACAGCGAAACTAAAATTTGCATCCAGCAGACTTCAGCACAGAAAGCAATTTTTAAACTAAAAAAAGTGCACTTACCGGCAAAGATTAAAGTCATTTGTAAACACTTGTGATTATTGTGATACTGTTTTTTAATTTAAGTTAATATTATTTAATCAGGTAACCGGGCTTAAAAGCCGAGGAGGGTCAGGACAAGCGAGAGTGAAGACTCTGACCAGGATTCTCCATCACCAAACCTGATAGTGCATGGCAAGAGGAAGAGAAAACCAGTAAGAAAAGAGTCTTGGAGTGACTCTGAGGAAGAGTTAGACCCTTATGGAACAGATGAGTCTGATGAGTGGGTACCGTCAAGTGATGCCGCACTGACAAGTCAATCTCAAGGATTTTAATTTAACATGATGTCTGTCACCCATACGTACGTTGGACAACAGGTGGAGGGTGACAATGTGTTAAGATTTAAAATCATGTTGAAATGGTTATTCATTGTAATTTTTTAAGTTTAAGAAAGATTGTATGTAAGGAATAAAATACCTTTTCTGTTATGTAAGTTTATATTACAACAGTGTTTCTATTATAATCATATCAGCTTTGATTCCACATGTTTAATCCCAATTAGAGCGTCCCCTGACGAGTTGACGTGGGACGTATCGAACTCGTATCCCCACGTAGCACACTGATCAATATTAATAATAATTATTATTTTTAATTAATAATAATTCCCTCCAATCATCTCTCTCCTTCGAGATCTCCCACCATTCTCTTTCGAAGGCGTCGAGATCGTCTCGCCAAACGCTTCCTCGGCCAACCGCGACCCCGTGTTGGGCTGCCAAGGTGTTATGGCGTTCGCCCATTTATCGATCAACATAATAAAAATTAAATAAAGAAAAGCGAGAGGCATTTAACGTGTTAAACACTGATCGATATTCATACAAAATAATTGAAGAGCTTTCTCACATTAGACTATAAAACTGAGCTTATCACTAAACCGTCTCTTCTAATAAAATCCTTCATCATCGTCCCGCTCCTGTCGCTCCCAGTCCGGCGCGGGCAGTAACAGCGTGGGCGGCGCTTCGCCCCCGCGCACGCGCAGCGCGTACACCGCGTACTCCACCTTGGACACGTTGGCTCGCGTCGTTGGCTGTTTGCGGGCTATCTCCTTGCCCACATTGAATAGACCTGTGATAAGTAAGTTTAGTAGGACGAACTTAAGTTTACAGCTGGTCCAAACTGGAGGAGAGTCGCCAGAGATAGAGAGCAGTGGAAATATTTGGAGGCCTTTGCCAGGAGGCACACTGAACAAAGAGACATTTTATAACAAACTCAAAGAACCCCATTCTTGTTCAGGATAAAAGGGCTTATATAGATAGATGGATAGATAGAAGTAAGTTTGTACGAGTCTGTGACTCTGGTGACGAAGTTTTTAGGCCGACTTGAGGCCTCTGTCGTGGCTTAGTGACTTATAGCAGGAACCGACAGTTTAATTCTTAATTTCTTTATTGTACAAATAGACACACACAGGATAATAACATAAAAAAGGACATGTACAAAGGCGAGCTAACCCTACAAAGAGTTTTCTTCCAGCATACCTTTGAGGCTAGAGAGATGTTCAACGTGCCCTCCGAAGCACGGAAGGGCTCACTTATTAATAAAAGTTGATTAGTTTATTAGTTGTGCAAAGGATTTAATCAGCGAACTGTGGCGCGCGGGCAAAGGTGGTATAACGAAGGTTGCGGGTTCTATTCCGGTCGCAGAACGTGTACATCATTTTGACAGGTGTGGATGTTTTCTATGCAAAAAAGTGATCATACTATGTAGTCTTAGATTCCTGTACAGAATTAATCAATCAATCTAACTTGTTATGAGACAAAAGCAACTGATCTTAGCCTCAAAGGTTTGCTGGAAGAACTCTTTGTAGGGGTTAAGCTTGCCTTTGTACATGTCCTTTTTTATGTTATTATCCTGTGTGTGTCTATTTGTATAAAGAATTAAGAATCTTAGTTGAATAAGTTTCCTATTTTTATTCCAATGATGAGTTTCCTGATTGGACTATGGTTTTCACAAACTTATAACTTTAACTTAAAGTTTTTTGGAGCTCTAATAATGGTCTAGCTAGGCAAACGAGAAGAAGAAACTAATTATAATTAGTCCACATATCTGAATGTTTTGAATCCTGAGAGCTGGTATATTCTCTAACTTACCTAAGAATCCAGCATACAGCTCACGCACCACCTGGCAAGCAAAGAAGCAATCCTCGCTATCTCCGCTTGAAATACTATTGATAGCCCTTCTCATCAATTCTCCACTCAAATCTGCCAAACCTAGAACATAGTCTAGATGTGGTACTAAAGCAACCAACGTCTTCACTGAACCATCATCCAATGTCTCTGTGTATGTAAATTCTTTGAGAACATCAGAGTATGAGATGATTTCTTTTGTCTCCATCAGAGAGAGTAATGTCCTCGCCTCTATGTACTCCTGGTAGCCGGCTGTGACCGCTCGGCTGTGGAGGTAAGCAGGACTGTTCGCTAGTTCATAAGTAATAGTCTTTATTGGACCACTAATGAGTTTCTGAATTCGATCTTTGGCCTCTGCTAATTTCTTTTCCAGTGATTCTTTTCTGCAAATTAATCATCAGCTATATTAAATAAATAATGCTGGACATTTTCACACAGCATCATCTAGCCCCAAACTAAGCAAAGCTTGTACTATGGGAACCAGATAACTGATATACTACTTATATACTTTTTGTTTGTAAATACATATTACATAGAAACATCCAGTCCTTTTCACATAGGAACGGTTCCGTGACAAGGCTCTTTTATGCTAATTTCTGAAATTTTAAAAAAGGAGATAGACAAAATCCTTTTTTTTTAAGTTTTATCTTTTAGTATTATCACTATATTTCAAATTTTTTAATTGTTGTACAGCGTAAAACATAAAAGTTCTATGTTCCTACATAAAAATACTATAAGCATGATCCCAATACTCTGACATTTATTTTTGACTGAGTAGATAAGTTTTCTATGTTTAAGATTCAATACCTACTTCACAATGGAATGCAGCAAGAATATAATTCTCTTGCTTTCAATGGTGACGTCTCTGGAGCATTTAACGAGCCTTTCATTCCTGTCCTGCCTGCTCGTCAGTTTCTGGTGGATTCCTTGGAACATGAGCATAGTGGGACTGTCCTCGGCCAGAACCGAAGTGGCTTCCTTTGCGACCGAGGAAAGTGTCTGATTTGAATTATTGTAGTTGCCTCGGCGATGCCCGCGGTGCTTGCCTGGAAAGAGGTAGGTATTTAGTGTGAAAGTTGAAAAATCAACCCCAACAAACAATTCAGTGAAACTTACTGTTGCCAGACATAGCTGTTTTGATTCTGTAGGACGCAAGTGCAAAACTTAATTCAGCAAAGTAAGTAAAAGTTTAATTTGTTATCGTAATTTTTGGCGCTTGACGATTTCTCATTCTTCTCGCTCGTCACGTCAAAGTAATATAGTATTGTTCTGTGGCCGCTCCGCCCGCACCGCACCAGCAAAAACAAATCCAAAAAAAAAAACAAAAACAAAACAGACACTGCTCTGACTGACAGTGAGTTATTTTCTGACAAGCAAATCAACTAAACAGTCAGATTGCGTGGAAGGAAACTACTGTCAGCGACGGACCGAGCAATTTCGATCGGTCAGTCAGTTTTTGACTACTTGTTGATGTGAAAATTGTGAATTTGTGAGTTGTTTTCTATGTTTTGTACAATATTTCACAGTAAAAATTCAATAAATGAGTATTTACAGTGAAATATACTGGAGGTTCATTTTGTTCTTTCACTGTTTCAGGAATTCGCGTTGACTGCCCAGAGTCCGCGAATTATCTACTTTGATTACCCACCGGGGCGTGACTATTATCTTTGGAAAATTGTTAAGAAAAGGTACAAGGAAGGTATCATGTTAGTAATCCTATTATGAAATAATTACTACAATAGAATAACGTCCCATCTTTGTAAATTTTAGGGAACCACTATGTCGCAAACTCTAACTTTTGGTGACTCATGCGCCCCGATAACTGTTCATGCTTGGAATAAAGACAGAACACGTAAGTCTACTTCAAATTTTTAGCTTTTTAAAATATTTCCGTTCACATATTTATTGTCTTTAAAATATCTTCGTTTTCTATTTCCAGAGATAGCATTCTCTCCTAACAACAATGAGGTCCATATCTACCAAAAAGATGGGAATGACTGGAAGCAAACCAACAACCTCGTGGAGCATGACCTGAGAGTAATGGGCATTGACTGGGCTCCCAACACTAACCGCATTGTGACATGCTCTGTTGACCGCAATGCTTATGTTTGGACACAAGGGGAAGACGGCAAGTGGACCACCACTCTTGTACTCCTCCGCATCAACCGTGCTGCTACCTGCGTCAAATGGTCCCCGATGGAGAACAAGTTCGCTGTAGGCTCTGGAGCTAGGCTGATCTCCATTTGCTACTTTGAGAAGGAAAATAATTGGTGGGTTTCCAAGCATATCAAAAAACCTATCCGGTCAACTGTCACGTCGCTTGACTGGCATCCTAATAACATACTGTTGGTGGCTGGCTCTGCTGACTTTAAGGTTAGAGTGTTCTCTGCCTACATCAAGGATATCGAAGACCAGCCAGGCCCTAATGTTTGGGGCTCCAAGCTGCCCTTGGGACAACTCCTGGCTGAATTCCCCAACACTCCTTCAGGAGGTGGTTGGGTGCATAGTGTTTCCTTCTCCGCTGATGGCAACAAGATAGCCTGGGTGGGACATGACAGCTCCATCAATGTAGCAGATGCTACTCAAGGGAAAGCTGTCTACAAACTAAAGACTGAATTCCTTCCATTCCTAGGATGCACTTGGATCACAAACAACTCTATCATCGCAGCTGGACATAGTTGCATTCCATTGCTGTACTGCCATGATGGTGAAGAATTAAAGTTTGTGGCTAAACTGGATAATACTCAGAGGAAGGAGTCTGGAGGACTTTCTGCCATGAAGAAGTTCCAGTCGCTCGACCGGCAGGCCCGCATCGAGACTAACGACACCTTCCTCGACTCCATTCACCAGAATGCTATAACATGCATCAGCCCCTACAAGGGCTCCAAGGCCCAAACCAAGAAGTTTAGTACTTCGGGCCTGGACGGCCAGCTGGTAATCTGGGATGTGGACTCTCTGGAGCGCTCCATGGAAGGCCTCAAGATAGTTTAAGCAAAACACCATGTAATTTAGTGATTTTTATTTCAAGGAATAATAATATAATCAGTTTGCGTGTGAGCTCCGAAGTCACTCTATAAACTAAATGTTAACACGGAAAGCTGTGGAATAATTTCTGAATCACAGTCCAATCAGTCTAGCCGGAAATGAAACCGAAAGCGAATGCAGCGGCGAGTGAATTCAGCTCCACATAATAGTAAAAACTTTCAAATATACAGAATAATCTATAGTAAATAATTTATAGATAAAACTTTTATGTTTATACAATTTTAACCGATACTCAAATCATACATTAAGACTACATTCTATACATAGATCACTTTTAATACTACTGAAGTACTGATTGCTGTCAAGTGTTACATTAAAATTTAAGGAATCAACGAAACGTTTTAACATTAACAAAGTCATACTTTAACCTATGAATGTATAAGGCCATGTGGTGCTACTGCGAAACGATCTTGAAGACAGGTCCGATGCGGATGAAGACGCGGCGCAGCACCGACCTCAGCTCTGCCTTCAGGTCGAAGCAGGTCACCTCGCACAGCAGAGGGTAGTAGCTGGACACGTGCGCCGCAAACTATACAAACAAAAAAACAACATCTAGCTTACTAAACTCGTGAAAACATCGTGAGGAAATCCATATACAGTCAAGTTTGTTGAGGATGCGACACGCGGTCACCCATCCACTCGGTGACTGATCAGAATGTTGCTAAACTTCGACGATCTATCGAGAACGACTAAGTAAGCTACACCACGAGAAATTCAAAGGCAGTGGGCTTGAAATATGTCAAAGTCAAAAAGCATTTATTCAGTAGGACCGCTGGGATCACTTTAAATGACGTATGTATGGAATTCTAACTTAGTTGGAAGCCTATGACTAGCTGGTAGTCATATGTCTTAGGTTGTCGTAAGATCTTCAAAGAACTTGAATGCATTGTTACCGTGCTATAGGAATACAATTCTGCTCCTGTTTAGTTTATGATGAAAATCGTAAAAGAAAAAATAAATCTGTGCAACTTTTAAGATCAGTCATCTTGCTAGCATGTCATGAGTTTCGTCGTGAGCATTTATTAAAATATTTATTAGTCACCTTTTTATTGCAGGTAATGATAAGCTGCGGGTTAATTCTCAAATTATTTGCTTGTTCGGCAATAACCATGATAACAATAGATAAGGATAACGCATTTCACGTGTAGGCTGGCTAACTATGCTAATGATTAGATCGTAGATTGAGAGTGAACGAATTTCCTTCAGCAGGTATACCTAGTCCCAACCTAGTCCAGAAAGCGATATTCGTGGTTTAGCTCATGTCGATGCTAATACGCCATTCTTTTTTGATTCTGAACCACTACTGATACAAATTCTAAGCGCAAATGCGATTCTAAAGCGATACAAGGTCAGGTTAGTAAAGAATATACTCACTCGTTCGTCGGGCATCTTCAGTATTCTGGTGAGGATGAGCAGCAGGATGGAGGTCCATGCGTCGCGGTGCGCCTCGCTGCTGACGCGCGCGAAGTACCCGAGCGCCTCGCAGCAGATGGCGACCAGACTCGCCTGCACGGCCGGCCAGTGCTCGCGCCGCGCCTCGTCGCCGTACATCTTGAACAGGACGCGCAGCGCGCACGCCAGCGACTGCGTCTCCTGCTTCAGCATGTTCGGCTTCACGGACCCCTTGAAGTTCGCCTTCCAGAGCACGTTCCGCTGCGCGTTGTTCGTGTTGAACGTCTTCGCGAACCGGTGGCTGCGCATCAGGCACTCCACCAGCCGCAGCAGGTGCGGCGAGCTCAGCAGCCGGTACATCCCCTGCTCCTCCCGCTGGCAGGCCTGCCCGGCGCCCGGCGCTCCGCCCGCGAGCTCGGCCGCCGCCAGCGCGAGCGTCTCCGCGTCCTCCTTGCGCGAGGTCGCCGGGTAGAACACGATGTTGTCGATCGTCTGGATCAGCTCGAGCTGCACCACGCACTTGATCAGCAGGCCGTTGAAGACGCGGCCGGTCGCGCGCGGCTCGTCGCCGCCAGGCGGCCTCTTCAGGATGCCGGGGCGCGGCGCCGCCTCCTCGTCCTCGTCCGGGCGCCACGTGAGCAGCTGCGCCGGCAGCGTGCTGTTGAAGATGTCGAGCATGATCTGGCAGGTGTCGCTCCAGGTGCGCTCGTCGAACTTGCCGCCGTTAGAGATGACCAGGTTCTCGAGGCAGTTGGTCCCGGAGCGCGCGAGCTGCTCGTTGTCCTGCTGCACGCACCAGTGCAGCTGCGCGTACAGCTGGTCGAGCAGCAGCGCGCCGAGCACGTCGAAGTACTGCGTGAACACGTCCACGATCGCGTACAGCGCGTGGTTGCAGGTGGTCGTCATCCACTCGTTCTTCTCGAGCTGGTGCTCCGGCAGCTTCATGTTGTCGAAGATCCGGAACAGGATGTTGAACAGGTCGCGCCACCAGTGCGGGCGGAAGGAGTCGCCGTGCGTCTTGATGATCTCGAAGAGCACGGTGAGGCCGCGCGTGCGCACGTCGAGCTTGCAGCGGCTGACGACGCAGGAGAGCGAGAAGAGCAGCGGGAACCAGCCGCGCAGCCACACGCGGTCCAGCTCGGGCGCGCCCGCCTCGCCCTCGAGCCCCGCGTGCTCCGCGAACAGTTGCGGGGAGGCGCCCACCGCGCTGGCGCACGACCGCACCAGACGGATCGCCTCCATCGACGTGTCGGGGAACTTGGCGTTGCACGCGAACTCCGACAGACACTTGACGGCGTCCTGGAAGGAGTCTATCATCGTCGGGAACTGCCTTTCGTACAGATCGGATATGATCTTGCCGGTGGTCTGGAATGCTAGGTCGACGATCGCTTCGTCCTGATCGCTCGCGGCCAGGTGGAACACTGAGAAGATATTTTTCCATCCGGACCGGATATTGTGAGCTTGCGAGTTCACCATCTGGGCGATGCACCTGACCACCATGTCTCTGATAGTCGGTGAACTGTTCTTCTTCATGATGTGCTCGAATGGTCTCAAGAAATCTTTTTGAAATTTGAAGTTAGCGAATTCTCCCTTCTCGATAAACTTCATCGAGAGCTGTCTCAACGAATCCACCGCGAAGAACGAGATGTCTTCGTTCGTATTGCATCCTACTTTGTTGAAATGATCACCTAAAACTTGCCATATTCGAGACCACTGCAATCTGATCCGACCCATATTGTAGTATGATATTTCTACTATCTTCTGAAGAGAAAACATTCTCGGATTCGTAGGATGACTTAGTTCGTCTAACGATACTTGGCATAGAGCCTTTACGAAGTCGACGATCGCGTCACCGTCTAGTTTCGTCGAGCCCGTGAATATTCTATCCACGGCTACGACTACGCTCTGTGAGCTCGTTTCCCCGATATGCTCCTTTACACTGGGATCTAGTGACATCAAGCTGAACTTCAACGAATCTGGTTGCGGTTTTATTCCTGATCCGGACAGGAACTGCGGCCGCACGCCGGTCCCTATGAGCTGGGCCAGTTCAAGCTGTGAAATGCATTTGACGATATCTAACCAACTTGATCCCAGGTAATTGCCATCTGTGTGCGCTACAGTGATCAACGTTTTTATCGTATCGATGTTTTTCGCTTTCATTTCTGTGATGGGTGAGTTGGCCGTGAGAAGCGTAAATCGCGCGAGTGCTTGCACGTACGCGTCTCGCTCCAGCGACATGTGGAAAATGCATGCGATGCGAATGGCGCACCTGATGCCGTCCAAACATAAGGACGCTATTTCGGGATCATCGCAATCCTGTAGACCCACTGAGAAAGCTGCGAGGAAGGGTGTCCAAGCCATTTTGAACATGGGCCTCACATGCTCCATGTGTTTCGCTGTCGTGAATGGAGTCTGAACGTGTGACACAGATTCCATCAAGTTCTTAGCAGCGGTCGATATCTGCTCCATCTCCATGTTCCAAATCAGTTTTCGTTTCTTTTCATTCGATATCAAAGTCTTCCCGGGTTTGGACGTATTTTTCATTTTGATTTCATGGCCAGCGATTTCGTCATAGATCGTCGACAGGTACTCACGTGGCAGGTCGTTGTTGTCGCTTATTCCGCTGTTCAGTTTAATGTATTGCTCTTTTGTCATTTTATTCTTGACTTGCGGTGAATGCAAATCAGTCGTGAGCATAATAATGGAAAATGCTAATACGTAGACTGTGTCCGCGCTCGTGAATAAGGTGTTGTTAGGATTGCACTCGCAGTAGCGCGATGCGAACTTTTCCATTAACCTATCGATTTTCTGCGCTTCGCCGGGCAGTCTGAACCCTTCGAGGAAGTATCGTAACGCAGCTACAATATCCATATTTGCGAAGTTCATGGCGTCCACGTACGCGTACATTACTTCCTTGGAATGATCGTCATTTTCACCTAAAAATTCTCCAACAAATGTCTTGTCCAATCTCTCATCACTCAGTAACCATTCTGCGATTTCTTTAGTCGAAGTTCCCAACAGATTTTGGTCCTGCAAAAATGCTACTCCTTTCTTGGGTTTTCTATTGAATAGGTCAATACCAGTTTCCCATACTTCTTTTTGCTGTTTTAGAACTTCGAATTGTTCAGGAGAATCCAAAGTTTCTCTGTTTCCAATATTGCTGGATCCTGTGGATACCAGACTTAGACTTGATCCCCCATGAGACTTTATACTGTGATGATCTATGTCTTCCTTAGCTGTTCTTTCACCCAAAGTTGTCTGAAGGTTCGGATTGATGTAAAGCTCCTTGCTCCATTCCACCATACACTTCAAAATCGAGACAAGACATTCCAAACCGCGAATACGCATCGATTTCTCTTGATTTGGAGTTGCGCCTAGTTCTAAGGCTTGTCGACCTTGAGCGATCTTTGAGACATCATTGACCAATCGTTGGAAAAGATTGGCAGCGGATAAATCGCAATCGTAGTTTACGTAAATGTCTACGACGCTCTGCGCGTCGCCGCAGATTCTCGTCAGAGCTTGGATCACCATCCACTTGTGTTCAAATGTCGAACTGGATGTTTCCAATATGTTCATGAAAATCTCTTTGAAAAATACTTCTATCTGTTTCTTGAGATGAACTTTAAAGTTTTGCAGCAGAGCTAGAAATATTGCCAGGGAAAGCTCAAACACTTCAGGTACAGAACTGACACCATTTTTTGAGAGTGCCACACACAGGTACTGCTTGATTGCTGTTATAAACATCTCATTGTTTCTAAACACTGGTCCTGCATTCTGGAGTATTGATAGCAGCAGATGCAGAGAGAGAATTTTGGATCTCAACTCATGGGACTTTGGATCAGGAGTGCCCTCAGGGAGGGGTTTCATTGAGAGCTTGCAGAGAGCCCTGAACACTAAAAAGGCGTCCTTCTGAAGGACATGCGTGAATTTAGCTGTCACTGAATTGTCATTCTCTGAAGCAACATCCATACTTTCTTGTGAAGGTATTCTCTTGAGTGTTTCTTCTGTTGGAACTTGACCGTTGCTCTCCTGCGACACACTGCCGCTGTCATGAGAGTCGGGAGGGTTCTCATTGTTATCAGGACCATTGGGCAATTCCTCTGTGCTCTTCTTACTTGCAATATTGATTGCATTGTCTATTACAGAATCTACTATTTGCTTAGCAATTATTTTAGCTTCCAATATATCATCTAATTGTTCTATCTGAGGTGACTCTACTTCATTACTTTCTAGTTCATTAGTATTATGACTTTCATCCGACACTACTTTACCATTAGGAATCTTGTGTTGCACTTCATTGTCTCCTCTCTCTTCCTCATGTATCTCAGTGTCAGTTTCTAAAGCTTGATTTTCCATTTTAGTAAATATGACATTAAGCATTTGTGTGAGGGTCGCTCTCGCTGTGGTCTGGTTAATAAGGTTCTTGCTAGCCAAATAAATGTTGTAGCAAGTTCTAACAGCCAATAAAACTGTACCTTCATGGACTTCCACATGCTGGCTGGTTATAACGGTAAGTAAAGCCTTTATAATTTGGAGTTGTACTCCTTCATCAGTCTGTGGTCCTGTGAAACAACTGCAGATTGTCTCTACTATTCTGTCTATTAGGAGCTTTCTTGGTGTTGTAGAATCGGGAATGTTTCCAGTAAGATGACCGTATGCAATCAGTTTCTGCAGGCAGTCAAGTGCTGTGACAACTATCCGGGCTGCCTTGCTCTGGCACGCCAGCTCAAATGGCAGGAAGTACTTTTCAGCGGTGATGATGTTGGATGCATCATTCTTGGGCAAAGGCAAGGTTCCTGATGTTGGGCTTTCAGCTGATTCCAACTGACCTCCATTTTTAAGTTCAGCTTTAATTTCCTCTGAAAGAAAAGAAGTATACATTGAGCACATGATTACATAAAAATACTTAAAAGTTAGTTTAATATATTGGTGGATTTTGAAACACAATTTTTACATACTTTCACTTCATAAATAAGTCTATAGTATTATGTAAACTTGTGTAACACAAGAGATGGCATATTAATACCTAAGAATGTGATTCAGTTTCACACATGAATGACATTTGAGCTATTGTGGTTTATTGCTCTATTATTTACTGAAAGTAGGATCAAATGTAGGTTCGAATCTGATAAGGTAATGTAGCTGTACTCCAAATCTTCAAGGTCATAACATTCACTATCAAGTGATACAACTATTACATTAAATTACAATTTAACATAATTAGTGATGGGTGTTAGATAGATACCTACAAAGTGCTAGTACTGAAGGTAATGAAACAAGATGTCAGGGCTTACCTAAAGCAACTTCACAGGACTTCTTGAGCTGGCTGTGGTAGGATCTTTTGATATCCTTGTCGGCCAGGATCTTTTCCAATGCCCTTACTATAAACATTTCTTTAGTTTTCAAGTTGGTTTGCATCGTTATTCTTTAGTAATCACTCCATTCGTTCCTATCGGAATCGACTTAGTATCGCGGTGGTATTGTAGACATTTAGCTAATGCTAAAGGATCGTTGATATAATATTTTCATAGAATTATGTTCTCTGTAAATAACAGCACAAAAGTAACATCACAAAACTTTATGGAACTGCGGATTTTATTGAAATCATTTCTGCGATACGAAGATTTCCTTCTACGATTCACACCTCATCACAAACATGTCATGTCAATTTTTTTGGCTGCGTTCAGTCAGTCAGTCATCTTGCTATAAAACTGCAATTTGGATGCAATTTTGAAAATCTTGCTCTCTTAATTTGTATAACCAACGCAACAGCTTTCCTATACCAAAATTAGAATTATAAATCTGGTTAAGTACGTTAATTAATTAGGTACGTAACTATTAATTATCAAGTAATTATCAAGAAAATATAATGCGTTCATTACATCCATAGATTGAAAAAGTTGGAAATCGGGGTGAAGAGTGGAAATAGACCTTGCATCTGTCATTATCAATGTTACTTTTAATTATTTGTCAAAGTGTCAAAGTCTTGCTGTTTGATTGCTGTACGCTTGCTTGCTTGCTTTGCTTGTCTTGTTTGGATTGCGTGTGTGCGTTTATTTTCTTTTGGACTTAGCCGGAATAATTAGAGATACTGTATAGCCAAAATACCTGGCTTGTTAGTTCAGCTATCCTTTTATTGTTTTACAAAATTGCTTCCACAATGACAGTCACGCGGGTGGCGGAGTCCCGCACAGAATTTAAGTTAAAAAGTTTGCCCGAGGACGCTATTTCAAGTGTGAAATTTGCACCGAAATCCAGTCAATACCTCCTCGTGTCTTCGTGGGACTGTTCCGTGAGGCTCTACGATGTCACCTCGAACGTGGAGCGGCACAAGTATAGTCATGAATTGCCCGTGATGGACGTTTGTTTCCGGGTACGATTTTAGCAATACTTTCCCACTGTCAGCAGTTTAGTCAGTATTATAGTAGCTGGGGTAAATGGAGCACAAAAAGCCTCTGAGGCGCACTTATTAATCCATTTTTAAACATTTTAAACACTGGTTCGAAAGATCAGCTGTTTCCTCGGGTTACACGAAAAAAAGAAGAAGCTGTTGTTACGCCTCAATAAACTAGGAAAGAACTGCTTTTGCCATAAACAAGAACAGCAAGCATTATCTAAATAGCTAAATAGTTCCAGCTAGCACAAGTTCCATAAACAATGTGGAATAGCCAATCAATCAAACGCAAAATTATTGTATGCATGCATATCTTTCAGGTTCTTTGGTAGATAGATACCTAACTTTTATAATTTGGTTTCTAGGATGCTGTCCACTCATACAGTGGAGGTCTAGACAACACACTCAAGATGTATGACCTCAATGCCACCTCGGAGTCAACTCTTGGTGAGCATAAAGGTGCAATCCGATGTGTGGAGTATGCTTCAGAAGTGAATGCTGTTCTAACGGGGAGCTGGGATGGAACGGTCAAGATGTGGGACAGCAGAGTACCTAACTGTGTTGGTACTTACAACCAGGGAAATGAGAGGGTGAGCCTTGCTTATGAATTAGGTCATCAGCCTAGTGATTTAGACTAAAGCGGAACACATTCGGGTGGGAATTGGCCAGCTGCTCATCCGACCACAAACGCAGTGCAATTCCTGCACAGCTGATATACCGAATTGAATGCTTTCCGCTGAAGTCTGAAACAAGGGCCTGATTCAGAGAGTTCTTATGTACTTTACTTTACCTACTTTACCCCCCGATACGAGAACTCCCCACTTTTTCCTGTCCAATGCAGTTTCTTGCCAATTGTCAGCTTGTGATCCTGCAGTTTAGCCTCCAGAACGTTCAGAAAGTTTTTATTCATATTCTTAGAAATTCGGTATTGGCTAATGTCTGAAGATACCTCTCATAGTGTGACAATCTAGTTCAAGACTAAAACCAAATGGTTCGAAAGAGTTCTTTTAAAAGGTTTCAAAAGAAAAACAATTATTGAAATATATTTTTTTTAGATTCTAATAATCCAATTATCTAATTAATTATCTATCTACATAATTTCTAAAAGAGGTTTTTTTATTATTATTATTTTTTTAGAACTTTGATTGAAGTTTGTAAGACATGATGCAGAACTTGAAAACTAAAAAAAGAACAAACAAAAAGACCTTATTCCGCCTTCACCGTTCTTTTACAGGGACTTCAGACGCACAGCTGATTATCATCCTCATCTGGTTGATATTCCACTTATTAGAACTAAGCGCTTCGAAAGTTCTTTTATTATGCGCACTGCAAAAATTTGGAATCAGCTTCCAGCGTCTGTATTTCCGCTGAGCTACGACCCTATTGTTTTTAAGAAGAGAGTTAATAGGCACCTTCTGGGTAGGCTCGCTCCATCGTAGACCTCACTCTTGCCTGTGTAAGTCTGAGGTCAAGAGCCGACCCATTCAACATAAAAAAAAAAAAAAAAAAAAAAAACAAAAATTTCAAGAAGCTGCTTTGTTTTGTTTGAATAAAATAGAAATATATTTTTTCAGGTATACACAATGAGCATAGTTGGTGAGAAATTCGTAGTTGGTACATCAGGTCGCAAAATATTTGTCTGGGACGTCCGTAACATGGGGCACGTTAACCAACGCCGGGAGTCCTCTCTTAAGTACCAGACTCGATGCATCCGAGTGTTCCCAAACAAACAGGGCTACGTCCTTAGCTCGATAGAAGGCCGTGTGGCTGTCGAATACCTTGACAGTAACCCCGAGGTGCAGAAAAAGAAATATGCTTTCAAGTGTCATCGGATTAAAGATGGTGGTAAGAATAAGTTATTATAATGATCTGTATAAGTATTGCCCATGCCTCCTCGAATCGAGAGCCGCTAGTTCCATTATCACTGCACACATGGATGTGCCTAATAACACTTTGAAATACGTGGACAACTACTCAAGTAGATAGAAAACTACATATTGAGTAGAACATTTCAAGTTCGTGTTGGCAATTCACTGTCACAGAGAAAACCAGTTGTAAGTGGTGTGCCACAAGGCTCCGTGCTTGCTCCTCACCTCTTTGGAATATTCATAACAGATTTAGCTGAACTCAAGAGTCTGAGTGTGCGTTTTTCGCTGATGATGCAAAGTTCTTTGCAAACCCACATATCAAAGCAGGACAACTACAAGAAGACCTAAATCGTATACAGGTATGGACAAAGGATTGGATAATCAAACTGAATGCATCAAAGTGTAACATTCTTCACTAGACAACAATAATCCTAGAGTATCATACTCCTTAGATGGAAGCGTTTTAACCCTAATCAGTGTTCAGAGAGACCTGGGAGTCAATATCATGTGATCTAAAATGGGAAGAGCATATCTCAATGATAGTCAAGAAGGCGAACTCATTTCTGTATATCATAAGGAGGTCCTTTCAAACAGTAACGATTGATACTTTTCGAAAGATATATAAAACCTACATAAGACCACTGTTGGAGTACGGATTCCAAGTATGGCATACCTACTTCCAAAAAGACATTAACTTTCTTGAAAGTGTACAGAGGAAGGCCACCAAGATCCCACAGGATCTACGTTGCAAAAAATATGAGGATAGATTACTCTCACTACGCCTCACTATGCCTCACTACGCTTGAGGATAGACGCCTTCGAGGGGATCTTATTGAAACTTACAAGATTATGACCAACCAGTACAATCTGCCTAACATTGGAGACATCTTGAGAAGAAAAGAGGAACAAAGACCTTCACGTAGCTGATGAGCTTAAACTCATTCATGACCCCGCCCGCTTACTTACCGCCTATCACTTCTTCGGCAACAGAGTGGTTCATAATTGGAATGCATTACCAAATGACGTTGTTACTGCTACTTCGGTCAATTCGTTTAAGAACAAGCTCGACAACTGGCTACGAATTAATAAATCAGTGCTCAAAAAGATTAACCAATCATGAACAATCTGACTATTTCAACACTGAGTGTGTATGTTAATTTTTCGACATGCCTCTGACTAACATCTAACCTTGTAACCTTAGACTAGGAACTTGAGTTATTTGATCTGAGAAAATTTCTACCGTGATCATGATTCTATTAAGGGTTTTTAAATGTCTTAAACGAGTTCACCAGAAAGACCACCATCAGAGATTTTGAAGAATTGTGAAGCGAGCCACAATACTCCCGACCTGATGACCACGACCACTAAGATTCTAAGTGATCCCAGAGGTCCTACTGAATAAATGCTTTTTGACTTTAACTCTGCCAAGAGTGAAACAACTAAGAAGGAATGTCTTATTTCAGGCCTTGAAAAGATCTACCCGGTGAACGCGATAAGTTTCCACTCAGTGTACAACACGTTCGCGACGGGCGGCTCCGACGGTTACGTCAACATATGGGACGGGTTTAACAAGAAGAGACTCTGTCAGTTCCACAGGTAAGCTTAGAATAGGACCTTCATTTTTCAACCGACTTCAAAAAAGGAGGAGGTTCTCAATTCGTCTATGTTTTTTTTTTTTTTTTTTTTTTTTTATCTTGTTACGCGATTGCTCCGCCATTTGTTGACCGATTTGCAAAATTCTTTTCATGTTTGAAAGGGTATACTCCAGAGGTGGTCCCATATAAATTTTATTCCTGAGGGATTGATAGTTTCCCCGTAAAACTCTAAACACCTTCCCTCCTAGCCATGTCACAAATAGAAATCGAATCGACAGCTTGACGCCCTGAGTCACACCGCGTTTCGAGTCAAACATTGAAGTCGGTTTTCTTTTTAGTATAAAAACGTAATTATACTGTTTAATGGTCACTTAAAAGATTAGAACCTTGATCTACAGTGAACACTTACAATTAGTTTGGTTTTAATGCTTGCCAGAGAAATTCGCGCTTCTTTCCATCCAAAGGATTTATGGATTGCTTCAAGTGCTAAGACCGTCCATTGCCCAGTTTTTACTTCACTTCTTCTTTATGGCTACTGCGACTTGTTTGTCACAATTCTGCCAGTGTCCGTTTCATGCTAGTGTCATAAACTTTAAGAGAATGAAGTATTAGCAGATGGCCGGTGTTAAGAATGTATCACGTCATCTACCCTTATAGAATGTCCTGGTTTCTATCCACAGATACAACACAGCCGTCTCCTCTCTAAGCTTCTCTCATGACGGCTCAGCGCTGGCCATCGCCTGCTCCCAGCTCGACGAGAGCCAGGTGGAGGACCCCAAGCCTGAAGACACCATCTATATCCGATACGTCACCGACCAGGAGACCAAGCCCAAATAATACAAATAAATAATATACTGCTACAAGAGAACTCTTTAAATCGCAAGTTTGTTGTACTCAAGCATAAATTAAAACTCATTTTGTAACAGACTCAATCATTTGGACAGCAATTTTACTGAATATTAGAAAAATGCTTGAGTATAGTTTAATTTTGCATCCGTTTTACTGTACTCAAGTGCTAAAACTAATAAAAATCAAATAAATGTCTAGACTACTAATTGAGTACTAAAACTATACTCAGATCAGGATTCCATTGCTTGGTTTTACTCTTCAAGCTGTCCTAAAATAGATGTTTCATGGTGTAATTAACTTGAGCCCATATTTTAATAAACAATATTAGATCAAGTAATAGTTTTGATGGATTTTTCTTTGTGATTCATGCTTGAGAACAGCTTCTGTTTACAATGAAAGTTTTGCGATTTATAAAGTTCAGTGGACATCGGCGTATGGTGTGATGATTGACTAAAACTGTCATTGATGATCTAAAACCCAAGTCATGAAAATAATACGAAAACTGTTTTCTCAATCTGTTTATTGTCAGATTTATTCCTGGGTTTTACATAAGCTATCAGTTTTAAAGTGTAATTTAGTGACGAATGAACTAAGTTCGTATGACCCTACTGTATTGAGAAGCGCAAAGATTACGGCATGCATTGACCGTTGTGAGTGAAAAACGTTTGTCTTGAGTGCGTAGTGTGACTTTGACGTTTACTTGAGCATAATGATAATGAAGTGCGTAAAATTAAAAAAGAAAGAAATATTCCCGGATTACCATTCTGCCAGCCGAGGTCTTAAATATCGGGTATTTAGATCTAAATACTAGTTAGATTGTATTTAATTTAAGCGCCAAAATAAATGATTTAAGATTTTTATATTTGTTTGTACATCAATTTTCAGTCTAAAATGTCATCAAGATAAATTGTGCATTACGTGACTTGACCCTAACTACCCTTAAGACTTTTTCATGGATGTTAAGCAATGTCCTAAACATTCCGTAAGTGGATGGGTGACCCCCAGTGGCATTATCATCGGAGCGCTTCCGTGCTTCGGAGGGCACGTTAAATGGTCGATCCTGGCTATTCATGACGGAGATCTTAAGGTGGCCTAAGTCTCCGTCACCAGAGTTAGTCACTGACTCATACGAAGTTACTTTTAATAGATATGTTATTGACTGTTTGTAGATGTTTTAAAACTGACAAATTAGCTTAAGTCAAAATTTTGACTTTTTGGCCTAAGTCTCCGTCACCAGAGTTAGTCACTGACTCATACGAACTTACTTTTTATAGATATGTTATTGACTGTTTGTAGATGTTTTAAAACTGACAAATTAGCTAAAGTCAAAATTTTGCTCAAGCAGTTTTATGGCTCTAGATTTTCTTCAGGTCTAAGTGCAAGAATTTGCACTCCATATGCGATTAAAGCGCATTCCATATATGCATGTAATTAACACGTTTAAGAACACACAAGCCTGCGCATGCGCGCTATTCCGCAATTAAAATTATGACTGTTTCTACATTAACACGTTTCTCTTCCACCAGCCTTTAATACAAGGGTGTAAGAGTTATTTTTGTTTGAAATTCAGGATGATGGAGTTTGTAGGAAAGAGTGGTAGAGGTCTAAAATTGGCGCTCAAACAATGAGGTGTTTGCGACCACCTGAAGGTTTCTAAGAAATTGTTTATCATTGGTTAGCTGTGCGCTGACTTAATGGCTGAGGTGAACTAGGGGGTTACTATGAACTCTTATTTCCAGGCAGTTTTTTAACTGCATGGCAATTTTGACATAAAGAAAATGGCGGCGTTTGTCATGCTCTCTCGCTTGCACATTAGTGACTAACCTATCAATTTTATTCGAGGTATATATTAGGTGGTTACTGCATTATACATTATCTGCATTATATCTATGGTAGGACGCCATATTTTTCGGTCCTATAAAAGTACCTACCTTGTATCTTATCTATCCATAGTAAATGCTAACTGTAGTTTCATTTAAATTATGCCAGTTTAAGCCAGGTGATGCTAATTGAGGAAGTAGACGCGCGTGTTTGTCCTTTAGCTTACCTATGCTGGAGCTTACCAATACTTAAATGTCCGTTTAAGAACGCACTACTTCAACATGCAAATTTCAATCGAGAAAATGGATTTCAGTTTTGAATTATAGTAAGTCAGTTCGTATGAGTCAGTGGCCAACTCTGGTGACGGAGTTTTTAGGCCGCCTTAAGGCCTCTGTCATGGCTTAACGACTTCGATAGCGGGACTGACAATTTAACGTGCCATCCACTTACAGACCGTTTTGAACATTGCTTAATTTCGACGATCTATCAAGAACGACTGAGCAAGCACGACCACGCTTCAATTTTATATTGGTGTATGGTGCAACTGAAGGCCATGTTGATTCGCACTTTCCTAATTATAGAAACAATGTTGGTGGCAAACAGTTTTAAAATCAAAGTTGGTTTATTGCTTCCTATGTGCGGTGTCAGGGATGTGGACTCTGGGTGTTAGACCCCTACTCTACATATGTAAGCAAACCGTGTTTACTCTCTATGATTCGTGTATAGAGCCAGTAGAGGAAATACTGGTATATTGTTACCAAATGTACCTACACCTACCCGTAAGCTTAGGTACATTGTGATATGTGTGAGCAACTATACAGGGTGTACGGGAACTAGAGGGTGTAAGTTGATACGGACTATAATCACTTAGTTTTCAGACTAAAATCCCAGCGCACTGAAAAAAATGCTTTTTGACTTTGTGTTTGATACGTTTTAGAGGGGTGTCCTTACAAATTGTAGAAAGTTCTCGAAATGCAATCAATGAGAGATTGTTGTGATACTCGGCATGAGCCTTTTTGTTTTGTACTTATAGTGTTAAATATTGGCGTCTCAAATAAGTAAAAAAGAAAACGCCGCGTTTAAAATTTAGCTAAAGCACCGTTTTCAAAACGGTATCGCGGAATAAATTTACCGAAGGTCGGTATGATGAAAGAATTTTATCGAGAATTAATATTAGATTTATGAATAAACAAAAACCTTCGTCATAATTTAGCAAGCCATAGATAGTATCAATGAATGGGCGCGCCCATCTATGCCGCGAAAAGCATTCTATTAATTTGTTTATTTTATTTTGAGGAGCGGCTCTCGAGGCTGAATGAAAATTTGTGCTGATTTCTTTTGTACGGTTTTTTAGCTTGTTGTCACATTCATAAAAGATTTCTAAGTACAACTTTAGTCCGCAGTTTGAATTAAAGGAAAGTGAATTGACCGGCATTAAACCAGTAAGTATTAGGTAGGTATTTAGGTACTTGATCACCTGTCACCAATAAACTTTTGTGTCAGGTTTAAGAGGGTATCAGACGGACGACTAAGCATATTTTGCATAGGCCCACAATTAGCAGAAGTTATCACCATATATACGCGACAGGATGCAAGCCCATCTAATACATTTTTTATCGCGCTTCAACAAACTGAAACTTTTTATTTGAATCCTACGAAACATAGCAACGAACACCAAAGCGTTGAGTTCACTCCATGTGTCAACGTTCACATCTCAATTTTTCATTGAGCTGTACCTACCTATCTCAATTTATATCGTATTAGTAAGATTAGCGACCGTCTGTTTGTATTTCACACGGGCTGGGGATGTTATAGAATCTTTACAATAACGGGATTTGATTTTTGGGTAATGAAATGTATTGTTAGCAAGTTGTTGCGATATCTGCTGCCACTTATTAGCACAGTTATGTGGACATAAGTGCTATTAGTTTTTACTGTTTGTCTGTCCCAAAGTTGACAATGAAAATGTGAAAATGATCTACGCTATTTTTAACCGACTTCAAAAAAAGGAGGAGGTTATATGTTCGGCTGTATGTATGTTTTTTTTTTTTTTTTTTTTTTTTTATGTATGTTCACCGATATTTCCGTCAGTTGTGGACCGATTTCCAAAATTTTTTTTTTGTTTGAAAGGGTATACTCTTATAGTGGTCCCATATAAATTTTATTCCTGAGGGATTAATAGTTTTCCCGTAAAACTAAAACAATCACTGAACTTTAAGAAAATTGTGGCCCGATTTCCAAAATTTTTTTTTTGTTAGAAAGAGATATACTCTCAACGTGGCGCCACATATTTTTTTTTCCTGAGGGATTAATAGTTTTCCCGTAAAACTAAAACAATCACTGAACTTTAAGAAAACGATATTTCCGTCAGTTGTGGACCGATTTCCAAAATTTTTTTTTTGTTTGAAAGGGTATACTCTTATAGTGGTCCCATATAAATTTTATTCCTGAGGGATTAATAGTTTTCCCGTAAAACTAAAACAATCATTGAACTTTAAGAAAAATGTGGCCCGATTTCCAAAATTTTTTTTTTGTTAGAAAGAGGTATACTCTCAAGGTGGCGCCACATATTTTTTTTTCCTGAGGGATTAATAGTTTTCCCGTAAAACTAAAACAATCACTGAACTTTAAGAAAATTGTGGACCGATTTCCAAAATTTTTTTTTTGTTAAAAAGAGATATACCTACTCTCAAGGTGGCGCCATATATTTTTTTTTCCTGAGGGATTGACAGTTTTCCCGTAACATTAAAAAAACCTCATTTTCACTACACAACACACCCTGACTCACAATCTGAGTCAAACATTAAATAGTTTGAAAGGGTATTACACCCGAGGTAGTACAAAATATTTCTTTTCCTTATGGATTGATAGTTTTCCCCCTTGCTGAACTCCGGTCTGTCCTTTAGTAGGTCTGCCCATGACTTCTCTTATCCTTTCCTACTTAAGCTACGATAAGCAAAGTCTTAATGTACTCGTAGCTTACTATATTATTTACACATACACTTTTATTTACACAGTATTTATTTACTTACACTAAAAAGTGAAAAATAAAAATTTTTGAAAAAAAAATTGAACCGACTTCACAGAACACAAACAGGAGAACCTTCTACACACTAAAAAGAGAAAAATAAGAATATAATTTGAAGTCGGTGCCAAGTGAATACGATTAGGTACCTATCAAAAAAAGAAATCGAGCGATAGCGTACCAGGATACAATTTTGCACCCAAGTTCTTTTGAATTTCTTAGATGTAAATGAATAGTTGGCACCGACTTCAAATTATATTCTTATTTTTCTCTTTTTAGTGTGTAGAAGGTTCTCCTGTTTGTGTTCTGTGAAGTCGGTTCAATTTTTTTTTCAAAAATTTTTATGTTTTTTACACATGTTGATGTTAGTGTCGATTTCATTGTTTCTTGAGTTCTTGATTCTTGTCATCATAGCACTATTGCCTCTAGCGGTCAACCATCCGCATTGTGAACGCACAGAATGTTGTCCTACCATAGCCAGTGTTGTAAAATTTAAATTATTTTTGTAGGATAGTTAAGGTGTTAGAACCTCCCAACATTTAGGAACTTGGTCTCGACCAAAACATATCTACTTAATTATGTAGACATTCTCTGTTAAAACACCTTTTTTGTCCACACTCTGGACTGCGTCCCTAATTTAACCCTTACTTATCTCTAAGCAACACTTAATAAGCAGGAATGGGTTAAGTTATCTAGCAGTTTACATACAAAATGACCGCTTACTTTGCGCCCAAGTTACCAGTTAATCGACACGCATTAAGTTACACTTAAGCTCATAAATATCTGCACAATCTATATCTTGGTATACAGCAACACCTATTTCATTGATAACAGAAGTATTATACGCTAATAATTAGTACGGAATTAATGTAGCAAGTGTTTTATGCAATAAACATTGTGAAGGTGGTTCTGAAGCGACAAGCTAATTATGGAACGGCGACGTGGTAATTGGGTGTGGGCTGGCTCGTTTTTGATGGAGGTTACGTAAATGATAGTGATAGAGATGAGGATTGTATGCAAGTTTTAGGATCAAGGATCAAACTAACTCAGCGAAATACCATAAGACCTACCTACGTATAAATTTAAGTGACGCTCTTAAAAAAATGATGGGTGACCCCGAACTGTCGCTTCTGTCCGTGCTACGCAGGTTCTTAAGTTTGTATGGTTCTTAGTTATTTATTCTTGATAATCTTTTCGGGGCAGTGCTACTTTCTAGCGCTGTCAGCACAGGTAGGTATAAGCACCTACAATAGAACAAATATAGGTAGGTAAGGTACCTACTTAATTTGGACTTTAAATTTATATAACCTATCCTATCTATCTCTCCAGGAACTTGAAGCTGAGAGTAGAAATCGCTCAATATTATTATAACGACATGCTATCCCGCAGTACACTCAGAGACAAAAACAACAATGGTTCATGAAGTCAAGAGGTAGGGTGGCCACGATGGCAGGGATCCAGGTAAGTTTTTTTTTAATATGCATGTAGGTTGTATGTACTCTTCCACAAACAAGAGCCAAGCTCTTATTGATTGATGAATGACGACAAATGAATATTGGCCCCCTAATAGACAGTTTGTCCCTGCTTGCCTGTTCAAGGGGGCTACCAATTGTTGACAATGATTGTACGTACCAGTCAGTTTCACCAATTGGTTGCCCCCCCTAATTGGGCGGTTTGAACGGGGGGTTACCAGTTGGTGACGCTGACCGCACATACGTTTTTACCAATGTATGGTCGCAAGGAGCCCAGTCATCTCTGGGAATCGCACTTATTACCGGGCACTCGAGCGCGGCTCTGAAACAGTGCTCCGATCAACACTCGCGCTGTCATATATAGTGATGCGAAACATCGATATATCAAAGGTTCCAGTTACAACTTAAACTAAAATATTTAAGAGAAACTGCAAAAACAATTTAGAATTTTACTTTGATATTTTGATGTAAATAAACGTAGTATAACGCGTTGAAGTCTTTTGTACGTACGTAAAACTCCCAATAATGATTCTTCTAAACCCAAAAAACATAATTTTAATAATCACGTTGATTAGCTGAATTTAATTGTATCAATGAAAAGTAACCATATAATATAAGATAAGTAGGTAATTTGATTTGAAGTCTGGAAGAAACGGGCTGATGTCTTTTCAGCTATGAAGTCTAAGCTTGCTAGTATAATAATCGATAAATATTGTCCCACCACTAGTCCAGTCGACTTTCCCATCCATGTAGTGCACTTGACTTGGTGAATTTTTAATGATCACTTCATAGTTCAAATAAAATAACAAAACCGAATGAATTGACATTGTTTTATAAGAATTCTATTGTATTGAATGAATTCTTGAGTTAAGAGGCAATAGGCATAGAAGAATCGTTAAAAAGAAAGTTGTTTTTTGTCTTTACAAAGTTATAAGGTGTGTCTATTTGTGTCTAAACTTTGACGAGTCACATTTTGTGCTGTTACAAGAAAAAAAAACATTGTTACCTTTTTTTATTTACTTTACTTTACATTTTCTCACTTCTCATAACAAATTTCAAACAAATGTATTAAATATAATTGTACAGTTCATATAAATCAAAGGTTTATAACCAATATCTTTAAATCTTCCTCAAAAGAGAATAAGTAGTCATCGTTTTGTCAAAAATGTTGAAACAAAATGTTATTATTATTGGTTTATTACACATTTGGTTCCAAAAAAAAACTACAACTTTTGCAATTTTTTAAAATAGTATTGTAATTTCTTTCTAAAAGATATAAAAACAACAATAACACCTAATGAGCCAACTTTATGGAACCACTTTTATGGAAATAGGTACCATTATGATAACAGTAGAAATCAAAACTAGGCAACCAATTAATACAGAAATACTATACAAGTGGTAGCTTCTGCTAGCGGTTTTGTTCAAACTTACAGACACAGCAAGCAAAATGGTGTTGACTAATTTTACCCACAAATACTTGATTTTGACTAAAAATAAGTAATTTTAGAAATGTCACTGTAGTTTAGTTAACTTTAATCAGTGCACAGCAGAATCGACGCCATTATATGATTAAAAATACTTATACATCATCTAATACTTACTACGAAAAGCAACATCAAAATTATGTTAAGATCTTATTTTTTAAGTAATTTAGGAAATCAGTAACATTTATAGCATAGCGGCTCAATTTATAGCATTCCTTTCAAACCTTAGTGGTTTTTTGATGCTATAGTTATCTAAGTATAAATATTTTGTAAAACTTCGTTCGATAAATAAATTAAAAAAAGTAGAGTTCTACTTATAATTAAACGAGATCGTATATTTCGAAGCAGACTCTTTTAAAACGTTCTCTGCAAATGTCTACGAAGGAAGGCACGTGCGATGTTGCGATGTTGCGTCATGAACGTAGACTTTTTTTTAAAAAAAACGTTGTCCCTTAGACCAAAGAGTGATACAATCTCTATCTATGATATTTCTGTCTCCTAGAGTGAATGGAGAAAAATAGGGCTTTAAAATACTCCTGAGACAAACGAAGAGTTATTCTAATGAGGTATTAATATTCAGAATGTCTGTGGCGTCGTCGCGTGCGCACTGCCCACGGTTGTAAACCAGAATATTTATTATTTATCAATCATAACATAACGTCTTATGGGCCTGATTAACATCAGTCATTAGGTCATCAGCACCGCGGGTCATAGTTTTTTTTAATTTTAATTTATTTATTTTATTTTTAGTTTAGATTGTGTTTATTACAATCAAATGTAAGCGAGAACTCGAGGGAAAGGGAGCCTCGATTGGTGCGGGGGAGTGTCCATTCAATAAGTAGTATTCATAGATAATCTCTGTAAATTATAATTTATCTGGGCGTGCCTCCGACGCTAATATAAAACTGTCAATGTTTCAGACTTAAGGTAATTTAGGGGACGTTAGTTCGCAGATGTTGTAAAATTAATGTATATTACGATGGATTATATTGAAGTTTTATGGGACTATCTGGCCTAGTGGGTAGAACAGCGACTTTTGATCAGAATCTAGTTTATTATGATTTACAGTTAGCGGCAAGTCCATGTACAATTTAGGATTTTTTTTTGATCATGGTAAATATTGAGATCACTGGTGGTCTAGTGGTAATGGCCCCGCCTTCCGATCTTAAAGTCGTGGGTTCAATTCCGGTCGTGCACCAATGAGTTTTTCTGCCGAATTTATGTGCACTATGCCAGTACTCTCAAACGGTGAAGGACAACATCGTGCACGGCATATCGTAGAACCTACAAAGTTCGAAAAACATGTGTCAAGTGCACGAAAGGAGCCTCTTTGAGGCGAATTATAATCCTGTCACCACACTGGTTGGAAAGAACTGGTGACACGACAAGAAGAAGAATTGATCCGTTTCAAATTCTTAGTTGAAAAGATTTAAACGCGCTCGCCCTGCTACGAAATTATCTATTTTATTCTGTGATAATCGCAAAAATACGACGAAACACTTCCAGAGTATGGTAGAAGTGCCTCGCTTTTGGCTTATCTTTGCTTACTGTTTGCACGGCCGGCATTTGAACCCACGACCTCTGGATGGAAAATTGAAGCACTACTTCACTCAACCAACACGGCTATAACCTAAAACATAACTTAAATCATGTTAAAATTTAAATAACATGAATAATTATTCATGTTAACTTCTTTGAAAATGGTTGTAGTAGGTATCTATATCTACACATCATTGTAACATAGATTCACAAACACAGATGGACGGGCGCGGGTCAAGGCGCGCCAATCATCCGCTTCGCCATTATGGATTACATTTTACACCACAATAAAACCCGTATTACCATTATATTACTAGGTTATTACTCTGCCCAAGGATATGTATGCTTTTGAAAGCTAAATTTAATACTTGTGGCAAATCCCACGGGATCTGAAATTCATTAGAAATTAAAATCGAAGATTCCAGCATGTCTCATTAGTTTTCTAAACTTATTCATTTCATTATTAAATAAATAAATCTACTTGATGCTATTGCCACAATCAAAAACTCTATTTGAATATCGAACACCTATCTATTATTTTTTAAATTTCCAACATCATTAGATTATGTTTAAATTTCGAACATCACAGCCAATATTTTAAATCGAACCTCGTCTAGCCAATATCGTTTAGTTGTCGCGACGTTCAGAATGTAAGCACATAAACCTCATTTGACGGCGTTTAGACTCGTGCGCACGGTAATGCGTTTATCATCGAACGCATATCTTACGGCTCGTTAGTTCCAGATCGGGCGTAGAATGAAAATTTGTAGATAGATGGATCAGTCGGGCGAGAGCACCGTATCCTGGTAGTTACGTGTTAAAAAGCTTACTCTCTGAGTAAATATTTGATAGTTTTCAAGTTAGAGTTTTCCTTTTTATATAGGTTTTAATACTTAGGTTATCACAAAACTTGCGACATTACCGACTAAGCTTGTTTTAAATGTCTAAAGCAAGTTTCTAAAGGTAACGTTGATTTTAGAGTTATTTACAAATAACTGGCACTCTTGAGTGTTATAATTTTAATTAGGTATTATTTATTTTAGATGAAAAAAAATCGGTTGACAATGACAGATATTTCAATGAACATTCATAATAACCCTTCAGTCGACAGTCGGGTAAAAACAAACAGTCATAGAATTTTCTTATTTTAAGTCGGTTAAAGGCACTTTCATACTATCTATAATCTACAAAAGTGCTATAAAAATGTAATATTAATATCATAAACGCCAGGAGGTCCACTAATTGTAGATGACATGCAAACACTAATGGCTGCTATGAAGTATGGGTGAGTTTATGGCATTTGGTATTCTTTAAGATTATTATAACCAAATAGAGATAATATTGGCTATAAGTAAGAAAAAAAGTAAAAAGTTGGCTATGGTAAGGTGTGATGAAACTTCTACCCAAAATCTAATCTGGTGCATTTGAGAGATAGTTATGCTAATACATGTCATATTAGTAATAGTAGGTAAGGTCTAAGAGTGATTTAGTGTAAAAATCCCCTTAAATTAGTGGCTATTTCGTAAAATTTAATCACTCAAAATTCTTTAACACGGTAGTGCGTTTCTTGCAATAATTTTGAAAATATTTGATATGATTCACAATTACACATTTTTTTTTTTTACAGTTTTTTATAAAGTTTCATCGTATCTATGGCCCTTATTAATGGTGTAAAGTTACGCCAGGTTTGAACTCCAAAAATTGTATGGTTACTCCTAAGTTACACTCGGCGTAACTTTACACCGCGTTTATTAATAAGGGCCTATGTGTGTTCGATGGTACCTTATAAAACTCTACTTCGTATAAGTTATTTTTACGAGCAGTTCATTTGTCATTTTATTTAATCCAAAACGCCTTACTCGTCCGTTATCGTCCATAAATATAAATAAATTGATTATACTGAGTTTATCTCCATAAGCCATATTATCTTACATAATATACACTGTATTGTTACTGTACACAAACAAAATTATATAAACACCTTATGTAGCTCTTATTTGTATGTCACATAAGGTTCATTATTACGTTTGATTGAAGAAAAGAAATCAGTAGCTCTAACTGAATATGATACTGAATGGTTTTGATACATGCAGTGTATTAAGATACTTTTGACAGATGCGTTATGATAACTATAAAAGTTGCCTAGATCTCTTTGAATACCGAGGTGTTGGAAGAAGTGTAGATAAAGAGAGTGTTGGTGTTTCTACACCTACTTTTTGAAACGAGTTTGCATAACTGGTTTTAGTAAATAAATGCTTTCTGACTTAACTTTTTCTTTGCGTCATCTAACTGACGTGGATGGGAATCAAACTCACGCCCTATGCCAGTTTAGTATGGCTAGTCAATCGTGACCCTATTTGAACATTTTTCTGATTTGTTGATATCATTATATTTGAGTGGCGGGTATTTATCACGTTCCTACTCGTATTTGTTATAAGTTTTTCGATGACAATTATAAGAGTAATAAGTACTTACATAAAAAAGTTCGTTACCCAGTTACCCTATTTATGTTTACTGTCAAAAGCAGCCTCTCCTAACACCATATACATACAATAATTTATGTAAAGTCTGGGTGACACCCGTTACGAATAGGATCGCTGTTAAACGCCGTATGGAGTTCTCCCGATGCGGCTGTACGCGGATTAGGTGGTTACTCAGTGTTGAGTTACTGTTCACTGTAAAAAACTTAGGCCTTTACATCTATATTAGATGATTTATACAGCGTCAGGAGGCAACCTATGCCTACATTTAACGGGACGCTGTAATGCCTGAGACATTGTTTGAGATTTAATAGGCTTGCCCAGCACCTAAACCATCCTCTCAGCTTAATCAGCCGCCCACAGGAAAGACGACGTCAATACGTGTGGAGCTGACTTAGCTGCGGGTTTCCTCACGATGTTTTCCTTCACCGTTAAGAGCTCGTGTTATAGCGCATATAAATTTTACGAAACGAGAAATCCATTGATGCCGGGATTTGAACCCACGACCACGATTGAAAGTCGAGGCACAACCCCATTCGACCAATACGGCTACACTATGGTTCACTGTAACATTACAGTAATCCACATGGATTACTTTGATGGTGGTGGTTTCGTTTAATCAATTAGAAAACTATATTTTTATAGTGACATGCTTATGGATCAGTTAAAATAAAGGATCAGTTGAAATTGATTTATTATTCTTCTTCTTCTTTTTCTTATCGTGTCACCAGTTCTTTAGAATAGAATAGAATAGAATAAAGTTTTATTTTCTCCACATCATATACTCGTACAACAGTTACAATAGGTACTTAAATCTACATAATTTTATGTGGGTGAGAATACGGCTACCTCTCAGCATTTGCTCCAACAGCTCGAGAGTGTTGGAGCGCTGGTTTTCAGTGGCACCATATCTATCTTTCGAACTAGTGTGGTGAAAGGATTTTAAGTGCGCCTCAGAGGCTCCTTTCGTGCACTTGACACATCCTTTCGAACTTTTTAGGTTCTACGACATGATTGATTATTAAAATAATTAGTTACATTATTTAAAATAACATTATTTAACAATTGAATTTACTACAAGACGTGTATACTTAGAGAACAAAAAAAAAATAGTAAAGTATAACGTATTTTTTGGGTGTTATTATAATGTTTTTTACTCCTTGGACAACATCAAGCGATTTCTCTAGATCTGATAACGCCAAATCTGGTGTGGGTTCAATTCTAGCACCAGTAGGTACCTACTACCTACCAGAGCACTCTTAAAGTAACTTTGACCCCCGCCGCTTGACCGCCTTACCATAAAGATTGAGGACCTAACACCATGTTCCCACAACAATTTATCTATATAATGCCTGTGTTGTGGCGGGTTGTATGGCACATTAAAAGAATGTTGGAAAAAAAAGCATGATTCTGACATTGCGATTCACAATACATACAAATATTGAACCGAAAATTGAAAGAAAAAAAAGTACGTGAGTGTCGTAGAACACGCGGTTGGAACGGAGTTTCAACTTTGATATTTGGCATTTTGTAAAATAAATTATTGTCATCCTAGAAACGCTCTTCCGTACTAACAATGTAACAATCTATTGACTGTTTTGCGACTGCGCACTACGCACTGTGAAGATTTGACATACCTATACATGTGTCGTGACGCAAAAATCGACACTTTTTTCGTTTAGACCCCATCCGATACCGTTCCTAAAACCCACAAAGAATGGTTGTGGATACCGAAGTTTAATTATTGTAGGTATTAAGGTAAGTATTTTTTTTAATAAAGTGATTATTAGGAATACATAGTTAAAATGTGACTATCATAGGTACAAGCTCTAATAATCGCGCGGGCGACAAACAATTGAAATGGAATTAGAAGAATTCTTCTTTTCTAGTTCTTTTGGACCTGTGTGGTGAAAGGATTATCATGTAGCATTGAAACAGATAAATAAATCTTTTAATGTGCCATATCATCAGCCGAATTGGACCTATATGTCTCATACAATACCGCCCACGCGTTTATAAAATACTCTAATCTTTGACATGGAAATTCAATTTTTACATCGCTTATTGAATGGAAGCGGCGCATCGTTAAACTACTGTGTTTCAGGTCATTGTCGTATTTTGTCAGCGGTTTTTTTATAGGCATGGTCACTGAGCAACTTGCCAGTAGCCATTTAGACCTTTGACCTAAACCATAGACTAACACATATAAACTTCATGAGTGTTAGTCTATCTATGGAAGTATTAGTCTATTGCTTGGGAAAGAGGCTCTTGTTGTGAACGAATAGCAGACCCGAAATATTCTCCTACCTATTTATAAAGGTAACGAAAATATAATTATACTTAGGCACTGAAAAAAACTGTGCGTATGAAAACAAAACATATTATGAGACGTTTGTGTTGTGGAGAAATCGAGCCACGAGTGACCACCAATAAATCTTTCACTTCATCCACGTGCCTTTCATTCAAGAACAATGAATTAGTTGTAGCGAAGTAGATTTACATTTTATTACTAGAGACAGACCGTCAAGGCGTCAAGTTGTAAAACAAGAGTGCCCTAACCCAATCTGTGACTTGTATCATTAGCGAACCGATAGATTTACAATAGCATTAAGTTTTCTGAAACTCACTTAGAAACCAACTAAACATACCTCTAGACCCCACAAAACACACGTAAAAATAACCCCTATGAACCTCAAAATAAGGTGTATAGTTTTTTTTTGTCTACGGTCAAGTTATATTGGTTTTATACCGCCACCCAGGGCGCTTAGGCTCTATAAATGAGTACAATTTACAACGTTCTTAAGTTGAAGTTGAAAAGTTGGGTTTGTTATGTGAACTCGGGATAATGGCGTAGATAGAAAAATGTGCGAGGAAATATTAAGGGTTTTGTGTAAGTAGATAAGGTTGGAAATATATCGTGGTGCACCGATAATAATGACTGTATACCTTAGCACGATGGACACCCAGTGAATAAGGCATAGTCAACGTAAAGAAATATATATAAGAAATATGCATAAGTTTACCAAGAATCATACTTTTTCTCGTATGGTATTTTTTCGTTAAATGTTGATGAATGGTTAATAATAGGTATTGAAAAAACAGGACCACCACTGTACCCCCAAAGTGTAGTTCACATTATTTCATTGATGTCGATGGGTTTGTAACTGGAATGTATATTGTCATCTTTTACAAATCTAGGCATAATACCAGCTAATTAGGTATGTGTTAGTAGGCACATGCCTCTGACTTATAAAATAACTCTTAAAAACTTTAAATTCTAGAATGCTTAAAAATTCAAGAACAATAATACCTACTAAGTATATAATATAATCCAACCAAAGTACCTACTTACTGATACTGATAAAATACCGATTGTTTTATAGCCTATCCATAGTTAGAAGGATCGATTGATAATCAACATTTCCATAAACAATATCAGCTATAAAGGCCAACATAATTCATAGACTGCACGGCACTAAACCAGAGTACTAATTTTATAAGCTCTGACTAAAATACGAGGCTACTTAATGTAGATTGTGAGTAATAAAATATTCTGAAATATGTAGCCCCATTCACACAGCAAGCAGTGGCCTAGACAAAAACCACAATAACATGTTTTCCGAGACGAATGGATAACATCCCTCGCATTCGCCTGCGGGGAGGGGAAGTGTTTTGTGAAGATGTCAACGTCAAATGTGACAATTTTGTTTGGTCTGGAAGTGTATTTTGGTATTTTTATTTTAGAATTTAGACTGTGGAATGAAGTGGACTAAATCTTCTTCGTCAGAACTCATTTTTTAAATGAAACAAAAACCATAGAGAAAATACACAAAAACAATAACAACAATTAATTAGGCGCTGCGGACGGGCGGTTTACGTTTTAATAATATGTTTTCATATACAATGTGCGCTGCGGACCCAGCTATAGAAGAAATCCCATCCCACTAATATAATAAAGCTGAAAGTTTGTGAGTGTGTTTAGATGTTTGTATGTTTGTGTTGCAATCACGCCTAAATAATAGGCGTAGATAGTGACCTGGAATAGCATATAAGCTAATCAAAAGGTTGGTACCACGCGGGCACAGCCACGCGCATTAGCTAGTTACTAATAAACAGTGACATGAAAAGCGCTATGATTGACGTTCGTAAAGAAAGACGTGCGTCTGTGAAACGTATTTATTGCCCCTAAAAGACACTCAATATTTAGATCTTTACATCAATACTAGATGATATACAGCTTCAGGAGTCAGTCTATGCCTACACTTAACGGGACGTTGTGGCATTGTTTGATATATATTTTCACCCACATAAAATTGTATAGATTTAAGTACCTATTTTGTAACTGTGTATATGTGGAGAAAATAAAACTTTATTCTATTCTATTCTATTCTATTCTATATATTGAGAACATTTCGAGCATCAAGTGTCTACTAAAAGAGAATTTAAGGTGCGTTTCCACGATGCGATTTTTCGTAGGATTTACTAATGGGGCATTTACACGACACGGTCTGAGCTCGTACGATTTAGCATCGCGTGCCAATTTTTCACGTGTAAACGCTCATCGTATGCGATTTCTCCTAGTTAGCGCGATGCTAGTCGGCACGTTCAATGGGCGGGGCTTAGCAAATTGTACGAAAAATTGCATCGTGTAAATGCACCTTTAGCCCCACCCATTGAACGTGCCTACGAGTGTCGCGCTAAATATGACAAATCGCATACGGTGAGCGTTTACACGTGTAAAATTGCCGTGCGATGCTAAATCGTATCTGTTGATACCGCATCGAGAATTTCAACCGAAAATTGAAGTCCGATACGATCAATTTTATTCCAACGTGTATCGGATCATCGGATGCTAAAAGACTAGTAAAGTGTAACTCTCGCTCGGCCGCTAAATAGCATCGGTTTAGCAGAACGAGCTAAAAATTGCACCGCATAGATGTTCTTTTACCCAAAAAATCGCAGAATGCCCTGCTTTTCGTGAAATAGATCTATAAATCTTCTAGTAAGGGCTTTTTTGATAAAATACGAAGATTTACGATAACTTCAAGGAGATAGGGCACGTAATGGACTGTAAATACTCGGTAATGAAACGTTGGTAGCTCTACAATGTCGCTCATACAATGTTACGACAAATATATATTTATTTTAATAAATGACACAACTTTTCGTGCAAATATCTACATTAACTTAAATCAACAACATTTACATAACTTTAAAATGCGTTTTAAGAAAGTGTTTGGTAGGTACCTAAGTATAATATATCTGGTTTTATAATACCTAATATTTTGTGTAATAATTACGTTTTAATACTAAAAAGAAAACCGACTTCAATGTTTGACTCGAAACGCGGTGTGACTCAGGGCGTCAAGCTGTCGATTCGATTTCTATTTGTGACATGGAGGGAAGGTGTTTAGAGTTTTACGGGGAAACTATCAATCCCTCAGGAATAAAATGTATATGGAACCACCTCTGGAGTATACACTTTCAAACATAAAAAGAATTTTGCAAATCGGTCAACAAATGGCGGAACAATCGCGTAACAAGATAAAAAAAAAAAAAAAAAAAAACATACAGACGACTTGAGAACCTCCTCCTTTTTTAATAATTTTTTTTTTTCTGTCCGAATTTGTTAATATTTATCCTGTCCATCCAAAGGTTACCTGGAAGAGATCGCTTTTAGCGATAAGGTCGCCCATTGTACTATATTTTTGCATGTTTGTTTTTTTATTTGTGTTATTTTTATGCTGTACAATAAAGTTGTATTCTATTCTATTATTTTTTGAAGTCGGTTGATTATAGGTAGATTATAATTATAATAGAACTTACTACGATATTGTCTATCGTGCCTTGAGGATACACTAGTGATCTCTTGTTTATTTTAAGGGGACTACAAAGTTTGTCCTTTGCGCAAAACTTCAAGGTTTTTATTAAGTTGTAAATTATTGAGCAACTCATAATAAAGCATTGCTGATACATCGTTTTGGGATCAAAATGTCGTAAAAACTGTCCTTTTAAAACGACCTTGAGAGATTTGAATTAAGTTATTATTTACTTTGTCAATAAACGAGATAATGATAACATTGAGTATAATTTAATTTGTTAAACCTTTGTATGAATTTAAATATTTATATTGAGCGCTTAATTTTATTATTATATTTTGTTTATTACACGTTATTTTGTTTGTTTGTTATTAAAATTGATGACTGGAGACACGAGGATTTACATATGATTATTTGCTCACATATAGTACCTAAATGGTTAGGTTGCCTACACTAGTAATGAAGTAACTTTCATTTAGAAGGTAATCTACTTTTTTATATAAATAAGAAATAATGCCTACATTTCACATCACAAAACGGGTTAAGAATAACTACGTATTCATCATTTTTTATCTTCGCTTTTATCTTTTATATTCGATTGTGACGACACGGGTTCTGTGGCCGAATGATAAGGCACTCCGGCTTTAGATGGATCGTCTGATCGTTGCGGGTTCGAATCCCGTCACAATCGAAAATTTTGATGACTTTTCATTTCTCAATGTGGTTGAACCTAAGTGTGGTTGAACACTATAAAAATATAAATTTAAAGAACATATATTTTCTATATCTGTCGACATAATTCAAAAGTCTGTCAGCTGAGTGCTAATCAGTTGATTAGTTCGTTTATTTGTGTTGTTTAGTGCAATGTTAAAATGAAGAACGACGAGACTAAGGTCACCCAGGTACCTATTGGCTAAAATCTTTTTAATATTTAGTTCCCAAGGAATAAGCCCCTAGCCTCTTGAATTTCCAAATTAAACCTAGGTGCCCACATACCTAGTAGTAGTAGAATAAAAGTTGCTTAAACTCGAAATAGTGAATCAAAAAATTAATGTCACTGTTATTATGCATAAAAAAATATAATTGTGGTAATTTACAACTGATAACCTATTTATTCAAATAAATATATTAACACGTCTTCTAATAAGGTAATTCAAAAATAATGAAAATAGACATCTTCATTAAAAACCATCGCCACAGGAAATCATAATTTCATGCACCATTAGTCCATTATATGGCAACACTTTATGAGTATTGCCAGCACATTAAAGTATCAATACCCAAACAAAGTGTAAACTGACTTTAACTGACTGCCAGTCGTTTGTATAATTACCATTCGAAGGCAATATGGTAACTGTAAAAACAAACACCCAAATTGAATTAATGTTTTATTACGACTCAGATATGACTTATAGGACAAGAAAATAGGTACAATGTACCTACTATGTACTTGCATAATGTATGTATCGTTCTTAAACGATCGTCAAAATTAAGCTACGCGCGCGGTCACAGAATGGATCCGTGACAGTCACCCACAGTTGCCATATCGAAGCCTTCAAGCGGCCTACAAACTCCGTCGCCAGAATTGACCACGAACTTACCATTTAATGAAATGTTCTTATAGTGTATCTAAGCCTTAGAGATCTTAGCACACTGATGTCACCACTGACCATAAAACTAATTAGAGCTGACATGGCAATTCCAGTTTATTGCAGCGCCGCCTCTATTGATCTTGTCCACAATAAACATTTGGTCATATTGTTTTATGAAAAGTGGCGTAAAATTGGTTTATTAGAAGATTGTATTGTTGTTACCTACGTGTTATTTATATATCGAGGATGATAATAGATGGGTGGCCTATTTTGAACACGTTAAATTGCTTTGATGTACCTACCTAGACCTACTACTGGTTAAAGGATTTAAATGAATGAAGAAGATTAATTTCATTTTATTTTTCTCAACTGGCAATGCCTAGAAATATTTTGAGAAACCAAATAGTAGTTACTTATTTTACTCAAGTCACACTGTTTGGAACGATAAAAACCTTCCTTTTAAAAAACGCAATAAAATATCAATTTGATGTCATCGACTGTAATCTGTCGGTTTCATATCTGTGGTGTCACGACAAGATGTCGTCGGTGTCAAAGTTCGACACAAATCGTCACCATTTCGGATTAGCCTCCGATGGAATGCCGACATAACTTGGTCCTAGTAATAAACTTAAAAGAATTTATGTCGCAGGTAGTCAGTCTGAATAGAGAACATTCTTTGAAGCCGACTTTAAAAAAGGAGGCACCTAATCATTCGTCATGTTTAAGTTGTATAATGAATTACGTTATTTTATGAACCGATTTAAAAAACATTATCAACACTAATGACATGACATGATCATGTTTCGTGTGGCCCCCCACTAGAACACGGTAGGTACATATTAAGGTCTAAGAGGATGAAAGAAGCTTTCTTTCATCCTCTTAGACCTTAATATGTCACCAAACAGTGATATTGCCCATTCATCATCATCGGCTCTAAATGTCACTATGGGCATGCCCACAACCTTAATTGACCGAGCGAGCGAGCGTGTCTCAGTTTCGAGATTGGGCAAAAAATGCATTTTGATGACTAGTTCACCTACCTAGTGTTCACCTCACGGTTTTGCCCACGTGAAACTACGAGTACCTATACACAGTACAAAATCCTCGTCAGGGCATCATCTATTTGTAATTTACATCTCATTTGGCGCCACTGAAAACCAGCGCTCCAACACTCTCGAGCTGTTGGAGCAAATGCTGAGGGGTAGCCGTATTTTCACCCACATAAAATTGTGTAGATTTAAGTACCTATTGTATAACTGTTGTATATGATGTGGAGAAAATAAAACTTTATTCTATTCTATTCTATTCTATTCTATTCATTTGTAGGAATGCACTATAATAGCTAGGTACCTACATACAGATCATGAGCGAGTTCATGTTCCGACTCGCACTTTGTCGATTTTCCCGTGTGCCCACAACCTTTTTTGAGAGCTGGATCCGCGCCTGATTGCTGGACATTACCCTCTATATTATCCCGAATCTTAACACCAATAAACTATTTTATCATATTTATATAACGTAAACAGCATGTGTTAATCGTACACTACTATCTAAGGAATCCCTGCATTAAATCTCTGAGATTGGTTATAGCGCGGGAAATCCGAAAATGTCACTTTAAATAATCGTGTTCATTAGTAAACATTTAAAACACGCATTAGAAACGCTGGGTGCCGGCGCCCTACCGATCACAATCTTCAACTATATAAGAGGACTTCACTTTCGTCTGACTGAAACATTCACTCAGCTTAAGATTTTCAGGCAAAGGTTGCGGAATTGTATCAGTATACTCAGTAATGTGGTTTAAAAACAGAAATCACTTATAATTTTTTAAAGTTAAAGTGACCACACTTAGTATTTCATTGCGAAAATCTTATCATAATTTTCGAAATTTTTGATTGGAATTGAAAATTTTGATAAGATTTCATTTAATTTGTGGTTCTGGTGTTATTGAAATTAGAAAAACTATAAAATAATCATTCGTTTAAGAAGATAATAAAATTAACATCTATGCTACTAAAAAGTGAAGCTTTCCCTCCTGACAAGCACAACAGTCTGAACAGATGATGATGTATAAATTCAAAATTTCTTGTAGGTATACGATTATTTTGTCAATTAGAAATTTTTACTTTTTACTTCTCTTTACTTTAAAACTTGCTTTATAATAAATTAATGAGTTTAAAAGAACTATATTCACAAACCAAGCCATAGGCGTAGCGTAGTCTCAATACGGTTGTCCTTATCTGCCCCTTGCTAAATAGGGAAGAGGGAGCGAGATACAGGCGCTCGAATAAGGAACACAGGTGAGACTGATTGTATCGACTGACGCGCCCTTAACACTAGTTATTGCCTTCACTATTATACACATTCCTCTTTCCCTTTAAAAAAAGATTTCCACTTACAATACGCACAATCGTTCTTTAGCTCTCTGAAGTAGTTGTGCAGAACCCATTTTTGATGACACCTAAAATCGTGCTATCTCGCTTACTCTACCAAACCTGCGCAATCGTCTGTTGCAGCTAACTTCAGAGAGCTAAAGATCCGTTGTGCGGAGTTGTACTTACTATACGATCTTGATCATAATTCTTGCATCATTAACATTTTCAGGATACTAATATCAGAATTGAAATAATGCTGAATACAAATGATACAAACGAGCTTTTTCCCCATTTTAGCCAAGTGAAATGGAACATAATTTGTTCCATTTCACTTGGCGTTAAAAAGGCATTGAAATAAAAAAACTTGTATGAAGAATGTATTAATGAGAGTAAATGAGGCATGATTTGTGATAGGATATTAGCAAGTGAAAATCTGTGGTCTATCTGTCTATCCCTGTCGGTAAGTCTTGACTTACTGAACTACCATTTAAATTCAAAAACTTTTATATACTTACCTACTTACCTACATATAAAAAAATTCTATTCAAGCATTTCAAGTTGTTACTAAAAGTAGAATAGCCTTGACCAAAACTGATGCTAAGGGCACGGTACCTACTAATTAAGAGGGCAAACTCCTAGCATTAACTAAGCGGAGCGAGATGTCTACACAATAAAGACGTACTCGAACACTCGACCAATAATCGATTCCTAGTTATCGATTAGTATTCAAATCGTTGTGAACGCCTATAATCGATTTAATTTATTTACCGCTAGTCCACAGGCATCTCCTATGGAAACTTATGAAATCTATACAGGAATTATATTTTTAGGCAGGGTTTCATTATTTTTAAATAAAAGTAGCTGTAAGTACCTACCTACCCTAGTTGGTCAAAAGTTTTTCCTTCTTTTATAGTACTAACTAGCTATCGCCCGCGGTTTCGCTCGCGTGTAACTAACATTTTAGCAGCCTATTAAATCCAAGCCATGAACTACGATTTTCATCCATAGTGTCAAACCACACTGGACGCTACTTGGGTCGCGTAATTGAATAGTATTTGCAAGAAGTGTCCTGAAAACGACTCTTTTGAATCTTTAGCACTATAGAGATTCACAAGTAATTTTTATCAACACAACAGAACCAATCTCTTGAAATATTTTATTGAAGCGACTCCGAGAGTCATATGATAACGATTCAAAAGATTCGTTTAAAGGAAGTAGTCTGCAATCGCTATTCAAATAACGCGACGCAAGATGCGCCTAGTCTATTCCGGCACTAAATTGCAAACTCACAAAATGTTCAGTTTTGTTGTATCTGTAAAGCCGGGTCTCTTGCGACACTGTTTTTGTGATAACACCACCTACATCCAACATCTAACAAAATATGGGCCTTACTTTTTTTTATGCAAAATTTTATCCAAGGCAGAGGGAAAACACGTTTTGTTATTTTTGGTCGGAGGAGAGTAGGAAAGGATGGAATAGGATCATTATCCTATCCCATCCTTAATCCTTACCATTGTAAGCTTTTAAAAATGGAATTCTTGGTGACTGTACTCCTTAGGTGTTGTTAATTTAATTGTTCATAAATAAATACCAGATAACTGTTTTTTTTTTTTTTTTTTTTTTTTTTTTTTTTTTTTATGGAAGAGGGGGCAAACGAGCCAGTGGCACACCTGATGGTAAGTGATTACCACCGCCCACAGACAACTGCAGCATCAAGAAGCACTGCAGATGCGTTGCCGGCCTTTGAGGTAGGAATAGGCTCTTTTCTTGAAGGTGCCTACATATATACTTTTTGTTTGTAAATACATACATATTATACATAGAAACACCCAGACCCGAGACAAATATCTGTAGGTCATACAAACATTTGTCCCGCGGCGGGGATAGAACCCGCAACCTTCTGCGTCGCAAGCGGACCTTCGCCCACTGCGCCACAGAGGTCGTCATGTGACAGTACATTTGTGACGTTCCGTCGATTATCGTCCCAATCAAAACGTTTCATAATTGGTCACAGTTGACATTTATTTTGTTCAATTACTTATTTAATAAAAAAAAAAAATATATGAGTTTTCTGTGTAGGAAATAATTGAGTTTTCTCTTCGGTCCGTCTTTTATGGCTACATTACTGGAGAGAACGTGTAAATATGAGTATGATCACGCGTCCACAAATTCCGCAATAGTAAAAACTACTTACAACGTTTTTTTTTACTAGATCAATTTTTTTTTATTCTGGTAAGCTGTGTCCCCATATTAATGTAAGTTAATCATCTATTCAATAAAATCATTTAAAGATAACTTTGACGTCTTAAAATTAGGTGGTTGATACTGACTACTTTCTTTCGCGACCGTTTTTGACATAATCTCTAAATATAAATAATATCTCTAAGTTTGTACAAAAACAATGCCTCGTGTTAAGATATAAATAAGGGTGCTTCTTGTTTCATCCCAAAATGTGTTATCATAATAGATATTTAATAATTCTACGTTCACTCCGGTAAAACCTTAAGTGATCGAGTCGAAAGTGTCAGAAAGGTAATAAAATGACTTAAAAATTGCAATTTCACCGAATAAAGACAACAATCAAATTAATGACACCTAAGCTTAATCTTTGTCTAAGAAAAACTATTAAATCCGCCGCGCTTGGCTTTGAAAACTAGTGATGTCACACCCAGGAGGCTGGTCGCAGCTTTTGTAAATAAGTACCTACCTTTAACCTACTTTGTGAGCCGTGTTGGTCGAATGGGGTTGTGCCTCGACTTTCAATCCGAATGTCGTGGGTTCATCCTGGCCGTGCATCAATGTATTTTTAGTTTCGTAAAATTTATGTGCACTTTAACACGAGCTCTTAACGGTGAAGGAAAACATCGTGAGGGTTTCCTCACGATGTCACGATGCGGGTTTCCGCAGCTTAGTAAGCTAAGCTCCACACGTATTGACGTCGTCTCTCCTGTGGGCGGCTGATTAAGCTGAGAAGGATGGTTTAGGTGCTGGGCAAGTATTCATCTCAAACAATGTCCCAGGCACTACAGCGTCCCGTTGAGTGTAGGCATGGATCCTGACGCTGTATAAATCATCTAATATATAGATGTTAAGGCCTAAGTTTTATACCTTAAAATTAATAATCATAATAAATTAATAATTTTGCCACAATTTTCTTTTAAGGTTGAAGTCAAATGCAATTTAGCTATTCGAAAAATAGTAGAAATGACGGCCGTTATATTACAACAGTGTCCGGTTCTCAGATTAGCCCCGCTAACCGCACTAATTGTCGATAATGCTCATATCCCGATTCGGATGTCTTGATACTTGCGATACAGACAAGTCGAGTGACTCGGTGGTCCGTGAGTTGCTAATTGAAACATTCCTGTGATTTCCTTCGTACTTAATGGAAGAGAGAAGTTGAGTGAGTGTTCCAAAGATTTTGGTTCAAATTCCACCCGGGATCAAAAGAATTGCATTTCAAAAAATGTATACCTACATGTGAGCTTTAGACTGTGAAGGAAATATCGGTAGGAAACGAATTAAGTAGTATTTATCCTAAACAGAGCCTTCATTATGTACCTATTGTTGTTGTTGTTTCTAGCCCACACTGTCCCACGGCTGGGAAAATGCCTCCCCTCGAGTTTTCTAGCTTTTTCGGTCCAACTTTATTGCCTGCCACTGATAATACTTAGCTCGTCGCACCATCTCCTTTCTGTCGATAGAAATCTAAGTTATATGGTAAAGTTCAGCATTATTTATTTATTTATACCAGGGAAAACGTTATACCACGTTTATTTAGACCGTTAGTGTTAATAATAAATAATGCTGGACATTTTCACACAGCATCATCATGCCATCATAGCCCCAAACTAAGCAAAGCGTGTACTATGGGAACCAGATAACTGATATACTACTTATATATTTTTTGTTTGTATATACATAGGTACATATTGTACATAGAAACACCCAGACCCGAGACAAATATCTGTAGGTTATACAAACATTTGTTACGCGGCGGAAATCGAACCCGCAACCTTCTGCGTCGTAGGCGGACCTTCGCCCACTGCGCTACAGAGATCGTCAAGGTGTTAGCACGCATGTGTTTGTTTCAAAGTTTGTTTAGTTCTCCTCAAATAGATCGCGTGACAGAAAGCCGATAGATATCGATTAGAGAATCGATTCGATCCGCTCTCGGTCCGATACTGAGCTGTTGCTTATTCTGTGAATGTGTGGACACAGATAAATGCTTCGATTGTATCGGACAATTATCGATTACTATTACCAACATTGCTTGAAAAGTTAGGGTTGGCGCATTGTTTATAGTTTTATTTTTAATGGCAATAATACCAACAATTTATTTACAGAAATAAGTACCTACTTACATAATTATTCATAGGTAAGTATAACACAATTAACTGGAACCCATTAAGTCATTGAATCTAAGTATCGTTAAATTCAAAAATGTTAAAGCTTTGTTGTACCTAATTGTGTGTAATGTGGGTTGGGTACCTATTTGTTTTTTTTTCAATTTAAGTATTTAAAATATTTCAAGATTAAGATAAGCTAGATAAGATGACCTCATTCTAGAAATTTCAAGGTTATGAAAGTTATTTCTATTGACTTTGAAACTCAACTATTGTTTGTGACAGCCCTGGCACAGAACAAATAGAGATTTCCTTCCCGAACGTGTTTCACGGCGCTCTTAATAAAAATTTACCATTTCCTGAGTGACGAATCGATTTAGCGTAGCGGTTTGATTTCGATCCTAATGGAACCGAATAAATATTTAATTATCGATGTTTATGGACAACATTATGACGTGACGGAACTAATAATTATTTTAATTTGAATACAATAATATCTGACCGTGTCAAACGTAACCATTGATGCCTTAAATAGTTTTTTTTGTAATACCTACTTTTTGTGCTTACATATCCGATCATTAAAAACATGCAAATATCCGAGCAGATTAATAAATTATCAAATACATTCCTTCGGCGTAATAATATATTTTACGCATTTTATATCGATGCTCATGTTACAAAAACCACAAAATAAAATGTGTGAATATATTGTGAAAGTTATCGATCAAAATTATCGATAAAGCTGTAGCGTGTGAATTCGATATTCTTATTTTGAAAAAATGAGTCCGATAGGCGTTGCTCGGCGCACATCGCACGGGCTAATGTAAACCTAATAACTGTTATTAAACAACCTATTATTACGTTATTTTGTCGATTAGGCATGTACATTTTATCGATATGTTATACACAACACTTCAAGCACATTTTTCAAGCAGTAAAACACACGCGCTACACATTCCTGATATCACACCATAAACTTAACAGTCTTTAAATTACTCGATAACAGTTAATTATTTATTGATATCATTATCATCGAATAGTTTATCGATATTTTATCGACAGCAGGCCCATCAATCACGTCCGCATGCGAGATGAAGACATTACCCCCAATAATAACACCTTAACTTGAGACGAGCCGCATTTATTAGATCAATAGCTTTAGAATACTTTAAATATAATGCAAAACGGTTTATTATTGTATAATTATTGCTATACGTTTTAATAGCGGGGATCAATTGGAGTAGATGGCTAATCGATCACGGCGTGACGATTCGGGTTGTTTGAAATCGATTTTTTCACTCGATTGTAAAGCTCGGGTTAATGGGTCGGTTTATCGCGTGATCTCAGGGTTAATGAGATTTTAGAGTGGGTTTGTGAATAATAAAAGCAAGTGGAAAAATATGTTACCTTTTGTTACGTTGTGTTACATTACCTACAGTGAAAGATTTAAAAACGCGAAGGAAAACGAAAACTTCTATCTACACTACACAATCTACATTATTATTACATAATGTGTAGATTAAATTCAAATCATTTATTGCGAAATATTAATAAACAAATCAATGGCATCTCAACCTCTTTATTACCTATGTGCTACTAACAATTTAATGTAGAAGAGATTATTAAAAATGTTCATATTTTGCTAATCTTTAGCTCGGCTAAATACAATGTTTAAAAACTTAAGCTTTTACATCTACTCGTATATTACTTAGATGATTTATGCAGCGCAACTTATGCCTACATTTAACGGGACGCTGGTGTGCCTGGGACATTGTTTGAGATGTAATAGGCTTGCCCAGCACCTAAACCATCCTCTCAGCTTAATCAACCGCCCACAGGAAAGACGACGTCAATACTTGTGGAGCTTACAAAGCTGCGGGTTTCCTCACGATTTTTTCCTTCACCGTTAAGAGCTCGTGTTAAAGCACATATAAATTTTTCGAAACGAAGAATCCATTGATGCACGGCCGGGATTCGAACCCGGCCTTCTTATTGGAAGTCGAGGCACAACCCCATTCGACCAACACGACTCGATAATACGAAATAACTAGAAGTATTCTGGGGTGGGTGGTAGTTTATGGGCTAAGATGGTACCCAATTGCCATATTATCAGGGTTTATGTGTCCGCTATATGAGGTAATTAACCTTATCTACACGACAGTATTAATGTTCTATCAGTAATGGAACAAATTACTCCCATAAAGCTGTATGTTGATGATACCAAAACGCTGTATTATGTAAATTTCACGTTTACTCTTCGGCGTTCTTCATGGTTCTTTCTTGCACACTAAGTTGAGGTCAGCCACCTGTTTAAAGTAAGGTAAATGTAAATAGTACCTAATCTCTGACTTTTAAGTTCTTTTTAATGCGGCTTGTACACGAGGGCAGGACAGTGAGGGCAGCACCAATAGGGAAGCAGCAAACATCAAGCTACCTGATAGAGCATGATGTTTGCTGCTTCCCTATTGGTGCTGCCCTCGTGTACAAGCATTATAGAAGAGAAGATTAGTTAGACTTACCTTAAAAAGGATGGATATTGTCTGTTTCAAATCAATCATCTACTGTCGACCGATTTGGAGTGAAACTTGTACCAGCTTGGCTTAAACTATTGTCGCCAAGTCTCACTACTTTTAAAGAAAATTTCAGAATTGTTACACTCATCGGGATTTAAACATTTTAAATTACTTAAATAAAAGAACGTGAGTGTCGTGGAACACTCGGTTGGGACGAAGTTTCAACTTAGACATTTGGCATTTCTCAAATTGATTATATATTAAAATCTTAGAAACGCTCTTCCGTACTAACAATGTAACAATCTATGGACTGCTTCGAAACAGCGCACTTCGCGCTGTGACGTTTTGACATATACTATACATGTGTCGTGACGTAAAAATCGAACTCTTTTTTTTTTGTCTAGCACTCATCCGATAAAGTCCTGTTTGCAATTGATATTGGAAAAAACACACAAAAAACAGTCAAATATAGAACCTCCTTTTTGAAGCCTATTATTAAACACGCTACGAACAAAAAATAGTTTCAAAACGAAATCAATTTCCCTCTAAGATTATCTCGTTGCCTTCTAATACTATGTACCACGATAGACGGTTAGCCGTGATGAGGGATGGGTTAAAAATGGCGCGCTCTAATTGATGACCCTGCAAGGGATGTAGATAGCTGGAAGTGACTAGGAAAAACAAAATAATATTGAAACGTTAATAAATAAAAACAGAATGAAACAGGATTACGACTATTCACAAGGAATGGTAGACATATATATGGATCAAGTCAAACATAATCGTTCGTATAAAGTATAGACACACTTCTGTAATATACGTAGGCACCCATTTAGCACATACCTTGGTATATTGTTCACAATGCATTCTGAACGTGAACTAGGATTCCTAGTTTCCGGGTTCCTCATCAAATTGCAAGCCTATTCGACTAGGAATCCGTACAGGCTAATAAGAATCCTTTAAGCTTCTTAATATCGCTGAAATGGATTATGACTAGTGTGATCTTGTTTAACCGAAATAAATGAATTGAATTGAATTTGCCCCATCGAGAGAGAAAACTAACTAAAAAGAAGAAGTACTTAACTTTCATTTCAGGCAGCAGAAAAGTTACAGATGGGTATTAATAAACTTATTTTAAGGCCCATATTTTAAAATTGAATTAAAACTATGCACTTAGGTACATACTTAAGCTGGTCTTAAAACTCCGTAACCAGTGTTGGCCACTTGCTCATACTCATACAAACTTACTGTTTACTTGTTGTTTGTTTGTGTGTGTTTGTGTTTGTTGTTGGCTTTGCCGCATCTAGGAACAGCTACCTCGCCCGCTCCAGTTCAGGTCGTGTGTGAAATGCCGCGCTCGTGATCGACTGCGGATTAAGATGTGCGCTTGCGCAGGTTACCGCGCTTTCATGTTACATATACATTATAGGTACAGCATTATTTCTAACTTTGTGTCGAGTGTGAGTCAACGTTTCGAAAATATTTTCATTTTTTTTTTGGAAAATGTGAGTATTCAAACTCTTTGCGATGAAATATTATACTTCGATAGACGAGAGAGCCTAGTTGAATAGAAATGTAACTACCTTTTAATTAATTAACGTTTTATTAGAAGCTTTAATGAGGACTACCACTGTTTTGTACGTCTCCGAAACACAACATACATAATGACAAGTATATTAAGTTGCTATAAATAATTACTAAATAAATGGTATTAGAAACTACATTTATCCATTATGACATTTATATCTCTATACACCGACAATTAAGCCTTAAAACTCAAAAGGAAACATAAAAAACTCCATAAATAAATTAATTAAACGTACTTTATTGTTTCTATATTGAATTCAAAATAAAATCTCTTAAAGGCAAACGTAAATACCGCATTCTATGGTCGTCGTCAGAATCAATTAATAAATAATAAAAGTTGGGATATTACGGCATAGACAATGACCGGGCGATGTCGTATATATCCCGGGAACATGTGTCCCACCGATGTCCCACCGGTGTCCCACTGGGCTGGGCTATGTGGGCCAGGGACGGGTGCAGCGCGTAAATATTACGCGTGTCTCGACTCTCTGACACCATGATTGCTCGAACACTATGGAGTAGAGAGAAACTGACAAATATTGAAACAATTCTAATTTGTTGATTACCTCTTTCTTCCAAGATATCTTGCGACGTGATTGAAAGATAGATGCCCTAATGCTGGTAACCTCGTTTACAATCTTATCCCATTCTTTTAGCATGAATAATTCCTTTTTTCTCAAAACTTAACATTATTTGCGTGTAAATAGCAAAATGGCGAATATGGTTCTAGTACCAACATCCTGCAAAAAATGTATTTCCCAGTTTCACACAATCATTAAACTGGTTCGACTGTCATGGAGTGAAATAAAAACAATATTCGAATAATTAAAACCAATATGCTCCACAGCATTGTTCTGTAAAATAATTACATTAGTTTGGTGGCGATAACAATAATTTGGTCTGGAGATGCGCCGCGGGATGTCGTTCACAGATCACCGATACAGGCTGAGTTACGCGGCGTGGGACTGGAGCCCAGCGCCGAAAGGGTTCATAAACATGGTCTAATTTTCATACGTCTTTCGTATTAGCCTTCATTCACTTCAGCTTTTCCTTTCGCCACACTGCACTAGTCCGAAAATAGTGCCACGACAAGAAGAAGACCGTGTTCGGCGAGTGGGGTAGTGCCTCGGATCATCTGTTAATCAGCTCGTGGGCCAGGAAACGCAGGCACCTGCGATACAAGATTTTTAATCTTAGTGCAGGTCTCTGCACCTCACTCACATGTACAATACAATGGAAACCAATTGTAACCTAGTAAGTACTTTTTGTAAAAACCATACCTGTAAGTTAATCACACACCTAATGTATTATCTGTACACTTGTCAATTTTTTGGAAAAATAAACTATTATTTATTTATTTATTTCAATAGGTACGTATGAATGGATTTTTCAGAAAATATGAGCGTTAACGCCCTCTCAACGCTGAAGGAAAACTTGAGGAAACTATTTAGTATTCTCCTAGATAGATCGATGGGTTTGTACGTCACGTAAACGATGCTTACAGTACGCACAACCGATCTTTATCTCTCTGAAGTTAGGTGCACTAAACGATTGCGCAGGTTTGTGCGAGTAGGCGAGATAGCACGATGCACCAAACTAAGCGAGTGAGCGAGGCAGCTATACAACGCTGTCTTCGTCTTTTAGGCGTCATCAAAAATGGGTTCTGCGCAGCTACTTCAGAGAGCTAAAGATTGGTTGTGCGTACTGTACTTCTAAAAGAGAGCAATACGAATTTTAATACAGCATTTTTTTATGAATGCTTGTAAGTATAGGAGTCTTATATTTCTCTCTATTGTATCTAAAGAAAGAATAAGAATAATAAAGTTTTATTTTCTCCACAAAACTTTATTATTCTTATTATATTATTATACTAGCGATCCGCCCCGGCTTCGCACGGGTGCAATGCTGATACTAAATTAAATACACTACAGAAAAACTATGAACGTTGTATATAAAAACACAGCGGCCCGCTCCGACTTTGCACGGGCATAAATAAGCCCAAAAAAATAGGTTAATTTACGACATCACGTTAGAAACCTCTAAAATTAGCAATGTTGCCTTAGTATATGATGCATGTATTATACATATAAACCTTCCTCTTGAATCACTCTATCTATTGGAAAAAACCGCATCAAAATCCGTTGCGTAGTTTTAAAGATTTAAGCGCACATAGGGATATAGGGACAGAAAAGGCGACTTTGTTTTATACTATGTTTTTTTTATTTATTTTTTTATGTTTTTATTTTGTGTTATAACGCTACTTACTTCCAAAATAAGTCAACCAAGGCATTAAAATAGTGTAACATCTAATCAAGTATTTTATCTCGTCTGCACCCCGTGAAGTTATGATTACGGTGACGGGAATTTAAGAAAAAAATACAAGATGCCATATTGGAATGTATGGTAAATTCACCTGTGGCTTTGTTATAAAGCATTTAAGTTGTTTAGTTGACTAGTGAGATGGTTAATGACTTTGAATCCAAGGTTCGAGTTTGTATCGGCCTTGCATCAGTGACATAGATAAAGATCATTGCAAACTGTCTATAGGTGGCTCGACTGATTATTTCTGTAAATACTTATAGGGTCTTTCTTTTTATACTAACTTAATTCAGGAAATGGGTTAAAAAAATAAATGAAAAAATATTTATGTAACGACTTTTTTTTGTTTTGTTATGAAAATCCCGAGAAAATCGATATAGACTATCCTTTCAATTGATTGTTGCTTCTTGTATAACTTAGCCCATTCGTGACGTAGCTGCGCTGCGGTTGGTAGAACGTCTGTTCTCCTTGAAAATCATTATGCAACAATTCAAAAAAATCAATAAATGATAAATTTTGAAGTGAAAACTTAAATAGGCTTAGGAATTAAATTGATACAGTCCAACGTATTATAACTACTAATTATACTATTTACAACCCAAAAATGCCCTGTCAGTTTGTGTAGTTATAAATGAAAGACCCTGTATAACTAGTTCTGTAGGTATTTTCAGTGCATAGGGTCTTTACCGATAATACTAAATGTTTTATTATAAAACAGACATAATGGCGGATAATTGTCATCATAGTTCGCCCTCGTTCCGATAAGGATTTACGAGTATATTTTGATCACGAGCTCAAGCAACCTTCTACACGTGCAGTTGACTTGCCACAAGATCTTATCGTGTCACTAGTTCTTTCGAACCAGTGTGGTGAAAGCAGTTTAAGTGGGTCTCAAAGAGGCTCCTTTCGTGCACTTGACATATGTTTTCGAACTTTATAGGTACGACATGCCGGTTTCCTCACGACTTTTCCTTCTCCGTTTGAAAGTACAGTGTGCCTAGTATCAGTTTTTTACGCGTTCGGTATCGAGGCCGGAAACGCAGAATTGTATGGGAAAATAGCAGCGCCATCTTTTGGTACTCACTCATAACTAATGAAAATCAGTACAAATCCACGTTGACGGTGTCGATGCCGAATGGTGAATAAAATCCATACCTAGCACCCTGGCATAGTGCACATAAGTTTTTCGGCAGAAAAACTCATTGGTGCACGACCGGGATTGAACCCACGACCTTACGATCGGAAGGCGGGGCCACTACCACTAGACCACCAGTGCTCTGCTCTCTCCACCACAAGATGATTGCTATTGATTGTTTTAGTCCCTAGTTCTTCCAAGCGCAAGCTCTAGTTAGAAGTATCGGGGCAGCACAGACAGCTAGTAGAGGCTGCGAATATCTGTGAAAAAATATAAGAAACAGTAAGAATGGGTTTGTAAATAACCAGTCGTAAAGCTAGGTAATAAGTATAGCTAGGTTATAATTACTTAATTTGTGCCTAGGGTGCTTAGTACGAGTTTCAAATCTATTAAATCGCATTAACTTTAACTCTGATTATGTACAGGTTTTCAATCATTTTTATATAATTGTTAGATAGATGATTATACTCGTTATCCTTCGAGAACAATACCGTGAAGAACCAAAGCTACTGTTAGGGGCATTTTTAAGCAATTTTAGGTGATTCATCCTGTAATTCAATAGGAACTTATTTTTATTTTAGTTAGGTGCTAAGCACGTGTGGACGCTCCATAAGTAATTGTGGAAGGCTCGTCTCCGCCAGCCGCACGACTTTCCTTGATTTGTGGCTGCAAACTGTCCAATTCCATTTTTGAACGATGTCGAAATGACATTAATGGACCATAATATCTTGATATAACCCGACCGAAGCAATGTTAACATGAGCATTACACAAGTTGACCATTATTTTCAGGGGAATCATTACCAATAATTATTGATACCCAAAATAACATTTTGAACATTCCGTCTTATTATAAGAAAATGAACCGAGTTTTGACTAAGTAAAAAACTGTCCCTAGAAAAACGATCTTTGAATACTCGTGCATTAAACGCTTTTTTGTGGTAACAGTTTTGTTTTGACATGTGTCAACATGGGGTTCAACAAAGGTTTTACGTTTATATAATAAGCAGCATTAGGACGCTGTAGTGCCTGGGACATTGTTTAAGGCGGCCCCTAGACCTACAATAACTTTGTACAATACATTTTATTGTCTAATAAGATTGAAAGGCGCTTTGAATCCAAACGATCAATTATATTGTACAATAATACAAATTGCAGAATTGCTCAATGATTTCCATTTTCAAATTTTTCGACCAGAATTTGACATTGACTGAATGCTACCGGAACTTCTTGTTCGATTGAATGAAATTATTGCTCAATACTGACCCTACACGACACAATAAAAAAATAATGGTGCAATAAAAATTAAGCTCGCGCAAACTTTTATTCAATCATTGCACAATTTTCAATATTAACCCTAAACGGTCAATTATCTTGCGCAATTCTGTAAATTGCGCAATATAATTGATTATCTAGGCCCCGCCTAAGATGGAATAGACTTGCACCTAAACCATCCTCTCAGCTTAATCATCCTGGCCCACAAGAAGGACTACGTCAATACGTGTAGAGCTGACTAAGCTTCGGGATTCCTTACGATGTGTTCCTTCACCGCTAAGCAGACAAGTTTTACGAAACGCCAAACCCATTGATGTACGGACGGTATTTGACTTACCACCATGTGCATGAGTTTGAATTTTATAAAAATCGAAACCGTTTGGAATCTAGATTAACTTGTAGTTGGTATCGGTACATTAGACTCGGTGGGTCGGCATCCAAGATTGAAGGGTCGTGGTGACCCCTGCCCGCTGTTGACATGTAAACTGACTGATTTAGCGTCATCTGTCGCCTGGCCCCGCCCGGGGGCGCCCACTAGTCTTCATTAGGGTCACCACCAGGACCAAAACATTTACTTGATTGCCAAAACGACCAACCGTAAGTTTATTACAAAAACAAAGAAGAAGTGTAATATATAACGATGTACAGTACGCACAACCAATCTTTAGCTCTCTGAAGTAGCTGCGCAGAACCCATTTTTGATGACTTGTATAGCTGCCTCGCTCACTCGTTTACTCAGTTACTCAGTTATTTATTCACTATAAATTATCATTACAGATATTTTTAAATCTAGTTTGTTGCATCGCGCTATCTCGCTTACTCTACCAAACCTGCGCAATCGTTTAGTGCACCTAACTTCAGAGAGCTAAAGATCGGTTGTGCGTACTGTAGGTATGTGTGTAGCCATTAAAGTCTACTTAGACCCCAAGCTCAGTTTTCTGACTCCAAGTTTTAGTGTTAATAGCAAAAGATTTGGATTCAAGTTTTATTTTAATTTTCTAGCCACAAAAATAACTTCTACTAAAAACATCTCTTACTTTTTATGTGCACAAAAAAACTGTTTCTAGATGGAGGTCATATACCTACTCAGTAAGTGTTCCCATTTTTTTTTGCTTTTAAAAGACTAGATCCTCGTAAGGCAATTTAGTTACACCACAGACGATATATACGTTACACAAACAAAAGCATCCTTACACCCTCTTATGAGTGTAAATACTTAGGCTATGTTATAAATAGGTACCCATGAAATAAATATTAATTTATCTTTTGATAAAAGAAATCGCATTATTAGTGAAATAAAACTATCTTAAAATTGTAAAATTGTACTTAGTACCTAAGCTCTAGTTACAAGGGCAAGCCCTAGCGCTGAGAAAGCCGTGTCCTTTAGCCGCACTTGACTGATCGCTCGCATTATTATGTCGCAGCCATCATACTGTAATGAGACGTTGCTCAGAGCACTGAACACACGAGGACAGACAGGATTTTTGAAATTCGTATTTAGAATATGCAGATTTTTTATAACGAACATGTTACTGGCCATAAGATAAACTGGGTAGATTCGCTTCTGTATATTTGAATTTAGAAATGTTTTATTCTAAAACACAATAGAGAAGCGTTTTGTAGAGTTCGCCCATCAGAACACAATTTTGTATGAAAAAGCGCTTACTGCGCAGACAAACGGCTAACTTCACGAATGCCTAGATCCGTTGGAATGACTGTACTTACAATGTGCTTTTATAAGAACATTTGTATGTAATACGCACAATCATTCTTTAGCTCTCTGAAGTAGCTGCGTAGAACCCATTTTTGATGACGCCTTAAATCGTGCTATCTCGCTCACTCTACCAAACCTGCGCAATAGAATAGAATAGAATAAAGTTTTATTTTCTCCACATCATATACAACAGTTACACAAGGTACTTAAATCTACACAATTTTATGTGGGTGAAAATACGGCTACCCCTCAGCATTTGCTCCAACAGCTCGAGAGTGTTGGAGCGCTGGTTTTCAGTGGCGCCAATCGTCTATTACACCTTACTTCAAATCCCTAAAGATCCGTTGTGCTTAGTATATACATTTGTAAAGTAGGCTTGTACATTTTATATGTTACAGTCAGGATCTAGGTACACTAAGTTTATGCAACATATTGTGTTTCAGTTCCTGATTTCCTTCTACTTAGTTATGCTAATGCTTGCTTCGTACAGGTAACAATTTGATATTAATAATTTTTCAATTATATAGAAAGTTATAACGAATTATATCGTAAGCTTTACACACGTGCTTTATTGACATGACAGGAGCGGTCGCGACTCGTGGTCCCACTAATTTGACCCACTGGTGGGACAGTGTGTCGATTTAATGGGCTCGTGGTCCCACTGTTTGGTGGGACCATGAGCAAGAACAAAATTATGGCTGGGATGTCCTTGTTCACTGCTCTGTGTTTCCATCGCTTAGAAAAACCGCTCGCGGGCACTTATATTTGTTTTACAAAATTGTTCAGATATTTATTAAAACGATGTGCATTCGTTGACCAAGACTTATAAATCTTGACGACAATCGCTAACTTTCCTTAGGCTGCGCACAAAAGGGGGAACGCTGCGTTTCGCAAACTCCCACGTCACATTTTTTTCTTTGAAGTACGTAGGTAAGTATTAAGTAAGTAGGTAATATAATAAATGAATTGAATTGGATCATCAGTATGACTCAGCATTGCTTAAGCTTAGCCTTTTAGATTTCAAAGTAAAGCTTTGATTAGGATAATAAAAACTTGTATAATCAATGCTGCATATTGAAGTAAGTATTCTGGCCATTAGGTCCTTACTTTGTTAAAAAACACTATACAGGGTGTAAAAAGACGTCTTCCGAAGCCGAAAGGGTATAGCATCCCAACACACAACTAAATCCAAAAGGATTTTCTGAAAAAATATTATATCCGGAGAAAACAGCGTTTGAAGATTACTGTTTGCGTAATTACTGGGCGCGTTGTTTTACGTAGATTGCTGGATTTTGAGTTTTAATTGTTTTTTTTTCTTTTATCAAGTAAATTATCAGGTAGATATGGTCTTATGTTGTCCTAGTAGTAAATAACCGAAAATAACATAAAATGACGTAGCTTAGTCAAATTATTTTAAGCGTTTTTTTTCGCTAAATATGTTTAGAATCATGGTCTGATTGCAACCCCTCAGTTTTCGTTAGTAGTCTTTTTACACCCTGTATATTGCATGTTCATAGAATTATTATCAATCAAATAAAATAAATAATAATAAAAGTGTTAAATCGCATTGACAAATCACTTATTGACAAAATTGATGACCTATTAGGTATGTGTAATTTAATTTCTTCATGGCAACATTGATGAGCAAATGAAAGGCTTTAGTGTTGCCACTATTAGCATCCAATATATATTATGTCTTTTAAATTGCAACCTTTTTACTCCCGTGTTCAATACAAAGGCGGTTGGTTGCAATCTCGAGATTGCGCCGTTGACATTCGGTCCATAAAGCTGCGAGAGTTCCATACAAGGCAGGATCGTACGAAACCTAATGCACAGTTCACTGCTAAGAACCTTAATAGCATAGTTACGGGCAGGGATGGAGCTAGGGGACTTTTAAGGGGCTAATTCGAAATTTAAATATCATCTCAGTTCGTAGTTAAGTATTTAAGATAAAATATATGACAATAACAAAAACCTATAACTCATTTGAATGTTACTAAATTACTGTATCCAATAGAACTTGTGTACTAAATTCTAGATTCTTGAATGGTATAATATACAAAAACAAACAGAAAAAAATACATTGCCGCACAACAGCAATGTATTTTTCGAGAAACTGGACTGACAGTTAAGAATATCACTACACACATGCTATTATTTTATCTTAGCCCCAAAAAACTGACCTCCATTAAGTTGCCCCACATCTTTCAGCCCCTGTAAGCCCCGTCCTAGATCCGGCCCTGCTAATAGCACCAGCATAGTTTAGTTTTAGTGAAGTAATCAGGATAAACACAGTGTTTACATTTACGACTGTCAGTAAATTATTGTTCAGTTATAAGTTCTTAACTTGTTTTACCACCAGCAAGGCGTAAGTATAGTGTTTAAATATGGCTAACTTCTAATTGGATGGTACCATCTGAATGACTGATCGTCATCGTAGAATTGAAGTTTTTAAATTAAACTAGTAGCCAGGTGGGTGGGAGATGTAGAGGCCATTTTTATTGAAAAAGCTTAGACCACTACATCTTGACTAGATGATTTATACAGCGTCAGGAGGCAACTAATTCTCGGTTCCTATAAAAACAAAACGGTTCGTTGCACCTACGGACAGTAAAATATGATAAAATAAATAAATAACGCTGGACTTTTCACACAGCATCATCTAGCCCCAAAGTAAGCAGAGCTTGTGTTATGGGTACTAGAATGACTGATAAACTACTTATATACTTTTTGTTTGTAAATACATTCATATTATACATAGAAACACCCGGACCCGGGACAAATATCTGTAGGTCATACAAACATTTGTCCCGCGGCGGGGATCGAACCCGCATCCTTCTGCGTCGCAGGCGGACCTTCGCCCACTGCGCCACAGAGGTCGTCAAGTACCAGGCGTAAGTGTTAACTGTTTCTATAAACTACCAATGAATTAATGAAATGAATGAAAATTCTTTATTTTACACCATTAATAAAATTAAAACAAACAAAAACAAAAGAAAAACCAGATAAAAATGTACAATGGGCGGCTTTATCGCTAAGAAGCAACAGTTTGTTACTAACGGATTGGAGGGTTACCTTCAACAATCCGTAACGTTTTTGTATGGAAATGACACTCTGCGGTGTTTCTTTGACCATTTTTCAAACGTCAGTTTATCTGTCAAACTCATTCGCTATTTTAGTTGAAAACTAGTCGTAGCTTTTACCTATGACTGTGAATGTAAAAACCGGGCATAAGCCTAGACTCAACGGGACGCTGTAGTGCCTGGGACATTGTTGAAGATGGAAGAGGCTTGCCCAGCACCTAAATCATCCTCTCAGCTTAATCATCCTGGCCCACAAGAAGGACTACGTCAATACGTGTAGAGCTGACTAAGCTTCGGGATTCCTTACGATGTTCCTTCACCGTTAAGCAGACAAGTTTTACGAAACGACAAACTCATTGATGTACGGCCGGTATTCGAACTCGCTACCATTGGATTGAAAATCGAGAGTACATCCCTAGACAATTACTTATCTTCTTTGAAATATTAAAAATAAAAGCTCATACAATTCCTCTTTTAGGCACTAGTTTGTTACTCAAGCTTTTAAAAGTTAAAATATAAATAAGTTCCGATGTAATTTGGATAATAATTAGCTCGCATGTTACGTGTCCGGTCAGAGGTCATCCCGCGCCATTAACACACCAGTAACCTGCGCCGGCGCATATTTCACCTGCGCGTATGTATATACAAGTAAGTTTGGTAAGTAGGTACAGGGTGTTAGTTAAAAAAATAATTCACACATCATTATCTAGCGCCAAAGCAAGCAGAGCTTGTGTACTTATACACATTTAGTCTAGATTTTCGGTACTAGTAGAGTCTAGTTTTTAGGTCTCAAGGCCTCCGTCATGGCTTACTGATGTTATAGCCGGGACAGATAATTTGTCGTGCTCTTTAAGTACGTAAGTAACACTCGGTTTTTACTGCCACTAGCTGTAAGCCATCCATTTCGTGACTGCGCAAAATGTCGCTTAGGTAAATCGTTGTTCTTATACTATCACTATATAGGATGTTCCAATCTTGGCGCCTTCAAAATGGGTTCCTCTTAAATTACTGGATACCTACCTCTAAAGTGATCAAACGAATGGTGTTACATAAATGCGTTTTGACTTTGTTTTATCGAAGTACCTATGGGTAAAGCAACTGTTTTAAAGATAACTTTGGAACACCCTGTGCAGTGATCTCGTTTCGGCGTGAGATATCGCCGTCATTTGTCTCTGCGCTCGCGCAACTTATTCCGAACTAATTGGGCGATACACGGGTATTCACTTAATTTATTACGTACAGACAGACCGATTGCCGAAACCGGACGATACCGTACTAACATTAATATTGATTTAATAGAGAGCTTACGAGTGTGTTTTGTTGATTTTTCTTTTTATAAGAGTTAACCTAGTGCGAGGTATTTTGATTTTAATTTGATTCCCATTGAAGACAAACATTTTTGTGATGATGCTATTTCTATGTTATCCCTATTCATAATTATATATTTACTAGCTAGCTATTTCGCCCTCTTGGTACCAACATTTTGAATAGCCTAAGTGCTATACCAGGTAACTATCTACGTCTATTCCAAGCCGGGTACCGTATTTCCCGAAAAGTACAATATAGGGGTCTTTAAATCAAGAGTAAATAGGTTCCTTCTAGGAAAGCATGTTCCATCTTAGACCTCACTACTGCTTAACATCAGGCAGAGGGAGGTCAAATGCTGACCTATTTAATAAAAAAAAAAAAAAAAAAAGGTTTAACCAAATCGGTTCACTTTAAGCGTGATTGAAACACAAACATACAAACATCTAAACAAACTCATAAACGTTAATCTTTATTATATTAGTGGGATAGTGTGATTAAGTAAGTACTTAGGTAGGTACCTAGTTTAAAAAATGGGTTTTATGGTAAGTCGCACTTACCATAAAACCCATTCACCACACTGGTTCTACTAGTGACACAACAAGAAGAAGAAGCGCAAAAGACATGCTTCCGTGCCAGCCTACGTTTTTGTCAAAGACAGTCTATGTGTTTCGCTTTGCTCGCGCGCTACAGCTCAATCTGATGCATCTCATGAATAAATACACGATTAATTTGATCCCCAGATAACCTGTGATTAGTGGCTCGATTCGGTAAAGTGTTACCTACTGACGGTTTTAGGGTACCGTGTATAATATACCTATCCCAATTAACCTGGATAAAACGTATCGACCAGCTTAATTGTGGTATTAAAATTATTTTCTAGAAGTATAAAACACATTTCTTTTTATTGTTATCTACGCAAAACGTAGCTACTTGAAACCTAGAAAAACTAGCTATTAAAATCGAAGCATATTTTTGTAAAAGACAGAATTTTTAGACCTTCGTTATGTTTTTACTTTCTTATTTTATTTTATTTTTCCATATGGAACCCCTTTAGCACAAGATTTACTAGCGATTTATACAGTTTTAGGCAATGACGACCTAAACGACCTCATTGACGAACAGACAGATAACACGCCATCCTCGTTTACAACGCTTCGAATTTCTGTAATGTTGACATCTTGAATAACTAATTTGAACTTTGAACAACTGTCTCAGCAGTTCCTGTTGTTCGCTTTTTACTAATTAGTAAAAAACGAAATATAAAAAAATATAAAATTTGCGCATGTTGGAGTTTTCTAAAACAAACTTTTTCAACAAACATTACTGCGCTAATCTGATTTGAGCTGTGTCGCCATCAAGTAATAAAAATCTAATATATAAAATTCTCGTGTCACAGTTTTCGTTGCCATACTCCTCCGAAACGGCTTGACCGATTTTGATGAAATTTTTTGTGCTTATCCGGTATCTATGAGAATCGGCCAACATCTATTTTTCATCCCCCTAAATGTTAGGGGTAGTCCACCCCTAAATTTTTATTTTTATTTTTTAGACAAAATTTTTAATTTCTATTTTTTTATGATACAACATACAAAAATACATACAATCCTCAATTTTCACCCTTCTACGATCAACCCTTATTTTTTAATAGCGATATAATGGAAAAACAACGTTTGCCGCGGGTCAGCTAGTATTTAATAAAAAAAACTTCGATCAACACAGTAAAAATAAAAACGAAAACACAACAGGAGACTGCTTCCCCAAGAGACGGTAGACATTCTGTCAGATCAAGCCATTCAAGATGTCTGCGCTCACAGACACCTCCAAGTACATGTCATTATTAGCACAGGTACGTTTCGCAGAACTTAACATTCCATAAGAAATTTTATTTATTTCAACATCAAATTTAATTTCTCCTTCATTCTCTGTCCTCTTTGAACAAATGTTCATATCATGTGCACATTTCCTTGCAATAAAACATTATCTAGTTAACATTTATCTAATTAGCATTCATTACTGCGGTTGCTCAGGTTTATCCGAAGCTAACAGTTTCATATTAAGCGTGGATGTTTATGGGCAGGAATCAAAGCATCACTTAAAACTCTATACTCAAAACTAAAAGTACTCTTAAATATTAATATCGATATTTTCATAACGTGCTTCGTGGAGACTGGCCATAGGAATCTTAGTTAATAGGCTAGTTACACACGTCCTGGCTCGCCACGGGGAGGCTGGCCTGGCTACACAAGGCGTCCTCTGTGGCCACCATCATCATTGCTATCCTGTTGACGGATGTATCCGCTTGTGGTAGGACATTAATTAATAAATTCACATCATACTCGTAACAATACATGCGAAATTATTGAATTTAAGTAATTGGTATAATCTCGAAGTTGTACAAAAGTTTGGACAAAATTTTTACCTCATTGAGGGATGTTGGTACTTGGTGGTAAAGTAAAATACATACCTATATGTTAAATTATGTGGTAGTTTGCAGATTTATTTTTAAAATATCATGTGTTTTTAAAAGTACAGTACAGTCAGATTATAACAAAATAATTTGTAGAAAAAAACAAGTTAATGTCAATCCATCATTGTTGACGCTTCCATCAAAATCACTCTTTCAACGTTGTCCTAAACAAGCCAAATAAAATATTTTTCGTAAAAAAAAAAAAAAAAACTGTTTTTGGTCGTGCCCGCGCCGGTGTGCGCCCAGCCTTATCTCAGCTACTTATCGATAACATCTCATGTTCATTTGTTTTCCGCTTTATAATGCGAGTCGTTCGGTGTCGCGCGTGTAATTATGGGTCTAGTAGTGGAGAATATCCAATAATACTATCTAAAGTATGGACACTACCCTCCCCGCACCAATCGAGGTTCCCCGCCCCTCGAGGTTTTGATTGCGCTTAATTTATACGAAAGCGCGTTACACACAAATGCGCGTGTGTAAAATATGACACAGTGTTGTTATGTAAGTAGGTTTGTACGCTTCTGGACAAAATCTTTGTGTGATTTGCAAATATTTTTGTCTTCTTCAATTCTACTGATTCGTTGTTTTGCTATTTAGGTTAACTAATAGGTAAAGGAAGTTAAATAAATTAAAATAAATTATTAACAGACATGTTGTTCAAACCCATTTTGTAAGTAATTGGCTACAATTTTACGACCGGCCTGACTTAGGTCAAGAGCTGGGAAATTGTGATGATCAGTCATTGTTCCCACAAACTTTGGGGCCACATGCTGTGTGAAAATATCCAGCTTTAGACGGAGTTTAAGTGTCCGTGGTGAAAAGAGCAGGAATGTTGCCTTATTTGATATCTCTGAGCTTGACAGTGTTATGGAGTTGAGGATAGCTGTCTCTGGTTATACAGCCATCGAATGATGACCGCTGACGACGATTTGTCTATGAAGAGATAAACTTGGAGAATGTTTTGTCGTAAAGCAGAATGGGGGAGCAAAGTTCGCAGGGTTGACTCGTGTAAAAAGCTTTAGAAGCGATTCAATTTTTCGTATAAATGAGGTTTTTATGTGTTAGCCGTCCTTTTATTAATTTGTTTGACATTTTTCGAACTTTTTACATTCTAGAAATGCGGGTTTCCGATGTTTTCTGGACTCAATCTCTAGAGTCCTTCACGAAAAAGCCGGAGATTTTTTCAAATATTTGAAATAGAGTAGGTATCACCGATTATTATTATGTAGTTATTTAACTAATTAATTTAATTTTAATTTAATTTAATATAACAGTGTGATATAAAGACATATCTTTGTTGAATAAACATTTTGAATACATAAATGAAATTTATATCTACCTTTACTAAGTAATAAACGGTGTAGGTAGAAGTTTTTTAAGTTTTATCCCAATTGACACAATGATCGAAACACAAACTTTCTTAATCTGATTGTCTATTTCAAGTGTGTTTATACACCGCTATTATGTAAATACCAATAAATTTAAAGCGAGTTGCAGATGCAGAAAATGACAGAATCACAAAGTTATCGAGGATTGTTGTCAACGAAAACTGAACAAAATTTTATTAAAACTGTACTAATAAGTACTTCAGACAACAATCGCGAACGGACTCGCATTCAAACTATGCTCTCGCATTCAGTAAAACCGCAGTATCTATCATAAATCCATGTCTGACTCGTCGCGTCTCCTTTTTAGGTTATATTTTTTTTTTCATTTATTTGAGTTTTAACTAAATAAATGTGACCAGTAACAGACACCGAGACCACGTTTAAATCATAAGTTTCATCAAAAGGTGTGTAGTCGTTACGGCGTGTCTACGTCCATAAGTATTCTTAACACGCCTTGACTAGTCTGCTTTAAAAGCACAATCTAAGTTAAATGAAGTCAGCACACAGTAACGACTTGTTAATTGAACAGTTAGTGATGTGATCACTCGCTAAGCTGCAGGGCTTGTTTCCATTCACCTTGACGACTGAGGCAAGACTGAGCCTAGACCTTTGGGTCTTATTACAACCAATAAATCTTCGTCATCATCTCCTCCAAGTGCTCATAGTGTAGGTAGCTTGTGATGTAGCTTGCTTCAGTCTTGATAGATTGTCAAAGTTAAGTAACGTTCTTAACGATCAGATGGGTGACCGCCAGTGGCATTATCAACGGAGCGCTTCCGTGCTTTGGATGGCACGTAAAATTTTTGGTTTCAGCTATTAAGTCGTTAAGCCATGGCAGCCTAAAAACTCTGATACCAGAGTTGGCCGCTGATGTTATAGGAGACTACATTGCAGCCACCATTGCAGCGTCGTTCGGCCGCGTGGCTGACACTCCTGGGACCGTATTCGCGGCCCCAGGCCGTTTAAGTAAGAAATAGTGGTGGGAAGGATCCGAAGATTCATCAAACGAACGAAAAAAGGAACGTGAATACGGCCCCTGTTGTTCTTTCGCATCCCGCTAGTTTGGCGAAGCTCTACAAAAATAATGTCAAAGATATCATGGACGATTTTGAAGCTCCGATATTATTGAGACAATGCACTCACACACACTTTCACGATTTCTATCACCCGTTGTAATCAACAAACTTTGGTTTCCTCGCAAAGTACCATACAGTACCTACAATGGCGTTTCTTAGTTGAACAATACTTGTGAAGGCTAAACTTGAGTGTCTTAATAAACTGAGAGAAAATAGAGAAGATTAAGGTTAGAAGTAAGATTAATAAATAAATATTGCTGGATATTCCTGGTTGACACAGCATCTGGTCCCAAAGTGCGGTAAGCAGAGTACGGATATGACAGTTTATACAGTTTTTTTTTAAATATATACCTACATACAATACATAGAAGACATCGAGACCCAAGAAAAATATTCGCAGATCATACAAACAGTCCTGCAACAAGAATCAAACACGCACCGTTTGGGCCTTCACACCACAGAGGTCGTCAAACTCGATAGATTCTTTGATGGTCAGATGTAGGTGGTCTCTGGTTTGATAGAGGTCGATGGGCGGCCATATTTCTGTTTGATTTGAATTAGAGTTGTAACATGTGAGGTGAGAGGTTACGGGATTAATTATAACTGTTTTGTTTTGGAGAGTATTGAGCACTAGAAATATACACTTCAATTTTGATAAACAGTCTTTTGTCTGTTGAGAAATTATATATAAACTCCAACTTTCTTTCAAAGTAGTTTAATTTAGTTCAAATCACTACATACCAGTAATAAACAATATCTTTCGCTAATTCACAAGTCTTTCGTCATTTTCTTCAATCGAATCCCGCCAAGCCGAGATACGCCCGTTGCCGCCGGAATCAACGTCACCCGCACTGTCACGATGACAGTGACAGCCGATGACGCATCGGCTTCTTCACTGGAGTTGCCAACAAAAGAGTATAGTTGCCATCTTAAATGAAAATAACAAACAAAACAGGATCACATCAGAGTGTGGTAAGCGAAACAAGGTAACGACTGTATCCCCAAAAACCGGTTAAGTGCGAGTCGGAGACAGACAGACAGAGTGACGGACAGCGTAGTCTTAGTAATAGGGTTCTGGTTTTACCTATTGGATACGGAACCCTAAAGAATATACCTAGTTCATTTATTTAACAATGTCTGTACCGCTAGTGATCACTACATTTCTATTTTCTATCATCATTCATCAACATTTATATATTCTTCAATGCTTACAATTTTAGCGAGTTAGCTTTTTAATGTAGAAAATAGTAATGGTTATTTTATTATCTGTGACTCAATCTCTGATTGGTCGCTTTCCATAAAATCATAGTTCGATATTCAAATTTTATTGTAGACGGTTTTTAATTGGCAAAATGTTAACCTAAAGTAAAAATACCTATGTCATAATTTTAATAATTATGTAAATCAGTTTTCTTGTTATGAAAGATTTATGATGCGTTCGTGAATTTTATTTTAAATTTTATAGTTTTTGTCGAAAACTGGGTTCGAGTTTCTATTGTCATGTTAATGCTAATTTAATATTTCTTATCAGTATGAGAGAAAACTCATCACTCATTTTGTGAGAGATCTATAATATAAACACGTTAAGTGCCAGCGATATACGCGCTTATATGAAAGAAAGGAAGAAAAAAACATTTGATTTGTACCCACACAATAAGCAAGAAAAAAACAATAGCTGAGAAAGTGGGTACTTCTTTTTTTTTAATAACACATGATATCCTAAAATATCTCCCCTATTATTTTCCTATTATTATATATCGTCCACGTAGTCTACAGGACAACAGAAATATTGGCAGTGAATTCGTTATAAACGTATCCGGTTTTATTTACTAACGATTTACTACACAAACATTATAAGTACACATTTTTGTAATGAATTATCATTGAAAAACAATTTGTACCTTCAATCATCTTGAACACAACAGGTTACCGACAGTGTCCTTGTTAAAAATCAATACCTCGCACAAGAATCATCAACAATCAGTCAAATATTTCATACTCGAGTTAAATTCATTTGAAATAATAACAGTGACCTTTGGTTTATAGGTGCAATAGTAGCGCACGAAGGCACAAGGTAAATCATGAATAAGTCATTAAAACACATCTGCTATGATGAACCCACGACCTGTGTCTCCATCTACACTTATACAGAAAGCAGGTGAGTCCATGACATAGCTTAATATAATAAAAACAAAGTTTGTGGTATATTATATTGCATGTGTGTGTTCGATCACGCTTTTACCAAAAAAAAAAAGTGATGCGATTTGAATTAAACATGGAATGGATGTAGACTGGAGTATGTAAAATGCTGGCGCTACTCGAAGTAGAGAGCGAAAGCTAGTTCTAACTATTAGAATTATATCTATGTGACAGTAACTTGGTATAACTTGTATCTATGGTCTGTGGGGTTCTGGAGCCCTTCGGGTTTTCAAAATTCTTTCAGGGCGTCTCTGGTCGAAGCGACGCGTGATCCGAGAGCTGGCACATTTTTGGCTCAAAGGATCAGCATTGCCATCCAGTGTGGTAATGCCGCCAGTGTTTTGGGCACGCTTCCGACTGACAGGGACCTGGATCAGTTGAGCTATCTATAGATCGTTTCTAACGATCCTTAGATAGCTTGACTAATCCTGTTGTATTTTGTAAATATATGTAAATATGTAGTAGCTTAGTTCCTGTAAATAAATAACTTAAATTTCCATGATTAAAAAAAAAAAACTTGTTATATGTTTTTATAATTATCGTACAATTTTCAAAAACCTACTCAGGGATACAGAAATAAATTTCTATTTCGATTTAAAAAGATTGATCATATTTTGTCAAGTCTGTGCCGAAATATCTCACTATCTGGCGTTGTTTTATTAACATCAAATTTAATTAAAAGAGCGTAATATATCGTCATATTACGCTCTTTTAATTAAATTTATGATTCTATCTAATTTCTAGAATTGTTGACTTAGGTCACTATTGTTCTAAAGGTGCGATTTGACTATGAACTTTGTTGGCTCATTAAAATTCGTGACCAATTTTAATATAATAAAAGGTTTACTCATATAATAACATACCATAAAATTAACGAATTAGAACTTTATCACTATAACTTTAATGATTCATTAGTAAACGATATCAGAATATAAGAGTGTTTCCAACTCTTGGAAAATACTGTATTCTAGCATCTCCAAGGTAAAATAGACTTATCTTAGCTCTTTTACTATGTCCATTGATCAAATTATATTCTTCATGACGCTCGTGGCCGTGCTTGCTTAGTCGTTCTTGATAGATCATCGAATGGATGGGTGACCGCCAGTGGCATTTTCATCTGAGCGCTTCCGTGCTTCGGAGGGCACGTTAAATTGTCGGTCCTGGGTATTTCAGTCTTTAAGCCATGACGGAGGCCTTATGGCGGCCTAAAAACTTCGTCACTAAAGTTGGCCACCGACTCATACGAACTTACTTTGTTTTTATTGAAGATCATGTCCTTTTATGAAATTTTGTGAAGCTGTCAAAGAAACGTCAAAATATTGACACATATGTCCAGAGTTAGCATTTCATACATGACAGATTGCAAACCTATAATCGCCTATATATATAGTTATTTTTATTATTTTGTTAATCTGTTCCTTTCGGTGTTGTTTGTGCTTGTCAAATAAAAAACATTATATTCTATTAGAATATTACAGCACATTTCACTCACGATGCTTTCATTTCTGCGTTCGGAGAATGTGATGAAAAAACCATTGAGACTCGGCTGGGATTCAAACTCACGAATTTTCCTATTGAAAGTAGCTATTGGGGCCAACATTGCCCCTAATGAAATGATGGAGAAAGAATGTAAAACATCTTTTCTTTCCAGAGTATTTTAGTAAATCGTAACACATACCGACCAATAAAAATACCAATATGTCCGTATTGTGAATATTTTTACATATATTATTCGTAGCCACGTTAATTACGATACGATTTTCAAGAGTTAGAGGTCTTAGCTTTTTATATTAACGTCATATTATCAACGTTACTACTACAGTTCTTCCAACGGATCTAGGCATTCGTGAAGAAAGAACAAAATTTTGTGTGAAAAAGCATTCACTGCGCAGACAAACGGCTAACTTCACGAATGCTTAGATCCGTTGGGCGAACTGCACACTACATTAGAACTTTTGTCTTTAATTAAACACACCTTCTTAAGTGGAAACTTGTAATTGGCTTTAAATGAACATGCACCTTTTGGAACGATGTTCCTTTTCGGACGGTATCGAAGAAAAAAAAGACGGAGGCTGTAAAATTTTGTTCCGTTTTACCGTCATGACACATGTATATGTCAAATCGTCACCGTGCGAAATGCGCAGCCGCGACATAGTCCATAGATTGATACATTTTTAGTACGGAAGAGCGTTTCTAGGATACCTTATTGACAATTAATTTATTATATTTCCAGTTTAGAAAAGTCGCTTATCGCTTGTCGCTTGTCGGACCCAGCTATTAAGTCGTTAAACCATGACGGATACCCAGCTATTTTTCCTTACAAACACGTAGAGGAAACAGTCGGCTATGTTTGTATGGAGAAAGAGCCGGTATCCTTTCCACAAAAGGCGGCCTTAATACTCCGTCACTAGAGTTGGCCACATGTACTTCCTTTACCGACAGCTTTTGGTGCCATCAACTGTTTGAGAACCACGGCTTAATTTCCGATGTTCGTGGCGATAGATTGGGTTATAAAGTTGTCTTCACTGCTCGACGAGTGATTTAATTTTATAGATTTGTGTAATGAGCGGTGTGTAAATGCTCTACGAAGTGTAATTATTCGTGTTTGTGTCAACTTTATAGCCGACTTGTTAGTGTACTTATTTACATTAAACTGTTTGTTTTTCAAAAGCATAGGTACTTTAGGTACTGTGGTAAAGTTGCCTGCTATAAAATTTATAGGTACGGTGAGAGTCGTCAATCGCTAACCCGCGTTTTGGACCACCAAGGCGTTTTAAATGGCGTGTGGAAAAGGGTAAAATTAAAGGTATTTCTATACCAAAAAACGTAGTCCCCAAGAGGCGGGGCCTGACCACAGAATACAGATAAGTTACTAAAGGTGCATTTACACGATGCGATTTCAACCCATACGATATCGTATCGCACGGCAATTTTCCACGTGTAAACGCTCATCGTATGCGATTTGTCATAGATAGCGCAACGCTCGTCGGCACGTTCAATGGGCCGGGCTTAGCAAATCGTACGAAAAATGGGTTATTCCCGCTCGTCCCCACGCTTCGTCCCCATCGGGGACGAGCGGGAAGTTTTTTTCCCGCTCGTCCCCAAAGGGACGAGAGAATTATTTAGTAGCGTTCGTCCCCACTATTTTATTTAGTTAGAGGATTATTTTAAATAAAATCACAAGCTTTTGTAATCAAATTTATATATTTTTTTTAAATAAAATTATGTAGGTATCTACTAAATATTCAACATTATTAAGAGTGATTATTATTATGTTTGACATTTATTTACAGAAACTAAGCTACTACATATTTACAAAATAAATAACAGTGATTATATAAAATAAATATTCAACATTATAAACAGTGATATAATATTATATAATATAGCCAACCCATTCATCATAAAAAAAATAAAAAAATTGTGAACATAAGAAAAAAATACAAATAAAAAATGACTAAAAATAAAATCTCTCTGCATTTTTGGACCGCTATCTCCAAATCATTTCTGATTGAGTCCGGTGCACACCTGTGACTTTTTTCGTGAATTATGTAGTTGTCCTAAAAAAATAAGATATTTAACCAAGTATTTATTGTCTTTATTTATTTAACCTTAATTAATATGAGTACCTATGTATATAAATGAGTTACCTATCTGTAAATATAGTTAAAAGTAAACTAAAACGATCAAGCCATTTTGTTTCAAGTCTGCTCGTTACCACGCCGCCTAGCATCATTTAACTAAGCCTTTTTATGTTTAACTAACTAAAATATAAATAATGATCGCGAAAGTTTAAGAAATTCTAAAGAATAATAAATATTCAACTTAAGTAAAATATAGGCTAGTTTATAGATAGTGAGTTTTACTTACGTGTATTTTTAAAAGTCCTGAGCACTTTAGTTGCATCAACAGTTTTTAGTGTTCTTTTTTTGCAATATTGGTAGCCCGCGCGTAATAACAATGCACCACCTTTTTTTGCTAATAATATCAAAGTCAGCTACCGCAACCCCACTTGAAACTTTTGCCGCCATGGCGGGTGGTGTACTACTGATAAGACTTGGCTTAGGGTATATTCCTTAGTCTTTATGTCATAGGAAGGGGTTAGCGGCTGGTAGCAGGTAGAAGTTAATCCTATTCGTGTAATAAAGAATGTTTGGACAGATTCAATATTAAATAGAATGAGGTATGCTAGAAGAAATCTTGTTAAGAAAACAATTTTACCCATGTGAGTACCTGCTTCTAATATTAGTAAATTATGTAAGTTTTTATATTACCCATATGTAAGTATTAATATTACCTATATGTAAGTATTAATATTGCAGTGGGGACGAGCGGGAAAAAAAACTTCCCGTTCACCCCCATCGTAAGAGCAGTGGGGACGAGCGGGAAAAAAACTTCCCGCTCGTCCCCGATCGGGACGAAGCGTGGGGACGAGCGGGAATAACCCCGAAAAATTGCATAGTGTAAATGCATCTTTAGTCATACGGTATACCGTGTCGTGTAAACGCGCTAACTCTAACTAGAGACCGCACGCTGAATGGACTTAGCTTAGCAAAACGTGCGACCTACCGTATCGTCTAAACGCACCTTTAGCAATTCGTGACGCTGACTTAATACACTACCTATTTCAAAGCAAATGTAATAATAAACATCATCATCATTTTAGCTCTGTATCATTCACTTATCGACCCAATGGAGGCATTATTTTTATCCCATGTTGATTCCCATGAAACACGGACATAAATGTTATAGGTAGTTGTAGTTAGAACTAGGTAAGTATGTATAAACTGCAAGCTAATTTATTTGATAATGAGGATCAAACTGAATCCATAATACATATGTATTCCATAATAGGAACACATAATTCCTGTAGGATCACTTACAATGTAAACTCGGCAATTTATAATTACAAGTCACAGGATGTCGCGCGATGTTCCAACAAATTGCATCTCACGATTGTCAAACAAGCCTATTCATTTTTCGCTCGCGAATGATTTGTGACCACTACACGACTTCTTGTACCCAAAACCGTGTTAATACACAATATATTACACATTTATTTTACCATGCACTTGCACTGGCCACTACGCCACCCACAGACCAAATTCAACCTTACCGTTTACTTATAAAAATCAAATTAGAATTTACACATTTCACAGGTCCTGTATTGTCAAATACATCCAAGCAAAACACGACATAGTGTTATAGTATTTATGTTATTGAAATAAAGTTGATTTTCGTTTGAAAGTGAGATGCGCATGTATTGTCTGGAGGTACTTACACGCATAAATACCTACAGTGTGATCTATGAACATTGTCGCGGTAAATCAACGCCCCGCTGCGTACGCGCATCTCGTACACTCATTATTTTTAAAACATAGCGCACTATATACTGTTATATTGGCGCAAAAAGTTAGGGCTGAACGTAATGGCCATAATTTTGAGACCTAATAAAATACTTTTAATTTGACAAGGGTCGTTCTGTCACTGTCAGTTTCGAATTATTGTTTCTGGCAATACTGAAATTAAAATAATCGATTATTTGCTGAGAAGAATTATTCGCTGTTATTTAAGAAATTAATCTGTTTTGGTCTTATTAGTTGCCAGAGACGAAAGGATGTTTTTTTGAGTATTTTACTTGCATATATAAAAGTCTATGCTAGTTTGACTGTATATATTAAAAAGTGTTTTCTACAATATCAAAATTATTATAAATAAAAAAATAAAATACATTTATTTCGAGCAAAGACTCATAGGCACAAACAAAAAATAGACACAAAAAATAGAAACACAGACTGACAGAAGACAAATACACAAGGATTAAAACTAACTGGGTTCTTGGATAGGTGTCGCTCACAACAATGTCTCGTGTAGGGACAGTCCACCCTGGCAGCTATTATTGCCTACCTAAATTAATTAATTACCTACCTAAATTAAAATACGCTAAATTGTTATTGGAAACCCTAAACAAAATAGTTTGTATAAAATAAGGTTTCACTTCACTGGAAATTGTTATGGCCACCTGTTTAACGAGATTCAGAACATGGTGATTTCACATTTATTTTGGGCCATCATCTACTCATAAAAGCTTTAACATTGAAAAATAATTATGATTGCTTAGAATAATCTAAAAACTACGTGATTTTGCACCTGTTGCTTAGCGACCAATATCGTGAAGAACCAGGGCAACAAACATGGGCCTTATTTTGTAATTCAACTGGCAATTGACATGGGCTTCATTTTGACAGCTCTATTGGGATGACAAATGGGAATGGATTTCATGTTAGACAATAAGGTTTGGGGCCTAGCTTGATTTAACGCGATTCATCTTAACATTAGTCAAGTTCCAGTGGGGAGCCAGTCGAACCAAAGGGAGTAATTCCACTTGGGGTCCATCCAATATAATCGCAACACAAAATGATGTTTAACTTTGACGACATAAAATAAAAAGCCTTTTATGTCGTCAAAGTTCAAGTCAACTTTGACGACATAGGAATTTAATATCCGAAAACACAATCCCACTAATATAATAAAGCTGAAAGTTTGTGAGTTTGTTTTGATGTTTGTATGTTTGTGTTTCAATCACGCCTAAACCAATGAACTGATGTGGATGAAACTTCGAAAAGGCGTAGATAGTGACCTGGAATAGCATATAGGCTATTCAAAATGTTGGTACCACGCGGGTGAAACCACGCGCAGTAGCTAGTCACTAAATAATATCCTAATATTATGAACTTATTTTGATTACTTATAAGAAAATCGATGCGTGAGGCACGATTAGATATAATATTTATAAAAATAGTGTATAAGCTACAAGGCGCCTTAGAAGCTATTAAAGTACCGTTGAAAAGGATTTATAGATAAATAAATATAAGTAGATTTTATTTAGATTGTCGAGCTACATTCCCCCAGGATAGCACGGCCGAGCCCTGGACGAAAACAATAATAAAACTTTAAAAAATAAAACGAAACAGTCGTATTCTGTTTCTCAATTTGAAAAATAATATTAAAAAAAATATTAAAGTAAAATTTTATTTTTCAGATTGAGAAATTCTATTCTTCTAAAATTTACAAAAGTAAGTTCGTGTAAGTCAGTGGCTAACTCTGGTGACGGAGTTTCAGAGTTTTTATAAAAAATATATATTATTTATTATAATTATTATTTATTTTTTGGGCACGCTTCCGACTGACAGTGACCTGGATCAGTTGAGCTATCTATAGATCGTTTCTAACGATCCTTAGATAGCTTGACTAATCCTGTTGTATTTTGTAAGTATATGTAAATATGTAGTAGCTTAGTTTCTGTAAATAAAGTTATTTATTATTATTTAATTTTAAACATATGATTCTTACCAATTTTAACGTTTTATATTAGGTATTTTTTGTCTATTCCCTACCGTTGTCATGCTAAGGAGTCTGAAGTAGCTCTGAATCGTAAATTCAGCTGGTTTTATGAGCTTTTTTATTTAGCTTTAATAAGTTCCTGCGATGTTTTTACTGCGTTAGTATAAGTAGCTGTCTAATAACATTTAATACTACAAATAATTAGTGTATTTAAATATAGCGCAAGTTTATTGTGGATTTGAACCTGTGATATTTGGATTTGAGAAGAAATCTTAGGCCTCTTAAGCGGCTGATACACAAGGAGAGTTTCTCGCAGGCGAGCGGCGATTTCTTCTAGGCGACAATATATTGCCTAGAAGAAATCGCTATCTCTTTCCAACGGATTGTGATGAAGGAGACAGATAAAAAAAAAGAGACAGACACAATTTTAGTCAATGAAAACTTTTGCTCAGACAAATTGATTTTGTTTGCTGAAGTTAAATTACATTGGATTGGATTTATTGATATTGGGTGGAACACATCTATTAACGAAAACTCTGAAGTTGTGTTGAAAATACAATTAATGGTGATTAATTGTAGGTATTTGAATCAGGCATAGGTTCGTAAACTATTCAAATTACTAACATAGGATGTGATGAACATCGTCGAAAGGGGTCTGTCTCCATCAATAGCTATTTTAGTTGTATATAATATAGTACTAGTATATTTTAGTAGTACTAGTATATATTATATACTAGTATATGTATATTGTGACTGACTATATACTGACGACCTCTGTGGCGCAGTGGGCGAAGGTCTGCCTGCGACGCAGAAGGTTGCGGGTTCGATCCCCGCCGCGGGACAAATGTTTGTATAACCTACAGATATTTGTCACGGGTCTGGGTGTTTCTATGTAAATATGTATGTATTTACAAACGAAAAGTATATAAGTAGTATATCAGTTATCTGGTTCCCATAGTACAAGCTTTGCTTAGTTTGGGGCTAGATGATGCTGTGTGAAAATGTCCAGCATTATTTATTGTCTGTGATTGATAGCGAGATTATAAGCGATATAATTTATTGTAAAATGCGTTCTCTAAATAAAGTCAAAAGGATTAGACAATACCTACGACCACTCTTAAGTGCTACAGTCTTTACAGCATTATGAGAGCTAGATGAATACACCCAGTACTTGCATAAAGCAGGGTTTACACGGCGTTTAGGCAATGCGTGGCTTTAATTACGTATTCAGGAGGAGATGACCTATGCGCGGTTATTGTGCGCTTTACTACTGTTACACAAGCGCACGCGCATACAGTCGCTGGATGTGGCATAAATGACATCTTTGAAAATCAAAACTTTGGCTTAGTATAATTAAATTAAATACGTTGCCTAGCAAATAGCATGATGGAGCAGATATACCTACCTGCCCTTTGTTTGAACGAAAGCTCTCAGTTGATGATAATACCACTAGCGGGTCATCCATCCACTTTGTGACTGCACAGCACATTGCTTACATTCGATGATCGATCAAGACAAAGCAAGCTATACTACAAACCACGAGCTTACACAACGCATAGTTGGCAAGTAGGGTTACAAACTTACATAAATTACTTATAACAATATTAAAAGAGTAATCAGGCTCTACAAGCTTTACTTAGTTTAAAGCTCCTATATGACGCTTAACACGTGCTCTAAACGGTGAAGGAAAACATCGTGAGGAAACCAGTTAGTGATCTTATAGGCGGCGATGGGCTTGCAACCTGTCACATGTGTGTGTGTGTCACTGTGGCATGTATCAAGTATGTGTTTGGACATGCCTCTGACTATCCCCCTTAGACATCTTCAAAGGATCTGGAATAAGTAACATGAAAAGATCTGAGAGAAAGTCTACCGCACCTTGGGGATACAGTCGTGAACCTGTTTACGACGTCTGATTTAAAAAAAAATTAAAATAGGTCAGCATTTGACCTCACTCTACCTGATGCTATGCAATAGATGTAGCTAGCATGCAAAAATGTTACGCGAAAATCCAATTTTATCCAATACATATAGCGCGTTTGTTGCTTCCAGCAGCTCTATACTTCGTATGCGGAGATGTGCACTCGGCTCCAGGTCAAGGATCGCCGCTCACATGCATTAAACTGCGACCAGCCAAGTGTTAGCCCACTTTTATGGACTATCGACTACCCTGATAAGACAACCCCCGCTGTGGAGTTATGGCCAGGAAGGTCTGATGGACTGAGACGAGAGCTTGATAGTTGATTGCAAGCATTAAAATTCTATACATCCATACTATACTATATACTATATATACTATTATACTATCCATACTAATATTATAAATGTGAAAGTAACTCTGTCTGTCTGTCTGTTTGTTACGCTTTCACGCCTAAACCGCTGAACAGATTAAGCTGAAATTTGGCATAGTTAAAGGTTGTATCCCAGGGATGGACATAGGCTACTTTTTATCCCGAAAAAATGAAAAAATCCCGAGGGACTGAGGGTGCACCGCGGGAGCACAGCTAGTAATATTATAAATGTGAAAGTAACTCTCTCTGTCTGTCTGTCTGTCTGTTTGTTACCCTTTAACGCCCAAACCGCTGAACAGATTAAGCTGAAATTTGGAATAGTTAAAGGTTGTATCCCAGGGAAGGACATAGGCTACTTTTTATCCCGAAAAAATGAAAAAATCCCGAGGGACCGCGGGTTACACCGCGGGAGCGCAGCTAGTTCTATATGAAATACGACCTGCTGCTTAATATGGAAAGAAAACTAAACGTTAGAGGATCAAGACTTGCCTCAGTTCCGTGTCTTTGGGAAAAGCTTGAAAAAATTGTGTCAAGTGAACGTGAGCCTCTGAATTTTCTCATACATTTATTCGGAATTTGTGACACGACAAGAAAGAGTAGGTACCTACCTACCTATTGTCTGTGCCTTTTTAAAACGGTCATATTTTTATGTAGGGGGGTAGTCAGCTGGGCGCCCTTAAATATTATAGAAAATACCTAAATTTTTAATACCTAGAATTTCATGTGTGACAGATAGCAAGCCCATTGCCGCCTATTACCACTTATTACTGTACCAATTCGTCACAATGTAGAGCTCTGTCTATGCGCATTTATGTTGCTTATTCAAAAAGAGCATATGTTATGTTAAGTGTATTTGGAATTGACCCTGACTACTCCTAAGGCATCTTCTTAGTATCTTAAATGACATAATTTCTACCAAGCAGGCATAGTCCTGTGTCTGGAAAAAAGTCCTAAGTACCTAGGTAATTTATTCTTTTTTCCAAATAGTTTTAAAATGTTTTCTTAAATGTAATGCCTTGACACTGTGACATTTGTGTATGCTCCTCATTCCAACAATACCATTGTTCATGTTAATAGGTGCACGTAATATTCGTTGTCAATGTTTTGTTGTAATGACCTATGACATACGCAGCCTAACTTGAAGACTTGAGCAATTCTTATGTATTTCGTAACTAATAACTTATTCATACTAATTCTGCTCCCTTTTTTTATTTATTTAGCCTACATTAAGAAACAACAGAACAAGTTTTATGGCTGGCGGGCCCGCGGGGTTGGCCGCTTTTCCAGTTGAAATATTACTTGTTACTATTACTACACTTAACGGGCCACAAAATTCTTCATTCTATAAAAGCTAAATTTTTGTGCTTAAACTCATTTTTAGGGGCGAAAAGAAACAAAATATCGAGTGCACGAACAATTTATTTTGTACGCCATGCATGTATCTTTTACAAACACGTCTCCATGTAAAACCTACATTATACTATTTACAAAAATCGTTGTCTCACAAAATATTATTGAGTATGTGATTGAGAAGTATTGCTAAGCTGAGTATAAAATAAGGAAACAAATAAAATATCTAATCGTACAATGAATATTGAGCAAAGTAGGAATCGTTTTTACAATCGAGTATATTATATTGAGTCCCTTCCTGCCTTGATTGTCCATAACAATATTTACTGAAGGTATTAAGAAAAATATAAATTATAATTTGGCCTGGGGTCTTAATTATAAGGGAAATTATATATTTTATCACAATAAAAAGGAATGTAAAGACAGTCAAGGTTGCGATTAAAATAAGCTTAAAGATATGAAAATATACACGAAACTAAAGTTTACATTAAACACAATCCCGAAAACATCTTCCACGTAAACAACAATTCAATCAAAAATTCTACTAAATTGAATAAATTATATTCGAAATATACAAAAATATAATGTGTTGTAAAAACTGGAATGTGGCTGCACCCGGCTGATTCTATTCACAAAAATATATTAATTTTAAACCACTTACTAATAACCTAGCTTACTCTAAACACAATAATTTATTTATTTACAATTTCAATTTACACGCCGGTCGCGGGCTCCACGATAACATTTACTAACTAGACGCTTATTTTACGTATTTGGATAGACTCTTTCAAGCGATAACAATTCACAAACAAACCCACTGTCTACTGATTCTACTTAATTAATAATCACAATCCGATCTACTGGCCTTATTCACTGACACGTACTGTCTACGATGTGACGTCAGACTTTGGTGGTGAGGTCGAGGGGGTGGTGTTTGATCCTCTTGATTTGGGGGTAGGAGACGTCTTCCTCCTCGCTGGCGGAACCGGCCGCGCTGACCGAGTCAGCGTCATCGTTGTCCTGCACGATGACTTCGCTGTCGTCTGACCGTCTGCGAGCCGAACTGGACCGGCCATCAGACTTCACTGACAAGTCCATCGGGTTCTCCTGCAACGGAGATTCAGAAGTCCGTCTTTCTGCTGGAGGTGTCGGCACGAAATCGGCCTCGGATACATCCTCCTGAGGAGTAGGCGGTTGTGATGACCGCTGCTGCTTCAATATCTCATCGAGGAAGAACCGTTTCGAATTATCCGCGTTATGGTCATCGATCCTCACATCATTATTGTTTTCCGCAACTTGCCGTAACGCAGCGTGGTCCAGCAAATGTCTGGAATATAGCGGATGGAACCCGGGCGGGAACAGCAGCGGATGGTTGGCGGCGAACGGGTTGAACGGATGCGGCGGTAAGAACGGCGAGTGGGGGAAGTGCGGCAAGGAGGAGTGGATGTTGGCGAGCTGGAGGGGGACGAACGTGTCTCTGGGAGGCGTAAGCGGTCTGTCTGGGGGTCTGCCTTGAGTTATCCTGGTCTTTTCGTCTAGCTTCGGTGAGGATCCGCTGCGATGTGAGTCAGGGGATCCGGAGCAGGGTTTGTATTCATCCAGACCCATCAGAGCGAGCTCTTCTTTCGTCCTCGGGCGAGCGAGACCAGGGAATAGATGAGGGGGGAAGGGTGGGGCTAAGTGGTGCGGTGATTGTGGTATTCGTGGCGGTGACCGGGATTGTGCTGCTTGCTGTTGCTCTTGGAGCAGGCAGTGGATCTTGAACCAGTTGGACCTCCGTCCATACCTGGAGCCGGACTTGCTCATGCCGACCATGAGGCACTTCCGGAGCCGACACGCCTTGCAGGCGGTTCTATTCTTCTTGTTGATTACGCATTCCCCGTTGTTCTTGCATTCCGTGATGGAGTTCAGGTTGTTGTACGACCTCCCGAAGAATGACTGGAAGGAAAGAGAAGGAATATGTTATTTTTCTGACATTTCTTAGGGTTTTCAATGTACATGGTTTTCGAAAGTTGGACACTTGGATACCCGTTTGTGTCATTACATAGCTGTGTAAATAATTTACTTAATAATATCCCTATTTCGCATGTTATTTTACAATATTTACTCAACAGATAAACCTATAAAAATTTAAATGTAAGTAAATAAGCTTAACATCTAGTATTTCTAGTTTCGGAATATGAAGTTATTTTAATTAAGCTGGCATATTATCTTAGCGAGGTTTCGAAATCAGATATATCTAGGGTTTAATGGTAATTAATGTAGGTTATTACGAGATGCGCTGATTCGCATATTATTGCATTTAACGCGATTACGGTAACATGTGCAGGCTGCTTCAGGGATTAATTAGGAGTTAAAGGTTTCATTTCCGATACTAGCCACCGTCATATTATGTTTTCATTTTCAGTAGCTGTCAGTAGCATGAGAATTCTTTGCGACTAATAAAAACAAAACTGCGGACGGAAGTTAAAAAATGCATAATTCAGGGGTAAGATTCAAATGATTTCGGTACGCTTAAAGCTTAGACAGGTACATGAACCAAGTAAAGAAGGTTGCTGTTTTGTCAAATCATGAGGTCAAGGAATGGCGAGAACTGCGTGGAGAGATGAATCAGTTGTGACGACAAGAGTCAGAATAAAAAGTATCATAAAACGTATGATCTATCTCACATAGGTACGTCACTGATAGACTAGGAAACTGCTTACTTTCTTGGGAGCGGATATTAGCAAGTGTGTCAAGCTCCTCATTTACACATCCTCAGCGTCCATAATCCGATTTCCCCTAGATTAAAACCACGTTCACTTGCTTTGACCTAAGGCTCCGTTTACACGGCCTGCTGGGCACGCCCGGGGCGTGTGACTTCGAGAGTGAAAACTTAAGTGGGTTGTGGTCTGGTCACTTGACGTTTCATGTATTGGTATTTGTTGATTAATTAGCAAATAATCAGCTGATTCATAATTTGGAATCCACGATAGACATTTTGCAGGTGGTTTTATCAAGATAAACTGTAATTGGGTATTTTTTAAATTGCCCTTGCATCGTAGTGTAAAAACCTAGAAAACATTTCTTTTATCGGCTTTAAAGGATCTTGATCCATGTCACTCAAGGCAGATTACAAATAGTTGAACATATTGGAAAACATCCATCAAATCAGACGTCTCTATGAAACTCTCAAAATAATCTAAAAGTTTTACCGAAAAAGAATGAATACATGAATGCAAAAATAAGCACATACATAAACATTTCTATATGGATACAAAATCATGCTGATTTCATGACATAAACCATCAACTACGCATAGAACTCTTGGTGTCAGGGGTTCGACTTCCTTCGTCCAGTTCTGGTCTAGTACCCATACGGCTCTTCCGACCTTGAGTGTTGCGTAATGAATTGTTCTTATCAAAACAATGTTATTTGATTACGATGTTATTTGAAAGCTCGCGGTCAAATTGTTGTTGAATCGATTCATTTGTAAACATAGTAATTCATATTAAGAACAATAGAGGCAAAAAGTTGTAGGAGCACTTATTTTTTGATAATATCGAAATAAAAATATCTCGCGTTCAGCAAATATAGGTATATGTAGATACGACTGATATCTCACTATCAACCCTATGGTGATTATTCGTGATCCCCTCCCCCCTTTTCGAGCCTAAACTGATATATGGACGATTCCTAATAATTTAGGTTTGGTAAACGTGTGGTCGGTCAGTTGTGATACGAGTATATATGAGTATACCTACTGTATGTATATGGCAAAACCTCTGTGTAATTTAGATACTTACTAATATATGGACTGATCTAAATATCACATCTATGTAGAAGTGGTAGTCGTTTGCTTCCCATACGTAGCGCAGTCTTGAAATCTTCCGATTTGAATTCAAAATATTTTTTGGAATAAGTATATGAAGTAACTTTTAAAACTTCAAGATCATTGAGATACAGGCCTCAGTTTATTAAGGACTTGGCAACCAAAAAGTGCAATAAAGTCATTGCCACGCATTGTCTGGGGCACAAACAGACAATCGGGTGTTAACTCAACACGTGCCGTTGCCAAAACACTTGCAACCGATCGCGGACCGCATTATAAGATCAGGCGCTACTGTGAAACACTTTTAAAAACTCATACGAACTTATTTACTAGTTCCTACTTCTTCGGTACTTTAAATTGACTCTCAAGGTATCAAAGTGCAATCTTGAGTGCAAAAAGTCATAGAAAATCTAGACATAGACGCGGTCTTTTTGTAGACGGAATGAAAACACGAAAAAATACGAAGGATCAGTAATTATTACTCTTACTTAAATTATTATAGGTAGTGTAGTAATTTGGTTGCAAAATAGGTAAATTAAAGAAAATTATTTCTAGGAAGTGCCATACGTTTCGTAGTAGTCCACGTTGCAGCGCCGCGTCATACGCGCGGAATTTGAACTGAAACAATGACATCTGCGCGTGCGCTGAATATACGTACTACTAGCATTTGTACTGTCAGACAGTTTTACGTGGTTTTACTCAAATTATGGGATGTTTATTTCATTATTTAGGAAAATTGAAATCTGTTACTTTTATCTGTTATTTTAATACGCCTTCATTTTCATGTATACAGGGTGTGGCAAAACTTTACAACATCGACCTTTTCTTTTGTAGTTAGAATGTTTTGTTCTTAGGAAACTATAGGTTTGTTTTGAAAATAAAAAAAAATTGTAAAATTTTGCCACACCCTGTATGTATTCGGAAAAATACGTTGTTGTAATTTAAACCGAAATTATGTTTTAACAAATGCACCGGTGTATGTAGACATACCACCGGTACTAGCGTTAAAAAATAGCATCAGCTCAGTAAGTATAAATAATTTTGTCAAAATGATTCAACATTTCGAAAATTTCAAAGTTGAAATCAAAATGTTCAGTACCTTTTGAAGATGACTGTCTATTCGAACTCATCACTATTCTTGTAAACGGTCGAACGTATTGTAATCTCGTCGATCTCTCTGGTTTATGGGCGTCGTTTCCCGCGCAACTTATGAATGACACGTCCATTGTTTTTACAGCTGTCTGGGACTCAAAATGATGTTGATATTTCTGTATTTAGCAGATAAATCATAGTCTTTCTTACTTCGACGATCACTATTCATATATTGATTATTTTTACAAACAGAAGTGATCAAATACAGACCAATATCGGTTCGGTTGAATTAAAATTCGCGTGAGAGTAAAACGCTGTTTACACGATACCATTCTGGCATACCATTCTTGCATCTTGCTTTCTCAAACTCAACGAAGCAAGAGCTAATATTCTGTGGCTAGAGGCAAGAATTATATGCCAGAATAGTATCATGTAAACGGCGTCTAAAAAGTGAAAAAGTACTCGTAGGATCGTAGAACCTAAGTGGATATATGTGGTCTCTGCCTACACCAACGGGAAACAAATGAACTCTTCACAATAATAAAATAAGTTTCATAATATTATAAAGAGCTGCGTTTATTTTAATAGGGTATTTGACTCTTTTCAGAAAACCATTTCAAAGTGTTCTTTGATATATTATATGCACACTGGTCATTAAATTTCCTTTAGATTTAACATAATTTTGATAAAAACCATGTTTAAAGTTTAAACATACAAAATCGCGCGAAAAACGATATCTTGTGTCATGGCGCTGATCACGTGGTACCCGTGACGTCACTCCATAGTAAACAGACAGTACAAGTCCATAGTGACAGACAATCAGTTCGTTGACGTTTACTAGCGTTTGACGTCATCAGAGTCACAACCAATCACAGTGCGTTTTTGTAGACGAAATTTTTTTAATTTTTTTTGTAATATTTAAAGGTTTTTTTACCAAAAGTAAACATATTTTAGACGTAAATGGAAAGAAATATGCTTATTTAGACTATTTTCTAAAAGGATGACCACAATTTGTAGTTTATTTTTAATGATGTCAAATACCCTATTGTGCAATAAAAAAAAACATTAATTAATTCATTCAAAGAGCTGAGAAAAAGTGGCATCACAAGCTACCTATAAACATCAGAACAACGTGTCTCTACAATTGACAACGATTTTTATAATGATCCTTGTAATTGATGACAAAAAACGATCACAAGTATAAGTTCGTCTATCCAAGAAGCTTATTCTATGCTCCCCAGCTGGCCACTCATGCGTAGGTCAAAGGTGGGCAGAGTCTCGTGAAACCTGCCGCGCCCAGCGCCGCCAATTTATGCACATGCTCATTATCGGCCGTACTCGGCTCGACAAGTGCTTGTGAATTAACAATGAAGTCAAAAAGTATTATAATTTTTATTTTTTTATAGTGTAAACCACACTTAGGTCGCGGTTTCGAATCTCGTCGGACTCGAAAAATTTTGATATGACTTTGCATTTTCTCAAAAAGTATTGTTTTTGAGAAATTTCTTGATGAATATTTAGAGGTCTTGATTTTGTACTGTTATTAATCTTTTTAAAAGTATTTTTTGGACTAAGTACATACAATTGAGCAACACATTCTTGTCATATTCACTTGTAGGATTACAAATCTAGTTTTATAATTTTCTCTTTTTTAAACTTTGTTCATATTAGTTACCTGGTTCCCATAGTACAAGCTAATCTGGGGCTAGATGATGCTGTGTGAAAATGTCCACCATTATTTATTCATCTCACTTTTCCATATTTAAATCAAGCAGAGCATCATCTTTTCTATGCGATTATACATAAGTTATGTACATAGAATACATAAAGCAGGTGTAACACAAGTTGATGCAATTGTTGCGTGTCGCATTACTACATACTTATCATAATAATAAAGTAAGTTCGTAAGAATTAGTGACCAACTCTGGTGACGGAGTTTTTAGGCCGCATAAAGGGACCCGTCATGGCTATACAGCCATGATTAACGTGCTTCCGAAACACTGTAGCGCTCTGCTAAATGCCACGATTGGTCACCCATCCATTGTGACCACTCAGAACATTACTTAACTTCGACGATCTATCAAGAACTACTAAGCTAACATTATGTTTGTAATGGACGCATGTTTTCAAAACTAAAGTAGTCTGTTGAAAGAAACTAACATCCCTCTTTGCGTTAGGAGTAAATATATACATACAATGTATATATATTTTAAGTTAGGAGTAAAAAGAAGCCCATCACATGACAGCTATAAACCGCGGGCACTAATTCGTGTCCTGACACCACTAGACCATAAACGCTGTTACGAGGGACGAACGGAAAAGGAACATAAATTACCAACCTTGCAATGACAACATTAACCCCAAAGTAAGTACTTTACTAATATGATAATAATCTGAAATTGTACAGACGTGTGCGTAAATCAGAGAGGTTTACCGCGCCTTGGGGATACAGTTGTGATCCTGTTGGCGTGGCTTGAAATTGTCACGTATTAACCTGATCGCACATTTGGCCGCGCCGTATGCACCGCAGTCATTTTTCTATACAAAAATGCTGATGACGTCAGAAAATGCGACTGGCTTCTGACGTCTCAGCATTTCTTCTATTGAATTGACAGTTCGGCGCGGATAAGTCTGCAACCACTACTTACTTCTCCAATATGTGGGCAAGTGCCAATTAAGTAGGTTTATTATGTATTTTGACGTTTCTGCCCTAACCTAGTCATTGACATCCAAGTTTAGTTTTAGTTTTTTATAAGAAATTATTATTCCAAGACTAACTTAGGCCTTTACATCTATATTAGATGATCTATACAGCGTCAGGAGGCAACCTATGCCTACACTTAACGGGACGCTGTAGTGGCTAGGACATTGTTTGAGATGAAATAGGCTTGCCCAGCACCTAAACCATCCTCTCAGCTTAATCAGCCGCCCACATGGAAAGACGACGTCAACACGTGTGGAGCTGACTAAGCTGCGGGTTTCATCACGATGTTTTCCTTCACCGTTAAGAGCTCGTGTTAAGGCGCATATAAATTTTGCAAAACGAAAAATACATTGATGCACGGCCGAGATTCGAACCCACGACCTTATTCCAAGACTATAACTAAGTTGTTCCGTAGGATAAGTGGAAACAAACTTACAAACAAACTATAGCATTTACAATAATTTACATGTTAGAAAAGGACAGGACCATTCATCTCTTTCATAATGTAAGGTTATATGCAATAAGTAGGCTGCTACTACGGTAGTTATGGTTGCAGCCTCAAGGCCACATCCATTAATGATTATATTTGCAGCATTATTTGCCTGTGAAGATGTTATGTTTATTACAGAACATTAAAATCTGGAACAGTTAAACACTTTCAAAGCGGAGTTATAATTCCTCTGCCCTTTCCCACGGCCGTGGGGTCGGCAACTAGTTTTCTCCCACTTACTTCTATCCTTCGTAAACTGTGTATTCATTAAAAATATTAAAGTAAAATAATTTGTCTTCAAAAAAACCAGGAGTGTTTTCCTTCTCTCCTTATAACTGTAAATGGAATTTCATCCACATTAGTCCGAATAATAAACAATCTTACTTTTCAGTCTTTCTTAAATTGTCGCGATCACAACTATTATAATATATTTTGTAATTTCATAAAGATGGAAACTGTTGTTTATTCAATTCAGAATGATAACGTTTTGCGCTTAGAATTTAAATATTATCCTTTAGCGTAATATCAATGAGTATTTTATAAGGTCGCACGTCAAGAGTTTTGATTTGTGTCTCGGCACAGCTTTTAGTAATGCGTCGGCAAGGTCCGCCTCATCTCCATCTGATCTCTGACCCCGTGTTTATAGGCACACTGCAGAAGTAGATCTATAGTATAATAGATCGCTACAAAGTATGCATCGTAAAGTACGGCTCGACAAATTCGCCGTCCTGCCATTAGGACCTCATAAACTACAGTATAAAACGTTATGGTGAACAATTTTATGGTAATTCTGCGCGGTTACCTACCGCAGCATACTTTTAATAAACTAAATCATTCTACATTAGTGTCTCATTAGCTTTAGTTTACGAGAGAAATAAGGATCATCTACAGTTCACAAAAACGATCGGAGTGGTCTTCATAACTAACTATAACCGTGTGTTTCATGTGTTCGCAATACAAGTGTGTCGGTGGAAATTGGCATCAAAACTGTTTCGAATCGCGATGAGGTCAAATTAAATAAATTATTCACAAAATCAACAACTAATTGCACAAAAACAAACGAGCGAACGCGAATTAATGATTTCAAGAAGCGATTTATAATATCCCACATGAATAGTTTCGATACCAATGCAATTTTTAATCGATAACTGTAACTGTGACAAATCGAGTGATTCTCTCGAATTGACTTTCCCAATCAACTCGGTGCTACGATCACGCACACGCGAAACTAGCGTGAGAACACACGAGATAACATTACAAACTTTAATTTTTAACCTTTCTCCGACGGTAGTAGGCCCAACAAGCTGATCTTATCATCAGCGCGGGACCTTACACCCTTAAGGTTATACGCCTAAGACTCAAAGTTGATTGAGTTTGATTTAGGAGGATTAGAGAATGTTGGTCAAAAACGCGAGCGCGTGTCATCTCGCGTTTGCGTTCGGAAGCGATGACCTGCACCGATGTTTTGATTAGCTCTGACATTCGAATCGATTATTCGTTTAATGTGACTCGATATCGCGCGAGATTGCTACAAGTGAACTTTGAATGTGGAACATGGTGCTGTATTACGTATTACGTAAGAGCCGAAGAAGTCATCGGCTGTAAGGATAAGAAGACACGCTGCATTACGCGGCCGACTCCTCAAGTTCCATTGTTCATTAAACGTTGGGGCATCACCGTGAAGGAAGGAATTACAGTTTATGAGATAGAGATAAAATGCTCGCACCATCGCTAATCCGTTATCCGTGACAGGATTCCTGACCTCTAGCGCAGTGCAAGTTATTAAAACGATGCGCGAACCTCAACAATCCTATATATTATGCAATAAACTAATCGTACAACATGTCCGTCGGACGCCACTGCAGATTTCGTGACGAGAATAAATATTATCGCTATGCTCCAATAAGTCGATCGGTGTGCCAACTGCTGGCAGTTTCGACATGACCTCTATAAAACAATGACAATTAGCCGTCAGATTCTCGTCGATTAATGATTTAGAGTTCGAACTTGCGTGACGAATTTCGTCAAATCGATACAAATAAAACGAACCGTACACGCAAAACTGAGTGAGGGCGAAATGCGCATTGATTGCGGCGCGCTCGCGACGAATCGATTCTGCGCCCGCGCCGCCCGCGCCATTGTTTCAATACCAATATTGCGACAAATCGACAAACCGATTGTGTTGATCTAATTTCTAAAATTGTTTATTAATCGTGAAACTGACCATGATTACTATTTATATTTAATTTGTAATCAATAAGATATTTCGCGGGCGGTCCCAATCAATTAGTATAATTGCAAATTAAAATTATGCCTCAAACTCTCCATTTATTTGAACATGAATTCACGTTTGCACTACACTATTGTAATTAATGTAGTTCTAAAATTAATTATCATCATCATTCCCTTGCCCTTGTCCCACACTAAGTGGGGTCGGCACAACATGTATTTTTCCTCCATTCACTCCTATCACTCGTCAAATCTGTATCCACTCCTTTCGCATTCATATCATCTCTCACATAATCCAACCACTTCTTTTTCGGCCTTCCTCTACTTGCATAATCTCCAGCCACACTCATATTCATCACTCTCTGGGTAACATGGTTTTCATCCCTCCTCATAACGTGTCCATACCAAGCCAGCCTAGCACTTCTTATCTTTTCAAAAATAGGCGCCACTTTCAAACTTCCCCTAATATACTCATTCCGTATCTTATCTAACCGTGTTACCCCACACATCCATCTTAACATTCGCATCTCGGTAGCATGTACTTTCCTTTCGTCCGTCTTCTTCATTCTAAAATTAATTATAGCAACCTATTACACGGGGGTTTAACGAAGAAAATAGCTCATTACAGCTCGCGTTCTAAATGGCAACACTTAAGTTCAGGCAATTACCTAGAGACGTATAAAACAGTCCAATTAATTAACTGACATTAGAGGTGGCCATTGAAGGTTTTTTTTTTAAACGAGTTGACAAATTACGGGCGGCGGCGGTCTCTTTGCCGCGTCGTATGTCGAGCGCACAATGGCGCGGCGCCTCGCCACTGTCCCCGCACAATACCCGATTACACACACAGATAATTCCAGTTAAACCTTTAAAAGCAAATTAGTAGCGATGATTTATTGCCGGTTGCGAAACGAAACAAAACGTCTCGGTTAGCCCGAATATCCGGCAGCGCTTCCCGCTCGCGTGAGTTACCGCAATTTGAATGTGCTCCAAATTTGAAAATAATTTGTGTCGGCGAGACGCTGATCGTGCGAACTGCGATTGCTATCGTTATCGAATCGGACGGGTGCATCACTACTACGATGAGTAAGATACTAAAATACGATTGTGTAAGAAATCGCGGTAGCTTTTTCTTCACAATCTGGTTCAGTTCAGGGAACATTTCATTTCTACTCATTTGATTAACCTAAGGTCCCTTCAAGTAAGTAGATTCAGGAAGTCTATCAAAAAACCATGAATGAGAAATACTAAACTTTTTATACAAAGAGCCTTGTGTAACATCGATAATGCGTAGATATATTTTACTATTCTTTTGAAAGTCATTTTACTACTATTGCTTAAGTTGTAACTTCAGTTCCTATTTCAACTTGAATGATCTAGTCTCGTTAACTAACAAGTAACTATCCTCCATATTGTTATGTTAATTAGCAAGTAGGTACAGTCAACTGCAATAACATGTTTTTTTTTTTATAATGCTGGACATTTTCACACAGCATCATCTAGCCCCAAACTAAGCAAAGCTTGTACTATGGGAACCAGATAACTGATATACTACTTATATACTTTTTGTTTGTAAATACATACATATTATACATAGAAACACCCAGACCCGAGACAAATATCTGTAGGTCATACAAACATTTGTCCCGCGGCGGGGATCGAACCCGCAACCTTCTGTGTCGCAGGCGGACCTTCGCCCAATGCGCCACAGAGGTCGTTTACATTTTCAAACAAAATTTTCGCAAAATCCTTTTTGTTTTTGAAATTGTTTTCATGACTAATAGAGGTTCAAACTCTTGTTTTTTTTATTTTGGATTACACTACTTAATACTCATACCATGTTTCAAGCGAATCGGAGCACGCATTCAACAAACCCCATAGAAACATTAACTACCCCTACACCCCCTAGTGTAAGTTTTGAATCTTTTTGAATGCAGTTCATTAAAACCGTTGAACTATCATAATTCTAAATTTCATGTCTCTAAGTGCCAGGAATACGATTTTACATACAAACGTTTTTTGCCCTTTTCACCCCCTTAGGGGTTGAATTTCTAAAAATCCCTTCTTAGTACACCCCTACGCACCAAGACGGATATACCCTCAAAACTTCAAGTCTCTACGACCAGCGGTTTAGTCTGTGCGTTGTCTATCAGTCAGTCAGGGCAAAGATATTTATTAATTATAGATTCACAAAGTATATAATAAAAAAAAATTGGTTGTCTGTAAAGTCGGTTTACTGACGATAGTTGAACGTGACAACGTCTACGCATCGCTCACTCAAGTAGGAGAGAGACGGATGTCGAACGCTGCCGAACGCAAAGGCCGATTGTGCTTCTTTGTCGCTCGTTCCGCGCTCTCGCTTGCACTTCAAGCCTTACATGGAACGCCTCAGAGCGAGGTAACGCCTCATGACGTCATGTTTTTTCGTGCGTGCAGCCGGCTCTATCGAATTATAAGACGTTGTCACGTCAAAAAATTTAAAAGAGTGAAGTATAGAGGCGACTGTACCAAATACGCATACACATTCAAATTATGTAAATATTGATAGAATGACTTAAATGACCCGCGTGACCTTATTGAAACTACAAACGTTACAGGTTGCACCACACCGCTACATCAAGAGGTAGCACAATTATGTGTTTAGTCTTTCACTGTAGTTATTTCATCAAGCAACTGGCCATTACCTTGTCAGTGCCACCAGCTTATCTGTTCAGACGACTATGAGATATCTAATAAGAAATAAGAAGTAAGAAATAAGAAATAAGAAGTAAGAAATAAGAAATAAAAAATAAGAAATAAGAAATAAGAAATAAGAAATAAGAAATAAGAAATAAGAAATAAGAAATAAGAAATAAGAAATAAGAAATAAGAAATAAGAAATAAGAAATAAGAAATAAGAAATAAGAAATAAGAAATAAGAAATAAGAAATAAGAAATAAGAAATAAGAAATAAGAAATAAGAAATAAGAAATAAGAAATAAGAAATAAGAAATAAGAAATAAGAAATAAGAAATAAGAAATAAGAAATAAGAAATAAGAAATAAGAAATAAGAAATAAGAAATAAGAAATAAGAAATAAGAAATAAGAAATAAGAAATAAGAAATAAGAAATAAGAAATAAGAAATAAGAAATAAGAAATAAGAAATAAGAAATAAGAAATAAGAAATAAGAAATAAGAAATAAGAAATAAGAAATAAGAAATAAGAAATAAGAAATAAGAAATAAGAAATAAGAAATAAGAAATAAGAAATAAGAAATAAGAAATAAGAAATAAGAAATAAGAAATAAGAAATAAGAAATAAGAAATAAGAAATAAGAAATAAGAAATAAGAAATAAGAAATAAGAAATAAGAAATAAGAAATAAGAAATAAGAAATAAGAAATAAGAAATAAGAAATAAGAAATAAGAAATAAGAAATAAGAAATAAGAAATAAGAAATAAGAAATAAGAAATAAGAAATAAGAAATAAGAAATAAGAAATAAGAAATAAGAAATAAGAAATAAGAAATAAGAAATAAGAAATAAGAAATAAGAAAAAAGAAATAAGAAATAAGAAATAAGAAATAAGAAATAAGAAATAAGAAATAAGAAATAAGAAAAATTTATTGTCCAAACTGTGTTACAAAGATGGTATTAATCTAATTAGGTATCAACAGTTTACCCATCCTGGGCGTACAATAATATAAGTATGAAGGTAGGTATTAGATACCTACCTTCATAGAAAGTTATGGCAAAGTAAAACTAGGTAAAAGTTACATTTGCCTAAACAAAATGTTTACTTAGTCTAAGCCTTAAACTATCAGTCAGTACTTATGTATTGTGCGTTCTTAATGAATAGCGATATACAGAATACAATGTGTCGTTTCGTCGTTTGGGAAGGATTTTAAATTAATTTAATATGAGGAAAAGGACTGCTACGACGATATATTAAAATAAATAAATAATGCTGAACTTTTCACACAGCATCATCTAGCCCCAAAGTAAGCAGAGCTTGTGTTATGGGTACTAGATGACTGATAAACTACTTATATACTTTTTGTTTGTAAAAACATACATGTTATAGATAGAAACACCCAGACCCGAGACAAATATCTGTAGGTCATACAAACATTTGTCCCGCGGCGGGGATCGAACCCGCAACCTGCTGCGTCGCAGGCGGACCTTCGCCCACTGCGCCAGAGAGGTCGACTACGATATTATTTATATCAAAAGTAAAGACTGTTTAGTTTAAGGGCAGGTGTCAGAAATAAGGATTTATGTAATGTGTAAACCAAACAGTTTGTAATTTTCGTGAACTCTACTGTAGTTTATGGTTCCACTCTTTGACAGAACTGTCAATTGCGCTCTGCCCTGCTAATGTCCTGGTTCAATAAAATCCGTCTTCATACATGGAATCCACAGTGTGAAAATTCCACAGTTGAATCCACTCTTAATCCATCGATATTTCGTCGATTTCCACTGAACAGATAAGCTGGTGGCACTATACTGTCCAAAGTAGGGTTTATTTTAGCTCAAAACTGTAATGATAGGTGTCTAGTTTTTGCTGTTCACACATAAAGTTTCACACGATGCTAGTTCGACTTGGAATGGTTAGTTACTATCACGAGCGAGTTTTTTGGTGACATTATGTTGAGAAAAAAGAGCTAGTTACTTGTAAAATATGCGTTGTCAACGTTTAGTGACTGGTGTTTTAAATCAAATCAAATTATTATATTGCGTATCATGGGTATGAAACAGGTGCTACTGATACAGTAACGGTCCGCAGCCATCATCAACGTCTTGCGCGTGCAATATTTACATATTTTAATTATTTAATTACAATAAAATAAAATAATAAAAGGTATTTATGAGTAGTTCAAAGTGATCCTTCAAATTATTCCTACTAAATAAAATTCTTAAAAGACTTTGACGTCATCTGGGCGTTAAAACTCCACGATCTTCATTTAGAGCCTAAACTCCAGAGCAAGTAACTCTCATATTGATTTATTGTAACACAAAAAAAGAACACAATCACAGATAATAAGCTGCAAATTAAAGAAAGAACTAGATTTGTATCCCAAAACATGTGTACACAGCATAGACTAATTTTTTTCACCTATCTGGTTTCCATTCTACAATCTCTTGTTAGCTAACAGTTAACACTGCGACTTGTCCTCCAATATTTATTTAACTTGCGTGTAGCTTGCACCGTGTAAACTGGCCTTAGCATGCCTTGTTTGCAGTTAGCCCATCAGTTACGCAATAATTGTATCAGGTTGGAGTTCACACGTTGCTTGTTTAAGAACATTATGTGTATCAAAGGTCGTGTAGAGATCTCTTTAAGCGATAAAGCAACGATTACAGCTCATTTTGTTTTATAGATGCTTATCGCTGATTTTGGAGCTTACATTTCTAAGCGTTTTGCTAATGCTTTTAAAAGTAATGGCAAACTCATTTATTTTTAAAATATCTATAATTTATTTTTTATTTTAATTTGCCTTTCGATTTGTTCGCGTGGTATCGACATAAATCAATGGATTTTTTGTTTCGTTTCGTTCCCTTTAACACGAGCTCTTAACGGTGAAGGAAAACATCGTGAGGAAACCCGCAGCTTAGTCAGCTCCACACGTATTGACGTCGTCTTTCCTGTGGGCGGCTGATTAAGCTGAGAGGATGGTTTAGGTGCTGGGCAAGCCTATTCCATCTCAAACAATGTCCCAGGCACTACAGCGTCCCGTTAAGTGTAGGCATAGCTTGCCTCCTGACGCTGTATAAATCATCTATTAAAGATGTAAAGGCCTAAGTTTATCGACATAAAAAATTCAAAAGTGTCTTTAAACTTAAGTAATTTAACTCTATTAAACCCTAGAGAAGTGTAATCATGTTAATTGTATCTACTTTAAACCATATAATATGATGATTTTTAAATGTATCCCAAAAATTAGCACCCATGCGGGATTTGAACCCACGACCTTGCCGATCCGTGGCATCGCTCTAACCAACTGAGCTAACGGGCAACCGACGCATGAGTTGAAGTTGAAATGAAAAAAAAAAAAATATAATCCTTATCATATAATATGATCTTATTTAGTTTTTCGTAATTCATATTATCATAAAGTTTTTTACTCAGACGAGTTCAAAAGCTTGTAAAGGCGTAGTTTTTAAAAACATAAAGGAGAATGTTCAGTTTAGTAGCATACTTGGACCAAGCAACAATCCCGTTCCATTCCAGAATTGATCTATTTGTCACCGGCCACATTACCATACAAAGCTTAGCCGACTTGCTTCTTCTGTCGGCTAATTGCTCCGCGCTATATAGACTTAGTGGCCATTGAAGCTTTGTATTTAATTAGCTGCGGAGACTTTGATAGAAATAGTGGACTTTTTGCAGATCAGCGATTGCGTGCAATGAATGCAAATTAAATTGCGTTTTTGTATGAGTCTAAGCCGAAGTAAGTACTTTATTTTGCACAAAGTTTGATGCTATTACATTGCTTTTCACTTCTTTAAATGAGCACTTTTCAAAATATTGTGTTAGATTTTAGGTTTTACAAATATAATGTAACACAATGAATTTATCTTAAGTAAGGTACTTATAAAATGGCGGTGCTCATAATTCTTCCCCTCCTAAATGGCTTGACTGATTTTGACAAAATTTTCTACGTCACCTGGGCCTTGATTCATAATAAAGCGGAATGCACTCGGTTCGGAATCGACCGACAGCAACCAATTACAGTGCAAGAAACGTCAAATTTGGATCAATTCCTGCACTGTTGGTTGCTGTCGGTCGATTTCGAACCGAATGCATTCCACTGTATTATGAATCAAGGACCTGGTGGCACATTTTTAGATACATTTGGATTCCGTAAAATAAAATTACTTTATTATAACAAAAGAAAATGAGTACAATCTTTTAGATCTTGAGACAAATCAAAGTAAATCTTTATTGAGTAAATTTTTATTGACTTTAACATTGATTACACTTCGCCCAACGGATCTAGGCATTCGTGAAGTTAGCCGTTTGTCTAACACACAAAATCACAATGTCACAATTTTGTACGTAAAAGCGTTCACTGCGCAGACAAACAGCTAACTTCACGAATGCCTAGATCCGTTGGGCGAACACATCAACACTCTTATGTTAGATTTCACTACAGATGCCGATGAAATCGAGAACGTTTCGCAAAAGTTCTACAAAGTGCACAAATTACGTTTAAAATCGAACGCGATGCAGCCCATTACTCCCTAACCATGCAAAACACGAGATCCCATCGTTCATGGTGGCTGGCCAGGGCCATTGAGCAACCTGTGAGGCACGCGCCGGAAAATCACCGAATATCGTAACTGTTTGAATATCGAATACGCAAGAAAGGTCAAATTTTTCACCGCCTAATTTTCAAGTTTGAAAATCGAATACGTTAAAGTTTTTTTTAGTTTGTAATTCGAATACCCTGAGAACGTCAAAGATTTCAACTTTTTTCCTTTAGTTTGAATTCCGAATATGCATAAAAGGTCAAAGATTTTCAGTACTTTTGCTTCCTTTGAAAATCGAATACGTCAAAGATTTCTAACTCTATTGTTTGTCTTAGTTTGAATATCGAACATGCAAAGAAGGTCACGATTTTCAGGTTTTCCTTTGAATAAGTATGTGCCCAAAGTAAGTAAGTTCGTATGAGTCGGTGGCCAACTCTGGTGAGGGAGTTCTTAGGCCGCCTTAAGGCCTCTGTCATGGCTTAACTTAAATAGCCGGGACCGACAATTTAACGTGCCCTACGAAGCACGGAAGCGCTCAGATGAAAATGCCACTGGCGGTCACCCATCCACTTACAGACCGTTTCGAACGTTGCTTAACTTCGACGTTCTATCAAGAACGACTAAGCAAGCACGATCACGAGCGCAAAGAATTTCAAAGATTTTCAATGGCCACTGGCTCGTTTGCCCCATTTCTTCCATAAAAAAAAAAATTTTTTTTTGACAAATGAATCTTACATACGGGGCTGTTTGTGTTATTTTGTCGAGTGCAGTCGAGTGTAAGTATTGTAGGTAATAACAAGTACCTAGGTAATTAAATTAATCTACGAGCTGCTTATTATAAAAACGTAAAACCTTGGTTGAATCCCATGTTGCATGTTAAAACAAAACTGTTACCACAAAAAAGCGTTCTATGTACGAGTATTTAAAGATCGTATTTCTAGGGACAGTTTTTTAGTTAGACTTGGTCTAAACTCGGCTCATTTTCTTGTAATATGCCCCCGTTTAAATAATTAAATACAACAGGACTAATACTTAATACAATTATGTTCATTACTTTGTCAGTTTTCTAAAATTTACACAATGCAATTTAAAATTAAAACGGATTTTAGAATAAATCAGTTTTGCTTGTAATAGATAATTTACCAAAACCGTCCCTCGCTCTGATGATCTTGAAGGTTAGCACTCGTTAATGTCAAATAATATATTATATATTGTTTTAAAAACGTTTAGGTACACTAGGTATTAAATAACGACCTCTGTGGCGTAGTGGGCGAGGGTCCACTTGCGACGCAGGAGGTTGCGGGTTCGATCGACTTCTATTTCAAATATAATGTACCAATTAAAAAAAATATATTTATTAAAAATGAAACTTATTAAAATGAAAATAGTCTCAATAAGTTGATTCATGACGACCTCTGTAGCGCAGTGGGCGAAGGTCCACTTGCGACGCAGGAGGTTGCGGGTTCGATCCCCGCAGCGGGACAAATATTTGTATAACCTACAGATATTTGTCTCTGGTCTGGGTGTTTCTATGTATAATATGTATGGAGTTACAAACAAAAAGTATATAAGTAGTATATCAGTCATGTAGTACCCATAACACAAGCTCTGCTTACTTTGGGGTTAGATGATGCTGTGCGAAAAGCCCAGCATTATTTATTTATGTTGTAAAATATAATCACAAAGACTATGAATGAGCTTCTGTCTGTGTTTATTTACCAATAGAATTGAATGACGCTAATTTATGAAATTATAAAGATATTAAAACTTTTGTAATTTGATTGTTTTCGATTGGACGTGTCGTTGCATAGTAAAGTTGAATTAAGCTGATCGCACATTTGTCCGCGCTGTACTCGCCACAGTCATTTCTATACAAAAAATACCGATGACGTCAAAATGCGGCTCGCTATGACGTCTCAGCATTTCTTCTATTGACAGTTCGGCAAGTTCGGCTCGGCTGAATCGTGCGACCACCTTTAAGTTTACGTAGCCAAATTGGTATTGTCAACCACAGAGGTCGAGTTTCAATGTCGCTGACTTGTGCTAAGGGCCCGGTCAGTCGGCATCCTGCGACATTTTCCATCCTCTTTGCGCAATCTATTGTCGTTCTGTTCCAATTGCACTGATACAAATTGTAGCAACTTACACAACGATGCGGACATTTGAGGAAACGCCGATTTACTTGTATTGCTTGACAATACCGATTATAGTGATGTGCTACTTACGCATTGTGCGATTATTTTTGGAACGAAGTTCCTTTTCGGACGGTATCGAAGAAAAAAGACTGAGGCTGGAAAAACATTTTTGTTCCATTTTAATGTCACGACACATGTATATGTCAAATTGTCACAGTGCGAAATGCGCAGCCGCGACACAGTCCATAGATTGTTACATTGTTGGTATAGAAGAGCGTTTCTTGGATACCTAATTAACAATTAATTTGTTATATTCCCAGTATAAAAGTAAAAGTAAGTTCGTATGAGTCAGTGGCCAAATTTGGTGACGGAATATATAATTATTCCCAGTAGGTACCTATAGAAAAGAACCTTTGCTTCGTTCCAACCGAGTGTTCCACGACACTCACGTACTGTTTTAATATTCGTAGAGGACTGGTGGGACGTGGCAGAAGACCATGACAGATGGAAGCAATTAGGAGAGACCTTTGCCCAGCAGTGGGATAGTATAGGTTAATAAAAAAAATTGTTGAAGTTCGGTTGGCAGGGGCCAGAAGCCGTATTCCCGCAATAAGCATTAAACTATTTGCTTTTCTTCCTAATAAAAATCGACTTTTTGCGCCAAACAAGTAATTAATTATGCAATTATTCAACTAAACGGTGTTACTATCGCTTTATAGCAATTATCACATTACGGGGCACGCGAAGTAATTACTATTGTAAAAAAAACTAAAGCGGAAAATGCGCGCGTGCTGATCGAATTATTGATGTGCATCTCCCGGATAAATATTCGATATCTATAGCTCACAAATATACTACACACATCACTAGCACCTTATTACTAAGTAGTAAGGTATAAAATACGTTAGCATAGGGATGGGGTAAATGAGTAACGCGGAGGATGATACGAATAAGAATCGGAATTAAAGCAATTATCGAATTTTAATGTATCGATTTTGAATGTTTGGAGGTTTTAACACTGGCGCGGCAGGACGCAAACATTTTGCTTCTGCGTTTTAAACGCTACGAATTACTTTTTAAATAGTAGAGTCACACTTTTTCTACATTTAAGTAATATGGGAAGTCAAATTGAAAATGTACTCAGGTAATATTAAATGAAAATTACATTTTGAAGACTATAGTTTTTCGGACAATAATTATGAATCCAAGGTATATTTTTTTAAAATGGGGTTAAATTAAGTAAGTATTAAGACCTGGATCAGTTGAGCTATCTATAGATCGTTTCTAAAGATCCTTAGATAGCTTGACTAATCCTGTTGTATTTTGTTAATATATGTAAATATGTAGTAGCTTAGTTTTTGTAAATAAATTTTACTTGGAAGTATTAAAAAAAACGTGTGTCCAATTAATTTAAGGTTTTTTTGTTATTTACTAGCATTGTTATTATTATAAAAGCTACATTGATAAAACTGTAAAATAATGTAATTTAGAAATGTTAGTTCCAAAACAAAATCACTAGATGGCGTTACTAGAAAAGTAAGATCGCGCTATCGTTGCGTTTTGGCTCAAGCGTCTATCATTTTCGGTTACTAGTATTAAGCCCCTTCGCTCTGTACAAACATTCAATAAATTTTCTATTGAATTTAAAGTGCAGTATCATTTGTAACAAATTGGAACGCTCACGACCTTTTCAACGTGGTAAAAATAAAAACTGTTGTACCTATGTGTAGTTACTGAAATATTTTTTAAGAGCGTTTCCTCGCACCACTGTTAAAGAACACCAATCCTTGATTTTATTGCTGAAATCTACATTTCCGATTTTCTAGTGTATTTCCTTGGACGTTAAAATGATTTATATGCTTACGTACATTCTTACAGGGGTTGGTGAATACCTAAAGTGCGGAACTTCGTAGTCTGTTGTCTTACATTTACCTAGCTTTAGTATTACTTAGTATAAGTATAAGGTTGTCTGAAAGAAATCGCCTTGAGCGATAAGACCGCCGATTGTAGGACAATACTATCGAAACTTAGCATATACATAATTATTTCATGTTGTAACACTGTGTCCTCAATAAAGTTCTTATTTATTTATAATCATGTTCATTTGTATTTAATAATATTGATTTTTTTCTTGTAATAAACCTAATAAAAATTAATTAATTAATAATGAATACCTATGAGTTGGTACAGATGCGAGTTCAAATCCCGTAGTTTGTTTTTTTATATTTGAAGTCCTTACCTTGCAACCTTCACACGTGAACGCTCCGAAGTGGAAGCCAGCTGCCGGCTCGCCGCAAACTTTGCACTTTTGGTTCATCTGAAAAAAAAAACAATTTTTAAAAATAAAGATTTTGATTTTGAAAGTGAAGGACCAAAAGTTAAAATAAATTACAACATATTATGTAGGTATAAGTAAAAGATATCACTCTACATATAAAACAACATTTATACGGATGATAATAGCATAATATAAAATACCTCCACATTAATAACACAAGACTAAACTTCATAAATGAATAAATTCAACCACTCCCAGAAAATGTGTTTAAAAACAGCAATATTGTCGCTCTTATCGTCCAACATGAATTAATATCCAACTGAAAAATTGCCTCAGAAACCCAATTCAGTGTTAATACGCCGTGACCGAGATAGACCATTTTCCAATCAGTCATTTACTTGTTAATTTAGAGGAGCATGGTGCATGTTATTGGTTTTCTTTTGTAACGATTAAATATCGCTTAATCGTTTTGAAATACTTGCAGTTACTAGTATTGCGTAGCGCAGCACTAGCCGGACGTGGCGCGTTCTCATTTTGAATCTGATTATATTTCAATAATTCTTGATTCCTTTTTTTTTTAAGGAATAGGGAGGTACCGTTAAATTATGTTCCGATTTTAATAAATGGGACTTGTGACAAGATAATTAGTTTGGCGAACTATTATATAAAAATATTTTATTTAAATATTTTTGCGCACTATATTTAAAATACGTAAAACGGGAATTTATAATTATAAATATGATCAAAACCGTCACAAAATAATGATCATTACCAAAACTGGCATTAAACGTAAAGTGACACGATACAATCTGAAATATTGTGTCGTTATGCGAAATATGATTCAACAAACACACAATTTAATTAATTTACTGATTCTTTATATTTGCGGTAAGTTAGGATCATGTTTCGGTCTTATTTTGAATGTTGCTTTTATCTCTATACATATGTATCAAAAGAATAATCAATGCTTCGTTTAATAATGTCACTGTCATCGTAATTAAACGTACGCTACTATCCAACCTAATAATAGCTCTATTATCTGTCATCAAATAGAGGCTAGAAAAATATTTTCGTTGATAACTTCACAAATTGTGCAAAATGGTGTGCATAGTAGTGCGCAAAAAAAGATGCGCAGAGTGCGAAAAGTGGTGCACAAGGTGCGCAAAATGTACAAAGCTCGTTCCAACCAAGTGTTCTACGAAACTCACGTACTATTTTTTTTATATCTTCTAAAATTCTAGATCAATGTTATTCCTGCAGTTCTATGCGTTGGTTTTATCTGTTTTCTTTAGGTTTTCGAAAAATTACTATTTCGTTTTGTGCCAATTTTCATACCAGAGATAAAAAAGGCATGACTAAATATACCACCTTGTTTAAGATGGAGTACACTTAATGGCGTTAAACTATTTTATTAATTACGACACGTGTCGTTAATCGACGAGAAACTTGTATTCATAAATGACGCAAATTAAATGACTGCAAACAGACAGTCATTTAGTCATTGGATGTTTATAGTTATATCGATAATTGTAACGGAATTGAATCATTTTGAATAATTTGAATAGATCAACTTTTGTTTAAAGCGCTATTAGGTTTTATTATCGTTGATCTCAATAAATTTTTAATCCTCCATGAAATTAATATTATAATAAGGAGATGGACAAATAACGTAAGGATTTCGCTTGATATTTAGATAATTACATTTTCGTTTTATTCCTAATATTTTAACTTAATTTTGATTTATGCCACTTAAAGCATGCCACTCTCTCGGTTTGCACACCGAAATCGGTAAAACATGTTGCTTGTAATCATCTTTTTTACCTACACATGTTTATGCAAATAAATAATCTTTATCTTATCTTATCTTAAACATTTAGGGGGTGTAACTTAGGAGTAACCATATAATTTTTGGAGTTTAAACCTGGCGTAACTTTACACCACGTTTATTAATAAGGGCCTAGCAGTAGAATTACTTGAGCTATCTTATACATACCTTAAGTGGCTCTGATTCTAGTTGGTAAGTATTTATTTTGTTAAGTTATGTATGCCTTTTACATTTATATTAGATGATTTATATAGCATCAGGAGGCAATCCATGCCTACACTTAACGGGACGCTGTAGTGCCTGGGACATTGTTTGAGATGGAATAGGATGCCCAGCACCTAAACCATCCTCTCAGCTTAATCAGCCGCCCACAGGAAAGACGACGTCAATACGTGTGGAGCTGACTAAGCTGCGGGTTTCCTCACGATGTTTTCCATCACCGTTATGAGCTCGTGTTAAAGCGCATATACATTTTTCGAAACGAAAAATCCATTGATGCACGGCCAGGAACGAACCCACGTCCTTCGGATTGAAAGTCGAGGCGCAACCCCTTTCGACCAACACGGCAGGAGGCAATCCATGCCTACATTTAACGGGACGCTGTAGTGCCTGGGACATTGTTTGAGATGAAATAGGATGCCCAGCACCTAAACCATCCTCTCAGCTTAATCAGCCGCCCACAGGAGAGACGAGTTATGTAAGTAATGATTATTTATGTAAATAAAATATGAAACAATATAGGCACCACAATGAAGAAGGCAGATTAAATTTTAGGTTAATATTATGAGATAATAGATTTATATTAAAAATATTAGCACAAGCGATCGTGTACATAGATATATAGATTGTGTAAAACAGCTCAAAGAAAACAATCAATTTTCATAAATATTTTTATGAAGCTTACAGCCGTTTTAGTCCAGCATAGTCGATACAATAAAGTCCCTGGTATCACCGGCGACATCGTCTCTCCGCACATTGCGCGCGCGCATCTTCCGATCTAATTTAGAGCGCGCGCGCTGATGAGGGCCGATAGCGGCCCGCTGCGTGATTTACTCGATGCGCGGGATTTCAGAAATACGATCACGGGTTTTTTGCTTTTTATATTATGGTAATATTATAAAATATACATTTATATTAATTTATTTTGGTAATGCCAAAACTTGCCAAGCTAAAAGCCACAAAAATATATCCAAGATCCAATAGACAAGAGAAAAAATCATTTAAGTCAAATCGTAAAAACTATTCTATTAAAAACTGTTAGACTTTAATAACAATTGGTTTTCGTCCTACTACTACTACTACCTATTTAACTTACTTACTTTAATAACTCATAAATTACTATAAATTAATGACATGTAACAATGGTGTTATCAATAAATTCTGTATTTCTGTATTTCGTCTAAAATATGAAAAAAAATCCAGGCTATACGACGTATGATGGTAGTTAGACCTTTTGGCTTTTACAAATTGCCTTTGCCTAGGGAAATGATCCAATTTAAATGAGCTAGTTCCAGATCATTTGCAACCAGATAACCTAGCTGAATTTCGTAAATCTTTGTAAATACCTACTACTCGATCCGTTCAATTGGCAAGCAATTTGTTCATTTTATTCCATTGACTTTCCACTGAAGCTTGAATATTTAGATTTAAGATTACCTACCTAGAAGAAAGCTAGCCTCCAAACCGTGTTTGTTGTCCTGTTTTTTATGGTATTTGAACAGGAGTAGAATTATTATTAAATTATTATTATTATTGACGTGACTACGTCTTATAATTCGATAGAGCCGGCTGCATGCACGAAAAATCATGACGTCATGAGGCGTTACCTCGCTTTGAGGCGTTATATGTAAGGCTTGAAGTGCAAGCGAGAGCGCGGAACGAGCGACCAAGAAGCACAATCGGCCTTTGCGTTCGTCAGCGTTCGACATCCGTTTCTCTCCTACTTGAGTGAGCAATGCGTAGACGTTGTCACGTCCAACTATCGTCAGTAAACCGACTTTACAGACAACCAATATTTTTATTCAGCCCTTATTCCATTTTTTTTTTTTAATTAAATTAGTCAGCATTTGACCTCCCTCTGCCTGATGATAAGCAGTAGTGAGGTCTAAGATGGAGCATGCTTTCCTTGAAGGAACCTATTTACTCTTGATTTGAAGACCCCTATATTGTACTTTTCGGGAAATATAACGCAGCAACAGGGCAATTCTGGTGAGAGTCCAGCTCGTCCTGCCATCTCGCCCTGGGTCTTCCACGTCTGCGGGTCATATTTTGTATTAAAATTAAAAAAAAATAAAATTATATCAGGTTCCTACTGAATCAACATTTTTTTACGATGACTTATGATAATTCTTAAAATTTTTACGACAAAACTTAGTACAAGTAGGTACCTAAGTATTCATTGAGGTTTTCGCAACAAATAAACAGGATTTGTTTAGAAACATTGTTAGACTTGAATCAGCCATCGAACGATCATACGATACAAAGGCTTACAATAATGTAGGATTTCACGATGTACAAAATACTAAACCGTGTCTTCTGTCCCTTTACGGCTAGATCTGAATCTACTGGGTCTAGACTTAGGTCTACGGCTTAGGACTAACTAAATATAAAAGCGGTAGGCCCTTATTAATAAACGTGGTGTAAAGTTACGCCGTGTGTAACTTAGAAGTAACCATACAATTTTTGGAGTTTAAACCTAGTGTAACTTTACACCACGTTTATTAATAAGGGCCTTAGATTTTACCATCACGACACATACATAGGTCAAAACGTCACAGTGCGAAGTGCGCAGACGCGAAACAGTCCATAGATTATGTGCAAGAGTGTTTCTAGGATTTCAATATTTGACAATAATTTATTTGACAAATGCCAAATGTCAAAGTTGAAACTTCGTTCCAACCGTTCCAACCGAGTGTTCCACGCAGGTTCCACGACACTCACGTACTTTTTATTTATTTATCCTGTTTAAAATTGGAACTACTTCCATCTTGATTTTTTTTAAATACATCTAAGATATTTGCATTTTTATAGACAATGTCGTGTTCCAAACTCAAATTTATTACTAGCCACCAAGATTTCGAGTAAAATTACCTTCTGAGTAAATTCTTCACCATGAAGACCTTAATAAGGATAAATCTTACGATTCCATAATCAATTTACCGATCACGTTATTTCGTCGTCTCAAGCGCCAAAATTATTCATGTAACATTATAAACAGCAGTTTCCCTTGTAAATTAGTCTAATTAACGTATGCCGATGTTAATTTTTGAAACGGGTTGAATCGCTTATTCGATAAATGCAATGATAACATAAAAATAAATGTAACCTTTTTTTGAACTCGTTATCGCTTTGATTTCGATCGGTACACGACTTTTTGCGGGACGAAGCCCGAAGATGAATGTCAAAAAACCTTTTTATAATAATTTTGTAAGATTATAAAATAACATGTCATGGGAGTGGTTTTACGATAATTAGATTTAACACAATAAGATTCACTCATTTTGATGCAGATCTAATTTATTTTACACCAGACAATTACGATAAAAAAAAATTAAAGAGGCATCGACCTTGCGATTTAAAATTGGAATAACTGACCGCGTGGACGCACATGACATGCGCATGCGCCGAATCGTAGCGTATCGGTGCGTGTAACTCGATTCAACGGATGCATCCCCTGTAAAATGACTTAATTAATTTTGAACTTACAGCCTTATTTTTGACGCACACTCAAACTTCGAGAAAAATAATCTTTAGCTTTGTTGCTATAGTTTTAAGGTACATTTTTTGTTGAGCTGATTAAAATATGTCAAGCGGAAAACCGAAACGCTCATGACAAATGATTCAGGTATCAATTCGCGAAAATTGAGATAAAACCGTTGTCATTTATCTGAGCTATCTCGACGCGCGATCAACATATTAATTAATGCTTATTGCGGTCACTCTACTCGCCATTTATTACATTATTGCACAAAAAATTATCACTTCATACTTTTTGCTTTCTCATGTCATCGTTCCGAATTCAAAATTATATCATTCGATCTCGATACCGGTATCGATAAAGGTTGTGGATGTGCCGACAACAATATCGTTCGATAATTGAGGCACAGACTATATTTTACTCTAGATCAGCGATGGCGTGTGAACGAAACGGTCTGTCATTTGCCGCCAACACCCATTATCGTAGATGGCTCTATGGTGCTCGTGGGAATACTCTATGGACTTCAGGGTTGGCACACTCTTTGCAACTATGTTCATATGAGCTAGCTCTATATTGATGATCTTGATCCCTCAAAGATGTCATGGTCTAGAACTCGATACCAGAATCCTCATTAATAAAAAAGAAAAAGTACGTGAGTGTCGTGGAACACTCGGTTGGAACAAAGCAAAGAGTACTTTTCTATAATGGGAATATAATAAATTAATTGTCAATTAGGTATCCTAGAAACGCTCTTCCGTACTAACAATGTAACAATCTATGTACTGTGTCGCGGCTGCGCATTTCGCACTGTGACGATTTGACATATACATGTGTTGTGACGGTAAAATAGAACAACCTTTTTTTTCCAACCTCAGTCTTTTTTTCTTCGATACCGCCCGAAAAAGAAAAAGAAAATAGTGTACGTTTTTAATCATTAGCAATCTGTCAATGGCATATTATTTGCGACAGTTACAGTCGACAGTTACCGAACCTCATTTTAAGATTACAATTTTATCCGTGGCAACCCTATGTTTACGCGAGTGTAGGGTTAACAGGTGCATTTTGTTGGATCGTGATGAGTGATGGCTGACGCGGGTCACAGGTCTGCTCATCTGCATGTCCTGCTCCTAGGGCCTAAGGGACCTAGGAGGACCTAGGCCTTCAGGGCCTAACGGAAAATAAGGCTTCATTGTAACTATGGAACCATATTTGAAAGGCATTTATTTTTATGTCTGGGTGTTTACGTATCTGCTGAGTAAGCTATGAGACTTTTTAAAACTATAGAAAACCCTAATCATTTATGAATTTGAATTTGGAAGCCATTTGTTTCATGTTGGCAGAATGGGGTTGTTCCTCAACTTTCAATCCGACGGTTGTGGGTTCGAATCCCAGCCGTGCATCAATGGATTTTGCGTTTCGTAAAATTTATATGTGCTTTAACACGTGCTCTAAACGGTGAAGGAAAACATCGTGAGGAAACCAGTTAGTGTTCATATAGGAATATGCGGCGATGGGCTTGCAACCTGTCACGTATGGAATACTAACTTCTGCAATATGTGGGCATGTATCAAATATGTGTTTGGACATGCCTCTGACTAACCCCCTTAGACATCTTCAAAGGATCTGGAATATGTAACATAAAAATATCTGAGACAATGTCTACCGCACCTTGGGGATACAGTCGTGAACATGTTTACGTGTTTACGTTTGTTCCAGGTTAAACTTTTTTGACTGAAAGTACATAAAGATCTGAGAGTTAGTCTACCGTGCTTTACGGTTGCAGTGATCCTGTTGTGTTTTTACTGCACTTTACTGCACAGGGTATTCATTGAGATTATTCGTTCGATCAAAATAAGGATTCTGAACGAATGAACGGAATGATGAAAAAAGGTGTCGAGATTTATTTATATTAATGCTACAAATAAATCCAAGTAATAAAACAATGAGATCGGTACATCACGATATTTCATCTATTTGTTTTGTAAGTACATTAATATAATAACTAGAATGATTGGCCTCATATCGTTCGTGATTGATAATTCCGTGACTTTGCTCTGATGAGTAATCAAATAGCAAATAAATTATGATTGAATTAATCTTGGATCCAGATCTATGTTTGGACGTCTGAATGTCATGAGATGTTAAGATGAGCTGATGAATAAAGTATCATTTTCTTTTCTTTGACAAAACTAAACTGTGCCAAGTTTCAACTCAATCGGCCCGGCATCTATGATAAATTCTTTTGAATAGCTCTTGACTGCTTCATCAGATCAGCCAGCATTTATATGCTTAAATTCTGCTCAATAGGATACTGTTAGGTCAAATTCAGCTTTCAAGACTCGAATGAAATGTAAATAAAAATAGTTTAAATGTTTATTTGTTTGTTATAAAATACAACAGGATTAGTCAATCCTAAAAAAATCGGCAAGGTCGTGGGTTCAAATCCCGCATGGGTGCTAATTTTTGGGATACATTTAAAAATCTTTAAATATCGTTATATAAATAGTGTGCGGTTGACACTATAAAAATATAATCCTTATAGGATTAGTCAAGCTATCTAAGGAAAGGCGTCTGGTCGAAGCGACGCGTGATCCGAGAGCTGGCACATTTTTAGCTCAAAGGATCAACATTGCCATCCAGCGTGGTAATGCCGCCAGTGTTTTGGGCACGCTTCCGACTGACAGTGACCTGGATCAGTTGAGCTATCTATAGATCGTTTCTAACGATCCTTAAATAAAAATATTGCAAGTTGTATAAGTAAAAAACAAATAAATCGATATAAACTCAAAAGTATCGATAACAAAACAATGCGAATGTTGCCCGTTGATACGCGGAGTAGCTGTCGGTGTTCTCACAAATCGCTTTTGTAAGTGAGCGAGGCGAATGAGTAATGGCGGGAAACACTCGGCTCTGTGTGAAACGGAACGTTGCAGGAGAAACCATAATTTTGCGCCTGGTTTTTTAAAATATTATTTAGATAGGAACGGTAACACCAATTAGGTACTCAAGTCTAAGAAGAAGAAGGAATAAAAAGAAGAAGACGCAGAAACCAAGAAGTGAAGTGAAACCAAGAAGAATAAGACTAAGCTAAGATGTTACTGATTGGGCGGTATAGTCGTTCAGCGATAGCCTTTTTCTTTTTTCTGTAAATAAAAAAAAAAAGTCACAAAATTATCAACATTCAAAAATAGCAGTCCGCATCTTTGGCCTCATTCACTCTCATAACATTCTTCATACAAGCTCGCTGGTTGATAGTTAAAAAAAATTGCTTAGAAAGTAAGTTTAAATAAGCGCACTAGCCCGCATTTTATTTCATTACGATTTTTATGTAAAAAAGCCGTGTTGGCCGAATGGGGTTGTACCTCAACTTTCAATCCCAAGGTTGTGGGTTGAATCCCGGCCGTGCATCAATGGATTTTGCGTTTCGTAAAATTTATATGCGCTTTAACACGTGCTCTAAACGGTGAAGGAAAACATCGTGAGGAAACCAGTAAGTGTTCTTATAGGCGGCGATGGGCTTGCAACCTGTCACGTATGGAATACTAACTTCTGCAAGATGTGGGCATGTATCAAATATGTGTTTGGACATGCCTCTTACTACCCCCCTTAGACATCTTCATAGGAATAAGTAACATAAAATGATCTGAGAATGTCTACCGCACCTTGGGGATACAGTCGTGAACCTGTCTGTCTGTCTGTATCATGTAAATTACACGCACACAGGTACTAAAGTGTAAAATAACAGGACAACTAAAAAAAAATACAGCTCTAGTTTTATTTTTGTTCTTTTGCACTGATTTCCTTTTGATCGCCGCTAATTTGATATGCTCGGGACGTTACACTTAACTGACTATATCACATCGAACCATAGAGTTTATAAACCATAGAGTAGGGAGTGATTTCATTCATAGACTATTTTTCTATACGATTTTTGAAAGTACAGGCTGGTTGCAGAGTAAGTCACAATGTCAATAAATCATGATCGATAATCTTTAGTGACAGTGACGGCGTGACAGAAGTTGTTTTTAACCAATGAGCTTACATTTTGAATAGTTTTTAACTAGAAGTTTGTTACATGGAATTCCAAGTTTCCAGCTATAATTAGCAAGAACTGTGGCAAAACAACGTGTTCTTATAGGTTTTTTAGTCATATAAGAAAACTAGCTGCGCTCCCGCGGTATGACCCGCGGTCCCTCGGATTTTTTTTAATTTTGACGGGATAAAAAGTAGCCTATATCCTTCCCTGGGATACAACTTTTAACTATGCCAAATTTCAGCTTAATCTGTTCAGCGGTTTGGGCGTGAAAGCGTAACAAACAGACAGACAGACAGAGTTACTTTCATATTTATAAGTAGTCTGAGAATCAGGTAAGTCTACGTTACATTGGCTACACATTCATGCTCATTTTTATGTTAACAAGATTATTCGTCTAGTGATTACCGATGATTTATTATCTTTTTATGTAGATTAAGTTCAGGGCTGTTTCGAATTTGAAATTGACTTATGGGTTAATGCCGGTCCCATATTAAGTTACCACAAACAAAATAAAAACAAAATAAATACCAACTAAAAGTAAAAAACGATCGAAATAAACGAAAAATCTGCAAATATAAAATCGTTTTTAGCTAAAAATTTTATTAAAATCGATGCAGTTGATATGATTCAACCCCAAACACCAAAACTATTGAATCCATAATATTAGTCGAATTAGAGCCGCAATGCTACATTTTGTATAATTTGACCACTTTATCACTTTAACCAATACATTTTCGATCCAGCTTAGCCCAAGCCACTTACTGTATTTACACAGTTTATGTCTGTTTGTCTGTCCAATCTTGTCGGTTAGTCTAATTGTGTGTTCAGAGCGTGTTGGAACACTTGTAATAAGAATGTCTATCCGACAGAAAGTTAATTTGAGCTTGTTGCTACTGTGGTACGCATTTGCGCAATTCTGCAAACGACTTTATGCTTAGCAGTTTGTAATGAACATTGCTCTGAGGGATTAGAGAATGTTTTTAATGAAAACTTTTCAGTAAAGAGTTTGAATTATGTACGCTTATTTGAATTTGAAAAATGAAAAAAACTAAATTTAGAATAGAATAGAATAAAGTTTTATTTTCTCCACATCATATACAACAGTTACAATAGGTACTTAAATCTACATAATTTTATGTGGGTGAAATTACGGCTACCCCTCAGCATTTGCTCGAACAGCTCGAGAGTGTTGGAGCGCTGGTCTTCAGTGGCGCCATACCCGTTGTGGAAACGCGTCTCATCGCATAATAATTATCTTATTAGTTAATAAACAATTTAAGAAGACATCAAGGAATCAGGTCACTTACAATACTTTTAAATTATTATTAGGTAATTTCACTATTAAGGTACTTACTTGGGGCGGTAGAGGACGGCAATAAAAAGTTAACCATCAATTTGTTACACAAATAGGGGTATTTTAACAAAAAACGTTTCAAAAAAGTAGGCATGTGTCCTTTTTATAATTTTTCATTTCTCGTATTTTGTCATACACAGGGCTCGCACCTTTGATCTACGATTCCGTTAACCGATTATCGATAAACGAATGATTTATTGTACATAATCGATATAATTCATACGGTCGCGCCGCGGGACGTCGCGTGACGCGTCATCCTGACACGCAACTCCTGACAGACCGTGACAAATTGTTGTGACAAAATATTTCACCAGTTGTAGAACCCTCATCAAGGATTTTGGAATCTCACGTACGTTTCAAAAACACATTTCAATATTAATTTAACAAGTAAACATCTTTAGCTTGCTATCCATAGAATTTATAGTTCAATGGCACAGAAGTATAGCAGGGTAGATGACGTAGCGTTCTGAATTCAAATTTAAAATTCGAATGAATGGAATTGGCGGGATTGTACAAATTATTTGAATGAGTTCCAAAGAATGTGATTTGGGAGATGACGAGGTTATATCGATATGCAGATGTCATTTTCGGATGTAAAAGTATAAAACTTTTATAGAGGCAGTTCGAGAATTAATTTGAGATATCAGACGAAGAACATCTGCTTGGATGACTGTGCAACCCTTGTTCTTAGTTATATTCAAAGGTTGGATTTTAGTAAACGTTTAACGTAATCTTATTACAAAAAATATGAACCGAGTTTAGCGAAGCACTAACTAATAAACTGTCTCTAGAAAAACGATCTTTAAACTCGTACATAGAACGCTTTTTTGTGGTAACAGTTTTGACAGTGTCAACATGTTCAACTAAGGTTTATTTTTTTGTAATAAGGCAGAATGTTTGAAAGGTAGAATATGTTTGATGACGTGACTCATAAAATTACAATAAAAGTAAATTACTAGTTTATTCAGCTTTGGTGAATATAATCTAACCACACAATGGTCCGTACAAATCATTAAAAGCTCGCTTCAATTCAACATAAAGGCTTTTAGGATAAAAAATACCGTTACTTTTGCATGTAAACTACAATACCATTTTTACTCATTCGATTACATTCTGATTACCAATTCATTAGGATCCTTTCAACGGACAGACAAACAAGTGATCTTATTAGATGTGGATTTAAATAATAGACTGGATTAGAGATTTCTACGTGTAATGTCTGATCTCTGACATGGAACGGAATGTTTGATTCGGCGTCACAGCCCATCTGAAACAGCTAGTTAATTTAAACTATGAATACCTAAGTGTTTTATTTTGTGGCGAAAATCACAGTTTTTTATTTGAGTTCCTTATTCTAAGTTTTAGCTACTGAATACTGAATACGTTTTAGCTACTGAATACTGAATACGTTTTAGCTAAAAGCTTTGTACTAAGCCGTTATTCTTATTTTAAAAATAGCTTTAGCCTATTTTTATTTTAAGTTCAAATTATGAACTTGGAATAACGGGGCAAAATAGTTTGATGCTGACATTATGTATGGTACAAGTATATCGGACATATTGAGGGGACGAACACATGAAGGCCGGTCACCCGTGACGTTTTAGTAAGGAGGCGTGGTCAACTAGGTCACCCCTGCTTAAATTATTATTAATGTAAATCATATAATGAACGGTGTATATAATAAATAACATAAAAGTTAGTTTTTCTCTTATGACATTGATATAAGTCACGATTAAAATGTTTGAAATAGTGAAATCCAAGATTCGAATTTCGAATCGTTGATGCCTTTCGAAATTCAAATAATAATCTTTCATCCAGATTTTTTTTAAATATTCTAAAACAAGGTTTGTTCTAGGACATAGGTTTTTCTGAAATTAAGATTATTAAACTAATAAAAATTAATGTATTCCAATAGACTTTAGCCAGATATGAAAGCATGTAAGTGATGAAGCTTTCCTCAGAAGTCTGTACCCAAATCCATGTTCCCGATGACTGGTGGAACATAATGCTATTATGATATAACGCGGTATCACCTGACTTTGTCTTTAATACCTCTATTGTTTATTGTAAGATATACCGAGGGGTTAAGGAGCAGTCTCATACTCGCGACTTTTCAAATCAGCTGTGCAACTGCGCTTGTCAAAAAGCTCTCAACACAAGTATAAGAGTTGAATATACAACTATTTACAAAAACAAAAATATTTAAGAATAAACTAAAAGTAATAGTGCTTCAAAATGTAATACTTAGGTATTATTTACAAGATTGGTTGTTAATATAATATTTTAAGGTTAATTATATTTTAGTGAAAAACACGTAAAAATATAATTTCGCTGTCAATAAAGATTGCCTTTGACAAATTTAATTAAAACTCACACGGTCGTAACGTTGTTGAGGGTAATTAGCAGTTTAGTGCCACTTAAGAGTGATAATAATTTACCTATTTGTGATTAGATATCTAATTAAAAAGGCGGCGGGCGGTCAACGTGGCTGGAAACGTTCCCTCTCAGGTTACCCACTACTGAAATATAAGATAATCTGATCAAATCTAATTGCTCGACATAATAAAACGAAATTTCCAGCGATATTTGTTTTTTTTTATTTATTAACATTGTTAGATTTATTAACATTGTCAGAACAGAAAAAAATGTTTTTAACATTAAACAATTAATTCACTATAAAAAAGTATAGCTTTTTCAATAATATTATTAAAATTTATAAAAATGCTTTCAATATTTTGAGGCTACACAATCTTATAAAATATGACAATTGTATTTCTCTAATCTTTATATGTATGAAGTTTTGCAGTGACAAGTCGCAATCATTGAGACTTCAGCTTAACCTCAATGCTTAGTCACTTCACCCACTTCCCAGGACAATTGTCTGAGCCGTTGTCTGTTCTATGGACCTTGGTGCTTGGCTTGTAAACTATTTTTTTACGTTCACTAAGCATTACCAACTGGCTTACTCTGACGATAGTTAGATCTCGAAGCTTCCATCTTGGCATAACTTTGTAGCCTAGAGTGACATTTAAAAAAAATTGGTTGTCTGTAAAGTCGGTTTACTGACGATAGTTGAACGTGACAACGTCTACGCATCGCTCACTCAAGTAGGAGAGAGACGGATGTCGAACGGTGCCGAACGCAAAGGCCGATTGTGCTTCTTTGTCGCTCGTTCCGCGCTCTCGCTTGCACTTCAAGCCTTACATGGAACGCCTCAGAGCGAGGTAACGCCGCATGAAGGTAACGCCGCATGACGTCATGTTTTTTCGTGCGTGCAGCCGGCTCTATCGAATTATAAGACGTTGTCACGTCAAAAAAAACTTAGGCCTTTACTTATTTTTATATTAGATGATTTATACAGCCTCAGGAGGCAATCCATGCCTACTCTTAACGGGACGCTGGGGCCTGGGACATTGTTTGAGATGGAATAGGCTTGAGTGACATTTTAAAATATCTGAATCAGGGAACAGCTCAGTTATGCTAACAGCGGTCACCCATCCTCATTTAGACAGCAACGAACGTTGACGATAATCAAGAACGACTGAAAGAAGTTTTCAATATGGCGGCTTACTTGTAAAATGAAATATCAAATTGTCACAAGGAACTAGAATCTATGAATGTTAGCAGTATTAAGTCACCACGTGACGCCACAATGGCTACCGTGCTCCGAATCGATACTGTTTGAATACAATGTAATCGAGTAGGACATTGTTTTTATTGTTACCAACTGTACTGTTATGTCGTGTCAACAGGACTTGATTGAATCATTCGAGTTATTCGAATGATTCAATTTATAATTGTATAAACGAATCATTCGAGTTATTCGAATGATTCAATTTATAATTATATAAATGAGTATTACAATGTTGAGACAAAAGAGTGGGATATCATAATAGAATAGACAAACTTGTTTTTGAATTTCGAATTCTAAATAAAAAAAAGTATACATAATAGAATGGAACTGATAATTTTTTGAATTTGGAAGTCGTTAAAACACGGATTTCAAGAAATGAGGTAAAATATTATCATGAATCTTTTACACTTGGTAGTAAATCCTTTGAAAATATCTTAAATACGTAAAAAGGTATTTTGCAATTTTTACAAACTCTGTCAAAAGTCTGCATTTCAATACATTACTGCAAATGATCTGGAATTACTCAACGTTTGAAGTGAGTTCGCAGTAATGTGCAGCAAAATATCGGCGTGCGAGGCTCTAAGCGATACACAAAAGGCAGTAACGTCTAAACTTGTGCAAAATTTCTTTTTTACTGCCTGTTTCGGGCGCTTTGAAGTTTATTTGCCGCCATTGTTTCGTCTTTTTAGCGCAAATTGTTTTACTATTACCTTTTTATTCGCTATTTTGTAATAAGGATAGCTATTTTTGAAACCGTTTTTCGGTTATTACAATTTCTAAGGATTGTAGGAATGTTAATGTTCACGGGTTGTGTTCCTTTTCGTTTTGCAACTTTGTACTTACTAAGTCAATGGTTTTTTCTAGGCCCATTATTTGGTCCATCTCTCTTTCCTATCGTTCCCTCATTACTGAGGGACTCATTACTCCTATTTATTTTGTCAACCAGTTGTCTCCATCGGTTACGTTCCGTTGCTTGGTGTAGTGCAGTGTTGCATATTTAATTCCTCCGATATCTGGTCTGACCATCATTTGGTCCATAAATGTGATATAAAAATAAATGTTTTTGTAATAGGTACTTTAGATCTTTTTTGAGCCAATTGGTCAAATTTTTCATAACCACGTTAGGCGTTATAATGGGAGCAGTTTGTCATGATAGGTATTTGAGCGCACGCGTGCCGCGCTCACAATGATTGGTCGCGGTCGCCCCGCCTTGTGTTACGTAAGCCGGCCCAGTGTGATGTCGGCCAATAATTTAATTACAAAAATATGAGATTCAAGTGTCTATAGATACATATAGATAGCAAACATTCGAGTTTCGAACTCGATTTCCAGCTTATTTTTGTGCTCTTCAAAAAATCTGCAACTGATTTGTACTTGAATTTGGAACTGAAAATCTAAACTCAATGCAAAGTGCCAGTAACTGAAATAATCATTGGCCAGTAACATTTTATTTAATTTAGTATTTTAGTTCCAAATTCAAAAGGTTCGAAAGGCAACTGTTTATTTTTTGTGAAAAACAGGTGGTGGAAAAATACGCACAATTTATTGAAAAAAATTTATACTACGTACATGGTCTTCTGCAAGATGTGGGCATGTATCAAATATGTGTTTGGACATGCTTCTGACTACCCCCCTTCAAATCAATCTTCAAAGGATCTGGAATAAGTAACATAAAAAGATCTGAGAGAATGTGTACCGCACTTTGGGGATACAGTCGTGAACCTGTTTACGTTTTACATGAACCGTATCAAGTATCAATATTAATACTACGAGTACTTATATTGAATTGTAAATACCAACGTAGGCAGAATATGGAAGCAAGATCAATATTCAGTAATGTAGGTTATTGAGATCCAGAGTATAGATCAAACAATCTCTAGATCGAACACAAGCTCATAAATTCTGCTAGATCGAAAACTGTATATTCTACTGTCATTCGTATTCAGTACCTATTTGTATGATATTAGTGCAACCATAAGGCTAGATGCAGCCTAGATAGATAGATAGATAGATAAATTATTTATTCATAAAAATAATTACGTTTTTATACTAAAAAGAAAACCGACTTCAATGATTGACTTGAAACGCAGTGTGACTCAGGGCGTCAAGCTGTCGATTCGATTTCTATTTGTGACATGGCTAGGAGGGAAGGATGAAGGAGGAAGAATGTTTAGAGTTTTACGGGGAAACTATCAATCCCTCAGGAATAAAATTTATATGGGACCACCTCTGGAGTATACCCTTTCAAACATGAAAAAAATTTTGCAAATCGCGTAACAAGATACAAAAAAAAAAAAAAAACATACAGACGAATTGAGAACCTCCTCCTTTTTTGAAGTCGGTTGAAAAGTACATTACACGTCTTGGTTACCAGTGCCTTTAATCCTATTTTAGGTTTGACTAGGCACGGGGTTCTCAAATAGTTACCTAAATTTGTAAGTAAAAAAGGTACTTACGTGGTTAACACTAACAGTTATCTAGATAACTTGTATTATCTAGATGTTGTAGATACTAGTATCTACAACTATAATAAGATAGTAATTACATAACAGTTGTTTTTGCATTTGGGTAGTCTTAGATCCTATACAAACCAATATTGGCACTAATCTAGTCTTGTGCATGACACAATCACAACCCGCATTATTTGTCCACGCACGGAATGTTCATGTTGATAGATATCATGCACATGCATTGCCATCATCTCTTTATTCTTAAGGACTCATTCATGGAGTCGATGCTACTATAGACGTCCTTGTCTACCGGGTTCGTTTTTTTCTATTTACTAAAATAATCATTAACTTAATATGAAACCAGGCTTAAACATTTACCTACTTATACCATATAAAAAATACCTAGACCTACATTTGAGATCAGCCATTTTTACTTCTAGGCCCTTATTAATAAACGTGGCGTAAAATTACGCTACGTTTAAACTCCAAAAATTTTATAGTTACTCCTAAGTTACACCCGGCGTAATAAGCTTTAAAGTTCAGAGGCACGCCCAGACAGACAGCTATTAAAAACAATAAAAAGTTTAACAAAAACAGGATTCTTTATTACAAAAACAACTATGAATTTCAATAAAAATACAAAATGCGTATATTTAAGACCCATCCACACCCGTCAAATCATCCGTGTGCCTCTCCCCTTACGATCTAGATCACACGGCTGCGCAATCCATAGATCAACGCGCGGATCAATATTGATGACCGGCGCCGCGCATTCAAGTGTCAATAGCGATCTTCGATACCACTTTGTCGGCGCTAGTGTGGGCTGGCTGGAGATTTGAATACTTGTATTTGTTTTGATAGATCGTTTGGTCTAGAAGGTACAGTCATTCAAGAAATACGACGTCGACAAACAAGGAATTAAAAACTAAGTCGTTTACCACGTGGAGCTGACTAAACTGCAGATTTCCTTACGATTGCTTCCTTCACTCATACTTTAGTCTTTTTAAAAAGTAGCTGATTGAACTCTGTTTCCATGAAGAACCAGGGCAGCAAACATGGTTTGGCTCCTAGCTTTCATTTTGGTGATCCATTATAAGTGTATTTTAGTTAGAATAGAATAAAATTGTATGTAAGTAATACAGTATAGAAGAGGATAATATTATGGTGACTACTCTATGGCATTAGGTCATACCTGTAAGAATAGATATAATGTTTTAAATAAATACGAATACAAGTCTAAAAAGTATGCATATCGAATGAGATCCATAGACTATGCATATAGACCATTATAACATGAACCATTTGCTACCTTTTTTACAACCATGGCATTTTTAAAATAAGACATTTTGTCACCCAGACCTAGTGTATACTAAGACTTTTCCACCCAAAAATGTTGCTAACACAGCATTTTACAGCCCAGACGATACGAACTCAACCCATCATATAGACTATCTCCTGTAATATGCGTCAAATCAAACAGTCTTAGATTTCATGGCTATTACCGGCAAGGTTGTCGCCTTGTGCTTGTGACACATCGACCTCCGTAAGTAATGAGGGGTCATCAAAGTCGAATTACAACAGTTGATGCGGTTGCTCAATTGATGATTTGTTGTTGACACTTTGTAATATTATCTTATAAAAGGCCCAAAAGAATAATGAAAGGATTATAGCTCGGTATAAATTATCTCAGATATTTAGATATTTCACCTTTGAAGTTAAACAAATAAATAATGCTGGACATTTTCACACAGCATCATCTAGCCCCAAACTGAGAAAAGCTTGTATTATCGGAACCAGATAACTGATATACTTTTTGTTTTTAAATACATACATATTATACATAGAAACACCCAGACCCGAGACAAATATCTGTAGGTCATACAAACATTTGTCCCGCGGCGGGGATCGAACCCGCAACCTTCTGCGTCGCAGGCGGACCTTCGCCCACTGCGCCACAGAGGTCTTTACAGTTGTTTAAGAGGTGTAGTCAGAGGTATGTCCAAACACATATTTGGCACATGCCTACTCGATCTGACAGGTTGCAAGCATCACCACTTAGAATCTTCAATAGTTCAAGGTGAAGGAAAATAATAGCTTGTATAATATAACAGATACATCTACTACTAGCAGGGAGGAATCTCTTACCGTGGTAGAGAAAATTAAAAAAGTAAGAATTTTTTCACTTTTCCGGGATGAAAAAATCTACGAGTATGCACGATATTACATTTATAAAAAATCATTCAAACACATTGATTCCGTTTCAATGTTAGAGAGCAACAAATTTATAAATTAAAGTTTTATTAAGATTTGAATAGAAAAGTCAGAGTACCAAGAATATGCAAAAACATTGACATTCGTCAATGGTTCCTTCTAGGTCACTTTGAGTTAAGACTTCTAAGAAAAAAACTAGTTTTTGCGTTGTCTAGTGTATTTTCCTCAAGCAACTGATACGCCTACTTAGTACGTCGTTGTTATGCATATTAAGAACGAGTATGAACATAATTTAATACTGTTTTTTACTGATCATAGTTTTTGGTTAGGCACATCTAAGAAACATCGTAGGGAAACCGGCATCTCGTAGAACAAAGAATTTAAAAATCTTTTTATTAGGAGATTTTAATAAAGATTGCATCCTGGGAAAGGACACGACATTTTTTTTTAAATCTTGGAGAGGGTGAAAATAAGGGTTGAAAGTTTGTATGGGCAACCGAGATAACATCATTCAATACGGACAAACTCGCGGGAACCAACTAGTAGAATACATTTAAGGTATTTACCTACGTTTGTAAATTATCACCATAGATCAATCGTATATCAGTGTCCAAGGCGCTATAAGGGACGGTTGCGCAAGCGCATCCATACGGTCGGTGGATGCCCGTCCGGGAAGCGACGATTCTAATGCCAGATTATACAGAATCGATTTATGTACAGGGTGCTTCTATTTATTAGAAATTATCATCATCATCATTTCATAAGCGTTTTGTTTATTCGCTTAGAATATTTTGGACTTGTTTCTGAATACCATCGTAGACCTAGATTAAATGATCGATTAATGATACGTCATCTTGATGTTATTAGCAATAGGCGCGTTAATTTTTAGGGTTCCGTACCACAAAAGGAAAAAAACAGAACCCTTATAGAATCACTTCATTTTTAATAGAATCGATACAATATTTTTTTATAAAAATATACATATACTGCATCAGCATTGTAGAGGCAAATTTTAAGACGTTTTAAAGTGATCCCATAGCGATCCTAATAAATGCTTTTTGACTTTGACTTTGAAATAAGATACTTTATAGCGATTACGTCATCCTAGTTTACTTTTTTATGTTGATTGAATTTAGAAATGTCATTACGGATTCAATCAATAATTCAGCATTAGAGACATATAAAAATCTGTTAGTTTATAACGACCTATGAAAATACAATTTGCCCATCTCATAAAAATATTATGGGTTTTATGATTTATGATTAAAAATGATATTGAAAACTCATTTAAATGTATAATTTATCATGTTAATTTAAATTTCACGCCTTTTTGTGTAAATCTAAAAATATGGCTGCTCAGTCAGATCATCGAAAGTAAAGTCTATGTTAATAAGATAAGAATCTATACTGAGTTTAATATAATATTATTATTTGTTAATTTGTGTAACAACAATATTTTTTTACCAGAAACTGTCAAAGTTATTTATTTATTTATTTATTATCTAAACATAAAAGAAAAGGGCTTTGTCGCTGAGCGACTATACCGCCCAATCGGTAACATCTTAGGTCAGTCTTCTAAAGTCTTCTTCATCTTCTCTATCACTTCAAAAATCTTATTCGGTATGACAGCTGGAATCACTAGAATAGTCTTAAATTTAGATGATTCTGGTTCTTTCGTTTCGATCTAGCATAACAAATCATGATGTATTTATGCGACGGTCACAGTGTGTGGCCACCATCCTATGTGGTAAGGTGACCATCTCTCGAGGCCGCTGAAACTGTGCCAATACTTGACAGTGGCATCGTAGCGTGACGTCCTACTGAATGTACTGTGGCTTGGATACAATTTTCTATCTGCCTACGTTTGCACCAACAAACAAACCTTGGGACTTCAAAACACCATTTTATATACCTGTTTTATACAAGTAATGTTTTTTGGCAAGCTTGTTCAAGCTTTGTATAAAATTATGTATTCTTAAAAACTAGGTACTGATATCAAGACTAGAATTGAGTGATCACAATTCATCTTTAGAGATATATTTTTGTAACAGGATTTTATACCACGGTTGTTGCAATACAGCCGAAACGTCGGGAAATAATAAAGGTAATACGCGATAAAATCCTGTTACAAAAATATATCTCTAAAGATAGAATTGAGTGTTCGCGTAAACTCATAGGCCCGTAAAGTTACGCCAGGTTTAAGCCCCAAAAATTGTATGGTTACTCCTAAGTTACACCCGGCGTAACTTTATTACTACACCACGTTTATTGACAAGGACCATTAAGAGCAAAAAGTAATGCAAGTCTTTCTTAAAAGTCTCTAAAAGTTCGAAAATCGATTGTTGAGTAATTTCATACGTAATATACTTTGCACTCCTGAACGTCAGTTCAATAGTTCATAGCGGAAAACATAATTCTTATACCTAACATCAAATTAATATCGTTCATGTAATATTTATCAGGCATGCCTGCAACAGGTTTAATGAATCCAACATCAAAATTGCTATTACTTATTCAACTAGTCCCAGACTAGGGTTACCAAAGTCAGACTTTCTAGTGCATACAAGTTTCATTCCAAAACCAACCGTATTTTCAATGCATTACTATCTAAATTTCCCTGATTGTGTCGTCTAGGGTCGCTGGTGCATCTTTAAAGGAAATTAGGTTTTAAAGTATAGTGATAAGGTTGGGTTTTCCGTGGGAGTTCCGAGGGTACTAAATGGTAGTAAGGTGCGCTTTCTGAATCAAGGGTCACGGGATGAGCCCAACCTTTCACGAGCGGGTCGTTCTACAATGGGCGCGGTTTACTCTTCATTGTATTAAATCGTAAATACTGTTTTGTAAATTCAAGTCTATAGAAGAAATATAAAATGCATCATTTAATCGCAATCGCATAACATTTGCATTGCATTTTAATATTATAGCTAATGTTTTTTTATAATAAATCGTGGTCTTGTCGCTTCCGTATAACATGGGTATTTAAATATTATGTATGTATATTATATGTTATTTATTATGTCAGATGGACGTACGGTCGCGGGTTATAAGGTCAAGTAGATCGAGGTTTTCAATCTTAATTGTAGTTTATCACTCGGAAAAAATAAAATCGACTGCATAATTTATACGAGTTAACGAAAACACTTGAATTTATCCAACGACTTACAAACGTTTTTAACAAAGTTTATTTAAAAATAATGAATATGCCTAAATGTAATGCGCCTAGATAACTGGTAACACGTAAAAACCGTATTTAAAGCAATGAAGTAAAAAGTTCGTGGTAAGTTTTGCGCACACTGTAGAGAGCACCGTTCGTCCGGCATTCAATGTATTCGCCTCATCCACAGGTCTTGTGTTACTAACATATTTAAATCTATTTCCGTCTGTTTGTTTATCACGATACCTGGGGGTAGGCAGGATAGGAATTCCAGGTATTTGGTCGTATATGGTAGAACAAGGGCTTATCATCGAAAAGAAAGTTAGATCGTGTATATTGTCCTTTTAATGTGATTGATATAAAAAGTACACAATGGATCTTATTAATAAACGTGGTGTAAAGTTACGCCAGGTTTAAACTTCAAATATTGTATAGTTACACCAGTCGTAACTTTACACCACGTTTATTAATAAGGCTAAATGAGACTAACCAAACCAACTAAAATACTTCGTCTGGTTTAATTCTATTTAGTGAGAACAATTTTTTAACAATCATGACATCATGGTTCTAAAAATGATAATTTGACGACCTCTGTAGCGCAGTGGGTGAAAGCCCGCCTGCGATGCAGAAGGTTGCGGGTTCGACCCCGCGGCGGAACAAATGTTTGTATGATCTACAGATATTTGTCTCGGGTCTGGGTGTTTTCTATGTATAATATGTATGTATTTACAAACAAAAAGTATATAAGTAGTATAACAGTCATGAAGTACCGATAACACAAGCTCTGCTTACTTTGGGGCTAGATGATGCTGTGTGCAAAGTCCAACATTATTTATTTATTATCACTAACATGACGTTACGATTAAACTTATTCCGTCTTATTACAAAAAATATGAACCGAGTTTAGCGAAGCACTGACTAAAAACCTGTCTCTAGAAAAACTATCTTTAAATACTCTTATTTAGAATGCTTTTTTGTGGTAACAGTTTTGTTTTGACATGTGTCAACATGGTGTTTAACTAAGGTCTAACAAAATCTCCTGAAAAAAAAAAAGATATTGTAAGATTTTCTAAAGTTGTCTCAAAAAATATCTCATTCAATTACTGAGTCTGCAGAAGTACACATCAATGTATCAACAATGTAAGCATTGATGCATCCAAGTTACATTTATAAATCGATTTCTAGGTAAAATTAGCTATAACTCACTCCCTAAGTAAACTGGATTTCACTTTGCGGACAACATACTAATGTCGAAGCTGACTTACAAAGTCAAATAGCGACTGTCAAGCACAGCTTGACGCTAATTAAGTAAAATAGTTCACGATTGCCTTTGAAATACTTCTGTGCGGAATACTAAGTGGATTTAACGAATTTTCTAGATAGCTCGTTTCCCAGGATATTCATTAGTTCTTTATTTAGGTGTGCTGGCACATATCTGAAGCGATTCTCACATAGACAGTTGCCAGTTGCAGACCGCAGACCGCTTTTATAGCTGTTTGTTTACGAGTTTGAAACTTCTTCTTGTCGTGTCCAGTGTGGTCAAAGGATTATAAGTTCGCCTCTAAGAAGCTCCTTTCGTGCACTTGACACATGTTTCCGATCTTTTTAGGTTCTACGACATGCCGGTTTCCTCACGATGTTTTCCTTTACCGTTTGAGAGTACTGGCATAGTGCACATAAATTCGGCAGAAAAACTCATTGGTGCACATCCGGGATTGAACCCACGACCTTACAATCGGAAGGCTGGGCCACTACCACTAGACCACCAGTGCTCTCACGAGTTTGAATAAAACCAATGTTTTGTATGTTAGCATTTAACGTCTTATTAATTACTATTGCCTCACGTAGACATACTTTATTAAAGCGTTCCCTGCCAATAGATCATAGCTTATATCTCGTACAAATTAAGCCACTTGGGCACTGATAGTGTTGGTTACCTAGAACACAAGCAATATCCATTTCAAAATCTAAAAAAAACCCCAGATAGTTGTGTCTCCGATTCTTAACGGCATTGGCCAAGAAAGTTAGAATCTGAAAAGTTCAAAAATATTGTCAAGTGCAAGAAACTCAGGCGCAATTGAAATCATTTCAATTTCTTAGCATCTTTTAGGCGGAATCCTTTCATTTCCTTCTAGTTTTGTCGAACAAGTGACATGACAAGGAGCCCTACGTCTTAACCGAAGCACCGCGGCTCTTCAGATGTCAGCCTGACCAGTAGTTCCAATTACTGGGACAATCTAACCAGACGATGCTATTGGCTGGCGAAATGTTAAATTTGAGATTGCGTTTGAGGCTTGGTGCTGGTAAGAGCGGTGGGAATGAGGCAAATTTAGGTAGTACCCTACTCAAAGAGATTCAAAAGGTCTCCTACCGAGTTTAAACTTTTGGGCCTTATTTTTTTAATATGATCAAAGTTTGTTTTCTCGATCTAATCGGCTCTCATTCACTCCTTTAAAACCATCTCATTTTCATGGCATTTTTCCGGTCCTGTGCCAGTTGTACCCAATGCTTTCCCGCCGCTTTTGAAATATCATCAGATAATCTGGCTATACAACTTTACCAAAAAACCATGTCTTTCTAATAAATAAGAGCATCTTCTATAATTTTTAGGAATGATCGTCTTCGACTTTTCTTTTGTGACGTTTCTTGTCGTGTTGATGCTTCACTTTTAATTTTATAATCAATTTCCTTAACCTTACCTCAAGTTCATATATAAATATGTCCCCGCCACATCTTAAGCCTTAAGCCCTGGCCACATGTCAAGCCATAAAGTACCGATGTCACTGGATTACTGACACTTACTTAACCATTACATACTTTGCTTAGCCGCGCCGCCGGCCTCCTTCAACGAGTCTTCACTATTCAAAGGCATACGTTCATGTCTTTGGGGATCGGAACACTATCAAATCACAAAAGATATTTCGTTATATTTATCGTAGATCATTTTGTTGGCAATTAAAAAATGCTTGATATGTAGGATGATGATGTAATAGAAACGGATGCATGAAACGAATATTGTAGCACTATCATTACTAAACCACAATTTGGTCAAATATGACAGATTGTAATTAGCCTGTCAAACTCGTGTCACGTGTTAAACAGGCAGCTCAAAAGGCAGTGAATAAGCGGAAAACCTGTCAACCATCATTTTGACATAACATTAATGACACGAACAAAAACCAAAATGCAACTGACCTTACGAGAATCCCTAAAAAACAAAATGTCCTAAAAAAGGACAATCCTATAAACTCGCATTGTACACTAATTCTTAACGACACCACACATCAATTGTTTATTTTTATTTATTTCAAATTTCATCGCGATATTATTAACTTTATTGCGATTACGATCTTGAGAATTCATTTTTGACATTTTTATTCGAATTTATGCGATTCCATGGCACGCCACAGTCTTGTCTCATCCCACGGAACTCGCGCTAAACGACCCTAATTCCTTTAAATAAGGTGTAAAATAGCATGTTTGGGTCTCCCCAAACGCACAAATAAACTTTGGTCGCTATGAGACGCTTTGTGACTGCTCTAAGATTTTATTATTCAAAAAATTGATATTTTATTTTTTGAATTGGTCTGCTAACGCTCGCAGCGGGTGGCTGTAAGCGATATATGGAATTTTAAACCTTATTTATGGTCCCCAAGATTTATTTTAACTTGTTTACAACGTTGTCTTCGGGGAGTTTCAGGGAACTGAGATAGGAATTCGCGTCCCCAGCTCCGTTGGATGCTTAGATTTAATCTGTATCTAGTAAAATTATTAAAATTAACTTCATATTACAATACAAATGGCCGTTTAAGACAACCGCCATTCATTGTTTTATTAATAACAGTCGTACAATTATAAATCTGATTTATTGTTATAAAAACGTATTCGCATTAAATAATTTTTAATATTGGAATACAAATTAATAAAACAAGTAAAATGTCGATGATAATTTGTTAAGTGATATTTTATGTCTGCCAATGTGTATCTAATAAAAATAAATATATCATGTTCGCTGATAATAACTATAATGGAATATTCATGAGAAAGCAATACCTTTTGTTATTTTATATAAATAACTGTTGACATATTAATCTATACAAACGCGAGCCGTGACTCGTGTCCTTTTAAAAGAGCAAATAAATAATTACCCACGTGATTAGTACCTACTAGGTTATACAGGGTGTAAAAAGACGTTTACCGAAGCCGAAAGGGGTAGGTACAGCATCCCAACACACAACCAAATCCAAAATACACCCTGTATGTTTCAGAGATTGAATTTAAAGAATAGTGTGTTATTTTAGGTTTGAAAAACTTTCCTGAAAACCCGTTAGGTAGGTAAATCTATAAGTATTCGACACTTTTGTTTTTAAGAAGAGAATAATAGGCACCTTCTGGGTAAGCTCGCTCCATCGTAGACCTCATTCTTGCCTGTGTAAGTTTCGAGGCCAAAAGCCGTCCTATTCATCATACAAAAAAAAGTACGTGAGTATCGTTGAACCTCCGTGGAACACTCGGTTGGAACGAAGGTTCAACTTTGAAATTTGGCATTTGTCAAATAAATTATTGTCAAATATTATAATCCTAGAAACGCTCTTCCATACCAACAATGCAATAATCTGTGGACTGTGTCGCGTCTGCGCACTTCGCACTGTGACGTTTTGACCTGTGTATGTGTCGTGACGTTAAAATCGAACGCTGTTTTTTTCTAGCCTCCATCCTCGATACCGTCCGAAAAGGAACTTCGTTCCAAAAAACTTTTGGTTTATTCTAGATTTTGTAAAAAAAACTCTAATATGTAAGAATACTGCATCATGCTGCATCGAATCAACTAACTTCATATAAGTAAACAACGATCCTTGTTTCCTGCTTTCGTGGTAGGTTTCGTAAGTAGGTAAGTTTAGTAAATAAATACGAGTAGCAGGATGTATCATTAAATGACCATAAAGTTAATAATCTTTATAAGTTTGTTTTGATTTCAACTCTATCCATATCTTAAACATCGCTCTGAATAGCTCAAAACAGTAATACGATCTAAAGGCTCGTCCACACGGTGCATTTAATAATCCAGTTCACGTAACATGACCGCCGATATTATCACAGCGACAAGTTTTTATTTACTAACCTAGTCGTAAAATCAAGAACATAGATAGTGATCGGGTGTAATCGGGCACTCGCATCGCGTGCGATCAAATAATGTCACAAGTTTATGTATTGATCACATCTTTAATATAGGCTCTATGAAACGTTTATTTTTCTTGATACCGTTATGAAAGCTTATATCGGTTCCGGTTTGTACGGTCAGCGATAGAAGTTCATGAACATTTGATGTATTTGAATCTATAGATCGTTTCTAACGATCCTTAGATAGTTTGACTAATCCTGTTGTATTTTGTAAATATATGTAAATATTTAGTAGCTTAGTTTCTGTAAATAAATGATGAAGTTTGAATCTTCAATATCTTCGAAGTTCGTAGGGTTAGATACAACTTCAGCTTACATTCGATGTTTTGCTTGCACCATTACTATTTATTAAAAATATGAGCAATTTTCCGACGAATAATGATGAAAATGAAGCTTTAAAATCTCCAATTGTTCATGAACTTCTGTCGCTAACTGTACTAGTAAAGACTTCTAGTGGGTTTTTCTACAATGTTAAGTTAATGACGAATCTCAATAATATCTGTCTCACTGACGGTTCTTTTGTACTGTGGTGAAAGGTTTTTAAGAACGCCTCAAAGAGGGTTTCGCGCACTATAACGCCTTGAAGAATTATTAAGATTAGTCCTGATTAAAGTTGCACTTTGATCAGTTTAGTAAGTCAGTATTACTAAACTCAGGTCGAATCCATATAATGTATCTCGGGTCTGGGTGTTTCTATGTAAGTATATATGTATATACAAACAAAAAGTATATCAGTTACCTAGTTCCCATAGTACAAGCTTTGCTTAGTTTGGGGTTAGATGACGCTGTGTGAAATGTCCAGCATTATTTATTTAAGTAACAAGCATAATTTTTGTAATTTTAAACTTAGAGCACAGAATAGTAGAAAGTTATAAATCGTCATCATCATCATCATCATCATCAGCCTATGGCAGTCCACTGCTGGACATAGGCCTCCCCTAGTGCGCGCCATTGCGCCCTGTCCTCAGCTCGACGCATCCAGCTTCTGCCGGCAGCCTTTCGCAGATCGTCACTCCACCTTATAAATCGTAGTGAACATTAATTGCCTCTTATTAAGTTTGTGAAAAGTTTAATAAAATACTTAAGAAAGCTTAAAATAACTTAAAGCATCTTATCCTATTATATGTGACAAGTTATGTCAGGATTAGCGGAGTAAGTTACCGCGCGATGACTGGCCAATTGCTATTACTACGGACACTGGACACTCCTGTCCCGCACCAATCAAGGCTACTTGCCCCTTGTGGTCAGGATTGCGTTCATTTCTAGAGAGCGTTACACAGAGACGCGCATGTATTATGAATGACGCTGTGTCTGTATCTTTTTCACTAGTTCTTTTAAAACAAATGTGAATATAAATATTTTTAAATAAGCCTCAATGACACTTATTTTGTGTATATAAAATCATTTTTTTTAGTTTCTGAGTAAGTAGTACGCGTATTTATTCTGGAACCGCGTGAAGTTGAGTCGAGTGTCCAGTCTGTGACGCAGCTACTGGTAGCGTGTAGACAGCCATTATTTTGACTATTTATGACATTTGCACGACAGTTTTGACTGGTATGTAGGCCTGTGTCACATCGAATCGACCTCCAATGTAATATATACTTTATTGCTCAATTAACGTAAGGTTTATCCTCTGAAAGGTGACTTACTACTATGCAGCAAGCCATCAAGTTGACCAGCTTTCATCACATAACCATCAAAGTCACTACAGCTTCTGTTTATATTAGAAAACGTATAAAATGAAATCAAGCTTTCACGCTCTATATTTACAGTTTTTTATTGCGTTTCGCTAAAATATTCAAGTTTTCCTCTCGCCGGTTTTGGCGGCTTTTCTCAGGACCCGTTTACACAGTTATGATGTTTTCATCGCATCAATAAATGCATCTTGAAAATAACTTTATGCTTTTGAATTACATTTATGTATTTAATATGTTTATTAGGTATTTACTCTTGAATTTATTATGTGGTCTGAGCTACCGTTTTGAAATAACTATGCCAATAACGCTGCTGGTGGCTCGAACAGGATTGAGCTAATTAGTGTCAAAATAGATTTCACGCTGATTATCAGTCTAATTTATAAATAGGTAGGTATGTAGATCAAATCGTTTATTGACAAAAACAAATCAATAACTCATTTCTGATTGCGCTATTATCACGCCATTTTATTTTAGGTGATTTCTGATTGGTTGACGTTTCTGGCGCCAAAAGGCATTTGAACTGCTATTGGCACTTATGGTTCTTGTCAACTCACCGGCAAAACATCAAACCATCAGAATAGTTGAGAAAGCCGAGCGTTTCCGCTCGGAGCCATTCGTGTAGTTCCGTAGATAATAGTTCACGAACCGAACACACGACCGTACAACCTCTGTCGCTCTAAATCAATCTAAGTCGAAAACGAACCTTACCCTATCAATTTTAGACCCAATATTGGACGCTAGTAATATCACAAGGTTTATACTGAACTCGTCACATTGCACTAACAGAATGTGAACTGTAACATTTTAGCTTTAAGATTCAATATTGCGTGGCATTTTTTACAGCAGTCAGTTTCAGCGATACTGGAGTGATTCTTACAGATATTGAAGCCGTGCTACATTGTATTCCATGGATGTATGTGTATGGGAAACCAAGGCGATGTAATTGAGACCTCCGTGGACTATTTAGCTGGTATTGTGTCGGAAAGGGCTATTTGGCTAAAGTGATGGTTTACTGGAATCGTGGAGTTGAGGGCCTGCCTGTTTGAGTTGTGTTATTGATTTCGAATTGCAGATTGATGGATGGAACTGATTTGTGCTGTTTTACCAAGTTGTTCACTGAGGATATCATTTGGTTGGTCGATTCGGATGTACAAAATAAAAACGTATTTTTTTACGCTTTTTGAAAAGTTAGGTATTTACAACAGGATTACCACCAGTGTGTAACTACATTAAATAATAAAGTTACGGGCACAGAACAAATAAAATAAGGTATGGGCAGGAATATTTCAGAAATAATTTTCGTAGCTATACTTATTTTTAGTAAATAATCCATACTAATATTATAAATGTGAAAGTAACTCTGTCTGTCTGTCTGTCTATCTGTCTGTCTGTTTGTTACGCTTTCACGCCTAAACCGCTGAACAGATTAAGCTGAAATTTGGCATAGTTAAAGGTTGTATCCCAGGGAAGGACATAGGCTACTTTTTATCCCGAAAAAATGAAAAAATCCCGAGGGACCGCGGGTCACACCGCGGGAGCGCAGCTAGTATTAAATATAAGGAGACGAACTCGCCAAATTCCGTGCCGACTGGACCACAATAGCACAGGAGAGAGATGAATGGAATGAGTGGGAGGAGGCCAGCCTTTGCCCAGAAGTGAGACATTGAGGGCTTTTAATAATAATAATAATATTAAATCAGATTACGAAAATAATATATTTTAAGGTTATATAATAGTTTTATAGATATATAAACGCTGAAGATTTAAACGTTTGTATAATAAGGAAATTCTATTCTAGCAAGAATCCTGGTCAAGTTAATATTGTGTAAATTTTCCTACACACTCGCCATTACAAGCCCATACCTTATAATAGCGCCATTAACGAGTTGCCATTAAAAACAGACGTTCTCCCGATGGAAATTGATTAAATATAAATTTTCAACTGTTCATTGCTTGCGCTGAATTAATATCCAGATAATAAAAGTACTGGATATGCAACATACGGACAGACAGATGATATTTCAAGATAAAACTAATAAAGGTATAAATAGCTTATAGATGGTAATAGCACGGAGGATGTAATAGTAGACTAATAAGTTTCACTGGAATAGAACTGATGCTGGTGGAGCAAGCGATATTCAAACTTATAGTCAACACTATACACCCCTTTTCCATTTGAAAAGACGATTAATTTAAAAGTTTGTCATTGGCCAGCTTCAGTGAACCTTATTTCAACGCAATAGAACTCATATTACATAGAAATCCAATTTGAAGTGGCAAGAACTGGTATCATTTTCTAAGTCCGACTTGGTCGGTAATTAGAACTGCTTGGTGTGCAGGCGTGGTGTTACTGGCCGATTCGATATTTGAATTTATATTATCTATTATGGCAACAATTCGATTTGTGATGTTATGACATTGTGTTCAGCAGAAAATTAAACAAGGTTTTACCATTAATCACCCAGGCTTAAGACTAACTAACTAAGTGATCCTAACGGTCCTACTTAAATGATTTTTGACTGTGACTCTTAGACTAGTAAGTAAGTTCGTATGAGTCAGTGGCCAACTCTGGTGATGGAGGTTTTAGGCCGCCTTAAGGCCTCCGTCATGGCTTATGTACTTAAATAGCCGTGACTGACAATTTAACGTGCCCTACGAAGCACGAAAGAGCTCAGATGAAAATGCCACTGGCGGTCACCCATCCACTTACTGACCGTTTAGAACGTTGCTTAACTTCGACTATCAAGAACGACAACGCGCTATGATACCTATTTTATAAAAAAAAAGTAAAAAATATTTTCAAGCATATGACTTTGTAAAGGCTAAACCAGATTTAACAATAAATAAATTTTATTTCGCTGACTTGTTAATTAATTGCTTTACTTCACATGCTAATGTATAACATTTGAGTCGTTCGACTGGCAATACTGAACTGTCATATTGAATATTTATGAATGCTGTCGTGACGTCGCATATAATCGGCACCACGAGCTACGTTCCTTGTGCGAATAAAAAAAATAGTAGTAGAAACTTGAACAAAGCTGACTTAGATTTAAGTGATTTGGTAAAAGATGAACGAAAATATTTATAATAAAAAACGTAAAATGATTACAGTCGAACATAAAAACTCCTTCCTTTAAGATAAACTTAATTTATCTACATTTAGGTTACTTTTTTCCGCATGTAACGAACCTACTACGACTACTCGACTCTATTGAACATGTTTTCGGTTTCAAAGTGTCACGTACGCATTAATAATTTTATGACATCTAAAAGTTTTCACCCAAAACCATTTGATGTTCGATGGTCACTACAAAAATACATTTCCCTACAAAATTAACATTTAAAGCATCTGAACTCTGACTCCCAATAAATCGATGTATTCAAGTGATAAATAAAATAAAGCGCGTGGGCGGCCGTGAGAACCTATCTGTCATAACATAACACGTGCGCCAGTGGTGGCCTGCTCTATACGACACGGATCATAGACAATCAAACTGAACTAAACGAATGTTTGTAAATTGTAATGGTGGCCTGGTTTTACGACTGAGAGCGGTTTCACATTTTCCGATCCGATATCGGTATCCGACGCCGATACGATGGCGGGCAAGTAAAATAGTATAATGGTGCTTACTAGGGGAGGCCTATGTCAGCGATTGTATATGAGCGCCATTGCGCCATAGACAATTTGTCTGATATTAGGCGAAATAGTTTGTACTTTGTGTGTTTGCACCTTTAAGTGACAACTACATAAAGCATTTGGAATGAAGCTTGATAGGAAGGTAGTTCACATGATAAACGTTTTGGACGACTTACAAGTCAATAAAAAAAAAAATAAAAAATAATGCTGGACATTTTTCACACAGCATCATCTAGCCCCAAACTAAGCAAAGCTTGTACTATGGGAACCAGATAACTGATATACTACTTATATACTTTTTGTTTGTAAATACATACATATTATACATAGAAACACCCAGACCCGAGATAAATATTTGCAGATCATACATTTATCCCGCGGCGGGAATCGAACCCGCAACCTTCTGCGTCCCAAGCGGGCTTTCACCCACTGTGCCACAGAGGTCGTCAATAGGCGAAATAGTCAAATCAAATCATTATCAGTCTGTATTTGTGTATGTTTGTTACTTCTTCACGCAACAACTACCAACTGAAAGTTACCGTTTCGGTAAAATCTCCCACCAATCAGTTTCCGCGTAAAATGTCCTGCGGAATTTAGCACAACTAACAAAACAGCTACTCCAATTTCTCTTCTCGCGTAGTAACTAGCGCCGGTAAGAAAGGACTTCTTTCGTGGTTTCCTTTTAGATCAATATAGATGAATAGATGAAAATATTTACCAAAACAATGTACAGTGCTCTCTGAGTCACTAGTTTGGCGTTCAGCCCACGCGGGACCTATATCCATACATCTATTGTGTAAAGCCTATTTACACTATCGTATCTCACGGGTACTCATTTATATTCAAATAATTGTACGCCAGCTGACGGAGTGCCCTTTGTTCTATATTCAGAATATTTTATGTTATGTTCTTTCTTTTTAATTTCAGGCAGTATAAAATGCTATCTCTTGAATTTAATTCCGTTTGCTGGGCGCAAACTGTAATTTTCATAAAAGTAGTCCCGTGAAATTTTGCGAACAATTTCAGTTTTACAACATCGCCCTAAAAGGGCATTCATTTTTTAATGTCACCAACTGGTAACTCCCTGGTATGAGGATCGCTGGTACAAACTGCCTATTAGGGGGGTTAGCAGTTGCTGACGCTAACTGTACATTATAGTACATTACCTAACTCTGACGACGGAGTTTTGAAGGTCTTATTTCCACATAGTTTTGGTATCAATGTGCCATTTAAATTGTAAAGATAGCTGCAAGTGTATTTTAATGTGGGAACTCTAGTTTTTCATGTAAATGTCAAACAATGGTTACCTAGTACATATACAAGCTAATGAAGCAAAACAAATACAAGTGATTAAAGTCATTTTGAAAAATAAAAAACATTGTATAAAATAGTGCCTAGCAAGTCTTCATAGTAAGTAATAAACTGATTGCACTGCCTCGAAAACTATAATAGCATCTCATTCAAACTTATAGCGCACTTAAAACTCATTTGTAATAATCTCTATATTTCAGGATCATAGGTCAATTTGTAAAAATGACAATGCGAGAACCTTGCCAGAAAGAAACAGACTATACAATCTGCAATGGATGCGATAGAGAGATAAAATGGCGCGCCAATCGCTTCGGGCGATGGACTATCCAGAGATGATATTACACCTAAGGTGCTGCTCAAATATCTGAGAAACGATCGATTGCTTCAAAATAAGCTCTATTTATATCACATTATGGTTCACAATGAAGCGTGGTGGTTTCGCAATTGTAAAAAGGTGATGGTCGCTGGTCAAAGAGTGTTCAAATGCATTGCTTTATTATGTGTTACGTGAAATGAGGCTATATAGATATTACTGTAATTTGTAGCGAAATAGAAAAGTGTAAAAAAGGTCAAGTTCAAGTCGAAATTTCCTAAAAAGGGTTCCGTGTCACCACCCCATAAGTTGTTTGCATTGCCCTGTGTAAAAAAACACCAAATAAGCACACTGAAAATAACAAGTGTCTACCTGTAAAAGGTATAGATATGCCTATGAATGGACAACCATTAAGTGTTGTCTAAGAATGTAAGGTCCCGTTGACTTCATTTTGGAAACTGAACCCTAAAAAAAATCTAAAATTTTGTCATATTTATTTGCATCACAATTTATAGATTTTTTAAATAGTGAAAGTAAACGAAAACCAATCAATAAGCTAAAATCAATTCAATATAAAGTATTGCATCAGTAATTTATTAGAACCCACCCGAGAGTTGTAGAATTACTTTTAATTTCCAGACAGACCATTAAATCAATATATAGAACATAAATAAATGTAAGATTGTTGATATGTCTGTATTAGATAGATAACTAATATTCAGTTGAAATAAAACATGATTAATCTTAGATCGTGTTATTAATATTGTGAGGAAACCCGCAGCTTAGTCAGCTCCACACGTATTGACGTCGTCTTTCCTGTGGTTCAGGCTGATTAAGCTGAGAGGATGGTTTAGGTGCTGGACAAGCCTATTCCATCTCAAACAATGTCCCAGGCACTACAGCGTCCCGTTAAGTGTAGGCATAGGTTGCTTCCTGATGCTGTATAAATCATCTATTAGATGTAAAAAGGCCTAGGTGTTGCTGTATCTAGAATTCTAGACTTTCAATACAAAGGTCGTGGGTTCGATTACCGATCTTCTGACTATGATCTGAAAGAATGTCTAGCGTGCCTAGGAAAAACAATCTTGCTCCTGTTTCAACATTTCGTTTACTAAAATAAAAAAAAAAACAGGGTAACTATTGTATCTTCAAGGTGCGGTAGACACTCTTTTAGATCTTGTTGTCTTTGATGTCCAGATCCTTTGAAGATTAGAAGAAGATGCATGTCCAAATGAATATTTGAATCAAGATTCTGACTTTGCTCGAGTAGATTCTACTCAAGAATTAATTAATTTAATAAAAGATAGATCTATTTTATCTAAAGCAATTAAAACTGGGCAAACATATTAATAAGATGTACAACCTCAACCCACAATTAAAGCTTGATTATCTGTGGTCAAACAGAGACGTTAAGAATTGCCTGCGGGAGGACGTAGGCTTTAATGATATTTAAACATACACTGGTATAAATAAACATATTGAAAGATTAACTTTGAAAATACTTCACGTGGGTTGTAGCAAAAATATTATCTAATTCGCGTAAAGAACATTTTGGTTTTACGTGTTACTCGTCTGTTTGATCGACCTTAGCTATTATTTTACTACAACTGCTACAATATAATTTATTACTAGCTGCGCTCCCGCGGTGTGACCCGCGGTCCCTCGGGATTTTTAATTTTTTTCGGGATAAAAAGTAGCCTATGTCCTTCCCTGGGATACAACCTTTAACTATGCCAAATTTCAGCTTAATCTGTTCAGCGGTTTGGGCGTGAAAGCGTAACATACAGAAAGACAGACAGACAGAGTTACTTTCACATTTATAATATTAGTATGGATTATTATTATCAGCCATGAGAGTCCCACAGCTGGGCAAAGGCCACACTCCTTCCAATATATCGTTTCTAACGGACTGGCGGGATGCTTCTCGGTGCCGTCGCCTTCTGAACACCAAAGTCCGGTAAAGCTGACCGAGGCCCATAAGACCATCAGCATCTAGGCCATCCGAAAAAAAAGGCGGGATGTTGCTGGGGACCGAGATGTCTGGAGATGTTACAATAAAATATTCAAATTTTTATTGAAAGCTTTCTTAAGAGAAGAAATGTTTTTGAAGGGAACATTTTTTGTCTTTAGTACTATGTAGTTGTAGGTACCCAGTTCTAAGGATGAATGAATGAATGAATGAATGAACACTTTATTGTACACCAATTAATAACAAAACAACATATAAATAAAGCACGTTCATAATTAGTACAATGGGCGGCCTTATCGCTGAAAGCGATTTCTTCCAGGCAACCTTTAAAACCTAAGATTAAAAGATAGTCTCTAAAAGGACGTTGAGTACCGCGAAAAAGACCCATCTTTCTAACATCAAGTTTACTATCACCTAATGTGGTATGATTGTACTCCTACTTACAATATTAAATTACGTGGCCCTCGGGTCAGCCCCGGTTCCATTCCATTAGTTCTTAATTATAGTTTAACCTATCGTTAATTATGGTGGGAGAAACCCCTTCATTATTCCTCAAATGTGTTAAACTGGTTCGAATCCCGGCCTCTGCATCAATTGATTTTTTGGAAAATTCATAATGGGCTCTAAGTGGTGAAGTAAAACCATTTTGTAGTTTTTGCTGCTTTTGGTTGCTTTTTAGGCATTTTCAAAAATTTCGCAATATTTTAAAAATTTAAGGGAATGTCTAACGTGCTAGATACATTCATAATAATTTAATTTTACTTTTATGAAATACAATAAAATATTTCTGGTTTTTCACATTTCTTAGGTCAAAGAGTTGGACAATTTCCTTAACCATCAAATTTATAATTATTGGAAGATCTTAGATAGTAATTAAAACCAAGAGATCTCATAACGGGATGGGGATGATGAAGAAACGTGTCGATTTCATCTCACAGTTCATTGTAAAGCTATAAAACATCGATATTAAACTGAGACAGAGTTTGCTACACTTTGATTCAGCCGCTGGACACAAATAAAGATAGACGTATCACTCCAGAGAAATTAGACGCGCATTAGGGTGTTTCTATGTAATGTGTAGCCGTGTTGGCTGAATGGGGTTGTGCCTCGACGTTCAATCCGAAGGTCGTGGGTTCGAAACCCCCCCGCATCAATGGATTTTTCGTTTCGTAAAATTTATATGCACTTTAACACGAGCTTCTAACGGTGAAGGAAAACATCGTGAGGAAACCCGCAGCTTAGTCAGCTCCACACGTATTGACGTCGTCTCTCCTGTGGGCGGCTGATTAAGCTGAGAGGATGGTTTAGGTGCTGGGCAAGCCTGTTCCATCTCAAACAAAGTCCCGGGCACTACAGCGTCCCGTTAAGTGTAGGCATGGATTGCCTCCTGACGTTGTATAAATCATCTAATGTAGATGTAAAGGCCTTAGTTATGTAATGTGTATAAATAAATAATAATAATAATAATGTGTATGTATTAACAAACAAAAAGTATGTAGTATATCAGTTATCTGGTTCGCATAGTACAAGCTTTGCTTAGTTTGGGGCTAGATGATGCTGTGTGAAAAGTCCAGCATTATTTATTTATTTATTAGGGAGCAATCGATTAACTATCAGTATTGAAGTCCAGTGGCTAACTCTAGTGAACTCAATACCTAAAATTCAATCAACTATGGTGACAGTTTAAAACTTAGGCTTATATGTACAAAAAAATTTAACCTGACCTAAACGAAAGTGTTAAAATTGATATGGTCATTTCGGTCTGTGGAATGGCTGTGACTTCGCAGATCATTTCGTTTGGCAGCTTTGTTTGGAGAAAAGAAGAGCTACATAACACTGCGGAACGCAACTACATAGTTTTAATTTATATTTTTTATAGTGTTAAACCATACTTAGGTATTTCATTGAGAAATAAAAAGTCTTATCAAAATTTACCGGTGCTAAAACCGATAAAATATGAGCTTATCAAAAATTTCGATTGTGACGACATGGATTCTGTGGTCGAAACAAGGCACTCCGGATTTAGGAAGATCGTCTGATCGTTGCGGGCTCGAATCGAGAAAATTTTGATAAGACTTTTCATTTCTCAATGAAATACATAGTTATGGTTATAAACCATCGATACAAAATACGCTGTTCAAAGAACAGAACAAAAAGTCGCGAACGGCGCGCAAAAGCATCTTCAAAACAATTGAACTATAATTTTATCGACGCTCTTTGACCTCAGCGCACCTCCCTATTAGGAACGGGTTAATAACTGCTATATTATGAAATTATTTTGAAACGAATATCAAAACATGAATTTGTTATTATTTTGTAAATGAGAAAATATTATTTAGAAAAACCTAGAATTAGTACAAGTACCTAACACTATTAACAAATATGTAGGTAAGTACTTAATTGTGAAAAAATATCTCTCTTTTAATAAAAAGCACAAAAAAGTTAAAAAATATTGAAATCTGTCGAGTTTTGACCACAGTAATAAAAAAATATGCGAAATTAAATTCATTGTAAAAACTTACATAGTGATCAGCCATATTATATTCTTATACCTTCCGTTACCCGATTGTTTACCTGAAAAAAAAAAGAAACATTTCCAACAATTACATTTCATAGAAAACAAATCTAAAACAGTGTCAATATAATCTGTGGACTTAACCCTAAACGTGCGGTGGACAAATTTGTAAATACAAAAGAAAAAAAAAATGATTTTGTTCTTTGTGGCTTGACGTGGGTCTGATTTACAACTTGATTCTGCACATTGTTGAAAGGTTTAAAGGTAGCAATGACGGGATTAAATTTGAGGATCTGTTTATTTTTTTATGTTCTTTGAATGTCTTTAGTGATGGTTTAAATATTTAAATAGTTTAAGACAACTTTTTCTAGACATTGGGATCATTCAAAAATAAATTAGAATGGGCTTATAGAATAAAATTTAAGGCTTATGCTAAATAAATTATCTACTTATTCAAATTACTGCTCATTTTGATAAGTGATAATTGGAATCTCAAAGCAAAACATTTTTTTGTATAGCGCTACTCGTCGACTTTTTCGACAGTACGTACTTCGTCATTCAAAATGATTATATCAAAATCTTCAAGCTACAGTATGCTTCACAATCATAAAATAATAGCGGCCTTCACACGCACAATCTTTCGCGAGTGATTGAGCGTACAGGATTGCGCGCGGGAAAGCCTGTACGCGCAATCGCGAGTGATAATTTTTTTGAAGCTTGAAGCGTTCTTTCGTGCGCGATTGACTGTATCACTCGCTATAGATTGTGCGTGTGAAGGTTGCTAATAACTAGCATTCCAAACGCCCTAATAAAAAATAGTCTTCGAACACCCATGCACACTCTAAAAGGTTAAGTGTTGTGTTAATACACCACAATGCGTTCGCATTGAATATCGGTTAGCGCGGTGGACAAAAGAGCTCAACGGACGCTGGACAAAAAGCGTGCTAATAGACTCAGCGTGTGTAGGCTTAGTAATGGGTGGTTTATGGCCAGAGTTGTTCCTGTGGGATAGAATTCCTGCAAATACCTCTTTTAAAATAGACCTGGTGAATGAACTTTACAAATGTATTTTTTTAGACTTCATAAACAGAAACAGATTACACAGCAATAAAGTCCAACCCACCTCTAGGCTATAAAAGTTCGATTTCTATAGATCATCTTATATTTTTAATTTGAATGACTCAAGTATTATATTCTTTATAGCCTGAATGGAAGTTTGAGGCTGGATTATTTTTAGTTTATATTTTATTTACCTTTGCCCAGTAGTGGAACAGCAATGGCTGACAGTAAGTAATCATTTTATTTCGCTGCAAAATAAATCCCTTAAATGGTCAACTGGTCCCCACCAGTTGATCATTTAAGGGATTTTGCCCAAGGCACATAATTGGTTGAAAAAAGGATTATTCTGTTAATAGCCGTGTTGATCGAATGGGGTTGTGCCTCCACTTTCAATCCGAAGGTCGTGGGTTCGAATCCCGGCCGAGCATCACCAGATTTTTCGTTTCGTCAAATTTAGATGCGCTGTAACACGAGCTCTTAACGGTGAAGGAAAACATCGGGAGGAAACCCGCAGCTTAGTCAGCTATACACGTATTGACGTCGTCTTTCCTATGGGCGAGGCTGATTAAGCTGAGAGGATGGTTTATGTGCTGGACAAACCTATTCCATCTCAAACAATGTCCCAGGCACTACAGCGTCCCGTTAAGTGTAGTCATAGGTTGCCTCCTGACGCTGTATAAATCATCTATTAAAGATGTTAAGGCCTAAATTTTTTTTTATTCTGTTGCCATAGTCCGTGAACCTTATGGACCTTGGATTATTATTTTAACTATGTAATTCTATAACTATTTTAAAACCGATACCGCGATGTTTAATCAATCAGATACCTCTATGAGAATAATTGACTACAAAATATAACAAAGGAACGCTAAATCCCAAGTTTACTCTCTCAACTCCATTATCATTTATTGTATCACCGATGATACATAGGGAAAGTGGAGTTTCCAAATTAGCAGCTCCGATGTCTGATAGCGACGAGTTAGCGGCTTTTGTGCCGCTGTGCCACCGATTACGGCTGCTAGAGTGGCCATGGTTTGGTCAGGGTTAGGACACGTCTGTTTAAAATATTTTTGTTATAAACTAGATTTTTTTTATTACTAATCCAATCTTTGCACACATTTAATTTTACAGGAGCAAAAAGAACTGACTTGGAACTTAATAGTATACCTACATTTATTTAATTTTTCTACTACGTGGCTACTTTTTTGTCTGCTTGGAACGCAGAAGGTTGCGGGTTCGATCCCCGCCGCGGGATAAATGTTTTGTATGATCTGCAAATATTTATCTCGGGACTGGGTGTTTCTGTGTATAATGTGTCTACGAATAACAGTATATAAGAAGTATATCAGTTATCTGCTTCCCATTAAGCTTTGCTTAGTTTGGGGCTAGATGATGCTGTGAAATGTCCAGCATTTTTTTTTTATTTACTACATACTCCATACTTCAGAAATTTAAAAAGTACTATAGAATCCGTAAAGCCATTAAGGATAATTAAAAATGTTTTGTAGCTAGCCCAACTGATCTTGACGTTACATAAAGTAATTTAAATTATATAATATTCTAACAGTTATTTTATAACACATTTTAAATTTTCGCTACTTGAAGACATATTACCTACTTACCTTAAGTCCCGTATAACAATTTTAAGAGTTATTTTTTTATCCTGAATGGGCACCCGACACACCATTTAGCGATATACATTACAGTTCCGGTGGCATTAACACCCACTTTTACATCAATGTAGCACTCACACGACTGTGTTTACCTTCCTTGTTTCAGCCACTAAGATACGATATTAGGACTCTTTTTAGGTAAACTAGGCGTAACTAGAAATTGAATATAGATCGACACAAAAAAAGATGTTTTTTTTTGTATCGAGTGTTTTTTGCGATAAGTCGACTTAATAAAATTAGGTTCTATGTTTACTTACTTACTTTTTTTTTGTGTAACTGAATACATGTAAAAAACTTTTGTTTGTTACTAAACCTTTAAGGTGTTCCTCTAAGATTTCTATGGATCGGTACATACTGGCTAAACTTAAAAAACCTCAGCCTGTCTTGTCGTTTAAGTAAAATTATTGGAAGCTTAGAAACGTAATTAAATATGCATAATTCCAAGATATTCAACCTTATTAACCACAGATAGGTGTGAAATCTCCACCCATAAATTCCTATACCTATTTCTCTCTATCTGAGCATAAATACATTCTGACCTTGGGGTCATCCTGTGCTACAAATCCGCGATAATAAGGCTGTACGTGTACCATGTAGTGTACACGTGAGTGTACAAGTAAGTGTACTTCGTGGGAATCTCATAAAGCGATTGATGCGGTTCGTTATGTAGAACGGACTGTAATTGCAGGTAGCGATAGTAGAAAAGGCTCAATAAGGAATTTATAAAAAAAGTTTTTTAGTTTAAGTATGAAGTTATTCTTAAAAGTTTTACTAGAAGAATGCATATATAACCTTATATTAAATTACTATACTGATATACGGCCTTGCTAATAAACGTGCTTAGTCAGCTCCACACGTATTGATGTCGTCTCTCCTGTGGGCGGCTGATTAAGCTGAGAGGATGGTTTAGGTGCTGGGCAAGCCTATTCCATCTCAAACAATGTCCCAGGCACTACAGCGTCCCATTAAGTGTAGGCATAGGTTGCCTCCTGACGCTGTATAAATCATCTATGAAAGAAGGCCTAAGTTTTTTTTTAATAAACGTGGTACAAATATGCGTACGTACGTACAAAAATACACGTCAAACCATTTTGTTTTATTCAAAACCACTAGAGATAAAAAAGGCGCGAAGTTTGATAATCATAAGCATAATTGAATAATTGAAAAAAATATGCAATAATTAAAGACCAATTTTTTACCGGTTTAATCGATTAACAAAGGTTACCATTATCAAATTTTTGGCTAACTATTTTGAATCTTGCCCTTGGTTTCAACATAAGTGTGAATAGTGTCTCACAAATTTATCTATTTAACGAGTAATTATTCACACCACAAAAGCTTAAAACCGTGACATTTATAAACATACGAACACTTTTGTAATCGATAACATTCAAAACGATCGATTCGGAATTCATCGCAATCAAAGTTACGACATCGACAATTATCTGTTTGTATTTATATGTAAATTACTAAATAGTGTAAGATTTTTAGTTTAAATTTTTCGAGATTGTATTTCTGAACAAACCAGTTATGAATTTCTATTTTAGAGGTTATGTGTTTTGTTTGGTATACTTTGCTTAGTTTGGGAGTTAATGTCGTCATAGTGTATTTTTTATCCCACTATCCCACTAATATCATCATCATCATCATCAGCCTATGGCAGTCCACTGCTGGACATAGGCCTGCCCTAGTGCGCGCCATTGCGCCCTGTCCTCAGCTCGGCGCATCCAGCTTCTGCCGGCAGACTTTCGCAGATCGTCACTCCACCTGAAGGGCGTCCTACACTACGTTTGCCGAGTCGCGGTCTCCACTCAAGAACTCGTTTACCCCAACGGTTATCGGTTCTTCAGCAGATATGGCCAGTTAAATCCCACTAATATAATAAAGCTGAAAGTTTGTGAGTTTGTGTTTCAATCACGCCTAAACCAGTTAACCGATTTGGATGAAACTTGGAATAGGCGTAGATAGTGACCTGGAATACCGTATAGGCTATTCAAAATGTTGGTACCACGCTGGCAAAGTCGTGCGCAGTAGCTAGTTGTTAATATTTGTTTGCTCCTCGAGGACAAAATGTTTCTCTACCAAAGTTATTTAAACATTTTCAGCACTATTCAACTATTTTGCCATCGGTACACGCATTTTGATACGATATCATCACGCTATTTGTTAGAGGGTTATATTACTATTAAGATAAATGTATTTGCTATCGGTTTTTGGTTTATTTTAATGGGTTTGTTTGATTTCGATTAAGTATTCAGAGCGATTTGTATTGAGAAATGGATATTAGTATTCAAAACTGAGTATTAAATGATTATTTCTAAGGAAATAGGTTAGGTTTAAAGAGCTTTATTCTCATACAAACACAATGGTTAATTTACAATGAGTACATAGAAATAACTTATTCTTAAAATAATCTTAACTAGCCTCTAGGACTTATTATTAAGTATTATAATAATATACACTTAAAACTATTGACTAACATAATTAATTTGTAATACGAGTAGGTACTTAGGGAAGTATAGTTTTTTTATGTTTTTTTATATTATTTTATTACTTTTTTTCAAAATCAATATTATAACAAGAAATTCGTAAGACACAGTTTGACAACCGCATCCGGCTTTTGTTAAAATAAAGTAAGTTATGCGATGAAAAAAATTTATGAACTATGAAAGTGAAACTAGTACACTAGAGATAAGAAATAAGTTTATAAAAAAAAACGTAAACATGATGGTTTCATTCACGAATAGCTATTTTTAAAAACCGATTGCTACATACTAATGACATAAGTTTTATCAAGGTTTTTATTTATTGTACCTTCTAATTGATGATGATTGAATTGACCATTAATCTATCATCAAAGCATCAATATTAACATATCAGGAAGTAGAGGAAACAAACATTCAAAGGCTAAGGCCCTATTGATTTCTCGAAATGCGATAATTAACAAAAATGCTTAGCACTCACTCCCTTTAATGAACGACCAATCAGCGTTTCTCGCTTAGCTCATTAGAGCTCATTATGCTAAGATGTTTCAATACCATTCTACCAATATTTTCAAATCACAATACAAATGAAATTCAACTCTATCACAAAGAGATAAGTCCTTATTTGTGTCCAAACGTATATGGAAATGCATATTGTGTTACGAAATGAATCCTAAATCATGGAGATAAAATTGTTTTTTCTTTGTTTGTTTTGTAATAGATCCGTGATTGAGTTAGGTGTGATATTAAGGTGAGGCATTCGGATATTGTTTGAGCAAACGTTTGGTTGATGTTAATCAGCTGGTTTTAGGTTGGATTAGAAACTTAGCAATGGTTTGTCAATGTGCCTGTAATCCGAGTCCTGAGAAATTGTATTGTTTGTTTTAAGATTAGAATGAACGTTATTATTGGGATTAGGAAATATTAACTGTTTTTCTATAATTCTGAGAAACCGTATTAATACTTGTTATAACAAGTGTAGGAGTAAAATGGGTATTTTTTGGAATACAAAAAAATATTAGTGAAGTTTCAATGTAACTTATTTCTTATGTTCTTTTTCAATCTGGAAAATATTTTTTTTTCTCACTACTCACAAAAACGAACGGTTCCATAAACATATTTAATTTTAATTAACTTTAGTAATAAGTAAAATAGAGGTTAAACACTTATTAATAATTATTATAATATCTGATCTGGGAGAATGTTTACCGCACCTTGGAGATACAGTCGTAAACCTGTGTTATTATAATAATAATAATAATTAATTATTAATATATATATAGAGACCAAAAATATCTTTAAATAAGTAACTATTTACTTTCTACAACTTTATTCCTTATTTCTTTCCATTTATAGATTTTTACTGTAAAATAAATCAGTTAGGTAGTTACGCTATTTTAAACCTAAGAACAGCTTAATTTTAACATGCTTTTGTAAAATTCCATGAAGTCTGGTAGTACGAGTAGAACAGACATGTAATTTGTACTGGACAATAGATAACCAGCCGGAACAAAGGAAAATAAATGAGAGTAGACAATTTTATGAGGCCTCTAAAATATATGGCACCACGATTTTCTTACTTACTTCCAATGCGTTATGGTTCAATGTTGAGTAACTTTAACAGACTAAATTGTTACAGGACTGAAATAAAAAAATCTAATAGACATACCAGAATGCTTATTTAGTTCGAGTGGTTCAAAGTTTCTCGTGTTTCTAAGTCATTGATGCGACGTTCTGTGCGGTCATAAAATAGATGGGTGGCATTAAATATTGGTACGTTAAAATCTCGGATACAAACTCTTAAAGCCATGCTATGACGCTTAGGCGGCCTAAAAACTCTGCCTTTAAACACCTCAAATAAAAAGAATTATGTCAAGATTGGACCCCAAATCCACAGATAAAAAATATACCAAATTCAGTACATTTTACGGGTAAATAAATACAGTAATTATTATTTTTCGGCTTGTTAAAAATAAATTACGAGTTGCATACGGTAAGTGGCTTTGTAAGCAAGAAATTAGGCTGAAGATCAATTCTGGAAACGAAATTAATAAATAAATAAATAAATTCTTTATTTGTTTCTCTCACAAATAGGTACACAAGTTGTTATATTATGTAGAGTAAGTAAGTAAATGCTTAGTTTTCTAAAACCTGTATTGTGAGAGAACTGGTGCCTGTGGTAGGAATAAAAAAAAAAACAAATTTCAGCTTAATCTGTTCAGCGGTTTGGGCGTGAAAGCGTAACAAACAGACAGACAGACAGACAGACAGACAGAGTTACTTTCACATTTGTAATATTAGTATGGATGACTCAAAACAGTTAATTACATAGAGTAAGTTGGTTTACATAATATGAAAATTAGGCCTTCAGATACAAAAACCAAAAAACAACTGCTTATAAAGTCTTGACAGAAAGTGAATGCAGTGACGTACAATGACGTATAATTGTCAGTTTCAATGTCATTACAAAACGTTACAGCATTACACGCCAATTGCGGGTTACCCGAGCGCATCGCAAGTAAAAGTGAAAAAACTTGCTCCAGTTCTCAGGCGCTTCGTGTGCACGCGGCTTAAGGGGCACACTGTAGCGTAAGTGAACAACATACTTTAAAAATAATAAGAATACTCTACTAGGTTGAGTCATTTGTGTTCTACGGCTAATGGATCAAGGCATATATTAAGTTTCGCGTAGTTAACGCTTTTTCATACAAAATTATCGTTTGCACATCAAAACGGCTTCAAGTATAGATCCGTTGATTGCACTCGTATTATAATAAAAAAATCTGTAATCGGAACTCCTGAAATCCCGAATAGGTGCAATTAAGTTATTATTTATATTTTTATATTCTATGTTTTATAAGGTATTTATTCTATATTTTTATAAAAAAAACACTTGAACTGCCGCAATACAGGCTAAGCCTAGTGCGAGGTTTGTGGTGAATTATTTAAAATATTTTTTATATTAAGTTTTATGAATAAATTGAAATTTAATTGAATTTTTGGGATAAATTATAAAATCCCGATTAAAACTAGAGAAACGTATTAAAATAGAATAGTTTTATGTGAGACGACACTTTATGTTAAGTAGGTACAGAATAATAATTATTGTATGATACGTTAGTGTGGCAGCAACCAACTGCATATTAATTTATCTAAGGCAACTATTTTCACTTGACTTTAATCAAAATGACTAAACAAGTAAGCCCTCGGCAGTGAAAACAGTCGCTTGTCCCTTGCGCCGTAGCCTTGATCTTGCTACTGTAATTAACGGCGCGTGCGCATCGTGACGTCACAGCATTGTTGCTCCTGCACGGTTTAGAATAGCCTGTGAAATTGGCTAGACAACCGTTTATCTACTGTTATTATGAAACTGAAAGTGGCTCTGACTAATTAATTTAAGGTTCGGTAAGTATTTTTTTAAGCTTAATTTTAGATCTCTGGTATGAGGTAAAAAGTATAGTCTGCAGCTTAAACATTTTAAAGTCTTGAATAAAACTGTAAAACGACTTTGGTAAACTAAATCTACCATATTTTTAATGCCCATAACAATAATTAATATTAGCAACCATAAGTCACAGTGACAATACAATTATTTTATTATTAATACAGTGCATCATCCAACCCACTTTCAACAACCGAAAAATAATAACAAGCCTGTCATCGATAACATTGACAAATTAAATATCAGTTATCACCAAATTACTTACAACATGAATAATTGAATCCCAGCCTTATTTTAATAGGTGTAAGGTTGATTTCAAGTGCAGGTGTATGTTGGTAGTACACTTGAGGAGCGAAGATTAGTAACGTCAAATTTTTGCTGCATTGTAATTAGAAATGAGAGGAGCAAGGGGTCATGCGAAAGAATGATCGACCGACGGGATTTCATCTGAGTAGAACAAGATGAAAGAGCTGGCGAGATTAATTATTAATGGAAGAAAACTCAAGCTCACGTTTTTACAAAATCTATGCTGCTAAAAATGTCTTATTACTTATTACACATAGTGTTAAACACGTTGAATTTCCAAATTTCATTATTTGTTGCAAAATTAGACAATTTAAAACCCTTTATAAAAACCACTTTCATATATTACTAGCTGGTACCCGCGACTTCGTCAGCGAAATAACATACTTATTAGCAACGCCATCTATTGCATTTAACTGGAACTACCAACTCCCCATACAAACTTTCAACTCTTATTTCACGCCCTCCATGATTAATATAAAGATTTCTTTCTGTCATGAGAACCTTCACCTGACAATAACAAACACAACGTAAATTTTTTTATGAAATCGGTCCAGCCGTTCACGTGTGATGCCGCGACCAAGGGAAATAAGGATTCATTTTAATATATAGAGATATGTTTATGCACCTCGACTTTCTTTGTAGACGGAAGGAATAAAATGTTCCAAGCATTGTTGAAACTTTTCTAAACAAAAGCCAATAAATTTAATATTTTAAGAGACAGAGAAAGCTTTGTACTGTCTCACAGGTTGTTATTACGCTACTGCTTTTAACTTAGCGTTTATTAAACTTTAGCTCGGAGCTAATTAAAATTAATAGCCGTTAACTGACCATAGCTTGTAAATTAATGAGTCGTTTGTACCCATGGCTACTTGAGGGTGACTATCACAAAACACTATGTGTCAAAAACTTCACGACAATTTGACCTATAACCCATTCAGAATAAGAAACAGAATCCCGTAAAAGTTTTTGACCCCGAAGATATTAGTAGACTGTATTTGATAGACAGAAGTTTTGATGGGACAAGAATCATTACAGTATCTATTATTGAGCGTTAATTACATTTCAATAATAGAATTGAGTTATTCGATTTTTTGTTGCTACTGAAATACAATATTAATCAATGTATTGTGCCCTACTATATAACTGCTTTGAAAGTTATTGTTTAAGACAATTTTATTGAACTCAAGTGTAATAAGACCAGGTAGCTTCAAAGGTAACTCAAAGCCGTTAGTTTTCACAATTTGTCACAAGAGTAGGTACTTCAGTAGTTTTAGACTCTTAAGTTTCTCCGATACTTCAAAGTAGCCTTTCCATTATCCTTCTTCAAGCACTCTGAAATGAGAGAAACTGAAAAGTAATTTCTCTACTCTGAAATGAGAGTGAAATAACTTTTAAGTTTTTTCTCTATTCTACTAAATGTATGGTAGCCAGGGTAAGCAGGCTAATGAGAAGAAAAAAGTACAAATTAGACTTTGAACGAAAATTAGTCCAGCTAGAACGATTTTGAGATGAACCAGGCCAGCATACAATCAATATACAAATTGTATGACAAACATTCTCAAGCCCGTAAAGGCGAGTGCACACTGTACAACACAAATCGGCATTTGTCGTCACGAGCCGATAAAACATGTTGTAACAAGGACCACTCCACGTCAATACGACAACGGCCGAATATAGTCGAAGTAAACTAATGTAGCTAGGGGTGGGAAAAGTCTTGACTTTAGACTTGAGTTAGCAATGGGTGCAACCAGGCTGAATAGATAGATAGATTAGACTTGGATTTCGTTCTTTCTAACTTGACTTTTGATAAAAAAATAAGAATCACTAGTTTTATTATGACCAGTCAGCACATGGTTTTGAGGAGGATTACTTCCTAGCTATTTCAAGAGAAGCAGAACCAAAAATAAATTAATACTATCATTACAAAATACCGATAAAATATAGTCTGTTTATATTTATTCCATGTAGCAAGGCGCGTGAATCCTATAAGACATTTGGCACATCAAGAAGGCATGATGCCAGTTACATATGAATAGAAAGTAACTTGTCACTGTGTAAATTTATTAGGTAAAATCAATTCGATTCGTTCAATACCTAGATCGATAGCTTGGTCACATAAAATCGGTAGTGATTTTTACAAATTCTGCGTAGATTTCATTTGCTTGGGCACTTTTGACCTTTCAGTGAACCTGGTAAAGAAATTAAAACCAACTATTTGTTTTAAGTAATGCTCTTCCGCTACGATACGTCGAGTAAGCTTAGCCAAATTAAATTTAGTAATGGCACAAGCTTAGCGAGGCAGCAGCAGTGGGTAAAGTCAGGCTGTGGATGATGGTGATGATGATGAAGAAACAGCATCTTGCGTATCGAGACCGCTAACTAGAATAGATCTATGCCTAGGTCCGTTTAAATGTATATAGATCTATGAGCGTTACCAATTGGTACCTCTTAGCAAGGCGGCTAGTACTGCAGGGGGGTTATCAGTTGGTGACGCTGACCGTACGTAAGATTTGCAGACCATTCAAAACAAGACCGTGTCCCAGCCCTACCCTCCCGAGTGATCACGAGTGCACGACTGCCAATGAAGTTGTACGTAACCTATTGGTCGCTTGTATGATTTTGTTTACGTCTGTCCCGGCACGGACCTGCTTCGTGCAGAAATATTGGATGGCTCTCCTTGTCATGGAAATAAATTGAGTATTTCTAAACGGAACATTTGAAATAGACGGAACGGGATCACGAATGTATTTAGGTACATGGTTCATTCTCTCTTATAGGCATTCGATGTAGAAGGGGTAGTTAGAGGCATGTCCGGACATTGGGAAATGCCTACATTTTCCATACGAAATAGGTTGCATGCAAGCTTTTGCATTCAAATTATTTTGTTTATTAAATTTTTTGAGACTTTTCATGGTCACGCTTAAATTTTTATTTGAATGTTGATCCTAAAAGTATTTGGTGTATTCACTCAAAAGCATTGTTATGAAATATTTTTATTTTATTTTATATCAGGGCAGAAAGGTTCTCGAGTGGAGGCCACGCACCGGAAACCGCAGTAGAGGACGGCCTCCACTTGATGGAAAGACGATCTGGTAAAGGTTGCTGGGAGCCGTTGGATGCAGGCTGCACAAGATCGATCGCTGTGGAAATCGATGGGGGAGGCCTATGTTCAGCAGTAGACACTAGATGGCTGACATGATGATGATGATGATGATGATTTTATATCATTTATTATACTGATTCTGACTGAATACAAAATCATATGATACTTTTATATAATAAAGTTAAAAATAAATAATAAAGTTACGATAAAAACGGAAAGTAAGCACACGCGATTTACGGCCAAGGTGCTCTTTGTCTTATTAAGGAGCATTCACACTGCACCAGTCCTTTTTATTGCAGCTATTGTTCTCAGAATAGAATGAAATCTAGACAATAGATAATTTGCACTTGATTTAGATTTTAGGATGCTTAGTTTTATAGTATTTGTTTAAAAATAAATGGTAAACATTACTGGAATTTATACAGGTGACCATCAATCTTATAAGAAACGTAACTCTTTATAAAAAACATGATCATAATTATGGGACTTAATATGTAATTATACTAAACTAACCACATTTGGTAAAGAACAAGAAGGCAGACTTGACTTAGAACTTAAAAGCTTGGACATTTAAAGTCTCTTTGCTTTAAAACGGCTTATAAACGATAAAATCCTACAAAATCTTTAGTCTGTCTTTCAGTCTCAAACGCAAGTGTACAAGGGTCTGGGTGATTAGGGCCCCATTACACAGCATTACGTGGACGTGGGAACTGGTGCATGTGGGAAGGCCTTAGGTTACGATTAGGTTCTAGAATTCATACGTTTTAGTACTTAGTACTTTACTGGTAAGACCTAGATTCAATAGGTTTATAATGATACAGTGTGATTATTTAAATTAATATTTCAATAAGAGTGATTTCTGGAAAGTTTGTGTGTATGGTATACATTTTAAAAGTCATGTTGATTTAGTGGGATTTATTAACGTACTTATGTACCTATGTCAAATACTGTATGTGTTTCTTAGGTGTAGGCATGGATTGCCTCCTGACGCTATATAAAAATTATCTAATATAGATGTAAAGGCCTAAGTTTTTTTTTTAACGGACAGAATCAAGGAGATGTGTTTTGTGGATGAAAGAAGAGTGGCAGCACACATTTTTGCACATTAAATTTAATTAAGGTTTGGAATTTTATTAAAAACTTTAAAAAAGCATTTACACGGAAAAATTTCAACCGATACGATTAAGTATCGCACTGCAATTTTTTACGGTCATTGGTTAGTACCGAAGTGGTTAGTGTCATTTAATGGCATTAGTTTAGCAAAACGAGCCAAAAGTCGCATTGTCTAAATGCCCTTTTATCATGTCAGCTAGCTTAGTTCACACTTTAAGTCGTCAGTGACTTTGACCAAACTTGGTGCGCACTTTAACTTTATAGAGACTATATTTTAGACAAGATTTCTTTTTCCTAGTTAGCTTTCTTAATCAGTCGCCAATCAGCATTTAATTGTAGCGGAACCGAGTTTTTGCGCATTTACACTCAGATAAGGTTTCGCGTCAAATAAGGGAGTATATATTAAGTGCTGGGGACACAAGGGTTGACAGGAATACTGAGAGAAGGAGACCAGACTATAGACTGATTTGATAAGATTATTTACCCATGTGTTTTAGGTTTAAAGTAAGTATTTTATTTCGATATAAGTGCCAGAATAACAACGATATTTTATAAATATTGTAGGTATAATACTTTCATTTGCAGCGAGTTTTTGTAGAAATAATTTACAACATTTTAATGTTGTAGGTATAATACTTTTGTTTGCTGTAGAAATCATTTAAAAGACCAATTTTTTATTATGGGTCCTTGCAAGTTATGTTCATACCAATGGCAATAGCCTGCTAATTATTACTTGAAGTTACAAACCATGTAATTACTCATCTTGTAAATTGTAAATAAGGCGCGGCGAGTACATTGAATTAGATCTACATTATATAAAATATTTTCTTACTTTGTTGAGAAAAAACAAAATTGCAAGTCTACTTAAATGCGTAACTTACCTACAGTAGGCACAACTAATCTTTAGCTCTCTGAAGTTAGGTGCACTAAGAGTAAGCGAGATAGAACGATGCAACAAGCTTAGGCGAGTGAGTGAGGCAGCTATACACCGCTGTCTTCATCTTATATGGGTCATCAAAAATGGGTTCTGCGCAGCAATTTCGAAGGGATAAAGATTCGTTGTGAGTACTATACTCTTTTTTATTGCTAAGTGAAAGATTGTCGTTAAGTACATATATGACGTAATTAATTATTACCTACATTTTCATCTGGGATGAAGCTAGTTCATAATTTTCAAATGTAAAAAAACTGACAATAAACAAATCTAATTATTCGCTAAACGGAAAGGAATGATTAAAACCTATGAAGTAAGTATAGTAAAGTCACTGTAATGACTAGCACAAGTGTCAACTTGACTTCCGGTTTCGAAAACGCACGAAATGAGAAACAGATTAGAGTGACGGCCATTCGGAAATCCCTTTGTACTAATTGCTGCCAAATTGAATGCGCTTGCGCAAGCCATTTGTCGAAACTTGGAAAACGTTTGGTAATGATTATCACTTCAAAAGAGACCGTATTGGCAATTATCTGGACAATGGAGAGAAAGATGGATTGTGGTTTAATATTTTTAAATATTAGTGCTTTAAATTTTTTAGTTTGTAAGGTGATGCTTCACTTGCGAGATTGCAATAGGTAAAGTCAAAGAGCATTTTATTTAGTAGGACTTCTGGGATCACTTAAGCCTAGTTCGGACTAGGCTAGTATTTTAGTCGAGTAGCGAGTAGTTTAGTGGTATAAAATTACTTAACCTTGGCTAAATTAGTTTGGTGTTTAGACACGTTTAAACAAATAAAAAAATAACTTGTAATAACGTGTGGTTAGTGTTGGTGTCAATGGACATTTATCAAGTGTCAATGTACCATCACCGTGACAATTAATGACACGCGATGATCATAAATATAGACGCTAGTAAAACAATGATTGGTAAAATCTTACAGTACGAGTAATTTAGTTGGGGTTAATGTCCTTTCATGGATTAGAAAACAAAACAGGAACACATCACTATGTTGCCTAAAATAGCATTTACACGGAAGAGTTTCAAGCGATATGATTGTATTGCACTGCACTTTTTAAAGTGTAAACGGTCATCGGCCACTAAAATCAGTAAGTGCGACGCTAGTTCGGCCGCTAAATAGGATTGGCTCAGTAAAACAAGCCAAAACTTGCATTGTGTAAATGCTCCTTTAACTACGAATATTTTAACCCCAAAATGAGGGTGGGTTGAACGTTCTCTTAGGCAGGTCGCTAACAGCAAAGTCGGGGCGGCGTCGAGGCGGGGTCGGGGCGCAGGCTAAATTGACGTGTGCTAAGCTTCAAGGCGGCTGCTTTATGTCTTGTTTCATTCATTCAACATGTCATCTTCAAAAGATGAGTAGAGACAGGTGATCAGGAGTCGCGAAAGGGGCGCGCGCCCCGCCTTTACTTTTGACTTTTGTTTTTTTTTTTACTTTTTTTTCAACGAGATTTGCGTCCGCGCCGCGCGCGATGCGAGGTCCTCGACTTTCGTTTCTGTTAGCGACACGGCTTAGATCTATGCCGACTAAAAAAATGGTCTAAAGATGTCTATGGTAGTAGTCAAAAGAAGACTACATATGAAATAAGTTCTTAAATCACAGTAATTACATTAACATCGACTATGAAAAAACAATGCTACGAGATAACCTACTTAATCTAAGGATAATCATTGTGCCGTAAAGTTCATACAACAATCGTTATTGTTCATGAGATTACGTGTTTGACTGTATGGGCCCAGCGCTGGCCGTGGGAATCTATCCCACGGTTGACCATATTGTTTTAAACCTTTTTATCTCATTTTTTAATGACAGCCTATTATGAACAGAATGGGTTATTGTTCAATTCACCACCGATTTTTGGGGTCACGATAGATATTTGTTTGTTTTGATGGTTAATTCGCGCGATATAGAAATAAATTAATTGTCAATACGTAAGTTCGTATGAGTCAGTGGCCAACTCTGGTGACGGAATTTTTAGTCCGCCTGATGGCCTATCTGTGTCATTGCTTGACGCTTTAATACCCGGGACCGACAATTTTACGTGTCCTCTGAAGTATACATTTCTTCAAGGAGGGTGTGAGTGGTAGAGGAAGAATGATGTTCCAACTCCACTTAGCGTAGAACAAGGACAGGGAAATGAAGATGATAATTTATCTTCACACAGTATCCCAAAGTAAATGTTTAACGTGACTTTATCCGTGAATGCTTAGCAGCATTCATTCAAGACATTTTTCTAATAGGGATCCGAGATAGCTCTCGGATCCCTATTAGAAAAATGTCTTAGCTTTTTTAGGAATGTAAGTAATATAATGTAATGTTTCATCATCATCAATAACCTATTAATACCCACTGCTGGGCGTAGGCCTTCTCTCTAACCCACCACTCCTCTCAGTTCTGTGCTATGGTGTAAGGGGTGGTATTAGGGTTTAAATACCATCAACCTCACCTGCACGTGGTGCACCCTGCTAGATTACTAACGAGGCTGTGGCGACCCACCAAGACGCACTGGCCAGCATTGTGTTTTATGGCTAAAACCCCTATCCGCCAAATATCGAAATCTGTCAGACGTTTTATGATCACTCAGAATAGTTGTAAGAGTCATGAAGAACCAGGGCAACACATTTGAGAGCCTAGTTTTTGTTAAACGACCGAACGTTAACAAGAAGTTAAATCGAAATAGTCTAACCTAACCATTCAGAGGCTAATCAAACATGTTTATTAAGGTTTAATCAAAGATTATTTAATCTCTAGTATAAATCTGGATTAAACCATTATCTTTAACTATTCATTTTAAATAATGATAGACAGAGTGAGTCCATAAACTAACAAGTTCGTATTTAGCACAAAATTGGAACGGAAAGAGCGCGTTGAAATCTTATACACAGAAACTATAATGCTGTACTTTTTCACACAGCTTCATCTAGCCTCAAAGTAAGCAGAGCTTGTTATGGGTACTACATGACTGATATTACTACTTAATATACTTTTTGTTTGTAAATACATTATTATTATACATAGACCAGCACCCAGACCCGAGACATATTTTTAGATCATACAAACATTTGTTTCGTGGCGGGGATCGAACCCGCAACCTTTTGCATCGTAGGCGGGCCTTCGCCCACTGCGCGTTCAAAAATTATTTTGCTTATGAAGCATCAATTTTGCAATTTTCAAAGATGTTTTTGATTGAAAGAGTATATATTATTATGGTACAACCCTCGAACTGGTGCCATAATATTCTTGAAAGGTTGACACATTTTTCCACATAAAAACAATTCCATTCCATTCAATTCCATTTCCTAAAAAAGGTTGACACATAAAAACCCGATTTTTTTTTGTAGCTAATTATTAGTAGTTTAGTACTATTTAATAATCACAACATAATTTTTGCATGTTGTGTCACTATGATTAGAAACTACGCTGTATTTTTAAGTAATTGTAAGTGAACTAATAGTTTAAGCTTAGCGTAAGTTTCGACTTGTGAACCAAATAATAAAAAAAAGTACATGAGTATCGTGGAACACTCGGTTGGAACGAGAGTACTTTTCTACTGGGAATATAATAAATTAATTGTCAATTAGGTATCCTAGAAACGCTCTTCCGTACTAACAATGTAACAATCTATGGACTGTGTCGCGGCTGCGCATTTCGCACTGTGACGATTTGACATAAACATGTGTCGTGACGGTAAAATAAAACTTTGAGTTTTTCTTTCTTTGATACCGTCCGAAAAGGAACTTCGTTCCAAAAACAAAGAACAGACATTAAAGTTGATGTCTTTTAGTTTTAAAAACGTAATTATATGTTTATACATAATATTAGTTATGCTTATTCTTATTTACTAGCTTTTTTCATTATAACTTTGTTGTTTTCACAATTACCTAGACCTCACATGTTTATGTTTTAAGGTGCACTTTGTGTTGATGAACTATTAAGTAAATAAGTAACCATATAATTAAAACCTATAAAATTAGCTAGACTTGAAAATTGTCGTTGTCACTCTCACTAAAAAGAGACAGCTGTCGTTTGAGTAACAATACTTCATGTTAATATGAGACAGACCTAAGTTTGAATGATTTAGCGACGGCTTCTCTTATACGGTGCACCAAATCGCTGTATTTAAATCACAGTTCATTTAAAAATAGTATTTTAAGAATAATTTACTTTTGTTTTATTTGAGGTCTAACAACTAAACTTAAGAACAACTTTTTTTTCGTATCGGTTTAAAAAAGTATTATAAATAAGTAGAGATTAGGTTTAAAATACTGTTAAGTAGGAACCCTATTTTACTTCTTAACCCTATTTAACTTACTTTTTTTCTAAGAATTTTGTATTTTTTTAACAATACATTCCTTAATAAGAACTTAACCTAATCGTATTTATTTTAAACTTAATGCCGCTGCTAGTTAAATTCGTGTGTCTCAAAAAACAATGTCTTTTAATTCAAGTGTAGTCTATTATCTCTTAAATCTAGTCACAGGTTATAGCCATACAAATCGTCTTAAACCGACGTAAAGCTTAATGGAGTCAATAGCATGAATTTTAGGACCAGTCTTGCAGTAAAACTAGGAAACCAGCTAGTTATTAGTCGAAGTACATGTGTCCCGCTGAGCTACTTTATTGTACCTCTTTAACTGATAATTATTTTGAAAACTACCTAGAAATTACCTAGGACCTAGGTTATGATCGCCATGAAGAAACGTATAGCTGCTTTCATGAGACAGGTTCTTTTAGCGTTTTTTAAGCGTTAACATGATTTTTTAATATCAGGACGAGAGTCGTTAGCGCATCTGAATCAATAATCCACGTGAAGTCACATAAATGTTAAACACGTACTCGTATAAGTGTTTTGCCATATTTAAGATTTTCATAGTGAGAAATAAAATATATTTCCTGTTGTAATAAATTAAAGGAAATCGAATGGAACAAGTAGTTAAAATAGGTAATGGTCGTTTATTTTTGGTGTTAAATCTTTTGCAGAAACGTTATACTAGAATTTTGAAGGTTTTATATATTATATATATATATATATATAGTTTGTTTTAAAAATGTAGTTTGACAACCAAGAAGGTTTCGTAACGCTGTCAAATAATTTAAAAAAGCACACCAGGCTGCGTCAACTACGAGTTTGGCCACAGGATTCTGTTAACAAATTTGCGCGATGCAAAAAAATTTACTATCTGAACAACACGATCATAGCTCAAATATGTACTATTCCAAAATTTGGTGTATCTGTCTTTACCGTACGATAATTATTCAAGAATCAACAAGAGACTTACTGAATTTTAATTTAGTAAAACAAGAAGAGATGCTTGTGATCAAGATGTTTTGAGAGTTCTGTCAATTTTTTTTGAAAATATAGTTATTTTTAAATTATTTTTTTAATTAAATTCTTTTTATTATGTGTGAACATATCATCAGCTTTACGTATCAAAATAAATAAAAAACCATTATAGAAATCAACACAAACCTTTATATCTTTGGTGTCGATGTATCAGGGGCGCGCTTTCCAGAAATCCCACATTCACTTCACAGCAACTATCCTCAATTGTTTATGTCAATATAAATTTCACTGTGGCCTTCATACGTGGTGGCTCAATTACTTAAACTATCGATTTCAAATGTCACAGGCCAGTCACTTTCAATGGAGACAAACAGTCAATTCACAGTCACCATGTAACTGAAAACGCAAACTGAAACGCGACAACTCACTGTTACATATAATACGTCTATTGGCACAACATTTTAACAGTTTATGCAGTCTTAATAATAAAAACAAACTTTAAAAATAAAACCACTGGCATTTTATTGAAATCGCGCGGCCGATGCCATGCCGAAAATTTTCAATTTTCGAACGCAGCTTGCGTGTTTCTCGTTCGGCGCGCGCGCACGAATGCTCTCGGAGGTGGCATCGAAGCTTCGGCGGCTGGGTGGGCGTGGCTAGCTTCTAACGTAACATCTATCTATGGTGTCATCTCTTTCGCGCGCGTGAAGTCGCGGGTATCTCCGTTTCGCGGTCTAATGCCTGTGCGTTACCGGTCGGCGATTTGGTGGGATCGCGTGAACTTTGCCACTGCGCCTGCGCCGGTCGCGATTAATAAAACGATACGCGACGTTATAAATCGCGGCGCGATATCTCGCGTACTTTAATGCGTTGACTCTTAATGCAACATTAGTTTTTTCTTTTATAGATGCGTAATTATAAACTTATTTGCGGTAATATCGAGTAAATGGTTGTAATATACGTTTATTCTTAGGCTTGTATGTTCTTAAATGAATATGATCGTATTTTTATTTCTCACTTATGTAAATAATATAAATTGGCACATCCGGGCAGTTAAGCATATTTCAAGGAATTGAAGAAACCTAAAAATACTAACGAATTTAAATGAAAACATTATATTCTTATCCATAAAAAGTAATAGAAAATGTGAATAATAAAGACAATTTGTTTTATTTAAATAGTATTACAGAAACATTCCAATGCGATGTTAAGCCTAAACAAAGAAAAACATACTAACATCATTTAATTTTTAAATATATGCATACTTAATTAAAAAAATGGGATCTACGTTGAATCCACATTAATTAATATAAATAATTAATCTAAGTATAAGCTATGATGATTACCTAATTCCAGATTTCCCTGAACAGATTTTCTTTGACATTCAAGATCGTAAATAAACGTATCGTCCTCAAAATGAATTATTTATTGACTCCATAAATACATAATCATTGTAAGTAATTATTTCACAACATAACTAACATCACATACACTTAAACGTGTCTAATTAAAACTTCTAAGGTTAAAAGGAAAAAAAGATAAAAAGTTTTATTTATGAAATTCCTGTTTAGAAGTACACAGTTGATTTTAAAATATCTAACCTTAATGTATTAGAACGAGTGCTGATTCTTTTAACCTTTTGATTGTACAATGTCAATCTTTATTTGCACAATCTAAGTGACTGAACATTTTCAACATTCAAAAGTAAGTGAACAAAGTGCTAAGCTCTTACGCTCAGCTCATATCGACCTGAGCAGTAAACTTTTGCATGCATAAATAATTTAAATTTATTATCTTGGGATATGTCCTCATTATCATACGAGTAAATACACACATACATTATGTATGTACCAATTGTAGAGAAAATAAACTTTTCAATATTACGTACTTTCATATGAACGAATTGGATGAAAATGCTATGAAAACGTAACAATAATCTTAGATCAATGTAAATTAATATCTTATAATCATACTAAAATTATATTCTTCTATCATACTTTAATATCTGATTTGGATTGTGATGCCATTGATTTCCTGTAAATCACGCATTCAAAATCTAGTATTTTCATTATCAACCATCATTTTCTTTATAAAAATAAAATATTGTATTTTATATACGGGTGTTAATTTAGTATAAAATTATCTCAGGTGTGTTGAAAGCCTAATGCTAAACTTCATTTAGTAATAGGTACCACGTCTCATTACATTATGCATTGCATATCAGTATTTTAAACTTCACACTTGCAAATGTTGAAGTAAATTACAAAAATATGGGTAAACTTTAAACTAAAGATTTTCTGACTATTCGAGCTCCTTTTCTGTGCTATCCCAAATGGTATTTTGCTTAAAATTGCATTCGCAAATTGACGCAATTAAAAAAAACTCACCTACTTTCATTGTGCAATTTTTATCACTTTCTAAACAACCCTAAAAGGCAAAACATCAAAGCGGTGCCATAAGAATCGGCAAAAGCTTGCTAAAAATAATTTCGTAGAAAAGAAATTTTGCACAAAATTAAAAAACAAAACATCTTTGGGATAATTGCTTTATTGGTCTCCTTCGGGTGCAAGAGACAGTTACAAACATTTACTGTATTCGAATTTCGAACGGTGTATTTTTTCTTTTTCTTTTTCTAAGGGTTGTCCGGTTTGGTCCGTTAGCCAGTTCCCGTGACGTCAGTCGTTTTTTTGTCCCGCTTTTTTATTTTTGTTAGTTGTAGTGGTTTGGGTGTGAGCGGTCAATTTGTATTTGACGTAATTATAATGACACGTTTTTTGACGTTGGATGTTAGTTTTTTAAACAAAAATTTTTCAACTAAAATGATAAAAACATGAAAGTGATATTAGTAGGTAGTAAATAAACCTAAACTAAAAATATAGCGTTTATTTATCTTATGTTGTCCCATTTGTGCAAGGAAAAGTAAATTTTCCAGACTATTTAAACGAGAAGAGAATTAATTATTAAACCTGGATCAGTTGAGCTATCTATAGATCGTTTCTAACGATCCTTAGATAGCTTGACTAATCCTGTTGTATTTTGTAAATATATGTATATATGTAGTAGCTTAGTTTCTGTAAATAAACTTATATTTCATTATTAAATAATATTTATTTAGAAGAGAGTTAATAGACTCATTCAGGGTATTCTCGCTCCATCGTAGACCTCATTCTTGCCTGTGTAAGTTTCGAAGTCAAGAACCGACCCAATCTTCATAAAAAAATTTAAATTTTTAAAAACAAAAAAAAAAAAATAGAAAATTACAACTTAGAATTTAATTTTCTCTCAAAATTGTTGTCATTCATTTCGTCATCCATTAAAGCCGTCAAAGTAACTCAAGTGATACCACCTAAGCCTCAGTTCATGATAACATGGTCACCCATTTTGTGATGCAAATCGTTGCATACTAAATACTGAGCAATAAGCACAAGCACTGAGTAATCTGAGTATACAATGTAATACATTCACAATATGATGAACAGTGTCACGTAAATATCTTTGTCATTTATATCTTCCGGATTCCTTGAGAGCCTTAAGCCGGGCAGGCGGCCAAGTGCCATCGCTGGCCACCACAGATACGAAATACCATACTGGGCATATAAAAAAAGTGGGTTTGTATGAGTCAGCTGCTGAGTTATATCTGAACGAATTAATAGCCGATACCGATAAACCGTGCCCTAGCGGTCACCCATCTACTTACTGATCGTTCATAACATTGCTTAACTTCGGCGATATTTTAAGAACGACTATCAAATCAAATGAAATCAAATCATTCATCAAGACTCAGCAAGATAGACCACAATCGCGTCTCTTAAGTTGTAAATATTGTATAACTTTAAGGTTAGACAGGGCCACATCCTCCGTATGGGTTCGCTATTAATTTTAAATTATATAGGGTGTAAAGAGACTGCTACCGAAAACTGAGGGGTTTCAATCAGACCATGATTTTGAACATATTTAGCGAAAAAAACGCAACAAATTTTTTGACTTAGCTACGTCATTTTATTTTATTTTCTAGTTATTTACTACTAGTACAACATAATAAGACCATACCTACCTAATATCTTCATTTATAAAAGAAACAAACTATTAAAACTCAAAATCCAGCAATCTTCGTAAAACAACGCGCCCAGTACATACGCAAACAGTGATCTTCAAACGCTGTTTTCTCCTGATGTAATGACTTTTTCGGAAAATCCTTTTGGATTTAGTTTTGTGTTGGGATGCTGTACCTACCCCTTTCGGCTTCGGTAGACGTCTTTTTACACCCTGTATGTTTGTTGGGTTTAAAATAGGTTATGGGTTCATGCTTAGGTGTTCATACTCAAGTCATCCCCTGCAATAGGCCTCTGCTAGACCTTTGCATATCTAAACATATCTGACCTTGTATAGTGTACTTTATTGATCGATGAAATTATATGCGCATATGACTTAAAGACATTGATGTTATGTGCTCATAATCGCACTATTATAATAAAACTGAAAGTTTGTGAGTTTGTTTAGATGTTTGTATGTTTGTGTTTCAATCACGCCTAAACTAGTGAACCGATTTGGATGAAACTTGGAACGTAGATAGTGACCTGAAATAGCATATAGGCTACTTTAAATGTTGGTACCACGCGGGCGAAGCCGCGCACAGTAGCTAGCTCATAATATTATGATGGTATAAACAACTACTTAGCGTGTGTTAGAGGCAATATCAAGCAAAAGTTGCTTGATTTAACACGTTCAGTGCCAGTGTTCGTGAGTGTGTAGCGAAAGAGTGACAATGTGTTATACCTTAACAAATTATTAACACAACTTTTAACTTTTTTTGGTGACGACAAAAAAAAACAAATTAACGTTTCTATAATCAATGGTTTGTAATAAATTGTACTTCTCTGCCCATTTGAGAACAAAAAATTGCAAAAAATGCGAAGAGAGAATCACATTTTTTGAAAAACAATATTTTTTATTGAAGCGTTAAATTAAACATCTAGCAAAGAAAAGGCCTAAGTTTCCTTTGCGAACTACATTTTATACCATAAGTCACTACAAAACGCGGTCTCAAAATTGATGCTACAGGAAAAGGAAATTATCACAAATTCCAATTCAAAAAGCCTATCACAGTTTACATAGCAGTAAGTTACTTACGGTATTTCTTAAATAAATCTGTTTCATCCGATAAATCTCCATACAGAGATTAGATCTCTTACATCTCAATTTTACAATAAATTTATAGGTGTCACAGTACACCGCTGGTTCGCTTATTTATTGGGCCGAGTGTACCTAAGTACGGCGTTTTGAGATTACCAAGTATTGAGTAACGGCCGTTTTTTCATAATTTATTGGAGATTCTAGGGTTTGGTGAAGCGTGTTCTTTGATTTTTATAGCTGGGTTCAGTATGATACGGTAGTTTTTATTAGAACTTTAGAAAACTGTCAATCCACAAATTACGTTATTTAAGTAGAGAAAATATAAAAAATACACTTTAATTTAACAAGGTTGTGAATCAACCGTCATCATTAAAAATAATAATATAAAACATCTGCAACTGGAAGTATCTACTTACCTAAAAAAAATACTTACCTAAAAAAAGCAAGGCCCCAAACAGTATTTGTTGCCCTGGTTCTTCACGGTATTGGGACAGGAGTAGAATCACCTAGTTTTAAGACATTTCAAAGTGATCCCAGCGGTCCTACTGAATAAATGATTTTTGACTTTGACTTTGACTTTATAACCCTAAAATTTCCTTTAAAAAATTATGGATTTAAGTACTTAAATGAAAATCTGTGGCCTCTGCCTACCCTTTTATGTATGTTTGTACATACTTAAATCTTCTACGAATAAACTATAGCTAAAAAAACGATAAGTAGTTTTGAGTAATTAAAAACTAGCAGAACCCTAATTATCCGGAACACTTTGTATCGTATTAACACGTAAAGTCGTATCTCACAGCAAGATCGAAAACGTCGTAAGTTACAATTGAACAGAAACGAACTATTTTACATTTATTTATATTCATTGGCTTTCATTTTGTTTAGTAGCAAAATCAACCTTAAAAAGTCTAAAAATAATTTGGGGAAATAGCTAAAAAAATATTGATGTTTAAATCATTGTTATTAACAAACTAAAAAACCAGTTAGTGTTCTTATAGGCGGCGATGGGCTTGCAACCTGCCACGTATGGAATACTAACTTTTGCAAGATGTGGGTATGTATCAAATATGTGTATGGACATGCCTCTGACTACCCCCTAAGACATCTTCATAGGATCTGGAATAAGTAACATAAAGAAGATCTGAGAGAATGTCTACCGGTGTGTCGTGAACCTGTTTTACGTTTTTTTATTAACAAAATATTCAGTCAAAAGAAAACAAAAAATATTAATTTGATATTTATTTGATATCAAATCACTCAGCATACAAATATCTAAATAATAATCTACTTTGTATTTAAATACACACGAGAAATACAAAACTATATTATTTAAAACGAATAATTTATATTGAGTGGCGCTTCTAAAACCATAATTATCAACCCAAGAATGGCTCTGCTAGAATCTCTACGTATGTTTAAATGAAAGAGTTTTTTTTACCTATAAAGTATTTAGTGTTAAAATGTAGATATCTCAAAACTAGTTGATATAAACAGCAATCTATGCCTAAACTTAACGGTACGCTGTAGTGCTTGGTACCTACCTACATTGTTTGAGCTTGTAGGTTACCCTTCTGTTTAGTAAACTATGGTACACTAGATGCGCTCCCGCGGTGTGATTCGTGTCCCTCGGATTTTTTTAATTTTTCGAGATAAAAGGTAGCCTATGTCCTTCCTTGGGATACAACCTATAACTATGCCAAATTTCAGCTTAATCTGTTCAGCGGTTTGTGCGTGAAAGCGTAACAAACAGACAGAGTTGCTTTCAGATTTATAAAATTAGTATGGATAGAACTAGGCTTTCATGAAGCCGCTCATAATGTTTTACTCGCGTAGTAGATTTTTTTATGACATAGCGGCTAACTTCACGAATCCACGAATGTCTAGATCAGTTGTACACTGATGATGATAGTGATGAATATGCGTTAGGCTTAGTGTATCAATTCACTTTATTAATAACATTGTATGTGATCATCTCCCAGTTTATCGGACGATAAATAATGAAAGGTGATATGTTGTCGCTTACGACATTTTGTCGTATACGACAGTAGATAATCCGATAGCGAGATGTTAAGGAGCCAGCGATTTATGAATGCATTTCACTGTGATTAATAGCGGAGATGCTTTAGAACGGTGAACTCCATATAATTTGTTGGTCGAAGTTTGTTTGAATTCTGTAATGTGATAATTTTATTGGATTCACCTTGATATTTTTATAGTTAGGCCCTGTTTAGTGCTAACATGACGTTGATGGGACTGACGTTAAGTGCAATTGCAAGTCTTTATTATGTAGTTTAAGACAGAGTGCGTTACTGATTGATGCGTTTTCATGGCGATATCTGCAAACGACTGACGTAAGTACTGACCATCAGGATAGCATAAAAAGGGCCTTAATTTTTTTTTTTATGGAAGAGGGGGCAAACGAGCCAGTGGCACACCTGATGGTAAGTGATTACCACCGCCCACAGACAACTGCAGCATCAAGAAGCACTGCAGATGCGTTGCCGGCCTTTGAGGTAGGAATAGGCTCTTCTCTTGAAGGTGCCTAAGTCGTATCGGTCTGGAAATACCGCTGGCGACAGCTGATTCCATAAGTCTGTTGTGTTAAATATTTTGTTTCAATTAAATATCAACTTTGTCAGCTGCACTCGTTTTGACCACGTTTCTCCTGATAGGTATTGGGCAAGATTACCCCCTTTCAACAAAGTTCCAAACATAGCGCGACCTGTTGAGTGTGGGCATAGTTTGTTAGGGAAGATAGCAAAAACTGAGTCAGAATGTTCCGTTTGGGTACGTAAATAACTTAAATTAGACAGTATTCAAACACAAACTAAACTTTTTAAACTCTCAAGCATCGTATAACAATATTCACAGCACGTGGTAAACAAATAGTATCTATAGAAATAGATTAGTGGAAACAAAAGCGTGAAAAGAAACATTTCAATGCAAAGTGACAGTTCTGTTTCAATTGTTTTGCTAATCTGGATAGGGGTGCGGTTAGGTTGCTTTGTTTTATGGTGGGAAGGTCGGATTGGAGTTGATTTACTGTATAAATATTACTGTGGCAGGAAGTTTGTTTTTTGCGTGTATTCAACGACAGAATATTTGCAGAATTTTGTAGTATTTTTTATTAAATAGGCGTATCATTGTACAGTGAAAGCTTTTGATAGAATAAATGTACCTAATTACATAATTCTTACCTGAAGAATCAAAGTGGTTAGTAAGATTTTAAAATATTGAATAAATAATTCAAGCAGCTTTTGATGAAAATTTAGTACCTATCGAGCAATTATAACAAAAAAATAGCAACAGCCATCTACATGTCGACTTAATAGATTTGGTATACCTACCGGCACGTAAGAACATACCTTTTTACTATAAAAATAATGACATATCATAGTTGAATGACCTTATGGAAGAGAGATCCATTCCATAAAGCTAATAATTATCACTACCATTGACTAATACGATACAGATTTCCATACGAATAAAATATTAGATTGTGTGAATGAACTCAACATGAATGTGAGAAGCATGACGACATAACATCTAGAATCCATCTAACCAGTTTAAGATCAAATCTGTCGTTGATAAATCGCAACACATTAGAACCGGACGAGTCTAATGTAAAAAGTACAAAAACTTTATAAATGCCCAAATAAAGACGTCGTGATAATCTGAGATAAATAGCGCAAAGGGTATCAAGCCGATCCGATGAGGCAGGCTATGTTATAAGGGATAGATGGAGGGTCCATGTGGGTATGCGAATATGGAGACGTAATTGACTATTGGCAGTACATTTGGCTATAGGAGTTGGACGAAATACAGGTTTAATATTTTTTGCTTGGAATATAAGAGATTTGTTCATATTAAAAAAGATTTAATAGCAGCACAATTTCAATTTCCCTTTCTGAAATATTATAAATTATCCGTCGTGAACCTGATTTAGTTAAGTTTTTTATCCAACCAACCGAGCATTAATATTGTGATTCTTCGTTTCTCTGAGCTGACATCTATACCTTCCAGCCCTTCACGATACCAAAGTGAATCCTATTGATAAATTGGTAGCATTTATCTACTTGCGATTGTATCAAAATATTGTATGATCTCCTGGATAAGTGTCACGTAGTAATGGCCCGGTTAGAATGGCCCAGACACCGCGGTACGCAGACTGCACAGACGCGCGACAAATAAGCGCGACTTTTGGAACAAAAATCTGCAAGTTTTATTTAGTAATACCTAGTTGAAATGGATTAGGCTAGCCCAGCAACTTAATAACTGAGTTTAACTTTGCAGTATTGGGAAAGCTACCTGACGCAGGAAAAAAAACGGATCGGTCACTTTCTGGTACAAATATTAATCTTATCTTTCTAGTAAACTAATAAGCGGATTAGGAATTACTAAACGTTTTAAGAAAATTCTCAGCACCTTATTTATTTTTACGGTAAATGTGAAAATGGAGTCAGTTATTTTGATTTAAACGACCCTTATCCTATGTTGCTTAATATTTTTAAATTCTTCTTAGATCGTGTTATATACACGCAAACTCGCATTATTCACTCAAATAGTGCGGAAATAGAATAGAAAAAACGTTTCTTGACACTAAAAAAATACAAACAGAAAGGAACAGACCTTACCTTTAAAGGTTGCCTGGAAGAAATCGCTTTCAGCGATAAGGCGGCCCATTGTACTAATTTCGAACGTGTTTTATTTATGTGGTGTTTTGTTATTAATTGGTGTACAATAAAGTGTTCATTCATTCATTCATTCTTACCTATCAACCTAAGCATGCAATCAAATATTATTGGTACCTAGGCAAAGGGGCAATAAAATAAAAATCGTCAGTATGCACAACTCAACTCCCGGCGATCCCCGATTCAATAAAGCTAACGGAAACCATCATCTAATGAGTAATTTAGCGATGGAAGAATTTCGCATTTATAAAGCCTCTATAATTCCGGATTATAACTGAGTGACTGCGGGTCGTGGGTTCACAACCGGGAGTAGGTAAGTATGGATCTTCTGAAACGGGCTCTACACTGCCGCGAAACGCGAGCGTAGATGGTTTCGCGCTTCTTCGCGCCTGTTCCCGATAGATTGCAGAAAAATTCAGTGCGATACGATACCGTATCCGTAAGAAAAAATCCGTGTAAATGCTTTCACTATAAAGATCCCACTTGTTTACTTACGCCCTTTGGACGTGGCTGACAACCCCCTAAAGGATATTCAAAGGATTTTGAGTGAATGATTTGATCTGGGGGTCTACCGTGCCTTGGGGATACTGTTTTCTACTTTCGTCTTTCGTAGAATAAGATAAAATATGGTGCTGTATTGAAGAAAAAAAGAGAGGTCAAAAGTACCCTAAACCGGCGAGCATGTATGAAGAATGTAATGAGAGTGAATGAGGCAAAAGTTGTGTGTCAGGATCGTAGCAAGTGGAGAACTGTGGTCTCTGCCTACCCCTTCGGGAAAGAGTCGTGATTTTATGTATGTATGTATGTATTGAAGATAGATACTAACCGTATCCTTTTTTCGTAGTTCCGGTGTCCCCTGGAATTCTGTCAAGCGGCATAATTTGCCGGTGGCCAGTGCAGTCTGAATCACATGCGATTCATCAGCTTATGATAGTATGTTATAGGATATGATTATGCCTTTATGTTGAGCTGTCTCTGTCACTCTTATAGTGCTAGAAAGGGCTGGAGCTGCTAATCTTGATACATTTACATTATATTACGTTATAATATTTGGACGTTCTTCTGGCCTCCTTAGAAGTCTTTGAAGGATATTGAACAACTTAAAAAAGAAGATATGAGAATGTCTACCGTGCTCTGAGGAATACAGTCGTGTTTTAATTATAACGTTGACTGTCGTAGACAAAGGTTTTTTAGAATGTATTTCGAACTGGGCAGCGCTCGTGGTCGTGCTTGCTTAGTGGTTCTTGATAGATTGTCGAAGTTAAGCAACGTTCTGGCCGGTCAGTATGTGGATGGGTGACCGCTTAGTGGCATTATACTAAACACTTCCGTGCTTCGCAGGTGCAAATTGTCAGTCCCCAACTATGACGGAGGCCTGAAGGTAGCCTGAAAAAATCTCCGTCGCTAGATTTGGCCACTCTCACATACGAACTTACAGTACGCACAACCGATCTTTGTCTGTCTAAAGTTAGGCGCACTAAACGATTGCGCAGGTTTGAGCGAGTAGGCGAGATAGCACGATGTCTTCTTTTAAGGGTCATATAAAATGGGTTCTGCGCAGCTACTTCAGATAGCTAAAGATTGGTTGTGCGTATTGTACCTGGACAGCTTTATTATATCCGGGGTAAGATCATCAATGGGTAAGCTAGTTAAAGCATTGATTAATATTGTAGTCATTGATAAGCATCATACCGTTTTTATGGTATGAAGGTCTTCTAGTTGTTTAGAGTTTTAACTTCTATAAGTAATAAAAATCTAAGAATTTCAAACATTTGGAGAGGGCAAGAAGAAAGGTATATTTTTGAAAGGTGTGTTAGTAAATAAAAATAAATGTAAATAATTTATATTTTTCTATAGTATTTTATAGTAAACCACACTTGGTATTTCATTGAGAAATGAAAAGTCTTATCAAAATTTTCGATTCCGATGGGATTCGAACCCGCAACGATCAGACAAGCCTCCTAAAGCCGGAGTGCCTTACCGTTCGGCCACAGAATCTGTGTCGTCATAATCGAAATTTTTGATAAGCTCACATTTTACCGGTTATAGCTACCGGTGCTACGAGTATAACTAATAAAATAAAACATTTTTGAAAAAAAAAATTGAACCGACTTCACAGAACACAAACAGAAGAACCTTCTACACACTAAAAAGAAAAAAATAAGAATATAATTTGAAGTCGGTGCCAACTATTCATTTACATCTAAGAAATTCAAAAGAACTTGGGAGCAAAATTGTATCCTGGTACGCTATCGCTCGATTTCTTTTTTTGATAGGTACCTAATCGTATTCACTTGGCACCGACTTCAAATTATATTCTTATTTTTCTGTTTTTAGTGTGTAGAAGGTTCTTCTGTTTGTGTTCTGTGAAGTCGGTTCAATTTTTTTTTTCAAAAATGTTTTATTTTTCACTTTTTAGTGTAAGTAAATAAATACTGTGTAAATAAAAGTGTATGTGTAAATAATATACGAGTAGTAAGCTACATTAAGACCCTGCTTATCGTAGCTTAAGTAGGAAAGGATAAGAGAAGTCATGGGCAGACCTACTAAAGGACACACCGGAGTTCAGCAAGGGGGAAAACTATCAATCCATAAGGAAAAGAAAATATTTTGGACTACCTCGGGTGTAATACCCTTTCAAACTATTTAATGTTTGACTCAGATTGTGAGTCAGGGTGTGTTGTGTAGTGAGAATGAGGTTTTTAGAATGTTACGGGAAAACTGTCAATCCCTCAGGAAAAAAAAATATATGGCGCCACCTTGAGAGTGTGTCCTTTACACTTTCTAACAAAAAAAATTTTGGAAATCGGTCCACAATTTTCTTAAAGTTCAGTGATTGTTTTAGTTTTACGGGAAAACTATTAATCCCTCAGGAATAAAATTTATATGGGACCACTATAAGAGTATACCCTTTCAAACAAAAAAAAAATTTTGGAAATCGGTCCACAACTGACGGAAATATCGGTGAACATACATAAAAAAAAAAAAAAAAAAAAACATATAAACATACAAAAAAACATACATACAGCCGAACATATAACCTCCTCCTTTTTTGAAGTCGGTTAATAATATCATACAAAGGTTTCTTTTTATCTGTAATACATACGAAAGTTAGTTGCTCTGGTTCTTCACGGTATTGGTGGCAAAGGAACTGGGGTAGAATAAATAAGAATAAATAAAAATAAATTAATAATGCTGGACTTTTCACACAGCATCATCTAGCCCCAAAGTAAGCTTGAGCTTGTGGTATGGGTACTAGATGACTGATAAACTACTTATATACTTTTTGTTTGTAAATACATACATATTATACATAGAAACACCCAGACCGAGACAAATATCTGTAGGACATACAAACGTTTGTCCCGCGGCGGGGATCGAACCCGCAACCGTCTGCATCGCAGGCGGACCTTCGCCCACTGCGCCACAGAGGTCGTCTTGGTTGTTATCACTTGGTTGTTAGACTATTGGTGACCCCAGCGGTCCAATTAATAAAATTAAATGATTTTGGACTTATAATCGCCTATCTATATTTTAGCACTTCTGCGTCTGATATAGTTTTAATTGGACTCATTGCGGATACCGCAACTTTGCATTTATGTGCATTTAATAGTTACTGCTTATTAATAAAATAGTAATGAATGCTAAATAATCCAGTTTAGTAAAGTTTTGCTCTGAACTGCGGCTTTATTACTGGCGATAGGGCATTGGAGACGGCATAGTGTTCTAGCCCTTAGGTCGTTGACCATCTGAACTCAACACATTCATAGATATTGCCTTTATTACATTTCCTTAATAATTACGTTTCTTAAAAACTACAAAGAAAACTGACTTCAAGGTCGCGGTATTTCTCAGGGGGTGTAGTGAGAAAGTGTTTTTTTTGAGTTTTACGGGAAAACTATCAATCCCTCAGGAATAAAATTTATGTGGGACCTGGGGAGTATACTTACCTTTTCAAAAAAAAAAATAAGAATTTTGGAAATCGGTTCATAATTGATGGAGATATCGGTGAACATACATAAGAAAAATACATACAGCCGAACAAAGAACCTCCTCTTTTTTAAGGTCAGTTAAAAAAGCGAAAATGCTATATCGATTGCTTTTTGGCTTAGATCTTTACATCAAATCAACAATTTTTTGATCGAAAATCAAATGTAAAGTTTTCTTCTTTCATGCCAGCTCACGATGTATTCATTCGTGGGAGCACTGAAAATGTGTTTGGACAGAATAAGTCATTGTAGTGTAGAGTGGTGCCATGGATCGGCGAAGTCGGATACATATCCCGTATGGTTAAATTTTTGGGATACTAAATATATTTTTTGCATTGATTATTTCTCAAATAAATATCAATACATTACATTGTCGCAGAGCGCTAGAAGTACTTCAAACCATTACTTTGAATGGCTATCGTCCATCAAAACCGGACTGTAATAACATTATGTATACCTACATCGTGTCCTAATTGGCACACAATCAAAGCATGCAAAACGTATGATAATCTGTTTTTATGTATTAGACACTTATTATTCACTATTGTTACAACTGGACTATGTAACTTATCTTTTATTGTAACTGTGTCAATAACATGATTTAAATAACACAATGATTATGAACCTTGGGTCTTCTTTGACCCCATTTGTTGCCCTGGTTCTTCACAGTATTGGTCGCGAAGAAACAGGAATAGAATCACCTATACCACAGCCAAATCCATCATGGAATTTTTGTAAACATTGGACTGACAGTTCTTTCACCTGACAGCAGAAATTAACCAATGAGGAACAAGACGTCAAAACGTTGTCATTTTTTATAAAAAGATGAAAACTCTGTGTTAAACTCTGTATTTTCGTTTTCGGTAATTTAGTGAAGTTTTGTGAATTTCATTATTAATAATCTTCATAGCAGTGACGTAAACATTAAAAATTGTAACAAATCTGGTAGAATTTATAAGTTAAACATCATAGTTGGTGAGCACTGAACATTACGTGAGTGACAAACTCAACAATTAGCTGATCTCCAATGTTCACAAAATATCTATATACAATTTGGCTTAAGTATAGTTTTAAGACTATTCTAAGTGATCCTCCAGAGTAAATTCTTTTTGGCTTCGAAACAGGAAATTTTAGCAGGATCAAGACTGTCTTTTCCAAGCAAGATAGATTCTTAAAAGATGCACTGTGAAAATGTCGATGCGATGATGTCCCAATGATATAAAAAAACCGTGGCACTCCCGGGAGTGGCGTAAGAAGTGAAAACTTGAACAAAAATAATTTTATGCATTTTTATTTTATTCATCCGTTTAGTTACCTATAAAATGAGCTTTTAGAAATGTAAAAATATTGCCGTAAAATTTACCGAGTACAGGACTAGATGGCACTAGGTAGGTGTCGGTGAGCAGTCACGTAACTCGCATGTGACCTTTTAGGCGAATCCAAGAATTTATTCTTATCTCATCAAAAATGCCCAACGCGCCTAAAGAAGTTTTCACTTCAAAAAATATCATTCATCATACTAACAAATGAGAGCAAATTACAGATTGAAAACATTATTCAATCTTAGTAAAATGTAAAGAAAATCCATCAAGCATTCAAGACCCCGCAAACTTAATTTCTGAACCTTTGATGTAGTTTTACGATCAAATTTGCATGAAAAGATGAAGAAACCAGTTGGTTCTCACGTTTTTAATCTAAACCGTGTGTTATGAAGCATTTGAGATATCGGAGACGTTAAGTTACATAAACTAGGTGGTTTTAAAAGCTAGCACTTGGCTATCGTGTTGATAAAGATAACTGAGCTTTCACGATACGAAAAATTAGGTATGATAATATTGAGCAAGACCCGTGCTGGGTACTGGAGTAGAACTGCGACATTCATTCCTAAATAAATTGATCATTTTAAAAGCATTTACCTGATGCGATTTTTGGTACATTGTGCTGAGCCGATATAGTGTCCGAGCGTAAAGTAGCATTAACACGGAAAAATTTCAACCGATACGATGTCGTATCGCACTGCAACTTTTTGCGTGTAAATGGTCATCGGCTGCTTGCAAAAGTCTTTATACGCTCGGTCGGTTGCTAAATGACATTTTCTTGGTAAAACGAGACAAAATTTGCATCGATGTAAATGCACGAAATCTTTGAAGCGAACTTAAAAATAATTCCAATATTTTTTTTTATCAAATGTGTATCGCTGGATTTATCGTTTCAGAAAATTGTTAGACATACAATGCGATTCCTAAAAAGCTAAAGAAAATCGTGAATAAATTACTATTCTAAGAAGCAGCGATGAACAACCTTTCACACTAAAATGCTTCTGCAAAATGTGAGCAACTGCCAAAAAGATTTGATTGTCTAGCCTCTAACTAATACCTACCTCCTGGAATACACAAATACCTGAGAGAATGTCTTCCTTATTTTGTCTTCATGATCATGTTTGTTGATGTAGAAAAGTCTACGTTCTGTGATCCCAGCATAATTTCCGTAATATAAATAGTGAAATATTAAAATCGATTCAAGTAGTTACGTTACATCGACATTATTATGACGCCGGTCACCCATTGCTCCTTATATTACAAGATGTTTGAGTTCAATACGTCCATTACGAGAAACAGTTTCAAATTTCAAAATTTCTCTAATTTCTAACGGTAGGTGTACCTTGATTTTTTGTAAAATTGTGTCCGTCAAGTAACTGACCCGTAACTTATGACTGTGGGCCAAAATAACCACTGAATGGAGCCCTGAGACAGTGAAAAGGCGCGGCAGACCACGCAAGCGATGGCGCGACGAGCTGGACACCTTCAACCTTCAGCGACTATCAGTAGATAATGGCGTGAGACCGGAAAACCTGAAAAGCTTCAGAAAGGGCTTTTGCTCAGCAATGGGATAGTCTAAGCTAGAAGCTAAGACAACCATGTAATAATCACTTGAACTGAACATTTCAGTTTAGGTAGAGCAGCTTGTTCTCTACAGTTGCAATAAAACATTAAAATCATTACAACTCACCGTTATTTTACTCGATTCTATTTGACTTACGTTATCTGGCTAATAAACCGTGTTGATCGAATGGGGTTGTGCGTTGTGCCTCGACTTTCAATCCGAAGGTCATGGGGTTCAAATCCGTGCATCAATGGATTTTTTGTTTCGTATGCGTTAATACTACGAGCTCTTAACTGTGAAGGAAAACATTGTGAGGATAGCAGCTTTAGCTCCACACGTATTGACGTCGTCTTTCCTGTGGGCCAGGTTGATTAAGCTGAGAGGATCGTTTAGGTGCTGGGCAAGCCTATTTCATCTCAAACTATGTCCCAGGCACTACAGCGTCCCGTTAGGTGTAGGCATGGATTACCTCCTGACGCTGTATAAATCATTTGATGTAGATGTAAATGCCTAAGTTTTTTTTATCTGGCGAAATGACGTCTGTACAATGACGGTCACCAGTTTTATAGTAAAAGCTTGGACTGGTATTGCCGTCCTCGTGTCTCAGATATAAAACTAAGGTTTTAGTGCCCCTGTGATGTGACGACACATACAAAGTTCAGACTAGCAGCTAAGCTATCTAGTTGGAAGTTTACAAGATAACATCTAAGTTATAGCGCACAGTCTACGCAATGCCTATCCCTATAAATGTTTTTTCCTAGGATATTCAATTAGAATTTTAATATAATTATTCAGGTCGAGAGATGTGGAAGAGCTTTGCCTTGCAGTTGGATGAAGGCTGAAAATAATAATAATAAAAAAATAGTCTAGTTTAAATTTAAAGTTTTGAAGAAATATAATATTTTGTGTCTGTATCATACTTTATTTTGTCGTTATAAAATAACATGTCTTATTTAATTTAAGCCGGGTCTCTTGCGACACTGTTTTTGTTATTTCTAACATCAAACATCTAACAAAATATGGGTGTGGCCTAACTTTTTTGTATGCAAAATGTTATGGAAACACGTAAAACATGTTTTGATAGTTTGTTTTGTTATTTTTAGTGGCAGGAGGTGTCTCCTGCCAGCCGTGTGGCTTTACACTTACAATGACAATCATTTCATCGTCACTGATTGATTTCTCAAGAAAAAATATATTCTTCGAAAAATAGAAAATGGAAAATAGGTGGGACTACCTATTAGTGAAGCGCCTGATTTTTCTCTTGTTTATTTATTTAAACACCATTAAATGAATCTTTCTGGTATTTCATTTAAAATGGCATAGCATCCGCGCTAGAGCAAACAAACCGATTTGAGCGTTATTATTAGAGATGCGCGCGCATGCTATTACCTCCGTTTATGTAACTGGCTAGGGATGTCCTGTATTTAAATGCTGGACCCCTAGGTATGGTATCTATTATCTATTAGTATCTATATTTGGTATCTATTAGTAAACATTAAATATGTTTTGCACGGATTACAATAACACTATAACAGTAACATGAGGATATATATATTATAAATATTATTATATTTTAATACAAGATAAATGTAAATAATAAACTTATTTTTTTTATTTTCGAGAACCGAGAGCCGGCGCATACTCGTATTCGGCTCAACGCATTGCCATTGCGTGGTAATGTCGCCAATGCTATGGTAAAGCCTGGATCAGTTGAGCTATCTATAGATCGTTTTTAACGGTCCTTAAATACTCGTAGTTTGACGTAAGTGCCTTTATTATTCCAGTAAACACAAGAAATGATTATCGTTTAAATTGTTTGAAATATTTTGCAAATGAGATGACTTGGCATAACCTTTATTATTTAAGTGTTTATAAAATCTTTAAATTAAAATCAATATTTTAATATCAGTCCAGTCATGTTTAGTTTGTGTTTTCTTAAAACCGTAGGCCGTCCATAACGGGCGTAACTAACACATCTGGTAGCCATGCGCAAAATATATCTATCTTTTAGTTCCGTAATTCAATCTAGTTCAATTGCCTATGCATTCTCATAGCTCCAATCAGTATTCAATCGTAACATATCTTTTGAACTTGATAGATAATTTAGTTCAGTAGTCCAATCTAGTTCAATGTATCGCCTGTCTCGCTCGCTGAACTACGAGAACTATAAGATATATAAGATTGTATCCTGTCTGCATCTATCGTTCTCGCTCGCTACGTTCGTCTCGCTGAACTACACAACTAGAGATTTGATTGGATTAAAATTGAACTAGTGATAGAAAAACTAAACGCAAAAGAAGTAGTTCAATTGAACTAATCATTCCGGGACTACATTTCGCTATCATCTGGTTACTTCAGTGCCTTCTTTACTTACTTACACTGTAAAAATTTTTTTGGTAGATAATCTGGGAAACTTTAGGAGAAAAATATATTAAACAGTACCTAACGGAACTTAAAACAGGTGAGATGTTATGTTTAATTTTATAGCGATTCTTATATTACGGTCGCCGCTTTCAAGAGTCTCTTTAGTTTATATTAAGTTTTAATGAGCATATCGATTCAGTTTTTGTTACACTTTGGCTGATGCAAAAAAGTGCTACAATGGCTTAAGTCCTGAAGAAGGTTGCGCTTTAAGATATTATTTAAATTAACACAAGGTTATAAGAGCCATTTTAGATTAAATATGGTTAGAGTGTATAATATTTATAATTCGGTTTTGATATTTTTTTAAGTATTAAGAAGTTGTGGTCAAAGTGTCAGTAAAAAAGGTAAAAAAAACTAACTTGTATGCATTTGAGCTTTAAACTTAGCTGATTGCGGTTATGACTCAAATGAAAATGATATAACACTTGGATACTTACTCTATTATTTTCTTATGAGTTATTTCTTTGTTTGTTGGAAACTTCTATTCATTAAGTTATTGTATACATTTCTCTCTTTACTCACTGTCCACTAATTTCTAGATAGGCTTTTGTCTGTTATTATTTAAAATATATCTCAATGTACCTAATTTATTTGTACACATACGACTATCTACGGTTACACATTATCTCAAATGCTACAGTTACAATTTTCATATAAAAAAAAAACTAAGTTTATATTGATGAGAGATATCGATATTGTTTGTTTACACCGTCCCATCCCTAGTAATTAATAGAGCAATATGGAGCCGGCGAGGTCTCGGCGCGGCCGGACGATAATTATCGGCGAGCACTCGTTTCCTCGACTGTACTTTGTAATAAACGTCTACTTGTACTGTCGTGGGGAAAATACTTTTGATTAAACCTGTAATGTAACCTAATGTGTGAAATTCAATCAAGTTTACGATTCAACCAGAAATTGTAAATAATGTGTAAAATAGAGCCGCGTTGGCTAAATGAGGTTATGGCTTGACTTTAAACCCAAAGGTCGTTTCGAATCCCAACCATTTTGCATTTCGTAAAATTTATATGCGCTATAACACAAACTCTAAGCTGCTTATTATAAAAACGTAAAACCTTGGTTGGACCCCATGTTGACACATGTCAAAACAAAACTGTTACCACAAAAAAGAGTTCTATGTACGAGAATTTAAAGATCGTTTTTCTAGGGACAGTTTTTTAATTAGACTTGGTCTAAACTCGGCTCATTTTCTTGTAATAAGCCCCTCAATGTTGAAGGAAAACGTGAGAAAACCAGATAGTATCCGTATAGACGGCGATGGGCTTGCAACCTGTCACGTATGGAATGCTAACTTGTGCAAAATTAAACTTACCATTTGCCAAGCATTCAGGCTTACTTATAATTTTTTTTGTCTGAATTCTCGTTGTCACTTGTGTCCCTGTCAGTCCTTGCTCATCATTTTTGCGTGTGCGTATAATGCCAACGGGTTCAGCCGACATTCTAACCTCGTGTCAGGTTACCTGCACTGTCTTCTTACAAAACTATGACTGTCATATCATCATCATCCGCAGCCTTTTTCATCCCACTGCTGGGCATAGGCCTCTCTTCGCTTGTGCCAACCTTCCCTATCCTCCTATCCAGTCTGACCCATGTACGACCTGCTGTTTTTGTAATGTCGTCACATATCACGTTTATAAATAACTAGCTGCGCTCCCGCGGTGTGACCCGCGGTCCCTCGGGATTTTTTAATTTTTCCGGGATAAAAAGTAGCCTATGTCCTTCCCTGGGATACAACCTTTAACTATGCCAAATTTCAGCTTAACCTATTTAGCGGTTTGGGCGTGAAAGCGTAACAAACAGACAGACAGACAGACAGACAGACAGAGTTACTTTCACATTTATAATATTAGTATGGATTTGAAATTATGAAGGTGTAGCTGGCTTAGCTTAGTCGTTCTGTGTACAGTCACAGGATGGGTGGGGGATTGTGGCGTTATCAACGGAAGGATTCTGTGCTTCGGAGTGTATGTTAATTTGTCTGTTCCGACTACTAAGTCGTTAAGCCATGACGGAGGCTTTGAGGTGACCTAAAACTCCATCATCAGAGTTGGTCACTAACTCCTAAAAACTTATTCCGACGACCTCAAAGCGCAGTGGGTAAAAGCCCGCTTGGGACGCAGAAGGTTGCGGGTTCGATCCCCGCTGCGAGATAAATGTTTGTATGATCTGTAAATATATAAAACTCGGGTCTGGGTGTTTCTATGTATAATATGTATATATTTACAAACAAAAGTATATAAGTATTATATCAGTTATCTGGTTCGCATAGTACAAGCTTTGCTTAGTTTGGGGCTAGATGATGCTGTGTGAAGTGTCCAGCATTATTATTTATTTATTAAAATGAACTGAACTCCATCACCAAAATTGTCTACTTTCTCCATAAAACCAGTTTCATTATGACCGTAAAACTGCGGTGTCATTTTTATAGAAACTATTCCATAGACTCGTATCCATTTAAACCAATATTTTATTTGATACTTAGATTGCGCATGTTTATCTAAAGGGTAAACAAAAACTACTCCAGAAAATCTAAAGCAGTAACTATTCGTAAGTAAAAATCCATTACGCAGATACAAATTCATACATACATACATAAAATCACGCCTCTTTCCCTATTGGGTAGGCAGAGACCACGGATCTCCACTTACTACGATCCTGACACACAACTTTTGCCTCATTCACTCTCATTACATTCTTCATACATGCTCGCCGGTTTAGGGTACTTTTGACCTGGCCCTTCTCCAAAATGTCGCCAATTTGATCCAAGAAGTTTCGCCTAGGCCTTCCCTAAATAGATACAAATTCAAACTAGTAATTCAGATTAGTAAGTAGTTTAACTTTGACAGTTCGGGAGAAGGGAATCTGGTATAGAACTATCCAACCTCTAATATCACAACACCCTTGGGTTGATACCACCATGTCTAAATAAATTATTAAATTAATTATTAGAGTAAATAGGTTCCTTCTTGGAAAGCATGCTCCATCTTAGACCTCACTACTGCTTAACATCAGGCAGAGGGAGGTCAAATGCTGACCTATTTAATTAAAAAAAAAACTACATATTATAAACTACACACTAACAACTAACACTAAAGCTGAGACTGGACCTTTTTGGCACCACAAAAATAGTTTTTTTTATGATGGATAGTTTGTTTTTATTTTAGTTTATTGTTTTATAATGTTTCTTTGTACCCACTCGTGTTTTATAAATGTTTGATGTTCTATTTTCATTGTATTGTGTTGTGTGTGTCAAATAAATGTATTCTTATTCTTATTCTTATAAGATTACGTTCTGGACATATTCCCTTCCCCCATCCCCTTCAAAATTTGCATTTCTGTGGTGTTTTAGAGGATTTAGCACATTTTGCTAGAATGCGTTCGAAATTCAGCATTTAGATGTACGTGTTTTGATGGTAATAGTTTGTTAGAAATTGGCTTTATAAATTCAATTCTTTTCCGAATTTCCGAAATTCCGAATTGTGAAAAAGTTTTGTTTTTAGTCAAATTATTAGAGTTAGGTTTACATATTTAAAATGTTATTAAGTTATAATTTCGTTTAATTATGGGTGATGTGGTCGCTAAGCGACAAAACCCTTGAATAAATAAAAAAAAAACTTGGAAAACTTAGACAGTTATGTATAAATAGCAAAATAACAGTGATGTCAAGCTAAAATTAGGAAGCTTAGCGGCCGCAGGAATCACGCGAAAATAGAAAATCCTCCGTCCCGAGGCGTTGTTCGATTTGCCAGTTATATCGGTGCCAATTGTACCATCAATATATATTTTTTATACATTTTTTTCGACCAAAAACGTAGGACGAAATCGCTAAAATGGTTGCAGGTCTAACAGTTCGCAGAAATCGTAATTCCTGTCACGATTATGACAATAGCCAGTAACAGAGCCTTTGAAAATTGACCTTGCTATGCCATAGTTCACACCGTCCGCGTCCCTTCACTGTGGAAATGTGGAAAAAACATGACAATGGAATGGCCCTCACTGTTTTGAATACGGAGATAGATGTGAAATATCCTGCTGGTCCATCCATTTTGGTAGAAGATTATACAGAAAAAAATTACCAATGACTATAAAAATACTGTAATGGCTGGTTTCAGAAACGCTTTACAAATTGGCAAACCGATTAAACTTGGATTACTTGGTCCTCATTGGTCGAATGCTAGATTTGACCAATGATTAGTTAAATTTGAAGATGATTTGTGTTCGAAAAACGAGTCGAGTCGAGTTGCAAGCCATTTGACACTTTTAAGAGAATTTGTTTTCAAGATGAATTTATTGAATTCCAGAAACCGGCCATAAGGATCCTTAGCGTAAATAATTATTTATTTGCATTAGCCGCACTCTCATAATAGTGAAATAAAGACAGGGAGATGATGATAATGTTGACATCATTGATGAAAATAACTAATATTTATATTATACATTTATTTGATTGGCTAATTTAAAAAATGTTTTAACGATTAATTATCATCTATCTGCTCTTATGCAGTTCGGCACAAGATGTTTCACACACCTATTGCAAACTAATAATCAAGAAATTTTTTCTTAGTCCTGCCTACTGGTGTATATCCATGCTCAGTTGCGCTTCTATGTAGTAATATTTATCACGACGACAGAAGACAATCGATTACATGCATTCGTATGCATTTTATTGATTATTGTCGACGATAGAACCAAGGCTTTTAACTTTTTGTTGGTCATTTATTGTACGTATAATTACTCATTTGTTTTATTTTTTACTAATTTAAATGCAAATGCACGTGTGAACAATTTGTGCTGACGTAAATATTTTTTATACTTATAATATAAATTCGTTACATTTTATTAAGATAAATCATTTTTAATTATACAAATTAAATTATTCGTATCAGAGGTTTTAATTAGGAACATATAAACCCTTTTTATTCAGACCGAGGTAAATTATCTCACAGAAAAAGTGTTCAATATAAACTAGGTATAATTTTGTAGTGCTTACCTCACAATAAGGGATCTTTAAGATTTTAAAATGTATCTAAATTGCACCCATGCAGTAACATTTTCAAGGCAGCTTTTATTAAACTGTATAAGTATTTTTATTTACAGAAACTAAGCTACTACATATTTACATTTATTTACCAAATACAGCAGGATTAGTCAAGCTATCTAAGGATCGTTAGAAACGATCTATAGATAGCTCAACTGATCCAGGTCAGGTCAGTCGAAAGCATGCCCAAAACACTGGCGGCATTACCTTTTGAGCCAAAAATGTGCCAGCTCTCGGATCACGCGTTCTTCGACCTGAAAGATTTTTTTTTTTTTTTATGTTATACCTCTCTGTCTAGCACCCACACGATGTTTTAGTTCACCGCTTAGAATTTGGGTTAATAAGTAGCTTTCCTTTCTTTCTCTACCACACGATTTGAACATTAGTATTAAAGATTATACCTTTTTAAATACCACTGTCTCGGATGCTTCTTACTACGATACAATGTATTCAGTCGATAAAATCAACGTTAAAACGCAGTTCTAACCTAGGACCAAATATCCCAACCTGAAAAATTGGCCCGTGTAGTCAGAAATCGTAGTAAGAAACATCCGAATATTCATCAAACGAACAAAAAGAAGAACGGGAATACGGTTCCAGGTAGGGTAGATGTGTTCCCGCCAGGTCGTCAAGTCCTCACCGCTCACGTCCAGCCTTGTGCTCGTTCTAACAATACGATAAGCTGCAATTACGCATCCCGGCTGCTAGGAATGTTGCGCGTTGCGATGAGGAGATGGTATTAGACCACAGCATAAACTAAATTTAGGTCTTAATATCATACTAGATGATTTATACAGCGTCAGGAGGCAACCTATGCCTACACTCAACTAAACGCTGTATGGGACATTGTTTGAGGTAAAGGGTTGTCCAGCACCTAAAACATCCTCTCAGCTGAATCGGACTTATCCACAGGAAAGACGACAATACGCGTGGAGCTGATTAAACCCAAATGAATCAAACTTTTTTTCAAGTCCAATGAACGTGCAATCAGCAATCTTTTACATAATTACCCGGCTGAGATAAATATTTGCGGCCCTTTGATGGACATCGAACCCACAACTCCCACAACATTTTCTTGCGCATAGAGAACTTCACAAATGCCTAGATTTTAGGTGTGGTTTATTGTTTATTTACCGTATCCCAGTATTCTAAGCTCAGCGCTAGGTGTTAGCGATAGCATCGCCGGAGTCTTCGGTCATCTCCGATCCACAGATTCCATTCATGGTGGCTTAGCTTGTTGATTTAACACCACTTATGGACTTCCTTGTTCACTGCATATTCTAAGCTTGATTTCTTTCGCTAGGCTAAAGTAGCATTTAAACTGAAGAGTCAACCGATACGATTTAGTATCGCACTACAGTATTTTACCTGTTAACGCTCATTAGATGCTAAAAGTCTTATTAAGTGCGACGCTCCCTCGAAAACTAAATGGCATCGTATTAGCAAAACGAGCAAAAAATCGCATCGTGTAAATGTGACTTGGGTTTTATCAGCATTCAGGAACCAGTTAGCTTGTGCTGTCATGTGTGGTGTCTCTAGGTGGACAGCGGAAGGTTTTCAGATATTCAAATTGTCTAGGTAGTCGTTTAGATGACCAAATTAGTTTAATAAGATCTTTTGATGATGTCTAAGGGGTAGTCAGAGGCATGTACTTGATTCTGATAATATTTAGTATCAATATCGAGCTGTTTTCAGAGAATAAGAAAAGCTAAAATTTTCAAAATTGTAAGTAGTTGAGTTATCCAGGTCACTGCTAGTCGGAGATATTATCATCCAGCCAGTTGTTTCATGCCGACTGGACAACAATAGCACAGGAGAGAGATGAATGGAAAGAGTGGGTGGAGGCCTTTGCCCAGCAGTGGGACATCGAGGGTTTTAATAATAATAATATATTTTCGTGAACACGTCACAAAACCATCTCAATTTATTTTGACCTTTACTTCATCAAACGATGACCATTAATCTACATTGTATTTTTTATTCGTTTTAAGTACTTTTTGCTCTCAATACAAAAGCATAATTTTTGAAACGCAAAAAAAAACTTGCACGCAGCATGTAGTCTTATTCAATTATCCTTAACAATTTTTGCATTGTAAAAAATGTTTGACCTTAATACATCGTACCGTCTTGAAAACCTTTAAATTAAGGTTACAATGTTAAAAATAGGTTAAAAATTAATTCAAAATTGGTAAAAAATACTTATTTGAAACAATTTAATTTAAAGAAACTACACCAATTTTATTTAATCTAGTATATTGTGCCTTGGAGATTGAGTCAGTCGAGACTCACTCAAGTTCTCATGCTATCTATAGATCGTTATCTACGATTCAGACTGACATAAAAAGCTTAACACTAGCGGCACTAACATAAATCTTTCCTCTACAATGTGTCTTTAGTAACATTAGTCACATGTTTCTTACAAACTCACTGTGACTAGATAGTCTCAAAAACTGATGCTAGCCATGTGGTGATTGTTATCCAACAATAGAAGCGATGCATTGTCTGCAGGTAGGTAAATGAGTACTGTTAATTATGATACGACAATTTATGGCTTGTTTTACTGTTCCCACCAAAACTAGAAATATCCGGTAAACAAATATTAGTTTTAACGTGTTCTCTGCCATTAAAAGCAAGCTTTATTATTGTAGCCAACACATTTTTCTTGCGGTGACGCATTTTCATAGACACATCTTACCCGCCCCACTAGATAGAATGGGTAGTATCAGTGGAAATGGTCACATAGTTTCATGGCTTAGCTTTCAGATCCTCGCAGCATAGCACCAGAGTCGTCCTCATAGATCGTGAATGCGCGATTTAGTTCGTCCAGACGCGCGATAAAACATATTGATGTTGAATAGCTGGTGAGAAGAAAGATGCGATCGCGCGACAAAATTTTTTGATGGTTTTAGCGATGATCGTGCGATGATTGCACATTTGCGTTCTATTATGCAGACACGACAAAGTCTACTAACATTAAACACTTTTTAAAATTATGTTCATACCTACCTTATAGGTACCTACTCTAGATAATTATATCCTTGGGAGTAACTAAGTTATGCACCGATGCACTCTGATCTGAATCAAAGCATTTTTTGTGCAGCTTCTGTGTGAAGTCAAAATTAAATATTATATTGTATCGCTTTGTGTATGCTTTTAAAGTAAAATAACCCTTCATGACTTCAGGATAGGAAAATAAATTTTAGTAAAAACTTCGGACCTAAACCTGTCTTTTTTTTTTCAATAATATAAAAAAAAAACTTTTTACATCTTTAATAGATGATTTATACAGCGTCAGGAGGCAACCTATGCCTACACTTAACGGGAAGCTGTAGTGCCTGGGACATTGTTTGAGATGGAATAGGCTTGCCCAGCACCTAAACCATCCTCTCAGCTTAATCAGCCGCCCACAGGAGAGACGACGTCAATAATATAAAAGTAGGAGTGTAAAATAATAAATAATAAATAAATAAATAATGCTGGACTTTTCACACAGCATCATCTAGCCCCAAAGTAAGCTGAGCTTGTGTTATGGGTACTAGAATGACTGATAAACTACTTATATACTTTTTGTTTGAAAATACATACATATTATACATAGAAACACCCAGACCCGAGACAAATATCTGTAGGTCATTGTAAAGCTAGATAAGTTTAGTACAGTTAGCCTAACTGTTAGTTTTTTGTATATTTGTGAAGCTTTTTTTGGACAGTTCTGATCACCTTTAGTCGGATATAAACACCCTTTGTTCACGCACAATTATTTTTAAGAGAACAATTATCTTCTTGAGTTAATTATAATTTATAGAACCGGCTACTTTGGACTTGAGACATTTTAATATTTTTTACACTTTGTAATCTGGATCAGTTGAGGTATCTTCGGATAGTGCCAGATAGTCAGATATTTTATTAACACAAGCTCTGCTATTATTTCGACGACCTCTGTGGCGCAGTGGGCGAAGGTCCGCCTGCGACACAAGAGGTTGCGGGTTCGATCCCCGCCGCGGGATAAAATGTTTGTATGACCTACAGATATTTGTCTCAGGTCTGGGTGTTTCTATGTATAATATGTATGTATTTACAAACAAAAAGTATATAAGTAGTTTATCAGTCATTCTAGTATAACACAAGCTCTGCTTACTTTGGGGCTAGATGATGCTGTGTGAAAAAGTCTAGCGTTATTTATTATTTATTTATTTATTATTATTGGGGCTAGATGATGCTTTACCATGCCTTGGGGATACAGCTGTTTCTTCTTCAAGTTCAAAGTCAACGTATTCTTCCACCAGTGTTCCAGAACATGAAACTTCCCTTCACTAATGTAGATGTACTCTATTGTTCTTACTTGAATAAAATATCCTTTTAACTGACTTAAATGGGCAACACTGACTTTTTAATCCTTACGAAAATCTACCAATCTATTTGAAACCATATTACTCAAGAATAAGAGTAATTTTTGATTGAACGTTTTCCAATTTTTTTATGTATAAAACGGGTGCCAATTCACAAAGAATAAAGGGATTAAATGCAATGAAAAGGTGAGTTTTTGTAGCACAGATAATATCTTAATATGGTTATAATAAAGGGGTAGTAATCTGTAACTGTCTGTCTGTCACCGTTTGTCTGTTTTGGGCAACGTTTCACACCTTGGCGGCCTATTATCAGATGTCAAGGATAAACTGTCTTCTGTAAAAAAATATCACGGGTGGTCGATAGCATACACAAAATTGATCGATATGGAATCACATGTAGATTGTAGACTACATGTGATTTGGCAACCAATTTATTTCTAAGGTCTAAAGAAAACAAAAAAATAGAGGACAAATCTATATTTATGTGTAATGTAGGTGCTAATGATGATGTTTTATTAAGGTAGAATAATTTGCACTGCACTTCAATGTATCATTTTTGCATCGTTGACCTTAGCTTTTTGTGCCACTTTTTCTTAACAATCATTTTTTACGAATGTTTATATTTTTTTGTATAATCCTAACCAGTAACTATGTAATTTCGTTCGGTCAAAACTGGTATTTACTAAAAATATTTGTTCCAGTACAAGAGCATACTAATTCAAATTGTTATGTACCCATTACTCATATATTTTTGAAAAATCTAGACACCGCCATAAAGAGACCATAAATACAGCGTAAAATACAAACATAAAAATTAACCAATTCGACTTAGAAATTTTGCCACTTGAGCACAATAAAATGACCGTCTTCTTCTTATCGTGTCGAACCAGTGTGGTGAAAGGATTCTAAGTGCACCTCAAAAAGGCTAATAAGTGATGATTTGAGCGGAATGTTACGTCATTACTAAAACTATTACTCACAGATTTAAAATTACGCTTCTATTCCGGATAGGTAAGATTTTTATACGCCTCATAAATTATAGCTGTCACAGCATTTTCAAAACTCTAATTTATGTGTTGATTTGATACGTTTTTTCCACTTTTTTGCTGCTCTCACACAAAAAAGCTTGCACTGTATGCAAATGTGTTTAATTGCAATGATTCGGAATACGAATTGCAGTATCGTCATTAAAATAGTCTTGCAAAATGTGTCATGCCAAAAGATTTATAATTTCATCTTAAAAATTGCACTCATTCATGCGGGATTTGAAACCAAAATATTGCCGACTCATGGCAATGTTCTAACCAACAAATGATTTAAGTTATGTTTTTCAATGAAAATTTGTATTTTTGTAGCGTTCGAGATTTTCGATCGATTCCAGAATAGGGTCCCAAAATTCAGATCTCAAGTCATAATAAAATATGACACGCGTTTTTATGATTTCCTATATTTATGCGTCAACACGAGCTCTAAACATGATACAGATCAGATGCGGGTCCGAGTCCGTTTTGGGGATGCTACGGGGATGAAAACGGTTAGTTTTAGATCAAATGATATGGACCGTTGTAAGACATCTGTTTGACAAAAAAAAAATTGTGATTGAATTGCCTTTTGTTTATGGCAAACCGCTAATCTTCGAGATAGTTTACATTTTGGAGTAGTGCTTCATAATATACAATAACACTTCAACTTTCGAATGTAGCATGTTTCTTTTTTGTTTAGATCTCGTGCTAATGCACATAAATAAATAAATAAATAATGCAGGACTTTTCACACAGCATCATCTAGCCCCAAAGTAGGCAGAGCTTGTGTTATGAGTACTAGATGACTAATATACTTTTTTGTTTGTAAATACATACATATTATACATAGAAACACCCAGACCCGAGACAAATATTTGTAGATCATACAAACATTAGTCCCGCCGCGGGGATTGAAACCGCAACCTTTTGCGTCACAGGCGGGACTACGCCCACTGCGCTACAGAGGTCGTAAACATTGATGCACGGCTGGGATTCAAACCAACGATTGTCGTATTGAAAGTCTAGGATAGGTACCCAGAAAAACCGCCTACTAATGATTGTGATGATTTGAAAAGCTTGAATCCTGTACTCAGGATTCATACAATTACTATTCTATACATATAAAATAACAAACTACACATTGTGTTGAGAGGCTACTAATTAATTTTGATACACAAAGCCGACCGCTACCGAATTGAGTCGTTACTACCTTCACACCTGTCTGCCAACGTAATTATGATTAACTGTGCGTGGTCGGCTTTATGGTGATAACGAGATGCGCATTGATTTCTGGCGTTTTATACTAGTCCTACCCGCTGCCCCTTGGGAATGAACACTTTTCCGGAATAAAGAATAAAATGTAGTAAAGTAAGTAGTTTGCCCAGCTGTGGGACTCTCACGGCTGATAAAAATAATAATAAAGTAAGTAGTGGGTATAAGCAACATAAAAACAAGTTTCATCTAAAACCGTTCAGCCGTTTCAGATAGCAGCAGCTGATTTGGGTGCTGGGCAAGCCTATTCTGTCTCAAACAATGTCCCCATAACAGTGTCCCGTTGAATGTAGGCATAGGATCCTGGCGCTCTGTATAAATCATACAAAGTTTTGATAAATTACTGTAATTATCATTAATATCTCAAAAGCAGATGAGAAATAAAAATCTTCATTACAAAATACCAATATCCAACAATTTTTTTTTTTCGGCTCAAAAGTTGAAACGCGATTGCGTACGCGCATCGAACTATAACGAACGAGATTAAGCTTTGACGAGCCGCCATTCATCACCTATTTATTTATCCGACTAGATGCAGCTCGCGGCGTCACTTGAAACAAAATGGTGGATGAAAAAAAGTCTTCTGCTTTTTGCTTGTAAAGCTCTCTTTTAACGCATTTTTTCAGTAGGACCAATGTAGAAGTTACTTAGTCTTTCAACAGTAAAGTGATCCTAATCCTACTTCTACGACCAATAGCGAAAGAACCAAGATAAAAAATTCCGTGAGTGTCGTGGAACACTCGGTTGAAAAGTTTCAACAAACATTGCACACCTTGTGCACCACTTTTCGCACTCTGCGCATCTTTTTTTGCGCACAACTATGCGCACCATTTTACACAATTTTTGTGAAGTTATTAACGATTTGTTTTTTGTTTCTCCTGTAAAGTTGTATTTTTGCAGCTATCCTTCTATTCCCCGGAGGCAGCGATATGTCTTGACGGTAAAAATTTTCTTCTAGCCCTCATTCTCGATACCGTCCGAAAAGGAACTTCGTTCCAAAAACACAGCTAAGAATCTAGCTTTCATTTCAGTGGTACCTTAGGTACCTATAGTACTCGTAAGTAATGACGACCTCTGTGGCGCAGTGGGCGAAGGTCCGCCTGCGACGCAGAAGGTTGCGGGTTCGACCCCCGCCGCGATATAAATGTTTGTATGACCTACAGATATTTGTTTCGGGTCTGCGTGTTTCTATGTATAATATGTATGTATTTACGAACAAAAAAGTATATAAGTAGTATATCAGTCATCTAGTACCCATAACACAAGCTCTGCTTACTTTGGGGCTAGATGATGCTGTGTGAAAAAGTCCAGCATTATTTATTTATTTAAATCTAAATACTAAGTTAAAAAGTTTTAAAAAAAAATATGCCCATTCTCGTTTACCTACTACTCGTTATTAGTATCATAGTGAAGAAGTAAAAAATTTTTAGACACACAAACTTTTAGATTTATACTATTAATGTGATTCATGACGATTCAATTTGGAACACACGACCCTCAATCCTATTTAAAAAGTGATTTGAGCACCGATCTCCAAAACTAATTGTAGCTTCTGAATCATTATCACTACTCTATGTACTCGTATGTTTGTTTGGTACGTAAAGCTGCGTTATATAGGGTCTCTCATTTTAAACTACACAAACTGACAAGGCCTCATTTTTGGGTTGTAAATAGACGTTTGACCGTGTCAATTTAATTCCTAAGCCTATTTAAGTTTTCACTACAAAATTTATAATTGATTGATTTTTAGAATTGTTGCATAATGATTTTCAAGGAGAACAGACGTTCTACCAATCGCAGCGCAGCTAGATCACGAATGGGCTAAGTTATACAAGAAGCAACAATCAATTGAGAGGATAGTCTTTATCGATTTTCTTGGGATTTTTATAACAAAACAAAAAAAAAACATTACTTACATAAATATTATTTCATTTATTTTTTGAACCCAATTCCTGAATTAAGTTAGTATAAAATTAAGATCATATATTTATTGTGTGTGTATAAACTTCTATTATAAATACGAAAGTTTAGATGAAAAGTTTAGTAGGAATAGTGTGATCATAAAAAATGTCTTTCACGCTTAAACAGTTGAACTTTTTTAATGTAAATAGAAGTTGCTTTTACCCTAGCAAGACCTGGAAAAGTAAAATATTTTCGAAAATAAAAAGGTTGCGTATTCATAGATGCTTTGAAAAAGTAAAGTATTTTCGAGGTACCGCGTACAACCCCGCGGGATGCAGCTAGTTAATTCATACTCTCAAATAAAATCAATGTCAGTAAGCACATGCCTTTATCAATCCATGCAAGCTACGCTTTAGATCCATACAATACAACATTTTTCGTAACTCCCTGTAATCCAGTTAAGCCTGACCCATGCTTATTAAATCGTATTATGCGTGCAGAGCTCTTTGTATACTAGTTGATAATATAATTCGAATTTGATTTGAACCAATTAGAGATGCTTACTCAGTCACCTTCGCTAGTTCAAAAGTTTTTTGAAGAATAAAAACATACGGAAGTTTATTTCAAATAAAAAACTATTGAAAGCTCTATATTATGTGTTTTAAAAACAATTTCGTACCTTTTGGCTTTATAAGTACGAGTAAGAAGAAATATTATTAAACCACTTCATAAAAATATTATATTATCGAATATACAGGGTGTAAAAAGACTACTACCAAAAACTGAGGGGTTGCAATCAGACCATGATTCTAAACATATTAAGCGAAAAAAAAATTTGACTAAGCTACTTAATTTTATGTTATTTTCGGTTATTTACTAACATAATAAGACCAACATAATATAGATAGAACAACATAATAAGACCTATATATATAGATAGCTACCTGATAAGTTCATTAATAAAAGAAAAAAACAATTCAAACTCAAAATCCAGCAATCTACGTAAAACAACGCGCTCAGTAAGTACATCTTCAAAATCTGTTTTTTCCGGATATACTCGTAATGATTTTTTGAAAATTCTTTTGGATTTAGTTGTGTGTTGGGATGCTGTATCTACCCCTTCGGCTTCGATAGACGTCTTTTTACACCCTGTATAAAAATTTTCTTTAGACCCGATACCAAGGGGGAGGTTCTCAATTGTTAATTAAAAAGGATTGTTTTTATGAAGCCTTGTGGTATTCACCCTTAAATTCGAAGGTATTTGAATATTAGCCGGGCATCAATGAATCAAAGGTATCGATGAAGGAAAACATCACAAGATCACTTTCAATGGCGGCCTTACTAAATCACTACACAAATAAAGTTGCACATCTAATGAGCCGATGGTAACGAATCAATCATCTTCAACTGTAACTGGACTTCAATACACACGCTTGTGAGAAACTAACTAATTACTAGACTATATGAGTAGGCAATAAGCGTAGCCCGCGGCTTTGCGCATGTTTCTATGATAGAATAGAATAGAATAAAGTTTTATTTTCTCCACATCTTACAACAGTTACAATAGGTACTTAAATCTACATAATTTTATGTGGGTGAAAATACGGCTACCCCCCAGCATTTGCTCCAACAGCTCGAGAGTGTTGGAGCGTTTTTCAATGGTACCATAACCGACTTCAAAAAAGAGGAGTTCTTTTGTTTTGCTCTTTGCTAAGTTAGGCCCAAAATTGGGTTTGTTGCCCTGGTTCTTTATGGTATTGGTCGTAAAGAAACAGAAGAAGAATCGCCTAGTGTGATCACTTTGAATCACCAACGCACCTAATGAATAAATGATTTTTGACTTTGACTTTATTCAACTTTATTGTACCCATACTATAAAATATAAATAAACTTTACATTCAAAATTGTGTAAGAACCTTATCGGTTGGTTTAAAATAAGTAATTTTTTTATCAATTTTAAATTTATAATTGAACAGACCAAATTCCTTCTACAGTTCCCATATAAATCTCTCACAGAAATCAATTTCTAATTCGCAATGAATACTATGGCCAATTTTAAACCAACATCGGCTAATCCTTTTACTATGATCGATGGATCCGGGCGAGTCTAACGCGATTTAAAATGGTAATTGTGGGGCGTAACTGACGTCATAATTTGGAAAATAATCCTGTTAAGCCTGATCGCACATTTGGCCGCGCCGTACGCGCCGCTGTCATTTTTCTATAAAAAAAATGCCGATGACGTCAGAAAATGTGGCTCCCTTCTGACGTCTCAGCATTTCTTCTATTGAATTGACAGTTCGGCGCGGATTATTGCGACCACCATTATTGAGACGTGGTACTCTTTGCTATCCCGCTCACTCGTATAATCTTTGATCTGTTTTTTTATTTGAGGGACAAGGGCAGGAAGATGTTGATGTAACTACTTTTACTTAATTTTTCATTCATGAAAACCATATTCTAGTCTAGTTTCGTTTCGAATATAAACATTGAAATCGTTTAGTTTGTGTGTATGTTTGAAGGTATAGACATCAAACGTTGGTCGAATGTTTTTTTAAAAGGATTGGTTCTATAGAAAGTTTTCTTTTCAAACTAAAATTGATAGCCTGAGTCATAAAATCCAAATCCAATCGTGGATATTATTCGCAAGGGATATAAAACTTGATAGAGTCATCAGTAGACAATCGATGTAATAAAGTCATAAAATAAGGGTACTCACTAATATTACAGAGAAAAGTCGTCGGTCTATACGTATAAACACATTACCCTATTTCAATTACTTTAGTGCAAATTTATAGTATTAACCACGCTAGTGGATTTCATGAAAAATACATACATACATAAAATCACGCCTCTTTCCCAAAGGGGTAGGCAGAGACCACAGTTCTCCACTTGCTACGATCCTGACACACAACTTTTGCCTCATTCACTCTCATTACATTCTTCATACATGCTCGCCGGTTTAGGGTACTTTTGACCTGGCCCTTATCCAAAATGTCGGCAATTTGATCCAAGAAGGTTCGCCTAGGCCTTCCCCTTGAAAAATATCCAAAAAAAATCACTAATCGAAAAATGTTGACGATTTTCATGGAATAGGTAGTAAACTAAACTCATAAATTGCTTGATCTAGTGTTAGGAGTGTACGTAATTATATTTTTTCGTGTACGAGTATAAGCTGTGTATACTGTATGTTTGAATGTATGTATGTTAACCCATTTCTTCAATATGCTCGGTAGTTTTAATGACTTGGTAGGTTTTATAATATTTTTTTTTTTGCTTACTTTGAGGCTAGATGATGCTGTGTGAAAAAGTCCAGCTTTATTTATTTATTTATTTTATTAAAAGATGTCGTTACATTGTAGATTTATATTATTTTATAGATCATTTGCAAACTATGTATTAAGTCGTGTTTAACAAACATTAGTTAATATTTATTTACAATTCCTTGCATATATAACAAGCATTTCAGACTGTCAAAATATTTAAAAAGAGAACATAAGTTGCGCGCAACCGTTACATTTCATGCGCGTGCGCAGACGTAAAACCTAACGTTTGGACAGTAAATACCTTTACTGCGGACGTTATTACTTTTGAGAACTCGGACTTCTAAGGACCACTGTGATTTTGAACTAACAGAAGTAGTCCTTAGTAGAATACCGAATTAAAGTATTTTTTTTGGCTCGACCGATATTGATAAAATATGTATTGTTGTCTCTTGGATGGTTCTTGTTGTTTTTGGCGCTGTATGTGTCGAGATCCGAGTTTTTTTACATCTTAACTAAATTGAACCACATTTTCTACACTTGATAAAAAAATATACTTACTGAGATAATGCATTTTGCTCCTTACAACAGAATATTTTATGAGTCTTAGTGATGCAGTTGTGATCATGTTTGTTTTTAAATTTTTCTTCGAGTCTCAATTATCCATCGTCAAAGTGTTCAAAAAGTCTGAGGTTCAAAGTATACTAACACACTTTTCCTTGCAGGAAAAACAATAAAACCACATAGACATGGGCACTCAGCACAAAGTCGCTGCAATCACTTCCTCAATGAAATAGTGCAACACTTTTGTGTAAACATTTTTATGGTGACTCTGTGTGGTGTCGAGTGCTGAGTTTTTAACTTACTCAACCGCAAATGTTTGAACTACGTTATTTAAATACCTACAAAGAATTGTTTTATTTTTTTTATAGACCAAAATAAATGGTTTACATTACTAAAATAATAAAACATTTAAAACACTTAAACAATGATCTCCTGTGACGAAGCTCGAATGATACCTAAAGTACTTTACAATAAGCACAAAAAAATATCACATTTAGAAACGGACGCTGAGCGTATTATTTTAATTTTATACTTACTGAAAATTATGAATAACGTGGGAACTTCTACTCGAGTAAATATGGATAGTTAGGTTTTTAAATATAATTATTGAAATTTATTAGTTTTTTTTAGAACACAAGAAGAGCTCTTGTTTTTGTATGATAAAAAAAATATCTGTTAGCTGAATCTGTAAAGCTGTGTAGAGGGTGTAGGGCGTAGGCTCGCCTGTGACGAAATCGCAGGTTCGATTTGGCGTAGGACAAAATGTTTCTTGACCTGCAAACATTTTTCTCGGTGTTTTCTATGCTTTCAAAAAGTAGTATGTTTAGATGTAGTGTTACCAGTCGACAAAAAAAGCTAAATTTACTTAGAGCTATAGATGACACTGTATGAAAAGCATTATACAACTTAAGTAATTTAATTTTGAAACTAGGGATCCTGTATTTTTGTTCAAAGCCATGTATGTACATTGTTTCTACCGTGCTTTATAACATTGAATTCGTTTCCCACATCGTCAAGGCTAAGAACAATTGTGGGAAGAGTTGTGACATAACGTAACATAATTAGATATTATAATTTAGTGCAAGGCCATGCAAGCGGGTCATGTGCGAATGTCAGACATTTTAGGACGCGGAGTAACAAAAACATACTGCTGCTTATTATAAAAACGTAAAACCTTGGTTGAACCCCATGTTGACACATGTCAAAACAAAACTGTTAACACAAAAAAGCGATCTATGTACGAGTATTGAAAGATCGTTTTTCTAGGGACAGTTTTTTAGTTAGACTTGGTCTAAACTCTGCTTATTTTCTTGTAATAAGCCCCACTGCGTTCGTTTTTATTATGCGCTTTAAAACGAGCTCCTAACGGTGAATAAAAACATCGAGAGGAAACCAGCAGATTTGATTCCTGTGGATAAGGTCCAGCGGATGTTTTTTTTTTAAAGTAAAAAATGGTTTAGGTGCTACAAGCCTATACCATCCCAAACCATGTCCTAGGCACTACAACGTCCCGTTGAGTGTAGGCATTAGTTTGCCTCCTGATGTTGATGATGAGATGCTTATAAGAATTGTTGGTGGCTAGTATTGAGCCGACAGACTTCGGATTCGAAGTAAATTTTGATTTGAAGAGTGTGCCAAAGCTTTCATAATGCATAGCTTGTTGCTTTGAAATATTTTGAAATACAAGGTTTTCATGATAAAGGAAAATCAGTTAGTGCGGTCTTGGTCACACGTCATGTCGTTTGTTTTTACTCTGAGATTTGGGGTATTGTTTTCGGGCAGTGGGTGGTAACCTTTATTCGATTTGTAAGGTTACTAAATTCGATGCAATGTGATGACAAGCTTATCATAGTTCATCATTAAAATTGTTAAGTAAGAAGCTGATCAGACGAGAGAACTTAACTTTGAGCTTTTAGTTATATGAAGATGGATTACCTATTAACATAGGTTCAAAAAAGCCATGTTGGTCTGGAGTTGTGCCTCGACTTTCAATCTGAAGGTCGTGGGTTCGAATCCCGGCCGTGCATCAATGGATTTTTCGTTTCGTAAAATTTATGTGCGCTATAACAGGAGATCTGGTGAAGGAAAACATCGTGAGGAAACCCGCAGCTTAGTCAGCTCCACACGTATAGACTTCGTCTTTCCTGTGGACGGCTGATTAAGCTGAGAGGATGGTTTAGGTGCTGGGCAAGCCTATTCCATCTCAAACAATGTCCCAGGCACTACAGCGTCCCGTTAAGTCCACACTTAACACACACGACGTACGACTGTAGGTTAGATATACAATATTAAAGGGAAAAGACAGCCCTCTTAGATGTTTAAAGAGGTAGTCAGGGGCATGTCCAAATAAATATTTCAATACTCACATTTCTCTCAAGATGAACAAAATTCTTTAATAAATAAGCATAATTTTGAGAGCGTTAAACATTATTTTATATAATATTTGATAATTACAGTATAATGTCTACTTTGCATAAATATAAATACGTTGCATTTAATCTAAACGGTACATTTTACTAATAATCGTGATTTTATTTAGTATAATTTAGTTTTTAAATATTATAAATGAAAGAGCCGAAACACTATGCATGTTAAACAAATATTATTCAAGATCTAATTAAACGTTATTCAAATATATCGTTAGTTATAAATCAAGTTAAGGTGGGTTTCAGTAAAGTTGTGTTCACAATAGTTAGAGAAGGTAGGTAACACGTTCCTCGCCATGGTTTAAAAGAACCGTAGGGACAAGATAACAGAGTAAAGCTACTGTATGTTACTGTATGTTACTGTATGTTACTGTATGTTACTGTATGTTACTGTATGTTACTGTATGTTACTGTATGTTACTGTATGTTACTGTATGTTACTGTCTGCGACACAGTTTTATACTTTTGCTGTCAGTATCGTTCACGAGTGTTTTAGTTTTAATTTGTTTTGTTGTTACAAATAAATATATTTGTATTTCACTTAATCCACTCATCTCACTCATCTCACTTAATCCACTCTTAGAGCCGGTGGTTTAAACCATCAGACAGAGTTTAATCTCCGGTCTCCGATTTTTTCATTGGTAGATAATTGACCATGGATAGTTTAAACTATCGTTTATGGACCGGAGTCGGGTTAAACTGCCACTCGTAGATTAAACCTTAATTATTGACGTATTATTCAATATGGCTGCCTGCCACCAGCTGTTTGTTTGAACCTTTTTGAACTGACTTTTGCGTATCGAGAATTCAAAACAAAACTACTTATTGTAATACTCTTTGAACAAAACATACAAAAATACCCAACCATCAAGTTCTAGAATGTGTCAAACTGACTAAATATTGCCATTATTTACATGAAAGAATGAACGATGGGCGAATGTTGCCATGTGTTTAGGGCTAATCGGAGTTTATATAATCTGTCTATATATATATATTTTTTAATTTATTTATATGAACAAAAAAGAAAAGGGCTTCGATTTGATCTTATGACAGTAGATTAAACCATCGATGAAATTTAATCGTAGATAATATAATCCATAGTTTAAACCACGATTGATCTTACGGCCCTTAGAATGGTTTCCATCTACTGTTGGTTTGTACTAAGAACGCTTCAAATTTTTTCTTTCGTTGAAATAAGTACCAATTGAATTAGAAATAAGTATGAGTCATTTCATAATTTGTCGTTTCTGCTCTTTATACTCTTTTATTCAGTCAAAACATTAGAAATGATTCAGAATTCGCGCGTTGTTGATATTATGAATTCTAGTATGCACACACCCTTATAATATCCCACTTTTGATTCCCAAACAATTAATGAAAGCTGTAACATAAAACCGAGACCACAATTATACAAAATTAATACGAAAACATAACATGTGGGCGTGATTGTTGTGGTTTGTTTCCACTGGACACTTTAGAAAATACTAACATTGCTTTTCTTATCACTTACATTAAAAGCGTTCACATTTTAAATTTTAATTTAGGTTGCATACCCTTATTAATAAACGTGGTGTAATGTTACGCCAGGCTTAAACTCCAAAAATGTTATGGTTTCTCCTTAGTTACACCCGGCGTAACTTTACACCACGTTTATTAATAAGGGCCTAACAGTGTAGAGTTTTAACTATAGAAAACAAAAATGTGATGTAGGTGTTCTATTCTCACCACTTACTAATAAAGTTGCTGACACATAAACTGCATCTGCCTAAAAAATCTATGAAGTAACGATAGCATGTAACTTTAGCAATGGGAACTGGCCCTGTATCGTATCTTTCATCCGATATTCCCGTTCAACAATGCGAACGCAGCTCGCTTGCATATCACCTTTACCTTAATGCCCCGATTGAGAGGTTCAATTAGGTTCGGTGTCGATACAAGTATGTCTGGTGCAACATTCAGGCCATAGGCCATTGGGCCCATTGGCCCATCGGTGTCCATAATAGGCCCCCCTACTGGGACAATTTTTTATACTAATTATTGTTTGTTTGCGCCATGATAGCTTGAATTTACGGGCTTGGTGTATTAATTCGGCTATTTATTTTTAAATCGTTTGAAGGGACGTGGATTTGTGTTGCTTTCTAATTAGTTTCATAGTTAACAAGAAGTATTGGAACGAAGTTTCTTTTCGGACGGTATTGAAGTAAAAAAGACTGAGGCTGGAAAAAAATGTTTTTTTCATTTTACCGTCACGACAATCTATGGACTGTGTCGCAGCTGCGCATTTACGTATGTGTTGTGACGGTAAAAAGGAACGAAATTTTTTTTCTAGCCTCTGTCTTTTTTTTGTCGTTGTTAGTACGGTTAGTTCGTTGTTAGTTCGTTCTACATTGTTAGTACGGAAGAGCGTTTTAGGATACATAATTGACAATTAATTGATTGTTTTTGTTGGAGACTTGTAAATAGCCATAAAAGTAGCCTTCAGAAGTTAAGGCGGCCAAAAAATTACGTCACCCAGAGCTAGCTAGTAGGTCATACAAAACGTCTGACTTCTTTTTCATGTCACTAGTGCAGTGAAAAGTTTTTAGCGTTAATCCGACTAGACAAAGAGATGATGTAAGATGGTTGTGTCAAACAATACAAATATTTATATAATAGTACATTATGGTACTAGTGTGTAACATTGGTGATTACCGCCGAGGTGTTTTTATGAGCCGAGCCGTTAGGCGAGGCTCATAATAGAACAGAGGACGGTAATCATCAATACACACGTGTATCATACGACGTTTTTCAACACACTTGTGAATAAAATAACAATAAAAACTCATTTTCAACTGTGAAAACGAGTTGTGAAAAATGTTTCGCTATTGCGGGAAAAATTAATCAGTTTTCCTATGCGCGCGCATTGCGATCGGCCACAGACTATATTTCCGCGCCGCGCATAGGGTTTGCGGCCTATTCTGCCACGGACAAAATGGGGAATTTAAAGTTTTCTTTTATTATAGAGAAAACAAAAGTTATATTTGAGTGAAAGTTTTATTTATTAAACACGTACGAGTTAAAATTATCTATTTAAATTAGAAGTTGCATGAAATGAGCAAGCAATAGGAACATTAATTTATTTGTTCTATTGAACACGATCTTTTTTCTGAATAAAAACTTTTTAAAGAACAAAGCAACTCAACCAATAAAATTAAAAAAAAATTCTATTACTCACTAGTGAGTTATAGTAATGAAAAAGTCACAGTTTGATTATGGGTGTCATTATGTGCCTAATTGCGGTGACCATAGAACCACTTTATGAGCAAGTGTGTTGAAAAAAAAATTAAGATAAAATTTCTATAAACGCGTTGCATACAGTTCAAAGTTGTATGCCTTCTGTATCGCGTAGAGAAACAGTTTCACATGTATCTCATTGCGACGTGCTGTCATTATCAAACAGCAATATTTTTAGTTTTCCCGACGATTCAAAAAAAAATACACTAGGTAACTAATTGTTTAAGTTTTCACTTCTGTCTGCACTTCCGGGAGGGCCACTGTTTTCTTTTTCGTAATTTTTGTCCCAGTGATTACACTCTCTAGTGTAAGCGTATAAAATTGTTTAGAACTATCAATACGAATAGTTATAAAATCAATTTAAGGGTCTTTGAGAACGAAAAGTAGAAACATTACCCTTTTTATTGCCTCGAGATCACGCGCACAGATCTGTTAAACGCCTCTTTCGTGTCGGCTGAGCCATATTTCATAAAACAAATGCACGCTCATTGTAATTTGATAACCGTTTTATCGTATGCTAATAAGTTGCTTTTAATAATAAAAATAGTTTATGAACACGGTCAAATGTCTGTGTGGTCTTATCCAAAGTAGTGTAGCAAGCTATAGAGGTGTAGGATAGATGTTCTTACTAAATCGTCTTAAAAAAGTACGTGAGTGTCGTGGAACACTCGGTTGGAACAAAGCAAAGAGTACTTTTCTATACTGGGAATTTCAAATTAAAATCAAAAGCTCTTCCGTACTAACAATGTAACAATCTATGGACCTTTTTGAAAATATCTATCTTCTTTTTATTTAAGGATTTACTTCTTGTCGACACAACTGATGAATTCCTCTCCATTTTTCTCTTTCCAGGGCTGCTTCCTTGACCTCTTTATACGACATGACAGCTACCTTCTCCTTTACTTGGCTCATGTAGCTTATCCTCGGTCTTCCTCTTCCTCTTCTTCCTTCCATTTTCCCTTCTATAATGTTCTTAATGAAACTGTCATGTCGTATAAGATGACCGATCATCTTTCCCCTTCTATTCAAAAATATTTTAGGAAATCGTTTCATCGTTTCGGAATTTTAGGAAAGTTTACCAACGTCTTTATTAATAAAACTATTCTCAGTACCTTGGATCAATGTTCATACCGACCATAGTTCATGCTACAACATCATTTTCCTGCCCTTATCCCGCTTATGCGGGGTCGGCACAACATGTTCTCTACTTCCACTCTCCCCTATCACTCGTCATCTCCGTATCCACTCCTTTCTTACCCATATCTTCTTTCACACAATCCATCCATCTTTTCTTTGGTCTACCTCTACTCTTATATCCATCCACATTCATTTCCATCACCCTTTTAGTTACGTGACTTTCATCCCTCCGCATTACGTGCCCATACCACGCTAACCTATTGCTCATAGTTCATGCTACAACATCACTATAATATTGCTCCTCTAATTTCACGTGGAGTAAATCCATTGTTTTTACGCAAGTTATTCAACAAAATGTGACATTTTCTATTATTTACAACCACTGTTACTTTGTTACTTACATTTTATATGACTTTTTTATATATTATATATTACTTGTGGCTTTTTATGTAATCCGTTTGTATTTTTTATTAACTACCAGTACAATATTTTAAGTGAGTATTATTGTTATTAACAAGATTTTTTGAAATTAAAGTATGTTGTACTTAGCACTTAATTTTTAATGAAAGAAACAATTTTTGTAAAGTTGGTCTACCATTATTTTTTATCCGAGCCTAGTTAGCTGTGATAGATTAACATAAAACATGAAACTTCATTATTTAAACTATAAAATGCTGTGTACTTAGTTTAAATAAAGAAAGAAAATAAAATTAAAAAAGTACTAAAGGTTACTGAGATAATCAAATGACAAACAGACATACGGACATGGAGAATTTATCTAATTTTCCTTCGTGATCTCTCTTCTCAATTTTGAGTAACTTCTCTTTTACATCAAAGTCAAAGTCAAAAAGCATTTATTCAGTAGGACCGCTGGGATCACTTTGATATCAAAAAACAGTCTAGAAAAGTTAAAGATAATTTCATTGACAAAACAGAGATATATCATTCACATATGAATAGATACGGTACAGCTACGCAGAGTAACGCAACTACCAACTTTCTACGATAAATTCCATTCATACAAAATCACACATCACTATCTAATCACAGTGACAATAACTCAAAAATAAAACTCCGTCTGTCCCATAAAACTTAGAAACAAACTAATAAATTTATTAACAAATCTATAAATAATAGCTTTGTCATATTTCCGTCCAAAAATGAACTTTATGCTTGAGATTTCAAAACTGTGTGGCAATCATAAATAAATATCGGTGTGAATTGTGAAAGTATGGTTTAAAGTTGACTTTTAGAGTAAAATATGCCTAAATTTAAGGGTATTACAGATTGGATGTTCATTCCGAAAATTTCTTTTACCAAAACCTTACATCTAACTCCTGATTCATGGGTTCTATGTCTTCTTCTTCTTCCTGCCCTTATCCCACTTAAGTGGGGTCGGCACAACATGTTTCTCTCTTCCATTTCCCTCTTTCACCCGTCATATCAGAACTCACTCCTTTCACAAACATATCCGCATTCACACAGTCCATCCATCTTTTCTTAGGCCTACCCCTACCGGTATATCCATCCACATTCATACTCATGGGTTCTATGTAATTTCATAATTAATTTCATTGATTTTCAGTTCATCGAACTCAATTTATTGACCTGCATGGAACGATGTTGTATAGCTAATTCTTGTTTGTTAAGAGAACCTTTCTGTTGCTACAGGTTAGCCAAAGCTATTCCTAAAAATATTGTTATTTTTTGACAACGGCGCAGTGGGTGAAAGCCCGCTTGGGACGCAGAAGGTTGCGGGTTCTATCCCCGCCGTGGGTTAAATGTTTGTATTTATCTCGGGTCTGGGTGTTTCTATGTATTTTTTTATTATATACAGGGTGTAAAAAGACTGCTACCGAAAACTGAGGGGTTTCAATCAGACCATGATTCTGAACATATTTAGCGAAAAAAAAAACGCAAAAAAATAATTTGACTTAGCTACGACATTTTAATTTATTTTCTAGTTATTTACTACTAGTACAACATAATAAGACCATACCTTCCAAATAATTCCATTTATAAAAGAAAAAAACTAATAAAACTCAAAATCCAGCAATCTACGTATTAAAACACACCCAGTTCATACGCAAACAGTAATCTTCAAACGCTGTTTTCTCCGGATGTAATGATTTTTTCGGAAAATCCTTTTGGATTTGGTTGTGTGTTGGGATGCTGTATCTACCCCTTTCGGCTTCGGTAGACGTCTTTTTACACCCTGTATATATTTTGTTTATATGTATGTATTTACAAACAAAAAGTATATTAATTATCAGTTATCTGGTTCCCATAGCTTTGCTTAGTTTGGGGCTAGACTAGATGATGCTGTGTGAAAATGTCCAGCATTATTTATTTATTTTTCATACCAATTGGTTTAGTTATTATGGCATATAAATTCCATAAACGGTCACCTATATATTACGCGCCAAACGTCGCTTAATTTAGCTACACCATATATATATGATTCAAAAGTCTGCCCAGTCTGTAAACATCATTATGTTAGAAAGCGGTATGGCAAAAAGGGTGTGAAAGATTGTGTCTTTTGGTAAGACAAACAATAAAGTTGTCTTTGTTTGGCATTTGATTTGACAACTAATAAGGTTTATATATAAATTGACATAATTCATTGAATAAAAACTTGCTTATAGAAATATAACAAAGCTTTATAGGAAAAAAGAGCCGTGTTGGTCGAATGGGGTTGTGCATCAACTTTCAATCCGAATTCAATCCGGTCATGGGTTCGAATCCCGGCCGAGCATTAATAGTAGGTATGCCCGATGTTCTGAAGAAGTCAAGCTGCTGCCAGAGCTTTTACACGGGTAACCTATGGGTCAACAACACCAAAAAGCCCTGGGAGCGACTCCGTGTCCAATATAATAATATTTTCAGGGTGATGTTAGGGCTGCCCCATTTCTGTGGTGCGTCAGGGATGTTTGCGGAATACCAGACGGATGCTTTCGAAGCCATACTGCGTAAGAAAACTGCATCCCTGATTCGCATATCTCCCTACAGCTTGAGGGGTTAATTCGACGACCTCTGTGGCGCAGTGGGTGAAAGCCCGCTTGGGACGCAGAAGGTTGCGGGTTGGATCCCCGCCGCGGGATAAATGTTTGTATGATCTGCAAATATTTATCTCCGTTCTGGGTGTTTCTATTATAATATGTATGTATTTACAAACAAAAAGTATATAAGTAGCATATCGTTATCTGGTTCCCATAGTACAAGCTTTGCTTAGTTTGGGGCTAGATAATGCTGTGTGAAAATGTCCAGCATTATAAAAAATAAAAAATTTACTTCATCATCAGCCTACAAAAGCAGCTGGACTGTCAACTCTCTACAAACTGCTGGATTGTTTAATTTTTACATCTGACTGTACCTTAAACTCTTATCTTTGCCCTCACAATGCCCAAACTTATCAAACGCACGAATTGATTGGAACCATTACTGAGCGTGTTGAAACATCGTGACTTTTATAACAAAAATAATACTTACATTTGAAAAATGTCTCGATGACAGAGCCTATACAAAAACACCAGTGTGTAAACCTTTTATTCACGCAAGAGTGAGCTTTAACAGCCTTAAAACAAGCTTTTGGAGTTGGTAGAGCTATGTTTGTAAAAAACCCCGAAATCGGTCTAGATTAATCGCCGTTCGGAAGGTATGGAAGGTGAACAAATTAGATACATAATATTGAATTTGAACCAATTCGAAGCCTTTTTGGTTTATAAGATTTTAACCTTTTTTTGCTATTGAAGCAGACATTTTGAAATATGGAAAATTGATTGTAAGATTTTAATAAAGATAATACTTAGGCCCTATACCCACTATGCCTAGAGAGCAGGAACTGGATAACTGTTGGGACAAAGCTTCTGTAAGTCTTGAAAAATAATTGCGACGACCTTTGCCTAAAATTAGGACAATTCAGTTTGATTGATAAAAAGCTAGTTAAATTGAATGTATTTTAGGAGTGCATGAATACTACTAGTATAATACTAGATTAAATAAATAGGTAATGTAGGTGAAAATATTGTATAAGGACTTGCAAAGTTTCAAAACGCAACGATAGCGCGATCTAGTTTGATGTACATCGCGATTTAGTATGAAATAATTTCGGATAAGTAACCTCAAAATGAAATCTGCGTCATCTATAAATCCGCTCACAATTAGGCCTAGGTTACACGGTGCGACACGGCCGCGCGATACGATCGCGTGATTTACGCGTCGCGTCGCGATGCTATCGCCGCGCGACGCGGGGTAATGAGCTTAGAAGTTTATTGATCTATTTTTCGCTAGATAAAGCTGAAAGTTTATTTTATTGTATCGACCAATGGATACAGCCTGTTTGAAAGGAACTGGGAATCCTAGAATCAGAACTATGTGGTTGTTGGAAAAAAAAAGCATAGTAAGCGATGTATGTTCTTTACGGTATTGGTCGCGAAGGAGCAGGAGTAAAATCACCTAGTTTTAAGACGTTTCAAAGTGATCCCAGCGGTCCTACTGAATAAATGCTTTTTGACTTTGACTTTGACTTTATGAAATCCAAGTAGTATTAGAAACTAGGTGTTTCTTCAGTTCCTTCGCAACCGTGAAGAGTAAGGGCAACAAACAATCCACCTTAAAACTTTTTTTTTTATATATTCACCGTTTAAACAATAATAAGTCTTATAATTAAATAATTATAGTATCTAAAAACCACTAAGGTTTGTCAACTGCCAACTGTATGTATAGTATGTACTTACTCCCTATAAATTTCAACTCATGCGTCGGTAGCCCGTTAGCTCAGTTGGTTAGAGCGATGCCACGGATCGGCAAGGTCATGGGTTCAAATCCCGCATGGGTGCTAAATTTTGGGATACATTTAAAAATCTTTAAATTTATATATACTCAAAATATCTTAGCCTTTTGTTACACAGTTGGTAGGACTTTTGAAGTAGAAAGAACAGTTAGGTGTTTTTCATTCATTCATTCATTCATTCAAATATAACAAAACATTAAACTTACTTGGACTAAGCTAGTTCAAAGCGCGGCAGATATTTTTTCAGGCTAGCATTAATCAAGATTTTTGTGAAAGCATTTAAATAACAAGTCCAGCAAAAGAAAGAAATCGTATTTGATCATCATCGAATGAATCATCATTGTAATCTATCATTCGTTCACCATCCATTGACCTGTAAGTCATTGAGGAAAAAAAATATTTTGTCAAAAATGGCAGTTATGACACTCAACAACCAATATGGCTTGTCATTTTCCATTTTCGTTCCAAACGTCACAGAGAATAGATCAGCCCAAAAAGGATTTAATCGTGACGATTTGTATGTATGAAAGTATGTTCGAAATGTGTACTGGGTGGTATAAAAATACTAAACTAAGTGATATAGCGGCAACAAGCAATTTTGCTTCCCTGAAATGTTTTTTATGATTTTTTACATCGCAGTTGAACGCGCGTAAAATAATAACGAATATTTTTGTTTCTAAATAATGTTTGTGTTGACTTGTGTCATGGATTATGGACTTTATAACCGGGACCGTCAATTTAACGATCCTTTTAATCCACATTGAATAGTCTGAGTTTACATAATTTCCTGTTATTTAGCTGAGATAAAGATAGTGATGAAATAACACTTTGATACGGACCACACTTACCTACATAAAATATTGTTTGTGGAAACTAATCATTATGTTCTGAACTTATAAGTATCTTACACAATTATTATAGCCAAGAACAAGGATTGACAGTTAGTTGACAGAGATTATAACCAGTACAGAAAAACTAAGTACCCTTTCACACCCAGTAGATGCATGTGTTTATCCCAGAGGACATTAGACTAATGCCAATCACCTTTGACAAAGGATTTTATGGATAAAACCGAAAGTGTACGATGAATTTTAACACCTGCTTGTATTGGAATGTTGTTACAATGAAACCGCTATGATTCATGGGATTTTTATGGTAAACAATACTACAAGAATAATGTAAGAAAGTGAAACTACCAACCAATTCCTTTTTAAAATAAGGAATATAATATAATATACGTGATCTTAGAGCTGGCACATTTTTGGTTCAAAGGATCAACATTGCCATCCAGCGTGGTAATGCCGCCAGTGTTTTGGGCACGCTTCCGGCTGACAGTGACCTGGATCAGTTTAGCTATCTATAGATCGTTTCTAACGATCCTTAGATAGCTTGACTAATCCTGTTGTATTTTGTAAATATATGCAAATGTTTAGTAGCTTCCTCTGCGAAATGAAACGTTATTATTATTTTATCTGTGGTTATGGTGAAGTACCAAATTCAAAATCACTGATTTTATTTGGTTTTTTTTTTTTTTAAGTTTTGCTAATGTTTGCGTCATTACGAGTATGAGACCAATTTAAAAGCAATAATAATGGTCTTTAGACATACTTATATGTATGTCTAAGGGCTCCCTTATTGACTCTATTGCGCAGTGGGCAAAGGTCCGTCTGTGACGCAGCAGGTGGCGGGTTTGAGTCCCGCCACGGGATAAATGTTTTTATGATCTGCAAAAATGTTTCTTTGGACTGAGGTGTATGTATTTATTAAAAAAAGTATATTATCAGCAGTAGCTATAAGTATAATTACTTATACCTTCCTATAAGATTTTCAGTCAGTGGTTACTACACAAACTCAGTGTGGAAATGCCCAATGAGTTGTTAGGAAAAAATTGCCTGGCAAGTGAAAGTAAACAGGTTTACCACTGTATCCCCAAGGTGCGGTAGACATTCTCTCAGATCTTTTTATGTTACTTATTCCAGATACTTTGAAGATGTCTAAGGGGGGTAGTCAGAGGCATATCCAAACACATATTTGATACATGCCCATATCTAGCAGAAGTTAGTATTTCATACCTGACAGGTTGCAAGCCCATCGCCGCCTATAAGAACACTAACTGATTTTTTCCTTCACCGAGTTTCCTCACGATGTTTTCCTTCACCGTTTAGAGCACGTGTTAAAGCGCATATAAATTTTACGATACGCAAAATCCATTGATGCACGGCCGAAAAAGATTGAAAAAGATTGAAAGTAAATTGATAAAAATTTCTATCTAACAAATTCTTACTCTCTTTATTTGAGGAAGGAATCAAAAGGTTTCAATCAATCTACTCTGAATCACTTTAAAGTTCATGACCATAGACAATACACCACCTATAGCCATATCGTAACCTTGACTGTCTGTATTACTGACTGTCCTCGGTCACCTTTCTTTAAACCCGAGGTCGGGTGACAATGCTTACCATCCTTGTATTAATGTCTACTTATTCTTCAAACTCATTCGTAGTACACTACAGCCAAGTGAAAATCAACTCTATCGTAATGAAACAGAGTATAGTTTGGTGTTATCAGCTTTTCGGTACAGTGATATTCAAATGCAGGGTTTGGAGGTCAAGATACCAACAATATTGGATTGGTTCCAAGTTGGTACAATGCATCTTTGTTTGAAAGAAGGTCGGCTGGACTTCGATTGGATGCTTCCGATTAAGCTGCGGTGATCAGCTCTTGAAGAATTGAAGATTGGGTTCCGTGAATTTGCTGGACTTTTTTGAGTAGATTCATTTATTTTAATTTTTATAGGTTAGTGTTTGACATCATTCTGTTTAGTTCGGGAATAGTAAAGTCTAAGATAAAAGCACGATTTTCAAGGAGAACAGACGTTCCAACAATCACAGCGTAGCTACGTCACGCATGGGTTAAGTTATACAAGAAGCGACAATCAATTGAAAGGATAGTCTTTATCGATTTTCTCGGTATTGTCATAACAAAACAAAAAAAAACATTACATAAATATTTTTTAATATATTTTTTGAACCCAATTCCTGAATAAAGTTAGTATAAAATGAAAGACCCTATATATTAACTCCCGATTCAAAGACACATATTTTTGAAATACCTACAGGCTGCCGGGGCAAGTACGCACAACGGATCTTTAGCTCTCTGAAGTTAGACGATTGCGCAGGTTTGGTAGAGTAAGCAAGATAGCACGATTTTAGGCATCATCAAAAATGGGTTCTGCTCAGCTACTTCAGAGAGCTAAAGAACGACTGTACTTACCTTTTGAAAACTTGCTATCTTGCTAATATTATATATTGAAAGTTTGTAGACGTACCTACCTATGTTTATTTCGAGTACCTACCTATGCTTTGAAATGATGATAAACAAACCATTATTGCAGTAGATGTTTTTTCTCATACAAAATTGTCAAAACGGCTTCACAAATGCTTAGATACATTGGCCATAGCGTACATTAGGTTGGTTTGAGGTAACCCACAGCTTAGTCAGCTCCACACGTATTGACGTCGTCTTTACTGTGGACCAGGCTGATTAAGCTGAGAGGATGGTTTAGGTGCTGGGCAAGCCTATTCCATCTCAAACAATGTCCCAGGCACTACAACATCCCGTTAAGGCATGGATTGCCTCCTGACGCTGAATAAATCATCTCTATATATAAAAATGAATTCCTATATCCCTTGGTCACGCCATCACCATTTCATTTCATTTCATTTCATCACGCGTGAACGGCTGGACCGATTTCACTATTTTTTTTTGTTGTGTTTGTTATTGTCAGGAAAAGGTTCTTATGACAGAAAAAAAAATAAAAAATTGCACGGAAAAAATGAATCCCTATATCCCTTGGTCACGCCATCACGCGTGAACGGCTGTCGCGCGGGTCAGCTAGTCTAATATAGATGTAAAGGCCTAAGTACATTAGGTTGGTTTGTACCAGTTTAAAAGAACCCTAAAAGAATAATGCTTTTCTGTACATTGTCTAATTGTTTGTAATTAGGGATGTTAGTGGCCTTTGGAGTATCCTGTGATAGTTTGTACTATGGCCGTGAATTATGTCGCGTAATATACCTAGTAGCTGTAAAGCAGTTCTATAACAAACCTAACGGTTTTATTGTAAGCGATGATTAGTATTAGTGATTAGTATTTTTAACCGACTTCAAAAAAAGGAGGAGGTTATATGTTCGGCTGTATGTTTGTTTTTTTTTATTATAATTTGAAGTCGGTGCCAAGTGAATACGATTAGGTACCTATAAAAAAAAGAAATCGAGCGATAGCGTACCAGGATACAATTTTGCATCCAAGTTCTTTTGAATTTCTTAGATGTAAATGAATAGTTGGCACCGACTTCAAATTATATTCTTATTTTTCTCTTTTTAGTGTGTAGAAGGTTCTTCTGTTTGTGTTGTGTGAAGTCGGTTCAATTTTTTTTTTCAAAATTTTTTATTATTGAGTAGGTATATGTATTCTATCTGTATTTATTTTTAATAGCTTTAAGTTTGTGTAAGTAGTCTGTCTTATTGCTTTAAAAATGCAATAATCTGTCATCATATGCCCCCAACCAATCTTCTTTTCATTGATTTTCCTCTCCATTCAAAAGTTGACTGAAAGTGATCGCTTTTTAGCGATAAGGCCGCCCATCGTACATTTTTATCTGGTTTTTCTTTTGTTTTTGTTTGTTTTAATTTTATTAATGGTGTGTAATAAAGAATTTTCATTCATTCATTAGTATTCAAAATGAGTGAAAGCTAGAGCTGTAATTAAAATGTTTTTTGTAAGTACAAATTATTATGTAAATTAAAAAAAATTGGGAAAATAATAATCTGATAACTTCATGATTTTTATGAATCCACATGTCGTGGGCAAGTGGTAGGAAAAAGATATGTTATTAATAAATAATTTACCTTCCAAAACTGCAGAAGATAAAATATATCTAGTGTTGCCAATCTAAAATTGTTCCAACCTAGTTCGCATTCACCAAAGCGAAGAACATTCAGATTATTGCTAAAACCACATAGAATTCGGTTCAGCCATAGATTTTCGTCGGGTATTACACGGTCCACTTTTATACGTCGATTTGGAACAATCAGGCCATGTACGCACTGTGTTCATAAAACTTTCAAGTTCAGAAAATATTTCTAACTAGCTTTGTTTCACGAAGGCAGAGTCTGTTAAAATAAAATTGATATTTTTTAAACCTAAAGAAAAAAAAACTTGTATATTTTGAAAGCATTATTCTTTTCATTATGTTCACAATATTTTTTAAGATGAGAGAGTAGTGCTTTCCGGTTCAAGTAGGTAGATAATAAAAATAGTGAAAATATTATTACTAGTTAACAATGCTCTCATATTTGATTACATTTTTTAAATAAGCGTAAAATTATTTATACTGCTTACCTTTATCATGCTTTGCTTTGTATTAAGTTTATATAAGAGTGGCAACATCAAGGGAGATGGAAGATGTTGGAAGAGGCCTTTGTCAAAAGACAAACAGAAAAAAAGTAACAAATTGTGGAAAATAACATTAAGTCAAAGCATGTACATACTTTCTGAAATAAAAAGGCTTTATTATTATTATTTTGTTTGTCAAAGTTTAACTTCACGGGATTATAGAGTCCCGGACCTTTGATAGGCATGCATGCGTTATTTTGACCTAGTGCGTACACATAAGACAATTAATTTACTTCAATCGTTTCATTTATTGACTGTAACTAAATAACAGTTCCTTTAGATTGTATTCTGATTTTATTGACTCAAGTTAATTGTATAATATCGATATCAGATTGCCAGGAAATAGATTTTACAATTAATTTTAATTGTTAGATCTTTATTTTTATTAATTTAGGTGATTTTGTTTGTAATTCATTACGATCACGGAACAAAAATAGTAATTGGCCTATGGTGTATTTAAACTCTAAATTCTAGCCATTCCAATTAAATCGTCAATACTTATTTCAAGTTCCATCCAAATCAGTCCAGCAAATATGGTTGAAGCATAAACTGTTGCCAATATTCTTAAACATAATAAAATGTCGTTTCATGTATATTCGTATACGCATAAAGAATATTAACTAATTTTTGACAGATTGTGAACAAATCTTTTAATAATCAATATTCTTCAATATAACTGCAAAGGTTTCATTAATAAATCAACTTACTTAATAGAAATAAAAATAAACTTTTATTTCGACATTTGCATACAACAATGTAAGGTGTAAACTCCGTCACTAGTGGACATTACTAGCTATACTCCATTCGTATGAGCTAGTGTTGCGATCCTGCGATAACAGAACATCGACTTGTCTCGGATCAGCGCAACTAATTGATGCTATCTATCCGTATGTATCGATAGGCTTCGAGAAAAGGACTCGATTCGCACTCCTTACTAATGAGTGTAACTGTATATTATTTTTTTATAGTTTTGGGCTACAATAATTATAATTATTATAACGTTATCTGGGGGCACGGAAGTACCCCCGCCAAGACTAGAAAAAAAGAGCGAGGCACTACCACCCTTTTCTCGAAGCGTTTCGTCGTATTTTTGATCTGCCATAGTTTTGGTTCAAATGCTGCTACAAAGCTGAAAATTTCTGGATAAGGTGTCCTCTGTAGGATCTCTAAATATACCAAGTATCATTAATCTAGCTTAAATTGTTTTAGATTTATTGAGTTCTAAAAATCGTGAATTTAGGTACTGACTCACTGACTCACTGATAATTTTGCGTCATCAAAACCTCTAGGGTACTTCCTGAAGTCCTACAAGGCTGAAATTTGGTATGTAAACTAAGGGCTGCTTATAAACAAAGTAAAAAGTCAAAAATCATTTATTCAGTAGGACCGCTGGGATCACTTTGAAACGTCTTAAACTAGGTGATTCTACTCCTGTTCCTATTTATGTTTCCAAATACTCAAAAAACATTTCAATGCAAATTATTTCTTTACGAAATTAAAGCGTTAATAAGAGTTAACAATACTTAAAAAGCTACCCTCATTACCACAATTAAATTATTAACGAAAACTCGACCACAACAATGCACTAAATAAACGATATCGCGTCAGATCGGCGAGAAATAGTGCTGTACACGTTACGTTGTTAACCCGGGGTCGGGCGCAGCACTAAATTTATTTTAGTGATGTCATGTAGTCGATACATTATCCCGCTACCGGTCTCTGAGATCCTACGATAGCAGTCCGGGATCGCAGAGCTAACAATAGTGTTGTTACGCGTAAGTTTCACTCTTCTTAATATAGGTACCTACTTAATATGCAATATAGGTATTGAAAATCGAAGACATTGGAAAACAAACTTACTCGGGTTTTGATTCAAAATAAACCTATGATGATTAAAGATGATTCATGACAAAAGTTAGTAGCAATGACATTCTTTTGAAGATATTAACACAAAAACAGAGCATTCGACAATGCTTGTCTGATAATAATGAACATCTTTAAGCTATAACGAATTGTGATTATTGTTGATAGTTGGTAGAAATTGTGTTCACACTGAAACTTCGTGTTATGTTCTGCAAATATGAAATAGTGAAATACATGTTGGGCTGGACTGAAAACCAGCACTACGTACAGTGTGCGTAGATTAGCACTGAGTTTAGTCCAATTGCTGACTATTTTTATCACTTTTTTTTATAATCTCTATATGTGTGCTCTCTTTTTGGTAATAAATGTATTTGTATTTTGTATGTTATTTTTGTTGAATATAAGGTTTACCTTTTTTTTTTTTCAACCTGTCGTGTCCCACTGCTGAGCAAAGGTCTCCCCCTTTAGATTCCACTCCTTGCGCTCCAAGGCCACGGTTTGCCAGTCTGGCTCGAATGCATCCAGATCGTCTCGCCACCTTTTCCTGGGTCTGCCGCGTCGTCTTCGATTGTTTTCAGGCACCCACTGAGTGACATTGAAACCTTATGACCTTGAAATAAAGTTGATTTTACTGTTTAAAATGATTCCAAGTGACGCAGGCCTTTTGGGATTCTAATAATTTGTTGTCGATTGCCAACTAATTTATGTTTTATTTTTTTCTGTACTGATTAATTAGTTGTAAAATGATATGCTTTTCTATATTGTATCCTTATTTGGATCCTTCGATTCGTTCAAGTGATAGTAATTTTTATTTTTAACGATTAACATGGGTATACATCGCGTAATTTACCCTATTTTATGACCCGACGTTTTGGCTACGTATTAAACGCTAGATCGCGACTGTGGCTTGTAAATTGCAAAAGTAAAATATATGGTTCGAATAAACAAAACATTGGTTTTTCCATTGTAAAAACATTAAGACACAGTTTACACAATCCTCTCAAAACATAACTCATAGATTTTTACGACTCTATAACAATCAGTTTCATAAAATGGCACATAGCCTTTAAATTTTGAACAAACAAAACATCAAACTGACAGTTCTAAATTTAAAATACGCGAACGTGCTGTCAAATTTTATTTATAACAAAATACGCGGAATGACCCACTTATCTTGAGTTAGATCCCGAATTCCGACGGTCGATACTTTTATGGGTTGCGTGTAAAGGATTTCTGTATTAGCTTTACGATTCGACCGCGCTTGCTATACAACAATAATCTGTTGAATAACTAGGTTGAATACACCTTTTTACTATTAGTCTCCTTTGATTATACAAGCTTCCGTCAGCAGCTTGAGCGATCTCAACATTTTATATAACTTACATGCTCTCAGCCCACGATCTACATCTACTGGCACAGGCACATCAGAAATATTAAGATCAATATAAATATCAATAAGTTATTGTTGTTAATAACACCACCATTATTAATAACATCATACCAGGAAGTACAACACAGTAAAATAAAAATATGCTTTGTACGGACAACCAACAATCTCCGTCCGTATTTATCCGTAAATTCTTAGGACAAAAATGTGCAAGATTTACGATTAGTCCGCGGCATCCGTGCGATATGGCGGGCGATGCGCAGATACACCCGCCTCGTAACTCCGTATATTTTCGGATCTCGATCTCTCGTTATTTATTTCCCGGTGATATCAATCGATATTTGAGATGTCCCCGCACTATTGGTTTTTGCGTTATCGGATATTATTGACTACTGAATCGATGTTGGATTGTTTATAGTTATTTCAGTGCAATGGTTTTATATTACATCATTTTGCTATCTCATAGTCACAATATTTTCTCTTTTTCTTTATAAAGAAGCGTTGTAAACAAAAAGCGAAGAAGAACATGAAACAACAAACTGAAGTCCATTATCCTGTTTAATGGAAAAAAAAAGTATGTGAGTGCCGTGGAACCTCCGTGGAACACTCGGTTAGAACGAAGTTTCAACTTTGAAATTTGGCATTTGTCAAATAAATTATTGTCAAAAATTTAAATCTTATTACTAACAGTGTTAACAATCTATGGACTGTTTTGCGACTGCATACTTTGCACTGTGACTTTTTGTCCTATGTATGTGTCGTGACGGTATATCAACCGTTTTTTTTCTAGCCTCCATCTTCGATACCGTCCGAAAAAGAACTTCGTTCGAGAGGAACACTTGACCAGACAAAGTGATGGCAGGTGGAGTAAGACTTTGACGAAGTGTTGGCCAATAGCCGGACATAGAAGTCAAGATCGTCCAATTGCGCGATGGGTGTCTACCCAAGAACCTAATCAAGAGGCAACATAGGTTTTTAATGAGGGAGGCACAGGACCGGAATGAATGGCGTTAATTAACAGAGAGAGGCGTATACCCAGCAGTGGAATATTTTGGCTGATGATGAGAGATCCGACGTTTCAAGAAAATAAAATGAGATTTCCCTCCTGGGCAGTGAGTACAAATGGTTCGACAAGTGCTAATTTAAGCACCTGTTGTAGAGCGTTCGGCTAAACAAAGCGATATCGCAGAGTTATAGCGACGCGCGGACCCGCGATGACACGCCGATTGGATGGTTTTATGCAATTTTCAAAATGCAATGATTTTTCAAGACTCTTGAACTTTATGGAAGGAAGGTTATTTGTGGGCTAAGCCGATTAAGCTAAGATGATGGTTTATGCTGGACAAGCTAGTTCTAGACACGTCTCGTTGAGTGTAGGTATAGGTTGCGTTCTAACGCTGTTTAGAGTAATTATACCTAAGTATGCATGCATCTCCAAGTTTTCTTTCGGGTGTGTCCTTAATCTTAAAACTTCAATTATGTAGGGTTCACGTTTGACATAACATTGATAGGTAATGGCCATTTCATACAGTATCATCTGGCTCCAAATTAATGGATAAGCAGCCGTGTGATTAGTAAGATACAAAAGTTAATGCAATAGTCACTGCTTCTCTTCTGCATAATGCTCTATTGGTGGAATAAAAGCAGAGCGAAGCGGACCACCCGCGCCGCGACACGCGCTCGCGGATTTACGAGCGCATCGCCCGCGGCGCTGCGTCCAGCATAGTATGTAGTGTGACCTTTGTTTCGCTGAGAAACGGGGAACGCTATATTGATAACATAATTAGACTTTTATCTAAAACTAGTTCAAGATCGTAGGGCACATAAGTTCACGTTAGCTAATTGATAAACTCTGTCGATAGAGTTTTTGAGTTAGTATAACAGCCTATATGTATTTTTAATATGCTAGCATTATTTTGCGGTAGTCGTGGTGTGGTATTATAACACTTTGTATGTGCCCGTTTGATTATTAGTCGGTCAAAGTACTCAAATGGTAAGGAGTTTTAGATAAATATTTCTAATAGGTTTCTACTCAATAAAAAGTAATTTTGTTTAATGAATCGAGTAAAACCATTATACAGGGTCTTTAATTTTAAACTACACAAACTAACAGGGCCTCATTTTTGGGTTGTATTTAAGTTTTCACTTCAAAATTTATCATTTATTGATTTTTTAGAATTATTGCATAATGATTTTCAAGGAGAACAGACGTTTCACCAATCGCAGCGCAGCTACGTCACGAATGGGCTAAGTTACACAAGAAGCAACAATCAATTGTAAGGATAGTCTTTATCGATTTTTTAAGGGATTTTCATAACAAAACAAAAAAAAAATCATTACATAAATATTTTTAATATATTTTATGAACCCAATTCCTGAATTAAGTTAGTATAAAATGAAAGACCCTATATTAAGGCTCACCTTCTTATGTCCCTTGTAACTTTAACGCTTAGTACCTTGTAACAAGATAAATGAGCGAATAAAATGAGTAGTAAAATACCAATTAAATCAAATATTAAGTTCAAAGACAAGTGGCGCCTTTACGACTAAACAAATAAAATGAAACGATCTAAAAAATAGGATCAAGAGTCACAATAAATTATAATGCTCGTCAAAGTCGATCTAAATAGCTGTTTAGTTGGACGATAAAGTTTGCTCGATAGAGCAAGAGACAGTGTTGACTTTTTTACATCATAACCTGACTAAACAAGAAGACTTAGAAACAGAAAAAAAAAATTGTAAGTATCGTTATCCCTACACCTTAAAAATTATTTCATCAACCTCTCAACTTCATCGGCCCGATTCACCGAAAAGCCATGGTCAATACGACACGTGTAGAGTTGACTAAACTAAGAGTTTTTCTTACGATATTTTATTCTCACCGTATGACACCGGTGCCGTATGACCTACAATTCAGTTTGGGTGCTATCCAGTTTAAATTCCTAATCTGAATCGTAAAGTTTTCGAACCGCGACAACTTGAAGTTTTAATCAAAATAGCGAAGCAGTTCAATTTAGGACCTAAACTGGATCGCTATAAGAGCTCATAGTACATAGGGCCCCTGTTTGTTCTTTTCAACCGACTTCAAAAAAGGAGGAGGTTCTCAATTCGTCTGTATGTTTTTTTTTTCTTTTGTTCTTTTTTTGTATCTTGTTACGCGATTGTTCCGCCATTTGTTGACCGATTTGCAAAATTCTTTTCATGTTTGAAAGGGTATACTCCAGAGGTGGTCCCATATAAATTTTATTCCTGAGGGATTGATAGTTTCCCCGTAAAACTCTAAACACCTTCCCTCCTAGCCATGTCACAAATAGAAATCGAATCGACAGCTTGACGCCCTGAGTCACACCGCGTTTCGAATCAAACATTGAAGTCGGTTTTCTTTTTAGTATTAAAACGTAATTATCTTGAGCCAAAACGTCCTAATGATGGTGTCAAGGCAAAAGTTGCATTCTGATGCGGTATAGGTATATCGTCTTATAAACTTTTCAGAAGTATGGCGTAAATAAACGACCATCAGCTTCTGCCTATGTTTAGACAGTAAAACTGCTTCACATTCACAGTCGTAAATAATGTGGACACATTTAATACGCACTCGATTCCAACTATTGCCGTCGCATAAGGTTTAGGAGTTCAGAGATGGACCGTAAAATGTAGTACGTGATGAATGTAGGGTAACCATCAATCAGGTGCCTATAGAATCAGTACATTTTTTTTTAATTAACTTAGTGTATAATAATTATTATTAAACCCTAATAATATTACAATTTGGCCAAGTAGGCCAAAGAGCAATTTGTTGAGCACAAAGTTTTATAAAGAAAATATAACTAAGAATGTGTCCAATGGCACTTTTCTTATTGTCTCTAGTTAAGTGGAAGACACTTTGTTCTTATGTGTTCTTAAATACACTTAAGTATCACTTTATTCATTTACACTACACTAACTCAAACCATGTAAGAACAAAATATGAATCTAATTAGTAAGTAAGTAAGTTTGAATGAGTCAGTTTCAATTCATTCTTTGAGTAGACTCGCGTAGGCACCTTTTGGGTAGACTCGCTCCATCGTAAAGTAAAGTAAAAGTAAAAAGTAAAAATTTCATTTATTGACATAAGAATGTACAAAAAAAAAACATTGAATCCATAGGCTCCCGAACTAGTTAAAAAACTGTATTTCAGGAGCCAGTAGGCCAAAGAGCCATCGTAGACCTCATTCTTGCCTCTGTACGTTTTGAGGTCAAGAGCCGACGCATTCAGAATAAAATAACCTTAGTTTAATGATTAATGTATAAAAAATACATTATAATTATTAGCTATCTAAGAATCGTTGAAAACTACCTAAAGATAACTCGATCTCAGCTAGCAGTGACACTACCAGCTAGTCGGCATTACCCTTCTTAATGGTAGTAAAATTAATCATTACTTACAAAGCCATGGTCACAGCAGTCTTCAATCAATAAATGGTCTCAGTATTGTCACCGTTGATTCATTGCTTCCAACTGATTTGATCTTAAAACTGAGTATAAAATGTGTGTGGTCCTATTAAAGAATCTATCTAGTGGTTTATATCACCTTTTCCGTTTATTCGGTTTTCTTAAAAGCAGTGAGAATTAGGTGTGGGATGTGAAAACCGGATAGTATGAGCATACTTATTAAAATTGTATGTAAAAGTAAAAGTAGTCACGGTAGACATTCTCAGAACAAGTCACTCAAAATCATTAAAAGATCAATCAGAAGCGGGTCTAAATATATTTTAGCATTATGACAACAGAGAGAGAGCCGTGTTAGTCAAATGGGGTTGTGCATCGACTTTCAATCCGAAGATAGTGGATTTGAATCCCGGCCGTGCATAAATGGATTTTTCGTTTCGTATTATAGGTATTCGCTTAACGGTGAAGGAAACCCGCAGCTTAGTCAGCTCCACACGTATTGACGTCGTCTTTCCTGTGGGCGGCTGATTAAGCTGAGAGGATGGTTTAGGTGCTGGGCAAGCCTGTTCCATCTCAAACAATGTCCCAGGCACTACATCGTCCCGTTAGCTGTAGGCATGGATTGCCTCCTGACGCTATATAAGTCATCTTATGTAGATGTAGGTGATGTAAAGGCCTAAGTTTTTTTTTTATGAAAAGATTTCGCAAGTAAAACAATCTTAGCCTAATGATGCTTTTAAAAACAACAAGTTGAGTTTGTTTGCTTGTTACAACAACAAACAATAATCATGACCGTATCCCCAAGGCGCGGTAGACATTCTCTCAGATTTATACAGTGTGTAAAAAGACTACTACCGAAAACTGAGGGGTTGCAATCAGACCGCGATTCTAAACATTTTTAGCGAAAAAAAAATTTACTTGGCTACGTCATTTTATGTTATTTTCGGTTATTTACTACTAGGACAACATAATAAGACCATAACTACTTGATAATTTCAGTAATAAAAGAAAAAAACATTTAAAACTCAAAATCCAGCAATCTACGTATAAAAATGCGCCCAGTACATACGCTCGACCAGCTGTGCGAAGTCTGTTTTCTCTGGATATAATGATTTTTTGGAAAATCCTTTTGGATTTGGTTGTGTGTTGGGATGCTGTACCTACCCCTTTCGGCTTCGGTAGACGTCTTTTTACACCCTGTATATTCCAGATCCTTTGAGGATGACTAAGGGGATAGACAAAATGTTCAAATACATGCTTGTGCCCACATTTTGCTGAATGTAGCATTCCTTGTTAGCACAGTATGATTGTAATGGTATAATGTAAATTCTAATTTTACTTAATTTAGGTTAAAATTAACTATAAACTTATAAAACCGAAACAAAAACTCAAAAGAATCAACTCTCACCTACATTGTCCAAACAAACCTTGAATATTCATAAAAGCATTTGACAAATTGACATAAAATTTCACACAAACACACGGTGACATTTTTTAGATAAACATTCGGACTGCGCAGGCGCCGGCTGTATATATTTGGTTAAATTTGAATAATTCTGTTTGTTTAGCTTTTGGAACTTGTGCCTGCTTTAGGGTTAATGTATTACGTTTTTGTTGACAGTGACTCAAAACACTGGTTGATTACAATAGGCCTTTTTCAAAACAATAAAAAGCCGTGTTGGCCGAATGGGGTTGTACCTCAACTTTCAATCCGAAGGTTGTGGGTTCGAATCCCGGCCGTGCATCAATGGATTTTGCGTTTCGTAAAATTTATATGCGCTTTAACACGTGCTCTAAACGGTGAAGGAAAACATCGTGAGGAAACCAGTTAGTGTTCTTATAGGCGGCGATGGGCTTGCAACCTGTCACGTATGGAATACTAACTTCTGCAAGATGTGGGCATGTATCAAATATGTGTTTGGACATGCCTCTGACTACCCCCCTTAGACATCTTCAAAGGATCTGGAATAAGTAAGATCTGAGAGAATGTCTACCGCACGTTGGGGATACAGTCGTGAACCTGTTTACGTTTACGTTTACGTAAAAAATCTTTAAAAAATTGGCTAAAACACTTTCCGAACATCGCATCGATTGTCGATTAGCACAACTGGTAGAGCGCCTCAGATTTGATAGTTTACTCATTTCGTTACGTTTCGTTATCCTCCATACATTTACTTAAATTCTTAGTTTCGTGAACACGCACGGGTACTAATTGATAGTACGCCTATCGATCAAAACCATGACACTTATTGTCAACTAAAAAATTGTATTTAAAAACTCGCGTATTATAAAGTAGTGCAAATGTGTCAACCCCAGTTACACCAAATTTTAAACATTAAAAATTTGCAAGTTAAAGACAAACATTCTCCTACGTGTAAAATTACGTGTTAAATTATTTGAACTCACACGTTTTTATTTTTCAAAGACTGATTATAAGGATAAAAATATATGAAAATAAATAAGAAATATATTATTTAAGTATGCCAGATTCTGAAAGTTTTGTTCATTAACAAATAATTTCGGAGTATCTAAGTATATTTTTATAACGTGGTAGATTTAAGCTGTTATCAGAGCAATGCTTTAATTCGTAAAGCCACTAACTTAGAGTTTCACCAATTTTAATAAGTGCAAGTGAGGCTAAGGGTGACTATACAATGAAAGCAATACATCATCACTTACTAAATGCTGATACCAAACAGCAAGTTTGTGATCGATCGGTTAAATAGCTTTGTATCATTTAAACTGATATATCCGGTAGCAGTTGCAAAGAAATATATTTATTTCCGAAAATAGAATCTCACTCATGTAATAAAGCTGAAAGTGAGTTTGTTTAGATGTTTGTATATTTGTGTAAGGATCAGGCTCAAACGACGAAACAGTTTACAATGAAATTTGGTGAGGTGAAAGGTAGCTCCAGGATAGCATATAGGCTACTTTTTATCCCGAAAAACATTCCTGAAAACCAAAAAAATATGTAAAAGGACAATGGGAATATTGCATAAAAACTTTAGCAGTACTCTGATTTATAAAACATCGTTTTTTTTATTTGTTTAGTTAGCCTATACTGTCCCACTGCTGGGCAAATTTCTCCCCCGTCACCTTCCACACCTCGCGGTCTTCCGCGATGTTCCCCCAATCCTTCCTAAAGGCGTCCAGGTCATCGCGCCAGCGCTTTTTAGGCCTGCCTCGGAGTCGCCTGTCATCCACCGGGATCCAACCAGTCACCACTCCGGCCCTCCTGTCTGGGTGCATGCGGGTGACATGACCTGTCCGTCCACTCCCATTTTAACTTGGCAGCCTTTACGCCATAAAACATCGATTGGATAATTTTATTTGCTAAACATGGAATCATCTTGATGTACCTATCCAGGTTTTATTACTCTCCATACCTAGACAGTAGTTTCATACACCTGGCTCTGACCGGTCAATTATTTCAAATAACGGTAAAGTCAGTAGTTAGCATAAAATACCTAGATATCGTAACATTCTAGAAATCCTGACTCGCAGTAGCCATTACCATCTTCACTCATACATTACACATTTCAAAATATTTCTCGATCTTTGACATTCAAACTATTTTAACATGCAAACTGTATTTAAATCAGTTTATGCCCATCTTACTGTCAAGTAGAGAAACTTTTGTTAACATATTTGTGTAGTAGAACGTTTGGTGTCATAGGTCAACGGTTTTAGGTGACTTTGATAGAACAAATATACATATACCCTTAGATTTTATGGTCTAAACGAATTTGATCTTTATGAGCTTTGAAATAGAACTTTTATTTGAGATTAGAAATGGTACTCATATTGGTTTTTTTGATGGGAAAAGCAAGAGAAATGGAAAGAAGTGTGATCGGTCGCGGTGTATTGTGTGTTCAAAGATACATGCACGAGCAATTTAAGTTGCTCATTGTTGGCAGCATTCACGAATCTTTTGACAAAGCTTAAAAAATTCGTAATTGAGAGAAGTCAAGCCATACTTTGAAAATACAGTTGCAATCTTGTTTCGTTTTACCCGACTGTCAAAGGAAGGGTTATGTTTTTCACGCGTATCTTGTATGTATGTATATATGAATGTAATGCATTAAATTTCTTTGTACCCACGTATCTTCCAAACTAATGGATGGATTTCGACAATTAGGGTATCGTTAGATTCGTCTTAACAACCCAAGTGTTATAGAATTTTTGGACATAAAAAACAAAATGGCGGATCTTAGGAGCGTAATAGAAATACGTTAATAAAAAAATTGCCAATCATATCGAGTGGGGAATATCAAAATGAAGGAAATTAAAAGGTGATTACAAAAATATATATACAAGTCATATGTTTCAACTTAGTTTTGTATAACAAATTGGCAACTAATGCATGCAAATGGTTTTACACATTGCAAAATCTCATTTTTGTTGTCAGTTGTCATTTTTGGCAAGAATGAAAATTTAATATATTTTTGCAGTCGGAGTGCAGTTCTAAATCTTTAATCAAAATGTTTCCCTTTGAAGAATCTAATTCATTGTTCATTTCATTTCATTTATTAATTGCGAAAATGGGTATAATACACTTAACAATGTCAATAATAAATTAAGTTCCTCCAAATTTAACGAACATTATAACAATAAAAAAAAAAGAAATTAAATTATGATAAATACAGTTAACTGAACATACTAAAAAAAGAATACAATGATGAATAACCATTTGTAAAGACACTAAAAAAGAATTAGGATTTATCAATATTGTTGTAGGTAACTAACTACTTACCTTAGTTTTTCGCGATGGTAAACAAAATTAAAATAGTTGCCCGTTTGACTACTTGGATATTACCTTTGAAATATGTGACAAAACAAAGATTATTGGTTATAGAAACTCTAAGCTTGGGTTTTTATGTTTGTTGATTAAGATTAATGTTTTTTATTATGTGTTTTTAGTGACGAATAAATGTCTTGTAGGGCCTTCGCTTATCTTTGTAAGAGAAATGAATGGTGTGAGCTTTGACACGGCTTTTACAAGCTACTCATTTTTGATACGCTCAATGCTACACCAATTTTGATTCATAGAAACTTAGGAAAAGAAGAGTTGGGTACTTATTTTTTTAAATTAGCTAGATCGTGCTAATGATTTTTTTTTCATAATGCCATTTTCTCCTAAGGTAGGCAAAGTCCACAGATTTACACTTGCAACAATCCTTTTAGAGTTCATTCTCTTACATTCCTCATACACGCCCCGTTTTAGGGCAGATTAAAAATATCAATTCACTCACAAACTTAATTTGTAAACTTCAAACTTTGTAATACAAAATGCGACGTACAATTTTATATAGGAAATCCACAATTTCAGCTAAGTTTTATATTCACTGAAGCGTACATCGACAGTCCCACGCAATATCTATAGCTATATACATCTGCAAAGCATATTGCACCCGAGCGCATTGTATGCAAATAGGGGGTACGTGTTCATTTGGTCCAAAATAAATAAAAGGTTTCACCAAATCCCAGCCATTTTGTTTTATATCTGCGAGCTTTTACACGAACTGCCTCAGTTTTGTATGGGTGCCAAAGTCACGCGTATTGTCGTCCTTTTGCTAAATAGAGATATGAGTTTTTAAAAGATTTGTGGAATTTAAACGAAATTGCAGCTTGTAGTGGATGCTGTCTTTTTAACCGACTTCAAAAAAGGAGGAGGTTATATGTTCGGCTGTATGTATGTTTTTTTTCCAAGCAAGTTTTGATTCACATTGAAAATTATACAGAGATAATGTCAGTTTCTATTTATGGATGAAATAAATAAATAATGCTGGACTTTTTCACACAGCATCATCTAGCCCCAAAGTAAGCAGAGCTTGTGTTATGGGTACTAGATGACTGATATACTACTTATATACTTTTTGTTTGTAAATACATACATATTATACATAGAAACACCCAGACCCGAGACAAATATTTGTAGATCATACAAACATTGGTCCCGCCCTAATCATAACATAATTATGAATTGAGCCTAAAGATTTACACTAGACTTTCAATTTGAAGGTTGCGAGTCCAAATCTCGGCCTGACATCAATTAATTGCCGTATTCCACTCTGATCCACTAATCAAATCTATTAAGGGATTAGTTTCCACTTTTTTTTCCACTTTAATCCATTAAGTTAAATTGAAATAAGGCAGCTGCCTTATTATCTTCAGCAATGGTACTTACAATAGAGTCATGTTGATTGTAGGCTTAGACCTCCTGACGCTGCTGACAGTGGCGTAGCTAGGTAGCCAAGGGCCTTGGTACAAAATAAACCGGGGCCCTAACTAAACGGTTTAGGTTTTATCAAGTCAAAATTATGCAGGGTGTGGCAAAATGTAAACGTATTTTGTGTAAAAACTTAAGATTTGATTCGTCATTTTCTGGGTAACTATTTCAAAAATCTAATAATGCAGTTGTTTTTATTTTCAAAATAATCATACCTATACTCATAGTTTCCTAAGAACAAAACCTTCCGAACTCTCGGGACTCAGAGTCCGAGGGCCCCTTGAGCTTGGGGGCCCCGGTGCACTGCACCGCCTAGCCATTCGGTAGCTACGCCACTGGCTGCTGACGCTACTACAAGTACCATTGCTAACCTAACTCAGACCTGAAACAAATAAACATTGCTAGAAATTTTACACACCATATTGCAAATGCAAACATTTGTCCTACTACGGGAATCGAACTCACTTGTCTTATCTGACATGTCCACCAAAGTGGCTAATAAAACTAGTCTATCTGCCTACGATCCGTCACCATACATCGGTAACCGTCATCCGACGTTACGATGGCGGTTTACGATAATAGCTTAGAACTGTTTCCGGTTGACGAACTGTGTGGACAAGCGTGAAAAACGCGCGTTCTTCACGCGCGATAATGCAGTAATAAAACATGCGTCACGCCCAAGACGGCTCAGTAACTGTACCATCTTGACGGCAAAATCTAGTTAAATAGACGGCCTTGCCAATATAAATTATAATTTCCTTTAATGCACCATAACTTGTAATCAGACCTTTAATGCAAAAATAGGTTATATTAGCCACATGCAAGCTAAACACCCTAGCCCATAGCACACAAAGCCATGTCTCCGTTGCCACAATTGACCAGGAGGATTACTATTATTATCACTCACGTATCCGTTGAGCCGGTGTCGAGGCGAGGGAGGTGGATACCCGCTTGTTGTCTGTGAGAATATTGTGCGCCTCGGATGGCTACTCTGAGAGAATGACTTCCGTGCTTTTAAGGTACAACCGTGATGAACTAACCTATCTGAAATAGGTATTAATTCCTTAACATTTTGAAGCCTGATCCGGAATTTTGGTTGGGGAAATTCCAAAAGGCAGGTCTATTTTAGGGCAAAAATTTCGATTCGAAACATACAGTTGCATTTGTTTTTATTTTACGTGTTTTTTTAGGTAAAATCGCGAAAAAACCGCCTGTCTGTACAGTCCTAGCGTTAAACTACTTTCGTAAGCGCCAGGCAATTCGCGAAATGGAATCATAGTCTATTGTATAGCCTTCGATTTAATGGCCTGAATCCGTTATCCGGTTTACGATTTGTTAAACGACGTAAAATTTGAGGTACTTATGTGAGCTAGTGGCCAACTTTAGTACCTAGTTTTTAGACCATAGGCCTTTACAACTATTTATTTCTTTAGCTTTTTGGGCACTTACCTGCGTCAGTGATTTGAACACTTTTTTGTATTCCCAAAAAGCACAAAACACTTATTTTTGGAACGAAGTTCCTTTTCGGACGGTATCGGATGGGGACTAGAAGAAAAAAATCGTTAGATTTTACCGTCTCGACACATGTATATGTCAAATCGTCATCGTGCGAAGTGCGCAGTCGCAAAACAGTCCATAGATTGTTAAATTGTTTGTACGGAAGAGCGTTTCTAGCCAAATGTCAAAGTTGAAACTTCGTTCCAGCCGAGTGTTCCACGACACTATACGTGAGTGTTTTGCATAACCATACTTCCATTACCTATTTATAATATTATAAATGTGAAAGTAACTCCGTCTGTTTGTTACCTTTTCACCCCTAAACTGTTGAACATGGATAAAGGTTGTATCACAGGGAGAAAAAAAGGCTATTTTTTTATCCCGAAAAATGAAATATTCCCGAGGGTCACACCGCGGGAGCGCACCTAGTTTTTTAATTTTATTATGTTTGTCCTGAAAGTACATTTGACCTTAAATTTTTACACCCAGCAGAAGTCACCTTCATGTAAAATTCCTAGAGTACTTGGCTATCTAAATTTTAAATGAAGCTTAAAGCTAAAATGTAATATATTCCAACCCATATCTACCACCAAGCTAAGAATCACACAAAAATGCGTATCGTTTGTCGGCCCGACTTTATGACTTGGAAATATTACGAACTTAAGCGAACTTTTATAGCACACGCTGTATAGATTAGCCCGTGTTACTTTTAAATAGTAATAAGGGAAAATGTACCGTAATCTTACGCGTTAGGAACTATAATACCATTCCCACAGAATTTTCGGTACGTATCATAACAGCTTACAAAGAAATATAATTCAATATTACATTATTGTTATTCAATGTTTTGCAAATTGTCTCTGAAACGTCTGAAATAGACTTCATATTAATAAAATTACTACGTCTGTATAAAACAAATAATTCTAAATGTAAATCGTATCAAAATTAATTTATTACTTCTATTAATAGACAAAAAAATATATTTCTGCATCTAATAGTGGTCCAGCTATACAAAGTTGTCAGTGAAGGTTTCGTTCGTAACAACTGCTATTCTATGACTGCGTATGCGCACGGCATAGATTAGATAAATCGTGCACAGACGTGACAGTGCAACGACTTGGTAGGTATTAAACGAACGAATTTACGCGTGTACGTGGACTATCATAAAAACAAGAGTTTAGCTAGATTTAATCTAGTTTAATAGACTATTCGAATTCTTGTTGCATAAGACACATTAAGTGCTATTTTTAAGGCTCAATAAATAAATAAATAAATAAAATAAATAACGCTGGACTTTTCACACAGCATCATCTAGCCCCAAAGTAAGCAGAGCTTCTAGATGACTGATAAACTACTTATATACTTTTTGTTTGTAAATACATACATATTATACATAGAAACACCCAGACCCGGGACAAATATCTGTAGGTCATACAAATATTTGTCCCGCGGCGGGGATCGAACCCGCAACCTTCTGCGTCGCAAGCGGACCTTCGCCCACTGCGTCACAGAGGTCGTCAAATAAGTAGTTAGTTTTGATGTTGAATTCTAGGTTCACTCCATCAATGATCAAACTGCATGTTGGTCAATGATCAATAAGTATGCGTACAAGTAATTGGTACTTATGCATATTACTATTATGGCTTATTTTTTTTTGTCCAGCATTATTTATACCTAAATTGTTAACTAAGTACTTACCTGGATTTTTATATTTTAGTTAAAAAAAGTTTTAATTTTAAAGCGATGTTCATGCGTGTGCAGCTGCTGCTGCATATGAGCTCACCGGTGCCACAGAATACCAGCGCTGCAGCACCTCTAAGTTGCTGCAGCACACGCTGAGTGGTGTCCATTTTTGTGTATAGTATTAAGTGTTAGTATAGTTCCTAATTGTATTTTATGCTTTATGAAAAACAAAATAAATGTTTTTCTATTATATTCTATTTACCAATTTTTTTTCAGATAAAGATTACCTTGTTGATGTTTTTGGTTAGTGTTAGTGTGTAGGAAAGGAAACTCGTCTCTTCTTCTAGGAGACTCATCATCTCCCTGACCTTATTCCACGCTCGGGGGTCGGCACATGTCTTCTTCTTCTACTCACTCCTATCACTTATCAACTGTGCATCCACTCCTTTTACATTCATATCATCTCTCACACAATCCAACCACTTCTTCTTCGGCCTTTCTCTTGCGTACCCAGCCACACACTATACTTTCACCACACAGAAATAGTGACACAATAATGTCTTAAATATGTACAGTCTCATCTGTCCGCTTTTCAGCAAATCGCATATCTTTTTGCGAATAGTGCAAGAACCGAGGCAAATAGTTTACGTCGTAAATTTACACAAAAACGTTACAAAGCTTCAAGTTGCCTTTGTCGAGTCGACTTTACGGATCAGTTTAAATTGTAAATGTGAAGCTAGCTTGCTTTTGGATTTGCTTGCATTTTAAACGACTGTCATCATCATCATTAACCTTTTTCATCTATTTAATGATTTTAGGTGGCGTTATTCAGGACACTACAGTTGGGATCTTAATATTTTTGTTTATGACTGAAAAGACTTAGACGACCGAGATCTAGTTACAGCTAGTACTAGTCTGCCCCCACCAACTGCCCCCACGCGGTGGCAGACGGTAACACTTATCCACCCCAGCGGGGGTGGTTAGCCCATAATAATTCCCGTCTGCCACCGCGGCTCTAGACGCAGTGGCAGTGACTAAAATCGTTTTTAATAGCCGACTTCAAAAAAAGGAGGAGGTTCTATGTTCAGCTGTATGAATTTTTAGGGATACTCCTGAAGTGGTCCCATATAATGTCTTATATCTGAGGGATTGATACTTTCCCCGTAAAACTCAAAAACCTGATCAGCACTTGACGCCCTGAGTCACACCGCGCTTAAGTCTTTTTAGTTTAAAAAAAAAATACAAGCAAGAATGATGTTTTTTTTAATACTACGGAAGATATTTTGTTATTATGGTTCAATTATCTGGATTTCAACAAGAGCTTAGTAAATAGATAAAATGCAAAAAGTGATTGCTGTGTATTTATTTAAGTAGACATTTGGTATCATAACTGGATAAGTCTTGGTCTCCGCAAGGTCAGTCACCAGGCTGAAGAGCCTTGTGACTAAATGCAGAGGTTTTATAAAGCACGTCATGTACCGCTACTTTCAATAAACATACGCACTTAGTTTTAAACTAGTTTCTAAAAATAAAGTCACTCAAAAATAAATACCGTCAGAAAGCGTCCGCTATTGACAGGATAATGACAAGTTAATAAAGTCTAGTTATAACAAATTGGTGTTTTAATTGGAAAGTTGCTTGCAACCAGACATGATCTTGATCGTATATGCAAAATGTTGGCATATACTAAAAGTAAGGACAAAACTCTGACAATCTTCGATGACTGATTTAAGTGCGGATTATAAAGACTACTATCGAGAATCGAGAAAAAATAAGATCTACTATGAGTATAATTATTATTATTATTATATCAGCCATTTGTGTCCCACTGCTGGGCAAAGGCCTCCCCCCACTCCCTCCAGACATCTCGGTCCCCAGCAACATCCCTCCAGTCCGTCAGAAACTGGTCGAGCTCATCCCGCCATCTCCGTTTTGGTCTGCCGCGTCGCCTTCTCGCTGGGTCGGGGCGCCACTCGGTGGCTACCTTCGCCCACAATGAGTATAATAGATCTTATTTTTTCATGAGTATGAGAGCATTCTGTTATCATGACCATGACAAGTGTGAAAATTTGTTAGTGTTTGAAATGTATAAAACAGAAGACCTTTTAAATGAAGTGTAAAGATGCATTTGCACGATGCAATTTTTCGTACGATTTGCCCCGCCCATTAAACGTGCCAACGAGTGTCGCGGTAACTATGACAAATCGCATACGATGAGCGTTTACACGTGAAAAATTGCCGTGCGATACGATATCGTATGAGCTCAAAGCGCATCGTGTAAATGCACCTTAACTTAGAATTGTGTAGATTGTGACACTGGAATAACTTATAAAAAATTTGCAAGCAAGTTACGGGTGGAAAATGGTAACTTTTTTTACATAGCGTTCACTAAGCTACAAGAACTTTGCCTGCCCATTGTACATGCATAAGCGGAGCGTGTAGCGTATCGTCACGCCTTTTACCGTCACCACACACTCAGTGACATGCCTCAATATTTGCGCTGCACTGACAGATTCTGTGTTATCTCGCCCTTTTTGACACCGCTCTCTCTTTGACTATGTTTGTGGGAACTTATTTGGGTAAATAATGAGACAAAACTAGTTTAAAAAACAATCGGGTCAGTTGTATTAGAGCGGGATAGCGCTACTTTGAAAGTAGTTAAAACGAGAGGGATGAAAACTGCGGCGGTATGACGATTTCTTGCAGTGATTTATAGCTTGGTTTTATGTACAAAATCGAGCACTGGTGGTCTAGTGGTAATGGCCCCGCATTCCGATCGTAAAGTCGTAGGTTCAATCGGGTCAAGCACCAATGAGTTATTCTGCCGAAAAATGTATGTGCACTATGCCAGTACTCTCAAACGGTGAAGGAAAACATCGTGAGGAAACCGGCATGTCGTAGAGCCTACAAAGTTCGAAAACATGTGTCAAGTGCACGAAAGGAGCCTCTTAGAGGCGCACTTATAATACTTTCACCACACAACCACCAAGAAGATTTACAAAAAAACAAATTGATGAATGATCGGAATACGAATCCATGAGGTTTGGATTACAAGTCAATGACCTCAACGTATACCAGTACCTTTTAGGAACGAAGTTCCTTTTCGGACAGTATCGAGTATGGGGGCGAGAAGAAAAAATGCGTTAGATTTTATCGTCACGACACATACATAGGTCAAAACGTCACAGTGCGAAGAGCGCAGTCGCGAAACAGTCCATAGATTGTAACATCTGAAGTTTCTAGGATGTTAATAAATAATTTAATTTACAAATGCCAAATGTCAAGGTGGAAACTTCACTCCAACCGAGTTTTCCACGAAGGTTCCACGACACTCGCGTGCTTTTTTTTATTTTAGGATATTATACATTGGCCCAACCAGCCTTAAACTAAGCAAATCGTGTACTATGGAAACCACATTTAATTGCATTTTCCATCCAATACCCATTTTTGTTTTGTTCCTTTCTTCATCATCATAATGCGCAGCCGGTTCATCCCATAGCTGGGCAAAGGCCTCTCTTCGTTTACACCAAACTCCGATATCCTGCACCAGTTTAATACCATCAGCCATTTTAAATTGCTTCAGTAAGAATGAGTAATTTATCCAATACCCATTTTTGTTTTGTTCCTTTCTTCATCATCATAATGCGCAGCCGGTTCATCCCACAGCCGGGCAAAGGCCTCTCTTCGTTTACACCAAACTAGTCCCGCACCAGTTTAATCCCATCAGCCATTTTAAATTGCTTTAGTAAGAATCAGTAATCTATGCCTTAGTAAACAGTGTATGCTTCAGGCTCCGTTCATGCTCCATTGAGATTATAAATCCATACTGAGTCAACAGCCACCGTACTTAGCACTGCACACACACCTGTTTGTTCTGTCCTAACTTATGCGGGTGAATCATTTAAACCAGGTTTTACTATGGTTTCTTTTATGTCTTAAAATACTTATAAGTGGCTGTAACACAAGGAGAGTTTCTCGCATGTGAGCTGTGATTTCTTTTAGGCAACCATATTATTGCCTAGACTATATTATCGACCACGGGGCAGACCACCAGCCCGTTGGTCAGACGACATAGTCGGCGTGGTTGGACGACAATGGATGAAAATAGCACGGAACCGATAGGTGTGGCGGGTTAGAGAGGAGGCCTACACGCCCAGCAGTAGGTATTAATAGGTTCTTGATGATGATGATGCTGATGATGATTATTGCCTAGAAGAAATCGCCGCTCGCGTGCGAGAAACTCTCCTTGTGTGGATCACCTTAAAGAATGCTATGTTTGTTGCCCTACTGGTTCTTCATGGTATTAGTCGCAAAGCAACAGGCAATGTTTTAAGACTATTCTAAGTGATCCTAGTGGTCCTATTGAATAATTAAAAACATTTTTACTATGCATTTGGTTTCATATAAAAATTCTAAATGTTTTCGCTATTTACACTGCATTCGATTTATACAAAAGTTCTGTTTATGCCATTCGGCGCTGCAAAATCAGTTTTGTCACACGAACTAAAACGAATCATTATTTAACCGATTCGAAATATTCAACAATTCGAAATATTAAAACACTATCAGAATCATCTAAGGGGCGTGTACACATGTCCAATTTCGATAGTATTAAACAAATATCCAGCTCCGAATGTTATAATATAATTTATTGAGTTTATTCGATAGTTATCTCGATTTGAGATCGACGCCCAAGCAAGAGAGACGATCCTGGGTAGAGTAGTGGTGTTTCAGAGAATTCAGAGAAAAATAATGATAACATTCAATCTTATTATTATTTTTTCTCTAAGATTATTTTTTATTAAGGATGTAATCTACACTGAGTTTTAAGTAATTTAAAATACTAGTATTCTTTTACAAACTCAACTAGCGCCACTAGGCACTGGTTTAGTTGCTTAGTAGCTTAGTTTTAAAGCACTGGCTTTAAAACTAAGAAAAATAATACTTGAAAAATCCATCATGAAAATAATACTTGAAAATAATACTTTTTTTTTGAATATAATACATAGAATAATACTTGAAAAATCTACTAGCAACGTAATTTACGTGGTTATCACGGCTTTTATATTTTAATGACGCTAATAAAATAATATGATTCCTTATAATAAAATCATATATATTTTTAATAAAAAAGATAGCAGAGACGATTTGAGAGCTATAAGAGTAACACTTAGCTGTTATCTACATTCAAATATAAAAAAATCAATAAATAGTTTTGCTATTCTCAAAACAATTATAACTAGCAATCTCTATTCATTAATTACTCTACATTCTCTTTAAAAGAAACAAAATAGTTAGCTACATGTGAACTGAACTCGCTCGGAATGTATTTCGTATCGCACCAAAAGAAATTAATAATTAAATACGCTAATTTATGATCAGACGCTGTCTCTACCTGTTTCCTAAGACACTTTTACACTTGATATTTACAATAATATACCTACTTTTATTCATCATCATCAATGGCAGTCCACTGCTGGACATAGGCCTTCCCTAGTGCGGGCCATTGCGCCCTGTCCTCAGCTCGACGCATCCATAAAAAAGCTACGCAGAGTATGAAAAGTGCACAAGGTATGAAAAATGTTAAATGTACAAACTTCGTTCTAACCGAGTGTTCCACGACACTCACGTAATTTTTTCAATGAAATTTCTTCAGCTCGTTGATGGGACGATATTGTCAGTGTAGTTGGTATCTCAAAAACTTCAATTTGATTAAATTAACTCGGTAAAGTCAGTTAGTAAAATGTGTAACTAACCCTTTTAAAATATTTATAGAATCTTGAACTCCCAAATCATTTGAGAAAATACGAGCTTTGAGGATACAGTCATAATTGTTTTTCTTTTTTTTCTGTAAGCACCTTTACATTTACCTGCCCGAATAATACACATTTTTTAATAATTATTACTTGGATTACATTACATTATAACTTTAAATGTGCTTGTTTTAGCTACGGGGATCTTCGGGTTTGACTTCTCCAATGAATATTTGTAATGTTCCCAGTAAAAACGTTTATTTTAAAATTTGAATATAAATTATAACAATCGTGTTTCATAGAAAGCAGATGATAAAGTGATGATGTAATGACAGCACCCGCTCTGACATCTCTGACATTCCAGACCGAAACGTCAAAATTGATGGAAGACGTCAAAGCGCTGTTTCTCCTCAGCCGCGTAGAGATGGCGCTTACAGTTGCGTCGACATACCGCCCGCCTTGGAAGCACCGCTTCCAATGAAAGAAGTATCTTGTTTCACGTTTCCTCGCTGTGCAGGCTCCAGGGGTAGAGGGCATATTTTTGAGAATGCCCTCCGTATGGTCCCGGTTGCAGTACGAATCTCGGCAACGCGTGAAACACCATCCGTGCCAGGGAATGTCTTCATGACACGTCCCAGCCGCCATTTCAGAGGTGGCAGGTTGTCCTCCTTGATCAGGACTAGGCTCTCGAGCTTGATGTCATTTTGATGTGACTTCCATTTCGTCCTTTGTTGCAATTCTGAAACATATTCCCTTGACCATCGCTGCCAAAAATGTTGACGCAGCTGCTCGATGCGATGATAACGGCTCAGTCGGGACATTGGGACATCAGTGAGGTCATCGTGTGCAGGAGCAGTCAACGGCCGGCCAATAAGGAAATGACCAGGAGTCAATGGATTATAGTCATCAGGATCTGTGGACAGAGGGGACATGGGGCGGGAATTGAGGACGGATTCAATTTGTGCTAAAACCGTGCTCAATTCCTCATAAGTAAGATTCGCGTTACCTACTACACGTCGTAAATGATATTTACATGACCTTATCCCACTTTCCCACAGACCTCCAAAATGGGGTGAATATGGAGGAATAAAGTTAAATTTAATTCCATTATTAGTAGCATAATCAATTATTTGTTGTGAATTTGTATTTAAAATCGTATAGAACTCCTTTTCAGCTCCAACAAAGTTTTTACCATTGTCAGAATAAATAGATTCAGGTTTACCTCTTCTACCAATGAAACGTTTCAAAGCCAATATAAAGTCTTCAGTGGATAAACTGGAAACAAGTTCCAAATGAACAGCGCGAGTAAGGAAACAAACGAACAGACATATGTACGATTTTGTCAGACGTGCTCCTCTTCCCTTTTTATTTAAAATATAAAACGGGCCTCCCAAATCCATACCTGTTCGAACAAACGGAAATCCAGAATCCAATCTTTCGGCTGGCAGATTGCCCATAATTGGCTTTAAAGTTTTACCCTTTATCCGCGCGCAAGTAACACATTCACGCACTATTTTACGAACTAAATTTCTAGCGCTCAGTGGCCACCAGCATTCACGCAATGTAGACAAAAGTAGTTGAGGGCCACAGTGAAGCAAACGTTTATGTTCGCTCCGCACTATAAGCGTTGTTAAATGATGTTTACTACACAACAATATTGGGTGTTTCTTTTCATAGCTAAAATCAGACGAGTTTGATAATCTACCACCGACTCTAATTAGCTTATCTTGATCGAGAAGTATATTTAGACCGGAAATGCAATTTGTATATTTACTATTCGTGTTAATTTGAATATTATTCAAAAGTTTACTGTACACGTCAGGAAAAGATTGCGCCTGCGCCAGTCTAACGAGCGTCACTTGCGAAGCGCTCAGCTCCACTGCAGATAAGGGACCGGTTTCTTGTTTTGATCGCCTCGGGCGCAACCTTGAAATGAAACGTAATACATAAGCAACTATACGCTTGAGTTTAGTGAATGAGGAATATTTATCAAATTGAATTACGTCGTTGGAACAAGTACTGGTTAAATTGATTGATTGTGATTTTAATTCGGGTAAATTATTGAGATTAATTGATTCATTACGAAGTTCATTATTTGAAAAATCACGAATATTTTCTTGTAAATAAGATGGTCCGTTCCACCATAAATTACTGTCGATTAATGAATCGAGAGGTAGACCTCTGGACAACAGATCGGCTGGGTTATTTGTGCCACTAACATGTAACCATTCCGCGTCGTTAGTAAGTTCATTAATTTCAGCTACTCGATTTTGAACGAAAGTTTTTAATAAATGTGGAGACATACGCAGCCATCCCATGACGATCGTCGAGTCAGTCCAGAAAAATACGCGATTAAATTTCAATCGTAATGAATCCATTATCTTTTTATAAAGTCTCGCTCCTACCAGCGCACCGCACAATTCCAACCTAGGTATACTAAGAGATTTAAGTGGTGCTACTTTACTTTTCGCGCACAACAGCCTAACAGTGACCGTAGATATATCATTGTAGGATCGTATATATGCACAACTACCGTACGCGTTTTGTGATGCGTCGGTGAAAATATGAAGTTCTTTGTGTTGAACGTTTTTGCCTATAACATGACGAGGAATGCGTATTTTTTGCAAACAACCTAAAGAATCAATAAAGCTATTCCAAGTCACCGCTAGATCTTGCGACACAGGTGAATCCCATCCCATTTTGTCAAGCCATAATTTTTGTATTAATATCTTTGCAATTATAACTGAGGGTGAGAGTAGACCTAATGGGTCATAAATCTGCGAAATGATTGACAACATAACTCGTTTAGTTAGTTTCGTAGTACTACCGCTAATGCAATCTATTTTTGTGGTGAAGTATAATTCGTCACAATCGCTCTGCCAACCTATCCCTAGCGTTTTATTTTGCGTATGTTCGCCGTTAAATGTATGAACAGAAGCAGCTTTTGTGACGTCCGCGTTGAACGTCCATTTACGAAGCGGAAAGCATCCTGACTGTAAGACTTGAGATGTCTTTTCGCATATAGCTAGTAGCTCCTGATAATCATCATGCCCGGTACACAAATCATCAACGAAAAAATCCTGTTTAATTATTCTGGCTATGACGTCATCTTCGCACTCCAACGCTAACTGTCGTATACAGCGCATACTTAGGTATGGGGCTGATGCTGTTCCGTACGTTACAGTGTTAAGCTGATATATGTCTAAAGGATCTACAGGTTTTTCGCGCCATAGTACAAGTTGCAACGGTCGCTGATCTGGTTGAATTAAAATCTGCCTGAACATTTTTTCTACATCAGCACAAGCCACGTACTTGTACTGTCTAAACCTCAACAGAATAGAAAAGATGTCATTTTGCAGTGCTGGACCCGGACACTGAATATCATTAAGTGATTTATTAGAGGTTGTCACAGCACTGGCATCAAAAACAACGCGTAACTTCGTAGTGGAACTATTTTCCCTAAACACACCATGATGTGGAAGAAAATAATTAGGTTCATTTACTTTGTCAATCCGACTCATATGGCCTAAGGCCAAGTACTCATTCATAAAGTCAGAGTACATACGTTTATAGTCTGGCAGACGTTCTAGTTTACGTTCCAAAGAAAGAAACCTATTTTTTGCTGAATTGTATGAATCACCCAAAACATCAGGTGATTCTTTTAGCGGGATGCGAACAGAAAATCTACCCTCCAACTCGCGTTTAGTTGTAGAAGTAAATATATCCTCACAAAATTGCTCGTCTTTCGTTAGAATGTTATCTACCTGAGGGACATTCTCTATCTCCCAAAAACGTTTAAGTTGATCGTCTAACCCTAAGGTTTGATTAAAATTGCAGTGAATATGATGACCGTTGCCATCAAAATTCTTTTGTGAGTTTATAGGACCCGAAAGCAACCATCCTAACTTCGAATTTTGAAGAAATGGTCCGTTTACCAATCGGATTCTATTACCGTCTAGTAATTCCCAGAACAAGTCCGCGCCTATCAATAAATCGATTTCCGAAGGAATATTGAAGGTAGGATCTGCTAGGTTTACATTATCCGGAATACGTATATGTTCGGTATCTATGTATGTCGTGGGTAAACTGGATGTTATACGCTGCAAGACAAAACATTTAACCTTTGAAGAATAATCGTTTAATTTAGAACGCATAAGTAATTCGCATGAATGATTTGTTTGTGTCACTGATTGTGCAACACCTGAAATTCGTATAGTGGACTGTATCAATGGCGCATTGATTCGTTTTTGTAACTTATCCGAAATGAAACAGTGTTGACTACCACTGTCCAACAGCGCTCGGGCTGTATGAAAACGTTTAGTATAATTATCGGCTACTTCTACTAACGCCGTACTTAATAACACCGGCTGTAATGTGCCGGCACATTCATCTACACTACCATGATAGGTACCTATAGATACGGAATACAACGCGGCCGATAATGACTCAGCCTGAGACGTGCTCCGATCAGCTGACGGCTCATCAGTGTTACCTGACGCTAGGTGAAGCAAAGAGTTATGTTTTTGTTGACATTGTTTACACGGACCGAAAATGCAATCGGCAAGTGAATGACCGAAACGTAAACAATTTCTACATAACTGTTTCTCGTCTACGATTTTGATTCTATCTTGAATAGACAGATTTAAAAATTTAAAACACGCATAAATTGCATGTGCACCGTTACAAAGATAACACTTATCGACTTTATTTCTAGGTATATGTTTAGCTACAGAACTACTAGTCGACGCGTAGCAGTGTGCGGCGTTGCGCTTTTGTGAAGTACCTTTTGATTCAGTAGCAATTGCAGATGAATATTGCGATTTATTTTGTGGCTTATTTTGATTTGAACTAATTGAATCTAACATGTCTGCCCTTTTCTTAAGAAATGAAAGAATATCGTCTAATTTTAACTTTCTCTCAGAATCAGAATGAATAGTTCCCTTTTCGATCTCCCACTCACGCTCAGTAGTAGAATCGAGCTTTGATTGAACTAGATAGATAATCAATGTATCCCATGATTGGGTCGGTTCGCCTAGTGATGTAAGTGAGCGAATATTTCGCAAAACGGTATCTATTAGCTTCCTAATTTGTGAAGATGATTCCTGTTTTAATAACGTAATATTAAACAATGCCTTTATATGATTCTGTACCAAAAGCCTAGTATTGTGAAACCTATTCTCCAATAACTCCCATGCATGAGTATAGTTCTCAGGCGTAAATTCAAAAGAACTAATTACCTCTAAAGCTGTACCTGTCAACGAGGAACGCAAGTAATGGAATTTCTGAATTTCGTCTATATCTGAACAGTTATGGATCATTGTTACATACGCATGTTTGAACTCGAGCCAATCATCAAACTTTCCACTGAAAGTTGGAAGCTTGATTTTAGGTAAAGAACGAAAACTGTTGGATTTTGAGTTATTTGAACCTTTATTTTCAGTTTCTTCACTTTCGACTAAATCTTGAGCAATTGCTAATACAGAAAAATATAAGTTTTCATATGACTCGACGTATTCATTGTTAGAATCAATATCTGAATCTGAACTCACTAATTCAATTTTAGTTTGAATTTCGTTAAATGTTTTAAAATGATCTTGTGCTGCCTGTAACCTAAACTTTATTTCTCTAACTTGTAGTGGTCGATGCGATGTTTTAGCTACGGGGATCTTCGGGTTTGCCTTCTCCAATGAATATTTTCTTGTAAATAAGATGGTCCGTTCCACCATAAATTACTGTCGATTAATGAATCGAGAGGTAGACCTCTGGACAACAGATCGGCTGGGTTATTTGTGCCACTAATATGTAACCATTCCGCGTCATTAGTAAGTTCATTAATTTCAGCTACTCGATTTTGAACGAAAGTTTTTAATAAATGTGGAGACATACGTAGCCATCCCATGACGATCGTCGAGTCAGTCCAGAAAAATACGCGATTAAAATTTAATCGTAATGAATCCATTATCTTTTTGTAAAGTCTCGCTCCTACCAGCGCACCGCACAATTCCAACCTAGGTATACTAATAGATTTCAGCGGTGCTACTTTACTTTTCGCGCACAACAGCCTAACAGTGACCGTAGATATATCATTGTAGGATCGTATATACGCACAACTACCGTACGCGTTTTGTGATGCGTCGGTGAAAATATGAAGTTCTTTGTGTTGAACTTTATTGCCTATAACATGACGAGGAATGCGTATTTTTTGCAAACAACCTAAAGAATCAATAAAGCTGTTCCAAGTCACCGTTAGATCTTGCGACACAGGTGAATCCCATCCCATTTTGTCAAGCCATAATTTTTGTATTAATATCTTTGCAATTATAACTGAGGGTGAGAGTAGACCTAATGGGTCATAAATCTGCGAAATGATTGACAACATTACTCGTTTAGTTAGTTTCGTAGTACTTCCGCTAATGCAATCTATTTTTGTGGTGAAGTATAATTCGTCACAATCGCTCTGCCAACCTATCCCTAGCGTTTTATTTTGCGTATGTTCCCCGTTAAATGTATGAACAGAAGCAGCTTTTGTGACGTCCGCGTTGAACGTCCATTTACGAAGCGGAAAGCATCCTGACTGTAAGACTTGAGATGTCTTTTCGCATATAGCTAGTAGCTCCTGATAATCATCATGCCCGGTACACAAATCATCAACGAAAAAATCCTGTTTAATTATTCTGGCTATGACGTCATCTTCGCACTCCAACGCTAACTGTCGTATACAGCGCATACTTAGGTATGGGGCTGATGCTGCTCCGTACGTTACAGTGTTAAGCTGATATATGTCTAAAGGATCTACAGGTTTTTCGCGCCATAGTACAAGTTGCAACGGTCGCTGATCTGGTTGAATTAAAATCTGCCTGAACATTTTTTCTACATCAGCACAAGCCACGTACTTGTACTGTCTAAACCTCAACAGAATAGAAAAGATGTCATTTTGCAGTGCTGGACCCGGACACTGAATATCATTAAGTGATTTATTAGAGGTTGTCACAGCACTGGCATCAAAAACAACGCGTAACTTCGTGGTGGAACTGTTTTCCCTAAACACACCATGATGTGGAAGAAAATAATTAGGTTCATTTACTTTGTCAATCCGACTCATATGGCCTAAGGCCAAGTACTCATTCATAAAGTCAGAGTACATACGTTTATAGTCTGGCAGACGTTCTAGTTTACGTTCCAAAGAAAGAAACCTATTTTTTGCTGAATTGTATGAATCACCCAAAACATCAGGTGATTCTTTTAGCGGGATGCGAACAGAAAATCTACCCTCCGACTCGCGTTTAGTTGTAGAAGTAAATATATCCTCACAAAATTGCTCGTCTTTCGTTAGAATGTTATCTACCTGAGGGACATTCTCTATCTCCCAAAAACGTTTAAGTTGATCGTCTAACCCTAAGGTTTGATTAAAATTGCAGTGAATATGATGACCGTTGCCATCAAAATTCTTTTGTGAGTTTATAGGACCCGAAAGCAACCATCCTAACTTCGAATTTTGAAGAAATGGTCCGTTTACCAATCGGATTCTATTACCGTCTAGTAATTCCCAGAACAAGTCCGCGCCTATCAATAAATCGATTTCCGAAGGAATATTGAAGGTAGGATCTGCTAGGTTTACATTATCCGGAATACGTATATGTTCGGTATCTATGTATGTCGTGGGTAAACTGGATGTTATACGCTGCAAGACAAAACATTTAACCTTTGAAGAATAATCGTTTAATTTAGAACGCATAAGTAATTCGCATGAATGATTTGTTTGTGTCACTGATTGTGCAACACCTGAAATTCGTATAGTGGACTGTATCAATGGCGCATTGATTCGTTTTTGTAACTTATCCGAAATGAAACAGTGTTGACTACCACTGTCCAACAGCGCTCGGGCTGTATGAAAACGTTTAGTATAATTATCGGCTACTTCTACTAACGCCGTACTTAATAACACCGGCTGTAATGTGCCGGCACATTCATCTACACTACCATGATAGGTACCTATAGATACGGAATGCAACGCGGCCGATAATGACTCAGCCTGAGACGTACTCCGATCAGCTGACGGCTCATCAGTGTTACCTGACGCTAGGTGAAGCAAAGAGTTATGTTTTTGTTGACATTGTTTACACGGACCGAAAATGCAATCGGCAAGTGAATGACCGAAACGTAAACAATTTCTACATAACTGTTTCTCGTCTACGATTTTGATTCTATCTTGAATAGACAGATTTAAAAATTTAAAACACGCATAAATTGCATGTGCACCGTTACAAAGATAACACTTATCGACTTTATTTCTAGTTATATGTTTAGCTACAGAACTACTAGTCGACGCGTAGCAGTGTGCGGCGTTGCGCTTTTGTGAAGTACCTTTTGATTCAGTAGAAATTGCAGATGAATATTGCGATTTATTTTGTGGCTTATTTTGATTTGAACTAATTGAATCTAACATGTCTGCCCTTTTCTTAAGAAATGAAAGAATATCGTCTAATTTTAACTTTCTCTCAGAATCAGAATGAATAGTTCCCTTTTCGATCTCCCACTCACGCTCAGTAGTAGAATCGAGCTTTGATTGAACTAGATAGATAATCAATGTATCCCATGATTGGGTCGGTTCGCCTAGTGATGTAAGTGAGCGAATATTTCGCAAAACGGTATCTATTAGCTTCCTAATTTGTGAAGATGATTCCTGTTTTAATAACGTAATATTAAACAATGCCTTTATATGATTCTGTACCAAAAGCCTAGTATTGTGAAACCTATTCTCCAATAACTCCCATGCATGAGTATAGTTCTCAGGCGTAAATTCAAAAGAACTAATTACCTCTAAAGCTGTACCTGTCAACGAGGAACGCAAGTAATGGAATTTCTGAATTTCGTCTATATCTGAACAGTTATGGATCATTGTTACATACGCATGTTTGAACTCGAGCCAATCATCAAACTTTCCACTGAAAGTTGGAAGCTTGATTTTAGGTAAAGAACGAAAACTGTTGGATTTTGAGTTATTTGAACCTTTATTTTCAGTTTCTTCACTTTCGACTAAATCTTGAGCAATTGCTAATACAGAAAAATATAAGTTTTCATATGACTCGACGTATTCATTGTTAGAATCAATATCTGAATCTGAACTCACTAATTCAATTTTAGTTTGAATTTCGTTAAATGTTTTAAAATGATCTTGTGCTGCCTGTAACCTAAACTTTATTTCTCTAACTTGTAGTTTAGAAGGACAGGAATCTTGAAAAGAGTCCAGATATTTTTGAAACTGTGTTAATCTACCTTTCAAATTGCCACGCTTCCGCCTCAGAACAGTCAACTCATCATCATCGGCGAGCTTTTTACTAGGGGAAACTTGCGGAGTTCTTGAAGGAACGCCTAATTTATCTTCAACACCCATTCCAAAAGGCCTATGTCAAAGAATAAGATAAGGTACTCACGGTTTTGATGCACTGGTAATTGTAACGGTCACTACGCGATAATGAACTGATTTCTTTCTGAAAGTAATGAAAACGACACGATTTTAGCACAAATGATAACCAGGATAGGAGTAGACAGGATCGAAGACCTGACCGTTAACTGAAGTGCTGGTTGCGGGCTGCCTTTGTATGTCTTGAATTCTTGATGACTTGCAATAACGGACATCAATGGATTCTTCTCCCAGCATAAGCAGCAAATCCGGGTCGTAGGGCCAATGTTTTAGCTACGGGGATCTTCGGGTTTGACTTCTCCAATGAATATTTGTAATGTTCCCAGTAAAAACGTTTATTTTAAAATTTGAATATAAATTATAACAATCGTGTTTCATAGAAAGCAGATGATAAAGTGAATGTGTTACTTGCGCGCGGATAAAGGGTAAAACTTTAAAGCCAATTATGGGCAATCTGCCAGCCGAAAGATTGGATTCTGGATTTCCGTTTGTTCGAACAGGTATGGATTTGGGAGGCCCGTTTTATATTTTAAATAAAAAGGGAAGAGGAGCACGTCTGACAAAATCGTACATATGTCTGTTCGTTTGTTTCCTTACTCGCGCTGTTCATTTGGAACTTGTTTCCAGTTTATCCACTGAAGACTTTATATTGGCTTTGAAACGTTTCATTGGTAGAAGAGGTAAACCTGAATCTATTTATTCTGACAATGGTAAAAACTTTGTTGGAGCTGAAAAGGAGTTCTATACGATTTTAAATACAAATTCACAACAAATAATTGATTATGCTACTAATAATGGAATTAAATTTAACTTTATTCCGCCATATTCACCCCATTTTGGAGGTCTGTGGGAAAGTGGGATAAGGTCATGTAAATATCATTTACGACGTGTAGTAGGTAACGCGAATCTTACTTATGAGGAATTGAGCACGGTTTTAGCACAAATTGAATCCGTCCTCAATTCCCGCCCCATGTCCCCTCTGTCCACAGATCCTGATGACTATAATCCATTGACTCCTGGTCATTTCCTTATTGGCCGGCCGTTGACTGCTCCTGCACACGATGACCTCACTGATGTCCCAATGTCCCGACTGAGCCGTTATCATCGCATCGACCAATCCAAATGACCATCGCTGCCAAAAATGTTGACGCAGCTGCTCGATGCGATGATAACGGCTCAGTCGGGACATTGGGACATCAGTGAGGTCATCGTGTGCAGGAGCAGTCAACGGCCGGCCAATAAGGAAATGACCAGGAGTCAATGGATTATAGTCATCAGGATCTGTGGACAGAGGACGAAATGGAAGTCACATCAAAATGACATCAAGCTCGAGAGCCTAGTCCTGATCAAGGAGGACAACCTGCCACCTCTGAAATGGCGGCTGGGACGTGTCATGAAGACATTCCCTGGCACGGATGGTGTTTCACGCGTTGCCGAGATTCGTACTGCAACCGGGACCATACGGAGGGCATTCTCAAAAATATGCCCTCTACCCCTGGAGCCTGCACAGCGAGGAAACGTGAAACAAGATACTTCTTTCATTGGAAGCGGTGCTTCCAAGGCGGGCGGTATGTCGACGCAACTGTAAGCGCCATCTAAGATAAGGTACTCACGGTTTTGATGCACTGGTAATTGTAACGGTCACTACGCGATGATGAACTGATTTCTTTCTGAAAGTAATGAAAACGACACGATTTTAGCACAAATGATAACCAGGATAGGAGTAGACAGGATCGAAGACCTGACCGTTAACTGAAGTGCTGGTTGCGGGCTGCCTTTGTATGTCTTGAATTCTTGATGACTTGCAATAACGGACATCAATGGATTCTTCTCCCAGCATAAGCAGCAAATCCGGGTCGTAGGGCCAATGTTTTAGCTACGGGGATCTTCGGGTTTGACTTCTCCAATGAATATTTGTAATGTTCCCAGTAAAAACGTTTATTTTAAAATTTGAATATAAATTATAACAATCGTGTTTCATAGAAAGCAGATGATAAAGTGATGATGTAATGACAGCACCCGCTCTGACATCTCTGACATTCCAGACCGAAACGTCAAAATTGATGGAAGACGTCAAAGCGCTGTTTCTCCTCAGCCGCGTAGAGATGGCGCTTACAGTTGCGTCGACAGTGCTTGGTATCTAAAGGTTGCCTGGCAGAGATCGCTGTCAACGATAAGGCCGCCCATTGTAATACCTTTATATAGAAGTAATTTCTTTTTATTTTATTGTACTTCTTGTGGGTATGTTACAATTAAAGATAATACCTATTCTATTCTATTTTTGGTACTATTGTTCTTTTTTATTGTGCTGTTTGTCTTTATTAAAAGTAGTCAGCGTTCAAGGCTGAGATGACTAATGGAAGTTTAAAGATTAGAAGGTTGGGTGGGCCGAAGACAGTCGAAGACGACGCGTAGACCCAGGAAAAGGTGGCAAGACGATCTGGATGCATTCGTGCTGAATGGCAAGTGGATTATAAGCGCAGGGAGTGGAAGACAAGGGTGGTCGCTGACCTATCCACGCCGATCTGTCAATTCAATAGAAGAAATGCTAAGACGTCAGAAGCCAGCCGCATTTTCTGATATCACCAGCATTTTTTGTAGAAAAATGACTGCGGCGCGTATGTACAATGTGAGATCAGGTTAAAGGAGACCTTTGCCTAGGAGTGGAAGGTTAGGTAAAATTTTGATTTTTCTGGCGTTTCACGGTATACCAAACAATTATGTCATTCCAGTCAAGCAAAGTTCAAAAGGCATTTGATCACATACTCGTATATCGCCGTAAACGAACGATTTATTGATGGATTAAACTCATTAACCGCTTTAGGTGTGGATGAAGACAATAATCTTAAGCTTAGTGCTATAACTTACTCGCACAATATCAGAGAAATTGCACCACGTGATGCCATGCCATAAAATCATGGAGTTAAATCGATAACTTAGCTATAAATGACATAGCTTGGGTCACATGGCTAGTTCAATTTGTAGTAAGGCTTAGATTAGGTAATCTGTCAAGAATCAAGGCACGGTAGACCTAGATTAAAATTATTCCAAGAGGTATTATCTTAATTATGTTAATGATTTAGGGCCCCACTACTATGAGCTCTTATAGCGATCCAGTTTAGGTCCTAAACTGAACTGCTTCGCTATTACGTACCATGACGTATGATAATAAAAGTTTCTTATAATAAAATTTTGGATAATCAGGCCGATTAATTCTGAAATTTTTTTTTGTGTAAGTTTTATTTTTAGCACTTTTGAATAATTTATTTTTGGATCGAAGTTCCTTTTCGGACGGTATCGGATGGGGGTTAGGCGAAAAAAAGTGTTCGGTTTTTGCGTTACGATACATACATAGGTCAAAACGTCACAGTGCGAAGAGCGCAGTCGCAAAACAGTCCATAGATTGTCACAATGTTAGTATGGACTACGGAAGAGCGTTGCTAGCATTTTATAATTTATTTGACAAATGCCAAATGTCAAAGTTGAAACTTCGTTCCAACCGAGTGTTCCACGAGAGATCGTCAAGCTCGTAAACGAGATTCTAAAACGCTCGCCTTGCATGTCCTCCAACATAGCTATCCTCATCCCACTGTGCTAAAGCTTTACACTCTCGCCAATATAATTGTTTTCCTGGATTTTGAGATCCAGCTTGTTCCGGGTGGTAGGTGGTATGGGCTTGACTGATCGTAAACGAGATTTCTGAGTTTATCTCAAAGTTAATTACGAACTCTAGCCCACGCGATCACTGGTGCTTTCTTGGGCTTGCGACAGGTCATTGGTCTCAGAGGTCAGTCATTATTATGATCTTGGGACAGTCAGCGACAAAAGTTCTTGAATATTTTGATGTTTTTGTTTGGAGCTCGTAGGATAGGAACAAATGCTAGGTTACATTAGAGAATTTGCAATGCAATTACTATTTTCTAAAAAAAAAAGTATCTGGGCATGATGGAAATGAAACTTTAAAGTCTCCAATTGTTCATGAATTTCTGTCGCTGACTGTACCACTCGATAGTTTACGTTACGAAATAAGACAATTTTACCACAAGTGACATTGTCATGTCAATAATCTTCCTCTATAAAAGTGCGCAGGTTTATACCCTTTGCGCTAAGACAAAGTTCTACTACGTGTATGAAATAATTAAGCAAAATTACTATAATGAGTCATACAACAATACAATAAGACTTACAGTCAGACAATGGGCCCTCACCTCGTTATGCGTAAAGGTAAGTTCACACTGAGTCACGACACGGAAAAAATACACGATGAAAAACTGTAAATTATGTGCTACCATAAAATGGTAGAGCGAGCGTGATGAAACCGTTATATCACAGAACTTAAAAAGTTATAGTGTCCAGTGTACAAAAGCAGCTTTAGGTGCACTAAAATCCTTTCACCACACTGGTTTGAAAGACGTTAGGAAGGCGATTGGTAGAGCATTGCTACGAATCATCAAGGTGTTTAAAGGCCGCATGTAAAATGCATTATAAAAATAAAACTCTGTTACTTTGCGAGATGTCTGGAGTTTTTGCCCAGGGCCTTTGCCCAGCAGGACCCAAATGATTGAAATAATAATACTTTAACGTTCGGTCGGTGTCTTTGGCATAACTTTCGCTTTCACTCTATTTATTTTGTGCTTTGTCGTGTCGCGTCGCATCGCGCTCTTGTATAAACAGACTCTAAATCATTAACCTATGACAATACCGTGTGCTTTGTCTTTTATTCGGAAAATGAATCAGTCAGGGACTTCTCTTTTCTGACTGCTTTAAGAGATCTTCAGTAAGTTCGTATGAGTCAGTGGCCAACTCTGGTGACGGAGTTTTAAAGCGGTCTTAAAGCATCCGTCATGGCTTAACTACTTAATAGCTCGCAAGAGATCTTCACTGATCTATGGGAATATCTACCGTGCCTACAGTTTCCATAGTATGGAGGGAATATCAAAGTCAAAGTCAAAGTCAAAAAGCATTTATTCAGTAGGACCGCTGGGATCACTTTGAAACGTCTTAAAAGTAGGTGATTCTACTCCTGTTCCTTCGCGACCAATACATATATACATATATAGGAAATGGAGTTTATATTAACCCTCTGATCTATTCTGTGGCCGTGCAAATACTTTATCTATCTTATACACATGCCACAGACACTCATCGGCAGTAGAGCTAGTGCGAAAGTCCACAGTGTAGTATTAGTTACTGTGATGCATTGCACTTGTACGCGCTACGATCACCATTATTTCTCTCACATAAGCTTTGTCGTCCTTGCGCGAGAGTGAAGCATGCACTATTTAGAAAAACTAAACATACTTATTGACGACCTCTGTGGCGCAGTGGGCGAAGGTCCGCCTGCAACGCAGAAGGTTGCGGGTTCGATCCCCGCTGCGGGACAAATGTTTGTATGACCTCCAGATATTTGTCTCGGGTCCCAAAGTAAGCAGAGCTTGTGTTATGATTACTAGAATGACTGATAAACTACTTATATACTTTTTGTTTGTAAATACATACATATTATACATAGAAACACCCAGACCCGAGACAAATATCTGTAGGTCATACAAACATTTGTCCCGCGGCGGGGATCGAACCCGCAACCTTCTGCGTCGCAGGCGGGCCTTCGCCCACTGCGCCACAGAGGGCGTCGATTATCTTAAAAATATATATACAAGTTTGAGACAGTGCCAAAATAAGCAATGCTGTGTGGTCCTTTTATATCATCACACAAGCCTGTAATGACAGCCGTTCGTTTCAATACGAGTATTATCAAAAATCAATCATAGGAACTGCATAATTCAAACGCATGTACAAGTAGCTCGCAATTTAGTTACTGACACACTTATGGCATAACACCATCCACCGGCCGCACACATCGCCGCTGACCGATGTGAGCCCGCGCAAGTGTCACAGACTATCGAATGATCATTTTTATACCAGCCGACCTGTGACCTCCCGTGAGCATTGTTTATGAGAACTATCAAGGATAACATGGGTGTTTTCTCGACTCATTACTGCATGACAACGTCCTTCGATGCAATGTATTGCAAATTCACGAATTATTTTGTTCATCCCAAATCAAGGACCGTCGGAGTAAAGTAAGTAAGTAATTTTGTATGAGTTAGTGATGCCCAACTCTGGTAACGGAGTTTAGCAGTGTGCATTGGCGGTGGAAACCAGATTCTTGTCATAGAACGTGGTTTAGTAGAAGTGGCTCTACTTTCCTACAGTTGTGGGTTCGAATCTGCTTGTGCACAAACACAGAAATGTATTTTATTATGCACTTGTGCTTTCCGTGATTAAATCCTCTGATCTAAACCATATTAGGATCCTTTCAATCAATCTATAGATAGCTCAACTAATCCAAGCCACGGAAGCGTGTCAGAGCTGAGTTTCATTTCAGAGTAATCACATAAACTAAGTTTTCGAAATCAATCAACCAAACCTACGCTTAGATAGCATCGCCTATCCAGGGCTATCTTAGATCAAAGTATTTCATAATACGATTCATTTACTCGTCAGTCAAACCTACACACTAGTCTTAGTAATTAGTCATTTCGATGGAAGACACCTACGATTAAATGAAATTAAAATTAGATGAAGAACTGTGTTGGCTGAGTGGGATAGAACCAGGTCATGGAACCAAGGACACGCATTCGAATCCCGTTCATGCATTGAACAAATTTTTAAACAGTCATAATGCTATTTGTTTCCGACTTCAAAATCCCTCCAAGAAAATGCATCCGCCAGATATAAAATGCAATAAAATATAAATAATCAATAACAAAAACCTTTGTTTGCCCAGACGAGGGCACGCGCCGAGACTTGGGCCACCGCCAGGCGACGAAAATGGATGGGTGGCGGTCACCGAAATCACCGATTCTCTGTTCGCGTGATGCGAATATTTATTGCACTTTAAATCCTCTTTATTTTTATATACCTTTTCACTATAAGTCGATATCTTATAGTTTTCGAAATGTTCAAACTCAGATAAGAAAACCTAACTTTATCCTAATTTTTGTTTTGTGTTGAGATAAAAGTTGACAGAGTAGAGTGGAAGAGAAAGATCTGTTGCGCCGATTTCTCTTAAAAGTAGGACAAGGGCCAATTGACATTTGACAAATTCATCATCATCTCCCATGATGATGAATTTGTCAAAGTCTAATGCCACCTAACATAAAAGCTTAAGTGGCATGATTTACATTTTTTACAAGTATCGCTTAATTTTTTTATTCGAAAATAATTTTCTCCATTTCGCAATGTCTGCGCAGATCAGCGGCTGTCTACCGAATCCATATGTCTCAGAATTCTATCTCCAAATAAGGCAAGGCATTGCATTCTGTATGCAAGTCACCATGGAACTCACAAGTTGACTATAATGTGTTGGGTTTTCCATTTGGGATTAACGTCCTTTGTCTATTTCATTTGGTGCTTACTTTTCCGGAATCTCAGTTTTATTAAGTTTCTCAAAATTATCTTAATACTTATCCCATTGTCGTATAATTGTACCTAAGTCTTCTATTCATTAAAGATATTTTATAATTTGATGAAAATATCTGCCTTTCAATATAAAATGAATATAAAATGGATAAATCAGTGTATTTAGAAACATACTTTCACAATAAAATGGAATTCGCATTCATCTTTGACACAAAACAATGAGCAGCATAAAAGAAAATTGTTTCAACAACAATAAAACCTATAAAAGGGCTCAGTTTTCCATAAAGTATCGCTCTGCGGCGTCTGCCAGGACATTAGGGATTTCCCGTTCTCGAATCATACTGTATACAATATGATACAGGATGTTCATTTTGTCATAAAAGTTTCAAACGGACACAATGTCAAAGTCAAAGTCAAAAAGCATTTATTCAGTAGGACCGCTGGGATCACTTTGAAACGTCTAACGAAAACTAGGTGATTTCACTCCTGTTCCTTCGCGACGCGACAATAGCTCTGGTGTACTATTTTATGTTGGTAAACCAAACTATTCTCTATTTCTGTACTAAAATTTACAAGTTTTTGCGTGAATGAGTATCAAACGTCTATACATCGACTCATCTGAACGTCCTGTCTCATACGAACTACTTTACTAGTAGTAGTATTAATTCTTTATGTCGTTGTAGGTACAAAAGTTGTCATAAATGGTCGACATAATTGAACATTAAAGTCATACAACAATGTCAACACAGCCATAAACACGTGATACCATGCCTAAATCAATTATGGCGCTACTTACGCTTAGAGCACCCTGTATGCAGATCAGTCGATGTATGCGCGTGCGCGTGTGATTGACAAGACAATGTGTCATATGGTAATGCGATAGGGGGCGTGATTGTGCTTTATATTCCTGATCACAAGTGTGATGAATTTGCGAAAAATTATGTGAGTGATAAAAATGATTTGAGTACTTTGTTTGTAAGACAAACTTTTGAAATAAATAAAATTACAAAACTCGAGTCACATTTCATGGCTCTGACTCCACTCTAAGATTGAAGGTGTATTATATACTACGTGTATTGTGTTCATAGGATAATCTTACCGATAAGGCTTTCTTTTTCGCTTCTTAGCGATAAGGCCGCCCATTGTAAATTTTTATCTGGTTTTTCTTCTGTCATTGTTTGTTTTAATATAAATAATTTTCATTCATTCATTCATTCTAACCTATAATACAAGCTCTGCATTCCATTCGGCTAGATGATGCTTTGTGAAAAAGTTTAGCATTATTGTAACGAAGTTCCTTTTCGGACGGTATCGAAGAAAAAAATGAATGTTTCATTTAACCGTCACGACACATATTAAGTCAAATAGTCACAGTGCGAAATGCGCAGCCGCGACACAGTCCATAGATTGTTACATTGTTAGTACGGAAGAGCGTGTCTAGGATACCTAATTGACAATTAATTTATTATATTCCCAGTATAGAAAATTAATCTTTGCTTCGTTCCAACCGAGTGTTCCACGTATTTATTTATTTATACCCCTGACTACACTCTAATTACTAATAAACGTGATGTAAAGTTATTCCTGAGTGTAAACTGTCAAAATGTATGGTTATATTTAGTTTATTCCGAGGAATAACGTTATGACACGTTTATTAGTAAGGCCATAAGATTCCTGGGTTATCAGAAACAAACGTCTGCCATGTATATGATGGCATTTTTACTATGTCCGAGAGCTGGCACATTTTTGGCTCAAAGGATCAGCATTGCCATCCAGCGTGGTAATGCTGCCAGTGTTTTGGGCACGCTTCCGGCTGACATTGACCTGGATCAGTTGAGCTATCTATAGATCGTTTCTAACGATACCTAGATAGCTTGACTAATTCTGTTGTATTTTGTAAATATATGTAAATATACGACTTAGGCACCTTCAAGAAAAGAGCCTATTCCTACCTCAAAGGCCGGCAACGCATCTGCAGTGCTTCTTGATGCTGCAGTTGTCTGTGGGCGGTGGTAATCACTTACCATAAGGTGTGCCACTGGCTCGTTTGCCCCCTCTTCCATAAAAAAAAAATGTAGTAGCTTAGTTTCTGTAAATAAGTTATGTTGAAAGACTTAAGTTGTATCTAGCATGAGAGCATAAATAAAACAGGCATGATTGAATTACTACACTCATCATTATTCTTAAGCAATTAATTACTTACCTCTTCCTTGAACTGACAAAACTACTCTAAATAAAGGCTAATACATGAATCACAGCTGATTAGACGCTCGTTCGTTCGGCGCAGGCGCAGCCGTGGGCGACGCTATGAAATTAGATGACTCAGATTCAGTCTTGCAGAATCGTGTGAACAAATTGATATTTTACTTTTAGCTTCATCCCGCAGTTTCTTTCGTCTATGAAAATAAAATATATATATTTATTTATATATTTATAATCAGATTAATATAATTGCAATATGCTTACAACTTGTGTCGTATTAAAATGCTCACATAATCTAAAAATGTATCTGGCTAAAAATGTATTTGGCTGGCGACTCTACCTCTCGTAAGAGGTTGTGACGCAGAAGGTTGCAGGTTCGATCTCCATCACGGGGCAAAATGTTTATAATGATCTACAATATTTCTCTGATCTGGCTGTAGGTATAAAATATGAATGTATTCACTTGAAAGTATATTATTCAGTACTTTATCATCTATGTTGCACAAACTCTCCTTACTTTGAGGTTGGATGATGTGTGAAGTATCCACCATTTTATATTTTTTAAAGTCTTTTAGCATGTTAGGTATTCTTTCTGTAAACAAATATATATTAAACAGCAATAAGGTCTAAATAGCGAGTCGTCGAGTGGTCTGCTCCCGCGCAGTGAATCAACCTGTCTTAAATTACTCTGAGTGATGTACCACGACTGCTTAGTCTACGTAGTTTATTATTTTTCTTACACCATAGTGAAGAAACTAAAGCCTTTCCAACCTCTTTACTGATTTATAGAAGAAACATAGGCCCTATCTATTATTTCATAGCGTCAGGAAGCGTAGCGCCTGTGTCATTTTTGAGATAAAATAGAACTGCCTATGACCTTAATCATCTCGGCTTATTTAGATTTATCAGGAAAGACATCGTCAACTTAAACTAAGCTACAGGCTTTCCTCATGATGTTTTCCATAATTGTCAAAATTTCATGTTTATGTTTGTAAAATCCAATACACGGCCAGTATTCAAACTTGCAAAGAAGGAGTGGTAGGAGCTCTCCAAAAATAAGAAAAAGAGAAGGAACCAGTGGATATGGATATGGAAAATGGGATACCATTTCGAACCCGCAACCTTCTGTCTCGCAGGTGGGCTATCGCTCACTGCGTTACAGATGTCGTCTAGATGTCTAAATAAATAAAAAAACTGACTAAAACATGATCTAAGCTGTATGTACCAAGACTGCTGCGTCCGCGTATCACGGCAGCCAGTATTTACGCTGTGAATGGAGCGAATCGCGCTCAGAACAAACACGATACCGGAGAGTTGTCTTTGCTCTCAGTGGCGATGAAACTGTTGACACAGAAACCTAATTTTATTTGCTTTTTCGCAAACTTCGGACAAAGAAGGTTGATGTACTGGAAAGCGGACAGATTTCCTTGTAATTCTAAATATAGCATTGTGCTTCACAAGAGTTTTTTTCCACTGTTTGGCCGTCATTTACCGTCATTTTATTCTGTGATATCTATAATATGATCTATCTAATATTTGCCTCGGGTCTGGGTGTTTCTATGTATAATATGTATGTATTTACAATAAGGGTATATAAGTAGTATATTAGTCGTGTAGTGCCCACAAGCTCTGCTTACTTTGGGGCTAGATTAGATGATGCTGTGTGAAAAAGTCCAGCATTATTTATTTATTAATTGAAAATATCTAATTACAACAATATTCGAAATTAAATAAAATAAAACAGAAAAAAGAAAACTTAGGTAACACTGGACAACCTTATCACTGAAAGCGATTTCTTCCAGGCAACCTTTGGAAATAAAACCTTTTGAAAATAGTAGTAAAAGTTGGAGTATCTCGTGGCTATCCACGATAGTTTAAAAAGTTGTAGTGTTAATACTCGTAAACAGCTAGTATTCTACAAGGCGATGGGCTTGCAACCTGACACGTATATGCACCTTGAGAATTTCTACCATGGATGATCTTGATCCTTTATCGGTTTTCGTTTCATTTTGAAAAATGGCTGGTGAAGAAAATCTGTTAATAAAACCACTTAGTAGGTTAATATCACGTAGAAGATTAACGGCCTTATAGGTACTAATAAATTTACGTGGTATAAAGTTATTCCTGAGTGTAAACTGTCAAAATGTATGGTTATTCCTATTTTATTCCGAGGAATAACTTTACACCACGTTTATTAGTATAAGGCTAAAAGTTTAAAGTCTATTAAAAGATTCAAATCAATTTTATCCATCATTAATTCAAGTCCTTAGAACAACCACAGTCATACAACTCATTAAGTCATACATCAATCTATAAATCATACACCTATCAATCGTGTGCCAATGTAGGTGCACCGTGCGAAATGGAAAGTAGGCCTAGTGTGGGTTCAATTCCGGAGGAGGATGCATTGTCTGCGGTTCAAGGCTGCGTGATGGATTAGTGAACGTACGCAATCCGCTTTTGTTTCTAAAGGTTACGGGATTTTTTGGAAAATGGTTACCGTAATGTCTGTCAACTCAAAGTCAAAATCAAAAAAGTATTTATGTATTCGGACTGCTGGGATTACTTAGAATAGTCTTAAAACTAGATGACTCTACTCCTGGTCCTTCGCAACCATTTCCGTAACTCTCACACTCTTAGATAAAACCTTTTTAAATCCCCAAAGCTTGCCAAATCTGCGCGTCAGCGAGTTGTTGACCTCTGGGAATAAGCCGAATAGGCGACACGCGAAAGCGAAACGAGAGCGTCAACGGCTCGAAACTTAGAATGTAGGTAAGTTTGTCTGGTTGATCTTGAAGTTAAGCAAGAGCACTGGTGGTCTAGTGGTAGTGGCTCCGCCTTCCGATCGAAAGGTCGTGGGTTCAATCCCGGTCGTGCACCAATGAGTTTTTCTGCCGAAAAATTGATGTACATGCTAAAACGTTCGAAAATATGTGTTAAGCGCTTTGAGGTGCATTTTTTATCCTTTAACACATTGGTTCGAGAGAACTGGTGACACGATAAGAAGAAATAGTTAAGATTTTATACTTAGCCAGTGAGCCTGCAGAAAACTTCGATGATTTAACATAAACTAACAACACGAGCGCTTCAGATTCATTTTGTGATTCTCTTGTGACCGTTTTATGACGGTCATCGCTTCAAAGCAACCTTTTAACAAAGTGATTCATGTCTGTTTGTTTCTGGTTTTATAGTCCATTTAGTAAGAATTCGCGTTTAATTTGATGGCTTCGTTGTATGTTAAGTTATTAAATGTTGCGAAATTGAGGTTTTAAGTGTTATTAAAGTATTTGAAAGACGAGGACTAAGGTTTACTCTTTGCATAATTATTTGAGCTTTTTACATCAATACATGTTTATTTGCAACGTTTCAAAATAAACTAGAATTAGTTGAACTTAACAATCTAATGATAGCAAAAGATAAAAGGGGTCGCGACTCGTGGTCCCACTGGGATTGTACCACTATTACTCGTGGTCCCACTATCCCTGAAATCATGGGTTCGTGGTTCCACTGCTTAGTGGGACTACCAGTCATAGTTAAAATCGTAGGTTCGTGGCCCCACTGCATCAAGTTTATACGTAGAGTAAATACTTGAATTAAAGTGAGTTCTTCAGGTACTGGCCACTTGAGATACTGGCCTTTTTAGTCACAATTCACAATATATTATAATTGTACGTTTCTGGAATTACAACTAACAGACCTATAGCATAGGTTGCGAGGAGCGAAGCGACGAGTGGTTAGGTGTATAGTGAACAACCACCCACGAGCCGAGCGAAGCGTGCCGCGGTAGCGGCCGGCGAATGCCAGATCCGAATTACCCCTAGACCCACCGGTAGGTCAAGCCAGTGGGTACACGGGTCATCTCCCATCCCTTATGACCAAATCAGTGGGACCACGAGCGACTGCATTACGTTGACTGATGGTCCCACCAAACAGTGGGACCACGAGCCCATTAAATCGACACACTGGGACAGTGGGTCAAATTAGTGGGACCACGAGTCGCGACCCGTTAAAAGTCCTTTGCCAGAGTTCTTGATTGTCATAGGCATGTGCAATAGTTTTAGATGCACGCATTTTTCAAATTTACAGTATTCCATACATGACATGTTGTAAGCCTATCACCGCGAATAAATACTAACTGGTTTCCTCACAATGTTTTCTATCACCACTATTTTATGATAATATAAACAAATATGTAAAACAGACGGCAAATATCGCTGTATTGATTGAATAAACTATTCGCTTTTGATTGGCCTTACATTGACAAAATCACAGTAAATTACCAGCGAACCACTGACCACAGCTATAAAATGTAGCGCAGAACTAATCCGATTTAAATTCATATCGATATCGGCGCGTGCGCGGTAGGTAGCTGCGGTTTGGCAGGCAGCGCACGCGCCGACGCAAGGTGACAATGCTTTGGAGTTTTTGTGATACATTCCTGATTGTTTGTGAGAAATTCCATAAAATATCATTGAAATAAACAGGCCTCTTATGTATCTATCACGACTGTAATAATGTAAGTTGTTTGAGTAGTCTGTCACTTAAGAAATCCTACCTCAAAATCATATAGCACAGTTGTATCAAAAAACCTATATCATTTGAACTGGTGATTTTCTAAATACTTTAAAATTATGGAAAAATTAAGGATAAAAAAGTCAGTTTTATAAAAAAAAACTGTTTATAATAATATAAAAGCACGGACTATCCCACGGGAAAACTTAGCGAACACTAATTTTTACTAGATTTTGAAGTGTTTTCAGAATGATGGCGACACTACGACATTATGGCACATTCCAAATGTGCCAGGCTTACTTTATTCGAGATCACGTAGAGCGCTCGCGACGTTTGTCCGCACTGCTTAGTATATCCACAATTGTTTTGGTTGCATACTGGCAACTTTAGTTGCCAATAATGCCACGCGGTAAACTGTTAGAAAAAAAAGGATGTGTCAAATTAGGCTGATTGTGACATTGTGTTTACGTAATTATATATAGATTTATATTGAAAGTTCGATCAACAAATTGTTGATAGAAGTTGTGAAAACTCGATTTAATATAAAAAGAAATATAATTATAAAGATAGCACTTTCATGCGCACGCCAAACATAATACAAACACTCTACGTAATCGTTTCTAACGATCCCTAGATACATAGTTTGACTAATCCTGTTGTATTTTGTAAATATAATATGTAAATATGTAGTAGCTTAATTTCTGTAAATAAACTGTTTACTCTACTGAATAAAATAAACTAAATAAGTAATCTAAACGTCCCTGCTAAATAGCGATCTCTAGTAGGCTAACTTTGGATGGAGGATGATTATCGCGAAAGAATAATAAAAAAGTACACCTTACTTATCAAACCGATTTGTTTTTCTAAAACACGGCAGTTGGCTTAGACTAAGTTGCTCGTATACATTGCTGTGTATAATCGAATTGTTATTCCGTTTTCGTTACATTTAAATACAGTACGCTGGCGAGCATGTGTTAAAGTTGAGTTGTTTTGTGAAACAAATGAACTGGCTACATTTATTTGGTGACTTTTGGCACCTATTATTTTTAAGCTATTGCATAGCTTCTATCGCAGGCCTTGAGCGTGGAGGCCGAATTCAATAATTCCGTAACGAAAATAACCTAACACCCCCACTCCGACCGGCACAGCGGTGATACTTTTTAATTATAATTACATAAGTTGATAAAAAATGCTATGCAATAGCTTTACCGCGGCAGTCTCCGAGTGCCACACGTATTTTTTTTTTGAACACTGGCTGGTTGTCCTATGTAGCTTTTTCTCAGTGCTATAACTTGATTTGGTAGAGACAGAATAACCCGGAAGAATAGGTTTTCAGGCAAAAAGCTTAATGGCATTATTACTTGCTAGCTCGGATGCTTAGCTGCTGCCAAAAGGAAGATTTATTATTTTATGAAATAAAGTCTAAGCATTAGTTAAGATATCATTTGAAAATAAAACAAATTAAATAATAAAGCCTTCCTTAATACTAAATCCTTTTAAATCCGGTGAAATGAAAATCAAATATTTGCAGATTAATTCAAATAATTTCGCAGGAATTCGTCTTGATCACGTAATTGAATTGTCTAAATAGACAATACGCCTATATTTGAACAAGCTTCGGATTATCCCGAAAATGTATTGCTATGCAAATAAAATAATCTATTTTCAATCTATTTTAAAACCAAGTGATATTAATTAAGTTTAAGGATGCAATATCTTAAAGCTAGTCAATGCGATCTGAACAAAACAGTTGTAATTAAACGCGTGGAGGCGTCAGCTTACGGATAATTTGGTGAAATAACCACGCCAACACTAAATGAACGTGGGTGTACACTGCAAGACACAATAAATCTCATTCCTCTTCTTTAGTATCGCAGTTACCAAAACATAGTCTTTATTATGTATAATATGTATGTATTTACAAACAAAAAGTATATAAGTAGTATATCAGTTATCTGGTTCCCATAGTACAAGCTTTGCTTAGTTTGGGGCTAGATGATGCTGTGTGAAAAATGTCCAGCATTATTTATTTATTTATTTTATATTAAAAAAAATTGTCTCCTGAAGAGTCATTTAAAAAAATCTATTAGCGAGCAGACAACATTGTTAGTTATATAAGTTTCACGGTTAATTTTAAAGGTTTTGTTTTTTTTTTGTTTACGGTTTGTATTGTTTTCGTACTTAGACGGTCTTCTTCTTGTTATCGTGTCACTAGTTCTTTCGAACCAGTGTGGTGAAAGGATTTTAAGTGCGCCTCAAAGAGGCTCTTTTCGTGCACTTGACACATGTTTTCGAGCTTTGTAGGCTCTACGACATGCCGGTTTCCTCACGATGTTTTCCTTCACCGTTTGAGAGTAGTGGCATAGTGCACATAAGTTTTTCGGCAGTAAAACTCATCGGTGCACGACCGGGATTGAACCAACGACGTTAATAAATGTATTATTATTTATTATTATGATGAGCCCGTGATGTCCCACTGCAGGGCAAAGGCCTCCCTTCCTTTCATCCACTCAACTCTATTGTAAGCTAATGTTGTCCAATATGGAGAGTAAGAGTCAAGTTCGTCTCTCCACTGTCGCCGCGGTCTGCCGCGTGCTCGTTTCCTGTTCCATGGGATCCACTCTGTGGTGGTTCGTACCCACAACTCATCCGACATACGACAGACATGGCCCGATGTATGTCTAAGTCTTTGCTGTTTTTGTGTCCGCAAGTGTAACAACCCACAGCAATAACAATTAAAATTAAATAACATGTGTGGATACATTAGTACTAACAATAATAATGTAACCTTGCTCTGTTTTATTTATATCATCGTTTTGCAATAAATTTTATTTCCATTATTTCCAGAGCGCATTGTATTAGTGTATTAGTATTCTTCAATTTTATTATCTATTAGCTGTGCTCCCGCGGTGTGACCCGCGATCCCTCGGGGTCATTCCTTCGGATTCATTTTTTCGGGATAAAAGATAGCCTATGTCCTTCCCTGGGATACAACCTTTATCTATGCCAAACAGCTTAATCTGTTCAGCATTTTGGGCGTGAAAGCTTAACAAACATACAGACAGACAGAGTTACTTTCAGATTTATAATATTAGTATGGATAGTATGGAAGTATGATATAGATAAATATTCCATCCAAAAAAAAAGCTTGAATATTTAAGTACAGGCACGTTTGTGGTTATAACATAAGGGTGATAGTTTTTTTTTTCTTTTAAAATTCAAAAGTTTTACTCTAATAAATACAGCATTTTTGAGAAACAGGAAACTTAAAACGTTTTTTTCATACTAAACTTTAAAAAACTGAGTTGCAATGCAAACTATCCTTAATCTGCAATTTATTAAAAACTTCGTAGAAACACTGTCTGGGATGGAGCACTGGTTTCTCGCTGTCCGAATCATTTTATTCATTGTCGAAAATAATATTAATCATTGTCTAAAAATATTTGATTTACCACATAATTGGTGTAGGTAAGTAAATTTTTGTATGTTAAATTAAATGATGATGACGATGAAGACGATGACAGTTGTTAAAATTTTGGTTAAATTTTTTTGGGAACATAGCCGCCAGCTAAAACATGTCTTCAAATAGGTAGGTATTAAAAGCCTTGTACATTTTTGTCAAATCGACAACGTCTATAAATCCGTTTACCTTGTGTGTAAGGAGTTAGGAGCCCAGTGACTCCTTAGGCATAGCTGTCAAAGTTTTTTTTTTTATTTACAAAAAAAAGAAAAGGCCTTTGTCGCTTAGCGACTATACCGCCCAATCAGTAACATCTTAGCTTAGTCTTCTTCTTCTTGGTTTCTTCTTCTTAAATGGCAACTATTTCACTTCACTTCAAATGTGTATTATGTCACGTCCATTTGATTTTGAAAAAAACATGGCTGCTTGTCATTTCAAAATTCCAACGGAAATCTTTCGTCAAATGAGAAATCTTCTTGAATACTTCCCCATTCCATTTGCCAAATCTCCTGTTACGTATCCAAGGCTTCATTAGTAAAATGCTCCTGTTACGTATCCAAAGCTTCATTAGTCCGAAATTACACAATAAAACCTAGTAAAACACGAAAAAACTAAATAAAATAGCAGAGCCACTAGCTCCTTCAAAAATGGCGAAAGAAGTCCTTCTGTCAAAGATGAACACAGTTTTGTTTAAAACTAATGCTAGCCACCTTGTTCATCCATTTCCAAATAGTACTTAGACACTATCGTTACGGCAATGACATCACTGGACTATTTTAAATTCTAATACCGTACAAGTACTAACTCTTTGCTATTCTGTGTACGGTTTAATTCATAAGAGCTAGAAGTTTATTTGTAAAGTGTTCACGTGGTGTGAATGTTTTAAGAATTATTCTAAAAGTAATTTAGGTACTTATCCGGCTTATGACGGTTCATGGTCTAGAAATCCTTTTTAATTTGGTTTACGTACTTACTTATATACAAAATCTTAAAACGCAACGTCTTAGCAAAAAAGAATAAAGCAAAAACTGAAAACAGTTTCATCAAAAAGATTAAATTCAATTTTTCAAAACCTGACCCACGTAAAAGTGGACCTATAACTTTTAGACTTGGCATTTACGATTTTTTTTATAAATCATCGTAAAAAAAACATGATATTAGTATGAAAAATGGCCTTAGTTGCACCTTAAGTTGTAGCTCGCTTCGCTTACCCAACAGCAGTTTCATACTATCAGCTTGCGCCACGCGTATATCGCAGACAGACGGACGTCAAATCAATCGCGCACGAGCCTCTGGAATGTCGACCGACACTGACTCTATGTCGAAGACTTCCTTGATAGGCTTTCACTTCATAATATCGCAAATTCATAGCCTAATTTAGGTTTTATTGTTACCTATTGTAATTATTATAACGATAACAATCACTGTAGCCCCAAGGTACAGTAGACATTCACTTAGATAATTAATAAGGTAATAATGCAAGATCTGGTAATATCAGTTACATACAACCTGTACTCGAAATACTAACTTATGTGTGAATGTTTTTTTTGTTTTTGGAACGAAGTTCCTTTTCGGACGGTATCGAGGATGGAGGCTAGAAAAAAAGCGATCGATTTTACCGTCACGACACATCGCTGTCTCCGGGGAACAAAAGGATAACCTGCAAAAACACAACTTTGAAGGTAAAGCAAAAAACATGTTTTCGTTGGTAACTTCACAGATTGTGCAAAATTGTGCGCACAAAAAGAAGATGCGCAGAGTGCGAAAAGTGGTGCACAAGGTGCGCAAAATGTACAAACTTAGTTTCAACCGTGTGTTCCACGACACTCACGTACTTTTTTATCAAGAATGGGTCGGCTTTTGACCTCGAAACTTACACAGGCAAGAATGAGGTCTACGATCGAGCGAGCCTACCCAAAAAGCATAAGGGCATATGCCAACTTTGTATTTTAACATGCCTCTGAATACGCTCATACTTCTATATTTAAATGTAAGCGAGAATCTATTTAGATTCTTTAATTAAATAGATATAGAAATTACGCCGAGATAGTCGTTCTTGGCGTAATTTCTATACCTACTTAACAATATTTTTCTTTCATTTATATTTTACTTAATACCTACTATTCATATTCATATTATATTTTATAATTAGATAAGATGTATACCTAAATTAGTAATTTAGTTAAAAGTACTTACCTGGATTTATATATTTTAGTTTAAAAAAGTTTTAATTTTAAAAGCGATGTATATGCGTGTGCAGCTGCTGCTGCACATGAGCTCACCGGTGCCACAGAATACCAGCGCTGCAGCACCTCTAACTTGCACACACGGTGAGTGGTGTCCTTTTTTAACCGACTTAAAAAAAAGGAGACTTCAAATTATATTCTTATTCTTCTCTTTTTAGTGTGTAGAAGGTTCTTCTGTTTGTGTTCTGTGAAGTCGGTTCAATTTTTTTTTCAAAAATGTTTTATTGTGTCTAGTATTAAGTGTTAGTATAGTACCTAATTGTATTTTATGCTCTATGAAATGCAAAATGAATGTTTTTTCTATTTCTATTTTTATAATTGAGATTAAAGATTTTACTTTCTTCGATTGTAGAATGAAGTTGATCTATTTCACTCCTGTGCTAGAAAGCCAGGCTAGCTGTCCCCTGTCAGGGTCATTGGCAACCTCCCAGTGCTTGAAGTGTTTAGGTGACAAACCGTTTACATAGTTGGCCATAATGTTCATTTCTTGTTTTCTATGTAGTTTGCCCCAAATCGATAACTCGCGGAATACATGTCGCGAATCCTTTAAATATTATAAGAAAAAAATCGTTCCAATAATCTTGGACATTTCACACAGCATAATCTAGCCCCAATTAAATGTTTTCAAGTCGTGAAAGTTTAAAATGTGTAGGTAAGTATATCTATTGTTTGAATTTCCATGTCGAAAACAGCGACGGTCCACGGAATAGGTTTGCTTTCACCAATTTCAGTGTCGAGAGAAAGCTGAGGGCTTTTAATTAGTTTATAACATTTATAGTGATTAAATGCTGTAAATATTCAGAAAGACCTGGTAGCTTTGAAAAGCTACTACAGCAACTACTATCAAGAACTTCTTATTGTCTTATATCTAAAAAAAATACTACACTAGGATAGGTAAAGGGATATAATTACTACCTTGAAGTGATCGGATGTATTCGGCAATAGAGAGATATACGAAACCAACTGAAGCGCTTTATTAATGTTGTTGTACTGTACTTATTTTGGTTCTATTAGAGGCCATCCAGCATTGCCTCTGCAAATGGATCAATAGTGAAACAGAATCACGGTTGTATTTCTAAGCCACGGTAGACTGATCCACTAATCTGACTAACGTGGCTTAGAAATACACTTGGCCGCGTGTACAGACAGGCGGCGCTGCTTGCGACACGTCAGGCGTGGCTTCGTGCGTCGCGTCAAGCTTTTTGACTGTTTACGGAGAGGCGACGGCTGCTGCGGCACGCGTCATCGAACGCCTAAAAACAAATATATAGCAATGTATGGTGACGATTACGTTCAGGCGACGGCGGTGGCGGTGGCTATCACCGCGGCTGCGGACGCGGCGACCGCACCGGCGTTCGACCGCATGGCAGTGTCAAATAAACGCATACAAAAACTTCTCTCGATAAACACACAGGAACAGCACCATACATTTGACTTTACCGCGTGCCGCGTCACCTGCCGCGTCGCACGCAGCACCGCCTGTCCTTATTGAGTTACTACTCAAGACCCTGATGTCTAAGGGGTTTAAGAAAAACACGTTCAAATAAATGCCCACTGTTGCAGAAGTTACCATTTCATACAAGAAGTTCCAAACCCATAACCGCTTACACGTCTGATATTATTATTGTTACTAGCCATTGATGTTGTACGTCCGATATTAGTAAACGGTGCAAACCTGCACTTACTTTATGTAACATTCCTATGAAAAAGTTATGCAACAAATTTTTGAATCAGTTTCAGAAATATTACAAAAAAAAAGTATTATTTTATTGACGGCCACCGCTTTTAAGGAAGTCTAGGTACTTCAATAAAAGCTAGACTTGGAATGGACCTAACGGTGAAGTTATTATCTCGGCTTTTGAAGTAATCCACCGCAACAGATCCACAATAGTTTTATCGATATAAAAGGCCTTCCAGTGATAAGTAATTTGACGGTAATATAGTGTCTTACAGGCCAAAATCGAACGTGTGATGTTAACATTCACTATCTGTTTCACGCGGCTTTGTCTGCATTGAATGTTAGCTCCATGTTCAAATTTTTATAAAAATATTAAAAAAAAAAACATGTTCTTTCCTGGACAGCAAACTGTTTCTTTACCAAATTGTAGCTTTATTTGTTTTCCTCAGGAATAAAAATATGGAAAGTTTCAAACAAAAAATATACGCGTTACTTGACAACCTCCTCCTTTTTTTGTCGGTTAAAAAACAGATAAGCGTCTTCAAGTAATCAGGGAACAAACACAAAGGAAGATTCCTTCCTCTTTTCGAAAAAAAAAACTGTTCAATTTGAATTCGGTTAAAAATAGAGACCGGCAGTGTCTTTGACTAGCCCTATGCAAAGCCAACATTTTATTTGATTTTTATTTGTTTATAAAAGTACCAGTGCGGTGAGCGGGCGCCTAATTACAGCGCAGTGGTCCAGTTGGCTCGCGCCTCGTGGGAACGCGCGCTATCTCCCGCCATCTCATCAGATAGTCGCTATCTAGCGCGATCTGCGCACGAGCGTTCTGTGCTAGGAGGGCCATGGGTTTGCTTGGTTTTAGGGCTAGTTCAATTTTCAAATATATTTTATAGAGATCGGAAGAACGAACAGTTGAACGGCGCTCGTATTTACAAGCTAGGGAAACGAACATGGGTTAACTTGTTTTGCTGCTAGGATTAGGTAAGTACTTCGATTTTCAAATATATTTATAGAGACTGCGCCACAAAATAAGTGTGAAAATATACTGCAAAAACGTTTTTGCAAGTTCGGCTAAATTCCGCAAGGCTTCTTTCGTGGCGCAGACTCTAGTCTGATGATTCTAGACTGGAAGCAAAATGGGTTTACACAAAATTTTAATAAGTTATTTTTTTTGTAAACGTTAATTAATGAGATACATGTCATAATATCTACATTTTAGTCATACTTAGCGATGGTTACACCTTAAGTGTACTTCTTGAACACATGATACAAAGACATGAAGTCAGAACATGTAAGTACAAAATGCGATCTTAACCCTTCAAAAAGTCTTACATTTCTTCATAATAGTATAAAGTTTAGCTAAATCAATGATTAGGTTTAAATTATGGTTACCCTAGTCAGGGGCATTCACGCGACTCTAGCGCCGTCGTCGCGGTGTTTAATCGTGATTTTAGATTCCAAAGCCGCACGGAGACTCATTGCTCCCGATGCAAAGAATTGTTTTAAAGAACCTTAGAAAATAATGTAAGTAGGCAATGCTTTTTAAGTGGATGGAGATTATGAGTGGAAAGCCAAAAAACGAATAAGATGATCAGATGTGAAACATGAACAAGTGATAAGTAAATAAATAAAATTAATGCTGGACATTTCACACAGCATCATCTAGCCCCAAACTAAGCTTGTACTGTGGGAACCAGATAACTGATATGCTACTTACAATTTTTGTTTGTAAATACATACATATTATACATAGAAACACCTAGATCCGAGATAAATATTTGCAGATCATACAAACATTTATCCCGCGGCCGGGATAGAATCCGCAACCTTCTGCGTCCCAAGCGGGCTTTCACCCACTGCACGACAGAGTGATGAGATGATAAATAGAGAAAAATGGAAGAAGATACATTCTGGTACCGACCCCAACATTTGATTAGTTAAAAAGCAGGTAAAAATCGCAGTTATAGTCAGAAGGCATTTTTATGTTTATTTATTTTACTGATAAAATAGCTCAAACAGAAAATAATAATTGTTAAAAATAGTTTAGAACATTATTAATTGAACATCCAACAAAACATTTACAATGTATAAATTGGATCATAAAATAAAACCTTTCCTCTTTAGGTCAACTCAATGATCAAAAAACCAAATGACCTTTTGAACAACCTATTCACAGAACGAGATCCAAAAAACCGAAGCGAATTGAACACAAAAACTAAACTAATTATTCGAATAAGCGTTATAGAGAGAGCACGAATCGAAACAATCAAATCTATACATTGATAATACAAAATCAATAAAATCATTGCCACATTAATGTTAAAAAACAAGATGGCCGCGTTTGATCTCGCCCGCTTTCGGCACCTTTGATGCTATGATAAAGCGACCAAATTAAGTCAAAATGCTAAATGTGTGACGAATTGAGATATCAAAGTATTTTTTGGAGATGACAGGCTAGAGGTTGTTGCAATATTGTGTAAGTACTTAGGGTGCATGTAGATGTTTAGTTTAAAAAATGTTGGTTTTCTGCAAGTTTAATCAAATCACTTTAAAATATGTTAATTAGAATGCAGTTTTATTACGTTAAATAGAAATACATTTTTTGTTTTGTTTTATGAAATAATATTTTAGACAAATGACAATTTTAAAGTTTTTACCTTTATTGTATGTACTAATAATATTATTATTATAATAACCATGATAGTTTAAAAAGTTATAATATAATATATGCTTATAAATTAAATATTTAAATGAACATTTTTAGTCCCCTAACATTACCTAGTTGCTTTGGAGTTGCGTAAAAAAACGATCACCCTGTATGTGAGTGGACACCAAAATTTCGAGGTCATAGTACAACATTACTTGCAAATGGTATTGTTCTTGTCACCTAAATATTTGTTTAACTGTACTTTGCGATTTCTCGGTTACAAAGTTAGGTTAAGCTACAAGTCTTTAAAAATAAAACTTAAATGAAAATAAGAAGAAAATGAAACCAATAGAATTAATGCTAATAATAAAAAAAGATAAGTTTAGTCCATCCGTCTGTCTGTCTGTAGGTTTGTTATAAACATCTGCTGTCTCAAAATCAGTCTGTTTTTAACACGACAAACATAATTTAGTACAAGTAGTGGGCGAAAAATAGGTACATAATTAATGAAATAAATGTTATAAGGTCTAAAAAGCTCTTCCACTCAAGCGCTGTCGCAAACTTTGACACTTTGACACTGACACATAGTGACATCTCAACTCTTTGACAGTTATTTACGGCTCAAGTATACTTCATTGAGAAATCTTGAGAAAGCGATTAATTTGCTATCATTAATTGACATTATTTAATAAAATTATTTTTTACGCTTCAATGCTTTTCATCTGATACTCAAATGGCTGTTAAATTCGTTACCATCTCATTTTATTCACTTGAAAATTACAAAGATAAGCATTTTCCGAATTTACTTAAGGAAGTAGTGAATAATGACTTCGCTTGTTTGGTTTTAAACAATTTATTTATTTATACACACATCATAATACAGAATAATTATTCAAGGATCCTTATTAAAAATTCGCAAAAATTTCGCAACTTAAACTTTACCTAGACCACAGTTTGAAGTGTAATCGAGCTAACTCGAACGCCGTTCTAAAGGATTGGCTTACGGCTCGTCTTTTTGACGCGAACGCGAAGCGGCGCGGTACGGCGCGAAATAAATTAAACAGTCCATATACTATTGAAGTGTCCTACGTCACCGGTGCGCAGCGGCGCGGTGCAGTTTGAAGCGAAAGCTATCAGTTTATTTGACGCGCGAACTAGTATACTCAATCTGAAATCTGTAGGAAGATTCGCGCGCACGTAGGACTGCCTAACCGCGCCGCGCCGCGCCGCATCGAATCGCGTCGCTTTGCGTCGCAAACGCGGTCGCGTCAAAATGCCCACGTAAGACGGGGGGGGTGAGCCAAAAAATACATAGTGTGTAATGTTATTTTACTTGTTTTATTAATTATAACCTAAAATATTTTAAGCGTCAACTAAAAAACAATTATAAAAATGCACTTAACAATAAATTAAATCTCATGAAAAACGTTCCAACATAACATTAATGAATCAAACTTGATAGTGACAGATGCGCGCGCGCATCCTCTAATAATGATCAATGGCCGCTGCGTCTGCCTGGAAATGCCAAATATTCCATAGATCATTTATATGCTTTGGGTATTGACAGGTTCGATGAACACGGATCTAGGAGTTTTGGAAGTGATTTAAAAATTAACACCTTGGTTATCAAGATAAGGTGATTTGAAAGGACTGTCGTGCAACAATAATGAAGACATGTGACATAGAATCCTATTACTATTTTTTGATATAAGAGGAAAGGTAATTATTATATGCACACGATGTTCATCAACAAAAGCAGTGATAGTATAAAGAGCATACAGAAAATTTTCAACCGATATGAATTAGTAATAGCACTGACATTTTTACATATATGCTAGGCTCGAGCCAAATATTGCATGAAGTAAATGCTCTCTTATTCTTGCCTCTAGCTCTACTAGCTCCTTTTAGCTTAGATCTTCAAAGGATCTTGAATGATTCCATCGGATAGAATGTCCAACGAGCTTTTGGCTACATACATACATGATCCTATCTTATCCCCTTAACCCCTTTTTAGGATACTTTTCCAGTCGCTTCATTCCAATTTAACTCACAAAGGTCAAATTCATAAATTTAAAAATCGTTCGTAACATGAGATCATTTGATTACTATTTGTAACGTGTATATTAATCCGATTGAATGCAAGTTCGTCTGATTGACGTAGCGTGTAACGAGTCTATTTTAACCTATCAGAAATAAGAATAATGAGCATAGAGTAAAATAATAGATGAGACACCATGTTTTATGTTTTCCTCTAAAACCATCTCCTATGGTTGCAGTAGTACAACGTAAAATAATAATGCTGCTATGAAAATTGTGTAGAATCTCTTAAATTTTACTCGTATTTTATAAGTTTGACCTAATGAACTTCAAAATTTTATTAGACCACACTACACAATCAATTATAATTATTATGCTTAGCGTGAAATTTAAATTACATTTTGTGGGCAAATCATCATTTTCTTTACGTAGATATTGATGATGAATAAAGGCTATAACAGCCTTCAAAATTATTCTTTATCAGAATAAGGCACTTTTTCTCTTTTTTGAATATTCCTATCTGTGATTTTGTCTATGACGCTCAATTGACAGTGCATCGACGCCGCCAAAGCGTTACATCGCGACCTTTGGCGCGTTTTTGTAATCGACGCGCACATTGCCGGCTAATGACTGTAGGTAGAAATTTCCCACGTCTGGGGGTCATCTGTATGCGCTCTTTGTGAAATAGTTACATTTCATAATGTTTCAGCGGTTATGGGTTAATGAGGCTGATTGATTACACTTTTTGCATGCCATTATTGTTTTTTAAGACAGCTCTATAGTTTTTATATTTTTTGATGAGCACCACCTTGCAATTTAATTCGTATTCTATGCAGTATTTTATATTGGGACAATAGTACAATATGAACATTGAATCTATCAACCTTTTTTTAATCAGCCTTTTCTAAGGCTGAGGCTGGAAAAAAGTGTGTTCCATTTTACCGTCACGACACAATATGTCAAATCGTCACTGCAAAATGCGCAGCCGCGACACAGTCTATAGATTGTTACATTGTTAGTACGGAAGAGCGTTTCTAGGATACCTAATTGACAATTAATTTATTATATTCCCAGTATAGAAAAGTACTCTTTGCTTCGTTCCAACCGAGTGTTCCACGACACTCATGTACTTTTTTTTTTAATTCGTATTATTCGTATATTTATAGCTCGTATTAATGATAATCGAGATTTTGGGACCACTAGCAATCTTATATTGAAATGCATTACTTTGCACCCTTTCCCCACACCCTTCACCCACCTTTGTATCGGGAATCCCACATCGAAAGGACACTTTTTTCCTACAAACAAATTGAAATTAACGATTGAAACCAACTTACCATACAAAAATAAACAAAAACAGGCACGTCCCATTTATGGCGATTATCACCATGACACAGGATTTGGGATTCACAAAAAAAAACAAAAGAAGACATAACTTGCTCCGAAGTCACAACATCGAGCTTCTGAGAAGTTTATGTTTCTTTGTTTCTGGTAGATGGTTAATTTTTGAACACGCTTTACAGAGTGATGTTTAAACAGGGTGATAATAAATTGTGTTTTTTTTTATCGTTGTATGTATTCATCTAGTTTAACTAGTTTAAAAATGTAGGTATACACAAGGCTGTTTCTTCTAAAAAATGTCAACTTCAACATCTATCTATAAGGTTTATAAATGGCACCGTTGTAGTCATAATATGTTTTTGTTTATTTTATAAAAATTGTGTTCAAGTCGCGTTAATTAGAAATATTAACACATTTTTTTAAATAATAATTACAACCTACGAAGAATATTAATGGGCAATAAATATATTTTTCCTCGTACTAATCCTCAATTCAATTCATTTATTCATGGCGGTAATAGGTAAGGTCCTATTTTATAGAAAAAGATCACTCAAATTAATCATAGCTCATTTTTATGAGTAAATCAGTTTTGATCATTTTGTAACTGACTTCATTGTAAATTATTAACTATTTTTGGCGCAATTTGTAAAATGTCAAAATTGATGTCAAAGTTCACAGTTATAATTATCTTAGCACGTTTTGATGAGTTTGTCATTTTTTATCTCAATAACTTAGTCTTGAGATATATACTTTCAGTCAATATTAAATCTTATTTGCCTTTTATTTATTGAAATAAATTTATAATTATCAATTAACAACTATAAAATTACACATAAAACTTATTGTGTGTGTAGTCGTAAATTTTCATGTCCACAATTTCTAATCAACTAAATAATCATTATTATTTTATTGTCGGTGAAATAATAATATTCACTGCAGACTAATAATAATCAATAACCCTGGATTATTGGCTCTGCAGCCACTTTAAAGTTTTGACATCTAGGTTACAAATAGGTAACATCTTATTTAAAAATAACTAGTATAAAATACTTAGAACACCCTGTGTTAACGCCTGTTATAAACTGTTAAGCAAAGTGTTGTGTGGTGCTATGATAATTTTGAAAGGACATTAGATTTTTTACCTACCGGCGTTCTTGCGTCAGTCACTTCAATTTTTAACCTTGTTATGAACACATTGTTCCCGTAACCCATATCCAACAAACGCTGTAGAAAGTCAATAAAACCTCAATTTGAACTCGGGAGTTTCATTAGTGCTTCGATGCATTAACATCTGGCGACCGTGACAGGACTGAACGATTTTCGAGAAATATTCAAGAAAACTAAATCAGTGAAGCTAGCCGGTGGACGCCGCCATTCGTCGGACAAGTTTTCACCGTGTCCAGTTATTTCTGCTACTACTACACTATCATCTATTTGTGCCCTGGGATATTAGAAGGTCTAGACCAGCAATTGGAGCCATCTTCGGCCATCGATCAGCGGTCAGCGTCGAGCCGTAGTCCAGCCAATGCAGCTAAGTTCCTTCCTAATTTTCCCGTCCAATTACTATACCTAAATTTCCGAGTTACTCCATTTTACTATTTCAATCAGCCAATACTTGTGCTAATTTACCTTTATTACAGCGTTTCTACGAGCAATCTATCATAAAATCATTGTAAAATCAATTCTAAAACGCAATAAATTCGCAATAAATCTACCCACAATTTTTGTCACCAAAGTTCTTTGTCTCCGTTCAAGCTTTTATAAACTGATTTTACTATTTTAAAGCGATAAATTTCTTTTAAATTGGTTATATAAATAGATATTTGCAATATTCCTCTTGATTTGTGCCTAGTTATCGTGTACCGTTATTCACACATTCACCAAACATTCCAGGCTCAGATGCGTTGCTGAACCAGCACGTACTTACTTATCGAGTTTTATTGAAGTGGGCGAGTCCCAGCGCGCAGTGACCTAGTCCACGTGTGGGCAGTGACCTAGTCCACGTGTGGGATTCCGGTACAGGTGACGCCGAATCGAGGAGCGTGAGATAATTTTCATTATTTAATCAGCTACAATTTTAGTTTTTTTTGCATTGAGTTTCATTTACCTGTTTTGTTATCTATTCTAACTTGAAGTAATTTTTATTAGTTCATACGATTTCCTATTATTATAACACAATGGGAGGTGAAACTATTGCAAGGGATAATCAAGATCTTTCTACAAAACGTAGCTCAATCAAGGGCCAAATTACTAGGTTTAAAAACTATATTCAACATGTAATGTCACAAGACAAGCTCATAGCTGTTGAGCTAGCCGAGTTAACACTTAAACTTAGTAAATTTGAGTCCCTTTCGAGTCGTTTTGACGAATTGCAAACTCAGATAGAAGTTTTGAATCCTAACAATTTGAGCACGGAGTTGGACGAGCGAGATGAGATTGAGCAGCTATTTATTACAAACATTGCTTTAGCTCAGAGTTTATTACAAAAACATAACATTTCTCGTCACAATGAAAGCCTCAACTCAAGTCACTTGTCCTCGGCTCAAAGCAATATTGATAATAATCATGACACATTGGGATTTAAATTGCCTCGCATAGAAATTGCAAAGTTTGACGGATCATTCTTTCGTTGGCTCGAGTTCCGTGATACATTTTCATCTATTGTGCACAACAATGAGCGTATCTCGCCTGTACATAAATTCCATTATCTGATTTCGTATCTAACGGGTGATGCGGCTAGAATAATTTCCAACCTTGAGGTATCAAACTCCAATTATAAAACGGCTTGGAAATTATTACTAGAACGATATGATAATAAGCGTCAGTTGATTAATCATCATCTAAACTCTTTGTTTAGCATTGAAACAATTACTCGCGATTATGATAAATCTTTGAAGGCTCTAGTAGACAACGTTACTAAAAACCTACGCGCCTTGAGCAGCCTCGGTCTCCCCACCGACCACTGGGACGTGTTGATCATCCATATGATGAGCTCCAAGTTGGACAACAACACTCGATTCAAGTGGGAGGAGTGGCGTGGTACGTTGGATCAGTATCCTACCTTGAAACAATTTTATAAATTTTTGATTGATCGCGCTGACGTTCTTGCATCCATACCTAGGAACTCCAATACTTTGAAGTCAACTCCGTCTACATCTAAGGCTGCGGCCACTAGTTCTAAGCCACAGACTAGATCTTTTGCATGTGCCAGCGATGAAAAGGCAAACAATGCATCCGCTTCTTCACCTTTCAACTGCGTGATTTGCAATGAAGGACATCGCATCTATGACTGTCCTACCTTCATTGCCAAAGGTATCGAAGAGCGCATAGCTGAAGTTCGTAGGTTGAAGCTATGCCCAAACTGTCTTCGCCCTGGGCATATGTTGCTAAATTGCTCAAGGGGCCCATGTCGCATGTGCAAAGGTAGACACAACAGCCTCATTCATAAGCATGAAAGGCCGTCTAACAATAATGTTTCAATTTCCAGTGCTGTCGAGACCACTCTTGATGACACTGACGATACTACAGTCAATTTTTCAAAACAGACTTCCAAGCAAGTCCTATTATCTACCGCTTTCATTGAGGTAGTCAATCCCCGCACGAATCAAACCGAAAGGGTTCGTGCCCTACTGGATTGCGGTAGTCAATCATCCTTTGTAACGCAATCTCTGAAGGATAGGTTAGGTTTGCCTACCAATTCCAATTGCCTTGTCAATATAGTTGGCATTGGTAATCACAATGCTGGTCAAGTCGCAGAGTCTTGTGTGGCGCAAGTGAAGTCACTGGTAAAGGATTTCAATGTCACAGCAGGGTTCCTAGTTCTACCACAACTTACTGGTGACTTACCCAAGTTTCCTATCGATGTTTCCAAACTAAATATTGACAAAAATATTAAACTTGCAGACCCCATGTTCCACCAGCCAGCCCCGACTGATGTTCTCATCGGTGCTGATTTGTTTTGGGATATTCTTGGCCGCGAGCAGCTATCTCTCGGCCCCAACAATCCAACGCTCGTGAGTTCCCAATTCGGCTGGATTGTCTCCGGTCCCATTGTTGTTGCAAGTAAGCCAATTTCATCTATTCGTTGCAATCATTCCGTCATTTCAAGCTCTCTGAATGACGACGATATTCAAATCAATCAACAACTCACTAAGTTCTGGGAACTTGAGGAAGTTCCCCTAAGGTCCAAGCTTAGTGAAAACGAGAAGGAATGCGAATCGCATTTTTTGTCCCATTCTTTTCGTCTGGACACGGGCAGGTTCTCTGTAGGACTGCCCCGCAATGATTCAGCTGATTGCCTAGGTCAATCCTATAACGCAGCTAAGAAAAGGCTGCTCAATATTGAAAAACGATTTCGTAAACAAGATGACGTCAAATCACAATATACAGAATTTATGCGTGAGTATTCTGACCTTGGTCATATGTCGGAGTCTCCCATTGCTAAGCCGCATGATTCCTACTTTCTATGTCATCACGCTGTCTTCAAGGACAGTAGTGAATCCACTAAAATCCGTGTCGTTTTCGATGGATCCGCGCCCACCTCATCTGGCTATTCAGTCAACGATATTTTGAGGGTTGGACCCAACACGCAAGACTCTCTTTTCTCCATACTAATAAGAGCCCGGTTGCACAAGTACCTCCTGACCGGCGACGTGGAAAAAATGTACCGCCAGGTCCTAATCAATGAGGAGGACCGCAATCTTCAACTTATACTATGGAGGGAAGACGAGTCATTGCCTATAAAAACGTATAGACTGAATACTATTACTTACGGTATGGCAAGTAGTAGCTATTTGAGTACGCGCTGTCTATGGCAGCTGGGTGAGGAGTGCTCGGATCCTGACATTAAGGAAATAGTTCAACACGACTTCTATGTCGACGATTTGATCACCGGATCTGACAGTGAATCAGGGCTGCGTCACATTCATCAATCTGTTTCGGCAGCTCTACAAAAGGGTTGTTTCAATCTGAGGAAGTTTAAAACAAACTTACCTTCCATACTCGATTCGACAAAATCGTCAAACGATAATTTGATAATCAGTGAGTCATCTTCCACTCTGGGAATGGGTTGGACCCCATCTACTGATATGCTACACTTTCCTTTTAAGGTCCCGCCCCTATCAGATGGCAAGATTCATACTAAGAGGTCTATCCTCTCATCTCTATTCAAAATATATGATCCGCTAGGATTACTCAGTCCATCCGTGATTCAGGCTAAAATTATTTTGCAGAAGCTGTGGTCGCAGAATTTATCCTGGGACGATCCGATCCCCAATGATGTTCGCAAAGATTGGGATAAATTCGCAACTGCTGTACCTACTCTTTTAGACCTAAATGTACCTAGACGTGTTCTATGTGATGAACCTAATTCTATACAGCTCCATTCCTTCAGTGATGCATCGCAAAACGCATACGGTGCGTGTGTCTACTTGCGCACCGAAGATTCTAAAGGTAATGTGACTGTCAATCTGCTTTGTTCAAAGTCTAAAGTGGCTCCAATGAAGGCCACCACTATTCCCCGACTAGAGCTATGCGCCGCTCTTCTGGCTGCTAAGTTGTGTAAGGCGGTTAGGGAATCCATCAGATTCAATATACCAACCCAGGTCCATTGGTGCGACTCAACAATCGTACTTTGTTGGCTTAAAAGTAGTTTGCAAAATCTAAAAACGTTCGTTGCCAATCGTATCTCCGAAATATGCGAGCTCACCGATTATTGCGCTTGGCGTTATGTGCCAACTTCAGCAAATCCAGCTGATTTAATATCTAGGGGCATCAGTCCAAGTCAACTAGGTAGTGCGACGCTATGGTGGTCAGGCCCGTCGTACCTAACTCAATCTGAAACTGATTGGCCTATTTTAAAATCTAATCAAATTAATATGCAAGAATTACCTGAATTAAAAACAAGTTCAATGTCTAATCACGCTTTATCCGATCTAAAATGTAATGAAAATTCTATAATACAATTTAAAAACTATTCTAACGTGCATAAATTAAAACGTATAGTTGCATATCTGCTTCGATTTGTGTACAATACTAAACACTCACAAAAACATAAAACCGGTTCGTTATCAGCTGACGAGCTCGATGCAGCTTTCATTCAGTTGTGTCGCTTATCGCAGCGTGAATCATTTTTACACGAATATGACTTACTAGCGTGCAAAAAATCATTGAATCCTAAGTCTCCTATTTTATCTTTATCTCCATTTTTTGGCAATGATTTTTTGATTCGAGTGGGAGGTCGTTTAGAAGCCTCTAACTTTAACTACGACAAGAAGCACCCCATACTTTTGCATTCAAAACATCATCTTACTAAGATTTTATTTGAATACGAACATAAACGTAACTTACACGCTGGCCCGCAGCTATTGCTAGCTACTATTAGAGAATATGTGTGGCCTATAAACGGTAGGTATCTAGCGCGACGCACCGTGCGTAATTGTTTCAAGTGTAGACGTATTCAAGGTAAAACTTTCAAACCTATGATGGCAGATCTGCCTTCCCAGCGTGTCACGCCAGGCTTCCCATTCCAAATTTGTGGCCTTGACTTTGGAGGTCCGTTCTATATCGTTAATAAAAAGGGCCGAGGTTCAGTACTTTTAAAGTGCTATCTTTGCATATTTGTTTGTTTGAGATACAAATGCGTGCATCTCGAATTAGTTAGCGATTTATCAAAGGACGCTTTTGTTATGACGTTCCGCCGCTTTGTCTCACGTCGAGGAAAGCCATCGGAAGTTTACTGCGATAATGGCCGCAATTTTGTTGCAGGCGCTAAAGAAATTAATCAATTTTTAAAATGTAACACAACTTCATTATCTGATTTTGCATGCGATGAAGGAATCAAATTTTTGTTTTCACCCCCTTACGCACCTCACTTCGGCGGCATTTTTGAAGCTGGTATAAAATCCGCTAAGTTTCATTTAAAACGTAGTATGGGCAATGCTCATTTGACATACGAAGAATTGTCTACTCTTTTCGCACAAGTGGAGGCTGTATTAAATAGTCGCCCTCTCTGTCCTCTATCTACTTCTCCCGATGATCTCCTCTTCCTTTCCCCTGGGAGCTTCCTCATTGGCCGCGCTCTCACCGCGATACCTTCACCCGCTTTGGAAGACTGCAATCCCAACAATCTACACCGCTATGAAAGGTTGCAGCAGATATACCAGCACTTTTGGCGCCGCTGGCAACGCGAATACATTGCTGAGCTACAGCAACGGCACAAATGGAAATTCAACTCATCCAACCCCAAAGTAGGAGATTTGGTGCTTATACACGAAGAAGACGTTCCACCTCTCTGCTGGAAACTCGGACGAATTTCGAGACTCTTCTATGGGCCAGCTGATAATATAGCACGAGTAGCTGATGTTACCACTCGAGGAGGATGCTCTCGCCGCCCCTTGGTTCGCCTGTGTCCCTTGCCTACTGCCGAGGAATTAGAAAATTGAAAATCGACCATTTTCAATGGGGGCAGGATGTTAACGCCTGTTATAAACTGTTAAGCAAAGTGTTGTGTGGTGCTATGATAATTTTGAAAGGACATTAGATTTTTTACCTACCGGCGTTCTTGCGTCAGTCACTTCAATTTTTAACCTTGTTATGAACACATTGTTCCCGTAACCCATATCCAACAAACGCTGTAGAAAGTCAATAAAACCTCAATTTGAACTCGGGAGTTTCATTAGTGCTTCGATGCATTAACACCCTGTATAATGAAGATCTGCTGTCACTCAAAACAGGACTCCTGCCGCGCCTCATAGTTCATGCTAAACCACATAATGAGTCATAAATATTCCATAATCTGCCAAAAATAGTAGCTTTTGGCTGTCATGATCTAAAAAAATATTGAAGAGTTTTTTTGATACTTTTGTGAATGAATAGGTAGTAATCTGTTTTGGTAAGAGTTAAGTGTGAAAACCAAAAATGAAGAAGGTATTTGATGAAACAGTTACATTTATTATATATGTCACTCTGTAAGAATTTGAATTAAGGGAATCTTTTCGCAATTCATAAAACTATTGATTTTGACATTGACAGTTTTCATGTGCTTATTATAAACCTCACATTCCTTGAACGTGCGATGCGCAAACACTTCGGTATTTTTGAGCTCTTAGTCAAAATCATAGTGATAATAATATTAAAATTAACAGCTTTACCAGAATATTGAAATAGAATTTCTCCTCGTTCTGAAAAGTTGCAAGAGGCAAGTTAATTTAATTTTAACGGTACGAGCTGCGCAGGTATTTGTGTAACTAGTCTGTGGTTAGTTGACAACAAACTATTTAACTTATAGTCAGGAGGGTAAACAAGTCTTGATACTTTCGGGTGATTGACACTGGATATGTTTTAAATTATCCAAAAATGTTGACTAGTTTATTTAAAAAAGTTAGAATCTCACCTGGGCAGCGTTGAATTGCGAAGAGTGATAAAGTAGAAAAAAAAAATTGTGGTACAAGTATTTTACGTAGGTAAAAAAGGTTACCGCTCAGCACCGTGCAAGTGCAGAGTAGACTACCTCCCCTGCACAAGTGTTGGTATTCTGTGGCACCAGATAAAACCAGCGCTTGTAGTGTAGAATATGCATAGTTGGATGCGTGAGGACTGGCACGAATGACATGAACAGACGGAAGCATATAGGATATTATTGGCTGTAGATAATGATGGTGATTAATTAATTGTGGGTCAACATTGACCGGTGGAGTTTTGGTGGAGATATTTTTCTGATCTTAGAACTCATTTAATTTTTTGTATGCCGACTTCTGGTAATTTCTGTTCTATCCATACATAGGTTACCAAGAAGAGATTTACCAAGCGTTTTTAGCGATAAGGTTACCCTTTGTTACACATTTTGTTTTCAAGGTTTTTTATTTTCTGTTTGTGTTTTTTTTATGGTGAATAATAAAGTTATAATCTATCTATCTATCATGTTCAGAGATATCAAGATTCTCTGTTGACAGAAACGTCAATGTAATTTACAATAGGTTGGTAAAATATTAAGGATTTTATTATCTCATTGCCGGGTACCGTATTTCCCGAAAAGTACAATATAGGGGTCTTTCAATCAAGAGTAAATAGGTTCCTTCTAGGAAAGCATGTTCCATCTTAGACCTCACTACTGCTTAACATCAGGCAGAGGGAGGTCAAATGCTGACCTATTTAATTTAAAAAAAAAAAAAGGAAGGAGCAGAAAAGAGTACCTGAGTTTACTTTTTAGCACCAAAGTATCAAAACCTCTCATCCTCGTACAAAGTAATCTCATTGCGGCTACATTAGCTAGCGACCGCGGAAGTGTAAAAATATAATCTATTTTAAACATTTGTCGTGTTCTGCCTACCCCCTCTGTAATGATACAGAACTAGATAATGTGGTTAGTGGTTTGTCTAGTAAACTGTATTGTAAGATAGCTGATTGTATGATGATGAAAAATACCAAGAGTCCTGATATGACGGGTGATAGAGGGAAATGGAACAGAGAAACATGTTGTGCCGACCCCACTTAAGTGGGATAAGGGCAGGAAGAAGAAGAAGAAGAAGAAGAAAAATACCAAGAGTGTTTTTTGACGTGGTAACTGAAACATAACTTTTATGAGTTGTCAAGATCTGAAAAAAAATCTAAAATTGAATTCAATTAAAAAAGTAGTAAAAGTAGGCACAACGGATCTTTAGCTCTCTGAAGTTAGGTGCAATAGACGATTGCGTAGTTTTGGTAGAGTAAGCGAGAGAGCACGATTTTAGGCGTCATCAAAAATGGGTTCTGCGCAGCTACTTCAGAGAGCTAGAACGATTGTGCGTATTATACATTTAAATTTTTGCAGAATACGTGCAAGATCAATGAAAAAATTTGAAATGGGAATAATACCTGAGGAATTAAATTCAAAGAGATTTTCAGAGGACTTATTCTCTAAATACGATTCCGATACGACTTAGGTACCTTCAACAAAAGAGCCTATTCCTACCTCAAAGGCCGGCAACGCATCTGCAGTGCTTCTTGATGCTGCAGTTGTCTGTGGGCGGTGGTAATCACTTACCATCAGGTGTGCCACTGGCTCGTTTGCCCCCTCTTCCATAAAAAAAAAAAAAAAGATTTTCAAATGGTTTAGTGGTGATCCGTGGGTTATTTTGGATGCAATTTTAGGAATGCAATAAAAAGTTATCAGTGTGAGGTAACGCTATAAAAGCTTTAGTCTATACCTTCTTCCTATTAACTACTATGTAAGTATGGTATGGCCCTAAGCCCCTGTGGGGTCAGGCTGTGTGATTGCTACCGCGCATGCGCGCAATTAGCGCCCAACGTCGTGGGATGGATCGTTATCGCTTTCCACCTGATTTGCGATTGCTGAATCGTTTTTCATAATATTAATTGTATTTTAAAATGTACAAGATTTTTTGACAGCCGTGAGACAATTGTATTTTCCATTAGTGACTTTCATTTTAACTCCTTGTGATAAATATTTTTAATCACTGATTCATGCAAGTATTTCACTCTATAATCAGAAGATCTTATCTACTGTTTACGAATATAATTTTTATGTTATGACCTATAGAAATAAGATTGTATGATACGACTACGCTATTGCATTGGGGGTACCCTGTAAGGATAGTGTAATGATGAATAAACAAAAAACAAAAAAAGATCAATTAAAATTGTCTATATGCAAGAAAATATTATTTTGTAAGAAACAATTATGAATATTATTAAATAATATTGAAAGTGCCACAACAACCTATGTAGACTACTCCCTTGGATATTTGTAAATAATCTTTCAATAAGAGATTTAAGAGAATGTCTACCACGTTTCATAATAATAAGACTTATTTTTATTAATATTGATAGAACTTTAAAACAGTATTGCCAACAAACTTGCGACTGGTGTCAACTAAATCTAAGTGTTCACCGGAATTCTTGAAGATACGTTCACCCCCGCTCTCACGGGAACAGAGCGGTGCTAACCAGATTAATGGTGGCTCCGATATGTTTGTTAGCACACTCCTATCATCAAAACATGGAGACCCAAAGATAAACTCAACTGACAGTCACCAAAATAGTAATTACTAGGAACGGCTAGGTATAGAAATCCCCTTCAAAATTCCCTTCGCAGGGGATTTTAACTTTTTCTGTTTAAACATTTCCTGTCTCCACTAGAATGTTATTCTAATATTAGCTATAACCAAAGTCCTATATAAAAAACAACGCATCTCTGAACCCCCTTAGAAAGAAAGTCGGAGTCGTTTTTACATATATTTACAAAATACAACAGGATTAGTCAAGCTATTTAAGGATCGTTACAAATGATCTATAGATAGCTCAACTGATCCAGGTCAACTGAGTCGTTTAGGAGAAAATCTATCGTGCCTTTGAAATACAGTCTTTTCTGTTTTTTAAGATGGGTGACGCACGGAAATAATCTAGAAAGAATAGAGAAACTAGAAACTGGTAAAGTAAAGACCTTGAATTATCACACAGGTTTACATTTTACGAATAACGCCGCGGGCCACAGCTAGTAAAATTAAAGCCCAACCAATCAACTTCCGTTTATTGTGTAGGTTCTTCAAACCCACGCGCTTAGCCCAAAATAAAGGTCGATCTGACCTATTTTGATTACACCTGACATCATCGTACTTAACTACCGATTATAGACCAATCGATTTCAACCGATACCATATTATATCGCACTGCAATATTTTACGTGTAAACGGACATTGGCTGCTGATTTGACGACCTCTGTGGCGCAGTGGGTGAAAGCCCGCTTGGGACGCAGAAGGTTGCGGGTTCGATCCACATCATCATCATGTCAGCCATCCAGTGTCCACTGCTGAACATAGGCCTCCCCATCGATTTCCACAGCGATCGATCTTGGTTAAATAATGTTAATCGGTTCGATCAACGCCGAGAGATAAATGTTTGTATGATCTGCAAATATTTATCTCGGGTCTGGGTGTTTCTATGTATAATAATGTATGTATTTACAAACAAAAAGTATATAAGATCAGTTATCTGGTTCCCATAGATAGTACAAGCTTTGCTTAGTTTGGGGCATAAGTTTTGGATATTTTTAGAGTTCCTTCAGAAATAATAAAATTGAATCGCTTGAAAATGCCTAAATGGGTAGGTAACGGCCAACAAGGTAAAATTGGACACAAAAACTTTTCAGAAACTTTAGTTTTAAGTAAAACATGAACTAGTTATTTAGCCGAATCTGCACGTCTCCAATCAAAGATCCGTATTACCAAGAATTCGTTCATAACCATGACATCCCAAACATTTGGCTCTAATTGCAAAAATTCGAAAATAATACAAGAATCAAATGCAATTAGTTTTTTGTCTGCTGCAGTCGGTTGAAGCGAAAAAATCAATTTTGACTGACTCGTGCCAAATGGAAAAGGTTCTAAATTGTTATTTTTAAAAACATTTATAGAACAGGCTCAAAGAGTAAAAACGTAAAACAGGTTCACGACTGTATCCCCAAGGTGCGGTAGACTTTCTCTCAGATCTCCAACAATCTCAGATGTTACTTATTCCAGATCCTTTAGAAGATGTCTTAGGGGGGTAGTCAGGGCTTAAAGAGTTAGTAACAAAAACTATGGTTTTTAAATGTATCCCAAAAATTAGCACCTATGCGGGATTTGAACCCACGACCTTGCCATCGTGGCATCGTGGCATCGCTCTGACCAACTGAACTAACGGGCAACCGACGCATGAATTGAAATTTATTGGGAGTACATACTATACAGCATTGCGCTGTGAGCGACATCTATAGAGACACATTGCAGTCATCCTTCCACTGTATGTTCAAACTTTAGTTCGGAAACATGGACAAGAGAAAAAAAAAAATAAAATTAAATATCCCTAAGTGTGCGGTTAACACTATAAAAATATAATCCTTAAAAACTATGGTGATGTTTTTAATCTTGAAAGACAAATATTTAATTGTTATGTTTTTTGTAAATGATAAAAAAATATTGTAAAAAGGCTTTTTTTCTTGAATGAAATGATTTAAAATACTGAGGTATCAATCTCAGCAATATTTAATTTTGTTTACTCTTAAAAAATACCGAGGGTGTTCTTTCTTTAGACTACAAATCTCGTATTTTTTGTAGATTTATGGTCTCTTTTGGAACAGACAGCGTTCTAGTAATACTCGTTTACAATTTTTTTGACAATATTTATTTTTATTATATTATATAATATTATAAATGTGAAAGTAACTCTGTCTGTCTGTTGTTACGCTTTCACGCCCAAACCGCTGAACAGATTAAGCTGAAATTTGGCATAGTTAAAGGTTGTATCCCAGGGAAGGACATAGGCTACCTTTTATCCCGAAAAAATCCCGAGGGACGCGGGTCACATCGCGGGAGCGCAGCTAGTTTATTATAAAACCAGAAATTTAATTTTACAAACAAAACTATTAAATTCAAAACCAAGGAAGTGATGGTATAAAACATTGCTACTTGTTTGCAAAAACACAACCACATAGCAAGAAGCCTAATGATCTAACTAAATTATGATGAGAGGAGAATGGGCAAGCTAGGCATGTCGATTAAAATTTAATAGGTCAAAAATTTATTGCAAATCTGCATTCGAGCAAGGCTGCATTAAATTTTATCATAAAATAACTGTTACAATCCATAATAAGTTAATTATACTTAGTATCATAAAATATAAAAAGTATATATAAATATATTTTTTAATATATCATACGCTATTTTATTGTAATTAATTATTATTTATTTAATGACTATATTGAAACAATGTTAAAAGTACCCTAGCTCCCACCCTGACTTGTTGGCTAGTTCTCTTTCGCAAAATTGTTGGTCTCAAAGTGACCTCTGTGGTGCAGTGGGTGAAAGCCTGATGGGACGCAGAAGGTTGCGGGTTCGATTGAGAGTAAAAAAAAAAAAAAAAATAATAATTGATTTGAGCTTCACCCAATGTTTTACTCTCTAGTGATAGAAATAGAGTAGATGTAAGAAATATTTTTAAGTTTGTTTTATGTTTTGTTTGTCACCAGATTAAGTGTGGAGGAATTATTTATAAGTATCTGTTTTGTGATATCTGCGCCTTACGTTCGCTGTGCGAGCAATCTTTGAAGTTAGTAATAAACGTGCCTCCGTTCAAGAAACATAGTTTTATTATAACCTATATACTGATCCATTGAGCCAAAAATGTGCTAGCTCTTGGATCATGCGTCGCTTCGACCAGATCCTGTTGCATTTTGTCAATATATGTAAATATGTAGTAGCTTAGTTTCTGTAAATAAATATTCAAAACCTACATACACGTCATTTGCCCATTCTCCTTTTAGCTCCAAAATTCGTTATTACTCGATCGAGTTTTTATATATTGGCTCCGGATGAAGTTCAGGTTTTTCCGCTACCGTCATTTAGATGAACCTTATGTTAAGCGAATTGAATTAAAACATCATCATCATCTGAAATGATTGAGTAAGGGTCCTTTTGTTTTTGTTTGGATCTAAGATGGATCACCTAAAATAAAGCTAGGCCCCAAACCGTGTTTGTTGCCCTGGTACTTCACGGTATTGGTCGCGAAGGCACAAAGAGTAGTAATCACCTAGTTTAAAGACGTTTCAAAGTGTACTACAGAATAAATGCTTTTTGACTTTTGACTTTAACTTTGTACTTGATAGATTTTGTGCTCAATTTTCGTTTAATATTATACTTAATGTTTGACTTTTTTTTTCTAACATTCTTTTTATGTTATTTGTTCAAATAAGCTTATCTCCATCTCGTCAACTAGTTATAATTATCTAAATTCATGCTGTGTTCTCATCGAGAAGGTCGTACACTAGCCTAAGTTATCTCTAAAATTGTAACGAAAACTTCCCAAAGTGTAACAGCCAGTTTTGAGAACCTAATAAAAAAAAAAAAAAAATTTGGCAAACTAACGATAGAGAAATGTAAATTAGCACTGTCATATTTGTATGATCTGCAGAAAGAAAAATCGTCCTTCTTACAAATAAAAAAATAAATAAAAATTACGTACCTATCTAGTTACATTTTTTAAGTAAAAAGCAAAAACTGACAACTTAAAAACAGTATTTATATCTTAGATTATAGCTGACTGTACCTGAGCAAATATAGTTCACCTCACCTCGCGTCAAAACATCAATTTCTTGGCCATCCGTCAGCGCTCCAGACTCCGAGCTCTGCACCTCGCCTCATCCATCATGCCATCTTCATATTGAGGAGGTTTCATACTCTCCTCAAAAAAAAACTCTTCTTTAAAAAATACTCTCCTCATTACTAATAACTCAAACTCTTCTTTAAAAAATACTCTCCTCATTACTAATAACTATTACTTCATGGCAATTTTTCACTATTATAGTGCGAGAGAATATGATAGACGCTGGGATTTCTTTGGGCTTTAATTTCCTAGTGGTGTCACTAGTTATTTCAAACCAGTGGTCTTCATCCTATCGTGTCACCAGTTCTGTCGAAGTGCTCGTGGTCGTGCTTGCTCAGTCGTTCTTGATAGATCGTCGAAGTTAAGCAACATTCGAATCGGTCTGTAAGTGGATGGGTGACCGCTAATGGTATTTTTATCAGAGCGCTTCCGTGCTTCGGAGGGCACGTTAAATTGTCGGTCCCGGTCATGACGGAGGCCTTAAGGCGGCCTAAAAACTCCGTCACCAGAGTTGGCCATTGACTCATACGAACTTACTTACCGGTTCTGTCGTACCAGTGTGGTGAAAGGATTTTGAGTGCGCCTCCAAGAGACTCCTTTTGTGCACTTGACACAATGTTTTTGAGCTTTGTTGCACATCATTCTTTTTAAAAGATTTTTTCTTAACTCGTACGAAATTGAAATGCAGTTCAAAAACTTAAGATAAGATAAGTTTTTATTGTAAACTGTTGAATTTAACAAAGATCTAGAAAGAAAGTTTTTTTTTTACTTTGAGGATGAGAATGAACGATGACTAGAGTGATCTAGAGTGACTTCATCTGAAATAATTTCTACCAAGCCTTGGAGTTTTTTTTTTAATTCAAGTGAAAAGGGTTCGCAAATGACGCAGCGAACCGATTTACATAGGTTATTGAGAGCTTGAACGGTATTGATGGAGCTTCCTCGTGCGGCGCGCCCTTTATGTTCTAATGGTGTGCTAACATTATTTGTCAGAACACAACGGGGCTTATTACAAGAAAATGAGCCGAGTTTAGACCAAGTCTAACTAAAAAAAAGACGTGTCGGAGACTGCCGCGGTAAAGCTATTGCATAGCATTTTTATCAACTTATGCAATTATAATTATTTTATTTATGCAGTATTTTTTTTCCTTTGTTTTTTTTTTCTTTGATATTAATTCAAGTTACACTTTTTGAGCGTGGTGACCGATAAGAAAACAATTTTTTTCATGCGCAGTAACGCTGATACAACCAATGCCACCTAGAGGCGAGTTGCTGAACTAAAGAGACAAGCGTGATATCAATTTCAAAGCGTTCAATCTTAATAGTTTTCTAATGCCATTGAAATACGGTTGAGTTTCGGTCGGAGTGGGGGGTGTTAGGTGTTATTTTCGTTACGGAATTTCTGGACTCGGTCTCCACGCTCAAGGCCTGCGATAGAAGCTATGCAATAGCTTAAAAACTGTCCCTAGAAAAACGATCTTTAAATACTCGTACATAGAACGCTTTTTGTGGTAACAGATTTGTTTTGACATGTGTCAACATGGGGTTCAACCAAGGTTTTACGTTTTTATAATAAGCAGCACTTTGTTTGTGCCATGATAGAGTGTAGGCTATACTATTATCGTTTTTGTTGTATTTTGATACACTTGTTAATTACAATAGCGGTGTTTGCCGAGTCGCGTAGTGCGACTATCAATGTGCTGCAAGTTTGAATCCCGGCCGTGCATCAATGGATTTTGCGTATCGTAAAATTTATATGCGCATTAAGATACCATTATGAAAATATTCAATTAATTCGCAAAATACTAAATTACTGTCTTAGACCATCGCATTTAGTTTCAAAGTGATCCCAGCGGTCGTACTAAATAAATGATTTTTGACTTTTGACTTTGACTTTGACTTTAGTGGTAGCATATTAATTGCATGTCGTTTCAAATCTGAGTATTTTTCTTTGTGATCTCGTAAAATATATATTATATTTACGTAGGTACATATTATTATCAAAAAGGTGTTTTCAATAAAACAGTGACAAAACATATATTACCTACCAAAGAGTAATAAAAAACCAGAGTGCTCGCGACATGCCTATCCCGAACCCATTCCAAATTCAAAATTCGAAATCGTATCGCGTCCTGACGTTTCCGTTACGTGCCGTTTCCGGCGCATGCGTACAACGAATCAGTAATCGCGCGCTTTTACATTAGTTTTTTTTAGTTTTTTTTATAAAAGTATATGTATCCTGTGTTTTGATTGATGGTAGAGAGATAGGCCGACGAAGGGACCATTATGCAGTCCCACCTCATAGGTTCCGTTGATAAATGGGTTACTTGTATTCCGAGCGCGCTTCGGCCATTTTCATTTTGTGATGTTTGCAATCGGTTTTTTGACACGGGCGCATTTATTTTTGATTTTGTTTGTGTTGCCGGTGAAATATTGATTGGTTTATTATTTTAATTTTTGTCTCGTATTTTAAAAAGACAAATGATGTTAAGTATATTTAATTCATCGCCACCTTATCCACTTTTATAATTTTCGTAAGCAATTGATAATTACAGAAGAATAAAAAAAATTCAGAATCAAAATAATTCGAAAATTATTTTGTAACTAATTCAAAATTGTCTATATCAACGATAATATCCCAAAGGATAGGACTTCGAATAGGGAATGAGGAATAATACTCTAACGAATACTCTAAGATATTCCGAGTGGACACACAACTGATTGATTTATAGTCTACTTGTGGATATGTACCACGTCCGTGATTGGTCGTTGACTGATGACTTCATCGCTTGGAACGTGCCGACCGTTGGTGCTTGCACGTTGCATTTACTGAGCAGAATACGTACGTACGGAATAATCATGTTTTTTTGGGGTAGTCGGAAAACTTATTTTCATTAAAAAACAACATGAATACTGTGTCCCCACGGCGTGATTTAATTGTATCAAAATAATATACGAAACGAGAAAAAAACAAGATGATACGTAGGAATCATCTTGTTAGAGTAGTCAAACACGACATCTTCAAAAGATCTTGAATGCATAAAAAAGATTTAAGAGAATGTACTGAATTATTTTTTGTAGAAACGTTACACTATTTTTTTTTTCAAGCTTGAAATAAATCGTTGCAATTTTATAACTGAAAGTTTGTTAGCAACATTTCATTTATTTTAATTTTTCTATTCATTTCTTTTTATAAAAAACCATCAAAAATATCCTAAAAACATGTTACTTTGTACAACACATTACCAAAATACAATAACAGTCGTATTCTAATTCACGGGCGGTGCTAAGGCGAGCTCGTTACGATGCAGCGCCAGTCTCGCGGACGATACAGGGCGTACGTTAAATACAGAACAATACGATGATCTATATACGAGCTGTACACGAGCGGTGGCACGGTTATTGAATTATAAACAGTCTGTTGTGACAAAGAAAAGTCAATTTTCACAGAACTGATAATAAAAAAATTAAAGGTACTTTGACGTAAGTAATTTTTTATCGAATTTATGGAGCATTTACACGACACGGTCTGAGCACGTACGATTTAGCATCGCATGCCAATTTTTCACGTGTAAACGCTCATCGTATGCGATTTGTCATAGAAAGCGCGACGCTCGTCGGCACGGCTTAGAAAATTGCATAGCAAATTGTACGAAAAATTGCATCGTGTAAATGCACCGTAATACTGTATGGCGTAAATAAACAGATGAAGTTGCTGTTAGCCTAGTGGAACGTACCCTCGACTTTTAACTCGAAAATACACAAAAAACATGCTCTTCATTTTTCTGAAGTCGGTTTAGGAACGAGCGAACGCGTTGATGTCTTTTGTATTAACATTTGAGTGTATGTGTACATAGGTACCTACTATAAATTATAACTCTACTAGTACTTAAGTAATTATTTACTCAAAGATGTAGGTAGGTTATATATAGGTTATGTATAGCACCCAATTAATACCTTACTTTCGTAGATAAGCTATTCGCCTATGTAGGCAATATTTTGTGTGTCGCATCTATCTTCATACTCTTTGTCAAATAAAAATCTAATACTTATTTGAATGAAGAATCACAGAAAAGATGGGATCTTTATGTACGGGATTTCCGGCGTCTGCTTTATTGTCCTATCGCTAATTTCTTCGGAACTCTGATTCATACGCGGGATGTTTGAAATTAGAATTATTTTATTTCAGTTTGAAATTAGAATGATTTTTATTTTCATTTCAATAATAGCTATGAAAACTTTGATTCATTTACGCGGGATTTTTGAATTAAGATTGTTTTTTTTAAATAGCTTTACGAATGCTCATTTAAATAAAGGTGAGCAGATTTTTTTTTGAAAGTAGAATGCATTTTATACTTTCTAAACTCTCAAAGTCAAAGTCAAAAAGCATTTATTCAGTAGGACCGCTGGGATCACTTTGAAACGTCTTAAAACTAGGTGATTCTACTCCTGTTCCTCTGCATGCATTTATTCAGTAGGATCACTATTCTTAAAAGATAGTTGATTCTATTCAGCACCTGTTCTTTGGCAACCACTACAGTAAAAATCTAGCGCTGAAAACACGGTTTGGGTCTAGGTTTTTTATGCAATGACTAACTTAGCCTTCACTAAACTCAAGCCTATTCCATCTCAAACAATGTGCCAGGCACTGCAGCGTCCCGTTAAGTGTAGGCATAGGTTGCTTCCTGCCGCTGTATAAATCATCTAATATATGTAGATGTAAAGGCCTAATTGTCTTTTTTAAGTGATTTTTCAAAATAAAACATTAATTTAAACTTAATCTTCATTCAAGATCCTTCATTTGCGATGGTATGCGAGAAGCGTACTTAGTAGACAGAAAGCGTTGGACCAGCTCATTACACTCATTAACATTTTAAATGATCCCTGTGATCTAAATCGACTGATTAGTATTACGGTTAGCACCTCGTATGGTGACCATATTTCTGATTTTATAGGACAGACTGTACCTGTTATTTTAAAAAAGTAGACTCATATTTGCAGTTATGCTGGCTTAAAAAAAACCATCGTAGTGGTTACTAATTATTTTTCAATCCAGTGTGGATTTAAAAAATTATTAAATTCTCTCTTTTTTTTATTTATTTATATTATAAGTCCCCTTTATCTATCCTATGCGTAACTTTGTATAATCTTTTAATTACGTAGGTACATTTATTTATTGTTATTTTTTAATGCCCGCAACTTCAAGATACCAGGTACCAAATGTGTATTTGGAAGTCTCTGAATATTCCCTTAGACATAATGATTATTTTATAATGGGTATTTATCACGTACCGTCGGAAAAAAAAACATTATTTATGTGATAAATATCCGTTATAAAATAATAGTTATGTCACCAAATCACGTAAGTTTAAAAAGTTTAAGCCCTTTAGACGTTAACGTAAATATGGTAAGGAGTCAGAGAATTGCACATTATATATTTTTGTTTTTGATTTTAGAAATGTAACTATTTCTACGTAAAATCCGGGTAAACCTTACAATTTTTACCCCCCCCCCCCGAGAAAACAGCTATCTAGTCATTCATTGTATTCTAACTTCAATTGAACACAAAAATTCTTTGCGCATAAATAAATTCTATTCTATTCTCTAGATTGTAAATATCCAACATTTTCTCCTCATTCCTGGAAACCCTACAATGGATAGTTCAGTTAGTTTCCTGCGCATTTGATTTGGATCGAGTGATCTATTCTGGGAGACGTGTCATCGAGTCATAGTTAAACAATGAGGACACAGAGTTGACTGTACTTTCAGATAGGACATTCCACTCATATAATAAAGCTGAAAGTTTGTGAGTTTGTTTAGATGTTTGTATGTTTGTGTAAGGATCAGGCTCAAACGATGAAACAGTTTACAATGAAATTTGTTAAGGTGAAAGGTATATAACATAATAGCATATAGGCTACTTTTGATCCTGAAAAACGTTCCTGAAAACCAAAAAATATGTAAAAGGACAACGGGAATATTGCATAAAACTTTAGCAGTACTCTTTTGACACATAGAGCACTGCTCTAACAACAAAAAAATAATTGTTTTCCATAGTTTAAAAGACAACAAAAAAATCAGAATAAGTTGTTAATCCCGCTTATATTCAATTTAAAAAATCATCAGAATTATCTTACGTAATTTTACCTTCAGAGAGGCTTATCTTTCGAGGGCAATAAAATGTTTAGAACACTTATTCAATCTTTAATTGTTTAATGTATAATCTGTATAAGCGTGGGCGCCGTAGTGACGTGCCACGAATGTGTATCGATCGTAATCTAACTAGTGCTGTGACGTAATTAAAAGTGTACCGATATCGATTACAATGAACTATTTACATACATTGTGTATTGTTTTAAATGAAATACACCTTGGTATTGTTAGTATCGAAGCCGTAGTAGTGTGGCCGTTGACATCTTAATTGTCGTATCACACTCGGATCGGAGGTAACACTTTTGAATAGAGCTTGCTAAAATGCATTTTTTGTATCAAAAATATTATAATTTGTCATTCTGAAAGATCTTCAATGTTAAGCGATACCCTGCGCATCAAACTGGATGAGTGAGTGATGGCCTAAGAAATTGAAGGAAAGTCATTAAAAAGTAGAGTTGGCCGTCAACTCATACAATCATCGACTTAGGAACTTCATATCAGCAAGATAACCAGGAAACCAGTGTGCCTGATGGAATGATATTAACGTGCTTTATTCGTGCAATGATGATCTAATTTAATACACATGGTCATTATTATTCTACTATTATGACCAATGCAAGTAGAGTTGCCAGTATTCAGACATGACGATGAATTTTGTTATGTTGTTCTTAAATGCATAGGTATGCACTTTTTTATATTCTGCTTTCAAAAATATGTATTAAGAAGGAAAATAGAGTTTGCGTGTGTGTACTGTGTAATTTATTTTACTACCAACTATGCAAGAAAACTTTTAAAATTGTCTATCATAGTTATTTGTTTCTGCTTTATGTTTTATCTTTAAATTCTTTTAAAATAATCGCATATACCAAATATTTTAGTTCCATTGCGTTTATCACTCTATCTAAATTAAACCAAAAATTGTAAATAATTTTATTGTAAAAAGTTTGTAACGTTTTTTTCATAATGCTAGACATTTCACACAGCGCCATCTAGCCTCAAACTAAGCAAAGCTAAAATAATTCTACTCTATTTATTCTAAGATCTATGGAAGTTTTGTAAAAGGAAGTGTGAGAAACAGGCCAAGTGAAGCCTTCGCACGATTCCTTATTGATCACTTACTTGAAATGACATCACTACATTCCTATATCATTCAGAAAGGGCAAAATTTTAGATCATATTTTGTAAAATTGCCAATTTCGAATTATTATTATTATTATTATGAGCCATTGCTGTCCCACTGCTGGGCAAAGGCCTGCCCACATTCCCTCCAGACGTCGCGATCCTGTGCAAGGCTCTTCTTAAAGCCTTAAGGCCAATTTCGAATAAATTGATATTTTAAAATTGGCGAGAAGACAGTATCGATTCATTTAATAGAGATCAAAGAATATTTACGTTTAAAAATCTAAAAAGAAAACCGACTTCAACGTTTGACTCTGATAGTAAATTACAAGAAAGGTAAGGTTTTTTAGTTTTACAGGAAAAATATCAATCCCTTGTGATACAATTTTTAAGGGACCTCAAGAGTGAAAAAATGTTTTGAGAATCGGTCCTACAAAACATCCTACCCATCCAGCCATAATAAGGTGCTCGTGGTCGTGCTTGCTTAGTCGTTCGTGATAGATCGTCGGTCTTCTAAACGGTCCGTGAGTGATGGGTGACCAGCAGTGGCATTTTCATCTGAGCGCTTCTGTGCTTTGGAGGGCATGTTTAATTGTCGATCCCGGCTATTTAAGTCGTTAAGCCATGACGGAGGCCTTAAGGCGGCCTAAAAACTCCGTCATCAGTTAGTCATACGAACTTTTTTTTTAGCCATATAATAATAGTACATTATGGTACTAGTGTGTAACATTGGTGACTACCGCCGAGGCGTTATTTGAGAGCCGAGCCGTTAGGCGAGGCTCTTAACAGAGCCGAGGCAGGTAATCATCAATACACACGTGTATCATACGACGTTTTTCAACACACTTGTGAATAAAATAACAATAAAAACTCATTTTCAACAGTGAAAATGAGTTGTGAAAAATGTTTCCTATTGCGGGAAAAATTCATCAGTTTTCCTATGCGCGCGCATTGCGATCGGCCACAGACTATATTTCCGCGCCGCGCATAGGGTTTGCGGCCTATTCTGCCACGGACAAAATGGGGAATTTAAAGTTTTCGTTTATTACAGAGAAAACAAAAGTTATATTTGAGTGAAAGTTTTATTTATTAAACACGTACGAGTTAAAATTATCTATTTAAATAAGAAGTTGCATGAAATGAGCAAGCAATAGGAACATTAATTTATTTGTTCTATTAAACACGATCTTTTTTCTGAATAAAAACTTTTTTAAGAACAAAGCAACTCAACCAATAAAATTAAAAAAAAAACTATTACTCACTAGTGAGTTATAGTAATGAAAAAGTCACAGTTTGATTATGGGTGTCATTATGTGCCTAATTGCGGTGACCATAGAGCCACTTTATGAGCAAGTGTGTTGAAAAAGTCTTTTTAATAAAAGAACACAGTCTCGTAGTTTGAAATCTTCACTTTCTTTTCACTTCTTAATGGTTAAATTAAATTAAACTTATCGCACCATTTCAATCAATATTCAATCCATTATTTATTAAGATAATGGTTATAAATTAATATTTTATGGCCATTAGATCAATGTCTAGATCACGCAAGACAATGTCTTAAAATTGGATCAAGTCGGTCCAAAATTGAATGTAATGAGCACCTACTTATGAAAAATAGCCGATTGAGACTAAACAATAAGGTCACTAGATTGAAATCATACGATGATGATGATGATTATTGGGTTTTGAAACAATAGCTATTTTAGCTTAGAATCATGTTTAAGGATACTAATAATATCTTATTTATTTATCTCTCACAAAAAATACAAAAACAAATAGGATATTCCTAATACGCCCTAAAAGTAATTTATTCATCACCACATCGCAAACCGATTAAGCCCACTGCTGGGCATATGCCACCTTTTTTTATGCCAATGCCAAATATATATTCAATGTGATCCCAACTAAATATATTATTATGTAACTCTAAATGTAAATACCAATTTACATTGTTATTTCAATACTTAAGTACCTACCTACCTAACTACCTTGTGTTTTTAAAATGTGTGTAACTGTCTTACATAGAAACGTACCTACTATGCTGCATGCTCGTGCACACAATTATATTATGTAAGTAATTTTAAGTTCTCATATAAGTGAATTTAATATATTTCTTTTGAGAATAAATATCTTAAACCTGAAATAAATGCTTTTTGACTTTGATCCACCACTCAGTAATTTATTCATTTTAGCTAACTACAAAATGTCTAAATGAGTAGGAGTAAATACCTTTTACTTTCGCCAAGTACATACTCTACACTTTACACTCTTTGTAAGAAAAAGACTTACCTAATCCGCTATTACCAAACTCAAATACAGAAACAATCAAGTATAAGGTGGAGTTTTAATAAAAATATCAAACGTACTTTCACGTTGATAAGGTTTACATTTTCAACCGACTTCAAAAAAGGAGGAGGTTCTCAATTCGTCTGTATGTTTTTTTTGTATCTTGTTACGCGATTCCGCCATTTGTTGACTGATTTGCAAAATTCTTTTTATGTTTGAAAGGGTATACTCCAGAGGTGGTCCCATATAAATTTTATTCCTGAGGGATTGATAGTTTCCCCGTAAAACTCCAAACACCTTCCCTCCTAGCCATGTCACAAATAGAAATCGAATCGACAGCTTGACGCCCTGAGTCACACCGCGTTTCGAGTCAAACTTTGAAGTCGGTTTTCTTTTTAGTATAAAAACGTAATTATAGAATCACATATTCACCAGCAACTGGTATGCAAATTTTAATGTCAGGCCAATGTAGTGGAATGTCATTATGTCACGTTATACTACAGCCATACATTCTGCGCTCGATGCATTCTCGCTACGAATAAAAATTCACCGTATTTTCGGGAAATAGCGCTACTCTAAAACCCAAATACTCCAGAACAATCTCGAAGCACTTGGAGACGATTTTCGGAAAGGAGCAGAGCGGAGATTTGGTCGAGTGCCCTCAGAGCGCGAGTGTGCGATACGCAAACAAATGGTTCCGTACGTCAATATTTCAACTTGGATTACGACTTGAATGTGGGAACAAGTGGATTCGATTTTTGTGTGAAAACTATCGAAAAACTATGGACCTTTTATCTTGACTAAATTAAGTTCATAAAATCAAAAATGTATTTAAAAATGTCTTATTTTCTTCTTCTTCTTAGTCTTTATCTTCATTGCTGAAGGTTATGTCTAGTCTGGTTGATCACTCGATGCATCATGCCTTTCCAGCCTTTAGAGCTTTAGGTATTGGTAGGCCGGTGAGTTTTTTGACTACGTCTGTCGAACGGGTAGGTGAGCGACCGCGGGGTCTTTTGCCGTCGACCTGATCTAATACCATCAGCTTTTCGAGGTTATCCGGGTTTCTGCGAGCAATGTGTCCAAAGTAGCTGGATCCACTGGAAGTATATAGTGGACCACCTTGTCTTTATTCCGAGTTCTTGGAGAATTGAAACATGGGTGCGGCGCGCGGTCCAGAGGATACGTAATATGCGCCTTCAGCTCCACATTACAAACGCGTCTATTTTAGCTTTCTTTTTTTGTCGTATCGTCCAGGATTCAGCGCCAGAAGTCTTTTTGATGAACAGCTTGTTGATTTACTTGTTAGAAAATTTACTTCCCAAAGTGGCCTTGCGTTGATTTTTGATAAAAAAAATCTTCACGATGATTTTATTAAAACAAATTGATGATATTTTGAAAAGAATTCATTTATTTCTTCACTTTCATGTTGGGTATACGTTTCCGAACTCTTAAAATTAAATCAAATTTAATTATATTAAAATTGGATTAAAAAAATTAAAATACAATTATTATTGTGGGTTTTAAATAACTACAAATCTTCCGTGATACCACATCCAAATATTCATAGATTAAAGTTTGAATAGATTCGGTAAGTACTCGCGTGGGCACAATGTTATCATAGAAAGCCGATTGGAATGCGACGTAACACCAGAATTCAACCAACAAAGAATTATACGGTTCAACTGACTGTTTGTTTTGTGACAAACCTCTAGATTCGGTTGTCAACTTCATGTCGATTCTGTTTGTGTTTGGAGGAATTTGAACGGTGGTTCATTGTGGTTCATTAGTAAGTGGTTCATTACTACATGAGGCAAAAAATGATGTCAACTGGTGATGCAGTGAAATAGAATCAGACCAAATAAACACTTTTTATACAGTATTGATGTAAAAGGAAAGATTTATATATAAGTAATGATCAAATTTCTTTTGAATTTGAATAAGTCTAAACCTTTTAAACTGTTTTGTAAAGAATACAGTAAGCAAGAGTTATTTTTATTATTTGTATTTCAAAATTTTTGCTTTACATTCAAAACGGAACAGATTCACGATTGCCCCAAGGCACGACCTCAAACACTGACTCAAATATTGAGAGCTTTTGAAGATGTCCAATGAAGTAGTCAGAAGCAGACATGTAGTAAGTGTCTGAGTCAATAGGCTCCTGCCCAAATTTTACTGAAGATATAGCATTCGTGACAGAGTGTAAGCCCAAAGTAATGAAAGCCAATTATTTTGTTATATTACGGGATGTAAATTATGGTGTTCCTCTGTACCTACTTTCTATCATAACTGCTGATGCAGTCCATCACATTCCATAAATTAGTAAGATAAGGACGCTGATCGTAACCACGCCTCAAATCATAACCGATGCGGATTTTTGTTCAAAGGGCATTTGAGCACGGAAACTGGCACTTAGGACAATGCGCATTCCTTCAGACAATAGCAGACAATGAACTAGAGACAATGCTGACCGCTCGGCGCCGCGAGGCCAGTTCTACCAGCCATAGAGACGCTCGCATGCTTCTAATGCAGTCAAACACATCTACAGTTCATCATCATCGTAAGGAATCTATTATCCCAGTGCTGGGCAAAAGCCTCTCGCCAATTGGTCTAGTTTTTCCAGTACTGCTCTCAGTCACAATATTGCATTAGGTAAAATGGCGGGACCATCCAAAAACTATCAAAAAATTAAAAAAGTACGTGAGTGTCGTGGAACACTCTGTTAGAACGAAGTTTCAACTTTGACACTAATCCTAGAAACGCTCTCCCGTACTAAAAATGTAACAATCAATAGTTTTGCGACTTCGCACTGTGACGATTTCACATATGCATGTGTCGTGACGCAAAAGTCGAACACTTTTTTTTGTCTAGCCCTCAAAGTCAAAGTCAAAAAGTTTATTCAGTAGGACCGCTGGGATCACTTAGAAACGTCTTAAAACTAGGTGATTCTACTCCTGTTCCTTCGCGACCAATACCGTGAAGAACCAGGGCAACAAACACGGTCCCTCATCCGATACCCTCCGAAAAGAAACGTCATTCCAAAAATCCACAACAAATAGTTATATAAGCTATTAGTATGTTAGATACTAGACTACAATAGTACGCATACGCTACATTTATCATACATTACCCACCATGAATATTCTACTGTTAACGTACCAACTTAATTTATTAATTGTGGCCCACGACCCCGACCTTGCGATTTATGGTCCAAACTTGTTATTGTACCTCGTGGTACAGTGATGCAGGGTTAAGGTGGAGTTTTCACTTTGGCGATATACCGGAGATCATTATTATAAAAGATATTCTACTAATATTAAATGTTGCACCTAATTCAGTCGCTAGGTTGACACATTTATAATAAAAGTCATCATCATCATCATCATCATCATCATGTCAGCCATCTAGTGTCCACTGCTAGACATAGGCCTCCCCCATCGATTTCCACAGCGATCGATCTTGTGCAGACTGCACCCAAAGGCTCCCAGCAACCTTTATCAAGACGTCTTCTACTGCGGTTTCCGGTGCGTGGCCTCCACTCGAGAACTTTTCTGCCCCAACGGCCGTCAGTTCTATGAGCTATGTGCCCCGCCCACTGCCACTTCAACTTGCTAATCTTGTGTAATAAAAGTCAGTTACAACTAAATTATACAAATTAATGAAATATTACATAATCGTAGATAGATGGAATAAGCACAAGATCGTGTTGGATGACACAAAGGAAGGCCTAAATCGGGCTGTGGATGATGATGATGACATAGGTAATCGATACCTAACACTCTGTGAACCGAGGAGTAGGTATATCACTAAGTTTAAGTAAGTTTATTATTAGTAGTATACAAATAAGTAGGTATATTATATTACTTCAAAACCAATTCTTTCTTTGGTCATGCCCCTATATATTTTTCGATATGTCCATTTATCCATCCACAGGTTGTCTGGTAGAGATCGCTTTTTAGCGATAAGACCGCCGATTGTATATCATAGTTAAGTTTTTTGTATGTTTTTGTTTTCTTTTTATGTGGTGTGCAATAAAGTATTTTCTATCTTCTATGTTCTATCTATATCAGCGGATAATGGCGATAGCATTAGTGCAGCTTGACATCACTGTGTTGGGCGAGTGGAGTAACTGCAGTGACTCAAACCGAAGGTCGTGGGGTCGAACCTCAGTCTTAAATTAATTATTACTGGGATTCTTCGTTTTGGAAAATTTAACATATTAACAAATTAACACACGCTTTCAAGTGTGAAAGTCAAGTAAGCTATTCTTCTTCTCTTCTTATTTAAGGATTTACTCCTTGTCGGCACAACTGATGAATCTCTCTCCATGTATCTCTTTCCAGGGCTGCTTCCTTGACCTCTTTATACGACATGACAGCTACTTTATCCTTTACTTGGCTCATGTAGCTTATCCTCGGTCTTCCTCTTCCTCTTCTTCCTTCCACTTTCCCTTTTATAATGTAAACTATATGCATTTGAATCATCAAAGTTGGCGTATATACCAAAACAGCACCTTAAAGAGATGTGATAGCAACCTTAGTAATCGTAAATACTATTATGAATTCCAAAAAGCAATTATGGAATGACTTACTCTCCTCATATTTAGTGGTGCCCTCTCTCGATTTATCTTGGAACCTGCCATGTCCACTCTTGTTAGCTTCCTTGAACATAAGTTAGCAAGAGATAAGGACTTAGATCGTGTTGGCCTAGGTACCTCGGCTTTTGACCTGTAAATCACAGTTTGAGAACACTAGAAGTTCGTATGAATCAGTGGCCATCTCTGTGACGGAGTTTTTAGGCCACATTAAGGCCTCCGTCATGACCTTTAATAGCCGGGACCGATAATTTAACGTGCCCTCCGAATCGCGGAAGCGCTTATATAAGAATAAGAATAAGAATAAATTTATTTGACACACACAACACAATACAATTAAATTAAGAACAATAAACATTTAGACGAGTAGGTACAAAGAAACATAATAAAAAAGTAAACAAAAATAAGAAACAAACTATCCATTGTGTGGTGCCAAAAAGGTCCAGTCTCAGCTTTAGTGCTGCTCCCAGGAGAGGGAGACAAATATGAAAATTCCACTGACGGTCACCCATCTACTTACAGACCGTTGCGTTCGAACGTTGCATAACTTCGAAGATTTATCAAGAACGACTAAGCACGACCACGCGCTTCGAAAGTAAATTCCTTAATTATTGTAATTATTAAAAGCCCTCAATGTCCCACAGCTGGGCAAATGCCTTTCCCCACTCTCTCCATTCATCTCTCTCCCGTGCTATCGGCACACTCAGTAATAAAAATTATAATATAGAACCACCAAGAAAAATTATAGAAAACCCTTTCTAACAAAGAATTTTCTAAATCGATCCAGGCATCTTTGACTAATCAGGAAAGATAAATAAAAAAAAGATTCCGACGAATTGAGAACCTCTTTATTTTGAAGTCAGTTAAAAAGTAATGCCGCCAGTGTTTTGGGCACGCTTCCGACTGACAGTGACCTCGATCAGTTGACCTATCTATAGATCGTTTCTAAGGATCCTTAGATAGCTTGACTAATCCTGTTTTATTTTGTAAATATATGTTAGCTTAGTTTCTGTAAATAAAGTTAAAAAGTACTTTCGTGGCCAACTCATTTCAGTCATTGCCCTGAAGAATAACTGTAGAATAACACGGTTCCTGTTCCTGGATGCATTTCACTAATAGGAATGAGTGCTACACGTTTTAAGTTTTAACTCAGGAACAATCAGTTAGACATTTCTAACAGTCAAACAAAAGACCTAGGAACTGACATAAGGTATTCTAGACTTTAGTGTTTATCTAGTACTTGTGAAGTACGTTACAATGCTGTAAGTGAAATTACTGATGGCTTGACACGTGCTTGTCACATTCCCGGTTAAAGTTGTGTTCTAAAAGCATCCTAATTATTGTGTTCGGTCGGTACAGATACTAACAAAAGTATTTCGCTAAACAGACACTTTCAAAGGCTCCTTAGAGTTCCGAGAGAATTTCTGGTGTGCTTTGGGAATGGAGTCGTCATTCTGTAATGTCAAATGTTGGAAAAAATCTTACGAGCCTTGTTGGTCAACAAGGTTTCAACAAGGTGTTCTCAAGGTGGAGATTTTGAATTCCGGCTGTGAATCAATTGATTTTTAGTTTCGGAAACTTTCTAATTAATGTTGTCATCCTATTTATTTTTAGTATGAAGACGTTGTGCGTAGAAAGGTCAGAATGGAAAAGGTTAGAGGAGGCCTTTGCCGATGGGCAAACAGTTCTTGAAAAAGTAGAAAAGTCTCAAATTCTATCCATAGAATAAGTTTAATGTAGTTTTTAAGTTAAAAAACACTGAGCACTGGTGGTCTAGTGGTAGTGGCCCCGCCTTCCGATCGTAAGGTTCAATCCCGGTCGTGCACCAATGAGTTTTTCTGGCGAAAAATGTATGTGCACTATGCCAGTACTCTCAAACGGTGAAGGAAAACATCGTGAGGAAACTGGCATGTCGTATAACCTACAAAGTTCGAAAACATAAATGTCAAGTGCACGAAAGGAGCCTCTTTGAGGCTTAGAATACTTTCATCACACTGGTTTGACAGAACTGGTGACACGATAAGAAGAAGAAGAAGAAGTTAAAAATTCTAAAATTTAAATTAATTAATTAAAGTTTAAATGTTTGGCTCAAAGCCTTGCCATCCAGTGTGGTAATGCCGCCAGTGTTTTTGGGAAGCTTCCGACTGACAGTGACCTGGATCAGTTGAGCTATCTATAGATCGTTTCTAACGACCCTTAGATAGCTTGACTAATCCTGTTGTATTTTGTAAATATATGTAAATATGTAACTTAGTTTCTGTAAATAAACATTTTTATTATTTTTTAAAAAGTGAAGTTTTTAAGTTAAAAAAAGCTGTACCCAGAAAAGTTCTGAATAAGGGTGGTCGCAGACCTATCCGCGCCGAACTGTCAATTCAATAGAAGAAATGCTGAGACGTCAGAAGCCAGCCGCATTTTCTGACGTCATCAGCATTTTTTGTATAGAAAAATGACTGCGGCGCGTACGGCGCGGTCAAATGTGCGATCAGGATAAATTTAGGTTTAGACTAAATTATTATTATAGACGTTGTGCTCTTGATTGTACTAAAGAAAAGCACTCAAAGCTAGCGGTACTTATGTTACGACCTTTCATTTTATTCAATGCAGTCTGAAAATCCGTGAGAAATATGTTCACGTAAGCCTACATTTTATACTAGATGATTTAAACAGCGTCAGGACGCCTTTACTTACACTCAACGGGACACTGTTTTGCCTGAGATATTTTTAGATAGAATAGGCTTGCCCAGCACCTAAACCATCCTCTCAGCTTAATCAGCCGCCCACAGGAAAGACGACGTCAATACGTGTGGAGCTGACTAAGCTGCGGATTTCCTCGCGATGTATTCCTTCACCGTTTGGATTTTTTAATTTGGAATGAATAGAATAGAATAGAATAGATTGAAAGCCGAGATTACATAAACAAATCTCTGCAAACATTTGCACCATTGCGAGAATCGAACCCACACCGGTTGTATCATCCGAGCAATCGCCCAACATCCTTGAAGTCCATGCGTGGGAAAGAAAAGCTAAGCATAGTGAACTATACCAATGTTGTACTAGTGATGTAATGTTATCGATGTCGATTGTCGATTCTCATTAGCATCACAATCGAATGATTCATCGCGTCGAGAGCTGAGCAAACCTGCGTGTGTAATTAATTCATTGCTTACGAAATTGTGTTTGTTTTATAATCTTTGACGGTGGCATAGTCGGAGTTAGTACGGCTGGGTCAGTGTTACCATTATGTGGTTTAAATCCTCTACGATAGTGTACACAGTTAGAGTCAGGCTGGGTTAGTTATGGTTACTTATTGCTTTTCTATAACCTGGTAAAAATTGAACAGCTTAGGTTTACGACGGTAATTCTAGAATAGAAGGTCTACTGCACTTTGTACGATACAATTCAAAATTATTCATTTTTATTCGAAGAAATAACTTTTTAGATGTCTGTGAATGACATGACCTTTTTAAAAACTCATTCAGTCAGTCCTTGTCATCATCATCATAGCAAGTATAAAGTTATTCCATAGTAAGGCTGTTAGTGTAAACACTCGAGTGTCACAAATCACAAAATCAAATCTCAAAACGTCGATGAAAAGTGTCCTAGATATCTAACAATGAGCTGGTAGTGATGTTACTCGACCCATTACTAACGGTGTTTAATCTTTTATCCGATTGTTTATGGTGGTTACCTTTGGATGTTATATGACACTGTCCGCTTACTGCTGGCCCTCTTCGGATACAAATAAAGATACGTAAAAGTGTATTTAAGCTATTAGGGTGTGAACTAAAGGATTGGTCTAAAGTAGCCTACAACAGGGAAGAGTGGAAAGAGGGAAGAAAAGCCTTTGCCCTGGGACACTAAGAAACTTAGGCCTTTACATCTATATTAGATGATAGATGATTTATACAGCGTCAGGAGGCAACCTATGTCTTTACTTAAAGGGACGCTGTAGTGCATGGGACATTGTTTAAGAGGGAATAGGCTTGCCCAGCACCTAAACCATCCTCTTAGCTTAATCAGCCGCCCACAGGAAAGACGACGTCAATACGTGTGGAGCTGACTAAGCTGCGGGTTTTCTCACGATGTTTTCCTTCACCGTTAAGAGCTCGTGTTAAAGCGCATACTTATACATTTTAGAACAATACAGGTTGAGGAATTTGGTGTTTTTGCTAGCGTGTTATTAGCAAGCTACCAGTCTAAAAAATGCAAATTGACAGTCATGCGTGTTTTGAAATACAGTGGAAGTTGAAAACATAAGTAACACAAGTACATAAGAAGGCCTGCAATGCAAAAGGTTTCGGGTTCGATCTCCGCGGCGGGACCAATGTATGTATGATCTACAAATATTTGTCTTGGGTCTGAGTGTTTTACGTGTAATATGTGACGACCTCTGTGGCGCAGTGGGCGAAGGCCTGCGACGCAGAAGGTTGCGGGTTCGATCCCCGCTGCGGGAAAAATGTATGTATGACCTACAGATATTTGTCCCTGGTCTGGGTGTCTATGTATAATATGTATGTATTTACAAACAAAAAGTATATAAGTAGTTTATCAGTCATTCTAGTACCCATAACACAAGCTCTGCTTACTTTGGGGCTAGATGATGCTGTGTGCAAAGTCCAACGTTATTTATTTATTTAAAAGAGTCAACAGCTCCAGAAAATTAAGGATGTGGATGATGATAATGATGATAATAAACAGTGTCAATGGAGTTTCCATAATGTTCTTCGATTCGGGCACCGGTCTCAAGAACTCACTGCGAAGAATAATATTGATTTAATAGTTGTACACCATGCATTATTATTTTATTGTTATTGTGCCTTTCTATGAAGAGTACAATTTAATTATTGTAATTATTAGTATTTTAAAACATCGTAAAAATATGTTCAAGTGCCAACTCGCACAAAAAACAAACATAACGGAATTTTTTTTAATTTTCTTACGCTTATTTTATATATAATATTATGATAGAATTTTATTAGAGTTAGTTTAATTCTTGGTTTTACTAGTAAATATATTTGTGCAAGGTAATATTATTAATGTTTTCTAAATGAATATATTCAGTGAAGTGATGAGGACTTTTATAAGACAGGTTGTGGTAGAGTTAGCACAACACTAATTTTATGCAGTCTAAGTAGGACTTCATGAAATTCATCTGTTGTGTTTTAACCCTCAGACGTCATCGATGACGAATTTAATTAAAGACTTCATCCACGAAGTTGAGTATCAGTATTGTGAGCAAATAACAGACATGAAAGCCGTCACGCGTACAGTCATAATATACAAGTCATTGACCATGGGAATATATGAAATAAATGGAAATAAACGTATTGACTACACGGTATCGAATCATCGGTGCAGGTACAATAACATAATTATCCGTAACAAAGCATACGTGTCAAGTCACGCACGTAAAGAAATTAAAAAATAAGGTGTGCCACCAAAGACTGCGTTGTATTTTGTCTCCATCTTGAAGTGGCGATGTGCTAATTTTAGTATTATAGTAAATGTGATAGTAGATGATTGTTGCTCTTTTACACGGCTATGTTTGAGGTAACTTACTTCCTTGGATAAGCGCATAGACAACTTTATCTAAGAAAAATCGAAAAATTTATCAGCGACCGAGTGTATCAGCCACGGTCAGCCGTTGGTTCGAGATTGATACTAAATTTACTTTTAATTTGTTATAATAATTAGTTTGGGGCTGGATGCTGTGTGAAATGTGTGAAAAGTCCAGCATTTTTTTTTTAATTTTGCAGATTTATTTTATTTATTTTTATTTAACAATAAAAAGAAAAGGGCTTTGTCGCTGAGCGACTATACCGCCCAATCAGTAACATCTTAGCTTAGTCTATTTCTTCTCTCTCACTTCACTTCTTGGTTTCTTCTTCTTCTTTTTATTCCTTCTTCTTCTTTTCACTTTGACTTCACTTCAAATCTTTCTTCAAATAATTATTATATGTCACGTCAATTTGAGTCAATAGAAAAAACATGACGGCTTGTCCCTTCCAAACTCCAATGGATGGAAATCTTTCGTCAAATGAGAAATCTTCTTGAATACTCCCCCATTCCATTTGCCGAATCTCCTGTTACGTATCCAAAGCTTCATTAGTAAAATGCCACCGAAATTACATAATAAAACCTAGTAAAACACGAGAAAACTAAATAAAATAGCAGAGCTTTCCTTCAAAAATGGCGAAAGAAGTCCCATTTTGCAGATACAACCAACAAAAAAAAAATAACTATGCTAGCGAGCGATTCATCGACGTTCACACACACATCACTAATCACTATCGTGTCATGTTTGTCACTATTGACAAATAATTCAATGCTTATTACTAGATGTTTCCCACATCAGTCAAAAGATTAATAAATTAGATAGTAAGGGCTAGTTTCACCAAACTTTATCTAACAGAGCGTTAGTTGATTTGACATCATTAGGGCTAGTTTCACCAAACTTTATCTAACAGAGCGTTAGTTGATTTGACATCATTAGGGCTAGTTTCACCGAACTTTATCTAACAGAGCGTTAGTTAATTTGACATCAAATTTAGTAAGGAAAATAACAACAGATTAAATATTTAACAGACCGTTACGATTGCTTTGTGCTCCATCATGCTCTAACAAAGGAATATCTTCATTAACAAGCCGCTAAATTTAATCGCTGGTCGGCGGCCGGTTAGCTCACTAGCAGTTGACATCGTAGAAAATTAAAAATATGTCACAACAACCAAAAATCCGAGAGTGACAGATAGCCGTTTGTCTGCGCAGAACACAATTTTGTATGAAAAAGCGTTCACTGCGCTGATAAACGGCTAACGGTCGATTTATTAACCAGCTGTTAAACTTGACCTTGGTGAAACTGGCCCTTAGTAAGAGAAATAACAACGAATTAAATATTTAACAGACCGTTACGATTGCTTTGTGTTCCATCATGCTCTAACAAAATAATATCTTCATTATCAAGCTAAATCTAATCGCTGGTTAGCTAACTAGCAGTTGACATATATCACAACAAATAAAACTCCGAGAGTGACAGAGAGTTTGTCTGCACAGAACTCAATTTTGCATGAAAAAGCGTTCACTGCGCTGACAAACGGCTAACAGCCGATTTTTAACCAGACACTTGACTTTGGTGAAACTAGCCCTAAGCATGTTAGAAGCCCTCCGGCTAGATTGAGCAATGACATCAATTAACTTAGTATTACCGTGACTTCCGACTATGATCTGCAGATATTTTGTTCCAGATTTAAGGTTTTTAGTGAACGAAGGTCCGCCTGAGGTGCAGAAGGATGCAGGTTCGATTTCCGACCATCCGCCGCGACCCCGCCATCCGATCGTAAGGTCGTGGGTTCAATCCCGGTCGTGCACCAATGAGTGGTCATCTGATCGTAAGGTCGTGGGTTCAATCCCGGTCGTGCACCAATGAGTTTTTCTGCTGAAAAACTTATGTGCACTATGCCTGTACTCTCAAACGGTGAAGGAAAAACATCGTGAGGAAACCGGCATGTCGAAGAACCTACAAAGCTCTAAAACATGTGTCAAGTGCACGAAAGGAGCCTCTTTGAGGCGCACTTAAAATCCTTTCACCACACTGGTTCGAAATAACTAATGACACGAAGTTTTTAGGTCGTTTATGGCCTCAGTTATTGTACCAAACGGCAAACAGAATACCATAAAAGTCCGGTCTTATTAAACCTACATTCAAACTGTGACTTTTCCATTTTTATGTATTTGTACTCAAAGTACAATCACGAGCAAAACGGAATCACATAAAAATAGAAGTGAGTCACAAAGTTTCGCTGACATCATAAAATTCGATAAGTGATCGTACACCTGACCTTTAGTTGATGGATGCGGTCGGGTGCAGAGGTCGGGGTGAGGGCTGGCCACGGAACTAGCGATTTACATTTTAAGACATTTATTTATAGAACTTTATACCTAAATTATTTGGAATCTAGGAAAAAGTCACTCGTACAAATAGGCACCTTTAATTTGCACGTTCCCATATTTTTAGAAGCATTTCCAATTTAAAAAGCTGTCACTGCCTTAAATAAATAAATAAATAAAAATTGTTTATTTCAGACCTTACATTGATCCATAGGTATTATTTGTTAGTATTTTTACTCTTATAAACTAGATTAGTATTAGCTTAACCTAAAAAACAACAATAATCTCATCGCAATCACAAAATTATTGAGACACTAAACAAGTGACTGGCTTCAGTATTGCCAGCCAGTGTCTCATGTAGGTCGAGCACAGATCTTCCGCAACAATGGTTAGAAGGCCATTGGAAATTAAAATTCTAACGAAAAATTTACAAAATTTGCAACACTGAAATTTCTAGAAGTTTAAAAAAACCTTTTTGAAAAAGAACCGATACTATGACACACGCCACGCTTACACTATTGATGTACACTGTAATCCCATAACATTATCAGTGAAATAATATCGATATCTGTTGAGGGCGGGCCGCCCCGCCCTACACGAATAAATATTTAATTAAACTTAGAAGAGCGCACGAATTTCTGTTCTGTTTGTTCGTGTTTTTTTATCGATACATTGTTTTTATGTTTTTATAAGCGTGTACAAGTAAAGCGTCTTTTACATTGAATTTGTAAATGTCAAGAAACTAACACTGCTATTTACAAGGCTTTTTTCTGCTGAAAAAAACATTGCTATCTTTGTTTTTTGGTTTGTGAGTGACAAAACAACTTTTACACACAAATACATATTTGTGTAATGATAGATAGATAGATAAAATATTTATTTGACACATAACATTTCACTGCGTAACTAATACTACCTAATACGAGAAGTCGGGCACCTACATAGGTGGGTGCAACAGTTTTCTGTGTGCTGTAGTGAGCCAAATAGGTCCAGTCTCAGCTTATTGTTACTCCATGCCCGAAGGCACAGAGTAACGCTGATTTTCAGACTGGACCTGGTGGTAATGGTCTTTTTTATATAATGAGAATTGAGATAAACGATTGAGTGTGAAGTCAGTCTGCTGCCGAGAATTAGAGTGTTAAGATTAGATCTAATGTAAAAGAAGCTTTATGAATGAAATAAGACAGTGAAAGTTGTGAAGTGTTGCAATAATGTATTGAAAGCTTACGAGTGACAGTATACTTTTGTAGGTAACCCATTGGTTGTGGGAAAATAGTAGGGGTAGAATTTTTTTAAAGAAAAATACGGGCAAATTAGCCAGCGAACATTGAAGATAAGTTATTATACTTCATTACAAATTAATTTATTACTTTGTTTTCTAGCTAATATTTTTGATGAAACCAGAGTTCCAGTTTCAGAGCCTCAAAAAGCCGTATAAATTGTTTTCCCAAACAATATCCAACTAGGAAGCGTAAATCGAATAAATTCTGCGCAACGAAATTACACTAACACATCGAGCGTCGATAAATGTGGGCGGGTATTAATTACGCCGGTGCAGCCCTATGTGCATGGGAATATGACACGCGGAGAGGGATAAGGAATAAACTAGTAGTATTAATAATCGTGAAAAAGTGCTGTAAAATAATGCTGGAAATTTTCACACAGCTTCATCTAGCCTCAAACTAAGCAAAGCTTGTACTATGGAAACCAGATAACTGATATACTACTTACATACTTTTTGTTTAAAAATACATACATATTATACATAGAAACACCCAGACCCGAGACAAATATCTGTAGGTCATACAAACATTTTTCCTGCGGCGGGGATCGAACCCGCAACCTTCTGCGTCGCAGGCGGACCTTCGCCCACTGCGCCACAGAGGTCGTCGTAAGTTCATACTTAGTGGCCAACTCTTTTTTCTTATAAAGAACGAGCTGACCCGCGCGACTTCGTCTGCGCATGATTCATTTTTTCCGCGCAATTTTTCTTTCTGTCATAAGAATAACAAACACAACAAAAAAAAAATAGTTAAATCGGTCCAGCCGTTCACGCGTGACGCTGTGACCAAGGGAAATAGGGATTCATTTTTATATATAGAGATGACTATGCAAACTTTAACAAAATCAGTGCCTGTGATGGATCTACATTATTAAGTGCATTTCCTTCAAAACTTCCTACATTTTCTTCCTTGAGCCGTGTTAGTCGAATGGGGTTGTGCTTCGACTATTAATCTGAAGGTCGTGGGCTCGAATCCCGGCCATGCATAAATGGGTTTTTTGTTTCGCAAAATTTATATGCGCTTTAACACGAGCTGTTAACGGTGAAGGAAAACATCGTGAGGAAAACCCGCAGTTTAGTCAGCTCCACACGTATTGACATTGTCTTTCCTGTGGGCGGCTGATTAAGCTGAGAGGATGGTTTAGGTGCTGGGCAAGCCAATTTCCCAGGCACTACAGCGTCCTGTTAAGTGTAGGCATAGGTTGCCTAATGCCGCTGTATAAATCATATAATATAGATGTAAAGGCCTAAGTTTTTTTCCTTCAAAAGTACCTATTAAAGTTGCTATCGGATTTGATTTTTGTCTAATTTGAAAGCGCCCTGAAGCAGCAAAGCAGCAAACCTGCATCATAATTGCACCATATTTATTCTGTAGCTGCACTACTCTAAGGCCTAGTTTGGGCTAGGCTTGGAGCTAGGAGTAGTAGTAAAAAAATACTTATTAGCCTACTCGACTATTAGTTTGGTGTTCAGACACGTTTAGGACCCAAATTACCTACTCGCTACTCGACTAAAATGCTAGCTTAGTTCAAACTAGGCTTTAGAGTGTTGAATTTAGCTGTACTAGAGTTATGCTTAATTATCTAATTAGATTCCAGGTTTGTTTGTAATTAGCTGGTTTAGCTGTGGAATCGTAATAGCGTAATGAAGCTTGGATTAAATTGAAATTTAGCTATTAACCTATCGTGGCTGGAGCATAAACCCTTTTCAAAGGCAAATTAAATTTTCTCCTGAATCTATTACGGCTTAGAAGGTGCATAGATACAAAGGTGCGAGTTTGATTTTCGCAGTGGAATTAGGGTGTGGAAAAATATACTTAATAATAATAATAAAATGAAAATGTAAAAAAAAAATATTTTCTAAATAATTTAAATCCGTATAATTGCATATTTGGGTCAGTGATCATTGATAAATTAGTTTAACTATCTATAGATTAATTTCAACGATCCTTGGATAGCTCAATTATTGATTCTACTAACTTTGTTTGAAAATTTTACAAAAAGTTTCTATTGAATCTATTTTGAATTTAGTTTAAAATTCAATTTCAATATTTGAGTTAATTTGCAGCGATATTAATCAATTCACATTATATGAATCACGGCTACTGTGCAATCTAACCGCAACTGATTCGCCAAATAAAACGAGAACGGATTACAGACGGCGCCTTCGTAATGGAATAGGGATGGACCTAGAGTAGGGTGTCGATATCGATAACACGAAAATTTAAAATTCACATTAAAATTAAAAGTAGTTAAAATTCGCACCAATTGAAAATTAAAATCCAAAGTTTAAATTCTGGGTGCTTCTATTTCTATGTTTATGTATGTATTTACAAACAAAATGTATATAAGTAATATATCAGTTATCTGGTTTCTATATTACAAGCTTTGCTTAGTTTGGGGCTAGATAATGCTCTGTGAAATGTCCAGCATTATTTATTTATTTGTTTATAATTTCGAACGGCACTTTCTAGATTTATCTGAAAAAACCCGATCTTTTTTTCAAGTAAGCTAAAATTTTTAAAGACTTTTGATGATTCCAAAAAAAGTTAGGGTCGAGATAAAGTCTTGATGTTGTACTGGTTACGAAGACCTTAGGTCTACTGTAACTTTATATAAGAATAATCATTTAAGTCTTCATGCAACATTCGTTCTACCGGGATGTGGAACTACTCGTAGTTTTGCATTAAAATGCTTTCTGGTTTCCACGTGATGTTTTTCTACACCGTTTAGAGGTTTCGTTAAGATTCGCTCATTTTCCGAGACGAAATACCAATAATGAGTTATCTAGTTAAAAGTAAAACATCGATAATCATAACGCGACACAACCCTAGTCTAGGGATTCCGCACAAAGTAATCATTCCGTCTACTTGACTAAACTGAATTATATTATTATAATTTTTTTGTTATTATTTAATAATGACCGTAATAATTGGGACGGCGGCTTCTGTTCTAACGTCTCATTGCTTCGAGCTCACTCAGATCATTCGTATTAAGGGGAATATTATATTTTTTCGTATCCAGCATTCGGCTTTCTTGTAGGAAAGACCACTTTGACCACTTCTAACATATTGTCTAATAACCTATCAACTTTATTTTACACATTGCGTTGAATGTTTGACTTTACTGAATGTTTTTTTATGTATGTTCACCGATATTATCATTTGAAAAATTTTGGTTTGAAAGAAAAAAACGTCCAAATGCATTCTTGAGAAATTTAAACTTTTCCAGTAAAACTTAAAAAATCTCATCACTGCTTGTGATTTCCGGCCTGAGTCCAAACGTTGAAGTCAGTTTTCTTTTTGAGTTTTTAAAATGTCTTAAAATTTGCTGCAGTACCTGATAGTACGTTTTCAGCGGTGGCACTGGCACTCCAAGTGTTAAGATAAGATAAGATAAGACAAGATAAGATAAGATAAGATAAGATAAGATAAGATAAGATAAGATAAGATAAGATAAGATAAGATAAGATAAGATAAGATTTTTATTGTAAACTGTTGGATTTAACAAAGATGGTAAGTTTGTTAACAAATAAAATGTACAAACAGTTTGCCCTTTTCGGACGTACAATATTAACATTAATCGTATGTTAGTACTAAAGAAGGGGTATGTGCCTCCCCTTAAGCCATCGTATTAGATTGCTCCAGCGCAGCATTACCACGATGATCCGGCCGGTTCGCACGATATTTACTTATTACTGCGTGACTTGACAATTTATAAATAAAAACAAATAATTGTGAATTGTATTTGTATTCATATACAATTGGCGGAATTTACTTATTAAATATATTGCAGAAATATAACCCAGGCCAGAAAAAAATAAGAATAAGTAAGTTCGTATGAGTCAGTGTCCAACTCTGGTGACGGAGTTTTTAGGCAGCCTTAAGGCCTCCGTCATGGCTTAGCGACTTAAATAGCCGGGACCGACAATTTAACGTGCCCTCCGGAGTACGAAAGCGCTCAGATGAAAATGCCACTGGCGGTCACCCATCCACATACAGACTGTTTTGACCGTTGCTTAACTTCGGCAATCTATCAAGAACGGCTGAGCAAGCACGACCACGAGCGCTTCGTATTCACACAGTCCATCCATTACCTACAAATGAAAGGGCAATTTATTAAGCAAAAATATACACCAACCTTGAAAACTTACAGCCTTTTACATTTAAACTTACTTTAAATAAAGAAAAGGTTCTTACAAAGCGTTTTGAGTCCACTTTTTTCATACGCACTGCCAAACTGTGGAACTCATTGCCGGGTACCGTATTTCCCGAAAAGTACAATATAGGGGTCTTTAAATCAAGAGTAAATAGGTTCCTTCTAGGAAAGCATGCTCCATCTTAGACCTCACTACTGCTTAACATCAGGCAGAGGGAGGTCAAATGCTGACCTATTTAATTAAAAAAAAAAAAAAGAAAAAAGAAAAGGTTCTATTTAAACTCATCTATTTTTTGACGCAAACGACCAATTAGATAAAAGAAAATGTCACCCCTACTGAAACAGTACCAAACAACATGACAGAAAAATCGCGCGGCAACTCTGTCACGGATATTTAAACCGTACCGCAATATCCAGTATAAATACAGCTTTACATTGACCTTCGCCCCCAACCTTCGCTTCCGAAGTGTATAAATATGACCATTACATAAAATTAGCGCGATTTGTTACATGCCGGCCCTAGGGAGCCTATTAGGGCAGATTGTTCTGTGAGATATACAATGCAAAATAGTTATTGTATCTTGCCACACACGTTATATTTAAAACCTAGACTAGAATTCTTAAAACTTTGTCGATCAAGGTACATACAGTGTACAAAACATGCATTTTTCTCGCCCGCGAATCGAACTCGCGCCACTTGCGTCTCCGCCGAGCACTCGCCCGCTGCGCTAACGGGAACCATGGTTACTAATTCTTAACAGGGCATTCTAGTGTGTGGTCAGGACTACATCTGATAGGTGTAATTTATTTTTGTAAGATGCGATCATGTTGCAATCGGTATTGCAACCTCTAGGGGCCATATACCAGATTCTTTGAAAATGTCTAAGGAGGTAGTCAAATGCATTATTTCATTCTTTTTTGAAGCGCTCGTGGTCGTGCTTGCTTAGTCGTTCTTGATAGAACGTCGAAGTTAAGCAACGTTCAAAACGGCCTGTAAGTGGATGGGTGACCGCCAGTGGCATTTTCATCTGAGCGCTTCCGTGCTTCGGAGGGCACGTTAAATTGTCGGTCCCGGCTATTAAAGTCGTTAAGCCATGACGGTGGCCCTAAGGCGGCCTAAAAACTTCGTCACTAGAGTTGGCCACTGACTCGTACAAGCTTACTTACTTTTTTGTGTGAATACATATTTGTGAAAGGAGTGAATTCTGAAATTAAGAAAACTAGAGGGAAATGGAAGAGAGAAACATGTTGTGCCGACCCCGCTAAGTGGAATAAGAAGAATAAAGAAGAGGAGGAGAAATAGCGATATCTAGCATAACCTTCAGAATTAGCAACCATTCTGCATGAGCCCTTAATGATGGCCTGTGAAATCTTAAATCAATTTTAAAACAGTTATTACGCCCTACGACGCCTTTATTGTTTTTAATGGACCTGCATTTTGAATCCTGAATTAAAGGGAGGTGAATTTCCAAGATTGGACTTGAAAAAAAATTTTTTTGTCTGCTGCGGTGATCTTTTTTTTATGATGAATGGGTCGGCTCTTGACCTCAAACTTACACAGGTAAGAGTGAGGTAAAGTGTGGTGAGTTGTCTTTAAAAAAACAACATAAAGGTACCAAGAGATGAAATAAATTCATGATAAGATGTTTAATTTAATGCATCAAAGTTCAAAGTTCTGAATGTGTATCAAAATATTTCCAGAGATTTACATCATAAAAACTATTTCCTGCGTGTATAAACGATGTGTGATATTACATTATGTGCAAAAAATATCTGATGGAAAAAACAAAAGTGATTCTGATGAGTCTCGAAATACTGTCCCATCACTAAAAGGGACTATTATGTAATCAAGTGCCGACCCATCGTAAGGGTAATAAAACATTTATTTTTGATAAAATGTGCAATTTTGTTAATCCTCTTTTTTATAATATTTTTTAACTTTAGTTGTAAAAGTCGCCGGAAAAAGTATGGACTTAATAAAACACTATTTTTATGTCTAGTTGTATCCTACTTCCTACAAATATGATAAATCTGAAAATTTGTGAGTATGTTTGTATGTTTGTGTTTCAATCACGCCTAACCCAGTGAACCGATTTGGATGAAATTTAGAATAGGTGTAGATAGTGACCGGAATAGCATTTAGGTAAGCTATGCAAAATGTTGGTAACACGCGGGCGAAGCCATGTGCAGTAGCTAGTAGTAGATAATGTATCACTTTAAATCAAACTTAAAACTAAATTACCGACCGTCATGGAGGCTCGAAACATGTTGTGCCGACCCCACTTAGCGTGGGATAAGGTCAGGGAGATGATGATGATGGAGGCTCGAAACATATTCACAAAACCAATTATTTTATGATAAATAAGTCTCATTTTTTAGTGCACACACAAAACTAGAGTGAGACCTGTGACCTCGCATAGGTATCATTATAATGTGTTTGTTTTTGTATGTTTGTGTTTCAATGAGAGCCGAGTTGGTCAAATGGGGTTATGCCTCGACTTTCAATCTGAAGGTCGTGGGTTCAAATCCCGGCCGTGCATCAATGGATTTTTCGTTTCGTAAAATTTATATGCGCTTTAACACGAGCTTCTTAACGGTGAAGGAAAACATCGTGAGGAAACTTGCAGCTCAGTCAGCTCCACACGTATCGACGTCGTCTTTCCTGTGGGCGGCTGATTAAGCTGAGAGATGGTTTAGGTGCTGGGCAAGCCTATTCCATCTCAAACAATGTCCCAGGCACTACAGCATCCCGTTAAGTGTAGGCATGGATTGCCTCCTGACGCTGTATAAATCCTCTAATATAGATGTAAAGGCCTAAGTTTCAATCATGCCTTAATCGATGATGTTGTTAAACTAGCTATAAAACATAATAATATACGTTTTAATTTAAGTATAGGAACAGATAAGACATGTCACTATCAGTGCACATCTCTCTAGCCTCAAAAGTTTGCTGGAAGAAAACTCTTTGTAGGGTTAAGCTCGCCATTGTACATGTCCTTTTTTATGTTACTACTAGTGGACCCGGGCGCAACTTCGTCTACGCATTGTTTCGTCATACAAACTTTGGAGATAGAACTACCTTGTTCCAATCCAACCCATGACACTGAATTCATTTTTGGATTTGCTGTATTAAAATTGTTCAAAGCCTATTAGAACGAAATGACACCGCCATTTTGAAAAGTCAAAAGTATATCTAAACTATTAAGTTTGTATGACAAAACAATGCGCAAACGAAGTCGCGCCCGGGTCCACTAGTAACTTATAACTGTGTGACTGTCTGTCATACAACAGTTTCATGTATTGAGAAGATAATGAAGCTAATTAGAGTTTGCACCACACTACAATATCGGACGTAATTGGACCACATGTGGTGAATATACTAGTTTGAAAGATGACCCTTGGTATTTTATAGAACGAAGTATTGCTAAGGTAATTATTGCGTCCAAATGTATATAATATTAATTACTTTAATATTTTAACACCATCTATAAATAGTAAAGGAAATCATCATGAGGATACCAATTGGTAGTATAGAAGGCTGCGATGAGCTTGACATTTATCATGATATGACATTTTACATACATAAATCACGCTTCTTTAGGTAGGCAGAGACCACGGATTTCAACTTGCTACGATTCTAACACACAACTTTTGTCTCATTCACTCTCATCAAATTATTCTTTTGACCTGGCCCTTCTCCATAATTTCGCCAATTTGATTCAAGAAGGTTCTTAGGTTAAATTATAGTTTCTACTAAATAGGGAGATACGTCAAATAATAGTATTTTGACGTGCCTCTGATTAACCCCTCACAATACAATTCATTTCTATCAGATCAAGTCCCTGAACATATAATAAGACATCTTCAAAGATGTCAAAATGTAATTTGAGATCGTAGTACCTACCTACTCACTTTTTCAAAAGAGGTTCGACTTTAAAACTTCCCCTGATAATTTAGGTACCAGTAAGTTTAAGAGTGGTTTCACATTATCTGATCCGATATCGGTATCGGACGCCGATATTATGGCGGAGCAAGTAAAATGTATGAAATTGATAGCTCCGATATCCGATATCGGATCGGATAATGTGAAAGACAGGTACATATTTGATACCTTTTACTTTTTTTTATATAGTCTTATATAGTCACGAACAAAAGTTTTCTAATCTTAATAACTGTAGCGGCCTATATCATCTGTAATAGATGGGTAAAGAGGCCAAGGGTGATGACTTGCCTCCGATATCGGCATCGGACTCCGATATTCGATCGGATAATGTGAAAGCTCTCTTAAGTATCAAGGTATTTGTGAAGTTAACGTTTCGATGCGCTGTAGACAATTTTGTATGAAGAAGCAAAAGCAAGCTAACTTCATGGACGCCTAGGTTCAATGTCCGTACTGTCATCACATCAAATCACAACATCTAAGTTTTAAATCTACAATCCCTCAGCTTCACGCTACAACCGCAGTAAGTCATAAAAAAGCCAGTAACGAACCAACATCTAAGCCCATGTTATACATTGATTTTTTGCGCGATAAAGCTCAGTACACAATGGCTTGCAAAAACAAACAGCGCAGTAATTTTGACCACAGCTATACTCGCAAACGCGCCAATAATAGGGGAGCAAAAACTTTGAAGAAATACGTAGAGTTATGAAAGATGGCGAAATATTAGCTTGACCAGCAGCCTTGTTGTCTAATTCAACTGGCAATGGGAATGGGCTTCATTTTGACATTTAAAACCTATTCTGGACTTCAATTGTCATTTTCGTATTGTGTGATTGGTTGAGCTCTATTTTATTATATTGGGATGACAAATGGGAATAGTTCTCCCACACGGTTCGCCAAAGTCTAGCGGAATTTTTGGGAACACATTGTTAATAAAACATTTTTGAAAAAAAAAATTGAACCAACTTCACAGAACACAAACAGAAGAACCTTCTACGCACTAAAAAGAGAAAAATAAGAATATAATTTGAAGTCGGTGCCAACTATTCATTTACATCTAAGAAATTCAAAAGAACTTGGGTGCAAAATTGTATCCTGGTACGCTATCGCTCGATTTCTTTTTTTGATAGGTACTTAATCGTATTCACTTGGCACCGACTTCAAATTATATTCTTATTTTTCTCTTTTTAGTGCGTAGAAGGTTCTTCTGTTTGTGTTCTGTGAAGTTGGTTCAATTTTTTTTTTCAAAAATGTTTTATTTTTCTCTTTTTAGTGTAAGTAAATAAATACTGTGTAAATAAAAGTGTATGAGTAAATAATATAGTAAGCTACGAGTACATTAAGACTTTGCTTATCGTAGCTTAAGTAGGAAAGGATAAGAGAAGTCATGGGCAGACCTACTAAAGGACACACCAGAGTTCAGCAAGGGGGAAAACTATCAATCCATAAGGAAAAGAAAATATTTTGGACTACCTCGGGTGTAATACCCTTTCAAACTATTTAATGTTTGACTCAGATTGTGAGTCAGGGTGTGTTGTGTAGTGAGAATGAGGTTTTTTGAATGTTACGGGAAAACTGTCAATCCCTCAGGAAAAAAAATATATGGCGCCACCTTGAGAGTGTGTCCTTTACACTTTCTAACAAAAAAAATTTTGGAAATCGGTCCACAATTTTCTTAAAGTTCAGTGATTGTTTTAGTTTTACGGGAAAACTATTAATCCCTCAGGAAAAAAAAATATATGGCGCCACCTTGAGAGTATACCTCTTTCTAACCAAAAAAAAATTTTGGATATCGGGCCACAATTTTCTAAAAGTTCAGTGATTGGTTTAGTTTTACGGGAAAACTATTAATCCCTCAGGAATAAAATTTATATGGGACCACTATAAGAGTATACCCTTTCAAACAAAAAAAAAATTTTGGAAATCGGTCCACAACTGACGGAAATATCGGTGAACATACATAAAAAAAAAACATACATACAGCCGAACATATAACCTCCTCCTTTTTTTGAAGTCGGTTAATAAAAACAATTTGACTTTCACCCATAAAAAATAATTTATCTAAGTTAGACATAGCTATTAAGATAATTAATAATATTTAGTCAGACTTTTCACTAATGAAAATACTCAAAATTCTCGTAGAATTTATTTCTGTTTGTTTTGCAAAACTGTATTTTCGTAACTCCGCGCTCACACTGACTGCGGTGAGAATAACTCATATAGAAATGACGACGCGACCACACAGTAATGCGCAATAATAACTGAAACGTTCCGATGTACGCAAATTTAATGCACGTTTACGAGGACAGCTACAAATATTAATGTAAAAAGAACTGCGAGGCATGTAGATTGATACAATGTGTAAAAATGTTGTTTTTGATTTGAATTTGAAGAACAAAAGCTAATCAATATAGATAGATAGATTTATTGTACACAAGATCCTTATACAGAGAATATATAAAAATAAAGAAATTGTACAATGGGCTAAGAATAATATAAAATAATCCTTTAAAGTATAATATTAAATGTATTACAAGAGAGAGAGAGATTAATGTATTATAATAGAGCCGTGTTGGCCGAATAGGGATGTACCTCGACTTTCTATCCGAAGGTTGTGGGTTCGAATCCCGGCCGTGCATTAATGGATTTTGCGTTTCGTAAAATGTATATGTGCTTTAACACGTGCTCTAAACGGTGAAGGAAAACATCGTGAGGAAACCAGTACGTGTTCTTATAGGCGGCGATGGGCTTGCAACCTGTCACGTATGGAATACTAACTTCTGCAAGATGTGGGCATGTATCAAATATGTGTTTGGACATGCCTCTGACTACCCCCCTTAGACATCTTCAAAGGATCTGGAATAAGTAACATAAAAAGATCTGAGAGAATGTCTACCGCACCTTGGGGATACAGTCGTGAACCTGTTTTTTATTACAAGAGCTAAGCTGCTAAAAGAAAATACAATTTAAACTCATAGTTCAGTTAGGTAAAGAGTCAAGTTTAAGGTTTAAGAAATGAAGTACTTAAGTAGCGTAAAACTCCGTTACACTTCGAAACGATCATGACCTTTACATTATTAGGCTAATAAACCTTTTCATTGCGCCTCTTCTAAATATCAATTGAATCAAAATTATAGTTTCCGGTCTCACGACTTTAATAAAAAATCATTATAACAACTAATAGATGGTTTTGTCGATGGTCGGAATACAAGGAAGGGGCGTGTAATCGTGCCTAAACTGTGTTAAGAAATACAAGCATGTTCTATTTATGAAATTCAATCATTGTCTATGGTTTTTTGCAACGTTCAATGTTTGAAAGTTTTGTTCCATTTTCAAATGAATATTCGAATGTTGAGTAAAAGAAAACTATTTTGGATTCGCTTGTTCATTTTATATTACATGCGATATAAATAGCTTCTCTGAAAAATAACCTCATATTCGTAATCAATTTTAATTTTAAAGGAGGCATGCGTATTATAATAATATTTATTTAACTGCTTAAAATAATCATTTTCAAGAAGCGACAACCTGTAACTTTGTAGGTGAGTTCACATCGTGATTTGAGTACTTCCTTTAACATGTCAGATTTAAATTACAGTCATACATACAAAAACAATTAAGCAATCATCGAAATTTTCAAACCGTTACAGTAACACAAAATGGCGCATGTTCAGCCACACACATTAAATAAAATAATTTACAAAAATAAACCCTTTCCCTTCCGAAATAAGATTCAAAACTTCACGCATAATAATATGTAGCACTGCATTCGTAAACGAGATAATTATTTGTATTTCGAACAAGATTTTTTAAAAGGCTTTCCTCGCGGGTGCGATTACTGTCTAATTTGTAAAACTTTTTAACAAACAAACCAATTTTTTGCATTCTTATTTAAAGAGCCATGTTGGTCGAATGGGGTTGTGCCTCGACTTTAATCTGAAGGTCGTGGGTTCAAATCCCGGCCGTGCATCAATGGATTTTTCGTTTCGTAATATTATATGCGCTTTAACACGAGCTCTTAACGGTGAAGGAAAACATCGTGAGGAAACCCGCAGCTTAGTCAGCTCCACACGTATTGACGTCGTCTTTCCTGTGAGCGGCTGATTAAGCTGAGAGGATGGTTTAGGTGCTGGGCAAGCCTATTCCATCTCAAACAATGTCCCATGCACTACAGCGTCCCGTTAAATGTAGGCATGGATTGCCTCCTGACGCTGTATAAATCACCTAATAAAGATGTAAAGGCCTAAGTTTAGTTTTTTTTTATTTCAAAATCAACGATCGAAAAATCAGGGTTCAGTACACCATAAATATTTATTTATAGATTTAGTTAAAACAATAAAATGCAGCACAAAACAATTTAATGCAGCACATAATTGCAAGCTATCTTGATCTGAGGCGTTGATTTAAAAAACAATACGAATTATCTTTGTAAGGCCATCACACAGTCACTTGCAAAAACAATGTGTGAATCACAGCGCCCACATTTGATTTGAGCTCATTACTTTACTTATCAGTGCGCGTGCGTAGCCTTGGTTTTACTTAAATGGCATAAAAAGTAAGTAAAAGTACATCCTATTGCCATCCACCGTGGTAATGCCGCCAGTGTTTTGGGCACGCTTCCGACTGACAGTGACCTGGATCAGTTGAGCTATCTATAGATCGTTTCTAACGATCCTTAGATAGCTTGACTAATGATGTTGTATTTTGTAAATATATGTAAATATGTAGTAGCTTAGTTTCTGTAAATAAAGTATAATATATAGTAAAATATATTATAATATATTTTTAATATTAAATATTATAATATATATGGCGGTGGTAATCACTCACCATCAGGTGTGCCACTGGCTCGTTTGCCCCCTCTTCCATAAAAAAAAAGTAAGTAATTAAAAAATAATTTATTGACATAATAAAAATTGGTACATGTTGTTTTGAATCCATAGGCTCCCGAACTATTTATAAACTGTGTTTCAGGAGCCGGTGGCTTCCCCATGATGATACTAACATAAGATATTTTGTCTACTACAAGAAACTTAGACCTTTACTGATTATACATATTAGATGATTTATACAGCGTCAGGAGGCAATCCAAGCCTACACTTAACGGGACGGAGTAGTGCCTGGGACATTGTTTGAGATGGAATTGGCTTGCCTAGCACCTAAGCCATCCTATCAGCTTAATCAGCCTGGCCCACAGGAAAGATGACGTCAATACGTGTGGAGCTGATTAAGCTGCGGGTTTCCTCACGATGTTTTCCTTCACCGCTAAGAAGCTCCTGTTAAAACGCATATAAACTTTACCAAACGAAAAATCCATTGATGCACGGCCGGGATTTAAACTCATGACCTTCGGATTGAAAGTCGAGGCACAACCCCATTCGACCAACAAGGCTCTTCTGTCTACTATAGAAAAGTCATTAAAGTAAAAGAAAGTTTGTGTTAGGTCGACTCTGGTAACGTTTTTAGTTAGTTTTATTTGCTATGTGTCATACTAAACCACTCTTATTTTCAATTATTAAAAAGGTTATTTAGTTTAAAATGTAAGATTTTTTCCTTCGTTTAAATTAGCCAAAATCTTATAGAAGTGATAGGGGAGAGCGGAAGAAGTGAACACGTTTGACGAATACATAGGTGGGATGAAAAAGGAAAAAGATTATGAACGGCACACCAATTATAAATATTAATTGCTTTATCTAGTTTCCCTACGATGGTAACCACACTTAAAGCACTCCCACGCATAACTTGACGTAAGCACCATTGATCTTTACAAGTGGGGTAGTCTTTTTGACGTTTATGAACGAGTTCCGACTGCTAATTGAATGGTTCCGTATATTATTACCGCCGCGGGATAAATGTTTGTATGATCTGCAAATATTTATCTCGGGTCTGGGTGTTTCTATGTATAATATGTATGTATTTACAAACAAAAATTATTTAAGTAGTACCAGGTAACTGATAAGTTACCTGGTTCCCATAGTACAAGCTTTACTTAGATTGGGACTGGATGACGCTGTGTTAAATGTTCAGTAATATATTTTTATGGATTGATTTGAACTTTTGGTTTGATAAAGGCTTGATAGAAACAGAAAAAAACATGGTAACTTTTGGATTTATTATAAGTAGTATCTACGATAGTTTTATTATTACAATGTTATTTTTGTTATCGTAATTATTTTGTATTTTTTTTCTTCAAATTGATTATGTCAATATATACAGAATGGACATTGTAATCATTTGTTTTTCAACCTTGGTCGAGATCTGTCCATTCTCCTTTGATATCTCATCAGGTCAGACATCCTTTCAAATGTTCTATCCAAGGCTCTATAATTAGATAATAATTATGTTTAAATATAATATTGTAAATAAAGATGTATTTATTTATTTACTTAGAGCCACAAACATAATATAAATCTGGTCATGCAGTGAATGTACACTATTTCTTACAAAATAGTTAAATATTATTATAATTATTGGCAACAGACAGAAAGATATTAAATTTTACATCGAGCGAGTACAGTTAGTTTAAAATATATAAGTTCCAGCAATATTTAATATTATACATACATCAAACTCTCTCTTCTTTGTTTGTGCGCTTTATAAGCCGTACCTAGTTTACTATAATTTCACACAAACATTCACAAACTTACACATTTCTAAATGTAAGTTGGATTTAAAAAAGGTTTGTACGTAACCAACGTAACCCTAAATCTTGCATAGGTTTTGACAGGCGCGTCCGACCCGCGTTATTGGATTAAACTATATACAATTTAACCCTTAAATACAACCGTATTATAACGCAATACAGTCCACAATCGAACAGCAAGTTGTAGAAATACGTTTGCAAAGACTGTTCGATCCACAATAGCAATAATTAATCAGAAATCAGAATGTACGAAGGTTAAGTGTGTAGTAATCATTTAATTGGTACATCTGTGCGTCTGTCATGTGGGTGTAGGTTATGTCAAGCAAAGTAATTGTCGTGAAGATGTCACAAATGAAACAAGAGAAAGCAATTTTGTTCATTAAATTGTGATAACAATGATTGAAGTGATTGTTGACGAGTGATAGGAGTGGAAGAAGCAAAATATGTTTTGACCCCACTAAGCGTGTGTTTTAATCGTGGTCTCAACTTAGCGTGGGTTGTGGTCCCAACCTCTTATGTTGGGAAAAATAATCAGAAGATTTTGCTTATTTAGTACACTAGTTAATGAGTCTAGGCATTCGCGAAGTTTACTGCTTTTTCAGTAATAGACGCTTTTTCTTACTAAATTGTTTTTTGCTCATCAGCTAACTTCACGAATGCCTGCATTCGTTGAACTTATCGTATTTCGTTTTATTGAGTGGCTAGTACCCAGGTAAACTTAATATGTGGAGCAAAAGTAAGTGAGTACTTGTTGGTCGTCCAATATGGTCCGAACTGGTGCTAGCCAACTGCCATTGTTCGTGGGAAACGAATCCAAAGCTCATTCTGTTCTTGAAATGAACACATTCAGGGAGACATTATTACAATATGCTCAATGCCACTAACATAACGCTTGGTTTACTTAATTTTTCCATCGTTGATTTTTCATTCTTTACTCTCTTAATGTGATTACAGAAACAAAGCATCAATGGTTAGGTACATATCTACTAAGTAATAAGTTTATTTACAGAAACTAAGCTACTACATATTTACATATATTTACATAATACAATAGGATTAGTAAAGCTATCTACGGATCGTTAGAAACGATCTATAGATAGCTCAACTGATCCAGGTCACTGTCAGTCGGAAGCGTGCCTTACCACTAACATTGGCGGCATTAACACGCTGGATAGCAATGCTGATCTTTTGAGCCAAAAAAGTGCCAGCTCTCGGATCACGCGTCGCTTCGACCAGACGCCCTGTAAGAATTTTGAAAACCCGAAGGACACCAGAACCCCACGTTCTCAACCCCAAATGGTACAAATATATAAACCCTATCAAGATTTATATATTTGCGCCTTTTGAGATCCTCAGCCAAATCTACATAAATGATTTACTTACGTTTTTTCAATGACTACACTTAACGAGACGTATAAGTGATCAGCACTATTATCAATCCCTCAGTCTGCACCTTTTTCCAGAAGGCATAGTGAAAAATGCTCCACAGAGAAACAAAAGCCTTAATCAGCTGATGATTCTGCCAGTGAACTTGGTCCCTCAAGAAATAATTCCACATATCACACAGCGGGCAATCAGCCAGATCACCCTTTCCTGCTCAAAATAATTCCTCCATTTATAGACATGTAAATTTTCGCGAACACATCTAAATAATGCCAGTTGGATGAGTTTATGCGTTAATTGCCACGCGCTAGGATCTGCTATTATTGCATACCACCATCCAATATAACATTCTATGTGTATGAACCTTATCGGTACGCAATAAGGTTTGTATTTCTATGTTGTGGAGTTCATAATGTGTGGTGGATTAGAAGACCGTAAGGGCAGCTATTGTAAGTTTGTGAAATATTTTGTATTATACGTGACCCAGGGATCGCTGGATAGTTGGGCTTACAATGATGTACACACTGGTGATGGAGATTGTAATTAAAGCGAGCGTGTGTTGCTATATGCCAGGATTTGAAGTTACACAAAAGTATTTTATAGCCGACAGACAGGGACAGGCAACTTGTTTTTTTTAGTTAGCCTATACTGTCCCACTGCTGGGCAAAGGCCTCCCCTGTCACCTTCCACACCTCGCAGTCTTCCGCGATTTTCCCCCAATCCTCTCTAAAGGCGTCCAGGTCATCGCGCCATCGCTTTTTAGTAGCAGTAGCTTAACCTTATAAAAACACTTAGGGGCCCCCTTTCTTTTATTTTCGCTCGTTTAATTAATATTCAGATGCTTCTTACCCACATTGAGTTCAGTCGATAAGATCAACGTTAAAACACGGTCCTAACCTAGGACCAACAATTCTAAATCGAAAAATTGGCCCTTGAAGTCAGATATCGTAGTAAGAAGCATCCGAATATTCATCAAACGAACGAAAATAAGAACGGGAATACGGCCCCTGATGCAGCATTTTAACACGTCTTTCTTAAGAAGAGCGACAAAACTATTTCCAAAGCAAAACAAATAAAAATGATGCAAAAATCCGTATTCGAAAAGACGCTGCACGCTCGCTCTATCGTCTTTACATTACATTTTTACTGAAAACGTGACTTCAGTATTTGTTAAATGTAAATTAGCGATTTGTTCGTTTGTCCGTACCTTCTCATGGTTTGCTTGGTGCTCAATTTTTAATATCATAGCATTTTCTGTAAGCGATCTTGAACCTTATTATGAAGTAAGAGAGTGTGAATTGTGAGTTTAGTTTGCGATGATTTCATCGCTTATTTTTCGCTCTAGTATTTACTAGAGCTCATTTTTCGGTACGAGCTGGTTTTTAAGTGTGACAGTATAACTTTGGTGTGATAATAAGTTTAGAATCATGCACATAAGGCTTCATTTAGGTACTAGATGGACGTAGCTGCTTGTTATAAAAACGTAAAACCTTGGTTGAACCACATGTTGACACATGTCAAAACAAAACTGTTAATACAAAAAAGCGTTCTATGGACGAGTATTTAAAGATCGTTTTTCTAGGGACAGTTTTTTAGTTAGACTTGGTCTAAACTCGGCTCATATTCTTGTAATAAGCCCCACAGTGTCTAACCGAATGCACTCAACGGGACGCTATTGTGTCTGGGAAATTATTTGAGATGAAATAGGCTTGCCCAGCACCTAAACCATCCTCAACTCTCAAATGCTCAGTTTAATTTGCTTTATCCACAAGCCATAGTCAATACGTTTAAAGCACATTAATCCGAAAAGACAAATCCATTGATGTACACCTAGAATTCAAACCTCCGGATTGAAAGTCGAGGGTACAAGTAGGTACGTCCTACTAGACTAAAACGGTGGTACTATCAACTCTAGATTATACTCTGTGTCATCTAGTATAATCACTATGCAGGTAGACATATACGCAGGCAACCGATTCTATATAGAATGCTCGTCTATTTAGCAGCTATTCTACAGAGACCATAAATGCAATATTGACCTGAAAATACCTTTGACATACTGAAATAATGACGTCGTAAAAAATCACGAATAGTATAGACACCTACTCCACAATCAATAGCATTTCATTCAGAACACCTTGAAACAAATAAATTCGTGATCATTGTGTTACTGAATGAGTCACTCCGGCTAAATCCCACGATTGAACCACCTGTGTACGATAATAGTTAGAAGGTATAGAAGGATAGTGTTAATATAACTCAACTCAACTGATTGTGCCGTGGGTACTTTTGATTGATTACCATGATAAACGGCATTAAAATATTTTTGATGACGGGCGAAAACTTGAGTGAGATGCAAGAGATGCTTGTTTGATTGTAGATGAAACTTTCAATTAAACTTCCATGTGCCAAGTTTCAACTCAAATCAGCCTTTTTTCTAAAGTGTTCCTGAACAGCTCCTGACTCTATCATAAGCTGATTATCATGTTACATAACATTGTTACCAAAGAAGTGTGCCAAAATGTAGCGCAAACGGACATTCGATAATCTGGTCAAATTCTGCTAGCAAGATTTAATGATGTATTGACTAAGAAACATGTTTCAGATACAATGTTTCTGAAACAAAAAGTAGATGTTTACAGAAACCAATTTTTCGGAGACTTGGCCGTCCACACCTCAATTGTTTCACAGCGATCGCGAGTTGCGCAATCCTCGATATCGGCTTTTTTTTTATAATTTTATAATTTAAATATGATGTTGACATTCCAAACTACCGCCATGTTGTTTATAAACAACTAAAACACACGTCCACACTTGTATACAGCTGTTGCGAAACAGATTTGTTTCGGTGCTCTCCACTTTCATCGGGGAGCACAGAAACATTCTAGAAACACGTAGTGTTTACCGCAACATTTTAAAAAGTGTCTGAAAAAATTTATCTTGCTTCAGAATCAAGTAGATTTTGTTTCTGATCTGATCTGTTTATATACAAATGTTTCTCAGTGAATACATGGCTTTAAAAAGAATAAACATACAAACATACATTGTAAGTAAAATAAAAGCTGGTAAAAAAGACATGGTTTCTATGCCTTATAGTTAATACCTAAGCATTAGGTATTCGATATCATCTACGAATGAATGGATCTGACGAGAAACACGTGACCTATATGCACTCGGAGCTAATATCGAGTAATGTATGTAATTATTATCAGAAATAAATTATTTTATATTATCTGCGATTGAAGTATTGCTGTAATCTAAACTTAGGGTCGGTTCACATCTAACGGAAGATGCGTCGCGTAACGACGTAACAGACAATTATATGAGAAAACATTCAACATTTCACACTTAACCGATGATGCGCGATGAATGTGATGGTGATTAACGAAGAGAGAAGGGATTAACGAAGAGAAGTCAGATGTAAATCGACCCTTAGGCGTTTAATAGATGATTTCTACAGGGTCTGGAGGCAACAGAGAGAGAGCCGTGTTGGTCAAATGGGGTTGAACCTCGACTTTCAATCCGAAGGTCATGTGTTCGAATCCCAGCAGTGCATCAATGGATTTTTCGTTTCGTAAAATTTATCAGCGCTTTAATACGAGCTCTTAACGGTGAAGAAAAACACCGTGAGGAAACCCGCAGCTTAGTCAGCTCCACACGTATTCTGATTAAGCTGAGAGGATGGTTTAGATGCTGGGCATCCTATTCCATCTCAAACAATGTCCCAGGCAGCGTCCCGTTAGGTGTAGGCATAGGTTGCCTCCTGACGCTGTATAAATCATCTAATAAAGATGGAAAGGCAGGAGGCAACCTAGACCACACTCAACTTAACGGGATAATGTCACTTAAAGATGGAATAGGCTTACTCAGCACTAAAACCATCTTCTTGATATAATCGGCCATACCAAAAAAAAATAAAGCTTACACGTTCTACATCCTGATTCATCCCACCGTTTGGCACAGGGTTCTCTCTTTGTGCCATTTAAAATGATCCTAGTGCCCTCCACGTCTTTAGCTATACCCTACTGCGAATAATTTAAAATGCATATTTAATAATATTTTGTCCTTTAAACTTGTTATCAAAATCAAAACCTAAACAAAAAGTGAATTAACAGTTTAGCGATCAGTGATCAAGATAGGACACATCCGGAATGTTATTAATATAATAATCATAATTATTTTAATACCAAATGACGCGTTTCAAAATCTATTGCTCACTGACTCATCTCAAATTAATATTTCCACAAATTCACGAATCAACTACAATGGGATCGTAAGTTTGGGCATAGACAAACTAATGTGGCTAGATCAATGTGTTCTTAGTCCTACCAGTCCTACCAGTCCTACCGAATCTCTAGTTAAATTATTTCACGTGTAAAGTTTTTGACAACGTCTTATAATTCGATGGAGCTGGCTGCACGCACGAAAAAACATGACATCATGCGGCGTTACCTCACTCTGAGGCGTTCCATGCGGCGTTACCTCGCTCTGAGGCGTTCCATGTAAGGCTTGAAGTGCAAGCGAGAGCGCGGAACGAGCGACAAAGAAGCACAATCGGCCTTTGCGTTCGGCAGCGTTCGACATCCGTCTCTCTCCTACTTGAGTGAGCGATGCGTAGACGTTGTCACGTTCAACTATCGACAGTAAACCGACTTTACAGACAACCAATTTTTGAATACGGTTTTGTCTATTCAGTAAATTCTACCATTCGAAATTCGATAAAGGACCATTGTCCTTTATCGAGTTAGTATCTCGCGATGTCATTACATCGCGTGATACTAGAATGAACCAATCAAAAATCTCGAACGGAGATTCACGAATTTTATTTTCTGCGCTCGAGCTTTGCAATTTGACAGCTAAAGTGCGCTTGATCACGTGATGTAAACTTGATCGCACATTTAACCGCGCCGTACGCGCCGCAGTCATTTTTGTATACAAAAAATGCTGATGATGTCAGAAAATGCGGCTGACTTCTGACGTCTCAGCATTTCTTCTATTGAACTGTCAGTTCAGCGCGGATAAATCTACGACCACCATAAATGTCCATCTTTCATTTAACAAACTGCAAGTGTAGGAACTGCCTTCCCCGCTCTGTGGGCAACGTGGGCGTGGGCTGGTGCAGCGAGAGCAGAGTTCGCGATGATGCCTTATCTAGTTCACGTTTATGATCATAAATCTCAGTAGGCCGGTGTGTGGGTGCCCGAAATTAATAGCATCGATCCTTATCCGCCTCTAAGTGATATAATTTTGAGAGGTTTAGGGCGGGGGAGATAGTATCGACATATGAATGGGATTTTTTTGTTTTAATATTGTATCGAATTGGGAGTATGCCTTGGAAAGTAGGCAATAAGACATGAGAAAATATTCTTCTGTTTTGGTAAGTTGTTGGACTTATAAAAAAATATTTCAGCATTGAAAAATATTAACCAAACGTAAGCTACTTTTTTATTTTGTAAAATGTAAATGTGTAAATTTTCTTTTTTTTTATACTATACTACGAGTAATGATTGATATATAAATGAACCTTGCTGTTACCTAATAAAGACATCAATTTTCAAAATATCCATACTAATATTATAAATGTGAAAGTAACTCTGTCTGTCTGTATGTTACGCTTTCACGCCCAAACCGCTGCACAGATTAAGCTGAAATTTGGCATAGTTAAAGGTTGTATCCCAGGGAAGGACATAGGCTACTTTTTATCCCGAAAAAATGAAAGAATCCCGTGGGACCGCGGGTCACACCGTGGGAGCGCAGCTAGTAATAAAATATTTTGAGGCATCTAAGGTTCGTTGAAACGATCTTTGGATACGTTAGTGTATCAAAACATGCAATAGCTAGATTATCCTGAACCAGGCTAGTACGCAACCGAAGCCTATAAGATAAAGACAGGAGGTACCTCACGTACTTGTGAGGTAGACAAGGTAGTTGAGATTTGATGCAACTAATGTGAATAGCAATAAAACGTTGGCGGAGCATGCCCAACGCGCCCTGATAGATTGCTATCCAACTCACGGTATATGGACCGCGAGAGGTTACTGTGGATAAGCTTTGGAAAAAAAATACCTATTTAAAAATGACCTATAATAGTAATAATATATAAATAAAATGACTATACTATATCAAAAATATGTCGTGAAACTTTTGCAGAGTAATAAATAAATAATACTCAATAATCACATTAATTGTGTGTGTGTCTTGGGTATCAAAAACTAAGAGTGGAACAGGAGTAGAATCACCTAGTTTTAAGACGTTTCAAAGTGATCCCAGCGGTCCTACTGAATAAATGCTTTTTGACTTTGACTTTGACTTTGAGTGTCAATGATACACAACATCTAGAACTGAAAGAAATATTTGCAAATGATGAAAATAATTATTTAGCTGCAGAATTAATGAAGTGCAATAAATAATACAGGATAAATAAAATTACAAAGCATCTGGACCCAAAGAAGCATAGTTTGTGTACTTACTGATATGACTTTTTAAATCAGCGCTGATATTAAATAAATAAATAATAAATAATGCTGGCCTTTTTCACACAGCATCATCTAGCCCCAAAGTAAGCAGAGCTTGTGTTATGGGTACTAGAATGACTGATAAACTACTTAATATATACTTTTTTTTTGTAAATACATACATATTATACATAGAAACACCCAGAACCAAGACAAATATCTGTAGGTTATATACAAACATTTGTCCCGCGGCGGAGATCGAACCCGCAACCTTCTGCGTCGCAGGCGGACCTTCGCCCACTGCGCCACAGAGGTCGTCAATATCAAGATAATGAGTTATCTTTAGTACAATGATGTAATGATACTTATTGTACAGCAGTGCCGAGAGAAATAAGCAATGCCAGTCTGCTAAGATATTAGAAGTCTTACTTCATTCTTATAATTATGGTTCTATCAGCGCTGCTGGTAAGCGTGACTCTAAAACAAGTCTTAAAAACTGCACTACATAGATCCATACTAAGCAAACGTTGAAAACTGCGTGGGTGCGATACGACTCGTCCGCGCATCTTTGCACGACGCGAGCTCCCATTGCGACTGATAGCATTGTCATGGGAACCGAACGCCATATCCGGTGCAGGTACCGCGGGTCAAATGACGAACTGTAAAAAAAATACTTTTAAAAGAAAAACAAATAACAAAAACGAAAATAATATACTTAATAATGTTAATTTTCAACCGACTTCAAAAAAGGAGGAGGTTCTCAATTCGTCTGTATGTTTTTTTTTTTTTTTTTTTTTTGTATCTTGTTACGCGATTGCTCCGCCATTTGTTGACCGATTTGCAAAATTCTTTTCATGTTTGAAAGGGTATACTCCAGAGGTGGTCCCATATAAATTTTATTCCTGAGGGATTGATAGTTTCCCCGTAAAACTCTAAACACCTTCCCTCCTAGCCATGTCACAAATAGAAATCGAATCGACAGCTTGACGCCCTGAGTCACACCGCGTTTCGAGTCAAACATTGAAGTCGGTTTTCTTTTTAGTATAAAAACGTAATTATAATAAACGTATTTGCTTACGTACTTAAAAAAAATTATGTCGTCAAATCACAAAAGTTTAATATAATAATGGCTTTAAAAAGTGAAAGTAAAAAGTGTTAAAGATTTTATTTTAGCAATTAGGATTCAGTGACTCATTTTTTTATTATATGCACAATAATTAGGTATCTTTAATAATGCTGGACATTTTCATACAGCATCATCTAGCCCCAAACAAAGCAAAGCTTGTACTATGGGAACCAGATAACTGATATACTACTTATATACTTTTTGTTTGTAAATACATACATATTATACATAGAAACACCCAGGCCCGAGACAAATATCTGTAGGTCATACAAACATTTGTCCCGCGGCGGGGATCGTACCCGCAACCTTCTGCGTCGCAGGCGGACCTTCGCCCGCTGCGCCACAGAGGTCGTCAAATCTGTTCTGTTTTTGTTGTGTCGGGTTGGTACTTTTGAAACAGGTGTTGTGTAAGGATTTTATAGACTTGCACTGCATAGCCTAGATATACTCAATAATCATTTAAATTGGTTCAATATTCTATTCGTAAGAAATCTATAAAGGAGAATTCAGAGTCGATTCTAAGCACATGTTTAGCCAATAATATTAAGGTAATTGGGCTTTGTAAGCAAGCAGCGGATGTAGACGATATCGCAAGTGACGTTCCCATGACGGTGCTAATGACATTGACATTTCATTGCTTCAAATCACCTGCCAAATTATTGGGCAAGAAGGAGTGCAGGTATTTATTCATGGGTTCAGTATTTTAAAGATAAATTGTACTAGCTAAACAACGAAGTAGGTAAGTATTTAATATTTCATCTATCTGCTTCATTAAATTTACGTTTCGTATCGTGGAACCTTCGTCGGAAACTCGGTTGGAACAAAGTTTCAACTTTGACATTAGGCATTTATAAAATAAATAATTGTCAAATAATAAAATCCTCAGTACCAAAGGAGATACCACGTTAAATTTATGAAAATCCTAGAAAAGCTCTTCCGTACTAACAATGTAACAATCTATGGACTGTTTCGCGACTGCGCACTTCGTGACGATTTGACATAGTTAATTATACATGGGTCGTGACCTCAGACAAACCAGATCTAAGGTCGTAACCATAAATTTAGCATCATAGATTTAGCATGGTACCTCCTTTGTCTAGCCCCCGATACTGTCCGAAAAAGAACTTCATTTCAAAAAATTTAACTTTCAAGATACCCTGTGCCTGCATGCAACTGAAGGCTATTGATGAATCAATTTTGTAAACCAATTACAACCACCACGAAACCAAAGTCACTTTAGAATATACGTAGTTTCGGACACATTTTCTAAACGCATGATAAGTAAGTAATTATACTAGCACACCGTCCTCGAGATATATATATATATAGACTTATCTCTTCGGACGGTGTGCTTCGTATAATTATGATAGAACTTCACTTGGTAAGTTCGTTTAATCATTAATTATACAAAAAAAAACTCAATCAATCGGGACTAATGTATCTGGAGTATCATTGCTCTAAAGATTGCTTTGTTAGTGAAAATTCTGACAATAATAAATGCTTGGAGCTTCTTCACGCTGGAAATTCGACGACCTCTGTGGCGCAGTGGGCGAAAGTCCGCCTGCGATGCAGAAGGTTGCGGGTTCGATCTCCGCCGCGGGACAAATGTTTGTATGACCTACAGATATTTGTCTCGGGTCTGGGTGTCTATGTACAATATGTATGTATTTACAAACAAAAAGTATATAAGTAGTTTATCTGTTATCTAGTACCCATAACACAAGCTCTGCTTACTTTGGGTCTAGATGATGCTGTGTGAAAAGTCCAGCATTAAAAAAAAAAAATTGTAATGAACCCCAAAAATTTGGCCAGGTGTCAACCCAAACGCCATTGACCCCCTTCCGGCTTCACACCAGTGATGAGCTTATAACAGACGGGTCCGATCCATCATTACAACATTATTACACATAGATTGTTGGTTGAACTGGGAACATCATTGTTTAACAATCATTGCTTCAACTGTTTGTAGCGTGCAACGTACAATCAGCACCAAAATAACAAAAGAATAGAATAGAATAAACATTTATTTGGCACAAACACAAACACACACAAGAAAGCAAAAAGTAGGTAGGAAACATCAGACATAAGAATTAGAACGTTTTGAAAACAACTTAAAATTCACAAAGTAGGTAGGAAACATCAGACATAAGAATTAGAACATTTTGAAAACAATCCAAAATCACAAAGATGAGTCTACCTACACTACCTATTGAGAACATAAAGTCAAGGGTACAAGACAATTAACTATTTGCTATTTGCCCATACCCTGTGTGTGGTTTGCCCAAAAAGGTCGAGTCTCAAAAAACAACGAGAACGTTTAGATTCCCTCAAATTTTTAAGAATTTATCTTCGGAGATGTTTGGATCTATGATAGTAGTCAGAAGCACATCTAAGTAGTCTTTCTTAAACTTTCGCGATCACAATTCATCTTTAGAGATATACAGGGTGTAAAAAGACGTCTACCGATGCCGAAAGGGGTAGGTACAGCATCCCAAGACACAACCAAATCCAAAAAGATTTTCCTTAAAAATCATTATATCCGGAGAAAACAGCGTTTGAAGATTACTGTTTGCGTATGTACTTGGCGCGTTTTTATACGTAGATTTTGAGTCTTAATAGTTTTTTTCTTTTAAAAATGAAATAATTAGGTAGGTATGGTCTTATTATGTTATATTAATAGTCAATAACTGAAAATAACATAAAATGACTCAGTTAAGTCAAACATTTTTTTGCATTATTTTTTCGCTAAATGAGTTTAGAATCATGGTCTGATTGCAACCCCTCAGTTTTTGGTAGTTGTCTTTTTACACCCTGTATTTTATTACAGGATTTTACCTTTATTATTTCCCGACGTTTCGGCTGTATTGCAACAACCGTGGTCGCGGGCGAACAATAACATAAAATCCTGTATTAAAATATATCTCTAAAGACATCTAAGTATTTGTCAAAAATCTATGTATATCTAAAATCAAACTATCCCTTATGCATAATCCACTTATATCAATAGAAAACACAATATATTAATCATACATCGTACATAACATAAAACTTAGGCCTTTACATCTATATTAGATGATTTATACAGCGTCAGGAGGCAATCCATGCCTACACTTAACGGGACGCTGTAGTGCCTGGGACATTGCTTGCGATGAAATAGGCTTGCCTAGCACCTAAACCATCCTCTCAGCTTAATCAGCCGCCCACAGGAAAGACCAACATATCGACATAACATAAAGCATCTCAACTCATAGTCGCATTTTAGATTTTTCATCATCTTTGTCGTTCATTTTGAAATTTTTGACAGTGCTGATTTTCACATTAGTGTGAAGTAAATTAAGTTATATTTTTAACGTAATCCTAAAAGATAATTATATTTTGTTAAGAATGGACAGTCTTTGCCCGTTTATGACTCTTTTTTTTTAATACTGGATATGTCACACAGCATCATCTAGCCTCAAACTAAGCAATGCTTGTACTATGGGAACCAGATAACTGATATACTACGTATATATTTTTTTGTTTATAAATACATACATTCATACATAGAAACACCCAAACCCGGGATAAATATTTGCAGATCATACAAACATTTGTCCCGAGGCAGAGATCGAACCCGCAACCTTCTGCGTCGCAGGCGGACCTTCGCCCACTGCGCCACAGAGGTCGTCTTTCTGTGTCTACTGCTCTTTTATGAGAGCTAATTGACATTTTGGTAAGTAAGTAGAGTAAAAATCTACGCTTACCTGGTATTGCAATTGTGCCCCTAGCATCAGAAATATAAGTCTCTATTACTTATCAAAATCTCATGACTGCGCACGCAATACATAAACTTCTGCAATTATTAAGGCTCTCTATAAACGCAGCGTAACTTTCCTTCGCGACAAACAGAAGGTATATAAATTATGTCTGTTACCGTATTCAAACATTCATGAGTTATAACGCGGCCTGCGGGATGTTGCCACGATTTTCTTCGCTATCTGAGGCAGCACGACAGTTTGGCTAGGCCAAAATCTGACGTCGCGTTTATCGCGCGTTTTTTCGTGATGTGAAAATGCCGCTATTTTATCGAATTGTTGTCACTTTTGAGAATATTTCACATCTACTCATTTTTTCGTCTTAGATTATAAGCAATTATATTGTTGTAACGAGTTAATTAATTATCATCATACAAATATCAAGGTTACAAATCAATAAATAATGCTGGACTTTTTCACCCATCATCTAGCCCCAAAGTAAGCAGATCATGTGTTATGGGTACTAGATGATTGATATACTACTTATATACTTTTTGTTTGTAAGTACATACATATTATACATAGAAACACCCAGACCCGAGACAAATATCTGTAGGTCGTACAAAACATTTGTCTCGCGGCGGGGATCGAGCTGGCAATCTTCTGCGTCGCAGGCGGACTTTCGCCCACTGCCCCATATAGGTCGTCAACAAGCATAAGTAAGTAATTTATTTTTAATCTGTGTCACAAAAACCTATCAACTTTTTTCTACTTAGTCTTCTTATACTGTAAGTTCCTATCTTTACAAGATTTTAGGTACTTACAGTATAAGGAGAGTTTATGCTTATAATATCAGAACTTTTTATAGGCCCGTCTGTGTTTTTATGTTCTCTTGAGCTTTCCACGTTATTGAGATGCGTTAAGCTAGCCTAAATCAACCTTAATCCTCACCTTGAACAGCTTTTTCTACAGTCAGTTAGTAATTATTAATAATCCAGCGTTAAAACGCTCTTGTATAGCACGCCTAAAATTCCTATGCTCGCGTTGACAGAGCGACGTTCAAATATCGAATTCAAATTACGATGAGAACTCGAAAGGATGCGGAACACCTCGGGGTAAGGGCTGGTTCATAGTGAACTCAAGAATTTACACAATGTAACCAGCTAGTGACAGTTTTTATAGATTGTATGACCTTTGTGGCGATCTACTTTTAAATATAGCTTAGACTGCAACTTAAAATAATTTAGGTAATTAGTACTAAAAAGTACTAATAAAGAGATGCTTACGATGATTGATTTTGAAAATTTTTATTTCTATGTTTTTAGACCCTCAGCTTACAGTGACACAAAGCCAGAAGAAAAAAAATATAAATAATGTTTGTGTATCACTTGACAATGGCATTTTGTTGCCACGAGCATCGAACTTACTCTTGGAAAGCCAGGAACTTGCCAACAGCCATTTTAACGAGGTAAATTTTTATCTTAGTTTCTCAGACTTTGATGAATAAATCCGGCGACACTATGCACACACCTTTACAATCGTGATAACGCGAACCGAGTCTTCACGAATGTCTTATTAAGCGAATATTATAATATATTGAAAAATTGCATAACAATATATACCATTGACATTGTTTTGTCTGTCTATGGGTTTACGTAATTGGACCCACGTTTCACGGTTTTCTTGTCGCGATAGGTTATAGACTAGGTTTTGCATTTTAACTGAATTTAATAAGCTTATTTTGAAATAGGTGATCTCGTCTGTTTATGGAAATTACAAAATTATGTCGATATTCGGCGTTGGATTTGCTTGCAACCATTAAATTGTAAATGCATTATTGTGGTTAACATTCAAACCCTGTGGCCAGTTATTTTTGAACTAGACCGGCCCAAATTAAAAGAAACAATAATATCATGATGCGTCAAATAAAAGTCACTTATGCGTTAGAATCCAGGTCTTGGTTAACGTTAGCATCAATTCGGCCACAGGGTTCTTTTTTTTCTTTTTTTTTTATCAAGCATCCCATTGTGATCAGCTTGAAAGTCAAAATGTGTATCTTAATATCTCTTACTTTCTTCCAAAAAAATGTTTGGGTATTCATTGATTTTATTATTGTTAAATTATTATTTTATTGCTTTATTAGTATCTTCAAATTAAAACATAACGTAAACAGGTTCACGACTGTATCCCCAATAAGCTGTAGACATTCTCTCAGATCTTTCTATGTTACTTATTCCAGATCCTTTAAAAATACTTATTTTTTTGTAGCTTCAGGAAAAAAAATATCCACTCTCTAGTTTTATCAGTTAACTAGCGGATCGCCCGCGACTTCGTTCACGTGGTACATATTAACATAGCCCTTATCACTTGAGTAGGTAAGCTTAAGCTTTTCATCACATTGACTAAACTGAGTGACTGTAACTGCAAGTTCAACTTTGATGACTGAGTCTGAGTCCGAGTCTCACTCTAAATCTGACCCTCAATCTAACCCTTATCTCGCTCTCACTCTTAATGTGACTCACAATCTCACTCTCACATTTTAATCTGACGCCCCCATAAACTCACAAATCCATAAATCCACAAATCCATCAATCCCACTACCATTCTCACTCCATCCACAAATCCATAAATGAATTAACCCCACTTCCAATCTCACTCCCACTTAAGAAATTCCACACATACTTAATCACCGCCTGTTTCAGGAATTATTTACAGCCCTCCCTTTCAACCCACCCCCTAAACACAAAAGTTCACCCCTACGAAATCCTAAAATGCAGCAGAAGAAGAATGTACCCTCCAAGTTTCAAGTTTTTAGGACTTATGGTTCTCATAGCAACTGTTACTCCCTCTTTCACCCCCTTTATAGTGGAGTTTATAAAAAAATATATAAAAAAATGTTACTCAGTACTCACTCATAGCGAGTTTCAAGCGAATCGGACCATGCATTCAAAAAACCCCATACAAACATTAACACCCCCTTCTGGGGTAGTTTTGAATTTTTTTTGAATGCATACATTTTGTAATTACACTAATTAATACTCATACCGAGTTTCAAGCGAATCGGACAACGCATTCAATAAACCCCATACCAACATCAACACCCCCTTCTAGGGGTAGCTTTTTGAATGCAGACTTTCATTAAAACTGTTGAACTATCATAATTCTAAATTTCATGTCTCTTAAGTGCCAGGAATATGATCTTATGATTTTTTCCCGTTATTTCCCCTCTTTTTCCCACTTAACCCACATTATCCCATTTCCCCAAACTTTATCCCGCATCATTCCATTTTTCTCGCTTGATCCCGTTTTTTCCTGCTTTTTCCCCGCTTTATCCCGAATTATCCCGCTTTATCCCGCTTTATCCCACATTATCTCGTTTTTTCTCGCTTTATCCCGGTTTATCCCACCTTTCCCCACTTTATCCTGCTTTATCCCAGTTTATCCCACTTTGTCCCCACTTTATCCCGCTTTTCCCCCGCTTTATCCCGGTTTATCCCACCTTTTCCCCACTTTATCCTGCTTTATCCCAGTTTATCCCACTTTGTCCTTACTTTATCCCGCATTATCCTGCTTTTCCCCAGTTTATCCCGCTTTTCCCCAGTTTATCCCGCTTTATCCCGGTTTATCCCACTTTTTCCCCACTTTATCCTGCTTTTCCCCAGTTTATCCCGCTTTCCCCCAGCTTTATCCCGCATTATCCCGCTTTTTCCCGGTTTATCCCCCTTTTCTCCCGCATTTTCTTGGTTTATCCCGCTTTTTCCCCGCTTTATCCCACATTTTACCCACTTTATCTCGCATTATCCTGCTTTTTCCTAGTTTAACCTGCTTTCCTCCTGCTTTATCCCGAATTATCCTGCTTTTTCCCAGTTTATCCCGCTTTTCCCCCGCTTTTTCCCGGTTTATCCCGCATCATCCAGCTTTTTCCCTGTTTATTCCTTTTTTTCCCGCATTATTCCGCTTTTTCCCGCTTTTCCTCAGCATTATTCCGCATTCTCCCGGTTTATCCCGCTTCATTCCACTTTTTCCCGCTTATCCCTTATACGTTATCCCTTCCCCAAATACCCCACTTCCACTCCCAATGGACTTATGGCTCCCATAGAATCTGTACTGTACTTCCCCTTTTTCACCCCCATTAAAGGGTAGATTTTGAAAAAAAAACATGCAGCTATTTTTTATTACACTACTGCTAAATACTCATACCGAGTTTCGACCAAATTGAACCACGTATTAAAAAATCCTACGCAAACTTTAACACCCCTTTCACCCCAGTTTAGGGGTAGTTATGAAATTATTAGAGTGCGGAAATTTTTTATTTACATTTTTAAATAATCATACAGAGTTTCAAGCAAATCGGACCACGCATTCAAAAAACCCCATACAAACATTAACACCCCCTACATCCCCTTCTAGGGGTAGTTTTGAATTTTTTTGAATGTAGACTTTCATTAAAAGCGTTGAACTATCATAATTCTAAATTTCATGTCTCCAAGTGCCAGGAATACGATTTTTCATACAATCGTTTTTACCCCTTTTCACCCCTTTAGGGGTTGAATTTCAAAAAATCCCTTCTTAGTACACCCCTACGCACCAAGACGGACATACCCTCAAAATTTCAAGTCTCTACGACCAGCGGTTTAGGCTGTACGTTGTCTATCAGTCAGTCAGTCAGTCAGGACAAAGATTCTTATAATAATAGATTATATTATGAATACCTAATATATTACTTCAAGCCATGAACGTAAAATAATAAAAAAAAATATATAAGTACGTACAGGTGGTTGATTATAATTATCAGACCTTAACTACTTTTAACATAATGTCCACTAACAGTCCTTTCATCGATTGTAATAAGGTTCAAATTCGCAAAAGCTTCTCGTACTTGAGTTTAGATTAAGTTGGTTGCTCACCTCTGAACTCATTTTTCATAGTCCTAAACTCGGGTTTCAAAAAAGGTCTCTACCGCTAAAAACATTATCTAAAGGTCTTCGCACATATTCATAAAAATGCGACGTGTTTGGTGCGAGCTTTTAATACGATTTTATAAAAAGAAAAAAAATTGGCGCGTATGGTGCGGCAATTTGTGATCATTTTCTTATTTTGCTTGGCAATGCGTCGGAACTTCACTTTTAAGATTACAAAAACATAATAAAATTGCAATCACAAATTCCCATCCAAATTGGGTATTTATTACCCAATTAAGATGCGGATTAGTACGCTTTTTGGTCCAATTCTGAGCAAGCTGTATTATATAAAAATAAGATGATAAGTTTTGTTCACATGTAATAGTACATTATGGTACTAGTGTGTAACATTGGTGATTACCGCCGAGGCGTTTTGAGAGCCGAGCCGTTAGGCGAGGCTCTTAACAGAGCCGAGGACGGTAATCATCAATACACACGTGTATCATACGACGTTTTTCAACACACTTGTGAATAAAATAACAATAAAAACTCATTTTCAACAGTGAAAACGAGTTGTGAAAAATGTTTCGCTATTGCGGGAAAACTTAGTCAGTTTTCCTATGCGCGCGCATTGCGATCGGCCACAGACTATATTTCCGCGCCGCGCACAGGGTTTGCGCCTATTCTGCCACGTACAAAATGGGGAATTTAAAGTTTTCTTTTATTACAGAGAAAACAAAAGTTATATTGTGAGTGAAAGTTTTATTTATAGCGAAACATTTTTCACAACTCATTTTCACTGTTGAAAATGAGTTTTTATTGTTATTTTATTCGCAAGTGTGTTGAAAAACGTCGTATGGTACACGTGTGTATTGATGATTACCTGCCTCGGCTCTGTTAAGAGCCTCGCCTAACGGCTCGGCTCTCAAATAACGCCTCGGCGGTAATCACCAATGTTACACACTAGTACCATAATGTACTATTATTTCACTCATGCTACATTTTTTGCAGCCAGAACGCTAATCCATACTTTATACTATAAATGTGAAACTAACTCTGTCTGTCTGTTTGTTACGCTTTTACGCCCAAACCGCTGAACAGATTATGCTGAAATTTGGAATAGTTAAAGGTTGTATCCCAGGGAAGGACATATGCTACCTTTTATCTCGAAAAAATGAAGGAGGGATCGCGGGTCACACCGGACCACAATGGAAGTCAATGAAAATAAATATCTACCTATGGTCTATTATGCATTCCCTATTTTGTTTTCACCGTCGTCATTACGTTTGGCGCTTTTTAAGAACACTGACTCATTGATAGCAAATAGTTAAACGCATATTTAATCTAGTATTCAAATGATAATCGTTAGTTTTAATTGGTGAAACAGTTTTTGCACTTAGCACTATTAATATGGTCCATTTAAGGCTATATAAGATAAACCGCTTGAATACTTTTACGATGCTATTTATATTGATTTAAAATGGCTTAACATAAAAATGCGGTAAAATTATAGTAGAGATAATATGCAAATTGTAAGGTGTCGAGCTTACATTTAATTAGGAGAAATAAAGAAATAAAATGTAATATATTCTTAGGTCTAATAAGATAAGCTAATATAAACATTGCTATTATCGGGTATAAAATACCAGATAAGTATAGGTACTTAAACTAGAAGATATTTTAATACATTTAAAATGTAAGTTCCAACTATTTTAAAGGTTTTAGAAAACATAAACCGACTACCTAAGAAACTGCATTTTTAGCGAATAAATTATACTCATCTTTTAAAATTAAACTGTATATGATACCTCTACATAATATAATATTATTATAAATTTTATTATACTTAGTAAAATACATGACTAAGTTACACTTGGTCCAACTTGTTTTTTTTTATGTGTCATTTTCTAGTCTAGTCTGTACGTACATTACATGAAATACTTTTTCAACATTTTCAATTTGATGAAAATATAGTACGTGAGTGTCGTGGAACACTCGGTTGGAACGAAGTTTGTACATTTGTCATTTTTGACATTTTGCGCACCCTGTGCACCAGTCTGCGCATCTCTTTTTGCGCACTAACATGCGCACCATTTTGCACAATTTGTGAACTTATCAACGAAAACATGTTTTTTTTTTCTCCTGCAAAGTTGTGTTTTTGCAGGTTATCCTTTTATTCCCCGGAGACAGCGATATGTCGTGACGGTAAAATCGATCGCTTTTTTTCTAGCCTCCATCCTCGATAATGTCCGAAAAGGAACTTCGTTCCAATAAACCTATAGTTTCCTACGAACAAAAACTTCTAAGTTCTAACTACAACAGAAAATGTGCTGCCCTCAATGCGGTAAAATTGAACCTAATAATAGTGCGACAGAAAAAAATATTTATAGCCGAGAAAATTGGGCGTTCGTTACTCTCGTTCTACTCGTCTACACTACACATAGCGAGCACTAGGCCGAGTCACTGTCTCTACTCGATACGTGTAGCAAGTATTGTATCGCGGTGGGAGTTATCGCGAGCCGCACGCATCGCGCCCATTACGGATAGTCTTGTGCAAGGATTAAGGCTATTTATTAGTAGTGTGTCCACACTTCTTGATTTGTGCGGATAAATTTTTTTTATTATTACTAGCCCAGATCGGTATTAAGGGGTGCCAACAAAATGCTTAGTAACCCTGTCAGTCCGTCCGTCTGTCATAGGGTTTTAAACTTGGTATGGACCATAGAATTGAGTTTGAGAGCTCGTGAAAACAAAACTTTCTATATTTTACTAAGTATCAGTTTATACAATTTTTTTTATTATTTTGTAACGAAATCTCGCTAACTCATTATCAAAAACTTGGTTGCCATTAATTTTATAAACATTATTTCTTCCTAGATTTATAAATAAATAAATAAACGACATTTATTTCAGACAGACAGTTCCAGTTTTTTAAAGTAAATTGAGTACGTAGTTGATAAAACTACATCAAAAATATTCTGAAATATAACACGCTCAAAAGCCATGGTCACCCTACACAAAGGACTCCCGCACGAAAGGGTGACAATAATGCGTGCGTCCACCGGAGACCTCATCAATTTGGACCAGTAGTGTAAGTGTTATGCTGTGTAGCCTTTGAATGAAATTTGTTACTGTACTTTGTATAAAAATGTGTATGTGTGGACTTAATCGGATCGTGTGGCATTGACTTATTAATAATACTCTTAGCATCAGTTTTGAATTTGTGTGTTCAATGTTTGTAATTTGGGCCTTAAGATCATTCTAGATGATTAGATAATGAAAATAAATGGATTGATATACGCAATAGATATAATAATAATAATAATTATTATAATGCTGAACATTTCACACAGCATCATCTAGCCCCAAACTAAGCAAAGCTTGTACTATGGGAACCAGATAACTGATATACTACATATATACTTTTTGTTTGTAAATACATACATATTATACATAGAAACACCCAGACCCGAGACAAATATCTGTAGGTCATACAAACATTTGTCCCGCGGCGGGGATCGAACCCGCAACCTTCTGCGTCGCAGGCGGACCTTCGCCCACTGCGCCACAGAGGTCGTCGGTGATTGAAAAGTAAGTTTGTATGAGTCAGTGGCCAACTCTGACGACGGAGATTTTGCCGCCCTACGGCCTCCGTCATGGCTTAACGACTTAAACTGGACTGACAATTTAACGTGCCCTCTGAAACACGGAAGCGCTCAGATGAAAACGCCACTGGCGGTCAACCATCCAGTTACTGACCGCTCGGAACGCTGCCATCTGCCATCGAGAACGACTAAGCAAGCTTTACCACGAGAATCTACCAAATGTATACTCCATATCAAGGATCTGTAGATTCGTCCCACATTAACATAATACGTGCTATTTAGCTCAAAGGTTATCCACAATTTTGTCTGTACGTAGCTGTGTAGAATCTGAACCTATTTCGAGTTCACATTCTGTATTGAATATTGTAGAGCTAGAAACCTTGAAAATACCAATTATTTCTTGAATAATCTAAATGCCGTGGTACAATACGCACAATCGTTCTTTAGCTCTCTGAAGTAGCTGTTCAGAACCCATTTTTGATGACGCCTAAAATCGTGCTATCTCGCTTACTCTACCAAACCTGCGCAATCGTCTATTGCACCTAACTTCAGAGAGCTAAAGATCCGTTGTGATTAGGTACCAGCCATGCTATGGTTATCAATTCTACATAATTTGACCATTAGCTTAGTAGGGTGGATCGAAATTCACTTTTTTTTAAAATGGTTTGCTAATAGCAAAAAAAGGGTGTCTTATGGGCTCAAAATAAAGTGTGCAAAATATTTTTAGGATCAAGAAAGGGTAAGTGCCGCCGCAAGGTCATTGAACTTTTGCAATATAGGTAATTTTTCATCATTTTGTAGAGCATCTATGATCATCGCATTTTAAGTTTAATTTGTTTTTAAGTACACTGTTCTCTAGTTCTTGAGTAGAACAATGAATTAGAACTTAAGTTTTCACCGCAGAAGTCAAACATATCCGTAATTCATCGATACAAAGTGGGAAGAGAAAACTCGTGAAAATGTTCCCAAAGACGCATGTTTCGAACTTATTAGCACTATTGTTCTTTGACGGAAAAGAAGTCAGGACGATGCAAATACCGAAAAAGAACAAACGGAACTACCAGTAGATCATGGTGGAGGATCACATTTCAATAATAGAAGAGCCTGGATCTGTCTATTTTGGTCATAAACCACCGCATAATGGCAGATACTGCTAAGTTATTAGAGAAAGTTGTCAGTCAGATCTTTACTATAAAAATCGGCAAAAAGCAGCTTATAGTCATAGAATGTGCTGAAACTGACGAAAAACTAACTTAATGCGGCGGTGGCATCATTCGGTTGCTTGAAAAACGAACTGGAAGACCAATGCAGGGGATAATTTGCCTGTTACTATGAACGAGTTGCCCCTTTGTCCCTTTAACATGATGGTTTAACTTTAGGACCACAATCTTACGTGGAAATGATGGGCAAAGCACTTTAAAACTAGAAGCTGTTATTATTATATAAATCCTTATTATTATAAATCCTTTCAGAGTATAAGTGATGCCTTGCCTGAAAGTACAGATGATCTGTGTTGAGTGCTGATCAATTTGTTTACACTGAATATTTTTTCTGCGATTAGCTATGTTGCTGACGATTTAGCAAAGTAATATATCTTCTGAACGGCTGCCACACGCATGGCAGCACGTGCTTTTCCTATAAGTATTACGATTTTACATTTTCTCGGACATATCGCACCAAAATTTCAACATTTGTAGTAAAACTTTACGCACCGAGACGTGGTTCCTATAAAAACACTCTTCGTGTAAAAATGGGCCCCACATCTCTGTTCCAGTAATTATTAAACTCTAAATACCTCCCAACAAACCTAAAGAAGATAGTAGACCAGTAATCCAAAGGAATAGCTACTTTGCTCATCCTGAAAAACTTCGATTACGGATGAGCGGCGTACTTCCGAAAATTATCAGCTACATGTTTATTAAGGGTCATTTTCAAGTCTACCTTGCCACATACAAGCTGTTGAATGAGTTTTTACTAATTGTAATAAAATCTCTATGTTCTGTCTGCACATCAAAAGCTAGGAAAAGCTTGATTCAAACAAAATAAGAATCTCGCAAAGTCATGGCCAAGTTTGAGAAAAAGAGAGATTTTAGGTCAAACTTAGCTCTGTAGTTTTAGTAGTTTCATGGATGTTTTATCTATTTTTTTTATTAATTATTTAAATATACAGTTTATATTTGTATTTTATAACAAAATTTATAAAAATATCATATTCAAAATAACGATTTCGATGTTAGAGAGTAAGGCAAATTTTCAGTAAAAAAATTTTTTTCAACTTCAATGCGGCAGCATTAGATGTTACTTAAAAAATCTGAAAAAAATCACAGTTTCTATGCTCACTATAATACAACTTTCCCCCACTATTAGCAAACGATTGTCGAAAAAAAAATTTTTTTCATACATTGTCGATCCACCCTATTAGCTTAGCCGTGTTAAGGATATACAGATAGAAGGAACCTATTGACCCTGGATTCGAAGACATCTTTGTGTGTATAGATGCATAAATATGTGTGCATAGATTTATATTAAAACAACGATATCACTATACGACAGTGAACCGCAACCAAATCGAAGTAGCAGCGAAGTAACATGGTAAACATAGAATATACTATATTCAAGATGTTGTTGATATCACGCAAGTGAAAACTAAATAATGTTCATAATTCACTATAATCCGCAGCGTTTATAAAAAGCTTTTAAGTGTCCTGACTATATTGAAGTGCCAGATACTTCTACAAGTTCGTAGCTCTATACAATTTAGCGATGGTGGGACTGCCCACGCGCTGAGAAAGGGCAAGATGAGCCGAACCGAGTTCCCTCACATTTCCTGATTACCGCACCGATATTGTATAGGCCTTTACGAATTAAACTAGACAGAGCCCTAAGGACGACCCAAAACATAAAAAAATAGGACCATAACACAAGCTCTGCTTATTTTGGGAGCTGGATAATGCTGTGTGATAAGTTCAGCATTATTTATTTATTTATACCCAAGGCAAGTAATGTACTACATTAGGCTTTTTCAAATCATGTAAACTAAACAAATTCACAATGATATTCCTAAAGACGGTCAACTTAAGTAATTTCAATGGAATCAAATGGAATACATGAACGACCTTTTTCGTAGATAGCAAATAAGCCTTTGGATCTCATGGTCCGTCAATCAAACAATTAACCATAATTAATTCAAGACTTTGCTCTCGCTCGTGTTTCGTGATCCCAAACTCCGTGACGGTCACATTTTCCGCACATCACTCACATCACACGTCATAGTGACCTTTGCTTCTATTAGCTTGAACACGGGTCAGAATTGGACCTCATACGTTAGCACTGGTTTTTTGAATGCTCTGAATTAATAAAAGTTCGTATTAATTAGTGACCAACTCTGGCGACGGAGTTTTTAGCCTCTGGCATAGCTTAATGAATGAATGAGTGAACGGTGACCCATCGACTTACTGTCTGTTCAACGACTGAAGGTCTTTTGATAGTCTGAAATAGTGCATATTCTTCTGGCATAGGGAACGTACTTCTTATCCGTATGCTATGTTTTTCCAAGGTTTCAGGCTCATTCATTATTTGTTTTGCTGTTTTAGTGAAAAGGAGCTTCATCCATCCAAACTTCGCATTTAAAATGCTGGTAAGTGGTAAGATTTCACAAACTGGTGCTCATAGTCATGTAGTCTTATGCTGCGTTTGCCAATAGAATGAGACCTGTCAGGCGTCACTGAATACTTTCAACATTCTTATAGTATGTTTGACGTACCTTTGAGCACATCAATGTTATAATCGTATTCGAAAAATAATTTGAACAATTGGAACTTATAAATGATTGCTAAATCTCAAAAATACTAAAACCTAAGGGTAATTACATAAGAACTTTGGAAATTGTTGAATATCTGAATGGATGAATGTTATTGCCGTCTTACATTTTAATGTAGTGCTTCGTTAGTTCTCTCAAAATTAAACGTACTATGTCAACCAAAAACATTTACAAATTTTTATAAAGGAAATGGACATGTAATTTTTTTAAAATATTATCTTAGTTTTTTAGGTGGGTCACCTTTTGTATGAGTATTAACTGAGTTAGATTTATTTTAAACATTGAGTGATTGAGGTTTTAATCATTACAAAAATTAAACCCTCACCACGAATCGTTGAATGTCGCGCACGGGTGCAGTATAGATGCATTTTTTTAATGTGAGATTCACTAAACAAAAATTTGTCTATCAGTGATTGGTTTATCTACACCACATGTCATACACAAAGACAAAAGTCACGACTGTTCAACAATGCCCTCCAACCTCAGCAAATTGCTTGCCGTCCTCACGTATGATTGATGCGTCTGATTCCATTGCCCATGTGAAAGATCTGGGGTCGAGGGATCGTGGGAGGATCGAACAGACTGGGTTATATTGTACGAACTTCGCGCCGCCACCAGTCTATGTTGAACCGTTTGTTTAATTAACTAATTATAAAGTTTAATTTGAACGGCAATGGTTTTAGCAAATTCTAAAAGTACTTTAAAGTATGGACGGAAATACCTTGTGTTAACCTAAAAATAAGAAGTATGACAGTCAAGCAAAATAATGATCATCTTATTTTTATAGAAAAAAAGCTTACTCAGCGAACTTCAACCAACCTTATTATTTTTCATGATCAATTTTTCGTAAATTTTCCGATGTTTTATTTGTTATTCTGCTATTTAGGCGGAGACAAATGAAAAAATCTAATGTCATAAAAGTCGGTACAACTTTAGATTTTAAAATGCATCTTAAGTGATCCTTAACTCTGACAGAGATCGCTATGTATAAGTAATTTATTTTATTGTACTTTTACATGTGGGTATGTTACAGTTAAAGATTATTCTATTATATTTTAAGTGTGCTATTAATACTATAAAAATATAATCTGTATTGGTACAAATGTTCTTGAGTTATAATACTGTAACTACTCTACTTTGTTTTATAGAAGATCAAAAAAATCTAATCCAAGTCATGATTGCGGATCGTAATGACAGTAATGACAGTTGGATGATATTATGTCAAATTATTTCATACCGATAGGGAAAAGTCAAGGTGACCGATTGTACGAAGCTAGGTAATCATTGTGTTCACTTGCAGATAAGAATTCATGGATGTGGCAATATTTTAAGTTGTTACTTACGATCGATATCTTGACTGATTTTATTGTATTTTACTGCTAAAAGTACATAGTAATATATTTTTCAGTAAGTACCTAAATATAATACATAATTGAAATAAACTGCTTATCCGTGATCTTAATCCCTTGTGAATACTTTTAAGATTAAAAGTAGCCTTATGTATTCTTCTTCTTCAATGCAAGGTATGAGCTATAATTATTAGTGAATTGAATTTAAATACGGTCAGCCAGCTCCAAAAAGGTACTAATTATCGATTTGCTTTTTCCTTTAATAAAATTAGTGCAATTGGAATAGAACCTGCGTAATTTACCATTTATGTCATTGATTCAGATACACATTTCAGGCAAATTATTGCGAGGAATTTCCATTATGTAAAGCATTAGCCTCTTTACAGCAGCATATATAATTTTATTTTAATTTTAATTGATTGATTTTACTTTATACAATAATTATTATTTTTTTATTCAATCTGCTACTTTCTCTTGTCTTTCACCCGACTTGTCTGTTTTATGGCTGCGAGTCTTACATTTAAGTTAGTAAGTAGTGACTTAGTTCAATATCTACCATGTACCTAAGTGACAAAACCAAGTGTGACTTGAGCACCTACGGCGAATAAATGAGTATGAGTATGAATAGTTGAAATGAAAGTGAGTTAATAAACAGGAAAAGCACTTTCAATACCGTAAAGATAATTAAGTTGAGTTTCCTCCTCATGTTTTAATTGAAAGTTTGTATTAATGTGGTTTTAAATTAAAGTGATAACCCCATTGATGTACAAACATGGGAAAGTACAGATACAACAACTACTTACTAGGTAAATACTACTCTGACAAAGTAAATTTCAAAAGCATTTATTGACCGCTGGTATCAGTAAAGGTATTGAAAACTAGGTGTTCTTTTGCGACCAATACCAAGGTGACAAACACAGCCTAGATGTATTTTAGGTGATCGATCTAAAACGAAATAGTTTAACTACAGAAGGCGGTAAAACAAAATGAGCCTATAAAAATCATGTACTAGATGATTTATATAGCGTCAGGAGGCAACCCCTATGCTTACACCAACGGGACGCTGTAGTGAAAATATATATAAATATATACTTACAAATTGCGAGCATACCTTATCCATAATTGAACTCATAGTTCACATTTAGCGACTCCTGCGCAATCCATTGAAACTATAATAGTGACATAAAAAACACAATCTCCGGTAAAGCAACTAGATGTGTCCTTAATCTTAATGTCGGTATTAACAGTGCGATGTCATTTGTGAAGTGACCATCATTTTGGTGAATTGGAATCCTTTGTTTGTAAATACTGTTTGAAAATATATTTTTTCACACTTTATACATAACACGTCCGACAACTCTCTTCATCCTTGATCTCGAAGGCACAACATGTTTATTGACGTTTTAGGAACGAAGTTCCTTTTCAGACGGTATCGAAGAAAAAAGACACTGAGGCTGGAAAAAAATTTGTCCCATTTTACCGTCACGACACATGTATATGTCAAATCGTCACAGTGCGAAATGCGCAGCCGCGACACAGTTCATGGATGGTTACATTGTTAGTACGGAAGAGCATTGATAGGATACCTAATTGACAATTAATTTAATATGTTCCCAATATAGAGAAGTACTCTTTGCTTTGTTCCAACTGAGTGTTCCACGACACTCACGTACTTTTTTTATAATTTTTTTTTACCCTATCCTACGAGATCCTATCTCAAAAGCACATGTTTTTCATTAGTTTTGCATTCATAAATACCTTTTTGCACACCCAAATACGCAGTTTTTTGAATTCTGTTAAATATGTAAGTTTTTTCGAATTTTTAAAGAATTTTTACAGCGAAAGTACAAGTAGCCAATATTTACGTCTTTTATAAAAAAAATTGGATGTCTGTAAAGTCGGTTTACTGACGATAGTTGAACGTGACAACGTCTACGCATCGCTCACTCAAGTAGGAGAGAGACGGATGTCGAACGCTGCCGAACGCAAAGGCCGATTGTGCTTCTTTGTCGCTCGTTCCGCGCTCTCGCTTGCACTTCAAGCCTTACATGGAACGCCTCAGAGCGAGATAACGCCGCATGACGTAACGCCTCAGAGCGAGGTAACGCCGCATGACGTCATGTTTTTTCGTGCGTGCAGCCGGCTCTATCGAATTATAAGACGTAGTCACGTCAAAAAGAATAGCTAAAAAAGCTTTGCTCTTCTTTTTCGACTAGCCCTAAACAATTCAGATTCTACTAATAATAATAATAATAATGCTGGACTTTTCACACAGCATCATCTAGCCCCAAAGTAAGCAGAGCTTGTGTTATGGGTAGACTGATATACTACTTATATACTTTTTGTTCGTAAATACATACATATTATACATAGAACACTAAATCATGGTGTTCGCTGTAGTAAGTATTTGCGGTGTTACCATCATGATGTAAGTACATAAGTGTTATGATTCCCCGATTACCTTGATCTGTGGTTGATGTATCTGAATGATCTGTGTATCCTTGATTTAGATTGATTCTACAATCTACGCGTACATTCATAAAAACACAACCTTTGAGACAGCGTTCCTCGTGATTTTTCAATTTGTAAGAATAAAACATTTAATAGAAATAATTACAATTTTTGCAGCATGATAACCTAATCTACTACTAACATTACTCAACAGGACGCTCTAATGACTGTGTTTGAAATGGAGGCTTGCCCACCTTAACCATTCTCTAAGCTAAATCGGCCTTATTCACAGGAGACGTGACGCTGGCTAAACTCGGGTTTCCTCACATAGTTTTCCTTCACCACTTAGCTGATACGAGTATGATATTTTAATACAAAATGAAAATATATACCAAAAATTTGCAAAATTGATTTTGGTATTTATACAGGGTATAAAAAGACTACTACCTAGAGGGGTTGCAATCAGACCATGATTATAAACACATTCAGCGAAAAAAAATTGCATTGACTTAGCTACGTCATTTTATGTTATTTCCGGTTATTTACTACTAGTACAAAATAATAAGACCTACCTAATAAATTCATTTATAAAAGAAAAAAAAAAGTTAAAACTCAAAATCCAGCAATCTACGTAAAACAACGCGCCCAGAACATACGCAAACAGTAATCTTCAAACGCTGTTTTCTCCGGATATAATGACTTTTTCGGAAAATCCTTTTGGATTTGGTTGTGTGTTGGGATGCTGTACCTACCCCTTTCGGCTTCGGTAGACATCTTTTTACACTCTATATATGACGTCAAACAATATCTAGGTGTTAAATCGCGTGCAGAGTCACCAAATATAACCTTTTGTCTAATCGTAAAAGTTTCTATAATAACTACAATCAAACCATAATAGAACAGAATCTTTTCCGTTCTAAAGGTGTCAAAATAAGAAAATTACCACCAATTTTCAACACTATAACTTTATTTTTCTTGCGTGATATCGTGGTACTAGTTTTGTGCTACGGCTAGCTTTATAGGGCTATAATTGTTTATATAGATAAGTATAAAATTGATTTGTCCCCGTGGTTTACGGCTCTCTAATTGTTCCAATAAATGTAAAAGCATTTTTATTTACTCAACACCTGTCACCGTAACTGTACATTCGGCAAACGTACAATGACACACAAAAGTGTCGTAATACTGTTTCAAAAATCTAGGTTTTGGGCTTACATTCTAAACATCCTATCTTACAAGAAAAACACTCAGCACCATTTAAGCAGTATAGAGAGAAACTCTCGATCAAGTCACATAATATAAAAAAACGCACACATTCGGAACAAAAGAGGAAGACAATCTGGATGAATTCGAACCAACCAGAGATTTTTTTTTGGTTCAAGTTTTCACTTCTCTCGGCACTCCCGGGAATGCCACGGTTTTTTTTATTATAAAATCACTAAATAAATTGTTACTGTAGGTATGATAAATGTAAAAAACACACAGTAATACCTGGTCGGTGATCGGTATTACTGCATATTTTTGTATTAACATTAGCACCTTCTTTATTGCTAAATGTCAGGAAGATCTTTTTGTTCGTGGCTTTGGACCAATTGTGTTTTATGAAGGTCGTAAAGCACGATAGACTTAGAATGTCCAATTTTGTCGAAAGTTTATTGCAAACAAATCTTAAAAGAAGTTACTCATTCTGCCAGTTTTTCTTATTATAATCTATCTGTTTATCTATCTGCCGTGTTGGTCGAATGGGGTTATTCCTCGACTTTCAATCTTAAGTCGTGGGTTCGAATTCCGGCCGTGTATCAATGAATTTTTCGTTTCGTAAAATTTATATGCGCTATAACACGAGCTCTTAACCGTGAAGGAAAACATCGTGAGGAAACCCGCAGCTTAGTCAGTTACGTATTGACACCGCCTTTCCCGTGGGCGGCTGATCAAGCTGAGAGGATGGTTTAGGTGCTGGGCAAGCCTATTCCATCTCAAACAATGTCCCAGGCACTACAGCGTCCCGTTAAGTGTAGGCATGGATTGCTTCTTGACGCTGTATAAATCATCTAATTTAGATGCAAAGGCCTAAGTTTTTTATATCTTTGAAGTTTACATCTTTACAAGATTATTTTGACTATTTAAAAGCTCGTTTACTAGCCAAATTAATACCATTTATCGTCGCACTTATTATGACTACTAACATCCATCCGTGTTAAAAAAAAGTACAATGCGATATGATATCGTGTCCGTTGAAATTCATTTTTTTTTAATTATATAGATCAGCATTTGACCTCCCTCTGCCTGATGTTAAGCAATAGTGAGGTCTAAGATGGAGCATGCTTTCCAAGAAGAAACCTATTTACTCTTGATTTAAATTCATCTTTGTACTTTACTATTCCAAAGAGAAGTTGAAGTATCAAAGTTCAACAATAATTTGATTTGTTCGAACAACAACCAAGGTTCATATAAATAAGGTACAATGTGAACTGTGGTGCACTTCCTATAATTTATTTATTACATTGTATAAGTTTAGGTATCTAATTAAATTATAAATCACCAAGTTACTTTATTTAATAGTAATTTAACAGTTGAATGTTTTCATCTGAATTATTTTTTATTACATAGATTTGGATGAAACTTGGAATAGCTGTAGATTTTGGATTGTCATAACATGAAAAATAGCTCATGTTAATGAAAAATCCATTGAAGAATACGAAGAGACTGAAGAACTCGCAACCTTCGTAGTGAAGTCGAGTGTTCCTCCCGCTAAGCAACACAGCTCTATAATATTATAGCCATGCGAAATGCTAGCCTCATACAATGCTTAAGGTTTAATAGTCGTATAGTAAGCTAATAAGCCCATCAACAAACACAAAACAAAAGTCAAAAAGCCGCAAGCTTTGGTTCACTTTTAACCACTTTCTAGGCCGCGTCCTAATCATATATTATATCCTACATTCCATCGGTCATCGGGCACTTGTACAATCAAATTTAAATAAGCTATCATACATATAGCTTAAATAAATTTAATGAGCCAACTCAACTATCAAGACATTTTTGTTCAATCAAAAATTTAAGGTAGTCGCAACCTTAAGTCTAAGTTATAAAGTTCAAATTTGTGTGAATATTTTGGTAGTTCTAGTATATTAATCATTGGTTGTGATTGACACACTATGAGCATTATAGAACTTTTAGAAAATTCCGCTTGACCTGTTTCGAACTCTTATTTGTTAATCATGTACTGGAGACTATTTAGGTGCGATTGTCGGTGTATTAAAGTAATTAAGAAAATTGTACTTTTATATTTATTGATGTGAGAAACTAAAACAGTTATAAAAAAACATTAATCAATAACATGCCTTTGTAATTACAGTTAGAGTGAGAAAAAAGCCCTTATGAATACAATCACTACGAATACACATAAAAAATATCAATAAGAATCCACCAAATATATTTACAAAATATCTATAGGGATTTTGATAGCCTCTAAATATCTTCGAGGGGTAGCCAGAGGCATGTTCAAATAGATATTTGACACATTCAGAACATCTTGCAGAAAATAACATTCTATACGTGACAGATTACAAGCCCTTAGAATACCTGAAGGAAGTGAGTGGCGATTTCTTCTGGGCGGCCATATTGCCTGGAAGAAATCGCCGCTCGCCTGCGAGAAACTCTCCTTGTGTAACAGCCGCTTTACATGCTTAGCAAAACTCATAATTAATTCTTAGCATAAGATTCATATTCTTAGTTATAATTCAAATTTCATTATCAAAAATGAAATAAAGTTAGCACTGTGTAGCTTTAGTCCTTCTTCCAGGAGCGATTGAACTCCTCATATTTAAGTAAGTAGGAATATGTCTAATTTGTTTATCTCTGGGTGTTAAATTTTGCACCGGTCTAAATCGCTTTGATAACGGCCTGACCCGCATCGGGCGGTTGCATCTGTGGTCATATGCCGTGTTGTATGTCTCAAGAGGTAGAGGTTCCAGACTTCTGGACTCGCGTACTGGTGACTGTCTCAACTCTTCATAACCCTCCTCTATTGATTCCCTTCTCTCCTTGGCAGGTTTTCCCTTGTAAAGTTTACATACAATCACTATTATAAGTAGTGTTTGGAGCAGACTGCTCACTGCCAAAATGAGAAGCATAGAATTAGAGAAGAAAAGCATAGAATAAGAGGGATTGGCATCTTCGCTATAGTCTTCTATTGGTTCTGTACTTGATGTGATGTATGCGTTTTTTTTTATTGTATCGTCTTTGTTTGTAATTGTATCATCATTCTTTGTGCTTGTCGATACTCTAACTTGAATTCCACCACGTTTTTCCACGCGATGGTGACCTATAAATAATAAAAAATCAATTATGTATTGTGATTCAATTCATATGAAACTATGTAGTTTTGGAATTAAAATCTCGATAGTGAGTTTTTGTGTGCAACAATGTGCATTTTTGACAATTGTGTTATAATTAATTTAAATGAGCTAAACATAGGTATTTAGACCCAAATATTAAACTACATTTAATAGTTCATTGTAGATAATTTTCATCTGAAAAAACATGACAAAGAGATTTTTATTGTTGATCAATAATGACCAAAATAGATGATGTCCTGCGCGTCAGCAACGCGGGAAGCGGGACGCGAAGCGGGATGCGAAGCGGGAGTGTCTGTCTACATTCATTATCTATGGCGCCTTGCACTACAGAACGCTTACACTACACAACTTTACACAACGCGGGAATATTTTCATACATATTCGTTTCGCATAAATATTTCTTGCGTCCATTATATCAAGTGTCACCATCTTAGGATTTTATAGTAGGCGTCAAGATCGAGCCCAAACGCTATTTAAATAATTTCGGGGCGCCTTGGAAAAAACGTATAAAATAGGAATAAAAACAGTTTGGAAAATTACTTACAGGCCGTTGAGATTTTCAATATTAACAATAATAATATAATTTTTTTAACACGGTGCACCATTTTACTATAACATAGAACAAGATATACAAATATTATTTTAGAAACAGTGTCCCGGCTTGTCAATCCAGGTATAATGACGAATTCTACAATTATTAAATTAGTATGAATAATATTAATTAATGTTTTCCTTGTTGCTAAAATTAAACAACTCAGATTTGAGTCATAATTGATATCTACGTCACAATAAAATTAAATTGTTTCCTGCTAATTAATTCACTCTCTTTAGTAAAAGTGCACAATATTAGTGAAGAATCAAAGAGTTATTGTAGTTTTATATTTTATAATATTCTGTTTGTCTATCTACAACAGTATTGTTATAATTATTACATTTATTTTCTAAAGAAATAAAAAAATAGGCAGAATTTATGTCTGGATCATATCTTTCACGACATCTAACAACAAGAATGGAATAATTTCATTTGTAAATATTTGACTAATATCTCTAATGGTCACATTTTTAATTCCATCCCATTTACTGTTTTTATTAGGACCCAGCCTTACTATACATAATTCTTATCGGTATCACATGTCTTCTTCTTCCACTCACTCAACTGTGAATCCACTCTTTTCACATTGACGACCTCTGTGGCGCAGTGGGCGAAGGTCCGCCAACGACGCAGAAGGTTGCGGGTTCGATCCCGCCGCGGGACAAATGTTTGTATGACCTACATATATCTGTCTCGGGTCTGGGTGTTTCTATGTATAATATGTATGTATTTACAAACAACAAGTATATAAGTAGTATATCATTTATCTGGTTACCATAGTACAAGTTTTGCTTAGTTTGGGGCTAGATGATCCTGTGTGAAAATTTCCAGCATTATTTATTATTTATTTATTTATTCATACCATGTCTCACACAATCAAACGACTACATCGGCTTTCCTTATATGCTCAGCCAAACTCATATTCATTCTTAGCATATTATTATTATTCATATTCTTAGCTATAATTTAAATTATTATTATCAAAAATTTAATAAAGTTAGCACTGCTTTAGTCCTTATTCTTGGAGCTACTGATGCTATCATATTCAAGTAAGTAGGATGTATCTGGTTTGTCTCTCTTTGGGTGTTAAATAGACACTCGGCTGAGACGCTAGAGGTGCTAGTTGCGGAACAAAATGTTTACATACAAACATACCTCAAATCAGGCATGTTTCCCGAAGGGGTAGGCAGAGACCACGGATCTTCAAGGCCTATGATACTTCGATACTTTTAAGATAAACCATTGGGTACCATTGGTTGTTGTATTCTTAAGCGGGGCATAAAGTTTGTATCAAGTCCAAAATATTTCGTATTAATTTATTAAGACGGGTTCAAAAGCACTTCCTAGGTCAGATTCGTGACCGCCTTAGCCTCCGATAATAATCTCGATCGAATTATTAATTACGAACACGATCACTATGATTTACATACCAAATTGCCATTCGTTTTATCGAGCGATTTTCAATTCCGAAATATTGTTTGAATAATTAACATTTTAAAAAAATAACTATTTTTAACTGTTTTGTCATGATTATTTGACGTCTTAAGATCGTCTACTTACAGGAATAGAAAATATAATAAAATCAAAATAATCAAGAATAGCAGAGTCTGCTTTACAATAATAGGTTATTCTTCTTCTTGTCTTGTCACCAGTTCTTTCGAACCAGTGTGGTGAAAGGATTTTAAGTTCACCTCAGAGAGGCTACTTTCTTGCAATAATAATAGTATAACAATATGTTTATATTCGTTTCGGAAAAACAAAACAAGTATTTAAATAAATAGAAAGGAAACGATAAAAGGCAAGTCAAACCTGCCATCCAAATGTCATTCACTTCAATCATTAAATTGATAAGATTTATTTTAATTATGATATAATAAAATTGACACTTCTGTCACTTTATGTCCATTATTATTTTAGCTGTCATCATTTGGTACATTGCACTTATTAAAAACACAGTCCTAAAGCGTATTTATAGTCATGAATTTATCAATTACTTTGTTATAATCCTAAAGCGTATTTATAGTCATGAATTTTTCAGTTTACTCTCGGTATGAACAAAAACTAAAAAATAATATTTATGAACTGACAGTGCCGGGCTCGAGATTGTATTTTGACACGTAACATTTGGCCCGGGTCGGCGCAGGCGCACATAAAATGGTCTAAATAGACTAGTAAAGATACCGTGCATTAGTGTAAGTCAATGGAGGAAATCGGTCAGACGCCCACGTAAGGTATGGTCGTAATATAAGCGGGAGCGGTTTGAATGTTTTGTAGGTTTATTCAGTTTTACTACTATTTCTTCACGGTATTGGTCGCGACGCGAAGGAAGAGGAGTAGTATCACCTAGTTTTGAGACTTTTATGTGATCCCAGTGGCTTTACTGAATAAAATGCTTCTTAGCCGCTTCTTAGCTGCTTAGCCGCGTACCTGTATGTACCGACTGAGCGAGCAGCCTCGGACATGCGGGCGAGGCATGTCCTGACCGACCGAGGATTTGCCGCGCGTCTGCCTTGCAAGAGTGCTCGCTCAGCTAGTAAGTGAGCGAAGCTGCTGAAGCGTTAGCTTGAGGAGAATTGAATCCTACAATTCCTAGCTTCGGGTAGGCAGGCGATGAACATGAAACAGCAAGCGGATTTTACAAGTTTAATGAAGATAGCCGAAAGATACATATTTAACATTCTTATTAAGTATTGCTATTTTACGTTGATTACATTTACCTTGCACATTCTGTATCATATGAAAATCTGTTGTCTTTGACTACCCTTACAAGAAGGTTGGAATGATTTTATGTGTATGAAAACATCTTTAATCGCCACATTTTTTTATTCCGCTTATCGTTTACACTATGACCAAGCCTTACTACAGAATCGATATTGTACGCCGTATAAACCACATCTCATGCGTTGACATGCTCTAAAAGCCTATTCAAGAGTTATTTCCGATGACCTTTCAACTGGTACAGGTGTTCCAGCTCACAAAAACGGGCTGGTCTTCATTGTGTGTGTAGTTGCACATGCACGTTGTTTCTGTGTGCGTGAGCTCGGGAACGCTCTCAGGACGAATGAGCGCTCAGTATCGCTTACGCACACAGAAACAAATCTAAACACACAATTAAGACCAACCCGCCTTCTTAAGATAGGAAAATTGTAACATGAATTTTGTAATCTGTAGCGGGATTGTGGGAACATTTTTGGTTGTACCTAAATCTGTTTGACACGTTTCTCGCCGATAAGATTTCCGTTTCATGAAGTACTAGCTGTGCTCCCGCAGTGTGACCCGCGGTCTCTCGGGGTTTTTCATTTTTTCGGGATAAAAGGTAGCCTATGTCCTTCCCTGGGATACAACCTTTAACTATGCCAAATTTCAGCTTAATCTGTTCAGAGGTTTGGGCATGAAAGCGTAACAAACAGACAGACAGACAGACAGAGTTACTTTCACATTTATAATATTAGTATGGAAGTATGGATTAGGAAAATGTTTGATTTTGTCTAATCTAGTTTGACTCGTTCCCTCCATTCGTTCATTCTCCAGAGCGTTACTCTGTGCCTTCGGGCATGGAGAGACCTTTTTGGCTCACTACAGCACACAGACCACTGCTGCACCCACCTATGTAGGTGCTCGACTGCTCGTATTAGGTGGTAAAGCATTGCCGTTGATTGTCACAGGTGGTATGAGACTATATGTTTTGTTACCCGACTTAAACACCATCAACTCACACTTTTTATCATTATACCTGAGTCCATGGGTCCCAGCAAACGCTTCACAAATTTTTACCAGCTTTCTCAAAGCGCTGATCGTTCTTAAGCACTGTAATAATTTTGTTCATTCATTTACACCTACCTACTTGTTACTTGTCTTTGTTTTTGTGTCTGTGTTGAAATGTTATGTGTCAAATAAATCATTCATCTATCTATCTATCATTCTTATTTTCATATGGCTAGCACTGAACATGTTGACGCGTGTCTTGTCACTATCCGTGCTTCGCTTTTTAAACTAGAGTGACAAACAAACAACTAGCATACTTATGTATAGAGTTAGTAAATGTTGGCACATGGTAACATTCTAAAATTGAAAAACTAAATATATCAAAATGTCATTGCTTGAAGATTAGAAAACTAATTTGGATTCAAGTAAATAAATTATAAACATCTAGCCAGACCGATCAAGTACCTGAATGTTATTGATAAACCACACAAATATAGGGTGTAATAGTACCTACTGATGAAAATGCAAACTAAACTAGAAAGACAAAAACTTCAATAAATATCATTTTTAGTCTCTAATGAGTAAAGATGGATGGACTGTGTGAATGCGGATATGTTTGTGAAAAGAGTAAGTTCTGATATGACGGGTGATAGAGGGAAATGGAAGAGAGAAACATGTTGTACCGACCCCACTTAAGGCATAAGGGCAGGAAGAATAAGAATGAGTAATGACTATGACTGAGGAAAGACTTAACTCTCACTCTTTAAAGCCTAGTTTGGACTAGGCTAGTATTTTAGTCAACATAAGACTAAATTTTGCACAGTAGTAGAGAAGAGTAAAAACGAAAGGGCAATTTTCAAGTTTTGTTACCAATGTCAGTGGTGAAACATTTTTTTTAATTCTCATTGATCTTTTGATGCCCTAAAGTAATGTAATGATACATTTCCCGTCAAACTAAAAAAAACCTCATCCATATTTTTGATTTTCTACGTTCCAATTTTTATTTTCTTTCTAGTTTTAATAACTATTTGTCAGAAGATGGATGGGTCATAGAAAGATGGGATTAGCACAGGATCGTGTTGGATGGCACAAATGGAGGCCTACGCCAAGCAGTGGGTTAAATCGGGCTGTGGACAATAATGATGATGATTATCAGAAGTAGACTTTTACACCTAGTAATTTAAGTATGTATTTGAATCTTCAATGAATTTAGACACTTATCAAACTAATTGACCGTTTCGCTCTCGACCCAGACCGGATCTTAAATGCAATAAAAAACAATAACTTAACACGTTTTTATAATCTCAAAAGATCTATAAGTCATAAAAAAGTGTCTTCAATTGCTTATTTTAAATTCTGCGCATTGAAAAGACTAGCGGATTGCCCCGACTGTGGGTATAGAACTGAGTGAAATGTACCGAGTCGTTAAGCTAGTCCAAAATACTAGGCTGAGAGAGTTCGTTCTTCGAGCGCTCGGCCGAGTACTCGGTGATGTCTACTCGCACCAAGCACTCGGCTCAAAGCACTGTCTCACCCATCTACTCGGTACGTAGAAACCTGCCATTAGAGTTGATGTATGTTTTTAGGAAAACATGATTTCACTGTGCCTATTTGAAAAAATATTTAGTTTTATGAAAGGAGAGTTATTTCAGACTTACCTTATATAATTTTTACTCAGCAAAGTCAGGCGTTGGTGCTAGTTATATACATAATATATATTTATATAGTAATATGATATAAGACACAAAAGACTAACCTTTATATATTGATCGTATTTTTTGCTTATTTGAACTGTGTTTACTAATTTAAAAAGTTTTTATCAAGGTGGGCCAAGGTTATACACAACACGAACTTATGAAAATGTTAATAGATTTTCTAATTATGGTTTTTTTCATAATGAGCTTCATAATGATGTTTTTTTGAGATATTTGTTTGAGGTCATCTATGAGAAGTGAAGGTTGCTGTATAAGGTACACTATTAGAAGTGCTTTTGACATACCGTAAGATACGACCTCGGTGGCGGGTCAAAAGACAAAAGGTGCTAGTTCGATTAACGCGGAGGGACAAAATGTTTGAATAATCTGCAGATAAGTATTACTGGGTAATTTTGGTAGATGATTTTTTGATAAATTCAAAACATTTTACACGGCACCTAGTGCTAAAACATTACTGTAACTGTGCACAGTTGCTTACAAAGAAAAAAGATATTTATAGTTTGGGTATTTCTATGTATAATATGTATGTATTTACAAACAAAAAGTATATAAGTAGTATATCAGTTATCTGGTTCCCATAGTACAAGCTTTGCTTAGTTCGGGGCTAGATGATCCTGTGTGAAATGTCCAGCATTATTTATTATTATTTATTTATTTATAGTAGCTTAAAATATATTTATATAACCTAGCTAACCTTGTTGACGTTTATACGCCTCCTAAAAGCCTAAAGAGTTATATTCGTCATAAGGCCGTATTAACACGAGCAAAGTAGCAAACCTAGTAACGAGATAAAATCAAACTCGTATCCTAAATTAATCGTATTTATTCAGAAATAAATCTGGATATCAATATCCCACGGCAGGTGATATTAGTCCGGCTATCGCGCGCGTCGTGATGATGGAACGGTAACAGAGACCACCCATTTGCGAACGCACAGTCGGTGTAGCTTGTACGATGGAATAGTGTGGATATACGGCTACGTAAACTTAATTCAAAACGAAAAATCCAGTGATGCACAATTTATATGCGCTTTAACGAGCTCATAGCGGTGAAGGAAAACATCTTGAGGAAACCCGCAGCTTAGTCAGCTGATTAAGCTGAGAGGATGGTTTAGGTGCTGGGCAAGCCTATTCCATCTCAAACAATGTCCTAGGCACTACAGCGTTAAGTGTAGGCATAGGTTGCGTCCTGACGCTGTATAAATCATCTAATATGGATGTAAAGGCCTAAGTTTTTTTAAACTTAATTCACCTAAGTTAACCCGGAATTTGTATTTATCGTCGTGTCTTTTCAAAGGATTTTTAGGTGCGTCACAGAGGTTTTAAGTAAGTTCGTATGAGTTAATGGCCATCTCTCTGGTGAAGGAAGTTTGGAACCCACCTGAAGACCTCCATCATAGCTTACTTAAGGAGGTCTTAGTCAGATGACACAATAATTAAAGCTTGAAAATTAAAAAAAAAAACGCTAAATGTGTGTGTATGTGTGATAAATAATACAAAACCTTTTTTCGTCATTAGGTTTAATTAAAATAACAGTTTAAGATCGTATCCACACAAAACCAACACTTGCTCCCATGTATATCATTGTAATTGGATTAAACGATTTCTTTCTGTCATTGTTTCAGTGCGGTCATTGTTCGTGGTTCGTGTTTGTTTAAACCGTGTGCTAATAAGGTTTAATGCGATTCAATAACTCATTCAAGTACTTTGAGCTTAATATAAATCGTTTTTATGAAAGGGCTGGGTTGGCCAAGTGGGGTAGTTTCTCGGCTTTCAATTCGACGATCGATACAGACGACGGATACAATTGAATTGTATCTCTTTTTTTGTTTTGGATCTAATGCACTAGCGCACGAACTTTGAGCTCTTATCGGCGGACGAAAAACATCAGATGAATGCTTACTTAATCAGCTCCACACTATTGAATTGACCATGAAATGTAGCTTTTTAAGCTGAGAGAATGGTTCAGGTGCCTGGGATAATGGGACTGTCATTGACTAATTCTGTGATCACTGTCTCACATCAATCGCCGTCTCGCCCATCTACTCGGCGTGTGTAATCCTGCCATAAGTTTAGTGAATGAGTATGGTGTTCTATTTCTATTAGTATCAAATATATTAAAATGAAAGCGGATGCTCTGAAGCTTCAAATGTCATGTTTCGATTTATAATTCAATGCTTTGACTCTTGCACTTGTCAAGTATTTTGACAAGACATGACAGTTTAGCTACCGGTATAATTGTGTCACAAACAAACATTAAAATTGTGAAGTGAAAGTTTTAAAGATAAAAATAATCCACTAATATCAAATTATATAGAAAATTACAAATGAGAATGAGGTTTTTAAATATAAATATTAACACCAGCAAGCGACGCGTGATCCGAGAGCTGGCACATTTTTGGCTCAAAGGATCAGCTTTGCCATCCAGCGTGGTAATGCCGCCAGTGTTTTGGGCACGCTTCCAACTGACAGTGATCTGGATCAGTTGAGCTATCTGTAGATCGTTTCTAACAATCCTTAGATAGCTTGACTAATCCTGTTGTATTTTGTAAATATAGTAGCTTAGTTTCTGTAAATATATTGTTTTGAATTGTTAAAAAAAAACACCGGCATTATTCTCATTTTATACTATGTATGTTTTTTACTCAAAAGATTTTTAAATAGATAAAGTAGACAAGCATAGCAGTGCGTCGTCGAGATAAATATCGCACAATTATGTTATATTGTGGCAACATTCGCGGCTGTTGTGGGGTAGGTCATGGGTGAGATATAGGAGGCTCTTTTTACAAAAAAACTATTGACTTTTTTTTTGAAGATAAGCAAACTACAACTTCGCTTTTGTGCAGTTAGTAACATAAAGTCAATGAATATTAATGTTCACGTCATTTACGTTAATCTTTAAGGTACAATAAAAACCTTCCTAGACCTAATTAGAATTTTGCATAGGATCATGACTGAGCGAGGTGTGATAGATAGATATTCTCTAAGATATTTGTATGTATTCCAGATCGTTGGACGTCTAAGGGGATAGTCAGAGGCACATCTAAATATTTGGCACATGGGCATTTGGCATATTTTGCAGAAATTAGATTTGCATTATTGTTACTTTTCAACCGACTTCAAAAAAGGAGGAGGTTCTCAATTCGTCTGTATTTTTTTTTTGTATCTTGTTACACGATTGTTCCGCCATTTGTTGACCGATTTGCAAAATTCTTTTCATGTTTGAAAGGGTATACTCCAGAGGTGGTCCCATATAAATTTTATTCCTGAGGGATTGATAGTTTTCCCGTAAAACTCTAAACACCTTCCCTCCTAGCCATGTCACAAATAGAAATCGAATCGACAGCTTGACGCCCTGAGTCACACCGCGTTTCGAGTCAAACATTGAAGTCGGTTTTCTTTTTAGTATAAAAACGTAATTATGTAATCAAGTTTTGCATTGCATAGTTAATCATTACCTAATATGAACTTACTTATTGCTGTTATAAGAAACACCCTGTACATTGTACAGTTTAGTCACAGTGTAGAGTGCACGCAGTAAGAACAGTTCGAACAGTGCATCATAAATCGCGAGCCATTCTCATTGTATTGACTGCATTGTTGGTAGCACTTCGATTTTGCTCGGATTTTGTTTGACTGTGGCTAAAGATGGAAGCGGTTTCGGTAACAATTTTTTTATCAATTTTTTTAAACTGATCTATGTTTTTGAATATATGGCACATGTACACGGACACAGTTAGCTATTATATACTAGATTTTGGCTGTTAATTTATATATAGTTTCTTTTAGAAAGTAAAAATATTCAATCAGAAATAGGAAAACGAAATCACATCTCTGAAAACGATTCATTAGGAATCATTTTCATTTTTTTTTTTTTTTTTGGCTTCGCAAAAAGTGTGCGCATTTTTCATTGTAAAATTTAATTTATTTATTATGGCACACAAAACAGAACACAATCACAGATAAGCAATATATAAGCTACAAATTAGATTGTATCCCAAAACATGTGTACACAGCATAAACTAAATACAAAACAGTTCTGTGTAATTTTAATACAAATAATACTTACTATATACTACCCAAATCAACATAATTTACGTACCAGTATATAATAAAGGAAAAGGAAAAAAATTAATCAATTATATTATTACATATGCTAAAGAATTGAAGAAAACATAATTACGTTTTAATACTAAAAAGAAAACCGACTTCAATGTTTGACTCGAAACGCGGTGTGACTCAGGGCGTCAAGCTGTCGATTCGATTTGTATTTGTGACATGGAGGGAAGGTGTTTTGAGTTTTACGGGGAAACTATCAATCCCTCAGGAATAAAATTTATATGGGACCACCTCTGGAGTATACCCTTTCAAACATAAAAAGAATTTTGCAAATCGGTCAACAAATGGCGGAACAATCGCGTAACAATGAAAAAAAAAAAAAAAAAAAAAAAACATACAGACGAATTGAGAACCTCCTCCTTTTTTGAAGTCGGTTGAAAAACTACTCTATGTTAAATAAACTCTCCTTATTGAGAGCAGCTATGACATCCTTTTTAAAACCATACAATTTTATTAAAAATATCAATGTTATCGCTTCATCAACCATTTAAAAGGAATTGTCTAACGAATAGGTTTCCTTTACCATTTTCAAAATATAACCCTTTAAATCGCTTAAACTCGTCTCATAGCGACAACATTTAGTAGTTTCGTTGCTAGATCCATTGACCAACAATGCAGCTTCGTTAGCATGCGCTTGCGCACAGTTCTTACGCCTCGGTTTTACAGCTGAAGTTTATGTCATAGTTCGACACTACTACTGTTTATGGGCATTGACAAAAGAATAACTCATAGGCCCTTAATAATAAACGTGGTGTAAAGTTATTCCTCGGAACAAACTAAAAATAACCATACATTTTGACAGTTTACACTCAGGAATAACTTTATACCACGTTTATTAGTAAGGCCGATAGTTTTTAAACGTAGCTTTGAAAGATGGCATTTTTTTCTTATGCGAATATGGTTAGTAGTAGTTTGAATCAATTATTTATTTATTCAACTCTTAAAAACCAAGCCAAAAAGCCTTTAAAAGATCAGTGGTCAATTGAAGGCAGACCCATTATTTCACTCATACATGAAATCGCGGAGAAACAACTACGGATTATCACGTCTTACTTTTTCTAAACTGGCGAGCTTGTATGAATAGTGCAATGAGAGAAAAGTCAATTTGATGGTACTGTCTGGCCAACTGGTTTAATCCGCAGTTCAATTAAGCGCCTAACCATTTGATTAAACGGGGCCGTTCAACTAGCGGCCTAAATGATATTCAGCTATCTGGTTTAATACAAACATTAAATGAACTGGCTGGCTGGTTGTCTAGGCTATTCATTTAAAATAGTAGTTTCTCACTATCCTAACATAACCTAACCAACTGACTTTGATCAAAAGTCAACACATCGATGTAAAAACATCGATGTTTATTAACCTTCGATGAATATCGATCATCCTTATGCGATAAAATATCTCAGTGTGTAAAAATCTCATAGATAATTTAAAAAGTCCAAAATTTCTCTTTCTATATTAATAATTTACTAAAATCATTAATCCTAATCTTTACTTATTATCCGTAATACGAATATCTAAACTCAGCATTAACTTTCCTGTGGGAAATGTTGGCTTATGAATAATGCAGACTTAAACCTAATATAAATTGGTGTTCGAGTGCGAATCGTGGGCGTTGTACCAGACGGATTGACTGTCTGTGAGAATGAAGACTGTATGGAGTCGATATTAATATTATAGTTTTTCCATCTGAAGAGTGTTTTGGTCTTAATTGTGTGTGTAGATGTGCATGCTTGTTGTTCTGTGTGCGTAAGCCGAAACGCTACATGAATTAGCGCTCAGTATCGCTTACGCACAGAAAAATATCTACACACACAAAAGACCAACCCGCCACTGTGCTATAGAACAACTACCAACGAGTTTATACTTGAAGTGAAAATATTTACAACAAAATATTATTTCATGAAATCTGATTAAAGAATACGTGTGCTGGTTTTTGGCTCACAAATTAAAATTTTCATTTAGCGTGATAATAAATAGAAAAAGAGAGAAGAACACAGCATCATCTGGTTCAAAGTGATGTTTGAGGACAAGGATATATTATACAGCAGTGGGCTATTGAGTTGCCGTTTTAAGTATTTATGTATCTATTTATTAAGTTTGTAGCTAGTTTACAGTAAAACGATGACCAATGACGATGTTGTGATAATTGTGCGGTTTTCACGCCAATTTCTGCCTCGCGCAACAGACCTATGGAATCAACTGTCGCCAGCGGAATTTCCAGACCGATACGACTCAGGCGCCTTCAAGAAAAGAGCCTATTCCTACCTCAAAGGCCGGCAACACATCTGCAGTGCTTCTTGATGCTGCAGTTGTCTGTGGGCGGTGGTAATCACTTATCATCAGGTGTACCACCTGCTCGTTTGCCCCCTCTTCCATAAAAAAGAAATATGCTGTTTTTTGTCTCTTCCATTTTATTCCATACCATACTCCATCCTACATTAAGCTCTAACCTTGGCCTAGCTATTACTTGTCTCAACGTTAGTAGATTTACATAATATTCATTTTCAGTGACTAATGCTTTTAACACGCGTTTATTTGTTTATGGAATGTAATATTTTATGCTACTTATTTGTAGTAGAGGACGGCCCCCCACTAGATGGAAAGACGATCTGGTAAAGGTCGCTGGGAGCCTTTGGGTGCAGGCTGCACAAGATCGATCGCTGTGGAAATCGATGGGGGAGGCCTATGTTCAGCAGTGGACACTAGATGGCTGACATGATGATGATGATGATGTGTAGTAGTTCGGCCCGAAATGAAATTTCGCTAGATCTGTCCACAATCAGCAGTCATTTGTAAAATAAATGCTTTCCATGATTCGAAAATTGTTCAGGAGTTTAATAATGTGGTGGGTTTTATAATGTGGTGGGTATTTAACGACACAAATCTTGCAATCACAAGGCTTGCAACCTGTCACGTATGGAATACTAACTTCTGCAAGATGTGGGCATGTATCAAGTGTATGTTTGGACATGCCTCTGACTACCCCCCTTAGACATTTGCAAAGGCTCTTGAATAAGTAACATAAAAAGATCTGAGAGAATGTCTACCGCACCTTGGGGATACAGTCGTGAACCTGTTTACAAATCTAGTAGTGGTCAGATATCTATGTGTACAGGGGATATATTATTGTAATATACACGCCACATTAGCCCCACAGGCTTCCCAGAAAAACATTGCAGCTTATTTTTATCGAGTTTTAAATTGTTTCTCATACTCATAGGTATGTACTACTAGTACAAAATTAAGTTACTACAAATAAATTGGAAAAAATCAGCTGGACGGAGAAGATAACCAACATTGAAGTTCTGCGTAGAGTCGACGAAAAGAGATCGGTATTGCAAGTTGTCGAGAACAGAAGGGGAAAGATCGGCCATCTTATACGACATGACAGTTTCATTAAGAACATTATAGAAGGGAAAGTGGAAGGAAGAAGAGGAAGAGGAAGACCGAGGATAAGTTACATGAGCCAAGTTAAGGAGAAGGTAGCTGTCATGTCGTATAAAGAGGTCAAGGAAGCAGCCCTGGAAAGAGATACATGGAGAGGGATTCATCAGTTGTACCGACAAGGAGTAAATCCTTAAATAAGAAGAAGAAGAAGAAGAAGAGAAATAAATTAATACAGGAGGCTGTTTTTCCCAACAACCAATAATAGATGTTGACAAAAATTCGTTATTTACGATTGTACAACAGATTTCTATCTACCATAAGTCGCCATAAATTTAGATTTTTTCTAACCATAACAAGAATCTATACATTTTATTTATGGGGCTTGCTTCTCTACAAATCATGGCTTTTGTTAAATATAAGTCTGATTTCGTATTGAAAGTCGACGATGTGTTAAGATTTATCTAAGTGGTTGAACTAAATGTTTTGAGTTTATGTTCGTGAATGTCACATTTCTGATAGAAAAATAAAAAAATAGGATTTCGAGGTTTCGAGACTAAAACTAGAATATTGTTTAAATTTTTTGAGTCGCACTGCCAAAAGTTATCACAATTTAAATATGATTGTAAAAAAACTTAGGCCTTTACATCTAACACTAGATGATTTATATGTCGTCCTTGTCGTCAAATTTAAGCAACGTTCGAAACGGGTTCGGTTCGGGTGACCGCCAGTGGAATTTTCATCTGAGTGCTTCGGAGGGCACGTTAAATTGTCGGCCCCGGCTATTTAAGTCGTTAAGCCATGACGGAGACCTTAAGGCGGCCTAAAAACTCCGTCACCAGAGTTGGACACTGACTCATACGAACTTACTTTAGATAGCTTCAGGAGGCAACATTTCAATCTTGGCAGAGGAATAAAGAGGCTAATAATGGCTTACTCTTTATTTTAAGTTTTTATGTATGTAATTTCTTTGTGCAATAAAGAATAAAGAAGAAAGAAAGAAAATTATTATGCCTACACTCAACGGGATCCTGGTAGTGTCTAGGACATTGGTTGAGATGGAATAGGCTTGAATTTAAATGTAATTAAACTATACAATTTTATTTTCTCGAAATCTAAGAGATAATGTAAATCGCGGCATTTTTGACTTCATCAAAAAGAAATGGTCGCTTCAACTTCAAAGGGATATTGACAAGGGTCTTAATGTCAAAATATTTTCACCCCTCGCCATTATAGGGTAACTAGGGTAGCATTAAGAGCATTTTTGTTTCCAGTCAAATTTTATTTATGAACCGTTTAGTTTCCAATTTGAAACGAACACTTTTATATGTCAAAAATTTACACAACCTCAGCTCGAAATTCGACTTAATTTCACATTGGATAAGGTTGATTTTAATATTGAGATCAAGAATTCAATACATTTAAATTGCCCATAAAAAGTTCTCTTCAAAAGTGTAACAATCGGTAGATAGTAATATCGCTGGGCTCGACAAATCTATTGACAATTGGTTCAGGCCCTTAAATAAGAGTTTAATAGACATCGTTGACATTTACTACCTGGCTTCCCTTCCCCAGATTTAAAAGTCACTACTTACTTTTGTATTTGAATAGATTGAATTTCAACTCTCATCGTATTAAATTTTAATGCTATAAAGTCAATCTTCTGTAATAGAAACTTCGGAGTCTCTGGTTTCGTGACTTCTGAAGAAACTAGTGCCTTCTTTATACATAGTAGACGCTTGTGACGCAGAAGGTTGCGGGTTCGATCTCCGCCGCGGGATAAAAGTTTGTATGATCTGCAAATATTTATCTCGGGTCTGGGTGTTTCTAAGGTATATAAATAGTATATCTGTTACCTGGTTACCATAGTTTTTTTACCAACATTACCATTACCGTTCTACTTCGTTATGATTTTGTCTGAGTGAGTCATTTTGTAAAATAGATAGATAGATAGATAAATTATTTATTCATAAAAAAAAGTACATTACACATCTTGGTTACCAGTGCCTTTAATCCTATTTTAGGTTTGACTAGGCACTAGGGTTCTCAAATAGTTACCTAAAGTAAGTAAAAAAGGTACTTACGTGGTTAACACTAACAGTTATCTAGTATCTACAAATATAATAAGATGGTAATTACATAACAGTTGTTTATGCATTAGGGTAGTCTTAGATCCTATACAAACCAATATTGGCACTAATCTAGTCTTGTGCATAACACAAATGTTTTGTGAATGCAAAAGCCTTTAAACTTAAACGAGAATACATTATGTTTTCCTTCACCATTTTACCTAAACCAGAGCTCTACGGTGGCTCTACATGTAACTTAATCGAAATGAGACCACAACAGCCCTGTATAAGCGGTAGTTCTTGTTGAATTATGTAAATACAGAACCGATAGCTAACGATACTATTGTATGTGCCAGACAATTGTCATGCTATGACTAAGTAACTACAGCTTACCGAATTCATTCACTGTCAAAGATAAGTGGGGAAGAGAGAGAGAAGACAAAAAAAGCAGAGTAAATTTAATTTTTTTTTTAGTTTCCTTATAGCTTTAAATAAGTAAATCCATATTTTCATACCTTAATACTTTCTTTTATTTTGTTTCATTTTGTCTGTTTGCTCGCTTCCCTTCCTAAACCGCTGAACATATTAAGCTGAAAAAGCCAAGAGTCACAACAAATAAAATAAATAAATAATGCTGGACATTTCACACAGCATCATCTAACCCCAAACTAAGCAAAGCTTGTACTATGGGAACCAGATAACTGATATACTACTTATTATTATACTTTTTGTTTGTAAATACATACATATTATACATAGAAACACACATTTACCCCACCCATTATAGGGTTTATGGCGGGGATCGAACACGCAACCTTCTGCGTCCCAAGCGGGCTTTCACCCACTGCGCCACATCAGTGCATCCCACACTAGAATTCCCTATCCTGTGGATCAGAAACCACGAGCACCACAACACTCAGGACTGGAACAAAATAAGTTTTTCAAGTATTTCACCGCTAGAAATGAACTTGATGTCTCTATCTTCTCAACCGAGAATTGAAATGCTCGTGATGTAGCTGGCATTCTTCTTAGATCGGCGAAAAGCAACGATATGTATACCAAATGATGTTCCCTGAGTGCTGAGGTACAGTCAGCAACGAAAGCCAGTTCTTTAATCCAATACAAACAGCGTTTACGTTAAACTCGATCGTCACACAAAAGTGTCAGTCACACAAAAGTGAACGTGTCAACTAATGAAGTGCCATGTCTATACTAGCTTATCTAGAGTTCTACACCTCATTACAAATTCACTATTAATAATTTATCTGGAGCCGGCGTGGGCGCAGCTAGACAATGCTTTGTACTGATTTTTATTGAAGCTCTGTTGCAACCATTGTTGATGACTTTGACGTCTTCATATTAAAACAAGGTTATTTTTTTAAACTTTGGCGGTCGATATTGTTTTGTACCTACTTAGAAATTAAAAAAAAAGAAATCCTTTTTATAATTTTTACTATTATTTCTAAAAAATAACACATTAATTAATATAATAATCATCAAAATAACTCTTTTTAGCATCGTAGCAGCGCGTGTGATTATTATAATGCCTTGTACATATCCAATACAGTCATTATATAATTTTTTTGTTTTGTTACTTGTTTGATGTGAGCCGAGTTGGTCGAATGGGGTTGTGCCTCGACTTTCAATCCGAAGGTCGTGGGCTCGAATTCCAACCGTGCATCAATTGATTTTTCGTATCGTAAAATGTATATGCGCTGTAACACGAGCTCTTAACGGTGAAGGAAAACATCGTGAGGAAACCCGCAGCTTAGTCAGCTCCACACGTATTGACGTTGTATTTCCTGTGGCTGGGCAAGCCTATTCCATCTCAAACAATGTCCTAGGCACTGCAGCGTCCCGTTAAGTGTAGGCATAGGCCACCTCCTGACGCTGTATTAATAATCTAATAAAGATGTAAAGGCCTAAGTTTTTACTTGTTTGTTAGTCGAGGTCGTTCAATTGCGTAATGAGTATACGACATAGATTTCGACTTAGATGGAGGCCTACACCCAGCAGTGGGATAGTATTACAGATGATGATGATCAAGATAATTTCAGCTATAATAATACTCCACGAGTTATATGAATGGAACGGATAAATTAGTTCAATTTCAATTTCAATTCAATTCAACAATTATTATAAACTAGCTGCGCTCCCGCGGTGTGACCCGCGGTTCTTCGCGATTTTTTCTTTTTTTTCCCTGGGATACACCCATTAACTATATATATACCAAATTTCAGCTTAATCTGTTCAGTGGTATGGGCGTGAAAGCGTAACAAACAGACAGACAGACAGAGTAACTTTCACATGTATAATATTAGTATAGAATAGTATGGATATGGATAGTATGGATAATTCACCACGAACCCCGCAGTATTATTACAAGTACGCGGTTCAAATTATTTACAAGTGAAAAATGGCGCTTGAAATAATTCTAATAAGTTCTTGCCAATAACATAAAGGTCAGAGTACAAATCGATACCATTACCTAAAATTAATCATACGTTCACAATCGTTTTAGACGTGGTAGTAAAACATCGGGACAACAAATTGAGATTATCTTTTTTGGTGTAGTAAATGAAAAATAATGTTTAAAACATTTTTTCAAAGGATATGTGTGATCTAAGAGAATATTTACTGATCTTTGAGGACACAGCCGTGATCTTGTATTTTGAATTTAATTAATTTCTAGTTAATATGTTCTTTTTTTGATCAAATAAAATATATGATCTATTACTTCAGTAACTTTTTGAAAGCCAGCATAGAATTTTTTCGGGAATTTTCTGTGTACATTTTATACTGTAAGATTTTATATTTATACTATATATTTACTATATATTTTTTTCTATTACTGTAAGATTTAATTAGAAAAGGTTTACTTCCGGAGATTTCCATCATACAAAAATAATTGCACATTATTGTATGAATAAAACCATGTTAGAGCTTACCCACTCTTAGAGGAAGAAAGAACGATAGAAAACTTTTATTTTGTGCCACAGAACAATTACACAGAATGCAGGTACATTGTATGCTATTTAAAATTACACAGAATGCAGGTACATTGTATGCTATTTAAAATGAGTTAGACATACTTAATCAAAGTACACTCTTAACTTAAAGTGACACCAAAATTGGTCATCACACAGCAAAATGTTATAGCAGCCTCAACACTGGTCTTCCGTTACGCCAGTGGACTAAGGACTGAAGCATCTTTCCCATGCCAACTCTAGTGATAGATAAGCTAGTCCAGTGCTATAACCTCCAACAATAACCTATAACATTACTCACAACATACGCAATTGTCTTTCGATTCGCGCCGGTACCGAGATTGATCGATCTAGTCCGACCGATTGATCCGTCTGATCGATCTCGATTGATTCGTTTGATCGATTTCGGGCGATGATGATTTATTTATGTTAATGCGGAATGATGAAGTGATCGTATTTGAATATTAAGTGAGAGTTTGCTCTTGATTTAGAAAGTGAAGTGGATGAAACAAGACCACAAAATGTGATAGCACGGTAGACTTATTTCAGATTGAGTACAAGCAAAAAAAGAACTTAGGCCTTTACATCTATATTAGATGATTTATACAGCGTCAGGAGTCAATCCATGCCTACACTTAACGGGACGGTGTAGTGCTTGGGATATTGTTTGAGATGGAATAGGCTTGCCCAGCACCTAAACCATCCTCTCAGCTTAATCAACCTGGCCCACAGGAAAGACGACGTAGATACGTGTGGAGCTGACGAAGCTGCGGATTTCCTCACGATGTTTTCCTTTATCGTTAAGAGCTCGTGTTATAGCGCATATAAATTTTACGAAACGAACAGTCCATTGATGCCCGGCCGGGATTCGAACCCACGACCTTCAGATTGAAAGTCGATGCACAACCCCATTCGACCAACACGGCTAACAACCAACAAGAGTGGCATCAATAATTCTCTCTTGGAGTCTCTTAGGCCCACAATATGATAGCAATTTGATTATTTTCAAAGAGATTCATCACGTTCCTTTTCATAAAAAACAATCAAGTCGAAACATGAGACACAACTCAAACTAAAGTAGCGTTTTATATGACCCTGTACGGCTCCGAACCCAACTCAAATCAACAGTTGACATGCGATTTATTCCTGCTATCGACATTCTTTGATCATTATTACGAGTTGCATACGACTTAGAGACGAATCCCGATGATGACTTTTTACTCTCACTCGGTAAACTGTAGAATAGATGCACAATGCATATACACATTATGTCTGTGTGCGTATGCTAAGTACACATAATCGAATGTAGAGCACTGGTACTAAACATAAATATAAATTAATATGGGAAACCTTCGCCTAGCAGTGGGACGAAATAGGCTAAAAAGTTACACACAATTATCTATACTTATTTCTTATCAGAACAATCCACCAATAATATAACTCGTTCATGCCAACAAACATTAGGATCACGTCGGACAGACCATGTTATTCCACTTCTAAAGAGCCTGACACATTTCCTCCTCATAACATTATTTTAGAAATACATTATTACACTTGCTGGCAGCCGACAGAAGCTGGATGCGTCGAGCTGAGGACAGGGCGCAATGGCGCGCACTAGGGGAGGCCTATGTCCAGCAGTGGACTGCCATAGGCTGATGATGATGATGATGATGATTACACTTGCTACTTACCTACTGTTATCCATGAGTAGTATCCCATGGAGTCGTGTTGTCGCCATCCAAAGACGCGAGCTTAACAAAAATATTTCAATATCGTAACCCGAATACAAAATATCGATTACAGATATAAAATATAATACTTATCGATATGGATCGAATCGAATACCTGTTTAAATTAATGATCGATACTTACACAATCGAGTAATGAAGATGGCATCCGATTATTATAATGTCAAGAGAGAGTTTTGCGAGATAAAGATAATTATCCGTGAAATTGTTTATGTGCCGTTTTGTAAATTGTATGTGTTTACCGACATTTTGGAGGTTATGTAAGTGAAACTTTGTCGGGTAACGGAACTCGAGTATGTAGATACTTTTTAAGATTTTGAAAAAAATATGCATAATTATGCTTCTTCTTCTTATCGTGTCACTAGTTCTTTCGAACCAGTGTGGTGAAAGGATTTAAGATTAATTATGCTAAGAACCTACGATCTAGCCAATGGCTAAGTACTGCCCAACAGTTGGTTGTCGAATTGCCCATTAGCTCAGTTACTGAGCTAATTGCCCATTAGCTCACACTCTTGAAACACTTGAAAATGGCGTGCAGTTGACGCAAATGGTGCAAATGGCGGGCTAAACATAATTTAATTTTAAAGAATAAAAAAAAATTATTGTGTCTTTGGACTTGCCTATGACTAGGCCTCCTTGAAAATAAGAGTAAATACGAAATCATATTTGCAACGGCAGTCGTTAGCCTGTTTGAGTTTTTTTACTTTCAATAAAAAAATTCTGTAATTCTGTACTTAATTCTTTATTGTACACAAGACAATGGTTACAAAACAATAATTAGAAAGTACATGTACAAAGGCGAGCTTAACCCTAAAAGAGTTTTCTACCAGCAAACCTTTCAGTCTAGGGAGAAGACATTAACAAATGTGGATGCACTGTGTACGTACGCTGTATAAAAGAAAGCTATAAAATACGGTGTAAATAAATACCACCCACTAACTAATTTACTAATTATATACAAAATATAAATAAATAAAATATACCTACATATTATTATAATATGATCTATACTTTATATACCTATATATTAAAATACACACATAAAATAACAACAATTTCCAACGAATACTTGACTTGATTTTACATACAAACGTTTTTAAATTTGAAAATACTTCGATTCTCACTCCATAAAGTTTATAATAATGATTTGCAATAAACGATCGCGATCGGGCAGGTAATAGCCATACATTGGCCATTATGGCCATACATTGCCCCATTATGGCCTAAATTGTCCGTATTTACAAGTAAATCGGTCCGATTTAGCATAAAATTAATAAGACGTTGTAACTAACACTTAATAAACGTGAGGCGCTTTTGAACCCAATTTGATTGAACTTTAGTCGTCAATTTTGTAAATTGCTCTCTAAAAAGTAAGTTCGTAGATTAATAGCTAACTCTGGTGAGTTTCAAAGCCGTAAAGCCTCCGTCATGGCTTAACCTAAGCCAAGACCGACAATTTAACTTACCCCTGGAATCAGCTTAGCGCTCAGAATGTTATTGCAACTAGCAGATTAAAGGTTCATTATAATTACCTATGGCTTTTGTATTTTGTAGTTTGCATTTTTTTGTTTAAAATAAATCCAAGCCCATAATGTATTTTTATTTTATGGTTATTTAAGTGTTTCAAATAAATATAATTTTACTGGAAGAAGCTCACTTGTCTGTATGACGCAACAAAGCTAAGAACTGAATTTCACTAACAAAAATCTAGGGAGTTCTCGTCTAATGTATTTATTATAACTAAACATTAAATTGTTGTTCTTTCTATCTATTCAGCCCACCACTGCTGGGTATAGGTCTCCTCTCTATAACGCTTTTCTTTTCGGCCCCTGTGCAGTTCTAGTGTATAGTGTTGTTAGTATTCTATTTTTATAGTGTTTGTAGTGTATTGGGTAACCAAGTACCTATACCCCAAGGCTCGGTAAACATTCTCTTAGATCAGGGTTCAAGATCCTTCATTTTTTATCCACAGTAAAAAAATGTTTCGCATCAACAAAACCTCAAGAATTCCCGACACTCACAATATATAATTCACACGAAATTACGAGTAAATTTAAAAAAACACCGTCATTTATACAACTAGGTCGATCGAACCTTCCGTATATCATCAACTCGGTGTTATAAATTACACATTACAAAGATGACATAGTAAGGTGCAGTAAGGCAACTTTAATTTAACCCAAAATTCAATATCAATATTTTTCATGTTGAATTTTGGGTTTCATAAAATTTATTGTAATAATGCGAGCTCTTAGCAGTAAGGAAAACATCATGAGAAACCCTCAGCTTAGCCAGCTCTATGCGTATTAACGGGGGAAAGATACGTGTTTTTCCTGTGAATAAGGCCAACTAAGTTGAGAGGATGTTTTAAGTGCTAGGCAAGCCTAATCAATTTCAAACAATATCACAGGTAGTGTCCTGTAGAGTGTAGGCATAATTTGCCGCCTGACGCTATTAAGTAAAGATGTAAAGGCCTAAGTTTTTTTCTCATTACTTTTCTAAGTTCTTCTTGTCGTGTAACTAGTTTTTTCGAACCAGTATGGTGAAAGGATTTTAAGTGCACTTCAAAGAGGCTCGCTTCTTGCACTTGACGTGTGTTTTCATGAGCAACAGGCCGGTTTCTTCCCAATGTCTTCCTTTACTGTTTAAGAGTACTGGCAATCTGGCAAAATCTCAAGTTAAACTACTGTATAACATATAACATACTATGTCTTCGATCGGTGTTATGAATTACAGATCACAAAAATAATGAGAGTATAAGAGCGCGCTACTCCGCGCTGAGCGACTGTAATGTCTACAATCAATGTGCGGCCGGGCCTTTATGCGGCTGGACACCCAGAGCTCTACATTTTGTTATATCATCATCAAGTGCTTCTTCTTACTACCACTAGTTCTTCTAAACTAGTGTGGTGATAGAATTTCAAGCACTGCACTTGACTCATGTTTTTGAACTTTTTAGGTTCTATGACATAATGGTTTCGTCATGATGTTTTCCTTCCACATACAATTTTGGACGAAAAACTCATTGGTGCATGACTGGGGTTGCTACCACAATACCCAATCAAATATTCATGGTTTTCAAGTTGAAGGAACCTAGGTTCGAATCCCGGCCAGGCTTAACTTTTTTATTTCAGCTGACTTAGATTTTGCTTTGACACGAGTTCTAATTGGTAAGTTGGCGCAGTGGGCGAAGGTTCGACTGCGACACAGAAGGTTGCGGGTTCGATCCCCGCCGCGGGACAAATGTTTGTATGACCTACAGATATCTGTCTCGGGTCTGGGTGTTTCTATCTATAAATGTATGTATTTACAAACAAAAAGTATATAAGTAGTTTATCAGTCATCAAGTACCCATAACACAAGCTCTGCTTACTTTGGGGATAGATGATGCTGTGTGAAAAGTCCAGCATTATTTATTTTTATTTTATTTATTTATTTTAAATACAAATAACAACTACACATTCTTAGGACTCTGTATGTCTGAGGACCTCTTAATAGCCAAATTTACGACCCGCACCAATTTCGCGAAATTTATCTTCTGTCGAAAGCAACGTCATTTTATAATGCGCTTAAATTGTATATTTAGGATCGTATCAGGTATTTTTTATGATATTAAAGAGCTTTTAAATGTAATCAGGCTTCGTAGCGTAGTGGAGTGCTTCGTAGAGACGTAAATATGCTGGTGCGAAGAACATTAACAGGGTCACAACTTGACTATTTAGTTGTAAGATGCAAATCATGATTGCCCTTGTTCTTCACGGTATTGGTTGCAAAGGAACAGCCATTCACACCATTCATACGTTCCTGTACTCAGATCTGGGCCACCATTCATACGTTCCTGTACCCAGATCTGGGCCACCATTCATACGTTCCTGTACCCAGATCTGGGCCACCATTCAGTCAATACTCTACTCCTGTCATCACCACGCCTCGCTATGTGTCCCATAGGAAACCAGTTAAACTAAAAATATAAATAAGTAAGGTGCTTTCTGGTAAGATCGGACTATTTTTGAGAAAACCTAAAGAGTCTTAGAAAATATTTTATTGTATCGCCTCTAGTGACTCTTTTACAACGCCATAGCAATCAAACTGTTGCAAAAATACAGAGGTTTAATTTCTTATTTGTAATGTTTAGATAAACACAACGGTTGATGTTTTATGAATGATCAAACAGAGCAAAATTTTTCAGAATGGCAAGTAAAAGATCGGACCGTGTTAAGGTAAGACCGGACTACCTTATAAAATCACCTCTGTAACAGCTAGAATAAGCTCTATCACAGGAAAATATTCGGACTTACCTAATAAAAAACATAGTACAAATTGTTATTGAATTCGTTTTCAAATTTAAGTTTTAGCGAAGATTTAATACATTTTTTTACTCCAAATGTCCGATCTTACCCCGCATGCTTCAAACATAGATTTTTGTGTATCTCAAACTTTTACATCTAAAGGCTCATTAGACTCATAATTACAGCAGGCAGACAATTAACAAAATAGAAGTCAGTTTTCTGAGTTGAAACTTGCATTTTCAAGCTCTAATAATAACAAAAAAAATATTATCAATCAACTTTATTCATTATAAGCTTAAATTTTAATCTACAAACAAATAAGCAAAAAATCTAAAAACTTAATGTAAAGTTGAACATAACTAAATACCTACTGTTTAATAGGACGAACATTTCAGTCTGTAGGGGGGCACTTTACTCTTAAATTTTTTTTTATTTAACCTATACTGTCCCACTGCTGGGCAAAGGTCTCCCCCAATTATTTCCAACCATCTCTCCCCTTTGATAGGTTCCACCTCCCACTTTCGAAGGAGTCGAGGTCGTCTCTCCAGCGTTTCCTTGGCCGTCCGCGGCGTTGTCTCCAGGGTGTTAAAATGTTTGCCCATTTTTCGCTGTGCATCTGGCTCACGTGCCCTGCCCAGTCCCACTTCAACTTGACTGTTTTGCGCCCTACGTCGACAATACCAGTCGTTGAACGCAGCGTGGTATTCCAAACTCGGTCAATCCACTTAAATTATTATTAAGTAATATAAATATGCAGTATTATAGCACGTTCTGTCAACAAATCTTAATACTTACGTATTTTATACAATCCAGAACAAACAAGAAATCAATAACAATCAACAACTAAACATAACAAATACTTCTTTAAGTAAAAACAAAAAAGTAAGTACTTTTACAACATTATTAAAAAAAAAATTAAAAAATTAATTAAACATTAATTGTAAAACAAGTTACATTTTAAACATCATAAATTTAGGTAACTTTGATAACTTACTTACTTGTAGGCGAAAACAGCCAAGACATCCGTACAAAAGCTTGCGAAAGTGAGACGTTTGATACAGACAAATCGAATATTGAAAGTAAAATAAAAAGCATGTATAGTAAAAAGTTTGAGAAACACTTTAAAGTGAAAGACCGGCGGATTATGTCCGATCTTAACCTACGAGGTTAAAGATCGGATCTTTGTCTACAAACGTCGTAGACATGATTGTATAGTACTAATCAATTAGTCTTACATCGCAAATGGTAATAAAACAGCAAAACTTCAAAAATAAACAAAAATTACCTACCTAATTGCTCACAGAACGTTTCAGGTGGAAGGTCGGATCATGTCTTTTTCCACTTTTGGTACATCCTTTTTTTGAACGACAATAGCACACGTTCTGCTGGGCATAGCGTAAAAAGCAGACTGTAGGGAGGGGCACAACAAAATGGCGCGTACGGTGATGTTGCCATCATTTAAAAATATTGCTGAATTTAGTAGTTACATGACTTATCCGGACTTACTACTTGTCCGGTCTTACCAGAAAGCACCTTACATTTTACACCATTCATACGTTCCTGTACCCAGATCTGGGCCACCATTCATACGTTGCTGTACCCAGATCTGGGCCACTGAACAATTGGAGATTTTAAAGCTTCATTTTCATCATTATTTGTCGGAAAATTGCCTATTTTCAACCGACTTCAAAAAAGGAGGAGGTTCTCAATTCGTCTGTATGTTTTTTTTTTTTTTGTATCTTGTTACGCGATTGCTCCGCCATTTGTTGACCGATTTGCAAAATTATTTTCATGTTTGAAAGGGTATACCCCAGAGGTGGTCCCATATAAATTTTATTCCTGAGGGATTGATAGTTTCCCCGTAAAACTCTTAAACACCTTCCCTCCTAGCCATGTCACAAATAGAAATCGAATCGACAGCTTGACGCCCTGAGTCACACCGCGTTTCGAGTCAAACATTGAAGTCGGTTTTCTTTTTAGTATAAAAACGTAATTTCATAACAGTAATAGTGCAGGGCAAAACATCCAATGTAAGGTGAAGTTTCATCTAAAACCCTACGAACTTCGAAGATATCGAAGATTCAAATACATCAAATGTTCATGAACTTCTGTCGCTGACCGTACCTAGTGCAATAAAAGAATATGTGTTATGTTTGTGCAAACAATTTAGAAAATCATAATAACATTGATAATCACTCGATCGAAAACCACAAATAAATCATGGAGTAATAAAATAATAGATAGACATCGTCACCCGGCAGCGAACGGACAAACAGATGTACACGACAATGTGTGAATGTACAATGGCGTTTATTTGGTAGGCGGTTGCGGTAAACGGGAGACAGAAGTGGGTAGTTTTGTTATGGTGATGTTAGTGTGGATAAGACTTCATTTTTTGGAAGAAAGTTCCTTTTCGGACTGTATGAAAGAAACTGTATAAAAACTGAGCCTGGAAAAAAAAAATTCCATTTTACCGTCACGACACATGTATATTATGTCAAATCGTCACAGTGCTAGTACGGAATTAGTACGGAAGAGCGTTTCTAAGATACCTAAAATGACAATTAATTTATTATATTTTTTTTTTATGCGAAAAGCACTCTTTGCTCCACGACACTCACGTACTTTTTATTATTAATTGTCTAACTAGCTAACATTCCTTTTGTGCTTTTATAATCATATAGATAAACCACGAACTCTTTGAAATCATATTTATGATTTGATTGTAAGAATGTAAATCATTTGTAAATATTGAATAAGTTGTTTCATTTTGTTATTGTTAATTAATGTCTGTTATTAGGTCCGTTTTTTAATTTTAGAAGTAGAAGGAAAATTAGTTTTCTTTTTTTTTTGCTCAACCTACCATGTAACACTGCTGGGCAAAGTTCTCTCCCCTTAGCTTCTTCTCTTTGCGTTCCAAGGCTAAAAAAAGTTGTAAGTAAGTTATATTTTTATCATTGAAATATTTTCTGATAAAGACAACCATCAGTTACTTTGCTTGTCGTCGTATCCACCCATTACTTCCAATACTAATTCCAACAAATTATCCTACATTATACGAATAGCAATAGTAATTTATCTTCGCCAGCCACAAAAGCATCGAGACATTGTTCGAATTGACACGTTTTTGTTCACCGGGGTCTGTTGGACCCCCCACTTATCACTGCAGTGTCGATTTAATGCGAGCATTCTGGGGTTTGGTGCAAAGGTATGGATTTTTCAGTTTTACTATTTTGCTTTCGCTTCTCAGGCAAATAACTAGCGAATCTAAACCACTATAAAATCACGACACAAAAGATATGCTTGCTTGCTTGCTTGTTGTTGTTTTTAGCCCGCACTATCCCACTGCTGGGCAAAGGCCCCTCGAGTTTTCCAAGCTTTTCGGTCTAACGCCATTGCCTGCCACTGATAGTCGCTGAAGCCATGCTTGCTTATTTTAGAATTTTATTTTTCATTGTACCCTTCATAAAGATGCTATACATTATGCTTTATTAATATACCTACTAATATAGTTTGTTATGTAAAATCTAAAAAAAAAATGTTATATGTTTGGGGAAAATTTTGGGGTGACCTTTGCCCAGCAGTGGAATACAATAGGTTGATTAAAAAAATATGTAAAATCACTCGCTACTGCTTATGGCTTGCATTGCGCCAAAATTTGCACATTTTGCCCTACAATATTGTGAGAGATCATGTCAATTGATTGCATTATTTGCTATTGAGTCAATACGGTACGCAACGACTCATAACTCAACATTACACTAGCACTCTCTACTTTCAACCTTATTCCCTACAAAATAAGATATAGCTTAGTATGAACAGTTCGGCAATGTTTGGTATAAGTGCTTTTGATCTGTACTTTGGTTTTGAAAATAGAATAGACAATGTATTGGCACTCATTCGTCAAGGTGCTTAGATTATTGTTACTCTGTTGTGTCAAATTTATGGTTTACGATTTGGTTTATTTAACTTTCTTTATAAACTTGAGTGTGGCGTCAAGAACTGAAAAATCAGATAAGGTTAAAAAATTGCTTCTATTTCGTTGCCTTTAGAACAGCTGCCATAAAAAAAACATTGTAATTGTACATTCTATTTTTATCAGGCAACAGCGATACATCAATATTTATGATGGTACTAATGATCCTAAATAATTGACACTAGGATTAGCTGGACGGAGAAGGTTACCAACGAGGAAGTGCTGAGAAGAGTTGAGGAGAAGAGAGTTTTGATGAACACCATTCAAAATAGAAGAGGAAAAATGATTGGACATCTTAATGTCGTATAAGACAGCTTTATCAAGAACATCATAGAAGGAAAAGTCGAAGGAAGACGAGGAAGAGGAAGGCCTAGAATAAATTTCATGAGTCAGATAAAGGTGAAGATCGCTGTCATGTCATATAAAGAAGTAAAGGAGACCGCATTGGAAAGGGAGAGGTGGAGGAAGTTGCATCATTGCACCGACAAGAGCTGAGCTCTTAAATTTGGTGATGAGGAACACCTAGTTTCTCAATGAAATATAATTGAGAAATGAATTGACACTAGTACCATTAATGGTACTAAAGATACAAAGTTGTGTCACTTGTATAAATCTATATACAGGGTGTAAAAAGACGTCTGCCGAAGACGAAAGGGGTAGGTTCAGCATCCCAACACACCACAAAATCCAAAAGGATTTTCCGAAAAAAACATTATAGCCAGAGAAAACAGCGTTTGAAGATTACTATTTGCGTGTGTACTGGGCGCATTGTTTTACGTAGATTGCTGGATTTTGAGTTTTAATTGTTTTTTTCTTTTATAAATGAAATTATAAAATGACGTAGCTAAATCAATTTTTTTTTGTTTTTTTTTCGCTAAATATGTTTAGAATCATGGTCTGATTGCAACCCCTCAGTTTTCGGTAGCAGTCTTTTTACACCCTGTATATTATCAATGGTACAAATCAATGGTACACAGCCCACATCTTTCAAGTATTTTAATAACCAGTTCTTTTGATATCATTTTAGAATTAAATGTATGACGTATGCAAATGCATTGGTTTCTAAAATAAACTGATTCAAAGATTCAATTAAAAATAAAAAACATGATCTAAGTATAGCGATGGTTTAACCTTTTTTTTTCAATTTTATACTATACTTTATTTACAGATACTAAGCTATTTAAATATATTTACAAATTACAACAGGATTAGTGAAGCTATCTAAGGATCGTTAGAAACGATCTATAGATAACCCAACTGATCCAGGTCACTGTCAGTCGGAAGCTATGGTTAAAATAATGGTTTAACTACACGATCTTCATAATGAAGACCTAGGTACAAATTTAATTTATTTCTTATATAACCATTAATCCACAGTTTAAACTTATTCCAATTCCCTTTGTAATTCTCAAGAATTTTGCTTTAGCATAAAAATAAACTTGAGTGCAAAAAAATCGTCCCACATTAAAGGGATGGACCAAACTGATATAACGCTATGGGCATTAATCAAAAAATGGATCGCAAAAAATTTAATCCGCGTGGGTGGATTTCTTGGAGATTATGGTTAAGTGTGTGTTATTTAAATTAGTCAATTTGTTCCGTATATAAAATAAAAATATAAAATATATAAAAAAAAAAATTTTCAATTGCGCGGAAAAAATGAATCCCTATATCCCTTGGTCACGCCATCACGCGTGAACGGCTGTCGCGCGGGTCAGCTAGTACTATTATAAAACCGTTATAAAAATCATTATTATTACATTTACTACCTACTGTAAGCTACAATGTGATGTGTTTTTTTTTTAATGTTATGCAACAATGGTTTTTAGTAAATTCTCTAGAACTCTAATCGACAAACAATGTGTTTTTATAATTTTTGTTACATTCGATACCCGCATTGAGTTAGACAACAATAAAATGTAGAGCGAATATATTGGATAATTAATGACTTGCTTCAAAATACAAATATCAATGCCATGTTGTGAATTCTGAGTAGTCAGCTGGTAAGTTTTTTTATCATAATTCTTATACATCTTCTTTCTCTAATATATAAAATTCTCGTGTCATAGTTTTCGTTGCCATACTCCTCCGAAACGGCTAGACCGATTTTGATAAAAAAATTTGTGCTAATCCGGTATCTATGAGAATCGGCCAACATCTAATTTTCATCCCCCTAAATGTTAGGGGTAGTCCACCCTTAAATTTTATTTTTTATTTTTTAGACAAAATTTTTAATTTCTATTTTTTTATGATACAACATACAAAAATACATACAATCCTCAATTTTCACCCTTAGTTTTTAATAGCGATATAATGGAAAAACAACGTTTGCCGCGGGTCAGCTAGTAATATATATAAAATCAAAATGGTTGCGTAGAGGTTTAATTAAGATGAAATCGAATTATAATAATAAAAAAACCCCTTAGACGTCTTTAAAGGATCAGGAATAAGTAACATAAAAAGATCTGAGAGAATGTCTACCGCACCTTGGAAATACAGTCGTGAACCTTTTTACGTGTAATAATACTTAAACAAAACATTTCACGATGGCACTGAGAGTGGAATTTTGGAAATTTTACCCCTAAAGGTGTGCAAAGGGTAAAAAACTGTGCCGAACCGCGAACGAGCCGCTAGTTAGTTATAACTAGCGGCTCGTTCGCGGTTCGGCACACCTTTAGGGGTAAAATTTCCAAACGAGTCGCTAGTAATGTATGAAATGGCTACACCACCAGAAAAAGTCACGTAGTAATTGCTGTCTTTAAAACAAACTTTATACGCTATAAAGACTTAAATAGGTTTGGAATTTGATGACTAAGATCTCGAATGGGCTTACGAATGAACTAGCTGCGCTCCGCGGTGTTACCTGCGGTTTCTCGAGAATACTCTTCGGTACAGCCTGTATTATTCATACAATTCACCTTCTTTAAAATTTCAGCCGAGTTGGTAGGTACGTCCTACCGTGAACTAATTCGGGTTGGTTTTAACCTGATCGCACATTTGGCCGCGCCGTACGCGCCGCAGTCAATTTTCTATACAAAAAATGCTGATGACGTCAGAAAATGTGGCTAGAATCTGACGTCTCAGCATTTCTCCCATTGAATTGACAGTTCGGTGCGGTCTGCGACCACCCTTAATTGTGTGTGATTAGTGTCTGTGTGTGCAAGCGATACTGAGCGCTCAATAGTCCATGGAGCGTTCCCGAGCTTACGCACACAGAACAACGAGCATGTGCCTCCACACACATTAAGACCAACCCGCCTTCTTCAGATGTCACCACAGTAACTAGCACTCACATACTGATAAACTTTCGTATTTTTTTATGTGTTATCATAGAAACCCTGAGATGGCAATAAAAAGAACATAAACGCACACAGGGAAGCGTAATAACTTCATCAGGGTAATGCCGTTCTAAGAATTACTTGAGCGCAATAACCTTGGTTTCTACCCTTAAAAGAATATTACAGAGCATCAGGCGAGGATCCACTATAATGAGCACTATGGGCATGCCCACAACAAATTGACCGAGCAAGCGAGCGAAGCGTCTCAGTTTCTAAATTGGCCAAAAAATACTTTTGTCCGTCTGTCTGTTCTCGCCTACAGATCGCATTTTTCAACCGATTAAACCAAAATTGGCACACACGTTTTGGTCCACTTGAAAGTACGAAAAGGTACGTGTACACAGTACAAAATCTTGGTCAGGGCGTCATCTATTTGTAATTTACTTCTCATTTGTAGGAATGCACCACATATAATAATATCTAGATCATGAGCAAGTTCATGATCCGATTTTCATGTGTGCTCACAACCTTTTTTGAGGCCTGGATCCGCCTGCAGAGCATTCAGCATGATGCAATTTTTGGCCCGCTATTTCAACTTTTTATTTATGTAGGTAGAATAATGTATTTTATTTTGTGTGATGTGATGTTTGGCTACTGTTTCATATTCCAGTAATCAGGTTCACCAATAATAAGAGGTAATAGGAAGGTACTTACAACAAGTAAATTTATTATTTGGGGATGTTTAAACAATCATACTAATAGTGTGAAAAAATTGTTTTTCTATAGTTATGGAATAAAATTAAATGACAAATATAAATACTTATTCATTTAAATAATTACATAGACAACATGACTCAAAAAATTCCAGCCAACGATACTGTTAGCGCCATCTGTGACTACGCGTTCGAACTGTTTGGACAACGTCTTGATAGACGGGTTGACAGCACGCGCGTCTCGCACGGAATTTGTCAATTATTTTATTGACATTCTTATTGGAATGCTTTGCATTAGTTTGTTTTTTTTTTATTTTGTGGTAAGTATATTTAAATCTTGTTGTAAGACAGCGTAGTAATAAATAAATAAACATAATAATGGTTATTTAGGAATTGGTTGGTAAAATAGGTTGTCTCTGGAAAATATGGGCACCTGTTAGATGATGTGCCTCTGACAACCCCTTGACATTTACAAAAAATCTTTAGTTAGGTCGAGAGAATGACATATTTATTATGTTTACCGTGTTCGAGGGATCAGTCACGATCATGTTTCTTATTGTTATTGTCATCGAAAAATCATCAAAAAAATAGCATTTCAATAAAAAAAAAGCAGACTTTAATAAAAACAGCCATATTATTTTGCACTAAGTTTAAGGTACCTACTTAACAAATTTACTTACCCAAGTACATTAAAGTTGAATATTCTACTTACTTCCATCTATTAAATACTTACCTACCGCAGACTATCAAAGACTAGACTCTGAAATAAACCATTATTTTGTAGGAATGGTTTCGTATAAGGACTGCAATCTGTCTTACGGTTAAGGCTTTATTGCAACGACACTGCTCTGTAAAACCTATTTCTTTAACACCCATTTAGGTCCTTAGTAGAGTCCGCATAAAAATTTGAAGGCTGTTTCGGAATCTAGAATTTTGATAATTATTGTATTCATTTAAATGTTTAATAAAAAAAAACACAAGTAGGTATTACTTAACTACAAAGTGATTTTATTTTAGCAACCTGTGAACCATTAATAAGTATAGGGAGATTGGGCTAAGAAGCAAAGCCACAATTATTAATTACTATTAAAATTATTATATAATAATTTTATTTTCACTTATCCAATTTTATTATGAGTAGGTAATAAACATAAACAGCTAGTCATTCAAACTTTTGTATGATTCAATTATTGTTAGGTAATGGATAATAAAATATAATCATGGAAATTATTATGATAATTAAACTATTAAATACTATGCCACCTTACGTTTGTCATTAAGATTGAATCGTCACATTAAAAGCTAAGTAGCTCTAGGCATAAAAAGGTAAGGCTAAGGAATAATATAAATTGACTTTGATATAAACTATCGAAACAAAATTTATGAAACATAACGGAAGTCTTTGTTTTCATACTCCATCTTAATAAAATCACGTTAAACAAATAATTTCATCTAAAATGTATCGCTTTACATTGAAATAAAGCTCATTTTACGACGAACATAAAGAAAAGAGAAAAAGTCAATAGCATGGTCATACAAATTGCGGTTCTTGTTGGATCCCAGTTTGGGATGTGCGGTTATTGAAAAGGGCGCGATTGGAAAGCGATTGTCGGTCCAGTTTCAGAACTTATTGGAACGTTCTTTTTTTAAATTTCCGTGTTCTTTATTTAAATGAAAACAAATACTTAGTTTTTGAAAACAAATACTTCTCTTGAAATTGAATTTATAAAACAATGTTTACTTACATTTAGGCAACCTTTCCTATAGAAACACATTAAACATTACAGATGCTTACCCCGAGAGTCAAACCTGCACCTTTCATACGACGGTCCTCACTCACCTCGGTATGACGGTCATTATTTTGAAATCAATGCCTAGAAACATTTAAATCCACCATTTCGACCGCGCCGATGCAACTGTTACAGGTTTAAACTATGGTTTTTTGAAGAACTACCACCAACATAGCGTTTCATATTACAATCAACCGCAATGATGGAAACGTCACTTTTGGACGAATTTCACGGAACGGTTTCGCCGCGGATGCGTTCCGCTGAAATGTGAATTGCTATGCAGGCATATATCTCTATATATAAAAATGAATCCCTATTTCCCTTGGTCACGTCATCACGCGTGAACGGCTGGACCGATTTCATTAAATTTTTTTGTTGTGTTTGTTATTGTCAAGAGAAGGTTCTTATGACAGAAAAAAATCTATCTATTAATCATGGAGGGCGTGAAATAAGGGTTGAAAGTTTGTATGGGGAGTTGGTAATTCCAGTTAAATGCAATAGATGGCATTGCTAATAAGTATGTTATTTCGCTGACGAAGTCGCGGGTACCAGCTAGTATATATATATATATATATAGATATCTCCATGGGCACTATGTTGATCAAACGTGCCATATAGTTAGTAATTATTTGATCCGTTTTCACTTGTTGATCCGGTTGGTATTTGTTGATCCATTGCCACATCACCGTCCGTATGTGGATCCGAACGGAGCCACAAGTGTCACCATCAGTAATAATAATAATTACGCGCTTTTTATACAAATCCACCTTTTTTGCGTTTTAGCAATTGTTGATCCGATTCAAATGAGCCAATCAGAGCCCACCGAGCTCAGCCATTGGTCGCTTGCGGCCTTAGCCATTTGTTTGACCTAAATCTAACATTTTAATTATTTTATCAGATTGATTCTCTGGTGATTTTTATAATACGTCTCTAGCAGATTTGTTTTAGCATTATAGGTTTGTTTGATAAATTTCATCAAGCAGAATAACAGAACAACTAAAGCGCGGATCCACGCTATGATTTTTCAAAATTAAAGAACGAGGAGAACGAGCTAGGGTTAGTGAACTAGTTTCATATGCTTAAGAATGTATTGCCGCTTTGTTGATATTATTAGGCCCCAATTATGTGTTCTCCTGCAATTAAGACAATTATCAGAAGTAGAAAATTATCACAAAGAAAATAAGTAATTTTTAAAAAGGTTTTTGAGAAATTTACCGGTCAATTACTGGTCTTAAAAAAGATACATAAATCCTACTTCACTAACCTTAGCTCGTTCTCCATACATAACGGAAATGTCTGATACACGTTAGTGCACACGTCCACAAGCTCCTAGCGCAACTGACGGTCCAATGACGATGTATTAGTTATTTATGCGATAAAATGTGCTTCATTTATTGGTTTGACTACTCTTTACTATTATAAGCAGTAGTATGCAACCTCTTGGTGGCAGTGGGCTGGCCATATCTCACGAAGAACCGAAACCGCTGGGGTAAAAGTGTTCTTGAGTGGAGACCGCGACTCGGCAAACGTAGTGTAGGACGCCCTCCAACCAGATGGGATGACGATCTGCGAAAGACTGCAGGCAGATGCTGGATGCGGCAAGCTGAATACAGGGCGCTATGGCGCTCATTAGGGGAGGGCTATGTCCAGCAGTGGACTAATGTAGCCTGATGATGATGATGATGCAACCTCTTGAATCAGGGCAAAGAGTTGCCCTGATTCAAGAGGTAGGTTGTTATTTGTAGGTTGCATACTACTTGAGAATTATCACCGTCACTATATGACGAAAGGTTCGTCCAAATATCTATCATTTTAGGATTTCGTATTTTTAGTTACACAACGTTTTCTATAAGTTTCAATTGAATTACGGTCGACTTCTTCAACTTCCATAAAACTCAGGAGATTTTGTGCTAGCCCTAATTTCATATCCCCATGTCAATGTCATGCAAGTGCCTAGTTCCGATTTCCGCTATGAGTCAAAACATCCTTGTCGAATGAATAATCAATTATAACACACATAAGAAACTTAATTGACACACACAGTACAAACAATATTAATTAAACACACAGTACAAAAAATATTAATTAAACACACAGTACAAAAAATATTGATTTTAAACACACAGTACAAAAAATATTAATTAAACACACATTACAAAAAATATTAATTAAACACACAATGGAAGGAGAATTTTCACAAAAAAGGATATTGGTATAAAAAAGGTCTATAAAAATGTAACAACAGATGAGGAATCGGAGGAACAAGTTGAAAACATTGGGAAACAAAATCGAAGAAAGAAGGTCCATAAAAATGTTACAACAGATGAGGAATCGAATGAAAAAGTTCATAAGATTGAGAACAAAAATCAAAGAAAGAAGGTCTAAAAAAATATAACAACAGATACAGAATCGGACGAACAAGTTGATAAAGGTAATGACGTAAAACGATTCACAAGAAGTGGAGCAAAGATGAAGTAGACGCAGTAATGCGTCATCTGAAAAAAATCATAGTATTGAAAAAGAATCCTGGTAAAGCTAATTGTGAACAAGTACTGCGAAAGGAACCAATACTTCATAATAGAACATGGATGCAAATAAATACTTACATTAACAACATTTAAAAAAAAAAGCCATAAAAACATCAACAGTAAAAACCAATAACTACACGTAGTTTAAAATTTATCGAAAATCTCCTTTTTTGTGAAAATTCTCCTTCCATTGTGTGTTTAATTAATATTTTTTGTAATGTGTGTTTAATTAATATTTTTTGTACTGTGTGTTTAAAATCAATATTTTTTGTACTGTGTGTTTAATTAATATTTTTTGTACTGTGTGTTTAATTAATATTGTTTGTACTGTGTGTTTAATTAATATTGTTTGTACTGTGTGTGTCAATAAAGTTTCTTGTGTGTTATAATTGATTATTCATTCGACAAGGATGTTTTGGCTCATGGCGGAAATCGGAACTAGGCACTTGCATGACATTGACATGGGGATATGAAATTAGGGCTAGCAAAAAATCTCCTGAGTTTTATGGAAGTTGAAGAAGTCGACCGTAATTCAATTGAAACTTATAGAAAACGCTGTGAAACTAAAAATACGGAACCCTAAAAAGATAGATATTTGGACGAACCTTTCGTCATACAGTGACGGTGATAATTCTCAAGTAGTATGCAACCTACAAATAACAACCTACCTCTTGAATCAGGGCAACTCTTTGCCCTGATTCAAGAGGTTGCATCATCATCATCATCAGGCTACATTAGTCCACTGCTGGACATAGCCCTCCCCTAATGAGCGCCATAGCGCCCTGTATTCAGCTTGCCGCATCCAGCATCTGCCTGCAGTCTTTCGCAGATCGTCATCCCATCTGGTTGGAGGGCGTCCTACACTACGTTTGCCGAGTCGCGGTCTCCACTCAAGAACACTTTTACCCCAGCGGTTTCGGTTCTTCGTGAGATATGGCCAGCCCACTGCCACCAAGAGGTTGCATACTACTGCTTATAATAGTAAAGAGTAGTCGAACCAATAAATGAAGCACATTTTATCGCATAAATAACTAATACATCGTCATTGGACCGTCAATTGCGCTAGGAGCTTGTGGACGTGTGCACTAACGTGTATCAGACATTTCCGTTATGTATGGAGAACGAGCTAAGGTTAGTGAAGTAGGATTTATGTATCTTTTTTAAGACCAGTAATTGACCGGTAAATTTCTCAAAAACCTTTTTAAAAATTACTTATTTTATTTGTGATAATTTTCTACTTCTGATAATTGTCTTAATTGCAGGAGCGGGGCGTTCGTGCCCCGGCCCCCGCGCCCTTCACTACTTCGAACACTGTAGTGTTTACGAAAAATTAATCTACGTTACTTAATATACAGTTTCGTTTTGTCGGATCAAATAAAGCTGTAATTTTGATAATATAAATGGATCTGATCAACATACGACTTTGGATTTGGTATATAAAACGGAGCCCACAAGTGTTTATGGGTTTCTGAATTTCGGCCGTTACGGAGTCGATTAAGTTCGAGATCTTAGCAATAAAAATGTTGAGTACATCAATTTCTCCATGAACACGTTTGGCAACGTCGCCCAAAAATTGCGCCGTTGCCACTCCGGGCAAGATCTATGCAACCGGAGTCGAGTAATATGGGGGAAAAGGTGGAGTCAGGAATGCACGGCAGTCGGGCTGGATCAACTTAGTGCCCAGGTTGGTATTTATATATATATATATATATATATATATATATATATATATATATTATTTTAGAGCGTTGAGAAATTCAAGAACATTTGAAAAGCCTGTGGTGTACTTCGATGATCGTTATACAACAAGCCAACATTTTGCAGAATTTAACATATCAGACATGACAGGCTGCAAGCCCATCGTCGCTTATTAGAATACTAACTGTAGGTACATATTCCAAAACATAAAACCTATTAGTGGTCTTGTTTGACTTCCTGGGGCCCTACCATGAGATCATATAGCGACCCAGTTTAGGTCCTAAATTGAACTGCTTCGCTATAACGTACCATGATCTACGATAAAAAAAGTTACTTATAATAAAATTTACTAGACTTGTCGTAAAAACTGAGTCGTTTTGCAATAAAATACTTTAATAATACAAGTAAAACAATTTTCTGCTTAAAACGTCACGTTGTCACGGTTCGAAAACTGCGATTCATATTAGGAACCTTAAACTGGATAGCACCCAAACTGAATTGTAGCTCATGATACGGCACCTGATTAATGATATAACACCTATTACCGACCTATTTAATTATTGTTTCGTAGAGTACTTGTTTTTCTTATCACCGCTGTCTATGAAACCTAGACTTAAAGCCAGCAAGGCTTGAGTTTTGCAACGGTTCACAGGTCACTATGGAAACACTAGTCAGGTAACCTGGGTTTTATGGTCGCAAACCATTTAGCGTTATATGTGCGAATCATGAGGTAACCTCTGAGGCAATACGCTTAATCTTATTCACATAAAATATGTATGAATATCTGTTTGTTCATGGATGTTACTGTCATTGCATATCTAAGAACGACCAAGTCTAATAATATTCTAGCTTTTTAATGTCTTTGTGAATGTACTGAAAAGTAAAAGTAAGTACTTAAAGGCAGAGAAATGTCATGTCAAATGAATGTAGAAAGGAAAGAAATATAGAATTAGACAGAATGTAATTTGCCTAAAAGTTTTAAATGTAATTGAACGTCGCAGTCGTAGGATTACTAGCAGTAGGTAATCAAATTCAATAAAGTATTTAAATATATTTAAACGACTTAGTAATATGTTTATTACATGTGTATGTGATACCATCTTTTGAGAGCTTAGCTGGACCGAAATAGGTTTTAGCATATTAGTTAGAATTTAATAGGATCAAATTGGCGACATTCTGGAGAAGGGCCAGGGCAAAAGTACCCTAAACCGGCGAGCATGTATAAATAATGTAATGGGAGTGAATGAGGCGAACGTTGTGTGTCAGGATAGTAGCAAGTGGAGATTCGTGGTCTCTGCCTACCCCATAGGGAAAGAGGCGTGATTTAAAGTATGTATGTAAGTAATTAGTATTTACTCCTTATAATTCCTTCATAACGCAACTAGTTGCGCTTCCGCGGTCCCTCGGATTTTTTAATTTTTTTCGGAATAATATGTAGCCTAGTCCTTCTCTGGGATACAACCTTTATCCATGCCAATTTTCAGCTTAATCTGTTCAGTGCTTTTGGCGTGAAAAGGTAACAAACAGGCAGACAGATAGACAGACAGACAGAGTTTCTTTCATATTTAGTAATTTTTTTTGAGGAATAGAATAGAATAAAATTTGAGGCAATGCAAAATGTCGACCTTCAGATAAAAACTCAAGGTCTCCCACTTGGCTACTACAGGTTATGATGGTGATTTTGACTTCATCATCATCATCATCATCTTCCTACCTTTTATAGGCCCTATATGTAGGCATAACATGGTGTATTCTTCCATTTGCCTCTATCAGCCTTCATCTAAGCACTGACTCCGTTCTCACTCATGTCATTTACACGATTCATCCATTTTTTTTAATATTATGTACTCAATCATTACTTGAACTACAAAGTTTACGAAATAATGGATTCCGAATACTAGGTCAATATTTTTTCCACCGCATAAATACCAGCGGCTATATAATTTAACAGCAAATTATGAAAGGGCCGTATCGCATTAATTAACCGGCAAATGCCATATGTCACACTTCCCCTTCCAACTCGCATTGATCTAGAAACCCCCACTTTTAGGAGGGCAGTCATTGCCCCCCTATAACGGGCCAGGCGGAGCCTGCGCGAAGCACGCCAATCGGGGCAATTGCGCCGCACGCGCCGATGATCTAAGCGAATGATCTAGCTCGCATGTCATTTCGCGACAACCTCATTGGTCAGAGCATTGTCGCCGAAATCGACGCTCCAATTTCCTTATCGATTAAATCTCATTAACTTTGACCCGAACGATTCATTCATAAAAATTCCGATTTAAACAAGTCGATAAATCGAAGCCACCTGCGACAGATAAATTATTCGAGACGCTCCGACAAAATAGCCTTTCGCATCCATACGGTACGTGTTTTATGGACCCGTACGTAGAGAAAGTAACGGGAACCGAAGCGGCCTTCCCACCCAGTGTCCATGCGCCGACTGACTGATGGGCGAAGCTTAACCTCAGATAATAACGGAGCGAGATAGCTATACCTTGGTACGCGTGAGCGAGCGAGAGGGAGAACGTATCTTCTTCGGTGATCGTGAAGTGCAAGATGGGTATACAGTCACACACGGACCATATCCGAGTGAGGCTCGAGCCGCGGTTCAAAAATCAAATGCGCGTGCGCATCGACGCGTGCAATTGTCGCGATTGCAATTTTGCGTTTTTATCACATTTTTGCGAACTTTGATAATGAGGTTGTAAAAAAACTTGTGGTTATAGTGTTTGTGCTTGTGAAATATGAAAAACGAATTTTGAGTGATAACTCACTTTTTTTGCAAAATTGAGGGACTTTACGCGGCTGAAAGAAATTCTTCAAAAACGATAAGGTAAGTCTTAGATATAATACAAACCACTGCATCTACTAGTATTCAATTAAATAGTTTTTGTTTTGCTCTAGATCCGGTATTTATTGTCACTTTCTATACTACATGTGATTAATTTACAATACATTTCTGATTTACTTTATATTACTTGAATATTTTTAAAACTGTACTTCCTAGATATTTCGTTTACAATGGCCAAACCATAGATTTTTAAAAACAGTGTTTTGAAATATAGGTCACTAGGTGATCTGTAGCTATTATTGAAGTTTTTGTTTTTCTCTGTAGCAGTATCTACCACAAATTAATGGTCTTATTAAAAACCTATTCATATAGATTGTAGATCGTATACATTTTTAGATTGTTTGTGTACCTTATGGAAAAGACCATAGAGACCATTATTAGCCTAGCTTAGTAGATTATTTGTATGACTTAGTAGATCCTTTCATTTTAAGTAATACATTTCTTTGCATAAATTGATCCATACCAGCAACACAATCCATTGGTTCAATAATACATGGTGTTTTCTTTTTGAACTTCTTATTTAACAATAATAATAATTTAACAAACTAAACGTGCAGTTTTTGTTTTCTTATAAATATAAATAAATAATGCTGGACTTTTCTCACAGCATCATCTAGCCCCAATGTAAGCAGAGCTTGTGTAATGGGTACTAGATGACTGATATAGTACTAAATACATACATATTTTACATAGATAACACCCAAATAATAATCCTTTGACGATTTTTCTCTAAATCATATGGTTTTGAACTTGGTCATCACCGCCCTTCTCAAAAAACCACCCTGTAGAAGTGGTGTAGCTTGCTTAGTTGTTCTTGTCTTGATAGATCGTCGAAGTTAGAAACGCGCTAGTGGCATTATTGACTCAGCGCTTCCCTGCTTCAGAGGACACGTTCAATTGTCGGTCCCGGGTTAAAGTCGTTAAACCATGACGGAGGCCTTAAGGCGTCCTATAACTCCATCACTAGAGTTGGCCACTGATTCATATGAATTTACTTATTAAGACACAAGCTCATACAAATCTATGCTTATTTTTATTTTAACTTTCGTGTTCTCGGCCACACCAGAGATCAGATAAGGGATCAAAGATCGTGCTTATCTTCACCCACCTATTGTTTTACGCGCCATTCCACGTCATAACCAAGTTTGAAATATTTATTACTGACACACAATTTGTTGAGTGAATGATTTACAAATTGAATTTCGGTTTTATTATGCAACATTATGAAATCATTTGCAACAATGATCAACGAGAAATAAAATAATAGGTACGTTATCCAATTTTTATATTGATTATTTTCAAAAGTGTTGATGATTAAAGAAAAACTAATATATTTTTTTTACTTAATATAAATAAATTCAATTGATAGCTCGTAATTGGTCTTCATTAACTTTATTATTTTCTTCATTATTATTTAAAAAAAAAATACCGTTACGTCATTTTGTATTGTTGAAATCAATCTTTTTTTTTAATAATTTTAGAATCAATCAATATTATAGTCATATTGTTTATTATTAGGACGTAATTACATGTAATCTGCTTAACATCAGGCAGAGGGAATCAAATTTAATAAAAAAAAAAAAAATTGAAGGGTTTTGTTTCATGTAATAATAAAAAAAACAAAATGAAGAGGAGCGCGTTGAAGTCTTTAGTACAGAAAATTACACTCGCTCATCAGAGTTGGCCAATAACTCATACCAGCATACGTTTTTTCACACTCAAATAACAAAACAATAAAAATAAATAAATAAAATTATAAATGAGATACATATTTAAGTTAATATATTCTCTGAATTAAAAAAAAAACGACATAAATGCGTCATTTTGATCTCGACTTACTTTAAAGTAAAGCTGGGTGCACTATGATGTACACAATCGTTCAGCTCTCTGAAGTAGCTGCGCAAAACCCATTTTTGATGACGCCTAAAATCGTGCTATCTCGCTTACTCTACCAAACCAGCGCAATCGTCTATTTCGCCTAACTTCAGAGAGCTAAAGATCCATTGTGCTTAGTATAAGCCCATCTATGTGATGGGCTTACTTCCACAGTTTAAAATTGAGTATGAAAAAACACCACTACGCAATATTTGGTCTACTACGCATCGTTGACTGTGTATTAAGAGATGACCTAAGTTGTAGCTTGTAAGCGTAAACGCGGTGGCCAGTGCCTGAGATATAAGGATGTTCTGAAAAGACACATGACGCGATGTAACATTGAGCCATCTAAGTGGGAGGAGAACGCAGCTCAGCGTACAGAGTGGAGACGGACAATCCACGTCCAAGCAAACGAGTATGAGGAAGAGCGCCGTCTTGCTCTGGACAGAAAACGAGATGAGCTAAAAGCCAGACCACCTGTGGCCATTTCGTACAATTACACTAGCGGGTACTTACATGTCCCAAGTGCGCACGTAACTTCTCCAATAAAATAGGGTACTCGAGTCACGAAAGAGCGCACCAAAAGGCAGATCAACGATCAACAAATGCTTGTCCAGAATAAATCAGTCGCTGTGGCCGAAAGCAGCTAGGACGTCATCATGATCTACTTGTAGCTTCTACATAAACTATGTCTTTGGCGTTTGTCCTATGTATGAAAAATACTTACGCTTTTACTCGACTACGACAAAACTAAGAAACAGCCGATATCCTCATGACAGCTTGCAAGCTCATCACCTAAAACTAAATCTAACACCAAGGTCCATTAATTCGTGACAGAAAATTTGTAATTTGATTGTGAAACATGCTGCGATCAATCAAAGTTGATTGTGATGTATGCGCCTGCGCAGAGTTCACGCTGGGTCACGGGATCTACAATTAGTACTATGAACATTTTGATAGACAAAAAATTGGACCACGCAAAGGTCAGCTTGTAATGTAGCGCGGGTTTGCAACCTGTCTTGCGTGGAATGCTAAGTATAACATAAAGAAACTGCAATTATTTTGTAAGTTTGTATGAGTCAGCGGCCAACTCTAGTGATGGAGTGTTAAGGCCGCCTTAAGGCCTCCGTCATGGCACGACATTAGCCGTCCACCAAAGCACGGAAGCGCTCAGATAAAAATGCCACTGGCGGTCACCCATCCGCTTACAGACCGTTTTGAACGTTGCTTTACTTCGATGATCTATCTCGATCGACTAAGCAAGCACGATCACGAAGTACTGTAGATTTAAAAACCCGATTCAAGTTTGGACATGCATTATACAATCTTTAATGATTCCCAAGTTTGAGGTCTGTGTGTGTAAGTAATAATTGCTTAACAAAAAAAGTTAAAGGTTGCCTGGAAGAAATCGCTTTCAGCGATAAAGCCCATTGTACTAATTTCGAACGTGTTTTATTTATGTGGTGTTTTTTTTATTGGTGTACAATTAACTGTTCATTCATTCATTCATACATTTGAACTACCATAATTTGTGAAAAAGTCTTTCACTTATTTACTCTCATAAAATTCTTCATAGAAGCAAAAATTTTCATATGAGCGTAATAGTCCGCAAAAATAAATTAAGTACCCTAACTCTAAAAACCGAATTATTTTAGCAAAAACACAAATTTACAATTTTATGTAAAATTTGTGTAGGTATATTAACACATTCCGTGCCAGACCTACGAGTATGTTCATAAGAGCGACGCAGCTCTCACCTTCAAAGGGCTCTTTAGTGGCGTGTTTAACGAGTGTGGTGAAAGGCTTAGTTTCACAATAGGTAAATCTACAAATAGAAAATAAAACAAGTGAAGCTTTGACGTTGAAGTTTCTTCGGACTTCAAGTGACGCGATCTAAGCGATTTGGTTTAATTTTATTAAGGAAACAATTGAAATACCTCAAGATTTTTATCTAACAGCATTGTTTTAATATCTATTAAAGTTTAAAAGTACTGTGATGTACAAGTACCTGTTAAGTGTTCACAGCATCCTAAATAAATTTCACTTTTAAATAAAAGTAACAATCATTATTAGGTATACAGTTGAACCGATGGATCCAAACTCGAGGCACTATTATAGCGACAACAATCAAGAAGAGATAATTATGTTTAATGTAATGAAAATCTTCAGATCAGAACGAAAGTCAAAGATCAATACGATCAAGGAGAAATCAGGCAAATATTAAATTCCTTGTTCTCAAATCATTGTACAGTCAGCGACAGAAGTTCATAAACAATTGGAGATTTTAAAGCTTCATTTTCATAATTATTTGTGGGAAAATTGCCTTGTTTTTTCATAATAGTAATGGTGCAAGGCAAAACATCCAATATAAGGTGAAGTTTTATCTAAAACCCTACGAACTTAGAGGATATTGAAGATTCAAATACATCAAATGTTCATGAACTTCTGTCGCTGTCCGTGTTGGTGAGCTAGAGTCCAGAGCCGTGTTGGTCGAATGGGGTTGTGCCTCGACTTTCAATCTGAAGGTCGTGGGTTCGAATCCCGGCCGTGCATCAATGGATTTTTCGTTTCGTAAAATTTATATGCGCTATAACACGAGCTCTTAACGGTGAAGGAAAACATCGTGAGGAAACCCGCAGCTTAGTCAGCTCCACACGTATTGACGTTGTCTTTCCTATGGGCCAGGCTGATTAAGCTGAGAGGATGGCTTAGGTGCTGGGCAAGCCTATTCCATCTCAAACAATGTCCCAGGCACTACAGCGTCCCGTTAAGTGTAGACATGGATTGCTTCCTGACGCTGTATAAATCATCTAATATAGATGTAAAGGCCTAAGTTTTTTCTGTCGCTGATCGTACAGAGCTGTAAATTTTCTACCGCGTTTCGCCCATACCTTGTTCTCACCGCACTCAGCCGAACAAAGTAGAAAGTTTCGAAACGAAGGTTTTACGAGGGGGTGTGACCGCGGTCAGACATTTCACCTTCTTGTAATAGCTGTCGTCGGTACTTGTGCTATTTTGAGCGAAGCGAGGTTTTACAAGAATCCTTTATTGTACACAAGAAAACACTTACAAAAATGATGTTATAAAGTACTACAAGAAGCTTATTTTTAAAATATTAAGCTGTGTTGGCCAAAGGGTTAAATTGTACCTGGATTTTCAATGCGAAGGTTATGGGATCGAATCCTGGTCAAGCAACAATTGATTTTTCGTTTCTTAAAATATAAGGCATGTATTATTATGATAAGCACTTTAAAATTTGCTCTAAACGGTGAAGTAAAACTCATCACATCTTGAGAAAAACAGTAAGTATTCTTATAGGCAGCTATAGGCTTGCATCCTGTCACGTATCAAAAACAAACTTCTGCAAAAAGTGGGCATGTATCAACTTTTAGAACGAAGTTCCATTTCGGACGGTATCGTGGATGGGGGGCTAGACGAAAAAAGCGTTCGATTTCACGACACATACATAGGTCAAAACGTCACAGTGCGAAGTGCGCAGCCGCGAAACAGTCCATAGATTGTTAGTACGGAAGAGCGTTTCTTAGATATTTAATAGTTTTGACAAATGTCAAATGTCAAAGTTGAAACTTCGTTCAAACCGAGTGTTCCACAAAGGTTCCACGGCACTCACGTATACTAAGCACAACAGATCTGTTCTCTCTCTTGTTCTCTTCTCTGAAGTTAGGTGCAATAGACGATTGCGCAGGTTTGGTATAGTAAGCGAGATAGCACAATTTTAGGCGTCATCAAAAATGGGTTCTGCGCAGCTACTTCAGAGAGCTAAAGAACGATTCAATTCAATTCAATTCAATTTTATTCAATAACAATTTCACAATTGTGTCTGAAAGTTATACAAAATGAAATAAATAGTATAAAATAAAATATATAAAAGCACTTAACTAAGTCTAATATTATAAAATTCCTTCTTAAATAAAAAACATACTGTGATGACTGTGCTGATTGTGCGTATTATACTTTTTTTTTAATTAATTTATTACATTAAAGATAAAAAACTTACACAAAATAGGTTAACAGATAAAAACCACAGAGGTTTGGTATGTATTTGGATATTCAATTCCTTTTATACGTCTGAAAGAATATTTTTCTTGCCTTAGATATACAGTCATTATTGTACTTTACGCTACAAAAAAGGAGAAAAAAATAAACCTTTTTTTTATTGAGTTTATCATCATCATCAGCCTTTTTCATCCCACTGCTGGGTATCGGCCTCTCTTCGCTTTTGCCATTCACCTCTATTCTGAACCAGTCTTGAAGCAGTCTTGGTCAGTACAACCTGCGAATTTCACGATGTCGTCGACCCATCTTGTAGGTCGACTGACACAAAAAACTACACATTTCAAATAAATAAAAATAAATAATGCTGGACTTTTCACACAGCATCATCTAGCCCCAAAGTAAGCAGAGCTTGTGTTATGGGTACTAGATGACTGATATACTACTTATATACTTTTTGTTTGTAAATACATACATATTATACATAGAAACACCCAGACCCGAGACAAATATTTGTAGATCATACAAACATTGGTCCCGCGGCGGGGATCGAACCCGCAAACTTTTGCATCACCCAGTGCGCTACAGAGGTCGTCAAAAAAATCAAATGATTGATCAATTCATATTGCTTAAAGTATCATACAGCTTAACAAAGGTCATCAAACAAATTAAACTTTTATACCGCAAGATGTTCAAAATAACTAATGTTATTCTTATCTCAGAAATAAACCATCTAATTTCCAAACACGTCCAATTCACATAGAAACGTACTTATCTTTGTATTCTCAAAAACGTGTTGACGTTATATTGCGTTTGTAACATTAAGGTACACGCTACAGTGTATCGCTCAAAATGTAATTTATTTAAAGCTCATCTTGACTTGAATCAATGTAGGCTATTGAATAAATCAACAAAACTGACTTTAATGCTCTAACGTAGGTTGAGGTTTGATAAATTATACATCTTATGGGATCTTATGGAAAAACTTGGGAGAAAATCATTTGCTCACCTGATCCAGGTAACTGCAAATAATAATTAAGAGCAATAAAATAAATGTAATGATTATATATGTAACTACTATTAATAAAGTAACTGTTAAGAGTATGTCGAGGTGACAAAGAATAAGATAAAAACTATCGTATACATTTAGAGGTATTTTAGACGGCCGTTAAATAATGTCTGCCGTTTTATTAAAATATAGGCTTAATGTGAACTATTACAACGTCTATTTTGTAATCGAAGTTAAATCTTGGGTCTAACGAGGAGTGATTAATTCGAAAAGTTTTGAATAAAAATGAGGAAACAGTGTTATCGATAAGCACCTTACACACTGACATTAGAAATGATTTTTGATGTTATGTTCGACAGATATACACAGAAAGATACCAAAATGCACACACACATCCATTGCATGATGTCAAACTCGTAACACTCGAGTTTGACAATACACAGAAAGATACCAAAATGCACACACACATCCATTGCATGATGTCAAACTCGTAACACTCGAGTTTGACAATACACAGAAAGATACCAAAATGCACACACACATCCATTGCATGATGTCAAACTCGTAACACTCGAGTTTGACAATACATAGAAAGATACCAAAATGCACACATACATCCATTGCATGATGTCAAACTCGTAACACTCGAGTTTGACAATACACAGAAAGATACCAAAATGCACACACACATCCATTGCATGATGTCAAACTCGTAACACTCGAGTTTGACAATACACAGAAAGATACCAAAATGCACACACACATCCATTGCATGATGTCAAACTCGAGTGTTACGAGGTTGTTAATTAAATGTGACTGTTCATGTTTTTTAAATATTTGTAATCTTCACGTATCATGATTATTAATTATTGAAATTAATTCATTAGCAAAGGTCTATAAAAACAAACTATGAGCAAAGTCAACAATTTACACATTATCAAATTCTATTTTAAATTAAGGTGTTACATTCCGACAATACATTGAGATAATTAGTTATTTAAAAATAAAAAAATCACACTTTTATTATTGGATGTTGTAAAGTTTATTACATTCATCATAAATCCTATTTGACATTCAATTTTTCATTTAAATCAGCTTTTTGGATTTAAATCAGTTTTGAAGTAGCTATTTTTGATGAATTGTGTCATCGCATCGTTATCAACTTTAAAAACCACTTGCTTTGCTTTATGATATGAGATTTAGAAAAAAAAGGGTTTTATCAAAAACATTTATTTGTAATAAACATTTGTTGTAAACATACAAAATAACAACAAATAAATTCAAAAGTGTTATAGGAAAGATCTCTATTGCAAATTGTTCTTGACAGGGGGTTTCGGGTTTTTCGGGTTTTCGGGTATTCGCGTTCGTTTTTTCATTCGTTTGATGAATATTCGGATGCTTCTTACTACGAGCTGCATTGAATTAAGTCGATAAGATCAACGTTAAAACACGGTCCTAACTTTCTTAAAACTTAACTTTTTTTAAAAGGACCAAATATTCCAAACCGAAAAATTGGCCACTAAAGTCAGAGTTCGTAGTAAGAAACATCCGAATATTCATCAAACGAACGAAAATAAGAACGGGACGTATCCCCAGAAGAGGGCAAATGATCGGCCATCTTATACGACATGACAGTTTTATTAAGATCATCATAGAAGTGAGAGTGGAAGGAAAGAAGGGTAGAGGAAGACCAAGGATTAGTTATATCCAAGTGAAGGAGAAGGTATCTGTGATGTCATATAAGGAGGTCAAGGAGGCTGCCCTGAATAGAAATAAATTGCTCTTGGAACGAAGTTCCTTTTCGGACGGTATCGAACAAAAAAAAAAGACTGAGGGTGGGAAAAAAAATTGTTTCATTTTACCGTCACTACGACCCTGTTGTTTTTAATAAGAGAGTTAATAGGCACCTTCTGGTTAGGCTCGCTCCATCGTAGACCTCACTCTTGCCTGTGTAAGTTTCGAGGTCAAGAGCCGACCTATTCATCATTAAAAAAAAGGTTTCTGATTAAAAAAGTGATCCCGTAAATCAGAAGAAGAAAGCCTTTTTGTGTGTCATTACGTAAACCTCAGTGACATTGTGCAAGGCCCTTTAGAACAGTACGGGACCATAAACAAACGCTTAAGGTACAAGATAGGTTGACTCAAGCTCGTATGTTAGTATTGAGTGGACTTGACTTAGTATTTATTTGACCTCTATTTTATCTTTGTTTTGTAAGTAAATTGTGTTGTAAAAGTGTGAGAAAAGTTGAGATAAACTGAGAAGCTAGCTTTTACGTAAAATGAAATCAAGTATCTACCTACCTACCCATGACCCTAATTAAGAGGGTAGTCAAAATGTATGTGCACTATGCCAGTACTCTCAAACGGTGAAGGAAAACATCGTGAGGCAACTGGCATGGCGTAGAACCTACAAATTTCAAAAACATGTATTGTGTCAAGTGTACGAAAGAAGCCTACAAATTTCAAAAACATGTATTGTGTCAAGTGAAAGAAGCCTCTTTGAGGCGCACTTAAAATCCTTTCACCACACTGGTTTGAGAGAGCTGTTGACACGATAAGAAGAAGAAGAAGGAAGTAGGATTTACATCATGTCTCTAAAAACACATTGGTGCACGACCAGAATTAAACCCGACCTTACAATCGGAAGGCGGTTCACTACCACAAGACCACCAGTACTTCCTACTAATATAATAAGTAAGTTTGTGAGTACGTTTATGTTTAAATCACGTATAACCAATTTGGATGAAACTTGGAATACGAATAGATGTAGAAAGTGACCTGGAAATAGCATAATATAGGTTTCTCAAAATGTTGTTACCACGTGTGGGAAACCGCAGAAGCTAATACATAATATATGACACATACATCCACTCAGTTTTATAAAATTCTTGGGAGATTAGATTCAAAAATTGAACCAATGGATTTGAACTCACGACGCCGACATAGCTAGTACGGCTGGCTCTAACCAACTGAGCTAATACAATTGCTCTGGTTCAAATGGGAATGCCTTTACAGCTTTTGCCTTTTATATCGTCAGTCAAGAACGATAACTTTATTACAAACTATAACAAAACTGTATTTTATTTTACGTTACGTTCACCATTTTCATGGACTACATTATAGTGGCCATAAACATTGAAATGGTCAGTCTGTATTGACAAGCACGCTTCAGTCCTAACCTATAAATATGTTTAGATACGTTACAAATGCCTATGCACGCACGCTTTGTTATTTCGAATCGAACGCCGACATTAATAACTTTATTGTTATTGATGCTGATTTTTGTTTTCATATGTAGTTTAAATTGGATTAATAGTAATATTTTATTATGATTTCATTGTTTGAGAAATTATTTTATTTGCGAATAAATCGTTTGTTTCAATGTAAATTACTTGTGACTTACTATTTGTTGTTATAGAGCCGTGTTGGTCGAATGGGGCTGTGCCTCGACTTTCAATCCGAAGGTCGTGGGTTCGAATTCTAACCGTGCATCAATAGATTATTCGTTTCGTAAAATGTATATGCGCTTTAACACGAGCTCTTAACGGTGAAGGAAAACATCGTGAGGAAACCTGCAGCTTAGTCAGCTCCACTCGTATTGACGTCGTCTCTCCTGTGGGCGGCTGATTAAGCTGAGAGGATGGTTTAGGTGCTAGGCAAGCCTATTCCATCTCAAACAATGTCCCAGGCACTACAGCGTCTCGTTAAGTGTAGGCATGGATTGTCTCCTGACGCTGTATAAATCATCTAATATAGATGTAAAGGTCTAAATTACTATTATTTATTGATTGTATTTATACTTAAAGCTTACACCGACCACAGAATACAATAAGCTCCGGTTTCACTTTGTTTAATAGAAATCTACTCTCTGCAGCTTTGTTCACATACTACCTGGGTAAAACTTAGAAAAGAAGATTTCTAAGAGAAAATGTAGCTTCATAGATAAAAAAGAACTCATAGAATCAATTTTACCTTTAGCGTATAATTTATATACTATTGATTTTGAGTTTTAATTGTTGTTTTTCATATATTCATGATAATTTCATGGTCATCAGGTAGGTATGGTCTTACTATGTCGCCTAGTAGTAAATAACCGAAAATAACATAAAATGACGTAGCTAAGTCAATTTTTTTTGCGTTTTTTTTCGCTAAATATGTTTAGAATCATGGTCTGATTGCAACCCCTCAGTTTACGGTAGTAGTCTTTTTACACTCTGTATAAGAATAGATAAAGATTTATAATTTTATCAAACTAAAGAAAAGTATGAATCCCAACGCATCTATAGATTCAATAATCTTTCAATGTTTTTGCATCAAACGGTAGCAACATTGTAAAATACTACATCTCATTAGCAATAACCGATTACTAGAAGTATCGGCTTCTATACTTGAATATTACGCGCGTATCAACTTACAACATTCAACTTAGATGTGCTTTGCTTAGCTCATCTTTACAATGTTGCATTGAGTAGACTGTTGTCAACAGATTTGAAGTCATCGGTACTTTCGCTATTCGATTTTAAATATCGATTCTCAAATAGTTTTACATAGTTTTCATCATCATCATCCACAGCAATCCAGAACCATTAACGGCTCGCGACATAAATACTATAATGATAAAAAAAAAACTAAAATGTTGTTTTTTTTAAATAATACTTTTTCACATAGCATCATCCAGCCCAAAGTAAGTAGTTGTGTTATGGGTACTGGATGACTAATATACTTTTTTATAGATAGGTTAATAATTACTAGAAAGCGACGTATTGAAACACCGCGGGACGCAGCTAGTTATACATAGTGGTCTCAAATAAAACTTAAAGTTATACTTGCATACACCATTACAAGTTACTTCATAATATCTTACTTATTTACTTTACTTATTTTTAAGTTCAGTGCCTACTTAGTAATTTGGTTTGATTAAACTCCTTATCTTTTTATGTTTATCCTTACCCTAAAAATATTGTTATCCGAGTTAATCCTGTTGGTCAACTGTAACTCATTGGTCTGCACGATACAAGCTTGCCTAGTGTGGAGACCGTTGAAATAGTTTAAGTTTCCTACATAACAACAGATTGAAACAATATTATAAGGCACTTTTTTTGTCTTTTATTATCTCTAAGCTTTCTTTGTTTGTTTTGGTAAATATTTTTTTTTTCATACTACGTTACCTAATTTATAAATAAAATGGTAACACCTAAAACATCCTAAATTTCCAATATATTTTGTTCTATTTAAAAAAACTGTTTTTGAAATCTCATTACGTAACATATTAGTGATTCGAAGAAGTGATCTACTTAAATATCCTGGTTGCATTCTGAGTCGCATTGATAGCGTTCACAACATGCCATTAGAGGTCGCGAGCATTTAATACTGGCCTAGTAAAAGTTATTTACAAACTATTTAACTTAAGATCATTCCACCAGTCATAAAAAAAAAGTTTGTAACTTTTTTTATGACTTTTCCTGCCATGATTATTTTAGTAAGTACTCAAAAAAAAAGTCGAAAGTCAAAAAGTATTTATTCAGTAGGACCGCTGGGATCACTTGGAACGTCTTAAAACAAGGTGATTCTACTCCTGTTCCTTCGCGACCAATACCGTGAAGAATCAGGGCAACAAACACGGTTTGGGGCCTAGCTTTTATTAGGTGATTCATCTTAGATCTAAACTTAAGTCTCTAACTTACTTACTAAAAAACTTGTGTCCCTCCTTCGGGATGCAATTTTTCATGACAAATTATATCAAATTCTGTTCAGTGGCTTAGCCGTAAAAATACACTGTGGATAGGCCTTTGCTATTTTCATAACGTTTTTTATCGTTTATAATAATAAATTTCCTTAAATAGCTATCAAACCGTCCTATATGCGCTCTTGTAGCGTAATGTAACATACGATTAGTTTTAATACCAAACTATCACTGACATCAAACTGTTAATAATCGGCACTAGCACCATCAACTAGACATGTGTGAATGTAGCATGGCCCAGCTTTAATTACCTTGCATACAGTAGCGTTAAGTAACCCGATGAGGTTCTTCTCGGAACCAGAATGGCTCGTTAGGAATCCAGCTGTTTTTACTAACGTTCCTTTTTGAGATTATTTAATAAACAACATGCTAATTATTTTTAAATAAATACACAGTTGATAGAAACAAAGTTGTCGACATAGCTCAGAGAATCAGCAAGCTGAAGTGGCAGTGGGCTGGCCATATCTGCCGAAGAACCGATAACCGCTGGGGTAAACGAGTTCTTGAGTGGAGACCGCGACTCGGCAAACGTAGTGTAGGACGCCCTGCGAGGTGGAGTGACGATCTGCGAAAGGCTGCCGGCTGAAGCTGGATGCGTCGAGCTGAGGACAGGGCGCAATGGCGCGCACTAGGGGAGGCCTATGTCCAGGACTGCCAAAGGCTAATGAGCCCACGGCTTCTCAGATATATTTCACTGCTCCGGGTTAAAAATAACCTTATTATAATTTATACCTGCACCAAATTTCATCCAAGCGCTGCAAACTCTGAACATCCAAATACATTCAGTTGTTTTTGCATGAAAGATGATCAAACAGCCATACGTCCTCACAAACTTTTGCGTTTATATATTTTTTGTGGATAGACAAGTGAGTTTTTTTATGGATAGGCTGTCTGAAAGACTTGTTCTAATTCGTAATTTTTGAACATTTAGTATGAGAATTACAAAATGTTGAAGAAAAATATTGCAAGGAAACGCTATGAGTTGAGAGCCTGAAAAATTGCTACGGATAGAATTCTAGCACTAAGCAAAAGGCAAATAATTATGTATTTTGCAGAATTTAGTAATCAAAACGTGAAAGGTTGCAAGCCCATGGCTGCGTTTTAGAATACCAAATACGAAACTATTGCTATTGTATCTAAATATTCCAAAAAAGGACAAATGAAATAATGTATGAAAAAAACCCAGCGCAAACGAAATGTAGCTCAAATTAAAAGCAAGAACGAGTTAATAAATCATCATTTAAAAATCTTTAATAAATCCTGTTTAGGAGGTTTCATCGAATAAGAATAAGAATACATTTATTTGACACACACAACACAATACAATGAAAATAGAACATCAAACATTTATAAAACACGAGTGGGTACAAAGAAACATAATAAAACAATAAACTAAAATAAAAAATAAAAACAAACTATCCATAGAATAGATGTCTAAAGGGGTGAAATTGTTTTTTTTATTTAAAAAATCGAGAATATTTATTGCCTATCATTTGAGATACATTTCGTTTGAGCCGGGACTGGGTCTTTTTTTGGCCTTAACCTTTCAAACTCTACAAAAATTTACACAATGCCTGTTCCAATTCAAATAATAAAATCTTGATTGTCTATTATTGTTATAATTTAATTTTATATATCATTAATTCTCATCAAATATTCAAATATCGCAGTATTTAAAACAATAGCATAAATATCTATTTTTGAACGTCGTAGTAAAATGTTGGTGGTTCTATGGAGGTCACAGTGTAATATAAAGAGCTGGTTAACATTTAACTTGGTCTTCGAAACCAGTAGATTACTCTCTAACTCTTCATCTTAACCCATTTTTATCCAGATTATGCCCCAAAACTGAACAAAACAATACAATATTTCGTACTTTGTGTACCATTGGATTCTCTATATTTTTTATTGCTACAAAATGTCGCAATTTTTTTTGTCCTACTCAATGAAAAAATCCTTTGGAATCTTCGGAAGTAGGTATATTATTAGTTGCTAGACTGTGCGATTTTTAAATAGGAACGAATAGGTATAATATTTAAATACATATTCATACAGCCAATAGTTGGTCAAATGCGAGCCGCCATTTTTTAGTATTATTAAAAAAAACATACATACTTAGCTACCGATTTAAAAGTTTTAATCGTAAAATGGTAGTTTAACTTCGATTTTACGACAGAATTTTGTTTAAATGTGATCATTAGAATTAAATTTCTAAATTATATGGCCAATTATTTTATTTTATGCCATTGTACTTTATTTAAATGTTTTTTCTCATAAAATAAAGTTTTATTTACCGTTGCCTATTTTTTTGGGAAAAAAAAAATGTTTTTTTTATTGGGAAAGTATTTGAAATAATTCAGTCACAGTAAATATCCAACGTTTACAACATACCTAGTATAATTTGAAGTAAAGATAACGGGTTCGAAACCACTCTTTGACATTCCTACATACTAATCTGGTGCATTAAAACTTGAAACTTATGGTGGTCCAGTGAAACTTCTAATTAATTTGTGTAAATACAATGTAACCTACTTTTTACCAAATTTTTCTGAATTTTAGACCAAAGTTAAAGTCAAAATTAGTTTATTTATTGAAATCACTTTGAATTGCTTAGAATCGTCATTTTTAAATTTTTATATATTTTTAATACATTTTTATCTTAATTATGTTAAAACGAGTTGGAGCATATTCAGTCCAAAGCTTTTTTGTCATCCAAATAATCTGATATTTTATGTATTTTAATACCAACATTTAGTTTTATTTTTGAGAAGCAAAAAAAAGATTTCAAATCCATCATTGTTCCTTAGACTGTCCACACCCAGAATTGACATGCTTCTGTGATACATAAATGCTAAATGTAATATTTTAAGTGAGTCATGAATATATTATTTATGTTTTTTTCTCTTTAAATCATATAGTTAGGTATCCGGGTACACTCGTGACGAATAAACCTGCATCGTGGGTCGTGCGATGACGCATCGGTGTGAACTAGGCTTATATTCAATTAAAGATCAGTAATCACTGTCAAAACACAGTCTATTAAGGTAAGGACATGCAATAAGTATTTTATGTTATCTGATCGCACACTCATCCGCGCCGTACGCACCGCATTCATTTTTCTATACAAAAAATGCTGATGGGTCAAAAAATGCGGCTCGCTTCTGACATCAGCAGCATTTTCTCTATTGAATTAATAGTTCGGCGCGTTCGGCTCGGCTGGACTGTGCGACCACCCTTTATCAAGTACTTTTTTATATACCTGTATAGACAACAGACGACGTGTCTATACACAATATTGCGTTCGTGTGTGTAGTTTTATTTACTTATACATCTAAAAACAGATAAGGTACATAACATACTCATATTCAATTCTCAAAAAAAAGTGATAACCAATTATGTAATTTATTAAACAAAAATACATGACATCTTAACATGTTAACACAATTGCATAAACCTTCAAAATGTTGAAGCTCATCTCCTTACACACAACCCACTCAAAATAATTGCGTCATTATAATTACCGAACCTTTTTATTTACATCGTGATCCAATTTAAATTATGTTTCATCTCGTTTTAAATCATAAGCAGCCGTTCTTTTTGGCTGTCAGTTTTGAAGTGCGTATGTTGACATCACACGTCAAAATCTCCAAAACTCAAGTGACAGACGAGTTAATTTGAACTTCGAACGTTTAACGAGCTTGGGGTTCCTTTGTTTATTTTGAAAAGAGAACAAGCTTATTTTTTTTATGCGAGAGATACAATATAAACGTTCTTTATTCTTAAAAATAATTATCATCACTATTTATTTATTTGTAAAAAAAACCTTGGTGATGTATAAAGTCGAAACGTACAGAACCCTTAGAATAATGGTTAACTCAAATCCAATTAAGTTTATCTTTTGACCTATGTCAAGAAATAATTTGTTTACATAATATGGTTACAAAGGTTGTTAGTTATTTGTTCTGATCTGTTCACATTTTTATATAGTGCTTCATTGAAACTCGATGATTTATAAAAAAAAAGCTGAATCTTATATTCTAAGCAATCTAATGTCCCACTAATTTTGTAAGTGTTCAGCATAAATCTGATCGCACATTTGTCCGCGCAGTACTCGCCTCAGTCATTTTTGTATACAAAAAATACTGATGTCGTCAGAAAATGCGGCTCGCTTCTGACGTCTCAGCATTTTTCTTCAATTGAATCGACAGTTCGGTGCGTTCGGCTCGGCTGGATCGTGCGACCACATTAAGTTGGTTCCTGGCGATGTGTAAATCATATTCATAATTTTCAGCTTGTAGCACGAAAAGTTATCACTGGTTTGAAAAAATAAATAAAATAATAATAATAAATAATGCTGGACTTTTCACACAGCATCATCTAGCCCCAAAGTAAGCAGAGCTTGTGTTATGGGTACTAGATGACTGATAAACTACTTATATACTTTTTGTTTGTAAATACATACACTTTATATATAGAAACACCCAGACCCGAGACAAATATTTGTAGATCATACAAACATTGGTCCCGCCGCGGGGATCGAACCCGAAAAGTGACACGACAATGACAAGATTACATACTATTGGGCAAAGGTTGAACCTGTGCCTTTTAAACTCAGTTATTCCCTTGTATAGTCAAACCATAAATCACTTTAACCACAGAAAACATTGGCTCGTTTTCTCGCGACTAAAAAAAAAGAAAAAAAAAACTATAAAGAAAGTTTTTCCACGTTCCTAATTCGACTCAGTGCAGAAAATGTCAATTTGGCCCTTGATCATCAAGGCCGCCAACGTGGGTGGCCAACGCGGAAATCTTTGGGTCACTGTGACCCAGTGTGGCTCAATGTGACCCAATCTGGGTCATTGAGAAGTTCGAAATTTGCACTTGCCATGTTTGATTTATGCGTCAGTGAAGTGATTCACGGTATTTTAAATACATAAGTGTTTGTGCGTTTCTGTAGTGGTGATGTAATACAAAGTCAATTGAATAACAAACACGAATGCGGCTTAATTAAACTGAATGCATATTTTTAAGGTGAAGGAAAACATCGTGAGAAAACCTGTTTGTATTATGATATTCTTGTTCTCACTAGTTCTTTTGGTCCAGTGTGGTGTATAGAACAGGAGTAATATCACCTAGTTTTAAGACGTTTCAAAGTGATCCCAGCGGTTCTACTGTATAAATGCTTTTTGACTTTGACTTTGAACATAAGTGCGACAAAGAAGCTTTCGAACACTACTGATAAACATAGATACATAGATACGTAATTAAATAAGTATCAAATAAGTATGATCATTGCTCATTAAATAAGTATGCTTCCAACTCTAACGACCTCTCAGACACCTAAAGCATCATTTATACAGGGTGTAAAAAGACTACTACCGAAAACTGAGGGGTTGCAATCAGACCATGATTCTAGTCATATTTAGCGAAAAAAATTTACTTAGCTGCGTCGTTTTATGTTATTTCCGGTTATTTACTACTAGTACAACATTATAATACCATACTCAAATTGACGTGACGTAATACATATTTTGAAGAAAGATTTGAAGTGAAAAGAAGAAGAAGGAATAAAAGAAGAAGAAGAAGAAACCAATAAGTGAAGTGAAACCATAAAGAATATGAAGACCTATATGATGAAGACCTAGACCTAGATGATGTTTATTACCGATTGGGCGATATAGTCGCTCAGCGACAAAGCCCTTTTTTTGTGAATAAATAATAATAATAATAAGACCATACCAATCTAATAATTTCATTTTTAAAAGAAACAAATATTAAAAATCAAAATCCAGCAATCTACGTAAAGCAACGCGCCCAGTACATTAGACACACCAATTGCTCTTTTAAAATTTTTTTCAGTTGAATCTGTGTTGACAAAAATATTCTGAGACATTTTCGAAAATAGATAAAATTATAAAATGAAAACAACATTCAAATCGTAACGCTAAGACAAAGTTGAATGACAATGCAAGGGAAACTACAAGTTGCGTCGTAAACACACCGCGTTATTGTCAACGCTCACCACAGTTACTTTCGTTTGACATAAAATGTGAAAAGTGCATTTACTGCCTTGCAACTGTAGACAAGCTTTTGAAATAGAAATGGGAACGTATTTGCCAATATCAGCTTCCAGTTAAACACAACATGTAATGCCAAAAATGTGTACCATCAGCGTCACCAACTGGTAACCCCGTTGCAGTAGAATCCGTCTTATTGAGTGTGCCCAGAAGCTACACGACCTTATTCCGCCTTCACCGTTCTTTTACAGGGACTTCAGACGCACAGCTGATTATCATCCTCACCTGGTTGATACTCCACTTATTAGAACTAAGTGCTTCGAAAGTTATTTTGTTATGCGCACTGCAAAAATTTGGAATCAGCTTCCAGCGTCTGTATTTCCGCTGAGCTACGAACCTGTTGTTTTTAAGAAGTTAATAGGCACCTCCTGGGTAAGCTCGCTCCATCGTAGACCTCACTCATGCCTGTGTAAGTTTCGAGGTCAAGAGCCGACCCATTCATTATTAAAAAAAAATATTAAGGGGTTGTTTCTTAAAGGCAGCGATGGGCTTGCAACCTGTCACGTAAGGAATACTAACTTCTGCAAGATGTGGGCATGTGTCAAATATGTTTTTGGACATGCCTCTGACTACCACCCTTAGACATCTTCAAAGGATCTAAAATAAGTAACATAAAAAGATCTGAGATAATGTCTACCGCACCTTGGTGATACAGTCGTGAACCTGTTTGTGTTGGAATACCCCAATACACCCCATTGCGTTACACCGGTATTCACAAACATTACTATGAGGTCTCACAATGCGCGCGGATGCACAGGGTCCCAAAAACCTACTCATTTTGGGACCCCGCGCGCACTGGGAAACCTCATAGTAATGTTTGTGAATACCGGTGTTTGTCTTTTTAGCAAGGAATGAAACTGTCCAAGTCCCAATTGATATATTGCAAAATAATAATAAAATTGGACGTATCTCTTTGCGTGTGGACTTTTTTTAGCTACGTATAAAAATGTTCAAGTCCTTGTGTTACTTGACTGATACAACCTGCATTTTCCACGAAAGAAGTCTCGCGGAATTTCGTGGAAAAACCAAAAACCTATGAGAATTTATACTACTAGTGCCGCTCTGAAGGGACTTCTTCTGTGAAATGGGCTTAGAGTGCGTTTCATCAAATAGTTCTTATGCCGTCATGTTTTAGGCATGATTTTCTCAAGAAATTCCATTGAAACCTTGAAAAACCTGGAGATACGTTCAATATTAGCTATGCGAAATATTTGATGAAAAACATGACACTGCCAACATGACGGTATAGGAACTATTTGATGAAACGCACTCTAAACCTTTTGTAATAAAATATTATGTCAATGACTAATGATGATGATAACTCCTTAGACATCTTCAAAGTATCTGAATTGCCAAAATAATATCAGAAAATGTCTTTCTGTGGAATATAGTCGGGATCATATTTTTTCTATTTGATATTATAATTCCACGGATGGCGCCAAATGTTGTTGCAAATGGCGCTATTTTTTCCTTTTTGATTCTATTGTGTCATTAAACACGTTTTATAAAACTTTTATATATCATTTTATTCCAAGAATTGAGATGTTTATGAATAATTTTATCAAGTTAATAACGACAGTTTTTCATTAAAACCTGTTAGACGCGTGTTCAGAGAAAATGGACATTATCTTGCACAACACAATTCCGTCTGTTAAATATTCAACTTTGATACAATCTAAATGAAACTAGCGATCAAGCTTTCTCATAACTTCATGAAACTTGATACCGTAGCTAATTAAGACCACATTTTTACGTTTAAATTGATCGTAGATTTATTTCACACGATTCGAACTCCTAACCTTTGCTGACATCATCGAGCATGCAAATATTTCAAAACTTGATTATTATAAACCGTATTAGCGAAGAATAAAACATAGTTGGAGGATAAAAACTCCACTGAACGAAATACGAGTATCTACTAAGCGTAGATGTCAAAGTCAAAAAGCATTTATTCAGTAGGACCGCTGGGATCACTTTGAAACGTCTTAAAACTAGGAACAGGACCTTCGCGACCAATACTGTGAAGAACCAGGGCAACAAACACGGTTTGGGGCTTAACTTTTTTTTAGGAGTAAAACTTAAGACAGTGCGGCAAACCCATGAAAAGGTCATGAAACAATCTGGATCCGAGAAAAGCGTGGACTTTGAGCGCAGGGAATGGAAGAGCTTAGTTAGTTGATAGGAACAAACAAATACTTATTAGAAGCGTGATGAAGTTTTTCGCTCTTGATACGCGTAGATGTATAAAAAACGAATAATAACAATGACAGCCGACGAGCCAAGCTTCCGTGCTTCGGAGGGCACGCAAAATTGGCTTGAATATGTCGTTTATATCACTCAAAATGATTTTAAATCAGCGCAATAAAGATCATTCTTCAATAACAGACATTGAGTGACATAGGTCATATATTAGGATTGTTTGGACGATGACCTCAATTCTAATGTGGTTTTCCAGTGTATATATCAACGTGGAGCTAGTTGATCCCTCTTAACACCAAAAATGAACTCTATAACACTGAATATAAAGTTCAATGAATCTTACCTTTCTTAGCCCTGAGAATCTATTGATAAAAGAGTTCATTACAGATTTACAAAACTTTTTTCCCAATGGAATATTTTAATTTTCCGATATAAAAGCCTATGTATCAATGAAAAGTAGGTAAGTATAACCTTCATAACCATGCTTTGAACCCACGAATGAAAGTCTATCTTATTTATTTATAAATAAAGCCTTTATGTAAATTCATTACATGATTGTCGATTGTTTTTTTTTTAATTTTGCCGTTATTCCGACAATCTTAAACAGTTGTTTCTTTATCTCGTGATTTAAGATAATGGTTATCTTATCTGTCGCGTGGTCGATTTAATCGACAAATTATCTCTACCGTCTCAACATCCGGCAATGAAGACAAGCTTAAAAAACGATCATTTTTTTTTAAATAAAAAATAAAAGTCTTATAAAATTGGGATAAGCTTTGCCCAGTGGGAGGAATTAAAATAAATAAAAAAACAAAAATTGTCTAGAAAAACACACTTAAATCACCATGTACACATAGATTCCCTGGCGTAATACGTACTTAGGTATTATTACAACGTACTTATGTATCATTACATAAGGATAGCCTTACCTATCAGTATCTTACTATCAGATTCAAACAAATCGTGGTAAGACTCGCGTGCTTAAGCCGAGCGATAAGCGTAGCGATTTCTGTTGAAGTGTAGGTTAATTTAGATTGATTACATTTTACTATTAAATCAAAATTAACCTTCATAAATGACACAATTTTTGGAACGATGTTCCTTTTCGGACGCATCGGATCTCGACACATGTATGTCAAATCGTCACAGTGCCACACAGTGCAAAGTACGCAGCGTTTCTAGGATAGTATGACAATAATCTATTTGACAAATGCCAAATGTCAAAATTGAAACTTCGTTCCAACCGAGTGTTCCACGACACTCACGTACCTCTTTTTGTAAAAGAATTACTGCTTGAGCTTTGAATAGTGTGAAATAGGCTGTATTATAAAATGGTTTTCAAAATGTAATCTGTCCTTTAAAATATCATTCATACCTTTAAAGTGTCAGGCTATATTGAAATAAACGCTACTTGCTCCGTTCATAAAACAGCTAAACTTTGCAATCTAGGAGCCTTGCAACATTAGCTTAGTAATTACGTATGTTTGCATAACAAGTTGCCATATAGTGCGTTTGAGAGGATGAGAGGTTTACTATCAAACTAAAATCGAAATTATTTATTTGGTAAGTCATAATTAACATAAAAATTTAAAGTTTATAACAAAAATTCATTCGAGTTTTATAAAAGTGCAGTCAAGTTTAACTCGTTTCCATTATGTGACAGGTTGCAAGCCTATCGCTGTCTATAATGGCCTCTCTACACATTCGCAGAACTTCGACGAATATCCGCGCTCAACTTATACTAACCACAACGGAACGAATCTTTGGCTCTCTGAAGTTAGGTGCAATAGACGATTGCGCAGGTTTGGAAGAGTAAGCGAGATAGCACGATTTTAGGCGTAATCAAAAATGGGTTCTGCGCAGCTACTTCAGAGAGCTAAACAACGATGCGTATTGTCCGAGTAGAGGGTCTTTTCGTCGTATTGTCTATCCAATAGTTTGGTCCAAATAGTACGGTAGATCCATACTAATATTATAATTGTGAAAGTAACTCTGTCTGTCTGTTTGTCTGTCTGTCTGTCTGTTTGTTACGCTTTCACGCCCAAACCGCTGAACAGATTAAGCTGAAATTTGGCATAGTTAAAGGTTCTATCCCAGGGAAGGACATAGGCTACCTTATATCCCGAAAAAATGATAAATCCCGAGGGATCGCGGGTCACACCGCGGGAGCGCAGCTAGTATCATATATAAATCAACTGGTTTCCTGATGTTTTCCTTCATCATTTAAAGTTCGATTTAATTTGAGCATTTTTTTTTAAATCCATTAATTTTAGTTCGAGATCCGAACCCGTGACACTTATTAGAAGGCACGGCTCCATGATAATACAAGTTAATCAATGTGTTTCACTTTTAAGAGCCAATAGCAGCTGTTCTATAAAAAACCTCATTTGTTTAAAGAATATAGCATGGAATCTCTATATATGGAGTCTTGAAATTTAGATTTCTCTCATTACTTATATTTTTTTTTTTTATTACTAATCTTATCTGTCCATTTCATTCTATCGGCACCCATATGCCCATAGTTGAACATTGAGCGACCAAACTGACTAATTCAATCCCATTTCTATTTACTATACAATATCGTTTTAAACCATACAACTTTTATAGTGAGAGAACCGAAAAAGTATAGTGTCACCAGCCTATCTGTTGAATTGACTGAGTTACTGGAGCCATGCCATGAGGTATCGTGTCGTTCAAAGAAACAACTTCAGTTTACCAAGTTCATATCGGTAAGGTCGCACGATTCAGCTGAGCCGAACGCGCTGAACTGTCAATTCAATAGAAGAAATGCTGAGACATCAGAAGCGAGCCGCATTTTCTGACGTCGTCAGTATTTTTTGTGTAGAAAAATTACTGCAGCGAGTACGGCGCGGACAAATGTGCGATCAGCTTTATTAACCGGCTTAGTTTCTAGTATTGTTTGATTCATTCGGAAAAGGAGAACAGTGAAGTAAAAGATAATGAGAGAAAACTATTTGCAGATGACACAAACATTTGCCTTGTGGGAATCGAAACGGCATCTTTCTGCGTCGTAGGCGAGCTTTCGTCCCTGCGGTAAGGAGGTTATGTATGAAGAATGTACTTACTGAGATTTATTTTTATCAGGACCGAAGCAAGTAGAAATCAGTGCTCTCTGCCTACCATTACAGAAAAGAGGTGTGGCTTTATGTACAGATAGTACAATGTCATTAATATTTGACATTTTTCTCAGCTTCAAAGAACATGGTGGCACTATAAACCTGTTTTGAAAAAGCGAGAAATATTTTAAGTGGAATTTCATTCATATTTCGACATTGTAATGTTGGCAATACCACTAGTCAAAAACATTATTAGCATAAAGTTCTTGTATGCCAATAACAATATTTTTTAATCTGTGGTTATAACTTTGAGACAACCTAATCTTTTCAGCGCTCGTATTTAGGTATTTTGTTGTACCTACCTATAAATCGTCCAGGTAAGACGTAAAGTAGCTTTTAGGTAGAAGTGAAAAATTGAGAACTTTTTTAATTCATATGAAGAGAGTAAGTATTATATCAATAAAAATGAAACAAAAATTCAACTCACAACCTGTGTCTCACCATGGCGCAGTAAATATTTTCTTGGATCTTTTTGGATCTTTAGTGTTGGATGCCCTCCGGCCAGGTGGAGTGACGATCTGCAAAAGGCTGCCGGTAGAAGCTGGATGCGTCGAGCTGAGGACAGGGCGCAATGGCGCGCATTAGGGGAGGCCTATGTCCAGCAGTGGACTATGATGATGATGATGATGATGACTTAGATAGCCATGGGAAAGTTTTCAAAACTTTATTTACACCCAAAGTTAAGCACACTTTAACATAAGATACACTTAACGCGCAAATAAACGACCATTTAGAGGCCATGACTGTCGATTTTATTCGAAGCTTTAGGTAATTGGTAATCGATTTGTTAAGATTATCGGATTAAACTGACAATGCTGTACTAGTTTTGAATAGATTTTAATATTGAGTATGTTTTGAAGCTGTTTCTTGCAACTTTGTAGTATGGATTAGGTATAGCATCACACACTAATGAATTTAGTCGATAAGTTTGAGATAGTGTGATAGTGATGGTTTAGATGCTAGCAAGCTTAATTTTTTTAACCATAGGTTATAAAAAATATATCCTTAGTCTATGGTCTCAACAAGGACAAGGTGTAAAAATAAAATAAAATAAATAATCAGTTCATGGCTGCATCTAAAAAAAATCTCAGAAACTCTTTAAATATCTCCACTTCATGACTAGTTTAGCATATTTCATAGTTTTTTTTGTTTTTTTTTTATTCTGCTCTATCAGCCGTGTACTATCTATATCTGTCACTTATTTTTTTAACATTTAATTAGACTAATTTCCATTTAATGAAATCTCATATAAAATGTAGGTACTCTATTAATTATATCGAAGGTTACATTCAAATCTTCCGTGATCTAAAAAATCTGATACACTTTAAATAATCTTAATTAAGTCTTAAATTACCGTAATGAATAAATTATTTTATATTTTAAATTCGATTTATAACCGAGTTTTAATTAAAGACGTTCTTACACTATAAATTTTTACCACAAAAAAAGGCTTCTTAGGCTAACTGTCCACTAAAGTACCACGATCTCTGCAGTGACTTTGACGACCTCTGTGACGCAGTGGGCGAAGGTCCGCCTGCGACGCAGAAGGTTGCGGGTTCGATCCCCGCCGCGAGACAAATGTTTGTATGACCTACAGATATTTGTCTCGGGTCTGGGTGTTTCTATGTATAATATGTATGTATTTACAAACAAAAAGTATATAAGTAGTATATCGGTTATCTGGTTCCCATAGTACAAGCTTTGCTTAGTTTGGGGCTAAATGATGCTGTGTGAAAATGTCCAGCATTATTTATTTATTTTTTTATTTAATTGACTAAAATTAATAAACAAAAATAAAAACAAACTATCCATGTCCATGTAATCAATAACAAGGTTGATCAAGGACGCTACTTTTCTCTACTAAGCGGTTTATTGGACGATCGACTTTAAGTTTCAAATGTCACCGGACGCAAAAGACCTACTTAATAATTAAGAACCATGATTAAGAGATTATTCAAATATCGAAAAACGTAAATAAACAAGGTTAATGAACTTAATCCGTTTTATTAATTTTGAAAGTGTTGGATTTATGAACATTTATCACCTTTACATAAAATGTGTAACTAATTATGTCATTTTTAAAAAAAAGTGTAACGAATTGTCATGTTTTTAAATTAAAGACACGGCAATATTTTTGGGTGTGTCCCATCTGGCCCGGTGACTTGGCCCGACGCCGGGCCACATGGGAAAAAAAAGTTTTAACTGGCCCGGTGATGTGTTTACCGGGCCAAATGACACAAATCAAGTGCCACCGTCCCCGGTAAGGTGAGAAAAGAGGATACGCCTCGTGTAACTAACAGACCTATAGCATAGGTTGCGAGGAGCGAAGCGACGAGTGGTTAGGTGTATAGTGAACAAACACGCACGAGCCGAGCGAAGCGTGCCGCGAGTGCCAGATCCCCGTTTAATAATTGTTATTGATATTGATTACCTTACCGGGGACGATGGCACTTGATTTGTGTCATTTGGCCCGGTAAACACATCACCGGGCCAGTTAAAACTTTTTTTTCCCATGTGGCCCGGCGCCGGGCCAAGTCACCGGGCCAGATGGGATACACTCATATTTTTGTTTTGTTTAATGTTTTTTACATTAGATTTATTTCTGATTTGATAGTATTAAGAATTAAAGATCGTGTTTTGTGGAGCATTATACATAAAATTTATACTAAAGCGCTATTGTAATGAAATATTATTTCTAATCTATGTATTCAGACATATAAATAACAATCGCATAACTTTGATTCCTAAATCTTTCTCACGAGTAAAAGTATCTATCTAACAAATTGCTAAACCAAAATTTCACAAAGCGCCCAGATTTTATAAGCTCCCGTCAAAAATCATTATCATTAGTCATTCGAAGAATTAATGCGTCAATTGAACAAAAACAGACGACGCAAACAAATTGAATATTCCCACATGCGAAGGTGAAAATCCAAGGATAAATACAGGATCATGTCTTATAATAAATGATCCACCAACAGATTGCACTAATTTGAACCATAACTCTAAAGATATAAAAGATAAAATCGAGAAATAGGAATCGCAGTCGATAATAAATGATGATATTAACGTACACGGCAATTTGAATCGTAATACCAAGGATATAAAAGATGATATAGCAGAAACGGAAGCAGATATCGTTAGCGAAGATGGTATTAAAGTTTACAATCAAAATGTAGTTTTGTGTGATCGCGTCAAAAGAAAGACGATGCCAAAGATTAATGATGTAACTACTGAACTATTATCACTCTGTGAAGGAAGTGGGACAATTGCGACTATAATGCCGGAGCGTGACAAAAACCAAAAGACATTCATATAAACTGAAATATACCAATCTTTCAGTCTATTGTTATAAGGTTGAAAATAGAACACCATTTTGATTTGGGATGTGTGTGTAACCGAATGTTTAGTAAAAAATTGACTAATGATTCTGGTTTGGGATCAAATATTCATGTAGTTTTTTTCAGGGTTAGTTGTTTTGTTACACTTAACGCTTTTTACTTGAAGCATCTGTTTGATAACATTACCAAAAGCCCTTTTGTCCACGCTCGATTAATTTTCTTTAGTATGTTTGTTTTGCATATCTTTGTGCTGAATCTTTTTATCGTGTATGCGGTCGAACCCTTTAAATTTCAGATCTGTATCTTAGATGTTTTGAGTTCTGATAACTTCAATCAGTCTACATTATATAACTGTCTATTTTATATATAAGTAATAAAAAAATTATATAAAATATATGTATATTTGTATTTATTTTTAATAGCTTTAGGTTTATGTAAGTAGTCGGTCTTATTGCTCTAAAAAATCAGTAATCAGTCATTTTATGCACCCGATCAATCTTCTTTTCACTGATGTTCCTCTTCGTCCAAAGGTTGCCTGGAAGAGATCGCTTCTTAGCGATAAGGCCGCCCATTGTACATTTTTATCTGATTTTTCTTTTGTTTCTGTTGTTTTAATTTTATTAATGGGTTAATAAAGAATTTTTATTCGTTCATTCATTCATATAATTTAAAATAATTTGAAGAACACTTTTATATCAAAATAAGTGTCATCATAAAACTATACCTATTCAATGCTCAATAATTACAGTTTTTAAGACTATCATTACTACAATTACTACAATATATTATAAACATAGATATTCAAAACAATAAATCAAGAATTGAAAGTCAAAGATCCATCTTCTGGTTAAATATATCACAGCCGGTTAGCGTTCGCACACGTTTCGTAATAGTGCAACGATAAATAAACGAATGAACTTTTACATGTGGCGACGGCATTAGTCGTATCTAGGACGAGCAAGCCATCTTTATTTCCAACAACGTTGTAGACTGGGAGCTTGGCGTTAAACGTTTTGAGTCGACTTTTTTCATACGCACTGCCAAATTGAGGAACTCTTTGCCGGGTACTGTATTTCCCGAAAAGTACAATATAGGGGTCTTCAAATCAAGAGTAAATAGGTTCCTTCTAGGAAAGCATGCTCCATCTTAGACCTTACTACTGCTTAACATCAGGTAGAGGGAGGTCAAGTGCTGACCTATTTAATTAAAAAAAATAATAAAAAGCTCAAAACATAACTATAAAAATTTTTCAGGCATTTAATAAAACCAAACGAGTAGAATGAAATTTTCATGTTTTAGATGAATGTGCGTATGAACACAAAATAACGTAACGTAAGATGCTCTGAAATAATTGGAAAAACATTTAGTGTTGCAAGCTTTCTAAAAGTTTTATGTTTAGCATTTAAATTTAAATGCTCTCACGGTATTTCAGTGTGCCGCAGTGTGCATAAGAATGTGGACGATTAATATTTGCTCGACTTCTAAGTTCTACATTTTAATCTAAAATATTTCGCTATCACGACACCGACGATACTCAACATTACTATACTAATTACTCAAAATTTGTAGGATTAATGTTTATACTCTAGCTCACTACACTAGCTCTTAGACTACCTATTACTGCTTCTCTGTAATGTCATCTAGCCAAATTTGGATAAAACCAATTGGGCAGATCGATTTCATAGCACAATGTAGATTCAAATTAAATAGAAACCACAATAATTGATTTAAATTATGAAATGTATTAAGATTTTTTGAATTTGGTCATAAATTTGTACTAAAAAATCAATAGTCTAAAAAAAAAACGAAGATTACTAAACTCATGTGAATTTATTATAGATCAAGAGCGAGGGCAAATCACAGCATCAATAACAATTTCTCATACAAAACCAATTGCTCGGATCCGATTTGGATCAGTCACGAGAAAGATCCATCTCAACAAATTTAAAACTTACGTCCATAGAAATAAGGACCACGCATTCATCTCTCCCGATTGTTTGACATATAACTCAATCGATACCATAAAAGGTTCTGAATTGATTCGGTTTAAAATGTTTATTTATGATCAAGATTCTAAAGTTATCTAAATTATAAACGATAATTTGTTTTCATTTCGTATCGAATTGCGATGCATAAGCTAAAATACAAATGTTCTACTTATACAATTTAAATGTTTCTTGGTCTCTAGAAGTCTGTGGTTATTTCCTTTGCTGGGTTTTATAGTGATTTTATCTGCAACAGTTTCATGCGACGAGATCATAAGCTTTAGGTATATTAACTTACATGGTTTTGCTATTGTCGATGCGCATACCTAAATAGATATCGTAGGAATTCATTTGCGTTTGCATTTCAAGTTTTTTTTTACATTTGTTAGTGTATATATTTCTTATGAGTGCATTTTTATATTACATTAAGAACGTCGAAGTAAAAAGCACTTTATATTGGCGAGTTCGCATGAACTTTGGTGAGCTCTTAACGGTGAAGGAAAACATCGTGAGGAAACCCGCAGCTTAGTCAGATCCACACGTATTGACGTTGTCTTTCCTGTGGGCCAGGCTGATTAAGCTGAGAGGATGGTTTAACCTGATCGCAAATTTGGCCACGCTGTACGCGCAGCAGTCATTTTTCTATACAAAAAATGCTGATAAAGTCAGAAAATGCGGCTGGCTTCTGACGTCTCAACATTTCTTCTATTGAATTAACAGTTCAGCGCGGATAGGTCTGCGACCACCCTTAGCTGCTGAGCAAGCCTATTTCATCCCAAACAATGTCCCAGGTACTATAGCGTCCCGTTGAGTGTAGGCATAAGTTGCCTCCTGATGCTGTATAAATCCATACTATCCATACTATCCATATCCATATCCATACTAATATTATAAATGTGAAAGTAACTCTGTCTGTCTGTCTGTCTGTCTGTTTGTTACGCTTTCACGCCCAAACCGCTGAACAGATTAAGCTGAAATTTGGGATAGTTAAAGGTTGTATCCCAAGGAAGGACATAGGCTACTTTTTATCCCGAAAAAATGAAAAAATCCCGAGGGGCCGCGGGTAACACCGCGGGAGCGCAGCTAGTCATCTAATATAGATGTAAAGGCCTACATTTTTTAGTTATGATTAGACTACCTCAATTATGTGTAGCTGGTGGTTCAAACAAGTATGTTAGCTTATTATATTGGTACCACGTGACAGATACAATAAGCGTTGTAAGTTTTCAATAAAACTTTGTCACATTGTTCAAGTCGTGACAGTCTCAAGCATCCGAAACAAACCCTTCACAAAGCTCCATTGTAACGTCAAAAGGGAGCACTTACCCGTACTTATGAAATTAATCACCCATCACAATGTCAATGTGTTTGTTGGTAAACTTTTGTACAATAGCATTGTGTGACACAATATACATTGTAAAAAATGTTATACATAAAATTCGAAAAATGTATTTTGTTTAGTAAAAAATGGAATGTGTATTGTTTGGAAGGATTAATGATTATATCTTGTTTATGCGATTTGTGGTTTTAGATTTAGAGATAAGATTATATTTTTTTCATGTAATTTATTATAGCGGAAATGCTTTTTTGATTTTTTGCTGTCAGATTTCAGTTAGAAATTGGTTCATCCAGTTTTCTTCAATCTTACTGTTTTGCTTACTGTTTAAAATTTATTTAAAAAATCTTTGAAGTAATTCAAAGTAGGTAACCTACACTATTTACTCCACTATGCTATCTAAAAAAAAAACCACTTTAAACTTTGCACAAACAATGCAACAGAATTCAAACATGCCCTTTTTAAAATTTCATATAATCGCATTACTTACACTTTTTTGTGAATTGCAAACTAGCCGAAGCCAATTTTAGCAGTTCAAAATTTGAACTCACGTCAAACGGACGTCAATCGCATTTTATATGAGTATGCTTTTGATCGAAAAAATGACAGATATGTACAATGGTTTGAATTAGTCATGGTTTTAGGTTATTTTTGAAACGAAGTTTTAACAAGGCCACAACTATAGAGTCAAAAGACGCCGGAAGCACGTCCTAATACAGATTTTTAACGTTATATTTAAAAATTTAAATTTTGCAATTTTTATCATTATAATACTAACGTAACTGTATTATTGATGAACCTAAACTGCATTCGTCTTAGTATAGAATAGAATAAAAATCCTTTATAGAAAATAATTTATTAAAAAAAAGTGAAAACAAAAGTTCAAAAGCTATCGCCATTGATTTCTGATGAAACACGTAGGTTTTACCATCTTCTAAAGAATAGTGTTATTTAAAATTGATATCAAAAAGACATTAAAGAGAGGTTTTAGTGTGGCTTTTCACGTGTTTTAAAAATTTCTATTGATCGTAAAACAAAACCATAAATTTATATTGGCTCTGTCCTGTATTTAGATCAAAATCATTGTTAGTTGTGAGTCCGATGTCAGTTAAAAGCAATATTTGATAGCCGAATGAGAATGTTAAGCAATCTTCATTTACAACAAGTTGTTAAATGTATACAGTAGAAAGCTTTTTTATTTAAATTGTATCATCTTTTTATTTATTTTTTGAAATTATCTTCGTAAAAAACAGGTTCACGACTGTATCCCCAACGTGCGGTAGACATTCTCTCAGATCTTTTTATGTTACTTATTCCAGATCCTATGAAGATGTCTAAGGGGGGTAGTCTGAGGCATGTCCAAACACATATTTGATATTATCTTTGTTGGTCGCGATATTTCTCCAATTTTTTTTTTAAAGTTTTATCTAAAACTTCATCTTGTGTTAACCCTTTAACGAAAATGAAAAGTAAAATTAATCAAAAAAACATTCCCATAAACAAAACGTATGACATTTACATACCCAGTCATAAATCTCTCTCTTTGTTTACAAAATTTATGACAACTTTCAACTCTTGCAAAAATGACTTAATTTTTTTCTGGTCTGCATCGGTATGTATCTATTGTTCACATAAGTGGCATAATATTTAAATAATAAACCTAATTCTGTGCAAAAAGTTTATAAAAAGATACTTAACCCTGTAACAGTCAATTGAACCGGTTTTGGGTCAAAGAGGGTCATTTTGTCTTTTGTCACTAGTTTATGAATATAATATTATCTAGTTTTTGAGTTGTGTTAATGTAACTAGGAAGAACTTTATGTTTTAAAACTTTTGTATTCATCATCATCATCCACAGCCTGACTTCACCCACTGCTGGGTATAGGCCTCCCTAAGCTTGTGCCATCCACCGCGATCCTGCGTTAATCTGACCCATTGACGGCCCGCGACGTGTACAATTTATAAAGTAAAGTAAAGTAGAATTTATTGCAAGAAATACATGTTATATAGATGTTATTTTTCACAGTATATTTATTATATTCTACCATGTTATGGCGTGCAATATTTAATTTAAATACATGGATTATTAATGCTTTATATAAAATAACATGTCACATTTAAGATTCTAATTATTACCCATTATATATCTAATTTAACTGTAGGAGATTCTATCCCCAAAAAAAATATTTTACCGAATAATAACATTTAGTTTCCAGTATCGATTTCAACCTCCTCCGAAACAGCGAACGTGGTAGCTCTCTTAATTGTTTAGATAGCTTGTTGTAAATAGAAGGAGCCATGCAGAAGATACTCCTGCGCATCAACTCAGTTTTTGATTTTATAACACATACTCTACTTTGATCTCGTCTATTCCGAACGACTACTTCTGACACCTGACAAAACAGCTCAGGGTTATTTTTAACAAACATTGCAGTTGTATTACCTCTGCTGAAAACATAAGTACTAGTTTTATGAATGTACTAATGTTTGTGCATCAAAACACACTAAAACTTACATGTAAATTTGATTTATCTAAAGTTTAGTTACTGAATGAATGAATGACCCAAAAAATTCAAAAGTTTCGTGGTATATCTTAAAAACTTATACGTTTTAAATAGAATGATCATAAGTTACTCATCTCGTTTCATATTGATTTTTATAATTGCTGTAATTATCACCCAAAAACCTAATCAATACTTCATATAATAACGGATTCGAACGTTATGGATTTGAAAGTATATAAAATTGATTTTTAATATTTTGATTATTAATATTGATATTTTAAAGGTCTGATTATGGTAATAACTAGTTTAGACGGGTGTGTATGTGATAAAAATTAATTGTCAATCATTAGTCTTTGATAATTATACTGTTGACATACAAGTGTCAAGTGAGTTTTACATAATTCTCATTCAAAATCAGTGCAAAACAGTTTTTGAATATTTATAGCGCAGGAACAGGAGTAGAATCACCTAGTTTTAAGACGTTTCAAAGTGATCCCAGCGGTCCTACTGAATTAATGCTTTTTGACTTTGACTTTGACTAACTGTTTTTAAAAATTTTGAAACAATCGTGTTTGATTCGAATTTTCAGACGCGTATTTTAGTATTTTTTTTGTTTGTAATCATGATGGCAATTGTATTTTTGTTCGTTCTTTCGTTCGATAGGTGCATTAAAACGTGAAAGAAAACGAAAAACGGTCACGAACGAACAAGAGAATACACTAGCTTAGCTACGCAGAAGGTTGCGGGTTCGATCCCCTCGGCGGGACCAATGTTTGTATGATCTACAAATATTTGGCTCGGGTCTGGGTGTTTCTGTTATATGTATTTAAAAACAAAAAGTATATAAGTACTATATCAGTCATCTAGTACCCATAACACAAGCTCTGCTTACTTTAGGGCTAGATGATGCTGTGTGAAAAGTCCGGCATAATTTGTTTATTTTAAAACTATTCTTACGAGTATCATATTGGTTCTACAAATATACCTATACATTTTAACAATGTATATATTTGTTTAAACAGCAATTTTTTTAGCTATTGATGACACGCGCCGATATAAGTTCATTAATGATTTGCAGAATTCGGAGAATGCTATGGCACATCAGCTCATCAAGCTAAAACTCAGTATTTGTCGACATATTATAGTTTCATACAAATCGTTGAAGCATGATTGAAACACAAACATACAAACTTTTAGATTTATTTTAAGTACTAGCTGCGCTTCCGCGGTGTGACCCGCGGTCCTTCGGGATTTTTTCATTTTTTCGGGATAAAATGTAGCCTATGTCCCTTGGATATAACCTTTAACTATGCCAAATTTCAGCTTAATCTGTTCAGCGGTTTGGGCGTGAAAGCGTAACAAACAGACAGACAGACAGAGTTATTTTCACATTTATAATATTAGTATGATGATAGTATGAAGTATGATAGTATGATATGATATAGTGGGATAGTTAGGAAAGATAAGATTTATTATTTATGTAGGATAGTAGAAAGTAGTATTCCGAAATTATACTACTTATTATGACACGTACTTATGATTAAGAACAACACCGGAATGTATCCCATACAGTACACTTGTCAGAGCATTACTGTAACATTGTGGTTTTTTTAAAACTTTTTTTCTGATATACATAAAAAAAATCTGAAAAAATGTATATTGCGCCTTGAGGATACAGTCTTGATATCTGATTTTTTTTTATAAATTTAAAAACATGCCAGGTACAAGTCGCGAACTGTAAACAGACATACAAATTCACATAATATGTGAACATAAGAATTCACGTATTAGTGCATTCTCAGGTTTTATGTTTACGGTTGTTTAACGACTTCACTCGTGTTAACGACCGCTAATGAGCCGAAGGAACTCTTTAGCGGCGTTATAGCGATTTTCAGATAACATATTCAAGATTTCGAACAAGCTTTCAATGTTTCTTTGCGTTAAGACTAGCTTCCGCCCGTGGATTTACTACGCTGTACATTTTGTTTGAATTTTGAATAGCGCATGAATTCCTAGTCACTATCTACGCCTGTTCCAATTTTCACCTAAATCAGTTCACTGGTTTAAGCTTGATTAGTAAGTTAGTTCGAATGAGTCAGTGGCCAACTCTCTCAAAAATGTGTTAATGCTTTGTAGTATGATATAAGGTTTCTCAGTAAGTGATTTATTTTATAAATCTTTGAGAAATAAATAATATTTAATCGTAATCGTAACTCTGACGGAGTTTTGATTGAAATACGAACATACAAGTTTTTCGATTTATGATATTAGTAGGATAGTAGGATTAGTAGTAACTATACCCAAAACTGTGCCAGACTAGAAGGCATTGATTTTCAATACAAACTAAAAGATCGTTAACACGGAAAAATTTCACGAAAAATTGCCCCTTGAAGTCCGAAATCGTAAGGGACTTTCGATTCAAACGAACGAAAAAAGAACGGGAATACAGCCCCCAGGAAATCATGTGTCGCAGTAATTGACTTAAAATGTATGCAAGTACTTAATTTCCTTCCAGGAAGTCTATAATTTCCTAATAATACCCTCCATTAGTCGCAGGCGCATAGGTGGAGTCTAAGCGCTATCTGCCGATTCGCTTTCTGTTCTATTTCGATTTATAGGGTGGGTTTATCCTTCTCACTTGACTGAGCCACGCCGCGTCCTCAGTCAAACATTGAAGTCGGTTTTCTTTTTTGTTTTTAAAACGTAATTATGCTAATAAGCCTTAGTTTTGATCGCCTACGACGAAGTTACGTACAATGTGTAGATGGTTGGTCATGCTGTTGTCACAGTCATAATACTGTTGTTATGTTAACTGTATTCTTCATACACATAAACATGAGCTTATTAAAATGATTCCTAGAATCTATTTAAGATCGAACTAGGCTTTTACGAGAAACAATAAACCCAGTAACGTTCAGTTGAAACTTAAATGTCGAGGCTTTGAGGCGTGTTCTCACTTGATATGATACGATCTCCAGACCTCTATTAAATAGGCGGGTGACCGCTTATAGAATATAACTAAATAATAAAAATGTTTAAAAACATTTGACGAGCTCTGTGGCGCAGTGGGCGAAGGTCCGCCTGCGACGCGGAAGGTTGCGGGTTCGATCCCCGCCGCGGGATAAATGTTTGTATGACCTACAGATACTTGTCTTGGGTCTGGGTGTTTCTATGTATAATATGTATGTATTGACAAACAAAATGTATTTAAGTAGTATATCAATTATCTGGTTCTCATAGTACAAGCTTTGCTCAGTTTGGATGATGCTGTGTGAAAAATGTCCAGCATTATTTATTTATTATTTATTTGTGTCAAAATTAACGATATTACTCAGCAATAACGAATCGTAATAGGTAACCACGAAACAGATCAAATCTCGTGTGAGGACCACAGGCAAGCTTCTCCCGCTCTATGAGTATTCTTTTCAGTTAGAAGTGTCTTAAAATTAGTTTATTCTACTACAATTGCACTGAAACCAATACCATGAATATACACTGTTTTGAAATAACTTTATATAAAAATGAATCCCTATATCACTTGGTCACGCCATCACGCGTGAACGGCTGGACCGATTTCACTATTATTTTATTTGTTGTGTTTGTTTTTGTCAGGATAAGGTTCTTATGACAGAAAAATGGTATACAGGGTGGTCCAGTTTATATGGAAAATTTTATTCCTTGATCCGATTCACTTAGGGGTTGTGCAAGGCAGTTCCAAAGATCGTTGACGAAACAATGCGCAGACGAAGGCGCGCGCGGGTCAGCTAGTTTTAAAATATTCATAAATAAAATGTGTACAAGATTGTGTATGAATGTATATTTAATTGTTGTGTAGGTTAGTTATTATTTATTTTGTAGTGCATTCTGTCTGCGCTATTATTTTACGGTGTAAACTAAGCCTACTTTTCATTTTACGATATTATAAACGCAACGCAATGTGTGACTGTCTGAGTCATAGTTAGCACCTCCCACGCGGATTCTCTTGCCTATATGTAAGGAGTGCTAAGTTACTTTCTATTGTTATTTGACTATAAGAGAAGTCCATAGTTTTTGTTTATTAACTTTTGTTTCCGTCATACATGGGCAAGACTGGCTTAAAATAGAGGCGAATAGCAAAAGCGAAGATAGGCCCAGCAGTGAGATGAGAAATGGTTATGATGATGAATTTTCTTTTGACATGAAGACTTTTTATGACTATTTAAATGTCCAAGCAATCCTTTTGAATGTCTTCTATGACATGACTTCTACAGACAGGCTCGGTAAATATTATTTCAAAATTGATTTTTTCTTGCAAATGCAAGACGACCTCTGTGGCGCAGTGGGCGAAGGTCCGCCTGGGACGCCGAAGGTTGCGGGTTCGATCCCCGCCGCGGGACAAATGTTTGTATGACCTGCAGATATTTGTCTCGGGTCTGGGTGTTTCTATGTATAATATGTATGTACTTACAAACAAAAAAGTACTTATATAAGTAGTATATCAGTTATCTGGTTCCCATAGTACAAGCTTTGCTTAGTTTGGGGCTAGATGATGCTGTGTGAAAATGTCCAGCATTTTTATATTATAAATTTATAAGTAAACGTTAACGGAGTATTTTACGTGTAAACGGTCATCAACTGCTTAGTGTAAGTGCGACGCTCGCTCGACCGCTAAATGGCATCGGCTTATTGCATCGTGTAAATGCTCTATGAATATGCGAATAAAGCACCTAATTATCAATAGATAAGCTAAACGGAAGCGACCGCAAGTGCTAATCAGCAAAATTCCCAAGCTCTTCAACTATGCGTGTCAAATCACAATCATTTATCAATCGCTAGCTCCCGAACTAGTCAAGGCCACACACGATTCACCTTAACCTAAATAATTTTGCGCCTTATCGACTTGATCATAAGATTCATTTTTATTTTGTTGCTTTATCATTTTTAAAGTGTTTATTTTAAAAGTGTCACTAAAGGACAGATGGTTTGTAAATAAAGTATTAATGATGCTGATGATTGTTGATACTTGAAAAATGATTCGTGGTTGAAGAAATGAATTTTATTGTCCTATTTAGATATTTTTATGGGTACTACTACCTATGTATTTGAAAGCAGCTTCCCCCGAACAATCGATGTCATACCACTTATTTTTTTATTTTATCCTTATCATTAAATCTAACCGGCTACAATAGACTGATTATGAGTTTTGGCTACATTTTGCTATCCAACAGCAGCTTTTAGACGCACAATCTTTTGCGAGTGATTGAGCATACAGGATTGCGTGCGGGAAAGCCTGTACACGCAATCGCAAGTGTTAATTTGGATTCTAGGCGTTCTTTCGCGCGCGATTAATCGTTAGTTCTTATCAAAACGCTTCGGGAAAGCCTGTACGCGCAATCGCGAGTGATAATTTTTTTGAAACTTAAAGCTACGCGTTCTATCACGCGCTATTGGCTGTATCCCTCGCGATAGATTGTGCATATGAAGACTGCTATTGTTACGGAAAATACAGAATTTTCCTTAATTTTAGCATTTTTAATATAAAAAAAATGATCACGGTCTAGCAGTCTAGGGGCACGCTACATGTGCTCTTTTTTTTTCAAGGAAATTCTAAAGAATCTTTCAAAATGTCTAAGGGGATAGTTGTAGACATAAATCCAACAGCTAAATAGAACCAATAAAAACAATATAATTTATAAACTAAATTTTGAACCCACGATCTTGAAAGCCAGGTCAGCACACCAGGAAATAAGACCATCCAAAATGCATTTAACCCAGATCATAAATCAACTATCCTTTTCATTCACGAAAGCTTTATAAGAAGCTTAATTTATTTTCAATCAGTGCAGCTGGATAATTAGCTCTAAATCCACATTTCACAAGCATTCGGACTTTCAATCATTCGTTTTCATCTTCGCTATTAAATTCCTATTCAGCTGAGATAAGATAGATTTTACGATTTTGGTACAGTTCACTGCTAAATGTATTGAGAATGATATTTGCTAATAAATATTGCTGGACATTTCACATAGCATCATCTGGTCCTAACATAAGTTGTGTTACGGGAACCACATGACTGATTTATATCAGTACATACAAAACAACCAGATCCGAGACAATTGTTTACAGCTCATACAAACAATTCTCCTGCCGATGCCGCGAGAATAAATCTGAATTTATAGAACTCAGGCCTTTAAATCTTTATGAAATTGTTATATACCATTTAGGAGGCAACCTATGCCTACATTTAACAAGCTAGAACATTTTTTAAGATAAATCATCTTGTCGAGCCTCTAAACCATCGTCTGTGACCAAAATGATAGCTTGTATCTGAAGTTTTTTCCCGGGATAATTGTTTGTATGATCTGCAAATATTTATCTCGGGTCTGGGTGTTTCTATGTATAATATGTATGTATTTACGAACAAAAGTATATAAGTAGTATATCAGTTATCTGGTTCCCATAGTACAAGCTTTGCTTAGTTTGGGGCTAGATCATGCTATGTGAAAAAGTCCAGCATTATTTATTTATTTTTGGTAGTAACGATTTATTTTATTTGGGACCTTAAATTAAATCACCATGAATGAATGCTTTATAGTCCGTCTAAACTGAGCAAGTCGCTAGATCACGGCAACGTATATTAATACTTCTGCACGCACCAGTACCTTCTAAATTGAATTAGACCACCAGTGAGGTGAAAATGCCATAGTTAGTCCATAGTTCATTTATTCCTTAAAAAACAAAATACATTGCGGAAATACAAATAAAAATGTAATATGTCAGAAAAAACCACAGAAAAAATAATGCAAACTTCGGATTAAGCGATATATTATAGATAATTAAATGCTTATAAACTTAGGCAACTGTGATTTCACAACGATGTGGCAAAGCTAAGTAATAACGTAGGTTTTTTAAATTATAATTTTACTCGAGCGTGGTCGTATTTATACATTTTAAACACTAGTTTCCTTATCATTTTAAATTGAAATGTAAAAATGTATTGAAAGTATGATACTCACATACTTTCAGATTCATAATTATTAATGGGATACAAAAAACCTTTCACCACATTAGTTTGAAAGTACCGGTGACAAGTTAAGAAGACTGAGAAATCCATACTATCCATACTATCCATACTTATATTAAAAATGTGAAAGTAGCTCTGTCTGTCTGTCTGTTTGATACCTTTTCATACCAAAACCACTGAACAGATTAGGCAAAAAATTGGCATGGATAAAGATTTTATTTTACAAAGGCTACTTTTTATCCCGAAAAAATGAAAAAATCCCGAGAGACCGCGGGTCACATGGCGGGAACGCAGCTACTAATAATATAAGCTGGAATATTCGAATCTCTATCAAAAGACCCGAGGTCTGCCAGCGCTTTCGTGGCCAAGCATCGCCTCTCACGGCTGCCATTTCTCTTTTCATGAATACAATTTACCAAATCTACAAGAATCGATTACAACTCGATTGTAATTATTTCATTTATCTCAGGTGATGACCGATGCACCAAATTAGTAACCAACACTAAACAGCCGCTGCATTATTCATGAAACGAACAGACTTGATAAATGACTTGTAATTGTACTGATATCGTTTGTGAAAAATCACCGAGTCATGTAAGAGGAGCGTTTCGTTATCGCTTATTGATCTTTTTGGAGCCCTTTTGAAGTATAAAAAACAAACGTAATTTTATTCCCAACGGTAGATATTATTTCAGTAACCAAATATATACACGTGCCTAAATTTTGCGGAAGCTTAGAGAAGAAAGAAAAAAAAATCAAAAAAGAATATAAATAATTTATAATCTTCTTAGAAATAAAATAATTTGTGTAAAACCTAAGCTTAGGCCTTTACATTTATATTAGATGATTTATACAGCGTCAGGAGGCAACCTATGCCTACACTTAACGGGACGCTGTAGCGCCTGGGACATTGTTTGAGATGGAATAGGCTTGCCCAGCACCTAAACCATCCTCTCAGCTTAATCAGCCTGGCCCACAGGAAAAACGATGTCAATACGTGTGGAGCTGACTAAGCTGCGGGTTTCCTCACGATGTTTTCCTTCACCGTTAAGAGCTCGTATTAAAGCGCATATAAATTTTACGAAACGAAAAATCCACATCCAAAAATACACGGCTGGGATTCGATCCCACGACCTTCAGATTGAAAGTCAAGGCACAACCCCATTCGACTAACACTTTTAAAACCTAAGCAAAACAAAAACAACTACTTCGTAATCGTCATTACGCTTGGTCGATATCCGCACAGAGAATACAAAAGCGATTTATCAAAAAAATCGATACAATTATAACATAACGGTATCACTCGATATTTAAATCGATTCTGAATCGATCCTGCGAGTAATTGTCAGTAATGATCAGAGGTGTCGACGTAACAAGAACGTTACTTGCAGAATGTTGGTGGTCGCAGAAGGTCTTACAGTCATGCATGATGTATGCATGACTGTAAGAAAAACTGAAGTCAAAGAACAATTTAGCGGTGTAGCTTCGTTCTTGATAGATCGTCAAAGCTAAACATCGATCTAATGGTCAGTAAGTAGAACAGTGCCTGCCAGAGGCATCACCAACCAAACGCTTCCTTGCTTCAGAGGGCACGTTAAATTGACGGTCTGGGCTAAGTCGTTAAGCCATGACGGACGCCGTATGGCGGTCTTACTCGTGTCACTAGAGTTGGCCACTGAATCATACGAACCTACTTTATTAGAACCACTGAGATAAAAACCTAGAGGCTCAAGTCAAACTAAGCTCACTTGCGTTAACAGAATACCTAATTAAAGTGCAAGAGAAGAAATACGTTTCGAAGATTTCGATTGCGACGAACAAGGATTACGTAGCCGAATTGGTAAAAGGCGGCTCCGGCTTTAGGAGGATCGTCGTATTTGCGGGTTCGAATCCCATCGGAATCGAAAATTTTGATAAGTCTTTTCATTTTCATTTTCTCGATGAAATACGTAAGTGTAACACCATAAAAATAATAAAAAATACGTTTTTTTTATTCACATATTCATTGTTGCAGGTATAGAACGAGTTGTCAAATGGTTCCTTCTTGGTCAACGCGTGGTTTCTTCACAGTTTGTAAGCAGACTATGTAATCAAAAGTAGTGTTCAAATCAGAACTTGATATATCCTACACCTTAGTTTATAACCTACTGTATGTAATCTTTTTAAAAATAAATACTTTGAATTGAATTGAATTGAATACCCGGAAAAAAAAACAATAGCCAAAATAGAACCTCCTTTTTTGGAAGGACAAGTTAAAAAAACGAACATAGAACTCCTCGGACAAGCTAAACCACTAATGAAAAAATAAATCACTTCTATAGTAATTACCGACATCGGCGCCTATAGAACCAAGAGTGGGTAGTGCTCTGAATTTTAAATTATAAACGTTTTGGTTCAGTTCAACCACACCCAAAGATTTCTCCGCTTAAAATGTGACTGCGCACACAAAGAGATGTTTGCAGTGAATTGCGTATCGGCAAATTTACAGACGTCTCCGTTAGACTGTTGTAGGGAATGTTGGCTTTTCACACAAGCGAGCGGGCGATGCATACGGGCGAGAGTAGGACGACAAGTTTTATTTTTTGTTCCACTGATGTTGCAACTATCCGACATAGAACCAAAGTTATCGACATAGCTCAGAGAATCAGCAAGCTGAAGTGGCAGTGGGCTGGCCATATCTGCCGAAGAACCGATAACCGCTGGGGTAAACGAGTTCTTGAGTGGAGACCGCGACTCGGCAAACGTAGTGTTCCTACACTACGCCCTCCGGCCAGATGGAGTGACGATCTGCGAAAAGCTGCCGGCTGAAGCTGGATGCGTCGAGCTGAGGACAGGGCGCAATGGCGCGCACTAGGGGAGGCCTATGTCCAGCAGTGGACTGCCATAAGCTGATGATGATGATGATGTTGCAAAAGGTACGCCTAATGGAAAGCGGTAAACTTATCCCATAACACCAGAAGTATCAAACATATAGCACTGAAAATTAGATAAGAAATAATCGTTCCTATATTTTCCCATTGATAGAAGTATACATTGGATTTCTATAAGTTCAGACTAGTTGGAATATTTTAAATCAATATTAACAATTTACATGAAATATAATTGTTGATTAAGAAATTATGGACTGATTCTGTAATAAGATCTCTAGTTAGAAACTTTTAAGCTAATTAGAAATGAAAAATGGAACCGTATCAGCGTCTTTTGCATCAAAAAATTGCCCGTCTACAACCAAAAAATTTGAATAAAGAGCGCACTTCAAACATCGCTTATTGCTGTCTACGCGTGTTGACGGAACATCGCCCATTCAACTATGACCCCTACTGGTCATCTAGCACACCCAACTTGTAAAGAAAATCGCTAAGACCAGAGGGGGGTGGTAGGTCAAGTTATACTGGGGTTGTGAGTAAGCTTTTTAGAAACGAGATCGTTATTTGATTATTTAACATGCTATTACTTAGCTGGTTCGGACTTGGTGTGTCTTTGAAGTTCGGAATGTTATAGCAAATACGTCTGTTTGTCTGTTTGAACTATAAAATATTTGTAGTTTTCATTTTAATAACATAAAAAGTGTGTGTTACCAGTGATGACATATGGAACTGAAACGTGGTCCCTCACTATAGGCCTCATAAGAAGGCTCAAGGTCGCTCAACGAGCTGTGGAAAGGGCTATGCTTGGTGTATCTACGAGATCGAATCAGAAATGAAGAGATCCGTAGACGCACTAAAGTCACCGACATAGCCCACAAGATTAGCAAGTTGAAGTGGCAGTGGGCGGGGCACATAGCTCGTAGAACTGACGGCCGTTGGGGCAGAAAAGTTCTCGAGTGGAGGCCACGCACCGGAAACCGCAGTAGAGGACGGCCCGCACTAGCTGGAAAAACGATCTGGTAAAGGTTGCTGGGAGCCGTTGGGTGCAGGCTGCACAAGATCGATCGCTGTGGAAATCGATTGGGGAGGCCTATGTTCAGCAGTAGACACTAGATGGCTGACATGATGATGATGATGACATAAAAAAATTTAATGATTACTCTCTGACATACAGACATAGATATGCTCAGATAGTACACTTCACGGATGTAGAGATAATTCGCAAGATGTTTATTTACGATAGTAATCATTTGAAGTGTGAACTATTTGAGTGTACTTGTATATTACACTTCATAAATGTCTGTCGTAATTTAAACTTTCAAAATATATTTTTCAACTAAGGTCTTCTTCTTATTTAAGGATTTACTCCTTGTCGGCACAACTGATGAATCCCTCTCCATGTATCTCTTTCCAGGGCTGCTTCCTTGACCTCTTTATACGACATGAAAGCTACCTTCTCCTTCACTTGGCTCATGTAGCTTATCCTTGGTCTTCCCCTTCCTCTTCTTCCTTCCACTTTCCCTTCTATAATGTTCTTGATGAAACTGTCATGTCGTATAAGATGGCCGCCCATCTTTCCCCTTCTGTTCTCGACAACTTGCAATAACTAAGGTCACGTAGTCGTAATCTTAAAACCCACTAATTAAAATCGGGACAAAATCAATTGTCCGAGAATGTTGCCAAATTGACATAACGAAAGAATCTTCAAATTAAATGAATAATTAAAGGTTAATAATAACCCGAAGCAGCGATTTCATTATGTTAATTGACAGTTCCAATAATTAATTATAATTGGCAGACGAGTCGGTCAATTGTCGGTTGAGAAGCGTTGCGAAGGCTGATCCACAAAGGAGTCTAATAAGATACAATTATTCAATCAGCTGCTAAGTTGATAAAAAAAACACTATACAGGGTGTAAAAAGACGTTTACCGAAGCCGAAAGGGGTAGGTACAGCATCCCAACACACAACCAAATCCAAAAAGATTTTCCGAATAAAACATATCCGGAGAAAACAGCGTTTGAAGATTACAGTTTGCGTATGTACTGGGCGCGTTGTTTTACGTAGATTGCTGAATTTTCAGATTTAATTGTTTTTTCTTTTAATTAATGAAATTATCTGGTAGGTATGGTCTTATTATGTTGTCCTAGTAGTAAATAACCGAAAATAACATAAAATGACGTAGCTAAGTAAAAAAAAAATTGCGTTTTTTTTTTGACGTGACTACGTCTTATAATTCGATAGAGCCGGCTGCACGCACGAAAAAACATGACGTCATGAGGCGTTACCTCGCTCTGAGGCGTTCCATGTAAGGCTTGAAGTGCAAGCGAGAGCGCGGAACGAGCGACAAAGAAGCACAATCGGCCTTTGCGTTCGGCAGCGTTCGACATCCGTCTCTCTCCTACTTGAGTGAGCGATGCGTAGACGTTGTCACGTTCAACTATCGTCAGTAAACCGACTTTACAGACAACCAATTTTTTCCGCTAAATGTGTTTAGAATCATGTTCTGATTGCAACTCCTCAGTTTTCGGTAGTAGTCTTTTTACACCCTGCATATATTCAACTACTCAAATTCTACTGTCTGGGATAACGCTCGGCAAAAGCTGTGAGTGTATCGTACCAAGTGACGTATTGGTGTATTAAAATTTAATTTGAGTGAAAAGTTAAATTGATGGGTCCGGTTCGTTCTTCCCCAGTTCCGTTCTAACCCGATTCAGTTTATGCGAGTTGAAGTTCCATTTCGGACGGTATCGGATGGGGGCTAGACGAAAAAAAAACAGTCAATAGATTGTTACATTGTTAGAACGGAAGAGCGTTAAATTTTATAATTTATTTGACAAATGCCAAATGTCAAAGTTAAAACTTCCTTCCAACCGAGTGTTCCACGCACCTGTGGTTCCACGATACTCACGTACTTTTCTTAGATATAAAACTTTTACGATAGGTTAGAGGGGTTTGTGATAAAAATACTTTTCTTTATGTCAGTCATCAAGAACATCTCAAATCTATGAGATCCATACAAAACTTGCTACAGTTTCAAAAAAGCTACCGATCGCAATCCTCGCAAATGTTACCCAAATGCTAATTGCCATTATAAACTTCAATAATACCAATAAATATTAATATAGCGGTTGTAAAGTAACTGGCTACCTCATTAACTTTATTTATACCCGTAAAAACAAGTAAGTGTTTACTCAATTAGATTATCATAAACATGTACCCTTGAACTATTAACGTGTTTTGCATCCGCAAGTGACTTTTAAAGTTGATGGGTGTTATATAATTAGTGTAACTGGGGCTTAAATTACGTTCGAACGTGACCTTAAGCGCGCTGATTCGCTGAACTTTCCCTACAAATATTTGAACGCGGCTTGATCAGTCAAGCCGTCAGTTTTTTCATTTCCCGCCATTTTCGCTTCAATCGCGAAGACAAGTGAATGTTATTGTTTTGTAGTTTATTTTGATATTCATTTTCGAAATGAAATGAAATGAAAATATTTATTCAAAAAAAGGTCTTAAATAGTAACAATGTTTTTAGCTGCCTATGTAGGTTTACAAGTTGTAGGACAAGATATAGTTACTAAAAGTAGACTCAAACCTACCGCAATCTTGTTACGAACCTAGAACTTGAATAGTTACTAAAAGTAGACTCAAACCTACCGCAATCTTGTTACGAACCTAGAACTTGAAAGTTGATACACATTACTCATGTAAAAAGTTTACTGACCTAAATTAGTTTCTGTATTGAGTTCCTCGTTCTAACTAAGTAGAGACTTGTATGTAGATACGAGGGATTCTTACTTCGACCAAAATAAGGAGCTTACTCACTACACTCAAATTATGCATATAGAGTTAGTTTTAAGATTGACATGGGCGTTATACAAACTTATTGATCATTTTGATCATAGGTAGCTTATAAATTAAACTAAGAATTTATATTTACTAGTTACAAGTCTAATTAGAACTAAATGAATATTAAGAGCAAATGAATAGCATAATGATAAGTTCAAGTTTACTGCCTTATGTGTTTAGTTGTGTGTGTGTGTTATGAGTGTGATGTAGTGAGTGTGCTTTTATGTCTGTAGAGTATGAGTGTGTAGAGTGTGCTAAGGTTGTAGAGTGTCGATATTAGTTTTTTTTTTTTTTGTGTGTGCTTGTGAGTGTGTTTTATGTATGTAGAGTATGAGTATGTTAAGTGTGCTAAGGTTGTAGAATGTCAATATTATTAATTGTTGTATTAATAGTAATATCCATGTTAGGGCGTTGTGTTTGATATCTTATTTTTGTGTTATTTATTATACAATTATACTATTTCATTTTATTTGTTTTCCCAATACTATGCAGAACATTGTACAGTCTACGAGTAGGTACTTATATTTAAATAATAAATAAATAAATAAATAATGCTGGACATTTTCACACAGCATCATCTAGCCCCAAACTAAGCAAAGCTTGTACTATGGGAACCAGATAACTGATTATACTACTTATATACCTTTTGTTTGTAAATAAATACATAATATACATAGAAACACCCAGACCTGAGACAAATATCTATAGGTCATACAAACATTTGTCCCGTGGCGGGGATCGAACCCTTCTGCGTCGCAGGCGGACCTTCGCCCGCTGCGCCACAGAGGTCGTCATTTATTTTATCTTATTCAACAGTTGTTTTGAACTTAGTCTACACCTAAAACAATATTAGGTAGATATTTGCCAGCTGGGTCAACGACATAATAAAACCAGCGGGTCGTACATTAGCGGCTTTTACACGCTCAATCTTTCGCGAGTGATTGGGCGTACGGGATTGCGCGCGGGAAAGCCTGTACACGCAATCGCGAGAGATAATTTTGATGCTACGCGTTCTTTCGCGCGCGATTACTGGTTAGTTTTTGTGAAAACGCAATCGTGCGGGAAAGCCTGTACGCGCAATCGCGAGTGATAATTTTTTTGAAGCTTGAAGCTACGCGTTTTTTCGTGCGCGATTGGTTGTATCATTCGCGATAGATTGTGCGTATGAAGGCTGCTATTAGCTTAATCAGAATGACACTGGATAGAAAGTATGGCAAAAGCAAACAGAGACGTATGCCTAGCAGTTGGATAAAACAAGCACGTGATAATAATGATGATGATTCTCAGTGATCTCAGTATCGAAAAATTATTTTTGACTTTGATGAATATGAATGAATGAATGAATGAACACTTTATTGTGCACCAATTAGTAACACCACATAAATAAAACGCGTTTGAAATTAGTACAATGGGTGGCTTTATCGCTGAAAGCGATTTCTTCCAGGCAACCTTTGATGTGAAAAGTTAAAAGTTCTCGTGTCATAGTTTTCGTTGCCATACTCCTCCGAAACGGCTTGACCGATTTTGATGACATTTTTTGTGCTTATCCGGTATCTATGAGAATCGGCCAGCATCTATTTTTCATCCCCCTAAATGTTAGGGGTAGTCCACCCCTAAATTTTTTTTTTATTTTTAGACAAAATTTTTAATTTCTGTTTTTTTATGATACAACATACAAAAATACATACAATCCTCAATTTTCACCCTTCTACGATCAACCCTTATTTTTTAATAGCGATATAATGGAAAAACAACGTTTGCCGCGGGTCAGCTAGTAATAATATAGTTTTTATTCGAGACAACAGAGTCCAAAATAAAATAAAAAGTTAGAATAAATGAATAAAATGTTTGCATTGTGAATCGCGTAGGATGGTTTTTTTTTTGACTCCATAAGTCGATAAATTCGAAGTTTATTCAAAAGATTTATTAGACAGATCTGGTACGGATATCCACCGCGTCGAATCACTGGCTCTAAATCAAATGGCATGACAACATTAAAAATAATTAAAATTAATTATCAATAATGTCTATAAATTAATAAGCGCTCACTCGATAATTTTACTTGATGTTTTTAATTAGAGATGGGTGTGACTCCGACTTTTTCCTTCTTGAGTCCTTTATCCGGCCAAAACAACAGTAGGTATTCATACTATTTTGTTGTCACTGGTCTTTGGTACCTACTAATCTTTTTTGGCATTATTATTGGGATACATTTTAAGAATCCCATCCAGGTGTAATAAAAATCCACATAAAAGTGAAATAAGGGCACAATGAAGCTCAAAACACAAGGATTGTTTAACAAATGATTAACTACGACACAGTTCACTTTCAATGCCCAATATTGATGTATAAAAAAATTCTTTCCGGTCTTTTTGTCTCTTATTTTATCCGGTTTTCAATACCTTCCTTACAATATTACAATCCCCCAGGCGCGAAGCCAGAAAATGATTAATGGTTCCGTATCCAAAAAAATGCGTTTATTTCTTACCCTAAGGTGATTGAACTCTTTTTAGGGTAGCCGTAAGGTAATTAGCAGTTATTGAATTTCTTTTCTTTTGATGTATCCCGTGAGAATGAATAACTTTTATTTTATTATGGTACTTAAGGACTGTGAATGAAAGATGGATTTTGTTCTGTCGGAACATAAAGTTAGAGATTTTTAATTGAAGTTCCTGATGGACATTTTTTTGAGGTCGGTTAAATCTTTTTATAAATGGCATACAATTGTACTCCACGCGACCAATCGTGTCAGATTTTAGTACGCGACCACTTAACGGTTAATAAAATAGGCCTGCACAGGATCGGACAGAGAAGCGAGAGGAGGCCTGTATTTCCAGCAGTGGGTGCAACCAGGTTGAGTAGATATAAATAGATATAAATAAGAAAGTAGATAATAATATTTCACATAGTATCATCTGGCAAAAAAATAAGCAAAGCTTGTGTTGCGGGACATGACTAATACATTCTTAAAATACATATTAAACTAAATTTGTCAAGCATAGATAGCAAGATTGAAAGTCGAGGCACAACCCCATTTGACCAACACGGCTTCAAGCATAGAAACTGGTGCATAAAATCAAACTCTAGATTGTACGTTGACCCCCAATTTCACCGGTCCATTTTAAATTTTCCGCAAAGAATCTATTCAACATTACATAATATGTGTGCTGTTTTGTTTTAAATTTTTTGGTCAACTAACAATAGCCTTCAGTCATTTGTAAATTTAAGTTACCGCGTGGAAATACGGAGCATGAAATAAGCTTAGAACCTTTACACACACGCTGTATTACCGGAAAAACGTACGTTTCTAATATCCGCAAAAAGTGTAGATCGGTGTACATTCTAATATTCAACCACGTGGTGCACGGATTCGTCGATACCGGTTAAAAAATAAAAATATAAGTACCAAATTGCTATTTTTAAGCACAATAACACTAAATACGATTCGTCGGTAACGCTTACAAATAGAAATGTACCAAATTGCTATTTTTTTAACACTAAACACAGGAAGACATTTCACACGTACTCACTTAGGTGTTACTGAGTCAACATCAGATTATTACGTAATTTAAAGCTTTTATAACTTTGTTTTAAGTATCTAGCTTTACTCTACACCTGTTTTCGTCATGAGTTTTCGCATTTTTCATGCTTAATCTTCCACATTTTTCTCTATCTAAGTTGAAGCGACGATGGCGAGATGAGCTGGACTCCTACAAAAAAGATTGCCCAGGACCGGAAGACGTGAAGGGAGGGAGGCTTTTGCCCTGCAGTGGGAAACATCGGGCTTATGATAAATAAATAATAAGTTGAAAATAAAAATCACATAGATGGGGTAGGGTCTAAACACGGCAAAATATCGTTGTATCGCACGACAAAACAGCGTGACTGTACCATCGTTAGATAATTTGACTAAATCCCGTGAAAAACTATAACAGTTTTCGTCGTGCCAGTACCGTTTGGTGATTGTTGTTCTACAATAACAATTAGTACGGTAGACTACTAGAATTCTGATCAAGTAGTAATTATAATATGAATGAGATTTTATAACAATATGTTCGTTTTAGAAGTCAGTTATATTATTTTGTTCAAAAATAAACAGGTTCACGATATATTTTGGAAAATTGAATAGTTTTAATGTTGTACGAAATTAGATAAAGAACTTCATAATTTATGAAAAAAAAAAAACATAAATGCAATCCTACAAAATATACCTGTTATGTTTGAATCTGAATAAATGAATTGAGAATCGAACCCAAAACCTTTTCAACCTTTCTCAAGCTATAACTCATCGCAGGTTTCATTTCAAAAAGCAGAAATGTAAAAGTATGAAAGTACGATTTATTTGCTCTGCAGGTTAAAATTACGAAAAGTAAATTATTCACGTGCATAACGAAAGCATACCTTAAATGGAAGTCGGTTAAACGCGACCCATCATTTTTTCATAACAACCAATTAAAACTGTCTTATGGAAATGAACTGGGACAGACATGGAGACAATTCATAATTTTTTTATTAGTTTTTATTGTTTTTGTGATACTTCTAAACGGTTTTACTTATTTTGTGATATAGGGTGTTAATAATAAAAATAAATAAATAATGCTGGACTTTTCACACAGCATCATTTAGCCCCAAAGTAAGCAGAGCTTGTGTTATAGGTACTAGATGACTGATATACTACTTATATACTTTTTGTTTCTAAATACATGCATATTATACATAGAAACACCCTAGTCCTGGTTGAGGTCATATGAGTCTTAGTTGGCTGGATCTGTATCATTGGGTCTGTTTGGAAAACATTTATTTTCAGTGATTGAATACTCTTCAAAATGTTGTCAGGAGTTTTTTGGAACGAAGTTCCTTTTCGGACGGTATCGAAGAAAAAATGACAGGTTAAGAAAAAATTTTGTTCCATTTTACCGTCACGACACATGTATATGTCAAATCGTCACCGTGCGAAATGCGCAGCTGCGACACAGTCCATAGATTGTTACATTGTTAGTACGGAAGAGCGTTTCTAGGATACCTAATTGACAAATAATCTAGTAGATTCCCAGTATAGAAAAGAACTCTTTGCTTCGTTCCGACCGAGTGTTCCACGACACTCACATACTTTTTTACATATTTATTGATTTCCTGTTATCTAACAATGTTACCCAAAGTACCTATCTCAGATTAAAAAATAATAATAGAGATTTTTATACAAAAGACTTCAACGGGGTCTTATTGGATTGGTTGAATAAACATCTGTTTATTCTAGGTCTAGATGATGTCTACCGTTTCTATTATTGGAACGAAGTTCGTTTTCGGACGGTATCGGATGGGGGCTAGACGAAAAAAAGTGTTCGATTTTTGCGTCACGACACTGTATATGTCAAAACGTCGCAGTGCGAAGTGCGCAGTCGCGAAGCATTCCATAGATTGTTACATTGTTTACGGAAGAGCATTTCTAGGATTATTTGACAAATGCCAAATGTCAAAGTTGAAACTTCGTTCCACCCGAATGCTCCTGTTGTCGCTAAGCGATGAAACCCTTAAATAAATAAAAAAAAAAAACCGAATGTTCCACGACATACAGTCTTTTTTTTTTTATTTGTTAGTGTACGAAATGAACTTCTTTGAATTTCACCACACTAAACTAGTAACACGACAAAATAGAATTGCATTATAAAAAAAAAATACTTTTTTTAATTTTCTAACAAGTGAACACTGTACACTGTCGGCCAAAATACATGATGCGCTTAAATTAATTTAAAATTAAACATATGTAACATTTACCAACGAGCATGCAAACCACTTTGATTCGGGGGTTTTCGGCTTTGTTCGTTTTCTTTCGTTTTAATACGTATAATTATCGTGTGATAGCTGAGATGGGTAACCGAGCTGTCTGCACTCTCGAGCCAGACTTTTATTACGATTGACTTTTAAATTATTTTAATTCAAAGTATTGAATTCGATTTTAAAACTTGCACTTTTATTATAAATGGATTGTGTTGGCATAAGCAACGATAAGTTTATAACCTGAGTGTGTTCTTCTGAAGGACTTATGAATTTAGAAATATCTTTTATGCTTCTGAAAATACAGTTGTAATCCTGCTTAGTTTTAATTTTTGGTATATTAGCTGAATTAAGAATAAAATATAAATAATTATTCTAGGTCACATTTTAAACATATTTTTAGAATATCGTCATCGAAAAAAAATCTGTTTAGATTTACATAATTATTGAGATCCGTGTGTTCGAAAGAAATGTATTAATTATTATTTTTCTGACAACCGGTATTTAGCGCTCGTAACCCACTTTTGAAGATGATTATACATGTAAAATATGGATTGAAATTATTGATGAATGAGTTTCAAATTAGAAGATTATTTATTTTATTTCCGACCTGTGTTTTGAATAATTTTGTGAGTTTTCAACGCCTTTCACTTAAATTTAGCTAATTTTATGCATAAAATTACAAATTTTTTGACTGATTAGTATAATTAATTATTAAGTTAGTATTATTTTATTCTTCTGATGTGATAAATGACAAAACTGTACTTTTAATTTTATCAAGTATTTTTATGTGAATTTTAATTAAATAAATTTACCAAAATCTTAAAATACTTCCCATAAATAACGAATTATAATAAAGCATTCTCAAAAAGTACATTTTGAATTTACGAGGTGAACAATTACTGATAGCAATCGTTAATAAGCAATTAAATTTGTTTATTGAGCAATAAATTTCACCCAAGGAAGAACAGTCAAGTAAAAACTACTTTTTCTTAAAATTTAAGGCTTGTTATCAAAATGAAGAACCTATTATTTATTTAACGATAAATTGAGATGTCCGAAGTAGCCATCAAAAATTAAAAAGCCATTATGAGTAAAAATGCATCTTCACTTAACTATTGTGATTTATGTTGATGAGAAAATTGCTGAAAATTGGATGAATTTTTGACAAAAAAATTATAAATATAACGAGACTTTTATGGAAAATAAATTAAACTGACAAGATTAAAGTGACATTTTAAAATAATGATTTTAATAACAACGCAGTAAAAATACGATCAGTAGCTGCCTATAACGTACTTTAAAAAAAAAAAAATGTGTTTAATGTTCAATAAAATAAAGCTTAGAGATACAGTGAAAATGAAAATAAAAACATTTATTCAAAATAGATTTTGAATAAATATTTTCAAAAATCCTAAAATTTACGTAATCTTGAATAAACTGAATCTCAGCTGCACTTAAAAGGCCATGAGAATCATTGAGCCGCATTTTTACCGTGTTCCCATTTCATCTCCGTGATAAATAGCTCCCATACATTACAGTTACCCCTACCACGCTATCTGAAATCAGCATTAATCCTATAATAAGTCGAAGCGTCAGCAACGCCCATGTAAATCGACTTGCTCTCGGGCGACAGGTGGTAAGATCTGGTTATAAGAACCTTAAAAGAAAATACATGTTTCAACCCGCTACTTCAATAACAAAAAAACTGTATTTTCATCCTATAATATTTTTGGTTATTTGTACAGTTTTAGTACAAAAAGAAAACTTCCATTTAGTACAATACTATAATCCTTTTCACATAGGTTCCGTGACAAGGCTCTTTTATGTTAATTTCTGAAATTTTAATAATTTTAATGCCTCTGACTACCCCCCTTAGACATCTTCAAAGGAACTGGAATAAGTAACATAAAAAGATCTGAGAGAATGTCTACCGCACCTTGGGGATACAGTCGTGAACCTGTGTTTTTGAAAAAGGAAATAGACAAAATTCCTTTTTTTTTAAGTTGTATCTTTCAGTATTATCACTAGATTTAATTTATTGCAAAATTTCTCATTGTTGTACAGCGTAAAACGCAAAAGTTCTATGTGTCAGGGATACGTTTCTACGTGAAAAATACTATTTATATATAATATTTATTATATACTACTAGTAATGTAATTTTGCGTCGAAAAATAACACCCAATCGTCACTATAACAGAAATATCACAAACAAAATGCTTTCTTCTCACATCCATCCGCTTTGATTTACAATTTCAAAGGATTCCCACACAAAACTTCCTCAATACCAACAGTAAATTACGCTACTTTCAACTCTATACCAACGTAATAAGGTTTTAACCTGTCAATGCGAGACCGGTGATTCCTACTGCCGTTTTTGATCGGTGTCAATTGTAAAGGACATGCAAAGTAGAGCCAAGTTTGCGGCATCCCGTATTGGATGCACTCCTTTTAAACGAATGTACTTTGTAAAGAACTTATTGTGGTATAAGTTAAAAGAGGAATAACCAGTACCTTCTTACAACGGGATATTTACCATGATTCTGGAGTTTCCCGATATTTTGGAGCGAATTTATGCGAGTGTGAACCCGCAGCTTAGTCAGCTCCACACGTATTGACGTCGTCTTTCCTGTGGGCGGCTGATTAAGCTGAGAGAATGGTTTAGGTGTTGGGCAAGCCTATTCCATCTCAAACAATGTCCCAGGCACTACAGCGTCCCGTTAAGTGTAGGCAAAGGTTGCCTCCTAACGCTGTATAAATCATCTAATATGTAAAGGCCTCTAACTTTTTTTTGTGATTTTATTCTCGACATGTTTTGCTATAATTAGAAACAAACTTTTTTTAACTTTAAAATAATTTGAAGTTTCATCATAGAATATTCTTTGAGCCACAAGCAACGTTTTATTGCATTCTACAAACCTTTAGCTGCGACTTGTAAATTGCATATTGTTTTGGCCGCATCACTGAGGCCTAAAGGTTTTAGTTAACACCTATTCCTTATTACTTTGGCCTCAAAGCTCAGAAAGTAATAATTTATATATGGAATAAATAAAATAAATAATGCTTGACATTTCACACAGCATCATCTGGCCCCAAACTAAGCAAAGCTTGTACTATGGGAACCAGATAACTGATATACTTATATACTTTTTGTTCGTAAATACATACATATTATACATAGAAACACCCGGACCCTAAACAAATATCTCTCATACAATCAGATCATACAAACATTTATCCCGCGACGGGGATCGAACCCGCAACCTTCTGCGTCCCCAGCGGGCTTTCACCCGCTGCGCCACAGAGGTCGTCAAAAAGCATAATAATTGTAGAAATGTGTTCATTAATGCGTTGTTTGTTATTCTTTTACCGAAAAACTAATAAATTTTGAGTGAAAGGGACAGAAATAGATTATAGCCTAGAATAGCACATACAAGCTAGTTTTTAGCCCAGAAAAGTGAAGTATTCCCGAGGTGACTTTGGGTAGCACCGTGGAGCGCAGCTAGTACGGTATAACTTTAAACTCTATAGGGTCTTTCATTTTATACTAACTTAATTCAGGAATTGAGTTCAAAAAATAAATTAAAAATATTTATGCAATGTTTTTTTTTTGTTATGAAAATCCCGAGAAAATCAATAAAGACTATCCTTTCAATTGATTGTTGCTTCTTGTATAACTTAGTACATTCGTGACGTAGCTGCGCTGCGATTGGTGGAACGTCTGTTCTCCTTGAAAATCAATATGCAACAATTCTGAAAAATCAATAAATGATAAATGAAGTAAAAATTTAAATGGGCTTAGGAATTAAATTGATACGGTCAAACGTCTATTTACAACCCGAAAATGAGGCCCTGTCAGTTTGTGTAGTTTAAAATGAAAGACCTTATATACCTACAACTACAATAAACCATTCCAATCCAAATAAATGTCAATTTTTTAAAGTCCGAGCAATAACTCATCGAAAACATGCTGTTATCAAAAATCGAGTCATACATCACTGTATGGAAGATTTAACAAAGTTGTATGTATGTGTATATTGTATGCAGATATTAATATCCTGCCCTTAATTTGTTGCGCGATCGATTTTCACTGTCAGAGCTTGCGTTTATAAATTGATCTGATTGTATCAGTACCTATAGCACGAGTTTATAGCTAGACTTAAATCGTGCCCTTAAATTTTTGGTCGAAACAGGGTAGATAGATAGATAGATAGAAAATAATTTATTGTAAACCACATGGAAATTACAAAAAGACAAGCAAAGACACAGGAGAATATTTAAAGCGAAGTACAATGGGCGGTCTTATCGCTGTGAACGATTTCTTCCTAACAAAATGAACTGGATTAGGGTACCTACTCTAATAATTAAATAAAAGTATAATTATTAATTTTAAACATATTTTCAAACATGTCTACCGCACCTTGGGGATACAGTTGTAAACCTGTTTAATGTTTACTTTACAACAAAAATAAGTTGATGCTTTAATATTTCAAAGTCAAAGTCAAAGTCAAAAAGCATTTATTCAGTAGGACCGCTGGGATCACTTTGAAACGTCTTAAAACTAGGTGATTCTACTCCTGTTCCTTCGCGACCAATACCGTGAACACATTTCACAATACAATTTAACGTTTAAGTATTATAACTGTTAATTTAAGTTACAATTTATTATATTATACTCAGATTTCGAAAAGGGGTGATAACTGAAAGAAAACTTAGATACTATTTTTAAATTCTTAGTTACTTTTTTATTAAACAATACAACAAATATTATATATTTTATAAATTTTAAGTTTTTATTTAGTTTAGTTTTTTGACGTGACTACGTCTTATAATTCGATAGAGCCGGCTGCACGCACGAAAAACATGACGTCATGAGGCGTTACCTCGCTCTGAGGCGTTCCATGTAAGGCTTGAAGTGCAAGCGAGAGCGCGGAACGAGCGACAAAGAAGCACAATCGGCCTTTGCGTTGTCACGTTCAACTATTGTCAGTAAACCGACTTTACAGACAACCATTTTTTTATAACAATACAGATTCCAAAGAGATTTGCTATATCAGACACCAGTGCTAAGGGATCAGATTGTATCAGTTCAACAGAAACAAGAGCAAACGATATATCAAGGAACCAAATTTAGGTTGCAATTTTAATAATTTTATCTCCGATCATCCTTCTTAGGGTTCTCACACATTTTACTAAAAACAAAATCAGTTACACCAATAAAAATAAGAGACTGTTTTTATTTATTTTTATTTTTCTCCGCCCCAAATAAAAGAAAAAAATCGGAAATTTATAAAAAAAATATGGAAATAATTTTTATGGTGCTATGAAGTTCGCGGGGTCAGCAAGAATACAAAATTTAATTAACAAATTACACGTAGGTATTATCATTAGTACGCAAAATAATTACGTTTTAATACTAAAAAGAAAACCGACTTTAATGTTTGACTCGAAACGCGGTGTGACTCAGGGCGTCGATTCTGTCGCTGAGCTGTCGATTCGATTTCTATTTGTGACATGGCTAGGAGGGAAGGTGTTTAGAGTTTTACGGGGAAACTATCAATCCCTCAGGAATAAACCTCTGGAGCCTTTCAAACATAAAAAGAATTTTGCAAATCGGTCAACAAATGGCGGAACAATCGCGTAACAAGATAAAAAAAAAAACATACAGACGAATTGAGAACCTCCTTTTTGAAGTCGGTTGAAAAAACAAAAGTTTTTGCAGAACCCCTTAAGATTAATTCAGTCTTATCCAGTTATTTAAGCAACTTTAATGAAGTAATATCTGCTTGTTTGACTGCCGATTGATATCGCCTTTTCCATTTTTGTAAAATACAAATTGTTGCTATTTATCATGGGATGGCAATACCGTAATCTTTTGATGGGATTTTGGGAATGTCGATTTATCTTAGTGTAAAAATTTGGGGTTTATAGACTTTAACTAACTTGAAGTTAGAGGAAATCAATCAATTACGTAAAAACATTTGTTTAATAATAATTGATTTTCATCTACTATCAATTTTATAGTTGGTTATAGAAACAACGCAAATGATTAAAATTGAAAATGAAAAAACGCAATGATTAAATTTGTATTTTTTGAATTACTCAAAAGTCTGTTAAACTCTATCATTCAACCAGAGCGTGTCATCAAATTTCAGTTCTACACATTAAAAGAAAAAAAAAGACAACGAGCCCGCGCGATGAAACATAAAAATAATACTCGCAAAATCCATTAACTGCCCAACACACTGTCATGTTCACTACACATTCAAAACCAAGGTACACCAATCCGTCATCGATCCTACACCTCACCGAAATACACACAAAATTTAACCTTACAGCTTAAAATATAAGGGTTAGGTAGCAAGCAAGGGTGGTCTGGATAATGTTTTTGGTGAAAAAAGAAAATAAAATTCGGATATGTTAACAGAGCTCTGTCACGCCATCTCGTTAACCCGCGAACCGTGTTATTATCCAACATTTATTTAATTTTAACCCGTTTTGTACAGTGGCGGGCAGTTGGTTTGATAGGTGCAACGGTAAAAATGGTTTGAATGATGCTCTTCTTTAAGTGAGAAATCTATTCTACCATGAGTTTTGGACATAATTTATTTTACATGTATTTTAATTGCATTTTTTTTTATTTATAATAATAACATTATTAGAAAATCTTAAAATCTACTTAAACAGAAAAAAAAATTGTTTTTACTCAAATTTGAATTTGAATAAAAAAATGCCTGTAGTTTTCACAATCATTAGTGATTATTATATATATAATTAGATCTAGTAAGTATAGTAAATAAACAGATAAAAAAGTATTACATACATTGGAAAAGTACAGTTTTACGCATTTTCGGAAATATTTGGCATCAGTTTACTAAAACACACACACTCGCACGCGATGTTCAAGTGATTTCCGAAATAATTGTTTGTATGTTCTGTTTCTGTCGAAATTCTGACATTCGAAACACGCGAGACCATTCAACGGTTAAATAATATGTAGTACTGACTTTGCAGATAAATAATATATAATATAGGTCCGTGGGGTTCTGGAGCCCTTCGGGTTTTCAAAATTCTTTTAGTTTTTTTCAAATTTCTGGTCGAAGCGACACGTGATCCTAGAGCTGGCACATTTTTGGCTCAAAGGATCAGCATTGCCATCCAGCGTGGTAATGCCGCCAGTGTTTTGGTGTTTGGCCCAAAACACTGGCGGCCAGGATCAGTTGAGCTATCTATAGATCGTTTCTAACGATCCTTAGATAGCTTGACTAATCCTGTTGTATTTTGTAAATATATGTAAATATGTAGTAGCTTAGTTTCTGTAAATAAAATTATATATCCTTACCTACCTAACCAGGTATTAAATTATATATTTTTGTACGGATATTGTCTATGCAGTCGGAAACCTCTGGACTCGCAGGAGACGGTAGACTGAGGATAACATTGTCTGGCGTAGGATTTTTGAAAAATTTTGTCTACATACAAAGCTAATCTCTGCAAAATACATATGACTACTCTTCTTAAAAATATTTTTGATTGTCTGTAAGATCTATCAAAATGTCTACCGTTTATTGAAGAGATCCAAAATTTGGTCTCGGTACATGCAGTTCAAACTCCTTGTACTTATGTGTAATACTCTCTAGTGGGACTACACGGCTTAAACTGTGGATAAAATTATTCATAGAAAACTACATTTTACTAATAAGATTATTCACTCAATTAAGTACTTAGCACAAAAACACTAAAGTATTTTTTAATGATGATGATTACAAAGGATTTAATGGAATTGCCTTGTAAGACATTTACTTAGTACTTACAATCACCGACAAAAGGTTACAAATTATAAAATGTGATATATTCTGTACTACCGGTCACAAAAAGTTATTTGACAATAGAGTTTTACTTTCATCTCAGTAATTTTACATAGCGACAGGAGGCAACATATATCCACTCTCAAATTCTTATTCTTGTCATGAGTAGTTTTTTCTAACCTATGTGGTCAAAGGAAGGTGCGCCATCAAGGAGCTCCTTTCTTGCACTTTACACAATCTTTTTGGATTCTATGACAAGTTGGTTTCATAGATTTTTTCTTTCAGCCTTTGAGAGTACTGGTATAGAGCAAAAACAATTTTTGAACACAAACTTTAACTAAGGGACGATGTTGTCTGTCATTATATTTCGTTAAAAGCTTTTATCACTTTTGTCACTCATTGTACAAGTACAAGCAAACACGAAATGCCAACAAGTTGCTCTACATTGCCTCATTTGCAGATATAATAAAAAACAAAAAAGGAGAAACAACAAAATATTTAATAGTTTTTTTCCTGTTATTCTCATTGTTGATTAATTATCGGTTATGATTTTAATTTTCAAGGAGGCTCTGATAATTTGTTTGTATGCAATCGTACTTTTATGAATAATTGGATTACTTTTGTAGAAATTGTAAATATGCGCAGAAGGTCAATATTGATTATTGTACTTATTTAAGTTCAATCCATCATTTTGCATTCCAAACTGTGATAGATTTTCTTTCTTTTCTTCTTTGACGACCTCTGTGGCGCAGTGGGCGAAGGTCCGCCTGCGATGCAGAAGGTTGCGGGTTCGATCCCCGCCTCGGGACAAATGTTTGTATGACCTACTGATATTTGTCTTGGGTCTGGGTGTTTCTATGTAAAATAAGTATGTATTTACAAACAAAAAGTATATTAGTAGTACCTATATCAGTTATCTGGTTCCCATAGTACAAGCTTTGCTTAGTTTGGGGCTAGATGATGCTGTGTGGAAAATGTCCAGCATTATTTATTGATTGCAATCCCATAGCCGCCATAGTAACTAGTTTCCTCACAATGGTTATCTTCACCGTTTAGAGAGAGCTTGTGTATAAATAAGAACATTTCATTGATGCACAAAATAAATAATATGCGATGAACTTTCGTTTAACTAAAAAACAGTAATCGCAAAACTTAAGAGAGTCTATAGGCCCTCCTCTCCTATAAAAAAAAACTTAGGCCTTAATAGATGTAAATCTATTTATTTATACTTGTATTAGAAGATAATATACAGCGTCAGGAGGCAACCTATGCCTACACTTAACGGGATGCTGAAGGTAGTGCCTGGGACATTGTTTGAGAAGGAATAGGCTTTCCCAGCACCTAAACCATTCTCTCCTATAAACCATCTATTAAAGATGTATAGGTATTTTTGATACAAGAATATTACCCAACAGTGCAAAGTAAAACTATCAGTGTTTACATAACATAATTGTAAACAAGCTGAAAGATTACTTCTTGACATCGACAAGCTCTTGAGGCGTTGCGCACGATGCTACCTTGATGTGACACTAGCATCTATTTTGTTTGCGAATTCACTACATTGATGGCATAACGGGTGAATACTTAGCTGATACAAGAAGTAAGTATGAATTCGATTATCAACAGGACCGGACCACGACTGGTCCCTAGTTCCGGTAAAAATTCTCACAGATCTTTTAAGTAACATATCATTGGATGATGTCTAAGGGGGTCGGAGACATGTCAAAATATATAATTTGATACATGGCCATAGTTTGCAGTGAGTTCAATTCTCGTGACAGGACAAATATTTGCATAAAATATAATTAAAATAAAATAAATAATATGCATTTGGTCCGGTCTGGCTGTTGTGGTATATTTAGGTAGTTACAGCCCAAAACAAACTTGGTAATAGGCCTTCCGCAACACAGGCCAGACCTACTGCGGGGTCCATCGGCAGCCTGTACCCATACTGTTCAATTTTCTCATAGCTTACATGATCTCAGTGGTCATAAATATGTTTATTGTGCAGCAGCAAACTTGTCAGTTATAAAAACATTTGTCGACCTCCACTTGGAATGTTTACCAAGTAATGTTTGCGTTGCATCGAATATTGGAGCTGCTAAAAAAATATCTGTAAGTGATTTTGAGAAATGTCTGATGTCATAATTGATATCATTGTAAATACGTTTGAGAAATCGTACGCTAAGATAAGAGGAAGTTCACCATCTTCCTGATGATCTCATTTCACTTTTCTGGGATCTTTCTGGGAACTATCTGGGGCTTTTCTGGGATGAGGGACTACAGTTATATATAGCTAGGTCTCAAACCGTGTTTGTTGCCCTGGTTCTCCTATTGGTTGCAAAGGAACAGGAGAAGAATCAGTAAGACATGTCATGTTAAGACTATTCTATTAAGTGATCCCAGCAGTCCTACTGAATAAACGATTTTTAGCTGTCTTTGATGGACATGTTTTCACTTTTCTAAACCTATGTCATGAATGATTCACAATTAAAATTCATCTTTATCAAAATTATACAACTTAAATAAGTATTTTATGAAGCCATAATTGTTTTTAAAACTCGTTTTTCTTATCAAAGAATAAGCAAGTATGGTTCAAAAGATGACCCTAAATAGATTGTATTTAAATAAGGCCTTAACACACGACTTTGTTCCAGATGAACCAACAATGCAAAGTGTGCGGGGAGCCTGCGGCTGGATTCCACTTTGGCGCGTTTACGTGTGAAGGATGCAAGGTAAAATTATTAAAATGAAATATATAATGTTTTTATGTGGGTTATTTAGGGTTGTACTTCTGGTGGACGAATGTATTGAAAGGTCTTCATGATTATGATACGTGTTTATCGTTCGGTGTCTGAGTGTGCTGAAGTGCGCTCACAGTACAAAAAAAAATATGTAAAAATAAGACAATTTGTATTTTTAATCGACGAAAAAACCGAGGAGGTTCTCAAGTCGACGCGTATATATTTTTTTATCAAGTACAGACCACTATTTATAAGGTCTATGGCTCGTGTTACAAATTTTCACTTGGCATCAATGCAGAATTGGTCTTAGTTTAGTACGGTCTATAAACTACACTCAGTTGTCATAATAATCATAGGAATGATGATTCATATAATACTCAAACTCAAAGCTTAAAACCGAGATCAGGTTTTGAACGTTCAGTTTACTCAACTTTTCAAAATTTAAGCTCAACTGTTTCAATTAAGATCAAAATCAAGTGACAGTATTTGGTTTTGCATCCGTTATCTTCATCTAAAAGCTAGGTGATGATGAGACAGCACCTAAGTAGCCCTTAACCCTCAACGGCATCTACCCAACACATCCATCAACAAAATCTTAGATCTAGCCCCATAAATACAAAAACGAAATAGGTATTCCAAGGCCCTAAAGACATGTGGATGGCCACGACGTACATGTGGACCGATTGACGCCTGAATAGCAATGTCTGTCTCGGTGACCATAAATCAGGAGTTTCTAGGAAGTTCGGTCGACAAATAGGTGAATAGGCTTTAGCTAAATTGTGGACAGGTTGCTTAGAGTTTGCATAAGATTTGAATTTTGAAATTAAATAGAGAAGCGCAAAGGAAGCGACATCAATTCGCGAGGGAAATTAGAATTTAAAATGTATTTGAAAATATTTTGTCTCAACCATTTCCAGCTTTCCCAGTGTTTCAAACACTGATATTGACAGTAATATTTGGAAGATTAAGTTTTTTTGATATAAAAGCTTCTATAGATCCTTGGAATATGAAGAGCTGAATGTAAGTTTTGGTATATGAGTCAACTTAAGAGTCTTCTGAATCTTCATCGTCAAAGAAACCACTTAGTAAACCAAGCAGTTAGTATGTTTCTCCAAGAAACTAAATAAAGTTATAAATTCTAAAATTCAAGTATTCTATAGCCTCAAGGGAATCGCTCCAATAAATATCTATCACATCGTTATTATCGGTCACAACTTTGCAGGTAATGTTTTATGATTAATGGCCAGGTCGTATTACGTGTTGGAATGGCCATGGCGCGTGATAATGGCAAAAAGTGGTCTTGTTACGCAATAGGCTATCATTGAAATTGGTCCATGACAATAGCTTGAAATTATTGAGCGGTCTTCATAATTTTATCCGACAGTAATTTGATTCTTTTCTTTGTGATTTTGTAATCATACAAGTTTTCTTGTTTTATTATAAGTATTATAATAATATTACGCTTTTGTTAAGTTGTTCGTTAAAATTGATAGCACTATTTGACTAAAGCTTAACCTGATTATCATTAGAATGAGTGATAATGATAATTAATATATTTATAAGATAATATCATGCACAACTTGAAACATTTATTAAAAAATTTACAGCACACATATTCAGCCCAACCTTCATCTGTTAGAAGATGATGACGTTTCATTCAAGAATGTAGAAGCATTTAGCTCGGTTGCTATTATAACTCTACACGTAATACAAGTCGGCGACAAACCTGCTCTCAGAATTGTCGCACCGCAAGCAATTTGCTACTCCGAATCAATTTGCGACTTTTTGTCGCGAGATAATGTCGAGCGATGCGCAGTGAAGGCAGAATAACTGGTTAATTTGATTATTTTTATACAAAACCAGATCACATCGCGAAAGTCGCCAAAAAATTTAAATAAAAACTAAAAATGGTTCATGGATTTATTAAATATTTTACAGTCCGACAATTTAGACTACTTATTTGTTGAAGAATTCAAATGACGCTTACCTAAAAACTTAAAAACTGAACTGAAAAGTAGAATGAAAAAATATACAGCTTAATCAATGGTTTGTTATGAATTTGAAGTATAAATAAAGGTCAGGAATAAATAAAAAAAATCTGTAAATATTTTCAGCCTAATTATTTTCATCAGATCTGACATTATAATAGTAAAGTAATAGTTAAGTTAAACAAACTCTTCACAATTAAAATTAATGAATATTTTAAAAGCAATAAACAATACCTACTATCATTTTTTTTTATATTTGAGCTAACTATTCACCTAAAAGCTAGCCTCGATTCAATTTTCTGCTGAATGCGAGCATGCGCCTCTCGCGTTGTTTTGTCGCTTCAAATTTGTCGGCAGTAATGAAAAAGAATTATAATTTAGTTGCCTTATTTAAACGTAATTAGCCGCCTTTATTTTTTAATATTGTAATTATGTTCCGCTTTGGTTTAAGAGTTCAATTATCTCGATTGGTTTACGATAAAGTAAGGTTTTTGGTTGCAAATGTCAAGTTAGGCAATGTTGGGTGAAATTCTTTGGGGCTTGGTTTTTGTTATTGTTGAGAAAGTCGAAGAAGTAAAAGAAAGGATCGATAATGTTATGTCTATCATATTTTTTTTCTCCTCTTACTAATAAAAGGCTATTGGTAATAATAATTATAATAATAATTATGCTGGACTTTTCCACACAGCGTCTCTACCAAAGTAAGCAAAGCTTGTGTTATGGGTACAAGATGACTGATATACTACTTAAATACTTTTTGTATTTAAGTAGTATATCTATTCTATGTATAATATGTTTGTAAATACATACTTACATATTATACATAGAAACACCCAGACCCGAAACAAATATTTGCAGATTATACAAACATTCGTCCCGCCGCGGGAATCGAACCCGCAACCTTTTGCGTCGCAGGCAGGCCTTCGCCCACTGCGCCAGAGAGGTCGTCAATACAAGTAATTTTGATTTATTTATAATTATCAAAACTGTATTATCTCTAAAGCATGGTAAATTTCCTCACATTTTTAGTAAATACTACGTAGGTTTCCATCATCTCAATTTTTTTTATTTCGTTCATTTATTATTAAACTTGGGAAAATATTTTGCTTTGACACCACTGAATAGCAACAATACCTACCTCAGTCACAACATATCAGTAGTGGTAGCCCCGTCAATACAATATTTAAGACCACCTGTGGGCAAGGACGACATAGTCGTTTGTCATGGCAAAATTTCACTACAATTCACAAAAATCGAAGATTTCGTCATAAGTGAAATTGAACTTTACTTCTACGAAATATAGTTGAAATTCTTTTTGTTTTGAACGAATTTTTTAAAACACTGTCAAGCAAAAATACTCCTTATTTTCTTGCGTATTGTGTTGCTTATTCAATGGATTTTTGATCTGGGTGTGATATGATTTCAATGAATAAATCTCTCATGATAAAATTGGTCGATTCATCAGTTTTAACAACAGCTTATTATATCATAAGGGGGTTATTGCAATAATTAAGCATTTTATTCTCAATTTACTACTGTTTATGAGAAACAATAAATAAGAAATAATGTTCGTTTTATATTTTTTACATCAATTTATGTGGTAATTATGCGTATACAAAGGTTATATCCCACTTCACATATAATATTTATTTCAATTTTTATTTTTTGAAAGCAGTTTACTTGTATAATTTGACAATTAAAAAATATATAACTAAGCAGCTAGAAAATTAAATTTACAAAAATATTTGTTTAGAGAGTATCTATAAAATTTCAAAACCTTTATTGGTTGACTAAAAACACAATTTTAAAATTTAACTTTAATTCCCTAATTTAAAGGGGTACGTAACAATATATATTTTTGTCTTTTGATGAAAACTGCATGAAAATCCTTTGCGTAGTTTAAAAATCAAATCTTGCAGAGCGACAGATGGCCGGAAGCATCTTTTTTTACTATGTAAAGATTTGTTTTTAAAAAATGTATAAGCAAGGCCTTGCCCGGTTACTTGAGATCTCTGATACGGCTGCCACATTCCAGAGTCTCACATTAAAACTATCACAGGTACGTGAAATATGACTCAATTTGTCTAATTTATGTTAAAGTGGTTGCATTTTACGCATTGGAATCGCCCTTGGATTCCTTCACATTTTGTCTCTAATCCTCTAAAACAATCAAAAACATAATTCGTTTTAGTTTAAATATCACCTACTTTTTTTATTTATAATCAACATCACATTTTATTTATTTCAAAAAAGTATTCATTACTAGATTAAAAAAAAATTCAACAATAAATGAGTCTGAACACAAAACGGAATGACCAAATCAACAATATAATGATAGTGATGGTTGTCAGTCAGTAAAACAACATTTTTATACATATATATTCAGATAGCTGACACGTTTATGACCAGCATGCACGTGCCATCATTAACATAACAAATTAATGGAGATTTGTTAATGAAATCGTTGAAAATGGAGCCACTATGGCACAAAAGATGGCGGCTATATTTTATGAAAAAACTTTTAAAATTGTATACAATAACAATTTTTTATTTCCAATAAATCACATAAAATTACATGTTTTAGCTTGAAAGTGAGATTTTTATCAAATCAATTATCAATAACTGTTATTTTAAAGGTATATTTTATTTATTCTTCAAATAAAACTAACAAATCGCGATCATAATGAAAGATTTTTATTTATAGGCAAATTAATATATTTTACATCAAATCTTGTTTGTTTTTAGAATTTTACGATCAACCTAAATAAGTTTGTTGAACAAGTCACCCAAAAACTACTTCAATAAATTTACAAAAAGCAATAATATTAGAAACACCTACAGTTAATTAGTTCGCTGATTAACAAGCTCTGTCGTATTTATACTCATTTCCTTATAAATATTCTGGGAAATATGACACTTAGCGACATTGTAATAAGGGCGGTATTTACATATAGATGGTGAGCACCACCCACGCATTGGAAATGTTTGTTTTCAATAACAATTTGAATAAATCTATAATTATGCTAATTAACTGATCAGTGATACCGATTTTCTATCATAAACTATTATTTAATGTGCTGAAATCTGATCATTATTATTTCTAAATTTGGACCTTACTGAACTGTTTATTTTGTTAGTAAACAAATAAAAACAATTTAACTTTGAACGTTTATATTATGTATCGGTGTTAAAATAAATAAAAACAATCACACTATACCATCACTAGAAAATGTATACGAAATCAATTCAAAATAATATATAATTATATATTTAAATTCCTATTGAATTGAACATTTCCACCGGAATATGAAGCTCAAATTAAATTTACAAGTAGGTACATAGTAAAGTTTACAAAATTAAGTTTTTGCTTACGCAAAATGTCATCGGTAACAATTTTGATGACCATAATTCCATTTACATCTTAAATTGATTTAAGTTCTTGTAAATGCTATGCAAAATGAATGACCCACCTTCTAATTAAAAGGTCGCAGGTTCATAATCTATTACCTGATGTTGACCAATAAATCTTCCCCGACAAATTCCAATGCAATCGTTTATTTAAAAAATACAAAATCAGTAAAAATGTATTCTTTTATCCACGTCTTACTTTAATGTGTCTGATTTTTATAAAAATCTAAAAGAACTAGTTTTACTCTTAAATTTTTGGATACTTAGTTTCGTTCGGAGGTGTAACGTAGTAAGTATGTAATAAATAAATATTCCGGGGTTTTGTTTTTTAACAAACAAGTCTCAAGTCAAAAATAACTATAAATAACAAAATACGATATTTAAATCGATTATTACTTGTAAGTAAAACAAATAAAATTACCTAGGCCATGCATTTCTCTCATAAAAGGCCACCTTACTGTTCGATGTAAATTAATAAAGCTTAAATCGATCAAGAATTTGGGGCATAAAAATTAAAGTGTTTAATGTAAATTACCCGAGTACCGACGCGATATTACAGGCCGTAATATCGATGTAACCTGCAATTTGCACACTTTTCAATAATCGATTGGATATCGAACGATTTTGATACCGAGTTTTGGGAATAGCTTTCTGTCATATGCTTGAATGATTGATTTTTGATCAAACGATTCTGGAAACAAATTAAATAAAAACATTTTTACAAGTTTAATGGTGGTCGCAGACTTATCCGTGGCGAACTGTCAATTCAATAGAAGAATTTTTGCAGCATTTTCTGACGTCATCATGTGCGATCAGGTTTAACAAACTGCGTCACATTTTATTTATTTTGCGATAAGTTTAAAATTTTGTTTTTTAAATTGAAGGTAAAGCGTGAAAACACGATTTGTATCAAAAACCGTGTTATGCCCAAAAAGTTCAATAAAGCAATTTACTAAATGTAAAAATTATCTGTGATGTCCGCATTTTACGAAAATGAAGTAATTTTGCGCACTTCACATTTTACACCTCACCTTTTAAAAGATAAAAAAGTCGTGCGACGTAATAAAAACAAAACTTTTACAAAAAACTTTGGTTAACTTTACGCTTACCCATTCATAACAAAATATTATGAATAAATGCAAATTTAACCTTTAAACATCGCTCAGTTCAAATTTGGTTAAAAATTTCATTTAAAAAGTAGTAAAACAAAATTTACAATCTCAAAATTAAAATTTAAGAGGTGCGTCGCATGCACCTCCCATATTTTAATGACGCCGTAATGTGAATGCGTTTATTGAATTATTCATTAAATCGGTTCGTGTCACTTGCAGCCGACTTTTTTTCTTTAAAATCCAAATCACTTATGAATTTATGAGTTTAATCAGTTTTGATTGTATCTCGGATCTGTGGGCAAAAATTACATTACATACAGTGGCGGGGCAGACCATGAGATGAACTACTAGGTTAGCCAAATTTTTGTTTGTAGGAAAGATTTGTACAGTCTTTATTTCGCTTCGCTTTCATTGACCCTTAGTCACAAATCATCGAGAGCACTAATTATCCGAAACACGGACGGAACTACCTCATTGGTACCGTACAATCAACCACCATTAAAGGTAACCGTTTTTAAACGTTTGCAAAAACAACCGTACAGATATAATGAGATGGATCTTTGCTCTGGTTTAGCTTTTTGTGTTTAGGCGCGAGTGTAAATGTTTTTTCGTATGGTTTAAGGTTTAAATAAATACCAAAGAGTTACGTAAGCCTGACTAGACTAGACTTCCTGTATCGTGGGTATCAGATACGAGCATATTACAATAACTTCCCAGACTGCAATAAATATATCAATTATGTAAACATAGTTTTTTTTTATATACAACTACTTTTTTATTTACAGAAACTAAACTACTACATATTTACATATATTTACAAAATACAACAGGATTAGTCAAGCTATCCAAGGATTGTTAGAAACGATTTATAGATAGCTCAACTGATCCAGGTTACTGTCAGTTGGAAGCGTGCCCAAAACACTGGCGGCATTACCACGCTGGATGGCAATGCTGATCCTTTGAGCCAAAAATGTGCCAGCTCTCGGATCACGTGTCGCTTAGTTAGTTTATTTTGTAAATAAGACCTAGTAAACACCATTACATCAAAACCGTGCCATTAAAGTGGTTGAATTTTTACATTTTACTATGAATGCGATGGTTAGATTGATATGTTTATGTTGCTCCTTCACGCTGTTTCTTTTACATGTAGTTTATATAACAAAAATAATGTTGACCTTGCCTCTACCTCTCATAAAATCCATATGAAATGAAACAGTAACATTATTTATTATTATTTAAGTAAATTCAACAGGCTCAATTTATCATCAATTTATTCTTTAAAAACCTTGGTGGTTTTTTGCTTATCTAAGTTTATAATTTGTAAAATTTCATTCGATAAATAAAATTTAAAAATAATAATAAAATAGAAAACAGTAAGCTTTCAATAGAAATATGCGCATAAGAACCACAAAACTGTCACGTCACATGATAAATAACCACGTGAACAATTGGGTGAAAGTTTGCGTATGACCAACAAAAGTTCTGAATTCGCTCCATCAGGTCCTAAACGCAACTATTCTGAAATCATATCGTTAACGGACTCAACGCTTTCTTATTCTTTGTTGTTTGTTTCTACAGTCGTAGCAGAATAGCTATATCAATCTGTGGGTCCATTTATGCTTCAGCTTTCTGCTCTCCCATTAGGTAGGGTGAGCAAAACATGTTACCTATAACACTTATCATCTTAGAACTCATTTGTCTGAATTATACCTAGTAATTCTTAAAAATAAAGTCGTATGGGCCAACTTTGGTAACGAACCTTTTAGGTCACCTAATGGCTTTCTTCACTCTAATAGCTGGGACTGGCAAAGTTTAGCGTGCATTCCGAAACACGAAAGCGCTCAATTGCCAATGCCAATAGCAGTCACTAAACCATTGCAGAATCTCACAATTATTATTTTGCATGATCTATCAACAACCACTGAGTAAGCAATATACACAACGCTTTTTTTCTTGTCATAGTATTTCCTGCGAAAATTTGAAAGGCTACACTTCGTGCGCTTTTGTTATATAAACTGATCCAGCTTTCATCAACTAAGCTACCCCGTGGACAGAGCGTATGTCGATCATTATACAATTTTGAATGCGCATGATTGCGAGCTCCGTTATTCGTCTATTCTGATTGGCCCATTGTGCGCGTGCGCGGGAATTAAAAGTCGCGGTTCTGCGGTCAAACGATGTGTGAAAGTGATGCAGATGTTTAAATTATAGCTATTTAAACTTTTTTTTCTTGCAAACTCTTATGTACATTGTACAAAGATGTAATATAAAAGTTATTTTGTTATTAGATACTTTTTTATAATTATTTATTATTGGATTAGTTATTGACCTTCCTTGACGGATTCGACAAAGCAGCTTTTAGACGCATAATCTTTCGCGAGCGTGCGGGAAAGCCTGCACGCAATCGCGAGTGATAATTTTGATGCTACGCGTTCTTTCACGCGCGATTACTCGTTAGTTCTTATCAAAACGCTATCGTGCGGGAAAGCCTGTACGCGCAATCGCGCGTGATAATTTGTTTCAAGGTTGAAGCTATGTTCTATCACGCGCGATTGGCTGTATCCCTCGCGAAAGAATGTGCGTCTAAAGGTTGCAATTGATCTGCATTATAAATAAGTTATCTTAAATCTGTAACCACCATAGTAAAAAGGAACGTGTCACAATGCCTTCGAATAAGTGGTGAAAGAATTTTAAGTCCACCACAAAAAGACTGTGACGAAAGGCTGCCGGCAGAAGCTGGATGCGTCGAGCTGAGGACAGGACGCAATGGCGCGCACTAGGGGAGGCCTATGTCCAGCAGGGGACTGCCCTAGGCTGATGATGATGATGTTCATTTTAATTATTTCTAAATAACAAAATTTTAAAACAGAAAATTATAATCTTATCATAAATAAGTTTCCATTATACCTAATTAGGTGGAACTAATAGCATCCTAATTATCTTGAATATCCGGAGATCGTTACACGATATCTACGGATCGTGTTACAGATTTGCAAGTAGCTGAGATGATATCATTGATGATTTGTCATGATGTTTGTAAAATGATATTTTAAATACAGTCTCTATTTTGTATTTTCAAAAATGTTTAGTTTTATTTTTCTTACGGTATCTTTTGAGATGTGCTAGTTGAGTGAGGGCTTTAACTTTTGATCGGACGGTCGGTGGTTCAAATCCTGGTTAGTAAGTTTTTCATATCGGTAAAAATGAAAATTTCAGCGCATACATATTTTTAAACCAAAAACGAGAGCGAGCACTTTGGTGGTCTAAAGAAGCCTTACAATCCTATGATTGTGGGTTCGAATCCAGTTGTGCACCAATGAGTTTTCAGTCTAGTTTATGTGTCATACAATTACTCTCCAACGGTGAAAGAAAACATTGGTAAGGAACCTATCCTAAAAAGTTTGAAATTGTGTCAAATGCACGAAAAACTCATTGAGGTGCACAAAAATCCTTTCACCGCACTAGCCACACGACAAGGAGAAGAAACAAATCCAAAAATCTGGTAAACCACATTTTTATGGTTATTTTGGTAATATCTGCGCAATTCCTTCGAATTGTACCTACGGCTACGTGAGTGGTCCGGGTCAGAGGTTAGGTCACATTTGAATAAATCTTCAATATTTCCTCTCAATATAGCGTCTCAGTGTGGCAAGATGTGGATCAATTATTTTTTATTGACTAAAATTAGTTATTTACAAAGTTTACACTAATACACTTTCACCTTGTTGGCGTAGCAAATGGACTAAGATACAAAAGATTTCAGTTCGATTCTCGTCGTGGCTTGGATGGTCTGCAGATATTGTATCCGGGAAAAGTTGTTTTTTTAAAACGTACATAGGTTTAATAGTATGAGTTTGAGTATAACACTGAATTAAGAGCCGTGTTGGTCGAATGGGTTTGTGCCTCGAATTTCAATCCGAAGGTCGTGGGTTCCAATCCCGGCCGTGCATCAATGGATTTTTCCTTTCGTAAAATTTATTTGCGCTTTAACACGAGCTTTTAACGGTGAAGGAAAACATCGTGAGGAAACCCGCAGCTTAGTCAGCTCCACACGTATTGACGTCGTCTCTCCTGTGGGCGGCTGATTAAGCTGAGAGGATTGTTTAGGTGCTGGGCAAGCCTAATCCATCTCAAACAATGTCCCAGGCACTACAGCTTCCCGTTAAGTGTAGGCATAGGTTGCCTCCTGACTCTGTATTAATCATCTAATATAGATGTAAAGGCCAAGTTTATATTCACGGCACATAATATTTTTCTACGTTTATTCTCAAGACACTGTGTACTCATAGAAGTTTAGATAAAGTATATATATAATCTATAGATTTGGAACCAAACAGGTCCAGAAAATCAATAAAATCTTAAACCTTTAAACATTACAGCAATAATCTGACTAAACATTCACAATTTATTAATAACTACCAATTTAAAAATAATATCGGGACTAATCTACTTTAAAATATTAACTAAAATTATATATTTGTCATTAAAATCATAATAATCACGAAACCGTTTCAAAATGATAGAAATATGCAAATTTATGAAACTTGTTACACTAAGGTTTGCAAAAAAAGGTGAATTAGTTGAGCTAATTTATATTTGTATCAGATAATTTAATATTTATTGATATAATTAACATATCAAAATAGTGTCAATGCTACAATGGACGAAAATACTGGTTCTGTTTTGGACTGATGACAGCATCAATAAATACACACACGAGTCATATAACTTTTTTTACACAGCGGGGGTTTTATACAAACAATAAATTAAATAAGACAAATAATAAATAACAATTAATTATGATAGTTTATTGGTAAATTTAATAAAAATTATGTAACTAATATTCTGATTTTTTATTTATTATTGTTAACCAAGTGGAAAAGTGCTTGCAGCCAATCAGATCAAAGTTCTGCGGTTGGCGGCGCGTGAAAATGCGCACGCGCACCGTATCGAGTTACTTAGGGAATTATGATGTTTGTTGTCAGATGATTAGATGCGTTGGTTGGTTTGACAGTTGTTGTCAAATTATTATGATAGCCTATTGTAAGAATATTAATCTTATATAGGTACTCGTAGAAGTAAGCTGATAGTACTACGGGATTCATACTTATGACTCGTTCAACACTACCCGCCTACTTGTTCTGAGAAGTAACAAACAGATATTTATTTACTTACGACACGGATCTTCTACATACTTTTCTTTACCAGTACCTACTAGTAAAGTACCAGTACCTACTAAGATAGTAAAGATAATTAAAAAAAATTAACATTCATGTATGCAAAAATTTGAGACCTACTTGTCTCTGAGAGTAACTTGTCTCAAATTTTTGTTTCAAATTTGTTTTGTTCCTTTACAAATTTTTGTTACAACTTCTTTCCACTAGTTCTTTCAAACCAACATCGAGAGTTTCTTCATTAACTAAATCGTGCCTAAATCGAGCATAAATCGAGCTTAAATCTAAGCAAATAAAACGCCTTGATATTTCTCACAAAAAGAGAAGCTAGGACGTGATATGTGGTGCTCTAAAACAATTGAATGTCAGCTGGTACCTCGTAAATAAAGTGAACACCCTTTACGTGCGATTCAGGTCTATTGCCGTAATTTTAAGGTTATGCTAATTATAGCAAAACTAAGGTTAAATAAAGGATTTATCAGACGGTTTTAGTAATGGTAAAGCTACTTTATTGTCACAAATTCTACTTGGAGTCAAGCTAGTAGGTAAGTGTTTGTAGAAAAAAAGTACGTGAGCGTCGTGAAACACTCGGTTGGAACGAAGCAAAGAGTACTTGTCTATACTGGGAATATAATAAATTAATCGTCAATTAGGTATCCTAGAAACGCTCTTCCGTACTAACAATGTAACAATCTATGGACTGTGACGCGGCTGCGCATTTTGCACTGTGACGATTTGTTTACATGTGTCGTGACGGTAAAATGGAACAAAATTATTTTTCCAGCCTCAGTCTTTTTTTCTTTCGTTTCAAAAATACAATAAGTAATCCGTTTTCCAGTCTTGGTCCCACATAAATAAGTACCAACAATAAACTGTTCCCAACTACACGTCAACTACACGTTCCAATTTTAAACCTCAATAAAACTGTCCAGAATCAAAATCGAACGACAAATTATAGATAAAAAGCATTAGTTCACGCGGGTGGTCCATAGAACGACTGCTTACTTGTGCCTCGTTTACATATTCTACTCGACTAACGCATAAATTGTCATTACAGTAATCATTCGATCGATAAACGCGCTCAGTTCAATCGATTTGAATCCTCGCGTTCGGAAACTAAACTTTTTCTTTGTCAAAGTGACCGTCACCGATACCTATTTATGGACTAGTTTATAAGAGTTTATCGGTTTACAGCCGTAACTTACGTTTATACGAGCCCGGGAAGGTCTTGGGTACCCAATGAACATACATAGTCGATTACGGAACCATTTTTGACGACTATTTTTCCTGAGTGTCCAACGCCTTTTATCTTTAATAGAATGAGCATTTTTATTTAGAAAACCAGATGATTTCAGCTTCGAAGCTCTAAAATCTTTAATCATAATCGCCGTTATTTAGATTGTGGAAGATAAAAAGCTTATCGTTAAAATACCTATTTGAATATCGACTTTTTTATGAATAGGTCATCGACTGTCATCAAACTCATCAATCGTAAAAATATAATCTGGTGTCGAGTTTTAACGATCATTAAATTATACTTTTTGACGTTTGTCCCTTCACTTTATGGCGCCTAGAGACGTTCTCATCAACATACCACTTGGTGATGTAATGACCAATAACAATCTAGACTATAAATTCCGATCGAAGACCATTGGGCCCAAAGGCAAGGCTTTTCACACGATGCCAGTAATATTAAATTGATCTCTACACTTAAGCTTTGCGATTATATTCGAAACCATTTCAGTTCCTATTATTAAAATATGCATTGGCATCTACAATCAATATTGACCTTAGAACAAGATCATTTTAAAATCACATTTATTTATATTATTTAACCTTTACCGTTCTTACCGTAAGTAGACACTAGATTTGCTATCCTCGTGTAATATCCACCAGATTTAAATTGCATCTAGGCATTAAAACAAACGACTGAACGCAAAATATAATATCATTGATAAGTCAGTACTAAAATCTTTGCAAATAGTACGTATCAGATTACGGAGATCAATAAAAATCTAAAGTACATCAAGTAAAGTACATTGACCCATTAATCTACAAACAGCTTACATAATACTATCGTGTTGGGAATAACAAGCAAAGAGTTACTTATTTGTAACGCGTGCTGTGCAGTCATCGTCGCCTTTAATTATCGTCACTAGACCTCTACTCGAATATAAACCTTACAGTTTAATCTATTAAGCTCAATTTTCTCTACATCGAATCACATCTAGCAGCCACAATATTATAAACTTTATTGTTATTGTGATTAGGTTTAGTTTTATCTAGCTAGCTTGCGGTTATATCGTTTTTAGAAGCGTATGTTTTCCATTTAAATGGTGGCGTTTACTTAGATTTGCCTGTTGAATCATCAATGTAGTTCGTAAAGAGTATTATGTGTCTGGATGATGTAGGCTGTACTAGTAAAGGGTAATGCTTAGAGTTGACTTGTTTTAGTAAACAAATTACGATCAAATTTGAATTTGAATATAGAATCCTAGTCGAATGAGGTCCGTGTGGTTTTACAAATGAGGTTTTTTTCGTTGTATCGACTTGTTGTATATTTAACTTGAAGCATCGTAGAGTAGATAGATAGATAGAAGATAGAAAATACTTTATTGCACACCACATAAAAAAGTAAAACAAAAACATACAAAAAACTAAACTATGATATACAATCGGCGGTCTTATCGCTAAAAAGCGATCTCTACCAGACAACCTGTGGATGGATAAATGGACATCGAAAAATATATAGGGGCATGACCAAAGAAAGCATTGGTTTTGAAATAATATAATATACCTACTTAATTGTATACTTACATCTAATAATAAACTTACTTAAACTTACATACTAATAAATACATATTTATATAGTATACTTATAAGTACTTAGAGTCAATAAAGAACTATATATTTAAGTATACCTTTTATGTGTACTGTGATAATAATGTGCCATTTTTTTATAAACATTCTCGGAGTAAACTAGAGATACATTTTGAAAACTTGGAATATAATAATTGTAAAAGTAGTTCAATATTTTTTTAAATAAGTATATATATATATATATATATAAATATAAATTTTTGTACATAACTGTACTTTTTGTATTTCAAATACCTATCTATGTAGTAAAAATAAAACACTGTTTTGACTATGCAAATTTGAAAGAAATCATATTCACAATATTTTTTCATAAATATTTTTTTTGCGGTCCTTATTCTACTAAAACACTGGACTCGTGTAAATAATCGCCCTTGTAAATGCCAGATTGACATTGATCCATTCTCTTGGAAAATTCCATTCATTGGTATCTCGGGCACATCCCCAATCGATTCGGAATCGATTGCCCAACACGATTATAAAGCAGAGCACACAGGCTATTGTTTTACTCGATTGCGTTTGACCTATTTACTCGGGTTTATTTCTTTTGTTTAGTACTGGTTTTATGACGATTACTTCAAGATAAGTCAGTATGCATTATGTATGTTTTGTAATCACAATTTCTAGCTTAATTATTTTACAAATACGATTTGTAAATGTTGATGTAAGTACTTTTAGCACTATTAACATTAATAATGGGATGTTTTCACCACGATTCAATGTTTATAAAAGTGTTGATAAGTATAAAAAATTATATTTAGAACGCGCGGTCTAATTAAAATTTGTTGTCGCCATTTTGTTTTTACAATATTGACACTGGATTTTATAATTTTACTAGCTGACCCGCGCGACTTCTTCTGCGCATGATTCATTTTTTCCGCGCAATTTGTAAAAATTTTTCTGTCATAAGAACCTTCTCCTGACAATAACAAACACAACAAAAAAAAGTAGTCGGTCCAGCCATTCACGCGTGATGGCGTGACCAAGGCAAATACGGATTCATTTTTATATAAAGAGATTGTCACTCGGTTAGCTTACTTGAGAACAATATATTCATGGTGAAAAATTATAATAAGTTTTAAATTTAAATATTGGATATTTACACGACCAACTTCAAAGTGGTTATAAAAATGCTCGTTTCAATGCATTCATCTGCGTCATTCCCAATATTTGCTTACTTCGCAAAGTACAATGAAGTCCGGTTCAACAGTTATTCGGTGAATTAACACTTATGCTTTTCAATGTATATTGAGTACGAAAACCTTTGAAAAGGTACCGATACATTAGAGTGTTTATTTGTTATAGAATATACGTAATTTTTCAATGTTTGCTTAGCTCAAAAAAAATGAGAATTGACATTAAAAAAAGTATCAAATAAAATATATTTTTTATAATTTGAAAACCAGACGCATTCTAGATGCTGTAAAATGTAAAATAGTATGTATTGTCATCAAATCACGAAGGTTTAAGGGTGGTCGCACAGTCCAGCCGAGCCGAACGCGCCGAACTGTCAATTCAATAGAAGAAATGCTGAGACGTCAGAAGCCAGCCGCATTTTCTGACGTCATCCGCATTTTTTGTATACAGGGTGTAAAAAGACGTCTACCGAAGCCGAAAGGGGTAGGTACAGCATCCAAACACACAATCAAATCCAAAAGGATTTTCCGAAAAAATCATTATATCCGGAGAAAACAGCGTTTGAAGATTAGTGTTTGCGTATGTACTGGGCGCGTTGTTTTACGTAGATTGCTGGATTTTGAGTTTTAATTGTTTTTTTCTTTTATAAATGAAATTATTAGGTAGGTATGGTCTTATTATGTTGTCCTAGTAGTAAATAACCGAAAATAACATAAAATGACATAGCCAAGGAAAAAAAAAAAAACGTTTTTTTTTCGCTAAATATGTTTAAAATCATGGTCTGATTGCAACCCCTCAGTTTTCGGTAGTGGTCTTTTTACACCCTGTATAAATGACTGCGGCGCGAACGAATGAGTGTGCGATCAGGTTTAAAAGCTTACATCATTTTTACATTATGCACAGAGCAGTTGAATACCTAAATGTAAATATAAGGTATATTTTCATTCTTTTAAAACATTGCTAACACTTGCTACATGATAATGCCGTAACCAAACTGTCGCTTTCAAGTGAAAAATTATCACTTAAAAACACTTAACACTTTTTGAGGGTCGGATAGCTTTTCACTTTCTATAACACTGTTTATTTATATTCAATTTATAAAGAAGAAATCTATAGATATTATGACTTGTATAATTATTGATTTCTTTTTATATTCCCAAAGAAATTCGACTTGAGAGTTGGCCACTTTTTTTGTGTTTCTTTTTTGCGTTCCCTGTACTTTGTGAAACTTTGTTTCACATGCATCCAAAGAAAGTTTGAAAGAACAGGAGCAGAATCACCAACCTTTTCTTCTTCTTCTTAAGAAAAAAGGAGACCTTTTAAGAAGAATTTAAGTTATCTAACTGGTCCTACTAAATAATAAAAGCAGTTTGATATTTGTAGACTTAAAATAAATAAAAGTGCATTAATGGAACTTTAGTAACAACTCTCTCTGTACTTAATTAGGTTATAATAGATAGCTCTATATAAATACATCCTATTTATCAATCAAATTACCAACAGCCAGCACCTAACATTAAACAATTTACAAAATAAACACTTTTCTATTCACCCTAGATCTTACTGTCAGAGAATTTTGAATCTTGTACTGTTACAATAAAGATGAGAATCGGTTTTTAAAGGCAAGATAGCAACGGCGCTTACAAATTGCTGCGTTTGCGCACGCGTTCTTCAAGGGTTGTCATTTTAGTAAATTTTATTATTTCCAAGTGAAAATGTAAGACTCAAGAAGAAATAATCTAACTGATCATAATATATAAAAATATAAATCCGAAAGATTGTAAGTATGCATGAATGTTTCTAACCTCTATACACTGAAAAGAATGGACCTTAACACATAGGAAAAAGTAGTATTATTTAACTAGACTACTTTTTCCTGCGATAAAATTTAAAATAGTTTAATTAAGCAATGTAACTAAGTTATTCAATTTGTATTGTAGTAACTTATTATCGTTGTATAAAAAAATAAAATTAAAACAATATAAATCTGTGACATAACATACATATGGAATCAGCTGTCGCCAGCGGTATGACCTGCAGCCCTATTGCCTAACTCAACTGGGATTGGACATCGGCTTAATTTTGACATTTGAAACCTACCCTGGAACTCAATTGTCATTTTCGTATTGTGTGATTGGTTGAGCTCTATTAGGATGACCACTGGGAATGGATTTCAAGTTAGATAATAAGGCTGCTGACTGATATTTAAGTACCACCTTCAAGAAAGGAAATTCCTACCCCAAAAGCCAGCAACTCATCTGCAACGTTTCCTGATGCTGCAGTTGTTTGAGGGCGGTGGATTACCACCACCAGTGGCAAGATAAGTGGCTTATGGTAGGTTAATACCTACCATCGACATTGACGACCTCTGTAGCGCAGTTGGCGAAGGTCCGCCTGCGACGCAGAAGGTTGCGGGTTCGATCCCCGCCGCGGGACAAATGTTTGTATGACCTACAGATATTTGTCTCGGGTCTGGGTGTTTCTATGTATAATATGTATGTATTAACAACAAAAAGTATATATGTAGTACCTATATCAGTTATCTGGTTCCAATAGTACAAGCTTTGCTTAGTTTGGGGCTAGATGATGCTGTGTGAAAATGTCCAGCATTATTTATTTATCAGGTGTGCCTCTTGTTATTTTTTGCCTCTTCCATAAAAATTATAATCTTTGACAACCCTAGCAGCACAGTGAAGGATATATTGCTACCCATTTCGTTTTAAGTTCGCCGACATCACACATTCACTGGTCGACAAGTGGCATTGTATTTTAATTTCCGGCGTGTGTTGAATTGACAAAAGCTCCATAGTTTAATTATAAAATCGACTTTAGTACCTAGGACATAAAGCTCATGTTTTTTAACGTATTTGTATAGAGAATATAATTTGAGACTCTATTAATACTAAGTAGGGATGATTTTAGCTTGCAGGACTATTGACAGTTTGCACAAATTGTTTATGAAATTCGTTGTTGCTTTTATTTTGTTATTTATAAAATAGGAATTGGTAAAAGATATAATTATTTTTTTCTTGATGTTTTAGAGTATAATTGAGAATAACAAAGCGTACCAGTTATATAATACTTAAAATATTGCAACCGATTCATAGGAAAAATGAAAAAAAAAACACAGATATCGGAAGTTTTTGAAGAATTCAAATTGTATTATTTAATGGGGCTCTTACTTTGGTCAACTACTACTATGTCGCTAAGAAATACAAAAGCTACTTGTCACTTCGCGTAAACTTTTATTCAACTACAATGTAAGCAAAAATTCCAATATTTCTTGTAAAATATTACCAGCTTGCTAAATGGTCACTTCATGCCACAGCCATACTGACTGTCGCTGGTTAAATCTCGAAAATTGCACCCATAAGACAATGAGCTGCCTGATCAATGGCAAGTTTTAAAACGATTTGTTGCATTTTTATGGGAATACAGCGCTGTGTAATAACACTAGCGGACACCAAACCATTCTATAGCCAGTGGCGTAGCTAGGTAGCCAAGGGCCCCGGTGCAAAATAAACCGGGGCCCTAACTGAATGGTTTAGGTTTTATCAAGTCAAAATATGCAGGCTGTTGCAAAATGTAAATATATTTATTTTTTGTAAAAACTTAAGATTTGATTCGTCATTTTCTGGGTAACTATTTCAAAAATCTAATAATGCAATTGTCAAAATAATCGTACCTATAGTTTCTTAAGAACAAAACAGTGCAAAACAGTGCACCGGGGCCCCTTGAGCTTGGGGGCCCCGGTGCACTGCACCGCCTAGCCATTCGGTAGCTACACCACTGTCTATGGCCGTGCAGAACGTCGCTTATCTTGTCTATCCCATATAATTAAGTTACTTGATGGCTCTGTGTCTAGTCTGTGTACTGAACTAGGGTTCCGTAATCCCCCAATTTTAAAGACATTTTTGAGTCTTCACTTCCCGCGTTGAAAACATACATAATTAGCAGATTATACACACAATCTTTCGCGAGTGATTGAGTGTACAGGATTGCGCGCGGGAAACCCTGCACGCAATCGCGAGTGATAATTTTGATGCTTCTTTCACGCGCGATTACTCGTTAGTTCTTGTCAAAACGCTATCGTGCGGGAAAGCCTGTACGCGCAATCGCGAGTGATCATTTTTTTGAAGCTTGAAACTACGCGTTCTATCACGCGCGATTGGCTGTATCCCTCGCGATAGATTGTGCGTATAAAGGCTGCTATTATCTATATTTTCAATATCTCTGTGCTGAAGCAAATGATTGAATAAGCTATAGTTTCTAAGCTGTACAGTCGTAAACAGCATGTGAACATCCGAGTAAAAAGTAGGTAGTAGTAAAAAGCAACATCTGTACAGTCGAGTACAAAAAGCTAAGCTATCAGATTTAACATTTCACGATGGGTCGTGTCGTCTTGCGATGTTCGAATGTACAGAACTATATGAAAAATAACTAAGTACATTTACTTATAACTGTTTGGATTGAGATATCTACCGATAGTTTGAAACGATCTTAAGATGGCTCTAGTTTTTCTTGGATCTTGGATTGAGCTTATTTAAAGGTTCTTTGTAACGATCTTAATGTCGTTTTTGTGCAATAAAAGTATAAGTTTAAAAATAGTACATTCATTTTGTGTGAAAAAAAAACTTATGAATGTGCCTCTTATTACTCTCCTAAATAAGTATCTCTGGCCCTTACTAATAAACGTGGTATAAAGTTATTCCTGAGTGTAAACTGTCAAAATGTATGGTTACTTTTAGTTTATTCCGAGGAATAACTTTACACCACGTTTATTAGTAAGGCCCTTAATCTTTTTAAAACTAATAATTTCTTATTAAGTAAATATAAAATCACTAATAATTATGCATTTTGTACTTCCCATATATTCTTAAATGTATGAATCATTTATTAGCATTGCTTGAACTGTACAATAAATTAAAAAATCTGTACCAAGATTCTATTAAAACGTCGACAAACACCCATAGGAAATTCTATGTAGTAATACTTCATAATATATATTTTTTGCTACGATCCTGACACACAACTTTTGCCTCATTCACTCTCATTACATTCTTCATACATGCTCGCCTGTTTAGGGTACTTTTGACCTGGCCCTTCTCCAAAGTGTCGCCAATTTGATCTAAGAAGTGAAGATCCGTGGTCTCTACCTTCCCCTTCGGAAAGGAGGTGTTATTTTTATGTGTGTATAATCACCACAATTTATTTTATAATATCGATTGGAATTTTAACACATCATTGATCCCGTTGGAGCCCTAGTCGTGAGCCTGTTAATATTATTTACTTCGCAAAAGTGTTAAAATTCCAATGGATATTATTAAATAAATTGTGGTGATTATTATACATTATATTAAGTGGTTGTAAAAGTTTTATAACTTATTTCACAAGATTTAGATATAAAAAGATTATCCATGTTTTTATGTTTAACATGGATTTAAGTTTTGTTGCAATAAAAATATAAATTATATTTACAAATTCTAGTAATATAACATTACCGTTAGTATTAAAATCAGTCGATGGTGAGCTTGCAACTCTTTATGTATACGTAGAGTACTTTGTAGATAGTTACTCTAAAGAGATATATCCTTCTAAAAAGTAAGTAGTAGTTCATATAACTTTGTGTTCAACTCTGGTGACGGAGTTTTTTTTTCTTACTTGTATATCTCTTATTATATTATACTGGGTGTAAAAAGACTGCTACCGAAAACTGAGGGGTTGCAATCAGACCATGATTCTAAACATATTTAGTGACGCAATTTTTTTTTTACTTAGCTCCGTCATTTTATTTTATTTTCTAGTTATTTACTACTAGTACAACATAATAAGAACATACCTACCTAATAATTTCATTTATAAAAGAAAACAAAAATTAAAACTCAAAATCCAGCAATCTACGGATAAAAACGCGCCCGGTACATACGCTCGACCAGCTGTGCGAGGTCGGTTTTCTCTGGATATAATGATTTTTTCGGAAAATCCTTTTGGATTTAGTTGTTGTTGTTGTGTGTTGGGATGCTGTACCTTCCCCTTTCGGCTTCGGTAGACGCCTTTTTACACCCTGTATATCTATATTCTGGAAAATAAAATTCTGATTCTGATTCTTTCTCCATACAGAAGATTTTTTGGTACAAAAATGTTTGCTCAAGTGTCATTACCCAGGGAAGAAACAGTCCATTACTTTTGTAAGGAGAAAGAGCTGGGTATCCTTTCCTCTTAAGGCCTCCGTCATGGCTTAATGGCTTATTATGAATTTTATTTAGTTTGAGATTTTCTGTGATAATACATTTTTCGTTTCGTATATACTTCAATGTCGGCTCCTAGCTTATACTTTCTTTGCTCGTAGATTATTAGAATATAAATTATACAATTAGTTGAAGGTCGTTAAAACAGTAAGGGGATAGTTTAGTACCAAATTACTATCGATTTTAAACCAATGTAGATCGAGAGCTAGCTGTGAATTATTCGATATTACAATGTGATGATAAAATACAGTAAAAATCTTCTTTTAATACGTTAGGGCTTGCTTTTGACTACACTCTAGATCCATCTCCAATGCTTACAAAGAGGAGATAACTTTTTATTATTAGAGTGGTTATTTTCTTATTAAAAAGAATATTCAAGTGCAGGTTGTGCACTTCAGCGTGATTGTGTATTTTCTATGTGTTGATCTTGCATGATGTGAGAAAAAAACCTTGTACTCCTGACTATACGATTTCGATCCAAATCAGGTTCCCTTTGAAGCACCGCACCGGCTTTTACCTAATTATAAATAAAAATTCATTATTTTATAAACTTGATTAATATGGAAATATGGCTTAATTGATGCACTAATAATTGAAAATTATTTTTTGATTGAGCAATTAGATGTATGATGTATGAGTTGTTGATACTGTTTTGTATGAGACATAAATGTAGGTTTTTTATTGAATATCAAAGTACCTCTTAATGATTTTACTGCATCTTTGAATTAATAACCGCTATTGAATTTCAATTTGGCCCGATATATTTACATAAAATTCGTTGTAGGTAAGAGAAAGTATTTGTTGTTGTAATTACAATTAGTTGTAAACGAATTAAAAAAAAACAGCACGTAAAAGCGCGTTGATATCTTTTGTACGAAAAAAACTGTCATGTAAGCTTTTGTTATATACAGGTGGTTGTCATTGTAATTGTGTATGCAATTTCAATTAGTTTATTTCATAAGAGAGCTGGCATATTTTTTGCTCAAAGGATCAGCATTGCCATCCAGGGTGGTAATGCCGCCAGTTTTTTGGGCACGCTTCCGACTGACAGTGACCTGGATCAGTTGAGCTATCTATAGATCGTTTCTAACGATTCTTAGATAGCTTGACTAATCCTGTTGTATTTTGTAAATATATGTAAATATGTACCTAGTAGCTTAGTTTCTGTAAATAAATTTTTCATAAGTAATTTTATATTAAGTATATTATTCTTTTTCTAAAAGGATACCTGATTCCATTTTAGTTGTGAACTAAAAGTTTTTGTATGACTGAAAAGTAATTCTATTTTTGGTATCAAGAACATTTTGATAGAGCTCCAATTTTTGCACATAAATAGCAATCAACAATACCTATTAGAATTAATAAAATTGGTTATGATTGACTGCCCGTTATTCGATATTAGAATAATATAAACTCATATTATAAAATATTATTTTTTGTGTTAAAAACTGCAATTATCACTGATTAGGCACAATTACTAACAAATTATATTATAATTTTACGATTTGCCGCACCCTCTTTCTTTAATAATTTTAATGAATTCATTATAATATTTTTAAGAGTCAGATATAGTCAGATTTTTTATGATTATGAAAATTTCAATAAACAAATTCAGAAACAAACAGTTTATTAGTATAAAGACTCCTAGTAAATTTAGTTTTTTTTACAGAAATAGCTGAGTATAGTAGGGTGTTAGTTTTAATTCATTATATTATTAATTTATTTAATTCATTGCATAAAATACCAGAAATACATTTTTTATAAAAAAACAAGCTGCGCTCCCGCGGTGTGACCCGAAGTAGCCTATGTCCTTCCCTGGGATACAACCTTTAACTATGCCAAATTTCAGCTTAATCTGTTCAGCGGTTTGGGCGTGAAAGCGTAACAAACAGACAGACACACAGACAGACAGAGTAACTTTAACATTTATAATATTAGTATGGAATAAAAACCCACCTACCTATGACTTTTAATTTTAATTTCAATGATGTACCTAGCTTCTGTATTATTTATTGACTTGCCAAAGTTATGTTATGTAACATAATGGTGGAATAAATAAATATCTAAAAACATTTTTTGTGTCAAGTAAATAACTACGTATGACAGCTTACACTTTTAAAATTAGGCACTGACAAACTGGCTACGATGATGGAATATATAATGATATCTATAACTATTAAAAAAAAACTTCAAATCCTTTGATTCATACATCGTAAAGATTTCAAATTAGTAAGTATATCACCTATATCGTATAATGTCGGTATTAAAGCAACTTTAACACCAATCAATCGTATAATACCGGTATTAACATACAAATTATTAATAACGAATTAACGAACAGTTGTCCGAAATGTGACTGTGACGAATCTATGATTAACACGACATTTGATGAGTATTTTGTAAGCGGATTAGAGGAATAAATACCTACCTATGACTTAAGTAATTATTAGAAATGGCAAATCTGGCGCAGAACAACTACCGTTATAACTTGTAATAAACGGAACCAGGATCACTTCTGTATTTTCAAAGTTACTTAGTATTAAGTAGTTTAAATAATATTTTAGTTTTTTTTTAACAGCATCTTCATTAAAAAAGATAAAAAAATACTTTTGCTAAATTGATTGAATTTAATAAAGAAAATCTTTTAAAACTTACAAATTTTAGAGAATATAATCTCACAATCAAAATTTATAGGTTACGACCTCGCTGTAAAAACAATCTAAAAAAGACTAAATAGAGATACATCTTTTTATAGAGAATTCGTTCATACCATGGAAGATCTATAGTAATTTACATCTCTGACTGAGCTGATTTCAAATATTGACACATTTCAATTTGCATTTTCCGCGAATTTTAGAAAATGATGATTGGTTTCAAATGGCTGGTATGGTTCGATTTCCGTTTGTCATAAAAATAATTGGCCACAATGTGATACACAAAAATAACAAGAAATACAATTTTGAAAGTGATTTTACAACCTATTAGTGGAAATAGCATCACTATTTTATCTTCAAGGCAAAGAAGCACTCGTGGTCGTGCTTGCTCAGTCGTTCTTGATCTTGATAGATCGTCGAAATTAAGCAACGTTCGAAACGGTCTGTAAGTGGATGGGTGACCGCTAGTGGCATTTTGATCTGAGCGCTTCCGTGCTTCGGAGGGCACGTTAAGTTGGTTCCGGCTGTCGGCATGACGGAGGCCTTAAGGCGGCCTAAAAACTTCGTCACCAGAGCCACTGACTCATACGAACTTACTTAAGTCAGGTTCAGCTCTTTTTACATTCCAGATCCTTTGAAGATGTCAAAAACGTATTGACGACCTCTGTGGCGCAGGCGAAGGCCCGCCTCCGACGCAACAGGTTGCGGGTTCGATCCCCGCCGCGGGACCTATGTTTGTATGATCTACAGATATTTGTCTCAGGTCTGGTTGTTTCTACTATAATATGTATGTATTTACAAACAAAAAGATGTAGTAAGTATATCAGTCATGTAGTACCCAAAAAATTATTGATGCTTATTGTAACTCGTAACGATAAATCGTCGATAAACGCAAGATAAAAAAAATCGGCCTTGAGGAGCCTCTTTGAGGCGCACTTATAATCTTTTCACCACACTGGTTCGCAAGAACTAGTGACACGAAAAGAAGAAGAAGATAAGGCCTATTTAAAGTCCTTTTAAGGTCCTACTAGACCAACTTGGCTCTTAGCATTTTGATACTGTTTACTATTAATTATACAGTGCTTAGCTTAAGCCGAGTGAAACCAAACATAAATGAAATGGAGTTTTGCTAATACGCATTCTCTGAGTAAACATAACGGGTCCTTTAGTGGTTTAGGGCTATACTTACAACGCGCTTCAGCAATATAACTAAAGATAAAAGTTTTATTTGACACAAAATTCATCATCATCATCATCATCATCACCAGCCTATGGCAGTCTTGCTGGACATAGGCCTCCCCTAGTGCGCGCCATTACGCCCTGTCCTCAGCTCGACGCATCCAGTTTCTGCCGGCAGCCTTTCGCAGATCGTCACTCCACCTGGCCGGAGGGCGTCCTACACTACGTTTGCCGAGTCGCGGCACAAAATTACACAGACACAAAATAACCAGAAGGAAGTAGGTACAAAACAAATGAAACAGAACTAAATTAAACAAACGGTCCAAAAAACAAATAAACAAGTAAAGTGGTGCAGAATAAAAAAAAAAAGGTTTATTTAAAATCTTATTGCAAATTTTAATAGCTGGTTTTACTTGTCACATTCTAGTAAAATATTTTGAGTACGTATTTTTCGATTTATTCATCCACATGTTGTCTGGTAGAGATCGCTTTTTAGCGATAAGACCTTAAGATTCAGACTTATCTAACACCAACTGTTTAACAGTTAATAACAAAAATGTATTAACTATCAAGACATGTATCATGGTAATAACAATATTATTGCCATCGTATGCAACGACAGCAATACTCATACCATCCACATCATGTGGATGGTTGGCAGTCCACAACTGTGCGGTTTTCACGCCAATTCCTGCCTCTCACAACAGACTTATGGAATCAGCTGTCGCCAGCGGTATTTCCAGACCGATACGACTTAGGCACCTTTAAGAAAAGAGCCTATTCCTACCTCAAAGGCCGGCAACGCATCTGCAGTGCTTCTTGATGCTGCAGTTGTCTGTGGGCCGTGGTAATCACTTACCATCAGGTGTGCCACTGGCTCGTTTGCCCCCTCTTCCATAAAAAAAAAACTATTTTGTGATCACGCAAAGTTTAAATAATGACAAGTGCCTACTTTAAATAGTGCTGAGGCGTGCGCTAATAGTGTTACCATGGTGTAAACATGTAAGTTTGATTCAGTGTTTGTAATACTAATGACAGCTTCAACCATGGCTCGTTTCTATTAGAGGGTTGTCTAAGTAGTTACTTTTGAGAGAGTGGCGGTATCTTATATGACGACCTCTGTGGCGCAGCGGGCGGAGGACCGCCTGCGATGCTAAAGGTTGCGGGTTCTATCCCCGTCGCGGGACAAATATTTGTATGATCTACAAATATTTGTTTCGGGTCTGGGTGTTTTCTATGTATGTATTTACAAACAAAAAGTATATACGTAGTATAACGTAATTGGCAAGTCAAAGCACCTGGTGGTCCAGTTGTAGTGGCCCCGCCTTCCGATCGTTAGGTCGTGGGTTCAATCCCGGTCGTGCACCAATGACTTTTTCTGCCGAAAAACTTATGTGCACTATGCCATACTCTCAAACGGTGAAGGAAAATATCGTAAGGAAACCGGCATGTCGTAGAACCTATAAAGTTCGAAAACATATTGTGTCAAGTGCATGAAAGGAGCACTTAAAATCCTTTCACCACACTGGTTCGAAAGAACTGATGACACGATAAGAGAAGGCAAGTCAAATAAGATTAACACGCGAATCACTCACGTAGCTAGTTCAGGAGTATTTTAAGCGCTCGTGGTCGTGATTGCTCAGTCGTTCTTCATAGATCGTCTGTAAGTGGATGGGTGACCGCCAGTGGCATTTTCATCTGAGCGCTTCCGTGCTTCGGAGGGCACGTTAAATTGTCGATCCCGGCTATTTAAGTCGTTAAGCCATGACGGAGGCCTTAAGGCGGCCTAAAAACTTTAGTTGGCTACTGACTCATACGAACTTAGTAGATGGTGCGATGGTACTTGTCCGTATGGAATGCTTTACGGACGTAGGAACTAGATAGATAGATAATTATTGATTGCATACCACACGTAAAAGACATACAAGAGAAAAAAAACACTTATAGGTAGACAACTGGCGGCCTTATCGCTGAAAGAGATCTCTTCCAGGCATCCATTAAATACTAAGGCGGCCTAAAAGCGCCTTCACCAGAAGCCACTTACTCATACGAACATTTACAGAGTACTTGATAAACCATGCAGTAACACAAAAAATATGACATACAAATAAAAATCACATGTGTGTGTCATAATTAGAGCGCTATCAATAACATTCAGACACGCGACTTTCTACTAGTAGCAGCTTTTTTTTTATAAATCCCTTTATTGTAAAACCCATTAAGATATTATTATCATAAGTACCCGAAAACCAACAACACAATCTATAAACATAAATATGTCGGCCACATCAGCCCATATTGTACGTATGTTATCAAAAATTTCATACCGTTACATAGAAAATAATATAACTAACCAAGTACCGGCGGCTCCCACGACCCCAGAGCTACATTTTCGCCTTGCTCCATCCAATCTTACTTCCTAGTTCAACGCAATGTCAGCCCTATAACTAAACCGTTACAGCTCAAAATCAATTCAGCTTCGCATCCATTCAAAAGCATCTTCAGCACACATACAACACAACACCTATCTCATGCTAGTGTGGAGATACGAGCAATGAGAATTAGATTTTATTGTAATGGTATAAAGTACAGTTTTGAATGGCGAATTTTGTAGTGTGGGTGTATTGACCAATATTAATAATGTAGTCTGGATGGGAGTTTGCGATCTAGTCAACAGGTGACGCGATGTTCTATCGCGCACGCGCATGTGTGTGTGGAATGTCAGAGTTTACGCGTTAGACTTTGGTCACACCGAGATATTTTATGAGTAGCAAATTAATGTACGCTTGTCGTATTAACAATTAATTAAATTGGATCATGGTAAAACCCTGTAGATTAGTTAAGAGGATAACTTGTTTGATCAAGTACATCAAATATTTTTTATTCTTTCTTCGTAAAAAGTGACGCATACATCCGTGTTTGAAGCTCTATAAATAACTTTGAAGTGTTTTAATAAGGCTTTATTAGTTCGTTTTATGCTTTAGTTTATCATAAGTTTATTCATGTTTAGGTATACAAACTACTATGACAATGTGACAGTCAAAAAAGTATGTTTTTGGATTGTCATTGTCACGCTAGAAATTGGGAAAGAAAAGACAGAGATCAAGAAAAAAATATGTATTTCTGTTGATTTTTATCTCAATATAAGCAGAAGAATGTAATGAGAGTGAATGAGGCAAAAGATGTTTGTCAGGATCGTAGCAAGTGGAGATCCGTGGTCCCTGCCTACTCCTTCGGGAAAGAGGCGTGATTTTATGTATGTATGTATGTATATGCAGGAATTCAACAAAACTATCATACTAACAATTATCAAAACAATAAATGCACTCAGTAGACCCACATCCTATTATGTGACAGTGCGCACGAGTTGCCCACTGCAGGTGAATGTATCTATGTGTGCGTGAGGTCACCGCGTCGGTACACAGTGTGCTGATGTGCGTGCAACCTTCCAAGTGTACACTGAAGACGATCGCAAGATGACCGCTAATGTTTTAAATGAAACTCTTGGCATAGTTTAATTGGTTTTCTAGTAAGGAGTTATAATTTTCTAATTAAATTCGAATAAAATTAAGGAAATGTGACCGAAAAAAATATCACTACAATCGTAGCTAATAGAAATCAATGGTATTTGCTTAAAAGCGCGATTTTTTGTAGGTGTTTGTTTTTGTAAAACATACTTATTTTAAAAATCTCTAAAACCAGAATTGTTGACGTTTGCGACAAAGCCGCCAGCCTGAAGTGGAACTGGGCCGGACACGTCTGTCGCATGTCGGACGATTTGTGGGCAAAACGAGCCACGCAGTGGACCCCACAATATATGACGCGCAGACGTGGAAGACCTAGGATGAGATGGCGGGACGAGCTGGACTCTCACTTGAGAACTTGGCCTGTTGTTGCGTTAAGTCGCGAAGAGTGGAAGAAGGGAAGGGAGGCCTTTGCCCTGCAGTGGGACAACGCAGGCTAAATAATAATAATAACAATAATTGTCGCACAAGCGACTGTTTTAGGGGGGCCCAGTAGTGCGTTGGCGAGTCTCCACCCGCCATTTTTACATGTTCGTTAACATTGTTTCGGCGGGTGTCATAGTTCCCATAGTTTCCCCAGTACCCAGTCCACTACCATCCCACCCCATAGCCCGGTAATTAGTTTTCCTTATCCTCAATAGTGCTGCACAAACCGGACACTGTTCCTGAATGCATTTTTATAGTGTTGAAGGAATAGTAGCCGGTATGTGTCTCCATCACACCAAGATCAAAATTGTCAAAAAAGCCTCTGTGTGTTGGCTTCGGCCCCATGCATGCCTATCAAAGGTCCGGGACTCTATAGTTCCGTGATGTTAAACTTTGACAAACAAAATAACAATAATAATATAAATTGTTATTTTAATCATAAGTTTTTAACCATGTTTAGTCCGTACAAGGCTTTGAGGTTTTTGTGAAGTACCTAATGAAAGTCAACCGTTAAACTTACTATAAAATTATAATTATAACAGAAGGGAATCCCCTAGCTTCCACTCTTCCTTCATGACGAAAACACTTAAGGTGTGATATGTATAAAGTGTGATACACTGTAATGTATTCAAATCCTATTTTATAGTTTTTAATCTGAAAGTAAATGAAGAAATAAAAACAACGATGTAAAAACGATAAAAGATTGCTCTCTGACATCAAGCTGGTGATAAAAAGTAAGTAAGTCCGTATGAGTCAGTGACCAACTCTGGTGACGGAGATTTTAGGCTGCCTTTAGGCCTCCGTCATGACTTTAATAGCCGGGACCGACAATTTAACGTGCCCTTCGAAGCACGGAAGCACTCAGATGAAAATTCCACTGGCGGTCACCCATCGAACGTTCACTTCGAAGATCTTTCAAGAACGACTAAGCAAGCACGACCACGAACCCTTCAGCACGACCACGAACTGATGATTATATTTACGTAATACGTGGTATTACGTACCTTCGTAGGCATTTAACTTGAATCTATTCTATTCTATTATATTATATTGAATTATCTTTTTGGAATCATAGACAGGTAAATCGAAGCTTAGCAACGTTCAGTGCGGTCACAAATGTATGGGTAACCGCTAGTGGCATTCTTTCTTCTTCTTGCCGTGTAACTAGTTCATTCATACTAGTGGTAAAAAGATTTGAGGTGTACCAGTGAGGCTCCGTACGTCCAGTGGCATCAATGACCGCTTATGTGCTTCGAAGGGCACATTCGACTAAAATAATAAGGCAGCGTAAAAAACTCCGACACCATAGTTGGCTCATACAAGGTTCTGGCGTAAACACGACTCACAACTCGAAAACTGACGCTCGTATGGCCTCACCTAAGCTGTGTTCACAATATTCCTATTAAACGAATTGGTCGCGAAGGAACAGGAGTAGAATCACCTAGTTTTAAGACGTTTCAAAGTGATCCCAGCGGTCCTACTGAATAAATGCTTTTTGACTTTGACTTTGACTTTGAAACGAACTTTCGCTGATTCCGTTCTCACGGCGTTTGTATATCTTTATTTGTTGATTGATTGATGATGTTATAGGTACTCGTACGTGCTTATTGTTTCTGTAATAGATACTTTGAAAGTTGAATACTTCTTGATAATAACTTTATCCGATGTGTGGATAAGATAAATGTTACGTTGTAATACATACTTTGGTTGGCGAAAAAGAGAGAAAGCCTTTACCTGTGCAAGTAAATATGAACGTGTTGAGATGATATTTTTTTTTTTTTTTTTAGTAGCCCGTAGGGATCCCACTGCTGGGCAAGGGCCTCTCCCAAACATTTGGGAGGAATTGCCATAATCGCCACGCTTGGCAGGCGGGTTGGCGATCGCAGTAAGATGTCAAACGGTTCAGAGACGCTGCTGCCCGTCTTCTGTGTTCCTTTATTCCCTTAGTCGCCTTTTACGACACCCACGGGATGAAATGGGTTTTTGAGATGATAATTATATTTTGTTTATTGTACGATTATATTAATTTTGAAAAACTTGGCTCTAAATCTTCCGAAATTCATATTTTTCCATTTAAGTCCTGCAAGTCCAGAGATTGACCACACGATGTTGAGTCCTATTCAGCCAACATACCAGCACTAGCCAGAAGGGTATTTGATAAACGCCCATACGTCAAAAACGATTAATAAGTATAAAATAAGTCATCACAAAAATTCCGTCACCATTCACATCTTAGTAAAGTTGAAAATAAACATAAAAACAAAGAACAAAATACCGACAAGCTAAAAGCCATAAAAACCATGTATCTATTTAATTATCCATACCGTTTCTCATGTCGATCACTCGTCTGCTCAATTAGTGTATTCTAAATTATAAAGTAACACATTAATGAACGCTTGCTGTAATTACTGTGTATTACTGAGGAGATGCTGGTAAATTGAACCAGTTTTGTCTATGACTATAATTATCTTTTGAAGCACGTGTCACAAAGATATCACAAAGTAAAACACCTGTTTGAATTAAACTATTAAGTGTAGAGTTCATACGCAATTTTTTACTATAAATTTAGGAATAAACATGAAGTGATAATCCTATTTTGCGGGTAAGGGTAGGAAGATATTATTGAATACGAGCTGACCCGCGCGACTTCGTCTGCGCATTATTCGGTCCAGCCGTTCACGCGTGATGGCGTGACCAAGGGATATAGGGATTCATTTTTTCCGCGCAAATTTTTAATTTTTTTCTGTCATAAGAACCTTCTCCTGACAATAACAAACACAACAGAAAAAAATTGTGAAATCGGTCCAGCCGTTCACGCGTGATGGCGTGACCAAGGGATAGGGGATAGGGATTCATTTTTAATGTAAATGTATAGTTATCCCAAGTAAAGTGTACTTTTGATTATTTTGTTTACATGATTTACCTATTTTAAGTTTAACTAATTTAAAATGTTGTGTGTCAAAAAATATATTTTTTTTATTCATCAAATCAAATTGATTTCGTTTATACGGAGCGCATATAAACGAAATTGGAAAACGAGAATAATATTTGGTTGATGTTTTTTAAGTTTTATTTTATTTACGGACATTGTTGCCCCACCTCCCCTAAGTATCGGTCGATCGTTCGGATCATGCGTAGATTACAAGTCGGCGATCGCATTTAGCGGATAACAGTTATTTGTGCTAAGAAAGTACTTTATTAGTTTGTTAATAGATTTTATGAGGTAATAGTAGTGTGGGATTTTTTAAACTATTTCTTTACCTTAAGTTAATAACGTTATCGAATGGATAGTGCCATTTGCAAACTACTATTACTACATAGCCAATAGTTTTATCTGTATTAGATAATTATTTATTATAAAAACTCATATGCAAAGGCTTGTGGTTAGCTTGGAAAATTCTTGAAAGATCACAACTGACTGGCAATAATAATTAGACATAGGTTTTCTTCTAGTACTTACTTCTTTCTTGTAAGCAATGTTAGCGCGAGCACAACTTTATAATTTATTTATGTGAGGGAGTTTACGGCGAATCGCTGTGACCCTACTAGGCTTTTCAGTCCTAATGTGGGGAACAGAGGTTTAACCTGGGTACAGACCTATCATGAATCATGTAAACTAGTTTAAGCGAATCTTTTGTACCGCTTTACCTGTTTTTGGCACAATAAAATTTATCTTATCTTATCTAATAACTACTGAGAGCATTGTGATTTAGAAGATAACTTATAGTGTCGGTCCTGGCGTGTACCTACTAATTCTCATTCCATGCCAATGTTGGTCTGGCCTAATTGCTTTAATTAGAGTGCGCAGTGGACGAAGGGAGCGGAGAGCTCTGGTGGTGAGTAGCGGACGCAAGGTGTGGGGGTACCATCGTCCGCCTTGCACTACTCACCACTATGCGGGGGGGGGGGATCGCCAGAGGGGGACTGGACGTAAAGGCTGTCCCGGTTTCCCAGACCCCCTCCATTCCAGGCGACGCAGGAATGACGCTGGGTCGTTTAGTGGGCCTAATTGCTTTGACAGCACCTTGTACGAACTTTGTACAGCGACTGTAAATATTGGGAATGCAAGCTTAGAATGTGCTTAATATCTATCCTTATTTGTATTATCATCATCATCAATAACCTATTAATACCCACTGCTGGGCGTAAGCCTCCTCTCTAACCCGCCACTCCTCTCGGCTCCGTGCTATCCTCATCCATTGTCGTCCAACCACGCTGACTCTGTCGTCTGAACGGGCTGGTGGTCTGCCCCGTGGTCGATGTGCGTCTCTTGGCCACCATTCTGTCACTGCTTTTGACCACCGGCCGTCATCTCTTCTAGCCAAGTGTCCTGCCCATCTCCACTTAAGGCTCGCGATCCGCATACCTACGTCTACGACCTTCGTACGGCCTTGTTTGTATAATCAACACAAAATGGAACTTAAAAGTAAATTAAAAACGGATACGTATAATTCAAAGCAGTTCGAACTGTCATCGGTATTCCTAATTTCATCACTAAATTAATAGCCCATCCACAAAAAAATACTTAACACCCAACAATCATCTAATGAGGTAGCTGTTATTAAAAATAAATGAACCAATTCTGATTTCCTAAGTGGTGAACTATAATTTATCATTTCTCTTATCTGTGTATAGAGATGTACTGATTCCGGCTTTTTTTGTCTTTTTCCGGCTAAATTCATGCCATGAAAATTTTATTGATCAATTTCAGGTGGTTTGGACTGATAAAATAGCCAATGTTATGTTGCATGGCTAAAACTCTTGACGCTTTTCAATGTAATCTAAAGTCGCACTTTCTTCATTACTAACAGAATTCCAATCGTCATGACAATCTATTAAATTTTAATATAAGTAAAATGATTCTAATCCTGTTCCTTTAGGACCGTGAAAAACGGCATCAGATACGATTTGTGTCATTGTAAATACTAGCTTCTTCTCCTTATCGTGTCACCAGTTCTTTCGAACCAGTGTGGTGAAAGGATTTTAAGTGCGCCTCAAAGAGGCTCCTTTCGTGAACTTGACACATGTTTTCGAACTTTATAGGTTCTACGACATGCCGGTTTCCTCACGATGTTTTCATTCACCGTTTGAGAGTATGGCATAGTGCACATAAGTTTTTCGGCAGAAAAACTCTTTGGCGCACGACCGGGATTGAACTCACGACCTTACGATCGAAAGGCGGTGCCACTACCACTAGACCACCAGTGCTCTAAATACTAGCTGCAATATATGATAATAATGCTGGACATTTCAGACAGCATCATCTAGCCCCAAACTAAGCAAAGCTTGTACTATGGGAACCAGATAACTGATATACTACTTATATACTTTTTGTTTGTAAATACATACATATTATACATAGAAACACCCAGACCCGAGACAAATATCTGTAGGTCATACAAACATTTGTCCCGCGGCGGGGATCGAACCCGCCACCTTCTGCGTCGCAGGCGGACCTTCGCCCACTGCGCCACAGAGGTCGTCAAATATATTCCATCCGTCTTTTTGATAAGTTGTCGACTCATCACCTTTCTCCACTCATGATTATGATCAACGTATTGTGTTATTAGAAGTAGCTACTGATACAGCCTGAGGCTACTAACTGTGTAACAAGTTAGTATACTAACCTATGGACTCTATGTCGATGTTTCTTATTTCCCTATCTCAATATCTATTAAAAACATAAAGATTGTACAAATGAGACATAAAAATTAAAATCAAGATATCTTTTGGGTGGTCGACGTTTTTATTATGAAGATTTCGGTGTTTCTTATAAGTCGGTCAAATATTAATTTGGTTCGTTTTGTCGGGTTACTTAAAAATTGAATGAAATGATCAAATCTAGAGACTTGATATCTAAATTGATTGTCTGTTTGCGTGGAATAGGTACACTGAGAATTTAGCCATTAGAGACTGTATCTCCAAGGTGCGGTAGACATTCTCTAAGATCTTCTATTTGTTCTTTCTTGTGTTAATAAGCTGTATATATAAAGTAAAATGTTTATTTAGTTAATAAATTAGGAGTTAGCTTAACATTTGGCATGAAATGTTAAAAAATTGCGCTTATTAGTGACATTAGACGCCTTAGCCTTCAAAGACTTTCAAAGCATCAAAATAATTATATTAATTATATACTTACTATATGCTAATGTAAATTTTTTACAGCAATAAATCTGTTTCAACCACCAACGCACATCTAAATAGAAAATCCATTTTTATCAATCTAACTGATTAAAAATAATAATTCTATCTTCACTCCGTTATCTAATGATGCCCAATTATTGATAAGACACGCTCAAATTTCAATAGACAGACTGACAAGCCGAAAAATTATAATAAATGTACCATTTCTAGATAGGGTAACAATTACTGGTGGTCGTTGTGTGGTGCAAGTAACGGGGAAAAGCGGGGAAAGCATTTGCAAAGGGGCAACTATTAAACTTAAAGCTGCTTATTACAAAAACGTTAAACCTTAGTTTAACCATAAAGTTTAGGCTTCTTGGTTGGACCCCATGTTGACACAAGTCAAAACAAAACTGTTACCACAAAAAGCGTTCTATGTACGAGTATTTAGAGATCGTTTTTCTAGGGACAGTTTTTTAGTTAGTTTTCTAAACTCAGTTCATTTTCTTGTAATAAGACGGAAAGGCACTATATACGTGACTATATTCTTAATCGAACATTTTCATAAAATAAAGGCTGTACAAAGTATTTAGCAAAGTTTCTATGCTGCTATGCCTGATTGATTTTTAGCGCAAGTCATGGTAAACATATTCAAACTGCAAAAATACTCTCTAATACGCGTTTTTAAGCTTCAGATTTAATGCTAAAATTGTGCCAAAACTCAATTTAAAATCAAATAATTAGTGAAAAACGCAGTCGCTTGTAACTTAAACTTGCTATTTCAAAGTATATCATTTGGTAGCCAGTACTTGTGCTTGATATCGAATTTGTAACGAATTGAAAAGTGATTTTGACAGGTTATATTTAAGAGTTGATGAAAGGCGAAAATGTTACAATTTCATCCTACATAATGATAGTGTAAAATTTTATAAATGAGGGTCAGTTCACACTAATACACGTTGCGATGCGATGCGCTACTTATTCGTGCCATTCTTTTGAATTTGTGTGTGACAAGCATTTTAAGTAGCCTCAAAAAGCCCCTTTTCGTAAACTGAAGACAGTTTTATCAAAATTTTTCAGGTTCTACGCCGGTTCCCTAAAAATGTTATCCTACCATAAACATTTGTTCTGCGCGAATAGCAGAAGTACTTTTAACAGAGCTGTATAAAGACCAGTTAAAAGTCTTTAGTATTAGTTAGGTACTGATAAAGCCCCTATTGATTTTTTTAAAGTTTTTTTACTGGGGCGTCCCCTACAGACATAGGTCCTGACGCTGTTTCATCCAGTAAACATATTGCTGCTTATTATAAAAACGTAAAACCTTGGTTGAACCCTATGTTGACACATGTCAAAACAAAACTGTTACCACAAAAAAGCGAGTTTTTAAGATCGTTTTTCTAGGGACAGATTTTTAGTTAGACTTGGTCTAAACTCAGCTCATTTTCATAAAGTCCTAAGTTCATTCTGACCGGTCAAAGGTACACTGATTTGCTGGAAGATAAGGTATGCCGTCATGCGTAGTGACATCATTTGGATAATGATGTGCAACAGAATATAATGTCTGAAGAGGATTATGGTGGCAGTGTACAGTTAATTATTTAAAACCACTATAAATATAGATTTTCTATAGAAGAATTAAATTTTTATCAACCGACTTCAAAAAAGGAGGAAGTTCTCAATTCGTCTGTATTTTTTTTTTTGTATCTTGTTACGCGATTGTTCCGCCATTTGTTGACCGATTTGCAAAATTCTTTTCATGTTTGAAAGGGAGAGGTGGTCCCATATAAATGTTATTCCTGAGGGATTGATAGTTTCCCAGTAAAACTCTAAACACCTTCCCTCCTAGCCATGTCACAAATAGAAATCGAATCGACAGCTTGACGCCCTGAGTCACACCGCGTTTCGAGTCAAACATTGAAGTCGGTTTTCTTTTTAGTATAAAAACGTAATCGGGTAACCGAATCAAAGATCATAATTTATATTGGATTCTGTCACCCGATATCCCTCCTCCTTGCGTCATTTCCCCAATGCTGGGAGTCGTGACCCATCACGGAAGTATGTTTTCCCGTACGATATTGCGCCATTTGTTCCGGTTTCAGCCGCATGCACAGCTTCCGGCATGTTCAGGTCGAGTGTGCTGCGGATCTGATCTGACCAACGCATCGGTCTTCTGCCTCTTGGCCGCTTTCCCTCGACTTTACCCGTAACAATGAGTTTCTAGAGATTGTCTCTGGGTTTACGGGCTATATGGCCAAAGAACTCAAGGATCCTGCGAAGGCACATGGATGACAGGTGGCTTTTTGTCCAACTTGAGTTCCTTCAGCACTGATAGTTTGGTTCTCTGCGCAGTCCAAGGGATACGCAATAGTCCCCCGATATAAAAGTTGATATAATATAATAGCATTATGATGCATGTCAAAGTATCTGTTATTATAACTAGCTGCGCTCCCGCGGTGTTACCCGCGGTCCCTCGGGATTTTTTCATTTTTTCGGGATAAAAAGTAGCCTATGTCCTTCCCTGGGATACAACCTTTAACTGTGCCAAATTTCAGCTTAATCTGTTTAGCGGTTTGGGCGTGAAAGCGTAACAAACAGACAGACAGACAGAGTTACTTTCACATTTATAATATTATATAGTATAATAGTATATAGTATGGATTTATTATTGCCTAGATATCGTTATTATAAATTACGCCTAGGTCCTCCTTATAATCTATCGTTTTGAGTCGGATTATATCTAGATCTACACTCATCAGTTATGCAGTTTCTATAAATAACAATAAATAGCTGTGTAATGTCAATGACCTGTAACACCATCACCGAATTCCATCACCACATGATAAGACAAATTTATCACACGCGAAGGCACTAAATCCGAACAATCTATAAAGCACAATACAGTGTCCAATGACCCATACAATAAAAATGGCTGCATAAGTGCCGCTTACGCAACTGGGAAGGTGTGGCGATAGTGGGAGCGGTTAGCGTTTTATAACAGGCTAGGTGTGCTATTGGTAGCCGCTGAAAATCGGAAATATTATCTTGAAAATTTGCCTATGCATTGATCTATATAACAAGTTTCATCCGAATCCGTTCAACTGTTTTTAGCGAGTAGAATCAATAAGACTGCGTAAACTTAAAATATTCATGACAAAACTTTCGCATGATCATAAATCAAAGTCAAAGTCAAAAAGCATTTATTCCGTAGGACCGCTGGGATCACTTTGAAACGTCTTAAAACTAGGTGATTTTACTCCTGTTCCTTCGCATAAAAATGATAAAACTTTGAATTCAACAATCTGCTTACACTGAAGTGCATGAAAGAAGGAATCTATAAATCTGGTACCAATTTTACCTTTTTATACGTCACGCTCGCACTATAGCCACACCTCAACCGGTATTTTACCGGCGCATGCGCAGGTTGAAAAGGGCATAAATATAAAGAGCAGAGGCATATAGCATTTGAATTAATTAACAAAGTTTGATGTCGACCACGGTGCATCATTATTGTAAAACAAATTCTTTGTATTTGCATGGTGGTATGCCGCAGAGAGCCATTCATTTAAATGTTTAATGGATGGCTTTCGACAGAATGTTGTAACGTAAATAAAACAACTTTATTCTGGGTTTTATTGTTTGATGTTAATGTCTAATGATTGATAAATTTATTTTCTTTTGCATACGAAATTTTTTAATGATACCATATATACAATTAAGATTTGATTTTTCTTGTATTTGAATGTAAATGGATGAGATTTCAAGCAATGTCCCGCACTACATTATCCCGTTGAGTCTAGGCATAAGTTGTCTGACGATATATTTGTTATCTACGAATTTATAGTATTTATAGATGTAGACAAAAGGCCTAAATATATACTTTTTAAAGTTTATTTTAAATGTTTCAATATGACATACATAAGTTCTAAATGATTCATATGATCTACAAAAGGAATTTGCGAGTTGTTATGGCAAGACACAAGACAATTCTGACATTTTACGATGTGTCGAACAGAGAGTCGGGTAACATGCGATAAAGTTCATGAATAAAGATCTGCACATGAATAAAGGGACGTGCATGAATAAAATAATTTTGGTAAAAAATAATGTCCTCTTAATTTTAAATACGGTCACGACTGTTCTCTGATAAGGAGGACATATTGTTCAGTTTTTTAATTCTAGATTTCTTAAGATATCTAGGACGGTAAAGTACAATGTGGAATGCTTTGGGACGAAGCAAAGAGTAATTTTTTTACTGGGAATATATATTAATTGTCAATTATGTATCCTAGAAACGCTCTTACAAACACACAATGTAACAATCTATGTTTTGTGTCGCGGCTGCGCATTTCGCACTGTGACGATTTGACATAATATACATTGTGTCGTGACGGTAAAATGGAACAAAATTTTTTTCCGAAAAGGAACTTCGTTCCAAAAACTTACTGGTTATAAATAACACCCAAGAGAGACATGAAATCTGACCCTGCACCTTAGAATTCATTGTATTATGGGTGGCTATCACAAACTACGAGCCCAGATAATATATACCACTACGAGGTACCACAATACCAAGATCTGGAACAACAATATGCAAATTATACTAAAAAAAAACAGCCGAGAAAACTCGAAACGAACTCGTACCCCATGATTTACTAGACTTAATTTGTCCTGCCGCAAGAATCAAACGCGACCCTTTTGCGTCTCAGACAAATCGCTCAACACATAATCATTTAACAAATCAACATTACATTGATTGGTTTGTTCTTAGTTATTTTGTAAATTAGCTTAGTTTCTGTTAAAAAAAGTTTATTATACATCTATTTCAAGTCAAGTTGCAAATAGATTTCCCGGAACTATTGCGGTGATATCACCATTCAAGGAAGGCTGTTAAGGAAATATCTGGTTCCACACAACTAGAGCAAATGCCTATGAGTAATCTAGATCGCGGATTTCAAGGAAATGGGGAAAAGAGATGAATGATGAAAGATCTTTGTTTTTTTATGTAGCCGTGTTTGAATGATGACTTATTTCATAACTAGCTGAGCTCCCGCGGTGTGACCCGCGGTGTGACCCGCGGTCCCTCGGGATTTTTTCATTTTTTCGGGATAAAAAGTAGCCTATGTCCTTCCCTGGGATACAACCTTTAACTATGCCAAACTAGCTGCGCTCCCGCGGTGTGACCCGCGGTGTGACCCGCGGTCCCTCGGGACTTTTTCATTTTTTCGGGATAAAAAGTAGCCTATGTCCTTCCCTGGGATACAACCTTTAACTATGCCAAACTAGCTGCGCTCCCGCGGTGTGACCCGCGGTGTGACCCGCGGTCCCTCGGGACTTTTTCATTTTTTCGGGATAAAAAGTAGCCTATGTCCTTCCCTGGGATACAACCTTTAACTATGCCAAACTAGCTGCGCTCCCGCGGTGTGACCCGCGGTGTGACCCGCGGTCCCTCGGGACTTTTTCATTTTTTCGGGATAAAAAGTAGCCTATGTCCTTCCCTGGGATACAACCTTTAACTATGCCAAACTAGCTGCGCTCCCGCGGTGTGACCCGCGGTGTGACCCGCGGTCCCTCGGGATTTTTTCATTTTTTCGGGATAAAAAGTAGCTTATGTCCTTCCCTGGGATACAACCTTTAACTATGCCAAACTAGCTGCGCTCCCGCGGTGTGACCCGCGGTGTGACCCGCGGTCCCTCGGGATTTTTTCATTTTTTCGGGATAAAAAGTAGCTTATGTCCTTCCCTGGGATACAACCTTTAACTATGCCAAACTAGCTGCGCTCCCGCGGTGTGACCCGCGGTGTGACCCGCGGTCCCTCGGGATTTTTTCATTTTTTCCGGATAAAAAGTCTAATAGGCCTATGTCCTTCCCTGGGATACAACCTTTAACTATTCCAAATTTCAGCTTAATCTGTTCAGCGGTTTGGGCGTGAAAGCGTAACAAACAGACAGACAGACAGACAGAGTTACTTTCACATTTATAATATTAGTATGGATTTCAGCTTAATCTGTTCAGCGGTTTGGGTGTGAAAGCGTAACAAACAGACAGACAGACAGAGTTACTTTCACATTTATAATATTAGTATGGATAAGTAATAAGAAACAGACAAACCTTTGATCAAGGGCCTTATTGTGTAATTCAACTGGCAATGGATATGGACTTCATTTTAACATTTGAAACCCATTCTGGACTTCAATTGTCATTTTCGTATTATGTGATTATGTGATTGGTTGAGCTCTATTGGAATGACCACTGGGAATGGATCTCAAATCTTTTTAAATATATTCAAATTAATAGTTTTCACCAATGTAAATGCAATTTTTCGTGTTTAATTGCTCTGTCATTCAAACGATTTCAACGCACTACTCATAATTTTGATGGCGATGCGATGTTATTATGATTTACGAAGGATTTACGTCATTTAGTTACTTCCTTATACTTCATTATGCTGATTTAAACTATCGCAGTCATAAATCAGAGCCCTTTTAACCTTGAACGAGTAACCTTTGGTTTAATGCTTGAAACGCCATTTACACGATACTAATCTGGAATACTATTCTTGCCTTTACCACATAATATTAGCTCTTGCTCCGTTGAAGCAAGAAGCAAGAATGGTATTCCATAATGGTATCGTGTACACGGCATCTTAGTCATAGTTCTAAAGACAAAGTTTTGCTGATCCCTTTATTATCTGCCAAAGAGATAAAACCTACCTGTATATGATAACCTCTCTGGCGTAGTGAGCAAATGCCGCAAAATGTTTCGGATTCGGTCCCCGGCGTGGGCGCTAAAAACGAAATGATACGAAATCAAAAATCCGCGCCGTGCTTTGATCAATTGATAAGTACTAACCCGATATTTTTAAGAAGTAACTCATTGTAAAAATTTGCAACAAATTGTTTAGTTGATGTCCATGTCTGTACGAGCGCTTGTATGTACAAAACTCTTATGTTATCGTCATTGGAAGATATACAAATACAGAGAATAACATACAAAAGCCTTTTTATTTTACGACTTTCCAATACAGTCCTTATTATATTGTCATAAAGACAGTTTTAGGTTTGACTTTTAGTACAAACTAGTCCCGTATTTCTAAGAGTCATAAACATTTATTGTTGTTGAAATGTCATAAAATCCGCACCTATAGCATTTGGCACAGGTGGACGAAACCCGTTCGTCTGACTCACTTTTTGTAATCACTAAATCTAAATGATACTCGAAGCCCACGCTTTGAAGGCTATCATTGAAAAGTAAAGTCAGCTGGTTCAATTTATAAGCTGGTACTTGGTGAACACAGTTAATAGTAGTATTTCTTAAACTATCGATCGAAATCATTTTTTTGAATAGGCTAAACGAAAATATAGGTGGACGAACTAGGCCACATTAGGCGAAGGATGAATGGAAAGAGTGTGGGAGGCTTTGGCCTAGTAGTGCAACATTGAGGGCTTATAATAATAACAGTTAACGGACATTACCAGTTGTTACATAGGCATTGGGAAATAAAAGACAGGTAAACCGCGTATCAAGCATATAGCACCATCTAATCTAAATCTAAAGTTCCCGTACAGAATACCCTATTTTTCCCTTGAGTTGCTTTGTTTAAATTTGAAAAATCTAGTACTTAGATCTATTTATTTTGCTTTTAAAGTATCCTGATTTTTAATAAAAAAAAATCTTCTCAGTTTAAGAAAATGGCGGCAAATAGTCGAGCTAGTACTTTTATGTCCAATGCACTGAAGTAGCCATTTACCAAGACTGTGATGATTCAATAAAGTTTTTATCAATTTGTTACTTTGACCTGCACCCACGCACAGAACTATGTAAATTACTGGAATATGGTGTAATATGGTTTTTATGGCAATTTCTTCGCGATGGATGTTTTTTATGGTGCCATTTTTATGTGTGATATTTAATTTAGGTTCAAATAAATAAAGAACTACGTTTTTATTTGTGGTCGTAGGGTCACGTGAGATGGGCATATAAGTCGAAAGTAATGTGAAGTTTGCCCCGTATGCCATGTCAGATTAATAAATTAAAGAAAATTATTGCATTGACACACTTGAAAGCAATATATGTTCGCAAGCTATGAGATCTGATTTTGAAAATACCTTCACTAGTTGGAAGCTATATATATACACCACTATATTGTGTAACTACCAAAAAAATTAAGGACAGATGCAGAAAATGATAATGGCATGGTCAGATTTTTTATTTATAAAAAATATAAAATATATTTCTAAATATCACAAAGTTATAGAGGATTTTCAGTAGTCAACCAAAACCGAACAAAATTTTATGAAAACTGTAGAAATAAGTACTACAAACAACAATTGCGGACTCTCATTCAAACTATGCTCTCGCATCATCCCCAGTCAGTAAAACCGCAGTAGCTATCATAAATCCATGTCTGACTCGTCTCATCTCCTTTTAAGTTCTTTTTTTAGTTTTAACTACATAAATGTGATCAGCAACAGACACCGAGACATTATTTTTTTTCTGGTAATAAAAAAATAGGGGTGTATAATTGTATTCTTGCTTGCCATATTGTTACAATTTTTACTCACGTGAATAAAGTCGCGCTCAATAGCTTATCTTTTGTATAAATTCGAAGCTCTATTAATCAGCGCAAGAACCTATTTTTTTCTAAGCATGAAGCCGAATTGAACCAACCCCTTTTATTCTCTGCCATCAAATATTTACCAATCTTATTAACACCCAAAGCAACGTAAACAAAAGCTTTGCATAAGCGTTTTTGATGTATGCGTTGATGTCAAGATTACACGAAAATTATTGTGTTGCATAATGTACGCGAAGTAAGTATAAAGATATGGATTTATTTTGCAGGAGTTTATGTGCTTTATGGGGTTGCATCACCTTGTAATAATGTTCGATTTTGTCACATTGTGTAGCGAACTCAGATGGTAGATTTTTGTGGTTTTGTTGTGGGGAAAACTCGAAGTTCGATCGAAAAGTACAAAATTAAGGAAGTATGTACATCGATTGATATAAGAAGGGTAGAGCTGAAGCAACCACTCTTCGATTCAAGATCGCGGGTATTGATTCTAGTTGTGTACACACTAAAGTTTGTCAGCCTCTGTGGCGCAGTGGGCGAAGGCCCGCCTGCGACGCAAAAGGTTGCGGGTTCGATCCCCGCGGCGGGACCAATGTTTGTATGATCTACAAATATTTGTCTCGGGTCTGGGTGTTTCTATGTATAATATGTATGTATTTACAAACAAAAAAGTATATAAGTAGTTTATCAGTCATGTAGTACCCATAACACAAGCTCTGCTTACTTTGGGGCTAGATGATGCTGTGTGGAAAGTCCAGCATTATTTATTTATTTATTTAGCTATGAGTAAGTCAATTTTGAGATTTTAGCTTCTTTAACCTATGAAACAAAGCGGATTTAATATTCGTTACATCGCAAATCTCTATTCTACACTATAAAATAAATATTTAAGAAATAGTAAAAACAAACATACTAAAATCTTTAAATAACTTATTTTTATAATATAATTTATTATAATGCCTTATCATATTACAAATCCGAACAGTTTATTTCGCTAAGTCTCTATAAAAAATGTCGCCAATAGCTTAACAAAATTCATTGTCACAGAAGTGGCTTCATAGGCCGTGGGAAACGCCGCCCACGCATGGGCATGGATTCAACACATTTGTCATTTTCTTTACGGTAAGCGCTTATGTCATAGAACAAGGAAAAAGCTCTCAGTTAGAGGTGAACATAAAAAAATCAGTTATTAAGTTTTTTTTGTAAATAGCAGAATTTTAATTTTGGTAATACTAACAGAGGCACCTAAGCTTTCTTTTATATTTTCAAATTTACATTATTTATATTTAAAAAAAAAGAAGAAGTTAGATGCAAATCCAAGTACTTTGAGCGCCGTGTCTAAGATTGATCAGTTCTTTTTCTAAAACTAATCTAATATATAAAATTCTCGTGTCATAGTTTTCGTTGCCATACTCCTCCGAAACTTATCTATAAACTTATATTATATATATTTTTGTGCTTATCCGGTATCTATGAGAATCGGTCAACATCTATTTTTCATCCCCCTAAATGTTAGGGGTAGTCCACCCCTAATTTTTATTTTTTATTTTTTAGACAAAATTTTTAATTTCTATTTTTTATGATACAACATACAATCCTCAATTTTCACCCTTCTACGATCAACCCTTATTTTTTAATAGCGATATAATGGAAAAACAACGTTTGCCGCGGGTCAGCTAGTATTCTTATAATATGCATATTGACACGAGGTCTAAAGTCTTACTAACCCAATCATCATAAAACTGGTGCCACAGAATACCAGCGCTTGTGCAGGGGAGTTACTACTCTGCACTTGCACGATGCTGAGCAGTAACCTTATTAGCTAATTAAAAAAAATATATGAATGTTCCTAGGTTCCTACCTACGTAAAATACTTGTACCACAATTTTAGCAAAATAAAACTTTACTTTACTAAAACAATCGTGTAGTAATAACGTCTCTGGATTTATAGACGTGAGTCTGTTTTTATGCGGTCAGTCTACACATTCGCCGAACTATTATTTGGATAGCGAATAGAGGCGATGAGACCCTCTACGCGTTCTTGACCGTCGGCATTCGTCTATCATCGGCGAAAATGTAGAGGGCCCATACCATAACCAAACATACTTTTAAAAACGTTGCTCTCTGGCTATATATACTATACAGTTTCAATATCATATGAGAAAGTTAACGGATCACTCTGGTTTAAGTAATAAAAACTGAATTATACGAATTTGTAGGCAAATAAGTTGCACACATAAAAATATTTTTTTAATGAAAACGTCATTATTTTCTCGGCTTCGTCATCATCTATCGTACTTGCAAACTTGCCACTTGTCCACAGGGATTAAACCACTAGTGAAAAGTGTTAACCTATCTATCCAGCCGGTAGCACCCATTGTTGGGTATAGGCCTCTTCTCTTTCACGCCACTCCTGGCGGTCTTGTGCCAGCCGGATCCACTGTTCTCCCACCGCCCCCCACAATGTCGTCTGACCATCGAGCAGGTGGTCTGCCCCGAGGCCGCCGCATATCTCTTGGCCACCACTCGGTAACTTGGTCCATCGGTTGTCATCCCGTCTGGCCAAGAGCCCCGCTCATCTCCTGTTAACCTAATCATTAGATTTTCATTTTCCATTTTTGGCGCCGGAGGCTGCTGCCGTGGCAGTTTGTTTAAGCTAGTGGCTAACATTAACTGGTGGCCAACTAATGCGAGATTAACAAATAATAAACGAACTTCCACCGGAGCCAATTACATGAAGCAAAAAAAAAAACGAGCGATATTTTTTAACTTTCCTCAATTTCAATGATGCTCGCCAAAAAAAATGTGATGATATTTTGAGAAAATTAAATTATTAAAATAAAATAAATAAGGATATTGATTCAACGCTTGCTTGCAACAGTCACTTCTGTCAAAAATATAATTTTACATCACCATTAACAACACTTTATTGAGTAATTTTTCTTAATTATTTTTCATAAATGTTAACCTTTAGTTTTGACATAATCTTAAACATAAAAATTGTTAATTATTAAAAAGAGCACATTTTATATGTCATAAATAACAGCGTAATACAAGTACTCTCTTTATTGCATTGCATACTAGCAGCTGTCTGCGGTTTCACTCACCGTACCATATTTTTGTATATTATGATAATTATCATTCCAGTTAATTAATCTATTTTCGTTGCTACTTTTGTCATTTGTCAAATAAATTATTGGCATACTAATCCTAGAAATTCTCTTTCGTACTAACAATGTAGCAATCTATCGACTATTTTGCGACTGCACACTTCACACTGTGTCGATTTGACATATACATGTGTCGTGACGCAAAAATCGAACACTTTTTTCGTCTAGCCCCCCATTCCATTCGATACCGTCCGAAAAGGAACTTCGTTCCAAAAACACGACAATAAATTGCGAATAGAAGATATCTTAAGACCAAAACTCACACCGTGAACTTTCAACTTAAAAGCAATCCCACATATATCTTTGATTACATAATGCTCCTCATTTACATACTGTTAAATCTGTGAGGTCTTGTGGACCTCACAAGTGCATAATTCAAGATGGTACCAGCTTTAATCGTTTTGTGAAATTAATCTTTATTAGACTAGCGCCCGCGGCTTTCTCATGGGATCATTTCTTACATTGCATCCCAAGTTTCAATAAAATCTGTCTACTTGAAAAAACATACGAGTACTTGAAACTTCTAGATTTATATAGTAAATTTCTTAGTGATAAGCACTAGAAGCCTTGGATTTTTTTAGTAACAGTCATACATTTTCAAAACGTTTGATTCTACGGTTGCTTGGAAGAAATCACTTACAACGATGGACTTAAAATCTGTATTTCGGTCAATTTGAATTTATTTTTGTGATATTTAATTTTACAGTCCAATTTAGTTATAACTGTAATGTTATGACCACAGATAACCCCAAGATGGCCGACAGATCCATAAAAAGTAGCAAAAACGCCCTTACTAAGACAATTGAGGTAATTCGCGTGAGTCAGAGATTAGAAAGCGATATGGACGCTTCCTTATGGGCGCGGATCCTGCGTTACAGATATAAGTTAGGGCGCATTCATATTAGACAATGTGAGTGTCGTGGAACACTCGGTTGGAACGAAGCAAAGAGTACTTTTCTATACTGGGAATCTACTAGATTTATTGTCAATTAAGTATCCTAGAAATTCTCTTCCGTACTAACAATGTAACAATCTATTGACTGTGTCGCGGCTGCGCATTTCGTACTGTGACGATTTGACATATAGGTACATGTATCGTGACGTTAAAATGGAACAAATTTTTTTTTCAAGTCTCTGTCTTTTTTTTCTTTGATACTGTCCGAATAGGAACTTTGTTCCAAAAAGGACATGGTAGTTATTATGAACTCTTACTTCCTTGCGGTTTTTGTACTGCATTGAAGTTTTGTATAACCAAGTCTAGTAAAAACTCGTCAGAATTTATCATGTTCTCTCGCTTGCACACTAGTGACGGCTCAAGTGAGCAAGCGAGAGAACAAGATAAGCGCCGCCAATTTAGGTTCGTTTTTTTATCTAAAAATGGCAATGCAGTTCAAAAACTTTTCTTTGAATTTTACTTATACTTATCACTACCAAAACTGAAACATTCTGAAACAATTATAATAATGATAATTTCCGAAACCGAGCTCAGTATAACCCTAACCTTATAAAAGCCAACTAATTGAGCTCGGTACGTGACTTGATTTAGTTACGTGTTTACAGACAACTTGTGGCCAGTGTCCGATCTTTAATCGGAACAACGCATATAGTATGATTAACTGTATGACTAGGCTCACAGTGGGATGTACCTACCTATATTCTGTATTTAACCTTACAAAATAGTATTTATTTACAGAAACTAAGCTACTACATATTTACATCATCATCATCAAATTTAAGAGCTCAGCTCTTGTCGGTGCAATGATGCAACTTCCTCCACCTCTCCCTTTCCAATGCGGTCTCCTTTACTTCTTTATACGACATGACAGCGATCTTCTCCTTTATCTGACTCATGAAATTTATTCTAGGCCTTCCTCTTCCTCGTCTTCCTTCCACTTTATTATATTTACATATATTTACAAAATACAACAGGATTAGTCAAGCTATCTAAGGATCGTTACAAACGATCTATAGATAGTTAAACTAATCCAGGTCACTGTCAGTCGGAAGCGTGCCCAAAACACTGGCGGCATTACCACCCTGGATGGCAATGCTGATACTTTGAGCCAAAAATGTGCCAGCTCTCGGATCACGCGTCGCTTAATAATTAATTCTGGTTTTTAGTTCTAGAGCAAAAATGTAAACAAAGGGGAGATAATACATTAGTATTATCTCCCCTTTGAATACTAATGTATTTAATAATTATTATTATTAAATACATTAGTATTTAATAATAATAATTATTTATAATTATTATTATTAAATAATAATAATAATACCAGAGTAAAAAACGTTCGTACATGTGTAACAGTAGTAGATTTATGTTTGCAAATAACTTGGGTTTTTCTAAAACCACATTGGAGTTTATACAGAAAACCGTTAAGATGTGCTGGGAATTAAAAAAGGGCAATTTATTAATTGTAATTAGAATCAAAAGCAGAAATGTACTGCAAATTGCTTTCCGAAATATTGACTTAATCCGAATTAAGGTGACATATCGATATTGGTTCCGAAAGCCGATCCAAAAAAATTGTATCATTGTATTGCCCACTTTTATTTTGATGTCATAGGAAGTTAAGCTTTATGTGAATGTAATAGGATTCAATATAGCTTACATTAACTTTTTTCTAATATCAGATTGCAAACTACCAGGTTATTCCAATTTTAGATATATTTTTATTCTTTTGAAATTATATTTTAACCTTTACATTATTATTTATAAGTAGAGTACTAATTTTGATAGTTCTTATTTTTATTTAAAAAAAAAATATCGTTATAGTCAGTCAATCATTCAAAATTTGAATTTTGTTTCCACAGATTACGTAGGTTTTATTATTACCTCACAGACTAATATTTATCTGTGGTCAGTCACATATTTTACGCTTTCGCACGAATATAATTGAGTAAGAAGACCCGATCGCAGCGGGGTGACTCCCAAAAAACAAAATTTATTAAAAAAAAAACCGCAAAAGACCCCCATTACTTACGTCGAGCAGATCCTGTTGCTTCGGCAGTATTAAGTGTGAGATACGGCCTTATTTGTGGTGACCTAGATTTTTGTACCCCGCAATACTCTTTATGATGACTTTTTGAAAAACGCAAGTTTTAATTTGGAGATGCTTACATTGGAACTGCATCGTATTGGCTCTTCTTCATTTACTTACTTACATAATTGTGGTGTGGACTGGCCTCACTCTCTCACTCTGTTCAAAAAACAGTTAACCAATCAATTCTCTTTGATCATAGCTGACTAGAAAATTTTGGCGAAAAAATATGTATACATTGGCAGAGGACAGTAATCTTCAGCTATTCTCACATTTATTTTTGCCGCATTCAAATTACCATCTTCATTACGAAATATCCAATCAAATTACAAAAATCTGGTCCGGATATCACGGGTGGAATCTTCTTTGAATCATGGCTTAACTGTATCGTGTAAACTGCAATTTCATATGCCAACTCTGTCAATATTTTACGCTAAATTAATGCAGGCATGTTCAACGAAATTGGTGCCGCCATTTTTGAGAAAATCGAATGCCCTTTTTCAGTTTTGCATATATCATATCGGATCTTCTTACACTCATTTAGGATATTACATGTTATTGGTGTAATAACGATGTAGTCATGGAGACACGTTAGTTATACTTATTTGGATTCGGTGTGATTCTTTTTATAAAACAAATTGAGCTTAGGTTTAGGAAAGAACAACCAAAAAGAATAATAATCTCCTTTTCACACTTCATTCATGTTGATAACTAGACAATAGTAAAATGTGATTTTTCTTTGTTTCAGTCATTCTTCGGGCGGACGTACAACAACCTCTCATCCATATCAGAGTGCAAGAACAACGGAGAATGTGTCATAAACAAGAAGAACAGAACCGCTTGTAAGGCGTGCCGGCTCAGAAAATGTCTACTGGTCGGCATGAGCAAGTCCGGCTCCAGGTATGGACGAAGGTCCAACTGGTTCAAGATCCACTGCCTGCTCCAAGAGCAACAGCAACAGCAAATCCACCAGTTACACACCAGCAAGTCTCCCCCAACCTTCAACTCTTCAATCAACCCATCATTTCTACCAACCAACTTACTTCCCGCTGCAGCTTTAGCAGAATACTACAAGAACTCAGACAAGAACCCCTTTACAGAAGAAATGTCAAGACAGAGCGTCTCACCCTCAGATTCCGGAGCATCATCAGCGGATCCTGAAGATGACAATAGTTCTAGAAGCACCAGTGGTCTTAGCATCTTCAGACCAGCTTCCTCGCCCAACAGTGAAAAGGACGCTAGATTACAAGCCATTCGAAACCAGACCAAGGATGTCCGAAAACGAAAACAGCCGTCCATGCCTCCGTCTCCCTTCACCATGTCTCCATCACCGAGTTTCTCACCAAGATCTGCTTCGTTCCTACCACTGCATCATAGATCTATTCCCATGACCTGGCAGAACCGAAATGGCGGTGACTTGATGCTGCACTCTCCAGCTGTTGCTGGAATAGCCATAGACCAGGACAAACCTATAGACTTATCGATAAAATCCACAGCTGTTCTCTTCCGAAGTCCAAAGAACGAGGAGGTCAGTGACTCAGAACCAGAGCTCAGCATCGATTTGAGCGACGAAAGTAAAGATATGATGAAGAATCCGCTGGATTTGTCCCTCGTTCCGAAGAGAACGGAAGAAGTTCCGATGACCGGTTGAAAGTATTCCTGTTGTGATGTTGTTGGCCATTATAGTGTAAATATAGTTTTGTAGTTAGGAATTTCTTTAGCTATCCTCTAATGGGCTTTCCACTCGTCTTCTGAAATTAAAAAAAACATACACAATACTTTAATTTACTTTGCATTAAATATCCAAAATCAAAGCGTTTCAAACGAGCTGTATGGCCCAATATTATACAAAAAAAAAGATAAAGTGTTTTTATTTTTTTCAAATAAAACCTGTGGTATTTTTGAGATTTGAAACATTATTTAGACAAAAATATACAGCATGTTATTTTGGACATGCTAAACCGGTTTGGTTGGACTTGTGGAATCCCATTGTTCTCTGCCATACAGTATTTAAGAATAAACTAATGCATTCCTTCACTCTTGATTACCTGATTTTACCATTAAATTAGAACTCTTGTGCTATAGATTAGTTTTGTAAATAATGCCATGAACTCTTAGAGAAATATACAAATTGCATTTTGTACTTATGTAGTTTTAAAAATGTTTAGGGTGAGGCCATACGAGGGTATTTTTTTAATTTAAAATAAACAGAAAATGGATAACATATTTTTGAGTTGTCCCGTGTGCCACAAATATAACTTATTTTGACTCATTTAACACGTCGCACAACTCAAAAAATACATTAGTTTGGCTTTACCCTTAAATGTATATTTTTACTTTTTCTACGCCAGTTTTGTGCCAGTGTTTTACCAACTTAGTTTTTAAAGATGGGACGGAAGGCCAGTTTATTAAAAGAAGCTCAAAATTGAAATGTACAAATTGAGACTTGTAAATGTTTTTTAAGTATTTATTGTTTAGTTTAGGCCAGTTTTATTGAGTCATACGTTTAGTTTTAGTTTTAGTTACTGTAATATTTAGAATAATTTTGCGTGTTTTGTTTTTTGTTTATTTTGTTGGATTTTATACTTTTATACATTCCATTTATATTCGTACTAGTACTTAATTTAGTTTAATTTAATTGCCTGTTATTTGGCGAGTCACAAATTAAATTATACATATGAACTGTGAAATGCTCAGAATTTGCATAATAATTTAATATATTAGGCTGATGCCTCATATTTCAGATAAATGTACAAATATTTTTTGATTTCAGTCTAAACATACAGTTTTTGATTTTTACAGAAGTTTTTTTGTATGAAAAAAAACTGAAAATAATTACAATAATCAGTACAACGAATTAGGATGTTTTTTTTATACTTTTTGCGTTTAATAAATTATATTTTTGATAAAATAAATAAATTGTGAGTGCCTTAAACTGTTGTTATTTATTAATAACCCTCCCATATTCTATTCGAGCTGCGTGGCGAGTATTCCTCGGCTGAAACGCAAGTACCTAGTGCGAGTTCGATTCTCGCTTCGAAATAAATGAGTACATGATCTGCAGGTCCCACTACTGGGTGTTGTAGTACCCACGTTACTAGAAATTCTAGTTTGTAGTCCGGTCTGTAAACCTACTGCTGCGCTCCCGCGGTGTGAACCGCGGTCCCTCGGAATTTTCTCATTTTTTCAGGATAAAAAGTAGCCTATGTCCTTCCCAGGGATACAACCTTTATCCATGCCAATTTTCAGCCTACTTTGGTCTGTGGTTTAGGCGTGAAAAGGTAACAAACAGACGAACAGGCAGACTTTCACATTTATAATAATTATTATTAAGTAATAGGCTGATTAAGCTGAGAGGATGGTTTAGGTGCTGGGCAAGCCTATTCCATCTCAAACTATGTCCCAGGCACTACAGCGTCCCGTTAAGTGTAGGCATAGGTTGCCTCCTGATGCCAACCCCCAGATTATCATTTCCCTGTCCTTATTCCACTTTTAGGTATGTAGGGTCAGCAACAGGTAAGTATTTCTCTTTGGAAATTAACTCAAAATTCCAATATTAATTCACCTTTCTAAGCCGAAACTAGGAATACTTCTTCTTCTTGTCGTGTCACCAGTTCTTTCAAACCAGTGTGGTGAAAGGATTTTAAGGCTACTTTCGTGCACTATGTCAAAGTAGCTTGTGTATGACTAGGAATACTGAATTATTCAAAGTTGATACAGTCTACGTAAATAATAGACTTGTTCACCCAAAGTATTCTAATGAGACATTATCTAATATCAAACACAAACAGGTAGTCTGCCTGTTTGAATATTCATGAGTAAACTTGAGATTTCTCGAAAATTCACTCCCATATTTTGTCCAGAATTATGTATGAAACACTGGACTTACACAACATAGTAATAGCTTTGTAATATAGCTCTTATCCCGTTGGAATAACGAGTGTTTCATTGGTTTGAATAATTCAGTGCAGCTACTGTGAACTACTGTTTGATATCGATTTGTTTCAATATACCTTTGGGTGTTCGAAGTCAACAAATTAAAATGATGAAATACCAGCTTTCTACGAGTAGCAAGTTACTAATATATTTAGTTACTAATACATATGAATTAGGGTGAGGCCAAAAGAACATCAGTTTTAGAGTTATGTTAGTAAATAATTATATTCTAAAATAAAATCGACTTCAATGTGGATTTGCGTAGAAAATTACGTGTGAGGACAAGACCTTTCGCTGCTTATTATAAAAACGTAAAACCTAGGTTGAACCCCATGCTGACACATGTCAAAACAAAACTGTTACCACAAAAAAGCGTTCTAAGAACGAGTATTTAAAGATCGTTTTTCTAGGGACAGTTTTTTAGTTAGACTTGGTCGAAACTCTGCTCATTTTCTTGTAATAAGCCCCCAAGTTTTACGGATTTAAAAGGATATTTTCCTTAGTAATATAATATAAATGGCATCCTTTTAAAACATGAAAATAAGTAAATATTTTATTTTGCGTGCTTTAAAAGCGAAGTATGGCAGAACACGCTTAAAAACATTTAATCAAGTAATTTAGTGATCTACATCAGTTAAGAATAACGGTAAAGTATAGTAATAACATAACTGTCATCACCTTATATGGGAACAATAAAACCTTAACAGATTTAATTGTCGTTATTATCGCTACTAGTGGAAGCACGTGACTTCGTTCGTGTTTCAAAAGTATTTATAAGGACGAGCGATGAATAAGAAAACATGTCTCGCAGTATTAATATACTGAGAGGTAAAATAATAATATAAAATGGAATTATTTTTATACATCAATAAGCATGACGTTTTCCACTGCGACTTTCCGTTGGGTTTTTAATAATATTTTTCGGATTTGTAGCCATTGATGAGTCAAAAAAATAATAAAAAAATAACGACGTCGATTATAAATAATGAAATACTGTAATAAATTATATTACTTTGTAGTTTCAAAGATCATTCCATTTATGATCAAACAAACACTCCACCAATTCCAAACATAGAGATATCTTCACCATTTCAATAAACCAAAATTCAACCCTACACCGTTTTTATAAAGTCTTTTATCGTATCACAGTCGGCATCTGTTAATCATGACATGATTTTTGTCACTCGATTTAATTGTGATGTTGTAGTTCGTAGTTGCAAATCATCGTTTTTTGGGAACGTCTGTCGGTCACTTCCAGAAATGGCTGGGCCTGGAGAAATGCGCCTCGTTAGTGGTATAATGGGAGCAGTGTAGAGTACAGTCGTGAACTCCAATGTTTCATATTTAAAGGTGATAATCTTCTTTGTTTCGATGGGACATAAAATAGCAGATCAATTTACTATATTAATAGTGTATGTTATATGGTGAGTATTAAGAGTATGAGGTGACACAATAAAAAGAAAAAATTGTGAAAAAAATTACCATATATATTCAATCCCAGCAACAAACGTATTGTTTGTACTGTCAAAACTGGTAGAAACAACAAAAAAAACACGACTTATTGAACACAATCAATATACAAACCAATTTGTCAATTTTGAATTATGTACATTATTTTCTTACCGGTTAGTAAATGTAACTATTTACCATTAAACTTTTTAAGTAATCCATTCAACTTTTATCCATGACTATCCTCAGCATTTTTTAACATAAACCTTTTCCCTACGATCACACCATCGAAAGACTGACCGGCCGATTTTAACGAGCAACGCGAGCTAATTGAGATTGCACCACAGAAAGCATTCAAAAAATCATGTCATTACAAGCAAACTCGGCGCTGATTTATTAAGACGTCTTAAGAATAGACAGCTCGAAATGAGAGCGGACGTGTTCTGAATCACTTTTTCCTGCGACTGTACGCGTGGCATTTATAATGATTATGTATTGAATATAATGGTTTGATTGATTTCGGTTTATTGAAGGTTTTGAATGATGTTTAATTTAAAAGGTTTAGACGTGATTCTATTTATTTAGTTAAATTATCATTATCATAGATGTATTAAAGAAATCAATGAGATCTTTCAAATTTGAAATAATATTAGCGTTGGACAAAAAAACTCGACGAGGTTTTAAAAACGTTAGAAACATGCATAGATACTGTATTTTTGCATTCCATGTGATTTTTTTGTCGTTCCAAAAGTACCCTAACGCCTGTGTTTACATAAATTGATACTTAATGTGTGTTTTATATAACATAATTAATACAAAGTAATAAAAATATTGAATTTCAAAGCGCGAACAAATGAGAACACAATAAAAATATTAATTTTATTTGCGTGAGATAAAAATTATGAAAATTACATTATGAATATTCACTGATAATTATTTTGAAGATTGCACTTTCTGATAAAAAGGTGATAATTTTAAATTTCATATTTTATTTGTCGTCACCATTTTTTTTAAATAAAATGTAAGCTCAATAAAATAAATAGGCTATACTTTATAATGTATATATACTAGCTGGTACCCGCGACTTCGTCAGCAAAATAACATACTTAATAAAAACAGAACTGAAAACTGCTGTTCAGAAGATTCTTTTCAGATACTTTTAAAAATAAAAATGCAATAATAGCGCCATCTCGACCTCAGCCATAGGACAGCAACGCCATCTAGTGGCCTTCAACTGGAACTTCACTTTAAGTCCCCATACAAAATTCCAACCCTTATTTCACGCCTTTTATTTCACGCCTTTTATGATTAGTTTTGAACAAAAAAAAAAAAAAAAGTAGCCTATGTCCGTCCCTGGGACATAATCTGTATCCATGTCATATTTCAGCATCATCTGTTCAGTGGTTTAGGCGTGAAAAGGTTACAAACAGACAGACAGACAGACACATTTTACTAAGTACATAATAGATGGCGCCACAGGAAAAATTAGATCGCGCTATCGTTGCGTTTTGGGGAACGTAACATATAAACTCGCTAATCCTCTACTTTTCAGCATCATAGTCCGGTAACACTAAAACGGCCTCTTAGGCCATTAGTATTAGGCCCTCCGAAAAAAAAACAAAAAAAAAACTACTTTTCAGCTTTATAATATTAGTATGGATAGTAAAAAAAATATATATAAAAAAGTTTTTGCGATACAAATAAAACTTAGCCACAAAAATGACATCTTAATAGAAAACCTAATAATCTGCCTACTTTATAGACTTTTAGACTAATCAAAATAGGATTATGCCTCTATTTCCAACCGATTTTACAATATTCAAACGTTTTTAAGTTCAACTGGAGCTTAAAGTTTATTGGTTTATTTTATTTCTATTTAATTCTAGAAATGTCATACAATACAATGTGATTTAAAATGACATTTTTAGGTAAGCGCCAAAGTTGAGATAACAAATAGATTCTTGGACTTTTAAAGAGATAAATATGTTTTTTTCTCTCATAGTAAATGGACAGTTTAATATTTGATGATATAAAAGAAAAGGTCAACATAAGAAATATCTTAGAGTACAAAAATACAACAAAAGGCAAAACATTTATGGATACTTAAAACTCTATTACACGATACCATTCTTGCTTCTTGCCACATAATAAATAAATAATGCTGGACATGTTCATACCGCATCATCTAGCCCCAAACTAAGCAAAGCTTGTACTATGGGAACCAGATAACTGATGTACTACTTATATACCTTTAATTTGTAAAAACACACATATAGAAAATAACTTCTTGCTCCGTTAAGTTCGAGAGAGTAAAAGGCAAGAATGGTCAGAATAGTATCGTGTAAATGGTGTTTATATACGAATGCAGACGACGGTTCTATTTACGTATCGTGTATATATTTTTTTACTCAATTTCCAAGAAGGCTTGTGTTTACTAGGAAACAAATATATATACTCAATATATCTATATACTATTGAGTGGGATGAAAGGGAAATCACTCAACTTATTGAATCAAAGTGTTATTCTATGCTATAACAACAATGTTCATACCAATCATTTTCTGTTACATTGAATGACTCTGAAGCCATACAATCTTTGATCAGTAAGCAGTAAGCAATAAATTTTGATCTTTACTACCGCGGCGCGCTTAGACACCAAAGACGACACTTTTGATACAATTTAAAATAGCTAATTTTAAAATTGAGAATATTGAATAAAATTCAATATTTATTTTATCGTTTTTTAATTTGTTAATAATACAGACAGACAAGACAAAGTTACCCGCGGCGTTATCGATACAATGGATTTTATTTAAATTAAGATAATACCGGTTGCTTCATAGGTATTATGGAAATGTTTGTTTAAACATTAAACTATGAGAATACAGATTAAAGACATGCAATTTTTTGGCAGAAAATACCCCAAAATTTATCTGTTTCAGGACCACAATGTTCTATTTCGAGGTCGATTCTCTCAGACCTTTTTGTGGATTTTTTCATGCCCCTCATAAAACAATTGAAAGGCATAAAGATACCTACGAGCAATTGGAACAACACTTATTGTAATGCAAACCTTGTTAAAGGGCTATGTCCAGTTTGGGACCAAAATAAAAAAACCCTACTTTGTATTTTCTAAACAAACATACGAGGTCAAAGGTGCTCAGCATCCAAGCAAGTCGTTGACTCATATCGCAAATTCTTCTCATTTCTAGTTAGTGCTAGTTAGATGTGGTTTCTAGCGCTTCAAGATCGCGGCTGTTTGAAGAGCTAGCTCACTCATATTCAACTTTATTTTGGTAAATAAAGGTTTCTTGCAAAATACGGATATTGCGCCAAATGTGCTTAGGACCTGACTAGACTACCTCTTTAGATATTTCCAAATTATGTTCTTATACTTGTTTCTAACTACGTTTCATGTCTTAACCTGATCGCACATTTAGCCGCGCCTTACGCGCCAAACTAATTTTTCTATACAAAAAATGATGACGTCAGAAAATGCGGCTGGCTTCTGACATCTCAGCATTTCTTCTATTGAATTGACTGTTCGACGCGGATAAGTCTGCGACCACCATTAAAAACATGTTGAATAGTTTGATCTGAGTAATGTCTTCCGTGCCTTGCTACAGTCGGGATTCTGCCTTTAAAGAAGACTCCATTGGATTCATGTCTTATTGAAACGCTCATTTTTCTTTTTGGATCTCTGTGTAAAAATTCTGTTGGACAAGAAGATTAAAAAAAATAGTATTTTCGAATAACTAAAGCACGGTGGATAATAGTTCCTCCTTTGTTTCTGTTTTTCCCTTTTTAATGAAACTTATTTATTACCCACGCGCGCCTTCGTCTGCGCATTGTTTTGTCAACGATCTTTGGAACTGCCTTGCACAACCCCTAGGGGTAGTTTTTCAACTGGTACCGAGTTTAGAGTGTTCGGACCAAGGAATAATTATTTTTATAGGATGTTTTTTCTTAAAAAAAAACAAACTATTTAAAATATTAGTCTTTGTGCAAGTTACTTTTCTCTAATAATGAAACTTCTCTCTTCAATATTTTTTTATTTAGTGACCTAGCTATCTCCCCCTCGCTAGCAAGCGTTGAGACAGCTGAGATAGGGGATATTTGTGGACACCCTGAGATTCCCTAAATTCCATTTTGCAGCGATGAGGAGATAGGTTTGTTGGATACCTTTGGGCATGAACTTACGATATTGTGGTCTATTTACTATTTGAAAATTTATGCGCGATGACAAAAAACAACATTTAAAAATGTTTAAGGGGTGTTGTCACATATTTTTCACTTAAATCAGTATTAAAGTGTTTAAGATCTACTAGGGCAATGAGACAATGGGCTCCGCAGTCGCACTAGATCTAGTCTGTATCGCGAAAACCCTAACTAGTTTTAGCAAAAATATACATTAAATTATGCCTCTTTCGCAAGAGAATACTTCTTAGTTTTTTTTATAGTAAACCATTGACAATAGCAGCCTTCACACGCATAATCTATCGCGAGTGATAAAGCCAATCGCGAGCGAAAGAATGCGTGGCTTCAGGCTTCAAAAAAATTATCACTCGCGATTGCGCGTACAGGCTTTCCCTCACGATTGCGTTTTGGCAAGAACTAACGTGTAATCGCGTACAAAAGAACGCGTAGCATCAAAATTATCACTCGCGATTGCGTGTACACGCTTTCCCGCGCGCAATCCTGTACGCTCAATCACTCGCAAAAGATTGTGCGTGTGAAGGCCTCTTACAAGTGTACCTACATAAAGTAATACCTATTAAATTATACAACCTGTTCCAATACTTTTTAACAAAATCAAAATGGCTATCAATCATACAATTTATGGATCTAAGACGCGCCTTAACAACACGTTTTTTGAGGCATTTCTAGCACTCTCCCATTGGTGATCAGATAGTCCCAGGTCCTAAATAGGGCTATCGCGATTCAGCGCCACCTAGCGGCCGCGACGTATCGGGATGATTTATACGATACACGGATGTGTTTTGTCGTGGTTAATTTCAATCTGTTTTGAAACTGGATGTGGTTATGCAATAACTGGAGCTGGGTTTTTTAGTGCTAGTTCCAGCAAATAAAAAAAAACATCTCCAAAACAGCTGTGCCGATTTTGATAGGACTCTACTAGTGGATAACTAATTATTTGGGTCACTTTCATTGTAGAAAACAGGTTATGATCATATATGATATTACTAGCATTTATTACAATTTACTTTTTATAATAAAAATCACACTTAATCGGTCAATGACCTTCTCCTTCCAACCTTCGCTAAAATATATCACTTTGCTACTTTGTAAACGCCAACAATACTAAAAAACAACAGGTTCTTGCGATCAGATAATCCGATAAGAAGCGATCACGACCTCTCTCTATCGATAGATCGATACACTTTGTAATCTATAGATCGATACACTTTGTGATCGATATAATGTTTGTATTATAAATAGATCATTCATAATACGTTAAGTTGTAACCGTAAATATTTTGTAATCTATTAAAATACTAGCTGACCCACGCAACTTCGTCTGCACATGATTCATTTTTCCGCGCGATTTAAAAAAAAAAAATTGTCATAAGAACCTTCTCCTGACAATAACAAACACAACAAAAAAAAACAATAGCGAAATCGGTCCAGCCGTTCACGCGTGATGGCGTGACCAAGAGATATAGGGATTCATTTTTAACCGACTTCAAAAAAAGGAGGAGGTTATATGTTCGACTGTATGTATGTTTTTCTTTACTTCAAATTATATTCTTATTTTTCTCTTTTTAGTGTGTAGAAGGTTCTTCTGTTTGTGTTCTATGAAGTCGGTTCAATTTTTTTTTTCAAAAATGTTTTTTATGAATAGAGATGACGGCGATGGGTTTGACAAGTTTGCAACCTGTCAAGAAATTATTAATTTCTACAAAAACTGTTTAACGCCAAATTTTACTCAATAGATGTATCGAATAAGTACCTATCTAAATACTGATCAATTTGTCATTGTAACCTGATCCTATTACTGATAATGATACCAATAATTCAACGATACACTAAAATAGTTTAATTGAGTTGTAGTCTAGATATTGAGTAATGAGATACCAAATTATAATTAGTTTTAAATGATAATTACTTACGATTTAAAATATCTTATAAATTATTGTCAATGGCCAGTGTAAGCGACGCTCATAGCTATTTAGTGGTTTAAATAAAATTGTAGCTACTTCGTCATCATTGTATGAAAATTTAGGGTATTTTTGTTTAGTTTAAGTTTAATCTAAGGTAGTTTGGAAAAATGGAGTCTACGGCCAATTATCCATGCTGTGTGTGTCTCGCTCTCGTAAATAAATCGTTTTGAAAGTTAATAGTTCGTTTTGGTTGTTCTAATCATTATCCTTCACCAGGTACAGCCAGATTACGATTAAATAAATGAAAGCGTTCTAATACATCCTATTCATAGTAAAATTGAGCTTATCATACAAAAAGGAAATCTCTTAGCAATCTTTGAATATGCAGTCATTCAGTAATTTTCTAATCCATTAAACTAGAACTCTGAGTGACTATTGAAAGTGTAACTGTGGAATGATTTCTAGGAAGTGTATGAGGAAAATTACATTGAAATGGTGTATTTTGTCATCGTCATCAAACATCTACTCTTCCCTTACTATGATGACATAATGTTTTTCTCGTAAATGTAATGTAAGGCGTGTGGCTAACAGAAACGAAAGTCGAGGCGAGGTCGCGGCGCGGGCGCGAATCTCGTTGAAAAAAGTAAAAAAAATATATATACAAAAGTCGAGGCGCAGGTGAGGCGGCGCGTGCGCCATCCGCGACGCCTAATCACCTGTCTCTAATCATCTTCTGAGAATGACTATGTAGAATGAATGAAACCTAAACAAGGCATAAACGCCGCCATTAGCACACGTTAATTTCGCCCGCGCCCCGACTCCGCCTCGACGCCGCCCCGACTTTGCTGTTAGCGTAAAGAATTTAAATAAGTACTTATTAGCATTGAGCATTTTAAGCATAATCTTAAAAACCTATTGTTTAAAAAGTATTCCAATATTAACGAATATTTTATGGACAAATTTGAAGAATATAACTGTTTATAGGACTTACTATATATTCAATAATTATTGGACTGTTATTAACTTTTAATTGTATTAATTAATTACTTATTTGAATTGACATCTTACTTAATTTAATAGACATTTTACTGTGTGAAATTTTGCATGCTTTAAGCTGATCATGGTGCTTCTTTAAATTTAATTATTTCTGTTTTAGACCTAAGTTTACCCATGTATCGCGAAATGAATAAATGAATATGTATATGAATAGCTTTACTCTAAAAGTAAGTTTTTTTTAGATTAACTCTAACGCAACACCAGTGAACTTTAAGTTTCATCATCATCATCACTAGCCTTTGGCAGTCCACTGCTGAACATAGACCTCCCCTAGTGCGCGCCATTGCGCCCTGTCCTCAGTTCGACGCATCCAGCTTCTGCCGGCAGCCTTTCGCAGATCGTCACTCCACCTGGCCAGAGGGCTTTAACTTTAAGTTTATTATCTTTCTATTTTTTTAAAACTGTATTTGAACTCGAAATCGGAATCACCGTATTCTGGATATATTAATTAAGCTATCGAGTATATTTTGTACACAAATTTTAAACAATGGCTGTTTAAAATTTGAGTGTTTTTTTTACCATTTCTGGCGTTTTAGATTTCTGTTAAATAAAATTTACCATAGTTTTAACTCACTATTTATTTAGACAGTCAAACAAATAGTTTGCGTGCCTTGTTGAGTAGATAGTCGTCCAATCCGCGTGAAAATTAAGTCGGCAACCACGAGTGCTACTGCTTTTTAGTAGGTATCGCGGGTGAACAACATTTTGTGGAATTTATACCATATCATAATTTTCGGGAGATAACCGATATTAACGAATCACGAAGTGAATCTTTAACAACTCAGCTAGAGTTGCTTCCATCGTTAAAACAAGCCGCATTTTTTTTTACTTATTCTATCAAATCATTTAAGATTATTTTACTAAACGTGGGCAAAATTTGAACTATGGAAATAGATATTAAACAACGGAAGGTTACATAGGTCAGAGCCCGAGTCAATGTGAGATGGTACAAAGTGTAAAATACAGTATTTCACAAAAGTTTAAATTTAAAAATCAAGGTTATGTTAGTTATATGATCCAGTCTCCTTACCTCTGCAAAACAACGGCCGACAAAGGGAAAGTTGATATAAAAAGAAATAAGGTCAGAGTCAAGGTCAAAGTAAAATGATCCATAGTCTCATCACCCCTGAAAACGGCCGACAAAGGGCAAGTGTACACTCGCGAGCACGACCGCAGCCAATAACCTATGTTTAAGTTGTTATTTATTGTAACACGGGAGCTTCTGTACGCGTCACGACTGTACTATCCGATCTCAACGGAATTGCGGGCCAAGAGATTGAACTTAACTTTCTTTATTAGAAACTAGCGATCGCCCGTGGGTTCCAGAAGTTAGCGTCGGTATACAAATTCGATTTTGTTGTTTAAAAACTCATATCATACTAGTTACACTAACTAGTATGATATGAGTTTTTATGCGATGGTCCGTAAACGTTATAAATGTCACTAGCGGTCACTCATCCATTTTGTGATCACATAGCACGTTGCTTCATCATCTACAGTTTATCAATAAGATGTGAAGCTCTTAGTATTAACTTTTAGCTTTCTTCCAATATTTTATCAATTACTCCAACAACAATAAACTTCTTCTTCTTCTTCTTCTTTTTATTAATGGCAACTAACTGTATTAACAGTATAATTCTGCCAATGTCAAGTTTTAAATAAGTATTCATGTCATGTCAAGTCAAGTCATGTCAATTTGGTTTTGAAAAAAATATGGCGGCTTGTCATTTCAAAACTCCAACGGAAATCTTTCGTCAAATGAGAAATCTTCTTGAATACGCCCCCATACCATTTACCAAATCTCCTGTTACGTAATCCAAGGCTTCATTAGTAAAATGCCACCGAAATTACATAATAAAACCTAGTAAAACACGAGAAAAGTTAATAAAATAGCAGAGCCAACTAGCTCCTTCAAAAATGACAAAAGAAGTCCCAACAATAAACTCCAATCACCCGACCGCCGGAACCCACGTCACACACTGTCATTGTCATCAGGTTCTCTCGTCGAGTTGCCAACCAAAAAGCAAGGTTGCCAGCATTAGTAAATTAGAATATTTTTATATTAAATTTATCCTCATAATGTAAGAATTCCATTCATAAAATGTTGAAGTTTCGGAATGCTTATCTCGATCTCAAGCTTCCTGTTCCAAAATATCATCGTCGAAATCCCGTAACATCATCATTGTAATCAGTCATCTTGTACAATGTACAATCAGTAGCAGTTTGTTCTAAAAAAATATAAAAAAAAGTTTCAATACGACTATTGGGATACACTATTTAGACAAATAAAAAATACAAAATATTAAAAATAAAATAAAGTGAAAACTTCAAAAAAAGTTCAAAATTTTTTTTTTGTATTAAGTAAGTTCGTATGAGTCAGTGGTCAACTCTGGTGACGGATGGCTTAGCGACTTAGCCGGGACCGACAATTTCAAGTGCCCTCCGAAGCACGGAAGCGCTCAGATAAAAATGCCACTACGACGACGGTATTCCTAAAACATAGTAGAAAATCTTTTAACTTAAAAAAAGGTGCCTAACTGGAACTAAAAATATTAGTTATTTAAGTAAATCAATAAGAAATGTAGGATAAGTTTCAATTCTAAAAAGGGTTGACTGAATTTACGAGTATTGTCAAATTTAAAAAAAAAAAATTCCAAAATTAATTTGTTGTCAACTGTACCGCATATTTTTCCTTTCATAAGCAAAATTGATGACCCTGACATCAGATAGCGCTAACAAGCAGTAGCAGATCTGCGTGTGATAGTACCGGTAGGTGCAGCTTTGATCTCAATAAGGATGCGAATTCGTTCATTCAACCGGTCTTCATTTTCACCATTCGTTCGTTGCTTAGGAGTGCTACGAAAGAAGTAGTCTTGAATTTAGCTTAAATCTTAGGCTTTTACATCTTTAATAGATGATTTATACAGCGTCAGGAGGCAACCCATGCCTAAACTTAACGAGACGCTGCAGTGCCTGGGACATTGTTTCAGATGGAATAGGCTCACCCAGCACCTAAACCATCCACTCAGCTTAATCAGCCAACCAAAATAGAAAGACAACGTCAATACGTGTGGAGCTGACGAAGCTGCGGGTTTCCTCACGATGTTTTCCTTCACCGTTAAGAGCATATAATTTTTACGAAACGAAAAAACCCATTGATGCACGGCCGGCATTCGAACCCACGACCTTCGGATTGAAAGTCGAGGTTCAACCCCATTCGACCAACACGGCAATTACACACGAAATTTAGCTTAGCTTACGAAAAATATAGGTGTTTCGTTTGTTCAGCTAATTTTATGAAATACCTATTTACATGTGAAGACAAATTCTATCTAAAGACTATCCTCATTTCCGATCTGATAATTCGACCGAGTGGAATCATAATGTTGTTGTCGACCGTAAAATATCTTAGAGATTATGACCTAAACCAGGGGGTTGTCACTCCCAAAGTTTAGGTATATTTGGCATTTTCCTCTCTGTATTCTGTGCTATTGTTAAAATACCTATAATCTGTATTCTGTGCTATACATACTTATAAAAATCAAAACTTAAAATAGGTTTACTTTTCTTGTGATGAGATGATCAGAAAAATTCAAATAGAAATACAAATTATACATTTATTGCCAAGAAAGAGCACACATAGGTATTAATACAAAGTTAATAAAAATAACTAGTGAATGAAAATGGTCGGCAATGGGACTAAACTCAGCGCTAGTCTACGCACATGTAAGATGTTTGCTTCAGTTTGACTGAAAAAGTCCCTCAAAATATTTTAAAGCAACTGGTTACAAATTGTCCCAAAAGTGGGGACGTGACAAAAAGCAAATCATGTGAAATTACCTGATTAATTGTTTAATTAATTGCAGGCTCGGGACCGGTCCGGGGACATTTTGGACGAATTACAGTTATGATTGTCGGTGAAATTGCAGGTTTTCAAAAAACCGCGACAGTAAAATAACTGTTGTTTGTTTTTATTGGGATTGCTACATTTTTTGGTGGATGGCACAAACTTAGGGAGATTTATACATATCCAACAGTAGGTGAAGACAGACAGACTACTGATGACGATGATGATGATGAATAACATTTTGGGATTTCTAATATGCTAAAGTTTGGGCATAGAGTTTTTCATGGCAACAAAACCTAAATTTCCTGCTTAGCTTATAATTTCAATTTTTTCAAATTGTACGTAGCAAAGAGAGTAATTCAAAACGGTAATTTTAATTTTTTTTTTTTTTTTTCAGCCTGTCGTGTCCCACTGCTGGGCAAAGGTCTCCCCCTTTAGCTTCCACTTCTTGCGCTCCAAGGCCACGGTTTGCCAGTCTGGCTCGAATGCATCCAGATCGTCTCGCCACCTTTTCCTGGGTCTGCCGCGTCGTCTTCGACTGTTTTCAGAAATTATTAAAAATTATAAAATCGCAAATAACTTTTTAGTATTGCAATGACTACAAAAAAGAAAACGGCCATTGTCGTCATAAGTAACGAACGACCGTAATATGCAGATGACCGTTTTTTGTAAGTTCAAAGTTTTGAGAGCACGTAAGTCCATGATGAGTCATTTCCTTTGCAAGGTTTTTCGTGGTTCTCACACTTTAATAGATTTATTTTCTGGAAAATCTATAAAAAACATGATGGAGTTCCTTTAGGGTTCGAATTATCCTAATAAATCAACTCAAAACGGGTCCATTGAAAGACCTTTGGATAATGTTATTGTGGATGTTTTTCTACTAGCCTCTATAAGGTTTATATATAATTTATATAAACTATAATTATATAATTTTCCTGTCCTTATCACACATTCACATTAATTTAGGAACATTAAAGCTCTGTTTTTAGTTTTTCTTTTTAAATTTTTAGGTACGGGATCCAACTACCGTGGATCCAAATGTAAGGCAACAAATGTCGAAGTGAAAGTGCACTGAGGGCGTTAACTGACCTCTGAGATACAGTTTTTTAACTAGTTCAGGGGTTGGTGAATACCTAAAGTGCGGAACTTCGTAGTCTGTTGTCTTACATTTACCTAGCTTTAGTATTACTTAGTATAAGTATAAGGTTGTCTGGAAGAAATCGCCTTGAGCGATAAGACCGCCGATTGTAGGACAATACTGTCGAAACTTAGCATGTAACTACTTCATGTAACACTGTGTCCTCAATAAAGTTCTTATTTATTTATTATTTATTTATAATTATTTATTGACGTCGTCTTTCCTGTGGGCCAGACAGATTAAGCTGAGAGAATGGTGGGCAAGCCTATTCTATCAAACAATGTCCCAGGCACTGCAGCGTCCCTTTGAGTGTAGGCACAGGTTGCCTCCTGACGCTGTATAAATCATCTAGTATAGATGTAAAGGCCAGAGTTTATCACAAATTAGCAGTACAGGCTTTCTTCTTACAGTCTGTCCTATTCACACACACACATGTGACCTAATCAAATCTTAGTAATTCCTCTCCTCGAGTCGTATTCCTCAGTGCTGAGGGTCGTGACCTCCTTTAAATTAGGTATCACTTTCTCCCTAATTATGTTTCTCCATCTTCCTCTGTCCCCGGCAGTATGAAGAGCATTGTGAATCGTGGTGTCGAGAGTGGTGCGAATTTGGTCAGACCAGCGCATCGGACTTCGCCCACGAGGTCCGGAAAGATAGAAGGAAAAACCTTCTATCTTTCCGGTCAATATTAGCTTCTCAAGGTTGTCCCCATCATTCCTTGCAATGTGACCGAAATACTCAAGGACTTTACGCAGACACTCGGATGACAGTCTTTTGGTAATCTTGAGCTCTCGCAGTATGGATATGTTGGTCCGATGTGCTGTCCATGGATTGATCCGATGGATGAATCCGTTGAATTAATATCATTATAATTATAAGGATTATAAATGAGCTATTTATACAGATTATGCTAAGAGATGGCTTGTATCCTAAACTATATAACTCAACTCGTAAAATTTACGTCCAAGAGTTTGCAGGTTAATTTATCTTACCTTTTATAAATTGAAGTTTCTCAAAACATGCCACCGTCAAAAAGCAGATGTGTGATGTTCTCCGCTGTGATTTTACGAGAATATTTTATATTTTCAGGATACCTTCGTAAAAACAGTACCTATACTTACAAAGTAGTTATTGCATGAAGCAAAAACAAGCACAAACGTATCGATAAATTAAACTTATTTTTTTTTTATTTAAGGACATAATTTGTTTTAGAATAAACGGCTTTTTAAAACGTACCGATAATTTTACATAAATATATAACCTGCGTTTTGTATGAAATGCAAGACACAGGTGGAAGAAGAACACTTGTATGAAGAAAGTAATAGGAGAACTTAAATGTTGCAAAAGTTCCACCAGGACCCAGGACACCAGGATTTCTGGTCCGTCCCTTTTATAATAATTCATGGATGCAGGGTCTCAAAAACTGACAGGGCCTAATTTTTGGGTTGTACGTTTGTACGTTGTGTACGTTTGACCGTATCAATTTAATTCCTAAGCCGATTTAAGTTTCACTTCAAAATGTATCATTTATAGATTTTTTAGAATTGTTGCATAATGAATTTCAATAACAGACGTACCACCAATCGCAGCGCAGCTACATCACGAATGGACTAAGTTATACAAGAAGCAACAATCAATTAAAGGATAGTCTTTATAACAAAACAAAAAAAATCATTACATAAATATTTCTTAATATATTTGTTGAACCCAATGCCTGAATTAAGTTAGTTTAAAATTAAAGACCTTATATAACGTTCCTAGAATCACAAACAACCATAGTCACAATAAAATATCAAAAGTCTCCTAAATCTGCCGCTTCTATCAACAAAAAGAATGTAAATAATTCAACGGACTACGCCAGTTTGCTCCAACTATTTATGATAGGTGTAAGTTATAAATACGAGATTTACACATTTAGTGGTACAGCTGCCGGCCTAAGCCTGGTAACTTAAAATTTGAGATAACTTAAAAGTTATGTAACTCTAAACTAAAGCATATTGTGTCAAGTGCAGTCTCTTTTAGGGAGCACGTAATTTTTCACCACACTGGTATGAAAAAACCAGACTGCAACAAATCTGGTATAAGTGTAAAATCTTAATGAATTTCATAATGGCTTCGTTTATTTTGTGTCCACAAAAAAGTGCTGTACACAAGCAAACACTTTTTAGGACATATTTTAAATCTACATGGTTGAGGGCAAAACTTTGATCGAAGGGGCAAAATCAATGGATACCCTTGAATAAACACTATAATAATCGTGATTATTATAGTGTCTATTCTGGAGTAAAATCACCTAGTTTTAAGACAATTCATATGATCCCAGCGGTCCTACTGAATAAATGCTTTTTGACTTTTGATTTTAAACTTGTGCTTCTTAGAGTGCAAGACCAATAGCCGTTTGTTATAAATACGTAACTTTTCTTCAAGAATGCAATATAAATCGGCTTGGATGACGTCAGTAAATAGTTAGGAGCTGCTTCAGAGAGCAAGTGTGATTTGTGGATTGCTGTAGATGATATCATCTATCTTTATACTTAGGTCTTTATACTAAATAAGTTAAACAGCTTCAAGAAACCTTTGCTGCCTATGCCTACGGACGCTAACCCTGGGTCATTGTTTAAGATGGTGTGCCTAAACCATTTTAACAGCAAATTTTTGATGTATTCGCTAATTGTAATTTAATTACAACCTCTGTGGCACTGTGGGTCAAAGCTCGCTTGGGACGCAAAAATTTGCGGGTTCGATACCGCCGCGGGATAAATGAACAGGTTCACGACTGTATCCCCAACGTGCGGTAGACATTCTCTCAGATCTTACTTATTCCAGATCCTTTGAAGATGTCTAAGAGGGGTAGTCAGAGGCATGTCCAAACACATATTTGATACATGCCCACATCTTGCAGAAGTTAGTATTCCATACGTGACAGGTTGCAAGCCCATAAATGATTGTATATTTATCTCGAGTCTGGGTGTTTCTATGTATAATATGTATGTATTTACAAACAAAAAATATATGAGTAGTATATCGGTTACCTTGTTCCCAACAAGCTTTGCTTAGTTTGGGGCTAGATGATGCTGTGTGAAAATGTCCAGCATTATTTATTTAATTACTTAGAAGATTGATCGCCAAAAAAAGGCTAGGTCCCTAACCATATTTGTTGCCGGTTCTTCACGGTATTGGTCGCGAAGGAATATGAGTGGAAACACCTACTTTTAAAGTCAATTTTAAGTTATCAAACTGGTCCTACCGAATCAATGTTTTTTGACTTAATACAAGGTCCATATGGTGTAGAGATGACTAAACAAGGTTCATGGTTGTATGATGTTGTTTAGAGATATTTGATGATTGTTCCCCTTCACATTTTAAAGTTAGATTCGGGAAAATTGTTTCCACATTGAATACATAGCTTAAAAACCATTTAAAAGCCTTCGGATCAATAGTCGAGACACATGCCACTAGACTTACTTCATTATGAACTCTATATCAACCGATATAGAGTGCATTTTCTTTTGTTGGATTAAGTGAGACGGGCAAGTTCGAAGTAATTTCGTTCTTTGGGCAAAAAATTAGAGCACGCTTGACTCATGAAAATTAATAAGTAATTCTCGGGAACGCATCCGATGCACTTTTGGGGTATTTTTTCTCTGATGACAATTTGTCTTGAAATTGAATTCGAGGTTTTAATTAAAACGAGTGGTTTTTGTTGGAAATAAACGTGAGATATTTTTAAACAGGCAGACAGCTATAAGGATTTGTCTTTTTGGTTCGGTTTGTTCCGCTAGAAGAGACTACTCCCTGTCTATGGATAGACAGAGGCAAGTCTAACATTTTATGTAAACTGCGAAATATGAGCATGTAATAAAATTATTTTAATAATATATTTAATATGTTTTTGGACGTGTCTCTGACCACCTTAGGACATGTTTATTAAGGATCTAGAGTGATTGGATGAAAGAAAATGTCTACGGTGTTTTAGGTACAGAAAGCTCAAATCTATCCATGCAAACACTTAAACTCAAAATCTTATTCTGTAAATTCTCCGCTGTTTCCAAAAAAATATTTAGTTACAAAAACTGCAGTACTTACAAATTAAATATTCCAAGTTATTTATGCGACAAAGTATTTAAAGCACCGTTACGAAGACGATACAGGTCGATCGAAAAACGCTGTCAAATTCAATTTCTCATCTTGGAACGGAAAAAGTAAAAAACTTACGCCCATTTTCCCGAAATTAAGGTGAAACAGCCGAAAACTGGGGAGAAACAGGATGGCTGCCTTGTACGGTGGTCGAACCGGCGGGGGACGGGAGACTTACATACATCAGTGACGAGATCGGAAACGTGACGACCTCTGATGCAGTAGGCGAACGCCCGCCAGGGACGAGGTTTTCGATTCTCAAAATCAGACAAATGTTTGTAGGATCTGCAAATATTTGTCTCGGGTCTGGGTGTTTTCTTTGTATCATGTACCAAAGTAGTTTACCAGTCAGTGGTAGTCATAACACAAGCTCTGCTGACTGGAAGGAGAAGACGTTATAAGAAATGTCAAGTAACATTTTTATATTAAGTTATAATTTTGTTTCATTATAGGTGATGTGGTCGCTAAGTGACAAAACCTTCTCTACCTAAAAAATTATGTTTTTAATATACATTTATAAATGCGTTTAGGTTTAGAATGGGTTAAAAAAACAATTAAGTAATATAAAAACTATTATTTTAATTGTATTTTGCGGCACTAAAACCCGGCCCTTTTAGGTCCCTGAAGATTCTTCATGCGCATTCTTGGACTCGCAGCGTCCGATCGGGCGGTCGGCATAAATGATTCAGAAATTGTTTCCGTGCGCGCGATTCGTCGCAAAAAACACGTGTCGCTGCAATAAATCATTCGACGCCGAGTCGAGTTTACTCGATTAAACTTCCGAATCGATTCTCGATGTGACGATTACATACTGTGTTTATAGAGAGAGTTGTAAAAGAATGTCGCAGCGGCTTTTTGTCTCTCGAAAGTTCGCTTATTTTAAATGTCATTTTTTTTGTTCGTTACCGTTCTTTGGTAAACTCTTTTGACAATGTAGTTATTTTTAATTTATGAGTCGGGACGAGTAATGCTTAACATTGTTTGTTTTGTAAAGTTTCTCTGTTTTTTTTTTACCAGAAAAAGTTAATCGATATTTTGTCGATTGTTTATTTGTAAAATTAAGAGAAAAGATAATAATAAGCCAACCCATTCGATTAGTTTAATCGATGTTGAATGATCGACTCTTTGCACAAAGCACAAATTGTTTTGAAAATCTGTCTTCATAGACAGATTTTTTTTCTTAGTTTAGTTTGAAGTTATTATATTATTTCTTTGCTTAGTTAGATTATTAGACAAATCCTGACTATTTATTATTATTTCATTCCAAATACCGTCTTTGTTATCGTGAATAATAAATCACATAAATTTTACAACATTAACATAATTACTTACATATTTTAAGTTAACGATTATGTATGACGGTGATATGTTTTTCTGTGTTGACAGCTTCGGTACTTATCTTAATGTTTTCTAATGAAAATATAGTGCTTAGGACGATAAGACTTAAGTTATCTGAGTGAGAAACATTTTATTGGAACATTGGTTGAATTTACGATCTATTTTAACTAGTTCTTGAATGAATAGATCCTTTATTGTATTTGTTAAAAATATTAGATTGTTCGTAAAAGTTATCGGTACATACAAAATTAAAGCGGGTTTTGGCCAAAAGGTGTCGTTTTCAGGAAGTTCATTAGACGCCTGTCAACGTGACACCGGGTGTGCGTCATCGTAACGTCACGAACTCGGTTAATTATAGTAGCTAGGTAGCCAAGGGCCCTGGTGCAAAGTAAACCCTAACTGAACGGCTTAGGTTTTATGATGTCAAAATATGCAGGGTGTGGCAAAATGTAAACGTATTTGTTTTTTTTGTAAAAACTTACGATTTGATTCGTCATTTTCTGGGTAACTATTTCAAAAATCTCAAAGTCAAAGTCAAAGTCAAAAAGCATTTATTCAGTAGGGCCGCTGGGATCACTTTGAAACGTCTTAAAACTAGGTGACTCTACTCCTGTTCCTTCGCGACCAATCTAATAATGCAGTTGTTTTTATTTTCAAAATAATCATACCTATAGTTTCCTAAGAACAAAACTTTCCGGACTCTCGGGGGTCGGAGTCCGAGGGCCCCTTGAGCTTGGGGGCCCCGGTGCTCTGCACCGCCTAGCCCTTAGGTAGCTACGCCACTGATTGTATGTTTTTTTTTTATGTATAAACTTTTTTTTTTACTAAATAAAAAAAATATTTACAGAAACTAAGCTACTACATATTCACATATACGAGTATTTACAAAATACAACAGGATTAGTCGAGCTATCCAAGGATCGCCAGAAACGATCTATAGATATCTCAACTGATCCAGGTCACTGTCAGTCGGAAGCGTGCCCAAAACACTGGCGGTATTACCACGCTGGATGGCAATGCTGATCCTTTGAGCCAAAAATGAGCCAGCTCTCGGATCACGCGTCGCTTCGACCAGACGCCCTGAAAGAATTTTGAAAACCTGAAGGGCTCCAGAACCAGAACAGTATGTATGTTAGTCTATAAAGTATTTATAAGTATGGGCCAATGGCATTTTATATTGTGTTGCCTGAAATAAATGGATATTTATTAAATAAATAAATAAAACGCTGCAAACCAGTTCCTCATATTTTTATCCACCGCAGATCATCCTGCCGACCCCAATTTATCATAAAACAACAAAAAACGATATCGAACTCAATCGATTATATTGTCGGTATCATTCCGTAGATGGTGACAGCGCAAAAAGTACCGCTTTTGAATAACAAATGCGATGCACGGTCTGCAAAAAAATCCAGCTGTAATTAAACTGGCAGTCTCACGAAAGAGGTTCATACCTAAAATGTTTGTAAGCCCCGCCACCGAAATTCGCAGCATTGCAGGCTTACCAAAATTGAGCCATAAATATTCTACGCGTAATTTTCGATTGTCGCAAAGAATTTTGTCCTGGAGTTTTGCATATCGGGTTGTCTGTGATCAATGCAGATTTCCAAAAAGGTTGAACGGGGTTTAATTAAAAGCGATTTGCAAAAATAAATAATGCTGGACTTTTTCACACAACATCATCTAGCCCCAAAGTAAGCAGAGCTTGTGTTATGGGTACTACATGACTGATATAGGTACTACTTATATACTTTTTGTTTGTAAATACATACAAATTATACATAGAAACACCCAGACCTGAGACAACCACCACCGATCCTGCCATTTAACAGAAGCTAGCAAGATATCAGAAAGCCTTGAGCTAGTTGGAAGTTCCCATTTCCTCGAGATTATAATATTTCGTATCACCTTTCTCATCATCTAATTCGTGTCTCTGATCACTACCCTATCGTGAGTAAGACTTTGGGGGAACTTTGGGAACTGTTTCTCAAATTATGTATTGTCTACTCTTGGACTACGAGTATATAGATTTCTGTGGGTAGATCTTTCGACAATGTCCTCTAAGAAGAGGGCGTCAGAGAAACTTCAAAATTGAAACTGCGCACCAGCGAATTGATAAACTATAGGGACTACCTACATAAAATTCTATGCTGCGCACATAGTCCATACTATTTCCATACTATTCCATACTTAATATAATAAATGTGAAAGTTACTCTGTCTGTCTGTCTGTTGTTACGCTTTCATGCCTAAACCGCTGAACAGATTAAGCTGAAATTTGGCAGCATAGTTAAAGGTTGTATCCCAGGGAAGGACATAGGCTACCTTTTATCCCGAAAAAATAAAAAAATCCCGAGGGACCGCGGGTAACACCGCGGGAGCGCGGCTAGTTTTGAAATAGTTTTGTCTATGTGAAAAAAATACTATTTTTCTAACTTTCCCTTTTTTGACAGTTATTAAAAGCCATCGATAAATCATACGGTAGCTAAACCAAGGCGCAAATTAATAGATCCGCCATGAAAATCTTTGAAATATCTCAATCTTAGCATCAATTATTGACACAGGTATTGGGTGAGATAGAAATGTGAGGTTTTTGCAAGGATGTACTAAAAACAAAGTGAAATAACAAAGTTGACTGGATTTCTTTATTTTTAAACTATTTTAGATTTTCTAACATTCAGTAATGAACAGTACACATAAAAAAAACAAATAAAGTAATTTTTTGAAAAATCTCGTCATTATTTATTCAGTACAGTACATTTATTCATCACAATTTTTTTACAAATCGTGTTTGAATTTTATACATGCAAATCTTATAATTATGATAATCTTAATAAGTAAATTAAACATTAGTCTCAATAAATAAAAATTACACGCAATTTATTAGAAAGAAAATACGTTAAAATGAGCAATTATTTTATTTAATCGTATGACAGGTACAGGCGTATTAAAACTAAAATTAAACAAAAATAAAATCATAAAAAAAAATTAGGTTTAAAATGATTTTATTTTTGTTTAATTTTAGTTATAATACGCCTGTATCTGTCATACGATTAAATAAAATAACGACTACCAAGACAGTTCTATCTCCGCAAATTCCACGGGCAGGCGTGAGCTGAGCAAGCCCAGCGGCAATCGTGACTACTGTTTCCAATGTTTAATAATGGCTTGCATCGTGGGAATAGGAGTAGATTCAGCCGATTGTGGATGTTCTACGTAAAAGCTGTTCTTTGATTTACTGTGCCAAGTTTCGGGGGCCTCAATAAGCGAAATTGGTCATAGATTATAGACCACCTAAGTTAGTTATGAATTAATCATTGATAGAAATAAAACGTATAGAAACTCCAGTACTACATAATAAATTAATGTACGTATGAGTTAGCGGCTAACCTTAGTAACGGATTTTTTTGACCAACAATTTAAAATGCCCTGCAAAGCACGGAAGCGCTCAGTTGATCTTGCCACTAACGGTCACCCATCCACTTACTCACCACGCTAAACCTTTTGCCATAAGTACTCTAGAAACTGATGCGCGTTTTAATCTATTTTTTAGGGATTCGCAATGTCCTATCAAAAACTTCAATTCCCATGGATATGATACTCGGAACGAATATTTGTAAAATGCAAGTCAATACTATTTTCCCATGAGATTAATAAAATATAATTATAATGTCAAAAATATCAGTTACAAATCATCTAATTATACATGACATTACGTAAATCCCAACAAATGCAACCAAAGCTAAACTTATTGGGCTAGTTCAATGACACTCTAAACTTAACGTCTGATTAATATAGCGAGTTGTTTCCCAGTATGTTTTATAATAAATAAATAACTTGCTAATAGGACCTTTAAGGAAAAGTAACCCAATTTTATTAAATAATTTATTTTAATTTAATAAATCTTTTATTTTGGTTTAATAAGTATTATTTGTAGATAAAATTTTAAGCTTTCAATTTTATGAAAACCATGTTACCAAAAAAAATATGAATATGAGTGTGGCTGGGACGTATGCAAGTAGAGGAAGGCCAAAGAAGGTATGGATTGTGTATGAAAGTTATCCATATCATCCGAAGCACAGAAGCACATAATTGATGGCACTTAGGGCACGCGTGAATGGTGTTTTGAATGGTTTCCTTGCGTTCGGGATTATCAGCAGCTTAGGCCGCCGCCGCGCGCGCACAGACCGACACACATCAACACCCGCGGATTGTGCACCATACCTCTGATCAAACGCACAATATACATTATTAACAATAACTCCCGCCTCACTTCCAACTTATTGTAACCTACCATGCCTGAAACATGTCGAAACGTAGAGACACAATATAGAAGCTCAACTACATTTGTATAGTTTTCTTTGGTTATAATGTTGGTGCACTTGGACATAGCTGGCTAGCACCTGGTGTAGCGTGCTCAGAAGCAATTCAAACAACAGCATAAATACTGATCGGGTAACACCTAATAGAATAATGTGGGAAACCACGGGTCTTGTACCTGCTGCTACTTTCACTGGACCTAGACTTCGTTCTATGGAAGCGGTGACCGTCAATTTAATAAATCAATAGCCCCAAAGTAAGCAGGAAAAAGGAAAAATGTTTCATCTTAGACCTCACTATTGCTTGACATCAAGCAGATTGAAGTCAAATGCTAACCTATTTAATAAAAAAAAGTAAGTGAATGTCGTGGAACACTCGGTTGGAACGAAGCAAAGAGTACTTTTCTATACTTGGAATATACATAATAAATTAATTGTCAATTAGGTATCCTAGAAACGCTCTTCCGTACTAACAATGTAATCTATGGACTGTGTCACGGCTGCGCATTTCGCACTGTGACGATTTAACATATCCATGTCCATTTACATGTGTCGTGACGGTAAAATGGAACAATTTTTTTTTTCTTTGATACCGTCCGAAAAGGAACTTCAGCAGGAAAAATGCTTTGTGCAATGGGTAGGTATTATGACCGTTAAACTACATTATAAACTTTTAGGCCGTGTGAACTTCTCTCGAGGCGTTGTGATAATGTAAATTATACAAAAACTTTAACTGAAATTGAGAAGCCTCGCTGGCTCCTCAGTTGGGTTTGACTATTTTGATTTAAGGGTGGGCCACCTAAAAAGGCAATAGGTACCATATAAACCATTTTTGTTGCCCTGGTTCACAGTATTGACCAAAAAAAGCCATGCCACAACCCAAGTTTGTTGTCCTGGTTCTGCAGCGTCTTATAACGGTAACCGTATTTTAGAGTCTTAAGGCTTTTGAACAAGCTAAGGTACCATGTTTGTTTATAATTAATGGGGCACTCGCGACAATTTTAGGCAAGACACGCGAGGGACTTTGAACTCTTGGTCCTAAGCCTAGCCCTAATTTATAATTCTGAGATCTATTATACAAATTAATCCTCCATTTACTTAGTTGTCTAACTCGACTTTCAATCCGAAGGTCGTGTGTTCGAATCCCAGCCGTGCATCAATGGATTTTTCGTATTGTAAAATTTATATGCGCTTTAACACGAGCTCTTAATGGTGAAGGAAAACATCGTGAGGAAACCTGCAGCTTAGTCAGCTCCACACGTATTGACGTTGTCTTTCCTGTGGACCAGGCTGATTTAGCTGAGAGGATGGTTTAGGTGCTGGGCAAGCCTATTCCATCTCAAACAATGTCCCGGGCACTGCAGCGTCCCGTTAAGTGTAGGCATAGGTTGCCTCCTGTCGCTGTATAAATCATATAATAAAGATGTAAAGGCTTAAGTTACTTAATTGTCTAGCCTCATTTATAATTCTAGGAAAACAGATCATACAAAGCAATCCCCCGCTTATCTAAGTTTATCTGCAGGTCTGGAAAAAAATGCTCATGGGTTTGAATCCACTCGTGCACCAATGTATTGCCGGTACTCTCTAGCGGCGAAAAAGTGTTTGGCCGTTATTTTTTTTTTTTTAAATAAGTAAGTTCGTATGATTCAGTGGCCAACTCTGGAGACGGAGTTTTTAGGCCGCCTTAAGGCCTCCGTCATGGCTTAAATTGCCGGGACCGACGATTTAACGTGTCCTCCGAAGCACGAAAACGCTCAGATGAAAATACCACTGGCGGTCACCCATCCACTTAGAGACCGTTTCGAACGTTGCTTAACTTCAACGATTTACCAAGAACGACTAAGCAAGCACGACCACGAGCGCTTCATTTTTTTAAAAGAGTATGTTTTATTTATTAAAGTTCTGGGTTAGTAGGCCTGTGATTGGTGGATTTCTTGGCAGAGATAGCCTCATGAATAATAAATTTATAAATAATAAATAATGCTGGACTTTTTCACACAGTATCATCTAGCCCCAAAGTAAGCTTGAGCTTGTGGTATGGGTACTAGATGACTGATAAACTACTTAATATACTTTTTTGTTTGTAAATACATACATATTATACAAAGAAAACACCCAGACCTGAGACAAATATATGTAGATCATACAAACATTTGTCTCCCGGAATGTTTGTTAGATGAATACTTAAGACTAGATTTGAAGCCCAAGCATATTGTTTAAACTGTATCTAATACCTACTTAATCAACAATCTATATTACGAAAAGACAAACAACAGAATGCAAGATACAAAGTCACGGCGCGCTTTAAAAGTTTTTTTTTATAAAGAAATAAACACCAAAAAACGCAACGACATTTTCAGTTTACGACATTTTGAGTGTTCATAAAAGTTGTAAAGGATGTTAAACTAAACGGTTATGATGGATAATGTTTAAAGTGCAGTCGTGTTTTATTTAAATTACTTTTGATTAATCATTTGCAACCATTATGGGTGGCATTGGTCAAGGTTCTTCACGGTATTGGTCGCGAAGGAACAGGAGTAGAATCACCTAGTTTTAAGACGTTTCAAAGTGATCCCAGCGGTCCTACTGAATAAAATAAATGCTTTTTGACTTTGACAGTGGCAAGTAACAAGTATAGCGAAGGTACCTAGACCAAGAAGTTGATTAGCAACAGTGTCCGATCGGTTTACATCAGTACTAGGTGATTGCTACCGTCCTTGACAAAGAAGGCCATTCAGGCTCCATACAAAGCTGGGCTCAAAAGTAAAAAGTGCCGGCCAATGAAAATAAAGGCCTCACTATTGGGAATGTCAATCCGATTATTTTTAGTATGACCTGACCACTACTTCAAATGATTTCGTAAGTTGAAAAATCTGTATTTTGATACAATATTTTTTTTTACATACAAAAAATGATTAAATAGTATACTTAAAGACTTTCTGCCACATTGAAAAATACTTCAATTGACTTCCCCAATTAGTGGTGAACCTTTATTTTCGTTGGCCGGCACTTTTGACTTTTGGGCGCAAGATGAATGACCTCCTTTGATATACCCAAACGGCATATTAAGAGTCAAAAACTCATTTTTATTTAGACTAGTTTGATCACTTAGGTAAAGATTTTACACTTTTAAAATTGTAACATTGATTGTACATTTCATTGAGTACCAGTCATTTCCGCTCTACTGATCATTTAAGAAGAAAGTGATATCCAAGCTCTCAAAATTAAATTGCAAGCCTATTTACTTGAACATATAGTCTACTTTACCCTAGGACCTAATGTACAGTCTTAACGTGCTTCCCTTTAACTAAATTTACTTTATGATCGCACTTTACGGTTTTCGGTAAACACGAGATGGTAATCTCTTAATAAAAGGCTTTATGGCGATCATGAGTGCTTTTGAGACGAGACCGAAGCTTACTTCAAAAATCTAGATAGCTCTCAAGATTACAAATACGACCTCACGCAAATAAAGAGCTTCAATTCGTCGCACAAACAATTGTTGTGGATAGACAACCAGTAGTTTCATTTAAACAGATAGGTTTCCTGTTGCTACAAAATGCCATCAAACTTTAATCTTCTTCATGTCAGGTCACTAGTTCTCTTGAACCAGTGTGGTGAAAGGATTATAAGTGCGCCTTCTTAAGGCTCCTTTCGTGCACTTGTGCAATGTTTTTTCGAACATATAAGGTTCTACGACATGCCGACTTTCTCACGAAATTTTCCTTCACCGTTTGATTTGATTGTCTTGGCATAGTGCATATACTTTTTTTTGGTAGAAAAGTCAGTGGTGCACGATTGAATTTGAACCCACGAATCTTTAGAAGATTAGAAGGCGCGGCTACTAGACCTCCAGTATTCGTGGTGTAGTGAAGAGGATGAATTAACATGTGATGGACCGTGTTAAAAACAATATAGTCTAATACTTTGGTTTCGCGATAGTTTCAAGTAAAAGTGACTTCTATTAAAACATTTTCGTAAAGTTGTTCTGTGTGAATAAATCATTTTTTAAATTCTGTTACTTTGTCAAAAATTTTTTATCAAATCTCAATATAGATAAGATATTTAATAATAGTAGGGACCGAGTTTTTACTAGATCACTGGATAATGAATAAAATTCACACATTAATCTCAATACTAAACTTAAGTCTCGTTTCCAGAATACGTTGGACGCTATTGAAACGGTCGCTTATACTCCACCCAAACGGAAAGAACAACCACCACTTGTTTTTTTTTTTTTAAATAAGGATACACCGTGAATGACACGAGTACAAGGGATTATAAATTCGTATTGTTTTGTTGTCCGTCAGAGAAAATGACTACCGCGCCTCGGTTGTCATGGTGTACCTACAGTTGTAATATTTGTTTTACATCTAGGGACTATGGAGTCATGTACGTTTGGTAGGCAAGAATAGTTCCGCAGTGGTCCTACATTTTGTCAATTTTAATATTATACACAGGCAAATACATTGGTAGTTGATAGTTTAAATACAGGCTGCTTGTGACGCGTCACGCGTGGCTTCGTGCGACGCGCTTTGACTGTGGTGACGGCTGCTGCGGCACGCGTCGTCGCACGCCTAAAAACAAATATATAGCAATGTATGGTGACGATTACGTTTAGGCGACGTCGGTGGCGGCGGCTGTCACCGCGGCTGCCACCACGTTCGAAGCGACACGGCGACTACACGGCAATTTCAAATAATCGCATGAAAAAACGTCTCTCCGTAAACACTTTGCCAAACATTTGACTTTAGCGCGTGCCGTGTCGCCTGCCGCGCCGCACGCAGCACCGCCTGTCCGTAAACGAGCCTATTAAAAGCAAACATCTCAGAATAATAACTTTGATATTATTTAAACTGAAAACCAGCGCTCCAACACTCTTGAGCTATTGGAGCAAATGCTGAGGGAGCCGTATTTTCACCCACATAAAATTATGTAGATTTAAGTAGGTACCTCTTGTAACTGTTGTATATGATGTGGAGAAAATAAAACTTTATTATTCTTAAACAAAACTCTGCTATATAACTGTTCCAAGTTTTTACAAAACAAGGCTTTAACCCGATTCACATTCATATAAATTACATTTAAACACAGCAAGTTTCCATATAAACATGCTCTCGTTTCGCCACTTGATATTAGCGCGGCATGCGACAAATTGCTACATTTTGTTACGCCTGCTAAAGCGGTGTGGACACTGGACAACCATCCAATTCAAAAAAACGCTCGTGTTGTAACTTGCTTAGTCGTTCTTTATAAATCGTCGAAGTTAAGTAACGTTCGGTTCGTAAGTGGATGTGTGACCGCTAGTGGCATTATCATTCTTTTACCATTTTTTTACCAATCCTTATTTCACTGAGTTTCTCTCCATCCAAAGGTTATCTAGAAGAGATCGCTCATTAGCGATAAGGCCGCCCATTGTACATTGTCATTATTTGTTATATTTTATTATTTTGTTTCATAGTTTAAGGTGTACAATAAAGAATTCTCATTCATTCATTCATTCCGTGCTTCGGAGGGCACTTTAAATTTTTGGTCCCGGCTTTATAGCGTTCCATTCCATACGTGACAGGTTGCAAGCCCATCGCCGCCTATAAGAATACAAACTGTTTTTCTCACGATGTTTTTCTTCAAGAATAAGAAAGATCTACAATTTAGGAAAAGCAAAATCCATTGATGCCAGACTGGTATTCAAACCCACAATTTTCAGATTAAAAGTCAAGGCACAACCTCATTTAACCAACACGGTTCATTCTAGAAATAAACATTGAAATAGTGTACACCGTATTTATAACACCAAACATAAACAAAATCGAATGCCGACACGCCTAGTCATAAAGTCTAGATACATGTTTCAATCACATTCAAAGTTATGGTCACAGAATGTTACAAATTCAAAGTATTGAGACTTTAATGGTGCTCGTATTAGTAGGGATTTGAAAAAACGAGAAAACTGGACTGGATAGGTCCATTCTACTTGCGACTGCAGACGACCTTGACTTGCCGCTGGGCTCGACTGAGACGCAAAAAAAAACTAACATTATTACGACTGTCTCCCCAAGGCTCGGTAGATCGTACTAGATGATGTCTAATGGGGGTCCAAGTACAGTCAGCAACACAAATCGATTAACATTTTGATGTTTCACAAATCTGAATATTTCCGAAATCAGTAACATCATGAACAAAATTTTGAACAATATTTTCGCAGTAATAATTTTCGCAAGAAAAGTTTATTTTTTCTTACTTATCGAAAACAAAAGCTATTTTAAAAAGTCCAACTGTTAATCGACTTTCGTTGCTGACTGTCCATATTTGGCACTATGCCTACATTACGCAGAAGGTACCACTCCATATGATACGCATGAGCCTGCATACTATAATGGCCTTGTCGTAGATAAGATGTTTGCTGGCCAACTCTGGTGACGGAGTTTTAATTCCGCCTTCATCTACATAAATAAATACGAGTAAGAATAAATAAATAACGCTGGACTTTTCACACAGCATCATCTAGCCCCAAAGTAAGCAGAGCTTGTGTTATGGGTACTAGAATGACTGATAAACTGCTTATATACTTTTTGGTGGATATACATACATATTATACATAGAGACACACAGACCCGAGACAAATATCTATACATTTTGAAAGCCTATCAAAAAATTTAAACTTGTATAATTGCATACTTTTATTATACATATATATTATGTATGTATGTATACAGGGTGTAAAAAGACTGCTACCGAAAACTAAGGGATTGCAATCAGACCATGATTCTGAACAAATTTATCGAAAAAAAAACGCAAAAAAAAATTTTGACTTAGCTACGTCATTTTATTTTATTTTCTAGTTTTTTGCTACTAGTACAACATAATAAGACCATACCTACCTAATCCTTTCATTTATAAAAGAAAAAAACAAATTAAACTCAATATCCAGCAATCTACGTATAAAAACGCGCCCAGTACATACGCTCGACCAGCTGTGCGAAGTCGGTTTTCTCTGGATATAATGATTTTTTTGCAAAATCCTCTTGGATTTGGCTGTGTTTTGGGATGCTGAACCTACCCCTTTCGGCCTCGGTAGACGTCTTTTTACACCCTGTATTATATAAAATGTCTGCCTGGTAATGTAAATCTTAAAATCTGAAACATATTTTAACCATGTTTCACTTGATTTAAACATGATAATCAGCCACGATAGGTAAATTATAAATCTTCGATGCCCTTTGAATAAAAAGAAAATTTTGTTTCCTGTACATCTCCTTACAAAAGGTTACGAAAGGAAATACGATTATGAGAAGTTTACAATAATATTACTCAATAAGATGTTATAAATTAATGCCTTCGATAGACAATGCGTTTTTTGCAGTGTGCGATAAAACTGTAATTTGGTTTTATTTTGGGGTTTAGTTTTAAATGGTGACTTCTTAGTTTTCCAACAATTGAAGACACAAATGGACATTAATTTAAATGTTGACGACTTCGATACCGACAGAATGCAGGTTTCGATTTATACAAAAACACCTGCTTTAGTAACTCCTAAGTAATATCAGCGGTCTTTTAACTAGGTTAAATTCTGTTTGACTTGGACTCATGTAAGTACGAGTCGATGTACGTAACCGTGAAACATGAGAACATTCTAACTAGTGTTTATATTATCTCAGCATTCAATAAAATTTATTTATATTTGAACCCACAGATGTCGTACCGCGCCGTACAACGCGTAGCAGAGCCCTTAAATTTAATCCAGATGTTATGAATATGAAATATCGATTGGCATTTTCGGCAAGGATTAATTAAAAATAAGGTCATCTTAATATCACTGGTAACATAAAATGAAGAATACTTTTATTTCGCAGTAAGAGCGCCAAATAAATATTATACCTTTCATATTCTTAATAAGAGATGAATTATAGGTTAGGGCGGTATACTTTGGTTCGGAATAAATTTGCCAAGCGATTTATTATGGTCGATGAATGATTACACCGTATTGGATGCTGTTTGTTTAAAAAAAACTCATGAATGTATATCGAAGGCACGGTAGACATGCTAACAAAACTTAAAAAATTCAAGATCATATTAAAATGCCCAGTTGGAAACTTGGCACACGCCTTATATTGATAAAAATCAATCGGATTTAGAGAAATGAGGTTCTGTTTATAATTAGACAGAACCCCATTTCTCTAAATCCGTGGACAGAACTTAACATCAGGCAGAGTGAGCCCTGGTTCTTCACGGTATTGGTCGCGAAGGAACAGGAGTAGAATCACCTAGTTTTAAGACGTTTCAAAGTGATCCCAGCGGTCCTACTGAATAAATGCTTTTTGAATTTGACTTTGACTTTGACTTTGACTTTGACTTTGACTATGACTTTGACTTTGACTTTGACTTTGACTTTGACTTTGACTTTGACTTTGACGTTGACTTTGACTTTGAGGTCAAATGATGACCTATTTAATAAAAAAATTAACTGTTTTTTTACATTATCACAAAATTAGGAAATGGTTAATTCTTAATTCTTTATTGTACAAATAAACACACACAGGTAAGTTATGTTGGTAAGTTTTTTCTCACGAATGAAAAACATTACCCTTAAATGATTTTTATGAGGCATTTAAAAGTAAATCAAGGTTGTTGACAGAGCTAACAGGAACAACCCCAGTAGCTGACATGTAGATCACTCTCGCAGTAAATCAGCGCAAGCGCAAGCCAAATGCAGCGCGCTCCGTAAGGCACTTAATCGCGGAAAGCGAATAAATCTACAGGACTTTGTATTTTTTAGATAATTTACTTGCAAAATGGCTCATATTTGCTATTGAAAGAAAGAAAAGAAAGAAAGAAAATATTTTTATTTTGCAACATATGAGTAAACACAGAGTTTATACAGGGTGTAAAAAGACTACTACCGAAAACTGAGGGGTTGCAATCAGACCATGATTCTAAACATATTTAGCGGGAAAAAAACGCAATTTTTTTTTTTCCTACGTCATTTTTTTTACTTTATTTCCGGTTATTTACTACTAGTACAACATAATAAGACCATACCTACCTAATAATTTCATTTATAAAAGAAAAAAACAGTGAAAACTCAAAATCCAGCAATCTACGTAAAACAACGCGCCAAGTACATACGCAAACAGTAATCTTCAAACGCTGTTTTCTCCGGATATAATGATTTTTTCGGAAAATCCTGTCGGATTTGGTTGTGTGTTTGGATGCTGTACCTACCCCTTTCGGCTTCGGTAGACGTCTTTTTACACCCTGTATAATGAAAGAAAGAAAAGAAATGTTGCAAAACGGGCCATAACTCAGCATATGCTGGGTTGCGCTGGCAACCAGCGCTGGTCTTCCGTTAGGGCCGTTTTGGGACCGAAAATGTTAAATATAAAGATTTTTTAAATGTAAGTATCCCAAAAATTAGCACCCATGCGGGATTTGAACCCACGACCTTGCCGATCCGTGGCATCGCTCTGACCAACTGAGATCTATGTATCATAGATGTCGCTCACAGCGTAATGCTGTATAGTTTTTTTTTTTTTTTTTTTATCAACCTATGGTGTCCCACGGCTGGGCAAAGGTCTCCCCCAAAATTTTCGATCTCCCACCATTCTCTTATATAGTATGTACTCCCAATAAATTTCAACTCGTGCGTCGGTTGCCCGTTAGCTCAGTTGGTCAGAGGGATGCCACGGATCGGCAAGGTCGTGGGTTCAAATCCCGCATGGGTGCTAATTTTTGGGATTCATTTAAAAAATCTTTAAAATATCCCTAAGTGTGCGGTTAACACTATAAAAATATAATCCTTATGTTACATATAATTAGGTAGCGGTCTAATAACAGACAAACAAATTATTCAGGTGCTGGGTAAGCAATGTTCCAGGACTACAGCGTCCCGATGACTGTAGGCGTTGATTGCCTCTTGATGACAGGCCTACAGTCGGGACATTTATACAGATAAATCATCATCATTGGCAGCTCAAAATGGATGAATTTAGCCCTGGACATAAGCTCTGGTCTTTCACATTTGCTATGTTACATCAAATAGTTGGTCTCTGACTCATACGAACTTACTTTCTTTTATTAAGTACCTAAACCGCGAAAAAAAAAAAAATAACTTATCCTATACTATTACGGTTTGGTCATTTTTGTATATTTAATAGTAATTACAGACACACATCAAACATCTTATTATAATTAATATAGATTTCACTATGGAATATAAGTTACCTATTTAAGTTTAAGGCCTTGTATGAATAACAAGTGATATGATTCACTTTTTATTAATATTGAAAGAAAGATCAAAATAAACTTGATACGATTAACCTTGTCATAATAATAGTGTTTGTCCCTTTCTGAAACACTTCAATTTAGCGCTTCCCTGCGCGCACGCATATCTGTCAATGCAACCGAATAAAAACGTATTTTAAGTACACAATTACGAATATTATTAACCGAACGGTACTTTTTTCAAAAACTAATTATTTTTAGCGTTTCATGTGAAATGGGTGATAAGCAACCGATTTAATGTGACGTGGCTTCCTGACCTTTCTGCAGAGCAATTAGAAGTGTATTTATTTTGCTTAATGACTTCTAACCATGACAAAAAAGTATACCTCTTAAAATCACACCTCTTTTCGATAGGTAGTCAGTTAAACCATCTTATTTACTTATCTATACTTTTGTAACGACTAAAAGTTTGAAAAAATTGAAAATTGTGAATTCGAAATGATAAAAGAAAGAGCTCCATAATTTAGTTCCGCCATCCCCATTCTTTTATCGGACCAACAGGTTCCCCGAAAGACGCCACTTGTACATGGTTGATATTCCCAGAGTTCGTACAAAGCGTTTTGAGTCCACTTTTTTCATACGCACTGCCAAACTATGGAACTCATTGCCGGGTACCGTATTTCCCGAAAAGTACAATATAGGGGTCTTTAAATCAAGAGTAAATAGGTTCCTTCTAGGAAAGCATGTTCCATCTTAGACCTCACTACTGCTTAACATCAGGCAGAGGGAGGTCAAATGCTGACCTATTTTATTAAAAAAAAAAAAAAAATGATAACTTTGATCTTAGTTAAAAAACGTAATCTGGTTTAACTTGGATTGATCGCGATCTTTGAAATCCAGACTACGAAAGCTAAACCATGAGTTATAAATGGTGAATACATGATATGACTATTTTGTAGTGAAAAGGTAGCGCTCAGTGCACATCGGCAAGCGCTGTCTTACGTATGATTTGTAACGCTCCCGGCTTGGAACGTGACCGTGTAGGTAGTTGTTGACATACATAAGAAACGCGATCTAAAAATGAAGTATTTGTCAGTATTTTGGGAGTAAAAGATAAGTTATCAGATAAACATTTACCTCCCACGTGTGCTTGCGAAATCACTCTTGATACGACGAAGTTTAGCATAAGCAACTATCAGACCGGTCAGTTAGTGGATTGGTGACCGCTAGTGGCATTATGAAATGAGCGTTCCGTGCTTCGGAGGGCACGTTTAATTGTCCCGGCTACAAAGTCGTTAAGCAATGACAGAGGTATTTTTAGGCGGCGTAAAAACTCCGTCATCGATTTCAATATTTTTAATATTTATTTTATTTTATAAGGCTGTTTTTTCAATAATCATCGGTTTATTCCCAAAGCAACGTTCAATCCCTTTGCACTAAATGAAAAAGTCTGAGATATTTATTCAAAATGTACGACTAAAAATATTTACATTCCACCTCATTAGTTTTATGAAAAAGTTAAAAACAAGTCCGCTGTTCGCTGCGCTCGCCACAACGATGCCTGCGACATGTCACCCAGGTCGCGTACGTGCTCCCTCAGTCGCGGGTTCAATTCCGGCCTCAGGTGCGCCTGTTGCCGGATTCCCAGATCCAGTTATCTCGGTTTCCCAGTTTCTTATGATAACGGAAACTGTTTGTATTAGTCATATTAAAATGCTATGCGAAAGTTTGTTGGTATGTAACATCTTCGAGAAAAACATACGATTCTAATTTGGATCAAAATCTTTAATCAAAAAAAAAATCAAAATAGTTTATTTCATTAACCAAGGGTTACAATTTCAACCAGGGTTGGAACCTTCTTTTAAGTACAAAGTACTTGTGCCAGATTGTTCCGCTCTTGCATATCCATATTAATATTTGTAACTTAATACCTATTTTATAGTGAAAGAAAGAAACAAAAACTATTGTAGGTATGTTAGGTAGTTTACATTTTCACCTAAATGAAATGCGAATTAACAAACAAAACAATGATCTAGTTCTAACAAAGATTAATAAGAAAATAAGCGAGTAAGTACTTGATATTTTATCAAATTTTATGCAATTAGTTACTATTTAAAATCTCTCGTGTATAAGAAAGAAAGTGTATATTTTGTTTGTGTGTGTTTGTGTAGGTATGTGTGTGAGTGTGTGTGTGTGTGTGCGAGTGTGTGTGTGTATGTGTGTGTGCGAGTATGTGTGTGTATGTGTGTGTGCGAGTGTGTATGTGTGTGTAAGTGTGTGTGTGTATGTGTGGGTTTATCAGAGTAAGGATGAATGCTACACATGAATAATCTGTGCAAGTCTGTGTAAATGATAGTATGTGTAATGAGTGTGGGTGTGTGTAGGTGACTTAATTGGATCAGTCATATTATAACTTTTAAATGATGGAAGAAGGATGGAATTAACGATAGCTATGTAGCTGATACATTAATATGTGGATGATGAGAATTAATCTCACACATTTTTTGAGACAGTTTCGCATGTGCTCGATTTTTGAGATGAATTTTAAAATTATATACTGTTACATAATGGCAACATTTACATATACCGAAAAGTGAAGTCCCATGGGGTGGCAAACTGATTTTTAACAAGTAAAATCCAAAATAATATATCAAAAAAATTTCTGTTTTGTGTTCCAATCACACCTTAACTCAGAACAGATTGACTCAGGAATAGGTAAGTGTCTATAATAAAATAGACTGGAGTATTAAAGCCTTAAAAATAATTGGTACTATACGAGCAAAGCCACGGATGAAGCTAGTTTTGGTTTAAAAGTAGATCGTCATTCGTCTGTGTCGACGAACGCGTTGAAATCTTTTGTACTAAAAAGTCTTCCGTTTCTAATTGAAAAATACTTTTTTGCATCTCAAAATTAATGCAAAATACTTACAAAAACCATAAATATAGCCACGGGTGAAGCTAGTTTTGGTTTAAAAGTAGATCGTCATTCGTCTGTGTCGACGAACGCGTTGAAATCTTTTGTACTAAAAAGTCTTCCGTTTCTAATTGAAAAATACTTTTTTGCATCTCAAAATTAATGCAAAATGCTTACAAATACCATAAATATTACTTTCACCAACCTTTAAAGCCTCCATTGAACTTCCATCTCCAAAAATCGTGTACAGTTCAGACCAGATTGTAAGTCGCATCAAAACAATGTTCATTAAACGTCCTTCGTGGATCAACAAAAGCGTTCGTGGTGAATGAATGAATGAATGGATGAACACTTTATTGTACACCAATTAATAACAAAACAACACATAAATAAAACAAGTTCAAAATTAGTACAATGGGCGGCCTTATCGCTGAAAGCGATTTCTACCAGGCAACCTTTGGATGGAAAATAAACCAAAGAAGCATACAAAAAGGACGGTAGTGCACAGAAGTTTTATTTAGAGGGAAACAAAGCTGGAAAAGTATTTAAATAATCCTAATACATGCCATTAATAATATAAAAACAATATACTAATATATAGTTATAACTAGCGGAACGCCCGCGACTTCGTTCACGTGGTACATATCAACATAGCCCTTATCACTTGAGTAAGCTTAAGCTTTTCATCACATTAACTAAACTGAGTGACTGTGACTGCAAGATCAACTTTGATGACTGAGTCTGAGTCCTAATCTCACTCTAAATCTGACCCTTAATCTAACCCTTATCTCGCTCTCACTCTTAATGTGACTCACAATCTCACTCTCACATTTTAATCTGCCGCCCCCCCATAAACTCACAAATCCATAAATCCATTAACCCCACTTCCAATCTCACTCCCACTTAAGAAATACCACACATACTTAATCACCGCCAACACCCTGTTTCAGGAATTATTTACAGCCCTCCCTTTCAACCCACCCCCTAAATACAAAAGTTCACCCCACCCCTACGAAATCCTAAAATGCAGCAGAAGAAGAATGTACCCTCCAAGTTTCAAGTTTTTAGGACTTATGGTTCTCATAGCAACTGTTATTCCCTCTTTCACCCCCTTTATAGTGGAGTAAAAAAAATATATATAAAATATTACTCAGTACTCACACATAGCGAGTTTCCAGCGAATCGGACCACGCATTCAAAAACCCCATACAAACATTAACACCCCCTTCTAGGGGTAGTTTTTTTTTTTTTTTTTTAATGCATACATTTTGTAATTACACTAATTAATACTCATACCGAGTTTCAAGCGAATCGGACAACACATTCGATAAACCCCATACAAACATCAACACCCCCTTCTAGGGGTAGTAGGTAGTTTTGAAGCTTTTTGAATGCAGACTTTCATAAAAACTGTTGAACTATCATAATTCTAAATTTCATGTCTCTAAGTGCCAGGAATATGATTTTATGATTTTTTCCCGTTATTTCCCACTTATCCCACATTATCCCATTTCCCCCCACTTTATCCCACATCATCCCATTTTTCTCGCTTGATCCCGTTTTTTCCTGCTTTTTCCACGCTTTATCCCGAATTATCCCGCTTTATCCCACATTATCTCGTTTTTTCCCTGCTTTATCCCTCTTTTTCCCAGTTTACCCCGCTTTTCCCGCATTATACAGCTTCTTCCCGCTTTATCCTGCCTTTTCCCTGCTTTATCCCGCTTTTACCTAACCTTATCCTGCATGATCCTGTCTTTTCCCAGTTTATCCCACTTTTTCCCGCTTGATCCTACTTTTCCCCCACATTATCCCTCTTTTTCCCGGTTTATCCCACTTTTTCCTGCTTTTCCCCCACTTTATCCTGATTTTTCCCAGTTTATCCCGCTTTTTTCCCACTTTATCCCGCATTATCCTGCTTTTCCCCAGTTTATTTCGCTTTTCCCCGCTTTATCCCGGTTTATCCTACCTTTTCCCCACTTTATCCCACATTATCCTGCTTTTCCCCAGTTTATCCCGCTTTTCCCCAGCTTTATCCCGTATTACCCCGCTTTTTCCCAGTTTATCCCCCTATTCTCCCGCATTTTCTTGGTTTATCCCGCTTTTTCCCCGCTTTATCCCACTTTATCCCGCATTATCCTGCTTTTTCCCAGTTTAACCTGCTTTCCCCCCGCTTTATCCCGCATTATCCTGCTTTTTTCCAGTTTATCCCGCTTTTCCCCCGCCTTTTCCGCATTATCCCGCTTTTTCCCGGTTTATCCCGCATTATCCAGCTTTTTTCCTGTTTATCCCGCTTTTCCCCCCGCATTATCCCGCTTTTCCCCCCGCATTATCCCGCATTCTCCCGGTTTATCCCGCTTCATTCCACTTTTTCCCGCTTATCCCTTATACGTTATCCCTTCCCCAAATACCCCACTTCCACTCCCAATGGACTTATGGCTCCCATAGAATCTGTACTGTACTTCCCCTTTTTCACCCCCATTAAAGGGTAGATTTTGAAAAAAAAAACATGCAGCGATTTTTTATTACACTACTGCTAAATACTCATACCGAGTTTCGACCAAATTGAACCACGTATTAAAAAATCCTACGCAAACTTTAACACCCCTTTCACCCCAGTTTAGGGGTAGTTATGAAATTATTAGAGTGCGGAAATTTTTTATTTACATTTTTAAATAATCATACAGAGTTTCAAGCAAATCGGACCACGCATTCAAAAAACCCCATACAAACATTAACACCCCCTACATCCCCTTCTAGGGGTAGTTTTGAATTTTTTTGAATGTAGACTTTCATTAAAAGCGTTGAACTATCATAATTCTAAATTTCATGTCTCCAAGTGCCAGGAATACGATTTTTCATACAATCGTTTTTACCCCTTTTCACCCCTTTAGGGGTTGAATTTCAAAAAATCCCTTCTTAGTACACCCCTACGCACCAAGACGGACATACCCTCAAAATTTCAAGTCTCTACGACCAGCGGTTTAGGCTGTACGTTGTCTATCAGTCAGTCAGTCAGTCAGTCAGTCAGTCAGTCAGGACAAAGATTCTTATAATAATAGATATATAAATACCTACTAAAATGAATACTTATGAAATGCTTAAAAGAAGAAATGCTGTGGTGTAGCTTGCTCAGACGTTTTTGTTTAGTATTAGTCTCTAACGGCCTTATTAATTAGATTACCCTAATTCTAGCTTAATACGAGACTACTCTCAGACTTGTTACTTCTTTAGTAACGAGGGAGCAACTTGAATATTTTGATGTTATTAATAAACTGGTAATAGCCTCGAATGAGTAATACATTCCTTACATCGGGATTAGTAGAAAAAGAGTGAATGAACGAATGATATTATCATTCAAAATATTGTCTATCTCTGTCATTAATTATATGAATGACAGAGATAGACAATAATTTGTATTTGACAATCTGTTTTATTCAAAGAGGTTTTATTCTTCTAAAACTTTTTGGTGTTACGTCTGCCTACTCCATCTCTATACTAGGTGGCGCCTAGGAGTAACTCTTACTCCGAGAGTAGAGTCGAATTAGCTTAGTTCCTCCTTGGTCTTTGTTTATTAATACTGAATTGACCTACTACAGCCTTATGCTTTGGATTAGCGCTAATACCACCTTAGTTCGTGTTTATTAATGACAGCCTAAGTAAATAAAATAAGTTCGTGTGAGTTAGTAGCCAACTTTATTTGGATGATCTATCAAGGACGACTAGGTAAAGCCACCACACAAGGAATTATTCGATATTTTCAAAAGTAAAGTCGCATCTGCATGTCGCATAGTGGGAAGGGCTTTTTTTAACGAAGTTCCTTTTCGGACGGTATCGAGGATGGAGGCTAGAAAAAAAGCGATCGATTTTACCGTCACGATATATCGCTGTCTCCGGGGAACAAAAGGATAACTGAAAAAACAACTTATTTGAAAACAAAATACATGTTTTTGTTGATAACTTCACAAATTGTGCAAAATGGTGCGCATAGTGTGAAAAGTGGTGCACAAGGTGCGCAAAATTTAAAAAATGTTAAATGTACAAACTTCGTTTCAACCGAGTGTTCCACGAGACTCACGTACTTTTTTTTAACCGATTTCAAAAAAGGAGGATGTTCTCAAGTCGTCTGTATGTTTTTTTTTTTTGTATGTATATTTTGTATGTCACAAATAGAAATCGAATCGACCGCTTGACGCCCTAAGTCACACCGCGTTTCGAGTCAAACATTGAAGTCGGTTTTCTTTTTAGTATTAAAACGTAATTATATTTTTTTAGAATTGTGTCATACTGTGTGCAGTTTCACATACTGTATTTGAGTGCAGTTTCACAATGCAGTCTCGATGCCCGAAACAAGACCATTTCTTGAAGTTATGGGGGCACTTGTTTTATTTATGATCTTCTTCTGACTCTGTGTTCAACGGCAGGAGGCTGGGAGTAAGAATAAGCAAGCTATAGAAGCAATAACGTTGATATTATACAGGTGGAGTTCAAAATATCTCAAAAAGTTAGGTGTCTCCTAAGAGCGTTTTCGTGTAGCTCCTGCCCTCCGTGACCCATCTCAAAAATCCACCCTGTATACGAGTAGTTGATTATAACAACGTCAATAATCTATGCTTAGGTGTACTCGACAAGACGGGGCAAAAAAATTGTATATTTATTTATTAGCTTTAGAAAAAACAGAGAGGAATTTATTATTTATAAAATTACCAGTGACTTAGGAAAAATGAAACTAATATTCCAATCAGTTCATGCGTATCTTCAACAGCCTTAACTCAAAATGTTCATACTTATCTTCAGTCTTCAATGATAGCTCTACTAAAGTAAAATATATTGTTCTTTGTGATTGATTTACGTGATGACTTTGATGTGATGTGATCGGTGATGGGCGAGGGTCATTGTCACATATGACAGCTTCCGAGAACGACATCAATGGTTGCTATTAAAAATACAATTTTAAAAGATATTATAATTTTTGGAACTAGTATTCAGTAGATTAGAGGTCTTAGACCTGGAATTCAAAAAGATCTGATAGAATGTTTACTGCCCCTTGAGGGTGCAGTCTGGATGATATTTTTTTTAGTTCTGGATTAGGATTCAGATGAGGATCTATATTAAGTTTGAAAAAACCTTCTATCACTTCTAAAAAAGATTTCAACTCACATCCGGCAGCATTTTTTGTAACGTAAATGAAAAAAAGTGTTTGCGAATTTTGCGTTACGACACATATTTATGTCAAAAGTCACAGTGCGAGGACCGCAGTCTCAAAACAGTCCATAGATTGTTACATTTTTAGTACGGAAGAGCGTTTCTAGGATTTTAATAAATAATTTATTTGAGAAATGTCTAAGTTGAACTCACGTACTTTTTTAAACTTACGACACGTTTCATAATAATGTTTTTCTTTACCATTCGAGTACTAAAACATAATTTTGTTATTTGAGGGTTCATTAAGGTGACACCATTCACCTATCAAACGTTGTCGCAATATATGAAGGTTGAAAACGTCCTACACGTGCGATCAAACTGTTTTTCCCACTCGTCCTCCGTTCATTCGAACTATGACGATCACTTCTTGATATGAGTGAAGATCATTAGGGTAAGGATGTGTGCACACAAGTCTAAAGATGAGAAACAAAACAGAATCACTTTTGAAGCGCTCGTGGTAGAAGCTTGTTTAGTCGTTTTTGATAGATCTTCGAACGTGGATGGTCAACCACTAGTGGCAGTAGCTCTGGCGTGAAAATTCCGTCACCAGAGTTGACCACCAACTTGAACAAAACTTACTTTTACTGAATTCTCTAGGAAATACTTACAGATCTCATTAGATTTAGGCCCCTTCGGTGAAAATCACTGGTTCAATACCGAATCGGTGCAATTTTTGGGGTGGATTTTAAAATCATTATTGGAAATCTTTTATTTTTCCTCTATTTAATTTATGAAAGAAAATAAAAGAATCACGATTGTATCTCCAAAACCCTCATTAATATCATTGATAAATATCTGAGAATGTCTAATACTCGTAATTATGAAATAGAATAGACATAATTATCATGATAAAACTTCCCTGCGTCTGATTGCATTATTGGATTGAAGTTCCTTTCGGACGGTATTGAAGAAAAAAAGACTACCGGCTTACCGTCACGACACATGTATGTCAAATCGTCACAGTGCAAAATGCACAGCCGCAATCATTAATTTATTATATTCCCAGTATAGAAAAGTACTCTTTGCTTCGTTCCAACCGAGTGTTCCACGACACTTACGTACTTTTTTTTATTTAGCGCGATTTAGAGCTTCATACTTGTATGAGTTGATGTCAGTAACTATAGGTTCACATTTCTAACAGTAGTGTGTACATAGCCTTACAGCTAATCGACGCCTTGTGTGGTCCACACAAAACATCGTAAAGCTGCGTGTCAACATAAATTAAATTCCTCCTATGTTTGAACAAACTTTAAGAACAACTACTTAAGTAGCCAAATTGATGAGCCGACGAACTATTTGAACTTTTTGTTAGTACACGCATTAATTCAGTGCGTAGGCTTGTATAATGATTGTCGTGTGACATTTTGGAAGCCATTGGTCAATCATAGAGATTAAAAACTTAGATATGAATCTTAGCCGTATCACTAAATATTATGTAGTTCAAAGCTTGGGTTTGAAATTATAGTTTATCTTTGCGCGCTGGTGTTCCATTTGGCGAGTGAGTTTTGCCATCCCGTGAGAAACAGACCTAAAAAAATGCTATAGTTTTTTTGAAAAACTGATGGCAGTTAGTGAAGTAAGATTATAACCGAGTGGTGGTTGAAAATATGACAAAGAATTAAATCACCCAACGGAGATGTAATCACATCAAAAAATACCATAGATTTTAGATGCGTAAGCCACAGGAACGGAATGAGTAGTATAAAAGGAGATGCTCTTATCAGTTGAATATTAGCTGAGGGCAATGATTATAAAGGCAGATATCTCTACGAGAAAAACTATTAACAAAACTTTTAGATCAGATCAGTTCAAGTTCACTTAAGTTTTGTACCAGGTAAAAACCTATTCCCTTAAAAAGCTGATGATCTGTGACAGACAGGATGATCCCTAATTAATGAGTCGGCACCGCTTGATCAAACGGAAACAATTGTAAAAAGCGCTGTACTAGCTCGGTAAGTGTGGCCGCACATTTGAACTAGACGTGGTATAAAATTAGGATGAAATTGTGATGAAGTATATTGTTTTAAACGCGGTGGATGAATGTTGTACTTGCAAGAGGTGCAAGTTCAATTTTTGCGGCAAGACAATTACTTGTATTTTCTTCTATTTGTTCCGGGTCTATATGCTCGTACTCGTGGATTCTGGTGAGGCTTATGCGGGTTATTTATTTAAAGTAAAATTTACACAAGCAATGGAAATCAGGGTAATCTGAGCATAACTACAGCATATTTTTCACTGCACCTAACACCGATACACCAAAAAAAAAACAGTTGAATCAATACAATTTTCAATACCTTTTACATTCTCACCAAAAAATCACAATGGTTATCATATTTTATCTTCAAAATAAACATTACATAAACCTCCTCGTCGAATCCGACAATGTCGAACCTGGCTTGAAATAAAATGACTTATTTTCTTCAAAATAATAGAAGAGTACGCTACCTACACTTCATATGAGCGACCACCCTTCTCTCACTTGACACGGCAAATGGCAGACAAATTAAAGCTTTGAGCAAAAAGCGCTTGCGCACGACAGCGGCAACTTTATGTTGCCCGACACATCGCCGGTTAATAGGACTAGAAAAAGACTAAAAATCATTGAAACGAACCATTTAAAGCCATATAAAGCAATTCTTAGTTGAGGGAAATATTTTGCGGGAAAAATCCGGGATTTTTTGCTTAAAATAGATATTTGCGTATGTTAAATCTAGAGTGTGCAATGTGCATTAATATATTTTATTGTAAAATTATTTTGAAATGGAATTTGAAATAACTTAGGATTGTGTTTATAGAAACCTTTCATGCAATCGGTTTTATAATATTATTGGTGGGTATTTATATTATTCAGAGTTCTTGAAATAAATTCTTCTTTCTTCTTTTTTACTTTATTTCTTTGTTGGCGCTCACTAGGGGAGGCCTATGTCGAGCCACGCTCACTAGGGGAGGCCTGTCCAGCAGTGGACTGCCATAGGCTGATGATGATGATGATGACTTCTTGGTTATCCCTGTGAACATCTTCTTCAACAGATGTTAGGTCTTTATATAACTTACTGCCGAATTTAAAGATACCTTTTTAACATTTTGCCACTTCAGTGGCTATAAAAAACCGAAATAAAAAACGAACATAAAACTTCACTTCTGTGTTTCACCTTCCATAAAAACTGATAGCAATCTGAATTTATCATAAAATTAACAATATGTTGATAAAGAGGTAGATGGCTTAAAATATTAACACCCGTTAACACGTTGTTAACATGAAATATAAATGTCAAAATCAACTTATAATATACCGTTTTGATGAAGATAGATATCATCTTCGATTCCCTATTATTCTTACCTGGATATTTGTGTTTTTTTTTTGAGTTTTTTTTCTATGTTGCTGACAGTATTGAATTTAGTATTTTGAGGTCCACGCCAATGTCACGACAGTAAGATCCTTTGATACCTCGGTTTTATTTTATTTTTTCGGAGGGCCTAATACTAATGGCCTATGAGGCCGTTTTAGTGTTACCGGACTATGGCGGGCACTGAAGGTGCCGAGACGCCTAGAGAGAAGTTACGACAACATGCGCAAGGGCACCTCTAATAGGTACGAACCTCGGCTTGGGCTGTTGCCGGAGAGAATTTACCTACCTATCTATCATCACTAGATGACGGTATCACTTCACCGTTGGCGAGAGTGATAGCGTCATCTGGATCGCCAAGAACGTTTCTTGGCCGTCTGGGGGTGCACGCGAACTTCCGCCTATTGCGGGCGCCGACATCGGGTGGCCGCTCTGGCCTCACGTAGACAACTGGATACTCTGGAATGAAAGAGACAAGAGGGTTCGGATGATGCGAGGCTGAGTCATAATAGCGCCGAGCGGCGCGTTTTATGAAAGCAGCAATCGACTCGAGATTTAGATCGCGGTGGAGATCTACATTGCGCGCGTAATAGGGTGCTTCGGTAGCTTTACGAAGGAACGAATTTTGAACTATTTGGAGTTTTCGAACAGCGCGGGCGTGTCCGAAAACTTCCGAGCCGTAGGTCATGATTGGGGATACCTCGGTAGTTAGAGGCACGCCTTAAATATTATGCTGCTTATTATAAAAACGTAAAACCTTGGTTGAACCCCATGTTGACACATGTCAAAACAAAACTGTTACCACAAAAAAGCGTTCTATGTACGAGTATTTAAAGATCGTTTTTCTAGGGACAGTGTTTTAGTTAGACTTGGTCTTAGATGCCTTACCTTACACAGGTATTTTTTTTTTTTGGGCATATTCAGTTATTTTTTATGATTTTAAGTGACTTTTTTTATACGCAACTGACTTAATAAACAAAAAAAAAACATTAAAAAATTCAATATCATAAAAAGTTTCTCTGCCACTCCCCCCTGATAAAACAAAAGTAAATCACTACCGAAATATTACATCGATTAATTTTAACCAGAACATTGTACTTATACCTGTTATGTGCCTGATATCGTTAACTTGTCAATAACTGTCTTTACACCGACGCGGTAAAACGTGCAATATTGCGCGTGAAACACGCATTTACAGGCGAGATTGTGAGCCATGGTAAGTAATTGTTTTTACAGACGTGTAATGTACGAAGACACATACATAAAATGATTTCAGTTTGTGATACATATTATTAAAAAATCTACATTTAGTACCTAACAGGTGTTCGTAGTTTCGGATAGCCACGACACAAGGGCATCCTAATTGGTGTGAATATTTATATCACTGCTGTTGGATGTTTTATTTGTATTAAAATTTGAAATTTCTGTCGTTTTGTATACAATTTTTTTTCAGCACATTTTTTAATTTCCTTTGTATTGATCATCTTATTTCTAGCACTATTTGTTGTCTATTCTGAACGTTAATAAAGCTATCCAAATAAGCCACGTGAAACTGCTGCAGTGTAAGGGCAGCTAACAAATGAGTTTTTGCGCAAAACTGTCGATGCTTATGGACCGAAGATGAATGGTTGTTCTCGTGAAAGTTCGGCGATTAATTGATTTTTTGTACTTTTTGGTGCATTGTGTAAAATGTAGAGTTATTAATTATGTACGTTTAAATTAATTGTCTTTTGTCAGAAGGTGGACGTGCAAAGTGAAGTAGCGAGGTCAAGCTGCGAGACTTTTTGTCAAGTAGATTTTTGGCACTACCATGGCTATCAATAAAAATAGCATTATAAATATTGGAGGGCTTTTACACAGCGGTATCTAGTCCCAAACTAAATGCAAGTCAAAATAATATCGGTCGCATTTGAAAGGGGTTATTTTTAGTGAGTAGTGGATTAGGGGATTAGTTAGGGGATAGTGAGTCACCAGGCTGTCAGACCAGCTATCGGATGAATTAAATATGTCAGTGTTGAACTACACCAAGCAATGGAACGTAACCGATGGAGACAACTGGTTGACAAAATAAATAGGATCCACAGTAATGAGGAAACGATTGGAAAGAGAGAGAGACAGATATTATTTGCAAGTTCGAAACAGTCTAGTGCGCATATCGATCACTCAAGGCTGTGACTGCGCATTCCCAAAAAAATACATTTCCCGATCATACGCCTCTTATCTTACTTTTAAATTAATACGGTGTTTAAAAATACCTCATCAAAATGCACATATATTGAGGTATTCAATTAAGTGCCATCCTTGATATTAAAAGTTAATTTTAGGCAAATTGCTCCGAAGGTGTCTGACTTATTATTCACTGTCTGTGATTGTGTTGATTGTAGGATAATGTAATTGATTATTAAACGATAAAGATCGTTATTGGGATAAATTGGTGTAATTGCTGCTAGGGTTGCCCCTTTCATTTCATTTAAAGTAAACTTTTAGGCATTTTAAGGTATCTTGCTTTATTTTTATTACTACCTTTTACTACTAAATGCGCTACTAATAGCTTAAAATACTGCGTGTTTTTTCACACCAGGCTGCGTCACCTACGAGTCACTAAGCATTAGGATAGTATCCAGGTCTCTACGTGTTTGGCCAGAGGGTTCTGTAACTTCTAACACTTTGTAGGATTATCAAATTAACTTACGATACTAATACTCGTATTATTTAAAAACGGCCGTATGACACAAATATACAAGAAGCATTTTATTTGATAACCCAAAAGTAAAATAACACTAATAATATTATTAAAAGCCACTGACCAACAATACTCACAAAATAAAATCGATACTAAAAATACTTCACGGCCATTTCGGTCGATGTTCAATCCAAAAACGTTAATTCAAAGAATTTTATCTCAAAATACCGAAGAATGCAAAATCTGAAAACATTAAATTCAAATTGATACCCTTTAAATAATATCAGGGCACGAAATCGAATGCCAGCCACGAAATTCGCAATGACCAATACCTTAGTCTGCATTTTTAACTTATTTATTTTTTTGGATCTGGGGAGTGTACACTAGTAGACAGTGTCTAATTAAAAATGGCTCAAACCTTCGGATTAGATGTTAAGAGTGCCTTCCACCTAGGCCAACACGGCTCTATACTTACATTCAATACGCTCAACAGATTTAGGCATTCGTAAAGCAGTTTCACAGTATAATATTATGCTTTTTCATACAAAATTGTACTACTGATACGTATTATAATCTAAATTAAAGATTGCTTAGTTTTTTTGTCAGTTAGTGCTGTGTTGGCCAAGGAACTGTCTAGTCCAAAACAGAAGTGAAGAAAAACCTCAACCGCACGCCGACCTATAAATAAACACTACACAATACACCGTGGTCCGAATAAGAATTAACGTTCCAATTTATTCAAGTCCTTGCTTACATTGTGCGCCGAAATATTACAAATCATTTTGTATCGGAACGTGTTTATCTGTACCCTTAGCACTAGTTATTTTAGAAGCACTTGTATTCTAGACATTGTAAGATGAAAGCTGAGGAATATTCAGTCCATTACATGGGTGACTGGTAACCAAAAATATACCTACTATTTTTGCGTTTCCGTGACTTTGAGAACTGGATGGGCATTGGGCATGACATTTGGGCCAAATTGGTGATATTTTAGAACAGAGCCAGGTCATTCCCAACGACCCAATTGACTTGAACAGTGGGGTTATTGGGACATTTATTCCTAACTACCCCACTAGGTAGGGAGGTTAGCCCCACTAACCTTGTTGGGAATATATCGGTCAAAAGTACCTGCTTTATTTGCACTTAAACAGCAGCTTGTGCTGAGTGTACAGCTTTCTCTTTTGATTTAAGAGGTCAGTTTTGGGAATACTTTATCTTGAAGTACAAGTATCTTAAGAATGAAAGGACCAAAATATCCGATGCAAACAATTTGTGCAACGAAACACAATTTGGCGTTTCGTTTCGAGTGTTGTACACACAAATCTTTTTTTATTGAGACAGTTATTATAAGTAGAAACCTTTTGTAGGAACAGTCAACTTTAACCAAAATTAAATAATAAAAAAGAGTTTAAATTATTTTACTCCTATGAAATTAACAATGATTGTCTGAATCAAGGGAAAATCTTCGAAGTATAAGTACACTACAAGTACTCAATATTCTGTAAGAGTTGATTTGTAGGAGGCTAGTCAGAGATACTTCAAAACGTTTATGCCCACATTTTGCCGAAGTTTGCATTCCATACGTGACAGGTTGCAAGCATATCGCCACCTTTTTAAACGAACTGGTTGTCTCCCTTTTATTTTTTAATTGTTAATTTCCTCTATTACAAAACCATTCTGTGCCACAACTCAGTCAGAGCTGCATTTTATATTTGGATCTTCGTACATTCGCAGAATCGACATTTGGGCTAAGCAAATATAACATCTCTCAGCTTTCAAAGCAAATATTTGTCCGCTAAAGTACGAGAACGGTCGTGCGTGGGTTTAGCTCAGTTATTGTTTTAATACGTCGCGGCGATGTGCTTGCAGCCTGTCACGTATGGATAGTATGGATACTAACTACCGCAGAATAATACTTAAATTGTTATGATGATGCTGTGAAAAGTCCAGCATTATTTATTTATTTATATGGAACAAGCTCGTATAGATTACGAATGTCCATTAATGTGAGTAATTTTTGAAACTGTTAAAATCTATTTAAAACTGGTGGGACAAAGTAAGTCTTTAATGGTAGTGATGATGAAATGTTACATAGAGTATCCATAATATATCAAAAATGAGTATGCATTTCAATATAGATAGCCGGATATGGATGGATAGATTTCAGAAATTATTTAATAAATTTATGCAGCTATTTGAAATAACGAGCATTATTGCTAGAATTATGCCAAATTACAGCCAAATTTCGGTCATTGAGTGAAATCATGGACAGACTATAGGCTTGTTGATAAACTGCGGAATCCTAAAACGATCTATCACACAAACGAGAGCTTCTAACAAAATTCCTCACATGTGCAAATTAAGTTACACAGGTGATACAGGCCAGCTCATTAAAACAAAACTAATTTATTAGCTGTGGTAAATGGACATAGTAATTAATGGGGTGCAGGCCGACGATAGAGGATAGCCTAGTTAGGGGCCTCGGATCGTAAGGGTACTATCAAACTGACAATATTTTTTATCATTTCATTTCTCAATACTTTTGGAACAAAGTTCCTTTTCGGACGGTATCGAGGATGAAGGCTAGAAAAAAGCGATCGATTTTACCGTCACGACATATCGCTGTCTCCGGGTAATAAGAGGATAACTGCAAAAACACAAATTTACAGGAGAAGCAAAAAAATAACTTCACAAATTTTGCATTATGGTGCGCATTGTAGTGTTCAAAAAAATATATGCGCATGGTGTTCAACTAAGGTTTAACATTTTGTAATAAGGCTATATAAGTCTTCGTATGAGTTAGTATCCAACCCGGTGACGGAGTTTTTAACACCTCCGCCGTGAAAAAAAACTTTTTGTCGTGCTACTAGTTTTTTCCAACCAGTGTGGTGAAAGAATTATAAGTGCACCTCAACGAGGCCTCTTTAAAAGCCTCCTTTAAAGAGCACTGGAAGAAGAAAGCTTTGATTTAAATTAGAGTCGGTGTGAACGCCGGGCTTAGAGCTTGCGTGCTGTAGCTCGTTCAATTAAATTGGCTGCTCTATATGGCTACTGGGCTGCCTATTGTTGTGATAACATCGCGTTACAAATTAATTCAGGATTGCTTCTGGAACCATTGTAGAGGCCGCCTATAAAAGAACCGGCCAAGTGCGAGTCGGACTCGCACACGAAGGGTTCCGTACACATTATCTATAAAAACGGCAAAAAAACACGTTCGTTATGGCATTATATATACGGGATATTGTATGGGAGCCCCCTTAAATATTTATTTTATTCTATTTTTTATTATTTGTTGTTATAGCGGCAATAGAAATACATTATCTGTGAAAATTTCAACTGTCTAACTATCACGGTTCATGAGATACAGCCTGGTGACAAGACGAATCAGTCTTTTAAAAGAATTTCAAGTGTGCTCCAAAGAGGGTCCTGTCGTGCACTTGACATAATACTAGCGATTTTTTTTAAGTTCTACTAGTACTTGATGCAGGTCAAGGAGCTTTGATGAGTCACTACCCCTTTTAAAAACATAATTGAAACGCACAAGATTTTTTTTTTTTGCGTATAATTCATTAGCAGTACACATTTCGGGTGTCAGACACTAAATCGCACTTGTCTGGTTTGAAAGGGCATTTACACGATTCAATTTTTATCTCGATTTTGCTTAGCCGATGAAGTTTAGTGGCGTAGTATTGCGCTTAAAGACTTTAACCCTGCGTCTGACGTGGGTGGTTTGACGCGAACGCGATTGCGAAGCGAAGCGATGCGATGCGATGCGGCGCGGCGTGGCTATTCTACATGCGCGCGAATCGTTCTACACAGTTTACGTCAAATCATACAAATTGCCAAAATTCGCAAACAATCTGATCGCGATCGCTTCAAATCGCACCGCGCCGCTGCGCACCGGTGACGTAGGACACTTCAATAGTAAATCGACTGTTTGTTATTTAAGACGAGCCGTAAGCAAACGATGACCATTTACTTAAACGTAAAAAATTGCAGTGCGATACGATACCGTATCGGTTGAAATTTTTCCGTGTGTTTAAATGCTCTTTTACGGCATTTAATCGCAATCTCAGCATTAACACTTTGTTTCGGTGCTCGTAAACTCACAGCAATAAAGTGCAGGAGGATATAATTTGCGGATTAAGTAGCAGTTTATGGTAACACTGAATTATTTTATTAAGAGGACAATGAAATATGAAAACCCTAATATGTTATGAAAAATACTATGTGTAATAATCCTGTCCGATCCACTGATGTAATTTTTTTTAAGTTTGATTATTAAGGATCCTTCTGAAAATAAGTAAAATAAAATTGACACTTCAAAGGAAAAACATGGTAAACGACTTTTTACTATTTTCCAGGAGAGCGCGTCGAAGTTTAAAAGGAGCTGTCAATCTGTAACGCTTTATTTGGTTCACATTAAATATTCCCGGTCTTACTATTAAACGTGGTGTAAAGTTATGACAGGTATAAAAAATAATTGTATGGTTATTCCTAAGTTACACCTGTCATAACTTTACACCACGTTTATTAAAGGCCTACAGGTGCAAGTTAGGCCATACCATCATTGTTTTTAGTTAGAATGCGATTATTTATTTAACTAAAAATCAAGTGTTTCAATGTACTTAAATCGTCGATTAATAATTTTGAAAACATGACTTCAAAAATACTTCGCCTTAACCAAGTCTTAAAACGACCCCAAAATACTCAGTCATAAAACCCAGCATTGTCGTTTAACTATATTACGATTTAAGTTATGAATGTTAATAAACACATTCAAACCACGATTAAGTTGTTCTTTTTGTGTTTATTTCAGTATTTTTGGGATTTTGCGCACGAATCCATCTTCTTGACTAATGTGTTTATTGCAATACATTTTTACACTTTAAGATGATGTTTTTTGTTAGACGAGCAGTTGAAAGTGTTTTCGAAAAACCTATGCTAAAAGTTGGTAATCATTTTTTCAGGACATTTAAGGCCGTTAGTCGAGCTCCAGTGGGGAGACAGTCGAATAAAAGTGTATGCGAAGTGTACTTGAGCTCTTAACGGTGAAGGAAAACATCGTGAGGAAACCCGCAGCTTAGTCAGCTCCACACGTATTGACGTCGTCTTTCCTGTGGGCGGCTGATTAAGCTGAGAGGATGGTTTAGGTGCTGGGCAAGCCTATTCCATCTCAAAGAAGGTCCCAGGCACTACAGCGTCCCGTTAAGTGTAGGCATGGATTGCCTCCTGACGCTGTATAAATCATCTAATATAGATGTAAAGGCCTAAGTAGTAGGGTGGATCGACAATGTATGAAAAAAAATTTTTTTTCGACAATCGTTTGCTAATAGTGGGGGAAAGTTGTATTATAGTGAGCATAGAAACTGTGATTTTTTTCAGATTTTTTAAGTAACATCTAATGCTGCCGCATTGAAGTTGAAAAATTTTATTTTACTGAAAATTTGCCTTACTCTCTAACATCGAAATCGTTATTTTGAATATGATATTTTTATAAATTTTGTTATAAAATACAAATATAAACTGTATATTTAAATAATTAATAAAAAAAATAGATAAAACATCCATGAAACTACTAAAACTACAGAGCTAAGTTTGACCTAAAATCTCTCTTTTTCTCAAACTTGGCCATGACTTTGCGAGATTCTTATTTTGTTTGAATCAAGCTTTTTCTAGCTTTTGATGTGCAGACAGAACATAGAGATTTTATTACAATTAGTAAAAACTCATTCAACAGCTTGTATGTGGCAAGGTAGACTTGAAAATGACCCTTAATAAACATGTAGCTGATAATTTTCGGAAGTACGCCGCTCATCCGTAATCGAAGTTTTTCAGGATGAGCAAAGTAGCTATTCCTTTGGATTACTGGTCTACTATCTTCTTTAGGTTTGTTGGGTAGAGTTTAATAATTACTGGACAGAGATGTGGGGCCCATTTTTACACGAAGAGTGTTTTTTATAGGAACCACGTCTCGGTGCGTAAAGTTTTACTACAAATGTTGAAATTTTGGTGCGATATCTCCGAGAAAATGTAAAATCGTAATACTTATAGGAAAAGCACGTGCTGCCATGCGTGTGGCAGCCGTTCAGAAGATATATTACTTTGCTAAATCGTCAGCAACATAGCTAATCGCAGAAAAAATATTCAGTGTAAACATATTGATCAGCACTCAACACAGATCATCTGTACTTTCAGGCAAGGCATCACTTATACTCTGAAAGGATTTATAATAATAAGGATTTATATAATAATAACAGCTTCTAGTTTTAAAGTGCTTTGCCCATCATTTCCACGTAAGATTGTGGTCCTAAAGTTAAACCATCATGTTAAAGGGACAAAGGGGCAACTCGTTCATAGTAACAGGCAAATTATCCCCTGCATTGGTCTTCCAGTTCGTTTTTCAAGCAACCGAATGATGCCACCGCCGCATTAAGTTAGTTTTTCGTCAGTTTCAGCACATTCTATGACTATAAGCTGCTTTTTGCCGATTTTTATAGTAAAGATCTGACTGACAACTTTCTCTAATAACTTAGCAGTATCTGCCATTATGCGGTGGTTTATGACCAAAATAGACAGATCCAGGCTCTTCTATTATTGAAATGTGATCCTCCACCATGATCTACTGGTAGTTCCGTTTGTTCTTTTTCGGTATTTGCATCGTCCTCACTTCTTTTCCGTCAAAGAACAATAGTGCGAATAAGTTCGAAACATGCGTCTTTGGGAGTAGATAGGATTCACAGGTTCTGGCTCACTTGTCTGACCCTCTCCTAAAAAAAACAAGCGCCGAAAATTTTTTGCCCGCTCCTAAAAAAAACAAGAGCCAACTTCGGCGACGGCTAAAAAAAAAAAAAAAAAAAAAAAAAAAAGTTTGGTGTCTTTTTGTATGTTTTGCCACACGCCCGATCGATCTGTGTAATCCTTTTTTTGATAGCTATAACGCTTCGGGAGTTACGTGCCGCATTTGCAAGGGTCCACTAGACCTCATTAACCCTCATTAGGTTACCTTAGGTTAGGTTTAAGTAATTACATGTCAACAATGTCGGTTGCTAATCACCTTCACTCTTCAAAACAATAAAACTATAATTATGCTGGGTACTTCCTCTTTTATTTAGTTCCATAAAAATGACATTTAAACATATTAAATACCAATATATCATTCACAATACTATTGTTCTTGAATAATCCTACAAATTCTGACAAAGATAATCCGTGGAATTTGTAATAAATGTACATCAGGCAGTACTCGCCACATACTGAGGTCCAATCATTTTGTATTCTCATTCTGTTGTAATTCCATTGTCTTGAATTCCTCCTTAAAAACCTTAGGTGAGAACCTGTAGGTGGTCGACCATAAGAATCAAAATATTCCCCAATGCCATTGTCAATATGTATTGCAACCCAGTGAGATCCGGGTTTTGTGTCAGGGTCTAAATTGCTTATAAGATACGTTGGGGTTTGTATGCGTATTGGTAATCTGTTTGCAGCATAAACGTTGTATTGTAAGCATGGATGAATATTATTTAAATGTTGCTTTATTTCCAAAGTATTCATTTTGCCTAATAGCTCATAGGTCGTATTGATGACAGGTATCTGATACAAGTGGTACATTTTGGATAGGTACCTACCTACTTAACAACTACTTAGGATAGTATGGGTCAATGTAGATAATAATAAATGCATAGTTATAAGTAATTGATAACTTTATTTCAATGTCTTAACCTAATAAAAAACATAGTACAGTCAATCTTAAAACTAATCTTAACTGCTGTAATCTACATTTACATTACGATTTTTATCTATTTCTATAACATTATCAAACTCTGCGTACACAATGCAGTTGATGGTTTGTGAAAGTGCTGATTCAAATCGAACTTCCAGTCTTACGCTACCGTGTTTAATAAGATTCCAATGTGTTGAAGAATGAGCTGACAAATCAGATGTTAGATCGAATGCTAATAGACAATAACCGTTAGCATAGTGTTCCCTTGATATCCCATTACCTTCATTAAGAAAATGTATACCTGTACCAGAGAACAACGTGTGATAAGCTGAAGTATAAACCTTATTTTGAAATGATGGTTGTAGAGCTTTTGAAGGTATTTGCTGACCGTCAATATATAAACAAAATGTATTGATATCATAATTTTCAAAATTAAACGGATTTTTAGTTAGGCTACCATTGAATGCGGTATTATTAACAAACCCGACTATAACTCTCTTAGGTACTTGTCCCAAAAAAATGTTATCCAACGTTTTTCCCTGTACCCCTGATGGGATCGTTAAAACTTTAACTTCAGCTCTAGTTATAGGATATTTAGCTGTAGTAGAGGTTAAAACTTTCTGATGTGCAAGTAAAACTGTCGGATTAATTCGCGCTTTGCGAACAATAAGTGTGGCGTCGGTAATGCATGCTTTAAACTTTATATCATTCGAAGAAGCCATCAGATTAAATGTTTCTCTAGAACGCACTAGTTTAACAGACATTTCAACACCATTGATTAAAAACCCATTATAAAACTAGATACGAGAAAGCGTTGTCAATAACACTATTGACAATTGGTGATTACACAATCAGGGTGATTAGTAAGACCAACATTCCACAAAACTCATTTGAAACACGTAATCATAATCAAACTAGTTAGCTTAATGATGAAATAAACAAATATTTCGATAAAACTGACAATATATATAGAACGCGAAACTTTTTAAATATTACAAAGTTATAGTCCTGTGAATAGTGAACAGTGAATATTTTGTTTGAAGTGATTGACGACACATAATCTGTAGAGATCCTCTCTCTCACTTAGCAGTTCAACATAATGGAGGTATGTAAACTTTTTTATTTTATTTATCTGTGAAAATAGCGTAATATATTAAAATGTTTTTAATAGTTATAAACTGTTGTTTCAGAATATCATTGATATTAACGAAGAAAACACTTACAAACAATATTATTACAATACATTATCAGATGATAGTAATGATAATTTAGTAATTAGAGAATCTTCAATGTTAAAAAGAAAAAAACCTGTGAACGAAAATGAGTGCTTAGATGATTTTTTTAATATACCAAGCAAATCTTCTAAGAAAAAGTTGTCATCCACTGTATCTCGGACACGTGGAGATGGAACTGCATTTTTAACAACAAATAATGATGACGGTGGTAAAGCCACTCACTTGATTAAAATAGAAGTATATAATATAAAAAAATTATCCAAAATTCCAAAAGAGCAACACTGGAAACACGCAGATGTTAGGATAAAATATTATTCAAAAAATGAAGGTGATAATTATAACACTACACAAAACCTTATTTATAACATAACAAAAGATATAGCAAATACGGAAGATTCAAAAAAATTTTTTTACAAAAATAATGATTAGTAAATTGGTATGTGTCACCTCTTATTTTTAATGTAAGTCTTATGATTAGCTAATTAGTCTGTGTGGGTTGTCTCTATTGTTATGATTAATAATATTTTACCTGAATGGTTACGATAAAAAGCATAGATTTTGCATAGCCTGGCATCAGTTTGAATCAGAAAGTCATTGCAACACATACAAGTGAAATAAAAATGGCTCATGAAGAAGTTTGCATCAGCACTTTCTTTGCACCGAACTCGATTGATAAATGTGAAGATACTGAAATGTTCAAGCTCTGTGAAGAAGTTGAATCATGTGATTTGGGAAGTAAATTTTACGATGAAGATCTCTACAGATTATGTGTTGCAGCTGAAAAACAAAACAACATGTAAGTTAATTTATGTCAGCAATAAACAATAACGTTTAAATATTAAGAATACAATTATATTTACCATTTTGTTCCTCATTTTAATATAAAACCTCATTTTTACCTTTTAGTGATCTACGATTACAAGTTGGAGGTGGAAGCAGGAAGAGATCTCGGAGTGCTAATGAAACCAATAGTACGGCAGCAAAAATTCCAAAATACGATTCTGGATCTTCATCTCCTACATCGAGTCTTCAGACCACAGAACTTCAGACAGATGACAATGATAAGGTGAATTGTAGCATATGTCAACTTTTAATTAAAAGACGTTTTTTCACAAATCACTTAAAGAGTAATGTACACAAAAATAATGTTCTGAAATCACACAGTTCATTATCAAATGTTTCTGTAGTAGAATCTGCCTTTGGGCAACGAATTATAACATATAGAATTAATGGTAAAAATGATTCATCATCTAACTTAATATTTGAAACTCCTGAACAATTTTTGAAATCCATAAAAGGCGATATAATGTTTTTAATTGAAGAATCAATCAAAGAACATACGGTATTCAAAGTTAATTTCATTTTGCATGCTGATTTTATACAACAATCCAAAAATGTATCAAATTCTTTTGACTTTCAAACATGTAATTACATAATATTTCGTGGGGATGACTTAAATATTTTCTTTTCATCTTTGTCTGACACTATAGTGAACAAAATAGGTACGTTTGAACAAAAAGATAGTGGATGGAGTCTCACAAAAATTAATTGTTTAGATATGAATGTAAATAAATTCAACCCACTGCGAGGTACCTCATATATTGAATTACCCGCAGATGTGAGAGCAAAGAAAGCAGTAATTAATGTAAAAAATGCAGATAATCTTTGTTTTAAATGGGCTTTGCTATCAGCTTTATACCCAGTCAATAAAAGTTCTGATCGTGTGACATCATACAGTACGCATGCAAACAAACTTAAATTTGACGGTATTTCTTTTCCAGTTAAACTAACTGATATACCTAAAGTTGAGGTACTAAACGATATAAGTATTAACGTTTTTGGTTTAGAATTTGATAAAAATACAAAAAGGAATAATGTTGTAGGTCCGTTCTTTTTAACCAAATCTCGCAAAACTCGTCATGTAAATCTATTGTTCGTTCAAAACGGTACAAATAATCATTATTGTTACATCAAAAATTTATCTCGATTAGTTAGCAAACAACTTTCTCATCAAGAGCATGCGGTTTACATTTGTGATGGTTGTCTACTTCACTTCCCCACAAAAGAAAGATTAGGTAACCATCAACAACATGATTGTTCTCATATTTCGATAGAGCTCCCAAATAATGAAAGAAAAACAAAAAATTGGTTAGGACAACCAGTTTCTAATGATAAGCTTGTATTTGATAAATTTCAAAACAAGATGAAAATTCCTTTTGTTGTATATGCTGACTTTGAGTCATTACTGAACCCAATCCAAACTTGTACTAATGATTCTTCTAAACCATACACTACAAATGTAGCAAAGCATGAAGTTTATAGCTTCGGATATTATGTTAAATGTTCATATAATGATAGATTATCAAAATACGAAACATATAGTGGACCAAACTGTGCTCAAATATTTATGAATCGTTTGTATAGCGATTTAAAGGAAATTTGTAAGGCAAATAATTTTCAAAAGTGTCCTAAGCCACTGTCAACTGAAAATCAAAATGAAATTGCTAGCGCTAAAAATTGCCACATTTGTGAAAACGATTTAAATGGGGAAAACGTTCTCGATTTTGATTGGCACACAGGTAATTTTAGAGGGATTGCGCATGATATTTGCATTAAAAAATTTCGTCCACCATACTATATTCCAGTTTTCCTCCACAATCTCAGTCATTATGATGCACATTTCATCGTTCATGCTTTAAATTTCGCGGAGGGTGAAATAGAAGTTATTCCTCAAAACAAAGAAAGATATATATCTTTTACAAAAGTACTCTCCATAAATAATCAAAAGATTAAGTTGAGATTTGTAGATTCGTTGAAATTTTTACCGTGTAGTCTCGATCAACTAGCTAAAAATCTAAAAGATCATCAATTTAACACACTCCAAAGAAATTTCCCTAATAATGAAGACTTCAACCGCCTTAGGAAGAAGGGTATTTTTCCTTATGAATTCATGACATCATCCGAATCCCTAAAATTAACTTCTCTCCCTAATCAAAGCCAGTTTTACAGTTCTCTTTCCGATTCAAATATATCTGATGAAGAATACAATCGTGCTCAGGATGTTTGGAAACACTTTAAGTGTCAAAATATGATGGATTATTCTAACTTATACTTAAAAACCGATGTTTTGCTGCTAGTTGATATCTTTGAAAATTTCAGAAACCTTTGTATGTTAACATACGATTTAGATCCTGCTCATTATTATACAGCACCAGGGCTAAGTTGGGATGCTATGTTGAAGTTCACCAAAATAGAATTAGAGTTATTATCAGATTTCGATCAAATTGCATTTATTCGGGCTGGAATAAGAGGTGGTGTGTCCCAATGTAGTAATCGCTTCGCAAAGGCAAACAACGAATTTTTAGAGGGCTTTGATGAAAGTCAACCTAAATCTTATCTAACCTATTTAGATGCTAACAATCTTTACGGGTGGGCCATGTCTCAATATCTTCCAAAGGGTGGTTTTGAATGGGTCAATCCTGACACCAATTTTATGGTCTCTGATGACTCTGAATATGGTTTCATATTGGAAGTCGATTTGGAGTACCCAAAAGATCTTCACGATTTACATTCAGATTTCCCTCTTTGCCCAGAAAACATATGTGTAGGACAATCCAAGGAAAATAAGCTTGTTCCTAATCTCAACAATAAAACAAAATATAAAATTCATTACAGAAATCTAAAACAATGTCTTGATATGGGTCTCAAATTAACAAAAATTCACAGGGTTTTAAAATTTGATCAAAGTCCTTGGTTGGAAAAATACATTAATTTAAATACAAAACTAAGGCAAAACGCAACTTCGGATTTTGAAAAAGATTTTTATAAATTGATGAATAATTCTGTTTTTGGTAAAACAATGGAAAACATAGAAAAACGTGTAAATGTAAAACTATTAACACACTGGGAAAATAATGGAAAATCTTTAGGTGCTCAAGACTTAATTGCAAAACCAGAATTTCATAGCTTATCAATATTTAATGAAAGTTTAATTGCAGTTCAGTTAAAAAAAACAAAGCTCTTCTACAACAAACCAATATATTTAGGGTTTTGTATATTGGATATTTCAAAAACTTTAATGTATGATTTTCATTACAACTATATGTTACAGAAATTTCCAAATAAAACAAAATTATTATATACGGATACTGATAGTTTTATCTATCAAACTTTTACAGATAATTTTTACAAAGATATCAAACTGGACTTAGTCTCGCGATTCGATACATCAGATTATCCTGCAGATAATCTTTTTGGGTATCCAAGAATTAATAAAAAGAAGTTGGGTTTTTTTAAAGATGAAAATAACGGTAAAATTATGAAAGAATTTGTAGGTCTCAGATCAAAAATGTATGCGTTTGAAGTGGAGAACAAAATTACAGCTAAAGCAAAAGGTGTTAATAAATGTGTCACAAAAAAGATGAAAATGGAAAATTATAAGTCATGCCTCTTTGATAAAAATAATCAGTTTTGTAATATGTATAGATTTAAATCAATCAAGCATACAATTTTTACTCAGAAAATTAACAAAACTTGTTTGTCATACAATGATACAAAACGATATATTTTACCTAACAATATTGATACATTAGCTTGGGGTCATTTTAAAATTTGAAATAGTTTCTAAGGTTTATAAAATGTATATAAATAGTGTTAGTAATTGTATATTTTGTTAATTCATTAATATAGAAATAGTATCTAAGGTTTATAAAATGTGTATAAATTGCTAGTTTTAGTATTGTATATTTTGTTAATTCATTAATATTGTATCTGTAAATTTTTTTTTTGTATTTTAGTCTTTGTATAGGAATTTTTTCTTTGTTTAATGAATGTGAATAAATTATATTTTTATTGAAGAAATGTGTTATTAGTTACAAAACCCTCATAGAATTCACACGTCAAATAGTCATAAAATGTATCAATTTCTTCATCCATTTACTGCAATTATTGCTGGTCCAAGTGGTTGTGGAAAATCTAAATTTGTTACAAACTTTATAAAATATATTACAGTGATATGTAACAAACACTTTAACCAAATTACTTGGTGTTTTGATGAAATGCAACCTTTGTACAGCTTACCAAATGTAAACTACATTCAAGGAATACCAGATCTAAGTATGTTTGATGGAAAGGAAGCACACCTTGTAATTATTGATGATCTCATGAGAGAATCCGATGGTAGAGTTGTTGATATTTTTACCAAAGGTAGTCATCATAGAAACTTAAGTGTTTTTTATATTACACAAAATTTGTTTCATCAGGGTAGGGGTCAAAGAGATATTTCATTAAATTCAAGTTATATAATTTATTTTAAAAACCCTCGTGATAAAACACAAATTCGATACCTAGCTCGTCAAGTATCACCAGAAAATATAAAATTTATCGAAGATGCTTATAAGGATGCAACCACAGAAGCACATGGATATTTAATGATTGATCTTAAGCAAGGCACAAATGATATTTGTCGAATCAAAACCAAAATATTACCTGAAGATGGTTATTGCACAGTTTACGTTCCAACAAAAGGCTTTAAATATTCAAAGACTCAACACATTCCTATCACTTATAAATAATGAGTCGTAGCCTCAAGACGCATAAGGATTTATTAAACGCACTAAATACACTAAAACCAAAATATCAACAAGTCATATTAAGGGTATGTGATGATGATGAAATAAATTGTATCTGTGAGTGTATTCACAACGTTCTTCAAGGTAAAATTCCACTCGACAGAAAAGAGAAAAATAAACTAAACAAATTTAAACATTTACTCAGGAAATTGGTTCGCAAAGGCTCAAATAAAATAAGAAAGAAAATTTTAGTACAAAGAGGTGGAGCATTCCTACCAATCATATTAGGTTCCATTTTGAGTGGATTGATGAGTTCACTTATTTAAAATGGAACATGCTAGAAAAATGATGCTCGTTGAACCAAGCTTGATTGAAAAATTAAACCAAATTAACACCCAACATGGGGTTGAAAATCCAAGAACGCGATTGGATACAGAAATGCATAATATTTTAAATAGTAAAATGGATGATAGAAAAAAATGTATCCTATACTTACAAATTTTGCAAAGGTTTCTTCACTTCACCGAAGAAGATCGCCAACCCGTTGAATTACCAATAATAACATCTGAAATTCCTGTAATAAGTAAAGATTTGGATAAAAATAATGACATCAAAAATGAACACGTAGTTCACTCTCCGACTTCGAGCGATGAAGATAATCAGCAAGAAAGTTCTATTACTCCGTTTGAGTCTCCCAACGAAAGTATTCATTCCCCTTTGAAGACTCCATACTCAATTAATCAAATATTGAGTTTAATACCTAAAACTTATAACAAAAAAGGTGAATTGTTATTAAGTTCACTATCTCTGAGTAAAAATAGAAACAAAGTTCATTGGAGAAACGATGGTACAGTTGTGATTGATAATAAAGCTATTCCTGGAAGTAATATTATTGATCTAGTGAATGATATACTAAGACCATTAAAAAAAAGTGATCCAATAGGTTGGAAAGAGTTCTCTAAAGGATTGAAAGATATGAAAATACCACTCACATACATCGGGAATCCCAAAAGAAGTCAATACATCAGTGAACTGCGGTTAAAAGATATTGATGAACATTCCAAAAACGAGGAATCATATTCAACACCCAATAATAGTGACTATATAAAAAAACTACGAAAGAAGATCGATTGGGAAAAATGGACCCCTTATTAGAAATTAATCGAATATACTATGATCCTTCACATCCTGCTGGATATGGAAGCATTAATAAATTGACAAAAGCTATGAATGGTAAAATGAGTGTAAAAGATATCAAAACATGGTTGCAGAATCAAGAAACATACACACTGCATAAACCTGTTCATAAGAAATTTCCTCGTAATAGGTATATTTTATCAAACCTAAACGAGCTTTGGCAAGCTGATTTAAGTGATATGAGAACGTATTCTCAATCTAATGATGGTTTTAATTACATTTTGTGTGTGATTGATGTTTTTACAAAATATGCGTTTGTAAGACCTATGAAAAATAAAAACTCTGAAACAGTTAAACAATGTTTTGAAAGTATTTTTAATGAAGCTAATATTACTCCAACACACATACAATCTGATAAGGGAACAGAGTTTGTTTCAAAGGAAGTGCAAAAATACTTCAAGAATAAAAAAATTAATTATTATACAACAAACAACCCCGACATAAAAGCAAGCATCGTTGAAAGGTTTCAAAGAACACTTAAGATGAAAATGTGGCGTTATTTTACACACAAAAATACTTACAGATATGTAGATATTTTACAAGATTTGGTGTACGCATATAATCACAGTTATCACTCTAGCATAAAAATGTGTCCTTGTGACGTTAATTTTAGTAACATAATGACTGTCTGGAATAACCTATATGATAGAAAAAGTGATATAAGGGTCTCAGGTACCACTTTACCAAGGTTTCATATTGGTGACCACGTGCGAATAACTAAGTATAAACATATCTTTCAAAAAGGATATGAATCCAATTGGAGTGATGAAGTTTTTATTGTATCTTCAATCATAGATAGATCACCTTGGGTAGTATACACATTGAAAGATTTGCAAAATGAACCAATAATAGGTACATTTTATGAAAAAGAACTGCAGAAAGTAAAATATAACCCCACTGCAAGTTATAAAATAGATAAAATCATAAGCACACGCTACTCTGGGAACAGAAAGCAGTTGTTGGTGAAGTGGAAAGGTTATCCAGATAAATTCAACAGTTGGATTTTGGCTTCTAGCATCAAACAACAATGAAAGAAAGTTTTTATCTTACATTACTAAGCAACAGTTCAATGGAATATTTTCCGGAAAACACTACTGCTCTTTTTTCTACTAAATTACCAAAATCTATCATTTTGGAAGGGTCATGGTCTGTTGGTGTTGTTGAATTTCAATATCCAAGTACAATGTTCACTGTTCAAGAACGTGAAAATATTGTTTATGTGGCTAAATGGATGCAGATGCCTGGTGATCAGAAAACCTCAAAAGTGTACTACAAAACACACATACCAGCCACAAACTATGATAGTATTGATCATATCTTAGCAGCATTAAACAACATAAAAGAAAATGTTAAATTTCGTTACGATGAGTTATCAAAGTTGGTCTCGGTCTCTGTAATGGATAAATCAATAACATCATTAACGTTATCACCAAAGCTGTCTCTACAACTTGGATTTGAACCTTCTAGAAATTTGGTTACTAAGGGATTAGGGAAGTGTCCTGCCAATTTGCATTTAGGGTTACCATCTCAATTATTAGTTTACTGTGATATAATTGAACCACAAATCGTTGGTGATGTTATGACTCCTTTACTTAGAATAATACCATTAGATCCCTCAAAATATATTTATGGTGCTAATAAAATGCACGTTTTCTCACCACCGCACTACTTGCGTGTCATGCGAAGGGAGTTTGATACTATTGAAATAGATATAAGATCGAACACAGGTGAAAAAGTACCATTCCAGTTTGGAACAGTGTGTGTTAAGCTACATTTTAAAAGAACATAATGCAATATCATCAAAATAATACGTCTTGCCCTTATGAAAACTATTACTCACACCAGGCTGGGTCAGGTATCGGAGTCATCTATAGAGGTGCACCATATCAACGTGGACATGGAATTGGCAGCTTTTTGGGGGGACTGTTTCGATCTGTTTTACCACTATTCTCCAGTGGAGCCCGAGTGATTGGTAAAGAGGCTTTGAATGCTGGTGTGGGGTTGTTATCGGATCTTGTTAGTGCGCGACCTATGGATGAATCAATTAAAAATCGTCTAAAAGAAGTCAGCTCAAATTTAAAGAGAAAAGCTGATGATAAAATTGATCGAATTAATATGTCGGGGTCAGGATATATAACGAAACGGAAACAACTAGCTTCATTCATTCCACCGCTAGCTGCTAAAGTGAAAGCTTCAAATAAAAAGAAAAAGTTGTCCCACAATAATCTTAAAGACATATTTTCATAACATTTTACATAATATTAAATAAAAATGTCTTTTTTACATACCCATTCTTGTGAGTGCATTAAGTCAGAATTAGATTTATTTGCTTTGCCTTCAACTCAAACAAGTATAGAAAATGGGATGTGGATACATTACAAACCTATTTCATCCCTTGCTGACGATGGCCCCATCGAATTTCAAGTACCAGGAACTGGAGATGACTATATTGATCTATCACACACTTTGCTTCATATAAAAGCTAAAGTACTAAACCAGGACTCAACAAAACTTACTTCTACAGCAGTAGTAGCTCCTGTTAATAATTGGTTACATTCTCTGTTTTGTCAACTTGATGTTTATTTAAATCAAAAACTTGTATCACCACCCAACAACACTTACCCTTATCGTGCATATTTGGAATCTTTATTGAATTATGGTTCAGCAGCCAAGACATCTCATTTGACTTGTGGTCTTTGGTATGAAGATAGTGCTGGAAAAATGGATGCTACAGATGATAAAAATGTTGGGTTTACTAAGCGCCAGGAATTCGCATCAGAGAGTAAAGAAATAGAGATGATTGGGCATTTACACGGTGATATTTATAATCAAGAAAAATTTTTAATCAATGGTGTTGAAATGTCTGTTAAACTAGTGCGTTCTAGAGAAACATTTAATCTGATGGCTTCTTCGAATGATATAAAGTTTAAAGCATGCATTACCGACGCCACACTTATTGTTCGCAAAGCGCGAATTAATCCGACAGTTTTACTTGCACATCAGAAAGTTTTAACCTCTACTACAGCTAAATATCCTATAACTAGAGCTGAAGTTAAAGTTTTAACGATCCCATCAGGGGTACAGGGAAAAACGTTGGATAACATTTTTTTGGGACAAGTACCTAAGAGAGTTATAGTCGGGTTTGTTAATAATACCGCATTCAATGGTAGCCTAACTAAAAATCCGTTTAATTTTGAAAATTATGATATCAATACATTTTGTTTATATATTGACGGTCAGCAAATACCTTCAAAAGCTCTACAACCATCATTTCAAAATAAGGTTTATACTTCAGCTTATCACACGTTGTTCTCTGGTACAGGTATACATTTTCTTAATGAAGGTAATGGGATATCAAGGGAACACTATGCTAACGGTTATTGTCTATTAGCATTCGATCTAACATCTGATTTGTCAGCTCATTCTTCAACACATTGGAATCTTATTAAACACGGTAGCGTAAGACTGGAAGTTCGATTTGAATCAGCACTTTCACAAACCATCAACTGCATTGTGTACGCAGAGTTTGATAATGTTATAGAAATAGATAAAAATCGTAATGTAAATGTAGATTACAGCAGTTAAGATTAGTTTTAAGATTGACTGTACTATGTTTTTTATTAGGTTAAGACATTGAAATAAAGTTATCAATTACTTATAACTATGCATTTATTATTATCTACATTGACCCATACTATCCTAAGTAGTTGTTAAGTAGGTAGGTACCTATCCAAAATGTACCACTTGTATCAGATACCTGTCATCAATACGACCTATGAGCTATTAGGCAAAATGAATACTTTGGAAATAAAGCAACATTTAAATAATATTCATCCATGCTTACAATACAACGTTTATGCTGCAAACAGATTACCAATACGCATACAAACCCCAACGTATCTTATAAGCAATTTAGACCCTGACACAAAACCCGGATCTCACTGGGTTGCAATACATATTGACAATGGCATTGGGGAATATTTTGATTCTTATGGTCGACCACCTACAGGTTCTCACCTAAGGTTTTTAAGGAGGAATTCAAGACAATGGAATTACAACAGAATGAGAATACAAAATGATTGGACCTCAGTATGTGGCGAGTACTGCCTGATGTACATTTATTACAAATTCCACGGATTATCTTTGTCAGAATTTGTAGGATTATTCAAGAACAATAGTATTGTGAATGATATATTGGTATTTAATATGTTTAAATGTCATTTTTATGGAACTAAATAAAAGAGGAAGTACCCAGCATAATTATAGTTTTATTGTTTTGAAGAGTGAAGGTGATTAGCAACCGACATTGTTGACATGTAATTACTTAAACCTAACCTAAGGTAACCTAATGAGGGTTAATGAGGTCTAGTGGACCCTTGCAAATGCGGCACGTAACTCCCGAAGCGTTATAGCTATCAAAAAAAGGATTACACAGATCGATCGGGCGTGTGGCAAAACATACAAAAAGACACCAAACTTTTTTTTTTTTTTTTTTTTTTTTTTTTAGCCGTCGCCGAAGTTGGCTCTTGTTTTTTTTAGGAGCGGGCAAAAAATTTTCGGCGCTTGTTTTTTTTAGGAGAGGGTCAGACAAGTGAGCCAGAACCTGTGAATCCTATCTACTTTTGGGAACATTTTCACGAGTTTTCTCTTCCCACTTTGTATCGATGAATTACGGATATGTTTGACTTCTGCGGTGAAAACTTAAGTTCTAATTCATTGTTCTACTCAAGAACTAGAGAACAGTGTACTTAAAAACAAATTAAACTTAAAATGTGATGATCATAGATGCTCTACAAAATGATGAAAAATTACCTATATTGCAAAAGTTCAATGACCTTGCGGCGGCACTTACCCTTTCTTGATCCTAATAATATTTTGCACACTTTATTTTGAGCCCATAAGACACCCTTTTTTTGCTATTAGCAAACCATTTTCAAAAAAAGTGAATTTCGATCCACCCTACTAAGTAGTGTACGACTATGATTTGACAGTTTTATTGATATTTTGTCTTAACCCGTTACTCGAAAAGTTTTATTTAACCCTCAAACGGGCAGCAGGCAAAAAGCACCGGTTTGCGCGCGCCTCAATTAGTACTTTCCAGTGCATGCCGATAGCAAGGGCCATCTTCACAGCCTTATTTGGACAGCGCGCTGCACGCGGGAATAAGGTCGACGGATATATCGATCGATATACTTTTTTTATTTTGGGTTTTGGGCTGATTCAAATAAACGCACATAATGTTTATGTTGCATCATAGTGTTAAAATCCTCATATTTGTAATTATTATTTTATTTCTGTTGTAGTGTGTTTTATGTGCCAAATTAAAAAAAAAACTTTTTGGAAATTAAACTATTCCATTATAGATTCCAGTGTTGTATTATGATTCTATTGATTAGCTGTCTTGTCTATAGATTGTTTTCATCAATCTTTAGATGGCTCAACTGATTGAAATGTATGTACTATTAAAGTTATGTACTGTTACAGGTCATTTTCAGACGAAACCGTGCCAATTGTGGCAATGGCAACTGTTCTGAATCGGTTGAGCCAAATATGAGCCAGCTTTCGGTTCACACTTCACTACGACCAGACTCCTTAAAATAATGTTCATTTCACCCTGGTACCCCATAGTACCATGGGGTTAGATCCATGGATCTAAGGTCTCAACACCACATGGTAAAACTTACTGAAAACACCCAAATACGATCAAAATCTTCCCATTTCCGTAAGTCACTTGGATTCTGTGTCTTAGTATTTTTTATTTAATTTAATAATTACGTTTTTATACTAAAAAGAAAACCGACTACAATGTTTGACTCGAAACGCGGTGTGACTCAGGGCGTCAAGCTGTCGATTCGATTTCTATTTGTGACATGGCTAGGAGGGAAGGTGTTTAGAGTTTTACGGGGAAACTATCAATACCTCAGGAATTAAATTTATATGGGACCACCTCTGGAGTATACCCTTTCAAACATGAAAATAATTTTGCAAATCGGTCAACAAATGGCGGAGCAATCGCGTAACAAGATAAAAAAAAAAAAAAAAAAACTTACAGACGAATTGAGAACCTCCTCCTTTTTTGAAGTCGGTTGAAAAATCGTTATTATCATCCATGATAGTTGATAATATCCCACTGCACTAACACACTGTAAACAGTTTTTTTTATTAAACCTATCTTTCACTACTAGGCAAATTGCTGGATTTTGAGTTTTAAATGTTTTTTTCTTTTATAAATGAAATTATTAGGTAGGTATGGCCATATTATGTTGTTCTAGTAGTAAATAACCGGAAATAACATAAAATGACGTAGCTAAATCAAAAAATTTTTAGCGTTTTTTTTTCGCTAAATATGTTTAGAATCATGGTCTTATTGCAACCCCTCAGTTTTTGGTAGTAGTCTTTTTACACCCTGTATAAGTAGTACATCAGTTATCTGGTTCCCATAGTACAAGCTTTCTTAGTTTGGGGCTAGATGATGCTGTGTGAAAATGTCCAGCATTATTATTATTATAAATTTTTATATTGCAGACCGCGGTTGTGGGGCATATTACGCGACCAGACAACCGTGTGTACCAGCAAAGTGCTTATAAATCAATTTTGGGTGCGGTCGGGTCGCTCCGTTCGCATGGCGTAACGAAGAAAGTGCCTCCAACTGCCATATAATTCTGACATTGTTTTACATGCATTTAAAGGGATAGGGTCTTTGCCCTGTATTGGGGTGTTATGAGCCAGTTACAATGAGTGAGTAGCTGGTTGGTAAAATGTTTGTTCACGAATATAATGCAACACCACGAGCGCTTCAGCTGAAAATCATTGGGTCGTATGTAGTTATAATGATTAAGATTTTAGAACAATTATCTAATTTCCTATTAATTTTTCAGTTACTTTTGTTTGTTTTTCTTCAAACAAAAAGTTTCTTGTAAACCGAAATAGGATCTTTGATAATTATTTGCTTTGATAATATCAAACAAAGAAAAAAAAGGTGAAGGAAAACATAGTATTAGTCAGCTCCACACGTATTGACGTTGTCTTTCCTGTGGGCGGCTGATTAAGATGAGAGGATGGTTTAGGTGCTGTGCAAGCCTATTCCATCTCAAACAATGTTCCAGCTACTACAGCGTCCCGTTAAGTGTAGGCATAGGTTGCCTCCTGACGCTGTTTATATCATCTATTATAGATGTAAAGGCCTAAGTTAATAATATCATCAAGACACGTTAGATATTATTTCTGATCTATAAGGGTCTGGAAATTTTCCAAGGGGATAGGCACTCATAGCACTTAATATGTCGGACATTTCGCAATTTAGGCATTTTATTCTTGATAGGCTCCAAGTCCATCCATAAGAATACTGACACCCATATCCTAAGTAGAAACTCCGAGCTCAACTCAATCATCATCATCATCATCATCATCATGTCAGCCATCTAGTGTCCACTGCTGAACATAGGCCTCCCCCATCGATTTCAACTCAATACTCAAGTGCAAAAAGTCTATAATTTATGGTTATTTTTGCAGACGAATATAAAAATGAAATGACATCTCAAGGTAGGTCGTGACGAACCTTGAGATGACAGCTATTCAAACGGTGTTTGCTGTCATTTGGTTGTGAACAACTAAAAATATATAAAATTATGAATTAGAGACTCTTGATGATGATAAATTAAATGAGTTCATATATAACTTTATTAAATTTTTTATGAGTATTACGACAAATCATACCGCTCCGATAAGTAATGCTCAGTCAAGTTTGAGTGAAAGATAAATCGGAGTTACGACTTAGAGTATGAGTAAGACTTACATCACTTAATGAGTATTCTTAGTGCTGCTTATTACATAAACGTTAAACCTTAGTTGAACCCCATGTTGACACATGTCAAAATAAAACTGTTACCACAAAAAAGCGTTCTATGTACGAGTATTTAAAGATCGTTTTTCTAGAGACAGTTTTTAAGTTAGTCTTAGTCTAAACTCGGTTAATTTTCTTGTAATAACACGGAGTGAGTTTAGTGGTTTCCTCACGATGTTTTGTTCCATCATTTACAGCTAATGAGCATATTTTGAAACCAGAACATCTCAAAACCACTATGACAGATACAAGCCGCAAAATTCGCCTACAGGCGTAATTTGGGCCTCAATTGAAATTTCCTTGGGGCCATAAAGAAGCCCAAAACGACTGATGTACCTGTATAAAGGCCATGCACGTAAGTACTTTTTGAAGGAAAACCTATTAAATTTTATGGGTCTTTTCCATACTTGTTCTGCTCCAATTTTTTGTGCGCTCGCTCGTATTTGGGACATGGATGTACTGAAACTGGATGAGAAGTTTTGCACGAAAAATTTGAAAATTCTGGGTAATTTTGGTGACCTAGCTGTAGTCAATCTTAGGTCAGGGTTTAAAAAAACATAAATGAAAAAAAGTTTATTTTAGTTGAAGTAGGAAAAACAAAGGTAGGTACAAATTAAATTAACAAAACGATAACAAAATATGCAAATGTTTTCACGACTTCCTACTTATTTATTTATTTCCAATTCACTAGTTTAAAATAACTATTTTTTTTTAATTCTTTTTTTTACTATCTTCAAGACCTCTTTTACTGGTTCGTAAACAAACGGTCTGAGATGATGATGCTGAATGTTTATGGTACATGGACAATGTAATAGAAAGAATATTACATGTTACCACATCCAGGTCCTTAACTCCTTGACTCACGCCGGCAGTCCAGCCAACACGGCCGATCTTGATTCTCATAAAATTTTATGTCCTTCAGACAAAGAGAATTTTGTTAATTAACCGACTGCCCGTAAGTGATAGATATGCTTTTTGTATCTGAAGCGGCCATCTTGCGAATATTTTGAATGCGACGAATTTTGGGTTAAGTTCTTTAATTTTGAGAATTTTCGATGGGAATAATACGAAAATCAATTTGTGCAAATTAACTTTAGAAGAGGAAGAAACCAAGAAGTGAAGTGAAACCAAGAAGAAGAAGTCTAAGCTAAGATAATACTGATTGGGCGGTATACTCACTCAGCGACAAAACCTTTTTCTTTTTTTTGTAAATTAAAAAAAAACTTTATATTAATTTGATTCTGATTTTAGAAAAAGGGAAATCTATTGAATAAAACTGTAGGTATACAAGGGGTTTACCAGTAACAATATCTTTGATATAATATTAGCTGTATTTTTTGGTATGTTGTTGCACTGCATTGAAGCTTAGCCGTAGAGCTATGATTCCACAATTTTGATTGAAAAAACTTTGAAAAAACCATTCACTTTGCGGTTTTCTAAGCTCCAATTAAAAACAGTAATCGCCAATTAACAAACATTGCTCAAGATTTAGCAACAGGCTCTTTATTACAACGTATCAAAGTTCACAATCCCCTGCGAATGTTGGGTATTAAATTATTTAATTACTTGTTTATTGTGGTCTTGCCGACCACCTTATGGAGGTAATAATAAAGTTGAAATTGCAATGGGTTTGTGATGAAAATAAGTTGGTGAATAAGTCTTGCCAGGGAAAGTAGGCTCATCACCTGACCTAAGATAACCTTTGGTCGTAACCTGTCTTTACGAGGACATAGTACAAAAATCGTAGCGCAATTAAATTCACTATCAAAATAAAATATGCATTTCCAAAATCTTTTACAAATTTTATAATAAGGAGATGTAATTTTTAACATTTACCTACCATTTTACGACCTTAGGCGACCTCTGTGGCGCAGTGGGCGAAGGTCCACCTGCACCTGTTGCGGGTTCGATCCCCGCCGCGGGACAAATGTTTGTATGATCTACAGATATTTGCTCGGGTCTGGGTGTTTCTATGTATAATATGTATGTATTTAAAAACAATAAGTATATAAGTAGTATATCAGTCATCTATTACCCATAACACAAGTTCTGCTTACTTTGGGGCTAGATGATGCTGTGTGAAAAAGTCCAACATTATTTACTTATTTATTATTTATTTATTTTTGTCCTCTTATCGCACCTCGTACGATATGAAATCAATTCAACCTTTACAAAACGGGGCACAAATTATTGTGAAATTACTAGTGTGTAAACAAACAACAGTATTAAAAATAACTTTTTCGCGAATACCTACTTTGATAACAAAAGCGAATTCTAATTCAAGCGTATTATGAAAACAATAATGAGGTAAATAAAACACAATAATTAAGTTCCTATGAAATCGATAGTTCACAAAATTGCTACTCTACATAAAATATACGATGTCCAAAACATTGTAAACGATTGTGTTTTAAAATGCTCATTTGTGTGCGTGCTTAGCTGTCTGATGTAATACTGTGGTGTACTATGTCGGTAACGTTGTGAAGTATGCTTCAGCATGCATTTAGACAAAGCCCAAACAATATTACATAAACAATGCGAATGGTATCGTGTCAATGGCGTTTTAGGTTCATTTAGGATCAGAAGGTTTTGGAAGCTAAATGTTCTTAAATGCACATTGACTGTAATTTAAAATGCTCTGACAGCAAAACGTCCTCAATTTAAAATGGTTTTGAAAGCTAAATAGCCTTTATAATAGTTAGTCCTCAAGTAATAATGTCTTTGAATCAATTTGACCATTACGTTAAAACGACCAGTCATTTACGCCAATTTTAGCCATTTTTAACCGACTTCAAAAAAAGAAGGAGGTTCTATGTTCGGCTGTATGTATGTTTTTTTTTTTTAATGTATGTACAGCGATATTTCCGTCAATTGTGGACCGATTTCCAAAATTTTTTTTTTGTTTGAAAGGGTATACTCTCGAGGTGGTCCCATATAAATTTTATTCCTGAGGGATTAATAGTTTTCCCGTAAAACTAAAAAAATCACTGATCTTTAAGAAAATTGTGGACCGATTTCCAAAATTTTTTTTGTTATAAAGAGGTATACTCTCGAGGTGGCGCCATATATTTTTTTTTCCTGAGGGATTCACAGTTTTCCCGTAACATTCAAAAAACCTCATTCTCACTACACAACACCTGACTCACAATCTGAGTCAAACATTAAATAGTTTGAAAAGGTATATTACACCCGAGGTGGTCCAAAATATTTTTTTTCCTGAGGGATTGATAGTTTTCCCCCTTGCTGAACTCCGGTGTGTCCTTTAGTAGGCCTGCCCATGACTTCTCTTATCCTTTCCTACTTAAGCTACGATAAGCAGGGTCTTAATGTAGCTTACCATATTATTTACACTTACACTTTTATTTACACAGTATTTATTTACTTAAGTACACTAAAAAGTGTAAAATAAAAATTGAACCGACTTCACAGAACACAAACAGACGAACCGTCTACACACTAAAAAGAGAAAAATAAGAATATAATTTGAAGTCGGTGCCAAGTGAATACGATTAGGTACCTATAAAAATAAGAAATCGAGCGATAGCGTATCACGATACAGTTTTGCACCCAAGTTCTTTTGAATTTCTTAGATGTAAATGAATAGTTGGCACCGACTTCAAATTATATTCTTATTTTTCTCTTTTTAGTGTGTAGACGGTTCGTCTGTTTGTGTTCTGTGAAGTCGGTTCAATTTTTTTTTTCAAAAATTTTTATTATTGTGACATATAAGTAATATGTCACAATAAAAATGGCTAAAATTGGTGACATAAGTAATACGTCACAATAAAAATTAATGATTTTGAAAATTAATTGGCGTAATTGACTAAACTAAAACGCTATTTACACGTTACCATTCTAGCATACCATTCTTGCCTCTGGCCACAGAATATTAGCTCTTGCTCCGTTAAGATTGAGAAAGCAAGAGGCAAGAATGGTATGCCAGAATGGTATCGTGTAAATTGCGTTTAAAATTTTGAAAACAAAGGTATTTTGGCGTAACATCATTCCTAGATGATTTATATAGACCCTTTGCCTACACTCAATGGGACGCTGTAGTCTGAGGCATCATTTGAGATAGAATTGACAGTACCTTGACGAAAAGTACAATATAGGGGTCTTCAAATCAAGAGTAAATAGGTTCCTTCTAGGAAAGCATGCTCCATCTTAGACCTCACTACTGCTTAACATCAGGGAGTTCAAAATTCTGACCTATTAAATGAAAAAAAAAACACATTTTCAGCTTAATCAGCCTTTTTCATACGAAAGACTGTAATCTGACTAAGCTCAACTAAGTAACTTATATCGATTAACATAGAATCGACGATTGAGTTACATTTATTGATAAAAATCGATATCTCACCGCCGATTATAATCGATTTTGGTTTATGAATCGAAATATCTCGCAACTTATTACGATAAGTATCTTGTTTTTATGTAACTTTCGAATATTAATGATTTCGAAAATGGTTTTATCGTAAAGGCATCGTATAACTTAAAACCAAGGATTTTCTCAACATAGTCTAGGTTTAGTTAAACTTTATTTACATTCACGAGCTCTGTAGCGCAGTGGGCGAAGGTCCGCTTGCGATGCAGTGGTTGTTGCGGTTCGATCTCCGCCGTGGGACAAATGTTTGTACGATCTACAGATATTTGTCTCGGGTCTGGGTGTTTTCTATGTATAATTTATTTACAAACAAAAAGTAAGTATATAAATCAGTCATGTAGTACTACGCATAACACAAGCTCTGCTTACTGGGTCTAGATGATGCCGTCTATTCCCACTAGTTCAGAGTTCAGTTGACTGAACTAGTGAGATTTCTTTTCTCGTTTGTTCAATTGAAAATAAGAGTAACTTTTGCACCTTGTTACATTTCATCATCATCATCATCATCTCAGCCTGGTAACAACCACTGCTGGGCATAATTACATTATTACATTTATTATTGACAAATATTTGTATGACCTACAGATATTTGTCCCGGGTCTGGGTGATTCTATGTATAATATGTATGTATTTAGAAACAAAAAGTATATAAGTAGTTTATCAGTCATCTAGTACCCATAACACAAGCTCTGCTTACTTTGGGGCTAGATGATGCTGTGTGAAAAGTCCAGCGTTATTTATTTATTTATTTTTATTATTATTAATTTAATTTATACGAAGTTTTTCCAAAAAGGTAGCCACATTAATTTCGCCATTTAGTAACTGCATTTGCAAACAATTTCTTGTATGCTATTATTAATGACGACTTCTGTGGCGCAGTGGGCGAAGGTCCGCCTGCGATGCAGAAGGTTGCGGGTTCGATCCCCGCCGCGGGACAAATGTTTGTATGACCTACAGATATTTGTCTCGGGTCTGGGTGTCTATGTATAATATGTAATGTATTTACAAACAAAAAGTATATAGGTAGTTTATCAGTCATCTAGTACCCATACCACAAGCTCAAGCTTACTTTGGGGCTAGATGATGCTGTGTGAAAAGTCCAGCATTATTTATTATTTATTATTTATTAATAATGATCGACATCGTCGCTTTATTTATATCAAGCACACTTATGATGAGATTTACGGATAGGTAATGTTTATTACTAAGTATCTCTGAGACACCCAGTGTATTAGAGAAGTGGTTGATTCTAATTGAATGAAGGTGTACTAGACTTATTTATAGTCTAAATAGTGAATTATTGCGTCCATTTTCAAATTCTCCGCATATTTTTCGATGAGAATATATCAACTTCACTGCTACAGTTTCTTTAAGAAGAATTCTTGAATACCTTAGTGCTTTTCGAAAATGGACTGTATGTTATAAGAATAAGGTAGATTTTGTTTTTGAAGTAATGAACTGATAAATCAACCTAGGTATGCTGATGGACGCAATTTTCTAATTTAAGTGTCACGTTGATCTATCCTCATTATGGTGTAAAAACATTGAATTATACTAAATTAACATGAAATTTTTATTCTATTTTTCTGTACATACTCTTTACTCTCTTTTTTTTTACTCTTGCCTGTGTAAGTCTGAGGTCAAGAGCCGACCCATTCATCATAAAAAAAAAAAAAAACTTGGTAAGAACCAAAATGGTTGAATCGATTTTAACGGGACTTTCACTGGCTATAAAACTTAGGCTTGTTTTATAAAAAAAAACCTAGTTAAAATAATTTATTCTCTTATCACATCTAGTAGTTCTCGTCACAACAATGTTCTGTTCTTTCCCACTCTCCTTCAGAATCATCTCCGTACACTCCACTTTTCTTTTTTCTTTTTTTTAATTAAATAGGTCAGCATTTGACCTCCCTCTGCTTGATGTTAAGCAGTAGTGAGGTCTAAGATGGAGCATGCTTTCCTAGAAGGAACCTATTTACTCTTGATTTGAAGACCCCTATATTCTACTTTTCGGGAAATTCGGTACCCGGCAATGAGTTCCACAATTTGGCAGTGCGTATGAAAAAAGTGGACTCAACACTCAAGCAATCGAGCACTCAAGTGCTTTGTACGAACTCTGGGAATGTTGAAAATGTACAAATGGCGTCTTTCGGGGAACCTTACAAGTCTAACAATAGTCATCATCATCATTTTCCCTCCCAAGCTATGTGAGGTCAACAGAACATGCTCTCTTCTTTCACTCTCTTCTTATTCGTCACCTCTTTTTACTCCATTCCTACCCATCACACTCACACCCATATTCTAAGTCGTAACTCTGACTTCAACTCAAAGCTCAAGTGCAAAAAAGTGTATAATCTAAGACGAATATAAAAATGAAATGACATCTCAAGATAGGTCGTGATGAACCTTTTGATGACAGCTACTCAAAAGGTGTTTGCTGTGATTTGGTTGTGAACAACTAATATAATTATGAATTGGAGACTATCTTGATGATGATAAATTAAATTAGTGTATATGTAATTTTATTACATTTTCTACTCAATGCTCAAGTGCAAAAAAGTATATAATCTATGACTATTTTCTCAGACGAATATAAAAATGAAATGACATCTCAAGATAAGTCGCGACGAACCTTGAGCATTGATTTGAGGTCGGAGTTACGACTTATAATATGGGTGTTAGAATCTCATATTACCTACACCCTAAAGTTAAATCCGCTGTTAAAGAGTGCCTCGACTTTCAATCCGGAGGTCGTGGGTTCAAATCCCGGCCGTGCATCAATGGATTTTTCGTTTCGTAAAATTCATATGCGCTTTAACACGATCTCTTAACGGTGAAGAAAAACATCGTGAGGAAACCCGCAGCTTAGTCAGCTCCACACGTATTGACGTCGTCTTTCCTGTGGGCGGCTGATTAAGCTGAGAGGATGGTTTAGGTGCTGGGCAAGCCTGTTCCATCTCAAACAATGTCCCAGGCACTACGGCGTTAAGTGTAGGCATGGATTGCCTCCTGACGCTGTAAATCATCTCATATAGATGTAAAGGCCTAAGTTTTTTAAAGTTAAATGTGGTTTAAAAAGAATTGTTTTATTATTAAAGTTGATCCTTTGCCCAAATTCGTTTAAGATTGCTTATCTCAATAACAAGAAATTTACTAATAAATGAGTAATTAAAATTAAGTTCATTCATTAATTTGTACAAACATCTACTTTGTATACTTTTTTAATTATAAGGATGAGATTGTGAGTTCACAGCTGTTTGAGAATAGCTGCATCATTATTGGTACTGCTTTGATTTAAAATGCAATGACTAAATATACAAATGTGACTAGGAATGTTTGTTTTCCGTGCATTAGTCTACTTATTTAAAAAACAAATCCAACAATATTCAAACAAAATTATACTTAGTTAATTTCTGTAAATAAATATATAAATCTTTTGTTGTTTATTTAATTGAATATGTACAGTTTTAATTTAACATTTCTTAATTAGATACATAAATTAAGTGATATCTGAAAAAGTATAGGAGCCTCGACTTTTAATCTGTTGTGTGTTCGAATCCAAAATCGAAAATGCATTTTGATAAGATTATAAAAAATGGCATACATGATTAAATTAATATATTTATAATTAATGTTTTGAAACTGAATAATCGTAATCATGTCCCTGTAACTATAAAAATCACGCAGAAACAGAATAGACGTCACAATTGATTGGTATTATCCTGCGAACAGGCACAGGTGCCGTACCATGACCTACAATTTAGTTTGAGAGCTATCCAGTTTAGGTTCCTAATCTGAATCGCAAAGTATCCGTACCGCGACAACGTGTCGTTTTAAGCAGAAAATTGTTTTACTTGTATTACCTACGTATTATATTGCAAAACGATTCAGTTTTAAGTCTAGTAAATTTTATTATCATACATCATGGTGCGCTCCAGAACAAAAATCGCAGACGTTGGACAACAAGTCGGCAAACTAAAGTGGAACTGGGCGGGCCATGTCTGCCGTATGTCGGATGAGTTGTGGGCACGAACCACCACAGAGTGGATCCCACGGAACAGGAAACAAGCACGCGGCAGACCGCGGCGACGGTGGAGAGACGAACTTGACTCTTACTCTCCCCATTGGACAACATTAGCTTACAATAGTTAAGTGGAAGAAAGGAAGGGAGGCCTTTGCCCTGCAGTGGGACATCACGGGCTCATAATAATAATAATAATGGTACGTTATAGCGAAGCAGTTCAGTTTAGGACCCAAATTGGATCGCTCGAGCTCATAGTAGGGCCCGAGGACACAGAATGAGGAATTGATAAAGTTGGGTCGCATTGAAGTTCGTCCCATTGAGATGACAAGCTGATATCTTAGTACCTACAAAGTCCTTTAAGTTTTAAATTAAAATAACGATGTGTTTAACATTAAATTCGCTCGAATTTGGTTTTTATCTTTTAGCAGTTAAGTTGATGATTGTTAAGTAGTACTAAAACTTGATGGTTATAACTTAATTATACGAGATCACTTCTGTGTAATCGTTTTTATTTTGTCCCTCAGGTCTTATCTTTCGAATAAAGGTAGGTAAGTAAAGTATAAAAAATCCTATTCTTGTGTATACCTTATACACAAGAACAGAATTTTTGGAACCTTTTCGGACGGTATCGGATGGGGGCTAGCCGAAAAAAGTGTTAGATTTTTGAATCACGACACATACATAGGTAAAAACGTCACAGTGCGAAGTGCGCAGATGCGAAATAGTCCATAGATTATTGCATTGTTAGTACGGAAGAGCGTTTCTAGGATTTTAATATTTGACAATAATTTATTTACAAAAATTCACAATATCAACAATAATTTATTTACAATAACAATAAAAAAAGTACAATAAATTATTGTCAAAATGCCATGTCAAAGTTGAAACTTCGTTCCAACCGAGTGTTCCACAGAGGTTCCACGACACTCACGTACTTTTTTTAAAAAGTATCACTGTGACGAGCAACTAGCACTTAGTCCGCCCCGGTCGGTGTAAGAGCTTACCACATTCCACTAAAGAGACCAAACAAAATAGAGTCATGAATTTATTCGTCTAGCCACGGTAGGCACTGAGCCTTTTGTAATTATTGAAGATTTATCTACAATATCTGAGTCATCTGCGGTTAGACGGACGGCTAAACCAAATTTTCCGTTGTAAGCATTCCATACATGACAGGTTGCAAGTCTCTTCTTCTTCCTGCCCTTATCCTTCTTAAGTGGGGTCGGCACAACATGTTTCTCTCTTCCATTTCGCTCTATCACCCGTCATATCAGAACTCACTCCTTTCACAAACATATCCGCATTCACACAGTCCATCCATCTTTTCTTAGGCCTTCCCCTACCGGTATATCCATCCACATTCATACTCAACACTCGTCATGTTATATGACTCTCCTCCCTCCTCATGACATGCCCATACCACGCCAACCTTCCACTTCTCAATTTGTCAGTCACTGGCGCTACTTTCAAACTTCCCCTGCACACTGACAGGTTGCAAGTCTATCTTTGCTTATTGGTATGACTAGTTTCCTTACGATGTTTTCTTTCACCGTAGTGTTTATTTTGGTCGTGTTTGTGGTTCTTTTACTTAGTAAACTTTTAATATGGTGGCGTCGATTCTATTGTGCACTGATTAAAGTTAACTAAACTAAAATGCTTCATTCGTATTCTGTATACGATAAAGTCCATAATAGAATGACTATTACAGTGACATTTCTAAAATTACTTATTTTTAGTCAAAATCAAGTATTTGTGGGTAAAATTAGTCAACACCATTTTGCTTGCTGTGTCTATCAGCTGTTACAGAAGCTCTGAGACGCCATTTTGATTATAATTTTAGTAATGTCACTCTTTTTGTCTGTTTTCGTCTTTATTGAGAACTAAATAAGAACGTTCAAGTTTTCGTTTAATTAAGTTTAGTCTGTGAACAACAGAATCATCGCCATTAAGTAAATATGGACCTACTAAAACTTTATATAATGCGACCGTGAAAGACGTTTCCTCGCAAACCGATAAAAAGAGCTCTGTTTTTGTGGGATGTGCCTCGGTGCGAAATAGTCGATTCAATTCCAATGTATCGCAATAAGTATTTATTCTGAGTGCAGGAGCTGGCTGGAGTTTGTTTTTACAAGGTTTTTTTTTTTTTAAAGCCCTTGTCTGATTCCCATATACTTAGACCAATTAAAGTAGGTAATTAGTGAATGACTTATCATAACGGCATCGGTCTCGTGGCGAATGATTGCTGGGCTGAGACGCAAGAGGTTCGATTCTTGCAGCGAGACAAAATGTTTAAAGTCAAAGTCAAAAAGCATTTATTCACTAGGACCGCTGGGATCACTTTCGGGTCTGCTTTTTTTGGTAGCGAGTAAATGGTAAATGTTGTTTTTATTTTCAAAAAATATGAAAAATATTTCGAATAATATTTAACCTTCTGTATTTTCACTGTCTTTACGAGCAATTAAATGAGAAGATTTTTCTACTGGTGCACTCCCAGTCTAGCGATTCATTTAGTTTGCCGCGCTTCGTGTGTGTGGCTCTAAGGCTCTACGTATGGCATTATTAATTGCTTAGCCCCTTCTACTAGATTGATTGAAGATGTTTTTCTTGGGCACGGTTAAGCTCAGTTTTTGACCCATAAAGACGGCAGTAAAGTAGCGGACACTGCTATAATAGCTAGTCTGTAAATAAGTGGCCTATTTACTAATAAAATCAAAATTCTTATGAACTTTCGCCGCTGATGATTTAATAAAAAAACGAAATTAATTCCTGTGTATTTTTTTTTTATTTTACTGAAAAAAAATTAATATTACAAAAAGGCTGTTTCAATGACACAAAGAATCCTAGTTTGGAAATTAAGTATGTGGCTATTAAGATAACTGGTAGTAATATTAATAACACAAATAACCTAATGAATGAGGATTTTTACGCATATTAGTATCGTTGCAATGAAAATGATAGCAGGAAAATACGAATTTATTTTCATTAAATCGCCTTAATGTTATACCCATCTACAAATTATTTAATTACAATGATACCTATATCTACACGTCGCCACCATGTCTAGCCCCTTAAAGTTACTCTAAAATAATCGTATTATAATTATTTAAAACTTTTTGACCTGACTGTACAAAACAGCTTTAATATTTTGATCCTAATTGACAGAGAAAAAATATTTTAAATCAAAAGTAAATAGGGACAAAGTGTCTAAAACTTTTGTGCCCCAAACGACAGCAACCCATGATTTAAATTCAAAATTATTTTACTTTTGTTTTCGGTTTCCCGCGACACAGCCCTCGTGCGCAATAGTTTTTACCTTGTAATTTCTTTATCTGGTAAATTTTATTTGTATTTGTATTTGTAAAACTACGTGAGTGTTTGATATGTATTATAAACCAATGAAAGATTAAACCAGCCTAAAATTTACTAAATAGTACTTGAAGTAGATTTTCTTTATAGTTATATATTATAAACTTATGTTTACCGGCCACCATTTCTTAGTGACCTAAGTTTTACTCAGTAAAGAGGAAAGGATATTTATTTTATTAGATATTTTTATTATTACTTTGAACTTATTGATTCTATGATCTATTTGCGATAGTTTTTTGTAAAATTGATTTATAGACTCTAAAGAGATTTGTTGCGTTACCATGGATTTGTCGGTCGGTGTAACTGAAGGCGTCGTGCATTCAAATGGTCTTCTAAAATGTTTACTAGATGATTCATAGCGTCAGGAAGAAATCTATGTCTACACTCAACGAAACACTGTAACGAGCTGACTAAGTTGCTGGTTTCCTCACGATATTTTACTTCACCGTGCATTCAACTTCAACTATGATTATTGCGTTATTGTCTGCAATATTCATTATATAAAAACCTGTAGGTAGATGACTATGATGATGTCATCAGCTAGTTTGTAAATAATATAAATATAAATGGCCGAACAGCTTATTGCCACCGTAAATTCATATTTCAAGATTCCGTTTCGGATTAAAAATTATCAATTGAACGTGGGATATAAAAATACAAATCATAACATTTATATTAATATTTATTCCGTTAGTTTAGTGTTCCTTGCTATATTATGAATAATAAACTATCTGAAAATCTTGCAATAAAATAATGGTTATAAAAATTACAGTCAGTTCTCATGTGTCAGTGACCTATTCTGGTAACGGTTAGGTCGCTTAAAGGCCTCATGGCTAAACTACTTAATAGCCGGGATTAACGCGCCCTCCGAAGTATAAAGGGCATTGTGTCGTCTTAAAATTAGGTACCTATATCAAGTTTCGGATATGTTGATAAACTTTGTAACGAATTTCTTTCTGTATTTGATTTTTAGTAGGTAATATTAACTATTATACTAGGTAATCCATATTAAAAATGTTACATTCCTGCCTAAAAAAAAAAGTTCAACTTGTTATTTATTTTGATTATTTTTATATTTTTGTGTTCTTTTCGCCTGAAACACAGGACTAGCTAGTTCAGGGTATATCTACCTATGGTGTTTAAAAATATGACCTTGAATGTGTATTTTTTGTAATAGTTTATGAATAAACTATTTATTTATTTATACACTGACAAATCGCAAAAGATTTTATAAAGACGAGATGACAAGTTTGTACTAAGTAATACAAGTCTTAGAAAGTGTTTTGAATATCTACGGAACCACGTATCTGAACATAATTTCACACTTTACCAACCTTTTTAATTTCGTCCAATGAGATGATTCAGATCAAGTTCCAGCATAAATTGAAATAAAACCATAGATAAGGCGATGTAATGTAAAATACTATTTATGAGTGCTAAAATCTTTATATAAATAGTTATAAACCATTTATGGCTATTACGGTTATTTAAATAAGGAATGTTTTTGAGGTGTGAAAATGTAAAGCATTTTTCCATGTTTGACTGTGGGCGTTTAATAAAATGTGAAATATCTATTCAAATACAGGGTGTGTACAAACAATCATAATACAGGGTGTGGCAAATTTTGGTTTTTTCTTAGTTAAGGGGTTTTGTTTAAAGGAAGTTATATGTTTTTTTTATTTATTTATTTATATTTACTTAAACTTAAATAAAAGAAAAAATTAAAGTCACTATTATTATATGGGAAGATTTTTAAATTGCAAACAGAATTTTTCAAAACAGGACTCGATTATAATATTATATTATTATTATATATATTATATTATTAAGGTGCTTTCTGGTAAGACCGGACAAGTAGTAAGTCCGGATAAGTCATGTAACTACTAAATTCAGCAATATTTTTAAATGATGGCAACATCACCGTACGCGCCATTTTGTTGTGCCCCTCCCTACAGTCTGCTTTTTACGCTATGCCCAGCAGAACGTGTGCTATTGTCGTTCAAAAAAAGGATGTACCAAAAGTGGAAAAAGACACGATCCGATCTTCCACCTGAAACGTTCTGTGAGCAATTTGGTAGGTAATTTTTGTTTATTTTTGAAGTTTTGCTGTTTTATTACCATTTGCGATGTAAGACTAATTGATTAGTACTATACAATCATGTCTACGACGTTTGTAGACAAAGATCCGATCTTTAACCTCGTAGGTTAAGATCGGACATAATCCGCCGGTCTTTCACTTTAAAGTGTTTCTCAAACTTTTTACTTTACATGCTTTTTATTTTACTTTCAATATTCGATTTGTGTGTATCAAACGTCTCACTTTCGCAAGCTTTTGTACGGATGTCTTGGCTGTTTTCACCTACAAGTAGGTAAGTTATCAAAGTTACCTAAATTTATGATGTTTAAAATGTAACTTGTTTTACTAATAATGTTGTAAAAGAACTTACTTTTTTGTTTTTACTTAAAGAAGTATTTGTTATGTTTAGTTGTTGATTGACAGAACGTGCTATAATACTGCATATTTATATTACTTAATAATAATTTAAGTGGATTGACCGAGTTTGGAATACCACGCTGCGTTCAACGACTGGTATTGTCGACGTAGGGCGCAAAACAGTCAAGTTGAAGTGGGACTGGGCAGGGCTCGTGAGCCGGATGCACAGCGAAAAATGGGCAAACATCTTAACAACCTGGAGACAACGCCGCGGACGGCCAAGGAAACGCTGGAGAGACGACCTCGACTCCTTAGATAGTGGGTGGTGGAACCTATCAAAGGAGAGAGATGGTTGGAAATAATTGGGGGAGACCTTTGCCCAGCAGTGGGACAGTATAGGTTATATAAAAAAAAATTAAAAGTAAAGTGCCCACCTACAGACTGAAATGTTCGTCTTATTAAACAGTAGGTATTTAGTTATGTTCATGAACATAAAGTTTTTTGATTTTTTGCTTATTTGTTTGTAGATTTAAGCTTATAATGAATAAAGTTGATTGATAATAATTTTTTTTTATTATTAGAGCTTGAAAATGCAAGTTTCAACTCAGAAAACTGACTTCTATTTTGTTAATTGTCTGTCTGCTGTAATTATGAGTCTAATGAGCCTTTAGATGTAAAAGTTTGAGATACACAAAAATCTATGTTTGGAGCATGCGGGGTAAGATCGGACATTTGGAGTAAAAAAATGTATTAAATCTTCGCTAAAACTTAAATTTGAAAACCAATTCAATAACAATTTGTACTATGTTTTTTATTAGGTAAGTCCGAATATTTTCCTGTGATAGAGCTTATTCTAGCTGTTACAGAGGTGATTTAATAAGGTAGTCCGGTCTTACCTTAACACGGTCCGATCTTTTACTTGCCATTCTGAAAAATTTTGCTCTGTTTGATCATTCATAACACATCAACCGTTGTGTTTATCTAAACATTACAAATAAGAAATGAAACCTCTGTATTTTTGCAACAGTTTGGTTGCTATGGCGTTGTAAAAGAGTCACTAGAGGCGATACAATAAAATATTTTCTAAGACTCCTTAGGTTTTCTCAAAAATAGTCCGATCTTACCAGAAAGCACCTTATATCAACTAATTGTTATGCTTTTCAAAATGATCTTGAAAGGAAGCTGATGTGTCCATAGTTCAATTGCGACAAAATCCTAAGTCCCCATCCAAAAGTAACATCATCTTGATAGGCACAACAGGGCCCTTAAATACGGCTCGGCAGGCACATAAACATATCAGTTCTATTCGCTATCGTACGGTGACTGAAGTGGTCACTACCTTTAAAACTCGAATACTATATTTATTTATTACTATTTGTATTAGCCTATATTGTCCCATTGTTGAGCAAAGACCTCTTCAAAGGCTATCTTGGTATGGACACGTTATGAGGGTTGAAAACCATGCTACCCAAAGAGCTATGAATATGAGTGTGGCTGGGTATGCAAGAATAGGAAGGCCGAAGAAGTGGTTGGATTGTGTGAGACATGATATGAATGTAAAAGGAGTGGATGTACAGTTGACAAGTGATAGGAGTGAGTGAAAGAAGAAGACATGTTGTGCCGACCCCACTTAGCGCGGGATAAGGTCAGATGTCAGTCAGGGAGAAGGTGAATGATGTTGGGCAAAGGCCTCCCCTCATTTTAGCCAGTCGCGGCGATCAATGTATATTTAAGTCATTGAAATTCAGTGTCTGAAAATCAATAACGCATTGGTGGCAAGCCCATATCAAAAAAATTACGAGTATTCAGTAGGACCACCTAAAAAGTCTTAAAACTTCTTCTTCTGTTCTCTCCTGTTCCTTTGCGACCTATTATGAAAAAAGTTATGACCCTAGACGCACACGCTGTAAACTATAGGTGCATCAAAAATGCAAAAAAAAAGCAGGGTTATGTATGTTTTTGTTTTTTTTTTTCGGAGGGCCTAATACTTATGGCCTATGAAGCCGTTTTAGTGTTACCGGACTAATAGTTGTGTATGACTGTATCTTCCAAGGTATTTATTGGTGGTTTAGTGGAAGTGGCTTTGCATTCTTGGTTCAAATCTGTTGTTCGCCAAAGAGTTTATCTATCCATATTTTTTTTTAAACACAGTTTTCGAGATGCGCGGCATTTTACTATCGAGTTATCGTAGTAGGCTTGACGATGCATACTGATCTCCGCCCAATAGGAGTCTGCGTCCAGGACATACCCATTGAAGATACCATCAGCCGCAAGTCCTAGATGGGGCAATTCAACAGTTAGGTGCCTCCAAGGCTAGGCAGACGCACAACTTTTCTCTCATCAAGAAAGTGTATAAATTTTCTTAAACCTGATTACCTAGTAATCACTTATTGATTGATTGTTTATGGAAATCATTTTGGTTTCGATTTTTTTATTACCTATGGAAATCTGGTCATTTTTACTAAAATACCTAGTCTACCTGTCTTGCAGAAAGCTGGTTGGTATAGTATTTTTCACGTAGGAACGTATCCCTGACACATAGAACTTTTATGTTTCACGCTGTACAACAATGAAACATTTTGAACTAAATGAAACCTAGTGATAGTACTAAAAGATACAACTTAAAAAAAGGGGTTTCTCTATTTCCTTTTTTATATTTCAGAAATTAACATAAAAGAGCCTTGTCACGGAACCTTTCCCATGTGAAAAGGACTGTAGTTGGTCTTTTACTGTCCTCTGAAGCCTTTGTTAGCGCTTTAATCTGGATCAGTTGGTTATATTTTAATTGTACACACAGCATCATCTAGCCCCAAACTAAGCAAAGCTTGTACTATGGGAATCAGATAACTGATATACTACATATACTTTTTGTTTGTAAATACATACATATTATACATAGAAACACCCAGACCCGAGACAAATATCTGTAAGTCATAAACATTTGTCCCGCGGCGGGGATCGAACCCGCAACCTTCTGCGTCGCAGGCGGACCTTCGCCCACTGCGCCACACAGGTCGTCAATTGTGAAGGAATTAACAGATAATAAACTTATGTAAACAAACGATGAACCTTTATTTAAAAATTTGGCATTGTTTCATCATACTTTAACTACTATAACAATCATAATCAAACAAAATAATACTATAACAATGAATTACTATAACAATATGCTGAGTGGCGGTCATTTTTGTTGCCATTTATATTATAAGTACCTACGCAAATATTACTTGCCTATAAATTAAGCTTTTTGTTACTACATTCTATGTATTTTATTGTTTTTGCTGTGGCACAAAATGAACTATTTTTATCTTATCTTTTATTAACCTTTTATGGATATCAGAATCTTATTTTTTACATAATACGTCAATCATTTAATCAGACCACAATAAATTACTTTTAAAATTATTAAATAAAGGAAAACCTCATTAAAAACATAATTAGCTTATATAACATACCCAGGTAAATACTGAAATAAATAAAAAAATACTTTAAGAATCTGTGTTAAGCTGGCGAAGTTTTTCAGTATTAGGCTAATAGTGAAAAACACACCTAGAAAATTTTGTTCTAAATAGATTTAGTTTAATTTACAAGTTTTAAGATATTAAATGTTCTTAAATAATAATTCAAAAAGCTACTTCATATTTATCAGTTTGAAATATTTTTTTAGAAATGCAGCAGTTATCCCATCTCATCCCACTCATATAATAAAGCTGAAAGTTTGTGAGTTTGTTTAGATGTTTGGATGTTATGTTTGTGTAAGGATCAGGTTTAAACGACGAAACAGTTTACAATGAAAGGTAAGGTGAAATGTATAACTCCAGAATAGCATATAGGCTACTTTTTATCCCGAAAAACGTTCCTGAAAACCAAAAAATATGTAAAAGGACCACGGGAATATTGCATTAAAACTTTAGCAGTACTCTGTTGTACACACAGGCTGTCATTAATAAACACGAACTAGGGTGGTATTAGCGCTAATCCAAAGCATAAGGCTGTAGTAGGTCAATTCAGTATTAATAAACAAAGACCAAGGAAGAACTAAGCTAATTCGACTCTACTCTCGGAGTAAGAGTTACTCCTAGGCGCCACCTAGTATAGAGATGGAGTAGGCAGACGTATCATGAATTTTGTCATTTTTACGTCACAAAAAAAGGTTGTGCAAATAGGATGGATTATGTTGATGATTTGAGGAAGAATTGAATGAGGATGGATACCAGTTTCAAAAATGTGGCGAGTGAAAATTTACAAGAATCTATTGGACGATCTCGAAAAACTGAACTTAAAATCCAAGTAACACTGCCTAGGTATAGATTTTGTGGTGAAAAACCATTCGGATTAGCAAGAAAGAATAAAACAGTTAAAATGACTAAATACTTTTTTATGATGAAAAATTTTTTGGTCAACAATGAAAACCAAAAAGTTTTAGAAGAATAAAACCTCTTTGAATAAAACAGATTGTCAATTACAAATTATTGTCTATCTCTGTCATTCATATAATTAATGACAGAGATAGACAATATTTTGAATGATAATATCATTCGTTCATTCACTCTTTTTCTACTAATCCCGATGTAAGGAATGTATTACTCATTCGAGTTTCGAGGCTACTACCAGTTTATTAATAACATCAAAATATTCAAGTTGCTCCCTCGTTACTAAAGAAGTAACAAGTCTGAGAGTAGTCTCGTATTAAGCTAGAATTAGAGTAATCTAATTAATAAGGCCGAAAGAGCTCTGCTCTAAGGTTGCCATGCCAACCAATAACTTTTGACTTTTCAAAATGGCGATGTCAGTAGTTCTAGGTATATCTAAAGTTTGTATGATGAAACAATGCGCAGACGAAGTCGCGCTCGGGTCCACTAGTAAAATATGAAATGAAATGAAATGAAAATGAAATGAAATGTATTTATTGAACCTGAAGAACACAAATTAACAAAAGCATTATTAAGAATAATAATATTGCTAACTGAGACATCAGTTTCTTGTCTAATTTCATAGATGAGCAGAAACAAAATTAGAGTTATAATAACCAGATGTGCGCTGTATAGAGGCGTCACAGGCGTCAATATAATTTCGACAACAAATTAGCAACAATAGTTGCTCGTTTAAGGTAACAGATGAACACGCCCAGATCTAACTGTGGAACAAATGATTGCAATTTAACTGCATTTGTACATAAACATAGTTGAGGATTTTTCTTATTTATATTCCTACTAATATCTACAAAGAGAACTTAGTTTGTATGTCAAAACTACTTATCAAATTAAAAGAAGTGTTATAAACTTTATAAACACAAAAAAGTGTGTTAAAACTAATAAAATTTATACTCGTAGTGCCCCCTAAATATCATAGGCCACGTTAGCAAACCTGCAAATCTCTAGTAGGTACAGTCAGCATCAATTAAGTACGTATGAAATGGCTTATTTTCAACCGACTTCAAAAAAGGAGGAGGTTCTCAATTCGTCTGTATGTTTTTTTTTTTTTTTTTTTTTTTTGTATCTTGTTACGCGATTGCTCCGCCATTTGTTGACCGATTTGCAAAATTCTTTTCATGTTTTAAAGGGTATACTCCAGAGGTATTCCCATATATATTTTATTCCTGAGGGATTGATAGTTTCCCCGTAAAACTCTAAACACCTTCCCTCCTAGCCATGTCACAAATAGAAATCGAATCGACAGCTTGACGACCTGAGTCACACCGCGTTTCGAGTCAAACATTGAAGTCGGTTTTCTTTTTAGTATAAAAACGTAATTATTTTTTAAAATTGTTATAAGAAAATTTTCCATTCCTCTGTTATATCCGAATCTAATCAAAGTATTCAAAAAGCTGTAGAAACCTATAAGTTTATAGAACTATGAAGAGATAAGTCGCACTTGGCAATTTTTTTTTTCGGTGCCAGATTGGATGTAAGATTTTATTAATTATTTATGCAGGAAAAAACGTAACTGTGGTTTAAAATAATCATTATAATAATGTCGTCCGCTTGATTTATTTTGAATATTATCCTTACCTCTTTTCATTCAATAATCATATTTAACATCTAAATGGGAGAATTGCTGTAATTTATATTATTTTAAAACAAACCTATACACTATTAGTGTCATTGGTGTAATGTAAATAATAATACAGTAGCGCACAGTGCAGAAGTCAGGTCGTGAAACCAATCAAATCAACGCAGAACTTTGATCGAAAGTTGTCTCTCTGTGGGTGCCTGAAAACAGTTATAAACGACAAGGCAGATTAAAAAAAAATGCATTTCACTAGAGATGTATTCGTGCAGACTGGCAAAGAGACCTTTTCCCAGTTTTTGGGATTTGTGGGGAGACTTGCACATGATAAAAGAAACTAGGCAGTGGCGTAGCTACCTTAGGGCTAGGCGGTGCGGTGCACCGGGGCCCGTAAGCTCAAGGGACCCTCGGACTCTGAGTCAGAACCCCAGAGTCCGGAAGGTTTTGTTCTTAAGAAACTATAGGCATGATTATTTGGAAAATAAAACAACTGCATTTCGATATTTTTGAAACAAATGTACTTAAGTAACTACAGTAAGCCCAGAAAATGACCCAAATCGTAAGTTACAAAATGTCTAAATACGTTTACATTTTACCACACCCTGTATATTTTGACTTGAAAAAACCTAAACTGTTCAGTTAGGGCCTCAGTTTATTTTGCACCAGGCTACCTAGCTACGCCACTGACCTAGTGACTTCAACTCTGAACCGTACTATACAATTGACTGTCTGTCAGTTGTCTTGGTAATGACGGTAGCATAAATGGACTTAAATCAAGATTGCATTTATTATAACAGGGTCAAGCAATGCAATTTTTTCTCAGACAAAAGAACCAAGGAGTTTAATACATTGTCTTTCCTTAATATTAAAATTGAAGTTATTATACTATTAATAAGTTTCCTTTATCATTGAATTAATATGTTTATTATTCCCTATTTTTTGTTCCTCTGTTCTCTATTTTTTTTAGCTTTAATAAAATAATAAATAATGTAGCTGCCTTTAAAGTTTTTGTGATGAAGTTAGCTTGCTTAGCTCCTTCGGCCTTACCTACAATAAAGACAACGTATAGACCGATTGTGGGACTAAGCTAAGACCATTAGACTTAGCCCTCTTACGCACTAGCGGTTGAACCGTGGGGCGGCTAGCCGCATGGCGGTACGCTTTTCTAGTTTTAATAATATAATGCAACCACTTGTGATTGTATAGTTCGCCCAACGGATCTAGGCATTCGTGAAGTTAACCGTTTGTCTGCACAGAACACAATTTTGTATGAAAAAGCGTTCACTGCGCAGACAAACGGCTAACTTCACGAATGCCTAGATCCGTTGGGCGAACTGTACGCACCTAGCCGCCACAAAATTGTACTAAAATTGTTGCCACGCGGCTAGCCGCCCAGCGGTTCAACAGCTAGTTCGTAAAGGGGCTTAGCGTTGTGAAAAAATCCTACAGTCTATGGCTAAGGCGGCGATGATTTCCATTACCGTCAAAAGTTTTAAAATACAAAAAAAAACAAGTTAAACTTCGGTCACCTAACTGCGTGAAACTCAATTGTACTTTGTCAATATTAATGAATGTAAAATCAATTTGAAGTTTCCATTAACATTATCTCAGAGTTTTTATTGTGTCACTAATTTTGGAAGTTGATGGCTTGTATGTTTTGGTTTTCATTAAAATGATCGCACAATTACACGACCCACGTACACATACGCGTCGGATACCTACCGCATTTTATGAAATACAGCGGTTTTGTTTTGTTAATCTATTTCGTCATACTGCCGGGCAATGGTCTCCCCCATACACAGCAACGTCTTCTTCTTCTTATCGTGTCACTAGTTCTTTCGAACCAGTGTGGTGAAAGGATTTTAAGTGCGCCTCTAAGAGGCTCCTTTCGTGCACTTGACTATGTTTTCGAACTTAATGCCGGTTTCCTCACGATGTTTTCCTTCACCGTTTGAGAGTACTGGCATAGTGCACATAAGTTTTTCGGCTGAAAAACTCATTGCTGCACGACCGGGATTGAACCCACGACCTTACGATCGGAAGACGGGGCCACTACCACTAGACCACCAGTGCTCTATTTTCTCTCTTTTTGCTCTATTTTTGTATTAAACGAAATCCAGAGAAAATAATTACGCTACTCATAAAAATGCGTTAGTTTGGTCTCAACTTTGACACACTTATGTGATCTCAACGTTGCTACTGAAGACATATTACTTATCAGATTTTTTCTAGTTTTTAGATAAAATACGGACTAAATTGAATCTTTCTAGTCTATTAAAGCTATTAGTAACATAAATACAATCAAAATGCAATCACGCCGACAAAGCGACTCATTATAAAATCAACTAACATGGAATCGCGGATCTATTCAGGCTCAAATAGAAAACAATGTTCATTAAACGGATGCCAAAGGAAGGATTCAATAATTGCTGGCTCCATATAACCATTGAATGGGGGTAGGGTTGGGACATAAAAAAAATATCCGGAGAGTTTTGATAAAGGTTGTATCTTGTTGAAAATTTCATTTGGTTGAGGTATTTTATTGATCACTTCATCAAACAAATGTATGTGCTTCTGGTATATGCAGAACTTAAACTTCACTTATTTTTACTTTACAGAAAGTCTAAGCTCATTCTGCACTGTGGCTGTGGGTTTGATTCACATTATCTGGGTGTTATAAAGACGTATTGATCGTATGTATTTTATTAGACACAGTTTCATCAACAATTTCAATCAGCAACAAAAATTGAAAAGCCGGTCAGAAATTGGCCGGATAATAAGCCGTAATGTGCTGAATTCGGACCTCTAGCAACCCTATAAGGGAACAATTTGTCGGTCTCCAGTTCCATAAGGGACTCCAACAGACGTTTGCAAAGGTCTAAGCGGAGCGTTGTAATACCTCGTTAGTTACCTTTAAATAATTGTAGCGAATTTGCGTAAAAATATAATGAACTTTAAAATAATGGAGATGGAGTTTGAAATGCGTTGATAGTAAAATTAACCTAAAATGATTTCAAATTATTCTTATTGTTTTAAAATTATCTTAAATTTTAATGATGAAGGTTGATACTAAAATATGTACCTACATAAAATAAATTAAATTTTTATTTACAGAAACTAAGCTACTACATATTGACATATATTTACAAAATACAGCAGGATTACAACTATCTAAGGATCGTTGGAAATTATCTATAGATAGCTCAACTGATCGCGGTCACTGTCAGTCGAAAGCGTGCCCAAAACACTGGCGGCATTTAAAATTACAAAATACAATACAATCGGTCAAGTCTATTTAAAAGGATCGTTGAGGGTTGATTAAAAGTAATGCTAAAAATTGTATTAGATTTGTAAATGTCATAATTTGTATATAAGTACCTACCCACCTACCTAGTCAGCGATTGTAAGTAAGTAGTTTAAAAAAAAGACGTGTGGCACTCGGAGACTGCCGCGGTAAAGCTATTGCATAGCATTTTTTATCTTTTTTTATTTTTTATAATAAAATATACCTAACTTGGCATTATTACAGCTATTATTACATAAATAAAATTTTTCATTATTGGGTTCATAAAATCGTGAGTAAGGAAAACTTGTAACGAAGTTTCAGTAACAGTTATAAACAAAAAATAATTGTACAAAAAAAATTTAAATACCAAAAGTTACTCTCCAACTCCAGGATTTGAACACTGTGCTCTTGCACACAAGTTGAAGTCTATTACACCTCGACTATTATTACTATACTATTTGTGGAGAAATTAAGCTTCATTTAAAAAAAAATGACTAAGTTTAGAAAACTCAACCTTATTTCAATGACGTTAGAAAATTATTTTCGTAGAACCCTTTGACTCTGCCGCCGACACGTGCTGGCCTATTTTAAAGCGTTCAATCTAAATAGTTTTCTGATGCCATTGAAAAACGGTTGAGTTTCGGTCGGAGTGGGGGGTGTTAGGTGTTATTTTCGTTACGGAATTTCTGGATTCGCTCTCCACCCTCGAGGCCCGCGATAGAAGCTATGCAATAGCTTAAAAACATTGTATATTCATATACATGGTGTAAAAAGACTACTACCGAAAACTGAGGGGTTGCAATGATTCTAAACATATTTAGCGAAAAAAAAAACGCAAAAAAATTTGACTTAGCTACGTAATTTTATGTTATTTTCGGTTATTTACTACTAGGACAACATTAATAAGAACATACGTACCTGATAATTTCATGAATAAAAGAAAAAAACAATTAAAACTCAAAATCCAGCAATCTACGTAAAAAAACGCGCCCTGTACATACGCAAACAGTAATCTTCAAAAAATAATTCTCCGTTTATAATGATTTTTTTCAGAAAATCCTTTTGGATTTAGTGGTGTGTTGGGAAGCTGTACCTACCCCTTTCGGCTTCGGTAGACGTATTTTTACACCCTGTTTACTCGTATAACATTTACTTTACCATAGAAACTGCCGCGTGTTTTCGTCAACGCGATTTCATCACGTCATCTAGTTGTAAAAACTATTCAAGACTTCTGAATAATTAGGTATACTTATATATGTATGTATTTACAAACAAAAAGTATATAAGTAGTTTATCAGTCATCTAGTACCCATAACACAAGCTCTGCTTACTTTGGGGCTAGATGATGCTGTGTGAAAAGTTCAGCATTATTTATTTATTTTAATTACTGATAAAAATGTGATAAATACTTTCAAAGAGTAACAACGGAGCAAGCCGCAGGCACATCCTAAATCTTATTAGAAAAAACTTTTAAACCCATAAATTGTAATCAATAGCACGACGTTAATGACATCAATTAAATAATCGTAAAAATAGATGCTTATCGGTTATTTTCGTCGTGTTATTTATTACTGTGTTGCGTGCTCTGCAGCTATGTATTATTTATTGGTTCTGAACCTACCATACTGGAGTAGCAACTGGAGGTATGAACGTAAGTTAAGTTCATACCAAACATAAAACATTACCAAGATATAGTAATTTATCTACGGGCAAGAACAGAAAAGTTCTTAATACGTACATACATTTCCCGAAGGGGTAGACAGAGACCACGGATCTCCACTTGCTACGATTCTGACATTTACATTTTGGAGAAGGGCAAGGTCAAAAGTACCCTAAACCGGCGCGCATGCATGAAGAATGTAATAAGAGTGAATGAGGCAAAAGTTGAGAGTCAAAAGTGCTTAAATACTTAGGTATATTTATTACTAAATATAAATCTTCAAAAACTTATCCGCCTTATCCACGCCGAACTGTCAATTCAATAGAAGAAATGCTGAGACGTCAGAAGTGAGCCACATTTTCTGACGTCATCAGCATTTTTGTATAGAAAAATGACTGCGGCGCGTACGGCGCGGTCAAATGTGCGATCAGGTTAGGGTACAGTTTTTCAAAATTACTCCAAGGTGCCATATTTGACTATCAATAGAAAAATATAGCCATGAAGAAAAACGTTCGAGTTTTAATGATGTTTTGGAGCTAGATGTCAGCTTATCTCAAATATACGAGCTTAAGATACCAATGAATTAGTTATAATTTTCTTTCGAAATATTACTGACAAAGTTGTGGACCAAATCTTATGGGAATATGCTTTTAACCTAATTTGTGTAGCTTCTAAAAGAGTTTTTATTAAAATGAAATCTTTGTTAGTTTTTTTTTCAATCCATACTAATATTATAAATGTGAAAGTAACTCTGTCTGTCTGTCTGTCTATCTGTCTGTCTGTCTGTCTGTCTGTCTGTTTGTTACGCTTTCACGTCCAAACCGCTGAACAGATTAAGCTGAAATTTGGGATGGTTAAAGTTTGTATCCCAGGTAAGGACACAGGCTACTTTTTATCCCGAAAAAGTGAAAAAATCCCGAGGGACCGCGGGTCACACCGCGGGAGCGCAGCTAGTTTTTTATAAGGATGTTCTTAATTAGATTAAATGTACAACATTTTTCTATACAAAAAATGCTGAGGAAGTCTGAAAATGCGGCTGGCTTCTGACGTCTCAGCATTTCTTCTATTGAATTGACAGTTCGGCGAGGATAGGTCTGCGACCACCCTTAACCGCCACAAAATTGTTCTAAAATGTTAACCGCGCGGCTAGCCGCTCCTGCGGTTCAACCGCTAGTGCGTAAGGGATCTTAGTAATCACTTTAAATAGTAAAAACTAGTAACAGAGCAGTTATATACCTCCTAGGCTAGGAATTCCCACATCACTTACCACTAGTTAGACGCCGTAACAAAGCGCTCAACAATCAACACGAACTAATTCTAAATTCCTTTAATCCTAGCCTTTAATTTAGTTTTTAGAAAACGGTGACCGCTAATTACGTTCATACATAAAATCTCGCTTCTTTACTGTAGACCAGAGATTCCCAATTACGATCTTGACACGCAATTTTGCCCAATTCACTCTCATTTCATTCTACCGCTCAAAATCTTTTTTTGAAAGAGTATTATTCAAACGCGATCGCCCTAAAACAGGCTAAATCTATGAGAACTGTACAATAACATACATAATATATATAGGTTATTAAATAAATAAGTTCGCATGAGTGACTCAACAAATTAACATGCCCTCCGAAGCATGGAACCAACACCACAAGCGCTACCTAACGTACCTAGCTCAGTCGAATTGTCTATAGACTGTTTTTGACGATCGTATATTTTTTAAAACTGTTGTAGTAGATTCGTTTCTGAAATAATGAATGACAAATATTACGTCCATAATTTCAAAGCAAGGAAGAAGGCTACGTGAGATATGAATTAAATGATCTCAGATAGGCCCCGATCGGGTAATGGGACAGTATATCTTTTTAATTGGAGCCCTTTTTGCGCGGACACATAACTCTGACGCGGCCATGTGAGAAAAACACATTCTCAAATGTAACCCATTCATCTTTACGGGTGGTGTTTGGTGCAAATTAAAAACTGGTAGAAGAGGAAAATATGAAAAAAAAAAGAAAATAACGTTTTATGTAGCTGTAGTATCAATCAATCTAATAATGAATAAGTAAGTTGCAAAATACAAATACTTATAAAATTTATGTACATACATAAAATCTTGCTACGATCCTGACACACAACTTTTGCCTCATTCACTCTCATTACATTCTTTATACATGCTCGCCTGTTTAGGGTACTTTTGACCTGGCCCTTCTCCAAAATGTCGCCAATTTGATCCAAAAATTTGAGGCGAGTGTGTATGGGACAACTTGAGGGGCCTAGGCGAACCTTCTTGAATCAAAGTTTATAATTTTAAGTTGAAATAAACCTAAATAATATAGTTTTCGTTTCATCATCCGCAACCAATAATACATAATTCAGTCACAGCTGGCTTCTTTCTATTTACGCCATTTTTAATGCCATCAAAATAATTATGACACTAGTTTTGGTAAAAACCGACTAAAAATAACTACAATAAATATTATATTGATATATTGACGACCTCGATAAAAGTTTGTATGATCTGCAAATATTTGTCTCGGGTCTGGGTGTTTCTATGTATAATATGTATGTAATTACAAACAGTAAGTATTTAAGTAGTATATCAGTTACCTGGTTTCCATAGTACCTACAAGCTTTGCTTAGTTTGGGGCTAGATGATGCTGTGTGAAATGTCCAGCATAATTTATTTACTAGCTGGTACCCGCGACTTCTTTCGTAATAACATACTTGAAATCCTCTAAATAGAACTGAAAACTGCCAGAATCTTCTGAAACTTTTAAAAATGCAACAATAGCGCTATCTCGACCTCACTCATAGGTTAGCAACGCCATCTAGTTGCCTTTAACTGGAACTTCCAACTCCCCATACAAACTTTTAACCCTTATTTCACGCCCTGCACGATTTATTTATTATAATATTAAACTTACTAGTTGTGATCGATGTTTGTGTAGAGGGTCAATTGACCGATCTCTTATGCCTTGTAGCACACTAAAGAAAGCAATATTACAGATTAGTACCGTCAATGTGTCGATAATACCGTTCCAGAAACAAAGTGTTGCCACATACCATTAATGCAATCCAGATTTACATAAAATTATATAGACTGTCTGTCTGTGCGTAACTTTACAGACAAGACTAAACTTAGGCCTTATCTTACAAGATTATTTAAGCGTCAGGAGGTAACCTATGCCTCACTCAACGGGACGCTGTAGTGCCTGGGACATTGTTTGAGATGGAGGCTTGCCCAGCACCTAAACCATTCTCTTAGCTTCAACTTTATTCACAGGAAATACAACGTGATTACGCGTGGTGACTAAGCTGCGGGTTTCCGCAAGATTTTGTCCTTCACCGTTGAACAGAATCACATCAGAAATATGATGTTTATGATGATAATACAAGCTTTGCAAACAGGAGTAGAATCACCTAGTTTTAAGACGTTTCACTTCACTTCACTTCTTATTATTGGCTTCTGCGACTTGTTTGTCACAATTCTGCCAGTGTCCGTTTCACGCTAGTGTCATAAACTTTGAGAGACTATGTATTAGTAGATGGCCGGTGTTATTAAGACGTTACAAAGTGATCCCAGCGTTCCTACTGAATAAATGCTTTTTGACTTTGACTTTGACTTTGACTTTGACTTTGACTTTGGCTAGACGGCGTTGTTTGAAATGTCCTCCAATATTTATAGACACAAGTGAACTCGCAAGCTCAAGCATGTTTGTATGGCGGTAATTTTATCATCAAATTACAAGAACTATTTATAGGTTTTTACAACGTATTGTGATAAACTATAAAGGTGTTTAGTATTTCCGTTTCCCATTTGTCTGGATCGTGTAAATGCCGGTGAGTTTTTGCTTTAATATGAATGTTTGTGTGTCTGGCCGTGTACTGAATTTAATACAATAGTAGATTTATCTATGAGACTTTTAATACACGGAATGTCTAGTATTCTCCACGTATCATTGTAGGAAAAAGCTTATAATATCTGTTGTTGGAAAGAAGCGATTTGTATAATATATTGACGACTTCTACTGAGGCGTAGCGGTCGAGAGCTGTGACTCAGTTCAGTTTGATTCCCACGGTGGCACAAAAATATTTGTATGTTTCATTTTGTTCCGGGTTTATATATAAGAGTACATATGTGAGGTTTGCATATAACATTAATATTTTTCCATTTTCCTCTATCAGTCATCATAATAACACTCGTTTTTTTATTCTTTGTCACCTTTCGTCTTTTTTTACGTTCAGGGGCCGTATTCGCGTACCCTTTTTCGTTCGTTTGATGAATATTCTGGCCAATTTTCAGTTTGGAATATTTGGTCCCAGGCTAGAACCGTGTTTTAACGTTTGTAAAATTGGCCCTTGAAGTCAGAAATAGTCGTGAGAAACATCCGAATATTCATCAAACGAACGAAAAAAGGAACGCGAATACGGTCCAGAACGTGTACCATAATTTTAAACGTATAAGTACTGAAAATTTTATTCACATATCGAATACAAATTGATCTCTCTAGATATCAGACAATCATTGATACGAACGAAGGCGCCGATTTATTCCCATTTAATTGGACGTCTGTAACTGCGGGTGGCAACACTGACCACTTATTAACAAGTACATATAAGGGTTTGTGGAGTGATAAATTAGATGTTGCTATTATTTATGAAGGTTTTATATTATTTTTGCGAACATTCATTTAAATAAACCTATTTTTGTTACTAGTGGATAATTAAATAACCGTCTAAAATAATAATAATCTAAATAATAAATAATTTTTTTGTTACACAAAACACCTGTTATGTCTGGAATCCTTTTTGCTGCATTATCAATACGGCAACATTTAGAGCCTTGGTATGGATAGGCTAGGTCGTAGCTGGCTCCAATTACATAAAATAAATAAAGCTAGACTTTTCACACAGCATTATCTAGTCCCAAAGTAAGCAGAGCTTGTATTATGGGTACTAAATGACTGATATACTACTTATATAATTTTTTGTTTGTAAATACATACATATTATACATAGCAAACACCCAGACCTGAGACAAATATCTGTAGGTCATACAAACATTTGTCCTGCGGCGGGGATCGAACACGCAACATTCTGCGTCGCAGGCGGACCTTGGCCCACTGCGCCACAGAGGTCGTCAAAAAAAATCAAAAATAAAATCGTTTTTTGTTTGTGTAATTTTGTTAGTAATTGAACTACAGACTCAACAGACCATACTGTTACCAATAACAGGAATTCCAATACAATTGTGCATAACTTCACATGGGAACGGAATAGCTTAGATTTATAGAGGAAGCAATCGCTTCTGGTTATTACAGTTATAGAATGCAAAATATTTGCGGTCTTGCGACCCCTCGCTTTGTAACCTGTGCGCCGAAGGTTTAGAACCTGCGACTTGCAGAGATAACAAAATTGGATTGTGGTCGGACTTTGTCAAAGTCAAAGAATTTGTTCAGTAAGACCAGTATGAGTCGTAGTTCGATCGAAGTTAAACGTGTGAAAGCTGAAGGTGTAGGACCTGTGGTAAGTTCGTATGACGTGATGGAGTTTTTAGACCGCCTTAAGGCCTCCGTCATGCATGACATAAGGACTTAAAAGCGGGGACCATGGTTACACTTTGACAAGTCAAAAAACACTTATTCAGTAGGACCAGTCGGAACCACTTAAACCTTTGTGAGCCGAAGGTTTAGGATTTGAGATAACGAAATTTGATTTTACAAAGCCAAACTTGGTTTTGGCTTTGCAAACGATCCTAAAGCGACCAATAAACACGGTTTGAGGCCTAGGATTCTTTTCGATAAGCTAATGTAGCCTTTAAACCAAATTCATAAGACCTTCATCATTCCTTTACGACTTAGCCCGGAAAAATGACCATTACCCGTATGTTTTATACTTTTACTTAAAATTTTTGAAGCGCAATCTAGAGGTATAGTATAGGAAGATATCGCTCTTAGCGATATGGCCGCTCATTGTACAATTTGTTTATTTTTATATATTCTCTGTATAAGGTTATTGTGTACAATAAAGCGTTAATCTATCTACAGGGTGTAAAAAGACGTCTACCGAAGCCGAAAGGGGTAGGTACAGCATACCAAATCCAAAAGGATTTTCCGAAAAAAACATTATATCCGGAGAAAACAGCGTTTGAAGATCACTGTTTGCGTATGTACTGGGCGCGTTTTTATACGTAGATTGCTGGATTTTGAGTTTTAATTGTTTTTTTCTTTTATAAATGAAATGATTAGGTAGGTATGGTTTTATTATGTTGTACTAGTAGCAAAAAACTAGAAAATAAAATAAAATGACGTAGCTAAGTCTAAAATTTTTTTGAGTTTTTTTTTCGCTAAATATATTCAGAATCATGGTCTGATTGCAATCCCTCAGTTTTCGGTAGCAGTCTTTTTACACCCTGTATAGTATAGTTAAATTTTGTAGGCAGAAATAGGCTGAACATAGGCTCAAACATGAACCACGTTTTGGGGTCAAGTTGTCTATAGGCTTACAGAAGCATTATTTCAACACATTAGAAACAGGATCTGAACTCCACCAGTAGTGCACCATTGAAATATGACTCTTGTATTGACAGAAATCATTTAAGTTTGAATAAATATGGTTTATTCTTAGGCGCTCCGAAACGCTCAACAATAATTTTTTTTTTTGTTGATGAATGGGTCGGCTCTTGACCTCAAACTTACACAGGTAAAAGTGAGGTCTACGAAGGAGCGAGCTTACCCAAAAGGTGCCTATTAACTCTCTTCTTAAAAACAATAGGGCCGTAGCTCAGCGGAAATACGGACGCTGGAAGCTGATTCCAAATAGTAGGAATATAGTTTTGCTATAACCGATAAAATTATGAGCTTATTAAAAATTTCGATTGTGACGACGCGGATTCTGTGGCTGAATGGTAAGGCATTCCGGCTTTAGAAGGATCGTCTGATCGTTGCGGGTTCGAATTCCGTCGGAATCGAAAATTTTGATAAGACTTTTCATTTCTCAATGAAATACCTAAGTGTTGTTTAACACAAAAAAATATAAAGATTTTTACTTGCTATAAAGTGCGGGACGAGAAGTCTAGTCGTGTAATACAGTGAGGCCAATAGATCTACACATTCGTGAGTAGCCGACAATTCTGTATAAAAAGCGTCTACTGCGCATAGCTATCTTCACGAAAACCTAATCCCATTGAGCGTACTACGTAACTAGATATTCTCTGTTTAAGAATGAATCGCGGATAGAACCAGTGCGCTTCAGAACAGACCCGTACACACACATTACTCCTCCATAGAACATAAAGATGCGCGCACATAAATCGTAACACGATATTGATATAAAGTAAGTACGGTCCATACGTGACGACATGCGATGTCGTACGATGTTATCGTCCCGTGTATATCGTGCCTTATTTATTAAGCCTGATATTAATTGCTAATTTGTTGAAAATGTAAATGCTCGTTATTGATAGTGAATGCATTTGAAGTGACTATTTGAATGCAACATATCATGAAATAATATGGAAATGGGTTTCGTGCGTGGATTATTTATGCGAGCTATATAAGGCTCATCATTGAGTCTGCTAAACACTTACCTCTATAGTAATCTTATAAGAATAGAATAAAATATACAGGGTTATTTGTAAAACATTGGTAACCTCTCAGGACTGTATTACTATCATCATAATAGTCTAAGATCCCGATATAGAACGACCTTCACCGAACGTATTTTATATTTACCTTTATTATACAGGGTGTAAAAAGACTACTACCGAAAACTGAGGGGTTGGAATCAGACCATGATTCTAAACATATTTAGCGGAAAAAAAAGCAAAAAATTTTTTTTACTTAGCTACGTCATTTTATGTTATTTCCAGTTATTTGCTACTAGTACAACATAATAAGACCATTCCTACCTAATAATTTCATTTATAAAAGAAAATAACTATTAAAACTCAAAATCCAGCAATCTACGTATAAAAACGCGCCCAGTACATACGCAAACAGTAATCTTCAAACGCTGTTTTCTCCGGATATAATGATTTTTTCGGAAAATCCTTTTTGATTTGGTTGTGTGTTCGGATGCTGTACCTACCCCTTTCGGCTTCGGAAGACGTCTTTTTACACCCTGTATATTTATTTATTTTACCTGGCAACCCGATAGTTGTGACCAGCGCGTCAGCGACGCGGGCAGCGACTGTGAAGCGGAAGCGTCTGTACCGCGAAACGAATATGTATGCATATATTCCCGCGTTGTGGTCGCGTAGGTGTGCAAGGCGCAATAGATAAAGTATGGGCAGCATCCGCCGCGCGGCAGACGCTTCGCAGTCGCTTTGGTTGCGCAGCCGAAGCCTTAGTGACTAATTTTAGACATTTATTTATTTATTTACAACATTGGCTAACTTAACAGATTGTAATATTATCTAAGGCGTTAAATAATAACATCGTGAGGAAGCCTGCAGCTTAGTCAGCTCCACACGTACTGACGTCGTCTTTCCTGTGGGTGGCTGATTAAGCTGAGAGGATGGTTTAGGTGCTGGGCAAGCCTGTTCCATCTCAAACAATGTCCCAGGCACTACAGCGTCCCGTTAAGTGTAGGCATGGATTGCCTCCTGACGCTGTATAAATCATCTAATATAGATGTAAAGGCCTAAGTTTTTTTTTTACATAATAAATAAAACAACATGATCACAATAGGGTATTTGACTCTTTTCAGAAAACCATTTCAAAGTGTTCTTTGATATATTATATGCACACTGGTCATTAAATTTCCTTTAGATTTAACATAATTTTGATAAAAACCATGTTTAAAGTTTAAACATACAAAATCGCGCGAAAAACGATATCTTGTGTCATGGCGCTGATCACGTGGTACCCGTGACGTCACTCCATAGTAAACAGACAGTACAAGTCCATAGTGACAGACAATCAGTTCGTTGACGTTTACTAGCGTTTGACGTCATCAGAGTCACAACCAATCACAGTGCGTTTTTGTAGACGAAAATTTTTTAATTTTTTTTGTAATTTTTAAAGGTTTTTTTACCAAAAGTAAACATATTTTAGACGTAAATGGAAAGAAATATGCTTATTTTAGTAGTTTTAATATGACTATTTTCTAAAAGGATGACCACAATTTGTAGTTTATTTTTAATGATGTCAAATACCCTATTGTATCCATAAGGCACGGTAGACATCTTTTCAGATCTGAAATAGGCTCAAGGCTATTCTAAGGTGTTGTCACAGGCACGTCCAAATATTTAAGATTTCAAACAAAGATTTAGTTGTGTCGGCATCATTCTCGATGAATTTGTAATTTATGTGAGTTTTTTGTGCTACAATTTCTACACGGATCCATTAATTCCTTAACACATAAGCGGTTTCTTCTGAAACAGATCAAGCAGAGTTAAGTCGTAAGTAGCTGAACAATTCACCATTCATCACCAATTGTACGCTTAACGATATGATTGTTCCCATTATAATTGGTGGGACATCTCATAACTTAGCGAAAGTTATCGAGCTTGCCCGCTGATTTGCGATGGTATTTTTTAATGAGTATCACTGGCAAAGATGAGGTAACAGTTGCAGACAGATGGTTCACTTAAAACAATGAGCATTTACTAACCATTTTGCGGCTGAGCGACCGTAACTAGCGCACTAACTAAGATAAATAAAAAAAATTGGTTGTCTGTAAAGTCGGTTTACTGACGATAGTTAAACGTGACAACGTCTACGCATCGCTCACTCAAGTAGGAGAGAGACGGATGTCGAACGCTGCCGAACGCAAAGGCCGATTGTGCTTCTTTGTCGCTCGTTCCGCGCTCTCGCTTGCACTTCAAGCCTTACATGGAACGCCTCATAGCAAGGTAACGCCGCATGACGTCATGTTTTTTCGTGCGTGCAGCCGGCTCTATCGAATTATAAGACGTTGTCACGTCAAAAACTGAAGTGCGATATCGTATCGGTTAAAATTTATTCCGTGTAAAATCTCTTGTCTATTCTAATGTTTGAAATATTCGTAGCTACGATTTCAAAGAAATTCAGTACTTATACTAAGCAACGGATCTTTAGCTCTCTGAAGTTAGGTGCAATAGACGATTGCGCAGGTTTGGTAGAGTAAACGAGATAGCACGATTTTAGGCGTCATCAAAAATAGGTTCTGCGCAGTAGTGCGCAGCTACTTCAGAGAGCTTAACAACGATTGTGTGTATTATACCTATTATAATGTCGCACTATATGGATTTGAAAATCACCAAAAATCTAGACCGCGTTTGTTGATTCTTCACGACATTAGTGACGACATTAATACGATTTTGCGTCGATGATACGACGTGACCAAATCAAACTGTAAAAAAGATTTTGAGCAAATAAGCAAGCTATCACGAGCGCTTCATAAAGTGATACAGGCTCGCTCGAGTCGGCTCAGCAATCACTAGCCGCTCCCGATTGTTCCGAGTGATGGATCAGAGGGGTGCATATTTATGGACCGCGGATAATGATCTAGCTTAATTATCTCGCAGTGGGTCAAAAGATGACGGATTTATTGTACGTAATGTGAAAGAAGAAAGAAGATTTTTTTTTGTCCTCTGATACAAATTTGATACCAAAATCAGTTTATTTGATAAACAATAACTTAAAGATAAGTTCTGGCAGATAATTTTAAAAGATAGGAATATTGTTCACTTGTAAAAATATCCGTAGATGCAAATGAAGGATCAAAATAAAATGATTGAGCAGTTTCACAATTTGGTATTTGCTATTACTTAATTAAAGCTACAGATCATTGTTTCAAAGATAATAATCTCAAAAAATCGGTAGATCGTGACCAAAATCATGCATTCGATTCAATATCGACATCAGCCCCGCCCTAAATTCACGCCAGGACCACCTCTGTGGTTACCTTTTTTCAAATTTCGAATGAATAATCGCCAAGAAATTACTGGCCGCTATGTTTTTAAATTACAAATCTTTGGGACCGGATTCGATTCTGTTTTTGAAATTGGAGCATGTTTTTAATCAAACTCTTTTTCGGTAGCGGCGTTTTAAAAGATTTTTTGCATGTTCCTAATTCATTTTACTAGTTAACCCTGAAACAGGATTGAGGGTTTAGCTTACCTGCAATTTATATTGATTTAAACAAATGGGTACGTTGAATAGTAAAAAACGTACTTACAAAGTACACTAATAAAGAGTTGGTAGTTTTTAAGCTAAGATCCTCTGTAGCGCAGTGGGCGAAGGCGCAAAAGGTTGCGGGTTCGATCCCCTCGGCGGGACCAATGTCTGTATGATCTACAAATATTTGTCTTGGTCTGGGTGTTTCTATGTATGTATTTGCAAACAAAAAGTATATAAGTAATATATCAGTCATCTAGTACCCATAACACAAGCTCTGCTTACTTTGGGGCTAGATGATGCTGTGAGAAAAGTCCAGCATTATTTATTAATTTATTTATTATTTAAGATGTAAATAAAAATACTTACATGAACTTAAATAAACAGAATAAAATGGGCGTATAATCAGATTTCATTACCTGTTGGTAATTCTTTGAGCACGTCTTATTTCACTTGATCTCAATAAAATAATGTTTTTGAAATAAATGTTTCCCTGAAGTAGAGAACTGCCAATTTAAAGGGTCGTAAGTCATTCTTTCAAAATCAATTTTCGTGTTTACAGTGACCACTAAGATCGGGTGCGCAGTACCCACTACTTACGCTACTTTCTTGTCAGGGTTGCCACTAAATTTATAAATCAGCTGAGACGTAACAAGAGCGGTGATTGCCTAAAATTAAAAAGTATGTGAGTGTCGTGGAACGTCCGTGGAACAGTCGATTAGAACGAAGTTTCAACTTTGAAATTTGGCATTTGTCAAATATTAAAACCACACTAACAGTGTAACAATCTATGGACTGTTTTGCGTCTGCGTACTTCGCACTGTGTCGTGTCGGTAAAATCATTACCACAACACAATACCACCAATTGTAAGTACCTAGAATGATTACCTCACCTGAAACTGTGGAAATCGTCTCGTATTAGATGATTCATACAGCGTCAGGAGGCAATCCATGCCTACACTTAACGGGACGCTGTAGTGCCTGGGACATTGTTTGAGAAGGAATAGGCTAGCCCAGCACCTATACCATCCTCTCAGCTAATCAGCCACCTTCAGGAAAGACGACGTCAATACGTGTGGAGCTGACTAAGCGTTTTCCTTCTCCGTGTTAAAGCGCATATAAATTTTACGAAACGAAATATCCATTGATGTACGACTGGGATTTGAACCCACGACCTTCGGATTGAAAGTCGAGGCACAACCCCATTCGACCAATACGGCTCTTCTTTTCGCTTCTTTTCGATGTTTACTTAACTGCTGGTTAAGAAAGCCGAAAGCTTTCTTAACCAGCAGTTAAGTAAACAGCTAAGTGGCAACCCTACGATATTCTACGAACGCAGTTATAAAGATCTCGATCTCGAATTTTTCAATTAAGTGTTATAATCGAACCACGCGATTATTTCGCGAAATTTATTATTTGGTACGTGTACTTATACGATTATTTCGATTTCTGGAAGAAATCTGTCTCGATTCATGTTATTTTAAGGTCATAAATTAGAGCAAAGGCATAATGGAGCCTGGTTTGAGAAATTGAAATTATCTCGAAATTATGCATTAGGTATGGAACCGGTACCCAAACTGGTTCGACATCGAAGTAAAACAGATTTTTATATTTTTTATCCACGAATAATAAATCAAAAATATTTTGTTTAAAACATGTTTAAAAAGCTTACATATCCAGTCAGCTCTATACGCATTGACCATGTCAATCCAATGGACAACAATAGTTCAGGTGCTACAAGCCTATTCCATCTCAAACATCCACGAATAATAATAATAAATCAAAAATATTTTGTTTATATAACATATTTAAAAAGCTTACCTATCCAGTCAGCTCTATACGCATTGACCATGTCATGCCAATGGACAAGGATGGGATAGTAGGTGCTACAAGCCTATTCCATCTCAAACAATGTCCGGCACTACAGCGTCCTGTTGAGAGAAGGCATTGGTTGCCTCCTGATGACGGATTATCTGAGTGGAAAATTTAAGTTCATTTAAGAAAGCGGAAAAACATAATGAAGCAATTCACATTTCACGATAATGTTTTGGTATTTCCATATTTCATCCACAAAGTAGCCAATAACAATTTATTAAATAATTATTTTAATAATTATAGTAAATAGAGTTTATGTTACAGTAACGAGGGTCAGCATATTTTGCATTGTTTAACACCTTTGAAAATGCGAAGGTTTGAAATAAAAACTTAAACGAATCACACCAAAATGAATGAAACCTCCTTTTTAAAATTCCAAAATTTAATATCTATGCACAATCTCGTTCTTTAGCTCTCTGAAAAGCGACATCAGATCATCAGATGCATTAGTGGACTTCTTTCGCCATTTTTGAAGGAACTAGTGGCTCTGCTATTTTATTTAGTTTTCTCGTGTTTTACTAGGTTTTATTATGTAATTTCGGTGGCATTTTACTAATGAAGCTTTGGATACGTAACAGGAGATTTGGCAAATGGAATGGGGGAGTATTCAAGAAGTTTTCTCATTTGACGAAAGATTTCCGTTGGAGTTTTGAAAGGACAAGCCGCCATGTTTTTTAAATTGACTCAAATTGACGTGACATATGTACATATTTGAAGAAAGATTTGAAGTGAAGAAAGTGAAAAGAAGAAGAAGGAATAAAAGAAGAAGAAGAAGAAGAAACCAAGAAGTGATGTCAAACCATGAAGAATATGAAGACCTATATGATGAAGACTAAGATGTTTGTTACCGATTGGGCGATATAGTCGCTCAGCGACAAAGCCCTTTTCTTTTTTTTGTAAATAAATAATATAATAATAGCTCTCTGAAGTAGCTGCGCAGAAGCCATTTTTGATGATGCCTAAAATCGTGCTATCTCGCTTACTCTACCAAACCTGCACAATCATCTATTGCACCTAACTTCAGAGAGCTAAAGATCATTTCAAAACTTTTGACTCTTGAATTTGTATTCATATACATAATAATATAGTGTCCAATAGTCGCTCAAACTAGCGACATTCGGATTTAAATTTGGGAAATAGTTTTCTGAACGAATGGATTAAAATAGCAATTCCTCAAAAATTTACGTGAAGATCCTACTACTTTACTTTTTTTTTACTTTTTGACGTGACAACGTCTTATAATTCGATAGAGCCGGCTGCACGCACGAAAAAACATGACGTCATGCGGCGTTACCTTCATGCGGCGTTACCTCGCTCTGAGGCCTTCCATGTAAGGCTTGAAGTGCAAGCGAGAGCGCGAAACGAGCGACAAAGAAGCACAATCGGCCTTTGCGTTCGGCAGCGTTCGACATCCGTCTCTCTCCTACTTGAGTGAGCGATACGTAGACGTTGTCACGTTCAACTATCGTCAGTAAACCGACTTTACAGACAACCAATTTTATTTTTATTTTAACGTAGATTTTCACAAAGGTTCATCGATGCATCCGAATGAAGTGTGAATAGCCATACAGGAACTAATCGATATGTAAATCTCATACCATCTACGGGAATGTTACAAAACGGTGTGATTGTAGTAAGAGCATCGATAAAAAACCTCCCAATACGGCAACCTTGTTACCGACGCCAATTTGCCTATAATTATCCACATATGGCACCGACAAGTGAGAAATATTTTGATTAAAAGCCTTTCGGGAAAGTGAGAATCTTTATTCCAGTAACACGATTTCTGGTAACATTTAGGGTGTTACTTGAAGTTATTAATTGGGCATCAAAACGTGTAAGTGGCTGTCTTCGCGATTAAGATTTTCTTGTCAAGGAGTGTATTTTTGGTAGATTTATTTCTGCCCGCAACGGTATAAAGTTCAACTGCTTATGGCTTCATAACTTAGTGCTGTTTATTATAAAAACGTAAAACCTTGGTTGAACCCCATGTTGACACCAAAACAAAACTACAAAAAAGCTCTCTATGTACGAGTATTTAAAGATCGTTTTCTAGGGACAGTTTTTTAGTTAAACTTGGTCTAAACTCGGCTCATTTTCTTGTAATAAGCCCCAGTAGGTTTAGCTCTATCCTAACGCTGTCATGCGCTCAAATTTTTAATCTTCAAACGGGAATATTTCTTTTTCTGGTATAAAAAGTAGCCAATCCAAGGTATTCAGCTACTCCATGACAAATCTAATCCCAATCTGTATAGATCATTTTTTTTTTTTCAATTTCAAAGTTTCTATATTGGTATAAATATCTTATGAACTAGTATATGTCCAGTGTGGATTTATCCTAGAGAATTTTTAGACCGTTTATTAAGCTTAGGTTAGGTGCTTCTCAAAACTTTTTTAATCTGTTTAGATGTTGTAGTGTGAAAAAGTGACAAATTGTCTATCCATAGTAAGCACAGGCAAAGGCCACCCACAACACAGGGAATCCTAGTGTGGGGGCTAGAACACTCGAAAGAAACTTATTTTACGTACTAATTACCATTTATTTAGGCTTAGGCATATAACTATAAAAAAAAGGAACCATGCGACCATTTTATCTGTACCTACTAGCTATCCTTATACTTAAACCACAGTTGTACAATTTTACCGATGCTTCTTCCAATAGTATCGTATTTCAAGAATGTTCTCGTTAACCAGCAACTATGTTATTCTGACTCTGATTCTTAAGTTCCCATCATTTAGTTTTGAAATAATCCTGGGTATAATATTGAACAATTGTCAAAGTCAAAATGTCAAGAACACAAAAAAAATGTTTTGTGTAAGAACACACAAAAAATGTTTATGAATGAAACCGACACTGGCAGAATTGTGTAAAACAAGTCGCAGTAGCCATAAAAAAGAAGTGAAGTGAAGTAAATGAAGAAGGAATAAAAAGAAGAAGAAGAAGAAACAAGAAGTGAAGTGAAACCAAGAAGAAGAAGAAGACTAAGCTTAGATGTTACTGATTGGGCGGTTTAGTCGCTCAGCGTCAAAGCCCTTTTCATTTTTTTTGTCAATCATCATCTTCCTGCCCTTTTCCCACATTATGTCGGCGCAACATGTGTTCTTCTTCCATTCTCCTCTATCAGCCGTCATCTCAACACTCACTCCTTTCTTACATAAAAACAATTGTAGGTAAACTCCATTGATGTAAAAAAAAAGATTTTATACACACTACAGTTATTATTACCATAGGCTTGTGGATTTTTTCGCAGGATAATGTATTAATTTCATGATTTTCAGTCACTTAGAATCTGTTCATTGGATGTGTCTAGAGATAGTCAGGAGCAAGTCCATGTATACATAGGCTACTTTAACTGCAACTTTTTACATTCCAAAAAATAAGTTTATGGCGTCACAGAACACCAGCGCTAATAGTTAAAGTGCATTTACACGATGCGATTTTTATACGATTTGTTATGCCCCGCTCATTGAACGTGCTGACGAGGGTCGCGCTTACAATGACAAATCGCATACGATGGGCGTTGTGACGACACGTGAAAAATTGCCGTGCGATACGATATCGTATGGGTTGAAATCGCATTGTGTAAATGCACCTTTAGCCATTGATTGAAAAAAATGCTGAGTGGCGACCATTTTTGTATTTATCTGGTTCTTTTTTAATTTCATAATGTGTATGTATTTGTTGTGTGTGACGCAAAATATAGCTCTTCAAGACCACGGAACGGATAGATATTTTTTAATTAAAAAAAAACAATTATTGTAAACTTTGACTGATTTATGTCCGTCTTATAAAGGTCGCCGTATTTTGACAGACGTCTAAGTTATTCTAACAGGTTAACTTGTCCAGTTAAGTTAAGGTCATTGTTAACTTGACAAACGATTATGTTACATGAACACGAGAACCCGTTGGTTATTGAATTATATAAATTACTAGCGCCTTGAGGTATCCCACAGTCCCATGGGAATAATTTACTTTTACCGGATAAAGAGTAACCTAGGTTCAATCAATCTGAATCAAAATCATCTTAATTGGTTCAGCCGTTTCAGCATGGAGTAAATCAATCCATAAAATAATTAGCCTAAGCATCCTTTAACTGGGGAATCAAAGTAGTCGTTGTGTTTTGTTAGACGTTTTTGATAGATCTTCGAAGTTAAGCAACGTCCGAAACGGTCTGTAAGTGTATGGGTGACCGCCAGTGGTATTTTCATCAGAGCGTAAAGCCATGACAGAGGCCTTAAGGCGGCCTAAAAACTTCATCACCCGAGCTTGTCCACTGACTCATACGAACTTACTTACTTACTTACTGAGGAATCACTAGATATAAATAGCTTTTTGTAGTTTTTCAGCTCGATGTCCTAAATAAATGAATAAAAACTAAACGGGAATACGTCGCGCAAAATACACGCTTATTGAAACGTAGGAAATAAAATAAGAATTTACGCGATGAGTTCACGTTTAAGCAATGAGAAATAGACCGTCTTATTACAAGAAAATGAACCGAGTTTAGACTAAGACTAATTAAAAACTGTCTCTAGAAAAACGATCTTTAAATACTCGTGCATAGAACGCTTTTTTGTGGTAACAGTTTTGTTTTGACATGTGCCAACATGGGGTTCAACTTAGGTTTACCGTTTATGTAATAAGCAGCAGAAAGTTTTAGAAAGACAATTGACCTTCCTACATAATAGTATAAGTAAATTAGAGAACAGCAAAATTTTCACACAAGCAAAACTTTACAAAATCGCTTGTTTTAAATTTAAAGGTAAAGTCGATAAACAAACCTAAACTATCTCTAAAAGGGGCAGCCAAACAATCCTACCACTTAACACCTAGAGTGTCAATCAGCAACGCCATGTGCCCGGCATTGCCCTATTTCATGTCAATCTTCAGTCGCGCTATCGGCTGAGGTGTGATCGCAGATGGTATCCGACCCTTCGTTTTATTTGGTTTAAGTGGAGCATTGTTTAAACTTGTCTTATCTTATGATGATCATTGTCATTATACTCAGACATAGTTAAATAAAATTAAATATGATGTTAAATAAATAACGCGAGAAATTTCACCCGGCATCACCACCCTGCTTTCCATGACAACGATATATGATGGTAGACATCATAGACCATTTGAGATTAGATGATTTTGAGTTTTATTGCGGTAGTAGAAAAATGACACTTTACTCTATTTTACCTAAGAGATAGGGCGTTCATGATAAGCAGGCCCCAAGCAGTATTATGGGAACCACAAAACTGATATTACGTACTTAAAGTACCAACTAAGAAAGTACTTAAGGTGCATTTACACGATGCAATATTTTGCTAAGCCGTGCCGACGAGCGTCGCGCTATCTATGACAAATCGCATACGATGAGCGTTTACACGTGAAAAATTGGCATGCGATGCTAAATCGTACGTGCTCAGACCGTGTCGTGTAAATGCCCCATTAAATATTAAAGTAGGTACCTTTTTTTTTATGATGAATGGGTCGGCTCTTGACCTCAAACTTACACAGGTAAGAGTGAGGTCTACGATGGAGCGAGCTTTACCAGAAGGTGCCTATTAACTCTCTTCTTAAAAACAATAGGGTCGTAGCTCAGCGGAAATACGGACGCTGGAAGCTGATTCCAAATTTTTGCAGTGCGCATAATAAAAGAACTTTCGAAGCGCTTAGTTCTAAGAAGTGGAATATCAACCAGGTGAGGATGATAATTAGCTGTGCGTCTGAAGTCCCTGTAAAAGAACGGTGAAGGCGGAATAAGGTCTACCTATCTAATATCAAAAGGTTAGGCAAAAGTTTTATAGGTTTTTTTTGTGGAAACAAACATAATATATACACAGGTAACATTCAGACCTGAGACAAATATTTTCACACAGAAAATGGAATGATTACCGTCTGCCCCCACGAATGAAAAATGGTGTCATTCAGGTTAGTTGCAGTAAAATTTATTTCGTTGTTGTTGATCATGATTGGCAGGAAACGTGTTAAGGAAGTACTGATTACACTGTTTTTTTGACGTAGAGCCTTGGCGGCAGTAGATAGTGTTCATCAAAAATAACGACAAACTTTTTTGCTTTCACAAAAATACATTTAGGTGATAATTTTGGTTTCAACGATGGATTTATTCAGTGACCTTTTATTGAGCTATCACCGGTACCCCTAGCATTAGTTAGTCATTATTGTATCGTAATCATTATTGTAATGGGTAATAGGGGTGGGAAATAGTGGGGATGCAAGTGGGGTCGTTGGGAATAAACCAAATGTACAATGGTAATTATCCCGGTAATAACAATATTAATATACAAATAGGTCGAGTATATCAATTAAAGTGTCATCATTTTACTAGACAGTTCATCATAAAACTATAACTAAGTACTTCAAAGACTACTTACCTATCATTATAGGAACTAACGAAAATAGACAAAAAAAATGATCTTCTTAGTTTGTGATATAAATCTTTCCGTTATCATAACATCGACGATAGTAGAGGAGAGACCAAAGAAAAGATGGATGGATTGTGTGAAAGAAGATATGGGTAAGAAGGGAGTGGATACGGAGATGACAAGTGATAGGGGAGAGTGGAAGAAGAGAACATGTTGTGCCGACCCCGCATAAGCGGGATAAGGGCAGGAAAATCATGATCATAACATCGACGATCTTGGTCAAAATCTAAAAAGTTTGAACTAGTTTAGAAGGTCTTACCCAGCAGTGAGTGTTATCGGACTGAAATAATAATGCATATACGCTTTACAGAGACACCTTGGGCCATCCAAGTTGCAATTTCGCAAATATGTTGATAGCGTTAAAAACGCGTGCTGATGGCCCAGTAATCAAAACGGTATGGATGACACATAACTCTTCGTTAAAACTGAGTTACGAAGCATTGTATACGAGTGATATCACAGTTTATGATATCTGTAAGGACTAAGTACTTTTGATGGTCACCGAAGTTTTATAGACATTGACAAAATAAAATAATTATTACTTTCTTACAAAGTCACACACACAGATAGTTCCATATTTCTGTATTTCTAACAATAACAGCGTATTTTTACAACAATAAATTTTTTTCAAATGTCTTTCTAATGTTGAGCTTATAATATTACTAGCTAATGCGCGCGGCTTCGTTCGTGGTACCAACATTTTGAATAGCTCATATGCTATTCCAGGTCACTATCTACGCCTATTCCAAGTTTCATCCAAATCGGTTCACTGGCTTAGGTGTGATTGAAAGACAAACATACAAATATGTTAGAAGGTAATAAGAGTGAACGAGGCATAAGTTGTATGTCAGGATCGTAGCAAGTGGAGATCCGTGGTCTCTGCCTACCCCTTTGGGAAAGAGGCGTGATTTTATGTATATATGTATGTACATACAAATATCCAAACATCTAAACAAACTCACAAACTTTCTGCTTTATTATATTAGTGTGATAACACTATTGTCCTACTATGATTATAATACAGGTTGTAGAAAAGTTTGTATTTGCTAACAGTTCACTTCACTTCACTTACTTTATGAACTGAATAGTTCACGTAAAGTCCACGAGTTGTCTTTTGGCAACATCTTGTTTCTGTCTCATTAGCTTCGGAACAGTATTTATTGCCCACTAGTAAAATACTTTAGCGAGAAAGGTTACGGAGTGAAATTTTATTGATAGTCCCTGATACGGAGACTTCTTAGATCTACCAAAATTTTCATTTGAATAAAGAACTTTTATAAGTTGAAAGGTATTCAGAATTATTCAATACATTTTCACATTTGGTTTTTAGCCTTCGCAAGTTTGATCAAAAATTTAAATATAGCAACAGACCTAAATGGCTATTATTTTCCTTTTTTCCGTACAAAACTCTTTTCTGTCAATTGACGCTTTTTTTATTTATTTCATACTTTAAATCTAAATTCCCTTAATAAATATTGTGGAATATCATGATAATGTAATGTTTGTTATGTATCAATAAATTATTATCTTATTATCTTATCTTATTTACGAACTCTCATTCAGATCACAAGTAGTAAAGAGTTACAGTTGAGCAATCTTAGTTGAACAGTGGGAAGAAACGTAGAAAAACATGTATCATATACAAAATTAGCCTCTTTGAGGCTTGCTAATCCTTTCACCACACTGGTTCGAGAAAACTAACAGACTGTGAAATCAGTAGCTTGCAAATAAAATCCAGCTAATTGTTTAACACATTAGCAGTTACGCATTAGGCCATATTCAGTGTAATGGACCATTAAACTTCTCAGGCACGGATCGTATCCATAGTTGGAGCTATAGTTTATACCCTAGGCAGTGTCTGTGATTGGTGTTTTATGCTAAGTAATGGCACTAATAAGTTTATTTCTCAGCTTCTCTGCTAAATTGTGAGGAGCCATGTTAATTTAGCGATAGTTGGTTTTCGAATACAGTCGAGTTTGATGAACTTGATTGTTTTATTTACCCTCCCAGCACCGTTTGTACGAGCAAGCGTCGTGTTTTTCAGGGATTAAAAATTCTTCCTATGTTTATTTGTTTATTATTTTCAATAAGATAAGATAAGTTTTTATTATTAATAGGCGTGATAAGTAGTATTACTGCAAAATTCATTTCAATGACAGCGATCTGTGTTGAGATATCTATAAATTGTTTGCTTTGATTCCGTAATGAATTCCCGTTAGTAAAATCAAAACATGTCAAAGTCACTTTGAAATATTTTGATTTTATTAACGGGCTAAACTAAGCATTTATTCAGCACCGCTGGGATCACTTTGAAATCACTTATTAATTTTTTTTTTTTCGAATTAAAACTTTATTTACAGAAATTAAGCTACTAGATATTTACAAAATACAACAGGATTAGGATTAGGATTACAACAACCACTTAATATATATGAGCAGTGATCTCAAAAGTTTTATAAAATTATGATTCAAATTCCTGCATTTTATTAAGTTGAAATTACCGGGCGGACAGAAGGCCTTAAAGCATTTTTTCACAGTAATGAACCCCAAAAACGAATCCAATAGTAATAAAAGTGGGAAAATAACTAGTTTTGTAAAGTTCTTTTGCTAGTTTACAAGTTAACAAGCGGTTACTTTGTGGTCAGTATAATGACTTGCTCAAGACAGAGAATGCCTCTTTCAAGTATTTCGCTCCATTTAACCTTAAGGCCTAGCACTAGTTTTTTTAAACATCAAAAAAACAAAGTCAATAAAATATTTTTCAACCGACTTCAAAAAAGGAGGAGGTTCTCAAGTCGTCTGTATGTTTTTTTTTTTTTTTTTTGTATCTTGTTACGCGATTGTTCCGCCATTTGTTGACCGATTTGCAAAATTCTTTTTATGTTTGAAAGGGTATACTCCAGAGGTGGTCCCATATAAATTTTATTCCTGAGGGATTGATAGTTTCCCCGTAAAGCTCTAAACACCTTCCCTCCATGTAGATACAAATACACATAGACACAAATAGAAATCGAATCGACAGCTTGACGCCCTAAGTCACACCGCGTTTCGAGTCAAACATTGAAGTCGGTTTTCTTTTTAGTATTAAAACGTAATTATTATTAAAGAATAACACCGTTTACACGATGCCATTCTGACATACCATTCTTGCCTCTTGCTTTCACAAGCGAGAATTAATATTCTGTGGAAAGAGGCAAGAATGGTATGCCAGAATGGCTTCGTGTAAACGGTAAATTGGCAGTTTTTATTGGAATGAGCAAAATTTTATAACTACAGCGTCAGTTCAGGATTCATCGTAATATGCCTACGTTCAACGGCATGATGTAGTGCCTAGGACTTTGAGATGGAATAGGCTTGCCCAGTAGGTACCTAACCTATTCTCAGCTTAGTCAGCTTCATTAAGACAAGAGAACATGTGGGGAGCTGACTAAGCAGCGGGTTTGCTTACGATGTTTTCCTTCACCGTTCACATAAATCTAAACAACAAAAAGACGCGGTCACGCGGTTGCGCGCGGAAAGTTGCGCATGCGCACGTTTCACGTCGAACACGCGCGTCACTAGCATACTTAGTGTGACCACTAGTAAAATAAATTCCTGTTAGTCACACCAGTGTGACAATCTGGTGTGACAAGTCCGTCGTCCAAATATCGGAGGTTTCTATCTCCTAGTTTATCTATGTCATGTCTGAACTAATGCTAAGGGTCTAGTCACACTTCAGTTCCCTAGTCGGTTCACTTCACACCGTTATTACACAGCTTTACACTTAGGTGACCTTTGTTAGGTCGCTGTTTGAGTGTGGCTAGCTTTTGTTGGATAAGCAATTATTTTTATTTCTCCAATACATTATTTTTAAAATATTGTGAACTAGCTGCGCTCCCGCGGTGTGACCCGCGATCCCTCGGGATTTTTTCATTTTTTTGGGATAAAAAGTAGCCTATGTCCTTCCCTGGGATAAAACCTTTATCTATGCCAAATTTCAGCTTAATCTGTTCAGCAGTTTGGGCGTGAAAGCGTAACAAACAGACAGACAGACAGACAGACAGAGTTACTTTCACATTTATAATGTTAAGTATGGATAAACAAAAATATTTACAAACAACATCAAAAATAACAAGTATCTTGGTTATACAGCTTAACTTGTTGTTGAACTTTTGTACTAGATAACCACTCTGTTTCATTTATTTAGCACGACGGTCAATCATGGCGTATAAGGCAATTGGCCATTACAACTGTATCGTCAGTCTTCATTTACCGAAAAAACCTTAAAAATTGAACAATCGATCCTTATAATAAGATCAGGATTCGCGAAATAAATTCAAGTACGTAACGGAGTCTTGTTCCTACAAACCATATTTTACTACGTGTACGCAGAAACCGTGGTGACTTTTTCGACAAAACAAATTAATTTTTCGAGCTTGTGTGCCATATTACCAAAAGTATAAGGTTGAAACTCGAACGTTTTTATACCAGATATGTTTGCTAGTTTGGTATTTATGGTCTTTTGTGACCGTATGTAGTGCCCGATAATGCTCATTGGAGTGTAAGTTATTTTGTTTCGACCAAAAAACGGAATCATATGAATAATGCTTTAGTCTCATTAAGCTTAAAAGGTGATGGTAGATTAAATACGCCATCTCGATGCGAGGACGACTCTTTATAGCTTAAGATACGAAATACAACAAACTTTGGTGGCTAATGAATCAGCTCATGGTATATTGAAGACGAAAAACATTTTTTATTAATTAATGATGGCCATATAAGTTTCTGGCAATTTTTTGTCTAACTTTTACCGAAAAGTAATTTAGCTTAAGTTATGGTCCAATCGCGATCCATTTTCGATCGAATGTCAAAATCTTAATGAATGGCTATAAAATTGTGTTGACATACTGAACTTTTGCAGAATATTCAATAAAACTTAATTGTTCATATGCCCTGCTTTAAGATGATTTAAGTATTTTGCAGAAACTGTATCATTGAAGCTGATAAGAACAAAAGTGAGAGTAATAAGAGTTTTAAATGTTTTACTTGGGCAAACATTTGAACTCCACTGAACTTAACAGTAAAATGCCAGGTTTTCCAATCTTCCTAAAATTGACCAATAATCATTATTAGGAGCCCATTTTTAAATTCGGAACGGGTCGTAAATTCCGGGCGATGACAGCTGTCATTATGACAGGCCGACATTACGTGCCGATCTGACAGATTTCACTTAACTACTTTATAATTTTGACGCGATTTTGGAACGTGACTTCAACACCTGAAAGGTGAAAGATACAGGATGTTCTGATTTTAACTAATAAATGATTGAACATTTTTGGCACAACACTATCAAGCCGCAACAATTTCAATATTATGTAAATATGTTGCGCGGATGTTTCCGAGTCACTAAATATTTATTCCCTCAATAAAATCTTGGCTTACAATTAAAGCAAAAAAATATAAAAGTAGTCCAAATGAATATAACAGGCTTTCACAATAACAAAATAATTATATATAGATTTTAATTAAACATTTAATGAATGCATAAATATATCGTTCGTTAAAAAATTTAATAAATTGTCTGCAATTCTTTAGGTATCCATGAATTTTTTATTGTTTTAAAGTATGCATACATTATTATAATATGCATAATTATCATCCTGTATACTTATTAAATTGTTGTACCCAAGTACCTAATTGAAACTAAAGGGTCATTCACTTAATAATATAATGATCCAATGGGAAATCAGTCGCAACACTTCATTTTGTGAATTATTCCATCGATACAGTTTCATACTTTACTGTGTCGAATGTCAAAATTATTTGGCACGTTCTTGTTAGCACCAGAAATGTTTAAGAAATTGGCAATAATATTTTTAATAGATAAAGAACAAATACAAAAATATAAAAAAAGTAGGCTTATCTGGATTTTTTTACTTCTATTTCAGCCAAATAAACCTTATTGAAATTATACTTTCTTTGGGTTCTATTAAGAGCCTGTAGTGTCCCACTAGGTAAAGGTCTCCCTTTCCTCTTTCCAGCCATCTCTGTTATGGTTCTTGATAATACAGAATATTTTAAATGTAGACATTTCGTGATAATTCATTAGGATCTTTAAAATATTGATCAAAATAATTTTATTGATATGTATAAGTAACCAAAAATATTTGAATTTTCAAGTATTTTAAAATATCTATGAATTAGAATAGGAACTTAACAAAGACATTATAGACATTTCAGATCATCATAGACTACTATTATTGAAATGTCTGTACATATGTAAAACATCAGAAAATTAAACAGAAAAATAAAAATCATATTGTAAGTAAGTATACAAAAGACGAAAAGCAATTGGAAACAATTTACTACAACTTTAAGCACAACAGTTCTATCTCCTTCCAGTCAAAGTGCGCGCGCTATTGGCTCAGCCGGATTATAATCAAATAAGAATCTTTAAGTACACTTTGCACAGTGAGAATGTTGCATAACATGCAATTGTTGGGGATACTCAGTGGTAGATAGAAATAAAAGTGGACTATAACAATAGGTAGCTGGTGTATTGGAAATAAATGACACGCGCCTAGTTTGTCCCGTGTCCTTTTGTGGAGTGCTGGTAGGCTCGATGTGGCGGGGCTCGTCGCGGCGCCTCGTCCCCCGGACCTCGTTCGCCGCGTCCCATAGGCGCGGTGTCGGGCGATGCGACGACGATTTGTCTCCGACAGCAATAACGATCCGATTTTCAACTGAGATAAAGATAAAGATTGCGGTGCCAATAGGCACTCACCTTTTAGCTCGTTGAACCGTAGAGTAGTCATTACGCCTCATTAAGGTTAATATCAAACCAACGTAAATGTATCGATGAAAGTTTTGATTGCTACTCGATTTAAACCCTTAAGGTTGCATTACCGATTTTGATCGATCAAAATTGGATCCTGAGAATCGATGTTTTGAAACCAAAGGACAAAATAACGAAACAGGATGTTTTAAAACATTCAAACGCTTAAAATGAGATCTCAAATGTATCCCAAGACAAGGTAAATCTTTAATCAAATCACTTAAGATCTTTTGAAAATGTTACCTACATTTTCAAAAGTTGAGTAAGTGTAAAAAGCTGTTTATCCGCACTGAGCGCGCCGAACTGTCAATTCAATAGACGTCAGAAGCGAGCTGCATTTTCAGACGTCATCAGTATTTTTTCTATAGAAAAATGACTGCGGCGCGTATGGCACGGACATTGTGCGATCAGCTTAAAAAAGGTAATGTATAAGGGATAGAGAATCGATCCCTAAAACATTAGAAAACAATTACGAAGCAGGGTCATGACTGTTATCCCCAAGGCACATTAGATATCTTTGAAAAAGTCTCTTTAGATTCATGGGGCTTATTACAAGAAAATGAGCCGAGCTTAGGCCAAGTCTAACTAAAAATGTGTCCCTAGAAAAACGATATTTAAATACTGGTACATAGAACGCTTTTTTGTGGTAACAGTTTTGTTTTGACACATGGGGTTCAACCAAGGTTTTACGTTTTTATAATAAGCAGCTTTGAAAATGTCTGGGGAGACACGTCATACACCAATGACATCCTCACATTTGCAGAAGCGTTCTATAATAGAGAGGCAAATTATACTGTTAATCAGTTAGTTGCCATTAATAAAAAGAAGAAGAAGAAGAGGCAAGGCCATCACAGTCTATTAGATAACTAACTTTTTCTACATGTCGTGTCAGTAGTTCGAACCAGTGTGGTGAAAGTATTATAAATGCGCATCTGAAGCTCCTTTCGTACACTTGACACATGTCATATTTTCAAACTTGGTTCACGATGTTTTTCCTTCACCGTTTGAGAGTAGGTACTAGAGAGCTAATTTATATTTAGGCGGAAAAACTCATTGGTGCACGACCGGATTTAAACCCACGAGCTTGAGATTGGAAGGCGGGGCAGCTACCACTAGACCACCAGTGCTCTCTAATTTCTATCGATATTTTCCTTCATCTCTTATTATTATCTCAAAATTTTAGGCACTACCTCCACTTGGCCAAAATAACGCTATAAAATATTTTTATTGAGTTCATAATTATATGCAATTATGAACTTTGTCTCCGTGATAACATTTACGACATAATTTACATAATCTTACAAATTACATTAAAAATTTAACTATTAACTTGATCAACTTAACCGTCATTAAGTTAAATGAACTGGTTCAAGCTTTTTTTTTACCTAATTAGGTTATTAAATTAATATCAGCTTATTAGATAATCCGTGTTGATTTATGAATATGGCTTAACTTTTTACGATTTTATTTGTAAAGATGAATAAGGGATTTTTGTTTAATCTCTAGGGATCATCAGTTGAATTAATTTAGGTAAATTTTGTCTGTTTGTAAAACGTGGAAACGTGTGAAACGTGGACACTCACAGTACGGCTAGTCCACCAGTTTAAAGTCGCTCAGCGAGCTATGGAACGAGCTATGCTCGGAGTTTCTCTGAAGGATAGAATCCGCAACGAGACTATCCGACATAGAACCAAAGTTGTCGACATAGCTCAGAGAATCAGCAAGCTGAAGTGGCAGTGGGCTGGCCATATCTGCCGAAGAACCGATAACCGTTGGGGTAAACGAGTTCTTGAGTGGAGACCGCGACTCGGCAAACGTAGTGTAGGACGCCCTCCGGCCAGGTGGAGTGACGATCTGCGAAAGGCTGCCGGCAGAAACTGGATGCGTCGAGCTGAGGACAGGGCGCAATGGCGAGCACTAGGGGAGGCCTATGTCCAGCAGTGGACTGCCATAGGCTGATGATGATGATTGTCTGTTTGTAAACAATGATAAACAGCTTAACCCACAAAATTGCAAGGACGTGATTTTGATTACATTATCTAAAATAACTAATGCTCATCTAAAGTATAATTTCTTGAGGCACTAGAGCGAGAGGCAGGCCACACGCTAGATGGGCAGGTGACATAGTAGCATTATTATTATTAGTGATGGCGTGGCTTTCATAAAACCTATTGTGATCGCCACTTTCAAGTCGCCCCTTGAGGCGGGGCGTTCATAGTTCACTACCAAGCTCTACTGCTGACAGAAACTGTAGGACCTTTTTGGGTGTGAATTCTCGTAGCTCCTCTGGGCTTAAAGTGTATTTGCCAAAGGCGCTGCGTTTGTGCATTAGTGGCCCACACTCTCCTAGCAGATGAAGGGGCGATTCATCCGCCTCTTTGCAGAACCTGCAGGTTGGAGTGTCGCAAAGCCGACATAGTGGCATTGGCGGGTCGCAGTTGGATAGACACAGCTGTGGATAGAGATAGATTAAAGTCCTCGGAGGAGGCTTTTACCCGAAAGGGGTCCATTCAAATGAATAATAAAATAAGAAAACAAAAACTATATTTTTTTTATCAGTGATTATTATTGTGAACTGAATTATTACTACTTAATTAATATCCAGTGATGCACGGCCGGGATTCGAACCCACGACCTTCGGATTGAAAGTCGAGGCACAACCCCATTCGATCAACAACCAACCAATTCAACGGCCGTGCATCACTGGATTTTTCGTTTCTAAAAATCTATATGCGCTTTAACACGAGCTCAAAACGGTGAAGGAAAACATCGTGAGGAAACCCGCAGCTTAGTCAGCTCCACACGTATTGACGTTGTCTTTCCTGTGGGCGGCTGATTAAGCTGAGAGGATGGTTTAGGTGCCGGGCAAGCCTATTCCATCTCAAACAATGTCCCAGGCACTACAGCGTCCCGTTAAGTGTAGGCATAGGTTGCCTCCTGACGCTGTATAAATCATCTAATATAGATGTAAAGGCCTAAGGAATTAATATGAATCAAATTATTATTTTATTATAATTAATTGTAACATTTGCATGGAATTAAATAATTTTTTTTATTATTATTATCATTTCTCTTTTTTCTTCAGAATTTTGTCACCTATTAAAAAATGGTAAGTATATACCGTGTGTGCGGTACTCCTCACTTTAATGACAAGTAACTCACTAGAGACCAATAAAATGTTGAAAAAATCTTAGTCTGTTTTGGAGTTTTTTATTCACAGGTTGAAGTTTAATGTCCTTATTTATAGCTTTGGCCGCAGTAAAATTTGACCTCTTATTAATTAACTAAAATCTCACAAATTAATAAAATTAACACTTAAAAAACAAATAAATTCAATGGTTTATCACTTATAAAACCATCTCGTTTTACTTTTAAAATAATTAAGTTTCTCCGTAGGTATACAGATTAATTTTGAAAAATTAATTGAATTTTAAAGAAGTTAGGCTTATCCCAATTCAAACTTTTTAATACGTATGTGTGTATAATATAATAATAAATAAATAAATAATGCTGAACTTTCCACACAGCATCATCTAGCCCCAAAGTAAGCAGAGCTTGTGTTATGGGTACTACATGACTGATATACTACTTATATAGTTTTTTGTTTGTAAATACATACATATTATACATAGAAACACCCAGACCCGAGACAAATATTTGTAGATCATACAAACATTGGTCCCGCCGCGGGGATCGAACCCGCAACCTTTTGCGTCGCAGGCGGGCCTTCGCCCACTGCGCCACAGAGGTCGTCGAAATATAGAACGAGAATCGAATGATTTTCAAAAATATATCGTCGTTGCAAAAGCAAAAGCTCCTATGTGACATTTTTTGCCAAAATGACTTTTTCACATTTTTGGATAGCCCTATTCAAAAGCCATCGTTTGTAAAGACTCTCAAGTGAATATCTTATTATTTGAGTGAGTTGTTCCATCAATTTAATTAATCTCATGTGACGGCTTACATTTGACTGTAAATCAAAATCTCCCATGTGCCTGGTAAACACATGGGAGGTTTTGGTAACGGCATTGTTAAAAGTAATTTGTAAACAAATATTCTTATGTGCGAAATATTCCCTAGTTTTTGGGCTATTCTGCACCTATTTTGATTAGAAAAAGTGCAACTTTCATTAAAAGATCAAAGAGAAAGTAGGAGTGAGATGTGAATAGTATAATTATTTATGTTTAAATTTTTTCTTTATTAGAAGGGAAATATTGCCAGATAAAAGGTTGATGAAAAGTCTACTAAAGGGAGCCAATGTTCGTTGATTATTGAGGTAGATACTCCTGAAGATGATGGACCGAAGGAGTAGGACATGGTTATGATAGGTTATGAATAGGCATGGTCATTAGAAGTACCTATGAAAGTTTCAGATGGATGGAGGGTTGCAAGTTATGGGGAGAGGTGAGAGTCGTTGCATGGCGGGTGATGAGTATGAATGTGGATGGGTATGGGTACATGTCGAAGTGGTTCTACAAATAAATGAATGGGATGTGGTAAGTACGAATCTGTGTACGATGTGAATGAGTTCTGAGATGACGAAGGGTGCCAGAATTACATGAAATCTCTACACGAACAGATAGAACGGATGATTGTCTTTGTCAGACTTTTAACTTCTTGTAGGTATTTGAAGTTACTGTCTATGATTTTCGAGGGTGCTGTCGCAGCGCAGCAATTTTCTACCAAGAGTAGCACTTTGCTGTGGTAGAATTGGCCATGCATCGTTGAGTTGCAACAGCACTGAACCATCTGGCAAATAACTGCCATCACTGAGTCTCATTTATTCTTGCTGGATCATAAACACTTAGGAACTAATAAAACATCATTCATAGTGTATGGGGTCACATCATCAAGATTTCTTGCTGCATTCGGAATAAATAGTCACAAGTTACTTTACACGTAAATGGGAGGTGAATTTTAAGTAGTGCACTTCACCCTGTAGATACTGCAGACAATACACAAGATTTCACACAAAGACAGTTAAAATAAGAAGAAACCCACACACCCCGTGACAGTGTAGGTATATTGAATGCAGGCTTGCCCAGGAAATCCTGATGATGTAAAGTCTATTAGACATTCGGTCGTGGTAGTAATTGGAGGGCTGGAATGGAACGTTTGCCGCATGCTGTAGGTGCAATAAGATAAACAGGTAGGCTTGATCTACCACAGCGAAGAGCTGCTCTTGGTGGCGGATTGGTGCCCTAGCTCTTATTTTTGCACCCCGAAGACCAGAGACAGTTTAAATACCTACCTGAGTTGGATGTTGTCATTGATAAGGACTGCCATCCGTTTTGTGATTGAATTGAAGGTTGGCATTTTTGGATGATTACCTGTGTAGCAGCCGCACCTAACCGAAATAGATGGTGGCTTCCTACTACAAAGGGAAGACCCTAAGGGTCTCGACAAACACGAATAAAACGATGAGTTCTAGAATCAACTGACAATGGACAGAATAAAATACGTGTACGTACCTCGGTCTGCCACTGCTGTTGCGATGATTCTCCACCTGGCTGAGGATCCTCAAGTCTTCGATTGTGGTGTTGCTAATTTAAACCTTGATCACACGCGATAAGAACCGAGGAACTAGGAAGCGTCCTTCGACCGATTAGAAGTTCGCGTGCGCACGATAGGGTGGTTTTGTTCGAATGCACTCGCGGTTGCAAGAGGCTCCGATATTTTTGAACATACGTCACGTATGACAGCCGAAATGTCAGCTGCTATCTGTCATTGTCAGTTGAGCCAAACATCGATAAATATTGAATTGAGTTAGATCTTTGTGATAACGAAACATACCGCCCACCAAAATACCTTATGGAATTTTCTGGTTTAAGAGTAATAGAATATTGAATAAGCTAAGTGAATACTTACGATATACGATACGATAAATAGCGATATGATAAATATAAATAAAATTTATAATAATGGAGAAATAAAACGATTCAAGCTAGTTCTCTATCGGCAGAGGACATAGCTTAACCAGCGGTCGTTGAATTAAATGATTCTTTGCTGTTTTTACTACTGCAACCCGAACCACTCCATCAGCACCGGAATGTAGCGCTTCTACTCTACCTAGGGCCCAATGCAATGGAGTACGATTGTCATCCCGAATAATCACCATCGAACCTATCGGTAACGGTCTAGCATCTTTGGTCCATTTGGCGCGTTGCGTTAATGAGTGGAGATATTCGTTTTTCCATTTGGACCAAAAATGTTGTTGAAACGATTGAATTAGCTGCCAACGATGAAGGCGAGATATGTTTACGTTTAAAAGATCTTCATCAGGGACAGACGTTAAAGGTTCCAAGGTGAGGAAGTGACCTGGAGTCAAAACAGAAAGATCGTTGGGATCAGAGCTGATAGGGCATAAAGGCCGCGAATTTAATACGGATTCGATCTGTACGAAGAGAGTTGTTAGCTCTTCAAATGTTAACACTTGATCACCTACTACGCGATACAAATGAGATTTAGCCGCTTTTATTTGTATCTCCCAAACTCCTCCGAAGTGTGGAGCTGAAGGTGGGTTGAACTTAAAGTCGATCTTTTCAGAATGACAAGCTTGTTGAGTGAAAGCTTTGAGTTGATTATTCGCGCCTACGAAGTTTGTTCCACAGTCCGCATGAATAACGCTACAACGCCCGCGTCGTCCTACGAAGCGACGTAACGCCGCCACAAAACCTTCGGTCGACAAGGTGGAAACTGTTTCGAGATGGACAGCTTTTGTGGTAAGGCATACGAAAAGGCATAAATACGCCTTGTCCATCTTGGCACCACGATGAGAACCTAACTTTATGCGGAACGGACCGCCAAAATCAACTCCTACAACCGAAAACGGTTTGACTTGGTTCACACGATAGGCAGGGAGATCACTCATAAAAGGTTGCAATGGTTTCGGATTCGTACGATAACATTTTAAGCATTTTGATAAGCGACACCGAATGGTACGCTTGGCGGCAATTATCCAGAATTGTTGCAAAACTAAATATTGCGTTGTATTAATACCCGGATGACAATAGCTTCGATGGATGTTATCAATTATGAGAAATGTGATTGGATGATCAGACGGGAGCATAGCAGGATGTTTGTGTTCGTATTCTAATCCTGATCGAGATATCCTGCCGCCCACCCTGAGTATTCCGTGATCATCGAGAAATGGATTGAGTTTTCGAAATGGTTTTGACAAGATTTGATGCGATTGTAACTTAGAAATTTCCTCTGAAAAGGCGCAAGTTTGAACATACCGGACGAGTTGCATTAATGCACGATGGCGTTCGATATTGTTAAGAACTTTGTTACGATTGGCGCTGCTAGGGTTCCGCGAATTATGTATGAAACGATTAATGAAGCTTACAATGTTGACAATTTTTGTGAGTGACGAATGACGATTAAGCAAAGTGTCAAATATTGAGTCTTCGGTAGTGTTTTCGGAAACCGTAGCAGCAACAAGAGCAGCTGATTTTCGTGATTCCGATTGAACTACTAGCTCATCATCGGATGTTAGTGAACCGTCGTGAGACGGTAATGGTTCGATATGATTTGATAACCATTCCGGTCCCGCCCACCATAGCGAATTGCTGACGATTTCTCGAGGAAATTGGCCGCGCGAACAGATGTCAGCCGGGTTATCTGATGAACAAACATGTTGCCAGCATTCAACTGGTGTGATTTCCTGAATGTGGCTGACACGATTTGCCACAAACGTAGTCCATCGAGATGAAGGGGAGCGTAGCCAGGACAGAACGATAGTGGAATCTGACCACAAGTAGACAGCTTCAATAGGAATGCGAGAGAGGTAAGTATCGCGAACGAACTTATACAAATCCGCGAGTAAAACCGCAGCACATAGCTCGAGGCGAGGCAGTGAAGTTCGTTTCAAAGGTACCACACGTGCTTTGGAACAGATGAGGAAAACCTTGACTGAGTTATCTGATTCTGTTACCCGTAGATAAATCACTGCACCGTAAGCTAGCTCGGAACTATCACAGAAACCGTGTATATGATACGATTTTGCGTTCGCGCGAGTGAGATGGCGAGGAATTCTAAGTTGCGTGAGATGTGATAATTGATCACAATATTTGTTCCATGCGTGGATTACTTCGTCCGAAGGAGTCTCATCCCAACCAACACCGAGGATCCAAAGTTTTTGGATTAAGCATTTTGCTTGAATTGTGATTGGAGACAAGAACCCCAACGGGTCGAATATTCTTGCGAGTTCGCTAAGAATTGATCGTTTAGTGCATGGCCGACTTGAAGATTTGACTTCGAAAATAAATGCATCGGTTAAGGGGTCCCACTTTAGACCTAACACCTTTAACGTTGTTGGCAATGTTGAATCAAGAGACACAGAACCGGTCAGACAATCTTCGGCGGGAAGATCTGATAAGAGTTTTGGTTCACTACACACCCACTTTCTGAGTTTAAAATGTCCCAGATTGAATAGCGCGATGAGTTGGGACTTTGCTTGAGAAGCGTCTTCAAGTGTGTCACATCCACTGACCACGTCGTCGACATAGATATCCGACATTACGATTTTGTGGGCTACAGGATACGCATGTCCTTCATCCACGGCAAGTTGTCGCAACGTGCGACAAGCAAGGAATGGAGAAGATGCTACACCATAGGTAACAGTGTTCAGACGATATTCCTGAAGAGGCTCCTTGGGGGATGCCCTCCAAAGAATACGGTGAAACTCACGATGTGTCGGTTCAAGTAAAATTTGTCGATACATCTGACGAACGTCCGCCATAAAAACAATCTTGTGTTCTCGGAAGCGTAGGAGAATATCCAAAATACTAGCTTGTAATTTTGGACCGATGAGCTGCGTATCATTTAAGGAACGACAATGGAGATCCTTGGCGGAAGCGTCGAAAACAACGCGAAGACGAGTGGTTGCGGATTCCGGGCGTAAGACGCAGTGGTGGGGAATGTAGTATTTTCCTTTTCCCACTTCGTCAGCTGGAACCAATGACATGTGACCGGATGCGATATAATCGGACATAAACTCTGCGTATTGGTTATGAAGCTCAGGATCACGGGACAGTCGTCGCTCAATCGCGTAGAATCGCCTTAAAGCAACGTCGCGTGAACCTTCGAATATCGGTTCTGAATCGTTCTTGAACGGTAAAGCTACCACGTATCTTCCAGATTCGTCACGAGAATGTTCCTGTACGTATTTTGTTTCGCATTTAGACTCGTCTGGAGTAAGTGAAGATGCTTTTGGAAGAGTATCAAGTTCCCAGAAGTGTTGAACCAATGAATTCAACGAATCATCGATTTCAGACGATGAGTTTAACAAAGTGTTTAGAGCCAATCGAGTTTTGCCTAGAAGAAGCCAACCAAAAACTGAATTAAACGCGGTGGGTTGGTTGACACTTCCTTTGATGTGTTGACTAAGAAGTGATTCTGCAAAAACATCAGCAGCGAGTAAAATATCGATAGGGCCAGGGATATCGAATCCTGGATCTGCTAATGGCAAAGATTTGATATGTGACCAACCGGATGTGTTTAGTTTAGCGATGGGTTGGTCACCACATATTTTTTTAAGTACGTGCATATCTAGTTGGTATATGACACGATTGTTTGTGCCAATGCTACACGTGACGTCACCGAGAATTGAAGCCATTGCCTCACCAAGTCCGCTAACGTTCGCAGCAGTTTTAGTGCTTGTCAATTGTAAACGATTAAGGGCTGATTCAGTAATAAAATTACTCTGACTGCCTGTGTCGAACAAAGCGCGGAACGATTGCATGTTCCCAGATGAATCTCGAACCTGCACGATTGCAGTCGCGAGCAAGACGGTTGTGTTCGATGGAGACCTCGACACCAACGACGATACCGATGATTGATTTTGATTATCGCGATGGAGTAAGGTGTGGTGCTTCCGCTTGCATACGCGACACGAAAATATTGATTTGCAGTTTTTTAATTGATGAGAAGGTTTGAGACAATTATAGCACCAATTTTTCTCATTAGCGAAAGTCATGCGTTCATCAACCGATTTTTTAAGAAATTCTGAACACGATAAAATTGAGTGTGTCTCGTTACAAAAAGAACACTTCGGTGTATTTGCATCAATGTCGTTATTTTTCTCTGCGGCGGCAACTAAAGTGTGTGTTACAGTATTCGTCTTTTTAAAATGATTTTGCTGCGGCGCGGGAGTGAATTTATTTTGTGTCGGCTTATTCGATTTAATTGAATCCAAAAAATGAGTATCGCGCAATAAGGCCTCACATTTAGATTGCAAGAATGACCGCAGTTTTTCGTATGTAGGTATTTCTATCTCAGCGTGTTTCTCCTCGAAGCTACGTCGCAAAGCAGTGTCCAGTTTGGATAAAATGTGGTAGACTAACACAAAATCCCACTTATCAACAGATAAATCTAATGTTTTTAAAATGCATAAATTTTCATCAAACATGTCCAAAGACTTACGAAACTCACTAGGGTTTTTACAGTTAAAGTCCACATTTAAAATATCCTTCCAACACGTAAAAGCTAACTCGCGTTTATTCTTATAGCGTGCGATGAGCGCTTGATACGCGTCATTGTAGTGTTCGTGAGTTAGGGGGAACGTTTTCACAACTAACAGTGCATCCCCGCTCAGCGAAGAAATAAGATAGTGAAACTTCTCTGTGTCGCTCAGTGAACTGGAGTTGTGTATCAATGCGTTAAATGTATCGAAATATTTAGGCCACTGTTTGATATCACCAGAAAAAGACGGAAGTGCAATCTTAGGTAACCGAATGTTAGATGAAGAAGAGTTACTGTGTAGATGGGACGTTTCGCATTTCGACAACTGTCGATGAATTGATAAAAGCCTAAAATACATTTCATCAAACTCATCTTGGACACTGTTTTCATCAGACTCAGGTTCATCCAAAATTTCCAAAATGTTCATGTGAGCATGTTCAAAGTTAGCAGCAATATTTTTAATTTCTTGATGATATGAGAAAAATAGATCGCGTTGAGAATCGTCACTTGAAGCTAAAACACCGATTTCTAGTGCTTTAGTCAACCGTTTAAAAGCAATGGTACGTTTTCTACGAAGTGATGGTAAATCTTGTTTAGTGTATTCAACTTCCACAGATTTAGATTTAGACTTCTTAAAAACACTTTGTTTCCTGCCCGCAGGCTTAGTTAAAAACGACATGTTTAAATTATTTTATAAATTTTAAAATAATTTGTTAAAGTTGGCAAAGTTAATTTTACCCCTCTGAACGCAATACTCTTTGTCAATACAATAAAAATGTGCAAGCGCCGCTGATAAGAAACTAGGTCACACAGCTGCGCGGCGTAGATACAATAATAGTTAGTATAGAATTGAGTTGGTTATTTGTTAAACGGCGTAAACAACTAAAACCTACGCGTACATCTTAACGATCACGTTACTAGGTAATTATTAGTACCTACAGTTATTAGTAGATAATACGAGATCAACACGACAAAAATAAGTACGTGCTGCAAATTAAATGTTCTACTAATACTATCGTTAAAAATTGTATTGACTGTATAAATCGAACAATGTGCCTACAACATCGAAATAGGTAACGAATTTTGTATAACACGGATAACTAGTTACGAGTTTATATGTTGTAGGTAGGTTTAACAAAATCAATAGAATAAAGTTTGATGCGCTCGGGCGTGTCCTGAGCCGTTGACGAAGTTATTCACTTCTACCTTCATAAAAAATAAGAGTGACGAATTGGTTCAAACTTTCGAAATAAAATGTTAATTTTGTTAAAGATTATTGTGAATATGATAAGGAAATGATTTGGTTGAGATAAATAAGTAACGATAAATTATTATAGTAAGCCGAAATGAGTAAACTGAGCACCGATAATTTGATGAGATTGCTTAGTTTGAGTTCCTACTATAACAAAGAAAACTTATTTTCGATAACTTCGATGGCGATTAAATGGTATTAGACTTGAGAATTGATTATACTTATGGCTAATTTCTGATAGTGATGGAATAATGAGATATAACTTAGAACCGATGAATAGATAAATTGAATATTCTAAGCTAAATTCCCCGTTAAACCAGAAATTCCACAGGCATTCGATAAGTATAGGTGAAGATCCCTGGTTTCGGCACCAAAAAGATGTAGCAGCCGCACCTAACCGAAATAGATGGTGGCTTCCTACTACAAAGGGAAGACCCTAAGGGTCTCGACAAACACGAATAAAACGATGAGTTCTAGAATCAACTGACAATGGACAGAATAAAATACGTGTACGTACCTCGGTCTGCCACTGCTGTTGCGATGATTCTCCACCTGGCTGAGGATCCTCAAGTCTTCGATTGTGGTGTTGCTAATTTAAACCTTGATCACACGCGATAAGAACCGAGGAACTAGGAAGCGTCCTTCGACCGATTAGAAGTTCGCGTGCGCACGATAGGGTGGTTTTGTTCGAATGCACTCGCGGTTGCAAGAGGCTCCGATATTTTTGAACATACGTCACGTATGACAGCCGAAATGTCAGCTGCTATCTGTCATTGTCAGTTGAGCCAAACATCGATAAATATTGAATTGAGTTAGATCTTTGTGATAACGAAACAACCTGTTTGTAGCCTTTGTGTTTCTTTGATTGAACTATACTGTTTTCTTGAAGTGACATACCAATCGTTATCTTTTTGCCCCTATCCAACTGGATGGGGTTGGCATATTGTATCTCTCGTTTATTTTCCTCTACCACCCGTTATCTCAGAGCTTACTTATTACGCAAACAAAATCCCATTCTTCTTTAGGCCTACCCTATCCATCCACATTCATACTCGCTTCTCGTCGTGTAACATGCATGACTCTCATTCCTCCTGCCCATGCCCTTGTGCTCTCAGTTTATCCGTAGCTTAACATCCCCTGATGTGATACTCATTCTTTATCTTATTCATTCTCATTATATTCACCACAAACCCATCTCAACATCCTTATCTACGTCGCATCTTCGTTTTGCTCAGCATTCTAATAAAATACGACAGACCTAATGATAAATTTACTTATTTGTATGAACCATTTAACTACGTAGATAAATGGTAACAATACTCGTAATAGTACCTGTTTCTCCTCCAAATACAATCAATAACTCTTATGTGGAAAAAATATTTGCAAATAAAATATCCTATGTGTAGAAAAAAGCAAAAAATGCCTTATAACTTAAAAACCGATAAAGTAATTAAAATAATTTATTTACTATACGTTTTTATTTATTTTTTAACAACATAATAACGATAGAAAAGCATAAGTTGTCTTTGAAAATTTTTCAGGAGGTAGTTTTTATTGATTTTCTCGGAAAGTTACTTTTTGCACATGTGAGGTATTAAATTTGCAACGACGATATGCAATTTATGTATTTGGTAGTGCTTTTTTAGTATTCCACAATAATTATTATTATACTAAACTTCATAATAACAGAGAAAATAATCTGTTTTTATCTAAGTAATGACTCCAAGTTTTCCCTAGTTTCTAAACACACGTTTCCTAAATAACTGTGGTCGTCAAATTACGGCCATAAAATTAAAACAAAATTCACAAACAGACGACTCCTTCAATCATTCATTCTTTTGAATAAGAATAAGAATAATAAAGTTTTATTTTCTCCACATCATATACAACAGTTACAATAGGTACTTAAATCTACATAATTTTATGTGGGTGAAAATACGGCTACCCCTCAACATTTGCTCCAACAGCTCGAGTGTTGAAGCGCTGGTTTTCAGTGGCGCCATACTTTTGCTTCAGTTCGCTCTCAAATATAATATAATTACTCTTAATTATAAATATAATTACTCTTACTGGCTGCAGCTCTGAAGCTGGAAATGCTTGGATAGTAAGCTATAGCTATTCTGTCTACTCTTTTAGACATTTGCCTTTATCAAATTAATCTATAGAATAAACTTTTTCATATGTTCAAAGGTCGTAAGTTTGCAAGTAGATAACTTACAATAGTTTTTACTCCATTTGAAAGCACCCACCATAGCTTGACCTACAGCAGGATAAGATCGTTTTTTTTTAAGAATGAATAATGAAGCTGTGCCACGAACAAGATTTTCTAACTACATTCTTACGTTACTCTAGGTACGTAAAATAACGGGCAAGTTTTTTTTAATAAATGCGGTTATAAGACATAAACACTTCAATTATAACTAATTTGACATTTAGCATGCAGTTTATAAACGCATAATGTGCTTTAATTCCAGATGTTTATAATTATGTTCTTCATAGTTACAGAACTACATTTATAACAAACTACTGGTTTGTTTATGGCCACTGATTACTGGAATATAATAAGATTCACTTTTGTTCGAGTATTTTACTTTACATTCTCAAGAATCTCTTCTTAAGACACGTGTTGTTTACAGAAACTAAGCTACCTTCTACGAGTACCTTCATAACTTAAGTAAGTGTAAATTGACGTGCAATTTCATGGTAAATAAATGAAATCTGAGTACCTACCTATATAGTTTCACAATATAGAACATTTTTGATCACAATATTAGTCACGAAGAAACATGAGTAGAATCAACTAGTTTTTAAATCTATATTCTTCTTGTCACTAGTTTTTTTCGGACCTTAGTAGTGATCTTTCGTGCGAATTAAAGAAACGGAAAATAGGAGAGGTCCTATAGGTAATTTTTTTTATATATTCTAAGTTAATAAATCACAGCTTGAACCTTAAAAAACAATATACTAAATGATAATTTATCTTATATTTATGAACAAACTGAATGATTTTATGATCTTGAATCAATTGTGACTAGCTATGATAGTTTTAGTGTGAGAAATTCTCTTTGTGTATTAAAGTAAACATGATCAAGGAAATTATTACTTACGTTTGAATATTCGCTCATTGCATAACATACTCAATTACACTTTATTTTTCTAATAAACGGCTACCGTATTATATTGGTCATAATATTTTTCCAAAAATTCAAACAAATTTTTGACATTACCAATCCGAAATGGGCGCTTGGTTACAAGCAAATAATGAACATTTCTGTTTGTATTTTAATATTTAACTCCTGTTAGTTTATTTCTAATCAAAATATCAGATTACGTAAAACTGTTTGCGTGTAAAAAAAGGATTACAAGAAGTTACGACCGTAACATAACGGTAGCTGTTTCTATAAAATAAGAGCATAAAATCAATTTAATTAAAATGGTTTAATCCAAATAGATAGATAGATAGATAGATAGATATCTTTATTTCACAGAAAAATGTAACATTCGTCATTTAGTAGTGTTTCTAAGCCTATATTAGAAAATGAAATATTAATTTAAATGATTGATTACAATGCGGCTTCCGTAACGCTCTACATTTTGATTAATCACGTTCATGCACGAATGAACGGTATTACTATCGTAATGGACAAAAAATGTGCAAAAAATAATTATTTTAAAATAATTAATTTTAAAGCTTTGAAAAAAAAATACAACGAAGGTTTTTTAAATCATTAAAGAACTCATTTCTTTAAATCCGTGGTTCTCACTTCTCGCGCTCCGCCGCGAGGATTAGTTATATGGTATTCTGTGGAAGCTAGATATCGATGCCTAGGGCTAGCGCATACATACAACTTTTAAATCGACTAAACTGTTTCGTCGAGTTGTGTATTTGTCGTGATTTCTACACAACTAACTGTTGAGTCGACGGAGGTGCGCATACAATCGATTTCAGTCGATTTGTAACCCAAACAAATCCAACAGTCTTGTGCAGGCAACGCTCAAGTTTTGGATCGACTGTTTAGTCGATGGTATGCGCACTTCAATACATTGCAATACAAAATGAGCGAGATCGATAGTTGTCCAACTTTTTAATCAAAAGCAGATCGATGAGGCTTTTTGATTTTATTGTCGATCAACTATCGAGTTGATAATATGCGCACGTTCATATATTGCTGTGTACTTATGAAACACAACAAAATAGTTGTTCAACTAAAAATTGTATATATGCGCTAGGCCTAAGTTTGTATAGTTATAATAATATGGTTAGCATTGATTGGGTAATTTGTTAGTATGAATCGGTCAAGTAGCCAGTAATAGCGTTGCGTTCAGTGTGTGTTGCGCGAGTGGGGAAAATCTGGCGACATCGTGTTTCATATGATTATCAAAATAAATAGCCAGTCTATACAGGGTGTAAAAAGACGTCTACCGAAGCCGAAAGGGGTAGGTACAGCATCCCAACACACAACTAAATCCAAAAGGATTTTCCGAAAAAAAACATTATATCCGGAGAAAACAGCTTTTGAAGATTACTGTTTGCGTATGTACTGGGCGCGTTGTTTTACGTAGATTGCTGGATTTGGAGTTTTAATAGTTTTTTTCTTTTTTTAATGAAATTATCAGGTAGGTATGGCCTTATTATGTTGTCCTAGTAGTAAATAACCGAAAATAACATAAAATGACGTAGCTAAGTAAAAAAATTTTTTGAGTTTTTTTTTTCGCTAAATATGTTTAGAATTATAGTCTGATTGAAACCCCTCAGTTTTCGGTAGCTGTCTTTTTACACCCTGTATATGTCTGTGGTGGTTCTACACCATTATTGTACCATTTGTTTCGTGCAAGTAATTAAACTAAAGTATATGCTTATATTATTTATAGAGCCGTGTTGGTCGAATGGGATTGTGCCTCGACTTTCAATCCGAAGGTCGTGGGTTCGAATCCCGGCCGTGCATCACTGGATTTTTCGTTTCGAAACGGTGAAGGAAAACATCGTGAGGAAACCCGCAGCTTAGTCAGCTCCACACGTATTGACGTCTTCCTGCGGGCGGCTGATTAAGCGGGATGGTTTAGGTGCTGGGCAAGCCTATTCCATCTCAAACAATGTCCCAGGCACTACAGCGTCCCGTTAAGTGTAGGCACAGGTTGCCTCCTGACGCTGTATTAATCATCTAATATAGATGTAAAGGCCTACGTTTTTTTTATGCTTATATAGGCATAATCTAAGTTGGATACGAGTACTAACTTAACGTACTTTTTACTAAATAATTTAGATTACAAAATCATTTATAATTTAAACCGTTTTAAAGTATTTTCTCCCCTTTTGGATAGCTTAAGTAATTAAATAAATTTACCAAACATCAACTTTAATTTTCAAAGTGTTTAATTATTTACAACTGTTTATAGAAGGATTCTTTCAAAAACGATCTAATGTTCATAAATGTTTATAGAGCAAAAAGCAGATTGCGCTGGAATTAGCTATTTACCATGCGCGTGCGACGGCGCGTGGACGTCATAGCGAGAACTACTTGATATCGCCTTACTGGACTGATAGTGTAGGGATCAATCATGTTCTTTGAAGTGATCTAATCTTATTTTGTTCGTTCCCCTGGAGTTTGATCCAGTTTTAAGATCAATCACCGACAAGAAGACACCTCAAACCATGGCTGTTGCCCTGGTTCTTCATGGTATTTGTCACGAAGAAACAGGAGTAGAATCACCTAGTTTTAAGCAGTTCTAAGTGATCCTAGCGGTCCTATTGAATAAATGTTTTTGACGTGACTACGTCTTATAATTTGATAGAGCCGGCTGCACGCACGAAAAAACATGACGTCATGCGGCGTTACCTCGCTCTGAGGCGTTCCATGTAAGGCTTGAAAGGCTTTGCGTTCGGCAGCGTTCGACATCCGTCTCTCTCCTACTTGAGTGAGCGATGCGTAGACGTTGTCACGTTCAACTATCGTCAGTAAACCGACTTTACAGACAACCAATTTTTTTTGATTTCTTCGCTCATCATCATCATCATCTCCCTGACCTTATCCCACGCTAAGTGGGGTCGGCACAACATGTCTTCTTCTTCTACTAACTCCTATCAATTGTCAACTGTGCATCCACTCCTTTTACATTCATCTCTCACACAATCCAACCACTTCTTTTTTGGCCTTCCTCTTTTTTGCTAATTGTTACAATTATGTTCGCTTATGATTGGAGTAATGACGCAGCACGTCACTGAAGACATCGTTACGTCCCGTAAGTGCAGTCAAAACCTGACGATATGTCCCCTATCTAGTGCATACCGATGACTTATCACATTTATGATAGGAACGTGGTGTAAATATAAACTATCCGCTCGCACCAATTAGGTTGTACCGTGTTTTTATATCCACGTTAGACTCCGTATAAGTCTCGTTGGACAAATCTATAACTTGCATTGGAAATAAATCAGAGCAAAGCTAAATGTAGATGGTTTAAAACAAGTATTGCGATCGGACAGATTGGAATTACTAGTTAAAAAAAAATTTAGACTAGTTTTAAAGCTCTATTTACATGGAGAGAGTTTAAAATGAAATATTTATTGGTTTAACAAATTGAGCCGTGTTGGCCGAATGGGGTTGTACCTCAACTTTCAATCCGAAGGTTGTGCGTTCGAATCCCGGCCGTGCATCAATGGATTTTGCGTTTCGTAAAATTTATATGCGCTTTAACACGTGCTCTAAACGGTGAAGGAAAACATCGTCAGGAAACCAGTTAGTGGCGATGGGCTTGCAACCTGTCACGTATGGAATACTAACTTCTGCAAGATGTGGGCATGTATCAAATATGTGTTTGGACATGCCTCTGACTACCCCCCTTAGACATCTTCAAAGGATCTGGAATAGATGACATAAAAAGATCTAAGAGAATGTCTACCGCACCTTGGGGATACAGCCGTGAACCTGTTTACGTGTTTACGTTCAACTAATTGCATGAATCTGGTAAGAAATAAATAAATCAATAGTACTGGAGATTTCACACAGTACATATTCTAGTCCCAAGGTATTGCAACCACATCACCTACGAGTATATCCGCCCAGCACAGATTTCGTCAGTGTTTACACTAAGGTGCGTAGGTTACGCTGTTCCTTGATGAGCTCTGTTTCCGGCACTTAGGCTGTGTCCCCAGTAGGCAAACTGTTAGCGGCCGACTGAAAGAAGGGAAAGAAAAAAAGAAGCGGCAAACTGCGTACAGTGAGCGCAAAACTAGCAAACTGTGGACACTCCATTTTAAATATATGGAAGGGCGTACTAAATCGATACGCCGCAAACTCAGTCGGCCGCTAACAGTTTGCCTACTGGGGACACAGCCTTAGGCCGCTATACATTTACGCGTAGAATTCAATGACAAGGCTATCCATACTATCCATACTAATATTATAAATGTGAAAGTAACTCTGTCTGTCTGACTACCTGTCTGTCTGTCTGTTTGTTACGCTTTCACGCCCAAACCGCTGAACAGATTAAGCTGAAATTTGGCATAGTTAAAGCTTGTATCCCAGGGAAGGACATAGGCTACTTTTTATCCCGAAAAAAAATGAAAAAAATCCCGTGGGACCGCGGGTAACACCGCGGGAGCGCAGCTAGTTATCTATATAGAGTCATCGTCACCCTAGTAACTATATGTTCCCTCGCGTAAAGTGTTAATTTATTTCAAAAAATATCTTCTAGGTACTATCCCACTTCGCACTTGACCTATGTGTCGTGACGGTTAAATCAACGCTTTTCTTTTCCATCCTCGATACCGTCCGAAAAGGAACTTCGTTCCAATTAAACTAGAGATAGAAAATAAAGTTCAAATCACCGAACTCAGGTACCGCAAGTCGTATAGTTGTTTTTATTAGATCACTGCTTCGTGTTATGTATAGTCTATGTGTGTTCTTTATACCTATGTGTTTGTAAACAGTGCTGGTTTTTGTAACCCGCTGAGATAATGTGGCTTATGCTTGCTATCTCATTGAGAAATACATGACAAAAAGTTGTTTCAGAATGAAGGATGCAATAAATAGATTCAACTAGATTTTAAAATTAATTATGTGAAATTCGACTGATATGTACAGTCAGCTCTCTGTATTTTTATTTTACCTACATTGAGATTAAATTGCTTGTGAACTTTAATTTTTTTCTCTTTCTCCCAGTGATCAGTTTACGAGCCTGGCAAAATACATTTTTTTCACCTTTTTTTCGACTGTCTTCGGCCACCTGCGACGAGCTTTTACCCAACGTGGATGCATTTGAATCACATAACCTGCCCAGTCGTACTCCAAACATGCAGTACTCGTACCAACATTGTATCGGACAATAGACGAAGATCGAGAGTAACCCGATGAACAATATTGTCTGTTATTTGATCTAGAGATTGAAAATCACCATTTGGAGTCGATTCGTCTCGATTTTTCCCGACAGTTTAACGACTAGAGCGGTATCGTGCAAAACTACCACGACTACCGAGCTAGCACGAGTTACAACTTGCAATTTTGGAAAGAAGTTCCTTTTCGGACGGTCATCAACTTCCTGACCTTTTCCCACATTATGTGAGGTCGGTACAACATGTGTTCTTATTCCATTCTCCTCTATCAGCCGTCATCTCAACACTCACTCTTTTCTTACTCATGTCATCCTTCGCATTCATCTTTGGCCTACCTCTACTCGTAAATCCATCAACATACATACTAAGCACTCTCCTAGTTACATGACCTTTTTCCCTTCTCATTACATGCCTATACCATGCTAGCCTGTTGCTCCTCATCTTTTCATTCACTGGCGCTACTTTCACACTTCCTCTTATGTACTTACTCAATCCTTACTCTGTCCATTCGTGTCACTCCACGCGAATGGACATTAGATAGATAGATAGAGACACGTAAAAGACATACAAGAAAAAAAAAAGATACTTAACTGGCGGCCATATCGCTGAAAGCGATCTCTTACACATAGTTAGTAGTTGACATTACAATAGTTATCGTCTAATAATAACTAACCTAAATGGATTTTCTTTAAAATGCAATTATTACAAAATTTTCTCCTTTATTTTCGAAATGTTTGATGAAGTACCGACTATTTGCATTTAATGAGAAACTTATTAAATTAACATTATCAACCGACTTCAAAAACTTCTTTTTTTTTGATCTTGTTACGCGATTGTTCCGCCATTTGTTGACCGATTTGCAAAATTCTTTTGTTTGAAAGGGTATACTCCAGAGGTGGTCCCATATACATTTTATTCCTGAGGCATTGATAGTTTCCACGCAAAACTCTAAACACCTTCCCTCCTAGCCATGTCACAAATAGAAATCGAATCGACAGCTTGACGCCCTGAGTCACACCGCGTTTCGAGTCGAACATTGAAGTCGGTTTTCTTTTTAGTATTAAAACGTAATAATATAATTATTATTCTCTGGCAATCTGTTGAAACTGGTGCTAACCAGGAATCGATCGGCAATCATACCACGAAGCATTGCCTAAACTGGATGGTCCACGAGCGAGCTGATTCTCACGCCGACTTTGAACAATTGTTGTTATTTGCTCTACTATAACAGATAATGTCTTTGCCACATAAAACTCTGTAAACAGAAAGTTAATCTTACAGCAAATAAAACTATGGTTTTACAAAGAAATATATTTTTAAAATGTATCCTAAAATCGTCAATCATCATATCAGCCTAGAATCGGCAGGTGGACCGCAGACCAATAATTCCTGTTTCATAAGAAAATACTTTTTGTCGGACAGAAAGACAAACAAACGCCCAAAAGTGATCTTATAATAAAAAACAGCACAACAGAGAATCGTTCCATGTTTTGTTAAACCTGAAAACATAAATCGAGTAAAGCATTTTCGACAAATTCGGTTATAAAACTGCCACTTCTAAAAGAGCATTCACACAGAAGAATTTCAACCGCACTGCAAAATATGATATTTTTTTACGTGTAAACAGTCATCGGCTGTTAGTAGTCTAGTAGTAAGTGTGACCCTAGCTCGGCCGCTAAACGGCATCTTAGCAAAACTAGCTAAAAATTGCATCGTGTAAATACACTTTTAGATAATCAAGGCTTTACATCCGAAAATCGGTTATTTGAGCAAGCTTAATGTCCAAGTTAAACGTTGCGAGCGTTAACGATTACGACACATAATTTGGTAGAATTCTGTATGTGCGGTAGTCCTGATAATAGCATAGCGATACGCGTTGTGAGTTGATCTTGTGGCACAAGTCATAGGAGCAAGCGTTTCGAACTCGCCAAGTTATTTGTTACTATCTAGTAAGTCGTAAAAATAAAAAATATTGAAAAAAGTAAAAAATCAGGAACGTGGTACTTACCTCTTTTAGTATGCCACCGATTATATATATTTTCAACAAGAAAGATATGTTTGTATTTCCCTTGGTTTTTTTTTTGTGTTTTAGTTGGCCACTGACGCATACGAACTTACTTGGTTACGTCAGTGGACTTGGCGCGGACTTGACTGTCATCGCAACTTTTTTAAACATTAATTTATGTATTTCATATGAGAAGAATTTCTAGAATCTTCATAAGATTCAAGTCTGTTTCCACACTCGCGTTCACAGCACTGAACTAGTGTGATTGTTCTTCAATTGTCGCTTAAGTTAGTAACAGAGACCCACAAGCCTCGAAAATATAAAATTTTATGTGAAACATCGCGATCGAAACATCCATTTCGAATGAGTTAGTGTTATTACTTAATTTCGAAATTATCGCGTTCATCTTTCAGAAAACTAGTGGCTCCTTAAGGCGATACACACGATATTTTGTATCAGCGATTGAGCGATAAGTCGTTTTTCGGAATCATACAGCAATTGAGTACCACGCCTTGTGATAAATGTAAGGAATAATAAAAAACACGACTGCGAGGCGTACCGTACTGCAAATAATACACATTTCAGATCAATACAGATCCGGATAAATAAATAAATATTAGAGAAATATTAAAATAGCCAAAACTAAATGAAGCTTATTTTTTGTATAATAATATACTTATTATTTATTCTTGTAGGTGAAATTATAATAACACCCAGACATTATTATGTCTGGATGTTACTATAGTAAACATGATGTAATTAATATACATAGAATATAATAATTTTATTTGTTGCTTTACTGAGTATTTTTGGGTCCTTTCAACTTCCTTGAAGTTGTCGCAAAATATGTTATTTGATGACACATACATACATACCTACATAAAATCACGCCTCTTTCCCAAAAGGGTATGCAGAGACCACGGATCTCCACTTGCTTCTATCCTGACACACAACTTTTGCCTCATTCACTCTCATTACATTCTTCATACATGCTCGCCAGGTCAAAAGTACCCTAACTTTTGACCTGGCCCTTCTCCAAAATATCGTCAATTTGATCCAAGAAGGTTCGCTTAGGCCTTCCCCTTCCAGCTGTTCCATACACACTTGCCTCATGCACTTGCTTTGCCAAACGACTGTTAGGTATTTGATGATAGGTGCAGTGTATCCTGCGCCTTAGATTTAATTTTGGACTACTTTAAACAAGTTACACCTTTCATACCTTATACTGGATATTATCAGTCATTTTTGATTTTTCAAAAATTTACGGTGATTCAACATGCTACACAAATTACAGTGTCGAAGTCAAATTCATTGTGGCATCGGTAGCATGTTTTCAAAAACATACCTATCTTATGAGATCAAAAATTATTATAATTGGTTTAATTTTTATCTTTATCTTTAAACAGAGTCAAGATTGAATCCCTAAAGCATAGCAGTACTAATCTTACTAAGCATTCAAGGTCTTGCGAAGTATCAAGATCATTCGCAGTTCAAATACTTTTAGTAGAAATACAAAAGTTAACTCCATAGGACAGAGGATAAGTATAGCCATCCAACGAGGTAATGCCGCCAGCCTTTTGGGCACATTACCTGCGGTCGGTGATTAGAACACTGTTTTTTATCTTTAGTTTAGTTAGTTAAAATATTTATAAATAAAAAACTCCTTAGGTACTTTGCAAGCCCATCCCCATTTATTAGAATGTATGCTGACTCGCGATATTGCCATGCTATGCTGCCACGAAATGCTGGAACAATATCCCTCCCCTAATAAGAAATTCATTGACAGTTTTCTCATTTAAATCCAAACTAAAGAAATACTTGTTGGATTCACAAAAATCACTTCAATAGTCGTTCGTTGTTGCATAGGTAGGTATTATACCTACTTACCTGTAATTGTGCAATGATTTTATTGTTTATTTAAAGTGTACCTAATAATAATTTGAAAGTACTGTGAGTGACCTGATTCCTTGATGTCTTTTTAAATTGTTTATTAACTAATAAGATAATTATGCAATAAGACGCGTGACGCAGCAAGTGCTGCGCCACAACGGGTATGGCGCCACTGAAAACCAGCGCTCCAGCACTCTCGAGCTGTTCGAGCAAATGCTGAGGGGTATAGCCGTATTTTCACCCACATCAAATTGTGTAGATTTAAGTACCTATTTTGTAACTGTGTATATGTGGAGAAAATAAAACTTTATTCTGTTCTATTCTATTCTATATTTTGCTTGAACGTGTAATAATTAAAAAAAAAATTTCAGGGCGTCTGGTCGAAGCGACGCATGATCCTAGACCTGGCACATTTTTGGCTCAAAGGCTGATCCTTTGATTTGATTGCCATCCAGTGTGGTAATGCCGCCAGTGTTTTGGGCACGCTTCCGATTGACGATGACCTGGATCAGTTGAGCTATCTATAGATTGTTTCTAACGATCCTTAGATAGCTTGACTAATCCTGTTGTATTTTGTAAATATATATATAAATATGTAGTAGCTCAGTTTTTGTAAATAAATAAACATCTACATTTAAAATAATAACATTGAAATACGGAATATAAAACACAAAATGTTGTCACAATAGTTCAGTAAAACGATAAATATTCTAGAATTAAGTTTAAAAAAATCAATTGCGGTTTTTAATCAAGTCGGCGCATCATTTAAATCATTTTCTTTCATAATCGTAAATCGAGCCGAACCGAATCGTTGCCAAATGAATCAATTGAATCGAATTTCTGTTGACTGTGCATTCTGTTTAAATTTTAAAGATATTTTCGATGTATCGATACCCAAAATGGATGACACATGAATTTTATGTAGTGCAATAAAATACTGAAAGTTTCAAGGCAGATCCGCAATCATAAAGTTAAGAAGACTATTCAAATCCTTGTACAATGTTTTGTTCAGATTTTTAATATGGGTTTATCACGATAGGTACCTACATACCTACTCGCTGGTACTACACGCAAAAGCGACAATAACAATTGATATCGACTCTATTTTAATCGGGTGAGAACGGATCGGGTTAAAACGGGACTGGAGGAGAACGAACCGGACCCCTTGTTCTTGTCGTGGTCACAAAATTTACGTCAGTTTGATACAACGCCAGGAACGTGGAGCGATACTTGACAATTAATGCAGTTTTACCATGCCTATGTTGCAATTTCTAATTTTATTTCTATTTGTAACATCGCATCGTTCGAGGAGCAGTTTTGTGAAAGGATTTTAATAGATCATCAAAGAGGATGCATTCTTGAATCAGATTTCTAGTTAGTTTCTCAGAGAAAACAGTTCAAAAAGATAACTGGTTTACTGTTATACATTCATTGGAATTGAATCAAGGCTTAGAGCTGACTGAAGATGCTTTCAATTACGAGGCTATTAAATCATTCAGTGTTTGAATGAAAATAGATTAAATTCAATTGTGGCTAGTAAGGGCTGTTCTGCACTGAAAAATCTTAAAATATTTTGAAAAACGTGAGCCCGTTTTAGTTTTTTTCACTAAAAAGTTAATCACTTGCATTGACACGTAATCTGGTTTAGTTTGCATTGATCGCGTTCATATTGAAACGGTGAGTTTTGGCCTAAATTAGCTGGTTGTCACATATTGCATTGTCATGTCTATTATTGTCCCAAAATTATACAAAAAGCCTGTTCAACTTTATTTTCTACAATCCATCCACATGTTGTAGGCACGCAAGCGCTTTCTAGCAAATCCATACTAATATTATAAAGCTGAAAAGTAGAGGATTAGCGAGTTTATATGTTACATTCCCCAAAACGCAACGATAGCGCGATCTAATTTTTTCTGTGGCGCCATCTATTATGTAGTAAAATGTGTCTGTCTGTCTGTCTGTTTGTTACCTTTTCACGCCTAAACCACTGAACAGATGATGCTGAAATATGACATGGATAAAGATTATGTCCCAGGGGCGGACATAGGCTACTTTTTTTTTCAAAACTAATCATGAAGGGCGTGAAATAAGGGTTGGAATTTTGTATGGGGCCTTAAAGTGAAGTTCCAGTTGAAGGTCACTAGATGGCGTTGCTGTCCTATGGCTGAGGTCGAGATGGCGCTATTATTGCATTTTTATTTTTAAAAGTATCAGAAGAGAATTATTTTGCTGACGAAGTCGCGGGTACCAGCTAGTAATTAATAAGAAAGTATATATTTTTTATCATTCTATATCGTCCTGGGCAAAAACCTGTCCCAAACTCTTCCAAAACGGTTGAAAATAATAACTATTATTTTCTTATTTTAATTTATAAATTTAATATTTTTAATATTAAAATAATTATTATTATTTTCAATAAAATATAATATGGTCATCTATTTGTGGATAATGCTATGAACGTACCCTTAGTATGGTACAAATAAATGAATAACATTCAATCGTACAGCTTTACAGTCTGTGTGAATGCTCATAATAAGTACTTATCACAGAAATGAGTTATGTGCTTGAAGTCTTTAGATCTAGTTCTTTCTCATATTTCTTTTAATAAACATTGACGTTATACGTAGAAAGAGATGGATAGGATAATGAAATATTATGCCATTTCAGTTTTTTATGGGTGCAAAATAATATTTTATGAAAGATAGGTGTTTTGTATTAGCAAAGCATTTAGTTTATAAATAATACTTGTATTATTACGAGTCGAGATATAAGTTTTGTGTCCGATAAAAAAATTGCATGTTGATAACAAAAAGATTTCAAACAATCTGGTCTCTTATTTTAACAGATCTAACATGGCCGAAATAGCTCAGTTGGGAGAGCGTCAGACTGAAGATCTGAAGGTCCCTGGTTCAATCCCTGGTTTCGGCAACTTTTTTATATTTTTATACAAAAATAATTTACTTTGCCAATACGAGTATAATAATTTGGTTTGGCTGTAAAATAAAATAAACTATTGATTGTATAATATGTCTTATTGTCTAGCTTTTTTGAATTTTTTATAAAATTTCATATGAAATCAAATTCAAAAATTATTTATTCCTCCAGTGGTATAACTTAGAATGGTCTAAAAACTAAAATAAAACAACTAGGTACCTTAGATATCAATTTATTTAAATATTTTTTTTTAATTAAAAAGATACGAAAGACCTTCAACATGAACTCTACATTTGATTGATTATCCCTGAACTCATTTCTAACTACTGAACTGCAATTTGAAAATAATTGCGTGTTGATTCAATTTGTGAATTTCTTTCATCGCTTTGTTCCCGTGTGAAGTTCACTTGCATTTGTAATTTGCATTACAAGAATGAATAAAATAATTAACATACGAATATGCCTTTGAATACACCCTTAACCATCTGCGAAGATCTTGAATTCTCGAATGCTTCAAGATCTGACAGAATATTTTCTACTGTGCCTTGAGGATGCAACAATTACCCTGTTTTGTTTCATTGTGCGATACATCATAAGCTAAAGCCACCAAAAACGATTCAGAATGTAAAGATGATTCCACAATGAAGTTTCCTAGGAGTCCATTTGAAATATGCCCTTATTTGTATGCAAGGTGCAAAGAGTTATGCATTTGACCTTCTGACTGTTGCTTTAGCAAGACTGCGTTTACACCAAACACGATCTCACCAGCTTGTCCGTCCTAGCTATAGGTAAATCTTAAGTCTAAGGAACTATATCTAAATAGCCAAGTGTTAGGATGCAAATCCATCAAAGTAAGTCTCTAGGTAGCCTAAAAATAATCAGTAGAATGGATGAAACGCCTTGACAAAAGCTCGACTGTTCTAATGTAAGGCATTTGTTTAGTACGTAAATATTAATAAATAATGCTGGACATTTTCACACAGCATCATCTAGCCCTGGATATTATACAGGGTGTAAAAAGACTACTACCGAAAACTGAGGGGTTGCAATCAGACCATGATTCTAAACATATTTAGGAAAAAAAAGAACGAAAAAAAAAATTGACTAACCTACGTCATTTTATGTTATTTTTGGTTATTTACTGCTAGTTCAACATAATAAGACCATACCTACATGATAATTTACTTAATAAAAGAAAAAAAAAACAATTAAAACTCAAAATCCAACAATCTGCGTCATGCAACGCGCCCAGTAGGTACATACGCAAACAGTAATCTTCAAACGCTGTTTTCTCCGGATATAATGATTTAGTTATGTGTTAGGATACCCTTTCGGCCTCGGTAGATGTCTTTTTACACCCGTCATTTTGGTATATATTATACTAGCTGGTACCCGCGACTTCGTCAGCGAAATAACATACTTATTAGCAACGCCTTTAACTGGAACTACCAACTCCCCATACAAACTTTCAACCCTTATTTCACGCCCTCCATGATTAATAATATAGATTTTTTCTGTCATAAGAACCTTCTCCTGACAATAACAAACACAACAAAAAAAAATTTAATGAAATCGGTCCAGGCGTTGTTGAGTTATGCGCTTACCAACACATTTTGCGATTCATTTTTATATTATAGATAGATAGATTATATATTACATATTCGCCTATTGGATATTGCTTTCTGTGTAAATGCTTCTGTTCCAAGTTTACACGGTTTACATAGCTCGTAGTTTTGCGGTGAGTTTGGGAAAGTGTGTTTTGTCGGTGATATCTTGAATTCTGAGAATTCCGACACACGGTGCTCGAAATGCCCTTATTTTTCGAGATTCCCATGTGCTGTTTGGTTAAGGCAAATATTTGGTACTCGTTTTATGTCGTTTTAAATGTAGTATTACTGAAAAACATGTGTGACATTGCTGTGGTTATAGTAGACTACGCTCAGAAGAAGTCTTAAGATGTTTGATAAGCTTTGTTCTATCTCAACAACTTTTCTAGGCACTTTAGCGTCTAGTTAAGTGTAGTAGGCATAGGTTGTCGCTTGACTCTAAATCATTTATGTAGTAAAGGCGTAACATGTTTTATGTTACGCCTGTTATGTTAAACTTAGGTCTTTACATCTATATTAGATGATTTATACAGCGTCAGGAGGCAATCCATGCCTACACTTAACGGGGCGCTGTAGTGCCTAGGAAAATTGTTTAGACTTCTACGCCTGTTATGTTACGCTATATAAAATTATCTATGTTGTAGGTAAGTGTTTGACATCTGCTATTCTTTTTATTCACCTATATAGAGAGAGGTCTCCCCCTTCTTCAACCCTTCAACATAATCACCACACCATCTCAAAGACATCAAAATTGCTCCGATATTTCTCCACCATACTGTTTTCTCAATGTTGGTGAACTTAGCAGATCATTGTCCAGCAGATCAAAATTTTTTGTGAGTTCTTATCGCATGCAGATGAGTTCTATAGTTCCTGATACTTTTTAGAAATAGTTCTGGCGTTTTTACCTACTAAAAGACCATGGTCAAAATGATCTGCCAACTTCCCGTAGCAGATCATTTGTGGCAGATCATAATAAATTGTCATTGAATAAATGTGTCAACTCTAGAGCAAGTTGCTTACCAATTCCTTCCTAATCCATACATACATGGCCAATTACGCATCTGACTGACGACGACAAATGATGCACATACGTAATATACCGATGGATATCAAAGATGGTATCTGTCGTCCCACGCATATTACAATTTCAAATACATTCGCCCCGCGATTTGTTTGACGTGAGCTTCAGTGATTGACTGACTGGTTTGAACTCTATAAAAAGAATGAATGACAGGTCCTAAGTAGGTTAGTCTGTAAGACTAGAGTAGGTAATATGAGTAAGGGTTTAACACGTTCAGTGCCCGCGACGTTCTTGTTGATGTACATTGCACAACGCATGCTGAGACCTCTTCTTTGCAAGTTGTCAGAGAGTGAGAGGACGCGTTAACGCATTCTGTTATGAATGTGCTGAAAAATTGTCTCTAACAAGTAAAAAGTACCTGCTAGATAAATACAATAAATAAATAATGCTGGACTTCATCATCAGATCAAAGTATAATAACTTAGAAATCTTTAAAAAAATGATTACAAAGAAAACTAGACATGTACCTACCTATAAGTAATATTACGAGCATGTAAAATAAAACATAAAATATAAAGATTCACAAAAACTTTACAATACTTACGTCAAACTTTACTGCACCTGGTTTGAACCAACCATCACTCAAAATTGCTTTACAAAAAAGCAGCATGTCTGTCATAGCGTTGGCAATTTTCACTTGTCGACACAATGACGGGATGGCGACAAAAAGTCGCGGTAGATGCGACACAGATAAGTCGTAGATGACGAGTTGACAGTGACAGTTTAATGACAGGATAACGAAACGTGACAGTGTAATGACAGAAGCAACATAGATCATAATTCGGTGGAAGAGAATGTCAATAAGTACACTATTCAACCAGAAATAAGTGAAGCCACTTGAGCCATTGACGGCCGCGACATGAACAATATACTTAGTAAAAACATTAATCTGAGATTTTTACCTACATGATTACGAGACTTTCTGACTCATTCAAGTTAGTAAAACACTAGACGTCTTACTACAAAAATTTAAACCGTGTTTAGCGAAGCACTGACTGAAAAACTATCTTTAGAATAATTACGTTTTTCAACCGACTTCAAAAAAGGAGGAGGTTCTCAATTCGTCTGTATGTTTTTTTTTTTTTTTTATTTTGTATCTTGTTACGCGATTGCTCCGCCATTTGTTGACCGATTTGCAAAATTATTTTCATGTTTGAAAGGGTATACTCCAGAGGTGGTCCCATATAAATTTTATTCCTGAGGGTTTGATAGTTTTCCCGTAAAACTCTAAACACCTTCCCTCCTAGCCATGTCACAAAGAGTCAAACATTGAAGTCGGTTTTCTTTTTAGTATAAAAACGTAATTATATACTAAAAAGAAAACCGACTTCAATGTTTGACTCGAAACGCGGTGTGACTCAGGGTGTCAAGCTGTCGATTCGATTTCTATTTGTGACATGGCTAGGAGGGAAGGTGTTTAGAGTTTTACGGGGAAACTATCAATCCCTCAGGAATAAAATTTATATGGGACCACCTCTGGAGTATACCCTTTCAAACATGAAAAGAATTTTGCAAATCGGTCAACAAATGGCGGAACAATCGCGTAACAAGATAAAAAAAAAAAAAAAAACCATACAGACGAATTGAGAACCTCCTCCTTTTTTGAAGTCGGTTGAAAACAGATTTTTTTGTAGTGCTTAACTTGCTTAACTTTTTTGTAGTAAGACCGTATCAATTTTGCATTTTTGTCACACCACAAAAAGTTGAATTAAAGGTTTTACTGCAACAAGTTTAGTAAAAGGTTTATTCATGTTTTATCTATCACGTTCTTGAAAGATGGAAGCAATTGACCTTTGCCCAGCAGTGGGATAGTATAGGCTAGTATTATGTAATCTTTGGTATAGCTATCAAAATAAAATAGCAGATGTAGTTTTTACTCTATGTTTTACCAGTTTTACTTAACCTTGATTTCCGAAAATAAATAAATAATAATGTACTTATAGTAAACTTTCTATATAATTCTTCTTTATGGTTTTCCTCATGACACGATATGACATCATAGTGAATCACTATGAACTAGTTTAAGATGTTTTATTGTTCACAGAATTCTGAGACGAGACATCACGTAGGACAATTCTTTTTAAATTATGACGAACAATAAAATATAGTTACCTAATTTTTTCCTTGGAAATGTAGATTACATACATACATTAAATCACGCCTCTTTCCCGAAGGGGTAGGCAGAGACCACGGATCTCCACTTGCTACGATCCTGACACACAACTTTAATGTAGATTACCTACTAAATCTGGGGCCTTATTGTGTAATTCAACTGGCAATGGACATGAACTTCATTTTAACATTTGAAACCCATTCTAGACTTCAATTGTCATTTTCGCAATTTGTGATTGGTTGAGCTTTATTGGGATGACAACTGGGAATGGATTTCAAGTTAGACAAAGGCTGCAGAGCCGTGAGAATCGAACTCCCATATCTTGTGCTTCAGCCTGGTCTGGGTGTTTTGTTGCCACGATTCTCAAAGTTTCTGAAACTATCAGCCTTTTACAGGACGAAGTTTATCTATGGTTTTAGTCTAAGTATAGTTTAAGCCTGGCTCAAAACGAAAACGTTATTACAGAACGAGTTTTATCTCCAAAGTGGGGTAACTACAGGAGGAAGTTTATCTATGGTTTTGGTCTAAGTATAGTTTAAGCCTGGCTCAAAACCAAAAGTTATTACAGAACGAGTTTTATCTCCTAAGTAGGGTAACAAGTCTAGTTTTTCTCTACCTAATATGTGAAGTCTAGTTTTTGAAGAACCTGGGTTAAGCCGGTTCTAACTTCGTCTCTTGTTATAAAGGCGTATAGGTTTCCCAGTGTCTACTGTGTTTTTGTTGGTTGTTATTATTTTTCAACCGACTTCAAAAAAGAAGGAGGTTCTCAATTCGTCTGTATGTTTTTTTTTTTTTTTTTGTATCTTGTTCCGCCATTTGTTGACCGATTTGCAAAATTCTTTTTATGTTTGAAAGGGTATACTCCAGAGGTGGTCCCATATAAATTTTATTCCTGAGGGATTGATAGTTTCCCCGTAAAACTCTAAACACCTTCCCTCCTAGCCATGTCACAAATAGAAATCGAATCGACAGCTTGACGCCCTGAGTCACACCGCGTTTCGAGTCAAACATTGAAGTCGGTTTTCTTTTTAATATTAAAACGTAATTATATTTAAAACGACCAGAAAATCCTCCAGGACCCATCATGTATGGAATTTTCTAGATTCTATCTACTAGGAAATCCGGTAACATTTTCTGCTAAAACAATTAATAACAGAATCGACTAACGAAGTGAGCATTGCGATGTTTACAAGAACGTACGCAAGCAGAATATAAATAACGCCAACCTGCCCAGTTGCCCTATTTTCAAAGCCAGTAGATAATGTATATCCTCGCTGCAATTGCTTATTAGTTGAATTATTACATAGTATAGTATATGCCAGATGTATAACTAAAATACTTAAATACTTTACTCTGAAATATAGACCAATTTTGAGACAGTATCTGTCAGATTACGTGTGTATTTATTTATTTTCTCTCATCATCATCATCATCATCCGCAGCCTTTTTCATCCCACTGCTGGGCATAGGCCTCTCTTCGCTTGTGCCAACCTTCCTTTTCCTGCACCAAACTCTTTCTCACAAACAAAATTTACATTAAAATAAATACACAATTCAATCATTTATTCATTGCGATAATGGGTAGGTACAACAAAGAGTCATGTTAAATTAAAGAAAAAAAAATCAGATCAGCCATTATCAGCTTTTCAGCATGCAATTGATAGTTACATAATCATAGAATAAAAAAAATATAAGCTTTGGCATAAATTAGAAGTCCAATTAATAAATAAAAATAACCAAACTACACTTTCAAATAACAATAAATATTAAGTATATATACATTTTAGTCAAGATTTCAAAATTTGTCACATAAATAATGTTCCTTTTGTAAAAGCACACTACAGAATCCAAAAAATATCATGTTGATGTGTGTATTTATGAAATTATTAGTTATGTATCAAAAGTATCTTATACCGGCAAGCGTGTATGAATAATAATAACGCTATTCTTTATTATGCGCACTGCAAAAATTTGAAATCAGCTTCCAGCGTCTGTATTTCCGCTAAGCTACGACCCTATTGTTTTTAAGAAGAGAGTTAATAGGCACCTTCTGGGTAAGCTCGCTCCATCGTAGACCTCACTCTTGCCTGTGTAAGTCTGAGGTCAAGAGCCGACCCATTCATCATAAAAAAAAAAGATGATGTGGCGAAAATTGTAGCTAGTTAAAATCCTGTTGTCTCTGCCAACCCTTACGGTAAATAGGAGTTACTTTTTAAATGAAAACTGTTGTATTACTATAAATTTACTACTTCATGTACGCGGTATCACGTAAATCTACTCAGTACCAGATGAGCAGTTGTGAAGATAATTATGTTTTAGATATGCATTTTAAGCATAAAAGCTACTGCATAATACCTTCAAGATCTATTTTAACCTGATCGCACATTTGGCCGCGCCGTACGCGCCTCTGTCATTTTTCTATACAAAAAATGCTGATGACGTCAGAAAATGCTGCTGGCTTCTGACGTCTCAGCATTTCTTCTATTGAATTGACAGTTCGGCGCGGATAAGTCTGCGACCACCATTAAGGAAGAAAATATTTTTGGCGATGGCTAATCAGCTTTTTTTTACACCATAACTAAAAACTTAGGTCCGTCAAATTTAAAATTCATAAAAACATATATGTATGGAATACTAACTTCTGCAAGATGTGGGCATGTATCAAATTATTTAATATGTGTTTGGACATGCCTCTGACTAACCCCCTTAGACATCTTTAAAGGATCTGGAATATACTTATTCCATGTAATGATAATAATTAATGTTGATGTCTAAGTGTTATTACTACATAAAAATCTGAGAGAATGTCTACCGCATCTTGGGGATACAGTCGTGAACCTGTTTACGTTTTTTTTATAAAAACATTGACATAAAATTATACCTAACAATTATTATAAATAATTTGCAACGAACCCCGCACTAGGCTAAGCTTGTATCGCGACAGTTCAAGTTTATTTTTTTAACAATACTAGTAGCTCAAAGTATATAGCTATATTAAATAAGTAAACATAATAATATTTTGTATTATATATACTTTAAAAAAATATATAAAGTATTTTAGCAATTAAAAAAATCATAAAATATGAAATCTACTAAATTAAATCTATTTAGTAAACGTAAACAATTACGAGTACATTGGTAATCCGATACAGATCATTATAATTGATAAAATGTTTAATTAGTGATATCTTGAGCAAATAATTGGTCACGTACACGATTTCTATTCAAAGAAAAAGAGCTTATCTAGAAAATCGAGTTATTTTAACGATTGTAAACACATCGGTTCGTTCGAATAATCATCAAATCGATTTCTACATTTTTTTGTTAGAAAAAATGGAATGCGTTCGATAACTGCTCTGGATTCACGTCATCGGTAGCCAATTATTAGTAATACTAACTCTTTCTACGAAATAGAAATAGAATTTCTAAGATTGTTGTGATCTAGAAAAATTCTAGACTAGAAAAAAATTCAAATGAGATTAACCTATCATCATTATCTAGATAGTGTTGTATTTTTGTTTGTCTAATAAATGGTTTATTATAATGGTTCATCAGACCGTCCTGACTGACTCCTGAAATTGACCTAGTATTTAAGAAACCTTAGGTCCATTTTAAGTAAAGTTTTAGTAGTTATTCAGTTAGTTTATTATAGGAAAAAGCTGATAAACTATGGCCGAGTATTTTAATTAAAATAACTTAATTGACCTTAACAACAATGTTGCCTGATTGTAAACAGTCAGATATTTATTTTACTAGATACTATCATTTTGCTCACATATTTTTTGTATACATTATAAATGACTACCAAAAAAAAATTAAGGACTGTGGCAGTAGATGCAAAAACTGTCAATGGCATGGTCAGATTTTTTTTATTGAACTATCACAAAAGACTAGTCGTCCACCTACAAGATGGGTCGACGACATCGTGAAATCCGCAGGTCGTACATGGGCAAGACTGGCTCAGGATAGAGGCGAATGGCGAAAGCGAAGAGAGGCCTATACCCAGCAGTGGGATGACAAAGGCTGATGATGATGATGATGATCACAAAGTTATCGAGGATTGTAGTCAAAACCGAACAAAACTTTACAAATAAGTACAACAGACAACAATCGCGTACGGATTCTCATTCAAACTATGCTCTCGTATTATCCCCAGTCAGTAAAACCCCAGTAGCCATCATAAAGCCATGTTTGACCCGTCTCGTCTCCTTTATAGGTAATATATAAGATATATTATATATAAGATATATTTATAGGTAATATATACAGGGTGTAAAAAGACGTCTACCGAAGCCGAAAGGGGTAGGTACAGCATCCCAAAACACAACCAAATCCAAAAGGATTTGCCGAAAAAATCATTATATCCGGAGAAAACAGCGTTTGAAGATCACTGTTTGCGTATGTACTGGGCGCGTTTTTATACTTAGATTGCTGTTTTTTTTCTTTTATAAATGAAATGATTAGGTAGGTATGGTCTTATTATGTTGTACAAGTAGCAAAAAACTAGAAAATAAAATAAAATGACATAGCTAAGTCAAAAAGTTTTTGAGTTTTTTTTCGATAAATATGTTCAGAATCATGGTCTGATTGCAATCCCTCAGTTTTCGGTAGCAGTCTTTTTACACCCTGTATATAAGAGCCGACCCATTCATCATAAAAAAAAACTCTTTTTTGAGTTTTAGTTACATAAATGTGATCAGTAACAGACACCAAGACCATGTTTAAATGTTTTTTTGTAATTAAAAAATAAGGGTGTGTACTGTGTATCACAAATTTGCTGGGTTAATTAAACAATTTTAACCTTTGCAACATTTTGAAATAATAACAATGTAATAAAAATATTATTGTTATAAAAATATGATTTCTTAGAGTGTCTTCCAATTAGCCGCAAAGTGCCGCGCGGTGGCAGCACGTCTGCAGCGCTGCAGCCGCGCTGCCGTCGCGCGGTTTGAAACTGGTAGTGTTTTACATTTAGTTTCACGATGGATTTTGGATGAAAAAAAAGATTTTAGACAAAAAACAAAATAATAAGCCTAAGAAAACGTCAATAGGTTTAAAGAGCTTTATTCTCATAAAAACACAATGGTTCTTAGTACTTAGAAATAACTTAAAGTAAATCTATCTTAACTAGCCTCTGGGACTTATTATTAAGTATTATAATAATATACACTTAGAACTTTTAACTAACTTAATTAATTTGTAATACGAGTAGGTACTATAATTTTTTTTTATGATTTTTTATATATATTTATTACTTTTTTTACTTTTATTTTTTAAATTTTCTTTTGTTTACATTCTAGATCATGATTGTATTCCAATCCATAACATACGAGTAAGATCACTAGTCGATCAATGAACTGACGCGCGGCTGCAGCGCGGCCGCAACGCTGCCGCCGCGCGACAATTTACGGCAAATTGGAAGACACTCTAAGAAATCATATTTTTATAACAATAATATTTTTATTACATCTGCCGCCGCGCGTTTTACATCTACATGCATTTATAACTGCCGCCGCGCGACACCTTACGGCTAATTTTAAGGCGCCCTACTTCGTTTTATTAGATCTTTTTGGCACTATAACTCAATTCTGTAAGTACCTAAAATGTATAGATTCAAGTTTTTATTAAATCGATCCAAATTTAGAAGCTGATTTACAATGATTTATTAGAGCATAATATATTAATAAATCGGGTAGGCGCCTACCCAAAACCGTATCCAGAAAGATAAATCATGCATAATTTGGATTAAAATTTTATTGATACTATAAATATTAAATGGATTTATTGATTTCTTAAATTAGTTAACTTATTTTTTTGACGACCTATGTGGCGCAGTGGGCGAAGGTCCGCCTGCGACGCAGAAGGTTGCGGGTTCGATCACCGCCGCGGGACAAATGTTTGTATGACCTACATATATTTTTCTCGGGTTTCTATGTATAATTTGTATGTATTTACAAACAAAAAGTATATAAGTAGTTTATCAGTCATCTATTACCCATAATACAAGCTCTGCTTACTTTGAGGCTAGATGATGTTGTGTGAAAAGTCCAACGTTATTCATTTTTATTTAAAAAAAATAAAAATAACCTATATAAAAAAAAACAGTTTTGTTTTGACATGTGTCAACATGAAGTTCAACTAAGGTTTACGCCATTAGTACACCGAAGAACGAAACGATGCGAACCCACGTCTCACTCTAGCACATAGCTAATGACATAGGTGCGTCCTTGTCGGGTGCGATCTGTCGATGCGAATCGCATGCGAATGCGTCGGTGTACTAACAGGGTTAACGTTTATGTCATAAGCAGCATTGCGTTTACATATTGTCTGTGGTTTACATAAATGTATTATTTTAATAAGTTTTAGTGTAAAGTGATCAAAAACCTTGAGAATAATATTGAAACTATTTATTTAATCATGCATTTTGCATCAATTTTGAATCATAAAACAATATTATAATAATTATCTTCATTAAATTGTACGATCCTACTGGCCTTAAGATAAATTAAGACATTAATTATGTAAATGTATGTTTTATCATAATAATATTAAGAAAATCAATGGTTAAAAAAATTAACACGCTAATTTAAATAAAAAGTATTAAAATTTCTGAAATAATGTCTACCGCACCTTGGGGATACAGTCGTGAACCTGTTTTTTTTATTTAAATAAATGGTTTGATTTTTGTCCAACAATGCCGTCGATTCTGTTGCTCACTGACTAAACTAAAATTCCTAAGCTGTATGTGTGTAGCTACGAAAATTGGTCCTAATTGGCATAGCAAGCTTAATGACATGATGTCTAAAAATATTTTAAGTACGACAAAGATATTTTTTTCAATAAAAAAAATTATAAATTATTGTGTACCGTTATTTAATAAGTTTATTGTATCTATAATTCTATACCGTCTTGTCAGAGCCGTTTTGGTCGAATGGGGTAGTGCTTCGACTTTCAATCCGAAGGTCGTGATTGCATTACTGGATTTTTTTATTTAAAAATTTATATGCGAAAAATTTATAACTTACACGAGCTAATAACGGTGAAGGAAAACATCGTGAGGAAACCCGCAGCTTAGTCAGCTCCACACGTATTGACGCTGTCTTTCCTGTGGGCGGCTGATTAAGCTGAGAGGATGGCTTAGGTGCTGGGCAAGCCTATTCCATCTCCAACAATGTCCCAGGCACTACAGCGTCCCGTTAAGTGTAGGCATAGGTTGCCTCCTGACGCTGTATAAATTATCTAATATAAGTAAAGGCTTAAATTTTTTTTTTATATCGCCGTAAAGATACCTACTCCGCTTTCCAATATGATTGTTTTGACAAATAACCTAGTTTTAAGTATCTATTATATAAAATCGTGGCAGTGAATAATTATTTTTAATAAATTAACAAATTGACACGTTTAGGCTCTTAACAGGCCGAGATTTACGGATTAAGTGGAAATAAACAGATAAAGGGTTTTAACAACTAAAGGGTTCCGTATATTAAAGATTTCTCCTAATTTTTTTAATACCATAAATGTGTTGGCTTTTTTAACTGTTAGATACTTTTTATTTTAAGTATGTTTCTTTGCTAAGATACTTTTGTGAGCAGTTTTAATTGATATTTTGCAAAACTAATGTGAAACTATCTATACCAAATACTTCCTTAAAATTAAAAAAACTTTTAAAAACATCAAAATTTGATTAAATATAAAAAAAAACTTAGGCCTCTACATCTATATTAGATGATTTATACAGTGTCAGGAGGCAATCCATGCCTACACTTAACAGGACGCTGTAGTGCCTGGAACCTTGTTTGAGATGGAATAGGCTTGCCCAGCACCTAAGCCATCCTCTCAGCTTAATCAGCCGCCCACAGGAATGACGACGTCGATACGTGTGGAGCTGACTAAGCTGCGGGTTTCCTCACGATGTTTTCCTTCACCGTTGCGAGCTCGTGTTATAGCGCATATAAATTTTACGAAACGAAAAATCCATTGATGCACGGCCGGGATTCGAGCCCACGACCTTCGGATTAAAAGTCAAGGCACAACCCCATTCGACCAACACGGCTCTCACTGATTAAACATAGTTGAACAACAATATTTTTTTTATGATGGATATTTTTTTACCCAATGGAACCCTAGTCCAGTTGGAAAGTAATTCACACGAACCAATCGATAGCCGCATTTAAATTGTATTAAACGTATTATTTGCGAGTTATTTACGATTTTAAATAACATCTCAAAGTGTTAATTTGCAATAATTGCAATGCAGTAGCACACAAATCAGAATGGACTCACGAATGTAGAGATGACCACTGGAACTGCGGAACTAAGACATAGAACTTTTAACTATTTAAGCTCTGTAATAATTTTGTTCATTTTTTTTTGTTTTTCTACTTAGTTTTTACTTTATGCACCTACCTACTTGTTACTTGTCTTTGTTTTTGTGTCTGAGTTGAAATATTATATGTGTCAAATAAATCATTTATCTATTTGACGACCTCTGTAGCGCAGTGGGCGAAAGCCCGGCTGCGACGCAGAAGGTTGCGGGTTCAATCCCCGCCGCGGGACAAGTGTTTGTATGATCTACAAGTATTTGTCTCGGGTCTGGGTGTTTCTAAGTATAATATGTATGTATTTACGAACAAAAAGTATATAAGTAGTATATCAGTCATCTAGTACCCATAACACAAGTTCTGCTTACTTTGGGGCTAAATGATGCTGTGTGAAAAGTCCAGCATCATTATTATCATTATCATTATTATTATTATTATCTACCTAAACAGTAAGGTCGCAAGTATGCTCACAGCAAATAATGATAAGTTTATAGGATTTAAACGAGGAGTGAAACAAACCATTAAAAAAACGATGCAATTTTTGTCTCTTATTCTTTTGCTAAGCCATTTAGCGGAAGCAGACGATGACTATTTACTCGTTAAAATATGCGATTCTTCTGTGTAAATGCTCTTAAAAAATGCTGCTAAAGGTGACTGAGTTGTACACACTATTAAAGTTATATCGTTACATAACGCCGGTACAATAGATTTAAACGCGCGTCTACAGCTCTACTAAAATGTACGATGCAAACAGAAAAATAAGTCTTATTTTAGCGAATGCCTTCCGTACAGTCTTGATCCTATTTTATATAATGAATTTCAGCGTAAGAGCGTTTTCACATTATCCAATCTGATATCGGTATCGGACGCCGATACGATATCGGGGCAAGTAAACTATATGTACTAGATAGCTCCGATATCAGTCCGGACAATATGAAAGACAGGCACATTATTGATACATTTTACTTGATATCGTATCGGCGTCCGATACCGATATCGGATCGGATAATGTGATAACGGTCTAAGTCTACAGTTTCAGTGGTCACCCGTTCTCCTTATGGATAACTTTATCTTTTCTCGAGGGGTTTAAATGGTGTCCTGGCTTCGATTACTAGGAAACTGTTCACGGCATAACTTTATTTAAGACTCAACTTGAGATTTTGATCAATTATTTGAGTGTCCTATGATATTAAGTTAGCTTTCAGCGTACTTATTTATTTTTTACGCATTAATAGTTAAAAATTAATACTAATTAAATACAGGGTGTAAAAAGACGTCTACCGAAGCCGAAAGGGGTAGGTACAGCATCCCAACACACAACCAAATCCAAAAGGATTTTCCGAAAAAAACGTTATTATCGGAGAAAACCGACCTCGCACAGCTGGTCGAGCGTATGTAGGTACTGCGGGCGCGTTAGGCTAGGCGGCTAGGTATGGTATAAATTATGTTGTACTACTAGTGAATAACTAGAAAATAAAATAAAATGACGTAGCTAAGTCAAATTTTTTTGCGTTTTTTTCGCTAAATATGTTCAGAATCATGGTCTGATTAAAACCCCTCAGTTTTCGGTAGCAGTATTTTTACACCCTGTATACAGGGTGTAAAAAGACGTCTACCGAAGCCGAAAGGGGTAGGTACAGCATCCCAACACACAACTAAATCCAAAAGGATTTTCCGAAAAAATCATTATATCCGGAGAAAACAGCGTTTGAAGATTACTGTTTGCGTATGTACTGGGCGCGTTTTTATACGTAGATTGGTGGATATTGAGTTAATAGTTTTTTCTTTTAAAAATAAAATTATTAGGTAGGTATGGTCTTATTATGTTGTACTAGTAGTGAATAACTAGAAAATAAAATAAAATGACGTAGCTAAGTCACATTTTTTTTTGCGTTTTTTTTTTCGCTAAATATGTTCAGAATCATGGTCTGATTAAAACCCCTCAGTTTTCGGTAACAGTATTTTTACACCCTGTATATAATAGAACCTATGTAATAAAAAATAAAATTATACGTAAATCCCACTAATTTAATAAAGTTTGTAAGTTTGTTTAAATGATTGGATGTTTGTATGTTTGTGTTTCAATCACGCCTAAACCAGTGAACCGATTTGGATAGTGACCTGGAATAGCATATAGGCTATTCAAAATGTTGGTACCACGCGGGCGAAGCCGCGCGCAAGAGCTAGTACTTAATAATTGCGAGACTTAAAAAACTTCGATCTTAATTTTACTAAGCAGTAGGTAGGTCATAATTGAAATCGGTTTATAGTTTTTAAAACGTAATTTTAAAGGGTACGAGGTCTCGCTATCGCTTACGTTTAAATAAATCTTTAAAATTATAATTAAATATATCCATTGCTCCATTCTACGAAACTGAAGCAAATCGGCTACAAACTTTCAATAGCATTATAAGTGAGAGACATAATCTGCTGGCTATGGAGCAGTCCGTTCATACAAATAGCTATAAATCAATAATGCAAACAAAAAATAATAACACTGTAAAATGTTTAAACGTAGGGATCCAATTCAATTTTATTCATTAAAAATTTCACAATTGAGTCTGAAAGTTATACAAAATGAAATAAATAGTATACATATACATAATCTACATATATTATGTATATATATATCTTAATAATACATAATATTGATCGTGAGGAAACCAGTAAGTGTTCTTATAGGCGGCGATGGGCTTGCAACCTGTCACGTATGGAATACTAACTTCTGCAAGATGTGGGCATGTATCAAATATGTGTTTGGACATGCCTCTGACTACCCCCCTTAGACATCTTCAAAGGATCTGGAATAAGTAAGATTCGAGAGAATGTCTACCGCACCTTGGGGATACAGTCGTGAACCTGTTTACGTTTTACATAATCTTAATCTAGGAAACCTTTTTCAGTACTTAGCTTAAAATAGGTACATAATGTTGTTTTAAGTACGTTCGATGCACATTACATTTGAACAAATACCTACGTTAGTCCTTGGTGCTGTACCATTAAACAATATCCCAGTCACTACAGCGTCCATTGAGTGTATATATAGCCTAGAAATCATCTAAGTTGAAAAGACACGTGTCTTTACAACGAGTACGAACATTTGGGGGTAGGTGGTATTCCCCCAAGTTATAGCAAAGAGGGAGTACTCGCCTCGCTAAGGTTTGCCCAACTGGCACACTTACCTTAGGGCCTTTCGGCCGACAGTTATAGTCGGATAGTTTTATATAGGTTAAAGCGTCCAGTAAACTTCGTCAGCGCGATTTAGAATTTTCTATAGGTATAGATATAGCTATACTTTTTGCGTGTTCCTAGCGCCATCTAGTGGTACAGCTCCGAAGTACGTCGCTGTAATTGACATCTCTTGAAGTTCAGCTTCATAATCATAATCATAATCAAAATCATTTATTCATAATTCCAGGTACATACAAAAGATCTTAAATACATTTATTTTCCTAACCGGAACCTGCCCTTACCAGCGTATATATATAAGCTTATAGTTCAGCTTCTAGTTCAGGCGATGGTAGATAGAGGTCGCCACAAACACGTTCATGATCATACACACCAAACCAGCTTAGACCTTCTGATGTAGCTGTAAATCGTCTTGCATAGAGAGGTGTCTTTCATAATTTTAATAATTCATATTTCATACGTATGAGCACATGCTCATGATCACACATACCAGCATACACTTTTTGTTGTTGTAAATCATCTATTCTTCTTCTTATCGTGTCACCAGTTCTTTTAAACCAGTGTGGAAAAAGGATTATAAGTGCGCCTCAAAGAGGCTCCTTTCGTGCACTCGACACATGTTTTCGAACTTTGTTTTAGGTTCTACGACATGCCTTTCGAGTATGAACACTCGTGATCATACTTGATACTACCAAACCAGCTTGATAATCACAGCTCCACTGCAGATGAAGACACGGAAGCGCCTGCAGCCATTCTAGTGACCAGAACCATAAAAATTCTTCGTTAATAACACACTGTGGTGCATTAATCGTACTTACTCCATAAAAGGACAGCCACTGTGACCACTAATCACTGTGTAAACGGTAAAAATATCAGACTGTATGATGTTGACGTGAAAACGTTGAGCGAAAAGCTAAATGAGTATCTTTAACAAAATATTATTGCACAGCCATGTTGGTCGAATGGGGTTGTCTCGACTTTCAATCTGAAGGTCGTGGGTTCGAATCCCGGCGTACATCAATGAATTTTCGTTTCGTAAAATTTATATGCACTATAACGGTGAAGGTGAACATCGTGAGGAAACCCGCAGCTTAGTCAGCTCCACACGTATCGACGTTGTCTTTCCTGTGGGCCTGTGGAGAGGATGGTTTAGGTGCTGGGCAAGCCTATTCCATCTCAAAAAATATCCCAGGCATTACAGCGTCCCGTTAAGTGTAGGCATAGGTTGCCTCATGACGCTGTATAAATCATCTAATATAGATGTAAAGGCCTAAGTGTATTGCACATTACGTGGTTACTATTTTGTATTGACTCAGTTGAGAGAGCATCACGGAACGGTCAAGGTTGCCGGTTCAAGTCCCGCATGATGCTTGCATGAAGCATGGCTTCGCAACATGTGTGTGTTACAAAATTAACAATAAAAAAATTTTACTAACAGAATTTTCACAGCTGACAGACGCCGATCAACGCCTTTGACTATAACTAGTTAATGATTAAAGTTTAATAATTTATCATTGAATTTTTACTTTAATCGAGTCCATTATTTTATGGCAGGAAAACACTAGAATAACTAAGTTAAGAAAATGTAAATAATAATGTTATTTTCGTGATGTCCTGAATAAATAAAAAATCACGTCATGCTTTATGTGATGCAAGCCATTCCTACTAAGAGCAGTGCATGGCAGGAAATGCGTTCATTATTTTTGCAAGACATATTCACGTTAAAAAATTGAGGCAATAAAATTTGAAGCGAGTGATCTGGTTTAAACACTTCCCTGAAACGATCGCGGTGCATTAAGTGCAGTTAATATCGTGAATTACTTCCCATTCAATTCAATTTGGAACTGGTTGCTTTCTACAGATTTTAGAATTTTTGAACTGAAAAAAATGTATTTGATAATTACGTTTTTATACTAAAAAGAAAACCGACTTCAATGTTTGACTCGAAACGCGGTGTGACTCAGGGCGTCAAGCTGTCGATTCGATTTCTATTTGTGACATGGCTAGGAGGGAAGGTGTTTAGAGTTTTACGGGGAAACTATCAATCCCTCAGGAATAAAATTTATATGGGACCACCTCTGGAGTATACCCAATCGCGTAACAAGATACAAAAAAAACATACAGACGAATTGAAAACCTCCTCCTTTTTTGAAGTCGGTTGAAAACCATCGTGCATTTGATAACTTGTTGATAATGCTCCCATACTTGTAAGATAAAGATATTCTTCAATCAGCAATCATTCAATTGATGTACCTACATGTACACTAACAGCCAATTGATTTTGGCATCGTAAAATTAGCCGTTTTTATACAAATTTGCATCAAAAAGCATAGTACGAGTAATTCATAGTTTAATAATAATCCTTACTTAATATTATAAATGTGAAAGTAACTCTGTCTGTCTGTCTGTCTATCTGTCTGTCTGTCTGTTTGTTACGCTTTCACGCCCAAACCGCTGAACAGATAAAGCTGAAATTTGGCATAGTTAAAGGTTGTATCCCAGGGAAGGACATAGGCTACTTTTTATCCCGAAAAAAATAAAAAATCCCGAGGGACCGCGGGAGCGCAGCTAGTAATAATAATATGGACGCAAATTGTCTGAAATAAAGAATGAATGAATGAATGAAAAACTATCCCACAATCATTACACAACAACATAAGAATTAATATAACCTAATGAGATAATGTACAATGGGCGGTCTTATCGCTTAGAAACGATTTCTTCTAGACAACCTTTGGATGGAAAGAAAATAAAATATTGAAGGTATGGCTGTACAAATATTTATAAGAATAAAAAAAAATATTTGAAACATTTCCTGAGCATCAAACGAAACGATCTACTTCGTATTGAAACGGCTTACTTCACGAATGTCTAGTAGATTTTCTGTTCTTCAAGCTTGCATTAATTTTGAGGACTTGATACGTGAAAGCAGGTGTGATGCCCTCTTCTCAGAACTCAAATTGAATTTACGATCGAACCAAACTTGTAATTGGTTTTTCGGAAATCAGTTTCAAAATTACACCTCGCGTACAGTAATTTGACATTATCAGGACAGAAATAATTTTAAGTTTACGGTGCAAAAACTTAGGTTAATTATTAATTAATCATAACGATGCGTGGATCAAAGACCCCGAATATTTCAGGTCTTCTCGATGTTTAAACGATTATTTCAGCCATATTCCCGTTCTTATTTTTGTTCGTTTAATGAATATTCGGATGTTTCTTAATTTTTCTGTTTGGAATATTTGGTCCTAAGTTAGGACCGTGTTTTAAAATTGATCTTATCGAATGCAATGTAGATCGTAGTAAGAAGCATCCGAATATTCCTCAAACGAACGAAAAAACGAACGCGAATAACCCCAGGTCTTATTTAAATCTCGAAGCGACGCCTGATTCGAGAGCTGGTGGGAACAGCATTGCCATTCATCGTGGTAATACCGCCAGTGTTTGGAAGGCTAACGACTGGCTGTAACTGGAGTTACCTGGATCAGTCGAGCTATCTTTAGATCATTTTTTAAGTACGATCCTTATCTAAATAGATTTAAGTTTATGTGAAATGTATAGTTCCGACATTATTTGTCAGCCGAATCGGAGTAATGTCAGTGACTTCCAGCATCGAAAAAGAGACTTGTATCCAATATATCGTTTCGTGGACAAAAACTTTAAAGGCTATCTGATGCTTAATAGTGCCAGAGCCGCCATACTTTATGGCAATATGGAAAATTCACTTAATTAGTCATTTTAAGTGAATTTCGTGATGAGAAGATTGATGAATATTATTAATATATGGAAAATGGGCAGGTGATGAAGCTTTTGTTGCCAGCTGCTTATAAAAATAAATAAAATAAACATTACTCTTAAGTTTTTTTAATTTAAGGTTTTGAAGGTCCTTTGGAGGAGTGCAAGAAGGAATAGATAGATCAATATTTTTTTGTTTACCGTACCACCTTTTAATAAAAAAAATTAAAAAAAATCGTTCCTTATGAAAAGTCAACTTATTCTGCAATGTGTGACCACAAATAGAAATGGTTTGCTAATAAATGCCTGGCTATTCCCACAGGCGCGATCACAGATACACGGCCCATATCTCATCTGGACGAAGATAATAGACCGGAAACCACGTGGTCACAATACGGGGCTAAATTATTACGCGGCTCTTTCGGTCAAGATGAATCGTTTTATATTATTAGCGTAATATGCGCAAAGAGTAGGGGATACAGACGAACTTGAAAGAGAGCTAGACTTCTCTTTTTTGTAGCTAGTAGCAAACACCTATGTTTCCGCAGTAAAATTTTTCGTCTCGTAGTTTTCAGATGAGTAAAATATTTTACCATTTGATTTTCATGCAAAAATCACACAGAAAACACACTTTCAGTTTTTTCTAATTTTTCTCTTTCCGATCCGATATAAAATCATATATAAAAAAATTGGCACACCCCGAGAGTGCCGGCAGAAGTGAAAACTTGAACGAGGTTTCGGTTACGTTTCTAAACTTAAATACCTTGAACCAATGGAATGTTTTTTCCTCATCTCAAAACTGCTAACGCTAACGCGCCTAAAGAAGTTTTCACTCTAAAAACTCTATTATTAAAATTTTAACTTACTTATCTATGAACCACACCATAGCCAAACAAGTTTATCAATTCTCAAGATAGGCACAACTTGATCTAGTTTCTATTTATATATATATCGTACATATTATAATATAATATGTATGTAATGTGTAAGTATGTACAAATACTATTAATAATAATATGATTTAAAAAGATGTAGGTTTTTGTTTGTAGGAATTTATTGTAACACCACCTCCTCTCTCGTTCTCTTCTATCCAGTCCATACAAAGGTTGCCTGGAAGAAATCAGTCTGAGTGATAAGGCCGCCCATTGTGCCACCACAATTAGACTTAAGTTTCTTTTAGTTTTTAATATCTATCTATTTCCACATACTTATGTTTGTGTTTTGTGTCACAAATTTATGTTGAGGTTTATTTATGTAGGTATATGTATTTAATAGTATGTGTAAGTACTATATTCTTATTATTATATTTTACGTAACTTATTGTACACCGCCGTTTTTCTGTGTAACTTTTCCAGTCCATCCAAAGTTGTCTGGAAGAGATCGCTTTTAGCGATAAGGCCGCCCATTGTACCTACTTACTTGTTTTCGTGTATTTCCTGTAATGTGTTTTTGTGTACAATAAAGTGTTTTTCTATTCTATTCAATTCTATTCAAACTTAGTTTTTAGATAACAAATTAAAATGACTGTTCTATCATCTTATCTATGTCCACTTGGGAGTCCAGGACAATGCGACTCGTGAATCATCCACGGCGATTGCATCTCGTGGCTAATCCGTGATTAATGCACGGCTCCCGGTGTTGCTTATGGCTTTATTATGCCATGGCTAGAGCCACAGCTAATTGGGAGAGCTTAGTGGCTTTTGATTGATTTATTTTATTTAAAAATGTGAGATTGTAAAGCTAGGTTTATACTAGTTGGTACTTACAAAGATTGCGAATTCCAAACTTCATACAAGATTTTTTGTTTATGATTTTTAGGTCTTACTGTTTCGATAATGTCGTTTATTAATGGGGTAGTTTGGAATAAAAAGTCCCAACGACCCCACTGATCAGCTTTCGTTATTACAATGTAAGCAGAGGTAGGCGGTAGATACCTACATTATAACTCATTATTATGACATAATAAGACAATATGGTTTTGTGAAAGATGATTATGGATAGATTATTCTTCTTCTTCTTCTTGTCGTGTCACCAGTTCTTTCGAACCAGTGTGGTGAAAGGCACTTCTAGTGCTTCTAGTTCTTCAAAGTGCGCCTCTAAAAGGCACTTTTCGTCCACTTGACACATGTTTTCGTACTTTGTAGGTTCTACGACATGCCGGTTTCCTCACGATGTTTTCCTTCACCGTTTGAGAGTACTGGCATAGTGCGCATAAGTTTTTCGGTAGAAAAACTCATTGGTGCACGACCGGGAATGAACCCAAGACTTTACGATCGGAAGGCGTTGCCACTACCACTAGACCACCAATAGATGAGAGTTGAAGAAGAAAACTTAGTGTACCGACCCTACATAGATATACCTAAAGGCAGGAAAAGTAATAGAATAGAATAGAATAGAAAAACACTTTATTGTACACAAACACACATTACAGGAAGTAAGATGTTTTTTGTATGTTGTTGAAACGACAACATCGATAGGGTTTCGATATTTTTCTTTTTATAAATATAGGCTTATTTTAATCCCGAAAAGAGAAGGTATTAGCTATACAGGGTGTAAAAAGACGTCTACCGAAGCTGAAAGGGGTAGGTACAGCATCCCAACACACAGCCAAATCCAAAAGGATTTTCAAAACAGCGTTTGAAGATTACTATTTGCGTATGTACTGGGCGCGTTGTTTTACGTAAATTGCTGGATTTTGAGTTTTAACTGTTTTTTTCTTTTATAAATGAAATTATTAGGTAGGTATGGTCTTATTATGTTGTACTAGTAGTAAATAACCGGAAAAAATAAAAAATGACGTAACTAAGTTTTGCTAGATATGTTTAGAATCATGGTCTGATTGCAACCCCTCAGTTTTCGGTAGTAGTCTTTTTACACCCTGTTTATGGTCTGGGGTATTAGGTAACAAAAAAACACCTCGGAGCGGCTTTGGTCAAATAATTGAATAACATTGCATAGTGTACTTTGACGTCACATTCGACTTGACCAAGCATAAAACACACAAAAGCAATAGAAAGTGGTACAAATCTTTAGCTAAACATTCAAATCTATTATGAAACATTTAAACCCGTACAAGCCTACAATTAAATCCGATCTAATTAATAATCCAGACCTATGATTAAAATCAATACGAATGTTCTCACGTTAAATAGTTAATGTAATTAATCTATATTTTGACAGGTGAACTATCGGTTTGTGAACTATTTGATTGTAGATGATTGTACGATTAATAAAGGTGCAACGGAAATAAATATTCAAGTGTATCGATGTTTTATAATAGGCGGGTAGATGCACATGCACTGTGTTTCAGTGTGCGTAGGCTCGGAAACGCTCCATGAGCGAATGAGCGCTCAGTATCGCTTACGCACACAGAAACAAATCTACACACAATTAAACCAATAAAAAGGAGCTTTTAAGGTGCACTTAAGCTTTTTAATAAACAAGTGATATAAAAAGAAGAAGAAACAATCAGAGTAATCATATTACTTTATTTTCTTGGCTATGAACAAGTGAAAACAACCATTGATTTAATTTTCTAGCAAGATGTGCCTTAGAATTGCAGTCGTAATTTTGTTCACTTTCAAAAAGCCATCTGATTTTCTCGTTTCATAAAGATTCTTTAAAAATCTACTTCCCCGCACTAGAAACAAGCAAACAGGCAACAGGATCAGCCATGTACTCTACATTCGAGGGCGGAACAGACGATAAATCAACGCGTAGGTGGCCGCAACCCGCAATTACCAATTACCAACGCCCTAACTTGCTGGATTAAAGTCTGCGTCCACTAAGGCCAAACGGACTAACTGTACGGTATTGTATTGTACTTCACGGTATTGGTCGCGAAGGAACAGGAGTAGAATCACCTAGTTTTAAGACGTTTCAAAGTGATCCCAGCGGTCCTACTGAATAAATGCTTTTTGACTTTGACTTTTGTAAAGCCAATGCGCTGTATATTGATGCGATCTTCTTTTTTTTCTTGTCAAGTCACTAGTTATTTCGGACCAGTGTGGTGAAAGGATAATAAGTACCTACGCCTCAAATAATCGATGCCATGTAAAGCCAATCCGATGTACATAAATTGCATCACAGGCACTGAACGTGGTTTGTGCTTCGTTTTATGAAATGAGAGAGCACTTGGTGGCAAGATTTAATCTGGTTAGCAGCAATAAGTTTTACCATCCATTAACGTACCACTTCTCCCAAACAGTGAAGCCGTGTTGGTCGAATGGGGTTGTGGATTCGAACTTTCAATCCGAAGGTCGTGGATTCGAATCCCGGCCGTGCATCAATGGATTTTTCGTTTCGAAAAATGTATATGCGCTATAACACGAGCTCATAACGGTGAAGGAAAATATCGTGAGGAAACCCGCAGCTTAGTCAGCTCCACATGTATTGACGTCGTCTTTCCTGTGGGCCAGGCTGATTAAGCTGAGAGGATGGTTTAGGTGTTTTTTTTTTTTTTAGGTGGTTATTCCATCTCAAACAATGTCCCAGGCACTACAGCGTCCCGTTAAATGTAGGCATAGGTTGCCTCCTGACGCTGTATAAATCATCTAATATAGATGTAAAGGCCTAAGTCTCTCAAACAATGAAGGAAAACATTGTAAGTGAAACTGGTCTACGACACATCAAAAAGACGAAAAAAATGGCAGGCACGTAAGTAATTGGGTACGTAACCCTGAAATTATTATCCCTTAGCTTAGCTCCTTCATCTTTAGTGGACTCTTGTCTTAATTCTTGTACCTATCTTGCTTAAACTTTGTCCTTACTTCGTAGCCTCGTGTGGCTTCAAGTTTGAGTGGGCGCGCCGTGAAATTGATTATATTTTTTGTTTTTGGCACATGAAAAATCTACATTTCATTTTATGATACCTAGATATTTGTACGATCGTTAATCTTCCTACACTGTGATCGCAAAACTACCAGGTAAAAAAATTAGGCAAATTAGAGTTGTATCACAAATTTTACGTAAGCATACTAATTTATTTTGGCTTGTAATTTTTGTTTTTTGTTTAATATAGTTTATTTCCAAAAAATAGACAAGTGTACAGATAACTAAAGAATGGAATCACTCAAGCGGTCGCGGTCACCCCTCCACTATTATTAATTATTATTTTGGCTTTTTGGGAAAGATATGAAAATAAAACAAAGCTTTGGCCTTTCAAATATCTTTTATATTATGTCTGTTAAATAAACTACGGGTTCACAACAAAAAATCTTAGGTTTTTGATCTTTTCTACTTTAATTTATGTATATTTAATACTTATTTCAGATAAAAATATAATTTATTAAAATATGATAAGCCATTAAGAAATCTGAAAAAGGTTTGAGCTAATCTTTAAATTATTAAGATACTAGGTATTACATAAAATATTATTTCTATAGGTACATTTATTTGTCAAAATATTTTTACCTCAAGAAATACCTACTCATAAACTTTTATCAGTAGAAGTTGCATAATAATACCTCTACTAATTTAATTGTTTTAGAAAATTCTCAAATCTATTCATACTTCTAATTAATTTAATGTATTACCAAAATACACATTTTTATTATATTTTCAATAGTTTTTGGTGGGATATTTCAAAACCAGCTAAAACTAATATACATCAGCACCATAAAATAAGGAGTATTTTACAAAAACAATATGAAAAAATTACATTAAATGCAACTTATCATTAAAACTAAGCTACTTTTAGTCATGTCAAAAAATAAAGTTATAATAATCTCTAAAATATCACACATTTTAAAATACCTAGTATTTACAAAATTACTTTTTAAAGTAGTTAAGCTAAGAGCCGATTATTTAATCGGCAAACATATTATTATTTAGATTAAAATATTTATTTAACTGTTTGAAATGTTTTAAAGATTTTAATATACGTAAGTTAGGTACTTATAAATTTGTTGAACAATCGGTTATTCGTTATTATTATTATTATATCAGCCCTCAATGTCCCACTGCTGGGCAAAGGCCTCCCCCCACTCCCTCCATTCATCCCTCTCCTGTGCTAATAAGGTCCAGTCGGCACGGAATTTGGCGTTATTATTATTTCATTTAATTCCAAACTATTTGTTGATCTATAATAACCCAAGTAAACTTATTTATCTATATGACATGCCGTTCATTTTTTGTTTCTTAAAAAACTATCTACCGACATCATCATTACCAAAGTGCTCATAAAATATAAAATATGGTCAAAAAGGTCCTAATTATCTAAATAGTGTCACATTTTTCACAAAAAAAAACATTGGCATCCCACTTCATCGTACACATGAACATTACAGAAAATAAAACATTGTACAATAGGCGACAATATCGCTACGAGCGATCACTTCTTAGCAACCATTTGAATAAATAATTTAGTTTTATATCCCACTAGTAGAACTAGGAGATTTAACAAAATAAGTGACAAGTGTACCCTTGCCTTTGACATAAGTTGGGCCTCGACACTCGCAAGTGTAGCCAGCTCTCATCAGAACTCTGGAAGAAAAAACACCTGTCAGTTTTATAATAGCAAGCTCGGATGTAACAATTAAATTTGATGTAGGAGCAAAATAAAAAAAATCTATGTAGAGTCAAAACTATTAGGTTTAACTGTATTTTAAAACTTGTATTATACCAGTTACCAGTTGAAAGAAAACATCGCGAGGAAACCCGCAGCTTAGTCAGCTCCACACGTATTGACGTCGTCTTTCCTGTGGGCGGCTGATTAAGCTGAGAGGATGGTTTATGTGCTGGGCAAGCCTATTCCATCTCAAACAATGTCCCAAGCACTACAGCGTCCCGTTAAGTGTAGGCATGGATTGCCTCCTGACGCTGTATAAATCATCTAATATAGATGTAAAGGCCTAAGTTTATTATACCAGTACCTACAAAACGCGTTAAAAATCCTGCCTAAATTCGATAGGTCTCAAAGAGCGATCTTACAAGATGACTGTGAAGTAGAAGTGAAAGTCGGGACCGAAAATTTTTGCGCTCCCTCACACCGCTCTGTCACACTTGCGTAGCCACTATAAGATAATAGTTAAGATAAGATAATAGTTTATTTTAAAAAAATAGACAAGTGTACAGATAACTAAAGAATGGAATCACTCAAGCGGTCACGGTCACCCTTCCACTTTGTGACGGTGAAAAGCGTCGCTTAAGTTAGCCAATCTAGTAATGACGACTAAGCAATCTACACCACGAATTTCACAAGCGCTCGTGGTCGTGCTTGCTTAGTCGTTCTTGATAGATCGTCGAAGTTAAGCAACGTTCGAAACGGTCTGTAAGTGGATGGGTGACCGCCAGTGGCATTTTCATCTGAGCGCTTCCGTGCATCGGAGGACACGTTAAATTGTCGGTCCCGGCTATTTAAGTCGTTAAGCCATGACGGAGGCCTAAAAACTCCGTCACCAGAGTTGGCCACTGACTCATACGAACTTACTTTTTTACAAGATTCCTAAGAATTCGATTCATATCGGGAAAATCTTCATTTTCAATCGGAAAGAGTAGAGTAAATAGGTATGGTCAATTTTTTATGTCAGTAAAAAGTTTTTATTGACATAAAAAATCGTTGATTTAGAGTGCCCTATTCACTATTTATGTCAGTGTTTTTTTATGTCAGTAAAAACATTTTACTTACTCTTTGAACTTACCTGTAAGTACCTAAGTTCTATTAGTAAGTGGACTTTAAAATTACGTACTTAGCAGTATCCTCCGTGACCTGTATCTTGCCCATGACCCCTGTAGAGTCCATTCTAGAGGCCACATTGACCGTGTTTCCCCAAATATCGTATTGAGGCTTCTGTGCACCTACTACACCTGCTATCACTGGCCCATGGCTAAGACCTGGAAAAATTATTCATTATTGATCTTTGTGTCTTGTCACTAGTTCCTTCGAACCAGTGTGGTGAAAGGATTTAAAATGCAACTCAAATATCATATAGTACTGCTAGCCACGCCCCTAGCAGAGCTCCAGTTTGTGTCCCGTTATCAGAGCTTATTTTAGTTATTTTTTATTTTTAATATACAGGTGGATTTTTGTGATGGGCTACGGAGGGCAGGTACCTACCATTGTAGCCACAGAAAAACGCTCTTAGGAGACTTTCCCTAACTTTTTAAGACATTTTGATTTTGAAAAGCAGTCAGCGACAAAAATGCCAAAAGTCAAAAATAATTTTTTTGATGCCAATCGATTCAGTTTCATGTATCAAAAGACTCTATGGGCCATTTGAGGTTTGAGTACTAGAAAAGTCAGAAGGCACTACTGCGTCCTGTTACGTGTAAGCATAGGTTGCCTCTTGACGCTGTATAAATCATCTAATATCCTTCCTTATAAGGATATAAAAAAGGCCTAAGTTTAGGTAAAGGCCTAAGTTTTTTTGTCCGCAAAACACACTCACCTATCCTTAGCTTGAACCTTTGGAAGGACTCCCGGTTGATCTGGTCTAAGATCGACATGAGAGCCATCGCAAACTCCACTAGAATGGCAACTGTGTGCTCTTCTTTGCTTTTCGCGTCCTAAAAATGCGCAAAAACAAATACATTTAATAATAGGACATCTTGATAAACATTAGGAATAAAATTGATAATGTTATGTGTGAGAATCGCAAATAGAAAATAACTATTTGCCTACCTTAACGGGGGGAAGGCATAATTCGGTACCTATCTATCTGCTAATAATTGCATTGATAAATCTTTAATTTTAAGAGCACTGGTGGTCTAGTGGTATTGGCCCCGCCTTTCGATCGTAAGATCGTGGGTTCAATCCCGGTCGTGCACCAATGAGTTTTTCTGCCGAAAAACTTGCCAGTACTCTCAAACGGTGAAGGAAAACATCGTGAGGAAACCGGCATGTCTTAGAACCTAATAAGTTCGAAAACATGACGTGTCAAGTACATGAAAGGAGAGGCTCCTTTCACCACACTGTTTCAAAAGTACTAGTGACACGTTAGGAAGAAGAAAATTAATTTTCAAAATAAACAAGAACCAAGTTGATCTTTAAATTGCTGAACTAATCTAGAAACAAAAATTGACATATTAATTTTTTAGGGTTCCGTACCCAAAGAGTAAAACGGGACCCTATTACTAAGACTTCGCTGTCCGTCCGTCTGTCTGTCACCAGGCTGTATCTCATGAACCGTGATAGTTAGACAGTTTAAATTTAAGGGGGCTCCCATACAACAAACATGTTTTTTTTGCCGTTTTTATACTTAGATAATGGTACGGAACCCTACGTGCGCGAGTTCGACTCGCACTTGGCTGGTTTTTTGCCTTCACCATCATATTTGTAGTGTTTTATAAACCCCTCGCGTGTCGTCAAATGAGATTGACACGCGCCAGTGCTAATTACCGCAAATTACCGTGCGCACGCGTCTATCCTTCGTTCCCGGAAGGAAACCCAAAAACTGTGAAGGCTTCCCAAAGCTGTCTCGAAAGGTTCCTAATAACCTCGCGAGTGTTGTGAGTGCCTTCAGTTATAATATTCGAAGGATTACCTACTTAACTGGAACTTTATTACAACCAGGTGAGTCCTTTCTTTCCTATCCTGTTCCTGTGTCACTGTGTCTATATTTTGGGGAAATTAGGTTTATTTCTAGTCACGAAGATATAATTGAACCCTGCGCTAAATCATTTTGGTCCTTCGAGCCGGATCTTCGTGGATTAGTTCAGATTTATTTTCTTTCTAATAGCACAGGTAGCCATTTTGAAACATGTCGAAAAGATCTGAGCGTGAGATGGAAAAACTGCAAAATAAATTGGCAGCATTATTTGAGCGGATACAAATTATTTACGACTCAATTTCCAAAATAGGCGATGATCCAGTAAAAATTGACGATTTCCTAGGAAACAGTTTCACTATAGACACGCTGAGAACGGATTTCATATCCACAATGGAGGAAAGAAATACTCTTCAATCGAGCATAACTGAAAGCCCAGTACCCACTTATAATACACTTATTTCATTCGAGCAGCTTTATACCAAAATAAAGTATAAGTCACATCAATTAACGTCGCAAATGGCTAAAAATACTAGTCGCGACGGAACTCAAATCAAATGCGAAACGCCTTCACCAATAAAGCTACCGCGATTAGAGTTATGTTCATTTGATGGTGACAATGAGTCTTGGCCCATTTTTTACGAGACTTTCAAGTCAGCTGTTCATAATCATCCCAGCCTTACCGACGGCGAAAAAGTTCAATACTTAGTTGGTAGGTTAAAAGGTAAAGCCTTAAACATTTGCAAAGGTATTTTACCTACGGCCGCAAATTACCCGGTCATATGGGACGCTTTAGTGAATAAATATAACGATAAACGAGTACTGGCCGCTACGTATTTGGAGAAAATAATGAACTTGCCTACTGTTAATGAGGAAATACCTACTCAATTGGAAGATTTTGTCGATAAATTCTCATCGCTGCATTCCGCATTAAAACAGTTAGAATTAGATAGTTTAGAAGATTTTGTGTTTGTGCATATTGCGTGCAAAAAGGTCGGACTTGACACAGTAAAATCATATGAACGTAAAATAAGTGAAACGAGTGATAATAAAACGAGTTGTTCCGAGTTCATTAATTTTGTGCGAAGTCAATCACACATTTTGCAACGCGCACACAATAATGCATCTTCCAATACGAAAGCGGGCAGTATTCAGACGCGTAAAAATAATAATACGTCGTCGTCGGTGGGACGAGGAGCGCGTGCGACCAATAACAATGTCAAAACCTTTGTAAGTGTGCAGGAAAATACATGTTTGTGTTGTGGGAAGAGTGGTCATTCTCAATTGCCCCAGTGCACAAAGTTCCTGTCAATGACCCCGAATAATCGATTTAAATTCGTTAAATTAAATAAATTGTGCGTTAATTGCCTAAATAACACACACGCGGTTGCGGATTGTACAGATTCAAAACGTTGTAGCGAATGTAAACGCAGTCACCACAGTATGCTGCATTTTCCTAGTAGTGAGAAAAATGCCTCCGCCTCGATTTCAGCCGCAGTAACGGAGACCGTGCCCCGCGCGCCTGAATCCGTCCCTGCCACGATTGCGTCGGCCAGCGCGGTATCGCTGTGCGCTGTTGGCGAGTGTGCCGCGAGCGAGATAGGTGCGGGTTCGATTCCCGAGTTTTCCGTCCTGCTCGGCACAGCTCAATGTAATGCGATAGATGCCGACGGAAATGTAGTCGTGCTACGAGCGCTGGTAGATAGTGCGTCTCAAAAGGATTTAATTACAACGAAATGCTGTAAACGTTTAAAATTAAAATTGTATGAACCGCAAAGTAAATTCGTGTCAGGTGTAGGTGACGTCACAAATCCTATTGAAGGGGTTACATGCTTAAACATACGGTCTCGCTTCGATGAATCGGTGAGGTTCAATATTCAACCGTTGGTCGTGAATCGTATCACGAGTGAATTACCTACCGCGAAGATAGATACCTCTCGCTTGGACTATTTAAATAATATTCCTTTGGCGGACAGTAATTATTATTCTCCTGCCGATATTGACCTCATACTGGGGACGGACATGTTCGCGAGAATTCTACGTCCGAATTCAATATCTCGCTCTGCCGGTGAACCCGTCGCGATTGAAACCTTATTAGGTTACATAATAATCGGTAAGGCCCCGGTCATTAACCCCACTTGCAATATAGTTCGTTCGTATTGCAGTATTGTGGATGAATCTCTCGAAAATTGCATGAATCGGTTTTTCGAGTTGGAAGAGGTACCCAATGTACCCGATTGCCAAACTAAAGACGAACAAGCTTGCGAAAAATATTACCGCGATACCACTCGTCGAGAATCGAACGGGCGGTATGTCGTGTCGCTCCCGTTTCAACACGATCCCTCCGAGTTGGGTGACTCCATGCGTACGGCCGAGCGTAGGTATTTATCGTCGGAGCGCAGATTGTTATCTAATCCCGCTATTAAAGAGGAGTATGACAGCGTTTTCAAAGATTACCTACAGCGAAATTACATGCATTCGGTAGGTACGGTGGAGGAGGTAGGTACGACTAATGAGCAGTACGTGATACCACACCACGCGGTGGTTCGTCAAGACAAAAGTACGACAAAATTTCGCGTAGTATTAAATGCGAGTAGTAAAACTTCTTCCGGTAAATCCCTAAATGATTTATTGCATACCGGACCGAATCTACAAAATGATTTGTTTCAAATAATATTGAAGTTTCGATTGTTGCCTATAGCTATAAGTGCAGATATTCGACACATGTACTTGAGAGTACTCATGGACGATAAAAGTACAAAGTACCTACGACTGTTGTATAGGTTCGATATTAATGACCCGATCACGGTTTTTGAAATGTCCCGAGTCGCCTTCGGTTTGTGTTGCAGTACCTACTTAGCTATACGTACTGTTCGTCAACTTGCTTCAGATGAGCGTGACCGCTTTCCGAGTGCAGCTTCCGTAGCTGAGAAGGATCTTTTCATGGATGATTTAGCTACTAGCTGTTTGTCCGTACCTGAAGGTATCAACCTTTCGAATCAGCTGATCGAGCTTTTCGCGGCTGGAGGGTTCGACTTAGTGAAGTTTTCGAGTAATGTACCCGAGGTTATGGCAGGCATTCCAGCGTCGCATCGTGTGACTGAGGCGGTCGAGTTCAGTCCGGACAGCTACCTAAAAATACTTGGTCTGTTTTGGATACCAGCTGAAGACATCTTTACGTTCAGCGTAAATATCGAGACTCGCGATTGTACGAAACGTAATATACTTTCAACCATTGCCCGATTGTGGGATTTAATGGGATTCGTTGCGCCCGTCACTCTTTTGTCGAAATTGATAATTAAAAGTTTGTGGGAAAATAACGTAGGTTGGGATGACATTCCCCCTCCTAATATTGTGTCTTTGTGGCAAACGATTGAATCAGAACTGCCTCTGTTTCAAAATATCAAGTTGCCCCGTCACGTGGGTGTGAATGAGGATTGCATTGTTTCAGTGTTAGGTTTTGCCGACGCTTCCGAACGCGCCTATGGAGGCGTAGTGTACTTGCACGTTCAATATCCGAACGAAAATCGTTTTGTGGTGAATTTGGTTTGTGCTAAGTCCCGAGTAGCTCCTTCTAAGACCGTTGTTACTCTCGCGCGTATGGAATTATGCGCGAATGTAATACTCGCGCGATTGATGCGTCTGGTGGTTGACACCTATTCCGATCGTTGCAAAATATCCAATATTTATGCTTTCACTGACAGTACAGTAGCGCTGGCGTGGATTCATTCCTGTCCCACTCGATGGCAGACTTTCGTCGCGAATAGGGTAGCTAAAATTCATAATGAATTAGATCCTCGACACTTCCATCATATTAGTGGAAAAGATAATCCCGCTGATTGCCTCTCCAGAGGACTCACGCCCTCTCAGTTGATCGAGCATCCTCTGTGGTTTAGTGGACCGTCGTTCGTCAACTTGCCTGTCCATGAATGGCCAGTGCGTCGATTTGATCCCGCAGTTGTGTTAGACGAAATACCGGAAGTAAAGGTCAACGTTCTAGCGACTGTAGCTGCTGCTCCTCCGTCTCTGGTGCTCTATGACTTGGCTACTAGAGTGTCTTCTTGGTCTAGGTTGCTCCGAATAGTAATCTATGTTCTTCGGTTCGTCAAGAAATTACCGCGAAAGTTCGAAGTGTCTCATCTAGATGTAGCGGAAGAGTACGTAGTGAGAGATTTGCAGAGAATGCACTTTGCAAACCAAATAAATAATGCTGAATCGGGTAATAAATTACCTCCCGCATTCATTAAGCTCAATGCCTTTGTAAAAGACGGTTTGTTTAGAGTAGGTGGTCGATTGGTTCACTCTGACTTGGATTACGATAGTTGTCATCCATTACTACTACCTCGTAAAGATCACATTGTCGACTTAATAATTGATCATTACCACCAGAAATACTTACATACCGGTCCTCAATTATTAATGTCTTTGCTGAGACAACGGTTTTGGATATTATCCGCGCGGAACATAGTACGAAAACGCGTTCAGCTATGCAACATATGTTTCAAGGTCAATCCGCGAAACACGGCTCCGTTCATGGGCGACCTGCCTGCTTGTAGGGTTCAAGAAGCCAAAGCGTTTTGTCATACTGGCATGGATTACGCTGGACCTTTACAGATAGTGCCTTATCGTCGCCGTGGAGTGCGAAGTATAAAAGCGTACCTATGTTTGTTCGTGTGTCTCGTTACTAAGGCCGTTCATCTCGAATTAGCAACAGATTTAAGTACCGATGCGTTTGTTAATGCGCTGAAAAGGTTTCTATCGCGACGTGGTCCCGTAGCGGTTCTTTATTCGGACAACGGTACTAATTTTGTCGGAGCGAAATCGTATCTCGATGAAGTATATAGCCTAATCGAATCCGAGGAATATAAAGATAAATTCGCAAACGTAACGCGTGATAATCGAATTAAAATGAAATTTTACCCGCCTTTGAGTCCACATTTCAACGGTGTGTCGGAAAGCAATGTCAAGAGTGTCAAAAATCATCTTAAAAGGATTGTAGGAAACTATCTATTAACCTTCGAAGAGATGACGACGGTTCTAACTCAAATTGAGGCTATATTAAATTCGCGTCCGCTCTCAGTTTTGAGCAGTGATCCTGCCGAACCCCTTGCATTGACTCCCGCGCATTTTTTAGTGATGACGCCTTTAAAATCTCTTCCCTCAGAAGATTTGACTAATGTCAGTGGCACTCTTCTCCAACGCAAACGTGTAATTGATCACTTAGTGCAATCATTTTGGAAAAGGTGGAAGGTAGAATACCTAAATACATTGCAAGTCCGTAGTAAATGGCTGACTCAAACGGAACCCATTCTGGAAGGGACTGTTGTCTTGTTAAAATCCGACAACAGCGCTTGTCTAGACTGGCCTTTAGGAGTCGTAGTACGTACCTATCCCGGAAAGGATAACATTGTTCGTACGGTAGACGTTCGCACTAAGTCTGGTGTATACAAGCGTCCGTTGGTGAAGGTGTTTCCATTGCCTAGCCAATAAATCTAATTAATTACTTAACTTTAATAAATAAACATACAGTCCACAATAATTTCGAATGTTTAGATTATAGATTAGGTAGGTATATGTAGGTAAATTAAAATCCGTTAATGACCTTTCCAAATAAAATTCTGTAACTAACTACATACTTGATTTAGCTAACTAATTAGTTGAATTATAGGTAATTATTAATTAATTGCACTTAGATTATTTCTATAGTGTTTTGAAGGATTTCATCCTGTCAAACCCGGGGGGATGTTTAGGCTAAATAGGTAGAATAGCGCAGTGACACATATACCCATCCTTTGCGTTCTAATACGCTCCCTAAATATACCTGTCTCTGTCCTACCTTGCTTTTTCTCACCTTTGTATGGACTAGGGTGATGGCCACCCCCGCCACCCCTCGCGTGTCGTCAAATGAGATTGACACGCGCCAGTGCTAATTACCGCAAATTACCGTGCGCACGCGTCTATCCTTCGTTCCCGGAAGGAAACCCAAAAACTGTGAAGGCTTCCCAAAGCTGTCTCGAAAGGTTCCTAATAACCTCGCGAGTGTTGTGAGTGCCTTCAGTTATAATATTCGAAGGATTACCTACTTAACTGGAACTTTATTACAACCAGGTGAGTCCTTTCTTTCCTATCCTGTTCCTGTGTCACTGTGTCTATATTTTGGGGAAATTAGGTTTATTTCTAGTCACGAAGATATAATTGAACCCTGCGCTAAATCAGACATATTAATATTTCTTACACATATTTAAACGATAAAGGCGTTTTGTTTGTATGTTTCTATCTATTTTTAATAAATCATTTCATTTCATTTCAATCCATTTCATTTTTTACTTACAATTTTCTTCCCTTCTTCTTTCCCCGGACACAATCCTGATGCGATCATGTAAGTACTTCCTATAGTCTTGATCTTCTCTATACAACTGAACTTCGGCTTCAGGAGTAACTGAAAACATACAGAAACACTTTTACCTGTAATGTGCAAATTAATAAACATTTATTTTTTTAAATAAGCTTTAACAGACCACATCATCATCATCATCCTACCCTTTTCCCACATTATGTGGGGTCGGCACAACATGTGTTCTTCTTCCATTCTCCTCTATCAGCCGTCATCTCAACACTCACTCCTTTCTTACTCATGTCATCCTTCACACAATCCATCCATCTTTTCTTTGGCCTACCTCTACTCGTAAATCCATCCACATTCATAACAGACCAAATGTGAAAATTAATACTCGTAAAACATCCTTTTTAGAAATTTTCCTCAATTTATTAAGACGAACAGATTCTCATTCTTTTTGTAATTGAAATGTGACATGATCGAGTTTCCGTGGTTTTGGTTATGATTCATTTAATTGGTGCGTAGTTGAAGTACCTATTATTGTTAATAATACTCTTTTTTTTTTAATTTTCGTGATAGAATCACGGTTTTGGAAAGAAATTCCTTTTCGGACGGTATCGGATAGGGGCTAGACGAAAAAAAGCGTTCTATTTTTACGTCACGACAAATGTCAAATCGTTGTTCGATAATTGTTATTCTATAATCGTTGTTCTATAACAAAGTCCCAAGTGAATTGCAAAACTTATCAATCACTAAATTTAAAAATACAATTAAACGTCATCTCTGCAAAAAAGCCTACTATAAAATATCAGATTATTTGGATGACAAAAAAGCTTGGGACTGAATATGCTCCAACTCGTTTTAACATAATTAAGATAAAAATGTATTAAAATTATAAACAAATTGAAAAGTGACGATTCTAAACAATCCAAAGTGATTTCAATGAATAAACTAATTTTGAGTTTGAGTTTGAGTTTGTTAGTACGGAAGAGCGTTTCTAGGATACCTAATTGACAGTTAATTTATTATATTAAGTTGAAATTCCCAGTATAGAAAAGTACTTTGCTTCGTTCCAACCGAGTGTTTCACGACACTCATGTATTTTTTTTTATATACCTTATCAAAGTCACAGATGATTTCATTGAGAAGTCTCAGACACTCGAGTCCTTGCTTATTGACGTCGGTTTCATCATAGAACTCCTTGTAGTTGGGGATCGAAGCGAACATCACGGCTATGCTCGAATACCTCTCATGGTATAAATCTTCCTGAAAATTTAGGAAAATTATATAAAAACTAGCTGACCCGCGCGACTTCGTCTGCGCATTATTCGGTCCAGCCGTTCACGCGTGATGGTGTGACCAAGGGATATAGGGATTAATTTTTTCCGCGCAATTTTTTTTTTTTCTGTCATAAGAACCTTCTCCTGACAATAAAAAACACAACAAAAAAATTTGTGAAATCGGTTCAGCCGTTCACGCGTGATGTCGTGACCAAGGGATATAGGGATTCATTTTTATATATAGAGATTGTTATTTGCAATGCTCTTGATAAAAGGACGAATCATCATTCTTAAAATTTATATGCGCTTTAACACGTGCTCTAAACGGTGAAGGAAAACATCGTGAGGAAACTAGTTAGTGCTCTTATAAGCGGCGATGGGCTTGCAACCTGACACGGATACTAACAAGGATACTAACTTCTGCAAGATGTGGGCATGTATCAAATATGTGTTTGGACATGCCTCTGAATACCCCCCTCAGACATCTTCAAAGGATCTGGAATAAGTAACATAAAAAGATCTGAGAGAATGTCTACCGCACCTTGGGGATACAGTCGTGAACCTGTTTACGTTTTTTTTATTATTCTTCCATGACAGGAGGTCCACTTAGTGCACGAAAGGAGCCTCTTTGAGGCGCACTTAACATCCTTTCACCACACTGGTTCGAAAGAACTGGTGACACGATAAGAAGAAGATGGTAAGCAGCAAGATTGAAATTCTAATTTCATTTACAAAAAAAAATATTACAAAATTGATATCATTTAAGTACCTCTGATGCAACAGACGTCAGAAAATGCTCTGCGACGTGAGCTGGTAAGATGTTTTCTAATAAAATCTGAAATTAAAAAAAGGTATTCAATACATAATAGAAAGTTTTATTACCTAAATAAAAGCTTCGTGTTTAATTTATATTCAATTATGGTACAAAAATATTTGCTCAAGTTTCAGGTCAAGTCTCATCCAGGGATGAAACAGTCGACTACGTTTGTATGGAGAAAGAGCTGGGTATCTGTTCCTCTTAATATTTGTACCTTATTTATTCCTCTCATAGTTTCCACCTCCTCCTGTTCAAATTTGAGTTTATCCTTCCATAAGAAATCAGTACGAGACGTAAACTCTATCTGTCTGTCCAAGATATGTAGTAACGCGGCTAGGAACACTAGAATTAGCCCTGCTTTTGCTGCGTATGGAATTGTTGTGATCCTGAAATAAAACGCTTGAAGATTAAAAACCGTTTGGACTTGAGGGAGACCTTTGCCCAGCAGTGGGACAGGTTGAATAAAAGATAAACAAGATTCAAAAAGGTGATCGTGTGTAAGTTCGTGATAGTTTGTAGTGATATGGGTATGATGTATTTGTAGAAAGATAGAAAGTACCTACTGAAATAGGTAGAAAGATAGATGGAAAATACTCACTGTTCCTCAACCCCCGTGTTCTCATACAAGTTGAAGATATCAGAAGACGCAAACATGGAGATATGTATGACAAGAGTGAGGCACATCACAAGGAACTTCAGCACGAAGCCCACGCGAAGGAACACTGATATAGAGGCTAGCGTGATCACTGTGCTGTAGATATACGTCTGGAAAAGAAAGGATTTTAAAATTAATCTGACTGTTTCTTAAAGAGATACATACATACAGTAGATAATCATTTGATTAAAGTACAAAATACACAGACCAAAGATGAGTTTCTATCGAATCTAACTTTATTATTACAAACATCCATACATCCATACTTTAATCCGCACAATTATAAGGATGTAATACTAACCGGAGCTGAGTCCACTTCATTGTACGTATTCAAAGAATATCCAAGCAGTTCAGTATCATTCCTATCCAATAGCATTTCAGTTAGATTTTGTGAACTTGATGCATTTGTTCGATATGCAGGGTATTCTTCTATGACGTACGGTTGTAACTGTAAGAAATAAATCAATCATAACAATTATAATTACTAAAATAAATCATTATAATTACTACTTGAGTAGACACCCATTGCGCTTTCACATCTACCGGGGACATCCGTTAGGCCTGGCGCGGCGGCAGATTCTGTGGATCTCAAAAGGCGCAAATATATAAATCTTGATAGGGTTTATATATTTGAACCATTTACCATACTAAAAGTAAAAGTAACTCTGTCTGTCTGTCTGTCTGTCTGTTTGTTACGCTTTCACGCCCAAACCGCTGAACAGATTAAGCTGAAATTTGGCATAGTTAAAGGTTGTATCCCAGGGAAGGACATAGGCTACTTTTTATCCCGAAAAAAATAAAAAAATCCCGAGGGATCGCGGGTCACACCGCGGGAGCACGGATTTTATATATTTGAGACCAACCCCACGGACCTAGCCGTGGGGTTCTGGAGCCCTTCGGGTTTTCTAAATTCTTTCAGGGCGTCTGGTCGAAGCGACGCGTTATCCGAGAGCTGGCATATTTTTGGCTCAAAAGATCAGCATTGCCATCCAGCGTGGTAATGCCGCCAGTGTTTTGGGCACGCTTCCGACTGACAGTGACCTGGATCAGTTGAGCTATCTATAAATCGTTTCTAAAGATCCTTAGATAGCTTGACTAATCCTGTTGTGTTTGATAAATATATGTAAATATGTAGTAGCTTAGTTTTTTTTTTTAGTTTCTGTAAATTGGCAGGGGGGTTAAAAACTCTCTTTGACATAACTCCATGAAACATAGGTACTACGAGTAGTAGTTCCTTACCAAATTGATGACTGCGCAGGCGCATATTAGAAGAACGGACACCAGAAACATCGTCAGTCTTATGAAGCGATTGTCAGCAACCACCTGGAATTAGGCAAAAAGAACAGACAAAATAAGAATATAATGTTATCCTCGGTAATAACAAGGTCACGACTATTTCCTCGAAGCGCGGTAGATATTCTCTTAGATGTCTTACATATTCAAAATCCTTTGAAGATGTCTGTTAATCTAGCCAGAAGCATTTTCAAATACATTATTTGATGCCCACATTTTGAAGAAGATCACACACACTTACACCACCAGCACCACATTTTTGGAATTTTAGATGCATAGGAAAAAATAGGAAAGAAAGCATTAACCTGATCGCACATTGACGACCTCTGTGGCGCAGTGAGCTAAGGCCCGCCTGCGACGCAAAAGGTTGCGGGTTCGATCCCCGCCGCGGGACAAATGTTTGTATGACCTACAGATATTTGTCTCGGGTCTGGGTGTTTCTATGTATAATATGTATGTATTTACAAACAAAATGTATATAAGTAGTATATCAGTTATCTGGTTTCCATAATACAAGCTTTGCTTAGTTTGGGGCTAGATGATGCTGTGTGAAAATGTCCAGTATTCATCATTATCATTATTTATTATTATTTATTTATTATTTACACGCTCCATCGTAGACCTCACTCTTACCTGTGTAAGTTTGAGGTCAAGAGCCGACCCATTCCTCATAAAAAAAAAAAAACATTTGACCGCGCCGTACGCGCCGCAGTCATTTTTCTATACAAAAAATACTGATGACGTCAGAAAATGTGGCTGATTTCTGACGTCTCAGCATTTCTTCTATTGAATTGACAGTTTGGCGCGAATAGGTCTGTGACCACCCTTAGCTAGCGTCTGTTCATAATGGACTGCTAAATCGATTGCCATATTTATAAACATGAGAGTGACTGGAAATTCAATTCCTGCTGCCGTCGATGGTACGAAACTGGTGAGGTAGCCTAAACTCACCTGTCCAGGCTTAGTGCAGCTATCGGCGTAGTCATCTGGCGTGTCTGACAGAGGATGTAGCCCACGGGAGAACATGTCCGCATCGTGCCACGAAAGGTACACAAACACCAGTAACGTCAGGAGGGTGGGCCCGAAAGATGCGTAGAGGACTATTCCTCTGGAAGATAAAGTTTTGACTATACTGCAGATAATCCAGGTCTGGTTTCTTCTATTTCTTGTCGTATCACTGGTGAAACTGTGACTAGTTCATTGTATGTGTAACAGAAGCCTCTTTCATGCACTTGACACTGTCATGTTTTAGATTTTTGTAAGTTCTACGACATGCCGTCAGCTTCTTCACGATGTTTTCCTTCACCGTTTGAAAGTACTGGCTTTCTGAACAGATAAAATAATTGCTGAAGAGTTTAAACTCCGTGGCCTGAGGACCTTGAAAGGCCGTTTGGGTTTCGTTCACTGGTCTAGGTTTTGGTAGGACCTACAGGTCGGCTGTCGGTGGTGGCAAAGGTGTGAAGGTAATACTTAGCTTCTGCGATCAATCCAATCGAAATTAAAAATGGCGAGTAATTTTTTTATAAGTAAACTATTACAGGTGGTATAAAAACTCCGTTACCAGAGTAACCAGTTTGACCACTGACGCAGTTAGTTTTACTTACTTGGGCACAGTGAGCAGTTGTATAAAAGCCAGCAGAAGGAACAGTAGAGCAGCGAACGCAACGTTGTATTTGAACTGGGCGTCAGCCTGGTTGCGATACTGACGCTCCTGTGTAGCACTTTTGAACCAAAGCGTCAGGCGGTTCATGCCTTCTGTGTTATTACTGAAAAAAAAAACTTAGACCTTTACATCTATATTAGATGATTTATACAGCGTCAGGAGGCAACCTATGCCTACACTTAACGGGACGCTGTAGTGCCTGGGACATTGTTTGAGATGGAATAGGCTTGCCCAGCACCTAAACCATCCTCTCAGCTTAATCAGCAGCCCACAGGAAAGACGACGTCAATACGTGTGGAGCTGACTAAGCTGCGGATTTCCTCACGATGTTTTCCTTCAACTGATTACACTATTACTGAACACAAAGAAATATTATTATTATTTTTACGTTAAAGTGGATCGTCTCGGGACTATAATGGAGTCCTCTTTGATAGTAGGGGTCGAAACAAGATGTCAAAAGGCCTTTCATACTTTTTTACCCGACGTCAAAGAGTTATGTTTTTCGCGCGTATCTTGTACGTATGTATGTAGGTATGTATTGAGATAAATTTCCGTGTTCCCTCGTATCATCCAAACAACTGGATGTATTACGATATTTAGGGTATCGTTATATTCGTTTTAATAACGAGAGTGTCATAGGATAGGTTTTTGAAAAAAAAACTAGGATAGGTTTTTTCGAAATAGTAACGCGATAAGAAAAAAAATAGTCAATCATATCAAGTGGGGTATCAAAATCAAAGAATTTAAAAGGAGATTACAAAAATATATATTTGTCACATCTAAAACAAAATGGCGGATCCTAGGAGCGAAATAGAAATAGGTACGTTAATCAAAATAATTAACCAATCATATCGAGTGGGGTATCAAAATTAAGGAAATTAAAAGGAGATTACAAAAATATTATAAGTCATATGTTCAAACTTACTTTTGAATAACAAATTAACAATGAATGCATGTAATTGGCATTAAATGCATGCAAATTCATAGTTTAGGTTTTCCTATCTGTATTCTATGGTTTAGGTCCCCTACCTACGCATTGCAAAATCTCAAAGTTGACTTTCTTGCAGTAGAGTTTTTAGATTTTTTAATTACAATATACTTGTTATTCTTATTATTTGATGGAGACACATACCGGCTACTATGCCATAAATGATTAAGTACTTTAGTAGGTACTGAGATTACAAAATTACCTGCAATCACAACATGTAGTCCTTTGTGGTAACAAGTTCTGCTCTATCATTGCTAAACTCTGAAATAGAAATTATTTCATTTACAAATAAGTCATCAACGAACTATTTTATAGAGCCATGTAGTTAGGTTTGAAGTTTATAATTCCAGCATTTAACAAATAAGAAGATGCGCTTTTTATACACAATGTTCTCTTCAATACCGAAAGGCGCATTTCAATTCACACGATATCGTATCGCGTTAGCGCGACGCTCGTCGGCACGTTCAACGGGCGAGGCTTAGCAAATCGTACGAAAAATCACATCGTGTAAACGCACCTTTAAGAATTTTCTGTAAAAAAGTCTGTATATATACTTATTTTTTTGTCTTCGGTAGTTACCTATATATATTTTTAATATACCTACAAAGTCTTAATTAATAGGTTAGGTATTGCCACAATGCTGTTTATTGTACCTAGTTGTGTAAACCTGCTTCTGACTACTTCTTATGGTTCGACAAACACCTTAGTTCGAACACGGGGCTTGACTGAAAACCAGCACTACGCACAATGTGCGTAGACTAGCGCTGAGTTTAGTCCCATTGCCGACCATTTTCATTCACTAGTTATTTTTATTAACTTTGTATTACCTATGTGTGCTCTTTCTTGGCAATAAATGTATTTGTATTTGTATTTGTATTTTTGCATAGAACAATCTACTTACAGAGATTCCGATATTCTTAGCCAAGGTAGAGTCGGTGATGTTCGCAAATGGTTTGTCAGCGCCCCAACACTCCACGTACTTGGTCATCTTGCTGGAAGGTCGAGACCGAGATGGTATACCGGGAGTCGCTGGAAATTAAAGAAAATAACACCACTTACCAAACACCGTGAGGAAACCAGTTAGTGTTTTTATAGGCGGCGATGGGCTTGCAACCTGTCACGTATGGAATACTAACTTCTGCAAGATGTGGGCATGTCTCAAATATGTGTTTGGACATGCCTCTGACTACCCCCACTAGACATCTTCAAAGATCTTGATCTCTTTGAGCACGTGATAGTGAGCATTTTTAACGAAATATTCAAGGTTTGGATTCCTTAATATTGAAAATCTTTAGTAATATTAAAATCAATGGCCAGTATGCAGATGGATTTTATAATGCTGTCATTTCGTAACTAGGTATGAGTCATTTTCGTAAAGACATGAAATAATAATGGAGCTTAACCAGTAGTTATCACAAAAATCCAAAGTTAAACACGAATGAGCTTCAAAATGATATGCAAGTCCTATGTAGGTAACAAGATTGTGTAAATCTTTGTAACTAATGTATCTCCTAAAATAATGAATATGGACACAATTTCCATAAAGTTTTCAGTGCAATGGACATAGACATTTGATAGAAAGGAACTAACTCAGTGACTCAGTGGAAATTGTACTTAACATCCTAAGGAATAAGGTCTGTTGTAGCAGCTCGGACTGCGGTGTGATTGGTGTGACCTCTGACGAGTCTGAACTGTTCTCTGAAGGTAGAAAAATCATTTTAATCTAATCTTCTTCTTCCTCATAAACATAAAGATCTGAGAGAATGTCTACCGCACGTTGGGGATACAGTCGTGAACCTGTATTGTATTGTATTGTATTGTTCTTCTTCCTCTTATTGTGTCATCAGTTCTGTCGAACCAGTGTGGTGAAAGGATTTTAAGTGCGCCTCAAAGAGGCTCTTTTCGTGCACTTGACACGTCATGTTTTCGAACTTTGTAGGTTCTACGACATTCCGGTTTCCTCACGATGTTTACCTTCACCGTATGAGAGTACTGGCATAGTGCACATACATTTTTCGGCAGAAAAACTTATAGGTGCACGACCGGGATTGAACCCGCGACCTTACGATCGGAAGGCGGGGCCACTACCACTAGACCACCGGTGCTCTATTTAGTCTAATACTGACTAACTTGTTTACAATTATTGGTAGACTGCTATGTATGTTCACTTTCAATTATTCGAAGAAGTAGGTATAATATTTTCGAGCTGGTTCCATGTAAATTTAATTCCTTAAGGGCCTTTCCTGTAAAACTTAAGAAACCTTATCCTCCCTCGTTTTCTCGTAGTTCAACATTAGAGCCTCTTTTAATTCAAAGTGTGGACACGAGTCTTACGTCTGATTCCTTACCTGTTCCCATAATAGGGCTAATAGCACCAATGATAGAACCACTTCGACTCTTGGGCTTCACATGGACAGAACCGTTGGTGAGACCCTCACCAGGGCTGGTGGCGCCTTCAAAAGCCACCGTCTTCGGACCGTCCACCCTCACTGATGCTCGACGACTTAAATCTAGAATTTGAAGGTTGAATATTGTTGAATTTGTTTAATATTCGGAATATATATGAATACATGCACATGTATATTGAACTTTCAGTCGATTTCAAAACCTGAGCGAAAACAAAAATCATGAGAGAAAACAATAATTTCCATTCTATCTGCGCACAGTAGTTAGTGTTCTAATAAGCTGGCCATATAATCTGTCACAGTAAGTAGTAGTATGGCCTTGTTTTACTTCTCGACATCTCAGGTCCTGAATGACTGACGATCACAAATGTGTCTAATGTGCCTGGGATTACAGAATCAGTAAAATAAATTACCTCCAGAAGGCGCAGTCCTAACTGATTCCGACCTCATAACATCACCGGTCCTAACAGAATCAGATCTTGTCACATCAGTCTTCATAGAATCTGATCTCATCACATCACTCCTCAAATCAGCTGTCCTGATCGACTCTGATCTCATGACGTCATTCCTGATCGAATCAGACCTCATATCAGCTGTTCTGACTGATTCTGACCTCATCACGTCATTCCTGATGGAGTCTGATCGTAGATCTGCGGTTCTGATGGACTCTGAGCGTAGTACTCTGGATGATTCGTCGTTGAAACTATGCTGAGATGGTGCTGGGCTGATGTTGTGTTTTGTGGGAGATACGTCATTGTAGATGGAAGAAACGATGCTAGCTTTGCGGTCGCTCGTGCAGACAGAAAGGCGGCCATTTTCGAATAATCCTGGAGGTTTCTGCAATGAACGATATCAAAAATTATTCTATTCTTATTGGCCCAAAGAAGAAAGGCCATCTTCTCATTTCCCAAACTCATAGACGTTAACATTGACTCATTGACGACCTCTGTGGCGCAGTGGGCGAAGGTCCACCTACGACGCAGAAGGTTGTGGGTTCGATCTCCGACGCTGGACAAATGTTTGTATGACCTACCAGATGTTTGTCTCGGGGTCTGGGTGTTTCTCTCTATAATATTTATGTATTTAATTTACAAACAAAAAGTATATAAGTAGTTTATTAATTAACCGACTTCAAAAAAAGGAGGAGGTTATATGTTCGGCTGTATGTATGTTTTTTTTTTTTTTTTTTTTTTTTTTTTTTATGTATGTTCACCGATATTTCCGTCAGTTGTGGACCGATTTCCAAAATTTTTTTTTTGTTTGAAAGGGTATACTCTTATAGTGGTCCCATATAAATGTTATTCCTGAGGGATTAATAGTTTTCCCGTAAAACTAAAACAATCACTGAACTTTAAGAAAATTGTGGCCCGATTTCCAAAATTTTTTTTTTGTTAGAAAGAGGTATACTCTCAACGTGGCGCCACATATTTTTTTTTCCTGAGGGATTAATAGTTTTCCCGTAAAACTAAAACAATCACTGAACTTTAAGAAAACGATATTTCCATCACTTGTGGACCGATTTCCAAAATTTTTTTTTTGTTTGAAAGGGTATACTCTTATAGTGGTCCCATATAAATTTTATTCCTGAGGGATTAATAGTTTTCCCGTAAAACTAAAACAATCACTGAACTTTAAGAAAATTGTGGCCCGATTTCCAATTTTTTTTTTTGTTAGAAAGAGGTATACTCTCAAGGTGGCGCCACATATTTTTTTTTCCTGAGGGATTAATAGTTTTCCCGTAAAACTAAAACAATCACTGAACTTTAAGAAAATTGTGGACCGATTTCCAAAATTTTTTTTTTGTTAAAAAGAGGTATACTCTCAAGGTGGCGCCATATATTTTTTTTTCCTGAGGGATTGACAGTTTTCCCGTAACATTAAAAAAACCTCATTCTCACTACACAACACACCCTGACTCACAATCTGAGTCAAACATTAAATAGTTTGAAAGGGTATTACACCCGAGGTAGTACAAAATATTTCTTTTCCTTATGGATTGATAGTTTTCCCCCTTGCTGAACTCCGGTCTGTCCTTTAGTAGGTCTGCCCATGACTTCTCTTATCCTTTCCTACTTACTCGTAAGCTACGATAAGCAAAGTCTTAATGTACTCGTAGCTTACTATATTATTTACACATACACTTTTATTTACACAGTATTTATTTACTTACACTAAAAAGTGAAAAATAAAAATTTTTGAAAAAAAAAATTGAACCGACTTCACAGAACACAAACAGAAGAACCTTCTACACACTAAAAAGAGAAAAATAAGAATATAATTTGAAGTCGGTGCCAAGTGAATACGATTAGGTACCTATCAAAAAAAGAAATCGAGCGATAGCGTACCAGGATACAATTTTGCACCCAAGTTCTTTTGAATTTCTTAGATGTAAATGAATAGTTGGCACCGACTTCAAATTATATTCTTATTTTTCTCTTTTTAGTGTGTAGAAGGTTCTTCTGTTTGTGTTCTGTGAAGTCGGTTCAATTTTTTTTTTCAAAAATTTTTATTAGTCATCTAGTACCCATAACATAAGCTCTGCTTACTTTGGGGCTAGATGATGCTGTGTGAAAAGTCCAGCATTATTTATTTATTTATATAGGTAAAACCTTTAATATAATTGTAATTGTTTTATCTTTTTTTTTCTTTTAAAAAGGTACAAAAGGTAGACAAAACCTACCTGGCCTGCTTACTTGATTTTTTATGTTAGGTTAAGTACTAACGCACTTGATGTTGCTCATCCGAAATGGATAACTGTGAACCTATACCATTTAAAATAAGACCTTCATTGTAAGTACAATAGTAATGTATGCAAAAAAAATATTCTGATTCTGAAACTATCAAACAGCCAGTTAAATGTTCACCGGTTCGGTTCCGCCGGTATTTTAAACAGGTTCACGACTGTATCCCCAAGGTGCGGTAGACTTCTCTCAACCTTTTTATGTTACTTATTCCAGATCCTTTAAAGATGTCTAAGGGGGGTAGTCAGAGGCATGTCCAAACACATAATATTTGATACCTGCCCACATCTTGCAGAAGTTAGTATTCCATACGTGACAGGTTGCAAGCCCATCGCCGCCTATAAGAACAGTAACTGATTTCCTCACGATGTTTTTCTTCACTGTTTAGAGCACGTGTTAAAGCGCATATAAATTTTACGTAACGCAAAATCCATTGTACGGCCGGGATTCGAACCCACAACCTTCGGATTGAAAGTCGAGGTACAACCCCATTCGACCAACACTGCTTTTTTATATTATTATTACGACATTATTTATACCTTTAAATAGACACAGAGCAATTTGGCCCGAAAACTTGTGACAAACGGACAGACTCGGTACCCTACGTACCCTACACGGAGCCGGAGACGATATCCCTCGTGTTCCGTTTTTTAATATGATATACAACACTCAAAAAAATCCAGAGATGTTAGAGCGCATTTTTTAACTGAATTATTCAGTGCACTAACTTTCCATACAGGGATTTCCAAAATGGCCGTGTATTTTCCTTATTTTGTGGGATTATGAATTCATTATACAGTTTCTGGTAAAATTATTCATGAAGTTTTCGCTCATGGTTGCTTAAATTAAAACAAGTAAGTACTAACTACACGATTTTCACTAGCGTAGGTACCTAGTGTAAGCTTAGGTAAATGAGAAAATAATTAGCTTCGACGAAAAGCTTTTATTACCAACACGAATAGGAGAGCACTGGTGGTCTAGTGGTAGTGGCCCCGCCTTCCGATCGTAAGGTCGTGGGTTCAATCGCGGTCGTGCTCCAATGAGTTTTTCTGCCGAAAAAATTATGTGCGCTATGCCAGTTATCGCAAACGGTGAAGGAAAACGTCGTGAGGAAACCGGCATGTCGAAAAACCTAAAAAGTTCGAAAACATGTGTCAAGTGCACGAAAGGAGCCTCTTAGAGGTGCACTTATAATCCTTTAGACTACACTGGTTCGAAAGAACTGGTGACACAACAGGAAGAAGACCAACACGAAAAACAGTAGCACGACTGTATTCCCAAAGACCTGTATGCATTCGAAGTTCTTTAAAAGGGGGTAAGACTTCTATTCCAATCATTCCATACAATGATATGTTGCAAACCGATCGCTGCCTATTAGAATCTTAATGTTTTGCAAGATGCCGGTCTAGTAAGGACCGGAAAATCTATAAAATAAAGAGTTTTATGGCGGCCTAGATCCCCAAATAGGCAACATCTCCCCAACACTGGTCCTTACACGTACGGAAGTAACCACGAGCGATGGTGATGCTTCTATTTTTGCAAGAGCACGTTTCAATTTCATGTAAGACTTCGTATCTGTAGCCACTTTGCACCCTAGTCACGCGCTATAGTAACTATTATTTACTCTTGGCTGACAGAGTTGTATTCAGGTATGGGAGGGGGACATAAATCAGTCTAAACCTAACTCAGAGATAGAGCGTCTAAGATTTAACTTAATCTCTTTGGATGCACCTTTTAGGTTCATTTAATTTATTAAAAAACAATAGGTTATACTCTTAATAACTGGTAATGATAATGTCACACAACATCATAATTATGTCAAACATTTAAATGCATTTCCAAGGCACAGTACACATTCTCTAAGATCAAGTAAAATATCTTTTTAAGACTGATCTAAACAAATAAAAAACGCGTAGATATTCTTTCAGAGCCTGTTATGACTGCAGATCCAAGAAGTTGGTCCTTTTCCTGATCTCTAAATAAAAGTAAAAGCTGCACCCGACACCTGCCTACGGCCCTGTGCTAAGATATAAATCTAAGTTATCATCGGGTCAGGGGTAGATTACTTAAACTCGGAATAACCTTAGAACTATGCTATTAATTCAATTAGAGGTTTTGTGACATTTGGCCGAAAAGGCTTTATTAAAATTTAGTAATAGTTTGTAATAGGTACCAAAAATATAAAAACAAACATCATCACGACTATAATCCCCAAGGTGTGGTACACAATTACACATTCTCTTCAGATCTTTTGAAGGAATACATCGTCAGAGGAATATCCATTATAAATATTTGGCCAGCTTTTGTACCAGCACAAACAATGCCAAGACATTGAATTAGAAAAATGAACTTTAATATTTTCGCTAGAATAATAGTCTGTCTGAATGTCAATCAATCTGACTTTGTATTACAAACCAATATCACCGACTCGACCACATACCAATCACAAAACCAACAGTGTTCCATCAAGTAATTCGAGCGTGGTTGATCAACCTTCAGGAGCATTTACACGATGCTATTTTTGGCACGTTTTGCTAAGCTAATACCATTTTAGTGTCTGAGCGAGCGTCGCACTTACTGACTTTTAGCCTCCGAGTATAGACTTGAAAAATTGGAAGTGCGATACTAAATCGTATCGGTTGAAATTCTTCAGTGTAAATTGTACTTTTCGTCAGCTCTATCCATGATTGGCAATAACGCGACATGATAAAGCTACGTCTCGATTCATCGCGCTATTTGTCAAGGGATTTGCATCGTCCAATATCGGAGAAGAAACTGTTTTGCAATTTTGTAGATCGATTGCTCTGAAGATTTTTAAAGGAGCTTGAAGTATAAGGTTTAAAGTTATTTAAAGTGTTATTTAAACCACACTAAGGTATTTCATTGAGAAATGAAAAGTCTTAACAAAATTTTCGATTCCGATGGGATTCGACAATCGACAATCAGACGATCCTCCCAGAGTGCCTTACCGCTCGGCCACGGAATCCTTGGCGTCGAAACCGAGATTTCGAAAATATTATAAGCAGATTCCAAGGGCTTCTACTAAAACAAGAGTCTAAAACTATCACTTTTTTCCTAAGGCATAATGAACAATATCTGATTAAACTTTTATAAAAACCATTTCTGAAATAATTGTGTTTCTGGCCTTTTAAAGCATTTATAACGTCATATAAACTGCTCTTCCCAAATTGGCTTTTCAGTTAAAACCATTTTATCGGATGAATAGCTTAAATTTTGCTGATTCAATATCGATAACAAGTTTTTTGTGATGCAAATTCAGAAGTTTTGAACACGCACTGAATTTGCAATTTGCTAGAATAAACATTCTTTAGAAATTATAGATGATTCGATTGAGGAACATTTTTATCAACCAAAAGAGGCCATTCATTTTGGGCTCAAAAGTCAAAAGTGCCGGCCAACGAAAATAAAGGTATATTTTTCGATATGGCACCAAGTCTCTAAGTCAACTACTTCAAATATGATTTTTTTAAGAATGAAAAAGTAAAATGAAACATTTTTCCTTTATTTTCAAGTTAATGTAAATAAAGTTGCCTTTTGAAGTTTAATATTTCTTTTAATAAACCTCTGTGGGGATCATTGTTAATTTGGTCCGCTGGGAGCAGTTTTAAATCTATTTTAATGAGTGCTTGTTATAACTATGCGTTTACAAAACAGAGAGATTGCTTCTTTAGAGAAAAAAATATATTAAAAGCAGCAAAGAATACTTTTATGACAGTGAGCTTTATTTTTAAGCCTTTCTTTGCTCTTTTTTATATTTTGGATTCAAAATTGTCAATGAATTTAACTAAATTAGCAAACAATTTACTATGCACGCACAAACTCGCACAAACTGCGGTGAGGGAACTCATCGTTAAGAAACTTTTAAGTTCTGCAAGATGTGGCCCTGTGCCAAATAATAATTATATGTATATTAGAAAAACCCAAGCTATTTTGAAAAGGTACGGTCAGCGATAAGATTCTATGAACATGTTTACACAGGAATCTTCTTTAAATTTCCGCAGCTCGTATGTTAGCCTTGCACCATTACTATTTTAATTTAAAATAAAATTATTAATTCTCCCCTAAGGCATAAATAATAATAAATAAATAAATAAATAATGCTGAATATTTCACACAGCGTCATCTAGCCCCAAACTAAGCAAAGCTTGTACTATGGGAACTAGGTAACTGATATACTACTTATATATTTTTTGTTTGTAAATACATACATATTATACATAGAAACACTCAGACCCAAGATAAATATTTGCAGATCATACAAACATTTATCCCGCGGCGGCGATCGAACCCGCAACATTCTGTGTCCCAAGCGGGCTTTCAAATCGAGGCCGTCAAATGAGTCTAATGTAACTATAAAATCTGGATTAGTTCATGAAATTATATCGCTGACTGTACGAAACTACCGCGGATCTAAAGTCGCGATCCTGTTGTGTTTACTTTGATGCCTCTTGACAAGATAATATTTCATGTCACGGCTGATCCAAGCATTTTGAGTATTAATAAATTATCACACAGAAATAAGCGAAATACCAACTCATTGCTTTGTGCTAGGCTCTGACTGTAAATGCCCGTAAACAATCGCCGCTTAAAGAGTTGAGTAAAGTTTATTCAAGAATATACTATCTGATGTTCTTCTTATTATTTAAGTTAATTTCTTATTAAACAAAAATATAATTTTATATAGATTCTGCTTTCATTTTCATTGGAATATTGTGTATATAATATATGTACTTAAGGCGAATGCGATAGAATCTAGTGAAGTCCTTGTTGAGGCGTTAGTTCTTTGTACTTTAGGAGCATCTGAATTTACTTTGACGAGCCTCAATTTTGTTTGACCGGCTCCCCACTGGAGCTTGATTATTTAGTTTTAAGTTGATTAACCTATAAGAATGCTCGGCCCCAAACTGTGTTTGTTGTCTTGATTCTTCACGGTATTGGTCGCGAACGAACAGGAGTAAAATTAGTTTTAAGACTATTATAAGTGATCCCAGCGCTCCTACTGAATAAATACTTTTTGACTTTGACTTTGACTTTGTAAAAGCTGAATGCGCAAGGACACGAATCCATACAAAAAGGAAAATATTACATTCGTACCTATCAATGTACAATACGCACAATCGTTCTTTAGCTCTCTGAAGTAGTTGCGCAGAACCCATTTTTTATGACGCCTAAAATTGTGCTATCTCGCTTACTCTACCAAACCTGCGCAATCGTCTATTGCACCTAACTTCAGAAAGCGATCTTTAGCCCTCTGAAGTTCTCGTTGTGCTTAGTGTACGGATGTTTGCGTGCATGTGAGCGCATGTAATGGTATTGTTAGGTTAGAAACATTCATCACAGACCCTACTAAGGAATTTACCTTAGAATTGTGGAACGGATCTATTGTGAGGAGTTGAAATAATTTATGTTACCGTACAGAATTATTTAAAGTAACCCTTGTCATAATATTTGTATTAAATTAACCACTTGATATCATTGTGTTGTGTTAATCAAATTAATTAAATTAGTTTCTGTTCAATACATTTATAATAAAATGGTAGTACTTTTCTTGATATTTATAAAAGATGATAATTAGTTAAACAAACATTATGTCATTATCAATAAATTCTTATAATATACTCAGCACATTTATCCTACCATAAGCAGGGGCACAGGACCAAAAGCAATGGTGTACACAGAGGAAGGCCTATTACTCAGCAGATATTCTTGGTTGCGGATGTATTTGTAGCAGGAAGTAGAAGAGTAGGATTGACTAAAGATCATGAAAGAACATATACCTTCGGCGGTATGATAAGGTAGGTTTCCACTTTATGATCAGCCAGATACCCCTCCCTGGAGCATCCATCTCCTGGCTCCACCTCGAACCTTCCTCCAAGCTGCAGCAGCGTCTGTTTTGTGATGTGGACGCGACTGGAAGAAACAATAGGTTTGGTGACTACGGTTTCAAATGCGTCTCGAAAATTACAACCATGCAGGATTTGAACTCATGTTCTTGCTAGAGCGTTTTGTTGAGCTCCCATTGGCTTTATGCCGTGTGTTCCAAAAGTTCTGTGGTTCCAAGTTTGTTTAATACTCGTATTTTGAAAACTGTCTTTTTTTTCTTTGATCTATAACAAAGTTTCAAATAATTAAATTATGAACTAATAATATTATTATCTTTTCAGTGGGACATAAAAAGCTTATTATAATAATAATAATACTTTGTTCTTTGTTTTTTCTGATACTTACTTGTATGATGTGAACTTTGTATTCAAGAAAGTCTTTGTTTTTTTTACAAATTAGGTTAGCTTTCGTTTATCTTTTCAATCATCTAAACTGATTGCTTTGCTCAAAGCGAAATCAAATTCCTAAGTTCGTCCAGACAGACATCGTTTCAGCAGATCTCATAGAGTTGAGACTAAAGGTTGATGGTCAATTCGTCTTTCGGGAACGTTCGTGAAATAAAGGGCGTTGACCTATCCTTCTAGAATTCATAAATTAATGTCCCAACAAACACATCGTGCAAAGGGTTCTTAGATGACAATGTGCAGTGCTAAGATACGCATGAGGAAAAATCCACCAATAAAACAGATGTTCTGATCAAGGCTAGCAGAATCGGATGATGCTATTGTTGATCAAGCACCGTTCCATTTCCTGCTTTGACTAAAGCTGCACAAATTAATTAGCCATAAAAAGAAGAACAGTTAGGGACGCAGTCAGCCTTTAATAGAAGCAAAATTAACTGCAAATTACCCCTTTTGTGCAGCTGCAAATGTCTGCGAAATTATTGCAAAATTGTTTATCGTCCGCTTCCGACGATAAAAGCATGGAAAATATAATTAAGAGTGCTTTAATGCGATCATTTTATTAAAAAACAATGTTGAAAATAAAATTACGGGAAACACTGTAGTTAAAACAAGAGAGTATCGGTCAGTAGTTCTTCTTCTTCTTCTTGTCGTGTCATTAGTTCTTTCGAACCAGTGTGGTAAAAGGATTATAAGTGTGCCTTTATGAGGCTCCTTTCGTGCACTTGACGCAATATGTCATGTTTTAGAACTTTTTAGGTTCTACGACATGCCGGTTTCCTCACGATGTTTTCCTTCACCGTTTGAGGAGTTAGGTAGGCATATAGGTACAGGTCATTTGATGATGATGATGATGATGATGATGATAATGATTTTCACGCTATGTCTACCCTATTGTGCCGACCCCACATAAGAGAGAAAAGGAGATAATGATGACAGATTTACACAGTATAGTAATCTTACCCAGCAATGCCTCCTGACTCCATATGGTTAGCGAGCGTGACGTCATCGGACCACACATCGAACTGCCACTTGCGCAGCCCTAGGACTCCGCACAGCACGTTTCCCGTGTGGATTCCAATACGCATGTCCACGTTGAAGCCTGTGGCCTCACGGACGAACCTGTTCGAAGGTGATATACATGAATTCTAAACCATTATCATACGTACGTGACCAAATTAAATATGTTTTTGCTCATTCCTCTAACTACCTTCTCAAAGAATTTCCAAGGATCTGGAGCACTATTATTCCTTAAATCTGTAATACCTACACAAAATATCTGAGAGATGAATGTCTACAGAATGCATTGTTAACATTTGTCTCGTCGACAGAATCAAACGAGCACCTCTTGCCAATATTAGGGTTATCAAAAGAGACCATTTGAGGAACTAGGTGTTAATTTTTAGTTAAACGGTACCTAATAGCATCAATCATCGCCAAGCCCATGTTGACGCAGTTGTATGCATGGTTGGGTCGCGACACTGGCAGCCCAGACACGCAGTAGTAACAGTCTCCTAGGATCTTGATCCTCATGCACTGGTTCTCCTGAGAACAAAATAATAGGAGTAAGTACGTATGACAGTGGCCAACTCATCATCATCAGCCTTCCTTAGCTTGCGGCCCGCGACAAGCAATAAAACCTACCCATCTGGTCTCCGTTTCAGTATTCACAACTCGGCCACTATCTAACTGCCAAATACTAACTAGTTTTTAGGAAGTCTAAGTGCCTCCGTCATGGCACCGACTTTACAACCAGGGGCCTTTTTGTGTAATTCAACTGGCAATGGACATGGGCTTCATGTTGACATTTAAAACCTATTCTGGACTTCAATTGTCATTTTCCTATTATGTGATTGGTTGAGCTCTATTGGAATGACAAATGAGAATGAATTTCAAATTAGACTAGACAATAAGGCCGGACGGAGTTTACCGTGACGAAATAAAGTAAGTTTGTATGAGTTACTTGGACTCCTACCTATCCCGTTGAAGAGTAGGTAGGTATACAAAATCAACTTTGACTAAAAATAAAGTACAAACCGAATGAGGGTCAATTAGCGCCTACTGTTTTACGAGAAATATTTTCTTTACCAGTTTGCTCTCATGTTTTTTGCAGGTGCACCTTTTATACTTCGATACGAGTACAAGTAACCTGTAGTCATATTTGTTATCAAGTTTTTAATTGCGAAAATCTCGATCAAGCCATTAGCTCTGCCATCAATCTTCATTCAGACAATGCTCTTTGTGCTTCGTGCCTTTGTTTGGAGGTGACACTAGATAGTGCCACTTGAATAGGGGTGTCATCATAGGTACAATTCTATGAAGCACTATCTATATATTTTTTACTAACGTAAGAACTTGAATTATGTTTTAATAATCATTATTAAATTATGCATATACCTAAGTACATAATATAATAATAATATATAAAGACCTACATCGATGAGTTTGTTAGATAGCTTTAATACCTTGTTAGGTACATTTCGGTACCAACTAAGGAACAGCTTTGCCTAGAGCCTGACGGATAGACTGACGGGTTTTGATAGTGCACGATCGATCAACGTCAAGTTCAAAGCCACTTGAAATATCTTCGAAGTAAAGGCCCTCAAAATGTTAGGAAACCTTCATTCAGTAGTTGACGTAACATTGAGCGATTTCTAAAGTTTTGGTATCTCTATTTTAGCATAATTATATATACACTCTGTAGTTTGCAGTTCAGTGACTTTCTATTGACGGACCCTCGATTCATCAATCACTCGATTTACTACATAGTTTTAGGTATCACTTGACTTGTTATGTTGGGAGTTGAGAAATCGATCGGAAAATTACTGATACTAACTCCCCGTTCACACTAAGCGGTGATACCTACATGTAGGTATTCAACATGATTAGGTACTTACCTAACTAATTAGACACTATTTTCTTTCTTTGTTTACACATAAAGCAAGTACCTACCTATCAATAACTAATCTTGCATGCAAAAAATGTTTGTCTGTATGAAACAAGAGTTTTTGAAGCTTTAAGATACTCAACTTTGATGGTGTGAATACTAATAGGGTAAGACAATTGGTTATTCAAGACATGGCCCATGCACCTCTCTTCGTGTCATCTGTGACCCACCAACTGCACACGATAGGACATGATTTAGTCTACATAACACGGGATTGAAGAGTTTTTACCCGACTGTCAAAGGAAGGGTTATTTGGGTATTCAGCCTTCCTTTACCAATACGATATTTAGATATCTAATTACTTATAACAGAAAGACAATCAACGATAAAAGATACCCTTGTAATGACTCAATGCTATTCAGATACCAATCAAAATGACAGTATAATGACTTCATAATAGGCCTTACTTTCACTGACTGGTTCTGTGCTTGCAGGACAATAATTCTAATGATTATTTTATAGATAAACATCTTGGAACAAACAAAACGTCCTACATTCGCTTTAGTTCTTCTTCTTCTTATTTAAGGATTTACTCCTTGTCGGCACAACCGATGAATCCCTCCCATGTATTTCTTTCCAGGGCTGCTTCCTTGACCTCTTTATACGACATGACAGCTACCTTCTCCTTCACTTGGCTCATGTAGCTTGTCCTCGGTCTTCCCCTTCCTCTTCTTCCTTCCACTTTAATATGCTTTTATTATAAATTCAAGAACTGAGCTATTTTCGGGGCCAAATGAAGCAATTTTATTAATCTGTCTCTAATGCAATTTATTTTACATTTAAATGACATGGCAGCAACACTCTCATGAAAATCATGACATTTAGCTTTCTTGGTCTTCCCTCATTTGTCTAACTTCTTCTTTATGACATAGCACTATTCCATACACACCACGACCTTTGGCTAGGTATATCATACCTATCCACTGCGGAAAAAAATTGTTTTCGTTCTCGCCATCTCAGTTTGTAGCTTTCTTGCTACTAGAACTAATCACTGGCTCCAATAGTTCGTGCAAGTATGCTATCGCTTCTAAGGCCATTTAAACCCATCTATCCTCGTCTTTGAAGTGCCATTAGTGAGAGATAGGGTTACACGACAGCTATGATGAGGAACTTTCAATGTTGGTTTATTAAAAACACGATATCAAATATTCAAAGTTTGTTGAATGTTTTTTTTTTTAAATTAACTTATTAAATCTAGGTTCTTCGATAAAGCGCTATGAAATCTCAATGAAAATTGTTAAAAATTTAATTCTAGATACTACCTATTCACACTAAACAAAACCCCAAATAGATCGTAAAAACTGACCGATTATAATTGATCAATAAATATTTACTCAGTTAGTTGGTGTCTAGTGAACAAAACAGAAAAATACCCAAATCAGATTCAGATTTCTCCCGGGAAAATACCTACCTATCATCAAAAAAACTGAAAGCATCAAATAGCCAGATCAGATTGACAAATACGTTGTCCATTTGTATTCCCCGGGCTCCGGCGTGACAAATTGGAATCTCTTATTACTTTAGTTACCATACCAAGGTTAGGTTAGGTACATTTGTTTCTTTTTACTTTCGACTTTTTTTCTACCTGCGAGTTGTGCTACTCCATCGCTGCGCTTCTCAACATACAATGCCTCTTGTATGCAACTCAACCTGAACAATATGCAAGTTACTGTTGTACCTGAAATGTAATTTCTCAGCTGCTGCTGTTTTAGTATGCAATTTCCGACTTCATTCTGTACAATGAGTTCGTTGGGGAGATGTAAGTTTTAATAATGCACAAACTGGTTAGGTTCGTTACCCGTTGTATTTAATCATTTGGGGAACGTTGAGATTGGAACTAGATGACAAATAATTTGTCCCTGTTTTAAAAAAAAAAAAAAACGTTCACGACTGTATCCCCAACGTGCGGTAGACATTCTCTCAGATCTTTTTATGTTACTTATTCCTTATTATATTATTATGAAGAAAAAAGTTGGTTATAAATAAGTAAATTTACATGGATAGGATTTTTCACGCTTTTCTTCACAAAATTGCGAAAATGCTTATCAAATGCTAGACCTGAAAGACAAATATCTACTAACAAATACCTTTGGGATACAAACGTGATCATGTATTCAATTTTTTTTCCACACTACTTAGGTACTTACCCAAGCCTAACAAGTTCTAGTAGCCCATATGAACTTTAGTCATTCTTAAGCTTTCGCGATCACTCTTATTCTAAGTTAAATACTTTATTTTGTTCCTCATTTGAAAATCAAGGTAAAACTGGGGTAAAACTTAAGGTAATCTTTAAACTTGTAGTGCACACCGCAACCTCGAAGTTCACGAACATACAAACTAGATGACATCTTAAGTTTTGAATATTACTTGCTAGTTTGGGGATCTAGTTAGTAACTTAGTCTAACTTGAGTGTGAGATGTGTTTATTAATGGTGTGTTTGACTGAATTTATTATGAGATGTGTGATAACCGTGGCTTTGGGAAATGCAAAGGAAAATGAAGACGAGCTTTGCGGAAACTCAATAATAGAGACTTCGTTGAATACCTCTTCATAGGGGTTTCATTTTTTAACGAGGCTCAGAATATTGTTCTCACATGCCCCCAATGTTAGCCGCATAATCACTTGTACTTGATAAATCTGATCAAACCGCAAAAAACAGTTCAAAGTGTGAACCAAGTCAGTTGCGTTTAGCTCAGTTTCGTTCAGCCTACCTTGATGTTTAATACACTCTATTCCAATGGCAACAGAATCACTTAAGTACTTGAACAATCTGATCCAACCGCCCGCGCCTGTCTGGGCGGTTCGATCAGATTATTTAAGTACTTAGTTATTCTGCCCAAACAGTTCGATCAAAGTTTTGACCAAGTCATTTTGGTTCTGTTGTTGTTTATTGCCTACCTCGATGGTCGATACACTCCAATTCCAATAACCACTTAATCACTTACTTGAGTAAACTGATCAAACCGCTCAAACAGTTCGTTCAAAGTCTTGACCAAGTCTGACGCGGACAATCGTTCTAGCATACGTTTTGAATACACTCTATTCCAATGTTAACAATCACTTACTTGAGCAATCTGATCGAACCGCCCAAACAGTTCGTTTAAAGTCTTGACCAAGTCCGAGGCGGTCAAACGTTCAGACAGTGGCGTGAAGTTCACGATGTCAGCGTACAGTATGCTGACATTGTTGTGTCTCTGGACATGCATCTCGTGGAACCTGGTCTGCTTGGAGCTGTCAGCGCAGGCGTCTGCCATTTTAAGCATGATTGATCGCTTCACCTAGAACAAAACATTTTTTAGGAAAGTTATTTTTTTGAATTTATTTAAGTATGTAGAGTTATGTACACGCGTTGCATAGACGGATTTTTTTACCTAAATCGAAATACAAAAATACAAACCTACAAACCTAAGATTAAAATTCAAAGGATGAGAAGGTAAATCTAAATTAGATAGATAGATAGATAAAATATTTATTTGGCACACATAACATTTCAGCACAGACACAAAAACAAAGACAAGTAACAAGTATGTAGGCGCACAGGTAAAAACAAACTAGAAAAAAAAAAAAAGAAATACACCTAAAACTAGTAGTCTGGCACTTACATAGGTGGGTGCAACATTGGTCTGTGTGCTGTAGTGAGCCAAAAAGGTCCAGTCTCAGCTTATTGAAGGGTAGTAAGTAAGTACCTATGTTTTAGTAGTGATCCCATAAAAAATGATTTTAAAGATTGTATAGGCTCTTAAATATAATATATTGCATAAGTAAGATTTTCATACATAAATAAGACATAGAACATGAAAAGCGGTTCTTTGAACGTGTATATTCTTTGCAAATCACTTTAATCGCAACCCTTTGAGAAAAAATATCCTAAATAAACAGTAAGCCTAACTTAATCCTTGGTTAACCTCTATTAATGTTTCAACTTAGCGCACCCTGCTAACCAACTAAGTTAAATCGTTTAAGCCACGTTATTTCGTTGCTGGCACACTTTGATCACTTGCGGCCTTATTAAGAAACGTGGTGTAAAGTTATTCCTGAGTGTAAACTGTCAAAAAGTATGGTTATTTCTATTTTATTCCGAGGAATAACTTTATACCACGTTTATTAGTAAAGCCCTTAGTGTCAAACCACGCCGGGCTTATCTTGCGTTGTGTTAAACGCATCGTGATTGCAGGCTGTTAAAAATAAACACATTAGAGCAACGCAAGATACACTCGACGGATTAACCGCTTCTGGCATAAACGGTTGAGCACGAACAATGTTTTTATGATGTTAAAATGATGCACGGTGTTTACCCTGCTTGAGTATACCTCTGGTGACAGAGTTTTTAGGCCGCCTTATGGCCTGCGTCATGGCTTAGCAACCTTAACAGCCGGGACCGACAATTTAACGTGCCCTCCGAAGCAAGAAGCGCTCAGATGAAAATGCCACTGGCGGTCACCCATCCACTTACAGACCGTTTCGAACTTTGCTATCAAGAACAACTAAGCAAGCACGAGCACGAGCGCTTCGATGATTTTAAGTACCTACTTGTGAGCCTCTGTTACGTTTTCATCATTGAAATTTGTATCCTTTCTGTTGGTCATAATAAACTGGAAGGTCTGTTCGCATTCAAAATGCAATATTGATCTGCGTAGTACCTAGACAGAATCACAAGTCATAGAACGATCGGATATTTATTTCTAATGGCATTCAAATAAATAAATTAAACAGTAGTTAGTTATGTCATAAGTACCCAGTCATGTTTTAATTAGACTCACAAACCAGTTTAGCAAACAACAGTTTTATTGTACATTTGTACGGTTAAATACGGTAATGGTTACACGGGCGATTATTTTAATCTCAAATGACCGATTTCAATTGGTCAAAGACAGTAACAATTCTTCATGTAATGTGAATTCTTGTTGTAGCTTAAAAAACTGAATAAAAAATACAATTTTTGGCTAACTTTTAGGTAGCATTTCTTTGAATCGTCAGTGGATTTGCGAAACGAATGAGTTGCATTGCATCCAAACATAATATACTAAGTATTTATTTTTAGATAATTAATTACTGATTACGGAATGAGAAATAATCTTCTCTAAGTTGCCAGATATCTCCTAAAAGTTGCCCGTAGGTATGCAAAGACGGAGAGTAACTTGTTTGATCGCGTTAGGACAACACTATAAAAAACTGCGAGTGCGGATACTTTAAAATACATAAAACTAGATTTTATGTTAGTTATAATAATTATGTATTTTTTACCCAACTGTTTTTATAACCGCGGGGGAAGGCCTCAGGTTTCTACGTGCACAGATCGAGACATACATACATCTCTTCATTCACTGTCCTTGCATTCTACTATTCCTATGTACTTTATCCTATATAAGCAAAAGTGTCAAATCATCGATGTCTCACTAAATAAAATAAATAAAATAAAATAAAAATAGCCTTTATTCTATAACATTAAGATTATAAAATGAGAAAATAATTATCATAGTACATAAATCTAATCAAATTAGAATGTTTATCATAGCAATATTAAGCATGCATTATTATTATTAATTTCAGAATGTTATAGTAGCCTCTCTGGCGTAGGCCTCCCCCATATTTTTCCACATTTCTCTATCTCTGGCTTGTCTCATCCAATTTGGTCCCATTTTTTGGTAAAATATGTCTTCCCACCGTTTTTTTGGGCGTCCTCTCTTTCTCTTATTGTTACGTGGTATCCATTCAATTGCTCTTTTAGTCCATCTTGTGTTTTCCATTCGGCATATGTGTCCAGCCCAATTCCATTTTAGTCGATGTCTCACTAACGCGGACTAAAAACTTCGTCACCAGACTTGGCCACCGACTCATACGAACTTACTTACTGAATCTCTGAAATGGCTGAACGATGAGATAAATTACAGTGTGGTATAGCACATGGGCTAATATAAGTTTGCCTGCTCACATTATTTTTGACGTAGGCGTAGGAACCTTTGCCTATCAAATACTACTTTACAAATTACAATCGTTATGGTTGATTCCACTCATAAAACATGTATCAATAGTTACATAGTTATGTCATCTTTGTACATAGATATAGCCTGAATCATAATGAACAAAGTATAAAAGAATGCCTTTGAACAATTATTTTCTCAGAATTTCATCTGTCGGGATTTTTCTGTCATACAAAGAAAACAAGAATTAAGTATGTCTTGTAAAGAAAAAAATCAAAAGATATCGTTAGTATTTTTAGTAAGTATCAGAGTATAATCTTTTTTGTCACACATAAGCTGTGTTTACACATGAGTAAGAAGGGGGAGAAATAGCACACGGAAGAATTTCAACCGATACGATATCGTATTGCAATTTTTTACGTGTAAACGGTTATCGGCTGTTAACTGGCTATTAACTAAGACCCGGTGACCGTCGCACTTACTAAGACATTTAGCGTACGGTGAGCGTTTACACGTGAAAAATTGGCATACGATGCTATATTTGCTTAGACCGTCTCGTGTAAATGCCCCATAAGTGCGACGCACGCTCGGCTGCTAAATAGCATCGGCAAACCGAGTCAAAAATTGTATTGTGTAAATGACATATTGGTCGCGAAGGAACAGGAGTAGAATCACCTAGTTTTAAGACGTTTCAAAGTGATCCCAGCGGTCCTACTGAATAAATGCTTTTTGACTTTGACTTTGACTTTGACAGCTGATAGAGGGAAATGGAAGAGGATTATAATAATATCCTCACACATATTATGTTGTGCAGACCCCACATAGAGTGGGATATGAGCAGGAAGATGGTAATGATGATGACCTTGCTGTGGTTTAAGTAGTTACTGTAAGAGGGAAAAGTTTACTTGCAAAACAAATAAATAACATGTGTATCATAAATGATAACGGTAGTATTGATTCAAGAGCTGACGCATATTCGGCTCATGGATTGCCAATAATGGCGCTATTAGTGTTTTTGAAAAAACATGACGTCATGAGGCGTTACCTCGCTCTGAGGCGTTCCATGTAAGGCTTGAAGTGCAAGCGAGAGCGCGGAACGAGCGACAAAGAAGCACAATCGGCCTTTGCGTTCGGCAGCGTTCGACATCCGTCTCTCTCCTACTTGAGTGAGCGATGCGTAGACGTTGTCACGTCCAACTATCGTCAGTAACCGACTTTACAGACAACCAATTTTTTTTGTACACGTCCTATTTCTTCTATAACTAGACCTTCTCTTATATTCTAAAAGTACATATTTTATGTGTAAGTCATGACAAAAACAGGGTCATATCAAAACCTGCCCTACTTTTTGTAACCGTAAGTATCGGTAATTCACACTTTTCTCAGAAACTCACAAATTGTTTACTTGTGAGAAACTTGGGTGTTAATTGGTGCAGATTCTCACAAAGAGACCATTGGAAAAGGAAAAAAAATCTATCTTTCACAATAATGTACCTTACCTACACAATTCTAAACAAAAACTAAAAGTGTTGGTACCATATAGAAAACCATGTTTTTTTTAGTTTTGAGTGAACGAGGGGTTAATATGTGAAAAGGTGAGAGATCTAATACCCAATCAGTGGGTACAACGGAGCTGATTACATGACCATGTACCTTACCTATGGTGAAGGAAAACATCGTGAGGAAGCCAGTTAGTATTCTATGGGCGGCGATGAGCTGGCAACCCGTCACGTATGGAATGCTAACTTCTGCTAAATGTGGGTATTTATCAAATACGTATTTAGACATCTTCAAAGGATCTGAAAAACATAAAAAGTTCTGAGAGAATGTCTACAGCGCCTTGGGGATGCAGTTATTGCTACCTACTACGTAAAAGTACATTGCAGTAAAAGGTTTCAATGACATTATTTTGACAGGTTTTCCCACGATATTTTCCGTTCAGAGTTTGTGCTTTCAATATATCTTCTGATTTAATTAAATTGTACGATTTACGTCATACCTTTGTTATTATTATTATTATTATTTATTTCCAAAAAAAGAAAAGGACTTTGTCGCTGAGCGACTATATCGCCCAATCGGTAACAAACATCATCAAATATAGGTCTTCATCATATAGGTCTTCATATTCTTTAACTTCTTGGTTTCTTCTTCTTCTTCTTTTTATTCCTTCTTCTTCTTTTTATTCCTTCTTCTTCTTTTCACTTTAAATCTTTCTTCAAATATGTCACGTCAATTTGAGTCAATTGAAAAAACATGGTGGCTTGTAATTTCAAAACTCTAACGGAAATCTTTCGTCAAATGAAAAAACTTCTTGAATACTCCCCCATTCCATTTGCCAAATCTCCTGTTACGTATCCAAAGCTTCATTAGTAAAATGCCACCGAAATTACATAATAAAACCTAGTAAAACACGAGAAAACTAAATAATATAGCAGAGCCACTAGTTCCTTCAAAAATGGCGAAAGAAGTCCCACCTTTGTTTAAAATTGTTTACCTACCATTTTGGTTGGAAAGTGCATAACCTACGTAATCAGATTTCTAAGAATATTTTGTTGCAATTATTTTCAACATAAAAAAAATCAAAACGTTTGTTTATTATACTCGTAGATGACTAGCTGCGCTCCCGCGGTATGACCCGCGATCCTTCGGGATTTTTAAAATTTTTCGTGTTAAAAGGTAGCCTATGTCCTTCCTTGGGATAAAACCCTGTAACTATGCCAAATTTCAGCTTTATCTGTTCAGCAGTTTGGGCGTGAAAGCGTAACAAACAGACAGACAGACAGACAGAGTTACTTTCACATTTATAATATTAGTATGGATACTTATTACTTATCGAAAGTTCTACAGTTATAAATTGTCCTGTTCAACTGAAATTAGTATGCTTAAACCATTGTCAACTCATGATTCATTCACAGGAAGCCTCAATTTCACTTTGATTAATAACCAGAGACCCATTTGATGATTATGACGAAGTTCAATGACTAAGCCTACGTGGAAGATAGTCATCTTGAACATGTGAGCTAACATTTGGTAATGTTTGTCTAATACGTCAAAGATAGCAGTTTTAAACCCTCGCCATTTAAGTTACCTTGATAGATTGTCGAAGTTTAGTGACGTTTAGCAAGGTTTAGCTAGGTCACTAGAGTGACCTAGAAATGTAGTGCAAAACAATAGGGTATTTGACATCATTAAAAATAAACTACAAATTGTGGTCATCCTTTTAGAAAATAGTCTAAATAAGCATATTTCTTTCCATTTACGTCTAAAATATGTTTACTTTTGGTAAAAAAACCTTTAAAAATTACAAAAAAAATTAAAAAATTTTCGTCTACAAAAACGCACTGTGATTGGTTGTGACTCTGATGACGTCAAACGCTAGTAAACGTCAACGAACTGATTGTCTGTCACTATGGACTTGTACTGTCTGTTTACTATGGAGTGACGTCACGGGTACCACGTGATCAGCGCCATGACACAAGATATCGTTTTTCGCGCGATTTTGTATGTTTAAACTTTAAACATGGTTTTTATCAAAATTATGTTAAATCTAAAGGAAATTTAATGACCAGTGTGCATATAATATATCAAAGAACACTTTGAAATGGTTTTCTGAAAAGAGTCAAATACCCTATTTAAAGGCCACGTAAACTATCCGTTAGGCCATGATAAAAGTATCACGGCACTAAATATTCAACAGGCTGACGACCCAACTAGTCTTTTATGACATAATAACTAAATAAATAAACATTTAGATATATATTTCAGACTGACTAAATTATTTAAAGAGTCTATGACACATACAGAAAAAAAAAATTTTGTCCGGTAGCTCAGTTGGTAGAGCAGTGTCTGGTAAGGTCGAGGTCGCAGGAACAAAATAATAGTCTTACTTTCCAATCACAAGTAAGCTTAATTGAAATCTGTGATGACCTTTTCTTAAGTACTACCTATGAAGAAGATTTGTGCTTTACCTACCTACACTGAAGAAAGGAATAGGCTTGTGATGCACATTATGAAACGTATAATGTTGGAGCGTGTTTTCAATTCTACTAGACATTTTCAAAGGATCATAAAAGGCTGCTGAGATAATATTTATTTCATATTTCAATATTTTTATTTAGTAATTCAAGATTACCATATTTCACGATCTGATGCAACCAAAAACCCTTATAACTCGATTAGGTCCTTTATCAGTTATATTGTGTCGGCCCTCAGGCCGCCAGGGGCCTTGTACTGATTGATCACCCTCTGGTATTGATAGGTTAAATAAAGACGTCCAACGATTTAGTGCGGACATTCACTTTTTAGATAGATAGATAGATAAATTATTTATTTATAAAAAAAGTACATTACAAATCTTGGTTACCAGTGCCTTTAATCCTATTATAGGTTTGACTAGGCACTAGGGTTCTCAATTAGTTACCTAAATTTGTAAGTAAAAAAGGTACACAATAAAGGTAAAAAAATAAAGGTACAAAGGTAAAGGACACAATCACACCCCGCATTATTTGTCCACGCACGGGATGTTGAGGTATGTAGGTACTTGTTTTTTTTAATGATGCTGCTAATGATGCTATGGGCTGGTAATAATAAAGATATCATGAACACATCACTCATCATGTATCTGTACTGTGACAGTCAGTGACTTTCAGTGTGGGATTTCTGATATGCTGCACCTGTATTCGTGTTCTCTGTGCCCTGCTACTCAAAAAGACTAGCTCATTGCCAGTAAGTGTCGCCGCACAGGCCACCCGGTCACAGCCACAAAACACCGCAAGTCTTGTGACTCAGAGAGTGCCAACTGAGGTCATTTATAATATTTTCCAAATCTGTTACTATGTGGTCACGTAGCTAAATTTCGACCTTGATTTGTGCATCTAGTCTGTGCACGAGTCTCGTCACGATACTGAAAAAACGAATAAGCATTACCTGTTCTGAAATTGAATATTATTACAGATTTTAATAACTCTGAACCCAAAAAACATCTTTATTTCTGTGTAGTCCAATCTGCATGAGTTCCCAAAATTTTCAGTGTATGTTTTATCAATTTGGTGGAACACGTATTTTCATTTTTTTTATTAATTCAGAGGATCTAAAACTTGTTAAAATTACATATCGCGTACAATCATATAGAAATCTTGCCAGTTGACAATATTTCAATCATCACTTACCTCACACATCCCCAATACCTTTTTGTTTGTATAACGAACATCCTCATGTTAAATTCAATGTATTGATGCTAAGGCCTGCCATAAAATCGTATGCCTACGTAATGACTGGCTTGTATTTGTAAGCTCCAAGCAAAACCAGATCCACAACCTGACTTTATAGCGTCTTATCAATATTTGTTTGATTTGATGATGGATTTGTGAAGTGGTGGAATAAACAACACGCTTTTTTGAATACAAGCGTTTTTAATTCTATTTTTAAATACAGAGTTCCAACAGACCAAGTGCCAAATCTTAGGTTATAAAATCGTGAGTGACACGCAAAATGCAGAGGGCGCTGAGGTCCAAGTGCAGCGCTGCGTTTTGACATTGCGTTGACAGCCAATCGAATCTATGTAGGTAGCTACGGCGCGAACAATATTTTAATTGTTTGTAGGTATGTTTTTTGGCAAAAAAATGTGGTCAACCACCCTACGGTTGAGGTTTATTTGAACATCATGAAACAATAAGGTTTATTTTACTATGCTATTATGACACTTAGATAAGTAAACCTTAGCGATAGCACAGACAATGCGATAGTTAGATTCTTTGCTTATATCTTCGGTATTTAAGTTGGCACTTCACTTTTCCGGGATAAAGTATGAGCCGTAGATTATGCTAGGATCTTCTAACTCTTTCATGTAGCGTATGCGTATGATTTAAGCTATTTTCCTGTAAAATTTCATCTAAATCAGTTCCGCCGTTTCAGCATGAAGGAGTAAAAAACATCCATCCATCCAAATTCTGATATTTATAAAATAAAGACAAACATTATGTATATGATCAGGTATACCTTATTTACAGAAACTAAGCTACTATATTACATATATGTACAAAATACAACAGGATTAGTCAAGCTATCTAAGGATCGTTAAAAACTATCTATAGATAGCTCTACTGATCCTGGTCACTGTCAGTCGGAAGCGTGCCCAAAACACTGGCGGCATTACCACGCTGATGATATGATATGATCAGGTAGACGACATCAAGAGGTAACATAGATTTTGGATGCGGGAGGCACCGGACTGGAATGAATGGCGTACCTAAACAGAGGGAGGCCATACCCAGCAGTGGGGTATTCTTGGCTGCAGATGAACTTTCGTCGCTGATTTTAGTATAAAAAAGGTCCGGTTATACCTTGTTTTCCTATGTCGTCTGTTCCAACCATGTTTGGTGTAAGACCAGTTGACTAGTCGCTTCATGTCTTGTGTCACGAACTATTTAAAACTTGCTCATAATCTTGTTTATTGCGTAAAGCCGGCTTTGATTTTGAGCTACCTGTAGCTTGTTGGTTGAGTTATTGTATAGCAAACCTTATTTTATCTGTGGAAATACTTTGTTCACCTTATTTTGATGCGTATTTTATAATTGTGAGTAATCAGGGGTGATTTAAATTGTATGTCTTTTTGATTTGCAGATATTTTTTTTCTTACATAGCTTCAATTTGATTTTCCGAAAAGAAACCGTGTAGATATTACCAATTATAATTAACTGCTTGCATAGATCCATACTATCCATACTTTCATACTAATATTATAAATGTAAAGGAACTATGTCTGTCTGTTTTCTATCTATCTGTCTGTTTGTTACGCTTTCACGCCCAAACCGCTGAACAGATTAAGCTGAAATTTGACATAGTTAAAGGTTGTATCCCAGGGAAGGACATAGGCTACTTTTTATCCCGAAAAAATGAAAAAATTCCGAGGGACCGCGGGTCACACCGCAGGAGCGCAGCTAGTTATTTATATTTGGACGTTACAATGACTACCAGAGGGTGGTCAGGGTAGGCTCTAGTCCACCGTATATAATCGTTACTCTGTTAGGTTGATATAAATTGTTCGAATATACTTATATTTTTAGTTAAGTACTTATGTTTATTCAATTAAAACAAACAAACAAAACGCATAACTAGCATGGCTAGTAAATAGGTATACTCGTAGTAGGCAATTTGTCATTCTGTTGGATAAATGGAAAATTACTAAAATTAATAAAATTGCAGCCTTTTGACGTCATCTAACTATTCACACTAGTAGAAAATGACGCAGAAAAGTAGGTAATATTATTACGTGTCCTATTAGAAACATGTATCACAAAAGCTACAAGGAAAAAAGTATTGTATTAACGTCTCCCACAGTAAAGTTGGTCTAGGTTTATTGTGAAAACCTGTGGTAGGTTCATAGGTAATGGCGGCAATCAAGTCTTCTTGTCGCATCACTAGCTCTTTTGAACCAGTGCAGTGTGGTGTGAAAAGATTTTAAGTGGACTTCGATACGATACAAGATTATATATATTTTTTAATAGGTTCTTAGTTTTGGAAGCATTTTCTGATATGGAGGAAAATCAACAAGTAATACACAAATACAATCGATAGTCGTAAAATAAAATAAGCACACTTCGTACAACGGATCTAGGCATTCGTGATGTTAGCCGTTTGTCTGCGCAGAACACAATTTTTTATGAAAAAGCGGTCACTGCGAAGACAAACGGCTAACTTCACAAATGCCTAAATGATGTACATTATGTATATCTACATAAAATTATCAAATCAATTACACATCCCAAGGCTATCAGACAAAACAATGCGAAAAAAATGTAGAGCAACTTATCATTCGGCGGATCACAAACAATTTTGACATTATCTTGCTGTTAATAGAAGATTACGAGGCCAATTGCTTTTCTCGGTTAGCAAAATTAGACCATTATATCTTATCAGCTAGATAGTGGTAAGTGTATACCAATGACCGGGTTACAACTAAATAAGTTTAATAGCTGTTTTTACTATAATTGTTTACAACGTCTACAAATTTTTTCGAAGGTCGAGGGTTCATATCCTGGCCGTATCAAATATACGTTTTCGAAAAAGTATCATTATCATATATATAGATAGGATGCCTTCCAAGATTTATATTTCAGTCATGTTATTTTCATCAAACAATGCGTCACAAAATAATGAAACAATCCAAATAATTCGTTCTAGTAACTCATTTTCTTAGCAAATATTATATTATTGAAGTTTTGTTGAGTTTGTAAGATGTAAGGAATTTGATTACTTATCAGAAATGTTACGCATTCATATTGTAAAATTTTGTTCGTATTTATTAGTTCACCTGTATAATAAAATAATGAGCAAGTTTACTTTCAAGTTTCTATGGAATGCGAGATCAGTAGTTTTGACAAGTTCAAAGCATATGCTTATCTAAAGATCTTGAGAAAGTTTGTCAACGCTTTCTGAATAAGATTATTTTATGGAAACTAAAACAACTTTTGTATTGACTGATAAGTACTACATTTTGATTGTTCAACGACATAATTTTATTTGCATTTTTCATTCATTATTATGATAAAAATTTATTTTTTCTGCACTCATAAACAAAGACATACATAAATTAAATCTAAAATCTATACATGACCAAACGCGCAGGTGATATTCTAACAAACACGACCTAGATAAAACGTGAACGATTTACTAGTAAACAAAGATTCAAGAGGGGGTTGTATGAGTCACGAGAGACGAGCGCTACCAGACATTCGCGGACTCCACACAAGCGTTCAATGCCTCAACTCGTGCGCACGTATCGAAAAAACTAAACCCTTGCGTTACTCCACATTTTTATTATGGACACTGTCGTGTTTGTGTGTGTGATAAAAGTTCGTTGTGCCAGATACTGAATCTTGTGACTATTTGTGTTTTGGTGTGGTGATAATGTTTCCGAGGATACAAGGATTGGTGAGTTTATAATATTTTTAAATGGGTTCATTATCACTGAATTTAAATACATTTTTGTTAACCTTCCTTTGTATTTTAAATACGTGGTCAATCATCCACAACTCGACAGACGAATGCTTACAAAAGATTTCAACATACGCATACCCTAAGACCCGATTCTTTATTCGTGTCTGATCAGAAGTAAAATATATCGCAGCAATGCATCATAATTTGACCTAATTTTGCAATGATTGGAGCCGTTCGATTAGCATCTTAGTAGTATAGTCACGTTCGAAATTCTCCACTCGGTTTCACCTCTCACGCGTGATGAAAATACCACGCTCCACAATCTTTGTACATAGAGTCATCAGGGAACTATTATGTTCAATGATAATGAGGTAATTATCAATGCCAATTACTATTTCTTCTGGTATTGCAAACGCGATTACTTAATGAATAAATTAACGCTAGAAACCGGCTGTGAAAGTAATGAAAAATAATTAGACAAGTTCCAAGAAACGTGTCAGTATTATATTACTGTTATATTCTTTGTACTATCAGCCCGTTACTTCGATATAGAACCTGAGTCAAAAGAACCCAAGGCTATTAAATCTTCAGCTGTACTTATTCCGATTTCCATTCACTTCCGTGACTGTGGATGATATTGAATCACAAACACACAACACAAACGTGTGCACGTGTTGTTTTTGGACAAACTTTGTCAAGGAAAGACAATGCCAATAGCATAATATTGCCTCGATCAACAGTTTTGCGAAAGGAAATCTTTTTTCAAAACAATATTTAGAATAGAATAAAATAGAAAAACATTTATTTTGTGTTTCATAAAGCATAAAATACAATTAGGAACTATACTAACACTTAATACTATACACAAAAATGGACACCACTCAGCGTGTGCTGCAGCAACTTAGAGGTGCTGCAGCGCTGGTATTCTGTGGTATTTAATCTTCAAACTACGTGAAATGAAATATTTAGTTTAATGGGATAGTTTGTGTTGGTTCAACGACCAAGTAAAAACAGTGTAGTACGAATGATCTTGTAATCACACATTTATGGTACTAATATTTATTTTTAAACTCATGTCAAGAACACTTTTATTGCATTCGGTTTTGGTTCAACAGCCAAACAATATCCTGTAGAGGTTTTCTTGGTTTTAAAAGAGGTTGTCTCAGTTCCTTGTATCCATACTAATAAAACTATTCAAACTATTATATATATATATATATATTAAAAATGTATATCACATAGGATACATAAAGTACAATTTTTTTAAAGCTTAGACTATATTTAAATCTGGAAACTATTAGATCATAAATTACAAGGTTGGTTAAGTATGAGTAAGTTAAAAGTAAGTTCATTGATACTGAGAAGTAAACGAAATAAGTGTTACTGCAAAAGCATCAATACTGAGTCATATATTTTGAGTCATTAGTGAGTCAAAAGCTTTTAGCAGTCAAGAAAGCACAGGACAATGAAGGATGAGATTATACTTTTAGCTAGTATTTTTAGGGATTTTAGGATTATCTCTAGGCTAGAATGTTAATTACTCTTACCAGGGCCTGCATTAGGTATTTCGCAGAAAATAACATTGAAGACTGTCCTAACGTTATTTTATGAGTGGAATGTTGGTTTTTTGAGGTATAAGAGAATATCACTGAAAATAAAGCTAGCCCCCAAAACAAACTTTGTTGCCCTGTTTGAGAACAGGAGTGAAACAAAATGAAAAATGAATGAAAAACATGTGTCAAGTGCACGAAAGGCGCCTCTTTGAGGCGCACTTAAAATCCTTTCACCACACTGGTTTGACAGAATTAGTGACACAATAAGAAAAAGAAGAAGAACAGGAGTGAAATTTACTAGAAGAGTCACGAGTATTAAACATAGTGTTGATGTTATTAACCATTTTTAAGAGGTATCTGGACCTATTCAATTTTTTTTTCTGAATGAGTAATAACTATGGTGCATTATTTTTTGAGGTAAAGTGCACTGGAAAGTTAAACTTCTTAAACTTTCGTGATTTGGTGACCTAATTATTATTTTATAACGGGTAACACTGGAAAGTTAGTAATGTAAATTATCTGACACTGTGCTCAAACTAAGTAGCAAAATATTAACATGCAATAGCGCTATTTTAGTGTTCGCATACAATAGAAATAAGGAAACGTATTGACATGTAAAAGCAAAGTATACATTGTTTTAAAAATAAAACAGAGATATTTTTATGGCATGGTGTTAGGAGACAAAAGATATCTACTTTGCAATTTAAAATAATGCTGATGTGCTAGAAAATGCGCCTCTTGTATTCAAAACGAGTACAATAAAGTGTTTGTGGACTAGGTAGACGTAAAAATAACTGAAATTCGACAACAATGCCATAGAATACCTGCCTGTTCCTTCTAGGTAAAGCTATAAGGAAAAAAAACATTAATATTCGGGATCGAGTGGAAATACTCGATAATCTAGTCGTGCTACTACTTGAGCAAGATTATTTTTTAATACTCGTACCTTCTTGATCTTTTTGTCGTGTAACTAGTTTTTTCGAACCAGTGCAATTAAAAGATTTTAAATACACGAGCACTTTACTTCACGTCTGAACTGTGTTACTACATATTACTTTTAATACTATTCATTATATTCCTGCCCTAGACCCACTCTTTGTGGGGTCGGCACAACATAAAATTACAAATAAAAAGGAAATACAAGTTATAAGCTATTACTAGAGGTCCTCGCATGAGGGCTAGCCTGTGTCAGCTGTCATCTCATAAATACTCTTAATACTATTGCAAACTCGAAATCATCTAAAATAAGATAAATTCGTTAGATAACTTTGACACTTCACACATCTCAGAACAGTAGCAATCAAACTACCTATTCTGTGGTTTGTATTTTAAATGCTTACGTAAAAACCGGACCTTTTAAAGGACATAAAAATGCAAATATTTTTTTATAAATTTTCTTAGTAATTGACTAATTTATGAACATACATAATTGAATTGACTAAAATGTCGTAAACTTAATTTTTATTGTGTAGGTTAACAGTTAGTGTTCTTATAGGCGGCGATGGGCTTGCAACCTGTCACGTATGGAATACTAACTTCTGCAAGATGTGGGCATGTATCAAATATGTGTTTGGACCCCCCTTATCTTCAAAGAATCTGGAATAAGTAACATAAAAAGATCTGAGAAAATGTCTACCGCATTTTGAGGATGAAGTCGTGAACCTGTTTACGTATAGGTTAACAATAGGTATATTACTGTCGCGCTCGCATCGTCGTATTCTCAAACTGGCTGTATTTTTTTGAATTATTTAATGTAAAAAGCTAATGAATACTACATAATTTCACTCTACCTATCTAAAGCTGAGCGCAGACTTGACTCAAAAAATAATTGAGACAAAAAATATGAAGACGCGCAGTTTTGTACAGTTATGTGACTCAAGTCTGCGCTCAGGCTTATACGCTCGGAACCCACAGATGGGTGTATGCGTCTTCTCTATATGTATTTATATTCTACTACATATAAGGTGGTCAGAGTATACAGTTGATATGCAAAGGCCTACGTATCATAGGTTAAATGTACCATATAGGATTTTGCGCTAGATCTGTTTACATAATACCAGCGTATACCGATTACATAAGGCACACCTGCTGCAGCCTTGTGTTCACATTTTACTCGTTTTTTGTTAATTTTGCTTGCATATTTCTTGACGTCTCAGCATATCTTCTATTGAATTGATAGGTCGGCGCGGATAGGTCTGAATCATCTAGGATAGATGTAAAAAAGCCTAAGTTTGTACACATGTGATAAAAATTGACCCTATCCTTTTGGACATTGGTTCTACCACTCAAGGTTTTTCGTTGATCGCAGTAATAATATACTTAGGTTATTATAGACGTTCAAGTATTCTTTTGGAAAATTACAAACTTTACAACTAGTAATTGTATGGAAACATTTTGTTACAAGGTAATGAGAGCCTTGCGCGTTAACGTAACGAATGCTCTGACTCTCTGCTGAGACGTAGGGCGAGTTCGATTCTTGCGGCGGGACATATTTGAATGGTATGCAGATATTTGTTCTATGTCTGGGTGTTGTGGTACCTGATACCTACTTGTAGTTTTTGATACCCCCGACAGTTTTGGGTATTTTGAGATGACGAAAATGGCGTCTGATGTAGGTTTTGATACTATTTAAAAAATTGCACAAAATGAATTCGCCGTCCCCGGCGAATATAATGGTAATAGTACCATAGTAGTGTCTTTATTTGAAATCATTGTTCTAGAGGTTTGATTACACCTTGTCATTTTTTTTCAGCTGATTCGTACGAGTACTTTTTGATTTAGATATTTTGTAAAGGCTCTTACTGTACTATTCGTCTTAGGATAAATTAAACTTTATTCCCCGAATATCGTATAGCCAGCTTTTGTAAAGGAAATTTCAGGCTGCCAAAATAGTGTGACGACTTATAACTTGAGAGCAATAATATACTTATTAGTAATAACATAACCAATAAAAAAATAACGAAAGAGTACCTACTAGCATAATAATAAGTACCTCTAGCCGGATAGGTCAATGACACCAAGAGGATAGTAAGCAATACTAACAAATGGTATGAGGAAGGCATAGCGCTTTAATATGTGTGGGTAAAAGCAGAAAATGACCATGAAGTAATAAATCTCGTAAATGGAAGCGCTCGTGGTCGTGCTTGCTTAGTCGTTCGTTCGAAACGGTCTGTAAGTGGATGGGTGACCGCCAGTAGCATTTTCATCGAAGCGCTTCCGTGCTTCGGAGGGCACGTTGAATTGTCGGTCCCAGCTATTTAAGTCGTTAAGCCATGACGGAGGCCTAAAAACTCCGTCACCAGAGTTGGCCACTGACTCATACGAACTTACTAACTTAATGGTATTTATTTAAACTTTTTTGTGTTTTGTTAGTATTAACTGGGTTTCTTCATGTTTTTCTTCGTTTTATAGCTGGTATGAATGTGCATATAAAAACGAACATAAAATCCATTGATGCACGGCCGGGATTTGAACCCGCGACCTTCGGGTTGAAAGTCGAGGCCAACATGTTTTTTATTTTCATTATGAATGATAGTGTTTTTGAGCTACTGAATTGTTTGATGTCTGAATAATGAAATGAAAAACAAACAACCAGAAAGTCGTTCAAAAATATTATTGAAACCATTGTCTGTGATTGAAACGAAGTTCCTTTTTGGACGGTATCGGATGGGGGCTAGACGAAAAAAAGTAGTTCACCTTTGACATTTGACAAAAAAATCCTAGAAACGCTCTCCTGTACTAACAATGTAACAACAATCTATGGACTGGCTCGCGACAGCGCACTTCGCACTGTGACGTTTGGACCTATGTATGTGTCGTGACGGGAAAATCGTACGCTTTTTTTCTTCTACCCCCTAGATACCGTCCGAAAAGGAACATCGTTCCAAAAAAATCTTGTTGACAAACTCCTGGAGAATACACAAATACATTTGTATGGCTTCGAAGCTGATATATCACTTTACCAGGCTCAAATCCACCTGTCCCATTGCTCCCACAGGATGTCTCTAATTAGGCACATCATCGCGTCCGCCTCACATATGGGCATCTTGCACCTTGTACAAACTACACACAATAATGCACCATAACTCTAACTACATTCATTTCAAATTCATTAATCATAAAAAAAGCTTTCAATATATCTGAAGTCTATTTGAAATTCAACCCTACATTTTGATAATAGAGTTGAAAACGGGTTTTGTTGTTTGTGATGCATCTGGTGTTTTGGTTTTTGTTGTCTGATTTTTGTTTTAAGTTACTACGAATAAGGTTCAAAATCGTGTTATTAATAGGATGATTGTGGCAGCTGGTAAATAGTACGCTATTTTAAGATTCGATTGGATACGTTAACCCATTAAGAGCTGGCGGACGTTAATTTAATTATTTTTAGAATAATTTGTAAATCATTTTGAAAATATCGAGTATTATCCGAGAAATATAAAATACTATTATTATAAGGAGCGCGTGAAGGGCAAAAGCATTACTTCCTTTCTTTTACTAAATATCCTTGTCATTATAAAATATGAAAGTCAGAAAAAACAACGTCTTAGTACTCACATAAAATTTACGAAAATTATAATTTAATTATTATAAATTTATTACATGAATTGAAGAAAGGAAGACAAATCAAGAGATGGGAAGATGATCTACCAAAAGGGTGGAGAAGATCAGCTCAAAACAGAGAGGAGTGGAAAAAATTAGAGGCCTATGTCGAAAGACAACCTGACTAACAAACCGGTTGCTGGAGATTTTGTGATTTATTATATTTATTTGTAAACTAGATTAAAATTAGATTAAGTTAAATGTAAGATGGTCAGTGAATACAGGCTTTTTACTTTACTTTACTTCACATGAATTCTTACCGACGTTTAATATACTTACCGCAAAACTGATAACTTCATTTTGCTATAAACAATAATATTGCTATAAATGCGAAAATATCTTTGTAGAATTCGACAAGAAGATTAATCTCAAGAAATTCTCGGAACTGTCATGGCGACAATTCTCACACGAGCGTAAATTGAATGTTAAGAGGAAAGTCCCCGTTATCATACTAACATAGAACCCTAAAAATAGCCTCCAACACGCACTTTCCCGATTCCAGACGCACTATTGCGATGACACAGCGCTGACTCACGCGACGTTCCTGAAATATCTGTCTGAGCTGCCAGAATACTATGTACACACGTGGTCTTACCACGGGTTGCATTTTAAAAGTAAAAAATACTTACTTTTTTTCTATTCTTTGTTTTTCGTCATAGTTTAGGTATATTTTCTTTTTATGTTGTACTTTCTTGTGTGTTAGTGCCAAATAAATGTTTATTCTATTCTATTCCATTATATTCTATTCTATTCTATTCTTATGACGTATAAAATGCATTCCAAAAACTGTGGGTATCAGATATTTAACCATATTAGAATGTTTACCGCACCCTTGGGATCTTCGTAATCATATTTTTTTTTATATTAAAATTATTTGTGTGTGGTTGACACTATTAAATTATAGAGTCCGCTTGTTGTAACAAAATAAGGTTTTACACGATGAATATCGTTTAAATAATAAAACAGTCATCGTGATGCATCTTTTTATTGCCCAATGCCTTCTTATTTAACAATGCCACATATTGCCAATACATCTTTATATACGCGCGCGCGGGTCAGCTAGTACCTATTGTATAAATGCTACTCGTGTCTGCCATTTTCAATGAAATGAAATGGGAATACGTTTCTTTTCAGTGAACATTTTATAACAACTTAAAAATACTATGTTTGAATAATTTAGTTTATTTTCTCTATTAATCTTTAGTTTTGAACATTGTTGGCTGGTTATATAGACGACCTCTGTGGCGCAGTGGGCGAAGATCCGCCTACGACGCAGAAGGTTGCGGGTTCGATCCCCGCCGCGGGACAAATTTTTGTATGACCTACAGATATTTGTCTCGGGTCTGGGTGTTTCTATGTATAATATTTATAATATTTACAAACAAAAATTATATAAGTAGTATATCAGTTATCTGGTTCCCATAGCACAAACTTTGCTTAGTTTGGGGCTAGATGATGCTGTGTGAAAATGTCCAGCATTATTTATTTATTTATATTTTCGATGGATGTATCAGGTAATTCACGTCAACAAATTAATCAATTTTATTCAGCTGAGTGAAACTAAATTGTTTAACGTAAACGCCTCGCTTTTAAATCAATAAATAATAATGAAAATGAAATGAGAACAATGGTGATTTCACTCTAAATGCATTAATTTTCCTCCGGACTGTAGGTACTTTTGTTATCGAGCATTGACGTCAGTTTTGCGTCATTTTAATAGTAATATCCAGAGAACCTTGGGTAAAGTGTTTGATAACTTGTATAGACAAGCTATGGATTCAGTAAAATAGTTAAGCTACTCGTATGTCGTACATAAAAGTACTTGAATCTTTATTGAACGAGATCCGATAAAACTATTACTAACAGATAAACTAAAACAAGTTAATTAGGTGGTCCTATAACACTAAATGATCCATAAAGAATATTAAAATGTATTTTTCAAAGATAACTATGTTGGCCATTATTATCTACAACCACATTTAGCCCACTTCTGGTCATACGCCTTCACTCTTTTGTGCCAGCCATCCAATACGATCCAATGTAATATAGTTTTCTAAGAATAAATAAATAATGCTGGACTTTTCACATAGCATCAAAGTAACCAGAGCTTGTGTTATGGGTACTAGATGACTGATAAACTACTTAATATACACTTGTTGTTTGTAAATACATACATATTATACATAGAAACACCCAGACTTGAGACAAATATCTGTAGGTCATACAAACATTTGTCCCGCGGCGGGGATCGAACCCTTCTGCGTCGCAGGCGGACCTTCGCCCACTGCGCCACAGAGGTCGTCAAAAATAAAAATAAATAATTTTATTTGTTTTTTTATTGAAAAAAGTAACCTTTAAAAAAAGCGGATATGTTCAAGGAAGTATACGTTACAACACATCCGAACCAAAACAAATCGGAACAGACAAAATAACCATTTCAGTGAACCAACAAAAACTGCTATTGTGTTATCACAATCACTTTTCTACGTCGCGGTTATGAAACCTAAGGTTAAACCATTCAATTGACAGTTAGTTACCAAACATTGTGGTCGTTTGTGACAGTTTTATCAAGAAAAATTTGAAAAATATTTTCATGAAAATTTTGCAAAATATCAAAAACTATAAGTAGTTAATATTATTAGGAGAACAGATAAGAGAGCAAAATGTGGCGCTACAATTCTCATTTTTCGTATTTGGACGAAGAAAGTGTGTGTGATATTAATTTTGACTACAGATCTGCGAGAAGGGAATCTAAGTTAGTGGTACTGTCACGGTCGGTGAGTCAACATAATGAAAATATTAATCATTCTGACTAGTTACCCGCCCTGACTTGGTTCGGTTTAGGTATATTACGGCCAAGAGGATCCCGATCCAAACTTCGCCCGGGTAATAAAGACAAACTCACAAAATTTGCAAACAATCTCATACGGGCACAATAATAAGTAGTTTGAAACGTTGATACGAAAGAAGGCAATAATATGGAATAGTCTTAACAGTTAGGTCATCCTACTCTGTTTCCTTCGAGACCAATATTGTGAAGAAATAAATAAATAAATATAATATGCTGGACTTTTCACACAGCATCATCTAGCCCCAAAGTAAGCTGAGCTTATGTTATGGGTACTAGATGACTGATAAACTACTTATATACTTTTTTGTTTGTACATATTATACATAGAAACACTCAGACCAGAGACAAATATCTGTAGGTCATACAAAAATTTGTACCGCGGCGGGTATCAAACCCGCAACCTTCTGCGTCGCAGGCGGACCTTCGCCTACTGCGCCACAGAGGTCGTCATGAGAAGCATGGCAACATACACGGTTTAGAACGTAATTCTCTTTGAGATGGTCCATTCTCTACATGTTTGGCCAAAACCCAGCAATTGTTTTAATTTTATTACATGCTAATGTATTTACGATATAAGAAACAATAAAAGTGTAATTGTTTTAATAATAACAGTGGAAATTAGTATAATGTATGTTAAAAAAAATACATTACGTTTCAATGACCTCTGGTACTTTACGAGACTATAATGTTTATTGTACTCAAGTAATGTTGGATGTTCTACTCAAATGTTTGCTCATTTCTTTATTTACAGTCCAAAGAAAACAAGTGTATCATTTACTTCATGAGAATGTTGGGATAAAACCTATTTAAAAGATAAAACTCTTTATGGCACGAGAGAACATTCATTTTGTTTTTGTTTTATATTCTAAACCCAAAAGCTCTTCGTATGTAACAGCAGCAGTTTTAAAATAGTTTGATAGATAGATTGAATGATTTATTTGACACAGACACAGACAACACAGACACAAAAGCAAAGACAAGTATACGAGTGTAAGTACGTGAGTGTCGTGGAACCTTCGTAGAACACTCGGTAGGAACGAAGTTTAAACTTTGACATAATCCTAAAAATGCTCTTCCGTACTAAGAATGTAACAATGTATGGACTGGTTCGCGTCTGCGTACTTCGCATTGTGACGTTTTGACCTATGCAGGTGTCGTGACGGTAAAATCGAAAGCTTTTTTTGTAGACCGTATCCTCGTTACCGTCCGAAAAGGAACTTCGTTCCAAAATCTTCTTCATCAATCGCAAACTATTTTCAATGATTCAATTGAATCAGTTTAACCGTGAGTTCGATCATCATATAAATTCATGTTAGGTACAAATATAAGCTAAACGGTATAAATTGATACATTGATATGAAAGTTAACTTAGTTATACCTCTTAGAATATCTTAGATGATCGTGTGTTAGTAATCTTAACGTTATCATGCCACACAATCGTGTTCGCGTGTCTAGAACTAGAATTTTCCAGTTTGCTTAATACTAGGTGTTTTATCTATCTTCGTCTATTTGATTTCCTAGTTCCTTATCTTGTAAGTAGTTGGTAGGTAAACTCCTACAAATTTTGTAGGAGTTTTTATTTTTATAATTTGTTTATGTTTTTTAAAGTATGTTTCTTGTAATAACATTTTTTTTTTGTAGGTTTTGTATTAATAGTGGAATAAACTTCACTAAACGTGCATTACTTACTGTATTTTACTTATCATTTTCATCATCAACATTGGTTTTTTTCATTCAGATTAAATAAGTATTATTAATAATATTTTTTGTATACATTTATATAAGTAGTATTTCAGTTACCTGGTTCCCATAGTACAAGCATTGCTTAGTTTGGGGCTAGATGATTCTGTGTGAAATGTCCAGCATTATTTATTTATTTCTGTATTACTACAATTTAGATTTTTTTAACAGACTTACAGACAAACTGATTTTTTCCATAGAAAATCGAAATTTTGTTAAATAATTTGTACCAATTTGATCACTAATCGTTCTTATGCTAACTCATTCACCGTGTGACAACTAACATACAAATTATACCATTTGTGTGTTAGTTTGTAAATCAAATACTGCCACGAGGAGCGTGCGTGATTATTCATGGACATTGCAAAGTAATAAAATAATCTAAAAAAAATCAAAGCGATTTTCAATACTTATTATGTAAATAAGTATTGAAAATCGCTTTGATTTTTTTTATGTAATTCTTTTAAGTTAAAAAAAATTTAATGATAAATATAAACTTGTTTTGTTTGTTTGATTGATTTCGGGTTTTCTTTTCAATTCAATTCGACATACGACATAGTTTCTAACGATCCTTAGATAGCTTGACTAATCCTGTTGTATTTTGTAAATATATGTAAATATGTAGTAGCTTAGTTTCTGTAAATAAAAATAGTAATCTTAACCATTCGATATTTAATTATGTCAAAAATGAAATTAACAGAATCATTTTTTTTCAATGAAACAATATTCAGTTATTTATTTGAAACTGTTTAAAAATCGATACGTAGATTTCTTAATTTAATTGCAACAAAAAGCAATTTAGAAATCAAAAATAAAAAGGCAATCCATTTTTCTAATAATATATGAAAATTAAACAAACTTAGGTAAATTTTCAATTTTCTCAAATTGTTCATGAGCTGCACATTGATTTTAAAATGCATCTGTACTATCGACTAACTGTTGCTACGATATTGCAACCGCTTCCTGTACTCAAGCACAAACATCTGCAGAAAAAAAAGAGTGTACAGTTATGATGATGTTTTTGTGAGTAGTAGATTTAGTAGTGTACTTAATCTTATGTCGGTCTCAGGAAGACAATATTATTATCCGGAAACTACGACAGTTCATCGTAATGACTTTACCTTCACTAATAAAAAAGTAATTTTCAAACACTGTCTTATCCACAGGCGATCCGTATTCCAGAGGTATAGTAGACTTTAGTAGACTTTAGTAGAGGTATAGTAGGTGTAGTAGATTTTAGGAAATTCAAGACTTATCATTGAATTCGTCAAAGTAATTATTTGTATGACCTCTCGTGAAGATAGCCAAGCACATTGAAGGTTGCTTAAATATTGAAATACGAAGTCGGATGTGTAATTATTTCCGTGTAATTTTAGTTTATTCGGCTGAGAAACAAGAGCTGGTTTAAATGCCGGTGCTTAAAAATGTTTATATTACTTTTGTTGTATTTTATTAATTTTGTTCTTCATTTCTAATTTAATTTACAAAACTTTCATAAACAAAAGCCTGCATTTGGTAATCATTTTGATATTTATTATTTGGTTCAACAAGTCAAGTTACACAATTTAATCCGAGTGGCGAGAGCGGTCGGCCGTGACCTACTCGCCGAATCACACCTCATTTTGAATCTTATCCTACGAGTTCAATGATTTGGAACAAAGCTGGTTTTATTTTTCAATGTTTTAGAATCACTACATAGTATAAAACAAAGTAGCCTTTTCTGTCCCTATATCCCTATGTGCGCTTAAATCTTTAAAACTACGCAACGGATTTTGATGCGGTTTTTTCCAATAGATAGAGTGATTCAAGAGGAAGGTTTATATGTATAATACATGCATCATATACTAAGGCAACATTGTTAATTTTAGAGGTTTCTAACGTGATGTCGTAAATTAACCTATTTTTTTGGGCTTATTTATGCCCGTGCAAAGTCGGAGCGGGCCGCTATGTTTTTATATACAACGTTCATAGTTTTTCTGTAGTGTATTTAATTTAGTATCAGCATTGCACCCGTGCGAAGCCGGGGCGGGTCGCTAGTTATACATAAAACGCGAATGTAAATTTTACCATTTGAGAATGCAAATTAGTAAAGTAAAAAAATATTTTTGTGTGAGAAAGACTGTTTTTTTTTTCATACCTATCAGCGAGTAACATTTATCAGTGCGGTCATCTGTCATGTCTGATAAATAAAATTAGCTATAAGCTATAATAAAAGTGTTTTTTATTTTATTTTTGATGGTAAATTATTTTACGTCATAAAAGTAAAAATGCATAACTACAAGATAATAAAACACTTATTGTATTTTTTCAAAATTCATTCGATTCATAAAGGAAGCGATTAATCATTTTGAGAAGTACCACCGGAAGAAGTCCCTTGCGTCATGAGACCTTTGATCACGTGACTCTGTGGTATCGAAACATTATCTTACGAATAAAATAACCGGTAATATGGTATCCGGGGATACAGGTAACTCTGGTTTCCTGCGGCTTAGTTCACACGAGTTCAAATGCACATTTGAATGAATCTTTATAAAATGGAGAAGTAAACTTAAAGTCAAAGTCAAAATGCATTATTCTGTAGCACCGCGGGATAGAATTGGTTTAAAACTATTCGCGATCGACCGGTTGGTGCCTAGCTTTCTTTTATGTAATTCATCTTAAAACTACATAGTCAAAAGCCAGTGGGGTAAAGCATGGTAAACGGATTTATTGGAATAGAAGTACCTACCTGAGCATTTGAGAAGTTCGTTGTTTCAAAACGCATAAACACTACTGCGCATCCAAACGGCTAAATTCATGAATGACTTTTACCCTTGGCTTTTAGGTACGAGTAAGTAGCGTGGAATTCTTCAGATATACGACCAGCACCTAGTTACGTTCTTACAAAAAAACCTTTTTTTTATTAGTTGTCTAGTTTCCACAATATTTAGATGATGCTGTGTGTTTCAAAGTGATCCCAGCGGTCCTACTGAATAAATTATTTTTTACTTTGACTTTGACTTTGACATGCGTAATAGTTATTAACTGTTCATGTTTCGGGTAGGTATGTAAATATATTATTTGACATTTCATTAACTATTAATCAAAATAATTAAAACATTAAGGAAGACAGTGTTTGACGTCACTGAATTTTTTTTTTTTTTGCAATAAATAGTTATATTTCATTTGAAAGGACATCATCCACGCTTCATAAATTGGTCCAAAATTTAAAAGTACCGGCCAAACAAAAAAAGTTCTGTATTCTGCTTTGGTGCCTTAGTAACAAATGCTAAGGCTGACGTGTTTTATCAGAACACAGCACTTTTTTTGTTCGGCCGGCACTTTTAGATTTCGTACCAAAATGGATGATGTCCTTTATGTAGATTTCCATTTAAATCATTATTATGAATAAAATATTTAAAATATATAGTTTTTGTGATTAAACTGAGAACATAGAAGCAATGATTTATGCATTTCCACAACATCGCTATTTCATACCTATCCAGTTGCATTAGACTGACAAGTTATGCAACTGCATTTTATGATCATTACTCAGATTACTAGTATTACGTCGTTTCACCTACTTTGTACTACTTAAACAAGGATCGCAACTATCCCTTAGGTACAGTACTAAACCAAAATCTTCAAACAAACTTGCCTTTGATTGAAAATGTCAGAATACGTCCAAATAAGTTAGGCACATTATAGTATTTGGTTGGACCTCTTAATATTTATAAAAGTAATTTAAGTTTCTTAAAAAGATCTATAAAATGTCTACCGTCCCTTGGGGATCAAGTCGTGGTCCGGTTTTATTTTCATATTGATATTATATACTGCAATAAATTAGATAAAAGGTCAAGATAAACGTTATCAGAAATATTTGTAAAAGCCCTTAGGGTAAAATTGATTACAATTTAGGGATTAGCCCTAGGCGCTCTTTAGACAATACGAATATTATGTTATAATACCATTTCTTACAGACTTAATAAACTTAAAAGGTCATTGGCATCGTCATTTGATAGAAAATAATGTTCTTAATTACAAACTTCTAGATTAAAATATTTGTGTATTTGCTTCATAGCGAGACTTTATAGGCTTTTTGTAAATATATTTTTTTATTTAAATTAAAAAAATAAGTAGTAAGGTGTAAAAAACAGTAGTAAATAACAAATTAAAAATTATAAACCGTTTTTTTAGATTAACAAAAACGTTTAATGGTAAATGTTATCTGTTATTTTATTGATTGGAACTCAAACGTGTTTTTGCACTACGCCTTGATGAATAAAATTATAGGAATATACTGTATAATTTATGATAAATACAATGTTTTCAAATTGTCCACAGTTCCACTCCGTGACGGAGAAAAGATCACACACTAACGATTGCGGCGAAAACAGCGTCACAATCGTCACAGAGAAGAAGATAGAAGATGATTCGTCAGACTCTTCTAGCAGTGAAAATGTTGAAATTGAAGGTACTGATCATTTAATATCAATAAAAGATTGTTTGGCACAAGTGATAAAAACATGAGAATGCTATACCTACACAGTAGCGGATGCATGTGGGCTGATAAGATATTTACGGAAGCAATGATGAATGAAAATTTATCTGTTTGTTACTTTGCAAGCAAATCCTTTCATATAAATAAGCAAAACAGTAGGAATTTGAGAAATATTTCTAGAGAAATATAACTCATCGTCAACCCAGCCTTCATATTCTTTAGAAATTCAAGTGATTCATCCCGCTAACAAGCGCAGATGTCCAAACGCTATATGATGACGAAATTTTGTTCTGAGAATGAGACCTCTTGTTCTAAGAACCAAAAACGTAGGTACCTACTAAAGGATCAATCTAGAAATCATGCATTTCCTTTTATAAAACAGAATAGCGTTATTAATTTGGTTTGGGATAATAATAATGATAGCACTGCGATAGTCTTAAACAGGGTGATGAAATAATTTAAAATTGTTCGTGATGCGTAAAAGCTGAACACTTCATATATATGTAAACATTAAAATCTTCACAAGTTCTATATCTTGAGACTTTTAATCCCAGATAATAACAAAACAATGGCTATTGTGTAGACATGCATTATACTTCAATTTGTCAGATCTTCCTGTGATATAACATAAGCACATTGATAAGCTCTATCGAAGAAATTAAATCACTCTCAATCAATTTTCTTCATAAAGCTTAAGAAACGATTTATATTAAAAAAAACGGTAATTGTATCCCCGAGACATAGCAGACACTCTCTATGTTCCAGTCACTTAAAATCCTATTATAGTTGAAGGTCAATCAAAGCTAAACACAATAGAAGGGCGTGAATTGTAGGAAAAAGTCATTGCCATGCAATGCGTCACTAGGCAATACCCTGCGTCTTACGTGGGCGGCTTGATGCGTACGCGATTGCGAAGCGAAGCGAGCGCGATCAGAATGTTTGCGAATTTTGACACTTTGTATGATTTGACGTAAACTATGTAGGATGATTCGGACGCACGTAGGACAGACTCGCCGCATCGAATCGCATCGCTTTGCTTCGCAATCGCGTTCGCGTCAAGTCGCCCACGTATGACGCAGGGTAAGACTATACTTTATACCTATCTGCATGACTACTAGTAGTAAATTTTATAATCATGGTACCAGTGATGTCCCTTGGGAACACCAGGCTGATAATGTTGTGCGCTTGGGGAATTTACACAATGCGTGATTATACTTTAAGGAAAAGTGACAAAACAAGTAACCTCTTGAAATATACAGGGCGTCCCACGGCTATGCCACATGGAGGGAAAGTACCTTAAATATTGTAGATGGAACATTTTACTGAAAGAAGACATTATTTTTATTTAAAAAACAATTTAAACTGCATTCACAGATATTTAAATAATTAGATGGTTGAACCGGAAATCGAACCCGTTACATGAGAAAAATAGTCATAGTATGATAAAGCTACAGGGCTTTATCATACCGATCGAAAGGCTTCATCATAAGGATTATTTTTTGCTAAATAACATAGTGTCACAAATAAAAGGAAGGCCATGAATTTTAACATTTGTGTTCAGAAAAATAAATACTTAGCTGACATTGCCGTAAGCACATACAACTGACATTATCATAAGTACGTATCACTAGTAAATGTACCCACTTGAGAGGATAACCAGTGTGAAAGTGTCCACGAGCTACAAGCAGAACTTAGACGTGTTATTCGAAATATCCACCACAACAAGATCAAAAAATCGACAGGGAGCGAAATAATCAAAAGAGTTCGACTTTGTATTCAACAGGAAGGGAATCATTTTGAGCATTTGATATATTGATAAATTTTGTATTAAAAATGTTAAAGTTCATGGCCTTCCTTTTATTTGTGACACTATGTTATTTAGCAAAAAATAATCCTTATGATGAAGCCTTTCGATCGGTCCGATAAAGCTACAGGTGATTATTTTTCTCATGTAACGGGTTCGATTTCCGGTTCAAACATGTAATTATTTAAATATCTGTGAATGCAGTTTAAGTTGTTTTTTAAATAAAAATAATGTCTTCTTTCAGTAAAATGTTCCATCTACAATATTTAAGGTACTTTCCCTCCATGTGGCATAGCCGTGGGACACCCTGTATAATTTCATAATAATGTTTAGTTCATTGTTCATTTAAAATCTTTATGGTATATAATTTGCAAATCTGGTCAAAATAATGACTTCATGACTACGCATTATAATGACTTCTTCCGCCCTGACTCATCATCATCATCATCATCTTCCTGCCCTTTTCCCACATTATTTGGGGTCGGCACAACATGTGTTCTTTTTCCATTCTCCTCTATCAGCCGTCATCTCAAAACTCACTCCTTTCTTACTCATGTCATCCTTCACACAATCCATCCATCTTTTCTTTTCCTGACTCAAGTAAGATAATAATTTTTGAATCATAAAATAAACAAATGAGATGAGCAAGGTTTGGCAATCTTTTATATATATATAAAATACTTGTGGAATCTTTATTTAAAGTATTTTTTTCCATTATCAGATAGAACCGTTGTTTCATTATTGTCTGTAACGTCTACTGTGACGTTATCTTCGTCATCATTGGAGGCATGTCTATGATTCATATCCTCCAAATTATAACTGTTATCTATTCCGCATAATGAATGTTTAATGGTTTATCAAGTAATACTAAATGTGCTCACTAAATTTCCAACTAAATGTTTGATATAAAAATTGTATTTACCTCTTATGCAGTAATATTTCATTTGAAAAAATGAGTGTTACTTTGCAATGATAATAAAATTGTGACTGGAAACTTAGTTACCTATCATAATATATAAGTACGTATCGTATTAACCTCTGAGCAAGCTGATTATTTGTATTATTTTATTACAACGTAATATTTATAATATTTTATCAAATTAATTTGTTATTTTGCTTTCATAACTCCTTATATGTTTCGTTATGATATGATATCTGTCAGTTTATTTTTTTAACTAAGGTCAAATATTCTATCAATATTTTTTACTTTTAAAATATTGTAGAGCCTACGTGGTAATTAAGATGGCATTGGAGAGGTACCATATTATGTTGCATTTAAGCTTCACCTTGACAGCAATTCCGCGGCTTTTATTACGCGATAAAAAGTTACCTAAGTCCATAACAATTTTAAACTCGCAATGTGCTTTTTTTTTGTTGTCTTGTAGCTTGAAATAATAAATATTTTATTGAAGTTTTCGTTGTAGACTTGCTTAAACTAAACTCAGTGACGTCAATTCAAATCAGACTATATTTTTTATTCATTTTAAACATTTATCTTAATATATTCAGCTCTATCCTTGTGTCTACAGTGGACTAGATCTAAGACACCCACTTAATATTTTTTTTACGAAAAATATATCTGGAATGTTTATATTTTTTATAAATATTGTTTTACTTCTACAGCCTGCGATTCTAAGATTTTTTTCATTTTTTCGGGATAAAAGGTAGCCTATGCCAAATTTCAGTTTAATCTGTTCAGCGGTTTGGGCGTGAAAGCGTAACAAACAGACAGACAGACAGAGTTACTTTCAGATTAGTATGGATAAGTATAACGAAGAAACCATCACTAACCATCTATTATTTACCCATAATACGCAATAAATAAATGAATTTAATTGAATTGAAAACCAGCGCAGTCCTATATGACATTTACATTTATGAAGTCTTAATATCGTAATATAATTTTTTTCAATAATTGACTACCGTCGTATAAGATTTATTAGGCACGTGTGGAGTCACAACAAATTAAGTCAGCGAATAGGTAATTTTATAACAACATAAACTTGATGTTATCCTTATTTTAATGCCAGTAACGCGAATATTTTGTAACTGGTTACTTGTTATTCAACACAATATAATAAATAATCGTTTTACTGATAGGTGAATTGAAATTTTAATTTATTGACAGCCGGTAACAAATTTTAATTAAGAAGAAGAAGAAGTGCCTGATTGAAGGCTTTTCTTTCGTCATACATACCTAAAGTTACATTATTTAATGTCACTTTTTACGGCTCAGGCTTTTCGAAAAAAAACCGTGACTTACCTATTTTAGGAACAGCCGATTTTGAATACACTCATATTTTACTTACGATTCTATCGAGTTGTCGCGGAGAACGAAACCTCAGTCATAAAGGTGTGCAAGCGAGATGCGATTTTGTCTTGCAATACCACCTTTCTCTTACGCTGCAATACTAACGCAATCCAGCTAGGTTGTTACGTTACAAATCTTCGCGTGTTCCATATTGGATGATTTATACAGCGTCAGGAGGCAACCTATGCCTACACATAACGGGACACTGTAGTGCCTGGGATATTATTTTAAGATGGAATAGGCTTGCCTAGCACCTAAACCATGCCTGGCCCACAGGAAAGACGACGTCAATACGTGTGGAACTGACTAAGCTGCGGGTGAGATTATATAACCTTTTTTGCGTTCGTAGTTCAAGTTCAACTTCATAACTGAATAGGTAACTAATTTCAATCACAAATACAAGTGCAATGATTGATATTAATACTTTGCACTAAAACAAAGGTACAATAGCAGATATAGCAGTTGAATGAATCTATCAATATTTGCAGATAAAACAAACTGAGTTGGTATCGTAGTGAAGGTAATAATACACTTGAACGTGTTTTTACTGCACATCATTTTGCGAGAATATTTTAGGTTCTGGATCTAGATTCCATCTCAAAGAATGTACCAGGCACTACAACCCGTTAAGTGGATATTACAGCTAATTAGAGAGAAGGATATAATGTGGGACAAGGACAAGACGATGATGATGTTTTTGAAAATCCATTGAATTAAAAAAAAAAGTACCTAATCTCAACAGCAAGCTTCCTCTACATAGGGTCTTTCATTTTAAACTACACAAACTGACAGGGCCTCATTTTTGGGTTGTAAATAGACGTTTGACCGATTTAAGTTTTTACTTAAAAATGTAACATTAATTATTGTTTTTTTAGAAAATTTGCATAATGATTTAAAAAAAAAAACAGACATTCCACTAATCGCAGCGCAGCTACATCCCTAATGGACTAAGTTATATAAGAAGAAACAATCAATTAAAAGAAAAGTCTTTATCGATTTTCTCGGGATTTTCATAACAAAACACAAAAAAATCATTACATAAATATTTTTTTATTTGTTTGTTGAACCCAATTCCTGAATTAAGTTAGTATAAAATGAAAGATATATAAAGTGAATATCTAGTTGTTCATTTTCATACAGTTCACTACAGATCAAGGACCCTTTAGTACCTAGTTTATATATCTAATGGATTACAAAAATAAAACACAGTAACAATTTGATACCATAATTATGTAATGTAACTCAATGAATTCAAAACGCTAAACAAATTATAGTGATTAAGATTTCATGTTTTGAGAACGAGAATAGATCAGTAGGTCAATTAGGTGCATTTAATTCTGAATACGATTTTAATCGATTTACCATTTTGACTTATGGTATGAGCTAATGTATTTTTGTTTTGATGAACTACGAGTTGTTGTTTGTATATTGTTGAACGTATTACGATAATAGTGCTATAACGTAATAACATCTTCAAAGGATCTGGAATAAGTAACATAAAAAGATCTGAGAGAATGTCTACCGCACCTTGGGGATACAGTCGTGAACCTGTTTACGTTTTACGTAATGAATCGCTTGTAATAATCTCAATAACCTATTTTTTTTTGCGTGTTCTAAAAAAGATTTATATCTAAGTAGGTTCTTACGTCAATCATTGCCTGCGTGTGAGTATACCTAAATAAACATCCTACGTTATGAAGAACAGTTTTAAAAACCGCAGACTCATCGAATGTGTTTATAACATTTTTTAATAACCGCCTAAGTACTTGTATGATTTGTACACTAATGGATCCGATCAGTTGGTAACTGTAGTAAGCACCGTCACACATAAGCGGTCTTATTGGAACGAAGTTCCTTTTCTCACGATATCGGATGGGGGCTAAACGAAAAAAAGCTATAGATTTTACCGTCACGACATATCGCTGTCTCCGGGGTATAAAAGGATAACTACAAAAATACAACTTTTCGTTGATAACTTCACAAATTGTGCAAAATGGTGCGCATATTAGTGCGCAAAAAAAAAGATGCTCAGAGTGCACAAATGGCGCAAAATGTCAATAATGACAAATGTACAAACTTCGTTCCAACCGAGTGTTCAACGACACTCACGTACTTTTTTTTTAAGACATTCCATCTTGTAGGTAGGTATATACCTACGCGTAAGGTTGCATTAAGAATAACAACAGGGCTATTACTTAGTTAAGAATGTCCTTTTTTCCCTATGGCCTTCAGCAGACAAGCATATCAACCTTTATAATGGTGAACTTATTTACGACAACCTTGGAAATTTTATGCACGAGTTCCAAACAAATGTATATCAATATGATCTGCACTAGACATTTTTTTCGTATTTTTGCTACTGTAAAGTTCAAACTACTTACAAGCACTTGTAGTTTTTTTGTATTTTTTTCGTTTCAATAAGTGTGGAGTTGACTAAGCTGCGGGTTTCCTCACGATGTGTTTCTGTGGACAAGGCAGATTAAGCTTCGAGGATGGTTTAGATGCTGGGCAAGCCTATTCCACAATGTCCCAGGCACTACAGCGTCCTGTTAAGTGTACGCATAGGTTGCCTCCTAACGCTGTAAACTGTCTCATGAGTAAACTGGCGAGTTAGTTAAATCGACTAGCGAGGAAGTTGACCAGATGTACGCTAATTCGTATAAATAATAATAAATTAATAATGCTGGACTTTTCACACAGCATCATCTAGCCCCAAAGTAAGCTTGAGCTTGTGGTATGGGTACTAGATGACTGCTAAACTACTTATACATATGCTTTTTGTTTGTAAATACATACATATTATACATAGAAACACCCAGACCAGAGACAAATATTTGTAGGTGCATACAAACATTTGTCCCGCGGCGGGGATCGAACCCGCAACCTTCGGCATCGCAGGCGGACCTTCGCCCACTGCGCCACAGAGGTCGTCGTAAAGTCGAAATCATATTATAGTATAAATGTAAGGTCTAAGGTTTTACCTCTATTTCAGATAAATCGCTGTCCCTAGTCCAGCCGCCAGCCCTCGACGCAACAGACGAGGGCCACGCGGCGCAGTGCCCCTGCCCCAACTGTGATGAGCTCCTGTCTCGCTTCTCAGAATGCAGTATATGCTTGGAACCGCTGCAGGTAAACACCATAGCTTTCTATTACCTTAGAGATCGTTCGTTTCTCATAGTTCTATTAAGGTGGATTTAGAGCAAACGAGCATAGAACTAGAGGTGAAACAAGATGATTTTTGGAATCCTATTCGGATGGTATCAAAGAGCCCTTCGGGTTTTCAACATTCTTTCAGGGCGTCTGGTCGAAGCGACGCGTGATCAGAGAGCTGGCATATTTTTGGCTCAAAGGTAATGCCGCCAGTGTTTTAGGCACGCTTCCGACTGACAGTGACCTGGATTAGTTGAGCTATCTATAGATCGTTTCTAACGATCCTTACATAGCTTGACTAATCCTGTTGTATTTTGTAAATATATGCTAATATGTAGTAAAATATAATATTTCAATACTTTGTTCTATATTTTTATAACTTTGTACACACAACTAAAACGTACAAGGTATGCTTATACATTAAATTCATAAGAAATATGTAAATTAAACACGATGGTTTCTTGTTGAACAAAGGTGCTCGTTAGAAAGGGGAAGGAATTTTAATCAGATCTTAGCCATTACGCTTCAGCTACACCGACGCGATAATCACATTAATTCCTGGAATTAATGTGATTATCGCGTCACAAATGAGAAATCAGCTTCAACTTTTAATGTAATTGTTTGAACAATTAACAAACACCGTCTTGCATTCAATCAAATCGCGGCAGTTTACACGTAGCTTAAAAATATGTATAGCAAAAGTAGTGTGTTGAATATGTACACAATGCAAGATATGTCAAAGTCAAAGTCAAAAAGCATTTATTCAGTAGTACCGCTGGGATCACTTTGAAACGTCTTAAAACTATGCTAAACTATATATGCTACAAAGTAGGTACCTATACATTTAGAAGTTGTCAAGGGGCTTAAATAATAATTATCATAGGTTTAAGCTGACTGGTTTTTACGATGCGAAGTTATCTTTATCAATACTGAATGAATGAATGAATAAAAATTCTTTATTGCACACCATTAATAAAATTAAAACAAACAAAAACAAAAGAAAGACCAGATAAAAAATTTAAAATGGGCGGCCTTATCGCTAAGAAGCGACCTCTTCCAGGCAGCCTTTGGATAATATCAATAATCAGGGTGGGTAAATATTTTAAGGAGTTTGATTTCCTAGCTAGCAACATAAATACAAAAGATTTTATTAAAAACACTTTTGGAACAATGAATTTTACTGCATATTATGATCATGTGATTTCTGAGATACCACAAGAAAATACTTAAAATTTATGTTTTATTCTGGGTGTTTTGTTTCTAATGATAGGTTCATTAGTGACGCAACACTCTGATACTAAAAAATCTCATCAGCCTCACTATTAGCCGATATTGTGGGATAAAAATAAATTACCTTGTACAAACCACTTTAACCCAGCCATTAACAAACAAAATCGTTATTATTTTTGTTACTTAATACAAGAGGTTGTTATAATCATAAGTCACGAAGAAACAGGAGTAGAATCAGCTAACTTTAAGTATATTTGAACTGATCGACAATTGAGTAGATGAGTTTTGCCACGTCAAAGAAGTGGATTCCCGTTGAGGAGTGATAGGAGCTAGTGGAAGTAAAAAGCATGCGCTGACTCTACATGTGATAAATCCGATATTTCAGCTGAATATTCGGACGTTCCTACTTCCAATTACATTGTATTTGATCGATAAAATCAACTTTTGAACACGGTCTAGACTAGGACAATAATTACAAACTAAAAAATTGGTCCTTGAGGTCAATAATTACAATTTCGGTCGTGTTTTCCGACTCGAACATTCGTTTGCATCATATTTGAATAAGCCCCTTTTGTTGATTGCGTTTTAAAATATCACACTTCTCTTCCAGGGCTGCGGTCCATGTGTATGCCCGTGGTGTGGCGGAGTGTGGTGCGCTCGCTGTTCCAGACGGATGTCTAGATGCGCCTGGTGTAGAGGGTCCCTTAGAGCCCCCGCGGCGCCCTGTCTGGCGCTCCAACGTCTCATCAATGATTTGATGCTGCCTTGCAGGAATTATAGGTAAATATTTTTGAATACATAACAAAAACTTAGTTTTATTAACAGAAACTATGCTACATATTTACATATATTTACAAAATACAACAGGATTAGTCAAGCTATCTAAGGATCGTTAGAAACGATCTATAGATAGCTCAACTGATCCAGGTCACTGTCACAAGCGTGCCCAAAACACTGGCGGCATTACCACGCTGGATGGCAATGCTGAAAAAAAAAAACTTAGATATATTTATAAATGGCATCTCGAAAGTTTGGGGATTCTAACTCAAATACTTGCTGGCAGTGTTCTATTAACTAAGTTAACGACGACACTATAGTTGAAACACTGAAGTATTTTTAAAGCTTTTGTTATTTGGGTTTAATGACGCCTCATCATGTTGGAAAGATTAGCCAGACCAGACTGTAGACACCACCTTACTGTGCCTAGCTGTTACTAGGGTGCGCTGCGGGAAGGGTCTCACCTTGCACACCCAATCTTAGAAGTAGATACCCCTAAGTACGAAATTGAGACTCTAAAAATATCGTGTTCAATTATGTTGTTCAATGTATGTTGTTCAACAAATCATCAGAGACAGCAAAATAAATTGACGTCATTACTGAAAAATAAAAAAAAGCAATTTTTTTATCCTTAAAACAATTAATAAAATGAAAATTTCTTGGAAACTCTATGATGATTAATAACTAGTTTGCGTGGTAGTGAAATAGAAATGGTTATTTCGACTAAGTATTCTTGGGTGTGGGTTGAAATCCTTTAACTGAGAAATTGATTGTACTAAAAATATACTTTTTTTTTACAATTTAATGAGTGTTTGTCAGGGACTAGAAATAGACGAAATATTATTTATGTGCCAAGATATTTTGATGTCTTGATTTTAATTGCATTATGACCACGGTGTAAAAAATAAGACAAAAATATAATATGAAGACCATTAATTTTTTTTAAGGACGGTTGCAGTAGATGCAGAAAATGATAATGGCATGGTCAGATTTTTTTATTAGTTTACTATTACAAAGTTATCGAGGATTGTAGTCAACCAAAACCGAACAAAATTTTATGAAAACTGTACAAATAAGTGCACAACAGACAACAATAGCTTACGGATTCTCACTTAAACTATGCTTTCGTATGCCCAATCAGTAAAACCCCAGTAGCTATCATAAATCCATGTATGACTCGTCTCGTCTCCTCTTTTTGGGTCATAAGTTTTTTCTTTTTTTTTGAGTTGAATGTCAGTATCAGTAATAATAATAAAAAAAATAATAATAATAATTGATCACTAACAGACACCGAGACTATGTTTTAAATTTTTTTGGTAACTAAAAAATAGGGGTGTATTAAGTGTATTTTATTCATTGCAAAAACCCCATAAACTTTAGTTTTCGAAGAAGTTCATAGAATCGATGCATTCAAGCTCTCCTGCAAGTGATTGTAGTTGTTATTTTACGAAGAAGATTATCGATGTACACTAGTATTAATAAGTGTGAAGTGAATCGTCTGAACTCTGAATAATAGTTGGTTTACCAGAGTGTTATAAACTTCGATCAAAAAGGTTATAAATGTATTCAATGGTCCCGTACTGACTTTTAAAAGCTTTTCACACAAACAAAGCCTCTCAAATCAGACAATGAACATTAAATCGTATTCAATTGCTAAACTTTTTACTGTCTATAAAATCGACGTAAAATGTTTTATATTGCCTACTGACTAGCATACTGTGTTTTATCAATGACTCATGGGCTTTCGAAACGTATAGCTGAGGTAATAAAGTTGAATCTTCTGCAAAGTAAGATTTTGGGGTAGAATTTATCTACTACTAGCTGCGCTCCCGCGGTGTGACCCGCGGTCCCTCGGGATTTTTTTAATTTTTTCGGGATTAAAGTAGCCTATGTCCTTCCCTGGGATACAACCTTTAACTATGCCAAATTTCAGCTTAATCTGTTCAGCGGTTTGGGCGTGAAAGCGTAACAAACAGACAGACAGAGTTACTTTCACATTTATATTATTAGTATGGATCATGCGTGAAAGTTAAGGTACTTTAGGATTTGATGAAAGGTGTACTATAAAGAGATAATACTCTCAGGATTTACGATAATTTCATATTTTATCGAGTATTTGCAAGGTTATGTGAAAAATTGGAAAACACAAACATGTTTTATTTCAAAACATTGTTCAGCAATGTTACATCGCGTATGTTAAACAAACATTTAATTTTGTCCGTGTATTGAAATTGGAAATTAAATATACAACACTAAACACGGCAACATGGATTCTATCGTCTAATTTCCATGAACTAGGATTTATAGTTCATTATGAACATTGGCCAATATAGGTTTTAAACTAAACAAACTGACAGGGCCTCATTTTTGGGTTGTAAATAGACGTTTGACAGTATCAATTTAATTCCTAAGCCCATTTAAGTTTTCTCTTCAATTTATTGATTTTTTAGAATTTTATTGTTGCATAATGATTTTCAAGGAGAACAGACGTTCCACCAATCGCAGCGCAGCTACATCACGAATGGGCTAAGTTATACAAGAAGCAACAATCAATTGAAAGGATAGTCTTTATCGATTTTCTTGGGATTTTCATAACGAAAAAAAAATCATTTATCATCATCATTTATTTTTGAACCCAATTCCTGAATTAAGTTAGTATACAATGAAAGAGTTTCTGCAGTGTTTCTGGAATCTGACATAATTAGACTAGATCATAGATTTATGCTTAAGTAATTTTTTCTAAAATATTACGAGTACTTACAAATAAAGTATCTATCTACTTACCGTACCTACTATACCGCACATCCAAAGATAGAAAACTCTGTAAACTTAAACAAACATCTTTCAAGAACAAAGACGGCTAATCGTAGCTAATTTATGTAAGAATTCGATTCTTATTTGGCTTGAAGGGCAGTACAACACGCTACAAATAAAGCAATCGTGAAACAAATAGGAAGTTGATTTGCAATACTGACCTGAGAATTCATCCTTTGTTTAGACAAATCTCAGCATAAAAAACGAAATACTTGTTTACTTATCCTCGTATAGAAACGGAACAGCCTGCTTACCACGATTACCCTAACTTTACAGTAAAATAAAGTCACATTGGTGTTTAGAGGATTTTTAATTTTATCACGTTGTAGCAAAGATGATTTTGCCTAAACGAAAAATGTAATTTTACTCTATTCTACCGTAGAGATACTGTGGGTAAGCAGGCGGACTACGACTGTATTTTTAGGGTAGATATTCTTTTAGATCGTCTCTTAAGATCCTAAAAAGATATCTAACGAGTATTTATCGTAAAAAAGCGAATATCACTAAATTTATTTTATCTTTTCAGACGTGGCTGCACAGATCTCCTCACAGCGTCAACGCGCGCAAAGCACGAGGAAGACTGCAAGCACGACACCATGACGTGCCCTATCACCGCCAACTGCTGCTCCATACCCTTCGAAGAACTCTCCTCACATCTCCAAGCAAGCCACAACATCATAGCCGTCTACTCTCAAAAAATCAAAATCCTGATAGAAAACTTCCAAACCAAACTGAAAAAGACCGCTTGCTGTCGGACGAAATACAAAATCATTCTTCTCCACCAAAAAAGCGCTTTCATCATTAAAGTCTGCATATACAACTATCATGTTAGAGTTGAAGTCATGAGAAGAAAGCTCGGGTACATAGCTGATGCTAAAACTGAGGCTAAGAAAAGTGAGTATTGTGCTCTCATAGAGTTTCAAAGCAAAGCGCTTTGCACAAAATCGGCAATTCTTATAGAGAATGAAGCGTATGGGAAGAAAGCAGAGGTGCAATGGAATGACGTCATCATGAAATCAGATTCAGATGAGGCTATCACGATCCACGTAAACATAGGGAAATCAGACGCGGAGATCGCTAGGAAAGAATACGATTCGTGATTTTAGACTTTGTGTATTAGTGTTAAGGACTCATTCCGTGAGCATTTATGGTGTCAATGTACATTTGAACTCGTGGTTGCTAATGTGGGACGATTTTATTCGGACGACTAGGTACATAAGTCAGGAAAATTGTTTTGACTCGAATCAATGGACGAAGGCGGTTGTTGTAGCCAAATTGTGACTGATGTAATCTTAAATAGCTTTAGATAGAGAATAAGAAGTAATTAAGATGATACGAAATTAATAGAAAGTATAAACTAGTATTTTTATCAAAACTGTATTTTATTTTTACCTTTGATTGTTGGATAATCATTCTTATCAGAAAAACTACAGTATATTTTTCACAGATATTTATACATTCAAAGTCCTTTGAAGATACTCGTATCTAAGGTAGGTCAGGGAGTGTGTCCCAAATAAGCACATTCGCACATGCAATAAGTTTTAAAGTTCAAACGAAAATAATTAATAAGCTAGGGAGATCCCTATCTAATTTAAAATAAGAGATTGAAAATCGTTATCTCGTAATTTATGTCCTATAAGCCATTGGGCGATTTTAATACCGAAGGGAGGTCCTTTAATAACCTTTTTGCTTAATCACGTGGAACAATTTATAATTGACTTATCTTAAAGAAAGTTTCTTCTGATTAAATCGATTTTCGACAGCTTTGTTCAGTGATAAGGTGAAGCAACGTTCTGAACGGTCACAAAGTGGATGGGTGACTGATAGTGGCATTATCAACAGAGCACTTTCATAAATTGATTATGATAAACTTAACAGTAAACTGAACTAAACTGCAATACAATAAAATAATTAACACAATTATATTCACAGTTAAAGGGCTAGGCATACATGGCATAATATTGTAATAAATATTCAAAATAATACTCGAGGTTTTCCTACGTGATAGAACTCAGGATAAAGAATTTCAAAGTAGGTACAGTACGCACAATCGTTTTTTAGCTCTCTGAACTTAATTTTGATGACGCCTAAATCGTGTAAATCTCGCTTACTCTACCAAACCTGCGCAATCGTCTATTGCACCTAACGTCAGAGAGCTAAAGACCCCTTGTGCTTATATGAACCGTCATTTTTGTCGAAACGACTTCTGCTCAATTACAAGAATTGGAGACCGCTGCATATGAAAGCGAACGCTTCCGAGCACGGAAGCGTTCCCTTGGAGCGTTCCGTTGAACGTGCCCTTGGAAGCATCCAAGGGCACGTTCAATTGTTGGTCACGATAGCCATTCAACTTCACTCGCCACTCACTAAAGCTTGACTATTTAGAATTAAGATGGATCACCTAAAAATGCACACATAACACACATGTGCACTATGCCAGTACTCTCAAACGGTGAAGGAAAACATCGTGAGGAAACCGGCATGTCGTAGAACCTAAAAGTTCCGGAAACATTGTGTCAAGTGCACGAAAGGCGCCTCTTTGAGGCGCACTTAGAATCCTTTCACCACACTGGTTCGAAAGAACTGGTGATACGATAAGAAGAAGACCTAAAAATGCAGCATTAAGTCGTTGCCCAGTTCTTCATGGTATTGATCGTGAAGGAGCAGGAGTAGAATCACGTAGCTCCTCAGAATATTCTAAATGCTCCTACTGAATAGATAAAATGCTTTGTCTTCGACTTTGCCTAAAAACTCTGCCGACTTTATAAAGCCTACTTAAATACTTTTTTAGATAGTATAAAAAAATTGTGTACAGTCAGACAACGACACCGGTTCACGGTATCCATTGGGGAATAGGTTTACAAAATGGAACACGAATATGGCAAAGAAAAGTCAACTACACAATATACCTACATTAAAAAGTTAACAGATATCGTATAAATAATGCTTCTTGTCTACGATTTCAAAACGTATCCATTAGATGCATGACCAGCACTGTCTCTCTCTCTCTTCTCTTCTCTGCGATGAAAATTCTAAATGATTAAGATGTTAGACCCGATGAAGATGTTGATGGATCTTCGATTGTAAGCAACTTTCAGTGCAGTCACAAAAGTGGATGGGTAACCGCTAGAGGAATTATCATCTGAGCGTTTCCGTGCTTGGGACTAAGCAAATTGTCAGTCTCGGCTATGAAGCAGAAGCTATGACGGAAGCCACTAATTAATACTATCTTACTTTATCATCATGGTCGCCCTAATACAATCTCTACATAATGATTACGAGTAGATGTGGTTTAAATCAATAATATTATAGAATATTGTAGTTAGATACATCTTAGTAGATTAATATAACGGTCAAATGCTTAGGATTCCGCGCACGGCTAGCTGTGCGTGTTCTCATTGTACTACGGTACGATTTCCTTCCTGCGATAATACAATTTGTGTCTGACAGGTTCAGCTGACTAGCATAGCAAGAATTGGTATTCAATGCACGTAGTTGTGTGTTCACATTGCTTAATTCGATTTATAAAAGAAGAGAAAGTCATCGTTTTTAAACAATTATTTTTTTTTGGTTGAGATAAAATGCTATAGAGTTATTTCATGATATTTTTAGAAATTAAAACTAAATTAAATATAACTTACAGATAAATATACCTACAGATTTGTAAAATTACATTCGATGAGCTTTTATTCAATGACCTACACCAATGTCTTTCATGTGGGCAAGGCCGATTATGCTGAGAAGATGGTTTAGGTGCTGACAAGCCTATTCCATCTCAAACAATTTCGCATGCACTACAGCGTCCCATTGAGTGTAAGCATAGGTTGCCTGCTGACGCTGTATAAATCATCTAGTATACATGTAAAGCCCTAAGTTTTACACCAATAAATAAATAAAATATTCATCCAATCGAAATTCAAATAACAACAATGGAAACAGTTCGTAAAAATAATGAAGTCCCAAAACGATTTTCTCGTTATTTTTGTCAGATAATTTTCGTATGTCCCAAACATTCTGGAAAACATTTTGAAGTAAGTATGACATTTTACTAATCACGAACATGTTTTTGTCATGTTTTTGATAAACAATACCAATACTATACGATACAAAATAGCTTGGAGGCATCAACATGTTTTTGTCTGTTTGTTAGATGAATTGAATATAAAATATTATTGAATTTATGTTTAGATTTGTTTTATTTTTATTTTAGTTTTAGTTTTTATACGCTTGTACCTGTCATACGATTAAATAAATTGAATTGTGACAACAAGTCGCAGAAGCCATAAACCAAGAAGAGAAGTGAAGTGAAGTGAATAGATTAATCATGTATACGCTATTAAAATATAATAACACTAAATAAATAGAATACATTTCCGGACGTTTCAAACCACATCAAACAGAACTTGTTCTGATCCAACTAATTCAGAAAAACCAAGTAATACAAAAGTACGTGAGTGTTGTGGAACACTCGGTTGAAACGCAGTTTATAAATTTGACATTTTTGACATTTTGCGCACCTTGTGCACCATTTTTCGCACTCTGCAAATCTTTTTCACTACTAAGCGCACCATTTTGCACTATTTGTGAAGTTATCAACAAAAACATCTCCTGTAAAGTTGTGGTTTTTGCAGTTATCCTTTTATACCCAGGAGACAGCGATAATATCGCAAAAAATTGTGAAATCGGTCCAGCAGTTCACGCGAGATGGCGTGACCAATTATGTCGTGACGATAAAATTGATCGCTTTTTTTTCTAGCCTCCATCCTCGATACCGTCCACAATTTTTTATTTTGTTGTGTTTGTTATTGTCAGGAGAAGGTTCTTATGACAGAAAAAAATTAAAAAACTTGCGCGGAAAAAATGAATCATGCGCAGACGAAGTCGCGCGAGTCAGCTAGTAATACAATAAAAGTATGTTTGTGTTTTAATCACGCCTAAACCAGTGAACCGATTTAGATGAAACTTGGAATAAGCGTAGATAGTGACCTGGAATAGCATAGGTATAGGCTATTCAAAATGTTGGTATCACGCAGGTGAAACTGTTCGCAGAAGCTAGTGACTATTAAGATATAATAACAAAAATGTTGAAATCGCGAACATGATCATCATCATCCGTGTATTCAAATTCTAAAGGTATTTTATTTACAGAAACTAAGCTACTACATATTTACATATATTTACAAAATACAACAGGATTAGTCAAGCTATCTAAGGATCGTTAGAAACGATCTATAGATACAGTTGCGCTATCCAGGTAATAATTCTAAAGTAAACAAAGTGATACTAAATTACCCCTTTCATCAAAAATGTAGTCTAATCACCTGTCACTTTGAGGCGATTAAAGGACGACCCGTTACGCTGGATCGGCGGTCTGAGATACGATATCCGTCATATCACTAACGTCAACAGATGAAATTGATCTTTCTTATTAAACGTTTTTTTATTTCATTTCAATTCAAAAACTTGCCCAGTTCTAGGAAGGTTTTTTTTAAATTAGCCTATTGATTTCTCTCTGCTGGCCAAATGCTACCTCCGTTACTAATACTACCTCTGTGTTTCCCCATTTCTCTCTGAAGGCATTCAGGTCATTGCACCAGCGTTTTCATGGCGCTTTATAAATAAATAATAAATAAAAAAAAAAGCTTTATTTTGCGTCACATATAACAAATACATTATGAAATTAAAAAAGAGCCAGATAAATATGGTACACAAAAATGGTCGCCACTCAGCATTTTTGCAATAGTTAGCAAAGGCTAACTATTGCGCTGGTTTTCCGTTTATCCGCCAGGATTTGAAAGGTTTTTTTTAAATAAGTATCAATACACCGTTCTTAGTTTTATGAAAACGACAGTGGCAGTTTTCTTAGAAGACGTAGCTGCTTTGAGTCAGTTATCGGCAATCGATAGGTTGCGTTCACACATAGTTGAACATGGATAGAATTTTACCCCCCTAATCACAGTTTCTATTTAAACAGTAATGCAACTGTTATGGCGACTTACGCTTTAAAAACTAAAAGTAATACCACAGACAATATATACTAGGTAGTAATACCAACTTAAATGTCAGACATGTATAAGCATGGATGATCTCTATGGTTTACGGGTAAAGTATAAGGTATGAAAGGGTAGGCTACCCTTCCAACTAAAAATATAAATTTCAAATCAAACTTTTTCGGTTCGGGAACCTAAAATCCAACCTGAGTAAAAATGTATAGCTTATTCCAATCATGATGCTCGATTCCACTAGCTATAGACGATACAGTAATGACTTATAGACCTTTGTTTGTGGAGTACGCGTGAGATTTGAGCGCGTACGAGTGAGGTTTTGTGCTAAGAACGCCAAGGTGTGCAAGAACTGAAGTCCTATGGTGTCACAGTAAAAGATTATAGCTGTAGATTAACTTGCTTGGATCAAGCGGCTGTTACACAAGGAGAGTTTCTCGCATGCGAGGTCGACTTCTTCTAGGCCTATATAAATCGCCTAGTATAAACAAATGCGTCGCGTGCGAGAAACTCTCCTTGTGTAACAGCCGCTTGATCCAAGCAAGTTAATCTACTGCTATAATCTTTTACTGTGACACCTTAGGACTTCAGTTCTTGCACACCTTGGCGTTCTTAGCAAAGTTCCCATGAACAATGGCATTTATGAAACATCATGAAAGAATAACTCCGTAAGTTTAACAATGAATAAAATAAAGTATTTTGTTTTTAGAAACATTTGAAAGTTTCATATTATTCTCTGTGAAAGCCGATTACTTATAAGGAAAAGAACAGAATAAAATAATATTAGTACTTACCTAATAGTTATCATAAATTTTACAAGAGAATAACAATCATAAAATTTTTACTTCGTAGGGTGTTGAGTAAGTAAATGCAATAAAATGTATGTACACTACGCCTGTACTTTAAAATGGTGCGGGGGCCGACACTAAAACCTAAATTTGAAAAACATGTTAAGTGCACGAAAGGAGCTTTTTTTTTTTTTTTTTTTAAATTAAATAGGTCAGCATTTGACCTCCCTCTGCCTGATGTTAAGCAGTAGTGAGGTATAAGATGGAACATGCTTTCCTAGAAGGAACCTATTTACTCTTGATTTAAAGACCCCTATATTGCTTCTCTAAATAATTTGACTAACTACTTAAACCACCATCTCTACGCTAAAATAAAATTTAAATTTGAGCAAAGATACCTTTTCGCTTCGAGGTAATGCTCATACAGGCTGAAAAGTTTACTTACCTCAGCGGCAATATAAGCGGGTATGACAGAGAGAAGCAGCCTTTCTTGTTGCTCTCTCTCACACTCCAGCTTTACGCGTTGCTCCAGACAAGTTCTGGTGCCTGCGAAGGTGTTCCGATGGGCTCGTTCCGTCAGCGCTCGGTAGTACAACCCTATGCCTGATGCTGAGAGGAGCAGAGTCAGCTCGCAGATTAGCTGGGGACAAAAAGGTGTCAATAGTATGCCAATTTACAAATTCAAAAAGTATTTATGCTAGACAAGACCGATAGGATCACTTAAGAAAGTTTGTGACTCATCTCCTGTTCCTTCGCGATCAATATTGTGAAGAACGAGGACAATAAACATAGTTTTGGTCAAGTTTTTTTTAGGCGATCCATCTGTCAAATCACATCCAAAAAACATCATCACGACTAAAGTAGTCACACGATGCGATTTCAACCCATACGATATCGTATAACACGGCAATTTTTCACGTGTAAACGCTTATTGTATGCGATTTGTCATAGTTAGCGCAACGTTCAATGGGCGGGGATTAGAAAATCGTACGAAAAATCGTATGTAATATTTTGTACGCCATTTACTCCGGTCCTGTAAAACTCAGTTTTTTAACAACCATTAGTTTTATGATAAAGTAAAATTTTAAAGGCAAACTTAAAAAGAACATTTAAGATTTTTAATGACGCGAGTGCCTTGTGGATAGTTTAAGGCGAAACCACTTTGCTTAAAATTTTGAAATGACACACGTAATTTGACAAGAAAGCATAAACCATAGAATTTTATATACTTAGTTCCGCATAAACTTTAACGGCATTTACACGTGGTAAAGATATGTCATTCATATAATTTCATATAAATTTTAGTTTCTACCTATCTTAACTTTATACCAAGTTATATTAAGGCCGTATTTTTAGCAAAAAAATAAAAAGAAAAAAAAATGTTTTATTTTGAATGTAAAAGGCTTTTATAGGGTTAATTCTGTACGAACATTCTAAGCTGAAAACAAAAATGTCAAATAACCTACACGTTTCAAGGTTCATGGTTGATTACAAAAACAAATACCTACGTCACTTTTACAGGGTTTATACACGACAAGGTTTGGTACTTCATGTTTAAATCTATGGTGTACTCAAGATCTCTTAAAAGTAGTAGCCCCATGATATTACTGCCGTAACGATGCCATTACAAATTCATTTTCCAAAATGCAAGAGAAAAATTCATAATTATGCTCTAAATGTTGAAAACGTTGTGAGGAAAGCCTCTACACGAAGCTTTTCCTTTCTGTGTAGGCCAACAATATTATAGTTTCTTTGCAACATTCAGATACGTACGTAGTAGACCAACAACGGCTTACGAAGAATCAAAATCCTTCCAAATATATCATGTTGCAGCGACAATGAAGAAAGTTTCTCCATAAAGATGGCAGATATGAAAAATGACATAAAACCCACGCGATACTTAGGAGGGTTGAATAACTTTTCCATCGCTTTCGGGTAGTGGCATAATCTTACTTTATAGAGGAAAAGCCACCTGTCTCATTGAGAGTTATTTTTGGTTACTATGAATAGGAGAATGACTTGTGTGAATGTAACTGTGAAGCTGATCTGTTGGTCTCCAGCAAGGACGACTATTTATCCATGATATCGGTGTGTCTAAATTTTTCGGTCTCACTATTGCCCGACAACGATGCATATCGATTCTCCCAGCGGGAAAATTGTTTGCGTGATCTGCAAATACAATATTTGCACTTGCTCCTGCTCTGAGTGCTGTGGACACACTCTAGGTACTCCTAGTTTCTTTTTACACAGGTAATCATACGATATAGTGGGATCAGAACCATTTCTATGCACTATATACTTATACTATTTATTCTACGATAGGAATTCAACGCTGCTGAATGAAAAAATATGCAGGACCGGAAACAGTGGCGTGAAAATGAGGAAACATAATATGCTTAGCAGTAGGTGGATCGCTCGTGGCCGTGCTTGCTTAGTCGTTCTTGATAGATCTTCGAAGTTAAGCAACGTTCTAAACGGTCCGTAAGTGGGTGGGTGACCGGCAGTAGCATTTTCATCTGAGCGCTTTCGTGCTTCGTTAAATTGTCGATCCTGGCTATTTAAGTCGTTAAGCCATGACGGAGACCATAAGGCGGCCTTAAAACTCCGTCACCAGAATTGGCCACTGATTCATACGAACTTACTTACTTAGAGGGTGGATGTGGGCTTATTAGATATCGAAATGCGTGGAACAAAAACAATAACACAGCTCCAACAATCCAAGCCCTAACGCCTGCAAAGTTAGTCGGTTCACAATTGGAATTGCTTATCGCTTCTGACAGGCGCTTCAACAAAAAGGCTTTGCTTTCAGCTCTTGAACTTCAACAATAGGCCCTAAAACAATAAGCCTAAGCTTTAATACTTTTAGCTATTGGTTTTTTGTAGAGAATGAAAATTGAATTTCACACTTGACTATGCGCTGTCGGTGTCAGAATGTACGAATACCATGGTACCACTACACCTAGACCTGGAACTTTTTTCAGATCATGCCGTCATTGACCTGCACTGTCCCATATACCAAACATCGTGAGGAAACCGGCATGTCGTAGAACCTAAAAAGTCGTCAAGTTGTCAAGTGCACGAAAAGAGCCTCTTTGAGACGCACTTAAATCCTTTCACCACACTGGTTCGAACTGGTGACACGTTGAAGAAGACTGTCCCAATATTGAATGGAATTTGCACCTTTTGCATCTCAGTCGAGAAAGTAAATCCCAGTAAAATTCCAAACGGCAAACAGGACAAGATTAAACTCCTCCGTACCAGAACACGCAAACTAAATGTGAACAGGTTACGACTGTATCCCCAAAACACGGTAGACATTCATCCAGATACTGTGAAGATGTCTAAGGGTGGTAGTCAGAGGCATTTCCAAACACATATTTGGAGACATGCCTACATCTGTTGATCTAATATTGTCTCCTTTGATGAAAGTTTGAAGCAAGGAAATTAAATTGCAAGGTATAGACGACAAAGACTGTCACAGTCACAAAAAGCCATCATCATCATATCATCATTCCCCTGCCTTTATATCACGCGTGGGATAAGAATCATCAGTATCTTAACTTTAAAAGGTTAAACGCAAAGGTTGTTGTCTATCGTAACTCTTTGCTAACTTGTTTTTGAAAGGTTCTTGAGCAAACTTCCAAGTATCGAGTCAAAACTAACAGCGTTACAAAGTCGTGTTTGCTTAGTAAAGTTATTACAACAAGGTTTTAGTTTGCATGGGTCTAGTGCTCACTTCTGACGTCGACATTGTCAAATACAGTATTTGCATGTGTCTTTGACCCCCCTAGACATATGTTAAGAGAATGTCAGGAATACAGTGGACTTGTTTCGTTTTTTTTTCCGGTGAATTAAAACAGCCTAATTTCAAGATTAGACTGTGTTGCTATAGGTAACTACCCTAATAAAACCATTTACACGATACCATTCTGGCATACCATTCTTGCCTCTTGCTACAGAATACTTAGCTCTTGCTTAGTTGAGCTTGAGTTTGAGAACGCAAGAGGCAAGAATGGTATCATGTGAATGGCGTTAGTCTTCAGTTGTCCATGAAATTATGTTGACTGCAAAAAAGCATTATTTATTTACCTGCTGGTAAAACTGCGTTTCAATCCCGTCAGGTCGCAGCCCTATAGCCAGCCCCATGTAGGCCAGGGTCAGCACAGCAGCCATGGACAACGCTATCGGCCGGGCTATAGGCATCATTGTGTGCACCATCTGCAAACAATGGCAAAACTATGAACTTTTTCAATAACGAATGACAGTAAAGGTTTAAAAAATACCTTCGACACTGATAATTTTATAGGGTTAATCTTCACAATTGCAGCGCACCGAACCCAAAATTGCACAATTCGGTTTAAGTCCGAAGGCACAAACCGGAGTTCAGCTAAGAACTTGGCTCAACTGCGGCAATCTCAAAACTTTTTTACAGTGAAGTGTAGTCTTGCAACCAATTTTGCATGAAATGTTTTTGGTGGGATTAAATAATTTTGTGCATACAACTATTTGACAAAGTGAAGAATCCAATACACGGCCGGGGCTTGACCTAGGACCTGCAAATTTGAAAGTTAAAGTGTACCTAAGTTTCTACGACTACACACACACTTAGACAAATTGGCTCATTATTAATAGCCAATAATATACCCCAAAAGTAATTTCGTATGAGTATGGCAATTGCGCATCGCAAGTCTCAAGTGGAGATGGGCAGGACACCTGGCTAGACGGAAAGACGGGAGATGGACTACAGCGATTACGGAATGGTGGCCCTGTGATGCGCAAAGACCACGAGGCAGACCACCCGCCCGATGGTCGGATGACATCGTAAATGTAGCTGGGAAAGCGTGGGAAAGGACTGCACAGGACTGAGAAGAGTGGCGTAATAGAGAGGAGGCCTATACTCAGCAGTGGGTGTAACCGGGCTAAATAGATAGATGGCAGTTCTTGTGACGGAGTAAATATAAATACTAATTGTACTAAAATTACTTATGAATTTACCTCATGTATGATGTAAATAATCACAAATAATATGAGTCTTGAGTTTCTGCCAAATATTTAGATGATGTCATTAGATTCTTTGCATTAAAATCTGGTTGCATTTTGGCAAATGATTGCAATACACTTGTTTCATACAGATTATATTTGAGATATTAATTGTTGTGGTAATCATCTCTACTCCATTATTTCCTCTTCCACTCTTTTATGGGCCGTTTTCTCAATATTCAATGATCCCCCATCTTTCACATAGTTACAAAACCATTTCTTGTTAGTAAATGAAAGATAACCTACCTAATACCTATAGTCTACCTTCCTTAGTTAGTTCGTTCGTTTGATGAGAAGGTGGAGCCTGAGGAGCCGACCTGTAGAGGCAGCTGCAAGTTCGTGCCGTTACGTGATTGTGTTTCAATCACAACTTTTGACAGATTTTCATGAAACTGGGAATTGAGGTGGTAACTGCATCAAAACAATATAAACTATGAAACCCTATATAAACTACGTACTTTACAATTATCACAAGCTACAAACAAATGAAACACAAAATGTAATTAACACACACTCGAAAAACAAATGAACCGCTCGATGCCAATCGAAACGGTGCAATTTATTGAACAAGGGTTGGGAGGAAAAGAAAGAAATTCAATTTGCCACGAGCTCTGTCGCGTGCAGGGTCTGCCCTCTAGAGGTGCCAACTGAACTGTTGAATAGGATTAAGCGGTGAAATTAATGGGACTTCTTAATTAAAACTTAGGCCTTTACATCTATATTAGATGATTCATACAGCGTCAGGAAGCAACCTATGCCTACACTTAACGGGACGCTGTAATGCCTGGGACATTGTTTGAGATGGAATAGGCTTGCCCAGCACCTGCGGGTTTTCTCACGATGTTTTCTTTCACCATTAAGATCTCGTGTTATAGTGCATATAAATTTTACGAAACGAAAAATCCATTGCAGGGCCGGGATTTTAACCCACAACCTTCAGATTGAAAGTCGAGGCACAACTCCATTCGACCAACATGGCTCTTCTCAATGAAGCCTATAATAAAAGCTAGATTTTACTATGATTTTGAAGTTTATAAAAAACAGTCTGCCTAACCGGGACCTATCTATCTACAGTAGAATAGAGAAAAATTACAGTTGGTCTTTTCTACAACCGCTATAAAATTTTGTGTAGGTAATTCAGATACCATTTTTCTCTATTCGACTGTAGAGATGGGATGATCATTTTGAACAGGAAGATCCATGCTAGGCGACTTTTATTAAAAAACTAGCTGACCCGCGCAACTTCGTCTGCGCATTATTAGGATTCAAGTGCAGGAGTGTTACCTAAAGTTTATTTACACTGTGTTTGAAGTGAATGAAAAGGAATCAAATTTTCCATACTAACTTTAACACCCTGTAAAACATCCATATGGGTTGATTTTTTTTAATTAGATAAGCATATATTCAAGTAAAAAAGCTAAAGCATCTACGTTCCAAATTTCATTACAATCGGTTAAGTCACGTCTATGAAACTGCCTATTTTAATTTCCAAAACGCTAAATGATCTGTATTCTTGATCTCGCAACGCTACCTAGTTGTGAAAATGAAAAATATAGATGGCGTTGCTAGCGTTGCTAATCAACGCCAAGGAAAAATATTTTATTTTCTAGCTGGTACCCGCGATTTCGTCCGTAAAATAACATAAGTTGAAAACCTATAAAAATTATCGAAAAGTCTAAGCAAAAATCTCCAATAGCTTTCAAAACTCAAAATGATCGTATCTCGACCTCCGCTATAGTAGAAACGCCACCTAGGAGAAAAAAAGTAAAAAGCAGTTTTGACCTCGGTGATATAGATGGCGTTCGAACCAAAGCCTAAGAAAAAGTATTTTAATATACCAAAAAAATCTTAATTTCGTATGTATTGATGAGTGGAAATATACATGTTACATGTTTTTAATTAATTTAAAAATCATTTATCATGCAAAATGAGAAAAAAAACAAAAAAATCTGCAATGCAAAAACAGAGCGAAAAGTGGCGGTCACCCATCATCTTTATGACCTCGCCCAGCGTCGCTCAACTTTTTTCCCCATACAAACTTGCAACCCTTATTTTCACGCCCCCTTATAAATATTTAAAGAAAAAAGTAGCCTATGTCCGTCCCTGGGGTATAATCTTTATCCATGCCAAATTTCAGCTTAATCTGTTTAGCGGTTTGGGCGTGAAAGCGTAACAAACAGACAGACAGACAGACAGACAGAGTTACTTTCAGATTTATAATATTAGTATGGAAGTATGGATTTAACAAATATTTAATAATAACATGGCGGTCCCGGAGCGCGATGTATGATCCTTTAAAGTTTAGAGGTTAATGTAGGTAAGGTCTAAGGTAGGTAGGGGAGTATTGGGCAGTAAGGCAGGTTTGGACACCACCGGCAAACTCCCGTGTTATGCCGGCCATACACCATCATGTCAATCCACCCCCAAAAATGGTCAATTCTAACTGATCAAATTCCGATTTGACGATGGGCATGATGGTTTATGGCCGACATGACACGGGGGTGTCCAAACCTCCCGACTGCCCAATGCTCCCCTACCTCCCATATATATTTCATTGATATATTACCACTCCCCTCTCTCATTCCATAGTTCCCAGACACTTTTTAAACTATCATGGTTTTCAACATTTTTAACACAGTTAACGGGATATTTACCATTATTTAATGTTGTTTGAGTTTCCCGATATTTCGGCGCAGTTGCATACGCCATGATCTATGGTATTAATCATGGTTAATATCCCGATACCTGTGTTAAAAATCACAGACACTTGTCCTACCGTACAAACTGATATTTATTCTGTGGTCGCGATGTATCTTACATTTTTAAACTCATGATAACTTTTGAATAAAATGTCCGATTTCAATCATTCAAAAAGTAATCGACGGGTACTGAAACAGCCTTTACTACAAAGGAATTTATTTGGATAAGAATAAATACCAAAATAAGAATAACGTGGTCTGCTTTTGGTCGGCATTTTTATTCTCTTTTTAAATTATAAATGTTGTTATTCTGACACAACCACAATAGTTGGACATATGCTATCGCTGACTTTTTTGTAGACATTGATACGTTCTTTAATATTGTAGAACATTTTTTTGTTCTATCATCAATAGTTTTCGCAGCGCACGCGATATGAAGAATTTTATGTTCAAAATTTTTACACCTTTGGTTACATTATTGCAATTTTCATAAGGATCTCTAATTTTTTGAAAATAATTTATAGCCTATGTTCATCGGAGATAATGTAGGATTCTAATGGTGAAAGAATTTTTTAAATCGGTCCAGTAGTTTCGGAGCCTATTCAATTCAAACAAACAAACAAATGTTTCCTCTTTATAATATTAGTGTAGAAAACATATTTTTTTAAGTTTTATTAAGATTTTTCCGATTCAAATATCATTTAAATTGGTCTAGCCATTTCTGAGTTAATGCTAACTCAACTTTGGTTTCATAATCTCATTACATCAAGTACTTATAATCCAAAGAAGTATAGAAAGGAAACAATTTTATGTACTTTTAATCAAAGCTGCTAAGTCGATTTAAGTTAAACACACTTTAACAAAACTTTGATTAAAATATCCCAAGTTTAAAGCTTCCACACCTTTCTCTTTTAATAAAGCTAGAGCTATAAAAATGGCTATAAAGCTTTACAGAGTAAGCAATTCTCCTAACAGATGTAGCAAACACTTAAACGCCATTTACACGATACCATTCTGGCCTTGCCTCTTGTCACAGAAAATAGTCATAAAAATATAGCTCTTGCTCCGTTTAGTTTGAGAAAGGACAAGAGGTAAGAATGGTATGCCTGAATGGTATCGTGTAAATGTCGTTTTATTATTGTTTCGCTGGAAAAATGTAGTGTACAGGATGTCAGAATTGTTTATTTTGTCAGTAGACGTTTTAACCGCTCTTTGGGTTACGTTTGTTTTATCTATGGGTCGTATTACTTTATTAAAAGACTTACTAGTACTGCCCTACTCATAGCATAATATAATAATAATATATAATAATAGAGGGAGGTCAAATGCTAACCTATTTAATTTAAAAAAAAAAAGCATATTTTTGAAATCTCTTTATAATTTAGAAGACGTATTCAAGGGCTGCACACTGATTTGAGGCTCAAGCGTATTTTATTTTTGACATTTTATATTTTCTTCATGGGAAATGAAATGTCATTTTACTGCGCGCGAGGCAAAGTCACAATATGGTTTTGCAATAAGATGATGTTCATACTCAGTTGCATATTTCAGTACAGCTACGTCTCTGTATACTCTTTCAGCTTTATAAAACTGGACCGGAGTATGCAAATCTGGAGTAATTATGCGGAGTCAGGCAGCCGCGATGTCTTTTATTAATCTGACTTTGTATATGTCCTAGTATCTCCAACGTTTATCTACATAAATCAAGGTCGCATACGGGAAAATTACATAAAGGAAGCATTATTAAAATTTGCAAACATTATAATATGACAATAGCTAGTTGAACCGGTCAAACTAGGCTCGCAATAATGTATGCGTTACTTTTTGCCTGCTCGAGACAAAAAAATAACATTAAAAGTCCAGCATTATTTATTTAATTTGACGAAAAATGATTCAAACCTTTTTGCGCAAAAATCGCCAGCTAAAAAGATTTTTAAGAAAACTTTACTCATTGAATTAACATGTACTTTTGAATTTAACACAAATTAATGCCTTACATGATGATAATAAGTTAAGGTGAGGAGTGCTAGGCTTGGTATGGACACGTTATGAGGAGGGATGAAAACCATGTAACACAAAGAGCTATAAATATGAGTGTAGCTGGATAGTAGCCGAAGTAGAAGTGGTTGGATTGTGTGAGAGACGATATGAATGTAAAAGGAGTGGATGCACAGTTGACAAGTGATAGGTGTGAGTGGAAGAAGAAGACATGTCGTGCCGACCCCACTTAGCGTGGGATATGGTCAGGGAGATGATGAATGCTTTACCTGATGAATTATACCAAAAATTTTCTTGAAATATTTCCAAGGAAACATAATAATTTAAACCCAAAATTACAGTGAAATTACCTCCTTTTGACCTCCAAAATAAGGTTAACTCAACTAATTACTTGCCTTTTTATTGCAAAGGATTATTCATGAGCGGTGCTCTAAATCTGGTAGAAACATTCCTAATTATAATTTAGTTCAGCCATTTCATAAATTTTTAGTAACTTAATTTTTTTATCATTAAACATTTTCATCTACCTAGGGGATACACAGACGTGATCGTGTCTTTTCTACGAGTAAGAACATTAACTCTTCTTACTATTCTTTCTCTCGGTTTTAGCTAAATTTCCACAATTACTGATCATATTTTGTCGAGACACAATGCAGTTATTGTAATGCTGAAATTTATTTACGAAAAAAACAAAATTTAAGTTCAAAAGATACATCAAACTTAGAATAAATATCTTACTCTGTAAGTGTTAAGCCTTTGATATCAAGCCAGTCCATCATTCGCCTAAGATTTAATACAAATGTGTAAGAAGAGAGTGCTTCGTAAAAAATAAAATCGTATCTAAGCTTTCTTGAATATGCAGGGTATTCTAAGTAAAATAAATTGTATTACGAGTAGAATTCCCACTTTCGGTGGGCCTATTGGATTATTGTGTTTTTTTTACTGTAATATTTTTTGCGGTTTTTACGCACCAAATAATGTTAGCCTTTAGACTATTTGACTGGTTGCATTGCTGTGTTATTCTAAAAGCTAATTTCGTGCTAAGCGCATAAGTTTCTAATTCCAAAAATCCATCGATACATCGATCTATCTACCAAGATTCGAAATGAGAGCCTTGTCACTATCACACAGGACCAATACGTTTATCTAAATTCCTTTATACCTGAAAGATTGCACTAAAATATCCAACGAATAAAAGGGTAAAGCAAAAAAGAGCTCAGCTATCAGCAATCGTCAGGTGAACATTTACTAAATAAAACCATTGATCATTTTTTTATACTTTTACAAAAGCGGTGTTTTCAAAAAGGTCAGCTGACAAAGGGTGTTCAGTTGTAGATCAAATGGACAAGAGAAAAGGGCCCTTCGTCAATCAGAACAATGAGAAACGATGTGATGTGATGTGAGCAACGAGAAATGACGTGAAAAGCCAAGATTGGGATGAAAAGGTCGAGGTTTTATGTGGTTTTCGGTTTGTCGCCCATGAAATCACATTATTTTTTGACTAGCTTTCGTCCGCTTCTCCCGCATGGCGCTAAGTTTTTGACTAGACTATTACCTATTCTATATAATTAATACCACTATCTATACTCAAAAATCATTAACGGATTCAAGTGGAACTCAACGTGGAAACAAAACCATTGATGGATCAGAGTGGAACTCAAAGTGGAAACAAAACTATTGAGTGGAAGAAAAAGTGGAAACAATTCCCTTAATGGTTTTGATTAGTGGATCAGAGTGGAATAGATCAAATCAAATCATTTATTGTTTGTGAACCTAGGTTAAACAATTGGTTATACAATTGGCAAAGTTTGACATTATAATGAACACATATACCTAGACCAATAACTCACAAACTTTTACATTGTTATACGTTAGTGGGATGATAGGAAGATTAAATAGCGTTTTCTTTTCACTTTAAATAATTTTGTGGCTGAGCTTTTAATCATAGCCCGAATTCGGATCGATGGATTAAAGGGCACTCGAGAATAAAGTCCAGATAAACGCCGCGGAGGATAATCCTAGACGTTGATTGAAAGGAATTTTAGTTATTTTTATAAAAATACGAAATAGTGTTCATTTTTCGTTATTTTCACTATTCTGTGATGCTTTATTTACACGAATTTTTTTCTGCAATATTTTGCAATATTTCAACGAGGACAATGACGATAATAGTTTGACAGTAAAAAATATCCTACGCTGCGCTTTGCCTAATGTGCGTCGACTCTTAGTATAAGGGTGGTCGCAGACCTATCCGCGCCGAACTGTCAATTTAATAGAAGAAATGCTGAGACGTCAGAAGCCATCAGCATTTTCTAAAGTCATCAGCATTTTTTGTATAGAAAAATGACTGCGGTGCGTACGGCGCGGCCAATAGTGCGATCAGGTTAAACCATCAATGTATGTCATAAAGATCCACTGCTAAAGAAGAAAACCTCTAAAATTATTCTTGATACATACTAGTATAAGTGCAAAAAGTGGCAACGGCGCATGATGAGTAGCCATCAGTGTGCCGGCTCCCAGACTGACAGCCACCAGCAAGGAGCCAGCCAGCGCCAGCGCCTCCCATTCTGCAGCAGCTGGCAGAAGTGCGAAGCATAGGACTATTGATAGCACGAAGGATATAACGGAGAGTGAAGCTATTGACTTTGTTTGGTTTGATAGTTCCTGTAACAAAAAAAAATTATATTTAATTTTGCTATTCTTTAGTTTGATTCAAACAGGTTTTCTATGTGTTTTGTATTATATAATAGGTGATAAATTAACTTTTAAGCTTCTTGTGGTGTCACTAGTCCTTTCGGACCAATGGTGAAGGATTTTAAGATGTGGGCATGTATAAAATATGTAAGTATTTGGACATGCCTCTGACTACCCCCCTTAGATCTTCAAATGATATGTGGAATACATAAAAAGATCTGAAAGATTGTCTACCGCACCTTGGGGATACAGTCGTGACCCTGTTTAAGTTTGTATTTTCAAAGAGGCTCCTTTCGTACTCTTGACTTTTTACGAAATGTCGAAGCTAACAGCAGAAAAGTACTCATAACATAACTTTTTAGTTTCTTCAAAATGCCAGTTTAAATATGTGTATTTTCGATTTGAACCCATGACCTTAGTATCGGAACGCAGGCATACTTCCACTACACCATCAGAGCTCTCATTCATTCATGCCAAGCCTACCTGACACAGCTATTTCATCCGTCACAAACCTAATCAAATCTCACTGCAAAGCATCATAACCGCTAATAACCGGTGTATTCCGACTATGGCACCCGGTAGGTACTCTAAACATTCCACGGAATTCAATGTTCACACTATCTCATACACATATTCATACGTGCAATCAACAATAAGTGAATGGAGGCTGGTAAAGATCCGTTGCAAAAAAATAAAAATACAGTAGTGAAAAGCTTAGTAGATTTGAAACGGAAACATACTTATTTCTTATTTGGAAACAAATAAACAAGGGTTAAAATTCATCCGAAAAACAGAAAATCCATAGCTGGAATTCGAACCTACAACCTTTGGGTTCAAAAACGCCTATTCGGCGAACACGGCTCTTCACTTTGCTAGATTCGTCCACATGTTGCTGAACTTTTTTCATTAAGAGTAAACAAGGATGGTACTTATACTTAGTTTCCTTCTAAAAGTCCGGAAAAAAGAAAACACGTTCACATATTGGGCACGCAATGTAAGTAGGTACATACCTAAACATAATAAAAATAATGAGAATTATTTATGAAAAAAGTTAAGTTCCTACGATTTAGTTCCCAACTCTGGTGACGGAGTTTTTAATGGCATTTCCACATACATCAAGCCAAATATGCACCCAGCTTTCTTTATTCATAAGGTGTGTGGTTCTATAATTTTTTAGCGGATATATTCTGCCCCATAGCCATGTTACAAATAGAAATAGAATAGATTATTTTATTTTTAGGCCAAAGGAGCTGAAAACTTAAAAAAATAGAATTATCGCCACATAGTTTGAACGTAGAATCATAGAGTGAGAAAAAGTGTGATAAGGGAACAGTGTGGAGTGAAAAAAGATGTAGTATTGAGGATCGAGAATGGTATGTTAAGATGGTTTGGGCATGTAGAGAGGATGGATGACAGTTGTTTGACAAAGCAAGTGTATGAGGCAAGTGTGTATGGGACAGCTGGAAGGGGAAGGCCTAGGCGTACCTTCTTGGCGACATTTTGGAGAAGGGCCAGGTCAAAAGTACCCTAAACCGGCGAGCATGTATAAAGAATGTAATGAGAGTGAATGAGGCAAAAGTTGTGTGTCAGGATCGTAGCAAGTGGAGATCCGTGGTCTCTGCCTGCCCCTTCGGGAAAAAGGCGTGATTTTATGTATGTATGTATGTATGTATAGTTTGAGTTACTGTGGGTACACGCAGCTAGAATACTCATTCATTAACACCAGTCATAGCGGTAGTCATTTCTGTAATTAGTCATAAAGACTGACCCGACATTGACCTGTTTTAGCGGCAGATTAATTATACTGGCAGTGGCTAGAGTTACAAAGACATAATCTTTGGTTGTATCTACCCATTAATGGCTGATGATACGTAGCATTTGATTCAACTCTTGTCTTAGCTAACGAAAACCAACAAAATACAATATAGTATGTTAGTATGTTTCGTGAGGAAACCAATATGCAATCTACGTGTTTCATGTCACACAATGTGTGTCAACAGATGGGCGATGCCACCGGGGTAGGTCGAAGAAACGTTGGCGTGTTGGGAACAGTAAGGAATTGGGTAAATCTTTGCCCAGTGGAGGAAAAAAACATAGGTTTGGGATGATACGCAACTCTAGGTTCTGTTCTAGTTGTGGCCTAGTAGCGTAAACAAAAAAAAAAATACCTTGTTTTGCAAAAATGAGAGCCTGTATTCTAAATGGCGGCAATGGGTTTGCAATCTGTCAAGACTATGGAATGCTAAATTCTGCCAAAGGTGGACATGTGCAAAATATGCATCTGGAGGTGCCACCTTCAACGCGTGCTCTGCCCTAATTGTACTCTTCGACGAAGTAGACCACGGGCCTTGCAATATTATACGTGCTACATGTGAATCCTTGGAAAAGATAGTGATACGGCCTTACTAATAAACGTGGTATAAAGTTATTCCTGAGTGTAAACTGTCAAAATGTATGGTTATTCCTATTTTATTCCGAAGAATAACTTTACACCAGGTTTATTAGTATGGCGCTTAGTGTGAATCCATACTTCCATACTATCCATATCCATACTTCTGTCTGTCTGTTTGTTACGCTTTCACGCCCAAACCGCTGAACAGATTAAGCTGAAATTTGGCATAATTAAAGGTTGTATCCCAGGGATGGACATAGGCTACCTTTTATCCCGAAAAAATTAAAAAATCCCGAGGGACCGCGGGTCACACTGCGGGAGCGCAGCTAGTGTTTAAGAAGAGAGAGAGACTGCGCCTTGTGGATTGTGGATACAGTCATTATCCTGTTTTGTTATCAACTCAAATAATCTCTGAAGACACACGATTCACTCTCCCAAAATTTATTTACTTTGATAAGTCAAATAGCATTTATTCAGTAGGACCGCTGGGATCACTTTGAAATATACAATTACAATTGGCACCACTAAATTCAGGGGTTCAAGCAATCGAATCTAATGTCAAAGGTCTATCCCATGGCACAAGCTTCCAAGTGTAACCTTGTCGTAATTAGCTTCGTAGGCAGTCAAGTCAAATTATCGCTACAGTGCGCTAGCTAGGCTAATCCGTAATCCAGTTTCATAGGCAAGTTGCATCCCGACGTAATGTGATTTCTGGAGCGTGTTTGGGACATAGAACGGTTCAAAACTACGACGAATTGCTTCCAGAAAAGGAAAGTACTGTAAATAACAGTGCGTTATTTTAAAACACATTCAATTCAAAGTTCACTCACAGTCTTTATGTTCGATAAAAAACGGGGCCCCAAACCGTGTTAGATGCCATGTGCATGGTTCTTCACGGTATTGGTCGCGAAGGAACTAGGACAATTTTAAGTGATCAAATTGGTCGTACTAAATAAATATTTTTTGAGATTTTAAGTTTTCACTGTGTTTTCACATGCGGTTGAATTAATTTGTTTTTATTAGAGGACTCCAAGGTACTTTTTTAGTTTTAGTTAGAATGGTATTTAATGTCTGAAAGCTAAGAGCACCTATGAAGACGTAGCCTATCTAGCACTAAAGCTTGGACGTAAATTATGATGGAAAGCCTTAGTTTGAGTACGGTGACCATACATCTACTACTACTACTACTACTACTAGAAAAAAAGTTCGTGAGTGACGTGGAACTTTCGTGGAACACTCGGTTGGAACGAAGTTTTAACTTTGACGTTTTGGCATTTGTCAAATAAATTAAATCCTAGAAGCGCTCTTCCGTACTAACAATGTAACAAACTATGGACTGATTTGCGACTGCGTACTTCGCACTGTGACGTTTTGACCTATGTATGTGTCGTGACGGTAAAATTGAACACTTTTCTTTATGCCCCCCATCCTCGATACCGTGCAAAAAGGAACTTCGCATTATTAGGTTTTTAAGCTTGCTGTGATAACACTTAGGACACATGAGCTTATCTTGATTTACATACACAATATTACGTTTGTTTTTTTATCACGACTCTTTTTTGTAGGAGTAGTCACAGTTACCTGAGTAGCGGCTTTTTCTGTGTAGGCATCTACATACTGAAGACTACGGTCGTGTCTAGTGTGAAATTATTTTGTAGCTTCAGGTGTTGTTATGCCGGTGAGTGTTTTAATAGAGTCCGTCCAAGTAGGTGAGCGATGCTATAGGTTATCAAAATGTCCGCTAAGATCACAACACATGGTCACTTCAGATGTCCAGTAAAGTCATTATCAAGAGGCACTCAGTGACCCCTATCTGGAGGGCTATGGCTAATCTATATGCTAATACCTGGATGGACACTGGGCAAGGCAATATTGCAGTGTGCTTGTGTTTACATATGTGCTGTATCTATTTTGAATTTAAATATGGTAAGTTCGTACTTGTCAACCATCCGTTTTGACTGTGCAGAATATGGTTGCGCTTCGACAATTATCAACTGGCTGATCCAGCAAACTTCGTCTCAAGAAATTATTTTCATATCATTGTCATGATTTTGTCCGATGTATAAATTGTTATTCTGCTCTTCGAAGACTAATTCACCATATAAAATATCATAAAAATCGGTCCGGCCATCATTGAGTTATAAAATTCAAATATCTGGTGTAACTAAACCGACTTTGTGAATTACAGATGAGCAAACCGCTACCGGCTCTTTAGTAAATGAAAATAAATACTTCAGTACACTTTTACTAGTTACCAATGAAAAATGCATTAAACTACCTCAATAGGCTTTTAAACCGTAAAGCCTTCGTGCTCATGGATTTACTGCGTTGTTTCATGTCCAGCTCACTTTGTGTCGCTGATGTTGTCAGTACCCTGTAGTGCTACGAAACAACTTCAGCGCTACGCTAGTTTCTCGTAGCTGCGTTGCGTTCGTAGCACTTTGTTTATTATTTTTTACTAGAGTGTAAAAGAGAGTTATTCTTTTCAAGGAAGTACCATTTTCATTCACCTGTGATCCCGTATCATAGGACAAAACTAATCGGGATGAGGGGCGATTGAAATCGGATCACGGTTTCAGGGGACAAAAACCCATTTTTCTAGCACGCTCTCTGCTATTTCTGGGTCTTGATAGTGCTATATTATTGCATTTTTAGATTTGATATATGATTGTAAGTACGAAGTTTTTTTTTATAAACCTTATAAAAAAATATTATTGTATGTGTCATTTTTGTGATTAGATTTAAAAACCTTTAAGATACTCACATGTGAATGCTGCACACAAACTACACATAGAAGCACGACGCAGCACAGCAATGTCACGCAGAGTGCTGACACAAATAAAGCATGCTTCAGCCGCACGCAGTACCGTCTGTAAAGAGCCTCAAGTTCCAGCTCTGTGCCTTCCTCCTCTTCTGTGGACAAAATAATTAAACTTAGGCCTTTATCTATACTAGATGATGATACAGCGTCGGGAGGCAACCTATAGGTAATTACAAATTTGACTTTTGATTGAACTCAAAGTCAAATATAAAAAAAATGAATCGCCGAAATGTAAGTAAGCTCATTCCGGACGACTGCACCGAAGTGGATTTTTTTTTTTTTTAGTAGCCCGTAGGGATCCCAATGCTGGGCAAAGGCCTCTCCCAAACATTTGGGAGGAATTGCCATAATCGCCACACTTGGCAGGCGGGTTGGCGATCGCAGTAAGATGTCAAACGGTTCAGAGACGCTGCTGCCCGTCTTCTGTGTTCCTTTATTCCCTTAGTCGCCTTTTACGACACCCACGGGATGAAATGGGTTGGTACTATTCGCCTCCGGCACCACACAGCTTGCACCGAAGTGGATAACTAATTCAAATTTTTTTGGCCCGTTATTGTCAAGGTTTCTATCAAAGAAATATTTTAAAAATCGAAATAATAGATGTTTGATATTTCGGTATGAAGTTCGTCAGGTCAGCCAGTCATTGATAACAATTACTTTAGTTTAGCGATTATAAGCTTTACTCAAAATTGACAAAGAAATGTCATCGAAGAGTGTTAAGATGACTAAGGAACGCATTCTGCAGATTAAATTGGAAGTTTATTGACAATGTCTTTGGTCTTTGGTATCGTAATATTCCCCTTTTCTATTCTAAAAATAGTTTTATCAGTGAAAGTCAAGGTCAAGAAATATCTTTACAAAGTATTAAATAATAACAAAAGCGTATGTTCCTATTTCTTATCTCACTCAAAAATATTATTATGTTACTTAGCGAGTGATGTTATTGAATACGTAACTAACATTCATACCCACTTTGTCCAGGCATTACTTGCCCTTTCCTAGAGCATAATTTTTAAGTTTAATTCAATTTTATAAGACACGGTTCTTAAAATGTTATAAAATAAGTTACCATGTTATTCTCCGAGGTTGTCGAATTATGTCTGTCAACATAGACACTAAAACCCTTGCAACAATACCCGTTTTCCTATAAAACCCTTGTTTTATATTAAAGGGTCTGAAAGTTCAATATTAGAGGGTAGGACTTCTCGTGATCTGATGGGGTTGTTGATAAGCTTGTCTCTGTAAAGGTTATTTATGATGATAGTTTTGCCACAAAATACAACAGTTCAAGAATTGATCGCGCTCTTCGACTAGGCCTTACTTAGTTTCTTTTAGTGGTTATTTTTTATTTTATACGCATGTTGTGAGGAAATCTATACTTTGTTTGGACTTTAAAATGTACATTGTAAACCTGTGTTGGGTGTTCTTTTTGACAGACTTCAAAAAAAGAGGAGGTTCAGCTATATGTATGTTCACCGATATCTCCGTCAATTATGGACCGATTTCCAAAATTCTTTTTTTGTTTGAAAGGTGGTCTTCCGAGGTAGTCTTATATAAATTTTATTCCTGAGGGATTGATAGTTTTCCCGTAAAACTCAAAAAACCTCTTTCTTACTACACACCCTAAGAAATGCCGCGCCCTATAAGTCAAACATTGAAGGTTTTCTTTTTAGTTTAAAAATAAAAAAATTAATAAATAAATTTCTAAGAAAGGAAATGCAATTGCTAAACCCTGTAAGTTATGCTATAATTAGAGACAATTCATAGAGAAGCAATCTAACTACCAACAATCGTTATAAAAGCTATCAAAACATTTTCTTGTTGAAAGCGATATAAGTTTGCAAACAGCTTAGACTATTATTGCTTTGAGCATTTCGCCTGCAGGAGCGTCAGAAATAGCTGAACCTACGTAGACTCCCACTGTATACCAAATATAGCCACTGAATTGTTTATCTACTATGTGCTCAATTGTGCTCTTTCTTCATAGAATAGAATAGAAACACTTGACATAACAAATTGTTTTGTACGTTTATATGGGCACTTTCGATTGGCGCCAGACTGCTGCAGATGGGCCACCAGTGTTGCAAATAAAAAAATAAGTTTTCTATTCTACCAATCGTCTTATTTTAGATGTACCAATCCGATTGTAAGAAATATTTTACTGAAACGCTCGTACATACAAAAATAAACAAACATGATCACGATTGTATTTCCATGGCGAGGTAGCCATTCTCTCAGATCTTTTTGTATATTCCAGATCCTTTGAAGACGTCTAAGGGAGTTGACAGGCATAGCCAAATGCAAATGTTAGCATATCATCATCTTTCTGCCCTTTTTCCACATTATGTGGGGTCGACAACATGTGTTATTCTTCCATTCTCCTATCAGCCGTCATCTCAACACACTCCTTTCTTACTCATGTCATCCTTCACACAATCCATCCATCTTTTCTTTGGCCTACCTCTACTCGTAAATCCATCAACATTCATACCAAGCACTCTCCTAGTTACATGACCATCTTCCCTTCTCATTACATGCTCATACCATGCTAGCCTGTTGCTCCTCATCTTTTTATTCACTGGCGCCACCTTCACACTTCCTCTTATGTACTTATTCCTTACTCACGCAGATGTTAGCATATAACATACTCAAAGCATAATATAAAGCCACGCCACTGACAGATACAACATTATATTCAACTTGCGGCGATCCTGCCATAATCGATCGCTTCATCTCTCTCCTTAAATTCTTCATACAATTCATACCAGCAGCCTTATTGTCTAACTTGAAACCCATTCCCAGTTGTCATCCCAATAGAGCTCAACCCATCACATAATACGAAAGTGACAATTGAAGTCCAGAATGGGTTTCAAATGTCAAAATGAAGTCCATGTCCATTGCCAGTTGAATTACACAACCCAGGCCCCAGGGGTCGTATTCGCGTTCCTTTTTTCGTTCGTTTGATGAATATTCGGATGCTTCCCACCACGATTTCTGACTTCAAGGGCCAATTTTTCAAACGTTAAAACACGGTCCTAGCCTAGGACCAAATATTCCAAACTGAAAAATTGGCCCTTGAAGTCAGAAATCGTGGTGGGAAGCATCCGAATATTCATCAAACGAACGAAAAAAGGAACGCGAATACGGCCCCTGTCCCTACTAAAATTCCACTTGCTATAGTCATTTAAATTTTCTCGCTTCCATAAACCCTGGTTAGTTTCCGTTTATGGACGAAGTTATTCTACAATCAACTTGAAGGTAACTAAGTTTATAGTCTGGCAGTAAATTGGGCAGATTGGCGCGACTACTCAAACATAATAAAGAGTTAGGCGTTAGTTAGCAATTAACCCGAGGCTACGTGTTGCGCCGTCGCTTATCTTGGGATCGAAGCACCCTGGTATATTACCCTCTTAGGATATTAATATAGATAACTTTTAGCTTTTTCTCTCTGGCTCTGTTAGCACTCCAAAAGGCCCGAAAGGTTCTTTCATGGGAAATACCGTACTCTTTAACCGACTTCAAAAAAAGGAGGAGGTTATATGTTCGGCTGTATGTATGTTTTTTTTTTTTTTTTATGTATGTTCACCGATATTTCCGTCAGTTGTGGACCGATTTCCAAAATTTTTTTTTTGTTTGAAACCTCTTATAGTGGTCCCATATAAATTTTATTCCTGAGGGATTAATAGTTTTCCCGTAAAACTAAAACAATCACTGAACTTTAAGAAAATTGTGGCCCGATTTCCAAAATTTTTTTTTTGTTAGAAAGAGGTATACTCTCAAGGTGGCGCCATATTTTTTTTTTCCTGAGGGATTTATAGTTTTCCCGTAAAACTAAAACAATCACTGAACTTTAAGAAAATTGTGGACCGATTTCCAAAATTTTTTTTTGTTAGAAAGAGGTATACTCTCAAGGTGGCGCCATATATTTTTTTTTTCCTTAGGGATTGACAGTTTTCCCGTAACATTCAAAAAACCTCATTCTCACTACACAACACACCCTGACTCACAATCTGAGTCAAACATTAAATAGTTTGAAAGGGTATTACACCCGAGGTAGTCCAAAATATTTTCTTTTCCTTATGGATTGATAGTTTTCCCCCTTGCTGAACTCCGGTGTGTCCTTTAGTAGGTCTGCCCATGACTTCTCTTATCCTTTCCTACTTAAGCTACGATAAGCAAAGTCTTAATGTACTCGTAGCTTACTATATTATTTACACATACACTTTTATTTACACAGTATTTATTTACTTACACTAATAAGTGAAAAATAAAACATTTTTGAAAAAAAAAATTGAACCGACTTCACAGAACACAAACAGAAGAATCTTCTACACACTAAAAAGAGAAAAATAAGAATATAATTTGAATAAGAATATAGTTTGAAAGGATACAAAATGCGTGTTGCCGATTTTGCTATAATGTGCCACCGCGATCTCACATAACACCATACCTGAACAATGCTTCCACTCTTAATATGGCCTCGCGGAGGCATTTACACCTTGCAACACTAGTGTTTTCCGTTTTAAAGTCTGAGTCACCAGAATATCTGTATGAGAAACTTATAGCAAGTACAGTAAGAGGCCAACACGAAACTTGCTGCATTACAGTAAGCACAAAACTGTGGCATTTCGGGGAAGTTTTCGCTACCAGGCAACCAAGTGCTGGAACAATATTCCCCCACCTTTGCGTTTGTTGACATCAAAGTACACTTTTAAAAAACGTTACAAATATTTTCTACTAGATGAACAAAAAACTGGGTTGTCTGGTATAAATAGTAATAGTGCGCCCTTCACTTGCTAGAGGGTAGGTAAGGTTACCTACCTACTTTTGTTTTTATTATGTATTTATTTTTATTTATTTCAACCTTTGCTTATTTGTTATTAAATATTTATGTAAGTACCGAATATTACAATTAAACCACCTTCACTTAATTTTTGTATTAACTTTTTACTTGGCAAGAATTATATTTTATTTAGTTTATGGAACACAACACTCCACATAAATATCCTCACAGGGTCTATTGGCTGACCGATGGTTTTCGACAGAATACCAGCGTTATGCTGAGTCGAAGCCCTTTTCCTGCTGTAGCACACATACATGACAGGCTTTTTGTTTTTACTGGTATTCTCTTTTTTTTGTTTTCATTTTGTTACTGTATTTTGTGTGTGCTTGAGTGGCAAATAAATAAATGTCTATGTCTATGTCTATGTCTAATAATCTTATAAAGAAAGCGTACTACGAGTATTCTATTGGTGATTATATTAATGATAAATTCGCGTGGCCTGATGTCGCTCTGCCCCTCGACAGCTGATGTGTGCACAATGCCTTTGCTATCTTGCTTAGCTTTTGAATTTTACTAACTTTACTTTTAATTTTACAACTAAGTTAGTTAAGAAATTTGCCTAAGTTTAGATCTAAGATGGATCACCTAAAACAAGCTAGGCCCCAAACCGTGTTTGTTGCCCTGATTCTTCACGGTATTGGTCGCGAAGGAACAGGAGTAGAATCACCTAGTATTAAGACGTTTCAAAGTGATCCCAGCGGTCCTACTGAAAAAATACTTTTTGGGTTTGACTTTGAGTCCCGCGGATAACTGCACTTTATGGCATAAAAAGTAGGCTAGGTTAGTCCAGACAATAAATCTATCTCTATGTCAAATGCTATGGCTCAGTACATGGTTTGTCTCCACAAGTATAAAACAGGAGTAACGCTTTCATCATGATCAAATTGTGATTTTCGGTTTTTCGGTAGTTTTTGCGTAACACAATTATATCCACACATTCACCCTTACTTTTGAACTCGGTACTTTCGAATGATTGTTTTACAATGTAGGATTAAATAAAGTAAAGTAAGTGTACACTTTTTCCATGTTGTGTCTTGTAGATACATTATCTTTAAATGAGCTTTTATTAATATTCTTTGTGTGAAAAAAAAACTCTAATTCCCAAGATGACGATACCTACTGCGAATATCATGAAGAGTGAAAATAACGTTAAGGAAAGCTTGCAAAAATATTGTTCGCAATCTTTTCCTTTATCTGTATTTGGGGAGCTTTTGTACCTTATAGACTATTTACCTCAAATATCCTGGGGATAATAGTTTATTACTGGATATTACGGGATACCTGAAGGGAAAAAATGAGTAGGAAATCCTTTCGTTCGAATATAACAACACATAAAAAGGATTCGATTTTTTTGGGGCTATTCTTATAAGTTGTGTGCTGTTATTGAAGAAGTATACTACAAAAGTAGTATATTTCTTCAATTTTTAGTTTTAAGCATAGAGTTTCATGGCTCTGCTTCAATCATCTACATAATAGTACCCAAATAAATTATATAAATTGTACTTCTTATTTCTTATTATTAATATTTCGCTAGTTCTTTAGAACCACAAAGACAGAAGAACAAAGATAAGGTGCGCCTCAAAGAGGCGAGGTTTTTTAAATTGTATCTGTTGACTAATACAAAGGCTAACATTAAAAATTAATTTACATAATTAACATTACACATTAATTTACAAAAATGTTCATTCTTCAAATTTGACCTTGATATTCCATGTTCCTACTTTCATCAGATAGTTCATTAGTATTTCTTAATTATCATAATAAATTTTACAAATACATTATAAAAATTATCACGATTTATTTCTCAATGTTTCGAATTCTATGCAACATTCATGGTCGCTGGATATTTTTTTAATAGCTATTTACTATGTTATCTGCTTATATCCACTTAAAAAAAAACAAATTTTCAGGCCCTTTTTCCAGTACAGGATTATTCAAGATTGATTTTATAAGCCTCGCAGGCTGCCAAGATAGTTTAAATGGGTTGGGTGGAGACTGCGTTATCTATTTAGTTATCTACAGATAATCAATCGTTGTAGAGTGCGCTCTTGCATACATCTTTATACTGATTATAGCTGATAGAAGTCTGCTAGCCATCTTGCGTGATTGCCAGCTTGCGCTTGTAAAATCAATCTAGTATAATCCTGCACTAGAAAAAGGGGCGTGAAAATAAGGTTTTTTTTAGTACCTAATCTCCAAAACTACACTTCCAAATAAAAAAAATTGGGAAAGCTCTGATTGTAAGCTTTGTTGAACAAAGTCGCGTCTTTATCAATTATAATGTTTAACTTAACTCCGAAACTGAATCAGATGATTTCTTGAACAGACTCACTCGTACGAGAAATTGCCTCGATACAGTGTGAAGCAACCACACGAGAAATTGTTGCAAATATAAATCTCAATAACTGGGTGTAACGGAATATGAAATTACATTTTAAGCCATAATGGAATGGAACGTAAGTATATTGGTTGGTGAATACCTAAAGTGCGGAACTTCGTAGTCTGTTGTCTTACATTTACCTAGCTTTAGTATTACTTAGTATAAGTACATGGTTGTCTGGAAGAAATCGCCTCGAGCGATAAGACCGCCGATTGTAGGACAAAACTATCGAAACTTATCATATAATTATTTCATGTAACACTGTGTCCACAATAAAGTTCTTATTTATTTATTTATTTATTGGATAACTGTCAGCCTGACAGTTTCGTTAATTATTTGAGACTGGATGGGTCATATATATAGGTACCATGCTAAATCTATGGGATGGGTACTGTGTAGGCTTATTTTCCTAGGTCCAATCGATTGCTTATTAGTTCAGTTGATTGGAGTTGCTAAGGCGGTAAGGGTTTAAATACAGCACGTGTACTTCTTTCGCCATTTTTTGAAGGAGCTGGCTCTGCTATTTTATTTAGTTTTCTCGTGCTTTACTAGGTTTTGTTATGTAATTTCGGTGGCATTTTACTAATGAAGCCTTGGATACGTAACAGGAAATTCGGCAAATGTAATGGCGGAGTATTCGAGAAGATTTCTCATTTGACGAAAGATTTCCGTTGGAGTTTTGAAATGACAAGCCGCCATGTTTTTTCAAAATCAAATTGACGTGACATAATACATATTTGAAGTGAAGTGAAACAGTTGCCATTATTAAAAAGAAAAAGAAGAAGATACCAATAAGTGACGTGAGACCAAGACGAAGAAGAAGACTAAGCTAAGATGTTACTGATTGGGCGGTATAGTCGCTCAGCGAAAAAGCCCTTTTCTTTTTTTTTGTAAATAAAAAAAAATACAGCACGTCGTTTTAAGAATGCATTTAAAAAAATCATAAACTGCTAAAATCATAACCTTTCTTTTTGGCTTTGTCTTCGGGTAAAAGTGGTCCATTTCGTCCATTTCTAAATAAGAAATCATAAAGTCAGGTCACGTTCTGTTATTATCCAGATAATCTGGAGTAGGTGCGGCAAACAATACGCCCATTTAATTGGCTTTACGACCACAACACTCCATTTCTGGCTGAATACCTTGTTGGTGTAACTGGGGTAGGTCTAAAGGCATTTACACGATGCGATTTTTCGTACGATTTGCTAAGCCCCGCGCATTGAACGTGCCGACGAGTGTAACAATGACAAATCGCATACGATGAGCGTTTACACGTGAACTATTGATACGATATCGTATGGGTTGGAATCGCATCAAAGTCAAAGTCAAAGTCAAAAAGCATTTATTCAGTAGAACCGCTGGGATCACTTTGAAACGTCTTAAAACTAGGTGATTCTACTCCTGTTCCTTCGCATCGTGTAAAGGCACCTTATTAGATGGTGTTTTATAGAGCGTTTAAAGTGCCATTTAATTTTTAACCAGCTATGCTATCCGTTGGATTCAACAAATAATTTATATGTAGATCACCATCGTCAGAATCAACAGAAACCAGTTTGAATGAGAAAATAAAATAATGGTACCTATTTACCTTTTTTCTTCGTTTCCTCGTTAAATTGACAGGAACCTTCCTCTAATAGCCGCCGGATTATAAATTGGATGTTGCTGTCGAACCAGTGTGTATTATGAATCAAGGCCCAGTTCAGTTAAAATTAATCGGACAGTATCCGATATCGAATAGGCAACTTCCCGACGGATTAAAACAGCCAGCTCTAAGATGACCAATGCTAAGGTTAAGGCGCTCCTTGTTATGGCCTGTTAATAGGTAATTAAGGATGATTATGACATCAATTTCGCCGAAATGGTCCATCAGAATCACGCAAGATCCTACTTGCGCCAACTGGTTAACCAAACCAGGGGCCGTATTCGCGTTCCTTTTTTCGTTCGATTGATGAATATTCGGATGCTTCCCACCACTATTTCCTAACCTAGAACCATATATTCCAAACCGAAAAATTTGCCCTCTCTGCTTAGCTAGAATAACCTACAAAAATCTGTGACATTCAATATTACAAAAATAACATCAACAATCGTTTGAATATTCAAAATATTTAGAATTTTTTTGATACCTACTTTCTTCAGACTTTTATATCTTAGCGGAAAGCTAATATTAAAATGTTTTTTTTTATTGCTAATTTTATCTTTTTTAGTTATCTCAAGTGGTACCTATGTAATCATATTATATTGTTAAATTACCTATAGGCGACAAAATATTTCAAGAAAAATTGATAAGATTTTCGATAATGATAATTCTATGTATTGTGAACATAAAAAGAATATAATGTAATACATATATGCCGCCAGTGTTTTGGGAACGCTTCCGACTGACAGTCACCTGCATCAGTTGAGCTATCTATAGATCGTTTTTTACGATCCTTAGATAGCTTGATTAATCCTGTTGTATTTAGTAAATATATGTAAATATGTAGTAGCTTAGTTTTTGTAAATAAATCTGCTTTACTTAAAAAAAACATAATAATAAAAAAATACTCGAAATGGCGGGGATTTATATGTATGTGTAAAACATATTTTTCAAACATCTACGTAAATTTTGATTTATAATAAATAACAAAATAAAGATGATCATTAAAAATATAATTAAAATATCAAACATGCTTAGTAGACACGCGAATAGCAACACGACAGAAAATGTTTTTATTTTATTTCCTCTCGATGATGCCAAAACGAAACCATACATTAAATCAAGCATCACATGGAAAAGCTTTTCAAATATAGACCTTAATGACCGTGAAATAGAGTGGCAATATTTTTTCAGAGATGCGCAACAGTTGGTTCAGTGCCAAAGTCACGTCAAGGCCAATGACCGTAGATTGGTCTATATCAACCGTTTCACCTTGGGGACAATTCGTTGAGACTAGTGAACTATAAACTGTAAAGAAGTAAAGTTGTTTCATAAAATAAAGTGTACCACAATACCCAGTTCCGGATCAAATATCTCTATCTGTAGATAGGTCTTTGCCGAGTGGGAGCCTAGACTTATCCGAGACTGATCCAAATCAAATGTAACCCTTATTTTCGGATTTGCCTCTTACAAGGTACTTTAATAAATTAAAACAAGTCAGACGGTAAATACCTATGCACTCGTATTGTTTAGACTATCACTAGGTATGTGGTATTACCTATTTACGAGTATTACCTTTTGATGCGATAGTAGATTTATCTAAAAACATCGATCAAAAAGGTGTGGGAAGTTGGTAATCCTCCTTATTGTGTAATATTTGTACAGCATCATCATCATTTTATCTCTGCTTTATGTATCTCGTTCCCATTGGGCTATTGTTTTTATAACAAGTTTTGTGTATAACATACCTACATAATATTTTTTTATAGTTTTTAACCACACTTGGTACGAGTATTTCACCTACCTACTACTGCTACCGGTGCTATAACCGATAAAATATGAGCTTATCAAAAATTTCGATTGAGACGACACGGATTCTGTGGCCGAATGGTAAGGTACTCCGGCTTTAGGCGGATCGTCTGATCGTTGCGGGTTCGAATCCCGTCGGAATCGAAATTTTAACAAGACTTTTCATTTCTCAATACCTACATTAATAAAATAAATAAGGGTAAGAAGAGATCATAGGTTTCTACTTGCTATGATCCCGGTAGTTAAGTACCTACGTATACATCTTTCGACACTTTCAATATCTATACAAACTTGTAACTATTTTGAAATTGGTTGGCCTTCTCTGAAATTGCAAAAGTCCTTCTGCTTTTAGCCAGAAATCCTATGATTTGACAAATGTCTGCGAAGTCCTTTAAACAATTGAACATTCGAGTCATACTTGAAAAATAAGCACTAACTTTGACAGAAGCGTGGATCATTGCTTGAGCGATTTGAACCACGAGTTGTAGTTCAAGCGACGTTCATAGAGCGATCACCAAACGGGTGACTGCAAAGGGCACGTTAAATTGCCATGAACGCCTTTTGACTTTGACTTTGAAAATTACTGAGTAATCATGCACCATTACTAGATTGACGTTGTTATTTTTATTGTTCAGTCTGCCCTTGGCTAGTGATATTCTCATGGGACTTGTAATGGAATAGTGATGGGGTTTCAGCACGTGGTTATACCCTCGCAAACAGCTAAATGCACGCAACTAGAGTAAGACAGAAAAATATATTCTGAGCCTTTCACAGGTCAAAAATTTATTTGCAGCATCTTCTATTCTTATTTATTATTCTTTTTTTATTATATGTAATTCTTTATTTCTGGCACTAAAGACCACACAATAAAAGCACAAAAGAGAAAAACATGAAAGTTAAATACATCAAAAATATAACAAAAATAATGACACATCTGAATGCGGGTCCGACAAAAACACGACCGAGTTACGAAGTTACGTTTGTTGACATGAAGGACCAATAATTTTTCGGTTCGGAATACTTGGTCCTAAGTTCGAACCGCGTAAGGTAACCAAGGTAGGAACCTTGATTTTATCGACCGAATGCATGTACCTTGTAGGTATTATAACTATTAGGAAACGTCCGAGTCTTAAAAATAAATTGTGAGTTATTAGTGAAGTTGACGTTACATTACCTACCTACTTCTTCTTAAATACCTATTAGGTACAGTATACATCAATACTTTTAACTACTTAAATTTTATCTAGAAAAGTGGTACCTATATCGTAACATTATGTTGTTTGATGTTCCATTAGCTTCAATGTCCTAATCAATGTAGGTACCTACGGTTTAATAACCTATTGCCTTCCGCACCATACCTACCTATACATGCCTATCTATACCTACTAATCAAAGTAATATTCGTATCATGACGCTTGCTTTAAAATAAACTAGCGTGAATAATAAATATACAACAAGTTTACTATTTTACATTGTATAAAATTACAATAATCAGTCTAAAAATAAATTGCTTAAATATTTAAATACCTTCAACATTCTCTTCGTCTGTTTCGATCACTTTCATTTTTGATTCACAATTTCATAGCCTCACTAACATGAAAACAAACACTCGATGTTTCGTAAAGTTACAAGTTTCAGGAGCACGCGACACGTCCGCACCGAGCGGAGTATTCGCGCAAACTGAGGAAATTAACTTCAGAGACGCAACTTGAGCAACTGAGATCTAGTAGACGTGTGGTAACTAAAAGCTAAGATAAAAATTATATAGGTACCTACATTTTTTGGAATCCTGCTTTCCGAGTTGTGACGGTTGCATGGTTGCGTGCGTAGGGTACCTAACTTAGGCCCGCGTTTCCACATGCGAGGGAACTTCCGTGTGAAATGTCCAACAATATCCGACAGATACATAGAACATTCGTGACAGTTGCTACGGAGTTTACACTTGTGACAGAATGTCGGACGTTTCTCGCGTAAATTTTCTGTCTTGCTTGTTGGAAACATGGCCTTACTGAGATTCGTGAAAAAAGTTAGACTTAGAATCTTGGTAATGTGCTGTAATAATTTAAAATATATGGGACCGCTATAACATGGAATGTAGAGCATAGTGCACTGGTTTACTGTGTGTCGTAGATCTTTTTATAGTAGTAACGACTTAACCAAGTCTAGCTTGTTCTATGGCCTCACAAATTGGGAACAAAATGCATCACCTACATCAATTTCAAAGAGGTCCAAAATAAAAATCATGATCTGTTTTTATCCATCCTCTGTTAAACATTGATAGTGTTGTACGGTGGTAGGTAGGTACAAAATCTTAGTGTCAGTTCAGTTCAGTTTCTTGGTTTATGGCTTCTGCGACTTGCTGTCACAATTCTGCCAGTGTCCGTGTCAAGATAGTTTCGTAAAAATCTTAGTGTCTTAGTACACATTTTATTTGACCGGTTTATACAAGATGTCACCTTCTACCTATGTACAGTCAGCAACGAAAGTCGATTGACAGTTTTGTTATTACGACGCCATTTATTTTCGATTTCAAATGAAAAATAGACTTACCTTCGGCAATTATTATGGAATGAGACTTAAATCTTCAAAAACCTATTTGTCGAAATTCTGGTCATGATGTTACGGATTTTGGAAATATTTATACAGATTTGTGACACATCAAATGTTAATCGACTTTCGTTGCTGACTGTACCTACCTAAGTTGGAAAATCTCAAACAAGTGGAGCTTTAAACCATTTCAAGAACACTGAAATGCAATTAAATCGTTCACGCGCAATTGTAAAAATGATCTATGGTCCAAGATCAAACGTAAGGTAACTATTTCCATTGCTTATTTACACACAAACAGACGTGTTTGCGTTTCGTTTATTGGGCTGTATTCTCGGATTGTAACGTCCGGGCTGATGGGTCACACGTTTTACGCACTGCATTGAGCATGTAGGTACCTGATGCTTAATTATGTATAATGGAATCTTCTTTTGTATATGTGAAAGTTTTAGATGGAAGGATGTTTGTTAGGTACTCTTTTACGCTAAAAATGCTATAAGGCAACTTATACTCAGTATTGACTTGACACCACACAACGCTACTTTTTACCCAAGAAGTATTGCTAAGAGACATTTTACACAGCATCATCTTGCCCCAAACTAAGCAAAGATTGTACTATGGAGACCAGATAGGCAGATAACTGATATACTACTTTATACTTTTTTCTTTGTACATACATATTATCACATGCATTATACATAGAAACACTCAACCCGAGATAAATATTTGTAGATCATACAAACATTTACCCCGCGGCGGGGATCGAACCCGCAACCTTCTGCGTCCCAAGCGGGCTAGTTTCACCCACTGCACCACATAGGTCGTCAATTTGGATGGAAATCCATCAAAAATTTTTAGTTTGGATGGATATCGGATTTGAATGTTTTTGTTATGAAGGTAACTCATACCTAGTATTATTTTGTTTTTATCCCGGAACTAAGTACATCCGAGGGAACGCTGGTAAAACCGCAGGGCGCAACTTGTACGTAGGTATAGGAAATGAAACAAGGATATAAAAAAACAGGAGAATTACTTACGTAAAAACATCGTCGATCGTCATCCAGATACATATGTAATTTATGTAAGTAGGTATAGGTAATCGTTCGATATTTCCAGAAAATCTTCGTGTAGATAGGCAGTAAACACGCGGTCGCGGAAATACCGCTTAAAAATTAAAACTACTTTGTCATTTAATTTATAATTATCTATCATGCAAAATAAAAAAAAACAAAAAAAACTGGATTGCAAAAAGTGGCGGTCACCCATCATCTTTATGACCGTGCCCAGCGTTGCTTAACTTTGTTTCCCATACAAACTTACAACCCTTATTTTCTCGCCCCCTTATGATTATTTACAAAAAAGTAGCCTATGTCCGTCCCTGGGGTATAATCTTTATCCATGCCAAATTTCAGCTTAATCTCTTCAGCGGTTTGGGCGTGAAAAGGTAACAAACAGACAGACAGAGTTACTTTTACATTTATAATATTAAGTAAGGATAAGTATGGATTTCTAGACTATTATCTCTTTACTTTAATCTTACTACTTTCATCTAAATCCATTCAGTCGTTTTGCGTGGAAGATTTACAAACATCCATGCATCCATAATATTCTTTTACATATTTTATAATCATTAGTAGAAAAGCTTACTTGCTCAGTCGTTCTTGATAGATCGTCGAAGTTAAGCAATGTTCTTAACGGCCAGTGGATGGGTGACCGTCAGTGGCATCATCAACAGAACGTGCTGGGGGCAACGTTAAATTGTCGGTCCGGGCTATTAAGTCGTTAAGATAGATAGAAAAGATAGATAGAAAATACTTTATTGCACACCACATAAAAAGTAAAACAAAAACATACAAAAAACTTAACTATGATATACAATCGGCGGTCTTATCGCTAAAAAGCGATCTCTAAGCCATGACGGAGACCTTATGGCGGCCTTAAAACTCCGTCACTAGAGTTGGCCACTTTACTAACGAACTTACTTTTTTATAATTAGTTGACAGGGAAGCGATTATCGATTATTATCGCAAAATTCTTGGAAAATCTCGGAAGATGACGTACTCGTAGTTAGCCTATTAATGACCCAAATAACGGGTGAGCGAACGGCTGACCCTAACCTTGCCACCATTACCTATTATGATTTATTACAACACCGCGGTAGAAATATCTTAAAGCTCTGGTTTTATTGGAAACGGTACACGTTTTTTACAAATTAAGAATAGAATAGAATGGGATGGGATGGGATGGGATGGGATGGGATGGGATGGGATGGGATGGGATGGGATGGGATGGGATGGGATGGGATGGGATGGGATGGGATGGGATGGGATGGGATGGGATGGGATGGGATGGGATGGGATGGGATGGGATGGGATGGGATGGGATGGGATGGGATGGGATGGGATGGGATGGGATGGGATGGGATGGAATGGAATGGAATGGAATGGAATGGAATGGAATGGAATGAAATGGAATGGAATGGAATGGAATGGAATGGAATGGAATGGAATGGAATGGAATGGAATGGAATAAAGTTTTATTTTCTCCACATCATATTAAACAGTTACTTGATAGGTACCTACTTAAATCTACATAAATTTATGTGGGTGAAAATCTTAAAGCTCTGGTTTTATTGGAAACGGTACACGTTTTTTACAAATTAAGAATAGAATAGAATAGAATGGGATGGGATGGGATGGGATGGGATGGGATGGGATGGGATGGGATGGGATGGGATGGGATGGGATGGGATGGGATGGGATGGGATGGGATGGGATGGGATGGGATGGGATGGGATGGGATGGGATGGGATGGGATGGGATGGGATGGGATGGGATGGGATGGGATGGGATGGGATGGGATGGGATGGGATGGGATGGGATGGAATGGAATGGAATGGAATGGAATGGAATGGAATGGAATGGAATGAAATGGAATGGAATGGAATGGAATGGAATGGAATGGAATGGAATGGAATAAAGTTTTATTTTCTCCACATCATATTAAACAGTTACTTGATAGGTACCTACTTAAATCTACATAAATTTATGTGGGTGAAAATACGGCTACCCCACAGCATTTACTCCAACAGCTCGAATTAGTGAAGTATTTATTGAAGTTGATGTCATTTATTTCGCTCTTGTCTTACCACAATCTCGTGTTGATTTTCTGTCAAGTTTTACGTCTTACGCACAATTATTATGGCCGCTATTTAGGACGGTCGCCGCTTTTCAAAAAATCTAACTGCTTTATTAATTTATGTTTTCAATTGCGGAATAAAAACAAACAGTTTTACATGTTTATGTTTTGCGAGTTTTATTTTCTTTTAGCCAAAGTTTTTAAATTACACGTATGTAAGTATTTGATCAAGGATTTTTACGGAAATAAGTAAGTATTTACATTTTTTGGAACGAAGTTCCTGTTCGGACGGTATCAAGGATGGGGGCTAGAAGAAAAAAAGCGTTCGATTTTACCGTCACGACACATACCTACACATACATATTAATATTTTCAAAACGTCACAGTGCGAAGTGCAAAACAGGACGGATTATACGGATAAGCATTTCTGGGATTTAAAAATATTTGACAAAATTACAAAGTTGAAACTTCGTTCCAATAAGGTTTCAACCGAGTGCTCGCTCACGTACTTTTTTATCCTTTATTTATTGAATTTGGAAGTTCAAACGTACAATAATTAGGTACGAATCAGTCTGAATTTTTTTAGCGGTAAAATTGTTTGAATGTTAGTATGAACTCCTTCATGTAATGTAAACCATATGATACGAATCTTCATCATCTTCCTTATTCCACATTATGTGTGGTCGGCACAACACAAAGAATGTTCCATTTCCTCCTATCAGCCGCCATCTTACTCCACTCCCAAGCAACACAAACTAGCTGATTAACTTTTATATTATAGCAATTCTGCTGACTAAGCGCTGTAAAAGATGTAGGGATAAGGTTTGTATAAGCGCTTATACAGGCGATATTCAAGCAATTTGGGCACATAATAAATCGCTTTAATCTGAATAACATTTTGTTAATAGCTGGATACCAGCTGGATATATAAACAGAAAGGTTGGTTAACTTCTGCATAAAAGCTGATCGACCCTTTATTCAGAATTTAAAACTCTATTATGCAGATGAAAACATTTAACTCTGATATTCAGATAATTTTCATAATTCAGATCTTTGTCGTTGTTTTATAAAGAATTTATGTAATTAAAAGTACAAAATCAGCATTTTGTGTCTTATAATTAATTGTGATCACATATATTTTGCGTTAAATTTCCAAGTGATGGTGGCACCGCTCTGGAAGAAATTATAAATATTGGTAAGTAATTTTTGCTAAAATGTTTTTGATAACAATACAATTATTAAAACGCATGCTACTTTACTGTGAGAATATATATAAGTTTATAGTAAAATTTTCGAGCGCCACAAGATAAAACCAGTTTAAAAAAATAAACAATTGACCTAAATTAACCCTATTCGACGAATAAAATATTTTTTCAATTGTTACCAATCAAAGTGGTAGAAAACAATTAGGTAGGTATTTGAATACTACCCAAATGTTTTTTAATAAACACATTTATTTATTATTTGTAATAACATCGTTTAGTTTTAGAAAAGAGAGGTTATGTTAGTATAAATAATGGCGACGATGTTCATTTTGAATATAAGCTGTTCACGCAGACGATTTGTTATACATGTCTGCGTAACAGGTCACTTGTAACTGTCTTATCCAGATATTTTTTGGTTAACAGTACGTTTTATATCGCAGTTCTGATAAACGGTTCTAAGCTGTCCGTCTCAGTACTCTTATTCAGATTATTAGGGTTCTATAATCATCGGTTCTATTGAAGAAAAATACATCCATTGAGTTTCTTTAAATTGCAATTAGTTTTTAATTTACCTATCATATTTATTTATGTCTCGCGCGAGTGTGACTGGCGAAATTACTTGCTAAGCGCGATTACATAAACATAGCTAAGGGCCCATCCATTAATTACATCGCATGTTAAGGGGGAGGGAGGGGGTCAACGAAGTGTGACATTGTGTGACAAGGAGGTGGGAGGGGTCTTAAATTTCGTGACGTCACATTTCAACCATTATAATCTATTAATTGTGACAAGGACGGGGGAGGGGGTCAAAAATCAAGAAATTCGTGTGACGTAATTTATGGATAGCCCCTAAGTACAGTGGCGGCGTCTGTCGGCGCCAGCTAGCAGCCTAGCGCGCGCGGCGCGCGGTTAGTTAACGTCAGTCGGTCAGTCCAAACTTAAGAGAGAGGTCCTGCGCGCACACGCAGACCCAGATCTTTGTCGGGCTCGCGGGGCGTTTGTTTACACGTAGGTAGAGGTACCTATCACAGTCCCGGTATTAAAAATAAGCTCGTATTTCTCGGCGTGTATTAGAGATACTGTCTACTAACTCTCTTTCATAAAGAAAATTACTTTTGTTCAGTAACAATAGGTATCACAGTTTCTTTGTTTTTAGAAAAATGTTCAAAATAGTGGCTACGCGTCGCAGAGGTCGGGTTGAGCTGTCGACTGTGCCTGCCTCCTGGGAAACTAGGGGAAAGTTGCGCTGGCCCAAAAGGAATGGCGATATACTTTCAAAAAATGCTAATGTTGTCCCCCAACGAGACTGGGCGACAACTGACTGCGTCTTGAAGCGATCAAACTTTCTTTCATATGAAGACGCCGAAGCTGAATTAAATAGAATGTTAGATCGAACAGATACCGAAGACACTGATTTTGAAGAAAGCCAGCAAGCAGTCAGATCAATTCCGCAACATCCAAATTTTAATGCTATGGCAGAATTTTTGGTAAGGAATATTTTTGTTACTTTATCATCAAAAAGCAAAACAATTTTATTACCTAACTCCAACTAGGTACCTACCTTCTTTTTAAGATAACTTATATTAAGTATGTCACAGTGTAGTAGGTTTGGATGCAGCCAGTATGTTAAGTTATGCTTAAGGACGCATTCACGAATTGACGCGCTTCAATTTTAGGTATTGAGTCTTACTACTACACAAACACGGCTCACGCACACAGCGATAAGCGCGAAGCGGCGAAATTATGAGTGAACTGACACGGCTTGATACTTGAGCCTACTTTATTTAATTATTTGCCTTTTGCTCATTTGTATTTTGTTTATGCATGTGTTGATTTTGTTTTAAAAGTTTGTAACGTGAAATGTTTATAAAAGTAGATTTTAGTTTTAATATGATTTTGTAATATATAATTTTTGTTTTCTACTAACTGCCAAAGTTCATAATGAACGTCAAATTTGTTAATCATAATGAACAAATTTGACGTTCGTTCACTTACTACTCATCCACTCAACCAATCACCACTCATCACTCATCCACTCACCACTCACCACTCATCCACCCACCACTCATCCACCCACCACTTATCCACTCACCACTCATCACTCATCCACTCACCACTCATCCACTCACCACTCATCCACTCACCACTCATCCACTCACCGTGTACCCGTCCTCAACACCTAAAGTTTACTCCAACAAATCCAAAACCAAAAATTCAAAAAAAAAAATACATACATACCTACTTCTAAAAAAGTTATAAGAAACTGAATAAAACATATACAACATATAAACCAAATAAAACATATAAACATACAACAAAAAAATGTGATACAGTATCTAATTTATTAACCTGGTAATAATTTTGTTTCTTGTAAAACATTTCTTTTTTTTGGTACTTAAAATATTTCATGTTTTTGTTATATTTTTTACAGGTTGATGCTGGAAATACAAGTACAGTTACAGAACATCAAGTCATTGAAGCTCATGGTATTAACGGCGAAGTTTATCAGGTTTTAACTCAAGATCATCAACATGAAACAGTACAACAAGCATCCACAGTATATGACAATAATGATCAAATCAAGGTTTCAAACGAATTATTAACTGTTATTACGCAAAATCTTTCAAAAAAAAGAAATTTCAGTTCAGCTAGAAGAAATAAATGAAAATAGGAGTCCGTTTGTATGCACACTTGCTCAAGTTGGTGGAACCCAAAATGAAAGATTTTCCATGGAACCCATTAACAATGTCGCAGACCTGGAAAGATTTGATAATGAATTATCAGACCCTAATATATTTAATAAACTAAAGGAAAAGTATTCAATTTTATGCTCTGTTGCGGAAGGAAGTGGATCTAACTGTGCATACAGATTGTTAGATTCTCTGTTCTCTAAAGAATTCTTGTGCAAGTGTTCTTGGACTGGAGGTAGTCGAGGAGATGAAGTAAAAATTGGATTTAAGGCTTACAAAAATATCATCAAATTTTTTTTTGAGATGGTTAGATACTGGGACATCACATACTCAGTAGAAAGTAATGAAGATTTTTTAAAGTCAGTGCTAAGAAACGCATTAAAAAGAAAAGACACGAAAAACATCCGTAAATCTAGTAAAAAATGCAAAAGGACCACAAAACCAAAAAATGGGCAACATAAACTTGGTGAAGTTGACAAAGAAGAAACACTAAATATCAGTGTAGCAAACCCCATAAGTACAATAACACAGAATTCAAATGATAAGGCACTAAATAATAGCGAAGTCAGCCCAAATAGTGCAGCCATAGATAGTATCATTCAGGAAGATAAGGCATCAAATAATAGCGAAACCAGCCCAAGACGTAGCGGAAATGATAAATTAAAAAATTATCGAATTCTAAATAACAGAGAAAGCATCCCTAGTACATCCAAATTATATGAAACTGATAAAGTCGCAGAAAATAAGACGCTTAATTTCAGTGAAGCCAATTCAAGCCGTTCAGTTAAACAGAACATAAATAATAACGACCAACGTAAAAATGTAAGTTCAATTAAAAACAAGACTGATGTTTGTAATAATCCGAATATCGTCCAAAAATATCGCCGAATGTCCACGTGAAAAGTAGGAATTTATTTTTTTACTTGAGTACATTTTTATGTCTTGTTTTTCTCATCTTGTTGGAGATTTTGATAAATAGGTCTACTTTTGAATATTTGTTAAATTACTGTTGATTTTCTATCGTGTTTTTTTTTTAATATTTGTGTACGAACTGATTTTGTTAGTTCAGGCAATGAAGACTGTTGTAGGTATAAGTGCAAGTGATTACAAAAACTAGGTTAATACTGAAATGGACGAATCTGCTAGCCTAGAGGCTAGCAGATTTCTGTGGGAGGTCAAAAAACTTTTTATTTTTCAGGGGCCAGGTTCCTCCTTAAAAGTTGATTATTGAATATGATAAGCTTATTCACGTGTTTCATTACATTACTTATGATTATTTAAATCAATATTATTATTAGTTATTTTTGTTTTCTTTGAACAGTAGATAATATTTACGTGAATTTATAAGTAGGTATAATAAGTTGCAGCCAGCACGAACGATGCGTTCTACAGGGTGAACTTGAATTATTTGGACAAATTTTTAAAGTGAGTTCTGACTATTAAACTTAACAACTTTCCCCAAGGATGGGTTCGGAAGCGAAAAACAATTTTCGATCTCCCCTCCCATGCTGTTAGTCAGCTGATCGGGCTTTTTGTATGGTAGGTTGAAAATTTCTTTTCGTTTCCGGATCCATGTTTTTTTGAAAAAGTTATTCAGTTTTATGTGTAGGTAAGAACCTACACATAAAACTGAACAAAGTTGAGGAAAGATCCTCAAAGGAAAAGTCACAAAACACATTGTATTACTTAATAGATAAGTGTAAGATTATTAAGAAATAATAATCTTATCTTATTATTATGAGATTTTCAATTGATAATAATTTCTAATAAAACACATACATATTTGATTTCAAGTTTGATTTTATTTTTTTAAATCCACACTTAGTTTAGTTAATTAGTACAACACCAAATTATTTCCTAGAATATAATTATAGTAATAAAGTAAGTGGTGTGAGTAGCTGTGTGTGACTGTAGGGTGTGTGTGTTGTGTGTGAGTAGGTATGTGTTGATGTGTTTGTATTTGTGTAGGTGTTCGTGTGTGTGTTTTGTATGACTGAGTAACTATTCTTTTACCGTATGTAATAGAGGAACAAAATAAATTTCGTCCTTATGTGCCGTAGCTACTAATTTGTAACTGACTTTATCAAAATTTACATTAACTGTTATGTGGTTGTCATCAGATAAACTTGCTTTAAATATATTAAGATAAGATGACTTTATAGGAATTTGAAAAACGTCAGACAAGTTTTCAATTTTGTAGCCTATAATATTTGTGTCAGTTATCTCTTTCACTTCTATAATCTGGCCATCTGTAGTCATCAAGTATTTATCTTGCGATTTTTGTGAAATTTTGAATGTCTCAAACTCTACTATTTTGTTTTGTCTACTTTTTGTTATAATCGGAAATTTAGTTTGACTTCCATCTTTTAAATGACTATGTTCACTGCATTCTGACAGCCTTTTCGCTACTTGCATTAACGGCTTATTTCCATGTCTTAACATCATTTTTATGACATGAAGCTTATTTTCAAATGGGTACGAATTAAATGTATTTATAGGCCCAAATTTACGAACTTCATCAGTAACATGTACTAAGTTATGAATATTGCATGTAATATAGTTACCGTAAAAGTTTTTGAAGTTTTCTACAAAGTACAATGCTAATTCATAAGATAAATCTAGTAGTGAACTGTATTTTCGGCAAGAACAAATAGTAATTGCGCAGAAAAGATATAAAAAATGTTCATATGATTCTTTTGACATCACGTCTGGAAGAATTACAATGCTCAAGTAATAAAAAAACGATCTAAATTCTACTGCTTTCCAATGAAGAAGCTCATCTAACCCCCGCACGCATCTATGTATTTCAGAAGGAAGTTTACAAGTAAGTAAAAAATGCGTAACTTTCTGCGTATCATGCGCTCTCCACTTTGTTAGAAGCTTGGGAAAATTACCATCGCGCCACCCAACGAGCAACCGTTTCATTACACCTAAATCCACGAGATGCAATGAATCAGAAACCGGGAAGTCTTCGATCATATCAATAGGTAATTTTAACAGAGGGGTGTCTGTTTTATGATGATTTCCATAGCTTTTCATCCTAAAACCTTCGTTTGTTCTCTTAGGGCTTCTTGAGTTTGGAAACACAACTGTATGGGTCTGATGTGAGTATTCACCTACTGTTGTACATTTTAGACAGCCATGCTTAGAGTTGAAATTGGAAACACCTGAAAATAAATGTTAGCGTTAATTATAGCGGAATAGCGGATAGGTATGCATGCATATGTAAAGTTATGACAATCAGTTAATAAATAAAAATACCTTTTATAAATGCCCTCGCAGGAGAATCACAAATAAAGCACCTTATTTTGATAGCTACTGTTAATACTGTGCCTTCTTTAATTATCTGCAATCCATTTTCTAGTAAGGTTTCCATTTCAGTGACAAAATCTTCTAAATACAAATTTAAACTCTTCGGTTTACCAGATCCATAATAAACACCAACAATGATTGGCTGTAGATCAGTTTTTTCATTTATATTGCAAAGAATAGGCCAAAATTCTTTTTTGGAACTTTTAAAAATTGGCAATCCATCAAAATTTACATTTAAATGAATGGTGTTTGGAATATTAAGCCAAGTACTCAAAACGTTTTGCAATGGTTTAGTGAGGCCGTTATGCCAGTATTCCCCTCCACCTTCAATATTTTTAATCATTATTTGTCTCGGTGATTGCAATAAAGTTCTAGGATCTGTCGGTAAAATTCCAGGAAATCTATGATTAATCACACCCAATAAATCTTTTACAGCCGCTTGGGATATATTTTTATTCACTGCCCAATCTCTGAGGTTATTTCTAAAATTTATATTTTTATTAAATTCTGACACGTTTTCTGCTAAGCTACTCGAACTTGAATCGGTATCCTCAAAATATGAATCGTCATTTTTATTTAATATCTGTGATGTAGATGTAAAATTACGAGACACTGATACGGAACCCTCTTGAACTGGTCGACTTGTGCTTGGATCCGTATTGTAATTTGCATTAGCTGCCAAACTCGTTTCTGCTTCTGTACAGAGATTGTTTTTTATTTTGAGATACTCCCTTAAACACTTTCTTCTTATTCCTCCTGTCCTTTTTCTTTTTCTCCATGAATTTGAGTCATTTTTACACGTTTCACTGTTAGACATCTTGTCATTAATTATAAAATAAGTTTGACATTCTTACATAAAAACATTGTATTTCTTCAATAACCAGTGATTAGATACATAAACATCTATTATTCATAATATTTACCACTTTGAGCTACACAAAAAAGGATTAGTGCGCTTCTCTCGCTATAAGATTGTCATAGGATCGTAGTCATATTCATTTATGCAGTAGTTAGCTGGTTAAACGCTAAAAGAGTAATCAATATCCATATTCTGAATAAATGAGTACGATTTGACGGGTTGTGCAGCTTAAAGAAATCAAACAATAAACTATTCAGAAGCAAGCTGTTTAATTGAAATATTTATCAAAGTTGTACAGCACAAAGCTGAATTTTCCGCTGTTATGTAGCTACTAGCTGTCTCAGTCACTTTTATTTGAATATCGTTAACTTAACAGTAGCAAATATTATTAGTATTCAGATTAAAAAAAAAAAAACAATTTTATGCAGAACTTATCAAGCTTTCAGTGTAATTAAAGTTTAAATAGTGTATTATTCAAGATAAAGCTATCACGTCAGCTTTTTTAAAGATGTAATGAAACTATAAACTGCCAATTGGTGCTTAATTTTGCTATTATCTGGCTTACGTGTTGCTTGGGCTATGTGTTAAGTACATCCTCCTATGTTATTTATGACCCATTACATCCATATTTTCTCTTAACTAAATAACCGACAAGCTTCGCGCTTATTACGACAAATCTCATACGATGAGCACACAACACACGTTAAAAATTGCCGTGCGATACGATATCGTATGGGTTGAAATCGCATCGAAGGGCGCTTTCATATTAGATGATTGGTCCCGGATTGCTGCAGTCTGGGTATGTAGGTATTACTTATACCTATGCCTTCACCTTAGAGGTACCTAAGTTGATTTTGTTTGTCCCACAATTTTGAAAGATATGGTACCTTGATGACTCATAATTAAAGCACTCTATAATCAACTTAAATATATTTTTTATAGAATGCCACGGCCACCGACTGTCACGACATGAAAAGATGGAAATACCCCCAGCTATAGTAAAGGGAAGTCAAATAACTATTAAAAATGCTCCTAAAAATTATCATTATTCAAGGAATAAATAAATCTTTCTTTGATTTTTACCATTACTTATATGTAACACAGTTGAGCCACTGTGTACACAATATAAATAGTGGTAGTACACATTTGTTCATTAGTGGTACTCAGTTGCTCAATCGTCACTATTCGGTTTTTAGTTGCTTATTTTGTTTTAGTAGTATATAATAGAAGTAGGATAGTTTTCAACAATCAGAGCAATGATCAGGTTTGTATGAAGAGAACGAGCGATATTTAACTGATCATCATCATCATCATCATCAGCCTTCAGCAGTCCACTGCTGAACATAGACCTCCCCTAGTGCGCGCCATTGCGCCCTGTCCTCAGCTCGACGCATCGAGCTTCAGCCGGCAGCCTTTCGCAGATCGTCACTCCACCTGGCCGGGGGGCGTCCTACACTACGTTAGCCGAGTCGCGGTCTCCACTCAAGAACTCGTTTACCCCAACGGTCATCGGTTCTTCGGCAGATATGGCCAGCCCACTGCCACTTCAGCTTGCTGATCCTCTGAGCTATGTCGACAACTTTGGTTCTATTATATGATATTTGACTACGAGCTATAAAAACCCTTAAATTCTTGATTTATCATCTTTTCACGACATCGGAAATCCATAAACCTCAATATTTAGACTCATAAAATATGTGAGATCATCTAAAAGTATTCCGCGGTTCTACTCCCACATGGTTAATTAAACCGTAAAAATCTCATGAAAATTGGTTAATACCGACATCACTAAGACATAAATCTGAATAATATCTGTTTGTATTTTATATTAATTTGCACGGCAGTATATCTAACATGGCGAAGTAAAAACGTAAGGGGGAAAGGCTAAGAATGTAGAAATTACGATACAACACCGCTCCCCTTACCACCCGTATCCAACAATCGCGTCGTTTGCCCATTGGCTCAGTTACTGAGCGCTGCCACGGACGTAAGTCGACGGTTCAAATCCCGCAAGTTGTGGATGTGGTTGGGAACCAAATAACCAATGTATGATAGTTTTATTTTTCGAGAACTATGGGTTTGAATGTGATGGGAATAGCGGCAAATTTTTGGGATGCATGTGGAAATAAGTTTTGCACAAATCGTGTGCGCCTCAAACGTGGTATGAAAACCGACCGAATATGCAACCAACCCCATCCCGCCATTCTTGGAGATACGAGGTGATCATGGTTGTTGGACTTGTTGGTGAGTTATGGGTGCGATTTTATTATTGGATGAATCAACGTTCGTATTAAAAGCTAGACGATGATTTTTCTATCAGCACTTTGTCGCTAGGTCGTCATAGGTCAAATAAATCCGGAGGTATCACAAGTAGGAAGCGGCTCAAGACCACTTTGATCCACAGTCCCCTCGGGCGATCCTACCAAATCTAGCAATTTATCAGTTACCAGTCCGTTTCCTTATTATGAGTGTCACTGACGATCTCATTGCATTGGACGAAGGCCCGCTTCCACAGGATATATTTGCTTTGCATCATCCATCTAATCAGCCCGGTTGCACCCACTACTGGGTCTAGGCCTCTTCTCTCTAAAACGCGACTCATTTCGGTCCAGTGCAGAGTTTTTTTACGCTTTTCTGACGTTATTCAAAAAAGTTGTTTTCTAACGCTGTAGGAAGTTCTCGACTCATCTAGATGTATCTTGTCTGTAAGTTCATAAAAGCTAGTATGTCCGTCTTATCGTGTCAGTAGAATCACAAAGTGCTCTTGTAACCTATGTTGTACTCGGGTCAGCTGTTAAATTGTCTGAGCAAATGGGAGCTATAGAGATGCGCCCGGTAGAATATTACGGCTAGATTATATTGATAAGTTGATAACACTATCGACGTAGATTTTAGACGTCAACTACAAGTACTTACTAAGAAATAGGTACAAAACACATTTGATTTGTTCAGATTTAAACGATGCGATTTTTCGTACTTCAACGCTAAAGCTTTCTCAACATAACATGATTAATGTGTCTTCTTTTCAGAGAAAAGACCCTTCAGTAGTCATAGTCACCAAATTTCTTGGGAAGTCTAACTACCAAAGTGTCTGTACATTTGCTAGATCAAAACTCAAGCGAAAATCATCGGCCACTATTGTCTACCGCCCACACTTCTGCATTTGATTATTCTGAACTTTGCAACGATAGGTACAGGTACTTCAAACAACAATGTGCTTACATTCAAACGTTTACTAAGAACAATAAAACTAGTAAACCATTTCCATTCTCAATATTGTAGCGAAGAATTCAAATTGGATCCTGAATTTAGTTCATAAGCAACTCAGTAAATCAAAAATATCTGAACATCATATTCGTATGACTTTAGTGACTTTGGTGACGATGTTTTTGGACCGCTTGAAGGCGATCTATAATCGGGACTCTTGAAGTACATCACGGTATTTTTCACGGTATTGGTCGCGAAGGAACAGGAGTAGAATCACTTAGTTTTAAGACGTTTCAAAGTGATCCCAGCGGTCCTACTGAATAAATGCTTTTTGACTTTGACTTTGACTTTGACAGAAGCAAAATTCTTGCTTAATAATCATGGTTGGGATTTGCATCTTGCAAACTTACAGGACTCTTACAACAATTGAGAGTTGAGCATTTATTAAACATGGCTAAAGAGGCTTTGAAAAAAATGGTCTAGCCACAAATTGCCCATTCACAAATGCTACGACTAAGCAAGTTACACCGTGAGTGCTTGAAACACACATTCAAATTGCCGCAAGTTAGCTGTAATTCAATAGTTCAAAGCATAGTTCCAACTTCTAAGAGAAGTAGCACAAACTATTACCTGCCAAACACTCGGACTAACTTTCATGATTTACATTAACATTCCCACATACACACGTGTTAGATTTAGTTATAGTTTAGACATCCTAGGATAATTATAACGACCGTTCAAAGGTATAAGTAAGTTCAAAATTACTTATTTAAACAAGCATTATAGTGATACACTATAATGCTTGTCATGAAATAGGATCTAAGCAGCGGCAGCTATTGGTTACCTTTTATTTATTTATAACAGTTTTGATAGAAATTATCAATGAGGTAATCAATGGTTGACAATATAAACTAGCTAAAAATTGTTTATCCAAGGTATTGCTATATTTCTAGGGTATACAATACATCCTACACAGCTACTTTTAGCTCGAGATTGTTTTCTATTATTGTTGTAAAGCTGCCAATGCATTTGATGCGTATAGCTACATCTGAACTGCGAGTTGCTTAGCTAGATCTGAAGACTACATTGATACACATCTACAATAGTGCAGACTTGGTAATAAGTGGTGGCAATTGACCCCGGTTGACTGGTCGAATAAGTTTTGAGAAGTGATGAACGTCTTCTAACTGCCGTCATTTCCCTGAGAACTTTGCTTTCAAATCAAAGATGGGTTTTCTCGCACCGGTCATGCAGCGGTTCTTTAGATGAAATTGAAATGATGGAAAACATAATTATCTTTAATATAGTTAATGATTAAATAAGGCATACCGATGTTTATCATACTCCTATATTAACGTTATTTATAGATGAAATCTTGTACGGAGAACGTTTTCAAAAGAACAAACGCTGGTGCAGTAGAGCGGACGACAAGAAAAATACGAGTGAAATCTTATTTGTGGAAACGGACTGTGAGCAGAATAACGAAATAATAATAATGAAATCATCATTGAAGTCGGCAAACCATAATTTCTCCATTGTCTTTTAGCACTTGTCTCTTCAGTAAAGTTCAGTACATTCCTACCAATGTATCCATCCACATGCATTACCTACTCATCTTTCATCTCTTCTCATGTTAGATTGGTATACAAGATATAGATGCCTATTGTAGGTATATGAAATGAAAACAACACTAATATTTCATTTTGACTGTTTATTTTATTAGGGTGTTATTTTAGTTTCGCTATTACTTTCAATTTACCAATGTATATATTCCACCTTCTGTGAATTATTTGTTAATTTTCTTCGGTTGGTATTTTTTAACTAAGTACCTCCCTATTATCAAACATGACTTTCAATGTCTTCTTGTTTTGTCGTGTGGGCTTGGTATTTCAACAAATAAAAAATGCAGAGCTTCCAAAGTTCCATCAAGTGCAAGTATTTTTAGAAGAGGCCGTTAAAAGAGTTTAAAGAAACCTTTACCCAGCAGTTGGAAGAGATTGGTTGAATGCACAAGAAAAATATTGAAATTGAATGAGAAATTATTGCAGAAAAATAACAGAATCCAGCGACATGTTACTCCGGGTTGCAGAATTTGTCGCAAAATCTTGGCATCGTCCCAGACGTTTCATGATCTGTTTATTGTAAACTTGTCACAGTTTTAATGCTAAATTGTCTGTTAAGGTCCCCACAAATATGAAAATCTGGATTTGGAATTTAGTGCTTGAAATTGTGTTGGAAGGAAAATTGGCTTAGTTGGGTTGGTTTTGAGTTTAAGTTGTTAGCTTAATTTATACAAAAAATGTTTCCTTCTTTAAGCACATGTATTATTTTATTAATCCTAATATTATTTTCGCCGTAGAAATAGATGGAATGGAAAAAAATAATTTAAAAAGGTCTAGTTTCAACTATGAATAGGCAGTTCCTGTCCATTGCAGACCCGTCACCAATATCTGGCAGACTGCCAGATATCCTGAAGTTCAGCTCTGTTATTCTTGAAACTCACACCGATTTGTTTGTATGAAAAGTGTCAACGTTTGAAATTTTAAATTGTCCGAGATCGTACTACCGGCCTTGGCAGGTTAACAATAGGACGTATAAAGTAAATGGGGTTAAAAGTACATAGCATTTTTTATACATAGGTAACTTGTAGTGCTAGATTAATATAGCGCGCTGTAAAGCCATAAAATAAACTGTTTTTATTCCCATAAATAATGAAGAGTGAGCAAAACAGACTGGTACACGAAACCATTCTGGAATACCATTCTTGCCTCTTGCTTAGGTACTCAATACTCATACTCAATAGATATATTCTGTGACAAGAGGCAAGAATGGTATCGTGTAAATGGCGTTTAGGGGACGAAGTGGAGCAGTTTCAAATCATATAGGTATAGGTTGTATTTTTATGCTGATGTCAAGAGGACAATTTATTAGAGCTTTCATGTGATGGGTTTTGAATTGCGTCACAGCGATAAATTCGATAAGTATAAATACCTACAGCTCCAGGAAGTGAATGCGAAATGATTCAATCCCAGGAATAGATGTCCTTTGGTTTACCAACATCTCTCTTCATCATCCGGTAATTTCACTCACAGTTAAATAAAAAGGTAGGTACTAAAATGCAAATATATATTTTGAACTGAAATCCGATATACGAGTAGGTTGATAAAGTTACCTATAGGTAGTATTTTTCACGAAGGAACGTATCCCTGATACATAGCTCTATGTTTCACGCTGTACATCAATCAATTATTTTGAAATGCTTAAAATAAATCTAGTGATACTAAAAGATACACCTACAACTTCAAAAAAAATTTTTTTGTCTATTTCCTTTTTAATAATTTCAGAAATTAACATATAAGAGCATTGTCACGGAATCTTTTATATGTGAAAAGGACAATAAGTATATCGACAATATTTGTGGGTACAAATTATGAAAAAAATACTTAGGACTGCGTGGTGGTTAGAAATTGATGCGTGACAAAACAATGGTAATACTGGCAAAATGCCCGATGATGATCTCTGACTGGATAGGAATATTTTTAGATTTTTTAGAGGTAGGTACCATAATCAATAACGGAAATAAATTAAATTTTACAGAATCATGCTACGAGTATGATACCTAGGTACTTTATATTATCTGGGATTCTACCAATCCTTGGCGTCGACTCTACGCCAAACCTGTAAAACCTCTATGAGGTTTTTGTCTCATTGGTTAATTTGTTTTCTAACCCAGACCTAATTCTACTAATTATATACCTAGGTATTCAATTATTTTATTTAAAAAACAAATTAAATTCAACACCCTCGAGCTGTTGGAGCAAATGCTATGCAAATGCAAAAAAAATATGTAGAGTTACCTAAATCTACATATTTTTTTCTGCCTACCCACTTAATTGTAACTGTTGTTTATTGTGGATAAAATAGGACGTTATTAATATTATCTTAAATTAATCAAAAATAATTCAAAGTGTGAGCTTTCTAATAACTTTTCTCCAAGTTCCGCAGATTCAGAATTAAATAAGTTTTTGATATGAATCCTTGGAACCTTTTGGAGACGCAAGAGGTTGTAATGATTGATTTGATGTCTGGATAAACGATTTTTTTTTAAATGAAATCTGAATAGTTCAAAAACAATTCTACAAGACAGTGTGAATCGATGACAGAATCAACTCTCGCTCTTCAGTTTCATCAAAAAGCCAAATCGAGTTATTAATTCTGTTACATTCTTTGATTTGTAATCATCTAAAACCTCAAAGTTTTAAAGCAGACACCATGAAATCGCCAATCCAATTAGGTATACCTAATAAAGATCTGATTCAAATTAATCAAGTTCAAACGGCGGACCGTAAAGCTGTGTCAACACACTCCCGTTTGAAGTCTGCGCGAATGTTTATACATTACTATCTATACCTACCTAGTTGTACTGTAGGCACATAGTTCCCTAGTTTGGTACTTCAAAGTAGACGTAATCGGATTTTGTGTGGATGAATTTGCTAGTGGAAAAATGAAGTAACGATTGAGGTAACATATGTTAGGTACTTACAAGATCTTGCGTATTTTGTGTCTATTTTTATTTTAAGAGTGACGGTTAGTGGCTAGCAGATGGCTAGTTTACGAAGACGTTATATAGCGTCATATACGTCATTATCTTGAATTTATTATCCAGAGCAAAAAATAAGTACCTACTAGGAAGTAAAAATCTACTTTTTATGTTGAAATCGCTTTCTTCTTCACTAAAACCTTGAGATTTTGAACATGAGCGCTTCTTTACTTAACAGATAGTAAGTAATATTTTCAACAGACTTCAAAAAAGGAGGAGGTTCTCAAGTCGTCTGTATGTTTTTTTTTTTTTTTATCTTGTTACGCGATTGTTCCGCCATTTGTTGACCGATTTGCAAAATTCTTTTTATGTTTGAAAGGGTATACTCCAGAGGTGGTCCCATATAAATTTTATTCCTGAGGGATTGATAGTTTCCCCGTTAAACTATAAACACCTTCCCTCCTGGCCATATCACAAATAGAAATCGAATCGACAGCTTGACGCCCTGAGTCACACCGCGTTTCGAGTCAAACATTGAAGTCGGTTTTCTTTTTAGTATAAAAACGTAATTATTAAAATCCCAATGCCTACGTAGGTACCTATCTATTTTATTTTTAGTTTGTTTTGATCTTCATCTTCATGCCCTTGTCAAGAGCCTTGAAATCATAGATTTAGCATGGTACCTTTATCCTATATATATGCTTGAAATCCATTCCCATTTGTCATCCCAATAGAGCTCAACCAATCACATAATATGAAAATGACAATTGAAGTCTTGAAAAATGACAATTGAAGAATTGAAGATTGTCTTCTCATTTCAGTCATGTTAGGTATGTCTATTTGTAGAAAATTATCTATCTTTCTATAATATAAAAATGAATCGCAAAATGTGTTGGTAAGCGCATAACTCAACAACGCCTGGAGTAGATAGGATTCACAGGTTCTGGCTCACTTGTCCGACCCTCTCCTAAAAAAAACAAGCGCCGAAAATTTTTTGTCCGCTCCTAAAAAAAACAAGAGCCAACTTCGGCGTCGGCTAAAAAAAAAAAAAAAAAACTTTTGCCACACGCCCGATCGATCTGTGTAATCCTTTTTTTGATAGCTATAACGCTTCGGGAGTTACGTGCCGCATTTGCAAGGGTCCACTAGACCTCATTAACCCTCATTAGGTTACCTTAGGTTAGGTTTAAGTAATTACATGTCAACAATGTCGGTTGCTAATCACCTTCACTATTCAAAACAATAAAACTATAATTATGCTGGGTACTTCCTCTTTTATTTAGTTCCATAAAAATGACATTTAAACATATTAAATACCAATATATCATTCACAATACTATTGTTCTTGAATAATCCTACAAATTCTGACAAAGATAATCCGTGGAATTTGTAATAAATGTACATCAGGCAGTACTCGCCACATACTGAGGTCCAATCATTTTGTATTCTCATTCTGTTGTAATTCCATTGTCTTGAATTCATCCTTAAAAACCTTAGGTGAGAACCTGTAGGTGGTCGACCATAAGAATCAAAATATTCCCCAATGCCATTGTCAATATGTATTGCAACCCAGTGAGATCCGGGTTTTGTGTCAGGGTCTAAATTGCTTATAAGATACGTTGGGGTTTGTATGCGTATTGGTAATCTGTTTGCAGCATAAACGTTGTATTGTAAGCATGGATGAATATTATTTAAATGTTGTTTTATTTCCAAAGTATTCATTTTGCCTAATAGCTCATAGGTCGTATTGATGACAGGTATCTGATACAAGTGGTACATTTTGGATAGGTACCTACCTACTTAACAACTACTTAGGATAGTATGGGTCAATGTAGATAATAATAAATGCATAGTTATAAGTAATTGATAACTTTATTTCAATGTCTTAACCTAATAAAAAACATAGTACAGTCAATCTTAAAACTAATCTTAACTGCTGTAATCTACATTTACATTACGATTTTTATCTATTTCTATAACATTATCAAACTCTGCGTACACAATGCAGTTGATGGTTTGTGAAAGTGCTGATTCAAATCGAACTTCCAGTCTTACGCTACCGTGTTTAATAAGATTCCAATGTGTTGAAGAATGAGCTGACAAATCAGATGTTAGATCGAATGCTAATAGACAATAACCGTTAGCATAGTGTTCCCTTGATATCCCATTACCTTCATTAAGAAAATGTATACCTGTACCAGAGAACAACGTGTGATAAGCTGAAGTATAAACCTTATTTTGAAATGATGGTTGTAGAGCTTTTGAAGGTATTTGCTGACCGTCAATATATAAACAAAATGTATTGATATCATAATTTTCAAAATTAAACGGATTTTTAGTTAGGCTACCATTGAATGCGGTATTATTAACAAACCCGACTATAACTCTCTTAGGTACTTGTCCCAAAAAAATGTTATCCAACGTTTTTCCCTGTACCCCTGATGGGATCGTTAAAACTTTAACTTCAGCTCTAGTTATAGGATATTTAGCTGTAGTAGAGGTTAAAACTTTCTGATGTGCAAGTAAAACTGTCGGATTAATTCGCGCTTTGCGAACAATAAGTGTGGCGTCGGTAATGCATGCTTTAAACTTTATATCATTCGAAGAAGCCATCAGATTAAATGTTTCTCTAGAACGCACTAGTTTAACAGACATTTCAACACCATTGATTAAAAACCCATTATAAAACTAGATACGAGAAAGCGTTGTCAATAACACTATTGACAATTGGTGATTACACAATCAGGGTGATTAGTAAGACCAACATTCCACAAAACTCATTTGAAACACGTAATCATAATCAAACTAGTTAGCTTAATGATGAAATAAACAAATATTTCGATAAAACTGACAATATATATAGAACGCGAAACTTTTTAAATATTACAAAGTTATAGTCCTGTGAATAGTGAACAGTGAATATTTTGTTTGAAGTGATTGACGACACATAATCTGTAGAGATCCTCTCTCTCACTTAGCAGTTCAACATAATGGAGGTATGTAAACTTTTTTATTTTATTTATCTGTGAAAATAGCGTAATATATTAAAATGTTTTTAATAGTTATAAACTGTTGTTTCAGAATATCATTGATATTAACGAAGAAAACACTTACAAACAATATTATTACAATACATTATCAGATGATAGTAATGATAATTTAGTAATTAGAGAATCTTCAATGTTAAAAAGAAAAAAACCTGTGAACGAAAATGAGTGCTTAGATGATTTTTTTAATATACCAAGCAAATCTTCTAAGAAAAAGTTGTCATGTACTGTATCTCGGACACGTGGAGATGGAACTGCATTTTTAACAACAAATAATGATGACGGTGGTAAAGCCACTCACTTGATTAAAATAGAAGTATATAATATAAAAAAATTATCCAAAATTCCAAAAGAGCAACACTGGAAACACGCAGATGTTAGGATAAAATATTATTCCAAAAATGAAGGTGATAATTATAACACTACACAAAACCTTATTTATAACATAACAAAAGATATAGCAAATACGGAAGATTCAAAAAAATTTTTTTACAAAAATAATGATTAGTAAATTGGTATGTGTCACCTCTTATTTTTAATGTAAGTCTTATGATTAGCTAATTAGTCTGTGTGGGTTGTCTCTATTGTTATGATTAATAATATTTTACCTGAATGGTTACGATAAAAAGCATAGATTTTGCATAGCCTGGCATCAGTTTGAATCAGAAAGTCATTGCGACACATACAAGTGAAATAAAAATGGCTCATGAAGAAGTTTGCATCAGCACTTTCTTTGCACCGAACTCGATTGATAAATGTGAAGATACCGAAATGTTCAAGCTCTGTGAAGAAGTTGAATCATGTGATTTGGGAAGTAAATTTTACGATGAAGATCTCTACAGATTATGTGTTGCAGCTGAAAAACAAAACAACATGTAAGTTAATTTATGTCAGCAATAAACAATAACGTTTAAATATTAAGAATACAATTATATTTACCATTTTGTTCCTCATTTTAATATAAAACCTCATTTTTACCTTTTAGTGATCTACGATTACAAGTTGGAGGTGGAAGCAGGAAGAGATCTCGGAGTGCTAATGAAACCAATAGTACGGCAGCAAAAATTCCAAAATACGATTCTGGATCTTCATCTCCTACATCGAGTCTTCAGACCACAGAACTTCAGACAGATGACAATGATAAGGTGAATTGTAGCATATGTCAACTTTTAATTAAAAGACGTTTTTTCACAAATCACTTAAGGAGTAATGTACACAAAAATAATGTTCTGAAATCACACAGTTCATTATCAAATGTTTCTGTAGTAGAATCTGCCTTTGGGCAACGAATTATAACATATAGAATTAATGGTAAAAATGATTCATCATCTAAATTAATATTTGAAACTCCTGAACAATTTTTGAAATCCATAAAAGGCGATATAATGTTTTTAATTGAAGAATCAATCAAAGAACATACAGTATTCAAAGTTAATTTCATTTTGCATGCTGATTTTATACAACAATCCAAAAACGTATCAAATTCTTTTGACTTTCAAACATGTAATTACATAATATTTCGTGGGGATGACTTAAATATTTTCTTTTCATCTTTGTCTGACACTATAGTGAACAAAATAGGTACGTTTGAACAAAAAGATAGTGGATGGAGTCTCACAAAAATAAATTGTTTAGATATGAATGTAAATAAATTCAACCCACTGCGAGGTACCTCATATATTGAATTACCCGCAGATGTGAGAGCAAAGAAAGCAGTAATTAATGTAAAAAATGCAGATAATCTTTGTTTTAAATGGGCTTTGCTATCAGCTTTATACCCAGTCAATAAAAATTCTGATCGTGTGACATCATACAGTACGCATGCAAACAAACTTAAATTTGACGGTATTTCTTTTCCAGTTAAACTAACTGATATACCTAAAGTTGAGGTACTAAACGATATAAGTATTAACGTTTTTGGTTTAGAATTTGATAAAAATACAAAAAGGAATAATGTTGTAGGTCCGTTCTTTTTAACCAAATCTCGCAAAACTCGTCATGTAAATCTATTGTTCGTTCAAAACGGTACAAATAATCATTATTGTTACATCAAAAATTTATCTCGATTAGTTAGCAAACAACTTTCTCATCAAGAGCATGCGGTTTACATTTGTGATGGTTGTCTACTTCACTTCCCCACAAAAGAAAGATTAGGTAACCATCAACAACATGATTGTTCTCATATTTCGATAGAGCTCCCAAATAATGAAAGAAAAACAAAAAATTGGTTAGGACAACCAGTTTCTAATGATAAGCTTATATTTGATAAATTTCAAAACAAGATGAAAATTCCTTTTGTTGTATATGCTGACTTTGAGTCATTACTGAACCCAATCCAAACTTGTACTAATGATTCTTCTAAACCATACACTACAAATGTAGCAAAGCATGAAGTTTATAGCTTCGGATATTATGTTAAATGTTCATATAATGATAGATTATCAAAATACGAAACATATAGTGGACCAAACTGTGCTCAAATATTTATGAATCGTTTGTATAGCGATTTAAAGGAAATTTGTAAGGCAAATAATTTTCAAAAGTGTCCTAAGCCACTGTCAACTGAAAATCAAAATGAAATTGCTAGCGCTAAAAATTGCCACATTTGTGAAAACGATTTAAATGGGGAAAACGTTCTCGATTTTGATTGGCACACAGGTAATTTTAGAGGGATTGCGCATGATATTTGCATTAAAAAATTTCGTCCACCATACTATATTCCAGTTTTCCTCCACAATCTCAGTCATTATGATGCACATTTCATCGTTCATGCTTTAAATTTCGCGGAGGGTGAAATAGAAGTTATTCCTCAAAACAAAGAAAGATATATATCTTTTACAAAAGTACTCTCCATAAATAATCAAAAGATTAAGTTGAGATTTGTAGATTCGTTGAAATTTTTACCGTGTAGTCTCGATCAACTAGCTAAAAATCTAAAAGATCATCAATTTAACACACTCCAAAGAAATTTCCCTAATAATGAAGACTTCAACCGCCTTAGGAAGAAGGGTATTTTTCCTTATGAATTCATGACATCATCCGAATCCCTAAAATTAACTTCTCTCCCTAATCAAAGCCAGTTTTACAGTTCTCTTTCCGATTCAAATATATCTGATGAAGAATACAATCGTGCTCAGGATGTTTGGAAACACTTTAAGTGTCAAAATATGATGGATTATTCTAACTTATACTTAAAAACCGATGTTTTGCTGCTAGTTGATATCTTTGAAAATTTCAGAAACCTTTGTATGTTAACATACGATTTAGATCCTGCTCATTATTATACAGCACCAGGGCTAAGTTGGGATGCTATGTTGAAGTTCACCAAAATAGAATTAGAGTTATTATCAGATTTCGATCAAATTGCATTTATTCGGGCTGGAATAAGAGGTGGTGTGTCCCAATGTAGTAATCGCTTCGCAAAGGCAAACAACGAATTTTTAGAGGGCTTTGATGAAAGTCAACCTAAATCTTATCTAACCTATTTAGATGCTAACAATCTTTACGGGTGGGCCATGTCTCAATATCTTCCAAAGGGTGGTTTTGAATGGGTCAATCCTGACACCAATTTTATGGTCTCTGATGACTCTGAATATGGTTTCATATTGGAAGTCGATTTGGAGTACCCAAAAGATCTTCACGATTTACATTCAGATTTCCCTCTTTGCCCAGAAAACATATGTGTAGGACAATCCAAGGAAAATAAGCTTGTTCCTAATCTCAACAATAAAACAAAATATAAAATTCATTACAGAAATCTAAAACAATGTCTTGATATGGGTCTCAAATTAACAAAAATTCACAGGGTTTTAAAATTTGATCAAAGTCCTTGGTTGGAAAAATACATTAATTTAAATACAAAACTAAGGCAAAACGCAACTTCGGATTTTGAAAAAGATTTTTATAAATTGATGAATAATTCTGTTTTTGGTAAAACAATGGAAAACATAGAAAAACGTGTAAATGTAAAACTATTAACACACTGGGAAAATAATGGAAAATCTTTAGGTGCTCAAGACTTAATTGCAAAACCAGAATTTCATAGCTTATCAATATTTAATGAAAGTTTAATTGCAGTTCAGTTAAAAAAAACAAAGCTCTTCTACAACAAACCAATATATTTAGGGTTTTGTATATTGGATATTTCAAAAACTTTAATGTATGATTTTCATTACAACTATATGTTACAGAAATTTCCAAATAAAACAAAATTATTATATACAGATACTGATAGTTTTATATATCAAACTTTTACAGATAATTTTTACAAAGATATCAAACTGGACTTAGTCTCGCGATTCGATACATCAGATTATCCTGCAGATAATCTTTTTGGGTATCCAAGAATTAATAAAAAGAAGTTGGGTTTTTTTAAAGATGAAAATAACGGTAAAATTATGAAAGAATTTGTAGGTCTCAGATCAAAAATGTATGCGTTTGAAGTGGAGAACAAAATTACAGCTAAAGCAAAAGGTGTTAATAAATGTGTCACAAAAAAGATGAAAATGGAAAATTATAAGTCATGCCTCTTTGATAAAAATAATCAGTTTTGTAATATGTATAGATTTAAATCAATCAAGCATACAATTTTTACTCAGAAAATTAACAAAACTTGTTTGTCATACAATGATACAAAACGATATATTTTACCTAACAATATTGATACATTAGCTTGGGGTCATTTTAAAATTTGAAATAGTTTCTAAGGTTTATAAAATGTATATAAATAGTGTTAGTAATTGTATATTTTGTTAATTCATTAATATAGAAATAGTATCTAAGGTTGTATAAATTGCTAGTTTTAGTATTGTATATTTTGTTAATTCATTAATATTGTATCTGTTAATATTTTTTTTTGTATATTAGTCTTTGTATAGGATTTTTTTTCTTTGTTTAATGAATGTGAATAAATTATATTTTTATTGAAGAAATGTGTTATTAGTTACAAAACCCTCATAGAATTCACACGTCAAATAGTCATAAAATGTATCAATTTCTTCATCCATTTACTGCAATTATTGCTGGTCCAAGTGGTTGTGGAAAATCTAAATTTGTTACAAACTTTATAAAATATATTACAGTGATATGTAACAAACATTTTAACCAAATTACTTGGTGTTTTGATGAAATGCAACCTTTGTACAGCTTACCAAATGTAAACTACATTCAAGGGATACCAGATCTAAGTATGTTTGATGGAAAGGAAGCACACCTTGTAATTATTGATGATCTCATGAGAGAATCCGATGGTAGAGTTGTTGATATTTTTACCAAAGGTAGTCATCATAGAAACTTAAGTGTTTTTTATATTACACAAAATTTGTTTCATCAGGGTAGGGGTCAAAGAGATATTTCATTAAATTCAAGTTATATAATTTATTTTAAAAACCCTCGTGATAAAACACAAATTCGATACCTAGCTCGTCAAGTATCACCAGAAAATATAAAATTTATCGAAGATGCTTATAAGGATGCAACCACAGAAGCACATGGATATTTAATGATTGATCTTAAGCAAGGCACAAATGATATTTGTCGAATCAAAACCAAAATATTACCTGAAGATGGTTATTGCACAGTTTACGTTCCAACAAAAGGCTTTAAATATTCAAAGACTCAACACATTCCTATCACTTATAAATAATGAGTCGTAGCCTCAAGACGCATAAGGATTTATTAAACGCACTAAATACACTAAAACCAAAATATCAACAAGTCATATTAAGGGTATGTGATGATGATGAAATAAATTGTATCTGTGAGTGTATTCACAACGTTCTTCAAGGTAAAATTCCACTCGACAGAAAAGAGAAAAATAAACTAAACAAATTTAAACATTTACTTAGGAAATTGGTTCGCAAAGGCTCAAATAAAATAAGAAAGAAAATTTTAGTACAAAGAGGTGGAGCATTCCTACCAATCATATTAGGTTCCATTTTGAGTGGATTGATGAGTTCACTTATTTAAAATGGAACATGCTAGAAAAATGATGCTCGTTGAACCAAGCTTGATTGAAAAATTAAACCAAATTAACACCCAACATGGGGTTGAAAATCCAAGAACGCGATTGGATACAGAAATGCATAATATTTTAAATAGTAAAATGGATGATAGAAAAAAATGTATCCTATACTTACAAATTTTGCAAAGGTTTCTTCACTTCACCGAAGAAGATCGCCAACCTGTTGAATTACCAATAATAACATCTGAAATTCCTGTAATAAGTAAAGATTTGGATAAAAATAATGACATCAAAAATGAACACGTAGTTCACTCTCCGACTTCGAGCGATGAAGATAATCAGCAAGAAAGTTCTATTACTCCGTTTGAGTCTCCCAACGAAAGTATTCATTCCCCTTTGAAGACTCCATACTCAATTAATCAAATATTGAGTTTAATACCTAAAACTTATAACAAAAAAGGTGAATTGTTATTAAGTTCACTATCTCTGAGTAAAAATAGAAACAAAGTTCATTGGAGAAACGATGGTACAGTTGTGATTGATAATAAAGCTATTCCTGGAAGTAATATTATTGATCTAGTGAATGATATACTAAGACCATTAAAAAAAAGTGATCCAATAGGTTGGAAAGAGTTCTCTAAAGGATTGAAAGATATGAAAATACCACTCACATACATCGGGAATCCCAAAAGAAGTCAATACATCAGTGAACTGCGGTTAAAAGATATTGGTGAACATTCCAAAAACGAAGAATCATATTCAACACCCAATAATAGTGACTATATAAAAAAACTACGAAAGAAGATCGATTGGGAAAAATGGACCCCTTATTAGAAATTAATCGAATATACTATGATCCTTCACATCCTGCTGGATATGGAAGCATTAATAAATTGACAAAAGCTATGAATGGTAAAATGAGTGTAAAAGATATCAAAACATGGTTGCAGAATCAAGAAACATACACACTGCATAAACCTGTTCATAAGAAATTTCCTCGTAATAGGTATATTTTATCAAACCTAAACGAGCTTTGGCAAGCTGATTTAAGTGATATGAGAACGTATTCTCAATCTAATGATGGTTTTAATTACATTTTGTGTGTGATTGATGTTTTTACAAAATATGCGTTTGTAAGACCTATGAAAAATAAAAACTCTGAAACAGTTAAACAATGTTTTGAAAGTATTTTTAATGAAGCTAATATTACTCCAACACACATACAATCTGATAAGGGAACAGAGTTTGTTTCAAAGGAAGTGCAAAAATACTTCAAGAATAAAAAAATTAATTATTATACAACAAACAACCCCGACATAAAAGCAAGCATTGTTGAAAGGTTTCAAAGAACACTTAAGATGAAAATGTGGCGTTATTTTACACACAAAAATACTTACAGATATGTAGATATTTTACAAGATTTGGTGTACGCATATAATCACAGTTATCACTCTAGCATAAAAATGTGTCCTTGTGACGTTAATTTTAGTAACATAATGACTGTCTGGAATAACCTATATGATAGAAAAAGTGATATAAGGGTCTCAGGTACCACTTTACCAAGGTTTCATATTGGTGACCACGTGCGAATAACTAAGTATAAACATATCTTTCAAAAAGGATATGAATCCAATTGGAGTGATGAAGTTTTTATTGTATCTTCAATCATAGATAGATCACCTTGGGTAGTATACACATTGAAAGATTTGCAAAATGAACCAATAATAGGTACATTTTATGAAAAAGAACTGCAGAAAGTAAAATATAACCCCACTGCAAGTTATAAAATAGATAAAATCATAAGCACACGCTACTCTGGGAACAGAAAGCAGTTGTTGGTGAAGTGGAAAGGTTATCCAGATAAATTCAACAGTTGGATTTTGGCTTCTAGCATCAAACAACAATGAAAGAAAGTTTTTATCTTACATTACTAAGCAACAGTTCAATGGAATATTTTCCGGAAAACACTACTGCTCTTTTTTCTACTAAATTACCAAAATCTATCATTTTGGAAGGGTCATGGTCTGTTGGTGTTGTTGAATTTCAATATCCAAGTACAATGTTCACTGTTCAAGAACGTGAAAATATTGTTTATGTGGCTAAATGGATGCAGATGCCTGGTGATCAGAAAACCTCAAAAGTGTACTACAAAACACACATACCAGCCACAAACTATGATAGTATTGATCATATCTTAGCAGCATTAAACAACATAAAAGAAAATGTTAAATTTCGTTACGATGAGTTATCAAAGTTGGTCTCGGTCTCTGTAATGGATAAATCAATAACATCATTAACGTTATCACCAAAGCTGTCTCTACAACTTGGATTTGAACCTTCTAGAAATTTGGTTACTAAGGGATTAGGGAAGTGTCCTGCCAATTTGCATTTAGGGTTACCATCTCAATTATTAGTTTACTGTGATATAATTGAACCACAAATCGTTGGTGATGTTATGACTCCTTTACTTAGAATAATACCATTAGATCCCTCAAAATATATTTATGGTGCTAATAAAATGCACGTTTTCTCACCACCGCACTACTTGCGTGTCATGCGAAGGGAGTTTGATACTATTGAAATAGATATAAGATCGAACACAGGTGAAAAAGTACCATTCCAGTTTGGAACAGTGTGTGTTAAGCTACATTTTAAAAGAACATAATGCAATATCATCAAAATAATACGTCTTGCCCTTATGAAAACTATTACTCACACCAGGCTGGGTCAGGTATCGGAGTCATCTATAGAGGTGCACCATATCAACGTGGACATGGAATTGGCAGCTTTTTGGGGGGACTGTTTCGATCTGTTTTACCACTATTCTCCAGTGGAGCCCGAGTGATTGGTAAAGAGGCTTTGAATGCTGGTGTGGGGTTGTTATCGGATCTTGTTAGTGCGCGACCTATGGATGAATCAATTAAAAATCGTCTAAAAGAAGTCAGCTCAAATTTAAAGAGAAAAGCTGATGATAAAATTGATCGAATTAATATGTCGGGGTCAGGATATATAACGAAACGGAAACAACTAGCTTCATTCATTCCACCGCTAGCTGCTAAAGTGAAAGCTTCAAATAAAAAGAAAAAGTTGTCCCACAATAATCTTAAAGACATATTTTCATAACATTTTACATAATATTAAATAAAAATGTCTTTTTTACATACCCATTCTTGTGAGTGCATTAAGTCAGAATTAGATTTATTTGCTTTGCCTTCAACTCAAACAAGTATAGAAAATGGGATGTGGATACATTACAAACCTATTTCATCCCTTGCTGACGATGGCCCCATCGAATTTCAAGTACCAGGAACTGGAGATGACTATATTGATCTATCACACACTTTGCTTCATATAAAAGCTAAAGTACTAAACCAGGACTCAACAAAACTTACTTCTACAGCAGTAGTAGCTCCTGTTAATAATTGGTTACATTCTCTGTTTTGTCAATTTGATGTTTATTTAAATCAAAAACTTGTATCACCACCCAACAACACTTACCCTTATCGTGCATATTTGGAATCTTTATTGAATTATGGTTCAGCAGCCAAGACATCTCATTTGACTTGTGGTCTTTGGTATGAAGATAGTGCTGGAAAAATGGATGCTACAGATGATAAAAATGTTGGGTTTACTAAGCGCCAGGAATTCGCATCAGAGAGTAAAGAAATAGAGATGATTGGGCATTTACACGGTGATATTTATAATCAAGAAAAATTTTTAATCAATGGTGTTGAAATGTCTGTTAAACTAGTGCGTTCTAGAGAAACATTTAATCTGATGGCTTCTTCGAATGATATAAAGTTTAAAGCATGCATTACCGACGCCACACTTATTGTTCGCAAAGCGCGAATTAATCCGACAGTTTTACTTGCACATCAGAAAGTTTTAACCTCTACTACAGCTAAATATCCTATAACTAGAGCTGAAGTTAAAGTTTTAACGATCCCATCAGGGGTACAGGGAAAAACGTTGGATAACATTTTTTTTGGGACAAGTACCTAAGAGAGTTATAGTCGGGTTTGTTAATAATACCGCATTCAATGGTAGCCTAACTAAAAATCCGTTTAATTTTGAAAATTATGATATCAATACATTTTGTTTATATATTGACGGTCAGCAAATACCTTCAAAAGCTCTACAACCATCATTTCAAAATAAGGTTTATACTTCAGCTTATCACACGTTGTTCTCTGGTACAGGTATACATTTTCTTAATGAAGGTAATGGGATATCAAGGGAACACTATGCTAACGGTTATTGTCTATTAGCATTCGATCTAACATCTGATTTGTCAGCTCATTCTTCAACACATTGGAATCTTATTAAACACGGTAGCGTAAGACTGGAAGTTCGATTTGAATCAGCACTTTCACAAACCATCAACTGCATTGTGTACGCAGAGTTTGATAATGTTATAGAAATAGATAAAAATCGTAATGTAAATGTAGATTACAGCAGTTAAGATTAGTTTTAAGATTGACTGTACTATGTTTTTTATTAGGTTAAGACATTGAAATAAAGTTATCAATTACTTATAACTATGCATTTATTATTATCTACATTGACCCATACTATCCTAAGTAGTTGTTAAGTAGGTAGGTACCTATCCAAAATGTACCACTTGTATCAGATACCTGTCATCAATACGACCTATGAGCTATTAGGCAAAATGAATACTTTGGAAATAAAACAACATTTAAATAATATTCATCCATGCTTACAATACAACGTTTATGCTGCAAACAGATTACCAATACGCATACAAACCCCAACGTATCTTATAAGCAATTTAGACCCTGACACAAAACCCGGATCTCACTGGGTTGCAATACATATTGACAATGGCATTGGGGAATATTTTGATTCTTATGGTCGACCACCTACAGGTTCTCACCTAAGGTTTTTAAGGATGAATTCAAGACAATGGAATTACAACAGAATGAGAATACAAAATGATTGGACCTCAGTATGTGGCGAGTACTGCCTGATGTACATTTATTACAAATTCCACGGATTATCTTTGTCAGAATTTGTAGGATTATTCAAGAACAATAGTATTGTGAATGATATATTGGTATTTAATATGTTTAAATGTCATTTTTATGGAACTAAATAAAAGAGGAAGTACCCAGCATAATTATAGTTTTATTGTTTTGAATAGTGAAGGTGATTAGCAACCGACATTGTTGACATGTAATTACTTAAACCTAACCTAAGGTAACCTAATGAGGGTTAATGAGGTCTAGTGGACCCTTGCAAATGCGGCACGTAACTCCCGAAGCGTTATAGCTATCAAAAAAAGGATTACACAGATCGATCGGGCGTGTGGCAAAACATACAAAAAGACACCAAACTTTTTTTTTTTTTTTTTTTTTAGCCGACGCCGAAGTTGGCTCTTGTTTTTTTTTAGGAGCGGACAAAAAATTTTCGGCGCTTGTTTTTTTTAGGAGAGGGTCGGACAAGTGAGCCAGAACCTGTGAATCCTATCTACTGCCTGGACCGATTTCATTAAATTTTTATTGTCAGGAGAAGGTTCTTATGACAGAAAAAATCTATATATTAATCATGGAGGGCGTGAAATAAGGGTTGAAAGTTTGTATGGGGAGTTGGTAGTTCCAGTTAAATGCAATAGATGGCGTTGCTAATAAGTATGTTATTTCGCTGACGAAGTCGCGGGTACCAGCTACTATATAAATAAATAAATAATACTTTACACACCGCATCATCTCGCCTAAAGTAAGCAGAGCTTGTGTTAAGTATATACATTTTATACATTTTGTTTGTAAATACATACATTACATAGAAACAGCCAGACCCGAGACAAATATACACACTCAATGCGATAGAAACCGTGTGCTGTAGCTAGGATAAAGGTATCGTAAAATGACTTCAGCAACATTCATTACTGTCGTCCATTCGACTCGAGCAATGTCTCTACCATTCAATAAATTCAACCCACGTTTTCAGACAAAACAAATTGTTTCTTTATTTTTGGTAAAAAGTGTCGATAAACTTTCAATGCGTTATTATTAGGTTGATAGTGAATTTGTTAATCAAATCGTCTAGTTGTTTCATGTTGTTACAACATAATTCAACTCAAATACAATACCTACTCACAATCGTTCTTTAGCTCTCTGAAGTAGCTGCGCAGAACCCATTGCTATCTCGCTTAATCTACCAAACCTGCGTAATTGTCTATTGCACCTAACTTCAGAGAGCTAAAGATCCGTTGTAGTATACCTAGTTTTGTCATATCATTGTCATGACCATCCGTTTTTCTGTCTGTCCGCTTTACGGCTTAGCTCTATGACCATCGCTGCATAATACTAGAAGCAGTGTTTCAACGGAAGTTTTATTACATACTTATTTAAGTACTTATTTTTTTTTTTCTTGATAGACAAACCATGGGCAATAATTAGGTAGGTTCATGTTATTTCCGTTGCTGTGAGACTATGCCATGAGTGGTAAGTAAAAATGAAACACCGACCGGCGCCGGCGCCGCGTTGCGCCGTAGCCATTTCGTAGCAGATACGTAGCATTCGAACTTGGCCCAAGCTTTTGTACCTATGGTCAATTTCGAATATTACCTACTAAGTTTATGTATTGTATACTATGTATGTATTTACAACATATGTAGGTATGTATTTTTTTAAACAAAAAGTCTAACTAAGTAGTAGACCAAAGGGCTGGTGCTTACCTCGGACAGAGGATAAGTAGGTATAGCCATTAGCCATCCAACGAGATAATGCCGCCAGCCTTTTGGGCACATTACCTGCGGTCGGTGATTTGAACACTGTTTTTTATCTTTAGTTTAGTTAAATTATGTACCAACGTACCTACTAATTATGATTATTGTTTCGTGTAAAAATTTATAAATTATTAACAATATATAATTAGTAGGTAGGTATATCTGTCAGTTATCTGGTTCCCAACCTACCTACAAGCTTTGCTTAGTTTGGGGCTAGCTAGATGATGCTATGTGAAATGTCCAGTAGATATTATTTATTTTTATTTACCTATTTATTACAATATAACTATGTATTAACTATGTATTTGACGACCTCTGTAGCGCAGTGGGCGAAGGCCCGCCTGCGACGCAAAAGGTTGCGGGTTGGATCCCCGCGGCGGGACCAATGTTTGTATGTTCTACAAATATTTGTCTCGGGTCTGGGTGTTTCTATGTATAATATGTATGTATTTACAAACAAAAAGTATATAAGTAGTATATCAGTCATCTAGTACCTACCCATAACACAAGCTCTGCTTACTTTGGGGCTAGATGATGCTGTGTGGAAAGTCCAGCATTATTTATTTATTTATTTATTTATTGTGTAAGTATGTACCTAAGTACCTACCTATTTAAATATAGGTAGGTAGGTAACCTACCTTCAAATTTTTCATCCTTTTCCAGATTTAATTCAATGTCAGCCATTATCACAAAACTTAAAAATCACACACCGAAACACTTAATTCATTTTTATGGCTCACTTTTTTAGGTAAAACTTATTGTAGGTATATATAAAAAAAGGTTGGAGATCACACAAAAAAATAAACACACGCGGGAAATCACTATTTCATCCTAAAATTCGAACGCGCGTGTTCGCGCCAACTGATGATCACACACTAGTCTATTTTTGATGAGTCGAATGATTCTATTGCAATTTTGTGGTCATTGTCAACTGGGCCATGATCTTGCTTGGAGTTGGAGGTCTTTGTCAATTAATTTGTTACTGTGTTAGCATTTCGTCAGCTCCACACGTATCGACGTCGTCTTTCCTGTGGGCCAGGTTGATTATGCTGAGAGGATGGTTTAGGTGCTGGGCGAGCCATTTCCATCTCAAACAATGTCCCAGGCACTTCAGTCTCCCGTTGAATGCAGGCATGGATTGCCTCCTGACGCTGTATAAATCATCTAATATAGATGTAAAAGGCCTACGTTTTTATTTTTTTTACCATTTAGCTCAACTTTAGAAGGTAAGTAGTAATGTAGGTTGTATGAACGTTTTGTAGTCAGTAGGTAGGTAGGGTACTTATAAAATTACCTATCTAGGGTTGCTAGACTACCGACTTGCTGTTGAGATCGATCAGGTACCTACCTACCTACTATCCAATCCATAGCCATCTCTTTTTGCACAACACATTACCTACCTACTTTAGGTAAACCTGGGGCTTATTACAAATGAGCCGAGTTTAGACCAAGTCTTTCTAAAAAACTATCCCTAGAAAAACTATCTTTAAATACTCGTGCATAGAACTCTTTCAACCGACTTCAAAAAAAGGAGGAGGTACCTATCTTACTTAGGTACCTGCAATTATACCTAGTCATTTGTCGTCGGTGGCAGCGAAGCAACTTCATAAGCAGGCGTATCATGGGCCGTCGGTCGTCTACGTCGGTCGGTCTGTCGTCGGAGCTACGTCATTGAAGTGGCCAAAGCATCGCCCTTATTTGCTCCATTTTTTTTTTGTTGGGCCCTCGGGCCTCAGTCAGCTTTACTTACGTACTTACCGGACTTCAGTGTGCGCAGAACAGAACTTGCCGGCAGCTGCACCGAGAGAAAATGTTGCACGCGCAAAGAGTGCGTAGCCAAATCGCACAAGTTTAAAAAAATGGTTGACACTGTCAGATACAAACTTTGACAATTGACATTATGTAATACGTGACAGTAGACATTTGATAGTTTGACGTCAATCACTCTAAAATGTCTTTCTAGTCGAATGAATGTCATCGCGCGTTGTTATAATGTTTTGTTTGATTTATACAAGTTTTCATGGTGAAATCTATGGAAAATAACTGAAACTTGTATGGATTTACGGTGAAATCGGCTATTCATATTTTACGAATGCAAAAGGGGTTTCGAAATGGCGGACAGTGACGAAAACTTGCATCGTTTGGAGGGAACGTCGGGTGATGTTCCTGGCGGCTTGATCCTCAAAAAGAAAGAAACTCCTGGGGAGTTTCAGTTTGTGAAGCCTTCTTTACTGGGTCTAGATAAGCTAGCTGCTGAGAAACGTAAGCAGAACCGTCTCATATCGTTCCAAGACGATGTAGATGAGGATGCTGAATCGAGTAGTCAGAGCGATACTTCTGGCGCCAAGGAGCGAAAATACAGAAGACATAATGAAGAAACTCCGACTTATACCGGTGGGCTATCAGAACAAGCGCGAGAAAGGATGATGGAACGACTAGCAAGGTACTTTGTTTTTTGATAATGATAAGTTTAGTGCTATTTTCTTGTTACGCTTCATAAAAAAACACTTCCCGATAGTAAGAGGTGATCATGCCTGGCAAAGAATCAGTTTAGTTAGACTGAAGTTAACTAAATTGGTTCCCACCTTGGTTTACAGTCTTTGAAGTAAGAAATAATTTACCAAATATTGCAGAGCCCCAGCAGGGCCTAATATTTGAAAGATCTAAATGTAACCAACATAAAGCAATTAAGTTTAGAATTTCACATCATTTCATTCTCTAATTCAAGTACAGCTCTCCCAACGGATCTAGGCATTCGTGAAGTTGGCTGTTTATCTGCGCAGAACACAATCTTGTATGAAAAAGACTTCACTGCACAGACAAACGGCTAACTTCACGAGTGCCTAGATCTGTTGGGCGAACTGTACTTCTCAGTTGTTTCATAACTGATTTCACTAATTCCAGATCAGAGAAAGAGAAGAAAGGTGTCCATTACTCCACAAAAGAGGAGAAAGAAGCTCGTTCAAGAGAGGAAGAAGGCAATCCTCATTACCGTCGCTATGACAGACGGGAACGAGATAAAGACACAAAGTATGAAGATGTTCGCAGGAAAGACCGTAGTAACGAGCGTGACAGGAAAGAACGGTCTGACAGGCGTCAAAGAGATGACAGAAGTGACAGAGGGGAAAGAAGTGACAGAGGTGAAAGGAGTGATAGAGAGGAAAGGGGGGATAGATCAGAGCGGAGTGACAGGAGCAGGGATAGCTCGCGGAGGAGTTATTATGAGCCAAGATTTAAGGATGAACCTCGGACTCCAAGGTAATTTGTTTTAAAAATTGAATAATTTACTTGATTTCCTATATTTTCTTTTAGTTGGGTACAAAGAAGAAAAAAGTAGCTGTCTTCAATGAAATAAAATTTTATTCCACATTGTATAATTGTCTTAATACAGGTCTGTATTTCTGCTAAGCTATGACCCTGTTGTTTTTTAGAAGAGAGTTAATAGGCACCTTCTAGTCTATATGCTATAAAGATATTTGGAAAACCTGAATATCATCCATATGCAAAAAGATCCTCATCATTGATCAGTAATAAATAGAAACTTAAACTGTGTAATATTTTTTCAGCTTAAAAGCTCTTAAACCGACAGACAAAACAGCCTGGGATGATGACGATGATGACCCAAAGACTACAGTCCGGAAGTCCAGCTGGGACTTCCCGACTCCGCTGCCAAGAGACCATAGAGGCAAGCCTTTAAGAGACAATAAGGGAAGGCTGTATGAGTTCACTCCTAGAGCATCACCACATAAGTGAGTAAAATATGGTTTATTGTATTTTAACTTCAAAAGATTATTGGCTCTTCGTACTGTTTAGACAAAAAAATATAGGCATGATTCAAAAATAGATGAACCAATGTTTGTTTATTTTTCAAAATGTTTGTACGAGTCTAACTGAATTACTTAGCCTGTAGCTAATGAAAAACATTACAAAAATCGATTTGTTATTTAACTTTAGGAGGTTATCTATCTTATCAGAAATCGCTGCGGGTACCCCTTCTTCCCCTTTACCCTTCTTATTTTTTGGACGATATTTCTTTGACGACCTCTGTGGCGCAGTGGGTGAAAGCCCGCTTGAGACGCAGAAGGTTGCGGGTTCGATCCCCGCCGCGGGATAAATGTTTATATGATCTTCAAATATATATCTCGGGGTCTGGGTGTTTCTATGTATAATATGTATGTATTTACAAACAAAATGTCTAAAGTCAAAGTCAAAAAGCATTTTCAGTAGGAACGTTGGGATCACTTTCATTTTTAATAGATGACTCCTGACGCTGTATAAATTCAGCGTCAGGAGGCAACCTATGCCTACACTTAATGGGACGCTGTAGTGCCTGGGACATTGTTTGAGATGGAATAGGCTTGCCCAGCACCTAAACCATCCTCTCAGCTTAATCAGCCTGACTCACAGGAAAGACAACGTCAATACGTGTGGAGCTGACTAAAATGCGGGTTTCCTCACGATGTTTTCGAACCCACGACCTTCGAATTGAAAGTAGAGGTTTAATCCCATTCGACCAACACAGCAGTATAGAATGTTCAAATGGATGTTTCAAGTTTCAAGCTGCTTATACTGTTTTGTTATAGATTTGCAAGCTCGCGTCGCGGTGTAGACGTCGACGACCCAGAATGGGAAGAGGCTGAGAAGAAACTAGACAGAGAGTGGTACAATATGGGTGAAGGTAATTATATTTTTATTTTTCGTAGTTAGAATTGCAAAAAATTCAAAAGTAATAGAGATTAACTATATACAGGGTGTAAAAAGACTTTAAGTATAAAATACCTGAAAAACTTGTCTTGTTACTATTTTTCATGGAATCTAAGTTTGAAAAAATGTGTCAAGTGCACGAAATTAAGCTATGATCTGTACACAGTTCTATTTCTTATGGAGCCTATTTGAGGCGCACCTAGAATCTTATCACCATCTATTTTGTAACTGCTTCATTTCGACGAGCTATCAAAAACGACTGAGCACAAGCACCTCAAATACTTACTAATAAAATTAATTGCATACATTATGATCAACCTGTTGTGTCGTCTTTTTTGTGTAAGAAGAACAAACTTTTTGGTCTTAAAGATTGATGGATTGGATGGGTATCCATAAGACGAACATTCTTTGATATCTTTATGCTTCGATCATTAATACTCAAGATGCTGTGTGACGTACAAAGTCAAAGCTACATTCTGTCCGCGTGACAAAAAGTTTTTAGGTTTATCCGAATTACACCCTATGCTCCTAGTAATAAAGTCACAAATCCTCAAAACATTAAATTAAACTTACGATCATTCATCACGAAAAACGTCAAAATGCTATACATATTACAGCCCGAGCTGCCATAATATTAATGATCGAACTTATTCAAAGGTTCTTTAAAAATCCCCAGAGGTATGTTCAAATGTGTTCATATGAGTTTTTTATTCACAGGTGAAGCGGACGAATCGGATCCGTTCCGTGGCGCAAGCGCAGAGTACGTCGCCAAAAAGGAAGAACAGATAGAAAAGCGACGGAATCGGAAAGTTTCTGCGCAAAGGCAGCAAATAGACAAGGACAACGAGCTGTGGGAGCGAAACAGAATGCTTACCAGTGGGGTTGTGCATTCTATCAACGTGAACAATGATTTAGATGAGGTAATGTACAACACGAATTACAGTGAAAGGACATCATCCATTTTGGACCAAAATGGCTAACTGCTAAGTCTGCATAATGCTAACTGCAGTCATTCTATTACTTGTTCGAATTTGTTTAAATTGGCCTACATTCAGATAAATCAGTGTATGTTGGTCTATGTTGGTTATTATAACAAGTTTATGAGAGGTTTAGGCAAAGATCAAGATACATTGTTGTTTTTAACGGGACGAGATCGCGTAACGGTTTTAGATCTCGTCCCGTTATAAACAACAAGAGTTTAAAAAGATCAAGATTTGAAAGAACCTGGATTACTAAGGGGTTTTAGCTATGGTTTAAGCTTTTTGAAAATGACATGCCTTATTCTAGTTAATTGTGTCGCCATCTTGCTTATTATTATCTGGTTCCCATAGTACAAGCTTTGCTTAGTTTGGGGCTAGATGACGCTGTGTGAAGCATTATTGGAACGAAGTTCCTTTTCGGACGGTATCGGATGGGGGCTAGACGAGTCACAGTGTGAAGTGCGCAGTCGCGAAGCAGTCCATAGATTGTTACTTTGTTAGTACGGAGTTAGTACGGTCTAGTGGTAGTGGCCCCGCATTCCGATCGTAAGGTCGTGGGTTCAATCCCGGTCGTGCACCAATGCCGAAAAATTTATGTGCACTATGCCAGTACTCTCAAACGGTGAAGGAAAACATCGTGACAACAACTTGAAACTTCGTTCCAACCGAGTGTTTCACGACACTCACGTACATTTTTTTTTTTATTTATTATGTGTGTTTTCAGGAAAGCGTCGATAGAGTCCATCTTTTAGTGCACAACATTGTGCCTCCCTTCCTCGATGGAAGGATTGTCTTCACGAAGCAACCTGAACCAGTCATACCTGTAAGTATCACTAGCTACTGCGCGCGGCTTCGCGTGGTACCAACATTTTGAAGAGCCTATATACTATTCCAGGTCACTATCTACACCTATTCCGAGTTTCATCCAAATCGTTTCACTGGTTTAGGCGTGATTGAAACAAACATACTCACAAACTTTGATGTAAGATTAGTAACATTTTTCTTCAAATCGATAAGCATACCAATAGTTTATTAGCAAACTCAACTCTAATCTCTTTGATTTAAAGTGAAAGATCCGACAGCGAAACCCATCTAAACTAATATTATAAATGTATAAGTAACTCTGTCTGTTTGTTACCTTTTCACACCCAAACCGCTGAATAGATTAGGTTGAAATTGGCATGGATAAAGGTATCCCAAGGAAGGACATAGGCATCCTTTTATCCCGAATAAATGAGAAAAATCCCGAGGGACTGTGGGTTACACCGCGGGAGCGCATCTTAAATAGATTATCACAGTAAACTCAACTCTAATCTCTTGGTTTTAAGGTGAAAGATCCGACAGCAGATATGGCGATCAATGCACGCAAAGGCTCCGCGCTGGTAAAAGCCTTCAGAGAACAGAAGGAACGACGCAAAGCGCAGAAAAAACATTGGAAACTTGAGGGCACTAAACTTGGTGAGTAGATAATTATTATACAACAGTTTTCTTATTTGTCCCATACATCTATAATACGCACAATCGTTCTTTAGCTCTCTGAAATAGGTGTTTAGAACCCATTTTTGATGACGCCTAAAATCGTGCTATCTCGCTTACTCTACCAAAACTACGCAATCGTCTATTGCTCCATGGGGGAATTAGCCACCAATTAGGTGTATAGTGAACAACCACGCACAAGCCGAGCGAAGCGTGCCGCGGCAGCGGCCGGCGAGTGCCAGATCCGAATTACCCCTAGACCCACCTTTGGGTCAAGCCAGTGGGTACACGGGTCATCTCCCAAAAATATCAAACTCAGTCAACGGACTGTTACCGTGTTACGACACCATCCTCTTACTAATACGTACCTTAATTTCGTCACGTATTGTATCTTCACCATGGTCTATTTGTGAGAGTGGCCGCCTCGGGTGAGATGCCCCGAGATCGAATCCCAGTGGGATAGTAACTTCTTGTACTTTTTTTTTTAATTTTAGAACCGTTACCGAAACCTCGTTCAAGTTTTCACTTCTGTTGGCACTCCCGGAGTGACACATTTTTTATTAGCTTTTTTGATAGAAATAAACATTTTTATTCTTCTTTCCAGGTAACATAATGGGTATACAGAAAGAACAAGAAGAAATTGAAGACGGGCCAACGAAGCAAGCTTACAAATACGCAGAGGCTTTGGACAAGGGTGAGTTCTGTTAATTCCACCTTTTTTAAATTGCATCCCAAAAACTCCGCATGGGAGCAGTTTTTGGAATGCAAATAAAAAAAAGCTCTAAATATTTTTGTTCACGTTTCTTCATGCAGAACTTATTTTAATAGAAATTTAAATGATTAACTTCTATCATTTATTTTCTATATCTCTTTTCTGACTTATCTTTGTCTCTGAAAAAAAATCTCACTCCGTTTAAAAAAACTACCCGATAAGACTTCAGTTTGTCTCGTCGAAATATCGGGAAATAACACAATATAAGTAGTATATCAGTTATCTAGTTCCCATATACAAGCTTTGCTTAGTTTGGGGGGGCTAGATGACGCTGTGTGAAATATCCAGCAATACTTTTTTTTTATACCGTTGACAATATTTGAAATTATTCTTACAGAAGCAGCAACAGAACACAAATCTAAATCAGATTTCGTGAACAAGAAGTCTATTGGTGAACAACGTCGCTTCCTTCCTGCGTTCGCGGTGCGAGAGGAACTTATGCAGGTCATACGGGAAAATAGCGTCGTTATTATTGTTGGTGGGTATTTTATTTTACAAAATTTATGTATTTACTAGTAGACCCGGCGCTTTAACACGAGCTCTTAACGGCGAAGGAAAACATCGCGAGGAAACCCGCAGCTTAGTCAGCTCCACACGTATTGACGTCGTCTCTCCTGTGGGCGGCTGATAAAGCTGAGAGGATGGTTTAGGTGCTGGGCAAGCCTATTCCATCTCAAACAATGTCCGAGGCACTACAGCGTCCCGTTAAGTGTAGGCATGGATTGCCTCCTGACGCTGTATAAATCATCTAATATAGATGTAAAGGCCTAAGTTTAGTGAACCCGGGCGCGACTTCGTCTGCGCATTGTTTCGTCATACAAACCTTAGAGATAGAACTACCTTGTTCCAATCCAACCCATGAAAACACTGAATTCATTTTTGGATTTGCTGTCTTTGATAAATATAAATAATACCCATCTATGGGGTTGGGTAATTTTGAAAAAATAATAAATACGTGTTTCGCTATTTATTAAAAAAACTGATTTAGGCATCACAACCCCACAAATAGTCTTCTAATATAAGTAATAAAAACAGTTCAAAGCATAGTAGAACGAAATGACATCGCCATTTTGAAAAGTCAAAGTTATTAGTTGTCATGGCAGTGCTCTTTGTGTCAAACAGGGTACTGCTAAAGTTTTTATGCAATATTCCCGTTGTCCTTTTACACTAACTTTACTTTTTTGGTTTTCAGGAACGTTTTTCGGGATAAAAAGTAGCCTATATGCTATTCTGGAGTTATACCTTTTACCTTACCAAATTTCATTGTAAACTGTTTCGTCGTTTGAACTTGATCCTTACACAAACATACAAACATCTAAACAAACTCACAAACTTTCAGCTTTATTATAGGATTGGGATAATGGCTAGGCTACGCTTATAAATGCACTTTGTATGGGAAACCGCGATAACAGCATTCAACTAGTTAATCATTTTTGATTATTATTTTGCATCTCTATACATCTATTTACGGAGACCTACTATGTATTTAATTTATGTTTATAGAATCAAAAATTCAATATTAATAATAATGATGTGTTCCAGGTGAAACCGGCAGCGGTAAGACCACACAGCTGACGCAGTATTTACACGAGGAAGGATACAGTCGGCTCGGGATGATAGGTTGCACGCAGCCGCGTCGTGTCGCCGCTATGTCGGTGGCCAAGCGAGTGGCTGATGAGATGGGGACTAAACTAGGTATGCTTATTACTAATACTATAAACAGATAGATAGATTAACGCTTTATTGTACACAAGAAACTACTACAGAGAATACAGAGAATATATAAAAACTAGCTGCGCTCCCGCGGTGTGACCCGCGGTCCCTCGGGATTTTTTCATTTTTTCGGGATAAAAAGTAGCCTATGTCCTTCCCTGGGATACAACCTTTAACTATGCCCAATTTCAGCTTAATCTGTTCAGTGGTTTGGGCGTGAAAGCGTAACAAACAGACAGACAGATAGACAGACAGACAGAGTTACTTTCACATTTATAATATTATATATAGTATATAATATATATAGTATATATACTATATTATAGTATATAGTATGGATAAACAAATTGTACAATGGGCGGCCATATCGCTAAGAGCGATTTCTTCCTGGCAACCATTTGTACGGACAGGATAGTCGAATACAGAAATACAGCGATGTACAAAAGTAGAGAACAGTAACAAACCAAGTACCTACCTACCTATACACACAACACAACACACACAAATTACACATAGAGCACTGAAGAATAGCTAACCTACTAATAACTAACCTACAATTGAACAGTTAAAAGTAAGCAGACCTGGAGGGATAATGTTCACAGACACTGGCTTTAAAAATATGTATAGATTTAGACAATCTAATGGAAACGGGTAACGTGTTCCATAGCTGCACAGCTTGTGCAGTAAAAGAGTACCATACATAGTGGTGCTATGAACAGGAGTTGCAAGCTGGAGAGAATTTGAAGACCGAAGATTCCGGTCATTTACTTGAACAGGAAAGCTTTGTTTGTTTGAATTGAATAGGCTCCGACCGATTTGAAAAAATCTACATTATCCCTGATGAACATAGGCTATATTTTATCCCGGGAAAGTGAAGTTTTTAAGAGCGCGGGTAACGCCGCGACGCACGGACAGCTAGTCATAGATACAATACAAATTAAGGTTTTTTATTTACTAATACTAGAGGAAGCAGTAGCCATTGAGGGAAGACCTGGATGAGATCAGCACTGGGTCGATTAGAGTAGGAGGAGGCTTATGTCCAGCAGTGGGCTATTATTTGACCTGCAAATAATGATGATGATGGTGAATACTAAGATAAAGAAAAATACAATAAAGTTTGTAACAATAGATTTACCAGCGAAAGCCAAACTAAAATAGACGTTCAGTATAGTATAGTAAATAATAATTTAGAGCCGTGTCGCGCGTTTGAGAAAATGTATATGTGGTCTTAATATTATGAAATTGCATCCCATTAAAAAGTAAAATCTGTGGTTATGTTACATACACTTTTCTTGTAGAATTGCCTCATACATAAACTCTATCAAAATACATGTCTCGATCATTGAACAATTTATTAAGTACCACGATATTTATATGTCGCACAGTATTTTGCCACTACATTCCTTTAGCTTCAATTTCCCTCCGCCAGGCGAAGAAGTAGGATATGCGATCCGTTTCGAAGACTGCACTTCCCCGAACACTGTGATAAAATACATGACGGACGGTATCCTACTTCGGGAAGGTTTACGTGAACCAGACTTGGAACAATACTGCGCTATCATCATGGACGAAGCCCACGAGAGATCTCTCTCCACTGATATGCTGTTTGGGCTGTTAAGAGAGGTAAGTGGTAGATTCTTAATCAGATTATTGTGTAGAAGGGTGTTTTTCTGTTTTGTGAAATAGTAACAGAGCAGGGCCTAGTAGACTGCCTTGAGGTATACCGTAGGTACTTGTTTGTAGTAGTGGGTTTGAGTTGGAAGTGTTTCTGGCTAACTAGATTTGACATTTCAAAAGATCTTCAGTGCTTTGATTTGAGAGTACCTACTATGTCGACAGTGCCTTGTTGCCTGTTTTGAATAGTTCAATTATGTTTTAGCTGAAATTCATATAAATAAAATAAATAAATAATGCTGCACTTTTCACACAGCATCATCTAGCCCCAAAGTAAGCAGAGCTTGTGTTATGGGTACTAGATGACTGATAAACTGCTACTTTTTGTTTGTAAATACATAAATATTATACATAGAAACACGCAGACGACCCGAGACAAATATCTGTAGGTCATACAAACAGTCCCGCGGCGGGGATCGAACCCGCAACCTTCGGCGTCGCAGGCGGACCTCGTCAATCATTACTTTAAAACTTCTCTGCATTCCTGTGTTATTTACATACCTTATCAGCAGTATGTAACCTTAGTAGGTAAGTATTTCAACTAATATAACGAATTGATTATTACTGCCTTACTAATTAATTAACAATTTATGGATTTTAAAAAAAACGTAAACAGGTTCACGACTGTATCCCCAAGGTGCGGTAGACATTCTCTCAGATCTATTTATGTTACTTATTCCAGATCCTATGAAGATGTCTAAGGGGGGTAGTCAGAGGCATGTCCAAACACATATTTGATACATGCCCACATCTTGCAGAAGTTAGTATTTCTTACGTGACAGGTTGCAAGCCCATCGCCGCCTATAAGAACACTAACTGGTTGCCTCACGATGTTTATGGATTTTTGTCTGATTTATTAATTTAATTGAATTACTAAGCTGCTTCTACACAATGACATCTCAATATCGTTATTTTATTTACCAACTACCGTGCTATGATCACTAGCTAATTTTGAAATTGAAAATAAAACATTCGAATGCTTGATGATATAAATAGTTACTTAAAGATAAAGATAAAGATTATTTATTTGCATAAACATGTGTAGGTAAAAAAGATGATTACATAAGGAAGGTCTTGGAAGCAATATGTTTTACCGATTTCGGTGTGCAAACCGAGAGAGTGGCATGCTTTAAGTGACATAAATATATATGTCTATAATTTATATGTCTTATAATTTAAAAAATACATACCTACTGTTGCTTATCAAAATGTTTTTCCCCCTTATCGCTCATTCATAATGTCGTTGCATCCTAATAATAATTACCATTTGACTTTTGATTCGTTTTTAAATAATAATTAATTAGTTATCGGTCGGAAATTAAGCTGGTATTTATTGTTGTAATCATATCAAAAGGTAAAATAAAAAAAAAATCAGTGGCACTCTGGTAGTGTCGACAGGAGTGAAAACTTAAACGAGGTTTTTTTTATTTCGGTAATGGTTATCCCGGTATATCATAGTTTATTCCGCTTTATCCATTATCCCTTATTGCTCATGTATTGCCATTACTTCACAAGACTTCAATAGCCATTTACGTATTGTGAGATTGGTTGAGCTCTAAGGGATGACAATTGATTGCAAGTCATGTATTGCGTCACGTGTCTAGCGTCTCGCGTCTCTCTCGACGCGGAATCAAAGTTTTTTTATAAATCTCAAAACTGCTAATATTTACTCTATGACGCTAACGCGCCTAAAGAAGTTTTCACTTAAATAAAATAAATCGATAATGTCATCATAAATTTATTAAAAAATGCTTTATTATAAATAGAACATTAAAACTTATTCATGTACGAATTTTCACAACAGTCAACACAGTATTTGTTTCATACAGTTTAATTTAGGTCGTTATATCGTTCACTATCAATAAAATACTTTCATTCAACCCCATGTGGAGTCAAAATAACATCAATACTTTTAACATTGAATCAAACTACGAAACATTAAAATTTCAATTGAAAACATTTTTTCGTAGTTGACTTGTAATTTTCACAGAAAATCAGAAAACAGTCTTATAATATCAGAAAAAACAGAAATACTTGCAAGACTAGGTGGCTCTCCAACACCAAACAAGATTTTATTAAAACGCCTCACATTTATGTAATATCAAATGACTTAAAATACAAGTAACATTATGGGCCTTAGCGCGTCTTTTGTCTAAGATAAGGAATGTTTAAACAGTTATAAAATTTCTACAATCTGTCACAAATTTAATGCAAAAAGCTTCATTCTTTCCTTCACATATTACTTTTTAAATATCTTAAGCTGCTGATGAAAGATAAGGTACTTTTTATAAAGCAACTTTACAGTTAATAGAAGATAGTTTAGAGATAATTTAGATACAGAATTTAATAAGAAAATTCAAAAAAGGAACGAAAAATAGAACCGTCAACGTCAATCCAAAATTTCGACTGTCAAATATTCAAAATTAGAATGTTTAGACATGGTCGATCCTCGATGGCCGCCAAAAGCAGAGGCATGAGTATCCAGCGGAAGGTGATCCACTGGATTGCCACGATCAGACGGAGCGGGCCTTCTCCCTCGCATGGCTCTGGCTGACCAGCACAACGCCCATGCTCATACCAATATTGCCCCATTTGAGAGACTCGCTTATCTGTAACAAAGTAAATACTATATTAGCTATTTTTTTCTTTTCCACAACCTACGTTAATAGTATTAGATTTGTTTTTTTTTATATACAAACTTTTTGAAATTCAATTTAGTCGATTAAATTGTTAGTTGAAACGTGACAATAAAATTCGAAGCAAAGTCATGACCTCGTTTGTATGTTATGTTAGATCTCAGTCACGTTTCATGATAAAAAATCAAGGTGATGAATGTACTTTCTGCAACCTTATCACTTATAGTTAGATATAGTTATTTTTATAATTTATTCATAAAATAGTTATTTAAAACACTACAGCGTCCCGTTAAGTGTAGGCATAGGTTGCCTCCTGACGCTGTATAAATAATCTAATATTAAAAAGTTAATCTAAGTTATTCAAAACTGAAACATCAACATAAAAATCAGATTTTTTTTAATCTATTATTTAAATAGTAGGCTTGTTCCTAGGTTTTACTAAATTTAATAACGATGCATTCGTTACTAACAATAAAGCGTTTAAAAATATTGAAAGCTGCCTACTCATAAAAAAATCAACTCAAAAATGTTTACCATCTCGCCTTGAAATATTTAAAAATAAATCCGTATCGACTATTGTATCCGTAAACGTATAAAGTTATATTATTAACTTAAAACTGGTACAATAATAGAAATAGTGTTGTAACGGTTAAATTCAAAACGTTGCATCTATTATTAACCTTAACCGGTTAGAAGTACCCCGCCTCAGTGTCACAAATAGAACAGTGGTATAATCACTAATATTTGAATTGGATATATCAATTTGCCTACTTTCTACGTAAATGGAAAGTGCTAACTGATAATGTAAATACAATCATTGTTATTCGTGCAGCCATTTCGTTTTTCTACGCGTCTATACATAAAGAGATTGAAATTTTTGTTTGTGGATAATCTCTGGTAAGTACTCCGTTTCTGAATATTCTTTTAATACTCGGAAGCAACAATGAGCAATCATGGTTACGTTATATCCAGGTACAACGTCAAAAACCGCGGGTAACAGCTAGTGTTGTAATATATCTAGGTACACTAATCTATTTCTCAATTTGTCTTAAAGTATGTTATGTAATGTAAATAATTGTTATCAATGTGCTATTGTAATTAATATGACAGTTGATATCCATTTCTGCGTAAAACAATGTGTATTATTTTGGTTAGACGATGTTATCATTTATTAACACCGATGTCGATGTCGGTCTAGTTTCATAACATTGCTTAACTTGCAAAAATTTTATTCTCTGGACATTTTTTTTTAAGTTAAAAGAAAGTAAAATATGGTTAAATGGTTTGCTGTTCGTTAGAACATTTTGTAAAAAAATGTAGTACATAAATTATGTTTATTATTTTAGTAAGTAGTTAGGTATTTAAAATGTTTAATACAATGTCTCGAGATCTTTAAGTTACTTGTTTCAGTACATTTGCACAGCCGTAGCTGGCTTGAATTACTGTTAATTGACATAGCTGTGGACTGCTACAAAATAAATATTAAGATGCTAGCTTTAAGTAACATAATTTATACGCGAACAACTTCGTTTGCTTAGATTCTAGTTAAAATCACACCGTGAAGTCGTGAGCTGCATCAATGTTATGAAATTATAAACTTTCGGTCAAGGTTATGATTTTTCGGTTAAAAATAACTCAAGAAGGAACTAATTTTTCGTTGTAAAAGGAAACAAAACGAAAAACATAATGACTTTAACACAAAGTGACATCGTCGCTATGTTACGCTAACCAGGCGTAGCAAAAATATTTTATCATTTATAATAGTTACTGTCATAATATAATCGTAAGCACACAATGTAGTTCTATGATTCTATTGTAGTTTTATAATGATATCTTTTATCGCTCTTACAAATAATTACACGCACGCCATGTTACTAAATATTTTGCAATCCGACTCGGTCAATTAGGCAAGGTGAACGGACTGAATTCAAACAATCGACGCGATTTTGTTTGATCGATTAGAATTTTTATTTGCCTCATGACACAGCTGGTTCATCCCGTCCTTACTGCTCAGAAACGTAATGTTTACGCGATACACATATAGCATTAGTACAGTTAGGAAGAAACACAGAATGGGGCATTGAATTCCGGTATTATAATTGCAAAACCTCACCGGTACTAAATGTTGCCAGCGGAAAGTCCAAAGCGCCTCAAATTACCATCAAAAGATGATAATCATGGGTGTTTTCGACGTCGTTAAGCTGATCTGTAACAAAAGTCTTCGTTTTGCGATGTTCTCTTATTCGTTCCCCATGCAACACCGGGATGATTGCCGGCATGTGCCCAGTTTCAATGCCTCCGGAAAGTTCACAAGTAACATCGGCGGACGAACACAAAGCCAAATGAAACAATGCTTTCACGATAATGACTCTTTAGAACGTAAAGGAATGACGTAGAACTGCCATGACAATGTGTACGCTCACGAGCTGGTTTCGAAACTATAAGGGCTATTCTTCCCGGTCGATGACACGCAACATGCAATTGAATGATAGGTAAACAATTCTAGAACCAAAAATACACAACCAAAGAAAATAATGAGCAGTAAACAAAGTTAAAGCATTAAACCGTGCTGTATTACCGGAGCAGTATCGTAACTCGCGGACGCGTACCGTTATTGAGGGTTCTAGAATTTTCCAAGTGCGAATGTTTCCGTAGAAATGTTGCATTTACCTGTCTCATGCGAGCTTCTTGCGGGGTCTCTCCGTACCGGCACCAGTGGACGAAGTGCAGGGTATTGTGCCAGTTCCTCTCGAACCTTGACTTAGTTGCCATATCCAGCTGCAATCAGTAGGAAGCTCCTTAGTAGCCGTTCCACTGTTCAACTGTGCCCACAGTTGCCCAACAACGAAAGCCTTTCGACTCTCGCTATCTGTAACGAGAGGTTTCCAATTCTGACGCAAACCTACAGTTATGAAGAAAGAGCACAGCTGTTCGATAGAGAATAGAAACCGTTCAAGGTTGGAATCATGCATTTTCGGGTGGGATATCGAAATATCTGATAGGAAGTGAGCTCAATTGAATCAAGACCAAATTGTCGAACATCTGCTACGGAATGGGGACAATGCTTATTTGCAATTTAATCGAGGTCGTTGAAATCAATCTCAATCTGTAGCAAGTCTACGTGAACAGTTCAATGAATAATTTAGGTCTTTACTGTTGAAATGTCTTGCTATTTCAAATCTAGCTTTATTTATCTTCATTTCTAGATTTACATGAAGGCCGTGTTATGTCATACTGTGCCAAGTCAAGTGTTTCGAAAGTTGCTGGTTTTTTGAAATGAATTTGCTTATCAATCAAAAGAGGTTTGATTACACAATAATAAAATACTCACAAGTTATGTTATTTATAGTTGTAGGGGAAATAATGATGGAATTGGAACCGCGCGTTAGTATCTCCTACTTCCCTTCTATTTACCTTGGCCCTGATGTCTTTCTCTATGTTCGGCGTCTCCTGCTTGTCATCCACATTGTTGATGCGTATCACAGAATCCTTCTTCCAAAAAGAACTCATGGTGGTTTTAACCACACGTTTTCTAACACCTTTCTGTTGTACAGTGTAGATGTCTATCTGTTCCGGGTTCTTTGTTTTTTCTGTAGACAAAAATTACAACGTTAGTTGATAGTCAATTTTATGGTGGCATTAAAAAAATAAACCTGTTCTAAATCCTTGAGATTGTAATCCTAACAAGGCCTTCGCCCTTTCGAATCGGCATTCTTACCGGCGCTTGAATTGCCTCGTTAATTTGTTATTCATCTGCTGTTCCCATTTACTGCACATGGGCGATTTACATAATTTATTTACAAGCGATTGTGAACGCGCTTACGTGCGGCGGCGGTAGCGCGCCAAGCTGACTTCATTAGTCTCGCACAGAGGCTCGCGCCGCACACACGTTATCGCTCGTCCTAAATAACACCGATAAACATCGACATTTCAAGATAACTCGTACAAAATGTATATTTTTTTTCAACTCACCTTTACCCTTCTTCCACATGGCGACTGCGTACATGTGGTAGTCTGGGGACAGGATAGAATCTGGAGGCAAAGGGTCCTCGGCGCGAACTTCAATGATGAATCCTGACTCGAGAACTGAGCACAGAATGTTCTGTTCATCGTGCTTGAACCACTTGCTTTCGCGGAGCTTGTGAATGGCCACCGAAGATCCGAAGCGTGGTTTCTTTGGCGCGAACAAGGCCTGTGCCTGACTCCCGAAGCGGGACAAGAGCCCCTTCACCGTCGGCGGCGGCGCGAGACTCTTCTCAGGCGGCTTGATCTGCTGGGCGCTACGGCAGGTCACGAACCTCGCTTCCATTGAACCCCACTAGTTGGTGAATTCACGAAACAATTTTCTCGTCACTTGATTTGTCAGAGGTTCTCGCTTGGCGCGGTACTCTCACTGAGAACACTAAACACTTTCACAATTGGGAGCGCGTGTGTTCACGATCGTGGCGACACCGAGCTATACGGCGGCGCTGTAACGTAAGACGCGGCGCGCGCGTGGGGGCAACCTTTTATACTGGCGAGGGGGAGGTGCGACGGAGCGGGGCGCCCCGCCGGTTACGTCTGACCTCACTAGTGTTGTGCACTGATAAAACTGCCGTGGCGCCAAAACGGTTTTTTGTTTGAAGGACATTCAGTGGTTACTTTTTGTGCAATTGCAGCTCTTACAGCAATCTTAGTACCTAAATATTTACCGAAGCACGTGTGAGATAATAAAACACACACATTTCAACTTCCCACATGCTGTACCTACCCCGGAACTTTACTTATCATTAGTCCAAACTACCTTATGGTTTTAATACGAGATAACCTTGGTGTGCACATTTTTCAATTTAGAATATTGCGTAGTACGAGTATAACGTTTAATATTTTATGTTCATCATCATCATCATTGGTCATGTCGACGAATTATACAAGTGAAAAACCTAAACATTTTTTTTCCTTCCATTCCAACTTCAAACTTTCAACCCTAGGTATGGCTATCTAAGATAGTTTTATGGATAAAGTGTTAACGCATAGGCTACTGGAGATTTTCACTGCAACACCGAGTGTCGCAACAAGTTAAAAATCTCTTCTAACAATCCGCACGTCCCATCCCTACGGTTCCGATGCACCGGGTCTGACCTCCCTAGCACCCCCCGCGGCTCCCCTCTCCCCGCTATCCCCCTTCCCCCGGCACGCCGGCGCCAAAACGGCAGATTAATTTTCATTATTTATATTTTTTCAAGTTCCATTTACTGAAAATACTTAATTCTTTAAATGCTTCTTAGTAAGCAAAGTGTTTTTACTTCTGTCAGATAGTATTATTAAAGAATAATTAATTATGTTATTATTATTATTATTATTATTATTATTATTGACGCCGAGGACGGCCAAGGAAGCGCTGGAGAGACGACCTCGACTCCTTTGATAGTGGGTGGTGGAACCTATCAAAGGAGAGAGATGGTTGGAAGGAATTGGGGGAGACCTTTGCCCAGCAGTGGGACAGTATAGGTTAAATAAAAAAAAAAAAAAATTATTATTAAATCACGAAAGCTTATAAAATATTTAATAATAAATGAATGAATAAATGAAAAACTCTTTACTTTACACAATAATTACACAAAAACATAAGAATTAATATCACCTAATGAGATACTTAATGTACAATGGGCGGTCTTATCGCTTAGAAGCGGTTTCTTCCAGACAACCTTTGGATGGAAAGAAACGAACATTGAAGGTATGGCAAATGAGAACTATAATAAGTAGGTAAAGAGAAAAGAGTAAAATTATGTGCACTACCTATGGCAATACCTACCTACTCGTACCTGCTGTGGTGGGTCACGGTGATATTTAAAAGTTACATATTGTCACTAGTAAGTAACATTTTTTATAGAGCGTATATTATCACTACCCAAAGTTAACATTTGGGAGAAAAGTGAACGGTTTAAATTGTCAATGTAACACCAACGACCTCATTAATCGATAATTCAAGATTTACGTTCCTGCTTCAATAAACTGACGAAGTACCTACGTATCGTGCCACATCCAGTGTAGGGTTCTGTAGTTCCTCTTTACAAAATGTTGACGTAGAAAAGGTATTTTGGCTTTTTTGGGACGAAATTCCTTTTCGGACGGTATCGAAGAAAAAATACTGAGGCTGGAAAAAAAAAATTGTTCCATTTTCAACCGACTTCAAAAAAGGAGGAGGTTCTCAAGTCGTCTGTATGTTTTTTTTTTTTTTTTTTTGTATCTTGTTACGCGATTGCTCCGCCATTTGTTGACCGATTTGCAAAATTCTTTTCATGTTTGAAAGGGTATACTCCAGAGGTGGTCCCATATAAATTTTATTCCTGAGGGATTGATAGTTTCCCCGTAAAACTCTAAACACCTTCCCTCCTAGCCATGTCACAAATAGAAATCGAATCGACAGCTTGACGCCCTGAGTCACACCGCGTTTCGAGTCAAACATTGAAGTCGGTTTTCTTTTTAGTATAAAAACGTAATTAAACCATAAACCATAAAATTGTTCCATTTTATGGTTTATGGTCCATATATTATGTCAAATCGTCACAGTGCGAAATGCGCAGCCGCGACACAGTCCATAGATTGTTACATTGTTAGTACGGAAGAGCGTTTCTAGGATACCTAATTGACAATTAATTTATTATATTCCCAGTATAGAAAAGTACTCTTTGCTTCGTTCCAACCGAGTGGTCCACGACACTCACGTACTTTTTTTAAATAAAAATTACAGCTTTCTAATTCTGCAAAAGTGACTGATAGTCTAACCTCAAGAACATATCTGTTTTTCTGAATTTATCAGATGGAGGTTTTGACTAAATATGTATCAACCACATTGTTAGCAAATGGTCTGTAAGTGGATGGGTAGACGCCAGGGGCATTTTCATCTGAATGAAAGGGTACAGCAAAACTACCTCAAAGGCCGGAAGCGCATCTACAGTGCTTCTTGATGCTGCGGTTGTCTGTGGGCGGTGGTAATCACTTACCATCAGGTGTGCCACCTGCTCGTTTGCCCCCTCTTCCATAAAAAAAACCGCAAAACTAAAAGGATTCCTTATTTACTACGAAACCCTAAAAAATCCTCTGAACTTCCCATAGTCGGAAGCAGCAGTGGTCGGCCTCGATCATCATTCGTCTACCATGTTATGTTAATAGGTACTTGGACCTACCTCACATGCCCATTACCTTGCCCATTCTGGCCAGATATAGGAAGTTTCCATTCCAAGATTTCAACATTTAACGCTTTTCGATAGTTTCGTAATAAATTAAGTTCGTATGAGTTAGTGCCAACTGTGGTTATGGAGTTTTTAGGCTGCCATAAGACTCCATCATGGCTTAGCGACTAATAGTCGGGACCCACAATTTACGTGCCCTTCGAAGCACGGAAGCGCTCTGTTTATAATGCCGTTAGCGGTCACCCATTCACTTGCTGACCGTTTAGTTAGAACATTAAAAGGGAAAATTTTATCACCGAGTATCCATATCCATACTAATATTATAAATCTGAAAGTAACTCTGTCTGTTTGTTACGCTTTCACTCCCAAACCGCTGAACAGATTAAGCTGAAATTTGGCATAGTGAAAGGTTATATCCCAGGGAAGGACATAGGCTAATTTTTATCCCGAAAAAATCCCGAGGAACCGCGGGTCACACCGCGGGAGCGCAGCTAGTATTCGTATAAAAGCTAGTTACCAAAGTTTGAGGTTGTTTCAGGCCTGAAGGCAAGTAGAGTTCACATTGAGATACGTCTTAGCGTCAACAATATCATTATTCCTCATAACAAACAACTTGAAGGTTTATTTTCTGCCGCCCTATATCAATCTTAACTCGTAGATAAGCGATACCACGGTCAAATGTATGTTGACACCATAAATACCTGTACACATAGTGCTAAGGTGGTACTTACTCGTAACGTCATTCATAGATGATTTGCGACCTTGCCGTATAGTATTTCAGGCTTCGAGTTTTTGTGTATCTTTTTATAAGATGTATGAAGGAGTTTTTGTGTATCTTTTTTATGATGTATGAAGGTATACAGCTACAATACGTTATAATTTACGTTTTATTTAGTTTATTTTGTCATCGCAAAAACCTTTGGTTTCTCCCATATTTCCAAGAGTCGCTCTCTGCTTCAAGATCTACCTACATATCCCAAAATTTTACATTGTATAGATAAAATAAAAGAATTATAGTCAGAGAATGCTGCTCAAATTATTTATCCTAGAAAGACTTACAAAACAAACTAACCTCATAGTATTTCGTACATTTCTTAGAAGGGAAATTCTCTTGTACGCATATAAGTGGAATTCACTAAAGATCAAGTTTCCAAACATGTTGTGTTGAACCGGATCGTATAACTGGATGTAACCAGATGAAACCGGTGTGGCATACGGCTTTGCATTCATATTTTCGAAATTCGAATGTACTTTAGGGATTGGCAAACTAAATGGTAATCGATTTTTGAAAATGTCAGAGCTTATATTAACAAACGATGTACAAAGTTGCGTTCGTACTCACTTTAAATGCATACTTTCAGAATAATCGTTCGTATAATAGTGATGGATTACAGGTAAGCTTGGTTTTGTTTCCACTTTGAGTTCTACTCTGATCCATCAATGGTTTTGTTTCCACTTTGAGTTCTACTCTGATCCATCAACGGTTTTGTTTCCACTTTGAGTTCTACTCTGATCCATCAACGGTTTTGTTTCCACTTTGATTTCTACTCTGATCCATCAATGGTTTTGTTTCCAGTGTGAGTTCCACTATGATCCATCAATGGTTTTAATGGAGTAAGGATATGTCTGACAGTGGTCTGACACGGGCTGAGCATGATGATGATTATAAATAGTGATAACAGTTTCTTAAGTGTCATTCAGGCAAAATTTATGTTCGCGTTTATGATTTGATGTTCGCAGTTAATACCAGCTCTAATAAGCATTTTGCGATCTTGTGCACAACTAGTACCTACCTACTTAAACCTACCTAAATAAGCCACAAGTCTTGCCTTGCCTACTTACTACTCAGTGATTGTTATTTTTGTCAAAGTTATGTTTTTGTAGTTATTATTAGGTAAGTTGTGCCAACAGTATGTTAAAATAAGGCTTAGATTTTAGATAGTAAGTTCGAAGGTAGTAAAATAAGTAGGTATACTTTTGTAACAATGTTTTGCCCAATAAAGTTTTTATTTATTTACTTACTACTAGCGGTTTATTAAATTTTCTTACTCTCATCAGTCATCAACATCACTGCAATTTTGCTATCTGCATCACAATTAGTCATAGTTTTCCTTCCTAATTATGCTTCTATGTATAAATAAATAAATAAATAATGATGGACATTTTCACACAGCATCATCTAGCCCCAAACTAAGCAAAGCTTACACGACACGGTCTGAGCACGTACGATTTAGCATCGCATGCCAATTTTTCACGTGTAAACGCTCATCGTATGCGATTTGTCATAGATAGCGCGACGCTCGTCGGCACGGCTTAGCAAATTGTACGAAAAATTGCATCGTGTAAATGCACCTTTACTTATAAGCTTGTATTTTTCTTGTGTCTAAATAAATATAAATCTTATTTCCTCTTCCATACGTTATGTAATGAGGACAATAAACCGTATCCAAGGTTCACAAACAAAGTGCGATCCCTTCATGATTCAGAGCGCTTAGAGTTCAATGACTGATCGAGACAAGTTTTTTCGGGATAAATATAAATGAACTGATACAGGATACTGAGACCACTGTGCCAAGTATTGTCTGCATCTCCTTGTTTCATGAACATCTAAGAATCTCATGTTTTCATCTGAGTTTATCTATTTCTTTAAGCAAAAGTCTTCGTTATCTCCGTTTTTGACATCATCAGCATCACTAATGGTATTTCATGACATCTTTATTCAAACAAAAGCGAAAAAATACTGCAATAGAGACGTGTAAAAAGCAAACTTCGTTATCACTCTTTCACGTGAGTTATCTTCATACGTATTGTCTACGTCATTGTGTCTAATATAATTCACTTTGCGTATCCATTGTCACGAAAATTTGATACCCAAAGTGTAAATTCCATTAGAGTCCATTTGTAAATTGAAACAAAGATACTTACACTTGCTAGCCCATGGCAAATATGTGCAAAGTGCGAATAAGTGTTTAGGGATGTGTGAAATTGAATACCTAGGTACATCAGCTATTGAAAGCGTAATCTAATGGAAGTGATTTTTACTGAGCACTATCATGTTTATAAAATAATCAGAACATACTCGCTTCCCTCGTTGACGTGACGTCAGTAGTAACCTCCAACTGGTCAAAGGGCCACTTAAGGTCATCTCATAAATGCAAATTTTATAGTTGCTAAGTTTGTAGTTGTTGATAAAAGTAAGGATAGTCTTTTTTTCGAAATAAGATAGTTGATATCCAAAACGTATAAGTGACAAAATAAAACGTATATTTATGTTTAAATTGTACAGAAAATTATTACAATTTTAGATTCAATTGAATGATAAATGGCACAATGCTTATTTTAATTAATCATAATAATGTTGCTTAAATGTATCTGAAAAAAAAACTTAGAATGAAAATCCTAATTAGCCAAGATTAGTACGAGTAGATGATTACAGTTTATCAATAGATTACGAGATAGGACCACGTGATAAGAAATAGTTAGGTTTTCACAATAAGTATACAATCTTCGTAATCTTGCAATCATTAAAATTTAAACTTAGGGCTGGTTACACCAAACTTTGTCTAAGGCCGCGTTTACGGACAAGCGGCGCTACTTGTGACGCGTCAGCTTCGTGCGACGCGTTAATTTTTTTACTGTTTGCGTAGAGGCGACGACCGCTGGGGCACGCGTCGTCGCACGCCTAAACACAAATATATAGCAATGTACGGTGACGATTACGTTCGGGCGACGGCGGTGGCGGCGGCTGTCACCGCGGCTGCCACCGCGTTCGAAGCGACGCCGACGGCGACCTTACATTAATGTCAAATAAACGCATGCAAAAACGTCTCTCCGTAAACATACAGGAACATCGCCATACATTTGACTTTAGCACGTGCCGCGTCATCCCTACTAAACAAGATAATCGGTACTTATACTTACTATCAGGTGCAGAGTAACAAAAAACCTGAGACTGGGTCCTGTTTGGTACTTGCATCAAACGCAGACCTTGCACCTGGGTAAGTACTTATATACATAGCTAATTTTCCTGTAATTAATATTGTAATTGTCCTGTAATTCTCTAGGTTAGTATAAATGTAAGGGTCAGTGTAATCAGCCTGGCCCATAGGAAAGACGACGTCAATACGTGTGGAGCTGACTAAGCTGCGGGTCTCCTCACGATGTTTTCCTTCTCCGTTAAGAGCTCGTATTATAGCCCATATAAATTTTACGAAACGAAACATCCAACAACATCATGCACGGCCGGGATTCGAATCCACAAATTTCGGATTGAAAGGCGAGGCACAACTCCATTCGACCAACACGGCTCTTTGTTAATGATAGCTGGGATGATAGGTATTTGATTGGACAAGTAAGAAGTACCATCGCACCTACAGGACTTAGTAATAATTGAAAAATAACGAATGTTCAAGGTTACTTATTATCAGACTTGCAACTAAAAAGCGAACTGAAAAGTGATAGGAAAAGTACTGGATGAACTAAGCTTTGCAATCGATCATGTAGATAAAACTGTCCACCTGATAATCCTTTGAAGTTCTCGGAGTTGTTTACTATAAATGATGCTGTCACATTTGTTCTAGAAGCAACTTTGATTGAAACTCGCGGGTATATATATGCACGATAATATCTCATTGACAAGAGTGCTGGATATTGAAAAGATTAAAACAACGCAAGTAAATGATGCTACACAGGATTTAAATAACGGCATTCTAGGAAATGCATTTTTGTATAAACATATCATATACCAACTTTGGTGAATTCACAGAAGTATCATGTCTCATTTATTATCTCTAATAGTCATATTTTTTAAATAAAGATGTTATTGTATCTAAATCGTAAAAGACTACTTTATAAATTTTATTCTATTTGATAATGTATTGGCTTTTTTTGAGGCATCACCTTGTGGTTGACGTATTACGAAAATCATGCACGATTCTGGTGATTATCACGATTCTATGCATTCTTATCTCCTGGTATGTCTTATCCTTAAACTGTCATCAAATAATAAATTGGGATCAACTTAATTGATTACAATGACTTTAAAATATATTAATCAAACAAATGTTCATGTTAGGAGTACTTATATATCTTATTGAAAAAAGTACGTGAGTGTCGTGGAACACTCTGTTGGAAAGAAGTTTGTAGGTATGACATGTTTGACATTTTGCTCACCTTGTGCACCACTTTTCGCTCTCTGCGAATCTTTTTCTGCGCACTACTATGCGCACCATTTTGATTTGTGAAGTTATCAACGAAAATATGTTTTTATTGCTTCTTCTGAAAAGTTGTGTTTTTTTATTTTTTGATATAGCGATCATCCTCGATACCGTCCGAAAAGGAACTTCGTTCCAAAAAAACGATTCTTGTGTGAAAGGCTTCCCTCAAATCTTTACTCAAGGCTGGCAAATGATGGAATCAATTACTTACATTATTTTAACGAGTATAATATATTTGTTGTGATTATTGACGGCGCTTTAAAACCCGTCTACCTGCGTAAACAATTTATCAGATGCGTCTTTGAATGACTCTTTATTATTCTTATCAAAGACTTTATCTTCAACGTCATCTCAATTCTCAAACCTTTCCATCCCAATATTTGTTGCATCATATTTTCCCAAGACTAGTGCACAATTCCTTTTTAATTGGTTTAATCAACTTCTTATCAATGATATCATTATTCCTATATATTTATTTACTCGATAACATTTTATAAACAGGTGTTTAGTGAATCATGAAAATGCATCATTACATTTTCCTTAGGCGGCGATGGGCTTGCAACCTGTCACATATAGAATACTAAGAGATCATCCGTTATATAAACGTCAGCTTGGCGCCTCTCTGATCATTAGGCTAATGACTTCCTAAGTTAGTATTATCTCGTGATTCTAGTGGATATCATTATAGTTTGGTTGTCATTGTTTCGAATCAGGCTATTTGAAAATGTACCTTACCTAAGCTTACTGCGATAATTTTGATATTGTAGTAAGTTCATGGTTTGAAATTAGGTGTGCAATAATGAATATAGGTACTTTTTTAAACTAAACCTTTTGAATTACAATATTGTTTGTAACATACACGTTATAGTGACCACAAATAAAGTCACAAACATTCGCAATGTGGAAATATCATACCTATTCCTCCGTGTAAATCCCATTCATAACATTGTTGCTCACCCTCGGTTCATTCATGTTTACATAACGTGACCTTATCCTTGTTCATAAAATTAGCCGCTTTTTGATGTCGGTCAGTTGACTTTCTAGTATCCTCCATTTTCATCAATAAATGTCCTAAATAACCATCGTACATCGTAGTTTAAACTTCCAAGGCCAGACCGGAAGCCCTTTGTCCTCATACCTTTTTAATTCATCATCTTGACAACCTAATTGTGTGAGTCCACGACTCATACACTCATTTAAAAGTACTGTGACCACCTGCGGTTGATCAGGTATACCTAAACCTTTAAGTTCTTGTTTACCGTGTATGTAAAACCAACGTGCCCTGTCCCCTGTACACTTTTGTTTACTGTTTCGTCTCCGAGGTCAGTAAAGCCCACGGGGATTAGATCCTTATTGCCAAAAACTGTTTACATCAACCGATTGCGTAGACGAACCGTGCGGGCGGTCACGTAAGCCTAACTATTGTCTAAACCCTTCAGCTCATCTCTCACTGTGATTCTTATGTTGTTCTTGATAAGGTTTATTTTTCTGTGTTTGAACGCTTGGCCCTTTTAATTTTGTCAAAACATCTTTGTTGTTATGATATTAAAGTCGGTTTTTGTACAGCATATAGGTGTTCTAAATGTTACACCTCTTAATATCTCTCGTTTGTTGTACTTTTTAGAACGAAGTTCCTTTTCGGACGGTATCGAAGATGGGGGCTAGAAAACAATAAGCGTTCGATTTTACCGTCACGACATATACATGGGTCAAAACGTCACAGTTCGAAGAGCGCAGTCGCAAAAAAGTCTATTATTGCATTGTTAGTAGGACGGAAGAGCGTTTCTACAATTGAAATAATTTACTTTTTTTTAATATTTATTTGACAAATGCCAAATGTCAAAGTTGAAACTTCGGTCCAACCGAGTGTTCCACGAAGGTTCCACGACACTCGCGTACTTTTTTTAGGTTAAAAGTATGGGAAGTATGAAAGTATTAACTCCATACATTATATCTAAATATTTAAAGCAATGATCGCATTGTCATAGCCCATTTGCATAATTTATTATTTATTAGCATTTTTCGGTGTTAGTTTGGATCTTGGAAGTAGCATGGGTGAGCTTAGTTACTTATTCACGTAGTTGGATTGAAAGATGACATCTGTGCCTTTGATTTTTATGTTATTCTAGGTTGTTCTTTCTTACGACGGCACGTATTGATTGCTTCAACTTACGAGTATGCAAGTAACTGAAATACGAATATGTTATGTATAAAATCTAAAACTTTAAATTTACAAATCTCTACTTTTGATAAAGTCATATAAATATTGTTACTTATCATTAAGATTGCCACTTTGAAGCCATGAAACTCCACACGGCCCAAAGACAATCCGATCAGTTGATTTCGTATCAGTGTATAATATTGGATAAGCCTCTGAGTGGCCCCTCACGCGGCGACGCCCTGCCAAGGCCTAGTGTGCTGGATTTGCTTGGCATATGCGCGGTTAGTAGAAAGAGGGACTCGTCCTATATTCATAAGCAGTTTGAGATATTACAGCGATGATTAGCAAAATAATCCCAAAATATTCATACAAACATCAATGTTTGTCTAGCTACCACAAACTTCCATATCATCAAAATATTTGTTGAGACAGGTCATGGTACACATTATTTCTAATGACTGAGTTCGTTGGTGCCTGTTATCGTAGTGTAATTGTTGGTGCTAGAAACATGTCGTAAAGATAAGAACCATTTCCGGCTACTTATGTGACTGTTTGACTAAATGAACGTTGTCGTTCTGACTACCCATACATATACACAAGGGGCAAACGGATACTTCTGAAATGGTTTGGTCCATTAGTCACATTCTTGTTATTATTGACAACAAATATGATAAGGAATTCTGACAAAAAAAAACCTGTCACGTAAAATGCAAGGATGCTCTTATCAGCTCTCTTACTTTTGTTAAAGGTAAGTGATCATTTTGAAACGTATGAATGAAGTAATGTAAGATGCTTCTACGAATATTAGCCAACTAAGTCGCACGGATATGCATACTTACTGTAGGACTGTAAAGTTTAGGTATTCCATACGAAACTCAGATGACATTTAATTTACGATTCATAATAATAAATAATATACGAGAGCTGGCACATTTTTGGCTCAAAGGATCAGCATTGCCATCCAGCGTGGTAATGCCGCCAGTGTTTTGGGCACGCTTCCGACTGACAGTGACCTGGATCAGTTGAGCTATCTATAAATCGTTTCTAACGATCCTTAGATAGCTTGACTAATCCTGTTGTATTTTGTAAATATATGTAAATATGTAGTAGCTTAGTTACCATACGAAATACATTCGTCATCGTATTTTGCGCGCATATGAGTGACTTTCGTATAGGGACATTTTGTTCTTCCATCATGTCATGGTATGGTTCAATAAAATTTCTTAAAACTTTGCCATCTTCATTCTTCACTCCATTATAGTTGGCGTTTATAGGATGCCCTTATGCAGATGGTAGGGCTGTAGCAGAAAATCAAGTGAATCATCGTGTAAATGGAGTCACAAAACAAAAAATAAAAAGCGTCGCAGTCATAAAGGCTCTCTCTTAAAAAAGAGTACTAACGATGTCAAAGAATTTGTCCTAAAAGTTACGGAATCATCCGCATTGCAGCATTTTCACCAAGGATCGATCCACTGATGAATCAAACATAAAATATTTCATGTTTCGTACATAATTTAGTTAGGCACAGTAACAAGCTATTTTAGTCCTGGATCAATACAACAATACGTACAATACCTCGGTATTCAGATCATTGGTTTTTGGCCGCAATATATGGTGAAAGTTTAGTAAATGAAGACGAAAAAGTGTTCAATATGCGCATAAATGTTTATTGATCAATGTTATTGATGCAAAAATGCGGGTTTCTATTGTAGAGATCATATTTCATAGGTGTTTTGTCAATGTCATTTTTTAATGCGACTTTCCTAAATTATTTTGCGTACTCATGTGTGTTATTGGTGCATGAATATTATTAATTAGATCCAAGTGAATTATACGGTTTCTTGGTATTTTTATTAACAATTTCTACTACGGTATTTTTCATTTAAGCTTAATGACTTTCTAAGTAGTTTTTATTTCAATTAATTGACTTTTTTATAATACTTACGACTCGACGACCTCTGTGGCGCAGTGGGCGAAGGTCCGCCTGCGACGCAGAAGGTTGCGGGTTCGATCCCCGCCGCGGGACAACTGTTTGTATGACCTACAGATATTTGTCTCGGGTCTGGGTGTTTCTATGTATAATATGTATGTATTTACAAACAAAAAGTATATAAGTATTCTATCAGTTATCTGGTTCCCATAGTACAAGCTTTGCTTAGTTTGGGGCTAGATGATGCTGTGTGAAAAATGTCCAGCATTATTTATTTATTTATTAACTCTTAAAATTGATTTTCATCATAGGCAGAATGCTTTGGAGGTTGCATAGTTTATAACTATCGGTACTGGCAGACGTTACGCAATGAAAACGGAAAACTTCGTCCTACCCTTTGACCGACTAGCAAAGACTTCTAGTAAGTACGACATAGTTTAATTTTCAATTCTTTCACTAGAGGAGTCGATGTACAGCTACATATTTTTTGAGCTCTGTTTACAAAACTCGGTTGATTTCACCACTTCTTCTTCTTGGATTTCATCACTGCCATCGATGAACTCGGAACCTGTCGATCTGGCTTTCGACCTTGCGATCCGGTGTTGCAAAGCGCTTATATATTATATTATAGCTAATATATTCTGAATCATTTCACACTGCTTGAACAGGTGAAAAAAAAGCAAAAATAATGGTATAATTATCTAACGTAAGCTCTATTTCATAAAACACAAGTCGTGCATAATAATTTGATTTATTGCAAAATATATATCAATACTTCATGAAATAAATTTTTATTTAAGAGTGTGCAGGAGCGATTTAAGCAATTTTGTATTTGTTTATCTCAGAATCTGTAAAAACTACAACCTTCATATTTAGGGAAATGATACTTCGAAGTTTTATCTTGGATTTATTGTGTTGTGTTTATTTTTTTACGTGTTTTGAAAACACGATTGGTGAAAGTTTTCTAGATATATTTTTTTAATACTAAAACAAGTTTTGCACACATTTTGCTATTTATCTCAGTAATAGCATACTCTTTTTGTTGGGTTTTTGTTTTGTCAAGAAACCTACATGTATTTCTTTAGTAGTGTCATTTAATTTTTCGATTAATGTTTAGATAACTTGTAATTATGTAAAAAGTGTTTTGGCGCTGTAAATGACGTTGCGTATCTATCGCTCTGTACTTCTCACACACCGAACAAATCACACTCGCTGTCCCGCTTACAAAATGGGGGCTTATGGCACACTCTTAAACCATATGCCTACCTACTAGGTATACACTAATTTTAGGAATATAAAAACAGTAGTGTCTGAAAGCTGCTCGAAGCTATGTAGGCAATTAGTCAATAGTATCTAAGCATCTTCTTCTTATTTAAGGATTTACTCCTTGTCGGCACAACTAATGAATCCCTCTCCATGTATCTCTTTCCAGGGCTGCTTCCTTGACCTCTTTATACGACATGACAGCTACCTTCTCCTTCACTTGGCTCATGTAGCTTATCCTCGGTCTTCCCCTTCCTCTTCTTCCTTCCACTTTCCCTTCTATAAGTTATAGAAGGGAAAGTGGAGTATCTAAGCATAGTTCTCATTATAAGTTCAATTCTTATTCTCTATTATATACTTAACTGAATTTCTGAAATCCTTTTGAGAAAAGTTTCTGAACCAAGGTCGAGTGGTTATTATTTCCCCCGGGAAAACCTATATCCTTCGTTCAATGATGCGAACATACTGTCAGTTCAATGCAATTTGCTGTGGGATAAGGGGAGATGACGGCAAATTGGGTATTAGGGTAGTAGGCTAGTTATTGAATAACACAGTCAACTATTAAATTTGCCCGGAGAAATATTCTATTTTGGTGAACGAGAAAACGAAACAGGGTCACGACTGTATCTCCAAAGTGCGGTAGACATTCTCTCAGATCATTATGAATTCAAGATCATAAGAAGTTATCTAAGAGGGTAGTCAGAGCCAAATACCTACATATTGGTAACATACACACATTTTACAGAAATATAATTAATTTCATAAATCTAAAAAAGTGAATTGTATGAAAAACTTAGTACATAAGTCCCTACTACATTATTTGTATTGTAACATGCTTAGATAGTCAAAGTTTTTTTTCGTAGTTTCATACCTAAGTAATCATTATTTTTTTATAAATGATAATTTATTGACATCATGATATTTATCGTAATCATTAAAATAATCACACTAAAGTTTGCAATGTGGAGTTGGAAGTTGAAGATAAATAGGTAGGTAAGGTACATAACTTAGTACTTACGTGATAAACAACATAGGCTACATTTCTACACTCGTATTATAAAGAGGTAAAGTTTGTTTGTATGTATGCAGTAGGTAATGCCCGAAACTACTCGAACGTACTCATCCGATTTTCAAAATACTTTTACCAATATTTAGATAGGCTTTTAGGATGAACATAGACTATAAAATATCGCTTTAAATTAAAAGGCTGGTAACAATTTTTGTAACAAAAGTCGAAGAAGAAAAGGCTGGTAAATTACGATCAACGTGAACGAAGCCGCGAGCGTATAAATAGTACAGTATTTATGCTGGTTTCCCAAGAATATGATTATTTTCTTTAGGGCCAGTTTCATCAAAGTCAAGTTTAACAGCTGGTTAATAAATCGGCCGTTAGCCGTTTGTCAGCGCAGTGAACGCTTTTTCATACAAAATTGTGTTCTGCGCAGACAAACGACTCTCTGTCACTCTCGGATTTTTGGTTGTTGTGACATATTTTTAATTTTTTACGATGTCAACTGCTAGTTAGCTAAAGCGCCGCCGACCAGCGATTAGATTTAGCGGCTTGTTAATGAAGATATTCCTTCGTTAGAGCATGATGGAGCACAAAGCAATCGTAACAGTCTGTTAAATATTTAATCCGTTGTTATTTCTCTTATTAAATTTGATGTCAAATTAACTAACGCTCTGTTAGATAAAGTTTGGTGAAACTAGGCCACTAATTAGTTCGCCAAATATGCAGTAAATTTCAACCACAATTTTAGTTCAGTTCAAAGATCTTTATTCATCTGAGCATAATGTGAGTAACCTATCGATCGCTGGAGCGTTGCTCTGCGAGATAAGTTGTTATTGCTCGGTGTTAACGCCTATATTAGAACAATCAATAGAAACGAGCGAGTTCATCGAACCCTTTGTTATCAGTGATAATGTCTAGGATATTTTTATTTACATCTTTTAACACTTGAAGTTGTTTCCTAGGAGTTACTTAAGACGTGTTAAAAAGTTTAAACGCTGGCTAAACTACTAACGCATAAACTACTTTTTATCTCAAAAAAGTGAAATGTGAAGTAGGTAAGCATCATTCAAATTTTCTTGCGGCTTACATCAGGGTCTTCTGATAAAATATATGCGAGCTTTTTGGGTCAGACAAATCCAACCAAACCTAATGTAGTAAAAGAATCGTAAACATAAAACTTGATAACAAACCTACCCCGATTGCTCGATAGCTGCGAACTCAATTTGTTTTGTCCATTACTTTTGTTTTTTCTCTCTTCAGTATAAGAGTAATATTTAGTAAGCAGAGAAATTATAAACTAAGAGTACTAGAATTCTGTGGTAGTAAGTCCAGGTTTCTATATAGGGTCTTTCATTTTATACTAACTTAAATTCAGGTTGTTTTTTTTTTGTTTTGTTATGAAAATCCCGAAAAAATCTATATTTTTTTTTGTTCTTAATTCTTAGCTAATACCGATCTATGTTTGGCAACTACTTACCCACTGTTCTTGAAAATTTAATTTAGTTTAAAAATTATACTATATTTAAGTATTTCTCTGTAAGCTAATTGTAAAATTCTTTTAAGAAATAAACATCTTAAAAGATACTTTTCGCTCCTTCACGTTAAAACAGATTTGGATAAAAGTTATATTAACTCTTAGCTTTCTTCCAATGTTTTATCAATTACTTCGTTATTTTTCAACGACAACAAACTTCAATCACCCGACCGCCGCCGGAACGTCACACGCTGTCATTGTCATCAGCTTCTCGTCGAGTTGCCAACCAAAAAGTATGGTTGCCAGCAATTATGAACAACAAAAAAAATATTTAAAATAGGCGTTTTATTCCAGAAAAGTGGAATGGAGCACTACTATTCCAAGATAAAATTAGAAATGATGAACAGGCTAGCTATGTTAATAAAAATCATGCATTGTTCTCCCGAACACATAATAGATGAGGATATTGAGGAAACGTGCAGAACCTTAAAACAATCGATGCTTTAACAAAGCCATTTCATAGAAATCATTCACAATCGTGAATACAGACTATCAACATCTTAAGATGTACATGTGATAGCACACGTGAGTTCACCCTTGACATGTTTGAACATCCTAAACAGAACGTGTCATAATATTATCGTTAGAATGAAGCTGTAATAGATGCTGAACGTATATGACGTAAACAAATGACATTGAATCTATATGCACTTAATTTCAATACCAATCATTAAAGTGAATATGACTTTCTCAACACAGGCCTTGAACAAATTAGTTTTCGGATTTGATTCTTATTCAGGAGCAACATTCAGTACAATAACATCGATACTTTATATTACAAAGTATCTACAAATCGTGATACCAATATAGACTATAATACTCACGTGTTACTGTAGAATGTGCTATATGGACAGTTAAATTACTAGTTGATTCTACAACTTCGTAAAATATTCTTCAAAATCTTCTTCTTTTCCTGTATTTGATGACCTTCCTTTGCTCTCAAATCTCTTATGTCCACAAATATTTCTGGATCATATCTTCTTTAGACTTTCTATTTTGGTCTATACTTCTTCGGAATACGTAACAAATTCCTTTGATGATAGTTTCATTTCATTATCAGTAGGTACTTGAGTATACGAGGACGCATATTACGTAACACACCCACGTTCTGTTTATGTTTACACGCCCCCATGTAGCTACGATCATTAGAATTATCTCTCACTATCAATTTGACTTCCACGTCATATTACAGACAAAGATTATAAATACGTAGGTACATGTGAATTTCAAAATATTTATATACAGGGTGTAAAAAGACAGCTACCGAAAACTGAGGGGTTGCAATCAGACCATGATTCTAAACTCATTTAGCGAAAAAATAATGCAAAAAAAAATTTTGACTTAGCTATGTTATTTTCAGTTATTGACTACTAGTATAACATAATAAGACCATACCTACCTAATTATTTCATTTTTCAAAGAAATAAACAATTTAAACTCAAAATCCAGCAATCTACGTAAAAAAACGTGCCCAGTACATACGCAAACAGTAATCTTCAACCGCTGTTTTCTCCGGATATAATGATTTTCAAGGAAAATCCTTTTGGATTTGGTTGTGTCTTGGAATGCTGTATCTACCCCTTTCGGCTTCGGTAGACGTCTTTTTACACCCTGTATAAACGTTTATGTAACCTTTTTGATCTGTAGTTATTGACATATATTCTAAATGTTCGTTATCATTAGGTAATGTACTGTTAATCATATCAACAAGCAAAATATAGGCAAATTTTTCGTCACATAGACGGTATTGTTGATCGGTCATGTAACTAGGAGAGTGCTTGGTATGAATGTTGATGGATTTACGAGTAGGCCAAAGAAAAGATGGATGGATTGTGTAAAGGATGACATGAGTAAGAAAGGAGTGAGTGTTGAGATGACGGCTGATAGGGGAGAATGGAAGAAGAACACATGTTGTGCCGACCCCACATAATGTGGGAAAAGTGCAGGAAGATGATGAGACGGTATTGTTGATCGGAACACAGACACGTAATTTGTGTATGGTAGTGATTTGTCAGCATCACCTATATACCCTCATAGCGTCGAATCATTGACATCAAAACAATTCTAATAGACTTGGCATCGATAACTGTCTGCAGAAATACTTCAGTGTTCCTGATTCACTCCTATATAGTCATCAGATTGAAGTCCATTGGTCATATGGAAATTCATAGGCTGATTATACATCTGTAAATATAATGCATTCATAGACTACTGAATTTATTTCGAAACAGCTATAGAGTATCTCTATAGCTGTTTCGAAATAAATTGATCATGATGATGATGATGATGTCCTATAGATCATCATCATCATCATCATCATGTCAGCCATCTAGTGTCTACTGCTGAACATAGGCCTCCCCCATCGATTTCCACAGTGATCGATCTTGTGCAGCCTGCACCCAACGGCTCCCAGCAACCTTTACCAGATCGTCTTTCCATCTAGTGGGGGCCGTCCTCTACTGCGGTTTCCGGTGCGTGGCCTCCACTCGAGAACTTTTCTGCCCGGCCGTCAGTTCTACGAGCTATGTGCCCCGCCCACTGCCACTTCAACTTGCTAATCTTGTGGGCTATGTCTAGAGTATAGGTACCTATAGGATACCAGAGGCTATGATTTTCACTTACTCCAATGCCGATTCATTCATTCTTTAGCGCCATATCATGAAAGGATGGCTATTATTTTTGTATTTGTACAGTTCTTCCAATGGATCTAGACATTCGTGAAGTTAGCCGTTTGTCTGCGCAGAACACCATTTTGTGTGAAAAAGCGCTCACTGCGCAGACAAACGGCTAACTTCACGAATGCCTAGATCCGTTGGGCGAACTGTAATAAGAGTTTACTTTGCTTAGTTTACTTTATCTTTCTAGTTTAATTAGTATTGTCATCGTTTATATTTCGGACAATATTCTGTTATCAATTTCTAGTCGAATTACATTGCAGTAGTTTAACGTATCCTAATTATTAGGAAAACAAACATGATTAAGTACGTTTTATTCCCATATAATTAATTTGTTGTTCATTATCTGGCTTCTGCGTTTGATTGTTGTCCTAGATATAAATGAAATGATTTTTAGGTGCATGTATACGAGTATTAATCATGTTGCAACAACTTTGTCTGTTGTTGTGTATAACGTTGTTGTTTGATGACCTGTGTGGTGCAGTGGTGTCTGTGTGGTGCCTGCGACGCAAAAGGTTGCGGGTTCGATCCCCGCCGCGGGACAAATGTTTGATTGATCTACAGATATTTGTCTCGGGTCTGGGTGTTTCTATGTAGGTATAATATGTATGTTGTATTTACAAACAATAAGTATATAAGTATGTATATCAGTAATGTTACCCATAACACAAGCTCAGCTTACTTTGGGGCTAGATGATGCTGTGTGAAAAGTCTAGCATTATTTATTTATTTGTTGTTATATAAAAACCGACAGTGATAAGCTTGATAGATATTCTACTCGAAGATGATACTTTTAGGATTCTATAATATGACTACCTCTGTCCGTTCCATTGTAAAGATAACAAGGAAGTATATCTTGAGCTATTCAATTAAAGTGCTCCAAGCACTTTACAAATATAAATACGGAACCACAAACCTTATTTTCCTAATTCAGGAAGAAGATATTGGCACAACTAAGAGGTAGAACCGCTTGCATGTAGTGAAATCAAATATTTGACATTGGGAACTTCCGCAAATTTCAAACTTAAGTACAGTACGCATAACCGATCTTTATCTCTCTGAAGTTAGGTGCAATAAACGATTGCGCAGGTTTGCGCGAGTAGGTGAGATACGAATCGATGCACTAAACTAAGCGAGTGAGCGAGGCAGCTATACAACGCTGTCTTCGTCTTTTAGGCGTCAGCTACTTCAGAGAGCTAAAGATTGGTTGTGCGTACTGTACATACACTTACATGATTCTGATCATATCAGCAAATATGATTTTGTTATTTGAATCTTTCAATATGAATCCAAAGTTTATTTTGTTTGAAATTACTTTGAAAGATTAGTAGCAGCGATGACGTTACACGTAACAGCGTGTGTATATGTATATGTATAGCGTATTCTCCGCTTTTATTTGACGACCTCTGTGGCGCAGTGGGCGAAGGTCCGCCTGCGACGCAGAAGGTTGCGGGTTCGATCCCCGCCGCGGGACAAATGTTTGTATGACCTACAGATATTTGTCTCGGGTCTGGGTGTTTCTATGTATAAAATGTATGTATTTACAAACAACAAGTATATAAGTAGTATATCAGTTATCTGGTTCCCATAGTACAAGCTTTGCTTAGTTTGGGGCTAGATGATGCTGTGTGAAAATGTCCAGCATTATTTATTTATTTATTTTATTTATATTAAGTTTGTTTTAGTTTTATGCCTATTAATTGTTGTAGCTGATGTATTCGCCGAGCGCTTCAATAAACAGCTGTATAAATTTAGTATGGCTGATAAATTGTCTTCGAAGACCTTGGCTGTGACTCATTAACATCCTTGACTTCATATAATGATTCATATACAATCATGTTTGAACCTGTTCGTTTACCATGACAAGTAGTTATTCTAATGCAGTAACATCATTTTTTTTTGTCTTTTCCCACGAAGAAAAAACCTAATGTACAGTACGCACAACCAATCTTTAGCTCTCTGAAGTAGCTGCGCAGAACCCATTTTTGATGACTTTTATAGCTGCCTAGCTCACTCGCTTAGTTTGTTGCATCGCGCTATCTCGCTTACTCTACCAACCTCGTTTAGTGCACCTAACTTCAGAGAGCTAAAGATCGGTTGTGCGTACTGTACAAACTTTAATTAGGAAAGAAATGTTTTCTATTTACGTTAAGTCATAAAATTTGATCCTGCTTTTAAATATTGGTCCTAAAAATAACAAAATTTTATCCTACAGGTACCTAATTATTTCTTGTTCTAATTTTAAACTGATTTGACTTAGGCTTGTCAGTTCTTGAAAATGCTTCAGACGTTTCAATAAGATTTTTTCGAATCCCATGCTCATTGAAATATCACGAAGATCTGATTATTCACTGCTTGTAAACAGAACCTAATGACCTGTGAGCTCAACTATGCGTTACATCTCAGGTATATACTATCAAATTCAATGAATTTTGAACCTTATCTCAAGTGTATTAGTGTTGTATACCTAATACATGTTTAAGATTGTATAACTTGGCAGTGTCAGAGACGGTTGCAAAATTTTGTTCGTTTGTATACTGACGCGAATTTACGATGGTGTTGTGCTCTTAGCTGATAACGCAGTTGGCAGTATGCATTGTCTTATAGGGATGTTAAAGCATTGCTACTGTTTTGATAGCTAAGAGATTTTTGGTTAAAAATGCTTAGGTGATAGTCACACAAAAGTAATTATTACGAAACTAAACAATTTAAGTTAGAATAAAATTATGAAGCACTTTAGTTTTCGCTGGTACGGTCAGCGACAGAAGTTCATGAACATTTGATGTATTTGGATCTTCAATATGTTCGAAGTTCGTAGGGTTTTAGATGAAACTATAAAAATAAATAAAATAGGTTTATTTGCACATACTTAAGTTTAGGTACATTTTCTACTTACGAACAATAAGTGACCATAAAATAAAGTGATTAACAATATTATAACTGACCTTTGTAGATTTTTTTTTTGTTTTTTTTTTGAGTACTTTATATCCTGGTAGGTATAGGTATTATCCATAGTTTTATTCCGAGCGAAGAAATGTTCCCCAAATGCTTTCTACCCCCCCGCACTAGTTTAAACTGTGTTGCGGCAGGAAACTTCACCTTACATTGGATGTTTTGCCCTGCACCATTACTACTACTACAATTACTATTATGAAAAAAATAGGCAATTTTCCCACAAATAATGATGAAAATGAAGCTTTTAAATCTCCAATTGTTCATGAACTTCTGTCGCTTACTGTACTATACGCGAAAGCGACAAAAACGATTGATATTATTGATTGATTTTTGACGACCTCTGTAGCGCAGTGGGCGAAAGCCCGGCTGCGACGCAGAAGGTTGCGGGTTCGATCCCCGCCGCGGGACAAGTGTTTGTATGATCTACAAGTATTTGTCTCGGGTCTGGGTGTTTCTATGTATAATATGTATGTATTTACGAACAAAAAAGTATATAAGTAATATAAGTAGTATATCAGTCATCTAGTAGGTACCCATAACACAAGCTCTGCTTACTTTGGGGCTAGATGATGATGTGTGAAAAGTCCAGCATTATTTATTTATTTATTTATTTTAATCGCGGGAAATCGAAACTGGGGGAGTATTATACCGGACCCAAAAGAATCACCTCCATAAATACTTCAGGCTTTTTCCCAATCTTATCTTAAAGTTCTACAAGTTTATCTTAAACTTTTCCGAACGTACAAACATCTCTTATCACTAAGTGTACCTATCAGTTAACTGATAATTAACCTACATACATTTCTATTTCGATACACATAGATAGACGTCTGTTTCTAATTTGGTAATTCCTAAGAATTACTCAAATGAATAGTCGTATAAGTTAATAATTAAAAGTCTATAGTAAGCACAACGGATCTTTAGCTCTCTGAAGTTAGGTGCAATAGACGATTGCGCAGGTTTGGTAGAGTAAGCGAGATGCACGATTTTAGGCGTCATCGAAAATGGTTCTGCGCAACTACTTCAGAGAGCTAAAGAACGATTGTGCGTATTGTTCTTATATTTCAGAGAATTCCAATATTATATTTATAGTATGAAATTATTGTAAAAGCTGTTTTAAAAAGCGTTACAAAAACAACGCGGTTTTTATATTAATATTCGAAATAGTTCATTCGACACGATGTTTTAGTAGTTGGTAATTAAAGTTCTAATATTTTGTTACTTTGATGAGGTCTCGTGACTCCTGCGTTTTTTTTTCTTCTATATAGTGTACCTACCTACACAATCTTTAAATCTAAAAATGCCTTCAACTAATTATAAATATAACCCCTTAAATAACCCCGAGTTTTGTAGGTTAATTATTTGACGACCTCTGTGGCGCAGTGGGCGAAGGTCCGCTTGCGACGCAGAAGGTTGCGGGTTCGATCCCCGCCGCGGGACAAATGTTTGTATGACCTACAGATATTTGTCTCGGGTCTGGGTGTTTCTATGTATAATATGTATGTATTTACAAACAAAAAGTATATATGTAGTATATCAGTTATCTGGTTCCCATAGTACAAGCTTTGCTTAGTTTGGGGCTAGATGATGCTGTGTGAAAATGTTCAGCATTATTTTTATTACTTTTAAACCTTGAGTCGTATTTGTTGACACTTTATCCAATGGTGCTATTGACATTAATTATCAATCATTATTGCGTCCAATTCAATAAATTGTACTTTGCACACAGATAAGTATATAATCTTTCTATTTACTAAGAAGGCACATATTGGTGCAGTTGGTGATGCAAGTCATAACAAATAATATAATATATAATAATAAATAATAACAGGTTGCATAGTATCACTTAATAACGAAGTGAATAAATTAGAGTGATAAAAATAGACGAGAATAATTAAAAATACTATAATGTACTTCAGATAAGTACGATTATTCTAGAGTTTACGATCGTTCACGATTCAATGCTAATAAACTTGGCTTCTCACGGTTTCGCATACGATTGACGACATGAACTAAAGATAATCGATTAAAATTAGACAAGACTGTGGATGGTTATATAGGGTCTTTCATTTTAAACTACCTAGGAATTGGGTTCAACAAATAAATTACTTAAAAATTATTTATGTAATGATTTTTTTTTGTTTTGTTATGAAAATCCGAGAAAATCGATAAAGACTATCCTTTCAATTGATTGTTGCTTCTTGTATAACTTAGTCCATTCGTGATGTAGCTGCGCTGCGATTGGTGGAACGTCTGTTCTCCTTGAAAGTCATTATGCAACATTTCTAAAAAATCAATAAATGATTAATTTTGAAGTGAAAACTGAAATCGGGTTAGGAATTAAATTGATACGGTCAAAAGTCTATTTACTACCCAAAAATGAGTCAGTTTGTGTAGTTTAAAATGAAAGACCCTATATAAATGACTTACTTATTCTTTTAGATTTTTTTATTCTGAAAAAAAAAATATCCTTTCAAACAATATTTATTGTATAGTCTCTGTAAAAACATACTACAAAGCAATTTTTAATACCAGTGTTTATCCAATTCAATGCAATGATCATCTAGCACGGAGTAGGATACTGTTGATATCGTTACTAGGATATACTTTTGTCGGATGTACTTATATAGAATCTTCTAGACTCAAGGTGAAGTCGCACAAACTAGGGCCCTTACTAATAAACTTGACATAAAGTTATGTCATGCATAAACTAAAAATTTGTATGGTTATTCATAGGTTATGCATGACTAACTTTATGTCAAGTTTATTAGTAAGGGCCTATGTCTATTAGGTAATCATACACCGTTTTTCACCCTACAAACTGCGCAATTGATTTTATTCCTTGTCCTAAACCAGACATGCGACAAAACTGCTTGGGTGGATGATGGATTATGTATCCAATATCAATACATCTAATTTTATATTATTTCCTCAAATATATAAGCATTTTTTATATTATTTGAGCTTCATAAAGATTCACAAAAATGCCCATGTGGTCATTTCATAGTTCTCTCATAAAAATAATTTACAAAATCCGATTTAAAAACACATTACACAATATATTCGTATAAATAAATGCGAATAGAAGGCTTATAAATATTGACATCTTCCACAACTTGTTTGAGTCTCATCAAGGGTAATATAATGCATTATGCGTTCTGACGTCAAAGGGAAAACACGTACCTACCTCGAAGGACTTGAGAATAAACAATTTAATTAGGACCGTTGAAGTAAGCAATAAGCAGCTTTGAGCCGTTGCATTTTACAACTAAGTTAGTTAAGAAATTAGCCTAAGTTTAGATCTAAGTTGGATCACCTAAAAAAAGCTAGGCCCCAAACCGTGTTTGTTGCCCTGTTCTTCACGGTATTGGTCGCGAAGGAACAGGAGTAGAATCACCTAGTTTTAAGACGTTTGAAAATGATACCAGCGGTCCTACTGAATAAATGCTTTTTGACTTTGACTTTGACTTGAGTAATAAAATTGTATCTTCTAATGACTTATTATTTTTTCCGTATTATTCATATCTTTACTACTTATCTACGTTTTATGTTGTAACGAAACGCATTTCACACTTAAGTTTATAGCATCCCTAGGTTCTTGTTTTTGAACTATCCACCATTTTTTATATTCTATACTTACTCTCAGTGCCACAGACCTTAACCGGTTCTAGTTCTCATCGATCGTCGCATTCCGCATTACTATACATGTTACTTTCTAAACTATTTACGTACAGCATAGATTTGAACGCACTTGCGATAATTGAAATGCTAGAACCAATCGAAGGTCGGTCAAAGACCGGGAAATAGGTTTACAATTTGCAACAAGGCAGTGTAAAGAGAAATTATAGTTTTTATACTTGTTTTCTTATTGCGTTTTTTTAATTCATTCACGTAAGACATAGTAAACAACTAAGACTAAAACTGATATGTCGTTATCATTTCCCTGACCATTTACATTAGACACCCTCATAATGGATTATCTTCTTTCATTCACCCCGATAGCTATTATCACATTATAAATAGTGACAACTCCTATCAACTTAAAGTAGCGTTAGTAATTTCTCCTTCAAATGACTCAGTATAAACTAAACAGATCAGGTATATCTCACATAGTTATTCCATTTATAACCAGACTGTGAACAAGTCGCCATTTATAGTGGCTATGCAGTCATCGTTCACATATAAGCCAGGCTAGATAGTTATTTGTTGCGTAAAGTATTCTCAAACACTGCCAGTACTGAGTGTTAAAGTACTTAACTGTGTAAAGAACGAGTGAGCACTTGTTATAACTTGTAAAAGCAGAATGAATTTAAAACAAGTAAATGATTTGTCACAATTCGAAAATCGAGTTCATTTTTTGCTAACCTTCGCTGTTCCATTGCTGGGACAAGATGAAATTATAAACCAAAAATCTTACTTCATTTTTATAAATGCATACGATTTGGATCAAATTTCTTGAGGAAACCAGCTAGTATTATTGTATAAAATAAGATGTGCTTGTCATACTCGTACATAAGCTGTTCATGTGTCTAAGCCCTTGTAGCAACATCTGTCTCCATAAGGAGCGCATTCTTAGCTTAAAATAGCTTGTGATGTCTTTAAAAGGCCACTGTTTATGAGAACGCTTCATAACAGATAATAAAGCTAAATTGAGAATTATATTTTTGAGCTAATTATCAGCAAATAAAGAGTTAGGGTGGTTTTAGACCTTATAAATTACATTATACCTATAAATATAGACACAATATAATGAAGACCAGAACTTTTGATTACCTATATCTTATTGTGATCCTTTTGGCAATAGAAATGAAAACAATGTTTAATGAGCTTCATATTATTTTGGTGACTAGCCCAACCAGGCGCCGTATGGCGCTCTGCCAGGTACCAAGTTGGGTCCGGTACTTTATACCTTGTATTGTCTTGCTGTCCTTCACAGAATTGTAATTTTCTTAGTCTATTTATAAACAACTCACAGGCCAAATGTTTCATTTAGAAAACCTATTTTATGACATAAAGTATATTGCATATTGTATAAGAAATGATAAGAATGCGATAGGAGTGAGTGAAAGAGGAAGACATGTTGTGCCGACCCCACTTAGCGAGCGATAAGGAGAATAATGAGTATATTAAGTACATATAAGGGAAAATTATTCAATTTAGTCTAACATACTTTAGGGGCATTTTGTTTATTATCTGTAATTCTGTATCATTACAATAATACAATGACTAGCTGACCCGCGCAATTTTTTAAATTTTTCACCTTACTAGCTCAAAGAGGGCGCTTTTCGGGATTCAAACTCGGCACTCGCAGCAAAAACTCATTTTGCTCTCTAGTGGTACAATGTACTATTTTCTGTCATAAGAACCTTCTCCTGACAATAACAAACACAACAAAAAAAAAATTTGTGAAATCGGTCTAGCCGATCACGCGTGTTGGCGTGACCAAGGGTTATAATAGGGAATCATTTTTATACAGGGTGTAAAAAGACTGCTACCGAAAACTGAGGGATTGCAATCAGACCATGATTCTGAACATATTTATCGAAAAAAAAACACAAAAAAATGTTTGACTTAGCTACGTCATTTTATTTTATTTTCTAGTTTTTTGCTACTAGTATAACATAATAAGACCATACCTACCTAATCATTTCATTTATAAAAGAAAAAAACAATTAAAACTCAAAATCCAGCAATCTACGTATAAAAACGCGCCCAGTACATACGCAAACAGTGATCTTCAAACGCTGTTTTCTCCGGATATAATGATTTTTTCGGAAAATCCTTTTGGATTTGGTTGTGTGTTGGGATGCTGTACCTACCCCTTTCGGCTTCGGTAGACGTCTTTTTACACCCTGTATATAGAGATAAAGGGGTATTGTCATTTTATATTTATTTTTTACAATTCCTCGTGTATCCATACAAAGTACCCTATCTTATCTCGGTGCATACGAATTGGCGTGGTGCCCACATGCTGCGCGCACGCACCCTGACACGAACGATTGTCACGCGCTATTCCGGTGATGATATCGACTTTTAGTACACTTGTCATTTTATTGCTCTATTGAGTTCATTTTATTCATGAACCTCTTCATAATCTTTCCTTACAAAAGAATTGAATTGTCGTATAAATTGTTCATAACTTTTATATCATAGTTGTAATCAGACTCTTCAATAGAACTTTACAATAATTAATTTCTGTGTTTGCAGCTTCGTACATGTTATTAAGTCTATTTATTTCGCAAATCACACTTGATATCGTGCCATTGAATGGAAAGCGACGACAACGCTATGAGCCACAGAACAAGTCATAGCAGCTAACACGCTAGTTCCAAATTCACAACTAGATGTCGCTAGTAAATCTTGCCCGATCCTGAATCGCGCTGACGAAAACACACGGCTACAAATGACCTGCCTCGGTGCGTTTACTATCGGTATCGCTTCTCGGCCTTTTGGCTAAGATCAAAGTGTAGTATCTGTTCTTTTCAGCTTAATATCTGAAAGTTCCCTCACTGAGGGACCAGTATATTAAACTGATTTTTGTAAAGCGACGGGATGTTCGGAGCTCGCTCCACTCCCGTCACGGGTCGGCCCGGCATTGCAGTGCCGCCGGGATCGGCCCACAGAATTACTTGAAACTTTTCTTCACCTCACTCAGATCGATTCATGAGAGGAGCAGCTGTTTATCTCTTCCATTAAGGGTATGTGCATGGTGTGTGGTCTTTGGAATATCGATTTAATCTTTACTTTCTTTGAATATAATTAATATTTTCTGTTTTGCCACATGATTATCTTGACATTGATGCAACGCACAATACCTACATTTCGTGTGACAGAAAGATAGTGAATTTGTGCCGCAATTTATGCACTTCATGTTATGAAGCACGTACGTATGATAGTGTAATTTGACGTGTATCAAAAGAGCATTTCCAGGAAACTACGTAGCGGCAGTCGGTCAATGATTCGAATAAAAGTTAACTGATGGGGCATACATTTAGCGAGGTTAGAAAACTTATGACGTACAAAAGGAATTCAGGGAACGCTTCCTGTTCCACTTAGCACAATAAAGTGCGAAATTAAAACAACCACATCCTTTGTAAACTACAGTTTCCGCCACTTATCTTGCTTCCTTTTAATAAATAGAGCATGCATTTATATAGTGCATTGCAATTTATAAATGCGATTGTGCGTACGCGCATTCTATAAATAGCTGTCTGGCTTGACAGACTGTTTACAAGGTAATCTCTTTTCTGTCAATAAATGTCAAGTTAATTGATACTTATTTGAAAATAGCATCTTTGAAGTGTAATCATATTACTGGTTCGAAAGAACTGGTGACTCGACAAGAAAAAGATTCTGAGTTCACTATCGAGACGATGGGCCTTGCACTTAAAAATTAAAATTCAACCAAACTCTTATCCTTTTTACGTTTCAAAAGAGCTTCAGTGTAAAAATACGTTCACGAAATTCCTTACATCTTTAGCACAGTATTATTCGCTGCGAAACAAAGAGAATTTCGCAAAATAAATTGATCGCATTGTTTTTAATTAACGTGTAAATTGTTTTAACAAATAAAAGCACATTTTCTAGAATACACTACATACAGATAGTACATAGAGCTACCGATGGTCGATATTAATATGTTATCTAAAATGGTCGTGAAATATTAAACCACGTCGGTATAACAAGTGTTGAATTAAAATAACCTTTTATAGGTGTGTTGTTTACGCCGTCACGACACAAGTCACGACACGCCAAGGGTATTAGAACAAATTTCCGATACAAAGTAGTACTTAAAAATGTTACTTATGTATAAATAGGTAACTTTCATTTTGTAAGGTGTATGAGACGAGTATGCATGTGTGGGACAGCTAGAAGGGTAAGAGGCGAACACATTTTGACAAAATGATTGGCATTTTAGAGAAGATCTAAGTGGCCCTAAACCAGCGAGCATAAGAATGTAATTTACTCAATCACTTTCGTTAATGAGCTGAAAGGAAAGATATCACTAAAAGTATGCCAGGAACGCAGTAAGCATAGGTGCCTCGCTACGGGAAGAAAAAAGTACGTGAGCGTCGTGGAACACTCGGTTGGAACGAAGCGAGTACTTTTCTATACTGGGAATATAATAAATTAATTGTCAATTAGGTATCCTAGAAACGCTCTTCCGTACTAACAATGTAACAATCTATGGACTGTTTCGCGGCTGCGCATTTCGCACTGTGACGATTTGACATAGATAATGTGTTGTGACGGTAAAATGGAAGAACATTTTTTTTCCAGTCTGTATTTTTTTTTCGATACCGTCCGAAAAGAAACTTCGTTCCAAAAATATCCTTGTGAATCTGCATAAAGATAAAAACTACGTAGGAAACCCCCATCTATTTTATGAAAAACTGTATAAATCCTTCATGAACAAAGGATTTTCCATCCTAGTATCAGGTTAATCCTAGTCAGATGACTATCAGATGACTGGAGCCAGACTCGGCCAGCGAGGCGGCACCGGCGCCGGCGCCACACGCTGCGCCACGTGACCGCAAGCTTATCTTGCAATCCACGTAACGTCAGGGTTAGGCTCACCTACCTGTCCAACTTCTAGAAGCTTCCACTAGCTTCTAGAAGGTGGACAGGTAGGTGAATGGTGACAGAGGTGGTGTACACTTACGCGTGAAAGTTTTTTATAATACTGTCCAATGCGTGGAAGTGTAATGCTTTCTTTCGTTCTTAAACATCTGTGTTACAGTTTTTGTAGTGTTTTTACGTATAAATGGAATAGTGATATTGCAATACACGTACTCGTATAAGTCGCACACACTTATACGTATCATGATCATGCTTATGCTGTCACTTATCTTCTATACAATCCCTATTGGTCTTCCCTTTCTGACATCCCTTAATACAATCAGAACATTAATGAGATTGTATTTCAACCCCTTATTCCTAAATCTATACGAACTGCAAATTAAAGTTATCACTATGCTGCCCAGTCTAGACAGTAGACACTGTATAGGTGGAATCTGCTGGTTTTCATTTTACTTTCATTGAAGAAAACTTAACCGTCCGAAGAATGATATTCGTTTTTACTGCACATAAAACAACCGAATTGAGATCAGCTAAAAAGCAAAAGTCATAATTTATTTATGAACTATAGATACCATAGAATTCATTAGAAAACCTAATATGGAATCTCTATTGGGTTTTTTCTTTTTCTTCAATGAAATTGATGAAATATATGGTTATCTATTTGTCTTGCTTAATTCTGGTTCCGCCTGATTGTCCTAGGTATGAATGAGGCCACTGTGTGCCAATTCGCCATCTAATTCAGAGTAATATAAAACTGTATGAATCACAATTAGCATGAATATGATCCTGTCATTGCTGAGATGCCATTGTGTAGAGCATGTAAATTCAGTAGTGTTACATTGGCTTGTGTCTGTGACTTCACCGTCAAGAGCTTATTACACCATATTGATAGTCCGTTAACAGAGTCTACCACACCTTAGGGATACAGTCGTGATCATAGTGGTGACCCCGTGAAGGCCACAAAACAGTTGGCAGACCATAAGCCAAGATCACCGGGTGACCTTGTAAGAGGTGTTTACCAAGCAGTGGATGAGAATGGCACAGAACCGTAAAAAGTGGCGGGATAATGAGGAGCCCTATACCCTGCAGGGGATGGATGTATGCCGAAATAGATAGATATCAGCATATGTCGACTATTTTGTCCTTCATATCTTGAAACCGGACGTATATTGTGTCCCATATAAGCATCAACCCCATAGTAGTAACACTCTTCAAGGCGATGATGGTATAAGCCAGCCATTTTAAAAGCACACGTCCGTCGGAGACCACTATTGTATGATAATTCTGAGTGGATGCAATTAGCATAGGCCCGGAGAAAGTCGTCAAACCTAATTCCAAAAGTGGATAGGTCCAGGTAGACATATGTTTCTTCTAAGCAGAGAATGAGATTCGATTTTCTCCAGTCCATTTACTGCTTACCGTTCAACTGTCGCCAAGCATGATATCATCACCCTGATACATTATCGCTTGTACAAATCAGGACGCCACCTTGACACGACACATGCCTAACTATACAAAACCTTTGTGTCGTGTCAACTACTATAGATTAGACCAGTATACTTATGTCGTTCATAAACGACTTGCTTTTACTTGCAATTTTTCTTCATAAAAGATAAAACCAAGCGTAAACAGGTTTTTAGTCTATCTCCAGGTGTGGTGAAAGGATTTTGAATGCGACAAATAAGCTCATTTCATGCACCTTCGAAGATTAACTACGGAGGTGAAGATTTAATCTTAGGTCTTATTAGATTTTAGAGTTTAAGATTACAAAGATGTTAAAGAATCAACTAGTAAAAAAGTTAAGTTTTTTTAAGAGTGGCGGGATAGATTTTGTTTAATAACTCATTATACAAACAAGTTTACATTACTTGAGTACTAGTCTAGGTATAAAATGGTTTAGTACTCATAACTTGATAAGGTAGGTACACGTGTAAAGAGTTCCTTAGATAGATCCCTTTTAGGACTATATGAAATGAGATAATTCATTGATAAATATCACAAATGACCTCAATTTGAAAGTCAATACAAGGCTATCTGAAATTTGCGATATAGAGATAAGTTTTCAGTGGAAAAATATTGTGCTAATTTTCAAAGCGCAAACATCAATGTTCGACGTTTAGTTTTTATGGGCATATGAAGATAGAGAGCATGTGAGATTTTGTTTTACGATTATGAGACTCATTTGCAAATCATTTCCAGAGACAGTAGGCACCTAGGTATGAAGTGTAGGTATAATTACCTACAGTTTTTTCGTAGCGTAGATAATAAGGTTCTCAAAAAGACGTAATTTCTCTTCATATTTTATTGAGGGATGGAAATAACGACACCCTATTTTCTTGCTATTTTCGTTTCACCAGTAATAGGCAAGTCGGTTATTGTACATGTACCTACTATGTATGATAGGGAGAATATTTACCGTTTTTTTTAAAGCCTTTTGCCAATACGTTTTCTGCCATGTAACACATTAGAACATTACGAATACCTACTTCTTTAAAGTGATGCTAAAAGAATACCTAATACAAACCACTAAGAAACTTTCAATATTATGACGATAAATACAAAAGATGCATAATTATTTGAAAACATAAATTTACATTATAGCTAATAACTTAGCATTATCTCGATAGTTTCATTTACTTCCGCAGTACCTTACAATTTATTATTATGCAAATTGATTGCGCCGAGGAACTATAGATCATTGCAATTCATTGTAATCTATCAATGCAGCTTATTCAATTTACGCCCACGGCTTAGTTAGTACATGGCGTAGGATTTACATGTTTGACTAGTCTTGCGTGGATACATGGATTAAAGTGGAACTCAAAGTGGAAACAAAACCATTGATGGATCAGAGTGGAACTCAAAGTGGAAACAAAACCATTGATGGATTAGAGTGGAAGAAAAAGTGAAAAGTAATCCCTTAATGGATTTGATTAGTGGATCAGAGTGGAATAGGGCCGGGAATTCATTTTATGTTTTGATGTTTTCCGTATCAATTTATATCTAAGTATACCTACTTATTATGAAAATATGTTTTTTTCTGTAATGTAACAGTAAAATATTTTACGAGTTATAAACGAAGAAAGCGTCATGAGATAACCACACAGACGAAACAGCCAGCTGGCTATTTCGTCTGTGGGAAACCAGTACTCCAATGAGTTTGCTACATGCCTATAACTACATGTAAAAAGTAAAAGTACCGCGCCTATGATAAGTAGACTTTTATGTCTAAAGAAAAAAGCTACTGTCTTCGGAAATTCAGTCGTGAACCTGTTTATTCTAAGTGAAATGTCCACCGATGAATGGCCAGTCATTCTCTTAGCTTTCTAGAATTATAAGCATGTTCATGACTAATATAAATGAATCTGCTGTTTCACGTTTAGAAAGCTGAAGCTAAGACTTGAACCCACGCTATTGTACCATTTCTGGAATGATGGATGCTATTTGAAGAGATCTTTAGTTAGGTACTAGTATAGCCAACTTAGCTTGGCTATCTAAAGGGTTTTTTGTGCTGTTCATGCCACTACTTTGATGTATGTTCTTAATCCACCGGAAGGCCTGACGTTGTTAAGCTATAAGCTTGAAGACTAAGCTATCATACATTTCGAAGGTCTGACGTGTGCTTTCACAAGTGCACGAAAAAAGCCTCTTTGAGGCACACTTAAAACCCTTTTGCCAAGTTGGGGAAAGACCTGTAAGACAAGAAGACCAATTTTTAGGAATCTTGAATACCAATATGGAGGTATACAATTAAGAGAAATACATACTCCTATTAACTTAGTTGAGCCGTGTTGGTCGAATGGGGTTGTGCCTCGACTTTCAATCTGAAGGTTGTGGGTTCGAATCCCGGCCGTGCATCAATGGATTTTTCGTTTCGTAATTTTTTATGCGCTATAACACGAGCTCTTAACGGTGAAGGAAAACATCGTGAGGAAACCCGCAGCTTCGTCAACTCCACGCACGTATCGACGTCGTCTTTCCTGTGGGCCAGGTTGATTAAGCTGAGAGGATGGTTTAGGTTCTGGGCAAGCCTATTCAATTTCAAACAATGTCTCAGACACTACAGCGTACCGTTAAGTGTAGGATTGCCTCCTGACGCTGTATAAATCATCTAATATAGATGTAAAGGCTTATTAACTAAACTAGTGACTAGTTGACTAGCTAGTATGATATCTCAGGTCTACGTATCTTCACCTCCTTCGATCATTCCTCCTCATCCAATCTCAAGGAGTAATCTCATATCCTGACATTGAATGAGGAGCTTGACACTGCAACAGCAGTTATCTTACGTGATTTATAGCTTTTATAGTGCAATGAATGGATTGTTCGAGGTCTTAGGTTGTGTTTTTATGCGATAAGATTTAATGGGTGTTTTGAGGTTGCACAAAACTCCCGGGCAAAACATGTTTTTTATTTATTTAAATGTGTGACTTGCATCTAAATCATGAGTAAAATCTTCATGCCTAATATTTTGCGGTGTGTGTGCATGATTTCGTAATTATTTTCCTTCAATATGCTGTTTTTTTTAGGGTCACTTAGATTGTTCTTTACTCTTTTTGTACATTTTATGGCCCTTATAAAGCTTTACTTTTATCCATTGCAAACTGCGTTGTGTCTGCGACGAAGATACTGGCACGTCACAGACACAACGCAGATGTCTGAGTGAAACGCACCCTCAAGGTGAATAGTGCAAAGGCGAAATGCCCTTCTGAAACACAAGGTCATGTTTTCAAGGGTGGTGAGATAAAGGGAGCTTTGTTGCGCAGTTTTGAATTTTTGCAATAAATCAAATACGTTTTCGTTTCTTGTACGTACATATCTTTTTACTTTTTCAAATGAAATGATTAATGCTATTCTTATTAAATAATGTACCAGTCTGCAACGAAAATGCAGTTTTCATTTTATGAGATCCCTACTATAAATTTTTATTCATGAGCGACTTCAATAAGACGACGGTCGTTTGCCCGAAACTTGCTGAAATGAAAGATGTTCTAAGAAAATTCCATTGTCTTTTTTATTTTCAACTTACAAATCCATGTCAACGACCTTTTTAATTAGTAGAATATTTATAAAATTGTCTTACAAACATTTCTGTGTAAAATATAATTTTAAACTCATTTAAATCGGATGATGCTTTCGCGTTTGAACTCGATTTATTATTATTTATTCATTGTTTATGGTTTATACAGGGTGTAAAAAGACAACTACCGAAAACTGAGGGGTTGCAATCAGACCATGATTCTAAACTCATTTAGCGAAAAAATAATGCAATATTTTTTTTTGACTTAGCTTAGTCATTTTATGTTATTTACAGTTATTTACTACTAGTATAACATAATAAGACAATACCTACCTAATTATTTCATTTTTAAAAGAAATAATCAATTTAAACTCAAAATCCAGCAATCTACGTAAAAATACGCGCCAAGTACATACGCAAACAGTAATCTTCAAACGCTGTTTCTCCGGATATAATAATTTTTAAGAAAAATCCTTTTGGATTTGGTTGTGTCTTGGGATGCTGTACCTACCCCTTTCGGCTTCGGTAGACGTCTTTTTACACCCTGTATATACTTTTTTTTAAAATGGTTATAATAAGGATTATATTTTTATAGTGTTAACCGCACACTTAGGGATATTTAACGATTTTTTTTAAATGTATCCCAAAAATATATATTATGGTTATAATAAAACAAATTTAGGTACATTCTAGTAACATTCAAAACCCTTGTTTTTTTCTTAATCCTTCAAGAAACTTGAAAAGTTCATTGTTACAATTATAAGTACTACTGGCGAACCTTCGCAGTTTCCTTGGACCATAGACAATATACATGAAGACGATAAATAGACTCAACATACATTGACGCATACCCGATGACGCTATTGATTCTCTTGGCACCCAGCCGTTTAAGACAGTCGCATTAACTCTTCAGATAAAACTTTTTAATAGCACGACCAGATGTATGATCAATTACATCAACATACTACCCACTGCTTCATGTACGGTCAACGTCACCAACTGGTAACTTTTGTACTGTTTCTGTAAAACTACCTTCCCTTGGGATTGACCTCTTTCTGGATATCCAGTATCCACGCGCCAAGACTCGAGAACTTCAACCAAAGATTGTATACACCATTCGCGTAGTCGATTTGAAACTTTCTTGACTTCAACATACCATGTTGTCCCTTTTGCTCCTTCATCATCCAGCATCAATTCATTGCGTCTTGCGCATATCCTGTAATGAAATGATGATGTCAAATTCCGGCCTTCGATCACAATCGCACCTTATAGGTGCTCTGCCAAAACTGTAAAACAATGCCGTGGGCGTGTCTGCCGCAAGATTCATGGCACACATATGCGTACTGAATACTTTGTACTGTTTATTAATTTGTTTTTGGGTTTGTGGTATAAATTCTTGCCATTTGTTTGTTTTAAAAGAATTCACTTCCAAATGAATTGTGAATATCGTGGTGAATGGCATTTGTTACGGCTTGAGGCGTGAAATTAGGACAAATTATTTTCATTTGATGTGTTGGTAAAGCTTTTTCATGCTTGCTTTACTTGCTTGTCTTCATATAGCAAAACATTGCTCCAAGTGTCTACAAATATTCAAAATTTTATTGTTTTTGCAAAGCTTAAGTATAAATTTTACTCTTTTTGAGCTATAGTTCATTATCAATAACAGGGTAAATAAGTTAATCCAACACTGTCATAATATTTCTAGAAAGTGGAGCAGATACGACTTATACTGCTGCAATCAGAATCATGTTCATATTTATCTCCGCTCCGATTTCATCTAACTGGACGTTTATTACCATAAGCCGTTTGTTCCGATTCTCTTTTTCCGTGTCCGATTAATTTTCATCGATTTCACATCGTATTGAAGTGTTTTCTATACTATCTTTTTTATCTACTTTACTATCACAAAATATGAAAATTCGGATGGTTTTAGTTCCTATGTCGCACTTTCACGCTGAAAGTGTTAAACAGATGAATTTAATTAGTTATGGAGGTAGTTTATACCCTGGATTAACGCATGGGCTACTTATTATCTCGGGAAAGTGCAATATTCCTAAGAGTAACACTGCGGAGCGCAGCTTATAGATACAAAAAAGCTAAGAGACTTTTCCATTTCTCCTACTTAAAACGTAGGCAAATCGCCAACTCATATTGTAAAAGCTTTTGTTTGTGGCTGTCCCAAAAACTTTACACTAATAAAGTACGTGTAGTCATTGGCGTAGCTAGGGCTAGGGCCCTGGTGCAAAAAAACTGAGGCCCTCAGATTCAAGTTTTATCAACGATTGATTTGACATGTTACTTTGGAAAAAGTGTTCCTGGTGGGAAATGGCTGTTTTTCTTTTGACAAATGTTTTTTTTTTTTTTTTCAAAAATCCAAAAATGCAGTTGTTTTTATTTTTAAAATAAACATACTTACTTATATTTTAGTCACTCCCTATATCGCAGAATGCACGTGGTTTTCATAATACTACGTATCCAGTGACTCATGCGGTCCTGTATACAGGGTGTAAAAAGACGTCTACCGAAGCCGAAAGGGGTAGGTGCAGCATCCCAACACACAACCAAATCCAAAAGGATTTTCCGAAAAAATCATTATATCTGGAGAAAACAGCGTTTGAAGACTACTGTTTGCGTATGTACTGGGCGCGTTGTTTTACGTAGATTGCTGAATTTTGAGTTTTAACTGTTTTTTTCTCCTATAAATGAAATTATTAGGTAGGTATGGTCTTATTATGTTGTTCTAGTAGTAAATAACCGGTAATAACATAAAATGACGTAGGTAGCGAAAATTTTGACGAAAGTCAAAATTTTTGTTGCGTTTTTTTTTTTCGATAAATATGTTCAGAATCATGGTCTGATTGCAATCCCTCAGTTTTCGGTAGCAGTCCTTTTACACCCTGTATACTGGATTTTGACTGTCAAGACTGATTACAATTTATCTTTTACTTTCTACAAGTGTATTAAACGAAATGTTTAATTTTAAATCATTGTATCTCATTTAATATTATTTCCTATGTCCACTCCCTTTTAATTAAATGTTCTAGAAATGCTTTTATAAAATAAAAAAGTCAATGTCAATTGAAAACATTAATTAGAACAAATGTCATTATTATCTAGTTGAGCAATATTCGAATGTTCGTTTGGTATGTCGCCCGGCGTTCGTAACCTAGGCAAATCGTCCAATGGCAGGTCTCCGTTTGATTTTAGAACGTTTAATTTTAAATCCAGTTACGTGATTGGGGGCTCGACTCTGGATTCCTATTTTAAATTGTGACCGGTGTGAAAGCTGGCTATTCTTGTCACCTCTACTAGTTATTTATTATTCTATTGACTACATTGCAGTTGTCACGTGACGTCAGTTGCGATACCATCCTTTCTATACTTTTCTCTGTTTCTTTCGTATTTTTGTCGAGATCGACAAACTATTATGCAGACGTAAATCTACGAAGTTCTATCATTTTATCGGCTGTAAAAAGGTAGTCAAGCTGATAAGCTTTTGGCCTACCTCACGAATGTTATCCTGAACTCAATCCCTGTATAACGTCATGAGAAGATTAACTACGTAAAGCTAATACAAATATTGACCATAAAGCGCGTAGCGTAGCCTGATACCGCAAAATGCATGTTCTATTTTACTTTAACTAAAATTCGCACATTAGTATAGTGCCTAAGTCGTAAGTTTTTCCTAATAAAATAAAATATTTTAAGTGAACACTTGGTTTGTTGAAGTGCACGGTTTTCAAATATTTGAAGTGGATGACTACAAATATTAGAATTTCTTAATAAATCAATATTAACAAGTGCCGACCTCGAGAGACAACAGTTCAATGCAAACTTATGCATGTGCGAAAACATTACCAATTTATTCAATTGCATAAAAAAAACGCATTAAATTATAAGAGCCTACGTAGTGCTTTATTTCTCAGACTTTTTACTATAGTGAAATAAAACTTAGGCCTTTACATCTATATTAGATGGTTTATACAGTGTCAGGAGGCAATCCTGGGACATTGTTTGAGATGGAATAGGCTTGCCCAGCACTTAAACCATCATCATCATCACCCTGACCTTATCCCACGCTAAGTGGGGTCGGCACAACATGTCTTCTTCTTCCACTCACTCCTATCACTCGTCAATTGTGCATCCACTCCTTTTACATTCATATCCTCTCTCACACAATCCAACCACTTCTTCTTCGGCCTTCCTCTTCTTGCATACCCAGCCACACTCATATTCATAACTCTTTGGGTAACATGGTTTTCATTCATCCTCATAACGTGTCCATACCAAGATAGCCTAGCACTTAAACCATCCACTCAGCTTAATCAGCCTGCCCCACAGGAAAGACGACGCCAATACGTGTGGAGCTGATTAAACTGCGGGTTTCCTCACGATGTTTTACGAAACGAAAAATACATTGATGCACGGCCGGGATTCGAACCCACGACCTTCAGATTGAAAGTCGAGGCACAACCCCATTCGACCAACACGGCTGATCACTGTATCGTGAAATAGTTTTCAAATAATTAAATGATTAAATCATGGTAAATTAATAAGGAACCTATAAGGAAGTATCAAACACTGGTTCATTTTAAAGGCTACAAATTTAACATTTGATCAATACAGAGCAGTAAATATTATCTCGTAGAAAGTTTAAGTTTGCGAAGTGGAAAATTGTATCCTATTTTCTAGGTAATTAGGTTTCGATTGGAATGGCAAGCGGCTCGTGTGAAAGAGTGTGGGAGGATAGATAAGAGTATCCATTCTGTTGGATATTAATGTCTGGTTCGGTGAATTTATTGAATTAAGTTGAGATAGGGTTTTATTGATGGGATATTTGCATTATTTATGGACTGCCGCCCTGAATGATGAATTTCTAAGCTTTAACAGAAAAGTTCAGCGATTTGCACGAAAACTTTATAATCCAATTATCTATTTTAAAATACCCATTATTTATTCCCAAACTATTTCTTATACTATTTCTTCTGCTTCGCCCGCGTGGTACCAACATTTGAATAGCCTATATGCTATTCCAGGTCATTATCTACGCCTAATCCAAGTTTCATCCAAATCGGTTCTCTGGATTATGCGTGATTGAAACACGAACATACAAACATCTAAACAAAATCACAAACTTTCAGCCTTATTATATGAGTGGGATTTAACGACGATTGTTTGTTTTTTATCAAAACTAAAGTAAGTAACAATGAATCATAATACAATCTAATTCTCTTGGCATTATTGCTTTGTATCAACTTTTGGATAAAATTCGAATTGGTCACTACTTTTTGCAAATATGCATTGTATTGCAGAAATTGCTACGCATTCGACCGTTTAATTGATTCCACGATAATAGTGTTTTGCCGTTCTATTTATAAATCCAATTCTGATTTCATTATTTTTATTAAATTACTTGAACTAAAAGATCAAAACAAGTTATTTTTAAATTTGTTTAATGAATTTGGCGTTATTTATTCCCCATTATCACTGGATTTTTAGCAACTAATTCTACGTCAAAGGCGAGTGTTCGTCTGAGACGCAATAGGTGCGATTGGAATTCTGCAGGACAAAATTGTCTTCATGATATTCAGATATTTGTTCCTATTAGTCAGAGGTGTAATGTTGTGGCACCATAGTACTTATAGTTTCCGATATCCACGATACTGAGTAATAGTATGCATCAGCCCCCCTTATACCATGACAATCGTCCGATATTGAGTTTTATCGCAATCGTAGAAAAATATACTTTTGCCTAAACTCAAACCATATACGAGTAAAAAGAGTGATCATGGTAAGGGACTACGTATGCGATTGATTGGTGTTATTTTGTTATTATTAAAATGTATATTAGTCGTGATCCTGAAAAGTTCAAAAACATGTGTCATGTGCACGAAATGAGGCTCTAAGAGGCACACTTAAAATCCTTTCACCACACTGGTTCGAAAGAACTGGTGTCACGATAAGAAGTCGTGATCCTGTTTACTGTTTTACGTTTAAAATGTATACTAACTTATCTCTTCTTCCAGGTTGTGGCCCGTCGCTCAGACTTGAAGCTCATCGTAACTTCAGCCACCATGGACTCTAGCAAGTTCTCCAGCTTCTTCGGAAACGTGCCAACCTTCACCATCCCTGGTCGAACCTTCCCCGTGGAGACATTCTTCGCGAAGAATGTCTGCGAGGATTATGTTGATGGAGCTGTCAAACAGGTAGGGAAAAAAACAATAAAATAAAATGATATTAAGACGAACAAAGGAGACCAGTAAGTATAGCATATTTTTGTAACACAACACGTGTTGTGTGTTCATGTTTATTTCGTTATTTACTAACTACTGCGCGCGGCTTCGCCCGCGTAGTACCAACATTTTGAATAGCCTATATGCTTTTCCAGATCACTATCTATCTACGCCTATTCCAAGTTTCATCCAAATCGGTTCACTGGCTTAGGCGTGATTGAAACACAAACTTACAAACTTTCAGCTTTATTATATTAGTGGGATTGGAAACCATATCAAAGATAGGTATTATAGGACAAAAGCCTTAGTTTTCAATTTATCGTAATGAAAAGCATCTAACGGACCTTTTCGGTCTTCATTAATAAAGTTGTGATTACCAGTGCTTCACCAAATGCTCTCAAGATTACTAGATTAGACTTGTGTGCCTTACCAAGATATCATTTGTTGGGGTATACAGAAATGCTGAACATTTTCTGGGCAGTGATCCCAATATTTTCGGAATAAACACTGGAGTTTATTCGTGAGCCTTGAACTTATTGCATCTGACGTGCCAAATAGGTCGCGTAATCGCCTCTGTTTTTGGTATTCGGCCAAAATGTATTGCCCATAACAAAGCAAGCAATCGGTAAGCGAATGTAATAGATTTTTATTGATATTTAATTCTGACCTATTATATCAAGAACAGTTTTTTTTCTGGCTTCTGGCTGATCGGATCTTAAATGCAAACAGATCTTAGAGAATGTCTACTGCGCTTTGGAGATACAGTCGTAATCCTGTTTGTTTTAATAGTCTGAATAACTTTATATATGAATCATAGAATATTTCATTTCATGCTGAGGATATTTATACCGCGGCTTATGATTCAGTTTAAAAATTAAAAAAATTCCATGCAACATTACTGAGCATTTTAGGACATGGATGACCTCCAGTAACATTGAGTAACATTTTTGGCTTTAAAAAGACCGAAGGGCGATATTCTTGCCCCACCCTGTCCATATGTCAAGTGGTATATGAACTTAGTCAACATGTTTGACTAAAAATCATGGTGTGTCCTTTATATGGCTTTTCATTTCAAGAATAGAGATGAAAAACACATGAGTGAAAGAAGGGTTTTAAAGGCTTTAAAGAAGAAGAGAAAACTGGAAATAATGTGCTTTTTATAGCTAGATGATTCTACTTCGGTCCCATTAAACATAAGCTCTTTTAAATGTTCCAACTCCACATAGTGTGGGTCAAGTAAAAGAAGATGACGTTTCGTTTTTTATGACTGTTATCGTCACCTTCATCATGTCAGTCATCGTGAGACAATTAAGTGCATGAAGCACATTAAAGTCATGATGAATTTAAAGATTAAAGATTAAAGACATCATTGATGTCATCACATGACTAGAGTAATATTAATGCCAAATAATTTGCCGTCGTTCAACAAGATGAAAAGAGTCTCTTACCCGTAAATGCAAAAAGAGAAGATGTAAGCAAGGCAACGGCTTATCTTATGAAAAGGAATTGTTCTAAGATGCTCGTCTACAAAATACCTTATCCAATCTTGGCTGACATGCTTCACCATAAATAGCTGAACAGAGCTAGTAATTTAACCTAAACTAGGGTCATTCAACTTGTTTATCTATATAGCCACTTGTTTGATTCGTCTAGCTAGGTGCTCGATAATTGAATTAGGTATACCAATATCACAAAATCTTAGAACATATTGAATACTTCTATGGACACTAGAACTAGGTGTTGCCTGATTCTTCTCGCTTTTGATTAGGCCTGATTTGGCCATAACCACAGCCATATTAACCAAACGCCATATGCTATTTGAAGTCTAATCAATGATGTCTATTGATTTGAACAGTACAAAGAATGAGCAAATTCAGTGTGTGTGTGTGTGTGTGTGTAATATTTTGTTTCAATGTTCAATTCCGTGATCTCTGCTAAATCTTTATAGTCCTGGTTGTATACATGTATTTGATAGCAACTTGTATTATTGGGGTAATCTTATCTAAGGAATGATAGACGCTTTCTGCACAAGTTTACCAATCTAAAATTGCCATGGTTCATTTACTAGGATTACGACTAAACATCCCATAGTGGAATGTTCTAGGCGTTAGTCAACGGACTAGGGACCCCGACCGCGTTACTACAAGTTGCATACTACCTACAATATCTTACCTGATGCATAAAACTGGATGTGTTTATCTTGTTTGTGACTTTGTGACATGAGTTAGCCCATAAATAGAACATCATTTACATATCACACACATTGTTTTAAGTTTATTATTAAAACATTGTTTATTTTTATCAGCATTGTCACCATTACTACAACTACATGATTACTATAAACAAACTTTACATGGCCATAAAGTAGAAACATCAATCATAAAATCACTTGCCAAAAGGGACAGGCAGAGTCCACAATATTTCCACTTGCTATGTACGTGACACAATTTTCGCTGCATTCAGTCAAATATTGGTACCAGAAAAAGGTTAACTCAGGATATGGATAACTAGCTGGTACCCGCGACTTCGTCAGCAAAATAACATACTTATTAAAAATAGAACTGAAAACTGCTGTTCAGAAGATTCTCTTCTGAAACTTGTAAAATAAAAATGCATCTCGCCTCTCAAAATCATCGCCATCTCGACCTCAGGCATAGGACATCATCTATTTGCGTCATCTATTTGCATTCAACTGGAACTTCACTTTAAAGTCCCCATACAAAATTTAAATCCTTATTTCACGCCCTCCATGATTAGTTTTGAAAAAAAAAAGTAGCTTATGTCCGTCCCTGGGACATAATCTTTATCCATGCCATATTTCAGCATAATCTGTTCTGTGTTTTAGGCGTGAAAAGGTAACAAACAAACAGACAGACAGAGACATTTTACTACATAATAGATGGCGAAAAATTAGGATCGCGCTATCGTTGCGTTTTGGGAAACGTAACATATAAACTCGCTAATCCTCTAATTTTCAGCTTTATAATATTAGTATGGAAGTATGGATAAGGAAAAGTCGTTTTTATTGTAGTTAAATAAAATTATAAGCTTGTTTTGTAGGTCATTCTAACCAATCTCGTGATAAAAAACTATTATTATCGGGCACTCCGATCAATTCGTCCTACATCGAAGGCGTGTTTGCGCTTTGTCGATTGCAATCTGGTGCTAATGAAATTCCTAAGATTGCTATTGTTTTAAGTAGCCTTGTATCTTGGATTATGTGTGAAACGGTGGTGTTTAAATAAGATTATGTGAACTACAAGTACAATCTACATTTACATTATATTCCTAAAAAAACAGGGATGTGTCTTTTAATCTTTAAATTATGGTATCTTTTAAAGACTGAAGTCAAAATCATTTGACAGTAATTGTTATTTTCATAGTTTTGAAAATACTTTTGTCGTTCACAAAAGCTTTTGATACCGCGAAATTCGGTTTTGTTAGATTCTTTTCTTATTGTGCCATAAAGCAACCTTGGAATTGACTTAAAATAAAACAAGCACCCGTGGAAAAATAAACCGAGGTAGACGAGACATACACTGAGGCGCAATTTGAATATTGAAGGGTACCACAAGGACGAATCCTGTGACCTCCACTGTACATATTGCATAAACATGCTATTGAATTGACGTCAATACGCTACAACTGTGTACGCTACACTTTGGCTCGAAAGGTAAAAAGACTGTTCATCAAATTCTTTGAATCGCTTCAACATGAGTGTTCAGTACAATGAACTCAAAGGTTATAAAAGGAAAAATATTTCCTATGACGCTCAGTAAATAAAAAGCTTACGAAACTTTAAAAAGATTAGATATCTTGATTCACTTGAAGTTATATTTATTACAGAAATTGTAGATAAGAGTAAGCAAGGTCATCTACACCGTTGTGTGATTAATTTTATTACTGTAAAAATAAATCTAAAAAACTAGATCAAACTGATTAAGCTGAGTTAACGTTATATGTGCTTGGCATAAGTTTTACACTGAAAGAAGATAAGATAAGATAAATAAGATAAGATCTTTGACATCTTAGAGCATCTCTACTTTTAATATTACCTACATGGATAATCTACCTATAAGATGAATGAACTTTATAAGATACTAGCTGCGCTCCTGCGGTATGACCCGCGGTCCCTCGGGATTTTTTTCATTTTTTCGGGATAAAAGGTAGCCTAAGTCCTTCCCTGGGATACAACCTTTAACTATGCCAAATTTCAGCTTAATCTGTTCAGCGGTTTGGGCGTGAAAGCGTAACAAACAGACAGACAGACAGACAGAGTTACTTTCACATTTATAATATTAGTATGGATATCTTATCTTTATCTACGCTCGACGTCAATACACTATATACCACTACCTTTATATAGCATCATTGGAAATTATATGATAAATAAATAATGCTGGACATTTCACACAGCACCATCTAGCCATCTAGCTACTATGGGAACCAGATAACTGATATACTACTACATACTTTTTTGTTTGTCAATACATACATACTATACATATAAATACCCAGACCCGAGATAAATATTTGCAGATCATACAAACATTGATCCCGCGGCGGGGATCGAACCCGCAAACTTCTGCGTCACAGGTGGGATTTTGTCCCCTGCACCAATGCTGTTTTTGTGTTTAGTATCTAAAGTAGTCACGACGGATCTTTAGCTCTCTGAAGTTAGGTGCACTAAACGACTGCGCAGGTTTTTGCATGTAGTACATTGCGTGTGTAGAGTAAGCGAGATAGAACGATGCAACAAACATAAGCAAGTGAGTGAGGCAGCTATACAACGCTGTCTTCGTCTTAAATGGGTCATCAAAAATGGGTTCTGCGCAGCCACTTCAGAAAACCAAAGATCCGTTGTGCCTACATAGTGTACAAAAACTGAACATGCCCACGTTTTCTTTTCCTAATGCCTACATTTTCTATCCCAGGCTCTTCAAATCCACCTGCAACCAGACGAAGGTGACATCCTCATCTTCATGCCAGGTCAGGAAGACATCGAGGTGACCTGTGAGGTCCTCACAGAAAGGCTCGCAGACCTGGACAGTGCACCACCATTAACAGTGCTACCGATATACTCCCAGCTGCCAGCTGATCTGCAGGCCAAGATCTTTCAGAGAGCACCGCCGGGGCAGAGGAAGTGTATTGTGGCTACTAATATTGCAGGTTGGTTTGATGGTGCATGTGGCTGAGATGAGAGTGATAACAGTTCACTACAAGCTATAAACAAATATTCTAAGTTGATATGTAATTCTTTTCGTTTAGTGTTCACACCTAGCAAATGCTTGGTAAATTGTTGGAACAATGTCTTGCAGAAAACTTGTCAAAAATGTTTGCTAGTATAATTTAGGAATAAATAATGCCAGCATTATTTATTAATGGTTCTAAAGTAAACAGAGCTTGTGTATCATGGTTTTTGGAACGAAGTTCCTTTTCGGACGGTATCGAGGATGGGGGCTAGAAGAAAAATAGCGTTGGATTTTACCGTCACGACACATAAATAGATCTAAACGTCTCAGTGCGAAGTGCGCAGTCGCAAAGCAGTCCATATATTGTAAAATTGTTAGTACAGAAGAGCGTTTCTAGGATTTTTAAAATTTGACTAATGCCAAATGTCAAAGTTGAAGCTTCGGGCCAACTGAGTGTTCCACGACACTGACACTTTTTTTGAAGTTCATATGTACTTAAACCTACGTGTTTGATTCAATGATTGAATTCAATGACCAATACGTCCCTGAGCAAACATTTTTACAGTACGCACAACCGATCTTTAGCTCTCTGAAGTAGCTGCTGCGCAGAGTCCATTTTCGATAACACATAAAACACAAAGACAACGTTGTATAGGTGCCTCGCTCACTCGCTTAGTTTGTGGCATCGTCCTATCTCGCCTACTCGCGCAAACCTGCGCAATCCTTTAGTGCACCTAACTTCAGAGAGCTAGAGATCGGTTGTGCGTACTGTACTTCCTTTATTTTAACAGTAACCTACATATTGATTGAGAAAATGGTTGCATATTTCAGAAACCTCTCTGACCGTGGACGGTATAATGTATGTGATAGACAGCGGGTACTGCAAACTGAAAGTGTACAACCCAAGGATTGGTATGGACGCGCTACAAGTGAGTATACATTCTACACAAATCTTTAATAATTACGTTTTAATACTAAAAAGAAAACCGACTTCAATGTTTGACTCGAAACGCGGTGTGACTCAGGGCGTCAAGCTGTCGATTCGATTTCTATTTGTGACATGGCTAGGAGGGAAGGTGTTTAGAGTTTAACGGGGAAACTATCACTCCCTCAGGAATAAAATTTATATGGGACCACCTCTGGAGTATACCCTTTCAAACATAAAAATAATTTTGCAAATCGGTCAACAAATGGCGGAACAATCGCGTAACAAGATAAAAAAAAAAACAAAAAACATACAGACGAATTGAGAACCTCCTCCTTTTTTGAAGTCGGTTGAAAATATCCAAAGATTCATCAAAAGATGTCATAGAATCCAAAGAATTTTAAATTTTAGTATAATCTAGAAAGTCAAATAGAATTTTGACTTTCATTCGCTGATGTCTAAAAAAAGGAATCAATTGTAAACCTTAAAAATAAAATAAATAACGCTGGACTTTTTCACACAGCATCTAGCCCCAAAGTAAGCATAACTTGTATTATGGGTACTAGATGACTGATATACTACTTATACATACATACACTTCTCCCAACGGAGCTAGGCATTCGTGAAGTTAGCCGTTTGTCTGCGCAGAACACAATTTTGTATGAAAAAGTGTTCACTGCGCAGACAAACGGCTAACATCACGAATGCCTAGATCCGTTGGGCGAACTGTACCATGAAAAGCTACTTTGAAACTCATCTCCAGAATCGAAAAATACGAAATTGAACATTCTGAATTTACCCTGAGCAATACAAACGCACCCGAGACTATCCTAAAATAATCCAATGATTTTTTTAAGTGAAATCATCTTTAGGCGCGTTGGGCATTTTTGAGATGGGAAAAAAACCATTGAGTTCGTGACACCTTCACCGTTCGGCAAAGATCGACAAACTTCGGGGCCTGTCGGCGTTTCACAGAGGCAATACTTTTTGCATTTTTTTGAAGTTTTATTCTAAATTATGTTTCACTTTCTTTCCTAAAGCCATGAAGAAGGTCTTCAAGCTGCTTTGAAACATCTCTAGAATCTATTTATAAGATCTTTTACTTTCTAGATCTATCCAGTTAGTCAAGCAAACGCACGCCAAAGGGCGGGTCGCGCCGGTCGTACAGGCCCGGGCAAAGCATTCTGTCTGTACACACAACGTCAGTACGGACACGAGTTGCTCTCAGCCACGGTGCCTGAGATACAGAGGACAAATCTAGCGAATACTGTGCTGCTGTTGAAGTCGCTGGGAGTTTCTGATCTACTGGCTTTCCATTTTATGGATCCGCCACCACAGGTAAGACTTTGCCAGGAAAGGTATTCTGCACAGAGAAAGTAGACACAATATTATTTGATTACCTTATTTATTTCCCGAAGTTTCGCCTATGTTTCAATAGGCGTGGTCGCGGGCGAACTGAAGGTTTCCGAGTCGCTGTCGTCATCGTAACCCCCCGTCTTACGTGGGCGTTTTGACGCGAACGCGTTTGCGAAGCGAAGCGACGCGATTCGATGCGGTGCGACGCGGCTGTCCTACGTGCGCGCGAATTGTCCTTCAGACTTCAGATTGAGTATATTGGTTCGCGCGTAAATGTCAAACAAACTGATCGCGTTTGCTTCGCGCCGCGCCGCACCGCTCACGTAGGACACTTCCATAGTAAATGGACTGTTTAATTTTCTCCGCGCCGCTTTGTGTTCGTGTCAAACCGCCCACGTAAGACTCGCAAGGTAAGTACGTGATGAATCGTGAATTCTCGTTTAATAATCAAATAATATGAATAGGATCGCGCAAGTTTAAACTAAAATAGGCACAAGTTACGCGTTCGAACAGTACAAAAATACCTTGTTGAACTTGTTGATAATTAGTCTTGTGGCGACCTCTATCTACCATCGCCTGAACTACAAGCTGAACTTCAAGAGATGTCAATTACAGCGACGTACTTCAGAGCTGTACCACTAGATGGCGCTGGAAACACGCAAAAAGTATAGAAAGTCTGAATCGCGCATGCAAAACGTTTCTGGCCACTATAGCCTATATATAACTATCCGACTATAGCTGTCGGCCGAACAGGCCCTAAGGTAAGTGTGCCAGTTGGGCAAACCTTAGCGAGGCGAGTACTCCCTCTTTGCCATAGATTGGGGGAATACCAATCTATGGCAGTAAAAAACCTATTTCCTATTATTTCAGGACACAATCTTAAACTCGATGTACCAGCTATGGATCCTAGGCGCATTAGACGGTACAGGGGCGTTGACCCCACTCGGCCGACAAATGGCGGAGTTCCCGTTGGACCCACCGCAGTGCCACATGTTGATCGTGTCTGCTGAGATGGGATGTAGCCACGAGGTGCTCATAATAGGTATGGGTAAACACTAGTTGCACCTTATAAGTAAGGCGGCCACGAGATACTTCAGTTGTGACGTTTTCACGAGTTGTACAAGTTGGCCTGCAAGATGAGGCACTCACGAGTTGCATTTTATAGGTGAAGCAAACAGAGTTGCACTTCAGAGTAACAAAAAGGCGTTTTTATCGTACCCGAAAATTCGGATGTCATATTTAGACAAGAGACTAGAATAGTAATTATCCTCAAAGTGCGGATATTCAATCTATTTATCTATATATCCCACTAATATAAAAAAGTTTGTGAGTTTGTTTAGATGTTTGTATGTGTTTGTGTGTTTCAACCACGCCTAAACCAGTGAACCGATTTGGATGAAATTTGGAATAGCCGTAGATTAGATAGTGACCTAGAATATGTTGGTACCACATAGGCGAAGCCGCGGGCAATAGCTAGTTCAACATATTTTGATGTCTAAGAGACCAAATACATTATATTTGAAGTGTTCATAGTTTTTGAGCTGTGGTCAACTCTGGTAACGGAGTTTTCAGACCGATATTATTGAAAACTAGCTGCGCTCCCGCGGTGTGACCCGCGGTCCCTCGGGATTTTTTCATTTTTTTGGGATAAAAGGTAGCCTATGTCCTTCCCCGGGATACAACCTTTAACTATGCCAAATTTCAGTTTAATCTATTCAGCGGACGCGAAAGCGTAACAAACAGACAGACAGGCTGAGTTACTTTTACATTTATAATATTAGTCATCATCATCATCTCCCTGACCTTATCCCACGCTAAGTGGGTTCGGCAGAACATGTCTTCTTCCGCTCACTCCTATCACTCGTCAATTGTGCATCCACTCCTTTTACATTCATATCCTCTCTCACACAATCCAACCACTTCTTCTTCGGCCTTCCTCTTCTTGCATACCCAGCCACACTCATATTCATAACTCTTTAGGTAACATGGTTTTCATCCCTCCTCATAACGTGTCCATACCAAGATAGCCTAGCACTCCTCACCTTTTCAGAAATAGGTGCCACTTTCAATCTTCCTCTGATATACTCATTTCTTATCTTATCTAACCGTGTTACCCCACACATCCATCTTAACCTGATTACATTTATAATATAAGTATGGATACATATTATACATATTATGCGTAATATTTTTATAATATTTTTAATTCCAGTGTCAATGCTATCAGTACCATCTGTGTTCTACCGCCCACAAGGCCGTGAAGAAGAAGCAGACTCTGTGAAGGAAAAGTTCCAAGTTCCCGAATCAGACCATCTTACTCTGTTGCATCTTTACAACCAATGGAAGTCAAACAAGTATGTACATTGTAGAATAGCTCTCATCCATAGCTCCACTATCATAGTACCTACTAACTTTTTAAATCCATACTATCCATACTATTCCTTAAACACACTTATATTACTTACTAGGTACTGCGCGCGGCTTCGCCCTCGTGGTACCAACATTTTGAATAGCCTATGATGATATACAGGGTGTAAAAAGACTGCTACCGAAAACTGAGGGGTTGCAATCAGACTATGATTCTTAACTCATTTAGAGGAAAAAAAAACGCAAAAAATTTTTTGACTTAGCTTAGTAATTTTATGTTATTTTAAGTTATTGACTACTAGTATAACATAATAAGACCATACCTACCTAATTATTTCATTTTTAAAAGAAAAAAACTATTTAAACTCAAAATCCAGCAATCTACGTAAAACAACGCGCTCAGAACATACTCAAACAGTCATCTTCAAAAGCGGTTTTCTCCGGATATAATGATTTTTTCGGAAAATCCTTTTGGATTTGGTTTTGTGTTGGGATGCTGTACCTACCCCTTTCGGCTTCTGTAGACGTCTTTTTACACCCTGTATATATTTTTTAGTAAAAATGCTTAGTCTAAGTGTTAGTACCTACGAAGTACATAATAAAATAATTGATTTATTGGTTAAGTTCTTTCGGATACTACACCTACTATACCTTATATTAGAAAATAATACCCGCGACTTAACAGCAAAATAACATACTTGAAAACCTCTAAATAGAACTTAAACTGCAAGAATCTTTTGAAACTTTTTAAAATGCAATAATAGCGCCATCTCGACCTCAGCCATAGGTTAGCAACGCCATCTATTGCATTCAACTGGAACTTCCAACTCCCCATACAAACTTTCAACCCTTATTTCACGCCCTCCATGATTAATATATAGATTTTTTTTCTGTCATAAGAACCTTCTCCTGACAATAACAAACACAACAAAAAAAATTAGTGAAATCGGTACCTAATAATTGCATTTATAAAAGAAAAAAACTATTAAAACTCAAAATCCAGCAATCTACGTATAAAAACGCGCCCAGTACCTACGCAAATAGTAATCTTCAAACGCTATTTTCTCCGGATATAATGATTTTTTCGGAAAATCCTTTTGGATTTAGTTGTGTGATGGGATGCTGTACCTACCCCTTTCGGCTTCGGTAGACGTCTTTTTACACCCTGTATATCAATAAATTATTATTTTATAAAAAAAAAATATTATCTTATCTTATTTATTTCAGTTACTCTGGCCAATGGTGCACGGAACACTTCGTGCACGGTAAGGCGATGCGTAAAGTACGCGAAGTGAGGCAACAGTTGAAGGATATCATGCAACAACAGAGGTTACCTCTCGTTTCTTGTGGCACTGATTGGGACACCGTCAGGAAATGCATCTGTTCCGGTTAGTAATTAATAATGCTGGACTTCACACAGCATCATCTAGCCCCTAAGTAAGCAGAGCTTGTGTTATGGGTACTAGATGACTGATATACTTTTTGTTTGTAGATAGAAACACCCAGAGCCGAGACAAATATTTGTAGATCATACAAACATTGGTCCCGTCGCGGGGATCGAACCCGCAACCTTCTGCGTCGCAGGCGGGCCTTCGCCCACTGCGCTACTGAGGTCGTAATGGCTTGCTTCGCTCGCGTGCCTAAATGTACCTTTCAAATAGCTTTTAAACCAAGAATATTCCATTCATACTTGAAATATTCCAAGTTTCATCCTAATAAAAAAAAAAAAAAAAAAAAAAAAAATAGCTTTATTTTCCTTACAACTTATCATCCTAATAGATTCACTTCAAGCTTGATTGAACACAAACATTGCTTAAGAAGATCCCAGGTTTGAATCTGGTTGTGCACCGATGATGAGGCATGACGTAGAACCTAAAAAGTTCGAAAACATTGTGTCAAGTGCACGATAAGAGCCTCTCGGAGGCACACTTCAAAATCCTTTCACCCCCTGGTTCGAAAGTCAAGACAAGAACAGTATAAAAGTACGCGAGTGTCGTGGAACACTCGGTAGGAACGAAGTTTCAACTTAGACATTTGGCATTTGTCAAATAAATTATTCAAAAGCTCTTCCGTGCTAACAATGTAACAACAATCTATGTGCTGTTTTGCGATTGCGCACTTCGCACTCTGACGTTTTCGCCTATGTGTCGTGACGGTAAATTCGAACGTTTTTTTCTTCTAGCCCCCTCGATACCGTTCGTTCCAATAAAAAAAAATGTATGTTCCAGCGTATTTCCAACACGCCGCGCGTCTCAAAGGTATCGGCGAGTACGTGAACTGCCGCACTGGGATGCCTTGCCACCTTCACCCGACCTCAGCTCTCTTCGGCCTCGGCAACTCTCCCGACTACGTGGTCTACCACGAGCTGATGATGACCAGTCGGGAGTACATGCACTGTGTGACCGCGGTCGATGGCCGCTGGCTGGCTGAGCTGGGGCCTATGTTCTTCTCGCTGAAGGAGACTGGCAAGTTAGTATAACTAGATGGCGACACTGGTTAATTAGATCGCGCTTTTGGTCGGTTTGAATTTCGCTTTCGATGTATGTGCTAAGATCGGTCTTCGGCCACGGCATCGACAGTTTCCCGTGTATAAGGATAGTACTGTTGTCTCGTTTCCCCATACAAGCTTTCAGCTTTTCAGCCCTTCAGTGATTATTTTTTGAAAAAAGTAGTGTATGATAAAACAAACATATTTATGGATCAAGCCGTCTGTAGAAAATGTTGAAATAGCAATAAGAAATAAGAATTGATTGTTTTAACTGTGTTGCAAAGATGTTAGTATTTAGTTATGAACAGTTTACCCATTGTGGGCGTACAATAATATTAGTATAGAAAGCATAAAAGCATTTTTGGGATACATTTAAAAAAAAATCTTTAGACAGCATAAATCAAAATATGAATCTACTAACTGCGCTCCCGCGGTGTGACCCGCGGTCCCTTTTTTTCGGCGGATTTTTTCATTTTTTCGGGATAAAAAGTAGCCTATGTCCTTCCCTGGGATACAACCTTTATCCATGCTAAATTTCAGCTTAATCTGTTCAGCGGTTTTGGCGTGAAAGCGTAACAAACAGACAGGCAGACAGACAGAGTTACTTTCACATTTATAATATTAAGTCAGCAACAGTCCCCGAGCCACAAAACTATTTGTCCAGCATAAGCTGGACAAATAGTTTTGTGGATACTTCATTGAGTATATTGATATTACCATAAGGTAATATCAATATACTCAATGAAGTATTAAGATTGAATGATTTATCATTATTCTTATAATTTTCTCCAGATCTAACCGCGACAAGCGCAAGGAAGCCGCCGTACATCTTCAGAGAATGGAGGACGAGATGAAGGAAGCAGAGCATAAGATGGCAGAGGAAAGAAAGAAGCAGAACGAAGATGTTCCAGTGAAGCAAGAAGTAGCCACTCCGGGTCTCAATACCCCAAGACGGACTCCTGCTAGACTGGGGCTTTAGGTAGACCAAATGGTAACCGCGTGAATTCATAATGACCTTTTAGGGATATAAAGACCGAATTTTTACCCTCACGTTCACACTAAAATGTATATCTTGGGACTTAAAAACTATTCATACAAAATTTTACTTTAGTACTTAGGTACTTGGTTTTTAGGTTTAAACATTATTTATTTTTAAACAAAACGAAAGTGAAGGTATTGAAGCTTGGTGTGAAGGGAAAGGAAGTAACATCCAAGCGTTCAACTTGAAAAGTCTAAAAATTTATGTATGCTTAAGTTTTATATTGATTGAACGCGGTTACAGATAGAAGCGTCAGATCATATCATTATATTTTTTCTTTCTTATTTTTACTTATATACAGGGTGTAAAAAGACTACTACTGAAAACTGAGGGGTTTCAATCAGACCATGATTCTGAACATATTTAGCGAAAAAATTTTTTGACTTAGCTATGCCATTTTATTTTATTTTCTAGTTATTTACTACTAGTACAACATAATAAGACCATACCTACCTAATAATTGCATTTATAAAAGAAAAAAACGATTAAAATTCAAAATCCAGCAATCTACGTATAAAAACGCGCCCAGTACATACGCAAACAGTAATCTTCAAACGCTGTTTTCTCCGGATATAATGTTTTTTTCGGAAAATCCTTTTGGATTTGGTTGTGTGTTGGGAAGCTGTCCCTGTTGTGAACCCCTTTTCGGCTTCGGTAGACGTCTTTTTACACCCTGTATATAAGTGAATTATCATCTCAAAATTGTCATCTCTTGTTAATCATGACCGTCTGGCGCTGTAAAAGAGCAAGTGAATAAATTGAATTAATTTTACCTTAGGTTTTAGAGAAGCCGAAAGGTGTTCACCTGAATTCATATTTACCGTTTGGGGCTGTGAAATCAAATGGAAAACACTTAAATTAATAATGAATTAATGAAAATGGATACCTACCATAATAGTGTGCAAGCGAGAGAACATGATAAACTCTGCCATATCAGATTTGTTTCTGTAATGAACTGGGCTATACGAAATTCTGCCAGGAAATAAGAGTTAATATTACACCCCAGATAGAATTTAGGAATCACATCAATTTGAAATTACCCTCTGGGGTCCTAGAGAGACCGGAAGCTATCTACGGGAACTCATAGTTACCATTTGGAGTTGTAAAGACAAGAATGGACAAATGTATCAGATGTGTAGTGGCATTAACGACTAAGCTCTACGTGCTAAGCCGAGACAGTGAGTCGGTTATAATAAGCTAAGCCATGACAGACCTTCAAACAGGTGCGATCCGAGAGGTGGGGTCACAGGGGACATGACCAAATCGAAAAAACTTCTTAAAATCAAAATTTCAGGCTGCGACCGGCACCTGCCTTCAAATAGCTTAAAAACAGAACTAGAGATAATCATTCAAATAACTTAAACTGCCACTTCAGTAATATCGGAGTAATAGGTAAGGTTTGGGAAATATTAACGCGATGGCATATTAGAATTGCTAGACTAATTAAATAAGGGACTAGATAAGAATAACGCTCATTAGAGCATAGCTAATGTTTGGACTTGCCTCTGATTTGGGTGCCAAAGCCTGAAGATACGATATTTTCCGTGCTTGGTGATTTTAGACATTGTTAGTGCATAATAAATGTGACATCTAGTGTTCAAAGTAGCCTTGGACTAATAGCTAATAAGTACATTGATGTGCGTAACAAATAGGTTTGCTTTGATAGCAAATGTAATGCTTTACGCGATTTTAATATTACAAAATATAATATGCAAAAGCTACATAAAAATATTTTTTTGATGAAGAAATACTTTAACCCTGCTTGAACCCTGCCCTTTTTTGCGGCAAAATGTAAATTGTCCTTAATTCATCTTTGGATGTAAATTTGAGGAAAAAAAACGTTTTAAATAACTGACTATCATTTGAAATCACTTTTGATTTCATTTGACCGAGGCAATATTTTATTATAAATAAGGGTAACTGGGTTTTACTCCAAACCCTTTACAAAGTATGGTCAACTATTTTGATCTCGGCTTTACAGCTTATGTAATACACTCAGGGACTGATTTAGAGGAACGTATTAAATTATATTACTCATTGAAATGTGTTTTTGAAGTATAAACATCTTTACCCGCGTTAGGCATTTCAGATGGGGGTAAAATATCAAAGTCACGTGACTGTTACCATCCTTTATGGTCTATTTGTGAGAATAACCGCCTCGGGTGAGACAGCCCCGAGTTCGAGTCCCAGTGGGACCGTAACTTAATTTTTTTGTACTTTTTTTAAATTTTAGAACCATTATCTAACACTCGTTCCAAGTTTTCACTTCTGTTGGCACTCCCGGAGTGCCACTTTTTTTTAATATTTGTGAGCTGTTTTAGCACTACTAACTGTATTCAAACTTTTTTTACGTGGATTTTGTGGAACAACATTATCTAGAAGGCTTTTATGACAAATCTTAATATTAAAATTTTGTTACGTTCCTCTAATCATGTCCATGAGTAGTTTTGATGTAGACTTTCACTCGAAAGATAGCCATTTGGCGGATACAAAGTGAAAATGTTTCTAGATAGTATTTAAATTTACTAATTTAAATAAGAGAAGGTCGATGTAACAATATCAGTTAATATGAGCAGTTTATGAATATGGACCTGAATTGACTATCTTGAATGTATTTCTCGATTAACTATTGAGAGCCTAGTTTCTATATTCTATCTGTTCGCTTGCTGTAGATATTGTTTTTATACAAATACATCCATAATACTTAAACAATCTGACAGAACAAACATGTCCGTCACACAACAAATTGTGCGGTAGGAAGGAATCGAACCTACTGTCGAACCTGTGAACGCATGTTTCAATAGAATTAATGTCAAATATCTTCACACAGTAGGTACCTACTAGTCTTTCTTAATAAGTTCATAATTACGTATTATTGAAACGGGATTTGAGTTCGCCCGCGACCACGCCTGGGGGGCTATTCGCGATTTCTGACTTCAAGGGCCAATTTTTGGTTTTGGAATATTTGGTCCTAGGTTAGCACCGTGTTTTAACGTTTGAAAAATTGGCCTTTGAAGTCAGAAATCGTAGTAAATGACATCCGAATATTCATCAAACGAACGAAAAAAGGAACGCGAATATGGCCCCTGTTGCAACACAGGCGAAACGTCGGGAAATAAAATAAGGTATACGATAAATCCCCTTTCAATAATACTTAATTATGCACAGTACGCTTAACAAATAGAATTATAGAAACTAGGCGTAGAGGTTCGACAATAAGAATGCTGGATTAAGGTGATTTAAATATTACTTATATAATGTTGCTACGAAAAGTACAATGAATTATCACTTTTAAACTTCAACAAACTAGGATAAGATTTTTGAGAAATGAAAATTTCTATGAATGTTAAATTTATTTAATTTAAGAAATGTTTTATGTCTTGAGACGTTAGGTCTATTTTGGTAAATAATATTTGTAAAAAATAATAATCATCCCTTCGAAACAATAGTTTTATTTTAATATAATCATCCCTTTAATTACAAACTTGATCAACACATACCAAGCCACGATTTTATATTTTGAGCTATAAATATAATTATTTAATTTAAAATAGTAATCAATTGAAACTTTCACATGGAAATTGCAACCTTATTTAAGTCATTGAAACTTTCACATAGAAATTGCAACCTTATTTAAGTCATTGAAACTTTCACATGGAAATTGCAACCTTATTTAAGTCATTGAAACTTTCACATAGAAATTGCAACCTTATTTAAGTCATTGAAACTTTCACATGGAAATTGCAACCTTATTTAAGTCATTGAAACTTTCACATGGAAATTGCAACCTTATTTAAGTCATTGAAACTTTCACATGGAAATTGCAACCTTATTTAAATTAAGGACTCTGTTTTGCTTGGTTTGCACTGATCCATAAATCATGGTATAACTACAAGGAAGCCTGTTGGCAGACAATAGGCGGATAGCAAATATGGCAGATACTTTATTTTTGTAGTCGCAAAAGAACAAGAATAGAATCACTATGAGGCGTTTTAAAGTGGTCAAAGTAATCCTACTCAAATGGATATTGACTTGTAGTAGCTTGCTTGTTAGTTAAGCGAACAATTGAGCGCTTTTTGTCGGTCCTAGCTGTAAAGTCGTAGCCATGATGGCTTCTAACGATCAAAAAATAAAGGCGAACTCACTAAAGTGATCAATTAGTAACTTTAAATGCCTGCCTTATTTACTACCCGTGCTAATGGTTAATAATCATATTTACAATGCCTGCAATGGTCTATAGATCTAGCAAATATTGAGATCTAGATAACTAGGTACATATAATTACGGTACAATTTTTCAAATCGTTTAGGTTAGTTCTAGCAAACTACTGTGCAAATATTCTGTAGTAAAACAAAAATATAGTGATTAGATATAGAAATTGTTCAATTTTACTTAGTTCCATTCTGGTACATAGTATTCAAGTTAAAAATTATAATATCCAATCTAATGTAGATCATTTCTAACGATCCTTCGATAGCTTGACTAATCCCGTTGTATTTTAAAATTATACAGGGTGTAAAAAGACGTCTACCGAAGCCGAAATGGGTAGGTACAGCATCCCAACACACAACCAAATTCAAAAGGATTTTCAGAAAAAAACATTATATCCGGAGAAAACCAACCTCGCACAGCTGGTCGAGCGTATGCACTGGGCGCGTTTTTATCATCTACGGATAAAAACGCGCTGGATTTTGAGTTTTAATTTTTGTTTTTTTTATAAATGAAATTATTAGGTAGGTATTATTATGGTCTTATTATGTTGTACTAGTAGTAAATAACTATAAAATAAAACAAAATGACGTAGATAATAAGTCAATTTTTTTTTCGCTAAAGATGTTCAGAATCATGCTCTGATTGCAACCCCTGTAGCAGTCTTTTACACCCTGTATGTAAATATGTAGTAGCTTAGTGTAGTATATAGAGTTGTTTTATATGGCAACTAGCGGCCGCGCCCGACGTTGCTCGACCTATGTTCATTGTGAAAAAAATAACTTTCAAATTGTCAAAGATTGTATAGATAAAGAGTAGGTCTATTTTGGAACCATTTATAGTTTGACTTAAAAATGATAGAACCTGTACGAATGCCTAGATCCGTTGGGCGAACTGTAGACTGTTCCTAAGTCAACGATTGATTTATTCTGTAAATTGGTCAGTTGAAAGCTTTTAAAATGACTATATTTTTGTTTTTTTTACTGAAATATGAGGGTGCATCTATGGGAGGAAACACAAAATATCCTACATTAGGCACTTAACGACAACTTTTACTAAATAAACTGCTATAATAAGCGACGTAAATCCATTTCCAAAGCTGGTTGTCTATCGGTTACATATTTAATTACACAAATACAAGTTATTAAAAAACAAAATAATCGAAAACGCTTCATAATATTTTGCGAGCGGTCAAAATGTAAGATTAATTAGAAAATATATAACCATCCTTTTAATACTTCTAGCCGAAAGAACTCATTTTCGAAAAAGCCTCTTCATATTATATTTTGGAAATTTAAAAGATTTTTAGTTTATATAAACACTTTTAAAAAACCGCTTTATTTATAGTGGCATAAGGGCCTTGATTCATAATACAGCGAAATGCATTCGTTCGGAGTCGACCGACAGCAACCAATCACAGTGCAAGAAACGTCAAATTCGGATCAATTCCTGCACTGTGATTGGTTGCTGTGGGTTGATTCCGAACCGAATACATTCCGCTGTATTATAAATCAAGATCCAGGTCTGAAATATTAAATTTTTTGAGCAGGATAGCTATAAGCATATAAAATGAAACCTACATCGTAATTTTAGAAACAAGCAAGCGATTTTTAGAAGATATAAATTTTAAAATGACAAAATAATCTTCCGATGCCTACATACTTATCTTAAAATATATCTCTCATTCTAACTAATTTAATATCGACAAAAGTTACAATTTACAAGGTCAGTACCCACTAAAGCTAAGCGGACCAAATTGACAAATATAAATCAATGGTTACAGTAGTTTTATATTTGACACTTATTTTCCTTTCTTAGATACCAACAAACCACAATTTTTATAAACTACATTATAAATCTTCAACAATTTCACTTTATAGTAGATCTAATTCAAAGACGGAAATTCAACCTAACCTGTACGAAGTACCTATTATTGTTAGTATGCGATAGACCGCTATGCTTTAGTCGTCGTCGGCTTTATTTTATTTACTTAAACTATTCCAATCTTATCACTCTTATCTTATCTCTTTCTCTTCTTACTCTATCCGAAGGTTGCCTGGAAGAAATCGCTTTCAGCGATAAGGCCGCCCATTGTACTAAGAACTTGTTATTGTTTATGTTTTAAATGTTATCTTTCTTACAATAAAGTGTTAATTGATTCATTCATTGTAAGTGAAATTTATTTGAAATCTAATCAATAGTAACTTAACCAATCAAAAAACATAATTATTACTTTAATGTTTTTAATGTTTGTATGACCTACAGATATTTGTCTCGGATCTGAGTGTTTCTATGTATAATATGTATGTATTTACAAACAAGAAGTATATCAGTCATCTAGTACCCACAACATAAGCTTTGCTTAGTTTGGGGCTAGATGATGCTGTGTGAAAATGTTCAGCATTTATTTATTTTATTTATTTACTTTAGATAATATTTTAAGTGCATAGTTTGTCTTTGAATTAGATCTTGCTATCCTTTTAATTGTTCCTAAATAAAACCTACCTTATCATAGAGCTCTCAAACAATGAAGGAAAACATTAAGGAAACCAACCTATATGTATAATGAAATGAGCATAAATCATTATTAACCTAACTACCGAATTATGGGTTAAGGTCATTGGCCTTTGGGTGACCCAAAAAGCACCAGTGCACGACATACTTTCCATATTTTCATCTGTTTAAAACAATTTTTTGCGCTTGTCGCTTTCTACAAAAAATACAAAGGAAGTTTGAAGTTACTTTTAATCGTTACAACGCCACTTTCACCTTTATTGCCTTGTTAATAGAGTTCACATTTATCCTGTTTATGCCAATGTAGGTACAGATAATACTTTGTATTATAATATCTTGATGTATGACAGTTGCAAAGCGAATTGTTATTTTATTTTAGCATTTTGAAAGATTGTTTAAAAATCTGTCATTCGTCAAGATAAAATTCAATAGCTCAAATATATTTCACATCTTAACATCTTCGCTTCGTAACCGATTATTAAATGGTTGACCATTTCTGTTCAAAAGGCTATCTGATAAGTAGCGTAAAACGAAAACGCTTGTCATTTTAACGTAACCATGTTTCACGAGAAAATAATTTCGGAAATTCCCTAAAGGGGTGGAAAGAGCTAAAAAATTTTGTGATGAAAAATCGTATCCTGGCTTGGAAATAAAACATATAATACGCACAATCGTTCTTAAGCTCCCTAAAGTAGCTGCGCAGAACCCATTTTTGATGACACCTAAAATCGTGCTATCTCGCTTATTCTACCAAACCTGCGCAATCGCCTATTTCACCTAACTTCAGAGAGCTAAAGATCCGTTGTGCTTACTATACCACCAGCGTTTTCGTTCTACGCTAAGTTATTTAGTCAGTTCATGGCAACATTAAGGCATGTTTCTCGAGAAAGGAATTACGGAAATTCTAGCACTAAGATTGTAAAAAGGGCAAAAAATAAAAACGTTTGTATCTAAAATAGTATTCCTGGTTCTTAAATCAAACATAACAACAGCGTTTTCGTTCTACACTACGTGACATTTAGGTCTAGTGTCAACAATTCATGGCAACATTAAGGCCATGTTTCTCGATGTACCGACGACGTGCTTCCGCTATCATTTCCGCCTTCCGCTCTTGGAAGGACATTTGTCGTTCCTTCGCGGATTTCGGGAACACACCGGTTGGTACCGGGGTTACGTACCTGGATAAATAATATTAGATTTGTAAAGCAATGTATATGATTGGGCGCCATATTGAATCCCAAGCGCATCGAAGTATTCTTGAGTTGATTTCCGAGCGACAGCGAGGGTTATAGTTAAAACTAGAATCCTGAACAAAACAGGTTCACGACTGTATCCCCAAGGTGCGGTAGACATTGACTCAGATCCATTTATATTACTTACTCCAGATCCTTTGAAGATGTCAGAGGCATGTCCAAACACATATTTGATACATGCCCACATCTTGCAAAAGTTAGTATTCCATTCGTGACAGGTTGCAAGCCCATCGCCGCCTATAAGAACACTAACTGGTTTCCTCACGATGTTTTCCTTCACCGTTTAGAGCACGTGTTAAAGCGCATATAAATTTTACGCACATCGAAGGATTCTTGAGTTGATTTCCGAGCGACAGCGAGGGAGTTTATAGTTAAAACTTGAACAAGCGAGGGATTAATTGAAGCACGTTTTTTAACACTTGTTTTTTTTTCGCCAGTGGGGTTGTGATCGTTGTGGCAGATCGGAGGCAAAAGCTATGATAAACTAGTAATAATAATGTGCAAAATTTTCACTCTATCCTGTATGACTGGGTAGCATAGCACACCCTGTATAGTTTTACAAGTGTTTGTAGCCGATTCTTCACGGTATTGGTCGGAAGTACTCGCAAGGAACAGGAGTAGAATCACCTTGTTTTAAGACAATTAAGCGATCTCAGCGATCCTACTGAATAAATGCTTTATGACTTCGATCGTTAGTAATGTTTGACCCCACTCTGTATAACTGTGAGTGTGTTACCTGGGCGGTGAGGATGTAGAGGGCTGTGCTGGCGGCGCGGGCTCCGGCGTGTACGGGGTCACGCCCTCTAGGAAGTTAGTGATCGTCACGTCCACACTGCGCGTTATCGCTGCAACAAATTGTTGATATTGACGCCATTCTTTAATTTTTTATAGTGTTATACCACACTTATTATTATCTTATTATTATGGTATTTCATCGAGAAAATTTCGACTGCGACGAACAAGGATTCCGTAGCCGAATTGGTATAAGGCGGCTCCGGCTTTAGAAGGATCGTCGTATCATTGCGGGTTCGAATCCCGTCGGAATCGAAAATTTTGATGTCTTTTTATTTCATTTTCTTGACCAAATCTTGTTTTTTTACAATCGAAAAACAAAGAATAATAGATTTTTGAATCGTCAGGAAATAATACCTACACAATTAGTAGTAAAAAGATGTCGTAGGCTTGAAGTTTTGTTGACAGAAAGCCTCTATAAAAATAAACTCGAACAATCCGAAATAATCACACATCGCTAAGTTTTTAAATCACAGATTCTGACATTATTGAATTCGTAAAAATTTCCAACGCGCACTAAAGAAGTTTTCCATTGACATAGTTGTGTATAGTTACCGAGGTCTCTGAGCACGGCGTGCCGAGGCACGTGCGGCAGCACGTCGCGCACGCGCGCAGCCAGCCGGCGCAGCTCGGCGCCGGGCGCGCCCGCTCCTCCGCGGTTCACTTGCTCCCAGCTGTACTCTGTCATCTCCACCTGGAATAACACCGCATTGTTGTGCAAGCATCTTCTTATCGTGTCACCAGTTCTGTCGAACCAGTGTGGTGATAGGATTTTTAAGTGCGCCTCGAAGTGTCCTCTTTTCGTGCACTTGACAAATGTTATGTACATTGTACGACATGCCGGTTTCGCACTAGTGCACATGAATTTTTTTAGCAGAAAAACTCATTGGTGCACGACCGGGGTTAACCCACGACTTGACGATTGGGAGGCGGGGCCACCACCACTAGACCGTTGTAATATGTAATATATTATATTATTATTATCCACACTCTAATGTCATTACTGTCATTTTTATCTATTCTCTGGTACCTAGACAATCGCCATGCTATGGGGGCAAGAGTAAAATTGGCTTATTCCATAATGAACTCAAAAGTTTTGTATGATCCCACTGGGATCAAGAGGGTGGGAGCATAATGGAGTAAGCCGTAAAATTAGTTTTAAGACCCCAGCCTAAGTGACCCCAGCGGTCCTACTGAATAAATGTTTTTTACTTTGACTTAACCAAAGTTAAGACTAGATTTCACTACATGTATCTTACAATGATAATTATTTCCTTAATTTTATTAATATTACAGCAGCAAGTATTTACCAACATTTCGATTGACCCATTATGCTATTCGAGACTATCATTCGAAATGTCATTTAAATTGATCTCCCAGTTATGGCTTATAATAAGTTATAACACAAACTTTCAGATTTACATTAAGTATTTGTATGCCATATTCACCTGCAAAGCCTCAGCTATCCTCTCCCGCACTTTCTGCGAGAAATCAGCATCATCATCATCGTGCCGCTCCAGTGCTGGCAGCGGTCGTAACGTGAACACTGTGACCGGTGTCCACAGGAACCAGAGCGCGTCAGACCAGGGGAACTTGTCGCGCGCGTCACACGCACGGTGGACCGTCACGTTAGTGAATAAACGTTCTACCGCTGGAAATACAATAAATAAATAATGCTGGACATTTTTCACACAACATCATCTAGCCCTAAACTAAGCAAAGCTTGTGTACTATGGGAACCAGATAACTGATATACTACTTATATACTTCTTGTTTGTAAATACATACATATTATACAGAGAAACACCCAGACCCGCGACAAATATCTGTAGGTCATACAAACATTTGTCCCGCGGCGGGGATAGAACCCGCAACCTTCTACGTCGCAGGCGGACCTTCGCCCGCTGCGCCACAGAGGTCGTTGTACAATATTTATTTACAAAATCAACTGTAATTAATAGCATATAAATATCAGAACAAGACACAACAATTCCAACCCATCATAATCCATACTAATATTATAAAGCTGAAAAGTAGAGGGTTAGCGAGTTTATATGTTTAGCGCGATCTAATTTTTCCTGTGGCGCCATCTATTATGTAGTAAAATGTGTCTGTCTGTTTGTTACCTTTTCACGCCTAAACCACTGAACAGATGATGCTGAAATATGACATGGATAAAGATTATGTCCCAGGGACGGATATAGGCTACTTTTTTTTTTCAAAACTAATTATGAAGGGCGTGAAATAAGGGTTGGAATTTTGTATGGGGACTTAAAGTGAAGTTCCAGTTGAAGGCCACTAGATGGCGTTGCTGTCCTATGGCTGAGGTCGAGATGGCGCTATTATTGCATTTTTATTTTTAAAAGTATCAGAAGAGAATCTTCTGAACAGCAGTTTTCAGTTCTGTTTTTATTCGAAGTCGCGGGTACCAGCTAGTATGACAATAAAATGCAGACAAAACCAATGTAAAAACAATTAACAACTATCAATTTCACTTTACAAACTTTCACAAAAATCAAGTCAATAATATAATTACATATTATAACTTTTATCATTTCAATACAAAGCTTTAAATTGATTCAATTCAAATTATTACAATGCACTTTCAGATTGAGCTATCAAGCTGCTTTTGAATTCATCAAGACGACCTCTGTGGCGCAGTGGGCGAAGGTTCCGCCTGCGACGCAGAAGGTTGCGGGTTCGATCCCCGCCGCGGGACAAATGTTTGTATGACCTACAGATATTTGTCTCGGGTCTGGGTGTTTCTATGTATAATATGTATGTATTTACAAACAAAAAGTATATAAGTATCTGGTTCCCATAGTACAAGCTTTGCTTAGTTTGGGGCTAGATGATGCTGTGTGAAAAATGTCCAGCATTATTATTTATTTATTTATCTAGCAGATTATTATCGCTAGATAAAAGCCACTATGTATCTTAAACTGACCCCAGTCTATATAAATACAAAATATTTTATTTCTTTAACTTAAACTAAAATACATTTCATGGGTTTGGGATTTAAAGAAAATACCTGTATTAGAGGATCTCGCTTTTCTGTTAATGTATAAAATTACTTTCTACAAACTTACTGATAGCAACAGGTTGCACCCTATTCCCCATATGGAATGGCCAGTCGGTGAACTTGAGTAGCCCCTTGCCATTGGTCGGTCCACCTTCCGGCTGCAGTAATACTGGTTTGCTGGGGCACTCCGCGAAATGCTGTCTACATCAAATTAACTGTATTTAATTATTACTCAAGATAACTTCACAGGATTATGTATGGGGGAATATGGGGTGTATTTCTGAGGGCAGTAAGGACACAAGTTATCCAGCTCTTAAGCGACCATAGCATCACAGAGCAACAAATTTCAACAGGTATCTTAAATGTTATAGGTACAGAAGAGCGTTCCTAGGACTCTTTGGGACTTAAATAGTCCCATAGTCTTTTTATGAAGAACCGATTCAATCATTAATATCTACGAATCATCCTCATGCTTATTACAAATACATACAATCAAACCTTTTTGATGTTGGTTAAAGTGAGATAGAAGACAAAACCATAGTTGAGGTAGGTTAAAAGTGAGACAAAAGATAAATTCACAGTTTTTAATAAATATAGAATGAGTTTTACTTACTTTCTCGCAAACTGAGCAGCATTCCTAATACCGAGAGTTGAGGCAAAAAATGGCGGCACTTTCCATTTCCTTAGCTGTAATAATAAAACAGGAAATTAAACATATTTAATTATTGTTCTTCAACAATAACAAACTTTATCCTTGTTTTAATAACTAAATTCTTTTGTGTATTATTGACAACTACAATCAAAAGTCAGGTGATGATGAATAGGATGATAAGGTGTCTCACGCTGATAGTTCCCAGCACATGGGAAGCGGCGAGTGAATCCAGGCACGACACGTAGTTTGCGACAAGAACGCTGCAGCGAGGATCACGGCTGCCTTTCAACTTAACGTACACACCTAGAACCAAAGATATTAAGAATTAATCAAGTTTCTAGGTCACAGAAATTGAAGACTCAAAAACTTAAAAATTAAAAAGTTTTTAACAAGTCTTTATTAGCTTGGTATGGCGTCAGGCATCAGGGTTAAGTTTGTGGTTAAGTTTTAGTCATGTTTCATGATCAGATTTCACTTTCTTATGGTATGTGTTCGGAGCATTTCTATGAGAAATCATTTATCTAACTATGTAAGACTAACTGGCTAGATGTGGGTCTGTGGCAGAGCATGCTAGCCGCTCAGACATCTGATGCGGCCATCATGCTCTACCGACAGACCCTCAGGATATTGGAGGAATAGTTTTGTAAATGAGAGTCCTATGGGACCGGCATGTTCGATAATCAATCAAGGACCCTAAATTAAAATAGATTTAAAAAAAAAAATGATCAGATTTTTAACATCAGCAACTAAGGTTCACAACTGTATCCCCAAGGTGCGGTAGATCTTTTTATGTTACTTATTCCAGATCCTTTGAAGATGTCTAAGGGGGGTAGTCAGAGGCATGTCCAAACACATAATATTTGATACATGCCCACATTTTGCAGAAGTTAGTATTCCATACGTGACAGGTTGCAAGCCCATCGCCGCCTATAAGAACACTAACTGGTTTCCTCACGATTCTTTCCTCCACCGTTTAGAGCACGTGTTAAAGCGCATATAAATTTTACGTAACGCAAAATCCATTTATGCACGGCCGGGATTTGAACCCACAACCTTCGGATTGAAAGTTGAGGTACAACCCCGTTCGGCCAACACGGCTTTTTAAGGACGTAACATAATATTAAGTGTTCAATCGTGAATTGTAACATTATAATCATTGTGCATGGTAAAGCGTTTTCAATTGAATCCATTATCCATGGATTATTAATCTCATAAACATAAACTGAACATCGAAGAAAAAATGACCAGTTAAGAAAGTTGAACAAAATGTGGGCTTGTGCCAGATACATAATTTTGGAAAAGGATCTTGAATACTAAACTTGCTAACCTGAGAAAATCAGAACAAATGGAGATGGACGGGCCACATAGTCCGAGGGATAGAAAAATGGTCTAAATCTCTTTTGCACTGGTTTATGAGAAACAGGAAACGGAAACAAGGAAGACAGATGGGAGGGATGAACTCAAAGCTGTTGCAGGCGGGGCCTGGACGAAGGTGGCACTTTTGCAAGTGTTTTAGATATAAGTAACACATATTTCTCCGAAATAAAGGCTTGATTGACTGAGGTACCTTGGCCCAGTCATTATTCTCTTAATTTTACAATACTTTTTTTTAGAGAAGGCTTAAAATTGCTTACCAAATGTCCAACAAGCGAGTGTTGATAGCATCTGTCGAATGGCCCATTTGTTAGGCAGGAGTATCGATGCAATCCATAGTATCAAAGCCATAAATGTGCGAACCAATAGCAGGACAATACCAAACGGTAAGTATAGGAGGAACTGAATCACATGTTCACCACAAAATCTGAAACAAATATAAAATAATAAATGATTGTAGTGGGTGAGTAGTGTTGGGACAAATGTTAACATACTCTGCAGACAGAGAGATTGTAGCTTTTGATAGGCATAGTAGTCTACTTTCAAACTTGATTCTAAGCTCAAGCATCTATTTTTTATTAGTTCTCTAAGGAGATTACTTTTTATCACTCTCCATGGATACTCACTTGTATTACTATACATTTCGAGCTTGTGTGAGAACTCTTAATTCAGACTTCTTTAGACACTGTTTATAGTAGGGGATTCCCCTTTTCATATCATAGATTCCTTAATCATTTTACGAAAGCAATGTATTTGGCTTAAAAATATTTTATTACTTTAATAACCGTTATTGACCATCCTTAGGTATAGATAAAGTATGAAACAGGTAAGTATATTCTAGAAATTATGCACTTGGTTAGCAAGTAAGGTCACCTGAAGCAACTTGTAAAATTTACTTATTGGTCAACAATCAAATATGAACGGGATTGCAACATAGTGAGAATGGATTTGTAAGAAAACCTGTAAGGGACAAGCTGTAGGATCAAGCAAGTTCAATAATTTAGAAAGTGTATTACGAGCGGACCGAAAAACAACACGGGCCTGTGGTAAACTTTCCCTAGGTGAAGAAGAGCAATATTTAATAAACTAAACCATTGTTTTTACCTGTCGTCGTTCATTAATTTGTCCACGGTCAGAGCCATGGTAGTTTTTTATACAATATCCACTAACGATACTGAGTTTTATAACAAAATAAATCGAACCAATGATGCTATTTTCTTTCAGGCTTTCCAAAAATCGTGATGTGTTCGACTTCGACAGATTCGTTCGATTGACGTCAGACATTATTTGGCATGACATTGAGAGTTTGCTGAGTTTAGAACAAAAGACATTTTTTTTTTTTTTTTTTTTTTTTGGCTTCGCAAAAAGTGTGCATGCGCCATTTTTCATTGTAAAAATTAAGGAAACAAAAGTTATGAAATACCGCGGACTAGGACGGGGTCAGGAGAGGTAGTGGATACAGGTAGGAATTATAAAGAACAAAAGACATTGTGACATCAAAAAAAATGACAGTGACAGTACTACTTGATTGTTACGAAGCAATCAGGTCAAGTGAGAGTAGGACTCACCTTATAAGGGTCCCAAACTGCTTTGCCGTATTTTTCGGCATATCGTCGTCGTCGAGTAACGACGAAAATAAAGTGAAGTAAGTATTCAATTTATTTCCGTAAACTGCACGCATCACCGCGTGACTTATTAAGTGGAGCAAAAGTGTGAAATTAAAAATCGAATGCGTTTTGCATTTTAAAAACGGTACTCTAACTGTACGTCGCACATTTAGCACGATGTAATCTCTGATTTTCTTGTCTGTGAAAAGTCAAATAGTTTGTGGTTTTAGTTAAAATTGTATGACGAGTCGAGGCGGACTGTTTATGGACATGTTTCTAACAAAGAAGTGCCTGCACTTCGACGGAGGCCATAAATGAAAGAGCCAAGTGAAGGAAATCCCAGTGTGCTATTCTATAATCTCAAAATCTAGACAAAGTGATTGCAATCAAACATCAAAACAGTCGATCACCTGACCATTGTTTACCTTCAACTTTGACTGGGTACCCTACAAAAATTTTGGAATTTGTCGTAATGGAGGGTATAATCTCATCCCCTGAGGAGACGATGTCGGAAGCAGAGGAGCCCAAGGCGACAGGCAGCCGAATGAGTCGAGACAACGGACAGCCGAATCTAATCGGCCTCAATCAAATGGAGGAGAAAATGAGGCGGAAACTGCAATTTTTCTTCATGAACCCAATCGAGAAGTGGCGCGCAAAGAGGAAGTTCCCTTTCAAATTCGTTGTGCAGGTAATTAAGATTGTCCTTGTGACTTTCCAGCTGTGCCTATTCGCCCATAACAGATACAATCACGTGAATTATACGTGGGACAATCGCATTAGTTTTTCCCATTTGTTCCTGATGGGGTGGGACTCCACTAGGGAGATCAACGCGTATCCCCCCGGCGCCGGACCTTTGGCGGTCTACAAACTCAATGAATTCTATGATACACTGGATTATGCTGTGGCAGGGTACAACAATCTCTCCAATGCCATAGGCCCATATTCCTACAACAATGAAGACAACAACCAAACTGACCCTGTCTTCTGTCAGTACAACTACAAGAGAGGAATCATCAACGGCTTCAACGAAAGCTATGAATTCAATTCAGAAATTGTTGAATCCTGTGTTAACTTTACAACAAACCAGAATTTTAAGTCTCAAAGGTTTATTGAAGATGCAGGCTTGAATATTAGTTTTTCGAGTCTAGTGAGAGCAAAGCTCATGTTTTCTATAAAGACAATTAACTTCCGAGCTGCTGGACCTATCACGCCTCCTGACTGCTACAGATTTGATGTGGAAATAATATTTGACAATGAAGACCATGATGGACAGATGTCCTTGACTTTAGAGGCTGAACCATACAAACTTACATGCAGGGGGGATCAAAACTATATCTCAGACAACAAAATAGATCAAATACTGAGAAGTATTTTGAACATTTTGGTCATAATCATCTGTGCAGCTTCTTTCATCCTATGCAGCCGAGCTGTCTACCGTGCTCAGCTGTTAAAGGAACTAACAGCGCAATTCTTCAACAGAGCTTACAATAAAGATCTTAGCTTAGAAGGACGATTGGAATTCCTGAATATTTGGTACATCATGATCATAGTTAATGACCTGCTTATAATTATGGGCTCGGCAATAAAAGAACAAATAGAAAGAAACCAATTTACAAATGACCAGTGGAATATTTGCTCCCTATTTTTAGGAACAGGAAATCTATTAGTTTGGTTCGGAGTTTTAAGATATCTAGGTTTCTTTAAAACTTACAATGTTGTTATATTAACATTGAAGAAAGCTGCTCCAAAGATATTCAGATTTTCAATCTGTGCTTTGCTTATTTACGCTGGTTTTATGTTCTGTGGCTGGTTAATCCTCGGCCCGTACCACATGAAGTTCCGTTCTCTTGCTACAACTTCAGAATGCCTCTTCTCACTTATAAACGGAGACGACATGTTTGCAACGTTTTCCATTATGTCTAAAAAATCGCCCATGTTATGGTGGTTTAGTCGCGTGTACTTATATTCTTTTATCAGTTTGTACATTTACGTTGTACTAAGTTTATTCATATCCGTCATCATGGATGCTTATGATACTATTAAGCAGTATTACAAGGATGGGTTCCCTAAGAGCGATTTGCAACAGTTTATAGGAGAGACTCGGTTTGAAGAAGTTTCCTCAGGGTTATACAGAACACAAAGTTCGACGTCCCTTAATGCAATGATGAATTCACTTTGTTGTTGCAACTTTTATCGAAGCGCATATTCTAAAATAGGAGGAGGATCCACAATTAATTTATTATAGGCTCATTATATTTAAGCAAATATTAATAGATGCCATCTTATCATTATCTATGTTATCTTAGCTTCAATGATATTGTTTAGATGTCTGGTAGCTAGGATAAGTAGCTCTATATGCCTAACTTTTAAGTTTAAATTACTTTGTGTAATTATTTTACAATGCATGAATTTTGTACTCACCTATAAGTACTTACTATTATTATCTGTATGTATATGTTGCAATTATTAATAAAGGCTAGCTTTATATAGATTTATAAGTGTTTAATGATAAACTATGTTATATAATACAGCTGTAAAAAAATCTTGTTCTGATTTATTAGGATAGCCATAGTATTTTTTATCATTATTCGTTTAAGTTACCTAAATCACCAAAGATTCTTCTTTGAGGATTATTTTGGCCCTTCTCTTACCGAGTCATCTTAAATGATGATTTCACTAAGCCTTTATTATTTTGCTAGTGACTAATGTCTATAACCGCTTAAAATGACTTGATAAGGAAGGGCGGTACTCTATGTACAATTGTTTATATTTGTATTTAAATGCACCATCATTTTACATTGTAAAAAGTTAATAAATGTTTTATATTAAACTCATTGTGTAGTTATTGATTTCACCGCAGTCAGAGATTATTGTAATTCGATAATGAACACGAGGTCATTATTGACTGTCTAGGTACTTATGTCCTAGATACATTGAGCTATATGTAAATACTTGACTTGTACCTACATATAGCTCAATGGCTAGATATGGTAAGTAGGTACTACATAAATCTAGGTCTATCACAGTTCCTATTCTCTAAATAATACTACCTACTAGTTTGTCCGTGATAATACCTACTTGTTAGATTTTTGGAAACATGATATTACCTACTTGCATGTATTTTAGGCTTAGGTAAACAATTACTAGGTAATGGTAGGTACCTAGCACAACAAGGTTAGGTACTTGCCTAAGTAGGTACCTACCAGTAGGTAGGTAAATTGTTTGTGCTTCTGGTATGTTCTGATGGTCATACGCATACTGCGATGCTAAGTTCATCAGAGATAGTGCAGTGCATTTAGTGATAAAATAGGTAGGTAGGCTCTTTTTATCATAATTATTTTTCTATAGTAGGTAAGTAGGTTTTTGTTTTTTCACTTTTGTATTAGGCAAGAATAATATATTTTCAATAACTTTTTACAAAAATCATGTCCTTGACAACTAAAACTATATTATTGATTGAAGAAGACTGTGTGCGTTACCCCAGCGGCAAATCAAAGTTTTTCAACTTTGCTTAGGCTAGTTTAATTCTTGCACCCGTGATATGACAGTATTTTATTTTTACGTAGGTACCTACTTAACCCTTAATAATCTTGTGAGCTAGCTCCAAATCCGTGTCATCCTCAACTGGTTGATATTCCCGCTGTTTTCTCGTGGTCCCAGGATTTTGTCCCATTAATGGGACCACAAGGGAGAACTGTTTCTCGTAGTCCCATTCCTATGCTCCTACTGAACACAAAAACCACGTGGATCTGGCACTCGCCGGCCGCTACCGCGGCACGCTTCGCTCGGCTCGTGTGTGGTTGTTCACTAAACACCTAACCACTCGTCGCTTCGCTCCTCGCAACCTATGCTATAGATCTGTTAGTTACATGCCTATATACAGGAGGATAAATACGTTACTGAGGTCACATTAATGGGACAAAATCCTGGGACCACAAGAAAACAGCTGATATTCCACTTATTAGAACTAAGCGCTTCAAAAGTTCTTTTATTATGCGCACTGCAAAAATTTGGAATTAGCTTCCAGCGTCTGTATTTCCGCTGAGATACGACCCTGTTGTTTTTAAGAAGAGAGTTAATAGGCACCTTCTGGGTAAGCTCGCTCCATCGTAGACTTCACTCTTGCCTGTGTAAGTTCAAGAGGTCAAGAGCCGACCCATTCATCATTAAAAAAAAAGCTATTTAAGCTTGAACTAACAGCCATCCACGCTAGATAGAGTTCTTTCATAGGACCTACCTTAGAAAGTTTCATCTGTGCTTGCGACTCATTGCAAGGTGGGTATAAAGTTAAACAAAAAACTAAAATTCATCATATTTATTACTGGCTATGAAATCTAATGCTACTATTCAACATTTATACAACCATACTTCTTACATTTTCAATATCAGAAAATAAAGGACTGCATGAAGCTACGAATTTATGGAATTGATAAACATCCATCATTTTGCAATCTTGCAGAAAGAAATCCAGCAGAATGTAGCAAAACTTACTTAGAAGCTACTTATATTACAAATTCATCTTTATAATAAACACTAGGACTTTTTTACAAAAGGACTTCAGAGGTGGCGCGGACTCGACATACAATCCCTTATTTTCATTATATAAAAGCATGTAGGTAAGTTTCGATTCTATGCAATATATTTCTGTTATTTATTGTCCCACTGCAGGGCAAAAACCTACCCTATTTTCCAGTTTATCCTAAACCTACTTGGCTGCGCCAATCAGAAAAATGCACATCTAACACAATGTTCTGTGTAAGTATACACAGAAGTAGATATAGTTCTGTGAATATTTATCTAAAACTTTTTTTTAATATGGCATCATTCTTGCTGCTTGTGTATAATTGCATAGAATTGAAACATTTTACAATTCGTTCATAAAATTAAATAAGTATATGGCAAGCACACACAAAAAAGAACGATGTCATAAGTTTTCAACCGACGTCAAAAAAGGAGGAGGTTCTCAATTCGTCTGTATGGTTTTTTTTTTTTGTATCTTGTTACGCGATTGCTCCGCCATTTGTTGACCGATTTGCAAAATTCTTTTCATGTTTGAAAGGGTATACTCCAGAGGTGGTACCATATAAATTTTATTCCTGAGGGATTGATAGTTTCCCCGTAAAACTCTAAACACCTTCCCTCCTAGCCATGTCACAAATAGAAATCGAATCGACAGCTTGACGCCCTGAGTCACACCGCGTTTCGAGTCAAACATTGAAGTCGGTTTTCTTTTTAGTATAAAAACTTTATTTACAATTATTGTTTGAGCAAAAATAACATACTTAATGCCAATAAATATATATTAATTTGTCTTAATTATTAAAATTAATAAACAAACACTTAAAATAACTGTACAAAATTAATGTCAGGATTATGGCAAATTGGGAAAGCCTAAATATTTTTGATGTCCAAAATATACATTGATAAATTATTACATTTACCTACTTATCATGATTTTAAATATACAAAATTCAACTCTTCAGCACTACAAACATATTAACATTTCATATAAATAGCTTTAAAGATATTATCTTAATTCTAAGTTCAACTTAAAATGTAGAGGAAAAGAAGAGGAAATTCTTTGGTTTGAAAATATAGCTTTTTTTAAGCTTGCTACGCCAAAGAAACTACAAGAAATGAACCACAATTTAAATGCAATATCATATTTTGATATCATCTTTCAATGCAAAAATATAAGAGTTACTACCTTTGTCAAATGATTATTTCTAAAACTTAACACAGAAATAAATTTCCTAATAAAACTATTTTTGCATGTTAAGAGACGAAACTTAGTTGGCAAAGCTTACTTCTTCATTGAAACGTGGCCCAAGATAACAAAATTAAAGTCTACAAATACTTTATGATTCAGTCTTCCTCTATTTTTTCTCCTCTTCATTCCTCGGGGGCTCCGCGCCCAACAAAACCTGAATTTCATCCACACTCTTGCCTTTCGTCTCCGGAACCACGAAGAATATAAACACAAACCCTATTAACATGATCCCAGCGAATAGCCAGAACACTTGACCAGCACCGATAGCTGAGTTCAAAGAGTTGAATGTACTGGTGACAGTGAAACTTAGCAGCCAGTTGAATGTACCAGCGGTAGACCCAACGAAAGATTTGATATCGATAAGACAGAGTTCGCCAGCCATCATCCACGGGATCGGTCCGAAACCGAGCGAGAAGGCGATAATGAAGAGCGAGAGGGCAACAAGCGGAAGCCAACCGATCGACTGTACTATCGACGAATCTGGTCCGTGATTGTCCAGTAAAAAGAAGAATACCCCAAGTGCGGTTGAACATAAACACATCACTAAAGCTGATAGTAACAGAAGAATTCTTCTGCCCAGCTTGTCGACAACTAAACTGGATGTAAACGTAGCGATGACTTGAATAACTCCGATGATAATAGTAGCGATAGCAGGTTGAATTGTGGCGCCTGCGCTGCTGAAGATCGTAGAAGTATTGAAAATTACCGCGTTAATACCAGATAGCTGTTGGAACAGCATAAGAGAATAGCAGATAATCAGAGCTTTGATGGCAGTTTTCTTAGTGATCGCGGATGAGAATGAAACTGGATTGTTCCTAGCCTCCTCTGCTTTTTGCTTTAGAATATTCAATTCCTGGTCTACATCATAATTCCTACCACGTAGTTTAATAAGTGCTTCCCTCGCTTCATCATTCCTGTTCTTCACAACCAGAAAGTTAGGACTCTCCGGCATAAAGAAGAAGACAATTCCAAACACAATCGGCACGCACGTACAAAGTATATTGAACACGAAAACAGACGTATAACTACCTACAGCGTACGCGAAGAGGATACCAATAGTTATCATGAGCTGGAAGTAAGACCCAAGAGTCCCTCTGATAGAATCCTGGGCTATTTCACTGGTATAAGCAGGAGCTGTGACACAAAACGCCCCACCAGCTATACCAGTGATAAATCTCCCAGCAATGAGCATTCCAACACTGGACCCGAATGTAATCAGCAGCCAGCCTAGAGTGAATGGTAGAACAAGACAAAGCATGGTCTTTTTTCTACCTATCGCGTCCATCACCAGTCCGATTGGGAAGCAGATGGCAGCCGCTCCGAGGTTGATGATGGAGGCTATCCAATCTCCTTGGAAGTCGGAGACGGGGAAATTGTAGTCGGTGTTGTTTTCCTGCTTGATCTTGAAGACGACGGGGGATGACCAGCCGAGCATCGAACCCGCGGCTAGCGCGCCCAGGGTGGCTGGAAGGAGATGGAAGAATTAAGTAAAATATAAATAAATAACTAATGCTGAACTTTTCACACAGCATCATCTAGCACCTAAGTAAGAGCTTGTGTTATGGGTGACATGACTGATATACTACTTATATACTTTTTGTTTGTAAATACATACATTTATACATATAGAAACACCCAGACCCAAGAAAAATATTTGTAGATCATACAAACATTGGTCCCATCGCGGGGATCGGACCCGCAACCTTTTGCGTCGCAGGTGGGTCTTCGCCCACTGCGCCACAGAGGTCGTCGTACCTATTCTATGTACAAACTGGTTTCCCTTCCCCACAATGTTTTCCGTTTCCAGTTTTCACATTATAATACCCAAAAGGTTAATAACCCATAAAAGACGAAGACAGCGTTGTATAGCTGCCTCGCTCACTCGCATATGTTTGTTGCATCGTTCTATCTCGCTTACTCTACACACGCAATGTACTACATGCAAACGCATGTAGTACATTGCCTGTGTAGAGTTATATGGCCTTACTAATAAACGTGGTGTAAATTTATTCCTCGGAATAAACTAAAAATAACCATACATTTTGACAGTTTACACTCAGGAATAACTTTATACCACGTTTATTAGTAAGGCCGATAGGCTATTACTGCGTAATAGTTTAGTGCACCTAACTTTAGAAAGCTAAAGATTAGTTGTGCCTACTGTACCATGTTATTAACACCCCGATCCAGTACAAACATCAGAGCATGCAAACATTTGTTGCACATTTATTTACCTGCCAAAGCCGCGATGTACTGCGGCAGTTTACGTCCCTCCCCCCCGCGCCCCTCCACCAACTCCGCGGATGAAACGCCCATGTCCGCCATCCTTCCGTTTGTGGCTTCTGCTCGCTGGAAAGAGAGAGATTGTCATGTTAGACAAAGATAAACGATCAAATATGTTTCTACCAGACCAATTATCACAATGTGATCCGAGGTCCAAGGTTTCTACAGTAGGTATCTAGTATCTACCACACGTAGGTATAATTTTTTTTGTAAAATTTTTGTAGTTATATAAACTTGGCGGTGGTGATTTTAGGAACTGAATGGGACATAATGAAATGTCACAATAAACTTAGTTTACTGTTCAGAGCACATAAGGTAGCTAGTCGGATTGTATGTCCACGCAGAGACCAGAGATTGTTAATCTACCAACCTATCTTCCTAAATTACTTTTTTACACTTTTGCGATTTAATACTTTTAGATTCAATATGTTTTTAGCTTTACATATATAGAGAGATATTAGATTATATATCTTTGTCCAGCAGTGGGGCAAAATAGTTTTAAAAGTTTTATGTCTACTACAAAGAATATCTGACTTATAGATAGAAAAAAATAGATAGAAAATACTTTATTGCACACCACATAAAAAGTAGAACAAAAACATACAAAAAACTTAACTATGATATACAATCGGCGGTCTTATCGCTAAAAAGCGATCTCTTAAAAACAAGAAATCTTATAAAACAAGGTACCTAGATAAATATTTCATTACACAAGGTAGGTACTGATATTGAATACTTACTCAGATGAAAGGGAAGCTTTCATCAGAAAACTCATTCAAGCATTGAGTGTTAAGAAATTGTATACTAGGTACATTAAAGGTCATGTTTGCCAATTGGATAAGTGCCTCGACTTTGAAGTTGTGGGTTCGATCCTAGCCATGCATAAAAGTGTTAAATAAAGTGTGTATGTAGGTATGTCTGTTTGTTGTATTCATCCATGGCTAATGCAATTAGGCACCCACAGTTCAGATAATACATAATTATATTTGCTGAAGTAGGTAATTATGATAATAAAACTGTTTTATCATTGAAACATGAGATTTTTGCATACCTAATAATTACTTAGTGAATGTAGATGACGAAAAATTTAATGAAAAAATGTCCAGTAAACTATTGATAGTATTGATAATTCTATGGAATACCAAAACAGTACATATCCCAAAGAGCCGTGTTGGTCAAATGGGGTTGTGCCTCGACTTTCAATCCGAAGGTCGTGGGTTCGAATCCCGGCCGTGCATCACTGGATTTTTCGTTTCGAAAAATGTATATGCGCTTTAACACGAGCTCATAACGGTGAAGGAAAACATCGTGAGGAAACCCGCAGCTTAGTCAGCTCCACACGTATTGACGTCGTCTCTCCTGTGGGCCAGGCTGATTAAGCTAAGAGGATGGTTTAGGTGCTGGGCAAGCCTATTCCATCTCAAACAATGTCCCAGGCACTACAGCATCCCGTTAAGTGTAGGCATAGGTTGCCTCTTGACGCTGTATAAATCATCTAGTATAGATGTAAAGGCCTAAGTTTTTTTTTACATATCCCAAATTATTAGAATGTTGTACAATACGCACAACCAATCTTTAGCTCTCTGAAGTAGCTGCACAGAACCCATTTTTGATGACGCCTAAAAGACGAAGACAGCGTTGTATATCTACCTCGCTCACTCGCTTAGTTTGTTGCATCATGCTATCTCTCTCGCGCAAACCTGCGCAATCGTTTAGTGCACCTAACTTCAGACAGACAAAGATTGGTTGTGCATACTATACCTACTTGTATAGCCAAAATAGGTAGTATGTTATGTTTTAAGTAATGTCATTCTGTCCAAGTAAATAGGTATGTATGGTCAGCTTCACCAACTGATAACCCCCCTAATAGGCAGTTTGTTCCTGCAAGCCTCGTACGAGGGGTAACCGTACATACCTACTTAGTACAAGTTACTTACCAAAATTTTGATTGAGAGTTAAAATGTGATTTACTTAGAGACTGTTTCGACTAAGAGCTTTGAATAATTTGAAATGCTTGCATTGGATAAGCTTATTTATTAGGTTCATAGAAAATTGAAGAAAAAGCCTCAATTCCTTCAGTTAATGATTAACAGATTCATTGTGGAACCCAGTATCGACAACTTCTTGCTGTGGCAGTGAACAATTATATATAAGTATATTTCATGACATGACTGACATGGCGTGCCGCACGCAGAGCAGAAGATGATGGCGCGCCTAAAGTGGCATCAGCCTTGTGTATAAAAAATAAACTTTTTTTGGTTTTTTACTAATTGATTTAAAAGTTTTAGAGCTAGAGGCTATATTAAAGTACATTTCCTTGTCGGTTAAGCTAGATTGTCTGTATAAATCCATCATCATCATCCTCAGCCTTTTTCATCCCACTGCTGGGTATAGGCCTCTCTTTGCTTGTGTCAACCTTCCCTATCCTGCGCCAGTCTAACCCATGTACGACCTAATGTTTTTATTATGTCGTCGACCCATCTAGCAGCCGGACGACCTACTCATCTGTAGCAGCTATCACTCTGCTCCACCGGTCATCACCGCGTCCGGCCAAGTGTCCTGCCCTGCTCCACTTGAGACATACTTTAATACCATTATGAACATCAGTATTATTGATGTTCTACTTTAAGAATAATATCATAAATGATTAAAATCTGAGTAAATTTCTTGGACACAGCAGGTAGTAAGCCTTATTCCGCTCGTAAATTCCACAGAAGTTCTGCTGTGTTCGTGTATTGTGTAAGTCTAAATTGAATGTACAAATTGTACCTCATTTTGAAACCCTTGACTTGTTCCAGGCGCGGGAATAGCGGCCAGCAACGGTTCCCGTTCTCTGTCATCGCTGACTCTACGTCGGTACAACGAAGACCTCATTTTTCACGGAATATAATAAACACAACCACCGTGCGACTTATACGACCGCGCTATAACGCGATTGTATATGAATTGAAAGTTGAATAAAACTGCATTTTGCCTACATAAGGTTTTTTACCAAATAAAATGAAAACAAAGCATCAGTCAGCTGATGACGTCCTGATAACTTACGTACGTCAAAAATGACAGTGTCATTCTGATATATTTGACACTCGGCCCACCCCTTCCTCCGTTTCTGTCTACGGTGGTCTACGGCATAGACGGCATGCATCTACCTCTGTGTGACAAAACAACAAAAACAAGTCGCAGTAGCCATATAAGTGAATTGTACCTTTCTGGATTATTGCACCTGTTGCTTTTATAATAGCAAACTATCCATCCGAAACTACAGTTTGTGAATCCTAAAATTGTCCCACTAGTATCAGGTACCAACTGCTGTATGGTTTGACCTACACTCGCCTAAAGAGAAAACAAAGGCGAAGGAAACTAAATATAATATAGTTTTTACGTTTTTTTTAGGTACCTACCTAGTAAGTAGGATACTCAACATCTAGCTAGGTAAAGGTAGGTATTGATTTTCTTTGCAAATGTTCAAAATCAATACGACTATAAAAAAAATAGCTAAGTACCTACTCATATCGATCATCATAGGTAGGTAGTACCTACATAGGTAACTACCTACATGTTAGCATGCGAACTACGCCATATGTGGCCATACAGTCTATGGCAGCCGGGTGTTTAAACGTTCTTGGCATTGCTATTTTATGTTATGCCTGCCCTTGACTTCCGTAATAAAAGTAGGTACAGTTCACCCAACGGATCTAGGCATTCGTGAAGTTAGCCGTTTGTCTGCGCAGAACACAATTTTGTATGAAAAATCGGTCACTGCGCAGACAAATGGCTAACTTCACGAATGCCTAGATCCGTTGGGCGAACTGTAGATGCCTACTTAGCATATTAAAATCTTCTACCTCATACTATCCATATCCATACTAATATTATAAATGTGAAAGTAACTTTGTCTGTTTGTCTTTCTGTCTGTGTCTGTCTGTTTGTAACGCTTTCACGCCCAAACCGCTGAACAGATTAAGCTGAAATTTAGCATAGTTAAAGGTTGTATCCCAGGGAAGGACATAGGCTACCTTTTATCCCGAAAAAATTAAAAAACCCGAGGGACCGCGGGTCACACCGCAGGAGCGCAGCTAGTAGTCCATAAAGCAATTTTGTAAACACTGAATTAAATAAACCAATTTTTTTTAATTACCATAACTGTTGCAAAGGTCCCGCCTGTGACAATCCCGGCTATCAATCCGGGGCCAAGAACGGGTAGTGTCATTACGGTCAACGCATTCGACCCACATCTTGATCCAAGTCCAAACATATCACAAACTACTCGAAGTTGCGCGAAATATTTAGGAATGAATGAAACGACTTAAATATTTTTGCTAAATTTTTCTATCTTTGTATAATAATAATAATATATTTTTTATTTTATACGTAGAGCAATTGATTATGTAAATGCTTGCTTCATACTAATCTTTAGGTACTCTCGATTCGATAAACCTGTTGCGAGATGCAATCTTGAGCCGAATATGATTTTAAAGTTATCTAAAGACAGAAGTGACAAGTTTATCATGAAAATAGTGTATCATTGAAAATATTGTGGTTTTTGTAGTGTTTGTGTCTTTGTGTTAGTGCAACTAATACATTATACACAGTCTCGGGCTTGCGAGTAGAGTAGGGCGGTACGCCAGTACTACGAGAGCTGTGAGCGAGTGTAGACGTGCCGCTTGTACTTACACGCTGGTTGTCGAGCCTGTGAAGTTAGGTGCCTGCATTACCAAGGAATATAGGTGTACGATAGGACAGTGTGTACTACATTTGGCGACGAGATAAAAGGTCAGTGAAACGTGAAATACAATCCTACCAATGCGTGAAATAAACATAGGTTATGTTATGCTTTCGTTTGTCAAATAACCAAACATAAACACAATATTTCCAGACTTGGCGAACATTGCTATGCTAGTATAATAGAAAACCTTTGATCTGTGCACATAAACCGATACCGATCATTGGTAAATAGGTAAATAGGAACAGAAACAAGCGAACACTATCCACACACGTTTGCGGTTGTTTGTTGTTGGTTTGGTGTTTTGTGGTTGCGTTGTTTGGCAAGCGTAGAATGGAGCCGGCTTAAAAGATTGAATACTTAAAGAAAATAGGTACAGTAGACGCAAGTGATAATAAAATTGAGATAATAATATGCTGCCAACTCAAAAGTCTAGTGTCTTTTTACGTTTACGCGGCATGTCTAATTCAGTCAGCTTTTATCGTAAGAACCTTACTTTGAAATAAAAACGTATTCTTGTGATTTTCTTTTACCTCGTTTAGTGTAGGTAATGTAATTGCGTAGGTAGGGAACCTACTTAGAGTCTCAGCTAAAAGGTGACGTATATTTCAGAACGAAAAATAAAAATTAACCCCTCAAGTGGCGGCATGTTTTTTTTTAGTTAACCTGTTGTGTCCCACTGCTGGGCAAAGGTCTCCCCCAAAATTGAAAAATCGGTACAAATTACCTGGAAAGTTTACTATAAGTAAAAGTACCTATTAAATGTATCCCCATTGAATTGAAATAAGTTTTATTACCCATAGCATGGATTACTTGATATCGATACCTTTATAAAAATAGATTGTTTTTAGCATTGGTACCCACTAAACTGGGAACATTGGTACCCACTAAACTGGGAACATTGGCATGGTACCCACTAAACTGGGAACATTGGTACCCACTAAACTGGGAACATTGGCATGGTACCCACTAAACTGGGAACATTGGAACCCACTAAACTGGGAACATAGGTACCCATTAAATTGGGAACATTGGTACATACCGACTTAATAATAGGTACTTACCTCCATTAAATTGGGAATTAGTGTAATGACCTCTGCATAGACGGAGATTGGTATTACTACCTCCATTAAATTGGAAACAGTAAAAAATGGAATCACTTTCCATTGCAGGTCGCCCCAATATACAACGTAGGCCATGGCAAATACGGCTCAACCACCTATAGAAAAACTCGACCTCGAAGGCGATGGAGCTTCGGTGGGTCTCAGATGGGAAAAATGGAAACGTTCCTTGTTCCTTTACCTGGGCACGACAGACATTCAATGTTCCGTAAAAAAAAGAGCTACACTACTTTTGTTAGGAGGACAAGATCTTCAGGAGGTTTTTTACAACCTTCCCGGTGCGAATGCAGACTCTACTGAGGGTATAGATGTTTTCAAGGTAGCTGTTGATAAACTTGATTGCTATTTCACTCCTAAGCAAAGTAAAGTTTATGAAAGACACGTTTTCCGCCTTATTAAGCAAGAGGAAGGAGAGAAATTTGAGAAGTTTCTAGTGAGGCTTAGAAGACAAGCTGGAAAATGTCAATTCGATAAAACAGACGAACACTTAGTTGATCAGATTGCGGAAAAATGTTTTTCAACAGACTTACGCAAGAAGATTTTGACTATAGGCGATGAAATAACACTCGACAGAATTATCACAGAAGCAAATACGTTGGAAGTTGTTAAACAACAATTAGAAGAGTACGAAGGAAAGACTAAGAATCTAGAAATAAATGCTATTACCCACAAAGGTGCAAAACTCAAACAAACAAGACCGGGTTCTAAAGAACTTCAAGAAACAAGAAAAAAGGGTTGCAATAGATGTGGAAATTTAAGGCATGAATCATACGATACAAACTGTCCTGCAATTGGAAAAAAATGTTATCATTGTGACAAGACAGGACATTTTCGCCAATATTGTAAAAGTGCAAAGAAACGGAGAGTAGAAGAAACACCAAAATATGACGACAGGAAAAAATACAAAAAAACTAAAAGAAGCGAGGAAGCAGACTACATAGAAGAAGACATCAACTACGTTTTTAACGTAAATAACGATGCAACTATAAAGTGTGACGTAGGTGGAGTTCAAATAAATATGCTAATCGACTCTGGCTGCAAACTAAATTTGATAACGGATAAAGCATGGGACGTTCTGAAGACTAAAAATGTCGTAATTTTTAACCAAGTCAATAAACCGGACAAGACACTAATGGCGTATGGAAGTACAAGACCACTGGATATCAAGGGCTCTTTTGAAACTGATATAAAAGTGAACGACCGATCTGAACGCTCAACGTTTTACGTAATAACGGGAGGGTCAAGAAACCTGCTAGGTAAAGATACAGCTCAACGGTTGGGCGTTTTGAAATTAGGAATTGGGATAGATCAAATTGAATCTCAATCTTTTCCCAAGTTTAAAAACGTGTTAATTGAAATTCCAATAGATGATACACAAAAACCAGTGTCTCAACCGTATCGTCGCATACCAATTCCTATCGTCGACAAAATAGAGCAGAAAATTAAAGAGTTGGTGGACAGCGATATTATAGAGGAAGTACGTGAACCTTCGAAATGGGTCTCACCTGTAGTGCCCATACAAAAAGATAATGGCGAATTGCGGTTATGTGTTGACATGAGGCGGGCTAATAAAGCGATATTGAGAGAAAATCATCCGCTGCCAACGATGGAACATCTTTTACCAAAGATACGGAAAGCCAAATACTTTTCCAAACTGGATATAAAAAATGCGTTTCATCAAGTTGAATTGCACCCCGATTCTCGACATGTCACCACGTTCATCACTTCCAAAGGATTGTATCGCTATAAAAGGCTAATGTTTGGAATTACTTCGGCACCAGAATTATTCCAGAAAATAATAGAAAAAATGCTAATTCAATGTGAAGGTACCATCAACTTTATAGATGACATTCTTGTCTTTGGGAGCAGCGAAAATGAACATGACACCAGACTCAAAAGAACCCTAGAGGTTCTTAAAGAAAATAATGTGCTTCTGAACGACGCTAAGTGCATATATAAGGTCCAAAAAGTTAATTTTCTAGGACATGAGTTAACACCAGAAGGAATAAGACCATTAAACAAGTACGTGGCAAGTATTGCTGATTTCAGAGAGCCAAAAACAATTGAAGAACTACAGAGTTTCTTGGGGCTAGCTAACTACATCAATAAATGGATACCAAACTTAGCTACAACAACCGAGCCTTTAAAACAACTTTTAAGGAAGAAGATAGGAAAAAACGCTAGCATTACCGAACATTGGGCTGAAGACCAAGCCAATGCTTTCAAGACCCTTAAAGAAGCATTATCGAAAATACACACTTTGGGCTACTATGATGTTAAAGACGAGACTCATGTTATTGCTGACGCAAGCCCAGTAGGTTTGGGAGCTGTTCTGGTACAGATCGATAACAAGGGACCTCGAATAATCGCTTACGGGAATAGAACATTGACAGATTGTGAACGCAGATACAGCCAGACTGAGAAAGAGGCTCTGGCATTAGTATGGGCCATAGAACACTTCAATGTGTTTCTCTTTGGAAAGAAATTCGACCTGATTACCGACCATAAGCCTTTGGAAGTATTATTCGGACCAAAGTCTAAGCCATGCGCACGTATAGAGAGATGTGTTCTCAGATTACAAGCATATCGGTACAACATTAAGTACAGGCCTGGAAAGACCAACGTAGCAGACCCACTCTCACGTCTCCCCCAAAGTTCGAGTGTTCCAAATAATACTAGCGAAGACGACTATGTCCATTATATTGTGACTAATGCCAGACCACATGCAATACCTATGAAAGACATAATCGGATATTCTGATATTGACCCCGAAATTCGGAGCGTAAAGAAAGGATTATATGATAAAGATTGGGATGAATTAGGTAAAGGCTATAAAATTTTTGAAAATGAATTATGCTTTTACGGCAACGTGCTATTGCGAGGAAACAGATTAGTAATACCACGAGCACTTAGAAAAAAAGTACTAGAGGCTGCACATGAAGGTCATCCAGGCATCGTGGCACTAAAAGGGAGACTAAGATCTAAAGTTTGGTGGCCCAGAATAGATAAAGATGCAGAAGGGTTTGTGAAAAGTTGCAAAGGATGCACGCTGGTCGGACTACCAAACTTACCAGTGCCTATGAAGCGCAGAGAGCTTCCGGCTGCACCATGGGTAGATATTGCAATGGATTTGCTAGGTCCTTTACCCAATCACGAATATTTGCTAGTCGTCATCGATTACTACAGTCGATACAAGGAAGTAAAAATAACAAAAGTAATAACGAGTGCGCAGATAATTAAACTGCTCAAAGAAATATTTAGCCGGTTAGGCTATCCGAATTCAGTAACTGCAGATAATGGGCGTCAGTTTGTTAGTGGGGAGTTTAAGGAATTTTGCAAAGAGTGTAATATTACCCTTTTTAGCTCAGTGCCTTACTGGCCACAGCAAAACGGGGAAGTCGAGAGGCAGAATCGAGATATACTAAAACGACTAAAAATAAGCCAAATTGAAAAGAAGGACCTAAAAGAGAGCTTGTGGGACTATTTGATGATGTATAACTCGACACCACACTCCGTAACAGGAAAAACACCGGCAGAGTTATTCTTTAAACGACAAAACAGAGACAAAATACCAACAACACAAGATTTAAATGGGAGCAACCAGGAAGATGACTCAGAAGTAAGAGATAAAGATAAGCAAGAAAAGGAAAAAGGCAAAGAATATGGAGATGCAAGAAGGAGAGCGCAAGAATGTAGTTTAACTGAAGGAGACCAGGTGTACGTCAAAGAAATGGAAAAAGGAAACAAACTTACGGCAAATTATAACCCTACCCCACATGTTGTAGAGAAATCTCAAGGCGGAGATATAACGGTTAGGAACCAGGAAACAGGACAAAGCGTTAGAAGAAACATTGTGCATCTGAAGAAAGTTGAAGGTGAGTGGAGAGCCGTAGAGAGAAACGAGAAGCAAGATCAACAAATGGAACCAATTGATTAATTTGATCTCTATGTACCTAAGGTGATTCTAATATGGTTGATACTAAATAAAAGAATTTGAATAAGATAGAGATGTAGTGTTTGTGTCTTTGTGTTAGTGCAACTAATACATTATACACAGTCTCGGGCTTGCGAGTAGAGTAGGGCGGTACGCCAGTACTACGAGAGCTGTGAGCGAGTGTAGACGTGCCGCTTGTACTTACACGCTGGTTGTCGAGCCTGTGAAGTTAGGTGCCTGCATTACCAAGGAATATAGGTGTACGATAGGACAGTGTGTACTACAGTTTTGTTTCGAAACCTTTTGGGTATTTGCTATGGTAGGTATTATTTTGTTTGTTTTTTCTAATAAGTATAATAGGTTAACATGCAATTGCTTTTTGTATTAGGTACGTAGGTACGATTTAAAACGAACATTCTCCGCAATGAGTTAAAACAATGCAATCTTCGACATCATTAAGCAAGAATGAGAGATTATATTGACACAAGCTATGATATCTAGTTAGCTAAATCATACATGATCTGCATTTTGTGGACGGATTGCGTATAAAATTTTCTTTACCTACCTAAATAAGTCGGTTTATTTATGCATGTAATTTACGCGAAATGAAAGCAGTAAAATAAAAACATTGTATGTATCTAGATACATACATACCTGGACAAAGTGTTCAGAAACAACCAACCTAAGTAGTGTGTATTGGTGTGACTGAGTAGGTAGGTACTTTTGCCACAGACGACATTTTGGCTAACTAATCTAACTTTTTGTATCGTGAGTATTTGATATCTGAACGTCATAATTATGCCTCTGCGCAGCTACATGGTAAAATAAAATACTAGAGGCTACCTTACCTACCTACAAGGTGCGTATACCAATGTAAACACATTTAGGTAATTTTGCAAAGTTTATTTCATGCTGTAATTTCACGCCAATAAATACATAAGTTTTATTAACCAATTAGGTACAGTATCATTAGTGATATTATCCATCGATAAACTGTCATTGTTCTGATACTAACCGATAGTACCTAAAGAGGTAGACTCTTTAAGCAGCTTTATTATGTTAGAATACCTCGGTACTTGACTAGCTTAGATATGTAAAGCCTTTTTAAAAGTAAGTAGGTACCTAGGTATAAAAAATAGTTAGGTATTCTATTTTTTATCTTACCGGAATATAGATTCCGCTAAGATAAAAAATAGAATGTTATCATAGGATAACAAATAACAAATATCTACCTACGTAAAAAATAATTTAACGTTTTTGTAATCTAATCTAGGTACCTACCTACCTACTATTATTTGGAAAAAAAATACTTAATTAATATTTTTATCTATTAGTAGGTAACACAAAGCTAATTGTTTCAAACGTACAAGTGAATCTTCCTGCTTAAAACTGGTGGTGATAAGTAAGTACCTACCTACCTTCAAAGGGGTTATTTTACAAACCTAGCGTAACCACCATGTAGGTAGGTAACTACTTTATCTACCTTTAAGTAGATACCTAATGTAGCGGACAATTTGTATTTACGCGGTAGGTAGGTACGTTAGTTACACTAATTTTTAGGCAGTTCCGACTGAACCCGCGAGCTAGCCATTTTGAAAAACGCCACCGCGCCGCTCCAGCAACGGCCGGGGCCCGGGCGCCGGTGCCGCCCCGCTCGTTTTATTGTCGCCTATGTGGTATACAACCTATGGTGTTCTTATGGCTACGAATGACTACGAAAAATTATTACCTACCTACTACCTAGTACTTAGACCTACTTGCTACTGATTAGAATGGTCTCTTCTAATCTTCGTCATCTGATTCACATTGATCTGACTACTACATAGTGAATGTACCTACCTACGTGCAATAAATAGTAATAGCTTCGACTTCTAACACTGTAACACATTAATTTGCATAACAAAGAAGTAGGAACTTAGAATGAATCACTAACATAATACCTGTTTGTGCAGATTATCCTCATTATATTAATTGTTTTTCAACATCCCATAAAACTAAGACAGGACGGCGTAATAAGTTTCAATATAATGTCAGTAATGAGAAGTCGACCTTTCTCTGCATCCGTTTCCGGCCGGAAGTCAAGTTGTATCCGCATTTTTGAAATTTTCAGATCGTTCTACATAAATTGTTGGATGTTATGGGACAATAGTTATTTGCATTTATTGTTAATGTGACCAGTAGTAAAAACGAGCGACAGAAGTTCATGAACATTTGATGTATTTGAATCTTCAATAACTTCGAAGTTCGTAGGGTTTTAGTTACAACTTCACCTTACATTGAATGTTTTGCCTTGCAAGATTACTATTATGAAAAAAAAATAGGCAATTTTCCCACAAATAATGATGAAAATGAAGCTTTAATATCTCCAATTGTTCATGAACTTCTGTCGCTGACTTTACTTAGTTCGATTTTTAAAATATTTTTTTCTTTTCTGTTAGCTAAAAAAATACAAGCTATTATTCAATCGAACCATTTTTCGTTCCATTGTCACGCGAGCCAAGTTGTTTAGAGGTAATAAAATAGCTAATCTCGCAACCTCAATGAGAAATATTTAGGTTGATAGCTGATTAGGTAATCTACAAATCTAGATCTCAGTTATTCCCCTTTTCTTTGCATTCATATTTGAGTAAGTAAATAATTTACTTAAATAAACGCTTATTTCTATTCTAGGACATAAATAACCTTTATATAAACCTTGTTACCTAATAAGTAAGGTTAGATAAAGATGAAGAGCCGTGTTGGTCGAATGGGGTTGTGCCTCGACTTTCAATCCGAAGGTCGTGGGTTCAAATCCCGGCCGTGCATCAATGGATTTTTCGTTTTGTAAAATTTATATGCGCTTTAACACGAGCTTCTTAACGGTGAAGGAAAACATCGTGAGGAAACCCGCAGCTTAGTCAGCTCCACACGTATTGACGTCGTCTTTCCTGTGGGCGGCTGATTAAGCTGAGAGGATGGTTTAGGTGCTACAAGCCTATTCCATCTCAAACAATGTCCCAGGCACTGCAGCGTCCCGTTAAGTGTAGGCATGGGTTGCCTCCTGACGCTATATAAATCATCTAATATAGATGTAAAGGTCTAAGTTTTTTAAGGTTTAGATAACCTACCTAGACATACTAACATAGGTAAGTACAAGGGCACTTAGTAATATCATTTTTGGTATAAGTAACTCAAATGTGTGATAAAAATATAAGGTGTAACAAATGTACTCAAGAAAAACTATTTGTTCGCCAGTTTTTACATTGCACATCACGATTAGTATATAAAATAAGAAAAAGTAAGCTAAAATAATTTTGACGACCTCTGTGGCGCAGTGGGCGAAGGTCCGCCTGCGATGCAGAAGGTTGCGGGTTCGATCCCCGCCGCGGGACAAATGTTTGTATGACCTACAGATATTTGTCTCGGGTCTGGGTGTTTCTATGTATAATATGTATGTATTTACAAACAAAAAATATATAAGTAGTTTATCAGTCATCTAGTACCCATAACACAAGCTCTGCTTACTTTGGGGCTAGATGATGCTGTGTGAAAAGTCCAGCATTATTTAAAAAAAAAAAAAAAAAAATTGCTTCTCTAACGAGCATTTTATCGAACCTGCGGTAAAACATATGTGACTGAGGAATGTTGTTTATTTATTTAACTTTGTTTTCTATGCTATGCCAATTTAAAACGCCTTTTACATTTTAAATACACCTACCTAACATGTTTTTATTAGTGATGGGCCGAATGTGGTTTTAACCGAATACGAACTTCGGCCGAACATTCGGTGAAAATGAAAAGTTCGGCCGAACTTCGGCCGAAGTTCGGTAGGTACCTAGTTTCATTGTATTTTCTCGAAAGAAATACGTCAAATCTTGTTTACGCGATCGTTGAAGTTTTCTAGAGTAGATGGAGTGTGGTGCTTGTACTGCTTTGTGACAAATATGGATGATAGAGTTGTCGTTACAACTACTATTATTTTCAATTCTACGACTGTTCAGAAGGTACGTGTACGTACGTACGACGTATTTCACTATTTTAATTGGCATAAATCGATAACACACGGTTAACACTGTAAAACCGTCCGATTTAACGTTTTATGGTGTTAACTGTGTGTGTGACTTTAGTTGATCGAGTGAGCGAAGCGTCTCAGTTTCGAGATAGGCCAAAAAAATGCTTTTGTCTGTCACTCAGGTCGCATTTTTCAACCGATTTGGATGTAAAGAACGTCGGTCGTCTCCATACAAACTGTGACCTGGCTCAAATAATTATCGTTTCCAGTTTTGATCTACAGCCTGATTTCTTGCTTACGAAGCCACTCAATTCGTAATTTCTTATTATCAAGCCGAAAAATAATAATAACTATTTATTTACCTCTAAAATGTACTGAACTTGGTATATTTTTTATCTGTGGAAAATTTGAGGTCCGATCATGCCCTCCTTCTTTGAACATAAGTTCCGTAGTATAGTAAGATTTATATTTACTTTTGTCGATCGTGATGTTTGACTGGGGTGAAATGGGAGGGAAACGGGGGGCTACACAGTCCTCTCCGCTTTCAAGAGGTGAACCAGTGGACACCAGATTCTACCTATTAGGACCAAGGGAACGCGCGTAGTCTATTGAGAAAACTAAAACGTACTTAAACGTCAAAAAAGTCTACCTTAACTTTTGAAAAATTCAAGCACCTGAAATACAAATTAAATTGGGACTTTTTTTGGATGGGAGGTCTTCTGTTCTCACAGAATGGTTGAAACTTTGTAGGAGTACTTAAACTTAATGCACTTAATGTACTCCTACAAAGTTTTAACCATCACGTCGATTGCACATTTGCTCAGTTGGTAGAGTTACTGGTTTAGTTTTATTATTTTAGTCAAGCAGTTGTGTTTTTGTGAAAGTTCCTTTACGGACGGTATCGAAGAAAAACAGGCTGGAGCTGGAAGAAAAAAATAGTTCCATTTTACCGTCATGCCACGTCACGAAATCGTCACAGTGCGAAGCGCGCAGTCGCAGACAGTCCATAGATTGTTACATTGATAGTACGGAAGTGCGTTTGATTTGAATTTGAAATTTTCAGTATAGAAAAGTACTCTTTGCTTCGTTCTAACCGAGTGTTCCACGACACTCACGTACTTTTGATTACTATATTTTGTAGTACCGAACTTCGGCAGTTTGAACCGAATTTCGGCCGAATGCCGAACTTCGGTTCAAGCTGCCGAAGTTCGGTTTAACCGAATGTGAAACGAACTTCGGCCCATCCCTAGTTTTTATATATAAATAAAATAATAATGCTGGACTTTTTCACACAGCATCATCTAGCCCCAAAGTAAGCAGAGCTTGTGTTATGGGTACTAGAATGATTGATAAAATACTTATATACTTTTTGTTTGTAAATACATACATATTATACATAGAAACACTCAGACTCGAGACAAATATTTGTAGATCATACAAACATTGGTCCCGCCGCGGGGATCGAACCCGCAACCATTTGCGTCGCAAGCGGGCCTTCGCCCACTGCGCTACAGAGGTCGTCAAAAACACAAAGCATTTTTTTTAAAAACGAAACCTGTCATAAATTCTGAGAAGACCTATTCTGAACTTTTTTAGTTTTCAGGGTTAGTTTTCAGACTTCAACGGGACGCATTCGGGTCGGAATTGACCAGCTTACCGACCCGATGGCAAAATAAGGGTATCCAAAACAGGTTTACACCTTACATTCAAGAGTTAAAACAAAATGTCAAGGGTCTAGGTCCCATAATTAGAAGGTATCACAACATGCGTAAAAAGGGCACAACTTTTTTCTAGATAGGTTTGTTCATACTTAGCGGAATGATCTTCGGAAATCTTCGGTGATATCCGAGAAAGGACTCATTAGCCGTAGGATTCTTTTTACGTCCAGTAAAATTTAAGCCATTTATAGATATAAGTGACATCTCTACTATCAGTGATAAAACTCGCATGAGGTGATAAAGCTTAATCTCTATAGACAAAAAAGTGGGCAAATGGTCCTATTATCTAATCATATTATATCGCATAGGTATAATCTGATAAACAAGAAATAAAACATCTAATAGTCGCAAAATTACAGTAGATACCTATGTCGCAAAGCTAAATAAGGAACCTGTTTATTTTTTTTTTAATTTAAACATTTATTACAGGACCGGACAGAGTGGCATTATAGAGAAAAGGCCATACCCACAGTGCAACAGGGCTGATTAATAGGTAGAATACCTTTTTTAGAACTTTGTCCACCCGCGAGAATCGTTCCTACTCGGCACCTGTTTGGTAGACCCAAACAGGTCAAAGTCAGTAAAAGTCAAAGTCAAAAAGCATTTATTCAGTAGGACCGCTGGGATCACTTTGAAACGTCTTAAAACTAAGTGATTCTACTTCTGTTCCTTCGCGACCAATACCGTGAAGAACTCAGCCGACTCAGGTCTCAGCCGAGCATTCACCCGCCACGATCGAATTTAGGAATTCAACCCGTTGAAAAGTAGGTAAGTTGATACGCCTAATCAAATTGAACTTACATCGTCTTACTTATTACAAGAAAATGAACCGAGTTTAGACTAAGACTAACTAAAAAACGCTTTTTTGTGAAAACAGATTTGTTTTGACATGTATCAACATGGGGTTCAACTAAAGTTTAACGTTTATGTAATAAGCAGCAAAGAATCTAAATTGTTCGGTTAAAACTTAAATTCAAACAACAAAAACAATTAAAAATAAAATGACTATCGATTCCGTGATCGACCCAAACGTCGAGTATTTTCTATTTTAAAACCCCAATTATTTAATTGAAGATGTTACAACAGGCGCGGATCCAGCCCTGCGAGTCGGAATATGAACTCGCTCATGATCTATATGTACCTAGTGCATTCCTACAAATGAAATACATACATACATACATAAAATCATGCCTCTTTCCCGAAGGGGTAGGCAGAGACCACGGATCTCCACTTGCTACGATCCTGACACACAACTTTTGCCTCATTCACTCTCATTATATTCTTCATACATGCTCGCCGGTTTAGGGTACTTTTGACCTGGCCCTTTTCCAAAATGTCGCCAATTTGATCCAAGAAGGTTCGCCTAGGCCTTCCCCTTCCAGCTGTCCCATTCACACTCGCCTCATACACTTGCTTTGTCAAACGACTGTCATCCATCCTCTCTACATGCCCAAACCAAGAAATGAAATATACATTACAAACAGATGACGCCCTGACCATGATTTTGAACACTGTGTCCTCAATAAAGTTCTTATTTAGTGTGTACCAACTCGTACTTTCAAGTGGGCAAAACCGTGGGGTGAACATGAACACCACTATTTTTTAAATAATATAAGGAATTCGTATGCCAATTTTGGTTAAATCGGTTGAAAAGTGCGATTTGTAGGCGAGAACAGATGGACAAAAGCATTATTGGCCAATCTCGAGACGCTTCCTCGAGACATAGTGCCCACTTTAGTGGATCCGCGCCTGCTTCATTGCTTATTAGATCAGCAAGAAAAACTATTCATTGGAATTCTACTTTCAACAACAATACGTTCATCTATACTTACCTAAACATGTTTGTCGGATAAGTGTTGAAAGTAATGGTGGCTTGACAAATGACTGAATTTTTTTTTTTAAAACATTGGAGGGTAGATAAAGAATGTGAAAATAAAAACTGTTTTTTGACAACAAGAAAACTGTTAGGTAATTTTTTTTGCTACTTTTTCCGTCATAAGTAAAAGATTTAGAAAAAATTAAAAACTAAATGCAGTTATTGGTTTTTTTTATATATATCGAGGGCATGACTCCTTTCACGTTTCTCTAACTCACGTAGTTTCAAACGTGACCACCACCGCCCTTCTTAAAAAAAACCCCTGTACCTACCTATAGGTAAGTAGGTACCTACCAAAATTTTTTTTTGTTTGTAAAATAAATAAATTAATAAAATATCAATATGGGTGGTAGCTGGTAGGTTAGTCTAACCTATGCCAATATTTTTTAGGTTTGTTTCCTGTGAGTAAACAATATTATAAATTGTCCACTTCGTTATATTTTAATTATACTTCAGGGAAATATAATAAGTAGGTACTTCAAAATCAAAATTCAAAAATAATCTACGCTTTTCACACACGAAACTTACCTAGTTACCTTCGATTAAGAATAAAATAACGAAGAATCTGCGAGTTTTCACAAGTTCACAGGCAACAATTGAAACTAAAGTTTTCCCGCGCTAATTTCATAAATCGAACTAATTTTAAAAATTATTTTCGATTCTATTTTCGCGCTCAGGCAAAGGCTTAGTACGGCCTATTTTCCTGAATACCGGCGAAACACTGACAGCTAGTGTGGGGACACACGCGCATTTCAACTCTGAACAAATCTGCAATTACAGGAAATATGTGACATATCGTGACGCATGCGCTGTGAACTACATAGTCAGTCGGTTTTACTCGAAATGTTTGTTTACATTTTATTTCAAAACACATGCGTGTTTCGGTGTTTAATTTCATAAATGTTGTGATAGACGGCTATTTGTATCCCATTCCGATGAATTTGACACCAGAGCAAACCAGATAGATACCAATTGGTATTTCGATTATTTTTAAATCACTCGATACTATTTTGACAAAGGTAATTATTATCAAAGTTCATAGTAAATTTTGATTTACTATCTATATTTGATTTTCATAAACAAACTTACATCGAAAAACAATCATAATCTTTGATGGCACATGATGTCTCTGGTATAGGTATCTTTTAAGGTCGTCAGGGATCAGTGTCTAGTACATTTCCTTTCTCGACACGCGTTATATCTGTTTATAGCATTAGTAAATTTGTAATTTAATTGGTTATCGAGATAAAACATGTGCGGAGTTTTTTTTTCCACAAACATCTATACGATTGTTATATCGGAAATGAGAGAAATGAGAGCACTGGTGGTCTAGTGGTAATGACCCACGAGGGTTCAATTCTGGTCGTGCAACAATGAGTTTTTCTGCCGAAAAATGTATGTGCACTATGCCAGTACTCTCAAACGGTGAAGGAAAACATCGTGAGAAAACCGGCATGTTGTAGAACCTTCGAAAGAAGAGAAGACCTTAGAAGTTCGAAAACATGTGTCAAGTGCACGAAAGGAGCCTCTTTGAGGCGCACTTATAATCCACCACACTGGTTCGAAAGAACTGATGACACAACAAGAAGAAGAAGATCGGAAATGCAACTGTCTTGGTAAATTGGTATTAAAGGCTTGTTACATAGAAACACCCATACCCGAGACCAATATTTGTAGATCATACAAATATTGGTCCCGCCGCGGGGATCGAACCTCCTTTTGCATCGCAGGCGGGCAACTATGCATAAACAATGCAACTAGGTATAATACGCACAACCAACCTTTAGCTCTCTGAAGTAGCTGCGCGGAACCCATTTTTGATGACGCCTAAAAGACGAAGACAGCGTTGTATAGCTGCCTCGCTCACTCGCTTAGTTTGTTGCATCGTTCTATCTCGTCTACTCGCGCAAACCTGCGCAGTCGCTTAGTGCACCTAGCTTCAGAGAGCTAAAGATCAGTTGTGCGTACTATAAATGGTTGACGTGTGAAACCGAAATAGTCATCTGAAACTCAAACACGTCAAACAACTACGAGACTAAGTGCCACACCCACTATATTCACATGTAGGTAGGTAAGTTATTGATAGTCCCTACACTACACTAAGGAAAAACCATTTATTATCTACTGCTAATATAAAAACAACAGTTTTGACAGGTTTGACGACCTCTGTGGCGCAGTGGGCGAAGGTCCGTATGCGATACAGAAGGTTGCGGGTTCGATCCCCGCCGCGGGACAAATTTTTGTATGATCTACAGATATTTCTCTCCGGTCTGGGTGTTTCTATGTATAATATGTATGTATTTACAAACAAAATATATATAAGTAGTATATCAGTCATGTAGTACCCATAACACAAGCTCTGCTTACTTTGGGGCTAGATGATGCTGTGTGAAATGTCCAGCATTATTTATTATTAATTTATTATTTATTATTATTAATTTGTAAAAATGCATGCCCACATAAGTAATGGCAATATAAATGTGGGGGGTAATATCCCCAACAAAGAATTAAAAAAGTTCACCATATTTATGGCACAATATTCCAGACTAATTCAGACGGACATCACAACACCGTTCAAGTAATAATGAGGCAAGATTTCAATATTATTTTCATAATATTAGCTGATGTGGAGTGGAGCTAGATGACGCTGTGTGACATGACAGTCCTTCAATATCGAATGGCTACGCGCTTGCTACGCGCTGCGCTACGAAAGTTGCCAAAATCTTTATTAAAAAGACTTTAACGCGTTACGTAATATAACATTTTATTTGAAGAACGAAATCAGTAATATAATTAAAAGAATTTATATATTACTAGTGAACCCGGGCGCGACGTCGTCTGCGCATTGTTTCGTCATACAAACTTTAGAGATAGAACTACCTTATTCCAATCCAACCCATGAAAACACTGAATTCTTTTTTGGATCAAAGCATAGTAGAACGAAACGACATCGCCATTTTGAAAAGTCAGAAGTTATTGGTTGTCATGGCAACCCTAGAGCTCTTATGTCAAACAGAGTACTGCTAAAGTTTTTATGCAATATTCCCGTTGTCCTTTTACATATTTTTTGGTTTTCAGAAACATTTTTCGGGATAAAGTAGCCTATATGCTATTCTGGAGTTATACCTTTCACCTTACCTTTCATTGTAAACTGTTTCGTCGTTTGAGTCTGATCCTTACACAAACATACAAATATACCAACATCTAAACAAACTCACAAACTATCAGCTTTATTATATGAGTGGGATAGGTAAGTAGGTACTTAGATACTGAGACAGACAAAATAAAATGTGAGCGACAACTTGATTTTGTGTTATGTTTTTTACCTATTCATTTGCATTTAGTATTATTGATTATTCTAGAAACCCGTGCTGAGTTAGTTTATGAACTTTGAAATACACTAAGGCACGGTAGACAGACATTCTCTCAAATCAAATCACTCAAGATCCTTTGAAGATGCCTATAGGGGTGGTATTTAGAGATACGTCTACAAAGGTACATTTGGCATTAACGATCACGTTTTGTAGAATAAATAAATAAATAAATAAATAATGCTGGACTTTTCACACAGCATCATCTAGCCCCAAAGTAAGCAGAGCTTGTGTTATGGGTACTAGAATGACTGATATATTACTTATATACTTTTTGTTTGAAAATACATACATATTATACATAGAAACACCCAGACCCGAGGCAAATATCTGTAGGTCATACAAACATTAGTCTCGCGGCGGGGATCGAACCCGCAACCTACTGCGTCGCAGGCGGACCTTCGCCCACTGCGCCATAGAGGTCGTCTAAATAATTAGTATGGTCAAAAAGCTCCTAACCAGTTGCAAGCCTATTATTGCTGCTTATTAGACTAACTGGATTCCTAACTATGTTTTTTTTCACCGTGTAGAGCTCGTGTTGTGTAATGCGCATACAAATATTTCGAAACAAAAATTCCATCGGTGCGCAGCCGGGAATCGAAACTTACAACCTGCGTGACTTTCAGTCGAGGTATAATATGCACAATCTTTCTTTAGCTCTCTGAAGTAGTAGCGCAGAACCCATTTTTGACGACGCCTAAAATCGTGCTATCTCGCTTACTCTACCAAACCTGCGCAATCGCCTATTGCACCTAACTTCAGAGAGCTAAAGATCCGTTGTGCTTAGTATACCTACTATACTACCCCATGCGTTAATTTTCATACAAAATCGCTTAGTTATAATATAAACGTACCTCGTGATTCCACCACCTCATAGTTAGGCCAATAATATCATCTTTCGCCATTTCAATCCGTTTCACCAAATAAAAATATTTTTTAATTCAAAATTAAAACTATTATTTATTTAAAAAAGTTCACTGCAGTATCCGTTTTGCTTTTCTAATGTTCTTTTTTCAAATATTTCAAGAAAGTTCATAAATACACAACACTGCGCGAAGTATAATTAAAAAAAGATGGCCGCTTTAAAAAAAATCAGAATGTAAGTAGGTTTATTCATTCGAAGGACTTTTTATCCTCAAAAGCTGAAACCAGACTGCGCTCACGGACACTTGCCAGCACGTTATAAGCGTCGAGGTTATTTCTAAGTTTTCCTTGAGGCCTTCCCAAGCTACAAAGTCAATGATGGCTCTAAAACAAAAAATACTAAACGAGATTGAATAATAACTAACCAAAGCCACATAAATCCAAGTCAAGGTTCATTCTCCAAGATCTTTAAGGGAATAAGCTCCTCTAGGTGTAGGTATCCCAATACGTCCTATTTGGCACATTTCCAAATTTTGCAGGACAATTTTCAATAATGACAGGCATTAGCAGCCTTTATACGCACAATCTATCGCGAGGGATACAGCCAATCAAGCGTGATAAAACGCGTAGCTTCTAGCTTCAAAAAAATTATCACTCGCGATTGCGCGTACAGGCTTTCCCGCACGATAGCGTTTGGACAAGAACTAACGAGTAATCGCGCGTGAAAGAACGTGTAGCATCAAAATTATCACTCGCGATTGCGTGCAGGCTTTCCCGCGCGCAATCAAGATCCTGTACGCTCAATCACTCGCGAAAGATTATGCGTCTAAAGGCTGCTATTGGCAGGTGCAATTCAGATCGCCAGTTAGAATGAAAAATGTTGAGTACGTTTTTCGAAACAAAACCTCCATGGTAGGTACACTAAATTTGAACAGGAATAACGAAATAAAAGAGCCAAGAACAACAATGAAAAAATGGCGCATGCACAAAAAGTTTTTATCTGTACCTACTTTCACATTTTTGATATTAGTATGGGTTGTCTGCGGGGATTTCCCGAACGAAATAAAATTTATGGCTAGAGCCATTGCGACTTATTATCAGATAAACTGAACATTTGCTAGCTACAGCCCGCGCCTTCACTCACATGGATATTCCACAATTACATGGGACATTATGCACCTACCGTGCTAATTATTTTTTGAAATTGAAAACCAAAATTATCCAATATCAGCAATCTGCTATTAAAAGTGATGTAAAAAGCTGTTCGTAGACGGAAAGAACAAAATAAGTACCTACTTACAGACAAGATTTAAAAATAGGTAGGTAGGTATTATTATTTCAAACCTACCGCTAAGGCTGTTATTTTGACATAAAAAACGTAGTACATAATATGCAAAAGTCTTTGAAAATAACGGTAAAAATATTACCTACCTGTGTTTGTTTTGGCGTTTGGCTATACCAACGTATTTTCCAAAACTTGGAAATTCACACATAAGGTAGGTTCTGTTCACTTTGTTGAAAGAGCTATAGTAATATAATAATATATATATTACTACCCATTATGCATTGAATGGAATAGATACAGTCAGCGACAGGCGTTCATGATGCTTTTATAGCATGTAAGTATTAAAAAAAATGTTGTTTATGTAAGTTCGAGAGTTCGAGAGTCGACGAAGAGAGATCGCTATTGCAAGTTGTCGAAAACAGGGGGGTTACTATGAACTCTTATTGCCTGGCAGTTTTCGAACTAAATGTCAATTTCGAATAACCCGGTTCACTAAAGAAACTTCGCAACTTATCATGTTCTCTCGCTTGCACACTAGTACAGTCACAATGTATAAGCGAGAGAGCATGATAAACGCCGCAATTTCAGATTTGTTTCTTTATGTCAGAATTGCCAAGCAGTTCAAAAACTGCCTGGCAATAAGAGTTCATGCTAAGCCACCAGAAGGGGAAAAATGATCGGCCATCTTATACGACATGACAGTTTCTTTAAGAATATTATAGAAGGGAAAGTGGAAGGAAGAAGAGGAAGAGGAAGACCGAGGATAAGCTACATGAGCCAAGTGAAGGAGAAGGTAGCTGTCATGTCGTATAAAGAGGTCAAGGAAGCAGCCCTGGAAAGAAATACATGGAGAGGGATTCATTAGTTGTGCCGACAAGAGTAAATCCTTAAATGAGAAGAAGAAGATGTAAGTTCATTTTTTTTTCCCATATATCTTCGAAACCCGGTTCCAAACGACGGTATCACGGCATAGATAATAGATTTTTCATTTCGAAAATTTATGAGGTTTTAACTTCTTCATTTGGGATGGAAGATTTATTTTAACTGGAGGTACCTACTGGACTTGCTTATATAAAATATTCTTTATTCTTTTTTAACGAGCTCTTAACGGTGAAGGAAAACATCGTGAGGAAACCCGCAGCTTAGTCAGCTCCACACGTATTGACGTTGTCTTTCCTGTGGGCGGCTGATTGAGCTGAGAGGATGGTTTAGGTGCTGGGCAAGCCTATTCCATCTCAAAAAATGTCCCAGGCACTACATCGTCCCGTTAAGTGTAGGCATGGAATGCCTCCTGACGCTGTATAAATCATCTATATAGATGTAGGCCTAAGTTATGTTAAGACCTTTTTCTTAGTTTACCCTTAGTTTCAGTGAGAATAATTATCTTATTGTGTGACTTCAACAAAGTTCAAGGTTTTCGGAAACTACGATCTACATCTCGTTTCTTGTTTAAGTTTTCCTGTGTAGATTATAAATTATCTGACATACAATATAAGTAGGTATGCATATATTATGTAGAGGCCCCTTGAAGGAGGATAGAAACTTAGTTTCTTTTCCGTCAAAAAAATAATGTGTTCGAATTCTGATTATGAATATGGGGCGTGTAAGCGTCGTTAGCGACGTGATAAGACCTTACCTTACGTAGTAAAAACCTATTAATTTCTTATTTTTCAACCGACTTCAAAAAAGGAGGAGGTTCTCAATTCTTCTGTATTTTTCTCTCAATTTGTCTGTTTTTTTTTTGTATCTTGTTACGCGATTGCTCCGCCATTTATTGACCGATTTGCAAAATTCTTTTCATGTTTGAAAGGGTATACTCCAGAGGTGGTCCCATATAAATTTTATTCCTGAGGGATTGATAGTTTCCCCGTAAAACTATTAAACACCTTCCCTCCTAGCCATGTCACAAATAGAAATCGAATCGACAGCTTGACGCCCTGAGTCACACCGCGTTTCGAGTCAAACATTGAAGTCGGTTTTCTTTTTAGTATAAAAACGTAATTATATTTTGTCATATGTTTTGTTAGAACTGAAGGGAAGTTGTCGTTTTTTTTTATTTACGTGAACAAAAAAAAGGGCTTTGTCGCTGAGCGACTATACCGCCCAATCAGTAACACCTTAGCTTATTCTTCATCTTCGGTTTGATACAATGATGTAGATTTTTTTCAGTTTTAAAATTATAAACCCAGCTTTTCAATTAATCCATCTTCCTGCCCTTTTCCCACATTATGTGGGGTCGGCACAACATGTGTTCTTCTTCCATTCTCCTCTATCAGCCGTCATCTCAACACTCACTCCTTTCTTACTCATGTCATTCTTTACATAATCCATCCATCTTTTCTTTTGCCTACCTCTACTCGTAAATCCATCAACATTCATACCAAGTACTCTCCTAGTTACATGATCTTCTTCTCTTCTCATTACATGCCCATACCATGCTAGCCTGTTGCTCCTCATCTTATCATTCACTGGCGCCACTTTCATACTTCCTCTTATGTACTCATTCCTTAGTCTGTCCATTCGCGTGTTCCTAGCTTTTCAATTAATGTTATTACTTATCCTCATCATTTAAGCGCACCGCCAACATTGGTTCTATATTATAAGTAAATCGTATTCTAAGTTCATACCCACATTGACTCATGCCCTCAAGTCAGACAAAGAAATCGTCTTTAATTATTTTGGTAAACATAACAGTTGAGGAAATCGTGTTGGTCTGTTCCGCATTGACGATATTACTTATTATTTACCCGCCATTTAGCACGGGTGTAATGCTGATACTAAATATAAGGGCTCAGCCAGCGTTTGCAATGTAAGCGCAAAAAAATGTGTTTATTTGCGACATCACATTAGAAATCTCTAAAATTATCAGTTTTTCTCTTCTATATCATGCATGTATTATATTATACTTATAAACCTTCCTCTTGAATCACTCTGTCTGTTAAAAATATATTATACACATAATTTTTTGTACTTACAGAAAAAAATTGTGCGCGACGAGATTTGAACCAACGACCTTAGGATCGAAATGCCACTTACAGTGCTCTGACATCACAATAAAAACCCAAGAATGGCTAGGAATAGGAAGTATCCGAATTGAATTAGATACTACGTGAGGCAAGCCGCGTAACCACGGCTTGCAACTACGTGCTGGAACTATTAAACATCGGGGGTCGATTGATAAATTATTATCAAAGTTGATACTCGTCTGAGATATTAAGTACACAATTTACGCATTGTTATTGCTTGATTATTCTTAGATTGACGTAGTATAAGCAAATGGATGGGGGTCCGCTCATCTGTGCTTTATTCAGCAAGTTTACCCAACCGCCTAGTAGTAGAAACCAAATAGGATTCCTAACAATGCTTTCCTTCACCGTTAAAATAAATTTTCCAAAATGACATCTCCATTTATGCTAGGCCGGCATTCGATACATGATACCCGAAGCGATAACAATAATGTTTATTTAAAACTATAATGATGAGTATAGTAGGTACCTACTTTAACAATAGATACTAGATTAATGATTCATAGTCGCTAATCACCCTATACAAGTACGCACAACCGATCTTTACCTTTCTGAAGTTAGGTGCACTAAACGATTGCGCAGGTTTGGTAGAATAGAATAGAATAAAGTTTTATTTTCTCCACATATACACAGTTACAAAATAGGTACTTAAATCTATACAATTTTATGTGGGTGAAAATACGGCTACCCCTCAGCATTTGCTCGAACAGCTCGAGAGTGCTGGAGCGCTGGTTTTCAGTGGCGCCTTACAGAGTAAGCGAGAAAGCGCGATGCAACAAACTAAGCGAGTGAGAGAGTACATGTCATTAAAAACGGATTCTGCGCAGCTACTTCAGAGAGCTAAAGATTGGTTGTGCGTACTGTACCCTAGAATGTCCATCAGTATTCTGATACTTGAACAATGGTTCTAGATTTCATAATCTAAGTTATGATTATGATATTCTGAGAATCTTAACAAGATGTTATTTATTCGCATTTTATTCATTCTTGGCTCAATAGATACCTCGTAGGTTCCTAAGTATTTCTGTAGCATACGCTGTTTTGGTAGATACAAAAAATGAAAAGGTATTTTTGAAAATCCCTTAAGTAGTTAGGTAGGTACTTCTAATGCAAAATTGATCTACTGAGCATCGAATTGGTCGAATGCCTGGTCATCAAATGGACCAGACTTCGATAAGTTCATCTTTTGCGATGCCGGTTGATTTACAAAATTCACATCAAAATAATTAGCAATTCTGTTGCTATCGCGCCGCATGCACTTTAAAAGAACCTGTTGTAAGAATGTCCCAAAAACGTGTTTCCACAAATTTGAGGATTCGATTCGAAACTTTGCATGTTTTAAAATTTTTTACTTCACCTGGTTTATGTAAGCTTAAAACATAAATAATGTACCTACCTACTTACTTTATTTATTCATTCTGTTTCAAAATACTTGTATTTATGGTCTGGGTTACTACACAAAATATTCGGCTAAGAAGTTCACAGACTAAGTATATTTTTGTGTTTTTTTTTTACTAATTGTCTGTGCTATCAGTAAGTATTTGAATTAATAAACAATCTTATGTTTCACGGACATCCATGTATTGGGGTGGTGAATAATACATTGTATGGTTTTTGACGTGACAACGTCTTATAATTCGATAGAGCCGGCTGCACGCACGAAAAAACATGACGTCAAGCGGCGTTACCTCGCTCTGAGGCGTTCCATGTAAGGCTTGAAGTGCAAGCGAGAGCGCGGAACTAGCGACAAAGAAGCACAATCGGCCTTTGCGTTCGGCAGCGTTCGACATCCGTCTCTCTGCTACTTGAGTGAGCGATGCGTATCGTCAGTAAACCGACTTTACAGGCAACCAATTTTTTTTCAAACATTAAATTATTTGGTCTCAATAATTTTAGTGAAGTTGTATCAGAGTGCATCAGTTTTCCTCACGGAATTGGGCACGACTATCGTACTTGACAGTATTTTTTCCAACAATCATGAAAATGTATCAACACAATTTACACAATGTAAGAATAGCCTTCAGCTAAATTGAAGTATAGGAGCCAGTTCCACCACTTGCTAAATAAAGTCTCTGACAACAACTTATCCGACAGATAGTGCTCAATTTTTTTTCCACTATTACATTTTTTTGTTATACATTTTATCTATCATCCTCATCTAGTTGATATTGATATAACCAAGCGCTTTCAAAGTTCTTTCATTATGCGCACTGCAAAAATTTGGAATCAGCTTCCTGCGTCTGTATTTCCTCTGAGCTAACCGTTGTTTTGAAGAGAGTTAATAGGCACCTTCTGGGGCTCGCTCCATCGTAGACCTCATTCTTGCCTGTGTAAGTCTCGAGGTCAAGAGCCGTTCATAATAGAAAAAAATCATAAAACAATTTTTTCCAGAAAAGGTAGCTGACCTCAATGAGGTAAAATGTTGCCGCACCCTGTATAAACTAGTGACGAATTTGAGCACAGTTTACAACAAAGCGAATCTGCACATTCTATGACTAAACGAAAAAGTATAAAATGATTTATCTGCAGTTTCGTACATAGTGCGTTGTCCGTAGGCTCAATGAAGGCCGAGGGTTCAGAAAGGTTCAAAGTCAAAGTTAACGCTTTACCTATTATTAAATACCTACGCTTTATAGATACAGTCAGCAAACGAAATGGAAGAGTCAAGAGAACGAGCTGGACCAGCTCGTCCCAAGACTAAAATATATTTTAGACTTGGGACGGGCCTCGCTCGAGGGCTAATACGCGCAGCTTAAACTGGAGCTCAGCTAGGGTGGCTGACACTTTCCAGCTAGAGTAATGCACACCCTACCACAGGCTTTACTACATCTCATTTTATATTTTTTTATTTTTTAGATCTTGGCGGCGGCTGCCACCGCATTCGAAGGCGACCGCACGGCAATGTCAAATAAACGCATGCAAAAACGTCTCTCCGTAAACACACAGGAACATCGCCATACATTTGAATTCAACGTGTGCCGCGTCGCACGCAGCGCCGTCTGTCCGTAAACGAGCACATGAATTTGTAAAATGTTGGCAACCAATTTACATAAAATGTAGGATATCTATTTTATCTATAAAACATTTAGATGAGATCCTCGTTGTATTTATTTTATAGATGTTTATGTAAACTTGTAAATAAGGCACTTTATCATTCAGAGCCAGCTGCTACGAGTGTCAATGTCAAGGACAAATCTTTACAGGTAGGTACATAGACACTACGGCTGTGAATCTAGGCAATAGGGTATTTGACATCATTAAAAATAAACTACAAATTGTGGTCATCCTTTTAGAAAATAGTCTAAATAAGCATATTTCTTTCCATTTACGTCTAAAATATGTTTACTTTTGGTAAAAAAACCTTTAAAAATTACAAAAAAAAATAAAAAATTTTCGTCTACAAAAACGCACTGTGATTGGTTGTGACTCTGATGACGTCAAACGCTAGTAAACGTCAACGAACTGATTGTCTGTCACTATGGACTTGTACTGTCTGTTTACTATGGAGTGACGTCACGGGTACCACGTGATCAGCGCCATGACACAAGATATCGTTTTTCGCGCGATTTTGTATGTTTAAACTTTAAACATGGTTTTTATCAAAATTATGTTAAATCTAAAGGAAATTTAATGACCATTGTGCATATAATATATCAAAGAACACTTTGAAATGGTTTTCTGAAAAGAGTCAAATACCCTATTGTGACGTTAGCTTTAAGATGCGCAGTAGAGAAATTACTGTCAATTTTTTTACTTGCATGAAAAAGCGCCACTACGAATATCGATTCACTCAGTAAGTAGGTATCCAAACTTACCATACATAAGTAAGTAACAACATAAGTACATTAACGTCTTATCGATCAGCTTTAATTCACTCAGTAAGTAGGTATACTTACGTTGACGTCTCTGAGCAAGGACATTAGTGAACTTATTTAATAACCCAGACCTCAGAGGCTGACTGTACCATAGAATGAGATCATTGTACTAATGATATGTACGGACATGTAAATAAGCCACTACATTCAGGGCCAGTCGACAATGTCTATGTCAAGGTCAAAACGAGAACTACATTATGCGCAAGCGCATTGCACAAAGGATTCTAGAGATCTCGATGCGCTCGGGATTCAATATGACGCCCGTGACGTTTACCTCTGTTGAATTTGGAACTTCGAAAATGTTACCATATGTATAGATGCTCTAAGTACAGTGGTACAATGGTAAGAAGACATTACCTTCATTTAACTAAATTCAAAAACAACTTTTGATTTATTTTTCCTATCTTGTTATTTTACATCTGAATCCAACAATGAAGTCGTTATTATTTTTAGTTAAGTTAGATTGTAAGTTAGAAATACCTAAACTAAGTACCAAATGTTGCAGTGCCCCAGCGGGGCTCATGTTATGAAACACAATTTTATTTTAAGATCTATTTACTAACATGAAGCAATAAACGTTTTGAATTTAATTGAATTGAATTAGTTTTAAACACTCATTTATAGATTCTCGATAAAAATAAAGGCATCTAAGTTATGTTACTACTGCAAAAAGCAAAACAGTCCTAGCTATTCACTCGACTCATGTTTCTTTTGTAAATAATGGCGTGGTTATACTTATCAGTGTAATTTCGGTGGATAAGTGGTGTTAGTCAGCGGTAGATTGTAAACAAGCTAGGTAGGTGTAATGAGAATGTCATGCAAAAAAGAAGTTGGGCTCATCATCTCCCTGACCTTATCCCACGCTAAGTGGGGTCGGCACAACATGTCTTCTTCTTCCACTCACTCCTATCACTCGTCAATTGTGCATCCACTCCTTTTACATTCATATCCTCTCTCACACAATCCAACCACTTCTTCTTCGGCCTTCCTCTTCTTGCATTCCCAGCCACAATAATATTCATAACTCTTTGGGTAACATGGTTTTCATCCCTCCTCATAACGTGTCCATACCAAGATAGCCTAGCACTCCTCACCTTTTCAGAAATAGGTTAATAATAATATAAAATAAGTTGGGCTAAAATTAGGTTTTTTTTCCTTCGTGCCCACATTGTTAAATAAATATCTAAAACTTTTATTTTTATCCCCGCGGCGGGACCAATGTTTGTATGATCTACAAATATTTGTCTCGGGTCTGGGTGTTTCTATGTATAATATTTATGTATTTACAAACAAAAAGTATATAAGTAGTATATCAGTCATCTAGTACCCATAACACAAGCTCTGCTTACTTTGGAGCTAGATGATGCTGTGTGAAAAGTCCAGCATTTTTTTTTTTATTCGTAACTTTTTTGACATGTCTTTGGCAGAATTGTGAACAATCTCGTCACATAGCAGTCATATGAATAGTTATAAAAAAATCAAAAATAAACTTCCGTTTTATTAGTCGAATGATAAATTCAGCTTTCATGCATATTTTTTACTTAACGATAAGTAGGCTGATGGAATTCATTCATAAAAATTACCTAGGTAATTTGAATAAAATAATAGGTAGGTACCTACATAATTGTGTCGTCATTTTAAAAGTCCAAAATATTAGTAGGTATCCTATTAAAATCATCTTAATTAGAAATTCGCTACGCTGAAAAATTTATGTAATTGTATTCCATAGAAAACAAAGTTTTCTCTATTTATTTTTAGGTACTTAAAAATATATTTACAATGAATTGTTGTAGAAGAGCCTCAGAAAAACGTGATTCGCCACGTGCGTAGGTAGGTATAACAACAAGTGAATTACGGATGTATTATTATAATGATCTGTCAAGCTGTTTCAGAGTGGAGCAAATTGTACAATCATTAGAAGGAACCGATTATTACCGGTTCGTCAAAATGGCAACAAAACGTAACAGGTCATAATGTTGCGTTCATGTTGGTGTGCCTAAATCGAACTTAAGTTTTGGAAATAGTATTTTTTTCACGTAGGAACGTATCCCTCCTGACACAGAACTTATGTTTAACGCTGTAGGTACATAGGTACAACATTCTAAGGGTACAACAATAAAACATTTTGAAATAAATGAAATCTAGTGATACCTACTACTAAAAGACACAACTACAATAAAAAAGGATTTTGTCAATTTCCTTTTTAGTAATTCGAGAAATTAACCTAAAAGAGCCTTGTCACGTAGCCGTTCCTTTGTGAAAAGGACAAGGCCTGCTATTGTTATTACATCGATCGTACCAATCAAAGAAAATTAATACTCGTCCCAATACAGGGCTTTCTATATTTTACCCTAGGTAAATCATGCATGCTAAGCTTAGTAGGTACAGTTGGCCCAACGGATCTAAGCGTCGTAGACATTCGTGAAGTTAGCCGTTTGTCTGCGCAGAACACATTTTTGTATGAAAAAGCGGTCACTGCGCAGACAAACGGCTAACTTCACGAATGCCTAGATCCGTTGGGCGAACTATAGGTATAATCAATCATTTATATGCACAATAATTCGCAGCATGGTGACACAACTAGCACAGTCCTAATAGATTACGCAAAAATGTTTTTCAATCGTTGGGAACGCGGAAAATCGTTGCATAGGTGATCGTAGTCGCAAAATAAATTTGTTTGATTGATTTTGTACTGTAAACAAGACAATTGATTCAACTCCTTACCTTTTTATAAGTTAATCCATAATTCTGTCTTTGTGTTTGTTTTCTCCAAGCTGAATGGCAGCTTCACAAACATTTGTGTAAGCTTCGATCACGATTGAATTGCATCGCGCCCAAGGAAGTACCAGTAAAAGGTAGTGATTGTTTGTGGAGACCTAACCTATACCTTTTTTCTGATTGCATTTTATTGATAGTAGGTAGGTACCTAAAAAACTTAGACCTTTACATCTATATTAGATGATTTATACAGCGCCAGGAAGCAACCTATGCCTACACTTAACGGGACGCTGTAGTGCCGGGGACATTGCTTGAGATGGAGTAGGCATGCCCAGCACCTAAACCATCCTCTCAGCTTAATCAGCCTGGCTCACAGGAAAGACGATGTCAATACGTGTGGAGCTGACTAAGCTGCGGGCTTTCCTCACGAGTTTTTCCTTCGCTGTTAAGAGCTCGTGTTATAGCGCATATAAATTTTACGAAACGAAAAATCCATTGATGCACGGCCGGGATTTGAACCCACGACCTTCAAATTGAAAGTCGAGGCACAACCCCATTCGACCAACATGGCTCTTAGGTAGGTACCTACTTACTTACACACAGTTCGCCCAACGGATCTAGGCATTCGTAAAGTTAGCCGTTTGTCTGCGCAGTGACCGCTTTTTCATACAAAATTGTGTTCTGCACAGACAAACGGCTAACTTCACGAATGCCTAGATCCGTTGGGCGAACTGTACTTGATGTTAAAGGATTTAAATGCAAAAAGTTGCAACAAAATGCCATAAAATAAGGTAGGTAGAAGATGTATTAAAAGTGACTCTTTATTTGTCACGTGGAGATTTAAGTACCGTTTGCTGCGGTTTGGTACACTTTTCAGTAGCAAGACTATCTTACGTGTGCCCTTTTAGCGCAAGACTATCTTACGTGTGCACTTTTAGCGCATTTAGCCCTTTTAGCGCAAGACTATCTTACGTGTGCCCTTTTAGCGTATTTAGCCCTTTTAGCGCAAGACTATCTTACGTGTGCCCTTTTAGCGCATAGATACAAAAGTAACATCTATCGTTTTTAGCATAAAGTAAATTTTCCTTTGACTCAATTGTGCTTGACGAAGCGAGGAGGAGTAGTAGCAATTTGCGTAGGTAGGTGTCCGTCTTTAAATCCGTGGTAATACCCAATACAATATTGTGTTATTGAGCATTACGATATCGTGTCGAGATCAATGAATAAGGTAATTAGATAGGTACTTAATTAAACAATTTCTATAAGGAAAATCTATTTTCCTCTCGTAATATTTTAATGGTCGAATAGTTCGGGAAAATATAAGTATTTATTAGTTTAATTAAAATTAGTTTGTCATGATCGGGAATTTTTATTTGACACCTTTTTTATTAAGTAAAAGAAGAATAAAGCACCCCCTGAGTTAAAAATCAATGGCAAGTAGGTACCTTCCTAATCATACAACCCCTATGTCAGGGGTTGAAACAGTAGGTAAGGGGTTAAAATCTATCTCGTATAAGTAACTAGCATTGTTTCAATAATATATGTAAGTACCTACTTATTTTAGTTATTGTAGGTAAGGTACCTATGTATTAGGATTAATAAGTTATTTGTGTAGTATTAATAAATTATTTGCATTATTATAATAATAATGCTGGACATTTTTCACACAGCATCATCTAGCCCCAAACTAAGCAAAGCTTGTACTATGGGAACCAGATAACTGATATACTACTTATATACTTTTTGTTTGTAAATACATACATATTATACATATAAACACCCAGACCCGAGACAAATATCTGTAGGTCATACAAACATTTGTCCCGCGGCGGGGATCGAACCCGCAACCTTCTGCGTCGCAGGCGGACCTTCGCCCACTGCGCCACAGAGGTCGTCATATTACTTACTTACTTACCTTTTACCTATTATCAAATCATGTTTACGCGATTTTGCTAATCGCAATAAGTAGGTACCTAACTAATTTATATTATGCAAACCGCCTTCAGCTTTTTCTCACGTAAATGGTGGCCTGGAAGAGATCGCTTTCAGCGATAAGGCCGCCAGTTGTCTACTTATAAAATATGAAAGGTTAATATATAAAAGGTTGCGGGTTCGATCCCCGCCGCGGGACCAATGTTTGTATGATCTACAAATATTTGTCTCGGGTCTGGGTGTTTCTATGTATAATATGTATGTATTTACAAACAAAAAGTATATAAAGTAGTATATCAGTCATCTAGTACCCATAACACAAGCTCTGCTTACTTTGGGGCTAGATGATGCTGTGTGAAAAAAAAAGTCCAGCATTATTTATTTATTTATAAGTTAGGTAAGTGTCTTTGTCTTGTATGTCTTTTCATGTTATATGCGATATAGAATTATTCTACCTATATATCTATCACAAAGGAAAAAGCCAAGTATCCGACTGACTGACCATACAATTTAGATCTATTGAAAAAACCCACTGGAAAACGTACTGATGGTGATGACGTCCTAGCCGCTTTCGGCCACGGAAAACGTACTAACGTAGGTAGACATTATCCGTCCTTATTACAAGAAAATGAACCGAGTTTAGACTAAGACTAACTAAAGGAGGAATAAAGGAAATTAGGAATAAACTGAACAGCGAGGGATCTGTCCCAGCTGAGGTTGTTGATCTCCTTGGATTCTGGTATCGCGAGCAGACCAACAACGTCAGGTGGGGCTCAGAGTTGTCAGACAGTTATCAGCTTTCTTGTGGCATGAGACAAGGCGGGCTGACTTCTCCAGATCTCTTTAACATTTATGTGAATGGGTTGGTTGAGGAGCTGAGCGGCACCAGGGTAGGGCTCAGGCTAGATGGCAGATATGTCAACAACCTGAGTTATGCCGACGACATGGTGCTGCTCAGTCCCTCAATCAAAGGTCTGAATAAGTTATTGAGAATCTGTGAGAGGTATGCCAACCAACATGACCTGGTGTATAACGTCAAGAAGACCGAAATGGTAATTTTCAAAGCTGGAAAAGGTCCCGAGCATGTACCGCAAATCCACATTAACGGACAGCCTGTTAAAGTTGTAGAGCAGTTCAGGTACCTTGGCCATATCCTTACCTCCAGCATAAAAGATGATGCAGATATCGAGCGACAGCGGAGAGCACTTTGCATAGTAGGAAACATGATTGCGAGGAAGTTCTACAAGTCTTCCCCTGACGTGAAGATTACACTTTTTAGATCATTCTGCCAGTCATTTTACACCTGTCAACTCTGGACTGACTATACCAAAAAGGCGCACAATGGTATAAGGGTGGCTTATAATAATGTATTTAGACATCTGATGGGCTACAAGCGCTATTGTAGCGCTTCTGAAATGTACGCCGAGGCCCGCGTTGACTCTTTTAACGCCATCCAAAGAAAGAGAATAGCTTCCTTCATGTCCAGAGTAGACAGGTGTAAGAACGCAATTATTAGAAGTCTGGCCGACAGACTGATGCAAACGTCAACATATAGACGTTGGGTGGAAATTGCCACCTAAAATGATTTACTTAAGTATAAGTATTATTTTATTTTTATTTTTGTGACTGTTTTTTAGATAAATATAATTTGTGTGTAATAGGTTTTATATGGATCTCTATGTCTGAAATAAACGATTTATTATTATTATTATTATTAAAAAACTGTCCCTAGAAAAACGATCTTTAAATACTCGTTCATAGAACGCTTTTTTGTGGTAATAGTTTTGTTTAGACATGTGTCAACATGGGGTTCAACTAAGGTTTAACGTTTATGTAATAAGTAGCTATAACTCAATGCTCGAAAACTGATTACTTACCTAATACTGTCAACACTTTGGTCATGATGAAGCTTGCATACGAGTAGATAGAAAAGTCAGGGAGGCACTCCTTGCTATTAAAACTCATTTTAAAAGGATTTCTACTAATTACTTACCTAATGACCCTAATTCCGACGAACACTTAACTGGCTTAAGCTAACTAAATATCGCTAATATTAGCTTTAGGGTCGAGAACATAACTTGTAAGTGTAGGAAAATTACTTGACCACCCTAATTTAAACATCTCATTTGCCTATATAATATTTACGAGTATAACATATAAATAAATAAAATAAATAAATAATGCTGGACTTTCCACACAGCATCATCTAGCCCCAAAGTAAGCAGAGCTTGTGTTATGGGTACTAGATAACTGATATACTACTTATATACTTTTTGTTTGTAAATACATACATATTTTACATAGAAACACCCAGACCCGAGACAAATATTTGTTGATCATACAAACATTGGTCCCGCCGCGGGGATCGAACCCGCAACCTTTTGCGTCGCAGGCGGGCCTTCGCCCACTGCGCTACAGAGGTCGTCATAAGTAGGTACTACTTACATCATTTTATAAAATACACTAGAATAAGTACCTACACCATCTAAGCGTATGAAAAACGATCTACAAGGTACATAATTTCACAATCAACTCATCAGCGTAGGTACGTTATCGGCAATCGATGATTTTCCTACTTCATCGAGCTTTAAAATCCCCCTGTGAGAATTTTCTCAGCGTAGATTTGTGAACATCGGTAGAAAACTAGTTTCCTATGTAGGTAGAGAAAAACGATATTTTCTCCACTATGGGAAATTTTCAGAGGGGTTTTTTTAGCTTTTTTAATTTTTTAGGTGAACTCTGTATTAATCTGGATATTGCAACTTACTGGATTCAACCGAGAGCTCGAGTGATCATTTTTATATTTCTGTGTACTCCGGTACGACCGCTCTCGGTCAAGTGACGGTCAAGCAAGATCATGACAATATTTATTTGGGGATATTCTTGCAAAAATGCAAATAATTATGTAAATACACCTAAAATTCCTTAAAAAGCCTGCGACTAAGGAATTTTAGGTGATAAAAGTATTTTTAAACTTACCTGCTTAGCGTTTTTGCTGTCGAACGTTTTCGTTGCAATTAGTGCCTGTAAAATATTTTTGAGTGGCCAATCTTTATAGGTTTATTAGGTTACTAGGCACCTACTTTAAAATAATTGTTCTCCTAAACAGCTTGACCGATTTTGATGCTTTTTGTTGTAACTGTAGATGGTAATTTACAGTTTTACAAACAGTTATGAGAAGTAGATATGAAAGTTGTTTTCATGGTAGGTACCTAGTTAAGTAGGTAATGTACTAAATACTTCCTAATATTGTCTCATTATATCAGACTGTGTGGACATCGGACGATGATGAATTAAGTACCTACCTACTTAATATTTTTCTCATGTAGGTAGGTACCTACCTAAGTAGATAAGTAATTAAGTACTTACTTTACTTAAGTAGGTATATAAATTAAAGCCTCCTACACGTTTTAGTAATTTTTCATTTTTATTTATGATAATAACATGAAATGAAAACGTGATAATAATCACGTTTTTTTCAGTGTGGATCCGATTCCGATCTATCGATCCTACGCGGATTGATAGGACTGACTGGGATCGATACCACTATCGCTTTAAAATAAAACGCCTTCACGGATCGGACTATGTAGGTAGGTATTCTTTTCTTAAAATCCCTGTTAACCTAGTTAATAGCACACTACGCGTTCAATGCCCGGGGCGGGACACTTATTTATTAGTCGTTTGCTTATTAATCATAGCAGAATAAATTGACGGAGCTAAGTATTCATCTGTGTTATCGCGTGCAAATCATTGTTTAAGTTATATCCAAGTAAGAGAATATCAATTAATGTCACCTTACCTGCTTAGGCTTATTTACAAAATCTTCTAAAAGAAACCTACCGACTCGAGGGGGTTAGGTTAGGTAACTGGAGTAGGTACATAAACCTAGATTTATTTCGGTTTAAAAAAATGCAGTCAGCCTAGAAAATAACATATAAAAAAAAAGTTGGCCTCAATTGATGTTATTTCCCAACAGGAACACTTTTCCCAAAGAAACATAGGTACCGACCGAAGTTAAGTACATAAGTAAGGTAGGTTACCTACTACTTAGGTAATTGTATAGGTAATGTTTAACTTCGAATGTTATTGCTAATTAATATAGCACTCTCCGTCATGCTCTATGACGCCAAAGGCCGTCTAATCATTTTACAAATCCTTGCTTCTGCGCATGTTTTTAATTTTGTTGAATCGTTAACATTTAAACCAGTTTAAATAACAAAGAAGATCCTCTTCAGCCATAGTTATAAAATATATTTAAAAAACAAAAAGCTGTTGACATTTACACTTGGAAGATAATATTATTATTTTTTACCTAAAACCAGCTCAACTTAAGATTAATAGACATTTTTTTTTTTTAATTTTTAAAAAGTTAAAAAAACTACTTAAATAAAAATAAGGCTACCTAGCTTACCTTTTGTTGTTGATTTAGCGTCCAGGCATTTGCTTCTGACATCACGAACCCAGAGTTATCGTAACAGCACTTCTCTTTGTCCTGTTCGCGACCCATCTCCATTTTACTCATCTTTCGTTTTTTTATCGAGCTTTAATTTTTAAACAAGACAATAATAGCCCCTTCAAAAAAAATCCCGCCAAAACAACTGTCAAAGTGACAGCGGCGCGCAGGATAAGATCCGTTTGGCATCCAAGCACGAAGTAAACTGAATCGAACGAGTGGTTACAGCGAATAGCTACAAAAAATACAGTAGAATTTCATGAATTCGCGTTTGACCAATTGGATCGTTCGTTGTAACTAGCTGCTCGTAAATATCGTTAATGGTATTTAAAAACTGCAATTGGAATGTCGTAGCTATTGTTTCACTGGGAAATAGAAAAACTTATTACTTACCTCTAACGGTGGCTATTTCCAGCTATTCATATTCTACTATTTTCATAAATTAACTTTATCAATCAAATAAGTTTTGTTGTTTGTTCCTTCTTTCCTCTATAAGTAGGACCTACGTGTCTATTTAGGTACTTATACGTAGGTACTTAGTGTTATAACGTATAATACGAGTATAACATTTAATACTTATTAACACCTCTACTAGGTATTTACTTATTTTTTTTGCAAGTTGGCATGAGTACAACCTGGCAAAAAACACTAGGTAGGTAGGATACTTACCTAGGTCTGATTTGTTTTGAAGATTTACGGGGAACTTTATACGTCTTAAATAATTAAAATTTCCACATCCATGTAGAGTTTAAATTAGTAAATAAACGGTTTGTAAATGAAACAATAGAAAGTAGGTACTCACCCATTACACACAGATAAAAGGAAGTTGTATTTTTACAAGGTTAAGGAGCTCATAAACCTTGTTGGTTTCGTGATATTTACTACCTTATTAGATATCATATAGGTAGGTAGGTAGTTGTCTACAAATTGGAGGTTTATACAATAGGTAACATAAGTTGGTAACTTGGCATCAAAATACACATTGAAATCTAGATTGCATTGTAGGTATAAAAGGTACCTACCTTCTTACTAGGTACTGGTTGAACTAGAGTTGATTCTTGACAGAATAGTCAATATTTACCTGCCCATTGTTTTAAATTGAAAACACAGATAAAATATCGCACAAGCAGGAGCATTAATCTCAAGGTATACCTAAGTTTAAAAAATTCAACCTGTATAACTAGAATAGATAAAAGTAAAAACAGATCATTCGTTTACCTAAAATAACAGGTAAGACTATGTAAAAGACAAAGTCAAAGTCAAAAAAGCATTTATTCAGTAGGACCGCTGGGATCACTTTGAAAAGGTTGAAAGGTAGGCAGGGTTCAATCAAAAATCCAAAATAAAAATTGAATGCCTGCTTTTTACCGGGAATTTTCACGTTTTGTGAAGGCATAAACTTTCATTGCATGCACCAAGTCACGTCCAGCGGTAACGTCGTAAAAACCCCAGATCAATTTACTCTTGGCCAATGAACGGGAACAGAGTTGTTTGAAGGGCAGTCAAAAGAAAGTGGGCCACCTTGAGGAATATGACATGCGGGGAAACCCAGATGCACAGTGCACACACTTTTTGCACAAATTCTTGAGAAATCTAGCAAAAAATATGATGAGTCCATAAAAAGTTTGTTTATCTAGAAATTGTGATGCAAAAACTTGTAAGTGCCTACAATTATTCTATTCATCTTATATAATTAACAAGGCATCTACTTACCTATTTATTTACTTTACCACCTACGGCATCTTTCATAAAAAGTTGGATTCGAGATAAATTAGTCTTGATTTTTCTGTATGTTTTCTGAATGTCTACTCTAAGTAAAGTAGAATTAAATAGAACAATAATAATAAATTATATTAGTAGTTAAATAGTATTCTAGAGTTTGTATAATTTTAAATCATTTTGTAAACTAAAGCCGTTTGAGATGTTTGAGGCACTTTTGACGCGCTAGCTAAGATAAAAAGTTTTAGTTTTTTTTTGTAAAAATCTCTTCAAAGGATCAATCGTTTGAAGAGTGAATGTCTGTCGTTCTTAGTAATACTGCTGCTATTGTTGTCCTGGTGCCGTACCATGACCTACAATTCGTCATGGTTCGTTATAGCGAAGCAGTTCAGTTTAGGACCTAAACTGGATCGCTATTATGTTTACAGTAATATTGATTGACGTATTGGCTTAGGTAAGAATCTAAGCTTTGAATCATTGAACCTTAAACCCAACCAACACCTATACTCGTAGATGCGTCATCAAACATAGGTAGGTAGATAGGTAAGTCTGGATTTTCCGTAAGCAATGGGTGTGTCGGGTATTGAATGACGAGCATGTAGACTATAATGAAGCGAATTAGATACTACCTATCACAATAAGAACGTAGCATAGAAAACAGCTTTTTACCCAAGATTTAGAAATAGTAAAGTAAGCTATAAGCGCGTTATAAGTCAAACTGGTCAATGGTCATCATGGCAGAATGGTTACACGTGTGATGTGATATGACACTGGCTGAGCCGCGTGTAATTTCACGGTGTTTTGCTTCACCACTTGAGTGTTTTAAATAATCGGTAATATTAATTATTGTATTTTCCCGAGTGGATTCGGCCCTGAGCCCAGCGATGGGTGTGCCTGAGAGCCGAGCCCCCAGTCACATGACCAAGCTACCAGTTTCCTCACAATCACCGACATCGCGCCATCTCGACAAAAACACTCATTTACCCGATAATTTCTACTCAGAATTGCATCGTGCAACACGCGTGTATGTTGGGTTCATTACACTTTGTTACATTGGTTTTTCTTACCCATCTCATAATACTTGCATCATTAAATGTTTTGAAGCTTCTATCGTATTTTTATGACTTTTCCGTTAATCATTCTGATTTTGAGATAGTTTGATTGAGCAAGCCTACCTAGGTATGTCCCAAGCCAACAGATTATTATTATTGTACTTTGTCATGTGGGTATGATACAATTAAAGATAATTCTATTCTATTCCATTATCTTGAAAAGTTGCATAATTCATTTGTTTTATTGTTGATACTGAAAACGAACTCAATCTAAAGCTAACTGCTAATGAAACATTAATACTTAATGAATTTAGCATTACTAACTATGATTTTAGAAATGTAATCCTACCTAATTTTAACTTTAGTATGGCGCTACGAAATAAAGCTAATTTTAGCTATTTTTAGTTAGCTTTAGGATGCATACAGAATCGCTACTATTATCAACAGGATTTTACGAAAATAAAGAATCACCTCCAATAACCCCCAGATAAATTATTCACAGCTTTTTCTCGAAACTCTAAGTGGCTCTTTCGCTATAAGTGCAAAGTTCATTTAACCGCATGTCCTAATGCCTACATGGATGTGTCTTCAATCAACAATACACCGCTATTTTATAACTACCAAAAAAAATTGCAGTAGAAGCAGAAAATGATAATGGCATGGTCAGATTTTTTTTAAATTTAACTGTAAGGTGCTTTCTGGTAAGACCGGACAAGTAGTAAGTCCGGATAAGTCTTGTAACTACTAAATTCAGCAATATTTTTAAATGATGGCAACATCACCGTTCGCGCCATTTTGTTGTGCCCCTCCCTACAGTCTGCTTTTTACGCTATGCCCAGCAGAACGTGTGCTATTGTCGTTCAAAAAAAGGATGTACCAAAAGTGGAAAAAGACATGATCCGATCTTCCACCTGAAACGTTCTGTGAGCAATTTGGTAGGTAATTTTTGTTTATTTTTGAAGTTTTGCTGTTTTATTACCATTTGCGATGTAAGACTAATTGATTTGTACTATACAATCATGTCTACGACGTTTGTAGACAAAGATCCGATCTTTAACCTCGTAGGTTAAGATCGGACATAATCCGCCGGTCTTTCACTTTAAAGTGTTTCTCAAACTTTTTACTTTACATGCTTTTTATTTTACTTTCAATATTCGATTTGTGTGTATCAAACGTCTCACTTTCGCAAGCTTTTGTACGGATGTCTTGGCTGTTTTCGCCTACAAGTAAGTTATCAAAGTTACCTAAATTTATGATGTTTAAAATGTAACTATTTTACTAATAATGTTGTAAAAGTACTTACTTTTTTGTTTTTACTTAAAGAAGTATTTGTTATGTTTAGTTGTTGATTTCTTGTTTGTTCTGGATTGTATAAAATACGTAAGTATTAAGATTTGTTGACAGAACGTGCTATAATACTGCATATTTATATTACTTAATAATAATTTAAGTGGATTGACCGAGTTTGGAATACCACGCTGCGTTCAACGACTGGTATTGTCGACGTAGGGCGAAAAACAGTCAAGTTGAAGTGGGACTGGGCAGGGCACGTGAGCCGGATGCACAGTGAAAAATGGGCTAACATCTTAACACCCTGGAGACAACGCCGCGGACGGCCAAGGAAACGCTGGAGAGACGACCTCGACTCCTTCGATAGTGGATGGTGGAACCTATCAAAGGAGAGAGATGGTTGGAATTAATTGGGGGAGACCTTTGCCCAGCAGTGGGACAGTATAGGTTAAATAAAAAAAAAAATTAAGAGTAAAGTGCCCACCTACAGACTGAAATGTTCGTCCTATTAAACAGTAGGTATTTAGTTATGTTCAACTTTACATAAAGTTTTTTGATTTTTTGCTTATTTGTTTGTAGATTAAAATTTAAGCTTATAATGAATAAAGTTTTTTTGTTATTATTAGAGCTTGAAAATGCAAGTTTCAACTCAGAAAACTGACTTCTATTTTGTTAATTGTCTACCTGCTGTACAATCGAATTATGAGTCTAATGAGCCTTTAGACGTAAAAGTTTGAGATACACAAAAATCTATGTTTGAAGCATGCGGGGTAAGATCGGACATTTGGAGTAAAAAAATGCATTAAATCTTCGCTAAAACTTAAATTTGAAAACCAATTCAATAACAATTTGTACTATGTTTTTTATTAGGTAAGTCCGAATATTTTCCTGTGATAGAGCTTATTCTAGCTGTTACAGAGGTGATTTTATAAGGTAGTCCGGTCTTACCTTAACACGGTCCGATCTTTTCCTTGCCACTCTGAAAAATTTTGCTCTGTTTGATCATTCATAAAACATCAACCGTTGTGTTTATCTAAACATTACAAATAAGAAATGAAACCTCTGTATTTTTGCAACAGTTTGGTTGCTATGGCGTTGTAAAAGAGTCACTAGAGGCGATACAATAAAATATTTTCTAAGACTCTTTAGGTTTTCTCAAAAATAGTCCGATCTTACCAAAAAGCACCTTATCAAAGTTATCGAGGATTGTAGTCAACCAAAACCGAACAAAATTTTTAGAAAGCTGTACAAATAAGAACTACAGACAACAATGCCTACGGTACGGACTCTCATTCAAACTTTGCTCTCGTATCATCCCCAGTCAGTAAAACCGCAGTAGGTAGCTATCAAAAATTCATGTCTGACTCGTTCGTCTCCTTTTGAGGTTACCTATAAATTTTTTTCATTTTTTTTGAGCTTAAACCACATAAATCGGATCAGTAACATAGACACCGAGACCACGGTTAAAACAGGTAGAGTACCTACCTACCTAGGTCCGTATATGGCGCACTTCTAATCCTATCATCACAATTTTTACCATCTGAGAATCAGTGACACGATAATAAGAAGAAGAATCTTACCAGTTAGTCGCTGGACGCAATTTATTGCGATCTTTGATTTTGATTGGCAAATATTATCCGCCATTTTGAAATATTAAAAATGGCGGGCAAAATGTGGGTAGGTTAGGTACATAAGCAGCACGTTGTCTGGCTATCTACTACCAGTCTTTAAGATCTGAATGATCGCCGGATGCGTCTTGTTTAGTAGATTACGGTGCTATTGTGTCAGGTCGCAGTCTTAATATAGATATACTAGTGGATGACCGCAGGTTTACTCGCGTGGGACCTGCCTACTCCCACGCCGAACGGAATTATTCTAATGTTTATCATCATCATCATTGCAGCCCGTTCGACATGATCCAAGAGGATATTTGGCTCATGGGCACAACAGATCGATACCGTTTGGTATTGGGTTTTGATAGTTTACGAGTTTCGTACTTGCAGTGCCCCTGGCGGATACTTTGAAGAACTAAAGGCATTGTAAGGGTACAGCGTGGACTGTCTGGCTGGAATCGGGGTATGGTAGACCAGTGGGGCTATGATTAGCAACGTGAAATTGTCACGGCGCCGGCCGGCCGTATAGTAAAGGCTAGGCGTTTAATTGAACAGCTGATTAAGCTAGTTGGCTGCGACAGAGACACGTTTGTGTGACCATGGTGACCATAGATAAATAGAACTCAAATATCTCACTGCGTGTAACATAGACTGTTACTGGGCACCACAGGGGCATTGCTGTGTAAAGCGGCCCCTAGCCCTACACGGTCATGAGGTATGACATGAGAATGATCGCGAGACATGAGATGAAACGCGAATCTCAAAAATAGGTAAGTACCTACATACCTAATTAGGTATGTAAGTACCTATTTTTGAGATTCACGTTTGCGTTTCTCATTACCTACTACCTAGGTACCTACCTACTTTAAAATCCGTACTTAGTAAGTACCTAGGTACCTATTTACCTAGATATTTTTTATTTAGATTAGTTTTTTTAACACTACCCCAACCTTACTAACTTAATTTTACTATAAATATACCTACCTATTAATATTCAAGCAAAACTCGACCTTAATAGGATGGCTTAAAACCACCCTAAATATGACCTTTGCATGACATTACATCACCTTACAAAAACTGAATAGCAACTTACCTTCTTGTCAGCAATCTGCTTGTCCAGCAATCCGATAGTTTCGCCAGGCTCACTAGACTTCGTTTCCTCAACCATTTTGCCAAAAAACACTCAAAAATAACTAAATAAGGACGATGTTTACTCTGGTGGCGTGGATAATTCAACTTTCTGTCAAGCAAGACTGGTTTAACGCATGCGCATTGGTTCTCTTCACCCAATGCTCTGAGTCCCGGACCCCTATTTCGTGACAAGATTAACCGTTTAGGGATCCGTGACGAGTGTTCGGACCCTCTGATTCTACTGCGGCGCCGGCCGCTACGGAATTTTACGGAAGTATGAATCCTGACTCATGTATTAGCTGATATTGATTTAGTAATCAAAACTTTTGTTGACAAGCACATAGGTACGAAACAACACGAAGAGACGATGGACTTTACACATTGTATTAAGTACCTAGGTAGGTAGGTAGGTAGGTATAGGTACCTACATTAATAGTAATACATGTGCCTAAATTAATTATGTACCTAGTAAGTATACTTATAGTGGTAGTAAGTACTTAATTTAGGCTGTGTAGGTAACACAGCAATTAGGTAGGTAGGTAGTTAAAATAAGAAATTATTTTTGCAATCATAAATAGTTTTTTACAATTTTTCAACTCTGCACGGTCATTTTTAATAGGTACCTACTTAGGTACTACTTATTTAGACCGTGATCGTGTCAATTTCTCCATTTTATCAGTGAAAGTAATATTTTGTAACTACGTTGTATGTTTTAGCTTGTCTAGTCAGCAATAACGTATATTGCTCATCTCATCTAGTTTCAATAGTAGGTTAAATTGAGCCTCTTGTAGGAATCTCTACAAGGCTACGCAATGCAATTTTGTGAAAAACAATTTTTTACCTAATAGGTCATTTCATTAGGTATACGGAACCCCACGAATTGTTCATGACGACTCTATCGTTTGTTTACGATAACCCAATGTAAAGTTATCTGAGACCACCCTAGGTGATGGTCCCTACAAATCGTAGGTATGAACAAAATGTTTTAAGTGTCGATAATATCTCTAATTAGTCCTGTCAAAGTCAAAGTCAAAAAGCAATGTCAAAAAGCATTTATTCAGTAGGACCGCTGGGATCACTTTGAAACGTCTTAAAACTAGGTGATTCTACTCCCTATTCCTTCGCGACCAATAGAACCCCCTGTAGTCGAATTAGTCGATTTTTTTTTAGGAATGACCGACCTTACTACCTACTTATAATAAAACATATTCATGAACCAAAAATGTGTTTTAGGTCCTGCTTGAGTTCCCGTAATCAGAGGGTTAAGGAAGGTTATCACAACATGCGTGATTTTTTTTACTTGTAGATGAATGAATGGTACCTAGGATATAGTTCTGACCTACCTTACCTAGGTGAGTAGGTATGTAAAGTGAGCTACCTATCTATGTCGCAGGCAATTGGTTTAATTTCTTGAACGGTGCCATTTAAAAAATGGCTAGGCGTTTAATTGAACGGCTGATTTAACCAGCTGCCTGCGACATCTAATATGACGCAAGAATGTGTTATGGTACTTAAGATGTTTTCGAAAATACAACGCACAGAAATCATCACTGCATCAAAGGTTTAGGTTGTCTGTGGTTTAAGTTAGGTTTATTTTTATACCCATAGAGATGACCTAGTCCTTTTCACATAGGAACGGTTTCGTGACAAGACTATTTTATGTTAATATCTGAAATTATTAAAAAGGAAATTACTTAAGACAATAAAAAAAGGATAATGGATAAAGGAAATGATAATAAAAAAGGCAGTAGGTACCTACCTATTTACTATGATATTTCGAGAGCAGTGTGAGTCTACGATTGACGTCAGATACTCTTTGGTTACGAAGTGCCGGGCGCGACGTACGTAGGTCCCGTAACTACGTCATGAGGCCGTGATGTCAACGGGTGATTTCGAGTTGTTTCCAGCTTGCTTGCGTAAACTCCTTTGAAGCTAAAAATAGAATAGACCACGACTAGACCATAGACAAACTTTTTTCGCTACGCTCAAGATCGAGGGGACTAATCAACCAAAGATAACCTCCAGCAATGATCTTTTATATAAAGATCATTCAGCACAATACCTACATTTTAATTTGTTATTTACTTAGGTTTAGGTAGGTACATAATATTATTCGCTTTGGACTTCGCTCCAACCTCTATCTACTAATCTTTCCTTAACCTACGGATCTTAACGGTAACAAATAACCAATAAATCATTTAATTAATATAAATACCTACCTATTTTGAATTTGAATTGATAATATTAATTAGTGTGTTTGTGATTTTTATAATATAACTAGCTGCGCTCCTGCGGTGTGACCCGCGGTCCCTCGGGATTTTTTCATTTTTTCGGGATAAAAAGTAGCCTATGTCCTTCCCTGGGATACAACCTATAACTATGCCAAATTTCAGCTTAATCTGTTCAGCGGTTTGGGCGTGAAAGCGTAACAAACAGACAGACAGACAGCGTTACTTTCAGATTTATAATATTAGTATGGAAGTATGGATATGGATAGTATATATAGTATATAGTATAGTATAAGTATATAGTATAGTATAGTATGGATAAATAACTGAGTACATAGTAAAGTGTTACATAGTAAAAGCACATAAAAATAAAAATCTAGATTTCATTGCAAATAATATTTATTTCATAATCAGATATTATGTAATCATAATGATTTGGGGCTTATTTTATCTTAATTACCTACTATTTACAGTTAATTAATGTTGAGATGGCAATGTAATAATATCATTTACTTTACAACTGTTTACCATATACCTACGGGTGATTCATTGAACTTTGTAATCACAGATATTTATCTAATTTGAATTAAAAACAATGTCGTATATAAAATATTCGGTCTATCTTATATGAAAATATACAGGGTGTAAAAAGATTGCTACCGAAAACTGAGGGATTGCAATCAGACCATGATTCATCGACATATTTATCGAAAAAAAAAAACGCAATTTTATTTTATTTTCTAGTTTTTTGCTACTAGTACAACATAATAAGACCATACCTACCTAATCATTTCATTTATAAAAGAAAAAAAAACTATTAAAACTCAAAATCCAGCAATCAACGTCAAAAAAACGCGCCCAGTACATATGCTCAACCAGCTGTGTGCGAGGTCGGTTATCTCCGGATATAATGACATTTTCTGAAAATCCTTTTGGATTTGGTTGTGTATTGGGATACTGTACCTACCCCTTTCGGCTTCGGTAGACGTCTTTTTACACCCTGTATGTACCTAGTTATCTTGTTACCAGCCAGCGTACAGTTACCGATGAGGGTTCATGCATATTTGATGTTTTTAAAACTTCTGTATTATCTCTGAACCTGAAGTTTATTATCGCAATTTGCAACGACCTACTAACAAGCAGCCGAAAAATAATTACATTTGAATTGAACATTACACGCTACGCTTTATGGCAATTATAACTAACAAGCTGCGCACCCGCGGTGTGACCCGCGGTCCCTCGGGATTTTTTCATTTTTTCGGGATAAAAAGTAGCCTATGTCCTTCCCTGGGATATAACCTTTAACTATGCCAAATTTCAGCTTAATCGGTTTGGGCGTGAAAGCGTAACAAACAGACAGACAGACAGACAAAGTTACTTTCACATTTATAATATTAGTATAGTATGGATATAAGAAATTACTTTATGGATAATTGTATTTTGTAAATGGTTAAACCAAACTAACAATTACCATACGAGGATTGTAAACATGATATAAGATTTCCCTAGATCGCATTAAAAAAAGTAAATTTACATTCGCAAATTGTTGTTAGTTGTTTTTAGATCAAGACTTGCATTTCAACTTTATAGTATGTGCTATATAATTGATCAATGTTCAATGAATCACCCTGTATAACTTATAACAAGTTTGATGGTCTAACCCCCGGTTTCTATAGGGCCTTTCATTTTATACTAACTTAATTCAGGAATTAAGTTCAAAAAATTAATTAAAAAATATTTATGTAATGTTTTTTTTTGTTATGTTATGAAAATCCCGAGAAAATCGATAAAGACTATCCTTTCATTTGATTGTTGCTTCTTGTATAACTTAGCCCATTCGTGACGTAGCTGCGCTGCGATTGGTGCAACGTCTGTTCTCTTTGAAAATCATTATGCAACAATTCTAAAAAATCAATAAATGATAAATTTGGAAGTGAAAACTTAAATGGGCTTAGGAATTCAATTGATACGGTCAAACGTCTATTTACAACCCAAAAATGAGGCCCTGTCAGTTTGTGTAGTTAAAATGAAAGACCCTATAAAATCAAGGGACATTCGTAGGTAAGAGCTACGTCTCGTTTTTACATACAAAAGTTTGACAACTAACAGTTGAATATAGAAACCGGGGGTAATAGGTATCTGGGAGAAAACGTCAAAGTCTGCCGAATTGATTCAGATTCAAATAATGAATATTATCATATTTTTAAAGAAATCACTTAAAACGCCCAAATTACCACACCTTCAACAGATCTAGATATTCGTGAAGTCAGTTTTAATGAGCAAAATATAAGATAAGATATATAAATAATGCTGGACATTTCACACAGCATCATCTAGCCCCAAACTAAGCAAAGCTTGTACTATGGGAACCTGATAACTGATATACTACATAATATACTTTTTTGTTTGTAAATACATACGTATTACATAGAAACACCCAGACCCGAGGTAAATATTTGCAGATCATACAAACATTTATCCCGCGGCGGGGATCGAACCCGCAACCTTCTGCGTCGCAAGCGGGCTTTCAACCACAGCGCCACAGAAGTCGTCAAGATAAGATAATATTTATTTATAATTTTGTATAAACAAGCGTCTATTGCAGAACATAACATCTAACTGCACGAATATTTAGACCTATTAAGAAATATAATTTGACTGTTACTAAATACTTAATAATATCATTATATTAAAGTTTGCAATATTTAATGAGATTATTTCAAAATTATTTACACATAAACTAGCTCTGAATCGAAACTCCCTGTAGATTATACTTTCCGAACCAATGTTTTTTTTTAAAAAGATCGTGCATTATTTTAGTAAGTCTCAAGTTTTATATTGAAACAGTTTATTTTTGACAAAAAACAACGCACGACCTCCAATTATAATAGTCTATATATAAAAATGAATCCCTATATCCCTTGGTCACGCCATCACGCGTGAACGGCTGGACCGATTTCACAAATTTTTTTTTGTGTGTTTGTTATTGTCAGGAGGTTCTTATGACAGAAAAAAATTAAAAAGTTGCGCGGAAAAAATGAATCCCTACATCCCTTGGTCACGCCATCACGCGTGAACGGCTGGACCGAATAATGCGCAGACGAAGTCGCGCGGGTCAGCTAGTTATCAATAATTTAAAACAATGTCTATATTATACACGCTTTTTATAATTATACATGAATATAATTTTAATTTACTTATGTATTATAAATATTTTAACAGCATTTAAGTCACCCGAACATAGGGCTTTAATGGCTACTAAATGAATGCATTTTAATATTTTTCTTAACAGAATTTTATTAAGTGTTTTATTAATAAGTGCAAATTAAAATTCTATTCAAACATGATTCAACATTAATATAAATTTCGAAAAAGCATACAAAACTGTGGCAAGAACTACGTTATTAATCCAACATTTCAATACATTGTTATTTAAAGCTTTTATTCACAGTAACCGCTATTATTATATTATTATTATATTAACACACACACTTATAGCAACTGTTATATTTGTGTGTTGTAAACATACTTCCTAAAATTAATTTCCATAGAAACGTGCCCGGTTCTTTTCGTACTCCTAATTATATAATATATATTTACATTGATATAAGTAATTAACTTAGTTGCAATAGTGTTTCAATTAATAATTAGGCCGATTTACTACTCGTTGACAAGTTTCACATAAAACTAGATTACAAGATATGAAATTATATTGTTTTAAAATGAACGTACGATAACGGTTCACGACTGTATCCCCAAGGTGCGGTAGACATTCTCTCAGATCTTACTTATTCCAGATCCTTTGAAGATGTCTAAGGGGGGTAGTCGGAGGCATGTCCAAACACATATTTGATACATGCCCACATCTTGCAGAAGTTAGTATTCCATACGTGACAGGTTGCAAGCCCATCGCCGCCTATAAGAACACTAACTAAAATGAGCATGATATAATTTTGCGCCTGGATGTATAATATAATATAAAGTTGAATTGCTCAATTAGAAGCCATTTGAACATCAATTTCAATTCTGTCCATGATAAACGAAAACATGTTGAAACTGACAGACAAGATTTTAAGGCATTTTGTAAAATAAACATGATCAAGAATCGAACCTGCGATATTTCGTACGATTTGGAAGTAGGTAAATCTTATTTTAAGTTTATTGAAAACTAAAATAATAATAAAAAACAAAATAGGTATTAGTTTCTAAAGCTTGTTTTTTACTAGTCTATATACAGGGTGTGGCAAAATTTTACAACATTCAGGGCAGCTACCTTTTCTTTTGTAGTTAGAAGGTTTTGTTCTTAGGAAACTATAGTAATATATATATATTAATTATAAATCAATACATTTTAAAAATTTTAAAAATAAAATTGTGTCTTCATCAAATAAAGTTAAAGCCACTTGGAAAGTAATAAATAATGAAACAGGTAAATCAAGACCTGGTTTCAAACAAATTAATTTAAAAGTCAATGATAATCTTTTAACTAATAACAATGAAATAGCTAACGCGTTTGATAGTTTTTTTTTCGAATATAGCCCATGTTGCGACCAAGCCACTTAATTCTTCGGCTACTGGCGCACTTACATTTTTAGAATCTGGTGTTGCTCAGTGTGGAAGTGACTTTGAATTCAGTTATGTTAACGCAGATAATATTGTCAAAACCTTTAAAACTCTTAATATTAAAAACACTGAAGATTTATGGGGGATATCAACTAAGATATTAGCCACTATTGTCGTTGATATTGCCCCATGTCTAGCTTATGTCTTTAACAGATGTGTAGACGAGGGTGTTTTTCCTGATCTTATGAAATTTAGCAAGCTTATCCCATTATTCAAGTCTGGCAATGAAAGCGACCCTGCTAACTACAGACCAATTTCGATTCTACCTGCGTTAAGTAAAATATTTGAGAAAGTTATGTTGAATCAATTGCTTGCGTACTTTAACCTTCACGGGCTTCTACATAAATATCAATTTGGATTTACCAAAGGTCGTTCAACAACTGATGCAGGTACTTTGCTTCTAAAGCACATCTATGATGCCTTTGAAAACTCACAAGACGTGATCGGAGTATTCTGCGATCTTTCTAAAGCTTTTGATTGCGTGTGTCACAAGACTCTGATTTCTAAGTTAAAATACTATGGCGTCAATAATCGAGCTATAGACCTTGTCGATTCCTATCTATCCAATAGAGTTCTTAAGGTTGATGTAGGTGGTGAAAGGTCTGCAGGGTCACTAATTGATATGGGTGTACCTCAGGGCTCAATATTAGGCCCCTTCTTGTTTCTAGTATACATAAACGACCTTCCTTCTTTTGTGAAAGACATGTGTGACATTGTTCTGTTTGCTGATGATACCTCATTGGTTTTTAAAGTTGATAGATATAAAGAAAATTACGATGATGTTAATGCGTCTCTATCCCTAGTTTTAAAATGGTTTACGGCTAATAATCTCTTACTTAATGCCAAGAAAACGAAATGTATTAAATTCACTTTGCCTAACGTGGTTCACAAACCAACTAAAATTGAGATAAATGGAGAAACACTTAATCTTGTAGATTCAGCAATTTTCTTAGGGCTGACTGTTGATTCCAAATTGCAGTGGGGACCTCACATTGAAAGATTTGCAGGTAGACTTAGCTCCGCTGCATATGCAGTTCGTACGATTAGGAGTTTGGCTGATGAAGAGACAGCCAAGCTAGTATATTATAGTTACTTCCATAGTGTGATGTCATACGGTATCTTTCTCTGGGGTAAAGCAGCCGATATTCAAGATATTTTTGTTTTGCAAAAGCGGGCTGTCCGTGCGATTTACAATATGAAACCACGGGACTCGCTAAGACAACGTTTTAAAGAAATTAATATTCTAACAGTATTTTCACAATACATTTATGAAATCCTTTTGCACACTCATAAATATATAAATGACTTTAAGAAAAAAAGTGACGTGCATAGAATTAATACTAGAAATAAGGATAAACTTTGTGTGCCTGAATTTAGATTAGAAAAAGTGAAAGGTTCTTTCATGGGAAATACCGTACTCTTTTATAATAAACTTCCAGATAATGCCACTAAATTGCCTATTCGAAGATTTAAAAGTTACATAAAAAATAATCTTATAAAGAAAGCGTACTATTCTATTGGTGATTATATTAATGATAAATTCGCGTGGCCTGATGTCGCTCTGCCCCTCGACAGCTGATGTGTGCACAATGCCTTTGCTATCTTGCTTAGCTTCTTGAATTTTACTAACTTTACTTTTAATTTTACAACTAAGTTAGTTAAGAAATTAGCCTAAGTTTAGATCTAAGATGGATCACCTAAAAAAAGCTAGGCCCCAAACCGTGTTTGTTGCCCTGATTCTTCACGGTATTGGTCGCGAAGGAACAGGAGTAGAATCACCTAGTTTTAAGACGTTTCAAAGTGATCCCAGCGGTCCTACTGAATAAATGCTATTTGACTTTGACTTTGACTTTGATAGGTTTATTTTGAAAATAAAAATAACTGCATTTTTTGATTTTTGAAAAAAATACAGACAACCTATAAAATGAATAAGTAATGCAATGGTTTCTCTTCACATTTCATAGAAATTGTATGGAAAACGTTTTTTGATTTTTTTTTCAAAACTTACGATTTGATTTGGCATGTTACTTTGGGAAAAGGGTTCCTGATAGGAAATAGCGTCGATTGAGTGAGACCAACTTGTTTTTGTTTGACAAATGTCATTTTCTGGGTTGTCTTTATTTTTTTTCAAAAATCCGAAAATGCAGTTATTTTTATTTTCAAAATAAACCTATAGTTTCCTAAGAACAAAACCTTCTAACTACAAAAGAAAAGGTGGCTGCCCTCAATGTTGTAAAATTTTGGCACACCTTGTACATTATTTAATAATATTAATATTTTATGACATTTTCGCATCTCATCGTTCTGATGAAGATTCAAATAATAACTACAGACATAATATATAATTATTTATACTTAAATAAATATAAATTATGATTATAAAAATATCCATACGAGACAGGTACGCAATGAATAATTAATTCTAATGAATATGATATGTTTATACAATCACAACGACAAACATAATTTTATTTATATTTACAAGTTAAATTATGTATAAAAATTATATTATAGTGTAGATCGGAGTCGTTCGCATTATTGAGATTTATAATTTAATTTATTTTATTATTTATCATATTATTTACACAAGAAATATAACTCTTTTTACCAATTTCAAGAGATGATTTGAAAATACGGCACAGCCGATTTACATAATAATGAATTATTATTTTCAAGAGAATAATAATTAAGTTTTAGATAATAAACAAAATGTTAAAGATAAATTGATGTATGAAACAATTAAGAGTTGATAATTTTATAGGCATCACAAAACAAAACAGAAAAGATGCCCAGATAACTTTTTTATTATAGTTATCTTCATATTTTGAAAACTAGTTATCGTTATTGGTCTTTCCTTACAGTTCCCTGCGATTTTTGCCTTTATCCTACGATCTAGAAACTCCACACATACTTCAAAAACCTTGCATTTTCCAAACCTTGAATTTTCCAAACCTTGAACTTTCCAAACCTTGCATTTTCCAAACCTTGAACTTTCCAAACCTTGCATTTTCCAAACCGTTTCAAAATAAAACACTTACAGAACTGAAAGTCAGTCCGACGAAGTACTTTCTGTATCATAACCGTATATCATCATCCAGGCTGCCATCGGTGTCGCATGAGGAAACCAGCTCTTCAAAAGACATGCCATCATAGGTCATGGAAACTGAGGAGATGCTTTTAAAGAGTGCTTCAGGGTCCAGGTCTTCTGGCAGCTTCGTGAGGAACTGCGCGGCCGATATGAAGTCCATGTCTTTTAATTCGTCTTGGTATAGGTGGAGGATACCTGGAAGAAAGATGTGTTATACTCGTAGTATGTGTAGAATAGAATAGAATAATTTGCGTGATCACTACATAGTATAAAACAATGTAGCTTCTCGCTGTCTGTCTGTCCCTATAAAAAATGCTGGACACTTCACACAGCGTCATCTAGCCCTAAACTAAGCAAAGCTTGTGCTATGGGAACCAGATACTGATATACTACTTATACACTTTTTGTTTGTAAATATTATACATAGAAACACCCAGACCCGAGATAAATATTTGCAGATCATATAAACATTTATCCCGCGGCGGGGATCGAACCTGCAACCTTCTGCGTCACAAGCGGGCTTTCACCCACTACGGGGTCGTCTATGTATGCTTAGATGTTTAAAACTACGCAACGGATTTTCATGCGATTTTTTTTTAATAGACAGTGATTCAAGAGGAAGGTTTATATGTATATAATACATGCATGATATAGTAGAGAAACACTGGTAATTTAGAGGTTTCTAATGTGATGTCGTAAATAAACACATTTTTTTGCGCTTACATTGCAAAGGCTGGCTGAACCCTAATATTTAGAATCAGCATTCTTTATCATATCCATTCTAGTTACTCCACACATCCATCTCAGCATTCTCATCTCGTCTCTTCTTTCATCCGTCACTTTAAAGGTTGCCTGGAAGAAATCGCCTACAGCGATAAGGCAGCCCATTGTACTAATTTTGAACATGTTTTATTTATGTAGTGTTTTGTTATTAATCGGTGTACAATAAAGTGTTCATTCACTCATTCATTCACTTTGGTCGCCCAAAACTCTGATCCATACAATGTGAGCGTAGCGTCCAGCGACATCTAGACATTATTTCGGAACTTGTTCTTCTTATCGTGTCACCAGTTCTTTCGAACCAGTGTGGTGAAAGGATTTTAAGTGCGCCTCAAAGAGGCTCCTTTCGTGCACTTGACACATGTTTTCGAATGTTTTTCTTCACCGTTTGAGAGTACTGGCATAGTGGCAGAAAAACTCATTGGTGCACGACCGGGATCGAACCCACGACGATCGGAAGACGGGGCCACTACTACTAAAACACCTGTGCTCTAACTCGGAACTAAAAAACCTAAAGTAATCTTGATATAGTCTCACCTAGCGCAGTGTTGAATAGGAAAGTGTCTCCATCTCTGAGGAATACGTCCCAGACGCGGCAGGCGGCGTCGAGAGGCATCGCCTTCGCGAAGGCGGTGTACAGCCACTCCAGCAAGTACAGTTCCGGCGCGACCGTCTGCGCAAGCGACGGCAGGTTGTGCATGAGCAGAGTACTGTACGCTTTCCATAGACGCTGGAAAGAAAACATAAATTATCTTCTACTAGCTGGTACCCGCGACTTCGTCAGCAAAATAACATATACTTAATAAAAACAGAACTGAAAACTGCTGTTCAGAAGATTCTCTTCTGATACTTTTAAAAATAAAAATGCAATAATAGCGCCATCTCGACCTCAGCCATAGGACAGCAACGCCATCTAGTGGCCTTCAACTGGAACTTCACTTTAAGTCCCCATACAAAATTTCAACCCTTATTTTACGCCCTACATGATTAGTTTTGAAAAAAAAGTAGCCTATGTCCGTCCCTGGGACATAATCTTTATCCATGTCATATTTCAGCATCATCTGTTCAGTGGTTTAGGCGTGAAAAGGTAACAAACAGACAGACAGATAGACACATTTTACTACATAATAGATGGCGCCACAGGAAAAATTAGATCGCGCTATCGTTGCGTTTTGGGGAACGTAACATATAAACTCGCCAATCCTCTACTTTTCAGCTTTATAATATTAGTATGGATAAGAGGATTATACATAGATGACTAGCTAAGACCGTTATAAGACCTGTCGCGATGTATGGATCAGAGTGTTGGGCAATGAAGAAGACGGATGAAAGGAAAGTGCATGTTAATGAAATGCGAATGCTAAGATGGATGTGTGGGGTAACACGGTTAGATAAGATAAGAAATGAGTATATCAGAGGAAGTTTGAAAGTGGCACCTATTTCTGAAAAGGTGAGGAGTGCTAGGCTATCTTGGTATGGACACGTTATGAGGAGGGATGAAAACCATGTTAGCCAAAGAGTTATGGATATGAGTGTGGCTGGGTATGCAAGAAGAGGAAGGCCGAAGAAGAAGTGGTTGGATTGTGTGAGAGAGGATATGAATGTAAAAGGAGTGGATGCACAATTGACGAGTGATCGGAGTGAGTGGAAGAAGAAGACATGTTGTGCCGACCCCACTTAGCGTGGGATAAGGTCAGGGAGATGATGACATAGATGACTAGCTGGTACCCTCTAATAGAACAGAAAGCTGCAAGAATCTTCTGTAATTAAAAAAATGCAATAATAGCGTCATCTGGGCTTCAGCTAGTTAGCAACGCCATCTAGTTGCCTTTAACTGGAACTTCCAGTCCCCATACAAACTTTCAACTCTTTTATTTCACGATTATGTTTGAAAAAAAAAAGTAGCCTATGTCCGTCTTTGGGACATAATCTTTATCCATGTCATATCTCAGCCTAATCTGTTCAGTGGTTTAGGCGTGAAAAGGTAACAAACAGACAGACATTTTACTACATAATAGATGGCGACACAGAACAAATTAGATCGCGCTATCGTTGCGTTTTGGGCTGTGTAACATATCAACTCGATAATCTTCTAATTGTCAGCTTATGATATTAGTATGGATTTACAAACAAAAAGTATATAAAGTAGTATATCAGTCATCTAGTACCCATAACACAAGCTCTGCTTACTTTGGGGCTGGATGATGCTAAAAACAAAAATAACGTTTCCATCCGTACAATTTCAATGAAATGTGAAGAGAAAGTATCGAATCACTACAGTAGAACTCTATAAACTAGACTCTACGGAGACATTTATTTCGAGATAATCAGTGTGTTATTCCAGGACCTAAACTATAACATTTAGAATTTTATCAAAATCTGTCTCTTTCTCTCACCTGCATAGCAGCGCCATCTCGTGTGAAAGCGGCGCGAAACACCGGCCCGTCCAGAAGGTTCGCGAAGCAAACGAACGCTTGTGGCGCCTCCATGTTTAGTATCAATACTGCGGCTATGAATGACATTCCCTGAAAATATGAATACACTGTTTAAAAATAACTATTGAATACTAGCTGACCCGCGCGACTTCGTCTGCGCATGATTCGGTCCAGCTGTTCACGCGTGATGGCGTGAGCAAGAGATATAGGGATTAATTTTTTCCGCGCAATTTTTTAATTTTTTTCTGTCATAAGAACCTTCTCCTGACTCCGTGCCCAAGGGAAAAAAGGATTCATTTTTATATATATGATTACAAACGGTGAAGGAAAACATCGTGAGGAAACCAGTTAGTGTTCTTATAGGCGGCGATGGGCTTGCAACCTGTCACGTATGGAATACTAACTTCTGCAAGATGTGGGCATGTATCAAATATGTGTTTGGACATGTCTGACTGCCCCCCTTAGACATCTTCAAAGGATCTAGAATAAGTAACATAAAAAGATCTGAGAGAATGTCTACCGCACCTTGGGGATACAGTCGTGTTTACGTTTTTTTAATTACATTAATTTAAAAAGATGAAAAAAATAATTATTTTTTCTACATTAAAGAAACATGTGTTCGAATCACACTACTGTTTTGAAATTTCGAAAGTTTGTATGGATAGATGTTACTCTTTTACACTAAAACGGCTAAACAGATTAGGATGAAGTTTATTTTTGTGGTGATTATGTAGCTTTAGCTTATAACCTGTACTAAATCATAGGTATTATAGTTTATAGGGTCTTATTAAATAATGCTTTTTGACTTTGGCCGGAAGAAACTTTTTTTTTTTATTATATATATATTTTATTTTTATTTTAAAGAAAATTTACCAAAGGGATTGCGGGCCTCAACAAGTTACCTGAAGTATGAATTTGATTACTATGTCTCACTAGACATAGTAATATATAATAAGTAGTGATGGGCCGAATGTGGTTTTAACCGAATACGAACTTCGGCCGAACATTCGGTGAAAATGAAAAGTTCGGCCGAACTTCGGCCGAAGTTCGGTAGGTACCTAGTTTCATTGTATTTTCTCGAAAGAAATACGTCAAATATTGTTTACGCGATCGTTGAAGTTTTCTAGAGTAGATGGAGTGTGGTGCTTGTACTGCTTTTCATTGTGTGACAAATACGGATGATTGAGTTGTCGTTACAACTACTTATTTTCAATTCTACGACTGTTCAGAAGGTACGTGTACGTACGTACGACGTATTTCACTATTTTAATTGGCATAAATCGATAACACACGGTTAACACTGTAAAACCGTCCGATTTAACGTTTTATGGTGTTAACTGTGTGTGTGACTGCTTTTGAATGCTTTTGTCTGTCATTCATGTCGCATTTTTCAACCGATTTGGATGTAAAGAACGTCGGTCGTCTCCATCAAACTGTGACCTGGCTCAAATAATTATCGTTTCCAGAATTGATCTACAGCCTGATTTCTTGCTTACGAAGCCACTTACCGTATGCAATTCGTAATTTCTTATTATCAAGCCGAAAAATAATAATAACTATTTATTTACCCCTAAAATGTACTGAACTTGGTATATTTTTTATCTGTGGAAAATTTGAGGTCCGATCATGCCCTCCTTCTTTGAACATAAGTTCCGTAGTATAGTAAGATTTATATTTACTTATGTCGATCGTGATGTTTGACTGGGGTGAAATGGGAGGGAAACGGGGGGCTACACAGTCCTCTCCGCTTTCAAGAGGCGAACCAGTGGACACCAGATTCTACCTATTAGGACCAAGGGAACGCGCGTAGTCTATTGAGAAAACTAAAACGTACTTAAACGTCAAAAAAGTCTACCTTAACTTTTGAAAAATTCAAGCACCTGAAATACAAATTAAATTCGGACTTTTTTTGGATGGGAGGTCTTCTGTTCTCACAGAATGGTTGAAACTTTGTAGGAGTACTTATACTTAATGCATACTTATATTTAACCATCACGTCGATTGCACATTTGCTCAGTTGGTAGAGAGTCACTGGTTTTGTTTTATTATTTTAGTCAAGCAGTTGTGTTTTTGTGAAAGTTCCTTTACGGACGGTATCGAAGAAAAACAGGCTGGAGCTGGAAGAAAAATTTCGTTCCATTTTACCGTCATACCACGTCACGAAATCGTCACAGTGCGAAGCGCGCAGTCGCAAACAGTCCATAGATTGTTACATTGTTAGTACGGAAGTGCGTTTGATTTAAATTTGAAATTTACAGTATAAAAAAGTACTCTTTGCTTCGTTCTAACCGAGTGTTCCACGACACTCACGTACTTTTGATTACTATATTTTGTAGTACCGAACTTCGGCAGTTTGAACCGAATTTCGGCCGAATGCCGAACTTCGGTTCAAGCTGCCGAAGTTCGGTTTAACCGAATGTGAAACGAACTTCGGCCCATCCCTAATAATAAGTAATAATAATGAGTATGAGTGGAATTATCACCCTTATTGCACTCATATAAGGTTGATAATTCCACTCATACTCATACTCATTTATTCGCCGTGCTCAAGTCACACTTGGTTTTGTCTGGTAGATATTAAACTAAGTCACTAGATTCTAATCACAATCAACTTAATTTTTTTTTTTTTTTTATGATGAATGGGTCGGCTCTTGACCTCAAACTTACACAGGTAAGAGTGAGGTCTACGATGGAGCGAGCTTACCCAGAAGGTGCCTATTAACTCTCTTCTTAAAAACAATAGGGTCGTAGCTCAGCGGAAATACGGACGCTGGAAGCTGATTCCAAATTTTTGCAGTGCGCATAATAAAAGAACTTTCGAAGCGCTTAGTTCTAATAAGTGGAATATCAACCAGGTGAGGAAGAACCAGGACAGGTGAAGAAGAAGGTAACCAGGTGAATGTAAGAATCGCAGTCATACAACAGACAAGACGGGTAAAAGACAAAAGAAAGTAGCAGATTGAAAAAACTAATTCATTATTCTTTGTACTCACCTGTATATACCCTATATCAGGTCTATAGCACACATACGCAGCCAACAGTTGGTACAACACATTGAAGTAAGGCCCTCCAGGTTGAAATATACATAAATGTGGGAATGTACGAGCGATGTCCAATTGTATCAACTCCATTGAACACTCGTCGCTATATTCCAGTAGGTTAGGGTTGCTTTTCGAACAGCACTTCACCTGGAAAAGAGATATATTAATTTAGCAAGATTTATAATAATAAACACACAAAAGCATATACTAAGATTCTATCCCAACCCGGGACAAATATCTGTATCATTCAAACATTTATCTGTCCGCGAGAATCGAGCTCGCTCTTATGCCTACATTTACCCGCCACGGCAACACGGTTGTCAAATTGTTTAAATTAAAGAATCAAATGACTCTTTACAGAACTAGATGGCGCTAGGAAGAAATAAAAATACTTTTGAGGTACATTTTCCGTCCATCCCCTCATCCTTTCACATTCCTTTAAACTCTGAATCATTAATCGAATTCACAGTTCAATATTTTCATAATATTACCTCCTCAGTAGTCTGAGACTTCAAATTCTGCTCACTGAAATTCCTGGGTATGCTCAACCGTTTCTCCTCTGGCTTATCATCAGTCTTCGATACCTCCGTTTTGCACGCACAAGTGTCTTTCCTATTCTCTTTCCTGTTCACTTTTAACCGTTTCCTCCTCATCTGTGCTTCGTGGAGTTTCTGTGTGGCTTTTGTGACGAGGTCTTGGTAATGTTCGTGTGTGATTTTGAGTTTGTTTTCTATGGCGAGCTGCCAAACGCGACCTCGAATTGCAGGGGGAAGCCCGCTCCACCAAAGTTCGAGAGTGCGTTTTGCGTTCTTTCTGTAAGGATGACAGATCGTCAAACAAAGTCTAATAAATAAATTAAATTAAGTATCTATGTCATTAAATAAATAATGCTGGACTTTTCACACAGCATCATCTAGCCCCAAAGTAAGCAGAACTTGTGTTATGGGTGCTAGATGACTGGTATACTACTTATATACTTTTTGTTTGTAAATACATACATATTATACATAGAAACACCCAGACCCGAGACAAATATCTGTAGGTCATACAAACATTGGTCCCGCGGTGAGGATTGAACCTGCAACCTTCTGCGTCGCAGGCGGGCCTTCGCCCACTGCGCCACAAAGGTCGTCAAATAACGAACAAGAATACTTATGCTTAGTTATATAGTAATATTATATAGTAATAATAGTTATATTCTGGAATAACTTTATACCATTTTTAATGTAAGCCGATTGGTCTATACTACGAGTATACCTATCCAGGGTAACTGTTAAATGAAAACATAAAATACAATAGCCACGACCTTAAACTAAATGCAAGTGATTAAATACGTGGTCACTTTATACATAGATGGTTAAGGCCAGGGTATTGACATAATTGCAACCTCTATCAGAGGTTAACGGCACAGATTTCATACTGGACAATATGTTTTGTTAGATAATATACATACATACATAAAATCACGCCTCTTTCCCGAAGGGGTAGGCAGAGACCACGGATCTCCACTTGCTACGATCCTGACACACAACTTTTGCCTCATTCACTCTCATTACATTCTTCATACATGCTCGCCGGTTTAGGGTACTTTTGACCTGGCCCTTCTCCAAAATGTCGCCAATTTGATCCAAGAAGTTTCACTTAAGCCTTCCCCTTCCAGCTGTCCCATACACACTTGCCTCATACACTTGCTTTGTCAATTGCTTTGTCAGATAATATACTAGCTGGTATCCGCGACTTCGTCAGCAAAATAACATAAGTAGGTTGGTACTTGAAAACCTATAAAAAGAATCAAAAACTCTAAGCAAAAATCTCCATTACTTTTTAAAACTCAAAATGATCATAACTCGAGCTCCGCTATAGTAGACATAGTATAAACGCCTCCTAGGAGAAAAAAGTAAAAAGCAGTTTTAACTTCGGTGGTATAGATGGCGTTCTAACCAAAGCCAAGGAAAAAGTATTTAATATGTATGTATATCAAATAAATCTTAACTTCGGATGTATTGATAATTGGAAATATACATCTTACTTACATGTTTATCATTAATTTTAAAATCATTTATCATGCAAAATGAAAAAAAAAAATGAAAAATCTGGAACGCAAAAACAGCAAAAAAGGGCTCGGACGGTCACCCATCATCTTTATGACCTCGCCCAGCGTCGCTCAACTTTTTTCCCCATACAAACATGCAACCCTTATCTTCACGCCCCCTTATGATTATTTAAAGAAAAAAGTAGCCTATGTCCGTCTTTGGGGTATAAACTTTATCCATGCCAAATTTCAGCTTAATCTGTACAGCGGTTTGGGTGTGAAAAGGTAACTTTTTTTTATTTGTATTTTGTATTTACAAACAAACAGACCACATTTATAATATTAGTAAGGATAGTAAGGATTAGCAGAGCACCATGTTAGGTATCCGGTGAGACTCCAGGCTTTAAATGGACCTAAGTATCTCTTAGGTGTTAACAGATTTTGATTAAAAAAACAACTAAAATTTAATGTTTTTTACAATTGTATTGTAATAATTACGTTTTTATACTAAAAAGAAAACCGACTACAATGTTTGACTCGAAACGCGGTGTGGCTCAGGGCGTCAAGCTGTCGATTCGATTTCTATTTGTGACATGGCTAGGAGGGAAGGTGTTTAGAGTTTTACGGGGAAACTATCAATCTCTCAGGAATAAAATTTATATAGGACCACCTCTGGAGTATACCCTTTCAAACATGAAAAGAATTTTGCAAATCGGTCAACAAATGGCGGAGCAATCGCGTAACAAGATAAAAATAAAAAAAAACATACAGACGAATTGAGAACCTCCTCCTTTTTTGAAGTCGGTTGAAAAACGAGCAGAAACGCACCGACAAACTGATAAGATGCTTTTAGTATGATTTAGGTGCTGGTGCTGGGGCAAATAATTAATATGATTAATTCTCTTTTACTCCTTACTGGATCAACTAAACAAGATATTTATGGAAATACCAAAAAAACATACATAGATCACAATACAATGCGGTCAGAATGTACCCAGGTATGGTAAGGTACTTAGTAATGTAAATTATATGAGCAAAAAATGAAGCATTGTTGAACACAATGCTAGGGTCATTGTTGTCTGTTTTGTGGTAGATAGATAACATATAAATATAACACGCAATGACATCGTCCTGACGTCAGAACGTAATTATTGTTGTATGCACTAGGATTCACATTTTTTTTTTTTTTAGTTAGCCTATACTGTCCCACTGCTGGGCAAAGGCCTCTCCCGTCACCTTCCACACCTCGCGGTCTTCCGCGATTTTCCCCCAATCCTTCCTAAAGGCGTCCAGGTCATCGCGCCAGCGCTTTTTAGGCCTGCCTCGGAGTCGCCTGCCATCCACCGGGATCCAACCAGTCACCACTCTGGCCCACCTGTCTGGGTGCATGCGGGTGACATCACCTGTCCACTCCCATTTTAACTTGGCAGCCTTTACGCCCACGTCAGCAATACCACACATATGTATGATGTATGTATGTGTGGATTCACATATGTATTTTTTTTTGCTCTATGACTCTCAAACAGTGAGGGAAAACGCGAGGAACCTAAAAAGTTCGATAACATTGTGCTTACACACGAAAGAAGCATCTCTGAGGCGTACTTGTCCTTTCACCACACTGATTCGAAAGTTGGACAAGACAAGAATTGCGTCTTTGAGGATAAGTGCGCCACTTATCCTTTTAGCACACTGGTTCGAAATACAAACACAAGCGGCCATTAATTAGATTACCCTAATTCTAGCTTAATACGAGACTACTCTCAGACTTGTTACTTCTTTAGTAACGAAGGAGCAACTTGAATATTTTGATGTTATTAATAAACTGGTAGTAGCCTCGAATGAGTAATACATTCCTTACATCGGGATTAGTAGAAAAAGAGTGAATGAACGAATGATATTATCATTCAAAATATTGTCTATCTCTGTCATTAATTATATGAATGACAGAGATAGACAATAATTTGTATTTGACAATCTGTTTTATTCAAAGAGGTTTTATTCTTCTAAAACTTTATGGTGTTATGTCTGCCTACTCCATCTCTATACTAGGTGGCGCCTAGGAGTAACTCTTACTCCGAGAGTAGAGTCGAATTAGCTTAGTTCTTCCGTGGTCTTTGTTTATTAATACTGAATTGACCTACTACAGCCTTATGCTTTGGATTAGCGCTAATACCACCCTAGTTCGTGTTTATTAATGACAGCCAAGAAGACTTACTGGTTCTGCCAATCGGGCAGTATCTGCGTCCACTCCCGCGCATGTCTGGCGAGCCGTTCCTCCAGCCTCAGCGATTGTTGCAGTCTCGCGAGCCTGGCCGCTGCCTCCCGCTCCACCCGCCTCCTTGCTGCTTCCACCATTCGGGCATGTTCTTCCTTGTGCCGGAGTGCCTCTTCAGCGCACTTCGCTGGTAAGTTTGATGGTCTGGGGAAGGGAATTGTATAGATATTTAGGTAATTGAGTTTTTTTTAGACAATAACTGAGCTGTGAGTTTAGTACCATATAATTATAGAAGTGGGCAGAAGATAATGTTTCTCTGTAGACTACAACTTAAGGAATAAGGATGCATTTCTTCTTGACTTGACTAGCCTCAATTTATTCGATTGGCTACCGCCTGAAGCTTGTTTAAATTTAAGAGGATCCTAAAGAAAGAGAATACCTCAAACTGTGTTGGTTGAGCCCAGTCCTTCACGGTATTGGCCGCGAATTAACAGGAGTAAAACCCGACTCTTCATCGACCTTACTGAATAAATGCTTTTTGACTTAGAATTTTCACTTGTGAGGATGATAAGCACCGTGACGTCAGCTATCGAACGTAATAAATTAACAAACTTTCCCTATTAATAATACAGTATACGCTCCCAAATAGAACGGAGGTCTCCCCTCAGCAACGCCCGCATAATAAAAGTATAAGCACATCAATATAACCAATTGATCTACGATCAAGGCTACTTGAAGAGCCGCGACAGTTGTAATTTATTGAACTAGGGTAAAATAATATTTAGGGTAGAGTTACTAAAGCTTGATCTACCTAATCCACTAGGGGGCAGACGGTAATAATTCCACTAGAAAGACTACACTAAAAACGAACCTATGGTGATATAAGTAAAAATTTAAATCTTACTACTAATAAATGTGAAAGTTTGGATATAAAGATGTTTGTTGCTCCTTCACGCTGAAACGGCTGAACAGATTTAGATGAACGAAAATTGTTTTAAAGGTTGCTTATGCTTATACCTTGGAAAAACGCATAATATTTTACTCTTTATCCGGAAAAAGTGAAGTAAATGTTCCCAAGGGAGCACAGAGCGCAGCTAGTATTTAAAAACACTTTTGCAGACCCTACTGCCACAATGCGTTAGGATTTTCCAGTATTTGGTAAATTGGAAAACTGAGCGGGAATCCCTGAAGGGTTCGTGAACTGAAGAGGGTTGGTATTGGATGCCACGGGGTACTTTATTGGTTAGTTATTTTGTAACGGTTTTAATTGCAGTGAAATAAAATACGACAAGAAAAAGTCTACAGAAAAAGTATTAAAGGGTTTTTCAGCGCTTTAAATTGCAAAATAAAATTGTATCAGAATATATTCTGATCTGATGATAGCCAACTGTTGATTGCTAGGTAAAAATAATGCTAGTTTAAAGAGAAAATGCATTTCAAGGGAAATAGTTTTATCCGATTGAACTAACCCGTTTGTAAACGAAGAATTGTAATGCGGGTGAAACCACGAGACATATAGTCCCACATAAAACAAACATACAAGCAAGCTCAAAAACAGATGTTTTATATCAGAACAAGAGGCCTAACAATAAACTCATTAATTTAATGCAACAATACATTATGTACACTATAAAATCATAGATGTTTTGCAAACTTGTTTCTATAGCGGTATGCCAGTTCCATAATGAATTAAACATTTGAAACTCGATTACACTAAGACACATCAAGAAGTTACATCAGCGAGTTTGTAAAACTGATGAAGTTTCGAACTGCTTTTTTTTTATGGAAGAGGGGGCAAACGAGCATGTGGCACACCTGATGCTTGCTGTTTGGATCATGTCAATTTAACAAGAAGAGACAATAGAGACAGGAGAATAGGAATTACAAGCGGGTTGGTTTGAGCAGATGATGAGCTGAAGAAGACAATATTGAAAACCAAGAATGCTATTTACAATCCATCATCATCATGTCAGCCTAGTGTCCACTGCTGAACATAGGCCTCCCCCATCGATTTCCACAGCGATCGATCTTGTGCAGCCTGCACCCATACAATTTTACAATCCATACTAATATTATAAAGCTGAAAATTTGAAGATTAGCGAGTTTATATGTTACTCAGTCCAAAACGCGCGATATATATAAATAGCGCGATCAAATTTTTCATGTGTTGCAAAATGTGTAAAATGTCTCTGTCTGTCTGTCTGTTTGTTACCTTTTCACGCTTAAACCACTGAACAGATTATGCTGATATATGACATGGATAAAGATTATGCCCCAGGGATGGACATACGCTACTTTTTTTTTTGAAAAATAATCATGGCGTGAAATTAGGGTTGAAAGTTTGTATGGGGAGTTGGAAGTTCCAGTTAAAGGCAACTAGATGGCGTTGCTAACCTATGGCTGAAGTCGAGATGGCGCTATTACTGCATTTTTAAAAGGTTCAGAAGATTCTTGCAGTTTTCAGTTCTATTTAGAGGTTTTCAAGTCTGTTATTTTGCTGACGAAGTCGCGGGTACCAGCTAGCCTAACACATAAATTATGATATCACAAACACTAACAATTTATCATTGGTCATGCGACGAGTTACCTATGGGTGCAACTACTTTCTTGAGTCGACCTAAGTAACATGATGCTAAGCACATAATTCATTTGGTTTTGCAAATGTGTGTACCGAGTTGAATTGCGAGTGAAGTGAGGAGAAAATGTTTATATTTACCTCGCTTTCGCAAAATATGAGGCTAATTGGATAAGCTGATACTCGTCGCAAAACGTTGAATTTTATTAGGGAACAGAACTGCATAGTTTTATACAGTTTTTGATAGAGTAGAGAGTAAGTCGGTTAATAGAGCTAGGTAAGTAAGTAAGTTCGTATGAGTCAATGGCAAAAGAATGGAAAAAATGCCACTGGTGGTCACTCACTTACAGATCGTTTCAAACGTTGCTTAAATTCGACGATCTATCAAGACACGACCACGAGCTGGGTAAGAAAGACGGACGGTGAATATAGCTGGGTAAGAAAGACACCATCAATACCACTAATAAATAAAATAAATAAATAAATAAATAAATAAAAACCCACTAGTTAACGTAGCCATAAGAAGCATAAGATTCCACAGAGAGACTACTACTCGTGGAAGGAAGCCATTCAGTTCAGACGAAACGAGTACGCGAAAAGTTCAGTCACAGACACAGTCAATTAAAAAAATAAGTAGTGCTGGACATTTCACACAGCATCACTAAGCAAAGCTTGTACTATGGGAAGGAACTAGTAACTGATATACTTTTTGTTTTGTAAATACATACATATTATACAGAAACACCCAGACCAGAGATAAATATTTGCAGATCATGCAAACATTTATCCCGCGGCGGGGATCGAACCCTCAACCTTCTGCGTCCCAAGCGGGCTTTCACCCACTGCGACACAGAGGTCCTCAGAAAGACTGCTGCGACCACTGACTGACCGAGTCCCATGAGCAAGGCGATTCACTTGTTCCGACTAATACCGTGAAGCACCATGGCAACAAACACCACTTGGGGCTTTTCATTTAGGTGATCCAGCTTCAGTACACATAAAATATGCTAGGCCGTATGGCCCCGTTCGTCTAAGACGTTAACGATATAAGTTACATTAGTTTGAGTAATATTGCGTGCAATACTTGCATTCTATGCCTTCGCAAACAATCCTTCACCCGATTAGGATTCGCGTGATCGGAGCCGACCAGTTTGTATTTATGTATTCTAATTGTTACAACTAGCGTGCATCTGAAGAGATACTGTAATTGTTATAACAACTAGCGTGCATCTGAAGAGATACTGTAATTGTTATAACAACTAGCGTGCATCTGAAGAGATACTGTAATTATTTATGTGTAACTACGCTAGCTTGTGCCAATCGTTTGAGTCTGACACAGACGACTGGATGTTTCGTCTGTGGCGTCTGAATTCTGAATACACTAGAAATAACCTCGTGGTCGTGCTTGCTTAGCCGTTCTTGATAGATAGTCGAAGTTAAGCAACGTTCGAAACGATCTGTAAGTGGATGGGTGACCGCCAGTGGCATTATTTATCCTTAGCTTTACAAAGCCCTATTGCTATAAATTTTATATTTTCTGGCTCTTACTTTTATACTATAAAAGAAAGAGCCAGGTAATGCGATCCATTAGCCGATAATAATTCATCCCATTACAGCCGAGTAATTCGCACATTGAGGGGGAAATAAAATCCGCAGGAACTTGACACCCCCCATTAGGCCGAGAGTGGAAGCAACAGGGAGTAATAATAACGAACCATAAGTTAACTGTTCGTACCGAGTATTGTATGAATAGCATTCATGTTGCTGCCTACATCTTTGATCACGTGGTTTTATGTTTTGTATTGTACAGGGGCCATATTCGCGTTCCTTTTTTCGTTCGTTTGATGAATATTCGGATGTACGATTTCTGACTTCAAGGGCCAATTTTTGGTTTTGGCATATTTGGTCCTAGGTTAGGACCGTGTTTTAACATTTGAAAAATACTATATACATATATATAAATAGGAGCCGTACTGAGTATCCACGTTTCGGCTCCGTATGTCATGACAGATAGGACGCACTGATTGAAAACTTTTGTGATTTGATGTGATTTACCATTCCCATTTTCATAAGCGTTCCTTTATAAATACGAGAACAGGTAGTCGCCGGTCCCTTATTACTCGACAGATTATTTAGCAGTTAGCCCCTAGAGCGGTCACGAGCACGCAAATTGTGGGCTGCGGAGCCGTCATTAGTCCGGTATTTCCGCTACCTATGCTATACACTTTTCAGATTCAAAATGGCGTGCGAAATTGTTATACAACTTTGAGAGAGCAAATAAGTGCAGTCAAATAGTCTATCACATTAACAGTTAGAGTAAATAATGTCTCGTTAAAAGACAGACCGCTAATATCAAACGGCCTTATTAATTAGATTACCCTAATTCTAGCTTAATACGAGACTACTCTCAGACTTGTTACTTCTTTAGTAACGAGGGAGCAACTTGAATATTTTGATGTTATTAATAAACTGGTAGTAGCCTCGAATGAGTAAAACATTCCTTACATCGGGATTAGTAGAAAAAGAGTGAATGAACGAATGATATTATCATTCAAAATATTGTCTATCTCTGTCATTAATTATATGAATGACAGAGATAGACAATAATTTGTATTTGACAATCTGTTTTATTCAAAGAGGTTTTATTCTTCTAAAACTTTTTGGTGTTGATTGTTGACCAAAAATGTTTAATCATAAAAAAGTATTTAGTCTTTTAACTGTTTTATTGTTTCTTGCTAATCCGAATGGTTTTTCACCACAAAATCTATACCTATGCAGTGTTACTTGGATTTTAAGTTCAGTTTTTCGAGATCGTCCAATAGATTCTTGTAAATTTTCACTCGCCACATTTTTGAACTGGTATCCATCCTCATTCAATTCTTCCTCAAATCATCAACATAATCCATCCTATTTGCACAACCTTTTTTTGTGACGTAAAAATGACAAAATTCATGATACGTCTGCCTACTCCATCTCTATACTAGGTGGCGCCTAGGAGTAACTCTTACTCCGAGAGTAGAGTCGAATTAGCTTAGTTCTTCCTTGGTCTTTGTTTATTAATACTGAATTGACCTACTACAGCCTTATGCTTTGGATTAGCGCTAATACCACCCTAGTTCGTGTTTATTAATGACAGCCAAAAGGTTTTGTGAAAGACTACTGAGATACGTTTGCATCACTTACGAGCTAGGTAATTAAGTATCTTGTTTTGCGATAAATATGATTAGCAGGTATCGTGATTATTCACGGTATTGGATGTGAAAGTTTTTCCATGCGGTATGGAAAACTTTCGTTCAATTTACGAAGGTGTGTGATGTGGTGACCGAAGTAAAAATCCAAGTACACTAAAACTGTTTATTGTGTTGGGTAGAAAAAGTAAGGCTTATAGCTTATTTAAATAAACTTGTAATATATTTTTATTCTTCCAACAAAATCATTTTGGAGCCAAACCAACCACTGGAACTTTAGTTTTAAGATGGATCACCTAAAAGAATGCTCGGCCCCAAACCGTGTTTGTTGCCCTGATTCTTCACGGTATTGGTCGCGAGCGAACAGGAGTAAAATTAGTTCTAAGACCTATCTAAGATCTATCTAAGTGATCCCAGCTGTCCTACTGAATAAATGCATTTTGACTTTGACTTTCACTTGAGTTTGACTTTGATTTGTATCGTTCATGCTTTGTATCTTTTATTTCATAAATGCTTATCTAGACATTTCATCACCCAAAATCCGCAGTCAAACTCGCGTGTACTAATTATTTAATTGAAATTCCGTCAGCACATGTTCGTGAAAACCTCAGCGATAAACAAAGTCACGACACAGCACGCGAACCTGCTTTGCATATAGGACCCTAGTATACTACTAATGGACTCTAAAAGAACGTTTTCTTCGACACCTTTTCTTCCAGTGATCAAAATTTCTGAGTTGATCAGATTAGTACTTCAGAAATAACGTTTCGAGTCCTAACTCCTAAACTCTCCGAGTTTAGATACCTTGTCAGTTGATTCAGGTCCATGCCACAAAAAAACTAATTTTAAAAAGGTTGTAATACTCGTAATTATGATAGAAACAGTGAGCCAATCATAGGTCTTCACAAAGTAACGATACGAGAGAAAAATATAATATTCTCTAAATTTCTACTTTTGTTGGCTACGAACATCAGATAGTGGTCACGAACGTAAAGTGTTCACGACTTGCAAGCAACAGGCCCTCTTCCTGGTTTAGTTACTCTAGGTTTACTTTTAATAGAATAAAAAGGTTTTTTTAATACCTTTTTGTAAAAGTATAATTGTTGCGCAGCAGGTGAAGGAAAAAATCGTAAGGAGTAGTTATTAAAAGCGGCAATGAGCTTGAAACGAAACACACGGAATGCAATTTGTAAAAGTGTGCATTTGCCAAATAACAACTACTTGTGCAGGACATGCCTCTGACCCCATAAACCACGACAAACAGCCTAAAGAAAACCTGAATCTAATAGACCTTCCAAATACAGGGGCCGTATTCCTCATTCTTGCACCTGTGTACGTTTCGAGGTCAAGAGCCGACCCATTCTTCATAAAAAAAATATTTTAACGTCGATTGTATCGACCGAATACAATGTAGCTCGTAATAAGAACCATCTGAATATTCATCAAAAGAACGAAAAAACGAACGGGAATAACCCCAGAAACGAGCTTGTGTTTTCAACTTTCATATAAGTTATATCGAATTCCAAAAACCCTGACGTTTAAGCTATCAAATAACCACAAATCGGTATAAAGCGTGAAAATCTACCACGTGCTAATAGGATTTGTTTCAATCGCACGTTAGTAACAACGTGAACTTCAAATCTGTAATCAATACAAGCGGTAGAGAAAAAACATTGCGAAGACCGAGCCAAAACCATCACGTGCATGAACGAAGCCCAGCAAAGTCAGCGAATTAAATTTAATTTATACGACAAATGAAGGAATCAGTTCAATTTCTACAAGAGGCTATCTTTTGGTATATAAAATGTGCCCTACATTATAAACCTAAAATTTTTGTTGATTTTGGCCCATATTACCTACCCATTATCCATTTTGGGCCAGTGAGGAACCATCGTGTTATATTTCAACTCGATCATTGAACTATTTGTAATTGTATACCAAAAGTATATACCACCTGATCATTGAACTATTGTACCAAAAGTATGTAGGTCAATTTCATTTACATCAGTAGGCAATTCGATTTTCCAATCCATTACTTCGAAATTCATGATAAATGGGAACTAAGGTTGTTCAACTTGGCTTACCCACGGAATAGTAGGATTGAATTCTACGCGTGCCTACTTGGCCTGGAAAAGATATTGATCAGCCTAACACGAACGATACGGAAGCCGGTGTTCGTTTTTATACGTCAAGCGATCTATCTACAATCATAATAAAATCGATTTATTTATGTCATGGTTATCCTACGAAAATGTTGCCTAATAGGTTATTACAAACTACCTACAAAAGTCAGAACATCTGGTATGTTCTGACTTTTTTCTATGCATAATATGTATGTATTACAAACAAAAAGTATAGCAGTAAAAAAAAAAAAAAAAAGTATATCAATTATCTGGTTCCCATAGTATACAAGCTTTGCTTAGTTTGGAGCTAGATGATGCTGTGTGAAAATGTCCAGCATTATTTATTTTTAACTAAGTATTGATTTTTCAATAATAAAACATTAAATTTATTTCTCTAGTACTGACACGAATGTAGATGATATACGCGCACTTATAACTTTTCCCCATACTTATAGTTAGAAATAATAGTGTAACGACAAGTAGTTAAATCGTAGTAAATCAGTTATAAGATGAATTGATATGACGTAAGAAAATCAACATAAGCTCTTATTCACGTTTATGGAGTAAGCAAAGCGCAGTATGAGTGAGTACTCTTGTACGTTTGTAAATTCATCCTATTTCAGGAATGAACTTTAGATTCTGGCATCGAATAATACCTTCCAATATACCCGTATATGATGCGAATAGGCTAGCAGATATTTCCTTGAAAATGCTATAAAACCGTTTTGGCTTTTACGGTTTACTTCGCTTTGTAAAATCGTTTCGTATGTTCCGTATAATGGTGATCGAAGACTTATCCGCGCCGAACTGTCAATTCAATGGAAGAAATGCTGAGACGTCAGAAGCCAGCCGCATATTCTGACGTCATCAGTATTTTTTGTATAGAAAAATGACTGCGGCGCGTACGGCGCGGCCAAATGTGCGATCAGGTTAATACTCTTTTTTTGTAGATTCTTTGAAAAGTGGTATGGTACCTTTATCTATGGTAGAATAGATATGAGTTACATGACGTTAGAGTATATCGCAGATGCAGAAAAGATTGCATAAACTCAAAATATGTTACCTATTCATTTTACACTATCCGTAGAGATTTGGTGGTCATAGTAGTATCCTGGTATCATTATCACAGGAGCACTGGTGGTCGAGTGGTAGTGGCCCCACCTTCCGATGCTAAGGTCGTGGGTTCGAATCCAGTCGTGCACCAATGAGTTTTTCTACCGAAAAAATTATGTACACTATGCCAGTACTCTCAAACGGTTGAGAAAAATATCGTGAGGAAACCGACAAGTCGTAGAACCTAAAAAGTTCAAAAACATGTGTCAAGTGCACGCAAGGAGCCTCTTAGGGGCGCACTTATAATCCATTCACCACACTGGTTCGTAAGAACTAGTGACACGACAAGAAAGAAAGAAGTATCACAGGTTAAAAGAAACTCACCTATCATGCTGGATCAGCGCAATAGAGCTGGCCACCAGATCCTCAAACTGCTTCTCGCTTGCTGAGCTCCCTTGCCTCCTGTGATGATGAGGAGTGTTTGCGACAGATGATGCTGGGCTCAAGTTCTTCTGGGCTTCCGAGTTCAGGGTCTTCGCTGCGAGGTTCACTTGCGACTTGCTGCTGAAGAGTTTCCAGGATATTGGAGTAGAGTCATGGTTCTTTGAGTTCTTCCAAGGAAACACTCCCCTAGAAAGAATGAATGAATGAATGAATGAATGAACACTTTATTGTACACCAAGAAAATATTAAAAAACAAAAACATTTAAAACAACAACAAGTTCTTAGTACAATGGGCGGCCTTATCGCTGAAAGCGATTTCTTTCGAAAGAAGTTTTCGTTCAGATGATGGATTTAAACTTAAACATTTAAGTATTATACATTCTCACTACCGTCAGTGGGTCAGATTATCGCAGGATCGTGGTGGATAACGAAATGAAATTGTAATTTATTGTAAAAACATACGTAAAATATAGATGAAAAAGTATGTTTACAAGCGTACCACTATGTCACCAATTAGTATCGGTATACAATAATAATAATTTTTAAATTAGGATGATGTCACCATTTTATAAACACAAGCTTAGGGAGGCCTATACTCAGTGGGTGAAGTCGGGCTGAGGATGACGATGTTTGTTTTTTGTTCCAGCAGCCAACGACCTATTTCGCAGGGACTTTCTAGCTGATGTTTAACTATGGAGTAAGTTAGGCTACTTGAAAAGACTATGAAATTGTGGTTAAAATCCGATGATAGCAAAGGCGCGGGCTGCAGCTAAACACAAGCTAGAAGGTTATTTTTATAGTTGACTTGGAGGTTCAAAATGTTCGTGAGATTCTGCTACGCACACAATGCATGTATACGTATTTATCTGAGTACCTGTTTCATTTATTTAAAATTATAATTACCAACCAACCGTGATGGATGATGCTTAAATATTTATAGCAGTTTAAACTAGAAACAAAACTACATGTATTTTAAGGTCAAATGTTTAATAATCAAATCCATCTTAATAAAAACAAACCCGTTCAAATTGATAATAGTAGAGTTGTAGTAGAACAATAAAAAATTGTAGCTTTTGGACATAATCTCAAAGTAAGACAATCCTTCGACTATTAAACTGATTCACAATATGATAATGTAGGTATCTCTATCATAAAACTGTCAATGAAAACGTAGAACCAACACGACATTAATTAGTAAAGGCCATTTTAAACATACGACAAAAACTATGCCACCGAATAAATGAGTAGATATTAAAGTTGTCACAACAAACGCCATTGAACAAATGACACATGACACAAATGTAGCAAGAACAGTACCTAATGGTTTAAAGGTAGTCGCCGAAGTCAATTCAATAGAAGAAAATGTCAAGACGTCAGAAGCGACCCTGACGTCTTCAGTATTTTGTGTATAGAAAAATGACTGCGACGAGTACGGCGCGGAAAAGTGTGCGATCAGCTTAAAGTGTTTTGGACCTATGCAGTTGTATCTTCCAGACGATAATATTCCAATTAACATTCCAAGTAAGAATGACAAGTTAAAATAAACCAGGTCAAAGATCCATTACCTTTCGAGCATGTATGATTAATGTTTTGATAGTAAATGAAGTGAAAAAATATCGTAGGCTATTGTCATGAAGAATTTTAAATACATGACATGTAATGTAGGTAAGTAGGTGAACCCCGAATACGGTATAAAAATAAACAAAATCATTTAGGTACATTTACTAACTCAATCTAAAAGAAAACAAGTACTTACAATTAGTATAAATTTTAATCCCACGATTACAATATGGTATACGACGTTTGAAGTAACTCATCGAATAATTATTGCAATATAATAATTATATTCCCTATCCTGCGTCAGTCTGACCCATGTACGACCTGCTGTTTTTATAATGTCGCCAACCCATCTAGCCGCCGGACGACCTACCTACCTGGCGCAGGATAGGTTGGCACAAGCGAAGAGAGGCCTATACCCAGCAGTGGGATGAAAAAGGCTGAGGATGACGATGATGAGTATGATAATTATATTGTAATCAGTAAATAAGTTTTCTGTCTAAAGAGAAAACGAGATGAATACGCACAATTATTAAAATGTCAGTGACGTATTAAAACGGAAGCGAGAAACCGTGACTATCAGGAAAACTCACAAGTAATGATGGCAATTAATACAATCTTACCTTTCACTACTCCCAAACATTTCACGTAACCGCACAATTGATAAGGTAAGTTATATTAATAAATCAATACCGGTTTTGGGATATACCGTTAGAATAAATGAAATAAATGATGCAGTAAAGCAGCTATCAATCAGAGCTAGTAGTCAGAAAGACAGGAATGCCATTGTGTGATAATGCGGATGAAGCGCGTGGGACGTAAACGATAATTTTGACCAATGAAAAAGTTCAAAATGACGTGATAGTCAAGCCGGAACTTTTATAGTGCTCTAAAAAAGTTCCGGCTTGACTATCACGTGTTTTTAATACAACGGATAAGTTGCTGTTGCTTCCTGGTAATTTAATTTTAGCTTATAAACCTTACTAGCTGTTCCCTGCGGTGGAACCTCACTTTTCCGGAATCTTTGCGTTCATCGAGGGTATAAGCTAACTCTTTATAAAAATATTCAAATCCGTTCAGCCATTTCATACAAAGGAGTTAGAGACATATGAAAGATCCATCCATACATCCAAACTTTCGCATTTATGATAGTTTATTATTATTAAGCCTTATTGCTGACACACTAACAAATTACAAACTGTTAAAAACATAAATCTACCACATCGAATGTCCCGCTTTCGTGTTCAGCGTGTCTTGTGACACATAGGCCTCTTCCAGCTGCTTCCATTCGTTTCTTTTGTTGGCTTTTCTTCCAGATTGGACCTCCTATATTTTTTTTAATCATCTGACCATCTTTTAGCTTGTCTGCCTCTTTTTCTTTTTCCATCTCGTGGTTGCCATTCAGTTATAATTTTTGTCCATTTCATTTTACTGATATTTATGGTAGTAGAATACATTATTTTACACAAATTCGACAAATAAAACAACAATCACAAACTATCCGAACACACCGTACAATACAAAATAACGTGACCAAAGTTTCTAATTTAGATATACTCATAACAACAAACTAAACAATTCATGTAACAATTTAATTGTAATGATCTCTGGTCTAAAACATATGCGTCCTTCGGTTTGGCAATGTGCGAAGTTATATTGCTCGTGGAATTTGCAATAGGTGTAAAAATCCAACGTAATGCTAACTATGAAATGTCGTAAGCAATTAAGCAATTACATAAATAGTAAGAGCAAAATTTACGACTCCATTTTGAAATAAATCAGGATTATTAAAGTAGACATCAAAATTATTTAAAGCTGTAAAAATAAAACGAATCACTAGATTAGATACTGTATTCCCGATGCACGACTATCTTTCTCTGGTAATTCAATGGCCCCTTAGGATGTGATGAAAAGTAAAAAGATAAACGGTAATCAATTGAAAAAGTATATTCCAAAAGGAAACTTGTACGTATGATTATGGATAGAACAGGAAAGTGCCTTCGGCATACGGCTTTTATAAAACCCACACGTTTTTACTTGAACTTTCAGTAGCAACGATAAAGTCAATGCCAGTTACTAGGAGGTTGAATATAATCAATTAGTGAACGGCCGCTGTTTACATAATTGTGGCATTTATAAATCAAATATTGTATTAGTCTTATCAAACTAAACACTCCGAAAAACAACCATATACGTACACTGTACGAAAACCAATATTATATTTAACATTTAAGGCGTACATTTTTTCTAGTAACTTCTTAGAAATGTTTTCTACTAATTTAGCCATCTAGAGCTGACTGATGATGATGATGACTGATTTTAGAAAACAAAATATACATCATCAAACCATCATCTTTCGTAATCTGTACAATGTCAAGCTCTACATCCGATCCCACTTGTCAAATAGAAAATCCGGCTACACAATCACTCACCATGGAATTACGCAAGACAAAGTGCATGTTTCCTACAATTTTTCTAGCAATACCAGCTGCTGTACTCGTAAAAAGTGCGGGAATCGTGCGCGAGCGCCGAGCGGTGTCTGGTACGCGCTGGCACGGCGATTGGACGACCTGTTGACTTGCGTAGATGAGATGTAGGACACACGGCTTAATGCAAATACTGACACATTTGAAGATGCTAGGTTATCCTTTTTAGATATAGAATCTTTACCCAGCACAAAATTATGTCACAAAATAAAACCATTCAATTTCAGACTTTTTGGAAGTTTGGAAACGAAATGCATTCAACTTAACTAGGACACAACCTGGATAAATATTATTTTCATAATATTCTTGTTTATATAACTTTTAATATGGGTAGCATTCTGTCAGGTGCAACTACCGATACGGTATCGAGAACGTGCTACTTTAAAATGAACTAGTAATAAATACGCTGATTATTTAATTCATAGAACAGAATTTAAAAGACTGAGAACTGACTACACACGTAATGCTTCCTACAAAACGCTTCGTAAAAATATGATGATGATTAATGGTCAGCGAGATCGAAATAATGAATCGATTGAAAAAGCATTAAATAAATCAAATGATGAGTAAGATGCTATGATGGAACATACGTAATAAGAAACCAATAAGCAGAAAAGACTATACAATAACATTTAACGGTAAAGCAATCAAAGTTGAAGCAGACATCAAAGTCTGTGTAAAACAAATCAACTCGGAACTGGTTCTCACGGCTTACCGCTCAGCCAAGGTATTGTTATGCAAGCACCGATCTATGACCACTTTAGTTAGATGATAGTAATCTTGAACACATTTGGTAATTTAAACAATCCAAAAACAAACCTAAATCACGACTTTTGTATTCAGATTTTCAGGCGTTTAAAGACATGTTTTGTTTTTTGAAGGAAATATGATTTAGAAAATAGCTTATAACGGTAGTGCATTGCTACTTGCGTGATAAATACTTGGTGTGTGAGTAGACAATACTAAGATAAACGAAGAAAAACAAACAAGTACTCTTATATATTTTCTCATGGATAAACGTTTCTAATCAATTTCACTATAATCCGATATCGACAACGGTTTCTTGGCATCATAACATCATTCTGGCTCTGGATATTGAAATATTTGACCTCAAGAATCTCCCACATGATGGCATGCAGCGCTGTTAGATGCAACAATTATCTCAGGTCAGGGAGCATGTGATCGTACCACACCATAATGAATGAAGAGATCAATGCTCTGATGTTGAAGTCAAAAATGTTGAGTAGGCAGGACATAATTCTTACAATTTCTAACACGTAATAAAATCTAAATTCAGAGCGTTTCATGATGTTTGCTTAAAAAATGTTCTGTTACAAATTACAACTTTTATTTGGAAAATGAAAAAGATATTAAACCTGAATACGTCGAGCTTTCTATGAAAAGATGTGATAATAACGATGATGAAATAGTAGCTGTTCAAAACCATAAGGAAGGGTTCTACAGGAACGTAAACAAGGAACAGTCCGCTTCATGCTATTAAAATGTCAAATAGCACTTTCAGAGTTTTATGGTAACCAACATGCGAATGTTTTATAACAGTTACAGTTAATACATATGGTAAGGGACTCGTACTACTTTTATTACTTACACCTACATAATCTTACATGAGCTTTTTGTGAGTCTAATAAGCTTTTATATTTCTAGTGTGTCCAAATCTTAAGTAATCAAATTAGCAAATACAGCTTTAAGTTTACGTGTTTCGTTAAAACTTTTCAATATCATAAAATGTATGAAGCTGATCCCCGAAATAGAATGCGATTTATCAGGAATTTAGTCCATGGATCAAATATTTAGCAACGAACCCACTCCGGGTATGGTCACGCATAGCTGCACAATATTAGAATGAATATCAAATGCCGATGTCGAATCAGAATGTATTCAAATCACGCTGAAGTCATCTATCCATTGTTGCGTACGTAACATTCCATTGTGTTCGTGACCTTCTGTTTTCGTTGATAGGGTGTTGTGTGGGATAATCAAAATATATTTAGCTTTTATAAAAGTAGCCCAAACCTTAAAACTGAACTTAAAATTTGAAGTTCTTTTCTTTTGACTTTCGACCAAATATCTACGAAATATCAAAATGATGAAAATAACCACACGAGTCTATTGAATTCAAGCCAAAAACTGCTTTCGGTTCACTTACTTGGTTGACTAGACAAATCGTATTATTAAAACAATCAATTCTCCTTGAAAACATTGCTACACTTACATTCGGAAATTTGATATCTAAAACAAACCGGTAACGCTCCGATAACTATGTGAATTTGATCAACTTGTCGGCCTTCTCAAATATTTCTGACTTTACAGTAAGTGCAGCTATTTCGTGCCAAGCCTATTCCATCTCAAACAATGTCCCAGGCACTACAGCGTCCCGATAAGTGTAGGCATGGATTGCCTCCTGACGCTGTATAAATGATCTAATAAGGCCTACGTTTTTTTTAAAGTGATTGAGTTTTATTAATCTTTTGTCTTCGTTCTAAGCATTTATATTATTTTCATTCATCGTTTCAGTTTCTGTGTAAAACGTTCTTTCCGAACCATTACTCAAGAAATGTTATTGTCATTAAGTCTCGCGAGAGTTGGTAATACGACCTTTCTCAGAATTGATGTTATCTTTAAATCAAACATTACTTGGAAATCTTAAACAGACTATGGACAGTGTAATCGCTATCTGCTGTACTGACGACCAAAAGCAACACAGCTTTAAGAAAACAGAAAAACTAAAGAAAACCACTTAGTTTGTAACTGTATTTATAGCTTCGTGTACTCAATCATAAAACATAATGCGTAGAACTTCATGGCATGCAAATAGGTGCATCGAGGAAAATAAGAGTACAGTTGACATTTCAAAAGTAAATCCATCTCTTTCTTTCAAAAACATCAAAATAATGCAAAAATCGGTAGTAAAAAATTTTTGCAATATTAGCATTTGAAAGGTTAGAGTCGTGATCCAAGAGTTTCTGCAGACCCAATAAACCGTGAAGGTGGTGTCTAAAATTGGAAACAAAGTGCTAGGTTTGTTTTGTTATAGTCTGCCAGACAAACCTGCGTTTTATTTCTGTACAACCAATAATAGGTAAGCTTCAGTACGCACACAACCGATCTTTAGCTCTCTGAAGTTAGGTGCACTAAACGATTGCGCAGGTTTTGTAGAGTAAGCTAGATATCGCGATGCAACAAAAGCGAGTGAGCGAGGCAGTTATACAAGTCATCAAAAATGGGTTCTGCGAAGCTACTTCAGAGAGCTAAAGATTGGTTGTGTACAGTACATGCTAGTTTATGAAAGTGGTCGCATTCCAACATTTATGAGATGTTTTTAACAGCTGTTTGTTCACCTTGTCATTAATCAATAAACGATGAATAAAGTGTGAGACATGCTGTAGCTGATCAAGATTGTCACCTCTCGTCCCTGCCCTGCTTAATACTAAAGCATAAAGTAGTATAATGTCGGCATTTAGTTTAGCAACAATTTCCCAACCTCCGGTTTGGATCTCGCGACGACACCGCGACCGTGTGAACGCAAGGTCTGACGTAAACGTTGACGATAAACAATCGACTTCTGTAAACTGATCTTATTACAGTGAATTAAGCCCTGATTTCCATTGACATCATAATCGATATAACAGCTGTAGATAATACGGTGCGACTAATTGACAGAGTAACTTAATAGGCCATAAATCTTGATAATTGTATTAAGTACTCGTACTGAACATTTAAATTAATAACTATGCAAAGAAAATAAAATGTGGAAATGATCATAAACATTTATAGCACACGTTGACGATGTCTATGACAATAAAAATATTAACGCATTGCTATTGCCTTCATACGATCATTGGCTTGTATGAAGTTGTATGATAAGAATCGGAAATATCAAATCTGTATGCTATAAAAACAATTGCACGTTCTAGCAACGTGATATGAACATCTCATAAACAACCAACCAGACTAGTTATAAATAATGATTACGCAGTAGTCTATAAAAAGAAACGAATACCTACAATGATTCTGAAATTCAAGCTCCTATGAATAAATCCTAAAACAAGACGACCTCTGTTGCGCAGTGGGCGAAGGTCCGCCTGCGACGCAGAAGGGTGTGGGTTCGATCCCCGCCGCGGGACAAATGTTTGTATGACCTACAGATATTTGTCTCGGGGATGGGTGTTTCTATCTGGGCGGATCAACTTTTTTCTGTCATGAATCAACTTTTTGTGTAAAAAAATAAATGTTGAAATATTGCTATAATTTCACCTAATATTGTTAAATAAATTTCTGTAGTTTATAAATCTACTACGAGCACCAAAAAATTTTGTCGTTTTCATGGATTTTTATACCTTTATTCCAAAAGTGGCTTCCAAAAATGTCACCTAACTCACAATGACGTATTATGGTAAAAAGTGCATAAAAAACTATATTTTAAAAAGTAAATCTGTTTCAATGTGAACTATTATTCAATTAAATCAATCTGGCATAATCAAAATGTAAATAAAGTGTCTCAATTTTTTGAAAATATACCTCATTGTGTCTCTGGGGTCACTAAATGAAAGAAATTTTATTTACTTTTCTTGTAATTCTGTTTCTAGAAACGCCAGAAAGATGCACTTTTTACATGACTATTGTAGGTTATTCTTCAAACATTTGTCATACAACATTTTGTATAATAACCTTTACTTTTTTAATAATCCTGCTATCAGTGTCCAAATTTTTGGGGACAACTACGTGAGCCCGGAGACATAATGGTGACTCCAGAGACATATATGGTACTATGACATAGGCAAATTACATTATAAAAAACTATACAAGGTACAAAAATATCTCCTAAATGTGACAACCAATTTACTTTTTAAAGTTATCATAGAAAATAAACCCTAACCTAACAATTATTACATATTTCTTTAAAATTAATGATAACATTCTATGAAAATGAGGGTTTTCGTTTATTTAAACAGTCATCTGCGTAGCAAACCAGTCCTATATCTCTAATAACATAAATCTTGCTTAATAGAAGACCTAAAAAGCTTTTTGTAGATGAAATCTATTTTCTAGGCTCTAGCGCATTGGACCGCGGCTCGCCTTGAGCGTAGTTTTTTCACTAACTTACCGACTGAAGATATCTTTCAACATATGGCCAAAAAAAAAATAATTTTACTACCTGTAGATTCATCAAAATAATCATCAAAATTTTATTCCGTGGGATGAGAAAGGCTGGGCCAGCTGTGGTCAGTCTGGCCAGCTATGCCGGGGGGTACAGGCCTTTCTTCACTTTTGTCATTCGTCTTTGTCCTGTGGTATGGTAATCTTGCCCTTGTATTATATTCTACAGACTTTACGATGCCGTCAATCCTTTTTTTCTGTGATGACGACCATCACTCTATTTACCACCTCTGGGACACCACTCATTTACAACTTTGATCCTGTCATCACCGCACCTGACCACTTGTCCTGCCCAACCAACTCCATTTGAGCCCCACTAACCACTTGTGTGTGTGTTTCGGCATCGAGGACTGGGTAGATCTAATAATAAATCTCTAGTGTAATACCGAGCATTGCTTATTCCATGCGAAGGAGACGGCACAAGATCAGACTCTGATCTTGCGCAGTCTCCTTCGTGAGCGCCCATGTCTCGGCACCATAATTTCATAGTTAGTGGACTGAATTACTACTTTGCTACAGCCGCCTGGCTAGTCCTGCCCAGCCAATATTATTTGAGCCCCAATAACCGCTTGTGCATCTTACAATTTTATCTTGTTCATTCGGGAATTTCGGTATTGGGGACAATCTTATAAGTGATACCGAGCATTGCTCGCTTTATAGCTCTCAGTGCGACTCTCAAGAGAGCACAGTCTCCTTCGTGAGCATCAATGCACCATGATGGTAGTTAGCACCATGATGGCAGTTGGTAGAACACATTGGCAGAGCTTGTTTCCAATGCAATGTTTGGAACCATCTTCATCATCTTCAGGCCTACTTTTGAGGTAAAAAGTAAACTACTTAAAGATGAGTGATCAGGATCACGCATCTCTAAAAGTAGGCCCGAAGCTTTCGAAGTATCTTTTTTTTTGTTCCACCAGAAAAGGATGAGGTTGAGGTCGTCTACAAATCGTCTACAAACCTAAGGTGCTACAGGAATACACCTACCTACAGGCAGACTTTTATTCCCGAGCTGTCTAATTCAAGAGTTTTTACGACGTCTTCTAGGACACCCGTAAAAAGCTTGGGTGATAAGGTTTTCCTCTTTACCGCACATTTATGGTGGTATACATCATCCGCAGTAAATCCATATAGTTAAAATGGATCTTACAGCGATGGAGAGAGATTTCTTGCTTTCAAAGGTTTTTTTTTCGTAATCTACGAAGGCCATGCATATTCGAGCCAGTTGACCTATTGACTCTTCTCCGTCGCCGACATTGAGTGTGGGTAAAAATAGATCAAAGAAAAGATAAATGGAATGTGTAAAAGCAGAATCGAATGAAGTGTGGTGTATTGTATCGACCTCACAACTAATTCATACTTAAAGCTATTTTAAACTTAAATCTGAGTGTTTTCTATTAGAAACTAAAAATGTGCAATGAATCTTTATGTATTTAATCCGTTTATCACTCACCAAATTGTTTATTGTATAAATTATGATAACTTTTATGCAGAATGTCTCTTGGGTCACTAAAAATTGTCTCTTGGGTCACAGTTTTTGTGAGCCAGTGGAACGGTGACTCAGGATACAAACTAAGGTTTTTAACTCTTTTTCTTCAACGAATTTAATGAAAGTAAAAAAATACGTGGATGCAAAGCATTTCAGAATCAAATGTCAAAACATAATAACGAAATTACTTTGAGAAGCAGTTTACTTGTAAGAAATTTCGTCGTGAGTCAGCGGATAAAAAACAATGACACCCAGTCCCGCTGCGAACTACAGACGTAATGGCAGAGTCCACATAATGGCCAAGGGTCAACAATCTTTATTTTACGACATGCAGATGAGTTTTCTATTAGCCTAGCCAATAACTGTCTATATTACTTACACTTTGTAATACTTTTTTGTCGTTACCCAGTTGACAACGCGAATTGGGTAAAAGTCAGGGACAACATTTCAAACCGTGTTTTTTCATTGAAAAATGCAATATTTTGCTTCGCAAATCAGTATTTAAGAATGCTGGTACATCAAGGAACAATGTAGATAGAAAATATAAAGACAAGTCAAGGAAAAATTTTACACAGCAGCGTTACATATGTGCGTGATTTGCGCTGGGGACAAGTGAAATTTGTATGAAAACCAATTTTCGTCCACTGGGTCACGATAATTTTAAATATAATTGACTAAATATTTTTAAAATATTGATGAACAAGCGTAATGGTAAAGGATCTGATTTTATTAATTAATGTTAAAACCGACAATTAATCTAACTCAGCACCTTTTACGATTTTTTTTACGTCGGGGACAAGATTTTACACTAAAAAGTTGATCCACTCATCTATAGTCTGTATGTAGGTATTTACAAACAAAAAGTATATAAGTAATTTATCAGTCATCTAGTACCCATACATAACACAAGCTCTGCTTACTTTGGGGCTAAATGATGCTGTGTGAAAAAGTCCAGCATTATTTATTATTAAATAAATAAGCAGTGTTTTATTAGTGCATTTATGCGAAATACTAATGTCATCCTAGGTCATCTTTTACAATAGGATCTTCACTCGATTTGCTTTCTCAATCAAATACCAGTTGTGATCGCGTATGTTTTATAAACAAGTAATATGTTACTATCGATATTAAATCTAGTAAATGAAATAATATGATTCACTACAGCGTGTGTAGCTTTGAATATAATCGCAACTCTGGATACTGACCGAGACCTATTTACGAATTGGCCGTCCCCCACAGCTCCAGCGAAAATGGAACGCAAATATTAGCTTTTCATCAACAAAGGGGAACGAGTGAGCTTTAGGAAAAGAGATTTGATATTGAATGAACTGACGCAATGAATAACAAATAGGATATGAAAGGTTTTAAAGCTTGTTCAAATGTTGATGGATTTACGAGTAGAGGTAGGCCAAAGAAAAGATGGATGGATTGTGTAAAGGATGACATGAGTAAGAAGAAAGGAGTGCGTGTTGAGATGCTGGCTGATAGAGGAGAATGGAAGAAGAACACATGTTGTGCCGACCCTACATAATGTGGGAAACGGACAGGAAGATGATGATATGAAAGGTTTCAAAGCAATGTTGTTGAACTATAGGAAAGTTTTCACTGCATTGATGTGCGTGAGCAATGATATTTATCATGTTTAGATGGCATTATACCTATATTAAAAGACACTTACAAGGCTTTCGCTGTCATGTTTGCATCGCCGGGAACCGACCTCGGTACGTGTTAACTCGGTAAATAATACGAACAAATAGAGAAACCAGCAACACTCCGCTTACATACAATCCGACAATGAGACTGAAAACAGACGTTGGAATATCGATAATTTTAAATATATACGACAAACATTTACAATGATATGGTCAGAATCTTTAGGAAATACATTCGTAGCTACACAACGGGATGCAGTCAAGATTACAATGAAAAGATAAAACATAGCTTCTCGTAACGGGAGTTTTCAATTAAGATAGCCTTGAGGTCAGAGTTTTGGTATACTAAGATCTTAACCATTGCGGCATCATGTAAGTAAAAGTAACTTGTATTTTTATATCACCGTTAATTTTCTAGAGAGTTTAAAAGTTCATTGTTACTGGCTTTTGATGTCTCGTTTTCAAATTTCATTTAAAATGTGCAAAATCAATAAAAATATAACTTTCAACTATGATCTTTTCATGTATAAGTGAATACAATAGGCTATAAAATTTCGATTCGTTACTCTAATGTTGTCGAAGCACGCTCATCGAACAAATAAAGGTGTTGTAACAATGAAAGTTGAGAAAGATTTTGCGTGAATTTACGTAACATACGTGGAATTTTCGGACAATGGCCACTGAGTTTGTGTACTCCTATTGAATTGGTGAAATACTGAAATGCTTTGAACTCGGAATGTTACGAGTTATGTCCGACATTTTGAAATGATACGGATCAAGAAACACAAGTTTGAAATATGAAGCGGACGTGTGCCAAGAAAGCGGGAAAGCTATCAAATATAGAAGAAAAACAAAGAATATGAAGATACCTAAGAGGTCATTGACATGAAGTGTTGCTAGACAAATAACACAAACAATTACTAGTAGGCAAACAATACGCATTTGCTCTGCAACAGGACACATCATTTTAATAACAATAGGTATAAACCAAAATTAAGAACTCCGGAAGTAATCTCAATTGACTCAGATGTTATCTTAACAGGCACAGATCAGCCGTTTTCACCAATATTGTCTTCTAAAACGATTTTTATACTTAAGGAAGATTTGTTTTAAGTGTTTCGGTTGCATTTGGTATTTTCGATGACATCATCCTTATTCATAAATGCAACGACGCACGGCAAAACTGACGAAACCAGATCTCAGAGTTCATTCCAAGCTTTTGACAACATAACATTTTTAAATGCACAGACTTGGAAAGATAACAGTTAACGTGGCGATGACGATAATAGACATAAAGAAAAAAAGAGACCAAAATAACTTACGCCCAGGAAATAGCATTATCGCTTATCCATTTAAAACATGGATAATTTATTATGATTACTATTTGCATCAAATATAAGGCGTGTCGCTAACAGAAACGAAAGTCGAGGCGGGGTCGCGGCGCGCGCCCTCTCCGCGACTCCTAATCACCTGTCTCTACTTCTTTCGAAGATGATATGTTGAATGAATGAAACAAAACATAAACGCCGCCGCCTCGACGCTTAGCACACGTCAATTTCGCCCGCGCCCCGACTCCGCCTCGACACCGCCCCGACTTTGCTGTTAGCGACCTGCCTACGCAGTAATACGTTCGCTGTTGACGTGAATTTAAGTATACTATACTTATCATAGCTTAACCGTAGTAACATACTGTAATAACCTTTGCCTTTTCTATTCTACTTCGTCGCTAGAGCATATCTCCATTCGTCAATCGATTGTATTCGTACTACATATTATCTACAGACCACTAGCCCTGCTCACTGTTCTATTTTCGGACTTCAGCAGGTGAAAGTTGACGCAACGTCCGTGAATGTGAGGTCATGTTTACTTACGAATACCTTTGCTTCAAGGCCCGTTCCAGAAGATATTTTAGTCAGTGGATCATCATCATGATCCTACTCTTGTCCCACTTGATGTGGGCTCGGCACAACACGGTATTCCTCTTCCATTTCTTATTTTGTTCAGGGCATTTTGAAGATTATAAAAATAGCAAGCGGAACTGACAAAAATGTGGACTCCGTAAAATTCTAGTTACCAAAAGTTTCATGGTTTTCTATTGTAGTCATTCGTGAACCAAAAAAGGTTTATCCGATCTGAAAATTAAGTGGAGTGTAATTGTGCCTCAAATAGGCTTTCGTGCACGATTTTGAGATTATAACTAAACACAAGATTGACAGTTCCTATCTAGATAATCTTAAACAAAAAAATAAGTCTTAAAAAATAAGTGCATTTCTTTGGAGTAGACACCGGATGCATTCGTGAAGCAGAGAGAAATATGATCCATGTTTATAAAACTTCACTTACATAATTGAAACATATTAATTTCTCAATTGACGATGCTATAAACGAAGGCGTGACCGCCAAAGGACATTGTGACATTATCAATTGAACAAATTCAGTAGCTGACGTCAGTTTGTTAGCTGAACAACGACTAGGTATCTTGTTCAGACAAACTATCATAATCATTTCAGCTTAGCATCACCCAAGGATGAGGAAGGCCCAGCAGATAAACGTAAGTTTTTTAAAATAAACCTTATCCTCGATCGTTAAAGTTTCAAATTCAATGCCAACGCGACGCAGCATTGTCATAGCAGTCAGTATCTTAGGCATATTTCTCACTGGCAGTGACCTGGATCATCTGAACTAGCAAAGATAATTTACATCCTCAGAAGGCTTAACTGGTTGTGGTGTGTTTTGTAAAGAATAATAATAAATAGAGCTGAGAAGACCTTTGTTTATTGAGAGGTGCTTTAAAATAATAATAATTTTATAAGCACATGAAATGAATTTTGAATTAAATGAATATTATTATATTAATGAGATTGTAAAAAAGATATTTTTTATACTAAAAGCAATTCATTGCTTCAAACTGCGCGGTAATATAAAGAAAGTAACTTCCGCTGGATTTGGATTAAGTAACGCTGAACGCACTTTCACTGTTCGAAATTAAACAATAGATTGATAACACGTTCAATGCGAGAGTTTATAACAACGGGGGGGGGGGGACATGACACCCCCCCCCCCCCACCCCGAAGAAAAATCTTCTAAAACCTTTCAAAATAAAAAATATCGTTTTAATATAGTAAAGAAGATAGATTAGTGACCCCCCACCCCTCAAAATTTCAGGCTGCGACCGCGCCTGGCTGTGACCCTCCTATACAGGATTTTAAGTTTATGTGGGGAACAGAGGTTTAACCATGGTACAGACCTATCATGAAACCTGCAAATATACTATTTTTAGTGAAACCTTTGTACCACTGTACCTCTTTCTGTCACAATAAACTTTATCCTTATAAAACGAATTGATAAAAGAGAAAGATCAGAATTCATTCAGTCCGTCATCATGTCCTACTTACGATTGGAATTGTAAAATGAAATCAAACGTATCACCACGATCTACATGGTTTTCAAATTTAATCCGTAGCAATCTTGAATAATATACAACGTAACAGTCTTAGCATGATTGAAACACAAACAAGCAACCAAACATTTTCTAACTTTTAGACTTTATAATTAAGATTGGAATCCATCGGGGGGGATTTAAACCTGGCGTAACTTTACACCACGTATATTAATAAGGGCCTATAAGTAGAATGTCTACGTGTGTTATTCTTCTTATCGTCTCATTAGTTCTTTCAAACCAGAGAGGTTTAAGTATTTTAAGTGCGCCTCAAAGAATTAGAACGAAGCGCTTTCAAAGATCGTTTATTATGCGCACTGCAAAAAATTGGAATCAGCTTCCATTGTACTAATTTTGAACTTGTTTTATTTTTGTGTTGTTTTGTTATTAATTGGTGTACAATAAAGTGTTCATTCATACATTCATTCTGTATTTCCGCTGAGCTACGACCCTGATGTTTTTAAGAAGAGAGTTAATAGGCACCTTCTGGGTAGGCTCGCTCCATCGTAGATCTAATTCTTCGATCCATTCATCATAAAAAAAAACTTGGGCATTAACACATACATTTATGTACACTACTAATTTATGTAAACAGCCACGAAAATTACCTTCTATTTTTACCTCCGGCTGCCCCGGCCCTCAAAATCACGCTAGCGTATACGACTCGTAAACGACGGACGATATTATAAAATGATTAGGCTAAGTTTTTTCAAACTTATCATCATCATTGCCCTTATCCCACGTTAAGTGGAGTCGGCACAACACGCCTTTCTCTTCCACTCACTTCTATGTATCACTCGTCAACTGTTGATTCACTCCTTTTACATTAATATCATATGTTTTTTTCAAACTAGGTAAGTCAGGCAAATATAAAACATAATTCATGCATGGGTTTGCACATATGTGTAAGCAGGATAAACTCCACCTAGACTTGGTCGAGACGATTATGATGTTTCAAAACATATTGTCCAATTGAATTAGTCTAATCTAAACAGCCGTTCAAAGATCAACTAGCTCGCTTTACTTTCAATTACAAGAATAAACTAGTTATGTTCTACAACTAGAATTAGCTATGAAGTACTTATATTTGTCATAGAAACATTACCTTTCTCGTAGGGCAGGCAGAAAGTATTTAATTAAAGTTTCCTCTCTTGCTACGATATTCACACACATATTTCACTCTCATTACATTCCTAAGACAAGGTCTCCGATTAGAAGACAAATCTAAGATCCTATCAGTTAACTTAGTTAGAACTAATTGCACTATAGTCTGATTTTTAATATAGTTTAATAGTACCCATGGTTTAATTTAGTTTATAGTTTTTATATAGAAACACCAAAATCAAATCAAAATCATGAATCGTAAAAAAGTTTCACACGCAATTTTCGATGAAAGAAATTGTATTTCGTAACGATATCTTCTTTATGCAACAGTTGGCCGATAAAAACTTACGTGAACGATAATGTTATCTATAAGTAAATGTTTTAAAAATGTTTTTTAAACAATCTGATGTTTTAGTTTATAAAGCACTAGCTGACCCGCGCAACTTCGTCTGCGCATTATTAGGATTCAAGTGCAGGAGTGTTACCTAAAGTTTATTTACAGTGTGTTTGCAGTGAATCAGACCAAGGAATCAAATTTTCCATTCTAACTTTAACACCCTGTAAAACATCCATATGAGTTGATTTTTTTAAATTAGATAAGCCTATATTCAAGTACTTTTTTTTATAGGTACCTAATCGTATTCACTTGGCACCGACTTCAAATTATATAAATTATATCTTATTTTTCTCTTTTTAGTGTGTAGAAGGTTCTTCTGTTTGTATTCTGTGAAGTCGGTTCAATTATTTTTTTCAAAAATGTTTTATTAACACAGTTAACGGTATATTTACCATGATTTAATGTTTTTTGAGTTTCCCGATATTTCGGCGCAGTTGCATACGCCATGATCAATAGTATCTATGGTATTAATCATGGTTAATATCCCGTTACCTGTGTTAAAAATCCCAGACACTTGTCCTACCGTACTAACTGATATTTATTCTGTGGTCGCGATGTATCTTACATTTTTAAACTCATGATAACTTTTGAATAAAATGTCCAATTTCAATCATTCAAAAAGTAATCGACGGGTACTGAAACAGCCTTTACTACGAAGGAATTTATTTGGATAAGAATAAATACCAAAATAAGAATAACGTGGTCTGCTTTTGGTCGTCATTTTTATTCACTTTTTAAATTATAAAAGTTGTTATTCTGACACAACCACAATAGTTGGACATATGCTATCGCTGACTTTTTTGTAGATATTGATACGTTCTTTAATATTGTAGAACATTTTTTTGTTCTATCATCAATACATAGTTTTCGCAGCGCACGCGATATGAAGACTTTTATGTTCAAAATTTTTACACCTTTGGTTACATTATTGCAATTTTCATAAGGATCTCTAATTTTTTTGAAAATAATTTATAGCCTATGTTCATCACAGATAATGTAGGATTCTAATGGTGAAAGAATTTTTCAAATCGGTCCAGTAGTTTCGGAGCCTATTCAATTCAAACAAACAAACAAACAAACAAATGTTTCCTCTTTATAATATTAGTGTAGATTCTATGTCTCCAGCAAGGTGAGTATGTGCGTCACTGACGGTGAACGTGTTAAAAAATACAGTTTTACACCCAAACTGCAACGCACAAGTAAAGTAGCACACGCAGTTGGTGCAAAATCCCAAGTTGCATGCAATTGTAATCAAGAGTATGCATCATAGCAATGAAATGACCCATGAACGCAATGATTCACAGACGTATCACAATAACACCATAACACCTTACTTAATGGTGTTTATAGCCGGGTATTATGACTCGGACATTACTCACTAAGGTAAGTTTACGACTTGATACCTGTGTGACCGAAATCGTTATCTATGATTCATACGATGTGAACTAAATATAATGGAAATGTGTAACCGATACAAACTTGAGTAATTTGAGTGACCTATGGGCCTATGACCTATGGTGAGCACCGTGACTGAAGTCTCTCGTCTCGTTTTTTCGTTAAAAATCGTCATAACTGTGTCTGTCGTCATGCGCAGCCCGTTATTTTATATCGTTATGTCAAATTGTGAGATAGTGTGACGTAGTCTCTGTCATGGCGCTCATATTAGCGCAAAATGATAAAAATGCCGGCATGACAAATTTTGCTCATCTCGCGCCGTGACAATTTCACGTTGCTCATCATAGCATAGGTGGGCTTATGGACTCATACTTCCAGGTACTTTACGACAGCATTAAATGGTATACCTGGAAGTGTTGTTATGGATGCGTCTGTTATTAAACTAAACAGTATAGTATAATTAAACAGTATACTCGTAATATAGAAAGACTTGGTATTCCGAGACTTGCCAGTATCAGATTAGAAACTAAAACGGTATTCCCTCATTGTCTTACAAATACGTTGTCATTTGCTTTGTTGTCTGATCTTTAGTTTGTGCCAAAATAAACCCACTGTAATATTCATACCGTTTTTTTTTATAAACAGGAAATATGTTGTATGTCGTCACAAATGTAGACAAAACATAGCAAATGAACATGACAGCGCGATATGCTTCAGTCCATAGTTTACCGAGTGACTGAGTCACTAGTAAAACTATTGTTAATTGGGTGGATCAACTTTTTAGTGTAAAACCTTGTCCCCGACGTAAAAAAAATCGTAAAAGGTGCTGAGTTAGATTAATTGTTGGTTTTAACATTAATTAATAAAATCAGATCCTTTACCATTACGCTTGTTTATCAATATTTTCAAAATATTAAGTCAATTATATATAAAATTATCGTGACCCAGTAGACGAAAATTGGTTTTCATACAAATTTCACTTGTCCCCAGCGCAAATCACGCACATATGCAACGCTGCTGTGTAAAATTTTTCCTTGACTTGTCTTTATATTTTTTATCTACATTGTTCCTTGATGTACCAGCATTCTAAAATACTGATTTGCGAAACAAAATATTGCATTTTTCCATGAAAAAACACGGTTTGAAATGTTGTCCCCGACATTTACCCAAATCGCGTTGTCAACTGGGTAACGACAAAAAAGTTCAACAAAGTGTAAGTAATATAGATAGTTATTGGCTAGGCTAATAGAAAACTCATCTGCATGTCGTAAAATAAAGATTGCTGACCCTTGGCCATTATGTGGACTCTGCCATTACGTGTGTAGTTCGCAGCGGGACTGGGTGTCATTGTTTTTTATCCGCTGACTCACGACGAAATTTCCTACAAGTAAACTACTCTTTAAAGTAATTTGGTTATTATGTTTTGACATTTGATTCTGAAATGCTTTGCATCCACGTATTTTTTTACTTTCATCAAATTCGTTGAAGAAAAAGAGTTAAAAACCTTAGTTTGTATCCTGAGTCACCGTTCCACTGGCTCACAAAAACTGTGACCCAAGAGACAATTTTTAGTGAGCCAAGAGACATTCTGCATAAAAATTACCATAATTTATACAATAAACAATCTGGTGAGTGATAGACGGGTTTAATACATAAAGATTCATTGCACATTTTTAGTTTCTAATAGAAAACACTCAGATTTATGTTTAAAATTGCTTTAAGTATGAACTAAGAATACAAGTCGTTTGTGAGGTCGATACAATACACCATACTTCATTCGATTCTGCTTTTACGCATTCTTTTTATCTTTTCTTTAGTCTATTTTTACCCACACTCGATGTCAACGACCGAGAAGAGTCAAGAGGTCAACTGGCTTGAATATGCATGGCCTTCGTAGATTACGAAAAAAAACCTTTGAAGCAAGAAATCTCTCACCATCGCTGTCAGATCCATTTTAACTATATGGATATACTGCGGATGATGTATACCACCATAAAAGTGCGGCTACATAGCAAAATTCTCCAAATCCTCGTTTAAAGAGGAAAACTATTAGTATGTTGACAGGGAGACATCTTATCACCCAAGCTTTTTACGGCTGTCCTAGGAGACGTCGTAAAAACTCTTGAATTAGACAGCTCGGGAATAAAAGTCTGCCTGTAGGTAGGTGTCTTCCTGTAGCACCTTAGGTTTGTAGACGACCTCAACCTCATCCTTTTCCGGTGGTTTTTAGAGATGTGTGATCCTGATCACTCATCTTAAAGTAGTTTACTTTTTATCTTAAAGTAGGCCTGGCCACCATGGTCACCTAAAATTATAACGAATATCTCCAGGTCCTCGGTTCCAAACATTGCCATTGGAAATAAGATCTGCCAATGTGTTCTGCCAACTGCCATCCCATGTGGCAGTTTATGCTAACTACCATCATGGTGCATTGACGCTCACGAAGGAGACTGTGCTCAAGATCAGAGTTGCACTGAGAGCTATAAAGCAAGCTCGGTCTCAAACTTATAAGATTGTCGAAATTCCCGAATGAACATTATGAACAAGCCAAAATTTCAAGATGAACAAGCGGTTATTGGGGCTCAAATGGTATTGGTTGGGAAGGACTAGCCAGGCGCGGTGATGACAGCAGTAGCAAAGTAGTAATTGAGTCCACTAACTATGAAATTATTGTGCCGAGACATGGGCGCTCACGAAGGAGACTGCACAAGATCAGAGTCCCACAGGGAGCCATGGAATAAGCAATGCTCGGTATTATACTTTTAAATCTACCCAGTCCTCGATGCTGAAACACACACAAGTGGTTATTGGAGCTCAAATGGAGTAGTTTGGGCAGGACAAGTGGCCAGGTGTGGTGATGACAGGATCAAAGTTGTAAATGAGTAGTGACCTGGTGGTAAATAGAGTGGTGGTCGTCATCACAGAACGAATGGATCGATGGAATGGTAAAGTCTGTAGAATATAATAAAAGGGCAAGATTACCATACCACAGGACAGAGACGAATGACAGAAGTAAAGAAAGGCCTTACCCCAGGCATGGCTGGCCAGAATGACCACAGCTGGCCCAGCCTTTCTCATCCCATGGGATGAAAGGCTGATTATTTTGATGAATCTACAGGTAGTAAAATTATTTTTTTTGGCCATTTGTTCCGAAAGATATCTTCAGTCGGTAACTTAGTGAGAAAAAAAAATATATTTCATCCACAAAAAGCTTTTTTGGTTTTTTGGTCTTCATTAAGCGAGATTTATGTTATTTTGTGAAAAAATGCGATAGGGGACTGGTTTACTACGCAGATGACTGTTTAAATAAACTAAAACCCCCATTTTCATAAAATGTTATCTCTAATTTTAGAGAAAAATGTGATATTTGTTAGGTTAGGGTTTATTTTCTGTGTTAACTATAAAAAGTAAACTGGTTGTCACATTTAAAATATTTTTTTGTACCTTTTATGGTTTTTTGTACTGTGACTTGCCTATGGCATAGTACCGTATATGTCTCTAGAGTCACCATTATGTCTCCGGGCTCACGTAGTTGTCCCCAAAAATTTGGACACTGATAGCAGGATTATTAAAAAAGTAAAGGTTATTTTACAAAATGTTGTATGACCAAAGTTTGAAGAATAACCAACAATAGTCATGTAAAAAGTGCATCTTTCTGGCGCTTCTAGAAACAGAATTACAAGAAAAGTAAATAAAATTTCTTTCATTTAGTGACCCCAGAGACACAATGAGGTATATTTTCAAAAAAATTAGGCACTTTATTTAAATTTTGATTATGCCAGATTGATTTAATTGAGTAATAGTTCACATTGAAACAGATTTACTTTTTAAAATATTGTTTTTTATGAACTTTTTACCATAATACGTCATTGTTAGTTAGGTGACATTTTTGGGAGCCACTTTTGGAATAAAGGCATAAAAATCCATGAAAACGGCAAATTTTTTTGGTGCTCGTAGTAGATTTGTAAACTGCAGAAATTTATTTAACAATATTAGGTGAAATTATAGCAAAATTTCAACATTTATTTTTTTACACGAAAAGTTGATTCATGACAGAAAAAAGTTGATCCGCCCAATTACATACTAATTACAAAGGATCGATAACATTGCAAATTGACTGGAATGTTAAAGACAATGATGGTGACGTCATCAAGCTCTAAGAACTGAATCAGCTGTGCTACCTTTAGATCAATGGTACTATCTTTAGATATCACAAATATATTAGTTAGGCAGTATCATCTATATAAGATTATTTCCAGGGATAGGCATTCCAGGGATGTCGTTGCTGTTAGGGGTTCGATTACTGAGGAGTTACAAAGGCATGATCTTTGTATTGAGTCAGGCAGTGTATTGAGGAATGCTATGTATTTATTTAAATTATGTAAGTTTGAATAAGCTTAAACATAACAAGACAATGGATCACAAAATGTTTACGACGAATTTTAAGAAGTCATTCAATGTAATGCGTCGACAAGAGTCGTTCTGGAACATTTTGACGTGACGAGAATGCATTGCTAACAAAGATATTATCGGTATGAGGTACGTGTCTTAAATACTCTATCCAGGATAGTTGTATTTTTTAAGACTTTTGTTTTCAAAAGCTTGCTGGAGTTCTTTGTGTTTGCGTTGTGGTTGTGAGAAAAAAAGGCAAAACTTAGGACACAATGTAAAAAAAAAATTGCCGAAAGATTGTATACTATGCAGAGGACTTTAAACAAAAGTGGGGTTTATCCACGCTGAAGTGATGAAGAGAATATTATCTTAGAAACTGGCAAATGTATATGAAATGGCATTGCCAAAATGACGACATCTTTTCAAGGCGAATCAGTCTAAGTGCCGCTAATTTTAGAAGATTCTCAGGAAATTATGCTTTGGCAAAGATGGCTGTTTAAATAAAATTCTAATAATGCGTAACAGACTTGCTCGAATTTTGATTAAACCTTTTAATTTGCCAGTCAACTTTTCCTCTTTCACATCTGTTTACAACAATCTAGTACACTTTACAGTAAGTAGAAGCTTGGTATGTTTTTAAATTTGCAGCCAGTTTTTCCTCTATACTATCACAATAGTATTTTATAAAATATTACTGTAAATTGCAAGGTGCAATGTAAATTAAGAACACCGACACCACGCGCCTTTTTATAAAAAAAAGCATCCTCCAAGATCAGGGGTTGTGTTACAACGACATGTGTTTAGCGTGCCATCGTCATTTTGCTTTTTTTGTTAAAGCGCTTTTGAATGGACAAAGTTCTGACGGAATAACTCAAGGTTAGGAGGTCATCGTCTTGTACTCACTTGCAAGTTAATTCAACGCTGGAGTTACTGATGCGCGAATTCCCAGGAAAGTCAGATCTTTCCGAGAACACGCCTTGAATGAAGTCTTACAACCGTTGTTGTATAATTTATCAATCTAGACATAAGTCGAAGAGAAATTGCTTTAAATGAACTTCTTTTCAGCTAACTGTGATTGTAAGAGCTTGATACTTTATTGCCCTTTAAGGTTAACATCAACTTTACTAAGGTAGTTTTATGGTTCAGAAGTTCTTAAAAAGCTTTCAGTTCATTTGCACTCAAGCCTCTAGGGTTTCATTCGTCAGAATCGTTCCACAAGCTTTTCATTGCTGCTTTGGATTCGTTGCACAAATATTCGAGTACACAGCCGGCAATGGTTTCCGAAGCCATGGTAAAACCGCAGAGGTCGCGTAGTGAGATGTTCTGCCTTTGAAAACTGGTTGCTCCGGTCAGGACACAGAATACTACCACTTTGGAAGGGATTAGCCATTGTACTCAGTGGAACATTGAGGATCTAAAAGTCCTTGTTGCAACAATACATTTTGCGTCTATTTCCCTGAGACATTTATCTGCTGATTTCAGGCATTCAAGATCTTTTGAAGATGGTCTTAAAGATAAATAAATAAATAAATAAATAATGCTGGACTTGTCACACAGCATCATCTAGCCCCAAAGTAAGCAGAGCTTGTGTTATGGGTACTAGATGACTGATATACTACTTATATACTTTTTGTTCGTAAATACATACATAATACATAGAAACACCCAGACCCGAGACAAATACTTGTAGATCATACAAACACTTGTCCCGCGGCGGGGATTGAACCCGCAACCTTCTGCGTCGGAGCCGGGCTTTCGCCCACTGCGCTACAGAGGTCGTCAAAAAAAGATGATATAGGACTGGACTTGGTATTTCTGAAAAAGGACTTCATTCTGATGTTCAAAGACATTGTGTTGGTTATGATGGCATCATCTTTTTCTGTAATAGATATACAGTCTAAAATCTAAATCGATGCCTCGGTTCGTCTTGTCTTAGCGGGGATCTTCCGTGCCTCCAGATTTGTACTATTATTTGGTACCATCGACAGCAAAAGTTACAACAATAACATAAAGGTTTATGTTAACTTACTATAGGTATAGTAAGTTTTTCATGTTTATGTCGCATTGTTCTCTGTTGGTTCGTCCGTGATTTTTTATTCTTGTTGATTATTTATTGTGTTTTTATATTCTTACACAATTGCGGTCTGCGGCAAGTCTGCCCTGAGTTTCGCGTGTGAACGGAAACAACAAAGTCAACTTTCTTTATTTGGAATTCAAGACAAATTCATTCAAGATTTTTGTTATTAAATCAGAAGATTGATCATCCCTGAATCAGTTCTGTTTCTATCTAAGTGCCATAACATTCATAACGAACTTAGTGGCTCGCAGTTTCTATTACGATGATAGGCATTATAAATATTATAATGTGATCTTGTTCCAAGTCATAATTCAGTCATAATACCAGTCCTTAATGTGTATTTTAATAGTAAGTAACTTGCTTCTATGACCTATTATCGCGAAAACTTAATGTAGAATTGAAAAGTAAATTCATGAAGTGAGCAACGTATGTAGAGCTCTCAATCCAAGGATAAGTAAACACTTGTAAAATCACTTCAGTTGCACACGTGGTAATTAAATCCTCAATTTGAATAGTTGATAAGATTACAAATCGTATCATGATCTGATATATAAAAATAAACACGTCTTGACTGTTTAAAAACACGCATTAGGTACCTATATCATATTTATTTAGGTATAAGCCACCAAATCCCGACTACAAAGAACTTACAAAAAATATAATGATGATGAAACTTAGCCAAACCTCAAACGTATTGTCCCCCGAATCACAATAAACTATTCGCTATGCCTATCACCCACCATTTTTCAACTGCACAGCATCATCAGTGTCATACAAAATATTCCACTAATGAAATACAGTTCGCGCAATAACTGTCTCTGAATACAGATTTTCACCGTCTATTACAAGAAAATGAACCGAGTTTAGACTAAAACTAACTAAAAAACTGTCCCTAGAAAAACGATCTTTAAATACTCGTTCATAGAACGCTTTTTTGTGGTAACAGTTTTGTTTTGACATGTGCCAAAATGGGGTTCAACTAAGGTTTAACGTTTATGTAATAAGCAGCTCAGTGTCAGTGCAAAGTACCTAGTAGTGTAACAGATCGATAGACGCTTTGCAACAAGCAGAACCGAGTGCATTCAGTGCATATGACGTCACATCTACGCACCATCAAACACAAAAATATACCGTGATATCTTACTGTTAGGTGATCTCAGTTCAAAGACCCTTCATTAAAATTGCTGACTTGTTTACCGTAGAAAAGAACCTATAAAACTACTTCCAGTATTAATTCTATCTTCCGTCCTTTTCTAGCGTATACGTGTTGAAGGGAGAAGCGTATCAATGGTCCAGTTCCTTGAAGGGATCGTATAAAAACACACCGTTCGATAGGCATTATTTGATGTTAGTTCAGTTTATGAAGACTTGCGTGTTTATAGTCAAGTATAAGAATTTGTTTGAAACGAAGAGGTTTATAAAATCAAGTTCTATGAATTTAGATTAGTTTACCGTTCGTCCAATATCGCACGTTATTGGTTATATACAAAACCAGTAATGCTATTAATTATTCAGTAATCAGACCCAGGCAGACATTATACATTATACACATTATAGGTACCCAGAACCTACGTAACACGCACGCGCGAAACGAAACTACCTACCTACCTACAGAATATCCTGCGGATCTCTCCCACCCAGCTTAGTTTAGTTGGCAATAACTACGCGCGGAAATAGGACGGGTTTTAGGGTGAGTTAAACAATTAAGACATAGACTAGAAGTATTGATTTGAAGTGTGACTTGCACATGTATGTTTTTTGTCTCAGTTCGTCTCGAGGTCACGGAGCGATAAGACGTGTTTTTGTACATAATATAGCACAATATTATCCTACTAGTTGTAGTACCTAGACTTACGTTATGTTTATAGAATTGTTGTTTTATGAAAAGATGAGAATATATTCAAATGTCATTCAATTCGTGTGATTAAAATATTTGTCGGACTAATTCATTGAACATTTCATGAATACTTCAATAACTAATTTGTTTCAGAAGCAGGATTTACTCAACGCGATTACAACAGCGATTAGATAATCTGTTTTACTGACAGCTGATATACTTACCTAAGATGTCAATGTAGATAAACGGCTTAGAACAAACTGAAATAGACAACAAACAAGCAAAGGACTAACGGTATCAGAGAAAGTTCCGAGCCGAGGTTTTCATCGGAGAAAGCGGCGCAAGCGCAGTACGGCCGACGCGTCCGACAGAACATAACCTAACAATGTCCGTGGCCATCGTATCAGCCGTGGCTCTGGCCTCTATTGCCATCTACTGGTACATCAACAGGCACAAACCTCTCAAGCACATCCTGATCGAGTTGAAAAACTCGATAGACATGCAAGGCGCCGGTGTGGGAGGCTTAATCGACGACTGGGTCAACATTCGAAGGAACAAAGTCGTGTTGCCAGATGCAAAGGGAAAAGTCGCCGTTATCACCGGCGGGGCGCGAGGAATCGGCACTGAAGTCATCAGAGGACTATTGAAGGCGAATATGAAGGTTGTTATGGGGATACGAAATCCAGATCAAGCAGAAAAGTTGAAGACCATGGAAAATGGGGAGAATTTGTGCGCGTTCAAACTGGACCTAAAATCTCTGAAGTCGGTGAAGGAGTTCTCGCAGAAGGTGACGGATAAATACACAGAGATCCATCTCTTAGTGAACAATGCCGGGATTATGTTGGGAGACTATGAGATAACAGAGGATGGATTTGAATCACAGTTAGCAGTGAATCATTTGGGGCATTTTTACTTGACACACTTGCTGTTGCCAGTGCTGAAAAGGAGTGGAACTGAACGGCCATCCAGGATAGTCAATGTGACATCATGCGCTCACTACCCTGGGAAGGTTTTCTTCGAGGACATCCATATGAAGAAACATTATGATACCATTGCTGCTTATTCACAGGCTAAGCTTGCTCAGGTACTTTGTTATCAACATTTTTTACCATCATTGGAATTTTATTTTGATTACAAAGTTAAGTTCTAGGGTGATATTTGCATTAAAAAGTGTTTTTGTTCCAGTTAATGTCTGCGAGGTATATCAACAAAATGATGGAGGAAAATAACTACCCTATAAAAGCTTTTCCCGTTCATCCAGGCATAGTGAACACGGACTTATTTGAGAAGTCATTTTTAAAACAATGGTGTCCCTGGGCTATGAAGATGTTCTTTAAAAGCCCAGAGAAAGGAGCTGTGTCTATTCTTCACGCATGTTTCGAAGAGAGTTTGGACAAAAAAGGGGGATTGTATATTAGTAATTGTATTGAAGGTATTAGCTCAAAGTTTTCTAAGAATGAGGACCACCAGAAGAAATTGTTTGAGATTTCCTGTGAGTTGGTTGGGATTGATAAAAGTTCTTTCGGTCAATGATGTTTTAGCATGTTCCCTGACCCCGACTGAGATGCCCTTTGAAGGACATAGAAGCATGGCTTACACTATTAGCAGCTTAGGCTATTATAGTGTTACGATGTATATTAAAAAAAAAAGACTTTTAGTTTTAGTAGAATCTATTTTAAATTTTTTACTCACAAATAAAATTATTATGATGAATGGTTGTTTTATTGCTCTGATAGAAAAACAAAAACATGTAGTCAGCTTATATGCTAATTAAATAAATACAACTATCTTCGACATTCTGAATATTAATATCACAGGTCAACCACTTTTAAGTAAACCAGTATATTATGGATTATTCTTGGGACCAACTTTTGGCAAACATGTTATACACATCAAAATAGCTGCAGTCAGTGATCAGTAACATTGCGTATGCTGCCTTATTTGTGCCGAGTTCAATTTTATGTCACTTAATTTCCTTGCAAGGAACAGAAATGAATGGAAAAGGTTAGATAAAGATAAAGATGGTTTATTTGCTTTCAATCATGTTCTACTAGGATTAGCATGCAAATGTTACAGTTGGTACATTCAGATTAATACTCAGTAACTATTCAAATTAATTTTCACATAGATTTGTAATTTAGAGGAGGCCTATGTGTCGACAGGACACGCTGAAGAATAGCCGGACTGGTGTGCAAAACTAGAAATTAGGCAAACTGTAAAATATTCTCAGTAAATAAAGGCTTTGAAATTGAAATTGAATTTCCTTACATTGTTTTAATTTAAATAAAGGAAAAAGTTAATAATTCACTATTATTTACCTTAAACTTGTTAAATTTTATAAAGCCATGCAATTCTCTCGGTTTGCACACCGAAATCGGTAAAACATGTTGTTATTAACTCTTACCTAAAATGTAAACATCTTATTTACCTACACATGTATAAGCAAATAAGCGATCTTTATCTTTAATACTCTTTTGTCATTGAACCCATCATTCACTTTTACCGTGTTAATAAATAAAATAATGATCAACAAAATATTTTTCTTGACTGGCAAGACCGACAAGTTGATTCAAGTGGTTTACGGAGCAGTCTAGATGGTTACCTAATTAAGTACTTAACATTATTCTGCAATTTCCTGTATTATGTGACATATTACATAAAGAAACTTACCGACTGAAAAATCCCGACAGTCCCTTCTTCTTCAGTTTGGACTGCTCCTGGTCGAATGCAGGCACTTCAGGTAGATCATCATCTTTCGATGCGGCTGACCCAAGCGAACACTCAGATAAACTTGACACGGTGCTCGAGAAGGACCCTCCATCTTTCCCTCGCTGGTGACCACTCACACTGCCACCCCACTGTAAAGTACTTTTCGGAGAGTCACTAGTGTCACTTTTATCACATGTTGATATAGAGAAGTTGCCTTCATCACTGAAACTGCTCTTTTTGGACAACTTGTCGATCTCATCCGTGATTTCCTCGCGAGTTTTGTCTACCTTAGGGCTGACGAAGTGAAGCTGTTTTGTGATAGGGTTGTAGGCGAGTTGCATGTTGTCGAGCGCTTCGCTGAGGCGCATCCCGCCTTTTGGGCAAGCACTCGTCGCCTCAGCCTCCATGTCGATTGTTGACTTTCAGAAGCCACATCCATTTTCACAGTGTTTGCACTCGAAATCCGTCATCATTACTTACATTTGTATATTTTGTCCTTCACACGCTGCTTGTTCCCATCACTAAATCACAAAACACACATCAAGTTCACCTCCACTCCACAAGATAAAAATGTACTATTGTTTTTATAGTGAAACAAACATTGCTCTACACATTGAGCATAACAATGCACTATTTTTAGGCATAGTAATTTTTAGCACTTTATTTTCCTAATTCTAAGAACTCAATGGTTTAATACTAAAACACCTATGTTTGTTTTCTAAAACTACGAGAACCTAAATTCTAATTTACGGAAATAAAAAAATAAAGCAACACACCCATCGCGTTTCTACTATCCGCCATAGTGGTTGGTGGTGATGGTGAGTGAGTGTGACAATCTGACAATCTCTTTTTGTGTCAAAATGAAATGACGTCTCTTAATTAATATTGCTAGTAAAATCATATTGACCCGACTTTATTGGAAAATTTAGCGAGAGCGTATGAACGCTATGAGAGGAGCTTGAGGCGCACTTAAAATCTCTTCACCTGGTTAGACAGAATTAGTGTCACCAATGAGTGTCACGTTGGCACGTTGTCACCAAGCTAGGAAGATGACTAAAAAGTATTCTCTACAAAAATGTTGACTTACCTACCTACGTTCCTTGTTCGATAGAGCTTGGAGTAGTCATTCGTTTGAGTCTATTTGATTTTCAGATTCCTTTAATTTCGTTAGCAAAACTACCTGAATAACGCTGAGCAGAGTGAGTACAGTAGACTTCTATGCCTAATTAATTGACTTAAAGCTTCGTTTTCCCGGCGGGAAATTATTTAGGTATTTTTTAGCAACACCACACCTTTTCGTTCGGAAATTGTTTAGGATTTTATGGCGCCAATTTCAAACAGAAGATCGCTGAAAAGCCCCAGTTTTGTTTTATTTTTTTTAGGAAAGACCAGCTCTTGGGCAAAGCCTGGTAAAGCAAAGTCCTATTCGCATTATTTAACCGCAACGCAATTACCACCGGATTAATTCCACAGAATCCTCGGATCAATGAAGTTGGAGAAAAAAAGATTTTAGGTAGGTATTATACCTAGGTAAAATTACGCAACGTACTGAACGGACAGATGGGTGACCGCGGTCAGTTGCTAATGCGCGCGGAAGCGCTCAGTTGATAATACCACTAGCGCGCTAGTGGCATTATCAACTGAGCACTTCCGTGCTTCGGGGGGCAAATAAAATTGCCAGTCCCGGCTATAGTCGTTAGGCCATGACAGAGGCCTTAGAGAGTTGGCCATTATCTCCTTTGAGAAAAGAAAACTATATATATATTTCTTAGGTCATTGATTATCTCATACCAACTCGCCACCTCACGCTACCAATCGACGCGATTGTACCTTCAGGCTAAATGGCAAAAAAGGCCCCCAAAAAGTTACTAATGTGTTGGTCGCCTTTACTCAAGAACGAACTAATTGGTTTGCCACAAATGTATCGTATAAAACTATGGCAATTGGGAAAAAAACATTAATTTGATAATAAAAATAATTTATTTACTTCTTTCACATTAAAAATATTATTTTAGTCCACTCGATTCATACAACCTCAACCATTTCCATCATGTGTGTGTATTCTACCTAAAGTAATATAAAAATATAATAATGCTTTACAAAATATACAATGTAATGTATGCTAATATAATCGTTGAGTTCATGAGACGTATTTCGTTAACGATTTAAGATTATGAACTGTATGTAGTACTTATCTTAAGTTCTATATGTAAAGTACATTTTAATCTGTAACTTACAATAAAAAATAATGACAGTACTAATACAGTACATAATCTTAAAATTACAATTCTTGTGTAAATATATGTTAATATATAGTAGCTTAGTTATTGAAGATAAATATAATGTTTGTTACATTGTAAATTAAAAAAAAATTGTGTAAATAAAATTACTTTCACGGATTTTATTGGCTACAAAAACAATAATACCATAATACCAACAATGTTTTAGTCCATAATGTTGCCTCACATTATGTAGTGTTTTTATTTTAATACTATTATTTCCCGGATTTCTGTAGTATGCTAAAATAGAAGAATTGCTTGATTTTTAAGAAATGCTATTTCTTAACTAAAATGCACTTCATCAAATTAATAACTCTCTTTTTAACAATTATGAGATAGTTTTGTATCCATTAAAAAAAATGGTACCTTAGGATATGGACAAACAAGTATAGTTCTTCCGACAGATCGAGGCATTCGTGAAGTTGGCCGTTTGTCTGCGCAGAACACAATTTGATATGAAAAAGCGGTCACTGCGCAGACAAACGGCTAACTTCACGAATGCCTAGATCCGCTGGAAGAATTGTATTTGACGACTGTCTGCGAAATCCTTTGCTCTACTCTCTGTAACTCATTGCATAACCAAAATTACGTAACCAATTAACCATGTTATTCCTAGGGCGTCTACATCAAAACTACTTTAAGGACACAAAAATGTAAGTGTTAAATGATAGTTTAGGTAAATTACATAATGTGCGAGTATAATACAGGTGCTGTTATGACACACAAAGGGAAACAAAGGGACTACAATCCTTTAGTCCCTTAGTATGACCACGCTATCTCCACTGTAGAATAGAGTAAAATGACATATGAGTTTAGGCAAAAGTATATTTTCTATGACCACAATAAAACTCAAAATCGTCTGAACGAAAATGTAATTTTCTCTATTCTACCGTTGAGATAACGTGGTCATGCTAGGGCAGAGTTACGCCCGCGAGTTATCTCCCGCGACCCAACGGTGGCGCACCGTAAGATGCGTCGGCGGCGGGGCCGCAGTGGAAGAGGAGTGTCGGTGTTACGTTGCCGCTCTCCCTGTCCTCTGCGGCCGTTTTTGGAGGCTTCTCCACGCGCACCTCTTTAATTAGAGTGCGCAGTGGACGAAGGGAGCGGAGAGCTCTGGTGGTGAGTAGCGGACGCTAGGTGTGGGGGCACCTTCGTCCGCCTTGCACTACTCACCAGGACGCGGGGCCGCCTTAAGGGCGGGGGGGGGGGGCTTGCCGGTTTCCCAGACCCCCTCCATTCCAGGCGACGCCGGAATGACGCTGGGTCGTTTAGTGCGTATACCGGGAGTCCCCGGGGAGTCCCAAATACCCCTCTCGCCCCGGCGGAGGGGATGCGTAACGCATTTTTCCCAGCGAGAAAAAAAAAAGGGCAGAGTTACGTAATGATAAATAATACAATTAGTAAAACAACGTAAATATAAAATAAAGACTGGTATTTTATCTGTTTAAACTTTTTGAAACTAACAACTTTATACAATATTTTCATAGGCCTACCTATAATAATTACATTTATATCTTTTTCTGGCTGACAAATTTAAAGATCGGCATAATACTGAATGAATAATTTCACGTCATACGTATGAAATATATACGTAAAAATTAAATTATATGGCAATAGTAAGCTTAGGTCACATGGCGCAAACGTGTATAAAAACATACAAGTTTAGTGTATAACATAAATTAAAGATTTGGTTCATCTCATAAAAATATTTAAATTTAGAAATAGCCATATAAGATTTAGACCTCGTTTGAGCCCTAGCAAGCAATTATGAGATATTTAGCAAAATGTAGTTCATAATGCAAAATTATAAAATAGTAAGATTGGACGTTTTTGTAGTGATAAATCAATATTTTCGATTGCAATACCTCTGTTTTGATATAGGTAATTACATTTTTTGTAGACATCTGATTGTAGTTGTAAGGATGTCTCATGTCATGACGACCTCTGTGGCGCAGCGGGCGAAGGTCCGCCTGCGACGCAGAAGGTTGCGGGTTCGATCCCCGCCGCGGGACAAATGTTTGTATGACCTACAGATATTTGTCCCGGGTCTGGGTGTTTCTATGTATAATATGTATGTATTTACAAACAAAAAGTATAAAAGTAGTTTATCAGTCATTCTAGTACCCATAACACAAGCTCTGCTTACTTTGGGGCTAGATGATGCTGTGTGAAAGTCTAGCATTATTATAGCTTTTTGGTACATATATTTCGTCAATTAATCAAGATACGTACTCAAAATACATATAGAAGTATCGTCACTTTAAATACCGATAGTGTTTTGATCTATAGTAAAAGAGATCTATAGTAGATCTATAAGAAAACTTAGGCTTTTACATCTATATTAGATGATTTATACAGCGTCAGGAGGCAACCTATGCCTACACTTAACAGGACGCTGTAGTGCCTGGGACATTGTTTGAGATGGAATAGGCTTGCCCAGCACCTAAACCATCCTCTCAGCTTAATCAGCCGCCCACAGCGAAGACGACGTCGATACGTGTGGAGCTGACTAAGCTGCGGGTTTCCTCGCGATGTTTTCCTTCACCATTAAGAGCTCGTTTTATAGCGCATATAAATATTACGAAACGAAAAATCCATTGATGCACGGCCGGGATTCGAACGACCTTCAGATTGAAAGTCGAGGCACAACCCCATTCGACCAACACGGCTCATACATACAAACATGATCAATATATAAATCGACGATATTTTTACGTGAGATTCTCTAAATGCTCATAATAGTTAAGTTTCACAAATTCTTCTGTTATCTCGATGGGTTCTCCGTTTCTGTGCTGAGTTCCGGGAACAGTTCCATCACGCATAAGTCCAGTAAGTTGTACACCAGCTGAAAATAATATTAATTATAAATAATACATGTGTAACAATAAAAGTTGTGTGTCAGGATCGTAGCAAGTGGAGATCAGTGGTCTCTGCCTATATGGAAAGAGGCGTGATTTTATGTAGGTATGTATGTATCAAAGTCAAAGTCAAAAAGCATTTATTCAGTAGGACCGCTGGGATCACTTTGAAACGTCTTAAAACTACCTAGTTTTAAGACGTTTCAAAGTGATCCACATCACCTGATGTGTGATATAAAACATGTCAGGAGGGAATAGTGTCATGTGACGAGAAGAATGTTAGGTATGAATGTGAAGGGATGTAGCGGAAGAGGCAGACCAAAAAAAAGAAGGACTGTGAAAGATGATGGGTATGAATATAGTGAAGAGAAAAACCCTCGTTTCACTCAGGAGGTAACTATAAACACCCTCACTGTCGCTCGGGAGTTCACTATAGAATCCTTGGTTGCGCTCGGGATTAAAGTAGCATTTACACGATGCGATTTCGACCCATACGATTCCGCATTGCACGGCAATTTTTCACGATAAATGCTGATCGTATGCGAAAAGTCGCTAGAGAGACGCTCAATCGCACAACAATGGGCGGGGCTTGGCAAATCATATGAAAAATCGCATCGTGTAAATGCTAATTAAATATGGCGCGTATTAATAAATATATAACTAAATAATGCTGGACTTTTCACACATCATCTTTTTCACACAGCATCATCTAGCCCCAAAGTAAGCAGAGCTTGTGTTAAGGGTACTAGATGACTGATAAACTACTTATATACTTTTTGTTTGTATACATACATACATATAGAAACACCCAGACCCGAGACAAATCTGTAGGTCATACAAACATTTGTCCCGCGGCGGGGATCGAACCCGCTACCTTCTGCTGCTTCTGTATTGTCATTTACCTGTTTATTAAGCTGCGGTTGCTGTATCATATCGAATGCGGTTAGAACAGCGGCGGACAAGCCCGGCTCCAGCGCGCAGGCGACACGCGGCAGGCTGGACAACAGCCGGGATCGCGCCAGACACTTCTGTTCTGATGGAGGAAGGTGGCTGGCTGGCTTCTTCGTGAACAGTACAGCTGGAATATTAATAAATTATTTCGGACTGGATCGAGCATGGGGGCTAGACAAAAAAAAGCGTTCGATTTTACCGTCACGACACATACATCGGTCAAAACGTAGTACGGAAGAGCGTTTTGAGGTTTAGTCAAAATTAACAATAAATCAATTTAAATACCCGACTACATCAAGTCAATAACGAAAGGTCTAACGGTCGAAAGGACAAAAAGTCAAAAACGTCAAAAATTTAAGATATAAAAAAAAAAGTAGACTTCGTTCCAACCGAGTGCTCCACTCACGTCCTTTTTTTATACATTTACTATCCATATTATAAATGTGAAAGTAACTCTGTTTGTTTGTTAGTTTTTCACGCCCAAACCAGGGGTCGTATTCGCGTTCCTTTTTTCGTTCGTTTGATGAACATTCGGATGCTTCCCACCACTATTTCTGACTTCAAGGGCCAATTTTTCAAACGTTAAAACACGGTCCTAACCTAGGACCAAATATTCCAAACCGAAAAATTGGCCCATTTGGGGTCTCAACCCCAAATGGGGAATACGTCTTTTGACACCCTGTATAAACCCTATCCAGATTTATATACAGGGTGTAAAAAGACGTCTACCGAAGCCGAAAGGGGTAGGTACAGCATCCCAACACACAACCAAATCCAAAAGGATTTTCCGAAAAAATCATTATATCCGGAGAAAACAGCGTTTGAAGATTACTGTTTGTGTATGTACTGGGTGCGTTTTTATACGTAGATTGCTGGATTTTGAGTTTAAATAGTTTTTTTCTTTTATAAATGAAATTATTAGGTATGTATGGTCTTATTATGTTGTAATAGTAGTAAATAACTAGAAAATAAAATAAAATGACTTAGCTATGTCAAAATTTTTTTTGCGTATTTTTTCGGTAAATATGTTCAGAATCATGGTCTGATTGAAACCCCTCAGTTTTCGGTAGCAGTCTTTTTACACCCTGTATTTGCGCCTTTAACTTATTATTATTATAGCAAATAATAAAACCAACTTACAATGACCCAATCTGATCAAATGCGCCAATCGCCTTTCCGACACGACGTCATAGAGTATTCTATTGAGGAAGTTATTGAAGGCCTCGTCGACCAAATCTCTAGTGAAGCTTAGCAACGTCCCGACGATATGCACCACAAAAGTACGGGCGTTTATAACGTTTGTCACTGGAATAGTAATGTTTAATACAGAAACTATCGTTAGAAAATAAAAACTTCATCGTTATTATGAATGGGGATAATAGTCATAATAGTTATTTATTGATAATATTAATTAGAAGTCAACAAAAAAAGAATACATAGTCACAATAGCAGGAAAGTGGCACCTATTTCTGAAAAGGTGAGGAGTGCTAGGCTATCTTGGTATGGACACGTTATGAGGAGGGATGAAAACCATGTTACCCAAAGAGTTATGAATATGAGTGTGGCTGGGTATGCAAGAAGAGGAAGGCCGAAGAAGAAGTGGTTGGATTGTGTGAGAGAGGATATGAATGTAAAAGGAGTGGATGCACAATTGACGAGTGATAGGAGTGAGTGGAAGAAGAAGACATGTTGTGCCGACCCCACTTAGCGTGGGATAAGGTCAGGGAGATGATGATGAGTCACAATAGCAGGAGTTAGGACAACCTTAGTTGCTATAATGCATTCGCATTACCTACTGCCTATAAATTCATCATAGGTGTAGAAAGTTCGCTCGATAAGCCAGCTCTTCAACCTTTTCTTAAATATATTCATATGTATATACTTGTGATGGTATCCGGAAGTTTGTTATATACTTCCGGGCCCATGACATGAGTTAGCCTAGATGACTTTGCAAGTCCGCGGCAATATCGCAAGTTTATGGCTGCTGCGTGTATGATATTCATGCAGGTGGCCGTGCGTTACAAAGTGTCCAGATTAGTTCTCACCACTTGGTATATCACTTTATTAGGCAACGTGGGGTTTCATAGATACGTCACTTCGGATTTGCACTATTATAATGTGTGATAAGTACGCGTTGCTACAACTTTCGACAAAATAATTATGGTTAAAATAGAAAAATTAGATAATATTGTTTTGTACTTTGTATCAAATGTGTTTCCGATACCCACAGGAAATCCTAGTGTGGGATTAGAATAATGAAATGTGACTTGTAGCTTTCTTTTCCTGGTATCTAGATTATTGCAAAATTACATTTTATATATCCACTCAAACGCTACTTACATAAATACATAGCACACTGGGTGAATCCAACCACACAGTTCTGGTGCTGCCGGTCTACAATGAGCACAGTTTGGTCATTAATATCCATATTATTGCCGAACACGCCGCCGCGGATATCTCGCTTGTGCTGCCCTCTCGTGAGCTCTATCTGAACCTCTTCGCTTACTTCTATCGCTTCTTCTACGTGGTTGCCGTGTTTTCTGAAGAATAAATTAAATCAACCGTAGTTTATAGATCTAAAGGAGCGCTGCGTTGGCTTAGTGGGGTGTTTTATGTCCGAAGGTTGCGAATTCGAATCACAGCCATGCATCAATGTTTCACATAGCCCGTAACGGTGAAGGAAAACATCATGGAGAAGAAAGCTGTTAGTACAGTACGCACAACCGATCTTTAGCTCTCTGAAGTTAGGTGCACTAAACAATTGCGCAGGTTTGCAAGAGCGCGATGCAACCTAAGCGAGTGAGCGAGGCAGCTATACAAGTCATCAAAAATGGGTTCTGCGCAGCTACTTCAGAGAGCTAAAGATTGGTTGTGCGTACTGTACTTAGTAGTCTAAGCGGCCATAGGTCTGCAACCTGTGATGTGACATGACAGGCTTTTTGTTTTTACTTGTATTCTCTTTTTTTTTGTTTTCATTTTGTTACTGTATTTTGTGTGTGCTTGAGTGGCAAATAAATAAATGTCTATGTCTATGTCTATGATGTATAGAATATTAACTACTACATTAAGGCCTCCGTCATGGCTTAACGACTTCAATAGCCAGGACCGACAATTTAACCTGCCTTCCGAAGCACGGAAGCGCTCAGATTAAAATGCCACTGTCGGTCACCCATCCACATACAGACCGCTTCGAACGTTGCTTAACTTCGACGATCTTCGACGATCAGCACACGCTGAGTGTTGTCCATTTTTGTGTCTAGTATTTAGTGTTAGTATAGTTCCTAATTGTATTTTATGCTCTATGAAACACAAAATAAATGTTTTTCTATTTCTATCTATCAAGATAAATGACTAAGCAAGCACGACCACGAGCATGAAACGGAAACTAGCAGAACTGTGTCTGTCAGTCGCAGAAGCCTTAAAGAAGAAGTAAAGTGAAATATAAACTTCAACTTACAAAGCCTGATATCTCTCAATATCACTGGACACCAGTAAATTAGTCATAAAGCTCTCCAAATGTTGTCCTTTCTCCTTCCTCAGTTTATGCGTTACATTCTGATATATATTCACTAAGTCCGTACTATTAGCATTAAGTGTTGTCGCTTGTATCACTAAAGAGAAGTCTCCATCATCAGTTAGAAATATTCGCAACATTTCGCTGGTTTGTAGAAGACGCTTTTGTAGTAGTCTTTGGAGGAAATCTTCGTATTTGTAGCGTAGGGTTTCCAATGGGCTGTTGTCTCTGAAAAATGTATATTACGTTTTAATACTAAAAAGAAAACCAACTTCAATGTTTGACTCGACTCGCGGTGTGACTCAGGGCGTCAAGCTGTCGATTCGATTTCTATTTGTGACATGGCTAGGAGGGAAGGTGTTTAGAGTTTTACGGGGAAACTATCAATCCCTCAGAAATACAATTTATATGGGACCACCTCTGGAGTATACCCTTTCAAACATGAAAAGAATTTTGCAAATCGGTCAACAAATGGCGGAACAATCGCGTAACATAGATAAAAAAAAAAAACATACAGACGAAGTGAGAACCTCCTTTTTTGAAGTCGGTTGAAAAGAACATATTTTTATTTCATTTTAGAGCACATCAGAAATATACAACAGAAATTAAAAAAAGAAATAAGATGTTCTACAAGAAGCAACATAGATTTGAAAATGCATCCCAAAAGATGCACCTAGCGGGACTTGAACCTGCGTCGCGATTCGCGTCCTTATTCATATTCATTTATCCATTGCTTGTATTGTATGTACATATGTGTAGCTTAGGTCTAGGTAGGCTTAGTGGGTGAGGTACATACACCCTGTTGGGCATTGCAATGTCAATTTGGTAAGTATATCAAACTAATTGGTAAATTAGATAAAAAAAAGATTTTTAAATGTATCCCAAAAATTAGCACCCATGCGGGATTTGATTTGATTTGTATAGTATGTACTCCCAATAAATTTCAACTCATGCGTCGGTTGCCCGTTAGCTCAGTTGGTTAGAGCGATGCCACGGATCGGCAAGGTCGTGGGTTCAAATCCCGCATGGGTGCTAATTTTTGGGATACATTTAAAAATCTTTAAATATCCCTAAGTGTGCGGTTAACACTATAAAAATATAATCCTTATAAATTAGATTAAGTCAAAAATAATAGGCAATGTCAGGGTAGGTAGGTAGTATTTTATAATACTTAGTCACAAATTAGACCCATCCGACCTTCACCGATCCGTGGTGATCACGTAACACCAGAGATCGGTTAAATCTTTACTGATCCCGTGTCAGGTAGTCTGAGTAGAAAATACACTGAAGGCTAGTTAAAAATTTAAACATAGACCAAAGTCAAAAATGATTTTATTCAAAATGGTCTTAAATGCTAGATTAGTGGTCATCTCTGATGACGGAGTTTTTAAGCCACAAGGCTCCATCAGGCTTAAACTTTGAAGCCTGGACCCCACATCCATACTTCCATACTTAATATTATAAATGTGAAAGTAACTCTGTCTGTCTATCTGTCTGTCTGTTTGTTACGCTTTCACGCCCAAACCGCTGAACAGATTAAGCTGAAATTTGGCATAGTTAAAGGTTGTATCCCAGGGAAGGACATAGGCTACTTTTTATCCCGAAAAAATGAATAAATCCCGAGGGACTGCGGGTCACACCGCGGGAGCGCAGCTAGTCTTTCATAATCATTTACTGTTATTTTTTAATTTTGCGTCAAAAAATAATGCAAAGTGTTACCCAAAAACTACCAGTTACCTTCTAGAAGGCAGCGGCAGATCCAATAACAGCTGATCGCCATGAAACTCGTGTAGCTTGCTGCGCAACAGATGGAAGTCGTGCTCGCTTCGCTCGACGGTCCAGAAGCTGGCGGCCGCGCCCGGCTCCACTCGGTGCACGCCCAGCGTGAACACGCGCACCGGGCCACGACGCGGGGGCACTTGCTATATTCAAATCATTTATTGAATACTTCATATTCAAATCATTTATTTTAAAAAATAAGATGTAGTAAAAATACTACTTTTATTTCCATCATCATCATCATCATTGGCCTCTTTATCCATCTATTACAGATGATTTCAAGCCTATTCCATCTCAAAAAATGTCCCAGGCACTACAGCGTCCCGTTAAGTGTAGCCATGGATTGCCTCCTGACGCTGTATAAATCATCTAATATAAATGTGAAGGCCTAAGTTACAGATGATTTAGGCGGCGTCAGTCAGGTCACACTACAGTTAAATGAGCCTACACAAAACACGTTATACAGGGTGTAAAAAGACTACTACCGAAAACTGAGGGGTTGCAATCAGACCATGATTCTAAACATACTTAGCGAAAAAAAAAACGCAAAAATTTTACTTAGCTACGTCATTTCATGTTATTTTCGGTTATTTACTACTAGTACAACATATATCTACATGATAATTTCATTTATAAAAGAAAAAAACAATTAAAACTCAAAATCCAGCAATCTACGTAAAACAACGCGCCCAGTACACACGCACACTAATCTACAAACGCTGTTTTCTCCGGATATAATGTTTTTTTCGGAAAATCCTTTTGGATTTGGTTGTGTGTTGGGCTGCTGTACCTACCCCTTTCGGCTTCGGTAGACGTCTTTTTACACCCTGTACAAAAATATTTTATTTCTTTTACAGTACGTAAAACCAATCTTTATATCTCTGAAGTTAGGTGCAATAAACGATTGCGCAGGTTTGCGCGAGTAGGTGAGATAGGTCGATGCCACAAACTAAGCGAGTGAGCGAGGCAGCTATACAACGTTGTCATCGTCTTTTATGCGTTATCGAAAATGGGTTTTGCGCAGCTACTTCAGAGAGCTAAAGATTGGTTGTGCGTGTGGCGACCTCTATCTACCATCGCCTGAACTACAAGCTGAACTTCAAGAGATATCAATTACAGCGACGTACTTCGGAGCTGTACCACTAGATGGCGCTGGAATCACAAATAAGCGGATCCCCATACAAATGTTGAAAAGTATAGAAAGTCTGAATCGCGCATGCAAAGTTTCTGGCCACATATAGCCTATATAGAACTATCCGACTATAATTGTCGGCCGAACAGGCCCTAAGGTAAGTGTGCCAGTTGGGCAAACCTTAGCGAGGCGAGTACTCCCTCTTTGCCATAGATTGGGGGAATACCATCTAACCCCAAAGTGCGTACCTTTTTCGCTATTACTCACCAATCTAGTCTCAACATTAGTGAGCACCACTTTATAAGTGCTAAGGTCCTGTCCCCTTCGCGTCTCGTCAGCAGCTATTGTGTCCAAATATTTGAGAATATCCACATTTTCAAGTTCCTCAGAATCATCGTTAGTTAGGTCAAGAATTTGTCCGTCTAGGTTCTGAGCTTTGAGAGCGCTTTTTAGTTTGTTGCCGAGTTTTAAAGCTGACGCTAGGAGGCGTTCTTGAGGCCTATAAATAAAATAATATTTTACAACGCAGATTAATATTTTCATAGCCTTTAGGCTATGGTCTAGGTCAAGTCTCATCGAAATCGGCCTACTGGTAAAGGAGTATGTTTGGATGATTGAAACACAAACATCATCAACAATACATACTCACTTTCAGATTTAAGCTTAGTAGGACGGAAAACAATTTTGCAAATTATTTTTTCATTTAATGTAATGCAAACAAAAACAATGTACAGTACGCACAACCGATCTTTAGCTCTCTGAAGTTAGGTGCACTAAACGATTGCGCAGTTTTGGAGAGTAAGCGAGATAGCGCGATGCAACCTAAGCGAGTGAGCGATGCAGCTATATAAATCATCAAAAATAGGTACTGCGCTACTTCAGAGAGCTAAAGATTGGTTGTGCGTACTGTAAGTATTAAGCTAACATGAATTCTGTATGACTGTTTATCCCTATGTATGTATGTACTCACTTTTTCGTCATATTTTTCTGATATCCAGGAGGTATTCTGCTTCCAATTAATAATTTATAGAACTGTAAAAGAAACAAATCCATACTAATATTATAAAGCTGAAAAGTAGAGGATTAGCGAATTTATATGTTACGTTCCCCAAAACGCAACGATAGCGCGATCTAATTTTTCTTGTGGCGCCATCTATTATGTAGTAAAATGTGTCTGTCTGTCTGTCTGTTTGTTACCTTTTCACACCTAAACCACTGAACAGATGATGCTGAAATATGACATGGATAAAGATTATGTCGCAGGGACGGACATAGGCTACTTTTTTTTTCAAAACTAATCATGAAGGGCGTGAAATAAGGGTTGACATTTTGTATGGGGACTTAAAGTGAAGTTCCAGTTGAAGGCCACTAGATGGCGTTGCTGTCCTATGGCTGAGGTCGCGATGGCGCTATTATTGCATTATTATTTTTAAAAAAGTATCAGAAGAGAATCTTCTGAACAGCAGTTTTCAGTTCTGTTTTTATTAAGTATGTTATTTTGCTGACGAAGTCGCGGGTACCAGCTAGTGAAATATAAATTTATATACAACACAATACAATAATTTATCAAGAACATCATAGAAGTAAAAGTAGAAGGCAGACGAGGAAGAGGAAGGCCTAGAATAAATTTTATGAGTCAGATGAAAGAGAAGATCGCTGTCATCCATACTAATATTATAAATCTGAAAGTAACTCTGTCTGTCTGTCTGTCTGTCTGTCTGTCTGTCTGTCTGTTTGTTACGCTTTCACGCCCAAACCGCTGAACAGATTGAGCTGAAATTTGGCATGGATAAAGATTATACCCCAGGGACGGACATAGGCTACTTTTTTCTTTAAATATTTATAAGGGGGCGTGAAAATAAGGGTTGCAAGTTTGTATGGGAAAAAAAGTTCAGCGACCCTGGGCGAGGTCATAAAGATGATGGGTGACCGCCGCTTTTTGCTATGTTCTTGCATTGCAGATTTTTTTGTTTTTTTTCTCATTTTGCATGGTAAATGATTTTTAAATTAATGATAAACACGTAACATGTATATTTCCACTCATCAATATATCCAAAATTATGTTTTTTTTTATATTAAAATACTTTTTCCTTGGCTTTGGTTAGAACGCCATCAGTATCACCCGAGGTCAAAACTGCTTTTTACTTTTTTCTCCTAGGTGGCGTTTCTACTATAGCGGAGGTCGAGATACGATCATTTTGAGTTTTGAAATCATTACGATCATTTTCCGTGATGAAATTTGGAACGTAGATGCTTTAAGTACTTGAATATAGGCTAATCTAATTAAAAAAAAATCAACCTATATGGATGTTTTACAGGGTGTTAAAGTTAGTATGGAAAATTTGATTCCTTGGTCTGATTCACTTCAAACACAGTGTAAATAAACTTTAGGTAACACTCCTGCACTTGAATCCTAATAATGCGCAGACGAAGTTGCGCGGGTCAGCTAGAACATCATAGAAGTAAAAGTAGAAGGCAGACGAGGAAGAGGAAGGCCTAGAATAAATTTTATGAGTCAGATGAAAGAGAAGATCGCTGTCATCCATATCCATACTAATATTATAAATCTGAAAGTAACTCTGTCTGTCTGTCTGTCTGTTTGTTACGCTTTCACGCCCAAACCGCTGAACAGATTGAGCTGAAATTTGGCATGGATAAAGATTATACCCCAGGGACGGACATAGGCTACTTTTTTCTTTAAATATTTATAAGGGGGCGTGAAAATAAGGGTTGCAAGTTTGTATGGGAAAAAAAGTTCAGCGACCCTGGGCGAGGTCATAAAGATGATGGGTGACCGCCGCTTTTTGCTATGTTCTTGCATTGCAGATTTTTTTGTTTTTTTTTCTCATTTTGCATGGTAAATGATTTTTAAATTAATGATAAACACGTAACATGTATATTTCCACTCATCAATATATCCAAAAATATGATTTTTTTTATATTAAAATACTTTTTCCTTGGCTTTGGTTAGAACGCCATCAGTATCACCCGAGGTCAAAACTGCTTTTTACTTTTTTCTCCTAGGTGGCGTTTCTACTATAGCGGAGGTCGAGATACGATCATTTTGAGTTTTGAAATCATTACGATCATTTTCCGTGATGAAATTTGGAACGTAGATGCTTTAAGTACTTGAATATAGGCTAATCTAATTAAAAAAAAATCAACCTATATGGATGTTTTACAGGGTGTTAAAGTTAGTATGGAAAATTTGATTCCTTGGTCTGATTCACTTCAAACACAGTGTAAATAAACTTTAGGTAACACTCCTGCACTTGAATCCTAATAATGCGCAGACGAAGTTGCGCGGGTCAGCTAGTGTCGTATAAAGAAGTAAAGGAGACCGCATTGGAAAGGGAGAGGTGGAGGAAGTTGCATCATTGTTGCATCATTGCACCGACAGGAGCTGAGCTCTTAAATTTGATGATGATGACAATAATTTATTGTATGTAAATAATTAAATTGTAGCTCATTTTGTCAATTACTAAAATTATTAAAAAAAAAAAACTGTTGACTGTGTGATTGCGGATATGTTTGAAAGGAGTGAGTTCTGATATGACGGGTGATAGAGGGAAATGGAAGAGAGAAACATGTTGTGCCGACCCCACTTAAGTGGGATAAGGGCAGGAAGAAGATTTTATAAAAAAAACTAGCTGCGCTCCCGCGGTGTGACCCGCGGTCCCTCGGGATTTTTTCATTTTTTCAGGATAAAAAGTAGCCTATGTCCTTCCCTGGGATACAACCTTTAACTATGCCAAATTTCAGCTTAATCTGTTCCGCGGTTTGGGCTTGAAAGCGTAACAAACAGACAGACAAAGTAACTCTGTCTGAGTTACTTTCACATTTATAATATTACTAGCGACCCGCCCCGGCTTCGCACGGGTGCAATGCTGACACTAAATTAAATACACTACAGAAAAACGATGAACGTTGTATATAAAAACATAGCGGCCCGCTCCGACTTTGCACGGGCATAAATAAGCCCAAAAAAATAGCTTAATTTACGACATCACGTTAGAAACCTCTAAAATTAGCAATGTTGCCTTAGTATATGATGCATGTATTATACATATAAACCTTCCTCTTGAATCACTCTATCTATTGGAAAAAACCGCATCAAAATCCGTTGCGTAGTTTTAAAGATTTAAGCGCACATAGGGATATAGGGACAGAAAAGGCGACTTTGTTTTATACTATGTAGTGATAGTGATAGTATGGATGGATAGTTCTGAAATATATGTAGTTCTCCGTACCTCTTCACTATGTAAAAACTTAGGCAATAGAATTTTCTCTAAAACTGCATGCGACTGTCTCGCAGCTTGGTACAGCGCTCTACTTGTTTGCAGCCTGAAAATAAAAAATAAATAAATAATGCTGGACATTTTCACACAGCATCATCTAGCCCCAAACTAAGCAAAGCTTGTACTATAGGAACCAGATAACTGATATACTACTTATATACTTTTTGTTTGTAAATACATACATATTATATATAGAAACACCCAGACCTGAGACAAATATCTGTAGGTCATATAAACATTTGTCCCGCGGTGGGGATCGAACCCGCAACCTTCGACCTTCGCCCACTGCGCCACAGAGGTCGTCAATAAATAATAATGATATTCGTAGTAATAATATTCGTCAATAAATAATAATGATATAGTAGTAGGTCGTAATAATAATAATGATATTTAATCGACGCCGTAAACGCAGAATACTATGGGAAAATAGCAGCGCCATCTATTGGTACTCACTCATAACTAATGAAAATCAGTACAAATTCACGTTTACGGCTCCGATACCGAATGGTGAATAAAATTCATACTTAGCACCCCGATTCCTTTACTTATTTTAGTTAACTAAGTTTAGGGACTTCAGACGCACAGCTGATTATCATCCTCACCTGGTTGATATTCCACTTATTAGAACTAAGCGCTTCGAAAGTTCTTTTATTATGCGCACTGCAAAAATTTGGAATCAGCTTCCAGCGTCTGTATTTCCGCTGAGCTACGACCCTATTGTTTTTAAGAAGAGAGTTAATAGACACCTTCTGGGTAAGCTCGCTCCATCGTAGACCTCACTCTTGCCTGTGTAAGTGTGAGGTCAAGAGCCGACCCATTCATCATAAAAAAAAATAAAAATACTTAGTTAACTTAGTTACTAACCTTTTAATACTATCCTCCCCTTGCAGCAGTTCAAACAGTTCCTCACTAATACTGACTTGCAGCGGCACCCGGCTCGCGCTGTCCTCACGTAAGTACGTGTCGTAGATGTCAGACGCTTCTTTGTGAAGGACGGACTTTTCTGACTCACTGAGCTCTGGGTTGAGGAGTTTCGTTTGGAATGATTCTGTAAATCAAAAGAATATAAATCGTCATCCAACATATAATAAAGCTGAAAGTTTGTGAGTTTGTTTAGATGTTTGGATATTTGGATGTTTGTGTAAGAATTAGGCTCAAACGACGAAACAGTTTACAATGAAATTTAGTAAGGTGAAAGGTATAACTCCAGAATAGTATATGGGCTACTTTATATCCCGAAAAACGTTCCTGAAAACCAAAAAATATGTAAAAGGACAACGGGAATATTGCATAAAAACTTTAGCAGTACTCTGTTTGACACAAAGATCACTGCTCTAGGGTTGCCATGACAACCACTAACTTTTGACTTTTCAAAATGGCGATGTCATTTCGTTCTACTATACTTTCCACTTTCAGCAAATCCAAAAATGAATTCAGTGATTTCATGAGTTGGATGGAACAAGGTAGTCTATCTCTAAAGTTTGTATGACGAAACAATGCGCAGACGAAAACGCGCCCGGGGCCACTAGTCGTGAAATAAAATAAGTAAATAATGATTGATATCAATAAAAAACACAGCATCATCTAGCTCCAAAGTAAGCAGAGCTTGTGTTATGGAAACTACATGACTGTTATACTACTTAAATACTTTTTGTTTGTAAAATGTAAATTTATACATACATTTAGTACATAGAAACACCCAGACCCGAGAAAATACTTGTAGATCATACAAACATTTGTCCCGCGGCGAGGATCGAACCCGCAACCTTCTGCGAAAACTATAGACAAACTTCTTTAAACAAAACCTGTAGATTACTGCCACTATGTGCGTGTATGTCTGTAGCATCGTAGCGCCTAAACAAACAAACCTATTTCAGTTTAGTTTTTTTGGATTTAAAGGTATTCTAATCTAGATTATTGTTAGCTATTAACCATGAAAATCAGTTCAGCCGTTTGAAAATTATCCACATTTTTCTAGATGTCACAGAGGTAGAACGTACCTGTTGTCGGTTAAAGTATCAAAATCGCGTGGTTTTATGTTCTGGCTTTTTGAAATTAGTTAAAAGAAAGTATCAAAACTCACTGATATCCTTATAAAACTGCAGCAGGAAGATATGGCTGGTAGTCTTGAGGTACTGCATGAACGAGTAGAAGTACTCCTGGTCTGCCATCACCAGGTCCAGGTCTATCCGCATCAGCTTGCAGCGCTGGAGGTAGATGGAGTCAGTTTGGCGCGCGAACGTTTCTAGGAACTCCACCTGGAATTAAGTTCAATATTACTGTGGTAATTTCATTAAATCTACTGTCTGTTTTTCTATCTCAAGGTTCATCATCATCATCAGCCTATGGCAGTCCGCTGCTGGACATAGACCTCCCCTAGTGCGCACCATTACGCCCTGTCATCAGCTCGCTGATCTCAAGATTGCTTAGAGTAAATCGTTTTGGCCAATCATTAATTAACTACTAGTATAAGTGTGAATGTTTGGATGTATGTTTGTTGTTCTTGAAACATGAAACGGTTGAATGGATTGAAATGTAATTTGTATTGTAAGTAGTTTAAACCCTAAATTAGTATTGGCTACTTTTACTTACACTTTAAAATATACTCAACTGTATTGGGTTGAACTAGTACCTTAAAGTTAGGTGTAATGGGTAGTATTTAGTATTTACAGTTGTGTAGTGGGTAGTATCTTATAGTTGGGTGTAGTGGGTAGTACCTTAAAGTTAGGTGTAGTGGGTAGTATTTACAGTTGTGTAGTGGGTAGTATGTTACAGTTGGGTGTAGTGGGTAGTATTTACAGTTGTGTAGTGGGTAGTATGTTACAGTTGGGTTTAGTGGGTAGTATTTACAGTTGGTGTAGTGGGTAGTATTTACTGTTGTGTAGTGGGTAGTATCTTATAGTTGGGTGTAGTGGGTAGTACCTTAAAGTTAGGTGTAGTGGGTAGTATTTACAGTTGTGTAGTGGGTAGTATGTTACAGTTGGGTGTAGTGGGTAGTATTTACAGTTGGTGTAATGGATAGTATTTACAGTTGTGTAGTGGGTAGTATCTTATAGTTGGGTGTAGTGGGTAGTACCTTATAGTTAGGTGTAGTGGGTAGAGGCGCCATAGTCTCCCCGCTTGTGGCGAGCGCAATGAGCGTGTTGAGAGCGTGCGGCTCGCTTAACACGTCGGTAAGGGATAGCAGGACCCAGCCACCGAATATCTCGCGAATTAGTACTTTAAACACACTGAAACAAAAGAAAACTTGTCCAACTAAAGCAGATTTTGTGAATTTTTACATTTTAATTGTTATTGAGCTATTCGAGGACGCAAAAAAAAAATGAACACTCGTGGTCTAGTGGTAATGGCCCCGCTTTCCGATCGTAAGGTCGTGGATTCAATGCCCGGTCGTGTACCAATGAGTTATTCTGCCGTAAAATGTAATGTGCACTATGCCAGTACTCTCAAACGGTGAAGGAAAACATCGTGAGGAAACCGGCATGTCGTAGTACCTAAATAGTTCGAAAACATGTTTTAAGTGCACGAAAGGAGCCTCTTCGAGGCGCACTTAATCCTTTCACCACACTGGTTCGAAAGAACTGGTAACACGACAAGAAGGGGACGCAAATCCAACAAATCTAATATCATAAAAATCGGTCCAGCTTTCTTTTATTATACAATTATCTTACTAACCCGACTTTTTTTAACAATAGATGTAATTATTTAGGTTAAAAACAAATCACACAAGCGCTCAGTTGACAATGCCACTATGAATCATCCACTTTTGTGACGGTACAGAAAGTTGTTTAACTTCAACAATCAATAACGATTAAGCATGCTTCACTTTGAGCGTTTCTGGCTGAAAGTCAAAGTCAAAAAGCATTTATTCAGTAGGACCGCTGGGATCACTTTGAAACGTCTTAAAACTAATTTTACTCCTGTTTGTTCGTGAAGAATTAGGACAACAAACACGGTTCGGGGCCCAGCATTCTTATAGGTGATCCATCTTAAACATAAATAGTCAAACTCCAGTGGGGAGCCGGTCAAACAAAACTGTATTGTACAAAAGTGTATTGAAATACTGATTCACTCACAATGTTTTCCTTCACCGTTAAGAGCTCGTGTATAGCGCATATAAATTTTACGAAACGAAAAATACATAGAGGCCGGGATTTGAACCACGACCTTCAGATTGAAAGTCGAGGCACAACCCCATTCGACCAACATGGCTCTTGAATTGAATACAAAAGTATTGAATACTTACGGATTAGAGACCTCAGTATCTTTAAGCACAATGGGCATGAGTCTATCAGACAAGCACCTCAGGTACTTGAGTTCAGCTGCCCTTGAGCGAGCAGCGACATGGATACAATGTACTGAGCGGCTTTCTAGATGTGTTGAATCTCGGTGAGTCGTGTAATGGTGTAATGCACATGGTATTAGACGACTCATTATGAATTGGGCGTAGTTTATCTGTAATAATGTAAATAATTAACGATTACATAGCACAAAACGCAACAACTTCTGGTCCCAAAGTACAGCTTGTTTCATGGGAACCACTTTTATCATGTAAAAGCATTATAACACCTGATACAAATATTTGCAGATCATGCAAACATTTATCCCGTGGCGGTAATCAAACATGACACCTTTTGCGTCATAGCACAGAATACAAAAACGGTCATGGGCAGACCTTTCCTTCCACACGGCCCACTGCACCGAATAACAACGTTTTTTTTTCCATAATAGTATATTTATACTACTTTACTAAAGTTAATACTAACCTTAAGAGCTCGCTGCAGCAGGTTGGCTGAGGCATACCTCAGCTGGTGCCTTAATTCATCAATGAAGAAAGGCTGCAAGGTAATCTTGCTGTACCATGTGCTGATAAACTGCTCCAGGATCGTGTTGTAGAACTGGAAGTAGCACATCCATACTAAAATTCTATATGTGAAAGTAGCACTGTCTGTGTGTGTTACCTTTTCACGCCTAAGCCGCAAATTTTAATAAAATTTGACAAAGATATAGATTAGAAGTCTTCGGTGACAATGCACTATTATGGTGACAGTTAGCTGATGTGATTATGGAATTAGGAGCTTTTCAACGGAACTCCTCAGAAAATAAGCCGATTTGAAACTCGGTTTGTAGATCAATTATCATCTAAAATATTAAAATATGGTGACAGCGAGCTGATCTGATAATGAAGAACAAAACTCCTCAGAAAATAGGTTGATTGAAATGAAATTTTGTACTTACATCGGAGAAGTATCTCACGGTAACATTAAAAGCTTGTACTTGTTGAAATAAAAAAAAACTTATTTTGTTTTACCTAGCTGGGATTATACATACCTATAAAAAGGTAAGTGTCCTCCTAATGCTACTAGCATGCAATAAGAATTCAGCAACTCTTATTAATAGTTAATATACAAAGAAGTTCTGATAAATAATTAACCCTGAATGATAAGATATCATTATTGTAGTGACTAACAATAAGCTTCTACAATTTCTTTTGTTTGGGTGCTGGGCAAGCGTATTCCATCTCAAACAATGTAAACTAGGCACTGCAGCGAGTGTAGGCATAGGCCTCCTGACGCTGTATAAAATCATCTATAATCAATGTAAAGGCAAGTAGATTCAATTTCAATTTCAATTGTTGCGCTGTATAAATCATCTAATATAAATATAAAGGCCTAAGTATGTGGAGTTTGCACTGTTAGAATATTTAAACTTATCCATGTAAACTTACATGGATAAGTTTAAATATTATTTAAACTTATCCATAAATATTATTAAACTTACATGGATAACATTAGGACAATTCAATGGAACTGCTCCTAAATCTCCTTCACCCAGAACGCATCTGATTATGGCTGACGAGCCGATGGCAGATAAAAAAGGAAAAAAAAAAAAAAAAAAAAAAAAAAAAATTTAAACTTACATCTTCAATAGCTTGATCCAGTTGTTTATGTATCAGGAGCCCTACCCAGGGATCTGTGGAGACTCCAGTATCATGTCGAGCACACTCTTTGGATCCACATGCACTACATCGCTGAAATATGACGAGAATGTTAATATTGATCACTTACAAAACAAATCAACAACATGGTATAAAGAAATAGTAAACTAAGCTACTTTTATCTTATTCGTAGGTAATAATGTAATAATAAAATAATAGTGGGTACACACATACGTATTTCTACATAAACTTGCTCGATCTGAAGCAAGTATGAACGTGTGTACAATGCAAGTATCAAGACAAATGCTCGAAGCCAACCAAAAAACATTCAAACGTCCATAATTCTTGCTCGATGTTCGAAGAAAGCAAGCAAAAGTCGTCTATTACTCAAAGAATTTCAAACAATATTCTTCGAGCAAGCTTTTACGTGTAGACGCAGGGTCGAGCATGTTTGTAGATAGCCATGCTCGGATGAAACATGATCATCGAGCATGTATGTACGTGTGTACCCACCATGATTTACATTGAACAAACAATCAAGTCCTTGTGTTATTGTTGAATAGTTTTAGGAAATGGAAGAGAGAAACATGTTGTGCCGACCCCATTTAATTGGGATAAGGGCAGGAAGAAGAGTTTACAAAAAATGGGTTGATATTGTTTTCCTGAAATGATCACTGAGTCATTCGTCGTTACTTTTGACTGATGAAAATTAAGCAAGTACCTATCTGTTACCTTTTTTGGCGCATCTTTTAACTTTTGGTGGGCGCTATGTCCGAGGAAATGGCACTTGAGTTTCTCAACGTTGACCAGTAGGAGACTGGAATTGACACCGTAATAACAAGCCAGACATCCCAGCCCATAGCTTAATGCTATCGTTGCGAAGTGAAATCTACGATCAAAACAAAAGTGGGTTACCGTATATCCGAATAATGGAACACGTACAAAAATACCTGAATACATTGCATACCTGTAAAATAATAGAACAGCAACAGAGGTGCAAAGAATTCCCAAATAAATAATATAATTAAAATTATCAAATTTTTCTGTAAACTTCGCTTGACATCTTTCAGTCATGGCTGGCGAACAACTTTTGACGTTTATGACAGGCGTGGATTGCCAGCGCTACTGAAGTAGTTTGCCCAGTTTGCCAAAATGCCTTAGCGTAAGCGCCTTATTATTATTATTATTATTATTATTTATTTACAAAAAAAGAAAAAGGCTTTGTCGCTGAGCGACTATATCGCCCAATCGGTAACAAACGTCTTCATCATATAGGTCTTCATAATCTTCATGGTTTCACATCACTTCTTGGTTTCTTCTTCTTCTTCTTTTATTCCTTCCTCTTTTTTTCACTTTGACTTCCCTTCAAATCTTTCTTCAAATATGTATTACTTATGTCACGTCAATTTGAGTCAATTGAAAAAACATAGCGGCTTGTCCTTTCAAAACTCCAATGGAAATCTTTCGTCAAATGAGAAAACTTCTTGAATACTTCCCCATTCCATTTGCCAAATCTCCTGTTACGTATCCAAAGCTTCATTAGTAAAATGCCACCGAAATTACATAATAAAACCTAGTAAAACACGAGAAAACTAAATAAAATAGCAGAGCCTAGTTCCTTCAAAAATGGCGAAAGAAGTTCGTAAGCGCCTTAATAACGCTCTATCCCCGATGTACGTCACGCTCAATTATAGCATACTGTCAGACCATAGTCAGACACTAGCGTCTGGCAAATGAAAGTAGACCTTGAAAAAGAAGCGGCAAATTCAAAAATATAAGCAGCTTTCCCTCTGCTGTTCATCTTATCAACGATCAAGCACGCACGACGGCTGCTCTCTCTCTTTCCCTCATTTTCGCTCTGACGTACGTCCGCCTTATTCTCTATCCATCTACACGACCGTGACGTACGTCGGGGATGGAGCTTGAACATGGCGCTAAAGGCGCTTTAGCATTAGCAGTCAGAAGTAAAAGCAGGCAGTCCACTGTCCGAAAACAAATCACCTTCATTTTATTTTCTAATTATTTGAATCAAATTTTTGATATAAATGTAATGTGAACTAATTTATATCAAAAATTTGATACCATGCACCTTATGTTGTGGAGAGTATACTAATTATGGCAACTTTTATATTACGTTCAAAAATTAGCACTGCTGACTGCTGCTTTTTTTACTTTGACTTTTAGTTGACTGCTGCTTCTACTGTTGGACGAAACAAAAATCTAACCGCAACTTTTGAATTACATTTGTTTGGGTCATTTTACCCTAAAAATTCTCGATTTTCATCCCTTTTTAATTATAAGCAGGCAGTATCCTGAACAAGCTTAATATTTAACACCACAAGGAAGGATTAGACTTGACTATTAGAACACCCAACATAGCAAAAACGTAAGTTTTCTAAATTTTGTTAATTATAAAAATAAATTAGGTATTTATTCTAAATTTTTTTTGCCAATTGAAATCCTTACATTGTTACATAATTTTTTTAAACTGGAAGGACAGCTAATTTGCCATCGCTAAACTACTAAACTAACCCATAAATAAATTGCTCTTGGAAGGTGAATTGATAATACAACACTTTTTACCTACTTTATTTACAATTAAAAGATCAATAGTTCACCCTATTATCTTAACAGTTCATATTATCATTACTCTGTTTATTCTAAAAGTCATTTGCGGAATGTTACCAAGAGATACTTTGTAGTTTGTTTGTGTTCTTAGATAAAATTGCTAAGTAGTTAAGAGATTCGGATAACATTTACTAGAACTCATATTATTGATGTATTGTTTTCTTACATACCTGCTGGGTTTTGTTCCAGAGTAAATATGTCTCTACAAAGATACTTTATGCAAGCCACTAAGCAATACATCTCAAGACGTCTCCTTCAACCCAACAGACTATCATACTGTGAGATTTGTCACAAATACAGCAGTGACTCGACCAAAAAATTTACTGACAGACATGAGTGGGTAAAAGTTGACCAAGGTATAGGCACAGTGGGTATCAGTAAATACGCTCAAGATTCTCTCGGTGATGTAGTGTTTGCTCAACTACCTGACCCTGGAATGAAGCTGGCTGCTGGTGATGAATGTGGAGCCTTGGAGAGTGTTAAAGCAGCAAGTGAAATATACTCTCCGCTCAGTGGAGTTGTAACTGAAAAGAACGCTGAGGTAGAAAAAAAACCAGGTCTCATAAACACATCTTGCTATGACCAAGGTTGGCTGTTCAAGATGAAACTGACAAAGCTTGAAGAGCTAGAGAATTTGATGACTGAAGAAAAGTATGAAACGTTTTTGAAAACCGATGTTGTGAAAGAGGATGCATAGATTTATACTTAGTTGTTGAATAAAGTGTTACATGTTATTTTAACCTGCGTTTGTGTTCTAAAACAAATGAACCCATAGAATATGTAATTAATAAAGATCTCAAAAGGCGCAAATATATAAATCTTGATAGGGTTTATATATTTGAACCATTTGGGGTTGAGACCCTAGGTCCGTGGGGTTCTGGAGCCCTTCGGGTTTACAAAATTATTTCAGGGCGTCTGGTCGAAACGACACGTGATCCGAGAGCTGGCACATTTTTGGCTCAAAGGATCAGCATTGCCATCCAGCGTGGTAATGCCGCCAGTGTTTTGGACAGGCTTCCGACTGACAGTGACCTGGATCAGTTGAGCTATCTATAGATCGTTTCTAACGATCCTTAGATAGCTTGAATAATCCTGTTGTATTTTGTAAATATATGTAAATATGCAGTAGCTTAGTTTCTGTAAATAAATTTTAATACTTTTAATTAAAAAATAATAATAAAGGATCTTTTCCTATTTAGGTGGAAATACATGTTTATTAGATTAGAACTGGGAAAAATCTCATAAAAATAGGAATTGTGCGTGATAAGTCTTTATTAGTGCATAATTTACACCTATATTTGGTAACACAAGTTTAACTATGGCATCATAATTATAAACACACTATCACAATGCTTATCATTAAAAATAAAATATTTTATTCTCCATGATTAGAGATCTCAATAATTACTTGCGTAAGTTTCATAATTAATAAATAAATAAATAAATAATGCTGGACTTTTCACACAGCATCATCTAGCCCCAAAGTAAGCAGAGCTTGTGTTATGGGTACTAGATAACTGATATACTACTTATATACTTTTTGTTTGTAAATACATACATATTATACATAGAAACACCCAGACCCGAGACAAATAATATATGTATGTATGTTGTTAATAAAAATCTATAATACAAAGTAACATGATTCACAATATTTAAATACTATTAAGAAAACGATCATGGACACAAAACGGATTGCTCTTCTAAAATTTTTTTATCAAATCAACAGCACACTTATTCCGTTACGCTTTTTACAATTATTATTTTCTTTTTGTAGATGAAAAACCCTCCTTTTACAAAATATGACAATACTCCAGCAGTGGATTATATTTCTTTGATAAATTACATTTTATACAGATATAATGGTAAGACTGCATTAAAACATTAAATATCAACATTAATTATTCTCTATCATTATGAAAGCTATTTGCACTTTACTAACAGTTTAAGCCTTTACTTAGGGCATAAACCAAGTGCTACAATAGGGCATTATGTCTACAGAGGCCTTTTGAGCACTACTTCACACAAAAGGCCTTTTACACTAATGTACACAGACCAACAGGCCAGAATTAATAAGCAAAGAAATATAATACTTTATTATAATAATTGGCAATCTTTCTCACTTTGTCCCTGTCCTCTTAATTACTTAAAGTAGAGATAGATAGGGAAGCCTTTAAAGTGTAAGTCAAAATGGTAGGAGAAAAAAACTTATTTCATAAAAAAAATACTTATTCACGAATACTTCACAAAAAGGGTAAAAAAATAAAAATTGTAAATAATAAAATAAGCAATCACATTCTATTTTGTAATATTTGGGATAAATGAAGTACTACAAAACTTGGCCATGTGTTAAATGCATTTTTGGACGCGTCTAACATTTACTTGTAACCTTAAAAGTCCGAGATATCTACTAAACCATTAAATTAAATTCCTGGCAGTAACAAAACTATAATAAAAAAGTGTATAAAAATTAAGAATATCCAATCAAAATTGAACTCATAAAAATCAATCAATTAAAATTTTATTTCAACAACTCATGGTGAATCAAATTATAAAAATAGTATCTATACTCCACCACCTAAATTGTCATTGACTATACTTTTCCACATCTAAGTTTTGGCATTTCAAAAGTGCATGCAGGATTTTTGCAATGGATTTAACACACATACATCCTACAACACTCAACCGTACCCAGGCAAAACACCTCCAGTTTTGAACATAATCTTCGGCTTATAAACTATTGAGATCACAAACTGTTTATCCAGGGATAGATTGACAGTTACTTCTAGAGCTTTCGTTTGTGCGTTGTATGTGAACTCGCAGGGTTTCTCACAAGGCTGTGAGTTGACGTTGATAGCTTTGACAGGTGGTTGATTGAAGAAGAATAGTTTATTGACGGAGGGAACCCCGAAGCCCCACCATAACACAGAGCTATGGAACTCTGTGCCGTTGTGGTGGAACTCGATGTGGCTGTATTTCTTCTCTTGGTAGCTATCTGTTAGGGTAAAAAATACGAATTTAATATTGATACGGGCAATAATAACTAGTAGTACTTTGGTGGGTCTGAGGGCACATTAAATAGTCCTGGAAAGACTGTCTGTAGTGGGTAGTCTGTTCTGCAAATAGCTATATTCGTGACCAGCCATAGCACGCATCTATCCATATAGAAAACATAGCATAGTTCCCATTTACAGAGCGATTATATGGACCAGTTAATGTCACTATTAATAGTCCAGTTTTTCACTCGCTGCATACTCTGTCGTAAAACGTGGGAGTGATGAACAGAGTAACTAGCCTTACTAATATTTATGACAGAGTGCAGCGACTAGAAAACTGTACTATAGCTGTCACCCATTTACTTTGTAATCCATCCAGTTTTGTGAATAAATAAATAATGCTGGATATTTCACACAGCATTATCTATCCCCAAACTAAGAAAAGCTTGTACTATGGGAACCAGATAACTGATATACTACTTACATACTTTTTGTTTTTAAATACATACGTATTATACATAGAAACACCCAGACCCGAGACAGATATCTGTAGGTCATACAAACATTTGTCCCGCGGCGGGGATCGAACCCGCAACCTTCTGCGTCGCAGGCGGACCTTCGCCCACTGCGCCACAGAGGTCGTCGTATATTGCTTGGACACCTCTCCTACTTAGCACACCGCATAGCATTACATGGCAGTACATGCATGTTAGTCCAGTGCCCAAGAAACGGTCCGTCCAACCGCTCTGCCAGCGGTGGTCAGGAGGCTGTTGGAACTGGCACGCACACGGTGCATCATGGAGGCGACTCTTGCGCATGATGGCGTGGAAGCCATCAGTGTTACCAGCTAACTGATATACTTTTCTAATGTTCAGAACATCAAACAACTAAGCCAGCTTCACTGTAAGCTTTTAGAAGGAACGTAACTTACTAATGCTATCACCATCGTCCCAGTATATCTCCCCGGTGGCTTTATGCATAGAGTCAGGTGCGACCAACAGCTGCAGCGGGGAACTACGAGCGCGGCTCGTCGAGACCGGCCCGCGGGCTGCCGGCTCTTGTAAAGGTAGGATTGCGCCACTCTGGAATTATAACAAGGTTATAAAACTAACTTTCTCTTACTCTGGGGTTAGTCATCCATACTATCCATACTAATATTATAAATGTGAAAGTAACTCTGTCTGTCTGTCTGTCTATCTGTCTGTCTGTCTGTTTGTTACGCTTTCACGCCCAAACCGCTGAACAGATTAAGCTGAAATTTGGCATAGTTAAAGGTTGTATCCCAGGGAAGGCTACCTTTTATCCCGAAAAAATTAAAAAATCCCGAGGGACCGCGGGTCACCCCGCGGGAGCGCAGCTAGTTCGATATAAAACATAGACATTAAGTATCTCAAATCTTAGGTATTTCAGTTCCTTAGTAGAATGTCTAAAGGGACAGTCAGAGGCATGTCCAGCATCCATACGTGACAGGTTGCCGGGTTTGGAACATTCCGCATTTTGCCACCAAGGGCGCGCGTTCTCGCTATCATCATTATTATCAAGTTTACGTTTTACAGTTCACTCATCAACCGAACAATATAATCTTTTTATTGCTAAACCAAAGCATTTATCATATTAACAATCTCGTTGCATGACTGTCACTGACAAAAATGTGCGAATAAGACAATTTTGAGTCTTCAATTTCCACGCGTTAGTAACCTATCTATATATACGTATATGTAATATTATACCTTATACCTACTTATAGAGTAATTTTCCATTTAGCTTTTATAATAAATAACTAATTTACCTACCAGTTATTGCTTTGCTCTTATATTACGTTGTTAAGTTGTTAATTTTGTTGTTTGTTATGAGTCCGCTACCTAATCATGTAATATTTTAAGTTCCAAAACGGCCCTAACGGAAGACCAGCGCTGGTTGTTCACAACCCAGCATATGCTGAGTTATGGCCCGTTTTGCAACATTTCTTTATTTTCTTTTATTATATCTTCTGTGTACTTACCTATTTACTCATATGTTGCAAAATAAAATATTTTCTTTCTTTCTTTCTTTCTTTCTATCTATAATAAGTATCTACCTACCTAAATGTTTGTTACAAGTGTATCTACTCGTACAAGACCACAGAATAGAGGGGGCTCTTCTAACACAGGTTGTAAAACTTAAAAGAAGAGTCCCAACCCAACAAGTTATGTATCTGTAACAAAATAAAAATATTTTTGATTTTTTTTTTTTTTTTTTTTTGATATTTCTTAACATCATTGTGGTAACCAGAAAAAAAATGAATTTCCAAAGAGACCGTAAGTCGCAGTTTTGAATATTGAATCACTGATAATACATTAACAATACTTAGAATAGAATAGAATAGAAAATGTTTTATTTGCAACGATAAGTAGGTACATAACAAGACAGACACGAGAATAACTTAAATTCTAGGTTGCTGCAAAATGGAGCCTAACTCAGCAATAAGCGGATTGTTGAGTTGACAAACAGAACAAACCGCGCTGATCTTCCGTTAGGACCGATTCTGATTAGCGGACATGAAAACTACTACTACTTTACTTACTTTACTTACCCTAACTTTACTTACCCTAACAGATACATAATTATCTTCATCAACATCAGCGACCGTAGCCCGAGCTTCTCCGTTCAACTTATACCAGGAGTAGGGCTTAGGGAACTGCGCCTTACGGGACTTAGCGCCCTTCTCCAATATAGCTGTGATCATTATGTATGGACCGATGAGGAACTGGTCGTCGATTGAATGGAGTTCCACTTGGTCGGGCATCCTGGTAACAAATGAAGGCAATCGTTTTATAGACAATCTAAACATCGGACATAAAAAGGTCACGATCTAAGTCAATATTTGTCGCTAAGTAAGCAATGATAATATAAATAATGCTGGACATTTTTCACACAGCATCATCTAGTCCCAAACCAAGCAAAGCTTGTTAAGAACCATTATATACTTTTTGTTTGTAAATACATACATAGAAACACCCAGACCCGAAATAAATATTTGCAGATCTAACAAACATTTATCCCACTTTCACCCACTGCGCCACAGAGGTCGTCATTATAACATAACTAGCTGCGCTCCCGCAAATGACCCGCGGTCCCTCGGGATTTTTTCATTTTTTCGGGATAAAAGGTAGAATATGTCCTTCCCTGGGATACATCCTTTAACTATGCCAAATTACAGCTTAATCTGTTCAGCGGTTTGGGCGTGAAAGCGTAACAAACAGACAGACAGACAGACAGAGTTACTTTGACATTTATAATATTAGTATGGATAGTATAATAGTATAGTATATATCGATAACTCACTCGAAGAATAGCGGGCGGGTGACGGTGTCGCCATCTCTGTGCGCGCGCCAGAACAAAGTGTAGTAGTACGGCAGCAGGCGGTAGCGAGTGCGCAGAGACTTGCGACTAGCTGACACTACGCTGGGACCCAGGCTTACTGGGTCCTGAGGCTGGAACACAAGGGAATATCTTAGAAATTGTTATGAAGTGATCTCTCTATAATTATTGCGGCCTACATCGGCTAGAACTTCACGATCCATAAAAAAAAGGATAGTACGCGAGGCGAGGCAATCCAAATCAAGAAGTATCAAAAGTTTAATCGTGAAGATGGTTTTAGGTCGCGTGTACGGTGGCTTCGTGCGACGCGTTAAGCGTTTTGACTGTTTACGGAGAGGCGACAGCTGCTGCGGCACGCGTCATCGCACGCCTTAACACAAATATATAGCAATGTATGGTGACGATTACGTTTAGGCGACGGCGGTAGCGGCGGCGACCGCACGGCGATGTCAAATAAACGCATGCAAAAACGTCTCTCCGTAAACACACAGGAACATCGCCATACATTTGACTTTAACGCCTGCCGCGTCGCACGCAACGCTGCCTGTCCGTAAACGAGCACTTAGGCTTCCTGCATCAGGAATCCAGTTATTAATAGGTTAGTGCCGTGTGCGCCGGTGTAAACGTCGTTTCGGATTCTTAAGATATATGAGGGTAGTTGTAAAAACGATCGCTCATCGACATTGGCTCAGTGACATGCTTCAGTTCGCCCGCGACCACGCCTGTTGCAACACAGGCGAAACGTCGGGAAATAAAATAAGGTACGCTGTTCGCGATTGCAAGATTATCATTGAGACAAACCTGTTCCCGCTGTCATAGTTAATTTCTGCCAGTCGCTGAGGTCTCCAATGACGTGATAATTAAGGCGCCGTTCCTATTGGCTAATTATGAAATTGTTCCCTTTTCCCCTATCCAGATTATTATAAAACTTAACCGCCATTACACACGCTTTTTGATATTGAAACGATACGCATCTTTTATTTAAAGCAATCCCAATTCATCCAGCAGTTAGGTATTTACGCTCTTTAGTATCACCAACGCTAGGCAGATACATACGCGATAAATCCCCTTTCAATAATACGTAAAATACTAAGCCGTGTTGGCCGAATGGGGTTGTACCTCAACTTTCAATCCGAAGGTTATGGGTACGAATCCCGGCCGTGCATCAATGGATTTTGCGTTACGTAAAATTTATATGCGCTTTAACACGTGCCCTAAACGGTGAAGGAAAACATCGTGAGGAAACCAGTTAGTGTTCTTATAGGCGGCGATGGGCTTGCAACCTGTCACGTATGGAATACTAACTTCTGCAAGATGTGGGCATGTATCAAATATGTTTCGACATGCCTCTGACTACCCCCCTTAGACATCTTCATAGGATCTGGTATAAGTAACATAAAAAGATCTGAGAGAATGTCTACCGCACCTTGGGGATACAGTCGTGAACCTGTTTACAATAATACGTAGCTAGAAAATACTTACAATGCCAGTATTAGTGTTGTGATTCCGACTGAAGGGATAGAAAGCACCGAGCTGCATCCATCGCGTGCACAACTCTACCGTCGTGTTGCCATTGAAGCCGCAAATATCAGCCCCCATCATCGGTATACCAAACAGGCTGAAGCTTAGCAACTCTGGTGATATAGATAAAGGATTATTATATTATTATTATTATTATTATTATACTAGCCCTCAATGTCCCACTGCTGGGATAAAGATAAAGGATTATATTTTAAAAATGTTGCTCCTTCACACTAAAGTACTAAAAGCCAACTCTGGTGACGGAGTTTTTAGGCCGCCTTAAGGCCTCCGTCATGGCTTAACGACTTAAATACCGTAGTATAGTAGCTAGTATGGCTAGTATGTATGTATAAATAAATATGCTGGACTTTTCACACAGCATCATCTAGCCCCAAAGTAAGCAGAGCTTGTGTTATGGGTACTAGATGACTGATATACTACTTATATACTTTTTGTTTGTAAATACATACATATTATACATAGAAACACCCAGACCGAGACAAATATTTGTAGATCATACAAACATTGGTCCCGCCGCAGGGATCGAACCCGCAACCTTTTGCGTCGCAGGCGGACCTTCACCCACTGCGCCACAGAGGTCGTATATAAGAGGTGTATTTAAAAACAAAAAATATATAAATAGTATATCAGTTATCTGGTACCCATAGTACAAGCTTTGCTTAGTTTGGGGCTAGATGATGCTGTGTGAAATGTCCAGCATTATTAAAAATCTCTTACCTGGTATTGTCATCTTCATATCATGCCATTCGCTAGCAATGTCACCGCTCCAGTGTCCCGTAAACTGTCCCGAACCCACGAACGTCGCTCGAGATATTATGAAGGGCCGCTTGCCTCGAATCTCTGCTAGGGCACTGTGAAACGATGCTGGTGTTACTTTTATACTTGATACAGTACCCACTAGTTTTTTTTTATGATGAACTAGCAGCGCTACCGCGGTGTGACCCGCGATCCCTCGGGATTTTTATTTTTTTCGGGATAAAAGGTAGCCTATGTCCTTCCCTGGGATACAACCTTTAACTATGCCAAATTTCAGCTTAATATGTTCAGCGGTTTGGGCGTGAAAGAGTAACAAACAGGCAGACAGAATTACTTTCAAATTTTTTATAATATTTGTATGGATGGGTCGGCTCTTGACCTCGAAACTTACACAGGCAAGAGTGAGGTCTACGATGGAGCGAGCTTACCCAGAAGGTGCCTATTAACTCTCTTCTTAAAAACAACAGGGTCGTAGCTCAGTGGAAATCCATACTATACATACTATTACTCGTATAAAGCTGAAAATTAGAAGATTAGCGAGTTTATATGTTACACAGCCCAAAACACAATGATAGCGCGATCTAATTTTTCCTGTGTCGCCATCTATTATCTAGTAAAATGTCTCTATCTGTCTCTCTGTTAGTTACCTTTTCACGCCTAAACCAAGATGATGCTGAAATATGACATGGATAAAGATTATGTCCCAGGGACGGACATAGGCTACTTTTGGAGGGCGTGAAATAAGGGTTGAAAGTTTGTATGGGGAGTTAGAAGTTCCAGTTAAAGGCAACTAGATGACGTTTCTAACCTATGGCTCAGGCCGAGATGGCGCTATTATTACATTTTGAAAAGTTTCAGAAGATTCTTGCAGTTTTCAGTTCTATTTAGAGGTTTTCAAGTATGTTCTTTTGCTGACGAAGTCGCGGGTACCAGCTAGTTAGATATAAAACTCACTTGTTAGTAGCCTGCGCCTCAGCGGCCGCATACAGACTGTGTATGTCGTAATGCGAGCCGGCGTAATGTCTCGCTTCCATACACAGCGTGTGGGCACTCAGCACGGGGTCGTGGGTTCGAGGTCGGTACGGGACAACCTCGGGGGCGCAAGGACCGTAGACGGAACCCGATGCGAAGTTGGATGGCTCGTTCATATCCTGTAAAAGGTGATGTAAACATGCATTTAAAAATACAAAACGCTTGTGTTCGGACCATGCTTCATCTTAAGATAAAAAAATCTTAAGGTAAAATTGTTTATTTTGTGCCACAAAAAAATAAAATACAAAGTCAAAGTCAAAGTCAAAAAGTATTCATTCAGTAGGACCGCTGGGATCACTTGGAAACGTTTTAAAACTAGGTGATTCACAGAATGTAGTAACAAAAAGCTTAATTTATTATAGGCAAGTAATATTTGCGTTATAAACTTATATTATAAATGGCAACAAAATTGGCCTCACTATTGCTTAAAATCAGGCAGAATGAGGTCAGGCTGAGCTATTTGATGAAAAAATAAATAAATAATGCTGGACTTTTCACACAGCATCATCCAGCCCCAAAGTAAGCAGAGCTTGTGTTATAGGTACTAGATGACTGATATACTACTTATATACAGGTCTGGGTGTTTCTATGTATAATATGTATGTATTTACAAACAAAAAGTATATAAGTAGTATATCAGTTATCTGGTACCCATAGTACAAGCTTTGCTTAGTTTGGGGCTAGATGATGCTGTGTGGAAAATGTCCAGCATTATTTATTTATTTATACTTTTTGTCTTTAAATACGTACATATTATACATAGAAACACCCAGACCCGAGACAAATATTTGTAGATCATACAAACACTGGTCCCGCCGCGGGGATAGAACCCGCAACCTTTTGCGCTACAGAGGTCGTCGGTAAACAGATAGTACTTACAATCCAAGCGCCATCGAAAGGTACTTTCTTGTGGAAATCCATCATCATTTCTACCCAGTAAGCGGTCGCATTTGGGTGAGTGAAATCTGGAAAAGCTGTGTATCCTGTGTTCCATACCTGTGTACAAAAAAAAACTTAGGCCTTACATCTATATTAGATGATTTATACAGCGTCAGGAAGCAATCTATGCCTACACTTAGCGGGACGCTGTAGTGCCTGGGACATTGTTTGAGATGGAATAGGCTTGCCCAGCACCTAAACCATCCTCTCAGCTAAATCAGCCGCCCACAGGACGACGTCAATACGTGTGGAGCTGACTAAACTGCGGGTTTCCTCACGATGTTTTCTTTCATCGTTTGAGAGTACTGTACTGGCATAGTGCACGCATACATTTTTCAGTAGAAAAACTCATTTTAAAACGGATTCGAACCCACGACCTTTGGATCGGAAGGGCGCTACCACCACCAATTTCAATAGAAATTTAGACTAATAACCTCTACAGAGCACTGACCTGCCCAATAAATGGTTGGTTGGTTGAGTTTTTGACAAAGATATCCATTTCCAAGCCACGGTCGAAAGGCGGGTACGTCCCAGCCTTTTCCGACGCACCAATACCAGGGTCTGAGAATATTAAGGAGTTTTATATTGCTCTATAACATCTTATCTGATTGAACTTGACCTATTTAATACAGAGTTGAAATGTGTTAGGTAGGACTGCGAAATCTTGAAGGTTTGTTTTTGGTAAATGTATTATGTTTTGTAAAAATCATAGAACAAAAGTTGTTGTTTATGATGATAGTAATACAGTCCTGAGGTTACCGGTGTTTTACAAATAACCCTGTATAGCATTTATTGTATTTGTGGACTTAGATCTTATTAAACTCGCTGAACCGGTTTTAATGGGACTTTTACTGGATTCACATTCTGACAAATTCTGATACTTTAAATATACAAAAAAAATACGTGTGGCACTCGGAGACTGTCGCGGTAAAGCTATTGCATAGCATTTTTTATCAACTTATGCAATTATAATTATTTATTTATTTTATTTATGCAGTATTTTTTTTCCTTGGTTTTTTTTTCTTTGATATAACCAATGCCACCTAGAGGCGAGTTGCTGAACTAAAGAACCAAGCGTGATATTTCAAAAAGTCATTAAAAGTTCTGCTATTCATCGATAGATGGCAAAACTAAAAATCACCGCTGTGCCGGTCGGAGTGGGGGGTGTTAGGTTTCTTTTTCGTTACGGAATTTCTGGATTCGGTCTCCACGCTCAAGGCCCGCGATAGAAGCTATGCAATAGCTTAAAAATTGTAAAAATAATTACTTACCGATTATAATTTTTTTCGTTACGGAATTTCTGGATTTGGTCTCCACGCTCAAGGCCCGCGATAGAAGCTATGCAATAGCTTAAAAATTGTAAAAATAATTACTTACCGATTATAATAACGTAATGCATGCCCTCATTGTGCAATTGTTTCACAAAATCCGGCAGACCGGAGTACTTATCCGTATTATATGTGAAGTCGTTGTGGTCTTTCATGTAGTCGATATCATTCCATTGTACATCCTGAGAAAATAATAATAATAAACTTAGGCCTTTACATCTATATTAGATGATTTATACAGCGTCAGGAGGCAACCTATACCTACACTTAACGGGACGCTGTAATGCCTGGGACATTGTTTGAGATGGAATAGGCTTAAACACCTAAACCATCCTCTCAGCTTAATCAGCCGCCCACAGGACGACGTCGATACGTGTGGAGCTGACTAAGCTGCGGGTTTCCTCACGATGTTTTCCTTTACTCAATCGTTTTCCCCTTTTCATCCCCTTGATAGAATTTCTAAAATTCCACCCTTTTGTACTCCCCCCTACATCATAAAAAGAATATAGTACATTCAAGGGTACATTCAAAGTACCCTCCAAGTTTCTATGACTTATTAAGTTATGCTGTAGGTTGATGTCAGTCAGTTAATAAATACGACTACTAATAGTGCATGAAAGGAGCCTCTTTGAGGCGCACTTATAATCCTCTCACCCCACTGGTTCGAAGGAACTGGTGACACGACAAGATACGTCAATAAATCCTTATACACGTGTAGTGAAAATGTTTACCTCATTGAGGGTAAATACCTTTTCTTATGTAGGTTTTTAACTGTTAGTTTATTTTGAAAAAAAAATAATAATAACTTTTTCACACAGCATCATCTAGCCCCAAAGTAAGCAGAGATTGTGTTATGAGTACTAGATGACTGATATACTTCTTATATACTTTTTGTTTGTAAATACATACATATTATACATAGAAACACCCAGACCCGAGACAAATATTTGTAGATCATACAAACATTGGTCCCGCGGCGGGGATCGAACCCGCAACCTTCTGCGTCGCAGGCGGGCCTTCGCCCACTGTGCCACAGAGGTCGTCAAATTTTGAAAAATCAAAACAAAGTACCGGTGCAACATGCGATTTATTGACGAAAATTACAGCGAAAATAACTCGATTATGGGCTCTGCATCTTCGAGTTTTCGAAATGAGTTTTCAGTAAATAATAAATAGAACTTACAAATGGTATACCCGCATCTCTGTTAGACTGCCACACTTTTTTGGTTGTGTTTAAATCGCCATAATCGAACCTGAAAAGTTTATTACCAGTAAGTAACCTGCGCTCAGAGTCGTTAACGGCTACTTGAATCCGTTCGCAAATATAAAAACCTTGACTAAGTTATGGATTAAGTAGCCGATAACATTTCTGAGTAATAATCAACATACAAAGTTTAGATTTTGGTAATTTTTAAACGAAAATAAAAAATAATTTGTAACGTTATGTTTTAACAACTAAGGGAGGGTACAGTACGCACAACCAATCTTTAGCTCTCTGAAGTAGATTTTTGAAAAAAGTGTGCTGTTCCTGAGATAAATAGCAAAATGTGAGCAAAACCATGTATTTAAAAAAAACACCAATCGTGTTTTTAAAACACGTAAAAAATTCGAAGTATAATTTCCCTAAATATGAAGGTTGTAGCTTTAACAGATTTTGAAATAAATAACTACAAAATTGCTTAAATCGCACACTCTTAATACAAAAATGACGTTCTGGTGACTTCGAATATTGGTTCTTCGAAAACTGTTCAGAACAATCTGAACATAGAAAAATGTTAATTTAATAGTAGTTTTTTTATGTTTTAACTGGCAATACAGTTAAATGATTTTTATATTTAAAATGGCAACATTGTCAAAAATGTAGTTGGTTTTTGTGTTGTGTCATTTTGTTCCTTCCTGTTTGTAAAAACTTTGATGGCGGATTGTCTCTCGATTGTAACTTTTAATAAAATCAGTTTTAAAGTTTCCCACGCATATTTTATTTCGTACAAAAACAGTAACAAAATTACCTACGAAAGCCCAATTTTAAATCGAAAATCATCATACTTGCAAAGATGGAATCCCAATGCCCAGTAAGGCGGCATGAAAGGTCTACCGACCAGCTCCGTGTACTGAGACACCACGTCTTGTGGCGTTGGACCCAGCAATACGAACAAATTGAGGATACCACCCGTCGTGCGGTACGTTATAGCCGGCGATGGCTGTAGTACTATGTCTGTGAAGAGAGTAAATTAGTTTGTTATTGTTTTCAACCGACTTCAAAAAAGGAGGAGGTTCTCAATTCGTCTGTATGTTTTTTTTTTTTTTTGTATCTTGTTACGCGATTGTTCCGCCATTTGTTGACCGATTTGCAAAATTCTTTTCATGTTCGAAAGGGTATACTCCAGAGGTGGTCCCATATAAATTTTATTCCTGAGGGATTGATAGTTTCCCCGTAAAACTCTAAACACCTTCCCTCCTAGCCATGTCACAAATAGAAATCGAATCGACAGCTTGACGCCCTGAGTCACACCGCGTTTCGAGTCAAACATTGAAGTCGGTTTTCTTTTTAGTATAAAAACGTTATTATTCTACTGCAAAGATAAGCATCGCCGTATTGAACACTTTTATCTGACAAAAACTCAACTTTTCAGACAATAATAGTAAGATGTATTTTATGATTTCATACCCATAGCGTTGGAGTTGAGAAGCAGAGTTCCATGCGAGTTTCCATTATGCTCCACCGCCAGATAGAATGGTTGCGTTCCGTACAGATTTACCTTGAAAAAAAAAAAAAATTTTAGACGAATCAAATCTTCATCGTCTTCTTATTAAAAACTGTCAATCAAATATAATATTAAATATATTAATAACTAGCTGTCCGGGATAAAATTTAGCCTATGTTCATCATGCAGGGATAAAGTCGGCCCAGTAGATTCAGAGCCTATTCAATTCAAACAAACAAACAAATGTTTCCTCTTTATAATAATTAGTGTAGATGTGGCTGAGAATCGGATGTAAACAATTTTTCATCCCCCTAAATGATAAGGGTGGTCCACCCCAAAATTTTTTGTAACGTTTCAAAGTGATCCCAGTGGTCCTACTGAATAAATGCTTTTTGACTTTGATTTTGACTTTAAGATTTGGCATTAAAAAAGTACATCCAACCCAAAATTCACCCTTCTACCACCCTTATTTTTTAATTAACCGACTTCAAAAAAAGGAGGAGGTTATATGTTCGGCTGTATGTATGTTTTTTTTTTTTTTAGAGCAATATTAGTACTTATATCACAAAACAACGGTTGCCACAGCTCAGCTAGTATATTATTAGGCCCTTACTAATAAACGTGGTATAAAGTTATCTCTGTCCCTGAGTGTAAACTGTCAAAATGTATACATATACAGGGTGTAAAAAGACGTCTACCGAAGCCGAAAGGGGTAGGTACAGCATCCCAAAACACAACCAAATCCAAAAGGATTTTCCGAAAAAATCATTATATCCGGAGAAAACAGCGTTTGAAGATCACTGTTTGCGTATGTACTGGGCGCGTTTTTATACGTAGATTGCTGGATTTTGAGTTTTAATTGTTTTTTTCTTTTATAAATGCAATTATTAGGTAGGTATGATCTTATTATGTTGTACTAGTAGCAAAGAACTAGAAAATAAAATAAAATGACGTAGCTAAGTCAAAATTTTTTTTGAGTTTTTATTCGATAAATATGTTCAGAATCATGGTCTGATTGCAATCCCTCAGTTTTCGGTAGCAGTCTTTTTACACCCTGTATAAAAATAAATGAATAAATTTTTATATATGTATACATTATTATATACATTTTATTCCGAGGAATAACTTTACACCACGTTTATTACGGCGCCACTGAAAACCAGCGCTCCAACACTCTCGAGCTGTTCGAGCAAATGCTGAGGGGTAGCCGTATTTTCACCCACATAAAATTGTGTAGATTTAAGTACCTATTGTAACTGTTGTATATGATGTGGAGAAAATAAAACTTTATTCTATTCTATTCTATTAGTAAGGCGCTTAGAATGTAAAATACTCACCCCTTCAGTAGGCACGCGATCTCTGTTGAAAATAGCGAATGTATTCCAATTCATATCGTTCATGAACCGGGATCGTTTCTCGCCCAATCCGAACAAGTGATCTGTCGGTAGGATCGCGGATAGCTGGAGGAACTTGTCGGATAGTATCAGCCCGCCTACATCTTGGGCATTGAATCTGCAAAGGTGTTTTATTATATATATGACGACCTCTGTAGCGCAGTGGGCGAAAGCCCGGCTGCGACGCAGAAGGTTGCGGGTTCGATCCCCGCCGCGGGACAAGTGTATGTATGATCTACAAGTATTTGTCTCGGGTCTGGGTGTTTCTATGTATAATATGTATGTATTTACGAACAAAAAAGTATATAAGTAGTATATCAGTCAACTAGTACCCATAACACAAGCTCTGCTTACTTTGGGGCTAGATGATGATGTGTGAAAAGTCCAGCATTATTTATTTATTAGTTCTCATACTTTCTTCTTGATAGATCGTCGAAGTTAAGCAACGTTCGAAATGGTCTGTAAGTGGATGGGTGACCGCCAGTGGCATTTTCATCTGTGCGCTTCCGTGCTTCGGAGGGCACGTTAAATTGTCGGTCCCGGCTATTTAAGCCGTTAAGCCATGACGGAGGCCTTAGGGCGGCCTAAAAACTCCGTCACCAGAGTTGGCCACTGACTCATACGAACTTACTGACCGACCGGTCTGGACCGGTCGGTCAGTAAGTAAAAATACTCACATAGTGACATTATCAGAATTCCGTACAACTTTGAAGCCGGTCAATGAACCTTCGACCACCACTCTGTATTTAGGCTTGGATAGAGTTTTCGGCACCATCGCTATCTCAGGGTACATGGGTTCGAATCTCCTGTGTTCCGCGTCGTAAATCTAAAATAATAGGACGGATTAAGATTCGCAAATATTTGCCTCGTAAAAAAGTATGTAGGAAATTATAAATAAGCAGAAAATATCGAGCAATATTTTAATTGCATTGAATTTCATGCTTATTATTAGTTTGCTTGATGCGCGTACATACAGACAGACAGATTTACATTCTTAAAAATATTGATTTTAACTTCTGCTGCTCTAATAAAGAATTTTCTTTATTACCTACTAGCTGCGCTCCCGCGATCCCTCGGGATTTTTTCATTTTTTCGGGATAAAAAGTAGCCTATGTCCTTCCCTGGGATACAACATTTAACTATGCCAAATTTCAGCTTAATCGGTTCAGCGGTTTGGGCGTAAAAGCGTAACAAACAGACAGACAGATAGAGTTACTTTCACATCCATACTTCCATACTAATATTATAAATGTGACAGTAACTCTGTCTGTCTGTCTGTCTGTTTGTTACGCTTTCACGCCCAAACCGCTGAACAGATTAAGCTGAAATTTGGCATAGTTAAAGGTTGTATCCCAGGGAAGGACATAGGCTACCTTTTATCCCGAAAAAATGAAAAAATCCCGAGGGACCGTGGGTCACACCGCGGGAGCGCAGCTAGTTTATAATATTAGTATGGATAGTATAGTATATAGTACTAGCTGGTACCCGCGACTTCGTCAGCAAAATTAAGTAAACAGAACTGAAAACTGCTGTTCAGATGATTCTCTTCTGATACTTTTAAAAATAAAAATGCAATAATAGCGCCATCTCGACCTCAGCCATAGGACAGCAACGCCATCTAGTGGCCTTCAACTGGAACTTCACTTTAAGTCCCCATACAAAATTTCAACCCTTATTTCACGCCCTTCATGATTCGTTTTGAAAAAAAAAGTAGCCTATGTCCGTCCCTTGGACATAATCTTTGTCCATGTCATATTTCAGCATCATCAGTTCAGTGGTTTAGGCGTGAAAAGGTAACAAACAGACAGACAGACAGACACATTTTACTACATAATAGATGGCGCCACAGGAAAAATTAGATCGCGCTATCGTTGCGTTTTGGGAAACGTAACATATAAACTCACTAATCCTCTACTTTTCAGCTTTATAATATTAGTATGGATGGTTAATGGTTGTACACGTAAATTCATCAGTCTGTTACAATTGTTATTATATCTGTTTAGATGAAAATAAATAACACTCTGTTGTACTATGTATAAGCAGTAGATTTTAAGTGAGCATCAAAGACACTTTCATAACCTTAAACTCACCTTAGCCTGCACCACATCATCAGACAGATACTTAAAGTCCATCTGCACCAATCTGAAGTCATCGGGGTAGTCAGAGGGCCTGGCTCGCTCGTAGATAACAGACATCGAGTGACGGTCTTCCGTCATGTTCACGAATTGAAAGGTGCCGTATTGTGAGGGGTAGAAGCAGTAGGGGGCGCCAGCGGTTTTTGTGGAAGCCCAGCAACATCCTGCAATTATAATAATACTAGCTACTGCGCGAGGCTTCGTTCGTGGTACCAACATTTTGAAGCCTATGTTCTATTCCAGGTAACTATCTACCTATTTCAAGTTTCATCCAAATCGGTTCACTGGTTTAGGCGTGATTGAAACACAAACATACAAACATTCCAAACATCTACTATTCATCATTAACACTTTAAACTTACCTTTAGACTTGCACTCAGCTTCGTTCGCCCCGCTTTGTGGGAAGCAGTCGAACCTCATGTTATCTGTGATCCTTCCACAAATATCCCTGAGCTCGTCAGCCGGACGTTCTACAAAATTCTTCTTATTATATTTGTACTCCTTCTTCTTAGTATCTGTGAGGTTTCCCCTGTTCTTCACGCTAAGGTTGTTGTGATCGTGATATCGATTCTCGGTTGTCACCTGTAAGATAAATGAGTTTTCAATCATACACAATGCATTATATTATTTACTAGCTGACTTCGTCTGCGCATTATTCGATCCAGCCGTTCACGCGTAATGGCGTGACCAAGGGATATAGGGATTCGTTTTTTCCCGCGCAATTTTTTATTTTTTTTCTGTAATAAGAACCTTCTCCTGACAATAACAAACACAACAAAAAAAAACAGTGAAATTGGTCCAGCCGTTCACGCGTGATAACGTGACCAAGGGATATAGGGATTCATTTTTATATATAGAGATAGGGATATACGTAACAAAGTAAAGACGGAATCAGGAATCGTTAAAAATATATTTTAATTCCTACCTTTTCCAGTTGTAAGGGTGATATTGGCGCTTTTACAGTCTCTGGGTGAGCGCGTTCCCAAAGTTTTCTGTAAAAGTATAAAAAAAGTACGTAAGTGTCGTGGAACACTCGGTTGGAACGAAGTTTCAACTTTGACATTCGGCATTCGTCAAATAAATTATTGTCACACTAATCCTATAAACTTCTGCACTAACAATGTAACAATCTATGGACTGTTTTGCGACTGCGTACTTCGCACTGTGACGATTTGACATATAAGTACATGTGTCGTGACGCAAAAATCGTACACTTTTTTTCGTCTAGCGCCCATCCGATACTGTCCGAAAAGGAACTTCATTTTATAACTAAACGCATGAATAAAAATATTAAAAATGCATAAAAAATTATTTTTTTCAAGTTTTCACTTCTCTCGGCACTCCCAGGAGTGCCATGTTTTTTTTAGACTTACTTATAATGCTCATCAGCCCAGCTGCCGCCCACAGCACCACTGACAGCCCACCAGGTCGCGATACAGATCACGCATGCCAGAGCTAGCCCCATCACACCGGATAGTCGGGGCACGCTGTCCCAAATACGTTGGAAAAAGTTGCGACGTTGCGAGAAACGCTCGTACCTAGGAACAAATTTTAACAAATATATTAAGGAAATGTTTATATTTTTAGTGTTAGTCTAATCACTAATACGTTGTAATAATCATAATCAATATTCAAGAAGTTTTAGGATACATATTACATACATTGGTCTTATTTAGATAATACATATTACTTATTTTATTGAAGTGAAAACTTCTTTAGCCGCGTTAGCGACATAGAGGAAATAGTTTCCAAATGAGTAAAAAAACTTTGGTTTCGCATTACCAATATAGCTTGACCCCTCATCCCTAGCTAAATGTTTGTAAGGAGGGGTCAAGCTATTTTGGTAAGACGCTAGCACCTTACCAATATAGCTTGACCCCTCATCCCTAACAAAATGTTTGTAAGGAAAGGCCAAGTATACTGGTTTTATTTTTAGAGCTATTTCTACTAGTTTAATGTATGTTTTTTTTTTTCGATAAATTATGATTTAACTTGACGTAACTTGAGTCAATAATGAAAGCAAGAAATAATATTGTCCCGCTAGATTGGTCATCTGGCACATAGTGCACTGGTTAAATACGTATCTTGAAATAAATTGTCAGTCATCCCAATGGTAATTTAAGTATTGTGAATTAAAGAAAATAATAGCAATACCTATTGGCAAACTTGGTAATGGTCATTATGATATCTGATCAGTCGCTGCGCGAGTTTCTAAAGCACAAGTCAAAACGCAACGATAGCGTTTCCTGAGCTTTGTTTACATTTAGATTTAGTTAATATTAAATGTAGGTATGTAATTACAATCACTACTCAGTTTTGATACAAACCTAATATCTATTTTTATGTATTGTGTAAGTTTGTACTTGTTATTTCAGGCAAATGTACACTGTGAAGGCTCAAACCTATCAGCTTTTCAAGTAAAAAAGTAAGTTCATATGAGTCTGTACGCAACTCAGGTGACACTGACAGTTTCTAGGCCGCAGTGTCAAGCCTCTGTCATGGCTTGTTGTCATCGTAAATGGGTTCTGCGCAGCAACTTTGGAGGGATAAAACTAATTGTCCGTAATGTACGTAATTGTTTAAGTTTTCACTTCTGTTCGGCACTCCCGGAGTGCCACAATTTTTTTTTTTATAAGGATAACAAATAATTACATTTGTATATTAACAATAGATTGTATAGATAGTATACTTATAGTTGCCCTACAAAAATTTACCTTTACAAGTGTATGAATAATATTGAAAATTAATATTTATCTTTGTGCCTTTTGATATCATTGAAAAAACTACACTGATAATAAATGTATGAAGAACAAAGGATGGTGTGGTTCTTCACTTGAGTAACAAACAGGAAAATGCAAGAAAAAACAGAATGTACAACATAATATGCTAGCAATAAAAATATCAACAAATAGGAATTTCAAATACTTTAAATATCTACTAGGAATTTAACATTTCTAGATTCTTCAACAAATATTTAACTGGTTATAAACATTACATAACATATTGAAGGCATCAAACCATAGGTAAGTATGTATGGTCATCAGTGCAATGCAATAATTTTAAAATAATGTCGTAATAAAATCCAATTGATGCAGAATTATTCTAGAACTCACATTAGCATTGGATGCACATTACTAGCCATCAGAGACAGTAATAAGTAAGCTTGTATGAGTTAGTGGCCAACACTGGTTGCGGAGTTTTTAGGCCGCCTTAAGGCCTCCGTTGTGGCTTAACGACTTAAATAGCCGGGACCATCAATTTCATGTGCCCTCTCAAGCACGGAGACAGAGAATATGATTCACTCATGGTACACAAATACACACAATTTACACTACAATATTGATTACAATTTATAATTATGAATCCTACCATAAATATTGACTTAATCAAAGTGATTCATATTTTTATCAAATTTCAAATTGGTCAATAAAAGATTGTTGCAATGACATTAACAAAGAAAAGCAATATATTAGCATCTGAGACATTTACGAACAAAACACAAGTTTATAGTCTATGTAATATACATATAATATTTACCATACACAAACACATCCAACTTCTATTTGATGAATAAACAGTACATGCTAGTGACAACAACTTTGGTATTTAAATCAGTTGTTATTCAGTGTAGGTTTGAAGGTCAGAGGTCAAAAGGTCCTTTACGCTCATAACAAAAGATAAAGTAGGAAGTTGGGTAGTATTGTCCCGGCAAATCAAAATGCATAAATCAATTTGATTGATGTAATGGAATTTTGTGTCGATAAGATCTACTTGAAGTCAGATCAACAACAAATAAATATGGTTGATTATTATTTTAGACATCCGTGTCCCACTGCTGGGCTAAGACCTCCCCCTCATTCTCCCAGACATCTCAGTCCCCGGCAACATACCGTTACCAAAACAAGATTTTACAAGATTCTGGCTGCAGCTTCGTTTGCATGGCATGTTATTTTAAATATCGCTATTCCAGACTACAGTCTACATCTATTCCAAGCTTCATCCAAATCCTTGCAGCCTATTCAGCATGATTGAGTTTACTCAGTTATTTATCCATACTAATATTATAAATGTGAAAGTAACTCTGTCTGTCTGTCTGTTTGTTACGCTTTCACGCTCAAACAGCTGAACAGATTAAGTTGAAATTTGGCATAGTTAAAGGTTGTATCTCAGGGAAGGACATAGGCTACTTTTTATCCCGAAAAAATGGAAAAATCCCGAGGGACCGCGGGTCACACCGCGGGAGCGCAGCTAGTTCACTATAAATTATAAATTATGCATGATTTGAAGAATTAGAATATTAACCTGTGTTCTCTATTTGAGGGGTCGCCGTCATCCTTCGGCTTGGGTATGACGCCACTGAACAGGGGAGCCCTGCCGCTCTTGCCGCTGTACTTCCCAAACGGGGCAAAGGTATTAGACATCTTCCTCTTATAGCTGACATTCTTCGGACCACTTAGTGACGTCTCCGTCTGCTCCAACCCTCGTGAGGATTCTCCAAACTCAACCTTCGCGCTTGTATCTCCACTGTCGTTACCGAAACAAAGGCGGTAGTTTATGTTATCATTTAGCGTCAACAAATCAGTTTTTGACTCCGGAGACTTGTCGCAGAAGTCCTCAAACGACACAATTTCATAGTCCTCCTCGTTTTCACCCGATTTCTCGGGTTTGTAGGGTATTTTGGGCATTTTTGTTCTTCGCTAGCGCGTAGAAATCTATTTTTATTTTAGCTTGTTTGGTGAAAACATTTGGGCAGTACGATGGTTTTAATAAGTTTTTCACATACATACACGACACTACATCATCTGGATTAGGTAATACGAGTATAAATAATCATCCAATCCAAGATAATTATTTACAGTTTTCAGGAATTTGGCAAATTATTGCAGTCCTGTTTTTATTTTTAAAATGATGAATGAATGAATGAAGACCTAGCGGTCGGCTGGTCGGGGCGATTATTATCAACAGACTATGTTAAGAATGAACGATAGATGGACTGGTACTGCTGTTGCGGCTGCAAATGCTGCAATACACCGAGAAGATATTAGAATAGATAGGAATTAGTTAGTAAGGGAAAAAACAACTTAAAATATGTTTTACCTAAAGACAGAATTAAATAGGTAGGTAGATTAGGTACCTACTGTTTTGCTCGGTCACAATACAAAATACTAACTATGGTATTCTATAAAAATGTAATGCGGGTACATATAAATTCTTCAAACTTGAGAGTTAACTTGAGCTTTCATTCGCGTGGACGATATGGTGGACTTTTGATTAGACCTAAGTTTTAATTATTTTATTTGTGGTATTGTGGCACACAGAGCTTTCATTTTATGAATATTTTTGCTCAAAATGAATTGGAGGAGCGCAAAATTTTTGTTGGCATCGACGGCTACAGTTGTAGTCGCTTCACAAGTTGCAAAGAAGCTGTACAGGTATTTCTTCAATCCAAAAAAGTGTTACCAATCGGATTTGTTGAGCGATGATTCGTGCAGTGAGCTGATAAGCATGAAGAACAGAGAAATCAATGATGTTATACTATTCTCGGACGACATAGTTCGCCATACGATAAGGGTGCCACCAAATAAAGATCTTACAATTTGTGAAAGCAGGGAATTAAACTGCTTTAAATTAATCAAATACATAAAGTCGGCGAAGGAAACATTAGATGTGTGTATGTATTTGATAACAAGTAATGAGATAGCCGAACAAATAATACGATTGGGACAGAAACATGTTTTAGTAAGAGTAGTTGTTGACAGCGACATGGCAAATACGCCACCGTCGCAAATAAAAAAACTGAAAGAATATAGTAAGTGCATCATTAAATTATTTATCTTCTAGTTTTTTCTTTCAAATTCTTTTTTTTTATATTTTGTGCCATTTCAGGTTTTATCCAAGTACAGACTAATAAGAAATCCATACTTATGCATCACAAATTTTGCGTTGTTGACGGGCCCAGAGCCATTAAACGAAAGAACATTCTAAAATCCTATGCTGAAAAACTAAACGTTCACGCTCAGTACCCACCATCCTGTGTGAATTCACAACTGAAACCAAAACCAGTCAGAGGTTTCGTTATGTCTGGTTCGCTGAACTGGTCTACACAGGCTATGGTTTCAAACCATGAGAGTGTAATCGTAACATCACATCCAAATATCGTTGGCAAATTTGAAAAAGAATTTGAAAGTTTATGGATGGAAACCGAATCGGTTAGTACACAATTTTACTGCTAGTAGATAGATTATTCTTTATTGCATTGCATACCACATAACGAAAAAGACATAGGTACAAGAACAAAAGTAAGACAACTGACGGCCTTATCGCTGAAAGCGATCTCTAGTCTACTTTATAAATATTTCAAAGTTCAATAAGAGATTTCTTTTTACAGGAAGGTAATTAAAAAGAGATGCTGTGAGATGTAGTAGGAATTTATTTCTGCTTTGCTAGGAAATTCAATATAAGCCAAAGTTTTCTATGATTCCTTATTCTTCAATATTTTATACGATGGTAACAAACTTTCTTCATTCTTTCAGGTGGTATTATCGGCATCCTAACTTCTGTTTTCGATATATCCACATACTAAACTATAAGAAGCTATTGCGTAAGTACAACTTTATCAGACTAGATTTTGAGATTTGAGATTTATTTATTTTTAACAACAAATAGTTTCAGTGTAACCTAGAGTAAATTATGATTAAAGAAAGAAAGAAAATTATGTTAAATTATGATTAAGATGACACACAGATTACACTATGGGACTTGGTGCCCTGAGTTTCGGACAAGATTTTCTGTTTCCCGAAACTCAGTGCCCATCCCCGAAAAAACAAAAACAATGTTTTAATTCAATTCAAAACGTTTATTGCTTCATGTTAGTAAATAGATTTCGTGTGAATGTATCTGCCTACATGGGCAAAATACCTACTGCTTAAGTATAAACTTATCTAACGAGATTATTAAAGATGCATGTTCCCTGAGCATGTCTTTTGTCATACAATGTCATACAAGCAATGCTCAGTAGTGTGGCAACATTATCAAGACAAGAAAAGTTTGAGAAACGCTGTACATAAAAAAACCGTAATAACCATAAACAAAAATCATTCATTTCACTCGGTCGTACCCAGGTCACAGATATAAAAACTGTCTTGTCTAAAATGACAGCTGACAGCCGTAGACAATTCCATGTGCACTTCCTTCACTTCAATTTCGATCGATCATATGTTTTCTTTGTGTAGTTTTTTCAGCCGCTGTAATTCGAATTGGTTAGAAAGTTCACGTGTTAAATGGCCTGTAAAATCTAGTTAATAGTATTTTTTACCGATCCCAATGCAAGTCGATGTTTTCTCGGGTCGATTTGGTACTTTAAAATAAAAAATACGTGGTGCATAGTAGTGCATTTCTATGTGCACGTGCTTAAATTTTTTCAGGCTAATTTCTCTCTAACTGTTCTCAAATGTTCTCTTAAAGTTTTTATTTCAAGAGTATAGTGTTAGGAGTGAAACCACACGTGTGCGGGTTTGGTTTCGACTTATTTCGGTAGTTTAATGTGCCTTCGAAAGTGGTTCGAAGTTGTGCTTTAGGTTGGAATTAAGTTATTTTATTTCCACCTGTTACTGTTTCGTGTCCTGTTTCCTGGATGGAAGGTTCATTGGATGAAGTGATTGTGGTATGTTTAAAGCCCTAGTAGTTAGAATATGAAATTTTTTTGATGAATAAAATGTTAATTTTAAGATGACATTCTACAAAGGTCATTTTCTTACTGTTTTGCAGGATAACATGTAAAATTGCCAATAAAATATTCAGAAATATTTATTAGTATCTTATTTTCCACTTTAACCAAACCTTGAGTGAATACACTTCAGAGTTGAAGAAAAAGGTAATTTTTCATACTCTCTGGTCTTACAGAGGGTTACATGCTCTTGGTATTATTTTGCTTGATGCAATAATTACTCTTTGGTATCAATACTTATTAGTTTTAAATGGTTGAAATTGATTCCCAGATTCTACCTTTTGAAACCCTCTCAAAAGTATTATATCCGGTTCATACTGACATCTGTCTGAAAGTTATATATAGTTGAAATAAATAGTAAAAAATATACTTAAACCTAAGTTTAATATTATAAAATTCCTTATAAAAAACATATGAAATCTATCAATTTCAATATATCATTGTATTGTCCTCGTCAATACATGCCCCTGACCGTTCCATACACCATGATTATAAAAAGTAGAAGGAATATGACAAAATGTATGTTTTAAGATCATAATCCTACATGATAATCCAAAGAATATTTTGTTAACAATTTGTAGACAGATGTAAAAAATATGTTTATATTATGTATACCATTTAATTGTTTTATATGGTCTTTCTAATCAAAATGTGTACTAAAATGTGACTCTATGTGATTAAATTTTAAATACATTACAAAGCACAAATCTGTGTAACCTCAGAATAAGATAGGTGTGCTCAGCTTCAGAATGCCCTTTTCTATGTAAAGGTTTAACACAGAAGAACAGGAATAAATATTAGATAAAATTAGTATGATGCAAGTACACCTTGCATTGCAAAATATTTCTTCTCAAAGAACGATAAAAAAAACACATTTTTCCCAGGCTATAGCGATAGTTAATTTCTAAAGTTTACATAAACTAACATAAACTTTATTTATAGACATCCCACTCAGGTTTTGTAATTATGAGTAAATTTAAATTTTCAATTTTGTTTGATATTTCTCGCTATTTAGTTGCATTGATAATCTATTCAAATCAAAAGTTTACTATTTATTACATTAAAAAAATATTCCATGATTTGTAATTTAATTACTATTTGTTTCAAGATGCACAAATAAAAAAAAACTAATGGTTGTTTTCTTTTGTTTCAGTTAAAGGCACCAATGATGAAATACCACAAGTGCAAGTGTATATGTGCCAAAATTGTTTCTATAGTGCCAAAATATGGGATATGTGTGAAAAACATGCTTAAAACGTGAAAATTAATGTCGAATCATGTGGATGCCGACACAGTAGTGTTATTTTAAAACGAAATGTGAATTTTTGGATGCAGTGTTCTTCAATAGATGGCGCTGTTTGGATTGTTGCTGGCCAAGTGTGGTCATGCTTCCGCTACTCATCACTAGGTGGCGCTGGTAAGAAATTTTAGTTTATTTTTAAGACACTAGATGGCGCGTGCGTTTCACTGTAGCGACATCTAGTGGCGAGTAGCTTTCACTATATAGTTTGTTTATTATGATATAGATGTCGCTACATGTACTCATTTATCTAATCACTGAACAATAAATACCGATTTTTTTATTGATTTAATGCGATTAAATATATACAGATGAGGAAAAAAACTGAAGATGAAATTCATTTAAATAAATTAATAAAAAAGAAATTACAACTTATATTTTTTTTCTAGATATTTATTATTTAATAATAAAATAATAACTTACCTACTTTACGTCTCATTCATTATAAAATTTTGTAAAAAAATACTATTTAGTTTATTTAAAATATTACACCTAACACAAAAACAGCTAAACAAAAAAATCTTAATTAGGTGCTTTATTAAAGTTTAAACAACTGCGAAAACGTAACATCGCTATCTCTATTAAATTCATATCGTGGAACATTTAGCGCAGTCCTTGAATTTTATCTACATTTTCGTGTCGAATTTTGTACAGAATTATAATTTGTTAGGTACAGTTCGCCCAACGGATCTAGGCATTCGTGAAGTTAGCCATTTGTCTGCGCAGAACACAATTTTGTAAGAAAAATCGGTCACTGCGCAGACAAACGTTGGGCGAACTGTACTACGTCATGTCTCGCAGTTGCCTATTTATTTTGTACCATTTATTTGTTGCTCTTCAATTTAAATGTATTACGTCTTATCTGTCTACAAAGCATAACCTGATTATATACTACTAAAATTAAGCATTTTATACGTTCAAACACGAAGTGCATTTACACGATGCAATTTTTGGCTCGTTTTGCTAAGCCATTAAGAGGCCGCGGGCCGAGCGCGCGTCGCACTTACTGAAACTTTTAACAGCCGATTACACGTAAAAAAATTGCAGTGCGATACGATATCGAATCGGTTGAAATTTTTCCGTGTAATACTCACATGTACACAATCTGTTTCAATAGCAGTATTCAAGTTCTTGTGCAATTTCGAGTCATGTCTGTCTACTATGGGCCTTCATTGATATTACTAGACTAGGTAGTACTTTCTGAATCCCGTCAGCAACCGGTTCTAGCCCGTCTCGCCGGGAAGTATGTGAAATGTCGTAAATTAACTGGTTAATAGGCAACTTGAATTATTCATTCATTCGGCCTTGAACCACGAATGTATCAACATTCTTTTCTAGTACCTACATCGTTGGATCTCAATCGGCGTGGTCATTCTTAAATTATATGAATAGTACGTAATATCACAATATTGACTATGGATACAATGATCTGCTCAAAATTTATAAGTTTTCTATGTAAAACTCTATAGCTAAAACTAACGACTCTTAATGTAATCATCCACTCAGTCGTCCATCGACCGTCGACCAATACAAACTAAAAGAGCGAGAGATTTACACGATGCTATTTTTGGCTCGTTTTTCTAAGCCGAGCCAAAAGTAGTGTTTAAGTAGTGTTTTATACCACTTCATTTTTTCTGATTTATTTTACTCGTATTAGTAGAATACTGGGTGTTACCAATTAGAAGACAATTTTATACAGATTGCGTTAGATTCCACTTGGAATTCGTTTTTCGAAACCCACTTTACTTACTTATGGGTCATTTGAATGCGTCCATCGTGTCTTGTTAGACACATCGGAATTCCGTCGTTTTCTCTTACGTCAGTTTAAATGGATAATAAAAAAGTAAGTTCGTATGAATCAGTGGCCAACTCTGGTGACGGAGTTTTTAGGCCGCTATAAGGCCTCCGTCATGGCTTAACGACTTAAATAGCCGGGACCGACATTTTACGTGCCCTCCGAGACTCCGAAGCACGGAAGCGCTTAGATAAAAATGCCACAGGTTTACAGACTGTTTCGAATCTATCAAAAACGACGAAGAAGAAGCAAGCACGACCACTAGCGCTTCGTTTGCTTTAATGGATAATGGACGAGCTTTTTAAGACTCGGCCACATACACCCTGAATGTCTTGCTGAAATCAGAATCTGAAATTCTGATTTTCAGCATGTATGTGGGAGGCTTTAAAGTCTAAAAAGGAAAGAAAACCAAAGTGCAAGTCGTACTTACGCATTTTAACGAACGTGGCATAACTATAGTAGGGCCAAGATAATAGGTCACTTTTGACAGATGTCAGTTTTATATTCATAGTGAGGTGACCTGCTTAAAAACATCGATTAAATGAATGAATCGAATGAATCGATACAGACTTGAAACATATGTGAATTTTAAAAATGATCATGCGAATCCCTGTCCCATTATTATTTTTTCTTTCATAAATTAAAGGAGCAAAATAAGACAAGTACCTACGTAATTTAACAAAAAAAAATGCTTTTATTCACTTGAACTATCGGAACTGCTATCTTCATCACTGCTGTCAGCACTCAGAGATATTATTAATTCTATTATTTAGTTATTTTTTTGTATTTTTATAGTTAGTTAAAAGAATAATAAATATGTATAATTAGGTTTTACTATAATCACAACGTGGTTATAAATTTATGGTGATTTTTCTTCACAAGTAATCATTGCATTCGATTCAACTTACAATCCTATCAGCTTTCGATTTTTAGAGTAACATCCCTAGTGTTTAAAAAGAAAAAGGGTTGACTGACGCAACATTGTAACGACGTTCAGTTCTTTAGATCAGAAATTGTTTATTATGTTTAGAATGGTTTATTAGTGAAAGCAAATCGTAAAATTACTCGTATCGGTCATTATTACAATAAATATGTAAACGTAATTGAAAAAAGTTAAGCAATTGTGCAGTTCTTATTTTATGCCCGCCGTTACAAGGTCACGTTGTTGAATTTTGATGAAACGTCAAAAATGACCTATTATTTTGGCCCTACTGTAGGCTGTGCTCGCGTTGTAGGTAGGTATTACATACTTTACATACTATACTATATACATAATATTATATATATATGTATACTATACTATACTATAATATTATAAATCTGAAAGTAATTCTGTCTGTCTGTCTGTCTGTCTGTTTGTTACGCTTTCACGCCCAAACCGCTGAACAGATTAAGCTGAAATTTGGCATAGTTAAAGGTGGTATCCCAGGGAAGGACATAGGCTACCTTTTATCCCGAAAAAATTTAAAAAATCCCGAGGGATCGCGGGTCACACCGCGGGAGCGCAGCTAGTTATTAATATTACCATTTACCGTACATATTGACGTGATTATTAATATTATTTTTTCCAGGTAACAATCTACCTATTAATTATATTGTTTAATTATACAGAAGTTTGCTAGAACGAACCACAAATCTATACGATACCATATCGGAATTATACTAATTTGCGGTAAGTATTAAATCAATGAGAAGATGGATCTCTTTTGTTTTTACTGCATATAAGCTGCTTACGAACAGTCACGAGACGAAATTCAAAAATGCGTAAATAGGAGCATTGACCCTTCAAATCAAAGTGAAAAGGATATGCGCTCTGAACCACCGCCCTTTACTACCCACTTCCTCCGCAAGGGCACGGAATTATAAAACTACCTTCATAAAGCTTACGATTAACAAAGTTTTTTAATCTGTGGCCGAATGTATCCGGTGATCGCAGCCTTTGTTTTGTAAATAAAAACAGTTTTAAAAATGTTAAGTACGTGACTCACATGCCATAACCTGTGCAACAATGGCCGATTTTGACCTGTGACTTTGTTTGCTGGGAATAAAATAAACGGCTACATATTTCATTCAGTTTTAAACTACTGAGAAACGTAGACTAAAGTAATCGTTGGTTCTTTGTATCGTGAATCGGAATTATGACAGTAATCAAGAATCGCCAAAATTTTTAACTGATCCAATAAAATAAGGAAAACCTTTATTTTCTACTGAAATATGATATTTTTTTCACATAACAAATCATTCTGTAGAACAGATTTTGAAAAATTGACATCATGCCTATTATAGGCCGCCAGTTGTCTACCTATAAGATAAGTGTCTTTTTTCTTGTATGTCTTTTACGTGTGGTATGCAATAAAGAATTATCTATCTATCTATAGTTATCATTTACTTAAGTATCTAAAACAATCGCAAAACTTCGGAATGTTCCCCTTACCTACTGTATTTTTTTCGAACATGATATTTTACGATAATCCTATTAATCATTCTAACTTATATGGCCGCTAAAGTCTTGACAGCAGTAAAATAACTTTCTTACTTAATATTCTGTCGTCCAACGCCCCTGGCTCTCTCTTTACGACTTTCCAGGACCCACCCAAGCAAATCATATGTCCTGCTTGGGTACTAAACTTTTAACAACTTTATAATGTTTCACAAACAATTAATTCCTGCTACCGTATCAAATTACAATCGGACTTGTATTAAGATATTTGTTACTCCCATCATTCTATAATACAACTAGACATTTACGATCTTTTTATGGTGTCACACTTCGTCCTATCTCTTTACAGCAATAAAATGTTTAAGCTCAGTTTAATACGGCTATAAAACTATTAAAATTTTCGATACCAAGGATTTAAATGAATGTACTTTGAAGAAAGGTGGCACCGGTGAATGGGTGACCGTTTTATGACGTCACTTCTAAGTAACTAGGTATGTTAATAGCATAATAGAGTAAGTTCTGAATGGATTCACTTATTCTAGTAATTTATGGGCAATTTGCAAAAGTGGTCCGTTTTATGGTACCTCTTAAAAGAAAGGTATTGTTGGGGTGCGTTTACATTGAATTCAAAGGTGAGGCTAGACCGCTTGGCGTTTATGAAAAGAACGTTATTTATCGGGTATACACAGGTAACAAAAATCGTGTAAAGGATGACATGAGTATGAAAGGAGTGAGTGTTGAGATGACGGCTGATAGAGGAGAATGGAAGAAGAACACATGTTGTGCCGACCCCACATAATATGGGAAAAGGGCAGGAAGATGATGGTGATACAGGTAACAAAACTAAAGACTAAACCATAGAACAAATTAACCAAAACTCAATACAAAACAACAATATCGCAGGTGAGATTTTGTTTAGACAGAATTATTCCGAGTCAAATGTAATCTCAAGTGTGCCTAATTCATTTACTAAATATAATTCACAGTTAGTTTACTTAGTGTGTTATTTCAGTGGTTTAAATAAAAAATAGCTACAGCTGCTATTGTGTACGGAACCTAACAATGGTATCTTCAGATTCAAATTATAAGTTTTCAAAGCGTTGCCATTAAAAGTTTGCATTGCCAGTTTTTCTGTCCCTCACGGCAAATTCTCCCTCTACAGCGCGGATGTTCCCTGTTGCCCTAGGCGTTCCAATCTCATGCACTCTTTCACATGGCAACAGAATTAGAAACGCTCTAGTATCATCAATAGGCGAATAATTGAATTCTACAATTTCTATAACATCGCCATCACCTGCATTTGCTCTGCAAAAAAAATTGGATCCCCTCGCATCTTTGTCTCGTTACTCAATGTCTTGTGCTTTGTGTGCTCAAGACATTGTCTGCCGGATTTGGTTCAGCCCTAGTTCCGTATTAAGAAATTATGCCCTTATTTATAACGGGCCAGTATTGATTTACGATCGCACATTGTGTGGTAGTTAGGACGTTTCGCGCCGGATGGTCGGCGGTGTCTTGGCCAGGTGTGAGTCGGGATTTTTTCCTGAATCGCGAACGGTTTCCTCTCGTACAATAGATGCAAGATTTGCACAAAAACGTGTTATTCAAAAGGGGGTTGAAAAAACTAGTGCATGCTTTATGCAAGGCTAAGGCCGACCGTTGGACCGGGCCGGGAGTCGCGTGCCATATTTTGCTTTTCTTTTTAATAGGTTTTTTATAAAACCTCGGCGAAGCTTGCCGACTCACGCTTAGCTTAATCGCACAAGCTTCGTGATATTGTTTCCGAATACGCCTCATTGGTTATTTAATCGATTTTGAATATTAAATCCTTGTTAAAAATTCATATCAGCCGTCTTTTTCTAGGATTGTGCGGTCTGATATATTGCCTGTCGATATCCGTTCATTTTTTAAGTTTTTTGTAGCATAAGATAATCTAACTAAAACGCAAACGAACTTAGTTGTGCATGTAAATTAATTCAACGGCTTATCTTTACTTTAACATTGTTGAAAGTTCCAAGAAATATTAAAAAAAAAAAATGTAATCGAGAAATACGAAACACGCTTGATATGTAAAAGTACGACTTCCTCTGCAATTGAATAATTGACTCATCTTTCTGCCGTCAATGCACGCGTAAATCGCCGAACACACGTGGGAGCGTTTTGACAGGCGTTTGAAATTCGAATCACAAAAGTGACATCGTCAATCTGTCAATCAAACTATTTTCAACAATGCTCCCTTTTGCGATAAAGATTGAATGAGTGAATGAGGATTACGATTTCGCGGTATTATAAAACTGCGGGAGGTCGTTGACTGACGTTTGTTGTGGACTAAATTAAATATCCATCTATAAAGATTTGAGTTTAATGTAGGTTGAGTTTATTGTGAACAGTAAAGACTCAATGGACTCAATAAAACATGACTTTCATTTTACTGTACCTAACTTCTCAAAGTTCACCATAGCAGCTGGTCAACGGCTTTTGAATCACATCATTAATTTTTAGTAGAAAGATGCTCGCATTATCTGTCCTCATAACTTAAAGATAAGTACGTTCGTAATCGGTCGTTGATTTGGTGAGCAGTTAGGTAGTTAACCGAATAAGCTATTAATCGTTATTATAACAAATCTCTTGTGGCTTAATCCCTTTTGCGGTTCGTTTTTCCTCACTGTCAAAGTCCCTCATTTAGTGACTACATCAAAAAGTTTAGCTGATATAATAATACAAATGAATCCTGAACGAACCGGTATGTTTTTGTCACATTTTGATAGGATTGTAAGTAACTAAATCTGCTTCCGTTATTTTCCATCAATTTTCCTTCAATACCGGCCATAGATTGAAAACAAGCAAGAAACGTCGGCTCCCTTTCAAGTTAAATTAATCTGACTTTTTCCGAGACCGTCCGTTATGCAATTAATGCAGCTTGGATATTTGAAAAAAGATGGTACTTATTTTGTTTTGAGAAAAATAAAGCGAGGCCGCCTTCCATGTAGTGATGTGCTACCGGTTACACTCGACTTGAAAAAACTTACGTTGGAAATCATTGTCTGTGGAAAATTTTGCTTCTTCAACTGTGATTTCGTTTCGACTACATTGCCATCGTAAATAGTTTTAAACGTCACATTACTTTTTATGTGAGTTTATAACAGTCTCAATCCGGTTCCATTCATATTAAATTATGTAAGTGTGCTCACTACAAGTTTTGAAGATATGGTTATATGGTGTTAAATTACTCGACTGTATTCCTTATGTTTTGTTACTTTTCAATAGTAGTCCGTTAACTTAATTTAAAATGTCATTTTCAATTTGCATCTTTAAAAATTTACAAGTAAATAAAATTGCATTAAACACGCAAACCTAATTGTTGCAGAACCGGTTGTTATTCAATACAAAAGTGGTCTCTCCACTCAGTTGCCGGAAAGTCCGAAAACTTCAGGAAGTGAACGAGTGTCAAATGGACAAATTATTCTTGTTGTTGTTTCCAACGCATCAGGTCAATGACCAGATTGAGGTAGGCTTAGAAAGAGGCTAGTATTGTAGATAGATTTTTTCCTTGCGCTTTTTTGAACGTTTATCAAAAATTTCCAGAGAAACCGTACATTTTCCGGCATAAGTTTACTTATGCGTCACTTAGTTTAATGAAAAAAACTTTTAGATCAGTTTAATTGAAAACCAAAACTTCACTCCTGCAAAATTTACCCATTAAAAAATCCGGTCTATTCACTAGGTATTCGAAAAGCCACTACTGAGCGCCAAAATGGCGAAATTAATCGGGAAATGGCAAGTATGGCAACATTGAAGGGAGCAGATCCTATTCAGCCTATAAAAACTTTACAACACACTTCCCGTCTAGACGCAGCCGCGTGTGCTAACGATCCCCTTTTAATATGTAATGTAGACTACATAAATATTAAAGGTACGCTGTCCACTGATACACCTCAGATTAAAATACGTCGAATGCTATTACGTTCCGAAAATTCCAAGTTTATAACAGACATTGTGATAAACATAGAGGCATATTTATTTCAATAAAATCAACACAAACTGAGCTGGTTACCTTTAACTATTCAGGCTTGCCAACCATTAGCGAGGAACTCCAGGAAATCTATAGTTTTTTGAACTGCAAATACGCGCAGTTCAAAAATCTTCGTATTTGAAACAAAATGCACGTTAAATTAACTTAAATTAATTAATGCCATGCAATTCCATGTTTTATTATGCATGCATTCATTGATTTATGATTAATAGACACTTACAATAAGCATTCGGAGACGTAAAATCATATGATACATTTTGTTGTGAGTATCAGTTCTATCCATGGATTAGCGAACAGCATAACACTTGTTTTCAAATTTAGAATAGCCTACAACATCGTTTCTTATAAAAAGTATGCAGTACTTGTGTATAAAGAAAGTGCGGTTTAGCAGACACTAGTCTTGAGTACTTCATAAATATTTTAGTTTACATTTTGAACGGGTCTGTCATAGTCGGCGCTTCGGACCTATTGTATGATCATTGGCTGCCAAACCGACCATGACTGCTGAAGCGGTATTGCTACGTTACCCACGTTATGTTTTATTACCTAGCGGCCCGCCCCTACTTCACCCGGACTAATGTAGCTTTTCCGTGCAGCGCACAAGCGTTGATAGAAGTTTTCTCATTATATAAGTGGTCAAGCCGTGTTGGCCGAATGGGGTTGTGCCTCGACTTTCAATCCGAAGGTTGTGGGTTTAAACCCCGGCCGTGCATCAATGGATTTTTCGTTTCGTAAAATTTATACGCACTTTAACACGAGCTCTTAACGGTGAAGGAAAACATCGTGAGGAAACCCGCAGCTTAGTCAGCTCCACACGTATTGACGTTGTCTTTCCTGTGGGCGGCTGATTAAGCTGAGAGGATGGTTTAGGTGCTGGGCAAGCCTATTCCATCTCAAACAATTTCCCAGGCACTACAGCGTCCCGTTAAGTGTAGGCATGGATTGCCTCCTGACGCTGTATAAATCATCTAATATAGATGTAAAGGCCTTAGTTTTTACGAATTTTGTGCCAAATTCGTACAAATTTCCCTAGCCTAATAAATAGTAGTTTAAATGAAATTGGTGGCAATTTCACACAGCTTTTTCTTGATTGTTCGATAAAAACAAATCTCTGATAAAATACAAACTTAATAACAACCAGTACCTAATATCGTCCCGTTCTATCATGATGATGGTAAAATATTTATTTATTGGAACGAACTTCCTTTTCGGACGGTATTTAGTTACATTGTTAGTACGGAAGAGCGTTTCTAGGATTTTAAATAATTTATTTGACAAGTTGAAACTTTGTTCCAACCGAGTGTTCCACGAACGTTCCACGACACTCACGTACTTTTTTTATTTGCAATCTACCTACTTTCCTATTAGATTGAAGGTCTTCTTACACTTTCTTATTAGAATTAAAACTGGACAAACCTAGACGATTAGATTAATTGTACGGATACTCTTTTAATAAATGGTACTCAATAAGTCATCTAACATAAACAAGTGATTAACAAACTCATTAGCGTTCAACACGGCGCATCCCTATTCAACTGACAGGTCGGCTTCGCGCCTAAATTTGAAATAAGAACGCGTGAGAAAACGCTCGAGGCGTGTCTCGAATTACCACGTTCGGGAATGTGAATGAACGACTCCTAAAAAAAGATCGGCACTTGCAACCTTTTTGCTTGTTACAAGATACAAGGTAAAATAAAAAGTACCTATGTGTGTAGTGCTTGCTTTTTTTTAATCGGTATTAAGTCATTGTTGTGTCAAGAACCTTGGTAAGTAGACTAGGAACTATTTGGCAAGTGTGCGGTGTCGTCGAACCGCAGACTATTAATTGAGCTATGCTCGCTCAGCCACGCTCCGCGATCCATTGACCTCGAAGATGCCTGTGACTAACAAAGCGAAATAACATCTTGAATGGAAATTGTGATTTCTTTAGGCAACACTGTCAAGGATTTTCCATGTTTATCTTTGAGTAACTACCGGTTGCCCGCGGCTACGCTCAAAAAACGTAACCTTTTCTCATGATAGATAATCTTAGGTCTTTACGTCTAATTAGATGATTTAAACAGCGTCAGGAGGCATCCTATGCCAAAAACTTAACGGGACGCTGTAGTACCTGGGACATTGTTTGAGATGGAATAGGCTTGCCTAGCACCTAAACCATCCTCTCAGCTTAATCAACCTGGCCCACAGGAAAGACGACGTCAATACGTGTGGAGCTGACTAAGCTGCGGGTTTCCTCACGATGTTTTCGTTCACCGTTAAGAGCTCGTGTTAAAGCGCATATAAATTTTACGAAACGAAAAATCCATTGATGCACGGCCGGGATTTGAACCCACGACCTTCGGATTGAAAGTCGAGGCACAACCCCATTCAACCAACACGGCACTTATACTTAGATAAAATACGCTGGAAATGTGGTTTCATAGTGAATAATCCACCTTATGATACTGGGCCATAAGTCGATTAACATGGTTTCAGGCGGCTTTCAATTTACATTACTATAAGCGTCCATTACTTTAACGAACTTTATTATACTTTAAGTTTTTCCATGACATATAATTATGATTTGTTATATAAGTACCCCAAAACACCCTCCAATAACTGCCAAAATCAAATAGAGAAATTATAAGTCCCGTTGCCTTCTTATCCTCGGCGGAAATTCAAAATCATTCGCCAATAATCCCTATATTTATTACCCATAATAAACTTCTGTAAAATATATTCCATTCTCTATGGGGAAGGTTATTCCAAGTATGTATGGGGTACATTTTTTAACCGTATTGCGCATAGAAACACGTGTCTTAAGATTACGGTGAGGGTAGCTTGTAGTTTATACGCAATTCTTACTGTGCCGTAGCTTTGTATTGTGTCTCAACTTTGTGATAGTTTCGGGATAACTTTCTGAGATTTAGAAGTACTTATACTGCATTTGTTCGTATGGGTTTATAAATTCGACTTAATTGATTCATACATTGATAGAGTTATTTACTAAAATGATTAAAAACAAAACTAAGAATGTTACTAAAAGAGTAAAGAGAGTTTCAAAACCGTAAGCTTACACGCCATAAATAAAACTTCGATTTTCGATCGATACTGTTTTATGAGCACTAGCGGGCTTTACTTAAATTTAAAGAAATAAAATCTCGATTGTAACAATAAAAAGAATAATCAAAATTCTTAAGTTACGAGATATTTTGGTTAGAAGTTAGGAATTAGCGCTTCGGTCCGCCGGAAGCGAGCCGCTTGGTCACAATAAAACATAAGTAAGAACACCGGCTGCTACAGATGGTACCCGACGCTCCCTTTTCAATTGCCCATCTCCAGGCACCCAGTTTTTTTTGCCCCAAAACTGATTGTGATCATTGTAGCTCTTTGTACACCAGAACCATTGTTCCCAGTAAAATTCTGAGATCCTTGGTTTCTTTCCAAATTGCAATTTTAAATTTCTGTGAATTCACGAATTCAGCTGGAGGAACGCAATTTCGGATTAGGATTGGGGCAGCCATTGTTATGAGGATTAGATGCTTATTTTTCAGAGATTGGCGGTGATTAGATCATTGATAGGGCTATTATACGACCTTTGTGACGCAGTGGGCGAAGGTCCGCCTGCGACGAGAAGGTTGCGGGTTCGATCCCCGCCGCGGGACAAATGTTTGTACGACCTACAGATATTTGTCTCGGGTTTGGGTGTTTCTATATATAATATGTATGTACATATTTATTAACAAACAAAAAAGTATACAGGGTGTAAAAAGACTGCTACCGAAAACTGAAGGGTTTCAATATGACCATGATTCTGAACATATTTAGCGAAAAAAAAAAACGCAAAAATTTTTTTGACTTAGCTACGTCATTTTATTTTATTTTCTAGTTATTTACTACTAGTACAACTTAATAAGACCATACCTACCTAATAATTGCATTTATAAAACAAAAAAAAATGTAAAACTCAAAATTCAGCAAGCTTGGCATTGGCACAAGCTTGACTCGTCAGATTTCCAAGAGCTCTGGAAATTTAAAAAAAAACACCATATCATGCACTTCACGATGCAAAGACACCGACACCCCGATAGAACCCCAGTGTTCGAGTGCCCTCCTGATGAGAGCACGCCACTTCGCTCACTTTGCTACAAAAACTTGCCTCCAGGCGTTTTATGATACCCCTTTGCGGAAATTTTCATTTTAAGCGTTAAATTTTAACTAATATTACATCTACACTAATATAAAGAGGTAAAGTGTATGAGGATTACCTCTAGACTCTAATATTTACTGTTATTCCTTTTACTTAGTCTCGCTTTTAAGACTTGAAGCATCTTATAAAGTTGATGATGACACAAATAGCCATACACAACACGCTTTTTTGAATAACGCTTATTTTGGGGTTTTAAGTTAAAAACCTACAACATTAGTTGACCCAACACCCATGAGAACTATTGACTTTGCTTGTACAATTAAAAGTACCAACACTTTTGTTTAAAAATGAAACCGTGTAAAATGTTGTAAACGGTATGTTTTATGTATGCTCAACAATTTGTTTGATCGAGCAACTTAGTCACGTAGAAACGACAATGTGAGTTCAGGCTCCTAGTGGACCTGTGTCACTGCCATTGCTTTCAAATTGAAATGAGCTTTATCACGTTTCCTCTGGGTTGAATGTAGTTTGAATCCATTCATGTATTATAAAATTAAAAAAAAAACATACTCAAGTCCCAATATAGTAAAGTAGTCTCCAAAATGTTTAATTGTGACATGTGTAAATTTAGAATTTCCAGAACTTTCTGTCTGTTTCAAATAACTAAATCTAAAATTGCGTCTTATAAGTACGCTATGATTTGCTTACTTACTTTGTTTATAATCTGTTTAATGCATTTTAACTGATATTCGCTGAGTATTAGACAGATTTTGAGTGAAATTTGTAAACTTTTGTACTATCATTACTTCTGGGTCCCGTTTTGTGACCCTTCATCGCTTCAATAGGCTTCATTGGGTTCTATTTGTGCCATTGGACCTTAAATGCCTTACGAGATTTGGCTCAAATGATATTACCCTTGAATTGAAGTTGCTAAACTGCTTTAAGCTCGGAACCAGTCTAGCCTTAATTGAACTGCCTTTTTGTTGAAAAAGAAATGTTTTGGCAAGCCAACCCAAGTTGTGTGTAGGCAATCTCATTATAATTTGGTTTTGATTGCGTAGTTAACTAGGTATTCAATATTAATATCTCCAGATCAAGAATCAGTCAGAGCTTAATTCTCAATAAAATTATATCCAGCCAGATAAATTTAAATTTTTAACAAAATCTAAGTTACTTAAGCACTAGTACCGTTCAACATTAACTATCTATCAACGTTTGACTGTCTACGCTGACATCCTAACTTTCATAATCCACTCTAAAAATAGGCTTTACTGCCTACTTAATGTCGTAATATGCAGTAACGACCATTACATCCCGCCTATGATGTAATCACCTACAAAATTGAGCTATAAATCCGGGAAACGTCTTCATTTTAAATTCACCAGCTGTATTGCCTAACAAAATTAGCGGGCACTTTTTAGCCTCTCCCTCGGCAGTCGCGTCACGTACGGACAGTTAGAAGCTTCTAGCAGCAGCCCAGGGTTTAATCTTGGAGGAATGTCGGATGCTCATAACGACTGTTCTGAGTAATGGACCAATAAACGCAGAGGATTTGAATACAACGCGACGCGACGGCGACAACCCCATCTTTAGGAGATGAGCCACTAAAGCTGAGGGGTGCTTACAGCTTGTGCCTGCTATTTAGCCAGTTGCAATAAAGCATGGAAGACCACCGCGATACTTACTGAATTCAGTGTACTGAGACGTTCATGAGCTCTACAATGAGTAGTAGTCTCTTTGTCAAAGTATCAAGTAGCTACCCACTTGTAAAACGTCCAGTAAATCCTTCTGTGTTGCCGCCGCTAAGTAGTTTCTGCTCGTAAAGTCAATAGCAGTCCCTGTAATGGGATCTAATTGCTTATTTTAGTCATTTGTTTGTCTGGCATGTCGCCTGTCGCGTTCTCCCCCAAGCTTTATTGCTTTAGGTAATAAGTATGGAGAGTTACGGCCATATGTACCTTTCACCTTTTCCCCCCTTTCAAGGACACTTTGGACATTGTAAATCTCTTCTATTGGGGTATAATAAACAATTTCGTCTAGACTCTAGATTAATATATCAAAGATTAAGTACGGGGGATTCAAATTTAATAGCGTTGTTTGTCTTTATTTTTGTTTTATCCGCCATTTTATATGCATTTCGTATTTGCCTAATGGCCTAGAAGTGGCTCCGTTAAAATCCATATCTTATGCCCATTACTTTCTAGGGTGATCTATTTAATTTTAGTTCTCTGTTTCCAATTGTAAAAGCCCGCCCAAGTCCTTGGATCCTGTCAAAAGGACATGAATGAAGCGAAGGTTATTGATCCTAAGCAAACCGTCGATCGTGCTTATCTAATGTCCATGCCAAATATTGATAGAACGCATTCCTGGAATCGGATTGAAATGGTATGCGATGGCCAGATCGAGCTATTGGCTTGATGAATGGCTGAATTCTGTTATTGGTTTGATATCTTATTTGCTAGTTGAAATACGGAGGTTCCTCTATCAATATTGTTCCTCCTAAAGTTTCTCCGAGTTCTTGGACCAAATATTATATTGGCCAACAGTTTTCAGAATCCGTTAAATCAGTCTCTGAAATTTCAGAAAATCCAGTCTGGCCCTGATTAACTTAACTGTTCCGAAATTGATTGTTTCGCTAACATTTTTAGCATAACCTTATTTCCGAGACCTAAATCAGGCACAGCGTAGGTGTGAATTGAATTTTTAAAGGGCATCTTAGCTAATAAGTCAAAGGTCCTATGGGAATATTGGTCTCGTTCGGTAGGCTGATCATATGCTTTTCTAAGAAAATTAGATTTTATTATATATTAACGGTGGTTTTTATTTGTTTTCCCATAATACGACCTACTTGTTTCCTGGGCACTCGACCGATAATACGTTAATTAAAAATTGAGTTTAATGCATGAGCCTTGATCAGATATTTTATTTTTAAGTTTATTTTGGTCCGAATTTGGACTTTGCACTTGGTAAAATATGTCAATGGGCAAACCATCATAATCCAAAGTTCACCAAATGAAAAAATAACATACATACAGCCGAGTAGAGAACCTCCTCCTTTATTGAAGTCGGTTAAAAAGCCGATGCAATCGGAAGCTAAATCCATAAACACCTGATGCTATGGAGACACTTGCAACCATTGGAGCATGCAATGTATTGCCGGTGAAACTGAACAGTTGGACACAATAAAAATTTAAATTTGTGTTTGTACATTGTAAGGGCTTGATTGCGATGTGATTGCGACCTTTTTTGTTGGCTTGACTACGAATTGATTCGGATTCGGCTCGACAGACTTTGATGTTGTTTTGACTAGAATTAAATAAAATTGAATGTCTTAATTGAATTGTCTTGAAGAGATTTTTATTTGTCACTGAGTTTGCTCGTATGGCTGTAGAACTTTATGTCTAAATGATGGCTCATTATTCTTCCCCAAGTCTTAAAATTAGGTATTGCCCACTCAATCTGCCAATGAAATTGTAATCACTACTAATACATTACTGGAATCTGTTTCACTGGTCACATATACAATATACAGGGTTATTTTTTTGTAGTACTTGCGAATTATATACACAATAATTATACAATTTCATTTTGCCGGGAAAGTGTGAGACTATACCTATCAGAACTGGCGACACGATACTAAGAAGAAGAAGAAGAAGTGGGTGCTACTAAATAGATATAATGTAGTTACAATGTCATCGTCCTTTATAAAACTACTTATGGTCAATGACTGATTTTGTTCCTTATTGATTGGTCTGCGGTTATGTTAAGCATTTGATTTGTGGTTAGTTCTTTCAAGGCGTGAGATAACTGGTAACTTTCGCAAAGCAAAAAAGTTAAAAAAAAAACAATGACGGACCGTGTCATTGTTTTTTTTTAATTATAAAAATAACAACTAACTTTCAAACTTAATATATATATCGCGTTATATACGTGTTATTTTCCGTCATATTAAGTGTGAGTAATATTAATTAGAATCCCGGATAATTTATGGTATCAAACAGCTAAGTTTTTATATAGCAACACAGCCGAGCCGCTACGATATAGTAACCGCTTTGAGTATTTATCAGTGCTCTTTTAGTAACCGTGACAAATACCCTTACTCCATTAGATAAAATTGTCTGAAATAACTATGGATTGTTAAATTTTTAATGCACTTGCAAAACGATCTAGTCATGCCTCGGAATCTATCGAAGTTTCATGTCGAATTTAATATGCGCCCGTAAAAACAAGCGGTTCGATCGATAACATTTGTACTAGGGGTGGCTTTTACGACTAGTGGAACCCTAAGGACGCAGCCACATGCCCAAACATGATACACTGTGATGATACCAGATCGTATTTTTTTTTTTTATTGACATTTTTTTTTAAGAAGCCTAATTAGCTTCTGCCCGCGCTTCGCGGGCAAGCAGGGATGATGTAGATTCCGATATGAAATAATTTTAAGATCAGTGTTTGTCAGCCTATGATGGTTCACTCGTGGTTCTTTATGAGGCCTTATGATTGGTCCTGAATTAAATTATAAATATTCAACAAAATCATGCCTACTTAGATGTTTCGGGCTTAGCCTTATCCTATTTGATATGCGCCAGTCAAAACATTCAATCGATAACATTTGTTTACAAATTTCAATATTATCAAAATTATACATTGTATAATACAGTACAATAATATTCAGCTTCACGCAACCCACGCCTTTGTAAACGTATCAGCTAGTTTCTATGTCCATAAACTTTCAATTCAAATTGTAAAGATTTTCACGTCTAGTTGACGTAACAATCAGTCGCCATTTTCACGCAACCAATCGACAGTTGAAATCTCAATTGTCAGTGTGTCTTCGCCCTATCCCATACATCGTTGTTATCAAATCGGATGGATTGCATTGCGTGTTTGTTTTGACTGCGCGCATTACTTAGTTATTGCATCGTGCGATCGTAAACCATAAATAATTAATGTACGTGCTACGTGCTATTGGTTTATCTGGTCGAATACGTCGTTACTCGGGAGTACATTACATACATTGGGTGCATTGGCTTATTGAATGTTTGATGAATGAGTAACTAAGTTCAAATAAGTTGTCAAAACTCTTAGTTCTAGAATGGAACATTGGGTTCCAATATGCCAACTCTAGGCTTGCTTAGTCGTTCCTGATAGATTGTCGAAGCAACATTCTGATCGATATGTAAGTGGGTGACATTATCAACTGAGCGCTTCCATGCTACGCAGGGCACGTTAAATTGTTGGTACCGGCTATGAAGTGGTTAAGCCATGATGGATGCCTTGAGGCGGCCTAAAAACTCCGTCACCAGAGTTGGCCACTGACTCCTACGAACTTACTTTTACTGGTAGGTCCGAGTTGTAGGTGACTACGACAATGATGATTTCGGAGGTGCATAGCAAGGACCCAGGTACCCAGCCAGGTAGCAATCTATAACATTATCGGGACAAACAGCCCGCGCAAACAAAACATCCGGCGATGCAGACGGACGGACAAACAACATTTACATTAGTACATATACGAATTGGTGTTTGGAGACATTGGTTTGATGTTGCATAATAATTTACCGACTGATTCATCGTTTCACTTGATTTGACGTTCTCAATGGTGTCGGTTTGTCTGACAAAAATACATTTGAGATATTTGTAATTTTTTGTACATTAGACTGCCAGCCAAATGGTCTGATGATTTTGTAAAGGCTGGGTTTGGGTTCGACTGGAGAAAATCAACTAAGAGACTCACACAAACACAAACAAACATTATCACGATGGTGATGATGTTTAAGGCACATATGACCAAATAAACATGCTTTTGCATTTTGCAGTAAGTTAGCTCTCCGTACTCAGTGCAACCTGCTGCTCATCGCCGCTACATAGTTTTATCTAATCACAAAACACATTATCTTAGCCATATTCATCCGCACGTTAAAGATCGCAATTTAAAATACTAAGGCGCATGTACAGTTTCTGGGCACGGACCGTGGCGTGCACTTGGCAATTTTGAACATTTAAACTACCGTATAAATGTATCGTTGCCAGCTCTGTTAGATTAAAGATGCCAGATTAATAATTACGTTTTTATACTAAAAAGAAAACCGACTTCAATGTTTGACTCGAAACGCGGTGTGACTCAGGGCGTCAAGCTGTCGATTCGATGTCTATTTGTGACATGGCTAGGAGGGAAGGTGTTTAGAGTTTTACGGGGAAACTATCAATCCCTCAGGAATAAAATTTATATGGGACCACCTCTGGAGTATACCCTTTCAAACATGAAAAGAATTTTGCAAATCGGTCAACAAATGGCGGAACAATCGCGTAACAAGATACAAAAAAAAAAAAAACATACAGACGAATTGAGAACCTCCTCCTTTTTTGAAGTCGGTTGAAAAATGGTATCTATTTAACCCTCTGCTGGACAGTCTATTCAATATCTCTCAAACCATTTCTATCTCTATACTAATGTTATGAAAAAACAAATAATTGTTTATTCTTATCGATAACCATAATATGAATATGAATTCCTTAACTACCAGGCTAAATTATTTTTGAAGATTTCAATTGTGTGTAGCAGTTTGTCGATTCAATTACAAACAATAATCTATTTTACTATTTCCTAGACATTTGATGAAAAGCGTCATTTCTGTGCTCGAAATGTCATGTATATATTTAACCTACTGTAATCACCGACCTATAAAGCTAGTTGTTTTGAAATTATAATCATTAAAATTTGATGAGACGGTTGATCTAATGACCTGTCTAGCGACATTTTGTTAGAGCGGGCTGTCAACACTCAGCTTCGTTTCAATTGCGATCCAACTAATGCTTTAGTTTTGTTAGAATCGGAGTTTGAGCAGATAAAAAAATAAAACAATTGGGTATATGATAACCCGTTATTCATTATACGTCATCAAAACACGAAAGTTTGAAAAGCATTATTTGCAAGCTCTGAAAATGGCTACATCTATCCAAAATCAACTGAAGTTGAGTTATTAGTTAAACAAAGTTGTCTTGCCGGAACCACCAGACCGTGGGTCTGCCTTTAGCTTTTTAATACAGTTTATTCGAATAAATTCTGGTTCTTTACAAGAGATTAATTAAGTTTTTTGTTTGTTAGTCTTGCTATAACTACGCTATCACCATTAATTTTTACAGAAACAACGTTCTTTTTTATTTCTTTCGTTGTATCCTCTTTTCAGCGATGCTTAAATTAACAATGATGGAGCTTGATATTATAAAGTTTTTTGATTTGAAAGCAACTTTATTTTTCTTAATCAATTAAAGAGTGATAATCGCATCAATTGATTTTGTTTCGGAAAAAATATTATATGATAATCTACCAAATAAAACTGGGAAACGAGAAAAGTATAATCAGGGTGGCTACAACTTTCCACAATTGCACCAATGAATTAAAGTCTGAAGACATAAACATTATAACCGTGAAATAACTAATTTAAAGTTATGGCCACTTCCCCCTGCCTTTATGAAGAATTCAAAGGATCTTGGCTATCAACCATTGCACACAGACTGTTCTTGAGTATATTGTTAAAATGTGGGTAAAATCACAAATTTGCGAATATCGTGTCAGTAAGTAAAAACACCTACACATAGGGATGCATCTTTCAAATATCATCAACCGTTCTAATTAGCTGTGTTCGATCCCCCAGGATTACTTGTCTTCTTCGAGGTAGAAAGTAGCTTCCACTGTGCTATTCCAGATTATATCTGATGAGTGATGACGTATATCTGGGCCCATGTGTAAGATGGGACTAAAAATCCAAAAATTTTCAATAGAAACACTTCCTAAACAATTTCTGCAAGTGCACAGGCGATAAACTTAAGTATAAATCGGGTGTCTACAGCTCACCTTTCATAGTATCTGGGGTTGATACGTTCCTTCCGAGCCGATTTCTTTCGAGTTTATTGTTCGCGCGCCCGCTCCTGCGTCGCATTCAAAAGAGTTATTGGTTATCGACAATAGGCACGGCATTGTACGATTCCTATGGGGTGCTCTAACCAAATGTTATCTTCTTCGAATGGCCATCAATTTTAAATGAATCGCCCATGTGATTGCGATCGTTAAAGTGGTTAAATGCTCTTTGTGCCAGCACCGGTTCTTTTTTTTTCTTAACCTATCATGCCCCACTGCTGGGCAAAGGTATCTGTACTGTAACTTCCACTACCTGCGCTCCAAGGCCACGGTTTGCCACCGGTTCTTAACATATTTTTATTCTGTATTGATTAACTGACCTTTTGAATGGCTTTAATTAAATTATCCTTTTGATTTCTCGTTTTTTTCCGCGAATTCTATTTCTAGTTAGTTGCGTGCTCGCAAGCTCATTAAGGCGATGTTTGTTCCCGCTGATAATGTCGCTTCTGAATTCGTCTGAACTGATATGATCTGAAATGAGGAAAGCTGTAGGATGAAGGTTGTTCACTTTGTTTGCAACTGAACTATTTGTAATCTGCTTTTAACTAAACGAATATTTTAAGTTTATTATGCATTTGAAAATATTTAATGAAATCTATTTAAATAGTAAATGGTCGTTTTTCGATTTCACATGTGAATGAATCTAACTAGTGAAACGTTATAACGAATGTTACTTATAACTGGCGCATGGGTGCAGTGGGTGAAAGCCCGCTTAGGACGCAGAAGGTTGCGGGTTCGATCCCCGGCGCGAGATAAATGTTTGTATGATCTGCAAATATTTATCTCGGGTCTGGGTGTTTCTATGTATAATATGTATGTATTTATAAACAAAAAGTATAAGTACCTGGTACCTACCTGGTTCCCAAGCTTTGCTTAATTTGGGGCTAGATGATGCTGTGGGAAATGTCCAGAATTATTTCTTATAGCATATATATACTATTCATAAACTAACAACTGTTAGAATTAAATAAATAACCTTTACAATAATATTTGAAGATCTGGAAGATATTATCGGAAAATATATCGGTTAATGATATACATTCAATGATTAATAAAAAGATAATAAATTAATATCTGATTTCTGTATGTTTTCTGTCTGTTTGTTATTGTTTCGGAGCTCAGTTTAACGACAATATCGACGGAAATGCGTGAGTGGTTGCAATAAAAATGAGCTGAATAAAAATTATGCGGGGAAAATGATTTTATAGCTGCTGTTGTGGGCCTGTCGCAGGTCAACTGCTGATTCATACCGAACTAAATATATTTATAAACCACTTTTATACTTACTTAAACTTGACCATGTTATCCTAGTGGTAGGTATAATGATTAGACTGGTAAAAAATTAGGTAGGTAGTTATGAAAGTAAATGCATATTGTTAAATACACAAACTACACAAGGTGTGTGTACTTCGTTCTTCGCAATTTTCTTAGACAAATTGCATTAAATCTTCGATTTACAAAGTGTTACCTATCTTGTTTAAAGACTTTAAAAGGCGCATTAGCCTGCCGAGTCAGTAAAGAGAATAAAGAATAATTTATTTCAAAACAGATAAGGTACACATTCATTGCACTATTTTTACAAGTAAGGTAGGACAGTTTCTATGTAATTATAGTTATGTGCAAAACCGTACCCTCCGTGCTAGAAAAATTCTGTGTTACGGCAGGATACAATTCGGCCTTCCCTATCATTTATACCTACATATCAGTACCTAGGTACCTACATATATAGAAGTAAATACTCAGGCTATACCTACTAACTGAAAGATAAATGTGTACATAAGTATACCTATTCTATAATTTTGAATATAAAAGCTACAAATCAGTGTTTCATATGTTTAAGTCTGCCTAAACCGTGTTTAGGGCATGTACTTGTTATTTAATTTATGTTTTAATAAAGATCTTTTAATAAAATTAAAATTTATAAATAGCTGAGAAAAACTGAAATATCTGAAGAATTTGAGCATTTTTGTTGGATGTCGTCTCGTGTCTCTAGAAACAGTCGTGTTTTCCTAAAGCAACTTGGTCTATCAAGTGCCCCACAAAACTGGATAATATAGACCATGATTATTCAGTTGTGTATGCTATTTTGATGCACTCAAAATAATTCCAAAGGTTATAATGTGGAAAAATGAATACAACCCAAAACTCTCGCGCTTTGTTCATTTAACGAAACAATGCGCAGCGCAGACGAAGTCGCGCGCAGGAACACTAGCTAAAAATAATTATGAATAGTTGTTTTTTCTACTAAAGAGCCACTTAGTTAAAGTGGTCACACAAACGTGGTTACTGTAATCATCGGCCATGATTGATGACAGTTAATGTCTCTATTAAAACATCTATTTTTTTTGTATTTGTTAGCTACTTCAAATAATAACTACGCACTAAAGTGTAACGGTCAATTTTAACGGTGCACAACTTCAACAGGGATATGATGACCTAACCTATGATATACAGGGTGGTTTTTTGAGAAAAGAGTGAAAGGAGCCCTCGATTTATAAAAAAAACAATAACTGCTTATTTAGTTTTTTTCTAAATCTTTTACTTTTGACGGAAATCGAAAATAATTATAAAAAAAAAAGACAGCCTGTTTTATTGAATTAATGGATTTTGTTGCTGATAAGGATCAATCTTTGCAAATAAATAAATATATGGTACGTACGTATATAATATTTAATTATTTGAATTGATGTTGAATGATGATTTAGTTTGATGTTGAATGGAAAATGAATCTAGATGATTACATTTGAGCAATCTATTATTATAAGAATCTTTGTCCTGACTGACTGACTGATAGACAACGTACAGCCTAAACCGCTGGTCGTAGAGACTTGAAATTTTGAGGGTATGTCCGTCTTGGTGCGTCGGGGTGTACTAAGAAGGGATTTTTTGAAATTCAACCCCTAAAGGGGTGAAAAGGGGTAAAAACAATTGTATGAAAAATCGTATTTCTGGCACTTGGAGACATGAAATTTAGAATTATGATAGTTCAACGCTTTTAATGAAATTCTACATTAAAAAAAATTTAAAACTACCCCTAGAAGGGGATGTAGGGGGTGTTAATGTTTGTATGGGGTTTTTTGAATGCGTGGTCCGATTTGCTTGAAACTCGGTATGATTATTTAAAAACGTAAATAACAAAAATGTCCGCACTCCAATAATTTAATAACTACCCCTATACCGGGGTGTTAAAGTTTGCGTGGGATTTTTTAATACGTGGTTCAATTTGGTCAAAACTCGGTATGAGTATTTAGTAGTAGTGTAATAAATAATATCTGCATGTTTTTTTTTTTTTCAAAATCTACCCTTCAATGGGGGTGAAAAGGGGGAAGTTCAGTACAGATTCTATGGGAGCCATAAGTCCATTGGGAGTGGAAGTGGGGTATTTGGGGAAGGGATAACGTATAAGGGATAAGCGGGAAAAAGTGGAATGAAGCGGGATAAACCGGGATAATGCGGAGGAAAAGCGGGAAAAAGCGGAATAATGCGGGGAAAAAAATTATTAAACAGGGAAAAAGCTGGATAATGTGGGATAAACCGGGAAAAAGCGGGGGAAAAGCGGGATAAACTGGGAAAAAGCAGGATAATGCGGGATAAAGCGGGAGTAAAGCAGGTTAAACTAGGAAAAAGCAGGATAATGCGGGATAAAGTGGGTAAAAAGTGGGATAAAGCGGGGAAAAAGCGGGATAAACCAAGAAAATGCGGGAGAAAAGGGGGATAAACCGGGAAAAAGCGGGATAAAGTGGGATAAAGCGGGATAATGCGGGATAAAGTAGGGACAAAGTTGGATAAACTGGGATAAAGCAGGATAAAGTGGGGAAAAGGTGGGATAAACCGGGATAAAGCGGGGGAAAAGCGGGATAAAGTGGGGACAAAGTGGGATAAACTGGGATAAAACAGGATAAAGTGGGGAAAAGGTGGGATAAACCGGGATAAAGCGAAAAAAAACGAGATAATGTGGGATAAAGCGGGATAATTCGGGATAAAGCGGGGGAAAAGCAGGAAAAAACGGGATCAAGCGAGAAAAATGGAATGATGTGGGATAAAGTTTGGGGAAATGGGATAATGTGGGATAAGTGGGAAAAAGCGGGTAAATAACGGGAAAAAATCATAAAATCATATTCCTGGCACTTAAGAGACATGAAATTTTGAATTATGATAGTTCAACAGTTTTAATGAAAGTCTGCATTCAAAAAGCTACCCCCAGAAGGGGGTGTTAATGTTTGTATGGGGTTTTTTGAATGCGTGGTCCGATTCGCTTGAAACTCGCTATGAGTGAGTACTGAGTAACATTTTTATATATTTTTTTATAAACTCCACTATAAAGGGGGTGAAATAGGGAGTAACAGTTGCTAAGAGAACCATAAGTTCTAAAAACTTGAAACTTGGAGGGTACATTCTTCTTCTGCTGCATTTTTAGGATTTCGTAGGGGTGGGGTGAAGTTTTGTATTTAGGGGGTGGGTTGAAAGGGAGGGCTGTAAATAATTCCTGAAACAGGGTGTTGGCGGTGATTAAGTATGTGTGGAATTTCTTAAGTGGGAGTGAGATTGGAAGTGGGGTTAATTCATTTATGGATTTGTGGATGGAGTGAGAATGGTAGTGGGATTGATGGATTTGTGGATTTGTGAGTTTATGGGGGCGTCAGATTAAAATGTGAGAGTGAGATTGTGAGTCACATTAAGAGTGAGAGCGAGATAAGGGTTAGATTGAGGGTCAGATTTAGAGTGAGACTCGGGCTCAGACTCAGTCATCAAAGTTGAACTTGCAGTCACAGTCACTCATTTTAGTCAATGTGATGAAAAGCTTAAGCTTACCTACTCAAGTGATAAGGGCTATGTTGATATGTACCACGTGAACGAAGTCGCGGGCGTTCCGCTAGTTTCTAAAATAAACTTTATGTCTGTTATATCTAATAAATCAAGTTGTGTCAAACACGTTCCTGTGTAAACACAATTTAACTATTTCAAATATCATGTACCGGCGTTGTTTGATCACAGGGCAACTCTTTACTATTTATTTACAGTCACGTACAGACGGTTAAGGTTTGACGTCTTGTCACATCGTAAATCTCAATATTATGTAATAAAATCCATTTTTTGATACAAGTACTAGAAGATTCAAAGAAACAATTCATTTCTCGGGCTAAAAGATTGTGTATATTTTCCGACATTCAGGAATATATGTGTTCACGGAATATTTTTTTCTCCTAGTTTTACAAATTTTTCTCCGAAACTTTGTGTAATCAGATTTAGTATAAGCCTAGCTTAAGCGACGTTTTTCCTCGGTAATACATCTTACTCGTAGATCTAAATAGTCAAAGCTCCCGCAGGCGCTGAAGAAACTGCATGTTTCTTCAGCGCCTGGGAGCTTTGACTCGAAACTCGAAGACTCGAAAATCATGATGAAGTTAGCACTGGTGGTCTAGTTGTAGTGGCACCGCCTTCCGATCGCAAGGTCGTGGGTTCAATCCAGGTCGTGTACCAATCAGATTTTCTGTCGAAAAAAATTATGTGCACTATGACAGTACTCTCAAACGGTGAAGGAAAACATCGTGAGGAAACCAGCATGTCTAACCTACAATTCGAAAACATGCGTCAAGCGCACGAAAGAAGCCTCTTTGAGGCGCACTTAAAATCCTTTCACCACACTGGTTCGAAAGAACTGGTGACACGATAAGAAGATCAATTCATAACAATGAACAGAAACTCCAGCCAAATTGTAGTTCCTGAAAAACTTCCGACGACGAGTTCCACTCCTTACTTGTAATTTATTGAACTCTGTCGTGTCTGAGCATCATTTTGCATATATTTTACGACTATTTATTTACTATATTAATACGCTTTTTTTCGGGTAGTTTAAGGTTTTTCATCACGACCAGCGTTGGTGGCTATTAAGCCGGTATTTATAATGCCTGAATTTCGTACTTCCACGATCGCATTTAACAACTGTTTTATGCTGTGTCTACCTTTATTATTTAGCTATAGTATAGGGTGTATCCGAAGCGTACTGGAGGGTGCGTCGCGTTAATATTGGATAGGATTGGGCTGCGAGAGTTGATCAATACTGAGATTAATAAATAAGTAACTAGCTCGAGTGCAATCAAACGTTAATTTTGTTACAACACTGCCGCGATCCCAGTTTTGTTTGTTGACTTTGACGTGGGAACGGTGTATGATGGTTGATAACATATCCAGGATTATGTATCAGAGTTTATTTATACCAATTTAGTTTGCCAATACTGGCGGTAAATTTTGGTAAAAGTGGTTTATCGTTTACTTTCGCAATTATGTCTACCGTGCCTAGAAAATACAGTCGTGGTCCTATTTGTTTGTTTTTTTTTCATAATGTTTATATAATATTTTGTTTGTTATAGGTAAGTACGAGATCTGCTGTGCATTTAATTGCAACAGGCCAACAGGCGAAACCGAGTAAGCAAGCTAACTTTTAGGCATGTTATTTGATCCACATGATTTTCTGTTTATTCACAATGTTTCATGAATTAATTGCTATTCATTTTATGTTGGAAACTTGTCCCACTGCAGGATTAAGCATGGTCTATAACCATACTTTTTTGTTCTGGTTGCGTATGAATTTCCCATTATCCTATAAAATCTTCATCTAATAGTATTGCATTTATCGCATTCCACAAACTAAAGAGAGTCTAAAACCATCCTGTCAGGTCATGATATAAATGTGAAAGTTGAGTAAATCCTCAGATCTGGTTCAATCGTAACGGACATACCAGCTTAACCGATTCAAATGCCGAATGTTCGTGACTTGGACGCGGAAGATAGTATTAAAGGGATACGCATTTCACAGTTAAATCTTTTTCGCAGCTGCAAAGTACTACGACTAACAACTTATGTTTGAAATAATAATGCTACGTATAGGATAGACACTCACCCCACACCGATCGAGACTTCTGCCTCTCGAGTTCTCGGTTGCGTTCTTACGAAGAACACGTTACATGCACAGTATGCAAAAACGACACGTCTTTTTATGAATGCGAAAGTTTGTGAGGATGTGTTTATGGATGTTGATTCCTTTTTCACGCAAACAACTGAGTGAATTTGGATGTCTGGCACAGAGATTGATTAGAGTCTGGAATAACTCATAGCCTACTTTGTCTCGGAAAAGTGAAGTATTTGACTGACCGCGGCTAACAGCACTATTCCACTTTGATCCCCTAAACAAATCCCTTAGTGATTTGTTTCCACTCTTATCCATCAATGGTTTTGTTTCCACTTTGAGTTCCTCTCTGATCCATAAATGGTTTTGTTTCCACTTTAATCCATTAGTTTTGTTCCAACTTGGGCCTTTGAATTCCTCGCTTATAATGCATAATACAAATGTTTGCAGATTAGCTAATGTGATAAATCACGTATTATTATGGATTTTGTCAAGTGTCCGGGCTGTGCTTAAGTGCCATTCTGTCGCATTCTGTCGTCTTATTATACAGGTCACGCAAAGGGTTCCAAATAAAACTGGTTCTACATTCTCATCCAATTGTATGTTTTGTTGCTACGCAGACTTTTATGGGATAGAATAGGCACCTTTCAACAGACTAAGAATGGAGTTATTTTATTATTCGACATGTTTGATGGATAAGTTTTACCCTTGGCTTTGCTCGCGTGTAAACGTAAACAGGTTCACGACTGTATCCCCAAGGTGCGGTAGAAATTCTTTCAGATCTTTTTTTATGTTATATATTCGAGATCCTTTGAAGAGGTCTAAGGGGGTAGTCAGAGGCATGTCCAAACACATAATATTTGATACATGCCCACATCTTGCAGAAGTAAGTATATTCCATACGTGACAGGTTGCAAGCCCATCGCCGCCTATAAGAACACTAACTTGTTTCCTCACGATGTTTTCCTTCACCGTTTAGAGCACGTGTTAAAGTGCATATAATTATTTTTTTTTAAGTTGAGGTACAACCCCATTCGGCCACACGTGTAAAGTAGATAAATTAATACGAATTACTAGCATTCATTGTTTAGCTCTTGTAGTGGTTAAACGTGAAACATCTTAAAATAAAGTCAAGAATGAGACTATACCGACACTGAAAAAAAACAGAATTCATTTTTTAAACGCGACTTTGTGGAGATTTGCTTAATTCTTGGCCCAATGGAAAAAAAAAACACTAAACTAGCCATCGTAATAAAAATAACTATACAAAACACAGTAGTTAGTATTAAATAAAACTCCATTAGACTTAAAATATCTTTCTAAATAGATTTTTCAAAGCTATTATCTTTTTCCAAACAAGAGCGCTGGTGTGAATTATAACTATTACTATTAGCCCATGCCATCCCAGTGCGGACAAGCGGATTTGTTATAATGTCTATTTTTTAATATAAATAAATTCCGCATTCCAAGATTTTCACTACTGAAGATGCAGTTAATCGTCTTCATTACATCCCACATTCTATCTCTTAAGGCCGCGCACGCGCACGTTTAATGTCGACTTTGACACCGATTTGTGAAGCAATAACTGTCGTCTAATATGTCCAAACTTCGTTTTGTTGCAGCTTTAAATTAGCCATTAGCTTTGTAAGTATCGTATCCTTGTGTTATTTAAAGTCTTTAAGCTTGATCAAGGTAACTTCTCGTCTGTCTTATTTCTGAAAAAAAAATAAAAAAATTTTTCACGCCACTTTTCCGATCCTTTCCCTGAATAACCCAATGCCTCCCCAAAATAATCAAGACATTATAATGTACTGTAACTTTTTATGAGAAAGACTATGCTTACAGGGATAGTGGACATCGCTTAAATCTTCAAGGTCCATTTTAGCTTAAAAATATCTAGTTAGGTTCATATTTACCTCAATTTCCTCTTGTTCATTGAACTCACGCCTACTCAGCTATCTGGTCGCGCCTCCCCTTAACCGGTGCTGTGTGTAATTGGGCCAGGATGTCGGGAATAACCGGCTGAGTCACCGCGCCCACACCCAAACTCGCAGCATAGCTGTTCCAGATCATCTGTCTCTGCTATTCTATCAACCTGATTATAAAACTCGTAGCTTGCTTAATTTATAGATCCAAGAAATTAATAATAAAAGAGCATTTACACGCTGCAAATTTTGCCTCGTTGTCCTAAGCCGATATCGTTTTGCATTTATTAAGACTACTAAAGGTGCATTTACACGATGCGATTTCAACCCATACGATATCGTATCGCACGGCAATTTTCCACGTGTAAACGCTCATCGTATGCGATTTGTCATAGATAGCGCGACGCGCGACGTTCAATGGGCGGGGCTTAGCAAATCGTACGAAAAATTGCATCGTGTAATACCTTTAAGTCTACTAACAGCTAACAGCCGGCCGTATACGTAAAGAATTGCAGTGCGATACGATATCGTATCGGTTGAAATACTTCTTCGTAAATGCTTAGCTATGTTCTGCAAGGTCACAGAGTAGTTAGGCGACTTCTAGGCGTAAAAATGCTTATGGTGCTAACTTCTTCATCATAAATGTTCAGCACTCTCACTGCTGTATTTGTACCCAAGTTGTAGGTCAATTGTCTACTACAAGTCAGTTCTACAAGTACACTATGGATGGTACCGGTGGTTAGTAACCTTTCACTACACTGGTTCGAAATAACTGTTGACACGACAAGACGAAGAAGTAACTTAGTCGTACCATCCGTTATCAAACGAGTAGATTCACATGACCTTACATCAAAAGGAAGTCAATTTTGTGACTGTGGGAAGCCGTCACGACCTGGCCCTCCCATACTGTAAACGGCAAAAGAATGCGTACTTCAAATTAATAGACCACCCAGTGACCCCAGCTGAACTTTAAGAACAGGAACAGATTAGTTGGGCCTTGGTCAGGCCATACGACATAACAATGGACGCGAAATTGGCAAATCGCGACATCTGGTCACTGACGTGGGAATGCTGTTGTAACCTGGTGATGGAACTGACGTCACCAGCGCTTACTTTCAATATCGAAACAGTACGTATAAGTTAATGGCAAACTCTGATGACGGAAAAAAATTAAACAGTAAACATTCAAACTCTCTCATTACGTTTCCCGTGTATTATTAAACTTAGTACACTGTAAGAAGTCCCTTTACTTTTCAACCGACTTCAAAAAAGGAGGAGGTTCTCAAGTCGTCTGTATGTTTTTTTTTTTTTTTGTATCTTGTTACGCGATTGTTCCGCCATTAGTTGACCGATTTGCAAAATTCTTTTTATGTTTTAAAGGGTATACTCCAGAGGTGGTCCCATATAAATTTTATTCCTGAGGGATTGATAGTTTCCCCGTAAAACTCTAAACACCTTCCCTCCTAGCCATGTCACAAATAGAAATCGAATCGACAGCTTGACGCCCTGAGTCTCACCGCGTTTCGAGTCAAACATTGAAGTCGGTTTTCTTTTTAGTATTAAAACGTAATTATGTCTAAAGCCAACGATACCAATATAACACCAATGCGAAGACCCGGAATTCACATTTAGGCTTAGCTACTCAAATAAACTCAAGATCGTAAATATTTGCAGAAACTTTCAACCAAATCACGTTCGTGTAATTCACGTGACAGTCGCGGTGTTGCGAATTATAAATATCTTACGTCCGCAGTCCTCAAATATATTTTTTTATCACTAGCTCGCACAAAGAAAACGGATTGCAATTTCAGACAACTAAAAAAATCACTACGCTACATCTTTGGTTCTTGAAAAGTGTCTAAGGACAGTTACAAAACCTTTTGAAACTCTTTGTTTCCATAGCTAGTCGTTGTGGCAACTGATAGAAGTTTAAAACAGACAAACCTGTGTATTTTAATGTTGGTATATCTATATTGTGGTTTCTTCCACGCATTTGGCGCCGAAACTAAATAACGAGCCAGACGACAGTCGATTTTTTGAAGCTGCTTTTTTTTTCTCTATAAAAATGAATGGATTCACATATTACTATTCTCAATGCCGGTCGCGAATTTATACGTGCCAGTTTCTAGAGATTTGGGCGTTCAAGGTCTGCTGATAAGTGGGTGAATATAGGTTAGTAGGAAGATATCGCTCGCCAGTGTGGGTAGGCGCTGTTTTATTGCTTAGTATATTATTTCAAGATGATTCTGCGACGTTCGTTACCAAATCGGGCATCCTTTGTTCGACTATAGCCTATGTGGACAGGACAGTGACATCATAGGTATACCAACGGAGTATAATGCCTATTATGCTGATTGCTGAATTTATTGTCGCTATTGGGGTCCATATGTTTAGGATGAGGAAGTTGTGTTGAGTACTTCAAACACGTGTAATTTTTATTAGTAACAATATTTCGCTCTACATTAAGACAATCGTTTCTTTACGTATGTGGCTTGAGAAGGATTAGGAAAATATTTGTAGATAAGAAAATAATTGGTTCAGAATCGTGAATTGTAAAATATGATGACAAATTAATAGGACAATTATGATCCTTACAATATTGTAGTAAGCTTATTTTCAAAATATAACTTTTTTTCTCACAATGACTGGTGGTAAAATAATTAGTTTGAGCCTACCCCAGCTTATAATTTTATACCCATTCCACACAAAAGCTTCCGCGTGTTAAATCCGTCTGTGAATCGACACGAACCAGATAACGGGATACGAACCTTGTGATGTACTTATTTAGCATCGAACCGGGTAAACAGACATTGCTTATTCTTATTTATTATATTTGGCAAGCAGATTGTTTGTTTGTGAAAGATAGTGGAATAATTGGTCGCCTTTAGAAGCACTCCATATGAAGTTTTTTGGTATCTGAATCATGTTATACTCTGGTTTAAAGCTACAATAAAAGTGTAAAAATATCAGTAATGGACCATCCAATAATATTAGTTTAGATAGATTATAAAGGATCATAATCAGCCCTTTTCATCCCACGGCTAGGTAATCTGGGTATAGGCCTCTTTTTGCTTTTGCCATTCGCCTGTATCCTGTGCCAATCGTATGCGTGTAGAAAATGGATTGTTATCTTAAATTTATTTTGCGTCTACTAGTGAAAGTTTATTTTACGTGCCAACTGCATACTATCCTGCTTCTCGAAATACGTATCTTTGATTCATTTTCCAGCTATTGTTCGTGATGAATCCTCAACCTCACTCTCGTTTATTTTGTTTGAAATCTCTATATCACATTATATCGCAAGGTAATTTGCAGAGGGTATTTTCCACACTAATATTATAAAGAGGTTTGTTTGTATATGAGGTAGTCTTCAGAACTTCTCATCCAATATCAACATTTTTTTTATTAATAATTAACATGGACTTTTAGGATGAGCATTTTAATGTATATGAATAATATGTTTTAAAAAATATCTTACGTTGAGATTGACTAATCCCATAGATACTGCAATTGTATGTGGTCTGGTTGTTACTCATCGTGGTGGAAGAATTGGCCAGGCTAGAGCAAGCGGGATGAAACAGGCTGCACATATAAATCATGATTGCCAAGTCAATAGTTTTTCACCAAATATTTAAAGTCGAAATAGACAGTCCAAATTCCTCATTCTACTCACACGATATCAGGATGTGTCGGATGCTTGATTGTAGATGACGCAACGCAATACTCACAGATATGTTCTTAAAATTCGTGTTCTGTTGCTAATATTGACTTTGCATTTGTGGAATATTTAGCATGCTTCAAAGGACACTGTTCAAAAGCTGTCTATGAACCAATAGCGATACTGTAATGGTATTCGTGTTGAGATGCCTCATCTACATCCTTGTGCAAAGGGGCATCAAAATCTGCCTCAGTAGTTTTGAGATATACATACAGGTGGATTTTTAATCATACAGTCTTGTTTGTGTATTAAAAATATAATCCGGATGAAACAGGAACTGTTAAACTTCTGGCGACATTTAGGTTAATTTACCTACTTAATTTTAATGAGGCATCTTTTTAGTGATGATCTAGTTTTACTTCTTCAATGTTTTTCATTCCTACCTAGTATAATTTGGAAAGCTTTAATGGTAAATTCTAAAATGTTTGAGATACAGGCTTCTACGACCCCATATAGTATAGATGAAGGTAAGGGGTTTAGGGCGCATATATGAGGAATATGATCACATGTCAAAAGCTTGAGCCTTAAGAATCATGGCAAGATCGGACCTCAAATTTTCCACAGATAAAAATACACCAAATGCATTTTAGGGGTAAATAAAATAAATACAGTAGTTATTATTTTTCGGCTTGTTATAAAAAAATTACGAATTGCATACGGTAAGTGGCTTTGTAAGCAATAAATCAAGCTGTAAGTAGTTCTATTCTGGAAACTAAATTCTTTTTTAGCCAGGTCACAGCTTGTATGGAGATGACTGACGTTCTTTGCTCACTAGGCCAGCACGGCCCAGGCCATAAAGAGACAAGGTCACGTGATCCCGCAGCGCGTTACGCACATAGGCACACCCACCTACTGATATTTTAGGCACGTGTTTATAAAACACGCATTTTTATTGTTCACCGTTATGTTACTAGGCAGGTGATTAAACTAACCGGTATCATTATTACCTGTCCGATAATGCGATTGCAGGTTTATGAGAGGTCACAGAGGTCTGAAAGTACTTGGCTTTTAAAGTGACAATGTTTACTAACGTAACTGTAAGCCATTTAGTACAATGTTTCAATCTTAAGGTAGACCCTGCAGAAAGTTAAATTGTTTCTCTTTTTGTACATTACTTTGTCGAAAAATTAAATCTTAAAAACTCCTTCACCAGCGTTTTGATTTTGAACCTTTCCTCATCATCCACAGCCTGACTTCACCCACTGCTGGGTATAGGCCTCCCTAAGCTTGTCATTGACGGCCCGCGACGTGTATAATATCGTCTGCCCATCTGGCCGCCGGACGTCTTACGTTCCTGTACCCAAATCTGGGGCCTTATTGTGTAATTCAACTGGGAATGGACATGGACTTCATTTTGACATTTGAAACCTATTCTGGACTGCAATTGTCATTTTCGTGATTCGTGATTGGTTGAGCTCTATTGGGATGACAACTGGGAATGGATTTCAAGTTAGACAATAAGGCTGCTACCATTCAGTCAATACTCTACTCCACCTGTCATCACCACAGTATTTGAATCTTTAAGTAATCGTTATTATTATTATACAAATCCATTAAACCTTCCTTAATTTCCTTGTCTCGGGTCTGGGTGTTTCTATGTATAATATGTATGTATTTACAAACAAAAAATATATAAGTAGTTTATCAGTCATCTAGTACCCATACCACAAGCTCAAGCTCACTTTGGGGCTAGATGATGCTGTGTGAAAAGTCCAGCATTATTTATTTTATTTTATTTTTATTTAATATCATATTACTGGGTATTTACTCCTCTTCCCCATGTTCTTAAAACGTCTTCAGAAATAAAATCATCGTCGAGAATCACCGCTTAAACTGTCTACACAACTTGCCAGTTCCGTATCTCACTAAAATTGACACCTGGAGCTTTAAATAGACAGCTTACATTTTCACAATTTTAAGACACAAATTTCTCTAGAGCTGTATGAAGTGAGAATGACTATCCAAGACCGAAATGACCGAGAATGAGATCCAACAACATTCTAAAACAAGAATCACAACTACATCCTCAACTCACGGGAGGCATTCTCATCTCTAGGGAGTTCAAGATCCTTTGAAGATGTCTAGAAGTCATACGCATAATACATATTTGGTACATGCCTACATTTTGCAAGCATTCCATAGGCCATGACAGGTGGATATTAGTATTCCATCAACGTATCCACAATCGACAATTAATCCTTATTCGTTGGCAATTAGCAATGCCGGTGTTTGCTACTTGGCCGATGACGAGCGTGAGGTAGATCAAGACAGGTTTGCTATTTCGACACGCAATTTATCTATCGGTATGCTAAGTGGCCAATTTATTTTAAGAACTAGGGGCTTTGTAGGGGAAGCAGTCAGGTGCCAATTCTTGATACTGTTTCGGATTGTTCGTCTTGTAACATTGCTTGAGTTAATCATTCAGTTTGATCTTGGTAAATTGGTGTCTGCGGTAAAATTAATCTCTTTTAACCTACTTATTTCTATTCTTACATTATCAATCTCTGGCATAGATAAGCAATTATTAAGCTAACCGACATTTTTATTTTATTTGAAGCGCCTCAGCATTTTTGTATAAATGTCAATAAATTTTTGGCAAACCAGACGATGATCGCTTCCTGGTTCTCGATAGTCGGAACAGTTGGGTGTTGATGGATCGTTAAGGGTTTTACGTAAAATTTGCGATCGATTGCTTGTCGCCTTGATTTTTGGGCTGCGGTTTGTCTCGTATCGTCCCATTGCGATCTGAGTTTCAATCACTGGAACTGTACCTAATATAAAACCAAGCAAGTTTCAAACCTACTGCGTAGGTAATACTGACTATTTTTGCTCTTGCTGATACATAATAACCCTACGTGTACCTATAGGCGCAGTCTGTAGGCGCCCTGCGCCGATCGAGACGTTGCGTCATCCCGTGTAGGTAGCCAGGGCTGCTACCTAACTATTTTAAACCTACCTACGTCATCATAACTGCTTATGACATAAATATCACCAGCGATTTAAAGCTCTTGTTGAAGGATATGAAAAGCAAATCCGATATTATTACCTACATTTAATTTTATACCTTGGTAAAGTTCATAGCATTTTATTGCCTCTCATATTGATTACATTTCGATTCGAGTTTATGTCTCTGTTAGTTTTCTTTGATATGACATCACTAGATGATTAAACACAGCATTATATTAGTCTTCAAAGGATCTTAAGCGTCCTAAAGATCTGAAAGAATGTCTTCCGTGCCATGGGGATACAGTTGTGATCCTGTTTATTTGTTTATCAGTATATAATTGCCTGAAACACTAATATGACGAACTAGGATTGCCTCCCATCATATACCTACATACTTTTAAATTGTTGACCGTGTTATTCCTATGGAAATTACACTAACACCTTCATAAAGTAACAACATAAGTGCATAAAGTAACAATAAAAATAACATACATACAGCCGAACATATAACCTCCTCCTTTTTTGAAGTAGGTTAAAAAAATAAGATTTTCCGCCTTCCGTGACAGCCCTGCAAATTAGGTGTCGGTCAGTGTGCCACGGCGCGAGCGCACAGTCACGGAGATCCAACGATTACGTGTTCACACGCCAAGCAGTACTTCAGTAACATTAGTCTGCGGAAATAGTGACGACACGTTACTAATCGTCGAGGTATTTCTGCCTCTGCTCCCATTCAGGCGCACTGTTTAATGCGATTTGCACACAATGCTCCAGGATTTCCTATGTTCAATTGGCGCCTGGTTGTGCAATGAGAGTCTTTATGTTGTGTAGGTATGTGTCGAAAAATTCAATGACTATATTATGCGTAGCTGAACCAGTCACCAGTTCAATTGGCCTTATCCACGGATTACTACTCCAACACAGTATTTCAGAATAGAATAGAACATTTTAAGCTCAAAATTTGGTGTGTCATGTTTTGTAATCTACTACTGAGGCAGTACGCGCAATGAATAAAAGAAATGAAGCACTTGCTGTTGTGAAGAAAATGTCACGGAACCACAATATCCTGGTTCCAGCGATGCGTATTGCTGCATTGCGACATTACGAAATAAGACGGATTCCTCGTAAAATTTCTGTGCCTTTTTATTCTAGCAATAGAATTTCAGGTACCTAAGTATTTCCGAGTCGCATAATATTGTAATCTTTTATAATCTTCACTCGTATTTAAAGATTTAAGTTCGTATTGAGCTCGATCTGATGAAAGCTTTTGTGTAACTTTCGCGAATAAATTAAGTACGTAGGTATCTAATATAATAATAATGCTGGACTTTTTCACACAGCATCATCTATCCCCAAAGTAAGCAGAGCTTGACAAGTCAAGCAGTCATGTAGTACCCATAACACAAGTGTTATGGGTACTACATGACACAAGTGTACCATAACACAAGTGTTATGGGTACTACATGACTGATATACTATTTATATACTTTTTGTTTGTAAATACATATTATAGATAGAAACACCCAGACAAATATCTGTAGGTCATACAAAAATTTATCCCGCGGCGGGATCGAACCCGCAACCTTCTTTGTCGCAGGCGGACCTTCGCCCACTGCGCCACAGAGGTCGTCTAATTTAAAATCTGTCGAAGTCTAATTTTGAAATGTCCTCTGTTTCGTCCCCATTTCTTATCTTTTTTGTTCGTTTTGTATTTCAAAAGCTCTAAATTATATCTGGATATTGCAAGTCATTTCTGAACCGCTGAAATAAATGATTGCGACTAGATAATGCTTTTGCACAAAGTAGTAATGAATACATTTTATTTTCGATTCGACAGTACTTTATTGCAATAGGTCGAGAGATTCATGGCGATGCATTTTTAGAAAATGTATATCTGGTGTAACTTTTTGTTATAGATCAAGAACCAAGGGGGTTATGCGCGATCGTTTTTTCGTTCGTTTGATGAATATTCTGATGTTTCTTACTACGAGCTACATTGTATTCAGTCGATAAGATCAACGTTAAAACACGGTCCTAACCTAGGACTAAATTTTTCTAACCAATAAATTGGCCCTTGGAAGTCAGAAATCGTAGTAAGAAGAATCCGAATATTCATCAAACGAACGAAAATAAGAACGGGAATACGGGCCCAGTAGAAACACGCAAGTAAAATGCATTGCGCAAGTTTAACGTAACTTAAAAAGTTCGAGTTTATGTCTCCGCGTATTTATGTAATTCGCGTAAATGTCTCCGTCAATTGTGAACCAATTTTTAGAACAATTTATGATACAGATTCCCGTAAATCTTATAAAACTCATCTTCGTTTGTAGTTTTCTACTTCCGGTAGTTCAACATTGAACTAGTTTTCTTTTCAGTTTGGTAAACGTAGGATTTTGATGGGTCCAATGCGCTTTTAGCTAATGCCGTAGGACAATCTTCGCCAGCTCTCATTCTACTTGCGAATGTGACATTCTCAGAAAATGATAGTTTTATTATAGGAAATGTAATTTTCCGCGAATTACGTAAGAAGTTGGATGTCGTCCAGGACTTTTGTTGCAAAGCGCGGATCATTGTGATATAATATATGAGCCTACCTGAGTTTTAGGTCGTGTGCATATGTGATAGTTTGCTATTAAACAAGAAGAAAACTTAAATAGCCTCGGCCCGATTACTCGGAACAACATTCTCTTGGTATCACTTTTTAGCCTTCTGACCGGAAAACCTATTCAAACGTAGATTAGCTAGTTCTTATTTAGTACGATATCGGGTCTAATACCAATAATAAATAGACATTACAACGTACCACCGGGATTAATGACTTATTTTGTTTTAGATTAAACCATCTCGCTTCAATTCACTTTTCTTGTTCAGAAACAATAACAGATAGTTTTCTAGGTGCTGAACAGTTAATAATCATTATAATATTTTCTTAATAGCCATGGCCACCCTTAAAAGGGTAAGAACCACGGCCAATTTGCACATCTAATATCCAAGGTCCCGTCAAACGGTGGCCCCCCCAGGGTCGCCGTGACGTATCCATATGGGGTCTCTTTATGACGTCCTAATCCTACTTCTTACTACATAATGAGCTTTCGTCCCTATCCTTGTTTCCATTTTTGCGTCAAATGTGTTTCTTTTGATACAATTTGCTGCATTCCCGGGGGTTTCTTGTTATATGAATAGTTTTTTTTTTATGTTTTGTCGGATTTGCGAAATGGGCTGGTAATGTAACCTTCGAGGGCTACTGGATTAGAATAATTCGGAATGTTGGAGCGAGTGCTCTGGTTTTGGGTTTAGTATTTGTTGTCATATTGACGTGACTTTTGATGATAATATGTAGTATGAGGTTTTGATTGAGGTGTGGAGTGAGGAATGAGTACATAAGAAGAAGTGTGAAAGTGGCGCCAGTGAATGAAAAGATGAGCAGCAACTAGCATGGTATAGGCATGTAATGAGAAGGGAAGAAGGTCATGTAACTAGGAGAGTGCTTAGTATGAATGTTGATGGATTTACGATTAGAGGTAGGCCAAAGAAAAGACAGATGTATTGTGTGAAGGATGACATGAGTAAGAAAGGAGTGAGTGTTGAGATGACGGCTGATAGAGGAGAATGGAAGAACACTGTTGTGCCGACCCCACATGATGTGGGAAAGGGCAGGAAGATGATTATGTAGTATGAGGTTTTCATGATAGGAACTCGCCTGTGTCTGCTATAAAGCGCTGATATGAAATAGGGCAATATTTCGATTCCGGTGAATCTTCATCTGGGTTAGAAGAGCTTGTCATTTAATAAAGTGAAAACCACTCGTAAAAGTTTGAAGTGAAATTGTTTAACTCTAAACAGTTCTTTCAAATTGTAAAATCTGAACTTGTCACTTTGAAAAATGCTTCTAATCTGGCTTCAGCATCGCCCTCCTTATCAGACATTTCCGAGATCCTATCCAATAGAATACCCGGTTGCCGACAAATTGCCTTATTCCATCGATAATACCGCACCCCACTCCACTGTAGATAAGTACTAATTGTTGGAAACTTATCTTCAAAACCCTTCACTTTCTGTATACAATTTTTGGGACTAGTCTCTGAATTGTTATTATCTAAGCTCCCGCTCGCAGGTTCGCGTGCTATAAATGTTTTGAATAATGCTATTCTATGCTACGATCTACATTTAGCATTAGAGCTAGTACAACGCAAGAGTTTGCATAACTTTCATTCATGACCAGTCTCAACATCATCATGATTTTGGGTTCTCTTCCACTACCCTTATCACTCGTTATCTCCATACACTCATCAAACACGTCCTGGTTAGGGTCCATATCGTTGTCCATTCTATATGTAGTATTATTTTCAGATCTAGTTGTCTTCCAGTTCGTGGTACTTCAACAACCGCTATTCCCCCACGGTAGTTCTACGATACATAGCAATTGAGCATGCAGCCATAATATGCATAAAGAGACGATTACGTCTCAGTATTCTCCCCTTATGGTATCTTCTAGATATAACAATACATGCGGAACAGACTGACTGACTGTTGGTGCTTGATTTTACAAAAATAATCAGGTTTTTTTTAAGGTTTTAGCGGGTCATCATTATTAACAATCAATGAATTCTTCTTTTCGAAAAACTTTCGTAATATGTCTCTCCAGTTGTGTCTCACGGTGCTATACGTGATTTCTCGGGAAAACTTAACGTTTCTGGGATAAACTATCTAGCATAACAATTTTTACCTAAATCCATTAAGCAGATTCAGCGTTAACGAGTATCTAAATCCATGTTTCAAATCAAGCGTTATTAAGCCAAGCATAACTAGCAAATTTTTGAGGAGACACCAAAACGTCGTCAGTGGTACTGTATATATGTTTTGTATGGTCTGGGTTACAAACTAAACATTTTTAGCGGACAGAGCCGCGGTACGCACTAGTCTACATTTTGTGTACATTCCCCCATCTCGTTCAGACAATTAATTTAACCAACGAGTGTCCGGTCTAGACTTTGGGGCACTTTTGGGGCACTTGGAAGGCCTTGAGTGGACTTGCGTATTTGCTTATCCCATTATGATGTTGTTGAGGAAATAGTTTTTTCAATTTTGAATTTTGTTTATGTTCAGAGAAATTATTATCATTAAACTAGAAATGATGATTTTAACTGCTTGATTTTACGAGATCATGTCCGACTACTCAGGTATAGTTTCTCGTTATAGCGTAATAGAATATGTCTTATTAATTATTGCCCGCTAACTCCTTGACATCTCTATAAAATCTTAAAGTACTTACTAAATGTTTTCTATCTACTATGGCCCTTACTAATAAACTTGACATAAAGTTATGTCATGCATAACCTATGAATAACCATACAAGTTTTTAGTTTATGCATGACATAACTTTATGTCAAGTTTATTTGTAAGGGCCTATGTCTAGAAATACAATCGTGAACCTGTTGAAGTTTTCAACAGTTACTTTAGTGCGTAGTTCGTAGGAGTAGCTAACAAAGAAAAAGATTATTTCTGACAGATGTATACGCACACATTAGCAGTCATCAATCATGGCCGATGATTACAGTAACCGCGTTTGTGTGACCAATTTAAATACGTGTGTGTTGTGTATTAAATGACTCTTTAGTAGAATAACCACCTATTATGTTTCTTGTTAATTAAACGAGGTTCTACACTAGGAAACGAAAAATAATCTTTAAACTCTAGGAAATGGTTTTTCTTACTGTTGCGAAGAGAATTTTATTATAATCTGCAAAATACACATCTGTCCGACCGTAAAACACGACTTCGCAATTTAAAACAATTCTCAATTTTTACTGTAAAAATAAATATTTTACACATAAATCCTTCGCTTTCCGCTTTTCACTTGAAATCTATGACCGTTCGGGCCTTGACATGCAACCATTCGCACACACGGCCATCCATATCGCTCTTATTACTGGGCAATAAGACGTGTTTTTGTGTGAATTTAGCTGAAATAGAATTACAGAAACTGTGCCAGTTATATCTACAGCAAGTACAAATCATTCATGAGTAGTACGTTAAATTTACAACCAGTGTTTACATCGTAATAGTTCCAAGGTGCTATGATTTCTGAGATGTGTGTTTTGTATAAATGTATCGTGCAATGAGGAAGTTTTACCTGTAATAACAGGCGCCATGTTGTTTAGACTTATGTAGGGTTGGCACACATTCTTCTTTTTAGAGTTCCGTGCCCATCAAAAGGTACCAAACAGGGCCCTTGCTTTATTCAAACACCTTTTACTACCAAGTGTATCAAATCTCGCAAAGCATAATGAAAAAGATACTATTAATTCTTAAATTGTTAATGAACTTCTGTCACTGACTGAACCAAATAGCTAGTTTAAAAAAGAACAAAGCACATGATCTTATGTTGACTCATTTCGTACTTCTCGACCTTCGCGATTTCCAGCGAATAGTTGAAAGCTTTAGATTTTTGGGTTGCGACCTCTTTTCAGTTCATTTCGATAATTCCAGTAATAGGTTTCTAAATCAAAGAGATTGTGTTGATAGGACTAGTCTAATTATTTTTGGCCCACTTTTACTATCACCTTGTTCTATGTCATCTATTTCTGAGATTGTGAATCATTTGGATTAGATAATGTACACTATACGCCTCTCGACACCCAGTATTCTACGGGGCGTCCCATGCGATTATGCCACATTATATTGAATACATATTTTCACATTTCCCTAAATTCGTTAGGTTATTATTAATTATAATTAGGTTTGATAACCAAATAGAATCTGAACGCTCTGATCCACATCAATCTAATCCCGCCATCTTCGTAGCTAGCGAGTCATCCATTGATAACCATGTAGGTTTTTGCCCATAAGTCAGACATGCGGTAGACATTGCATACTATTTCTGCATAATTATTTCTAGAATATGCACGCAAAAAGGGCGCGGTTCCAACTCAACGCATTCGTCCACGGGGCGTTCCGACCCTTACGCACACAGAAATAAGCATGTGCATCTACACACACAATTAAGACTAACCCGCCTTCATAAAATAGATAAACTGCAAACGCCGGCAAACAGGGTAATGGTTGCTAAATCCAATACTTACCAGCGATGACGGCGGGTGCAAGTTACAAGTTTTAGTACTTTAAATTATACGAGAGACGACTATTACTAGGGGCGGTAAATACAAATTTTCAGGTATGAACCTGCGAAGGCTTGGTTCGTCATGGCTAATCATATGCTTTGCACATGCCTAGTGAGTTGTGTTTTACAAACATTTGAATAACTAGCATGTAGTCATAGAACCAAGAGTTTTCTTTGGCACATTCATACATTTTGCAATCCCCGTGACATGCCACTTATAAGAATAGTAGGATTTAATCACTATTTTACTTCGCATCTAGTTTTTTTCTTGAAATTTTATTGAAAGCAAAAAAAGTATCAATCAATCCGTATTGGTAAGGATTAAGATACCGGTATAATGTAATGAAAGTTTCATTACTGCCCCCTTAGAGCGGTTTCACATTATCCGATTCGATATCGGTATCGGGAGCCGATACGATGGTGGGGCAAGTAAAATGTATGAAATTGATAGCTTCATTTTACTTGCTTCCGGTATCGTATCGGAGTCCGATGCCGATATCGGATCGGGTAATGAGAAAACGCTCTTACCATGGCGATTGTCTAGGTACCGGAGAATAGATAAAAATGACAGTAATGACATTAGAGTGTGGATAAAAGTAACTTTTATCCACACTCTAATGTCATTACTGTCATTTTTGTCATTTTTATCTATTCTCCGGTATCTATACAATCGCTATGCTAAAGCTCATCCACAATTTTTTTTGCGGATGAGATAAAATCGCATAAGGCATTATCTTGGACCAATCTTATTCATTGACTATTCTACAGGCGCCCCTAAAAAACTTGACAAATGATGTACGATATTGGAAAACCGCCCCATTTTATTGTCACCAGCTTACCAATAACTGAAGTTTACTTCCTAATGTAACGGTTTTGTCTCTAAAGGTACCACGAGACGTCCATTTGGCAGACGTCTTTTTGAACTGGACGCATGGATTTTTTTTTTGTCATCTGAATGATGATTTTGATGCTCATCTAGGTATTGACCTTCTTTTTCTCTAATTATTATTATAACTTATAATATATATAATATTCTCGACTATTTTACATTTCGAACAACATAAAATAAACCAAATAATGTCCACTATTTGAGTTTTATCGCTACATTTTGTATCACACCCATACATCCCCTGTAATAATATGTTAGCGAATTATAACAGCCCACATACACCATGCGGTATTTTGCCATTTTTTTTGTATAATACGGGTACAGTTATCTGCTGTTAAATTGGCATGTTCAAGAAGATTAATTCTCAATTATTGTGATGTGATTGCCACGAAACAATAAAAATTATCTGGAGATAAAATCATATCTTTTGGCTTAAAATGTCTGAATGAACGAATGTTCATCACATTCGTTAATTCAGACATTTTAAGTTCTGGCTATTAATGATTTATATTTATTTATTTATTAATAGCCCGTGATGTCCCACTGCAGGGCAAAGGCCTCCCTTCGTTTCTTCCACTCCTCTCTATTGTGAGCTAATGTGGTCCAATCAGGAGAGTGAGAGTCAAGTTCGTCTCTCCACCGTCGCCGGGGTCTGCCGCGTGGTTTTTTAATTTTTTTAATTAATGATTTAAATAATTATCTAATCTATCTACATTTACCCACCTTTGAGTTTAGACATCTTCGTCTTGGCGCCAATTTTTGTGGTCCTATGTTTGCACTGAATAATAACCTACCAATCTTTATAATTACTTACTCTATTTTCGTCATATTTTTTTTTAGTTTATGAATTTATTATTTTTTCTTGACATTGTATTTTTTAACTTTGTGCCACGGCAACAGCCGCAAACTGTCCGTCTGTACGTGAGTCACATCCAATTATATTTACCAGTAAAATGATTTTAATGAAGTAGAAATTCAGGCCGGCGATAAGACCGCCAATTGAGATCGTATCGCTGTTTCGGACACGAAGAGCGAATTGTGTTTCCAATTTTGGGGGATGGCTCTCTGGCAATTTTAAATGAAACGATTATTAAGTACTAGCTGCGCTCCCGCGGTGTGACCCGCGGTCCCTCGGGATTTTTTCATTTTTTTCGGGATAAAAAGTAGTCTATGTCCGTCTCTGGGATACAACCTTTAACTATGCCAAATTTCAGCTTAATCTGTTCAGCGGTTTAGGCGTGAAAGCGTAACAAACAGACAGACAGGCAGACAGACAGAGTTACTTTCACATTTATAATATTAGTATGGATTTTTAGGAGTTTACACTATATAAACTGCTGCAACGTGTTCAGTTGTTTTTTTTATAGAAAAGACGGTAGTTGTGTTGCGGTAGTTTAGTCCAGGCCACACGTATTTGGTTTTTACACTTGTGTCTAAAATAAATATTATCTTATATCGTGGGCTGCGTTCGGCAAGCTTGACTACATCTTAAAGTCAGTTGATACTCCCGCCTGTTCAATCAATGTGTCTTGCCCACCATGAAATATGGTGTCGAAACATGGACGCTAACCCATGAGGCTGTGTATAGGATGAGGGTGGCACAGAGGGCCATGGAGCGCGCCAAAAACAGACCAAAGTCCAGGATGTCGGGAATAGGATAATAGACCTAAAATGGAGATGGGCGGGACACATAGCGAGGCGTGGTGATGACAGGTGGAGTAGAGTATTGACTGAATGGTGGCCCAGATCAGGGTACAGGAACGTAGGACGTCCGGCGGCCAGATGGGCAGACGATATTGTACACGTCGCGGGCCGTCAATAGGTCGGATTAGCGCAGGATCGTGCTGGATGGCACAAGCTTAGGGAGGCCTATACCCAGCAGTGGGTGAAGTCAGGCTGTGGATGATGATGATGATGATTATATCTTATTATTTGTGTACTTACAGTTCGCGGACAAACGGCTAACTTCACGAATGCCTAGATCCGTTGAGCGAACTGTACGTCCTTCTCAAACATCTTTGCGTCTTGGGCATAAGATGAAAGTTACAAGTAATATAATGTAACCTATATCACTACCTGATTCCCATAATACAAACTTCGTTTTTGGTTTGTTGGCAATTGTCCGCCATTTATTTAAACTAGTAGAGAGCTAAAGACTACCAATATTTTCTATCAACCTATAATTTGTCTCATACATAAATCAATATAGTCCTATTAGCTCTTAATAAAATTCGTCATACAACAATGATGAATGACAATATGAAATACGTTTTGTGGATAGAACTATTCATACAAAAGTTTTAATTACACTTATTTCCACTTATGCGGGCCACTAACAGAAATGATTGTACAATAAACACAGTCGTTTAGGGCACACACGCACGTGCAACTTTTTGTTGCGCAATTTATTGACATTCATTGAATGCGTATACCACGTAAATGTTTTCAGTGGCCTAAGGAAAGCGTTGACTATGTTGACGATGAAAATCAAAAGATAAAGTTCTATTTGTTCGTGTTGATGATATCTACTCGTGCAAGCTTTTTTCATTAGAGTCTTTAGTGCCAGAAATAAACGTTCTTATTTTATTTCTATATTTTCAACTTCCTATAATAATTATTTGAGTAGAGAAAAGGATCATCTCGCAGATGCGTATAAGTATATCTGATCCAGATTTTTATTTATCTCCTCAGTCCTCAGATAATTCGTAGTATACCTAAGATGTTTTATGTAATTGAGCAGGATCAGCTTGTCTGTGCGCAAAAAATCGCGTTTTGTCGCTAGTGTGCCTAAACCCAAACATACACTAATTCGTAGCCTAAAGCAAGTTGAAGTTGAGTGTGAGAATAGTCCATTCCACTCCAAATGACTGCTCAATTATTATTAAGTTATTACAGCTTTAGAGTAGTGATGGGAAAATACTGAACTTTTACGGATAATCACCTCTATAGTTATCGTAGTACTTTTTATGTAAGTAATAAATGATATGAAAGTTGTAATTGTTAAACTTATTATTTTATAGAAAATGAGAAAGTAATACAATCGTTTTTTTTTCATGAAGAATCTGATCTAGACTGTGAGTGTGAAAACTGCATGGAAGGGCTAAATAGAGGCTACAGTAGGATGCAGACTAAAAATAATACTCTTACATCCGTCTTAGCAACTCACTGTCCGTATATTTCCGGTTTCGAGCATATTGGACATCCCTCGGGCACAAACAATAACAAATGGTATGTTTGTAAATGTGCCCGCATTCAGCCACGCGCCTAGTAACGCTCAGGATCTGACGGACCCCATGCTGATATTTTTTTTATATTCAAAGGTTTATTCGACTGTGTGTGGGCACGCTTCAGCTCGCCAAATCAATAACAGCATTTTAAAGCTTATATTTTACGACGTAAGGTCGAAACGCATTCAAGTGGAATGTTGTGATTGCGATTATAAGATTAGCGATGCAAGCCAAAACCGCAAACCGGTTTCAGACGAGTTGGGGGCATAGGGGATCAAACAATGACAAACATCACTATTTACCACGCACGTACCAGCGCACTATCATTTTCAAAGTCAACACATTAGCGTCGGAACTCATTCCCCATGAGACTCGTCACGATCGTGCCAAAACGTTTCACGTTCCTATGCAAACAAGCTCAGATTAAAAAAAGTACGGAAAAAAGTAATCCGGAAACGAACGGTTTAGTGTCAACACGATCCTTCTGCGAAACTGCAATTAGCATGAAAAAGGTTTAAGCAAATTGGCTATAAAAGTTTTGTAAAAACTTGGTTTTGTGTTAAATTTTTTTTTTAATCGAGAACCTCCAGAAGTTTTGTATGAATGCTGACTTTATGATTACGTTTAGTCAACAGTGTCGGTGTCGTGACCTCCCATAGTTATCTATGCACGATAAGAGTGAAGACGGCCGATAACACTATTTGGATAATACTACGGTGACATGATGACGAATAACTAAACGTTTAATGGAAATTATTCCATGAATGGGCTTGGTTTGTTGCCTTTCCGTTAGATTTGTTCAAAAAATTACTTAAAAAAAAACTTAGGCCTTTACATCTATATTAGATGATTTATACAGCGTCAGGAGACAACCTATGCCTACACTTAACGGGACGCTGTAGTGCCTGGGACATTGTTTGAGATGGAATAGGCTTGCCCAGCACCTAAACCATCCTCTCAGCTTAATTACTTACTCTTCTGCTTATTAGCTCAAGTGTTGATTTTGCAAAGTATTGTCTTTAACTTAGTTTCAAACAGATTCATGTTCATAACAACCCAAAGTATGACAGAATCATACGGATTTTACGCGTTTAAGATACATAAGACAGTATTTTAAAATGTTTTACACTGTTTAAGTTAGGAATTTTGCTAAAGTTGGAAAATTGTGAGGGATGGCCAACAGAGGGACGCTTACAGCGATAAAATAATAATGCTGTTAGTAAATCGACATTTGTTACGTAATTTTTTGATGTTCCAATAGATTCCGAAGACAAGTTCGATAAAGCTAGTAAAAACTACATAATGTTCCATCAAAGCGCTATAAATCTTGTTAATATCTTGTCGATAGGGGCTTATTACAAGAAAATAAGCGTAGTTTAGACCAAGTATAACAAAAAAAACTGTCCCTAGAAAAACGATCTTTAAATCCTCGTACATAGAACGTTTTTTTGTGGTAACAGTTTTGTTTTGACAGGTTTTACGTTTTTATAATAATAGCAGCATAGAGTTGTAGAAACTACACGCTTTCGATATCTTACGTTGATTGTACTCGTAGTGAGAGCTATTGTTGAAACTTTTGTGAATATTATGTTTGTTTTAAGGCCGTCTTAAGGTCTTCGTCGTAGCTCAACGACTTAATAGCCGAGACCGACAATTTAAAAACGACTAAGTTACACCACGAGTGCTTAGCCTTTTCCGGTTCGCACACATCACTATAACGCCGGCTTGGCGGCCATTTACTCGATTGACTTATAGATAAAAGGCAGCGTTATGAGCATGGCCCAACCTATAAACCACTAGCTCTAATTTAGAAATGGACCGTAAACCTTTTACGTATGTATTCAGGAACCATGCCAAGAACCTAGTGATGTGTTGGTATGCTCTGAAACCTCTTTGAAATGAGCTTTATCCCTTTGGAATAAGGTTCTAAAATGGTGCAGGATTTAGTGTCTAAAATTAATTTGAATTAATTTTCCATTTATCATAAAAAAGGACTTATAATGGAATCTTGATACAATTTTCTCGTCTGAGAAATATTACACGAAAAGTTTTTACGACCTACAAAATCACAGATGCGTAAATATTTTAAACGAATACTAATTCAATTAATTTAGGACAGTCTAGTCCTAATTAATAAGGGTTCAACTACATATTTTTAAGCCTCAGCAACGTACGTTGTATCACAAACGTTATAGTGCCACCAATATTGCTGTGCCCTAACAGGGATTATGTTTAAAACAATATATGTTACACTAACACCTCCCTAACAACATTAGTGCAATAAATATTTCTATTTCTATCATCAGTCCTCCCTCGCATAAACTCCATTTTCATACCAAACTCTGTCAACTGAGTGTGCCACTGGCTCATACGAAATTAACAAAAATGTCGCTTTGAATGAAACTGAAGCGTGTTCCAACTCTAGAATTACCCTAGACATACAAATTGAAATAAATTCTACTTTTTAGAAAAGTCTCGGGCCATTTTCATCAGCATCTAATCTCATTAAGTAGGTACTCTAGGTTTACTTTTCTCAGCTTGTTTTCAATTCCCCGATGTAATTAGTTGTAGTCTCGAGTTTTAGAAGATTTTGCTAAATTTTAATGTAATAGTTCTACCAAAATTGCTTTATTGACAGTTCAGAGCTCGCTCTGAGTATTTGCAAAGCTCTTATACAAATAATTTCAAAGTTCTGGCCCGGAATTTGAAGACTAAATATATTTTCGTCTCTTATATTTTCTCTGTAGCAAGTCTCAAGTGGGTGGCGCACTTGGCTAGCCGAAGAGACGGAAAATAGACGAGAGCTCGTGAAAGGGGACTGGAAGAAGCAGTGTGGTGAGAGGATTCAGGCCTCGACCACAAATCGCGCAGATTTAGTGACTCAGGATAAAATGTCCATGAGTGTAGCCCCCTGTACTCATCCTGCTAAATGCAATATACGCTTACTCTGAAAGCAACTACAAATGTAAATCTTTAAATATAGTTCTTTACGCTGAGTCGAGAGCTCACGTTTTTTTCCCGTAGGCTTAGACCATAGATTTCCACTCGTTGCGATGCTGGTAGAAGCGCCTGCCGTCCACTGTCTCAATGGTTAGCCGATATACATAGTTTCAATTGAGAGTCTTTAAATGGGTTAGATGGATTAGCGCAGGATAGAGTTAACAGTGAACGAAGAGAGGCCTATGCCCAGCAGAGGGATGAATAATTACTTTTTTTTTTAAACTAAATAGAAAACCGACTTCAATGTTTGGCTTATAAGTTATTGGAAGTCGGTTAAAAAGGTTGCTCATGATGATAATGACCATGATGACAAACATTCGCCACATCCACTCTCACAACTTTTAGCTCGCCGGCATAGAGTACTTTTGGCCTGACCCTTCTCTAAAATGTCACCATCAGATCATATCAGAAATCCAATCTCTTTGAAGATGCTAAGTGAAATATAAATAATTTCCTAAAAAAATGCGATACCAAAGCTCCAGAGTAGGACCAGAAGATACCGGGTCGACTCCAAGGACAGTAGACAATGTCACTTCCATTTGCCTTTGGGCGTGGGAGGTAAACAAACTTTGAGCTATGTATTATGTCCTTACGGCGACTACGGCGTGTTACGAGTTGCGTTTGTGTGTTTGTTTGTATCGAGAATGTTATAAATAGGCTGACGGCTGTATCCAAAAAGACTTTGACTATGACTATGACTTTGTATGTATGACTTTGTAGCCGGAACAATTATAATAAAGCTGAAAGTTTGTGAGTTTGTTTAGATGTTTGGATGTTTGGATGTTTGTATGTTTGTGTTTCAATCACGCCTAAACCAGTGAACCGATTTAGATGAAACTTGGAATAGGCATAGATTGTGACCTGGAATAGCATATTATTATTATTATAGCCATTTATTCCCAATTAACAAAACTTATTTTTACATATACATTAAAGTTCACATTATATTAGCATGCATAAATATTAAATATGATTATAATTTTATTCGATTAATTAGTATGTTCAATTGTTCACTCTATATTATTATTATTATTGGTCTGAATTGGGCACCCATTTTTGGGTGAAGGCCTCCTCCATCCATTGCCACAAAAGTCTGTCCGCGGCATGTCGTGTCCAAGTGACGCCTGCCACGTCCTCGATGTCGTCCCGCCAGCGCCGGCACGGGCGGCCGCGCTTTCTGCGGGCGTCGTCGTTGCGCGGGTACCAGTGCAGCACGCGCTCTGTCCATCTGCCATCTGGTATGCGTGCTACATGACCTGCCCATCTCCACTTTAGACGGCAAGCGAGCGTAGCTGCGTCCGTTAATTGTGTGATCTTTCTTATGTCTGCGTTTTTCACCCTGTCTTTTAGTCTTATATTGAGCATGCTTCTTTCTGTTGCTCGTTGGAAAACTTGTATTTTGGAGTGTGGGGGTAGTATGATGTTGGGTCCAGGTTTCAGTAGAAAGATATGTTTCGTCCACAGAGTTTATTCAACCCACAAGCCTCACACAATTTAAATAATAGAAGGAGCAATAGGTACAGTAGAAAAGAGTAGGTAAAAGTAGAAGAAGAAAGCAGAACAATAAAATTCTCGAAGAGAATAAGCGCGTAAGTACGTACAAGCGAAAAGATAGGCGATAAATATGTTCGCGCGCGGAAGATCCCATACGAACTAGTTTTCGTTCCTACGTAAGCCGGCAGCGCTCACTGGACGCGAGCGGGGTATCTGCCGGGCGCGGGGAGTACTCAACTGTTTCGTATGTTCATCAAAAAACATAATCGCGCTCGGCGCGATTCATCGATAAATGAAACTTACTTTAGAACGACACTACAGAGAAGAATAGGTATTCGATAATTACATAAAACCAGGTGGCATTCCTTATCAATGAAATATTTAATTCGAAATTATCATGTTTTATAATATCCCATAGATGTGGGTAGGCATGACTTGGTGAACAAAAGAAATGAAGTAAACATGATGGAGTAATAAGTATGAACATAGTGTAAGCGTATGAACTGTAGTACGAACATAAGGTTTATCGGGTATGAACGAGGTATGAACGTTTGTGTGAATGTGTAATAAGTAAACTAAATTATATAAATTGTGTGTAGGTATATAAATAAATATTATATATACGTTATGTATGTGGATGTATGAAGAGATCCCCACATCACTCCCTTCCGAAGACCGTCACTACGGGCGATAGAGATCCGGAAATCGGACTCTTCTACCGGAACGTGTAGTACGTACCACTGAAGGATCAGGGGCTGGGATAGGATCTGGGATTGGGTCTGGGATAGGCTCTGGAATCGGGTGAATCTCACGATTCGACAAAATGTAGGCCGGTTTGAGTCGGTCGATGGATACATTTATAGCCTTTCCTCTGAAATAAATTTTAAATATCTTGTCTCCACGTTGAAGGACTTCGTGAGGACCGGAGTATGAGGGTTGGAAAGCTCCTCGTTGCATTTCTTCCCGAAGGAATACGTGCGACGATGAAGCGAGGTCTTTGAAGATGAATGTTTTTTGGTTACTATGACGAGACGCTGGTACGGGTTGCAATTTTCTTGCAATACAGCGCAACCTAGCGGTAAAGTCCGTCATATCCGTTGTGCCGGTGATATTACCCTGGAAAAACTCACCAGGGAGGCGCAAAGGTTCACCATAGACCAACTCGGCTGACGATGTCTTCAGATCCTCCTTGACTGCGCTACGGATACCTAAGAGGACTAGTGGGAGAGATTCCGTCCAGTTATTGTCAGCGTGACAAGTAATTGCTGTCTTGAGCTGTCGATGGAACCGCTCCACAAGTCCGTTACAGGCAGGATGGTAGGCTGTCGTCATGCGGTGCTTAAAACCTGCTAGTTTAGCAAGAAATCTGAACAATTCTGATTCGAACTGTCTCCCACGATCGGTTACTATGTCGGTTGGGCAACCAAATCGAGCGATCCAGCCAAAGAGTAGCGCTTTGGCCACAGTCTCAGCCGTGATGTCAGTGATAGGTATTGCCTCAGGCCATCTAGTAAATCGATCTACGGCGGTAAGGCAATACCTATAGCCGTTTGAGGTTGGCATGGGACCAATTAGGTCTATGTGCACGTAGGAGAACCTAGATTTTGGCAAGTCAAACGTGCCTAAAGGACTGGAAACGTGACGACTGGTTTTAGAGCGCTGGCAATTTAAACATGCTCGTGACCACTCTTTACAGTCTTTCCTGATTCCTGGCCAGACGTAACGCTCAGCTATTAGTTTAGCGGTGGCGTTTGCGCCAGGATGACTAAGGCAGTGTAAGCTGTCAAACACTTGTTTGCGCAGTGGTTTGGTCACAAAAGGTCTTGGTGTACCAGTGCTAGTGTCACAGTATACTTCCACGTCACTAACGGGATCTCTAACCTTCTCCAAGTGAAGCGAAGTTGTTTCGTCGTGGAGAAAAGCGGAGAGCTCGTTGTCGGTGTTTTGGGACTTGGCGAGGGTTTCGATGTCGATAGGACCTTGGAGCTCGTCAATACGTGAGAGCGCATCGGCAACGACATTATCCTTACCGGATATGTGCCGAATGTCACTCGTGAACTGCGATATAAAGTCCAAGTGCCTGTATTGTCGCGGTGAACATGTTTTCTTTCGCTCGCTGAAGGCGTGGCACAGGGGCTTGTGGTCTGTGTAGACCGTGAAGTCCCTGGCCTCCAACATGTGCCTAAAGTACTTTATACCTTCGTAGATGGCGAGGAGCTCGCGGTCGTAAGGAGAGTACTTCTGCTGGGATGGGCTGAGTTTCCGTGAAAAGAAAGCTAGCGGCTGCCATTCCTCATCCTTACCGTACTGCTGGAGCACCGCGCCAAGTGCGAGGTCGCTAGCGTCGGTCACTAATGCTAGTTTAGCCTGGCAATCCGGGTGGAACAATAGGGCAGCGTTGCAGAGGCTTTCTTTAGTTTGCTCGAAAGCTGCAAGAGATTGATCTACCAAGACTACAGGATCGGAAGCTTTTACTGAGCCGGTTAGCAGGGCGTTAAGGGGTGCTTGAGTTTTTGCGGCATCAGGAATAAATCGCCGGTAAAAATTCAACATGCCCAAGAATCGCCTTAACTGCCGGACTGTTGTCGGTGCCGGGAACTCCTTTATAGCCTGAACTTTGGTACTAAGTGGCTTGGTACCAGCTGAAGAAATATGGTAACCTAAAAAACTTACCTCAGTAACGCCAAAGACGCACTTCGCAGTGTTAACTACGATGCCGTAGCTTTGCAAACGCTCAAAAAGCTGCCGAAGGTGTCTTTCGTGCTCGTCTTCTGATCTGCTAAAAACTAAAAAGTCATCTAGATAGCAGTAACAGAAGTCGAGGCCTCGGGTTACCTCATCCACGAACCTCTGGAACGTTTGTCCCGCATTCCTGAGCCCGAAACTCATGAACGGAAACTCGAAGAGTCCGAACGGCGTGGTGATGGCGGCCTTCGCTATGTCCTCCTCGTGAACAGGGATTTGGTTGTAGGCCTTGACTAAGTCTATGGTGGAGAAGACTTTGCAACCGAAAATGCTGTGGGAAAAGTCATGTATATGCCTAATTGGGTACCTGTCGGCGATCGTCCTGGCGTTTAGGAGTCTATAGTCTCCACATGGGCGCCATCCATTGTCTTTTTTAGGGGCCAAATGGAGTGGAGATGACCATGGACTCTCGGACGGCCGTGCAGTGCCATTTGCCAGCATCAGATCGAATTCCTGTTTGGCAAGTTTCAGCTTGTCGGGAGCCAACCTGCGAGGGGGTAGGGATATGGGAGGGCCGGGTGTAGTGCGTATATGATGTACGGTGTTGTGTTTGTGAATGTGAGGTGTGCCAGCTGGTTTCGTAATATCGGAAAATTCTAGTAAGAGTTTATGATAACGAGAGTTGCCGGATGGAATCTTCACAGAAAATACATTGCAAGGGTTATTATCAATATAAGCTTCAGTAGACAATGAAGTGACGTTATCAATAATGCGTCCTATGCGTTTGTTGCGGACGTCTACAATAAGGCCATAATGACTCATGAAGTCGACTCCGATTATAGCCTTAGTGACGTCGGCAACAATAAAATTCCACGGGAAGTCGCGCCTAAGACCTAGGTCTAAGTTAAGTTGGTGAGAACCGTAGGTGTGAATGATGCTTCCGTTGGCGGCTGTCAGTTCGTAGGTGGTCTTGGCTCGACGCTCCTGAAGTGCGGCCCGAGGGAAGACGCAGACGTCGCTTCCAGTGTCCACGAGGAAGGGGATCTTCGAGCGGCGGTCAGTAACGAAGAGGCGACCAGGGGAAGCGGGGCAATCGTCGGTCGCCGTTAGCGACTGCCTTGGGCGTTTCCCGACTTCTCGAAATCGCATGGTTTCACGCACTGGTTCGCGTCGTTGCCATGATGGAAGTGGTACCAGCATATAGGGAACCTGCGGTAGTTGGACTGGGACCTTGACCTCGAGCGCCTACGCTGCTGGTTCGACTGCCGGTTGGAGTGGGGACGACTTCTTGACCGCGGCTGGCGGTTGAGCTGCGTCGTCAGGTTTTTGAGAGCTGCCTTTAGCTCTGCGATCTCGATTGCCATCGATTCCATGGAGCCATGGGCAGGGGCTGCAGATGACGTAGCGGCTACATGTGACGTAGGTGCCACTATATCGTGCACTCGATCCGCCAGGTCAGCTGAGGCTTCCAATGAAGAGGCTGGTTGCGATGCGATCAGGGTTTGCAGGTTGCTAGGGAGTCGGCTGCACCAAATGCTTCTTATAAATTCGTCCGGGACCGCGGTTCCAGCGAGGCTTTGCAGGTGACGCAGGAACTGGGATGGCTTGCGGTTGCCTAGCTCTTCGTGCATAAGCAGCTGCTGGATTTTACGCTCACGCGATGCCGAAAGACGTTTTATAAGCTCCTCCTTTAGCTTGTCGAACTTGTTAGTGGCGGGCGGGCAGGTAATAATATCCTTCACCTCCTTTGAGTACTGTGGATCCAGATGACTCGTGACGTAGTAGAATTTGGTCGTGTCATCTGTTATGTTCGACACGACAAATTGTCCCTCTACTTGCGCGAACCAAAGTTCTGGGTCTTCTGGCCAAAACGGGGGTATTTTAATTTGGATCTTATATTCAATATTATCAGAAACTTGCATTCTGCGCTTTCGTGCACTACACCGCTGAGTGACGTTATTACTCTTAGCAGTGGCTGCAGAGTCTGATGAATCGCTATCTTTGGTAGTGCTCATTACTTTGATTCCAATAATTTAAGCTATGTACCTTGTTGTATTCCAATTCAGGGGTCACCAGTTGTGGGGGTAGTATGATGTTGGGTCCAGGTTTCAGTAGAAAGATATGTTTCGTCCACAGAGTTTATTCAACCCACAAGCCTCACACAATTTAAATAATAGAAGGAGCAATAGGTACAGTAGAAAAGAGTAGGTAAAAGTAGAAGAAGAAAGCAGAACAATAAAATTCTCGAAGAGAATAAGCGCGTAAGTACGTACAAGCGAAAAGATAGGCGATAAATATGTTCGCGCGCGGAAGATCCCATACGAACTAGTTTTCGTTCCTACGTAAGCCGGCAGCGCTCACTGGACGCGAGCGGGGTATCTGCCGGGCGCGGGGAGTACTCAACTGTTTCGTATGTTCATCAAAAAACATAATCGCGCTCGGCGCGATTCATCGATAAATGAAACTTACTTTAGAACGACACTACAGAGAAGAATAGGTATTCGATAATTACATAAAACCAGGTGGCATTCCTTATCAATGAAATATTTAATTCGAAATTATCATGTTTTATAATATCCCATAGATGTGGGTAGGCATGACTTGGTGAACAAAAGAAATGAAGTAAACATGATGGAGTAATAAGTATGAACATAGTGTAAGCGTATGAACTGTAGTACGAACATAAGGTTTATCGGGTATGAACGAGGTATGAACGTTTGTGTGAATGTGTAATAAGTAAACTAAATTATATAAATTGTGTGTAGGTATATAAATAAATATTATATATACGTTATGTATGTGGATGTATGAAGAGATCCCCACATGGAGATAACATTTTGTGATAGAGCCCAATTTTGGCAGCCGTATAGTAGAGTAGGTAGGACTGCTATCTCCATGGCCTTTTTCTTAGCTGTCATGGAAATTTTCGACTTGAATATATATTTGAGTGACCAGTACTTGTTCCAGGCTAGCTTGATTCTTCTTTCAACCTCCTTAATTGTTTGGTTTTTGAAAGATATACTTTGGCCGAGGTAAGTATATTCGTCTACATATTTTATTTCCTGTCCCTCCACTTTAATAGCTGTTCTCGTACTGTTCGATAAAATACAGGTTTTTTCTGCGTTCATATGTAAACCGCACCTACGACTTGCAGCATCCAGTGTTTGGATCATGTGAGTTAGATCTTCTGGGGTTTCACTCACGATGAATATGTCATCTGCGAAGCGGAGATGTGTTAGGTATTGTCCATTGATGTTTATTCCCATGTTCGTCCATTTGAGGCTGCTGAAGATATATTCCAACAGTGCTGTAAAGAGGTTGGGAGAGATTGGATCCCCTTGTTTCACGCCCTTTAGTATGTGAAATGGTCTTCCCAATCTTTCCATTCTCACAGCAGCTGTACTGTTTTGGTAGATAGTTTTGAGAATCTGGATATATTTTTTATCGACTCCCTGGGATTCTAGCGCACTCCATAGAGCCTCATGCGAGATGGTGTCGAACGCTTTGGAGTAGTCTATGAAGGCGATGTAGAGTCGTTTATTGTATTCATTGTATTGGAATAGCATATAGGCTATTCAAAATGTTGGTACCACGCGGCTGTAGCGCGCAGTAGTTAGATTATAATAAAATGGCCACTAGCGGTCACCCACTAATTTTGTGGACGAGTGCAACGTCACAATATGAATCTCCTAGGATGAGCAACCTTCTGCAGCACATTGTGATGAATCGCTACTATTATTTTACAGGCAAAACCGTGTGTGAAGCTAGTTGCAAAACTTGCGTGTATAATAAACGCCCCACTTTGCCAGAAATACCTTGTTTAAAACGTCCAAACGTAGACACACTAAGCGGTTTGAAATTTTAATTTTGCAATTAACACGTTCACCCGCCAAATGTTTTTGTAGTTTTGTATTTCTCAGCTTTAAGCTGTTAAGTACTTGGTTTTGCCCCTTAGTTAGGCTATAGCTTTTAAGTTGTTATTTTATTTTACCCCTTTTCTTTACAATCGGAATATCTCTGTACTGACTATTAGTCTTTTGCACATAGAAATGGTTCCGTGGCAAGGCTCTTTTTTTTCTTTTTTTATGATGAATGGGTCGGCTCTTGACCTCAGACTTACACAGTCAAGAGTGAGGTCTACGATGGAGCGAGCTTGTGTGGTGCCTATTAACTCTCTCTTCTTAAAAACAACAGGCTCGGCGGAAATACAGACGCTGAAAGCTGATTCCAAATTTTTGCAGTGCGCATAATAAAAGAACTTTCGAAGCGCTTAGTTCTAATTAGTGGAATATCAACCAGGTGAGGATGGCAGTCAGCTGTGCGTCTGAAGTCCCTGTAAAAGAACGGTGAAGGCGGAACAAGGTCGTGTAGCTCATGGGAACCGAAGTATAAACTTTTTTTTTTTTTGTTAATTTCTGACTATACTAGTGACTACCCCATCTTTAAATAATCTTTAATGACTTGATTGAGATTGTCTTCCGTGTCCTACACATAATCAATGACATCCAGATCGTCTTGCATAATCATCCTGATGTATTAAAAAATACTTTTAATACGTTGATATGTAGCCTTGTCAAAACAAACCACACCCAAGTTATCAAGCGGACATCCTCGGCTTGAACTTGACATTGGATATACGTACGCGTCAATGTGACGCAGTTCTGATGCCTACAACACACCGACTGTTCTCAGGCCCCGGTGCATATCATTGACCTCTAGCGCACAGCGTATTTGAGACAGCTCAGTTCTTGTCGTCTAGTTCTTTCAAACCAGGGGCCGTATTCTCGTTCTTATTTTCGTTCGTTTGATGAATATTTGGACGCTTCTTACAACGAGTTCTGACTTTAAGGGCCTAATTTTCGGTTTGGAATATTTGGTCCTACTGTAACAAGCCCAAAAACATCTTCCGTTTATAGAAATTCACAATTTCATAATACATAATTTTGTTGGACTGACCAAGCTGTTCATTGAGTTACATGTATCTAAGCTGTGTGCACACTTGACACGCAAATTGAATCGGAATTGATCACAATTAGGCTGGGTGTATAAATTACGCAGTTTTGGGGCTAAATTCGGGTGCTCATCGTAATTGACGCGAGGATTAGGGTCTTTAGTACTAGGTTAGGTTTGAATTTACATTGGATAAACCTGTCCTAATAGTCTAGAACTATCTTAGGGCTTGTAAGGGCGGATAAATAGTTTTGGGTGTTTGTGCTTAAGAGCTTCGATCCAAATGGTGATAAGCAAAATATTTCGTTTTTATTATGATGACTTTATGAACGTATTCTTTTATCAAAATATGCTTTCGATTTTACAAATTGAAATTCTCTCACGCTCCATACTGTTTTAGCTATGTTCATGTATTAGTTATTTGAATTTAAACCACGAACGAGTTCTTCCCTGTGCGTCATAGATCGGGCTGTATGGCAATAGATTTATTTGATTCAATCAAAAAGTGAAATTGTTATACAGGGTGTAAAAAAACGTCTACCGAAGCCGAAAGGTGTAGGTACAGCATCCCAACACACAACTAAATCAAAACGGATTTTCCGAAAAATCATTATATCCAGAAAAAACAGCGTTTGAAGATTACTGTTTGCGTATGTACTGGGCGCGTTGTTTTACGTAGATTGCTGGATTTTGAGTTTCAATTGTTTTTTTTTATTAATGTAATTATCAGGTCTTATTATGTTGTACTTGTAGTAAATAACCGAAAATAACATAAAATGACGTATCTTAGTCAAATTTTTTGAGTTTTTTTTTTATTAGAAAGTAGAATCATGGTCTGATTGCAACCACTAGTTTTCGGTAGTAGTCTTTTTACACCCTGTATAGTATATAAAAATATACAGTTGACAAGTGATAGGAGTGAGTGGAAGAAGACAAGTTGTGCCGACCCCACTTAGCGTGGGATAAGGTCAGGGAGATGATGATCAAAAAGTGAAATTGTATTTCCTTTCCATTTTTGTGATATTAGACTGAACTAGAAAAATAGTTACTTTACAACTTTATGACTTATTTTTTTGGGTTTGTGTAAGTACCTTTACCAAAAACCATTATTTCTTTAAAATAATACATTTTAAAGACTTTTTAGAACAGTCGGAAAATTTCAAAACTAGCCTTACTCGTATTATACGCTTACAAACGAAAACCATACAAAATACAATAAGTAATCGAGCGACTCTTAAGGCTATCGCGATATTAATTGAGCAATATAAAAAAATAAAAATAGGTATCTTGTGCCTGCTAGGTATATGGCAACCCTACAAACGTCACTGATTGATCAACTACTGAATATAAGCCTCCTCCCTAACATTAATTTCATCACTCATTTTGGTTGGTCCCTGTAAAATACAGTCAGTGTTGTATTATTTAATAAACTGGTGTTTATCACGTACCTTGATGTTATTCATAATTCATTTTTCATAATTCATAATTCATAATTCATAATTCATTTATTGCTTGTGAACCTAGGTTACAGAGTAGATGGTATTATTAAAACTAAGAATCTCTAGATCCTGCTGATTAGCATACAAACATAATTTTACAAAGTCAATATAAAGAAAAAAAGATGTCAAAAGAAAAATAATTAAATTAAATTAGTATAAAATATAATATAAATTAGTATTAGCATCATTATTGCAGTGTCCGTGGTCGCGGGTAGGCTGTAATATTGTCAGGTAAAGTTGGTAAAGTTGTCCGTAATACCGAAATCCGATCCAGAACTGGCATAGCGGATGTAGGTACGAGGACTGTACGTTTGAAGTGGGACTGGGCAGGTCATGCGACTCGAATGCTCCCAGAACGTTGGGCGAAGATTGTCACTCAGTGGGTGCCTGAAAACAGTAGAAGACGACGCGGCAGACCCAGGAAAAGGTGGCGAGACGATCTGGATGCATTCCAGCCAGACTAGCAAACCGTGGCCTTTGAGCGCAAGAAGTGGAAGCTAAAGGGCTAAACCTTTGCCCAGCTGTGGGACACAATAGGTTGAAAAAAAAAAGTTGTTTTATTTCGAGAAGGCGGCTTGGTTTTAATTGTGTGTGTAGATGCACATGCACGTTGTTTTCGTGTGCGTAAGCCTCCGAACGCTCTATGGAGTAATGAGCGCTCAGGATCGCTTACGCACACCGAAACAAATCTACACACACAATTAAGACCAACCCGTCTTCGTATGATACAAACTGTAACGCACAGAAGCAATCCCTCTCTGATTAATAAGAGATAAAGTTTAGTTTGAACCTCCATAAATATGACCTTCCCCCACCCTTGCCCTTGTTTATCACTATGGTTTTACTAATCCGAAATCTACTGAAATATTTAAATTAACTCCAATTTATAACGTTTACTTTATATTCGACCCTGTAATATAACGACAAAGGGAGTTATGTTATCGCCTGGGGCTTGATTAAGTTTATTTTATAATGTTTCTTTTATCATAAATTAAATTGTCTAGACTAGAAAAAGGTAGGTAAAACTATTTTGGTTCTAATGAGCTATGGAAGTCTAGCGGGACCAGACCTCACTTACTACGAGTATATAACAGGCATTAGGTACCTAACCTAACCATTATGCTTTTAGGTAAAATCAAAGCCAATGGTAATATTTATCCATAACTGAACGCGAAAGGTACAAAATAATGTTATTTTTTTCAAAAACACAAATATAAAGTTTTTGGCAATTAAAAAAAATGGCTGTTTAAAAAACACCGTGGACTTCCTGTATAGTTATTACTTTATGAAATTCTTCGTCTCTTTATCAACAAAACAAAATAAAATCTGCCAAAAAAAACTATTTTGAAAACATTTCTGACAAAAAATCACACTACAAAACTAATTAACTCGCAAACAAAAATGTGACACTATGTGTTCAAAGCTTTTATTTTGCCTAGTTTTTTGCGTGTTTTAGCGGCAATTTTCTATGTTAATTCGAGGCACGGCAGCTGCCAAAACAGTTTTTGTCTAGTTTTCTTCGAAATTGAGTTCACCGCACTCACCTTAAACGTCCTCTGCGTAGATAATGTTTTCTACTCGACTGGGTAATAGAAAAGAATACGCTTGGAAAGTGACACAGACCAAATGCAGTTGACCTTTTCTTATTTCTTTTCGGGTGTGCTAGATCTATCGCGGGATAAATGTTTGTATGATCTGCAGATATTTATCTCGGGTCTGGGTGTTTCTATGTATTTACAAACAAAAAGTATATAAGTAGTATATCAGTTATCTGTTTCCCATAGTACAAGCTTTCTTTAGTTTGGGGCTAGATGATACTGTGAAATGTCCAGCATTATTTATTTATCTGACACGAGAGTTGAGAAGTAAAAAAATTGTATGTTGCATCAAAATTAAAGTCCAACATATACAATCATAATATTATTATGACGAAGTACAAATATTTCGATAGGTATTTTTTACAATTACATATCGTCATAACTGACTGATTACTCGTAGTAAGATTTTTAGAAAATACAATTAAATCAGATGAACCAACTTAAGATCGTTGTAGATAGCTCAACTTATCAAGGTCTCCGACAGCTGCCCCCTTAGCATGGCGTTTGTCTAGGTATCGGAGAATAGATATAAATAATAATAATAATAATAATAATAATAATAAGCCCCTCTAAGCCCAACCCCACGTCCGCGCTTGACCACCTAAGCCACGTGAGGGGCGGACACCTGTAACGAAATGACTTAACGGGTGACCAAAAGGGTAATGGCAAACCCATTATGATGGAGCCAAGTAAGAATGTACGTATATGGTCGCTTCCCGGGGGTGATCGCCGGGGCACGTCTGGAGCCGATGCTGGACGTCACAGCATGCAAGCCATCGGTGGCGAGGGTAATGGGCGGCCCTCTGCCGGGGAACCCGAACAATGCGAGCCCAACAGAAGGTACAACCTACGACCACGGAGAAGTTTAAGCCGGAGCACAACTAACGCCGGCAAGGAAAGAGTTGGCAGCATGAAAGCAGCTAACGCAGAAACAGTGCTGCTGGCCTCTTTAAAGGAAAGAGGCTCAAGCCGAACCGACTGGGCTGAAGCGGAACTTGAAGCCCAGTCCTCTACATCTTCACCCAAATCACTTTTTTCATCAATTCCTTCATCGCCACCGTCTTATATAGATGCACAATCAAAATCGCCCATTTTAATTTCACCTTCAACATCAAACCTTTCATCATCACCTTCATTGACTGAGGACGTTGTGCAGACGACAATTGTCGAGAACTCTGCGCCCGCCAAAGTCATTCCACGTGCGCGTAAAAAATGGACGGAAGAAATGAACACCTTCATCCTGCGCACATACCTCATTATTACCAAACTTGAAACAGACACCCGAACGTATCTTACAGAGCTTCATTGTAAGTTCACCAATCAATTTCCTGACATGGATGCCAGTAGACAAAGAGTAGGTGACCAGCGCAGAGCAATAATTAGAAATAAGCTACTATCAACAACAAGACTTGTTGAAATAAGAGCAGAAGTAGAGACGTATTTGCAAACTCACCAGCAACAAGCACCTCTTCCAGCTCAAACACAACGCAGACAGCGTATGCAATGGACCACTGACCTCAACGAAGCAATTATTAAAGAATATTACCGAATTACACAGTTAGGCACAAATAGGACGGCATATAGGAAGCCTCTACACCAACACTTCATAAGCACATTCCCACATCTTGCCCACATTAGTGAACAAAGAGTAGCTGATCAAAGGAGAGTCATCATAGCCAACAAGTTAATTGATGATGAAAGACTGGAAAACATCAAACAGGAAATCAGAAATGAGCTAGGCACACTTATGACACCTACACCAAATCTACAAGAAATTTCAACTCAAAATGATATAACACAGGAAGACTTAAACTCTACAGTTTGGTACGATGCGCTCAACGACTCGCATCCTACTGCTGACGCGTGCGAAGTAAGAACAGCCCCTCTTAACATCATCCAAAATCAAGAACGGAATCAGGAGTTAGACGAAACATTTAATCACGCCTTGCAGTATTTTCAAAACACAAACCCCGTAGAACGACCCTTTATCCCAAAACAGAAGGCCACTAAAAAACTAGGAAAACTTGTTGGTTACCTAAACGATGTAACATTACCTGAACATGTTAATATTAACACCACATTCGAGACCCTTCAAACGATCATTTACTGTGTTGCATGGACAGCTGCCAAATGCAATGGATCTAGACTTAAAATACCACCCGAGTTAGGAAACCAAAATAAAAGAAACTCCATCCCTAACTGGCAAAAACGACTCGAAATTAAAATAGACGATCTTCGGAAAAAGATAGGAAGGCTAACACACTATATTAATGGAAACAGAAGTAGAACCCTCACGAAGCAGGTAGAGACAATATTAGAACAACACAAAACACACACAGCTCATGAGGAACCAAACACTGACCTCGCACATTTCCTTGACACACTCAAACAGAAATTGGCTGTAGTTAGCAGCCGTCTTAGGAGGTATAAAGCTTGTACAACTCGAAAGACGCAAAATACACAATTTTGCAATAACGAACGAAAGTTCTACCAAGCACTCTCACAAAATACTGCGAACTTAACACCAACAAACACAACTCCTAGCAACACCCTAACAAACACGAATGCGCTAGACCCCACCGAACTGCGACGATTCTGGGCTCAAATTTGGGAAAACACTGCGGAGCTTAACGAAGATTCAGAATGGATCCATAATGAAAGTGCGAAATTTTCTGAGCTGACACCTATGGAGTATGAAAATATTCCCATAGAGGTATACCAAAAGGTCTTAAAAGCTACGCACAATTGGAAAACACCAGGGTCTGATCATTTACATAGTTATTGGTACAAGAAACTTACACATATCCACCCAATTTTATACAACCACATCAATAATTTCATCAGAAATCCAAACACATTACCTGATTACATAACAGCCGGAACCACCTATATGATACCAAAAGATCCTAAAGATACCGTAAATCCAGCAAAATATAGACCAATCACATGTCTACAAACTATATATAAAATTATAACATCATGTTTGTCCCACCTAATATATAACCATGTAGATGCTAACAACATTCTAGCAGAACAACAGAAAGGCTGTAGGAAGTTCAGTCAGGGCTGCAAAGAACAACTAATAATTGACTCTGTTGTCTTACAACAAACACAAAAAATGAAAACTGACCTATTTAGCATCTACATCGATTATAAAAAAGCTTTCGATTCTGTTCCCCATACATGGCTCATCAAAATATTAGACATCTATAAAGTCCACCCACAAGTCGTATCCTTTTTAAGTCAATCCATGAAACACTGGACCACTCAACTCCACGCAAAGACTTCTGCTAGTATAATAGAAACGACTCCAATCAGAATTAGACGCGGTATATTTCAAGGAGATGCACTCAGCCCGCTATGGTTTTGCCTAGCGTTGAACCCACTTTCCCACAGTCTTAACTCGACTGGCATAGGCTTCGCACTTGATAACGCCACTGACAGACAAACAGACCTCTCAAGAGACGTATTGACTCACCTAATGTATATGGATGACATAAAAATCTACGCTTCGTCTGAAGAAAATCTAGGAAAACTAATTCAGATCACAGAACAGTTTTCAAATGATATTTCCATGGAGTTTGGAATTGATAAATGCAAAATTAACTCTTCGAAAGCCGGACAGACTTACAGACATACCTATAACATGCAATCAGGCGAAATCATTGATTCTCTGGATGCAAACGAGGCATACAAATACTTAGGTTACCATCAATCGAAGCAATTACATTCTAAAGAAATTAAACTTAATCTCACAAATAATTTCAAACATCGCTTAAACTCCATCCTTAGATCGCAACTCTACTCGAAACATTTGGTAAAGGCAATCAACTCTTACGCTATCCCAGTATTGACTTACTCTTTTGGTATAATTAACTGGAGCAAAGTGGAACTGAAGAACCTCCAACGTCTCATAAATGTAACTATGACGAAACATCGGAAACACCACCCGCGTGCATGCATCCAACGACAGATCCTACCAAGAACCGATGGAGGAAGGGGTATTGTCAACATTTGCAACTTACACAATCGACAAATAACTACTCTACGCAAATACTTTTACAGCAAAGCCGAAACATCAGTCCTCCACAAGTCAGTAGTTGAACAGGACCAAAAATTTACACCATTAAATTTACAGGATAGAAATAAACAGAAAAATGAAGAGCTAACCGATAAGCAGACATTAGTTTCCGAATGGGCCCTTAAGTCTCTCCACGGAAGACATCACCACGATTTGAGCCAACCCACCGTCGACATGCAGGCGTCGAACGAATGGCTCCATCGAGGTGAACTCTTCCCTGAGACTGAAGGGTTCATGATAGCCATCCAGGATCAAGTTATAGAAACCCGCAATTACCAAAAACATATAATTAAAGCGCGCAATCTAACTACTGACTTGTGTAGGCGCTGCAACAGCTCATCCGAGACAATTCAGCATATCACAGGTGCTTGCAAATCAATCGCTCAAACAGATTACAAGTTCAGGCACGATCAGGTGGCTAACATAATACACCAACGACTAGCGGCAAAATACAATCTCATAGAGACATCTACAAGACCAACGCCCTATTACAAATACACCCCTGATACTGTGCTAGAGAACCAAACTCACAAACTATACTTTGATAGAGCCATACTTACAGACAAAACCACTCACTACAATAGACCGGACATTACACTTGTTGATAAAACCACTAAAACAGCACTTCTCATAGATATCGCCATCCCTAACACTCATAACTTGCAAAACACTATCGCGGAAAAACTTTCGAAATACGTAGACCTCAAAAACGAAATAATCCGTATGTGGAGACTAGATAAAGTTTCCATTATTCCCATAGTTTTATCTTCAACTGGTGTAATCCCTAACCAACTATTTCAATCTCTTGCTTTGCTAGACCTGCCAAAACATACGTTTGCACTTATGCAAAAAGCAGTAATTTTAAACACATGCAGAATTGTGCGAAAATTTTTGCAAACCGACCTGTCAAACAACGAGCTGTTACCGCCCGTTGTTAGGTCACAACCCATGAGACTAAATGACACGCACTTGGCTTAGGCCCGTGTTAGTCTAAAAACCACCGATCCTGATGGGTCGAGCAGATAAAAATCTACAAAAATAATAATAATAATGCTGGACATTTTCACACAGCATCATCTAGTAATAAAAAAAAAAATAATGTCATTAATGTCACTTTTATCTATTCTCCGGTACCTAGACAATCGCCATGCTAAGGGGGCTGGAAGATGACATATTATGTACAAACTAAAGGAATTAGGCATCTACTATGAATAATTTCAGATTGTTCTAGCTGTACTCGCCAGTCTGTGTCCAGTTTTGATGGCGCCATTCGTTGTTTTTGGGCAATATACATGTTATTACGATTCGCATGCAACATCGCACCCCTGTCTAAAGTTTACTTGGAATTTCAGAATTACTTCGCCCTGGGATTTTAATTTACCTTTGAAGGTGAGCTCTTTTTAGCAGTTAACATTTTAGGTTTTAGTTTATGAAGATTGGGATCAAAGTTTAATGAATTCATAGTGTCTAAGCGTGCAAGAAGTGTATATTTTTGACAATGTAAAGTGTGAACTGTAGCTTAGTGTAGATAGTATTGGAAATTGAATTTCAAATCAATGTTTTGTTAGATTCGATTGGATTGAAATCGGGCATTCTTCAATGAATTGTATTAATATTATTAAGACCAAAGACAATATAAACTATGGGGTGTATGTACTTAGCTATAATATTAGTCTTATCAACCGTATTTTTATTCAAACACCAAGCACATGAACATATCTAACGAACATCCATTAAGAAAAGAAGAGCCTGTTTAAGACGCGAAAGCCTAGCATAACTCCATAACTCTCCGGAAACAATTTGACAAACGAGGCACAAAAATCCGACGCCACAAGCCTGCAATGCACCAAAAGTGGCGTCGCGGTGCACTACCAAATGGTACACTCGATCACCAAAGTCATAACACCATAACATTCGTATCATGTACTGTAGGCATTGGTAGCATCTGCCCTTACCTGTCGTTGTATAAATCATCATATAGAGGCCTAAGTTTGAAGGAAAGTCAGGACCTATTTAGGCTGTCTTGATGGTCAAAACTGACGTCGGTTGTCCGTAACGCCATGACCATGCCTGCGTTCAGAAAAGCACTGACCACGTTCGTATACACATCACTACAAACTCAATACAAACTATAATCTATTTTACTTTTCACTGACAGTACTGTCAGGGTGGCACTAAATAGGACCTAAAGATTAATTTATTTAGTTGGACCAGTCTTCATCATCTTCTATGCTAGAAATGCAGTGCCTGGTACATCGTATCGTGGGATGGAGTAGGCTTGCCCAGCACAGCAATGTGAAGCGATTAAACCGCGAGTTGCCTAACAATGTCCTTCACGCACCGTATAGAGCTCTTGACTCTATTTTGTCAGCATGTGTTGGTATTTAAAGTTGATAGAACTTAGCTTAACTACCTTTGACGACAACTGGATGCCCCTGGTGTTGCCGACTTAAGAGATACCGTACCACCAGAGGGGCTGTATATTTGCCACTAGTGGTTGGTACTACCAACCACTAGTGGCACTAACTTGATAGCCTAGCAGTTTTGTCGCCGTCTGTACAGCACTGAACATTCTGTGCCTTACGACGCTAAATTACAGTTTTCTTTATGTGGAAGCCAAATTGTGAAAGCTTTAGAAATTGGCTAGGCCATAATAAGCTGGGTAGTTGGGGAATGTTTGTTTCATTCGGGGAAACCCTTGGAATCTGCGTGGAAATTTATTATTGGATAATTTACTTTAAATAGCCTTTTTAAGCCTGGCTCAAGAGGCGAATGGCAAAAGCGAAGAGAGGCCTATGCCCAGCAGTGGGGTGAGAAGGGCTGATGATGATGATGATGAGCCTTTTTAAATTCCAGTTTTACTATTGGAAAGTGGCGTGACGAAGACTAGAAAACTCGTAAGACGTTCCTAAAATATGGCGCAGATTTATTCGCTTGGTACCTGGGGCCGTATTCGCGTTCCTTTTTTCGTTCTTTTGATGAATATTCGGATGGTTCCCACCACTATTTCTGAATTCAAAGGCTAATTTTTCGGTTTGGAATATTTGGTTCTAGGTTATGAACGTATTTTAACATTTAAAAAATTGGCCCTTGAAGTCAGAAATAGTGGTGGGAAGCATCCGAAAATTCATCAAACGAACGAAAATAAGAACGAGAATACGTCGTCTGGCAGGATAAGCTCGCCTTTTATATTATTTTGGTCTTGTCTCATTTTTATAAATATTTTTATAGTTTTTAAAGAATTAATTAATCTGCATAGCAATAAATAATGCTGAAATATGTAAATCCTAGAATCAGTTATAATATAATCCTTGTAGCTTTATCTGTTCTAGAATGCGATAAATCTGTCTACGTGCTATTTTCTCATATCGACTGCTGTTGATTTTGACGCAAAAAGATGACTGATCGTTTTTCTATATTATAGGGCTGGCACTTGACATCAGTGATCATCTTGACAGAGTTATAAAAATCAAACAACTTTGCTTAGTTTTGAGCTAAAATGGCGCTGTGTGTCCTATCCTCCAATATTAAGAGTAATATGCTGATAGTATTAGAAAGTATGTTTAAATTTTACTTAATACAAAAAACATGATTACGAATGTATCCTCAAGGCAAGTAGCACATCTCTTAGATCGTTTTTGTATATTTCCCTTGAAGATATCTAAAGGGTCAAAAAGTCCAAATTGACATATGTGGCACATGCCCACATTGCTAGCCCATCGCCGAATTTTACTTTACTGTTTACTAGCTACTGCGCGCGGCTTCGCCCGCGTGGTGCCAACATTTTGAATAGCCTATATGCTATTCTAGTGGGCCTATGATGAGCACCGTGACTGAAGTCTCTCGTCTCGTTTTCTCGTTAAAAATCGTCATAACTGTGTCTGTCGTCATGCACAGCCCGTTATTTCATATCGTTATGTCATATTGTGAGATAGTGTGACATAGTCTCTGTCATGGCGCTCATATTAGCGCAAAATGATAAAAATGCCGGCATGACAAATGATCTTATCTCACGCCGTGACCATTTCACGTTGCTCATCATAGCCCCACTGGTCACTATCTAAGCCTATTCCAACTTTCATCCAAATCGATTCACTGGTTTAGGCGTGATTGAAACACAAACATCCAAACATCTAAACACACTTTCAGCTTTATTATAAGTGGGATTGTGTAACATTATTTATTAATGAAGTCTACTCTATCTCCACTAAGTCCCTAAGCACTAAAGTCCGCTGAGTGCAAGCTAAGTTATATAACGCTCGATAAATCTTACAAAGATATTAAGACTAGCTGCGCTCCCGCGGTGTGACCCGCGATCCCTCGGGATTTTTTCATTTTTTCGTGATAAAAAAGTAGCCTATGTCCTTCCCTGGGATACAACTTTTAACTATGCCAAATTTCAGCTAAATCTGTTCAGCGGTTTGGGCGTGAAAGCGTAACAAACAGACAGAGTTACTTTCACATTTATTATTATTAACTATTCGGACGGTATCGAAGAAAAAAAGACAGGCTGGAAAAAAAAATTGTTCCATTTTACCGTCACGACACATGTACGTATAATTATGTCAAATCGTCACAGTGCGATATTAGTATGGAATTAGTATGGATAGTTTAGTGACAACCCTAGAGTGGGCGCACCTAGAACGAGGGTCGTTGCACTACAGATAATGTTTATCGGTTGAAATTAAAATCTGACTGTGTGTTAATATTCATAATCAAAAACAGTAGGTAGTCTAGACAGTATTAGTTTTTGATGACGATTTTAAATACCACGAAATTATAAACTGGTCACGTTTATTTCGTAGGTATTAAAAAATGGGTTTTCACTGTCTCGAATTATGTAATGCTAATAATAAAATATTTTGACTGTCTACCTATTATTCTAAGTTTTTTTTCACCCTACGCTGTTCCACTGCTGGGCAAAGGTCTCCCCCGATTCCTTCCAATCGGCTCTCTCCTTTGATAGGCTCCGCTTGGGCTCCACCCTAAAAATATTAGTTCTAAAATTGAGTTTGTAAAGTCTTTGATCAGGCGTTAGCCCCTTGAATATCAAGAGGTTGCGGCGTACTGCAAGGTACTGATCGCATATCACATCTTATTTTGTAAAGATTGGTAGATTTTGTTTCTATGGGTCAATTTTGTGGTAATCTAGCTGAAGATCTAGGTGTCTGTTTGGAACGAAGTTCCTATTCGGACGGTATCGAAGAAAAAAAAGACAGGCTGGAAATAAAATTGTTCCATTTTACCGTCACGACATATGTACGTATATGTCAAATCGTCACAGTGCGAAATGCGCAGTCGCGACACAGTCCATAGATTGTTACATTGTTAGTACGGAAGAGCGTTCCTAGGATACCTAGTTGACAATTCATCTATTATATTCCCAGTATAGAAAAGTACACTTTGTTTCGTTCCAACCCAGTGTTCCACGACACTCACGTACTTTTATTTATCTCCCAGATTTGATATGTCCTAAATAGTATTTTAAACTTAGTTTTTTGAAACACAGCTTAACTCCTATTAGTTGTCTTCAGGCGGTAATAAAAGATATGTTATCACGCTGCCAAAGATTTCTGATTTAACATGAAATTCTAGTCCAAAATCACAGTCAAAATCCGGTTACCGACCGATAAGTTATCTTCTCACGGAAGACGTTCACACATCAGTCATAATGTGACGATTGACGGATAAGTTCCCATGCCAGAGTTGGTAAGCATCACCGCTTCTATTAACTGCGAATCTAAACTAGAACGGATCATTTTATACTAGATTCTAGCGTCACAGCATAATAAACTTGGTATATTCCATCCAGTCCTACCAGTAGTTCGATAGTCGAACTGCTTGGAGGTTTTTTTTTTCAAATTGGTATACTCACGGATCAAACTATTTGGTTAGGTTATGTTAGGATAGTGACCACTGATGCGCGAGGCGAGCGAAGCGTGCCGCCGAAGCGCCAGAAGTCCCCTGCTCTCATCTACCTCTCTGCCCAAAGAGTAAGATCCGTCAGTATAACAATTCTTTCACTTTTATTTAACATCCTTCGTGATCGCTCTGCACCAAAGTATCTAAGGGATCGCTTTGAGTACCTACATGACCAGAATCCACGTAGTCTTCGCTCCTCAGAGAATCTCCTTCTCAAAACCCCTTCACATAGGACAAGTTTCTTTGCTAGTTCCTTTTCCGTCCAAGCTGTGCATCTTTGGAACTCACTTCCTATAACTGTCAAAAAGTCTTCTTCTCCTGCTATTTTTAAAAACAGAGTTAAATTGTATTTCCTCTCAGTTTGAATTGAATCGTCTAATTAAAGTACTTTGTGTACCTATAGTTTGTGTTTATATTTATTTAGGTATATTAAAATATAAGTATGTAGTCTATAATATTTATTAAATGTATGTTTATGTGTTTAGGTTTACCTATGTATGTTTTATTTGTATTTTATAAATATTATGTACCTATTATTATGTAGTTTATAAGTTAATTGTATTTATTATATGTATTTAGCCTATACTTAACAGCTTTAAATTCATTCATTTTTCATTATACACCTGACCAATCCTTCTTTCACTGAGTTTCTCTCCATCCAAAGGTTGCCTGGAAGAGATCGCTTATTAGCGATAAGGCCGCCCATTGTACATTGTCATTATTTGTTATACTTATTATTTTGTTTCATAGTTTAAGGTGTACAATAAAGAGTTCTCATTCATTCATTCATTCATTCATTTGGAACAAAAACATCCAAACAGTTCGACTATCGAACTACTGGTAGGACTGGATGGAATAAAGGTTAAACTTGTATTTTGAAGTTTTGTTTAATAAATCTGAAGCATTTTGAACACACCCATGCGATAATTAGAGTCCAAAGGATGAAGAAATTAGGTAATTATATGCTAATCAGTACATCGATTTCGTACAGTGCGTGCCCGCTGCACGTCGGATCAAAGTTTGAAAAAGGTTTTCCGCTACATGTAACACGATAATTTAATTTTAAGGTAGTTTTGCTAATTTACATAAAACATACTGTTTCGCATCCATACACGCGTTCAATAGCAGCTTCGTGAGAAGTACCTAATTTCATCATTATAATTGAACAACTTCATTCATTAATAGACTCGAAATAAGTAATATTCATTAAAATTATCAATCCACCTGAAAAGCCTCTTGACTTGCTTTGTTTCCTTTAAAATATGGATGGGTATACTAGTGGCATTATCAACAACAAGTTTTGATGTCTTAATTTGTACACTTATTTCCAAAGTTTCCAAAAGTTGTCCTTTATTTTCTGACCATACCTCGTATAAAACGCCGCAGCGGGCCGCAATACGCCAGGACAGTGTCGCAACAGCCCACTCAATGCTGTTACCCCCCAAACTCCTGTTAGGCACTTAGGTCCGCCTCACACGGCGATAGTTTACTAGCGGTTGTGTAGCAATGCGTGCCAAACACTAGTAGGTCCAAGGTGCTTTATATTTCCTATTTTTATGATTGGGTTGGAAAGAAATAGAAGAAGAAAAGGTTTGAAGAAGTGGAAAGAATAAAACGTTTTTACCATTAAAATGGGTGCTTAGCAGTAATTAAAATGACCGTATCCCCGCTCGCGGCTTTGCCCACGTAGTACTTACCATCAATGCCTTTGTTGCTTTATATTAAGAAGCGCGAAGTTTCATGGTGAAGTAGGTACTAGAGAAATCTATAATTAAGTTATGTACCATTCAGGTAATGAGCGAATCTAGTCCATTGACCAAGTCTTCGTACGATAACGCCTAATCGATTTGTAATATTCCATATTTTTGTTACAGATTCGGGTTCAATACACGACAACTCGGAGTGATAACGTGAGTATTCATTTTCAGGGTTCCGTACCCAAATAGGAACTTAGCTAATAGGATCTTATTCTTGTTCTTCTTTTTATGTATAAGATTTTATTACTAACTCTGCTGTCTATGTCCGTTCGACTGTAATGGATGTGTAATAAGCTCATCTGTAAAGACCTTATACGCCATGAATGATGGAGTGCCAATGTTTCACTATAATTTTATTTAAGAACCATTGATACGCAAGAAAGGATGTATCTTTTAAACTGTGGTAGGTAATCTAGACACTTAGATTAATCTCATAAAAAGTAAAAGAATATATAAATGTCTTATTTAATTACAAAATCAAGATTTTATGTCGACTCGTAACTTACTGTGAGAACTTTTTGCTGTGTATACTATGGCCACTCTCTAACTACATTATAATAATAAAGTACGGAATCGTTTGTGTAAGTCCGACTCGGATTTGCCGGTTTATTGTTGCTAGGCTGTTAGCGGTTCTTGTTGCCATAACAGACCCGCTTGTCGGTCAAAAGATAGGGTATTTGGACTATTTAGTGCTGATAAATCTTAAGTGCCTTGCTTGAAATTAATTTTGATAATTTGCTCATCAATTATCAGATTTATTTTGATATTGACGTAGCCGACACGGATTTCACTATCAGTGCTATAGACCAGATAGTAGATAGGACAGACAAACATGTAAAAACAATTGACTTGAAGTTCGCATACATTCTAAGATTATAAGCTCATCTCCACAGCGATTTTGTAAATACTCGTAGCTACCTCCGTAGTAAATGTCATCGTAATCCGTTCAGCCGTTTCAGTGTGAAGACAAATATCTAACTAAACTGTTATATATTATGTTTGTATGATCTGCTAATATTTTTAATTAATTGAAAGCTACTTGTAATTCTCTTTTATCTAATATATAAAATTCTCGTGTCACAGTTTTCGTTGCCATACTCCTCCGAAACGGCTTGACCGATTTTGATGAAATTTTTTGTGCTTATCCGGTATCTATGAGAATCGGCCAACATCTATTTTTCATCCCCCTAAATGTTAGGGGTAGTCCAGTCCACCCCTAAATTTTTATTTTTATTTTTTAGACAAAATTTTTAATTTCTATTTTTTTATGATACAATCCTCAATTTTCACCCTTCTACAATCAACCCTTATTTTTTAATAGCGATATAATGGAAAAACAACGTTTGCTGCGGGTCAGCTAGTAATAATATATTTTTTAGTATATTGAGTAACTACTCTTGTCTTTGTTAATTAATTTTCTTATGTTTATTTGTCCTGTCACGTGGTTTAATTTACTGGTAAATATTTTGATCCCGGTCTCCCGCGACACAGGCTTGCCTAGTGCGGGGAGCATTAGTAACTGTCTGATGTACCAACATTTCTAAATGTTATAATTATGTTATGGTAAATAAACTATTTTGTATTTGTTATTTCTGGTCTGGGTGTTTCTATATATAATATGTATGTATTTACAAACAAAAAGTATTTAAGTAGTATATCAGTTATCTGGTTCCCATAGTACAAGCTTTGCTTAGTTTGGGGCTAGATGATGCTGTGTGAAATGTCCAGCATTATTTATTTATTTATTTATTATTATTTAAACTTTCGCACTCAAAGGAGTAACATTGCTATTTCAGGAAGTGCGTGCCGCGGTTTGTCTTATCTAGGTGTGAGCTTAATGAAATTCAAACAATTGAAATTGACGACCTCTGTGGCGCAGTGGGCGAAGGTCCGCCTGCGACGCAGAAGGTTGCGGGTTCGATCCCCGCCACGGGACAAATGTTTGTATGACCTACAGATATTTGTCTCGGGTCTGGGTGTTTCTATGTATAATATGTATGTATTTACAAACAAAAAGTATATAAGTAGTATATCAGTTATCTGGTTCCCATAGTACAAGCTTTGCTTAGTTTGGGGCTAGATGATGCTGTTTGAAAATGTCCAGCATTTTTTTTTTTTTTTTTATTTATAGAATAATCTCTAATTTGTCTATCCAGCTTGTCTATTTGCAAAACGCTTTACTGGTTCCCATGGGTGCTCGCCCACCTTTGCGATTCGCACCCCAAAAAAAATATGTGCGTCACTGCAGAAAAGGTAAATTATTCTTTTTGCTTTTAATTCATCAATGCAATGTTGTATAAATCAATTCAGCCTGTGGAATAAACCCCCGGGACACCAATGACCGATTGCGTTGGGGGTTATAAATCGGGGGTAGTTATGCACTTGGTGTTTTTGGGGTTCTTTAGAAAATCTATTGCACTAGCAGCCCCCATGGTCTACTGCAAGAAAAACGTTTTTTTTTCTTCTCTAGTTGCAAAAATAGTCGTCACGAAGGGCCGTTTTTATATAACTAGATAATATTAAAACCCAGAACGTAGGAGAGCACTGAACCGAACAGAGTGGAGTTATAGTGGTGGCCAGACTGATTAGATAGATAGATGATATAAACCCTATGTGCATCCTAAAACCTAATCCTAAATGGAAAGATTTTTTGAAATTAGATATGTGGAACAAACATAAAGTAAATCAGAAATGGGATAGCGTGATGCTTGGATGATTTTCATAGTTGTACTGATTGGCATTTTAATGAAATACAACTTTATTACTGGATTTAAAAGAAAATAATTGCTATATTATTATTAAATTTAATTAATTTATACATACTAATAAGTGTTAACCGGTTTTATGGTGATTGAACTATTAATGTACAGCCCGAGTTCTGGGAATAAAATATTATTGATTGTTTCATTAAATCTTGTCCGTTGTTGGTCTTTAAAGAATTTATGATTCTCATACATTTTATTGCGTGACATGGAGAGAGTACTGCTTATAGGCACTTGTCCAACCGCGGGTGAGTAAGCGGCAAGCGATCAGCGATTTTATCGCTCAAGCGACGAACAAAAGATATAAGATTCCGTGTCAATAAAAGGGACGCAAATATTTATAGTCCAACGCCGACCGTTCACACTGCCGGCGGTAAAAGTTTTATCGCGGCGACAAAAGTTTTGTGTTGATATATTTATTCGCTCGGCGTAATCGCTCAGCGTACTCGCGGACCGTTCAAAACTCACGCCGAGGGATGAAAAAGTCATAGCTCAGCGACAGAACTAGACTCGCTTCAACGCTCAATGCTCATCGCCCGACGCTTTACGCTCAACGCTCAACGCTCGCAGTCGGACAACTGCCGACGCATCTCAAAGTCTATTATTGTAGTAAGAAAGAAAAAGCTGTATGTTTGTCATTTTGTGTTTCTATGTATAATATGTATGTATTTACAAACAAAAAGTATATATGTAGTTTATCAGTCATCTAGTACCCATAACAAAAGCTCTGCTTACTTTGGGGCTAGATGATGCTGTGTGAAAAGTCCAGCATTATTTATTTATTTATTTGTAATTTTTAACTTCATAACTTTATTAAATAAACACATTTTCTCATTCTTCAACAAAGTTGAGCTTGGATATTTGTCAAGATGTGCTGATAAAAGTAGCACAGGATGCAGAATGTTTAGCGAATTTATTGCATCTAATATCCTTTGAATATGTCTGAGGGTAGACAGAGGCAAGTTCAAATAAATATTCGGTACATGCCCATAATGAGCATACATAAAATCACGCCATTGTCACTTGCCAACATTTTGCACAAATCATTTAAGGATTGAAAAACGGATAGTTATTTTGTGTACAACAAGAATTACTAATAAGCAAGGTACACCACTAGCGAGAATTACTAATAAGCAAGGTACACCACTAGCGAATACGATTTATTTATTTAAATACTTTATTGCACAAAAAATCAAAATATTGCACAATTGGCGAACATAATGCCGAAGGCATTCTCTACCTGCTGACCAACGTGTTGTCGGAGAGGTACAAAAGGCGTGCAAAATAGGTAACAAACAACATAATAAACCTTAAATTTAACATAACAAAGTTTTTATAATATATTTAGATGTATATATATACCTATAATATATAATTATAAATATAATAATACTTATAGTATAATCGAATTAAATATATAACTACAAAGAGTCTAGCAATAGTTTCCGAGTCTGCCTCTTGAAACCTTCTTTTGAGTCAGTCATCCTGACATCATTAGGGAGATCGTTCCAAAGTCTCACCGCTTCTACAGAGAAAGATTTATCACGGTAGGAAGAGGTGTGATGAAGGTAACCAGCAATTACTGCTGTCAACAACCACAATAGATCGGATATAACCATAGTCTCAAGAACTGCTATCGTTTTCGTGAAATCTGAAGTGTCTTCAATAAAAATCATACGCACAAATATCAGAATCTCAATTTAGTTGAAGTGCACGTATAATTTACCCTTTGCAATTGTCGTGCTCGAATGGAAATGCGATCTTGTACGAGACTGGAGGGTGAATAAATTCCATAGATCTTTAGCCAACGTACTTTTAACGGTTTCATACGTACGAGTATTATTGTGTGTTTTTGTTATGAAAATTAACTGATGTATAGCATTTCCCTATTATTGAAAGTATGTTAACTGCCAAACTTACTAGAGAGATTTACTATCTTATTCATGGAGCTCTTCCTGACTCCGCACAGCTACTAATAGGTACTACAAATTATACATAAATCTTATCGTTATTTCTAAAAGTGAAAACCGAATCAAAAGTGCGAAAAATATTGGATTTTTTCCCGCGCAAGCTCAAATCACAAAGAATATCTGATAGAACCTAAATGAGATCTTTATGATTCCCCCTTGTTACACCTAAACCTATGACACCATAGGGCTCTGTCGATCCAATAAAAACCATCAAACCCCTGAATCCGAAAAAACTCTCACCTTAACATATCCAAGCCATACAAACAAATAACGTCTATTTCCACGAGTCGTAAGAACACAGCAATATTTACTTATTTACACATACCGTAGTAAAAACATCGTAAAGATTCTTGCGTGTCTATTGTTTGTGGAATAGCTTTGTATGTGTTTTTATGTCTCTACGGTAACGTACGTTCCGATTCTGTGCCGCGTACTGACGACGCGGAAACTGGATGATACAGATTAATTTCAATATTTATTTGCAATGTTTTGTTCAGAGCCGTGTTGGTCAAATGGGGTTGTGCCTCGACTTTCAATCTGAAGGTCGTGGGTTCGAATCCCGGCCGTGCATCACTGGATTTTTCGTTTCGAAAAATTTATATGCGCTTTAACACGAGCTCATAACGGTGAAGGAAAACATCGTGAGGAAACCAGCAGCTTAGTCAGCGCCACACGTATTGACGTCGTCTTTCCTGTGGGCCAGGCTGATTAAGCTGAGAGGATGGTTTAGGTGCTGGGCAAGCCTATTCCATCTCAAACAATGTCCCAGGCACTACAGCGTCCCGTTAAGTGTAGGCATAGGTTGCCTCTTGACGCTGTATAAATCATCTAGTATAGATGTAAAGGCCTAAGTTTTTTTTTGTTCTTTCGAAATTTGTTTGGCTAAAATGAAGTCGAGGAATTAACAGTGGCGGAAATTATGATAAGTACCATGAGTTTCCTCGGAAAAAACACATCTCCAACAAATTAACCATTGTACATTGTCATTATTTGTTATACTTATTATTTTGTTTCATAGTTTCAGGTGTACAATAAAGAGTTCTCATTCATTCATTCATTCATTCATTCATTCATTCGATGTAGGTATTAGAACCTTTTACCTACATGCGAAACCGCGAAAGAATTTTATGAATTATATGCCTCTATTGGGAGGGGGCAGGCCTTTGCCCAGCAGTGGGACTCTTACGGCTGATAATAAAACAATTAATTTGGAACGACGTTGTAATTAGGCAACGTGAATTGTACAAACTTCTGATATTCTGAATTTCTGGCGGGTTTGATCCCCGCCGCGGGACAAATGTTTGTCAACCTACAGATATTTGTCTCGGGTCTGTGTGTTTCTATGTATAATATGTATGTATTTACAAACAAAAAGTATGTAAGTAGTTTATCAGTCATCTAGTACCCATACCACAAGCTCAAGCTTACTTTGGGGCTAGATGATGCTGTGTGAAAAGTCCAGCATTATTTATTTATTTATTTTTTATTTATATACAGTGTGGTCTTAACGGACATTGATTTAGAAGTGTGTGACAGAGTGACGTATACTCAAGCACAAAATAACTTTTGAGTTATGTACGACGACACGATAATTAAGTAGAAAAAATTGCTAACTCATCGCTAAAGAAAAGCTGTCTCTCATGTACTTTCGGGCACGAAAGCCATGCAGACCGTTGTTAGCATCCAGCGCCTCTTTGGCAGATCCAGCGTAGAGAATTCTAATAAAAAAATTACTTCCCGCGATCTCAAATACATGCACTCTTTGCTAAACACTCAACTATTCAATAACACGTTTTCCGCGTCTGTACGCCAGGATTGTACACGACGCTTCACTAACCACGTAAATGCTGTCCATTTCGACATGAGTGTACTCCCTTCTAGTCTAACTCATCACATCCGAACTATCTTTGTCTCTTTCGTTCTCATTCAGATCTGCATTTGCAAGAGACGAATAACATGACTTTAGTTTTATCTTTCAGAGAAAGAGCTTTTAGTGAAAATATATAATTTATTTCTGAGATAAGTTTAAACGGTTTTACATGTACCCTGATGGGTCAGGTTTACTGCGTTTGAATGACGCATAAATACAACAAATAGCTGTGAGGTAGATAAAACAAGAGTAGTAATTTTCATAAATTCAAGAGTTATATTTACGTGTACTTACCTTTAAGGCTTATTTAAAATAGGAAGCACGATTTTATGTTCTTTCCTAGTTTCTCCCGGTCATCGTTTGGTGCAATTTGTTGCAAACATTTTATGTAGGTCTATTCCATACACCTATAAAGCATCGAGAGTAGGGTACATAAAAATGTTACTGTGATGTTTATTTAGTTTAATTCTATAACTAGAGACATGGCATATAGCAGGATTGTACTTACTGAGTAGCTGGGCGAGACAGTGCTCGGCCGAGTACTTGGTACGTGTAGACACTCAATAAACTATACTCTACGTAAACCTCATTTAGTTTTCTGTCAGAGCTTAATATTGTTCATTCATCCATACTAATATTATAAAGCTGAAAAGTAGAGGATTAGCGAGTTTATATGTTACGTTCCCCAAAACGCAACGATAGCGCGATCTAATTATTCCTGTGGCGCCATCTATTATGTAGTAAAATGTGTCTGTCTGTCTGTCTGTTTGTTACCTTTTCACGCCTAAACCACTGAACAGATGATGCTGAAATATGACTTGGATAAAGATTATGTCCCAGGGACGGACATAGGCTACTTTTTTTTTTCAAAACTAATCATGTAGGGCGTGAAATAAGGGTTGAAATTTTGTATGGGGACTTAAAGTTAAGTTCCAGTTGAAGGCCACTAGATGGCGTTGCTGTCCTATGGCTGAGGTCGAGATGGCGCTATTTTTGAGTTTTTATTTTTAAAAGTATCAGAAGAGAATCTTCTGAACAGCAGTTTTCAGTTCTGTTTTTATTAAGTATGTTATTTTGCTGACGAAGTCGCGGGTACCAGCTAGTTTATTCATAATGCAATATGCCATAATGCCAATAATGATGATGATTGTATTAGAGCCGTGTTGGTCGAATGGGGTTGTGCCTCGACTCTCAATCCGTAGGTCGTGGGTTCAAATCCCGGTCGTGCATCAATGGATTTTTCGTTTCGTAAAATTTATATGCGCTTTAACACGAGCTCTTAACGGTGAAGGAAAACATCGTGAGGAAACCCGCAGCTTAGTCAGCTCCACACGTATTGACGTCGCCTTTCCTGTGGGCCAGGCTGAATAAGCTGAGAGGATGGTGTAGGTGCTGGGCAAGCCTATTCCATCTCAAACAATGTCCCAGGCACTACAGCGTCCCGTTAAGTGTAGGCATGGGTTGCCTCCTGACGCTGTATAAATCATCTAATATAGATGTAAAGGTTTGTATTATCGGCCAAACTTTTCAGTTTTGGAAGTACTCAGTAAGATTTTTTTTATTTATATAGGGCAGATAATATCTGAACTTTACTCGTAGTGCCACTACACGTCGACCATGAGGCAGTTTAAAACATCAACAGTTATTCATTGTCAATGCAAAGGTCGGTCGTTAACTGTCTGCATTCTTGTCTGTTCGTGTCAAGGTGATTGCAATTCGGAGGCCTGATTAGTTTGTTGTGGTGTAATTTGTTCCCCGCTTCACTTACAATTTGTAGGCTTGCTTCTGTTTGTATCGCGTAGTATCAACATTTTAGTAGTAAATCATTCCTCTTTCTTATAGGGTTGGGCAAAGACCACGGATTTCAATTTCCTATACATCTAATTTTAGTCCTATCTGCTAATAGGCCTTGAAATTATATAAGTATATAAGTAGTATATCAGTCATCTAGTACCCATAACACAAGCTCTGCTTACTTTGGGGCTAGATGATGCCGTGTGAAAAGTCCAGCATTATTTATTTATTTATTTTATTTATTATTTAATTATGTCGAAAGAATCGATTGTGGTAGTGGAAGAGTAGCTTTGATTACTTTTGATGCTTGTATAAAAAACTAAACTGCTCCATAGATAGAATTAAGATCTGTGTTTGCCGTTACAGATTAGGAACCTCCAAAAAACAAGACTGCTTTTGGTCTAATTAGATGAACAGTCATCGGATTAATATAACCTCTAGACTGGCTTAAAAACGAATCTGTTGAAATTAAAACAGAGAGAATCACCTCTTGTCCTCTTTCCTCAATGAGGAAGGCATTTCTTCCTTGTCATCTTTCAGTTTCTTTGGTTTTAAATATAGCTTTAAACATAGAAGAATACCCGTTTTCCCGGAAACTCGTTTGCGAAGCGATCTAGCCATCCATCACAGTTTCGTGTTTCAATCGCGTGACATAACATGTCCCCACCATATAAGTCAAGTGTCTACTGAACATTGTAAGTGTCTATTACGGTGCGGGTTGGGTGTCGCTTGGCCGAAAATATCTCGCTATTCACTCGCGGCATTCACACTGTTGCGTTTTTGTGCATTTTTTTCTTTCAGCGGTAGACTTGCGAGCTTATTCTAACAGCTTGCTGTGGCTTGATCTTCCAAAAAAGATATATGCAAGGAGTATTGTGTAGGTTTGTACCATTACAAGTCAAAGAAGGTCCTCCGATGCATGCGATGTGTCTAGATCTATAAAGTGTCTTGTGAGTTATCAAATTGTCTGGAAATACAAATGCATACATCAAAAATATTTCTGTCAATTTTCTTATTTATTTATTCAACTATGAGTAACCTTAATTAATAACACATTCGGTGTGACCCCCGGTTAGATAAGTCGTTTAGTTCCTTATATACTTTTTGTACCGGGGACACATCTAAATCCGGCGCGGTTGCCGCTCTAATTCCGTACCGTAGTATGGGACTTCCTATTGTGTAAGAGACAATTGATATGTTGCGTTAGATCACCGTTTATCATAGTGACGAGAGTTCATAGACCGGTTGACGGTCACAGAATTAGGATCCAGACTTCTGGTTGGAGCTAGAAAATCCACTGATATCAAGAATATAACGGGCCTGCCTCATTCTGATCTAAGAAGAGAGAATTATTGACTTGCTTATTTCTTTCTATATGCCATAAATATTATTATTTATCTACAGAAAACTATTATATTTTAAACCAAGCGATTCATTCAAAACTTCAAGTCTTATTTTGTAGTTCGTTCGCTCCGTCGCGTCGCTTCTAAAATCGAGCGACAAGTTAATTATCGATTTATTTTCGGCATCCATTTCTCTCGTGAACTTTGCTTCATCACTAGTGTCTTCTTTTACACGATAAAAGACAACTTTCAACTCGAACGCCGAGAGAGAGACATAAATAAAGTATTCTCCTCGGTTGATATGGAGTTATGTTGAAATCAGGTTTCTGGCTCCTATATCAGACACTTTTGTAGTCTATCTTCGCTTTAGAGCTGAGTCGGCATAGTGCCTCAACTTCCAATTCTAAAATTGTGGGTCATAGTCGCAAATGGGGTTTTGTTTCCGGAATTTACTTTTATTTTGTCTGTTACTATGAAAGTTTTGTTTTGTTAAATTATTTATTTTTTGATGTATTTTATTTAATTATTTATCCTTCAGTTATAATATTGTTGATATTTTGTCTCGGTATAGATCAACATTTGATGTTGTTTCCTCATAAAATGTTGTTAAATATTTAATTAAAAGGCAAAGTATTTTTAAAAGCATGGCCCCTCCCTCTTACAGCAGTAACTAAGTTTGGGGTAATTCGATCTTTTTTAAGGGGGTGACTGAGCCCAAAGTTAACCAACGCAAAAATGTCAATCCTTAAAAAAGCGGAATGAAAAAATGTTCATCAAACAGCATAACTAATCGGTTTTTAAATTACCTTTGATCTTTATTTAAAAGCACCAAAGTATTGCGAAATCTGTCATTTTAACCGATGGTTACAGCTGACAGGATGATGTTTCGGTGAACATTACCCCAAGGGGCGCTAATCACCTTATTGTTCCATAACCGGGTGAAAAGGTACGCGGGTAAAAGCTATATTATACTATATTATAACTTTGGTTTTTATTGGCAGCTCGAAGGGTAAAATAATATTGTGTGAAATGTGAATTGTATGATCAGATTTATATCAGCGCTTGCTGTTTTTTGATTGCTTTACAATGAGAACCGTGCTACTAATTTTAGTGTCGAATTAAAAGTAATAAGGGGTTGCCAATGATCCAGATAATAATAAATAATAATAATGGTAGTACATACAATAATAATGGCAGTAAAAATATGTACTTATACAAATAATATTCGTCGATTTTTGTAGTGTAAAAGAAGTGTGCTGTCTCTCCAGCGTCGCAATAAATTGTTTGACTACAGCCTCGGCTACACTGTAAGAGGCGATAACGCTATCTCCAGCAAGACAGAAGATGTAGGCTACATCTAGGACATTGAATTTATCGTCTGAAATAGCTTTTGCAATGTCATGATTATCAGTAACCGGCCACAATTTATCGACCCTCAAATTACCCGTCTGAAAGTGGACAATAATACCTCCCATACCCGCACATTAGGCAACGAAACAAACATGCAAAAGCAACGCAAGAAATCGATCGACCCTTATGATGCTTTTTTGGTTTCGGCATTCGCGAAATCAGAACCTGATTCTCACGTAATTATTGCTTCAGAGTCTGGCATGTCGATGTCGGCTTGTCAGTCCGCCCGTAGCCCGTAATAATGACATTACCGTAATTATTGCCGAAACTCTGGCTGCGAGGCAATCGATCGACTTCCAACAAATGATGTACAGGATCATAGGTGGCTGGGACCTGTACGAGTTCTCTTCTTGAACAGCCGACCAGGCCAATTATTCCGCCATCAATACACGATCGAAATCTGACGAGATGCTTTTTAAAATGATCAATCATGCTGAGAATCAAACTGAGAAGTGTTTTTGACCCTAATTTTGATTTCAAGATGGCGTAGTTTAAATTATGCGAGTGTTTTCAACCGTGTTGTGTATGTGAATCGATTCCGGGAACAGTAAAAGGCTTGGCTTGTTAAACCCATCGATTGCATCATGAAGAAAATTGTTGCGTAAAATAAACACTTCCAAAAATCAATATGTTCGTTATTATTACAGCGAAGTATCTTACCCGATCACCGTCGAAAGAGATAAGGCGCTGCGCACAAAAAAATATTTTTTGTGTCGTTAAATTGTTGAGCCTACAATTTCGGTGCATCGGCATTGGCACGTGAAACCGTTTGTCGGTTACCAGCTCTTTTGGTTTATGGCTTTTTTCATTCATTCCTGTTCTCGGAAAAGCGGCATTTTGGCGCCTAAAAAGATTTTACCTTCGTCCCCTGACGGGAAAAAAAGTTGGCGCGAATTTCGTGCACGATATCTGGAGTTATTCATTATTTCTCGTTCTCGTTTTGTTGTGATTCATTAGTGATTTGTCGAAACATTTAGGTTTGTATTTTGTACAAAATTTATTAACAGAAACGAAATGCCAGTATTTCATCAGTTTTATGAATGACATTGTTATTTAGAAGGTAGAAAAATAAAAATCTATTGAATTTACCGGTCCTTTAGTAATTTTCAAGTTAAGGCATTCATTCAATTTACTTTTTGAAAGTTAACAATGGTACTTCAAAAACAATTGCGATGGTTTGAATGTCACTGTCACTGTATTTTTTTTGATTTACGATCTCCAAGAATCTCCCGAGAATTCAAGGAAGATACTGTACGAAAATGGGTTTACGAAAATCTTAGTTACATGTTGAGGTGAGATGTCAGATTTACGTCATAATCTCAGAACTGATCTCAGTACATGACATGACATTTCCTGTTAATAGGTTGTTAACACCATACGAGCTTGGCCTTAAAAGCTTCTAGTTTAAGCTTAAAATCTCCAAAAAATTATACAAACTACCTTTCTAAAAGGTAAGGCCTTTAGATTAGGTAGTTTGTATAATTTTCCGTTTTGAAAGCAACAACCTAAAGCTACTTTGCGTTAATATTAAAAATAAAATATATCAGCTCATGACCCCTCAATAAATAACTCCTAAGACATTGTTTAAAGTAAGCGTCCCTAGATTTTTGATGTTAAAATCGCATATTCAAAAAACGAAATCCATTCCGGACAACACAGAAACCCTAAGAAACAACAAAACCTACCGAGAACCGTCACAAAGGAACGGTTTTCATTGTGATAGCACCTTTTGTGGACCAATGAAAGCTTCCAATGTTGTTGCTACGGTCTTCCCCATTAGTGCGGGAGACCGCTGGATCGTTTTGTTCAACATTTACACAAGTTTTTAAATGTCAGTCTAGGCTTTGATTTGTGAAATTATTTTTAAGAGCTGAGAAAGATTGATCACCGAAAAGAAAGATAGGCGTGTTTTTTAGCCTGATTGGTTGTGAAAAAACAGAGTAGAAGTTGGCAAACCATATGTACCCAATTCATTAGTTTCATTAATTTCTAGAACCTATTGTACAGTCAGCGTCACCCCTGCAGTACAAACCGCCTTACTAAGGGGGGTTACCAATTGTTGACGCTGACTGTACCTATCTTAATAGTTCGATTCTAGCAAAATAACAGCAATAAAAAACGGTGACAACTAGGTTTATTTTTATAAAGTTGGTTCATTTTTTACGCCTTACCAGCCTATCTGTTTTCATCGACATACTGATACCTACAAACCTACCAGCTCCAGATCTATACATACTTGAAATAATATTAGGAGAATACAATCTATTGTCTATTGTAGAGCGGACAATATCTGAAGTGTCTTTTATGACGCTTGGCTTAATGAAGGCAGCTGGGGATAAGGTGGTGACCATATCTACGTAATTGCTATCACCTGCCAAAGTTTCCTCTCTCATTATTAAATTTTTTTAATGGTCAATTCGTTGGGTCCGATTGAATTCCTATCATATGATTGATGGCTGATGGAATTGCAATTTGTTAAAATAAAATAGTTCTTGTTAGATTGCTGTTTTTAAATCAATTTATGTGGAATTTTATGACTTTATAACTGTTACTTTAATTATACTAATTTTTGGAGATTTTTTTCTTAAATTTATTAAAATCGAAATAAAGGCGCGGTAGACATTCTCTCGGATTTATATGTTTTCGAGATCCAAAAGATGTCTAAGTAGTGGAGCACATGCCTATATTTTGCAGAATTTTTGAACAATAATTTGAAATAACTATACAGAGTGTAAAAAGACTACTACCGAAAACTGAGGGGTTGCAATCAAACCATGATTCCTAACATATTTAGCGGAAAAAAAAGGCAAAAAAAATGTTACTTAGCTACGTCATTTTATGTTATTTCCGATTATTTACTACTAGTACAACATAATAAGACCATACTACCTAATAATTTCATTTATAAAAGAAAAAAAACAGCTAAAACTCAAAATCCAGCAATCTACGTAAAACTAAGATGATGATCCCATCTTTTATCCAACTAATCTGTGTTTAAAAGGACAGAAAACCATGTTTAATATATACCCTGTGAATTCTTTTTACTAATAAGACAGGTGACAGATTAGATCGTAATCATAAATTCTCCCGCCCTTTCCGTAATGAGTCCCTAACATTTGTTAATTCCTCTGAAGATGGATTTTTAATGCCGGGCTAGTTTTTTTTATGTTCCATATTTTTTTGATGCGTGATATCTTGAGGATCATTTCCTGTGTCCCTGACACGATCTTTGCAACTTTCTAGATTTGCCCCATGAGTATTTTGAGTAGAAGAGGATTATCAAATTACTAAACTAATTTTCCTTAGTCATGTCGACTACAGACCAATTTAAAGATAATTCTTTAGTATGTATTTACACACGTATTGACGTTGTCTTTCCTGTGGGCGGCTGATTAAGCTGAGAGGATGGTTTAGGTGCTGGGCAAGCCTATTCCATCTCAAACAATGTCCCAGGCACTACAGCGTCCCGTTAAGTGTAGGCATGGATTGCCTCCTGACGCTGTAAAAATCATCTAATATAGATGTAAGTGTCTGTAGTTTGGTATAATCTTTTTATGACATTGGTTTTTCTAAATTCATTGTAATATTTAATCCGCTTGATTCAAACCATCTAGTCCAAAGTTTTGTTTGTTTTTGTTTGCTATAATATACTTACATTCCTCAGATCATTTGAATACAAATTATGAAATAATTACGATTGAACAAGTCAGGAACAAGAAAAAAGTAATATAATCAAAACACCCTTGATAACTCAAAACCACAAGCACCTACAATTCTATTAAGAACCCAACATAAATAACAGCCAAAATATCAATAAAAACGCATCCTTCGGTTAATATACGTTCATTAATTTATAGGAGCGAATACATTAAATCCGGGGAGTATGCACCTAGCAGGTGACCGTCCACCTGTCCTAGATTTACTCTGCATATTCTCTTCAATTCGATGACCCATCATCATTAAATCGTAAAAACTTCCAGAGGTCAATAGGCAGGTGTCGCAGAAGCTTTAAAACACGTAGTTGATAAAATCTTTAATAAAGTTTTGCTCGATTTTGGGCTTGACAAGGACCATAAACACTGTTTATGGACTCTGCAAGTCCTTATATGGGCTCTGAACGCTTCACAGCAATGTCAAGTCAACCATATCAAATATTTGGCAAAACGAGTTTTTGTTTTTGGTATTTTTGATGGTTTGATGCGAGTTGATGAGACTTGATATAAATTATACTGCCTTAAGGTGCATTTACACGATGCTATTTCAAGCCATACGATATTGTATCGCACAGCAATTATTCACGCGTAAACGCTCATCGTATGCGATTTGTCATAGCGCGACGCTCGTCGGCACGTTCAATGGGTGGGGCTTAGCAAATCGTGCGAAAAATCACATCGTGTAAATGCACCTTTACTTACGATTTTTTAAGTAATCTTATCTGATTAATCAGATAATTTAGATGAGAAGCAGTCGAACGTTGGAAATAGTCAAACTTACATTTCAATCGTCTCCATACTTTTACATTTGACGACCTCTGTGGCGCAGTGGGCGAAGGCCCGCCTGCGACGCAGAAGGTTGCGGGTTCGATCCCTGCCGCGGGATCAATGTTTGTATGATCTACAAATATTTGTCTCGGGTCTGGGTGTTTCTATGTATAATATGTATGTATTTACAAACAAAAAGTATATAAGTAGTTTATCAGTCATCTATCCATACCACAAGCTCAAGCTTACTTTGGGGCTATGATGCTGTGTGAAAAGTCCAGCATTATTTATTTATTTATTTGTTTCACACACCGTCCTGTTATGAAACTAGCAACGGTTAATTCAAATAAATTTAAACACTACAAGCGCACGTGCCCTTAAGGTAATTGAACCGCTATATAAGTATAAACAATATTTACTTTCTGTATCAAAAAATACTGTCAACCGTATCGCTATTGATCCAGAGTCTAATATTGTATCACACTGCTTGAAAAACACAACGATATTTTTTTTAAATTAATTTTTAGTCGTAAAGGTGCACTTATCCTGCCACTCATCACTAGATCCTATCCCGTTATGTTTAAGGTTCAATATAGAACATAATACGTAATGGTACTCATTAATTCGGTGGTCCAGGAACAATTTTCTCGAGTTAATGATAAGTTCAGTATGACAGGTAGTAATTTTGTATAATTCGGCGTTTCGTTTTTGTTTTTTCGGAAATATAACGCGTTTAATTATAAACAGGCCGAATAATTACGTCTGTTAAGGCACGCTTACTTTCAATTACATTTTGTGTTTCCCTTGTTCGTGTATTGGCTTCCTATTGGGGAGGCGTTTAATTTCATCATAATCATCATCATCAATAACCTATTAATACCCACTGCTGGGCGTAGGCCTCCTCTCTAACCCGCCACTCCTCTCGGCTCCGTGCTATCCTCATCCATTGTCGTCCAACCACGCTGACTATGTCGTCTGAACAACGGGCTGGTGGTCTGCCCCGTGGTCGATGTGCGTCTCTTGGCCACCATTCTGTCACTGCCTTTGTTTTAACTGCGTTTAATTTAAACCATTTGAAATATAAAAAGTCAATATTTTAACAATTTAAAATCACGCTCTCAACGCGTAACAAAAAAAATGTCACATTGATTGAAGTAACTTAAATGGGTTGAAACTTGAAAGCAAATAAATCTATATGCCGTAACATAACTAAATAAAAACTTACAAACTTCGAGGCGCACAATATTTGTGATACTGTACGTAGCACACTGCTAAAATCATAACCCATCTTTCTTGACTAGCGGATAATTGTTAGAATCTTATCGCAGGCGACAGTTCAGGAAAGTCCACATCAAACATACTCACTACCCACATACTTTTCCAATTAATCCACTTCGGCAAAATGGCGCGCGCAAAGAGGCTGCACTCCACTCGAGTTTTCCACTGAACGTGCCCTCGTGTGAAGAGCGCTCGCGTTTGAATGTGACCGTATTGTTTGCTTGATTTTATCGTCTAGCCCTGATAAGTTTTGTTGGTGAATGTTTCGCGAACTCTATCTCGATTTCCTTCCGTTTTTGTAACAATTTGTACAATTGTACAGGGTGTTAAATAAGCTCTTCCTGAAATCAAACAGAAATGCTAAATTCGATTTCAATGATAAACCGTTTAAATGGTCAATGAATTTATACAATTGTACAGGGTGTTAAATAAGCTCTTCCTGAAATCAAACATAAGCTTCAGTTAATGCTAAATTCGATTTCAATGATGAACCTTTTAAATGGTCAATGACATTCCGGAGTTACCTTTTACGCATATTAGAAACAAATATACAAAATTCTCCAAATTTATCTAAAACTTAAACAATCTATCTTAACATTTTGAGAAGTTTGTAGTCGCTTAATACAAATGGAATGGAATAATATATTCTGAAATTTTAACTTTTAGGTTTCAACAGAAATAAATTGATAAATTAAATATAATTAATTCCGAAGGACAGGAGAAGAATCACTTATTTGAAAATTTTAAGATCAAACTGGTCCTACTTCATATTTTTTTTATTTTGAGATTTTTAAACAGATTATGGTGATTCTATAAATTTTGGCAAGCCAACCAATCTGCTCAAAGAAATATGTACTTAAATAATTAGCTTTTGTGTCTAAGTTTACTACTTGCCTAGTGATAAAATGAGGCTATGAGTACAGGCTCGGATAAAATAAACCTTCAGCATAATGACTTGCAATATGTCCATAAATTTTACGATATGTATGAAGTATGGCGTAATTAGACGTTCAATAGTTATTGCGGAATCCATGCAACTATGTTGAATGCCTAACATTTTGCATTAGTGGCACTTTAAGAACAACGTACGTTAAGTTTGTATGTTGGGGTATATCTTGTTTACCGTTGTAGTGCATATTAGTGCCTATGGGACATTGTTTGAGATGGAACTGGCATTTGAAGTTTGAGATATGCATTTGGCTACATCCTATGATATTAGTTAGTGTTCTTATAGGCGGCGATGGGCTTGCAACCTGTCACGTATGGAATACTAACTTCTGCAAAATGTGGGCATGTATCAAATATTATGTGTTTGGACATGCCTCTGACTACCCCCCTTAGAAATCTTCAAAGGATCTAGAAAAAGTAACATAAAAGATCTGAAAGAATGTCTACCACACCTTGGGGATACAGTCGTGAACCTGTTCTATGATATTTTCCGAAAGTCCAATTCGTGTTCTATTTTAGAGTAAAATTTTCAATGCCATTAAAGTCAAAATTATGAAATATGTCGGAGCCAACTGGTTTAATCAGCCATTCAATTAAGCGCCTAGCCATTTGATTAAACGGCGCTGTTCAACTAGCGGCCTGAATGATATTCAGCTATCTGGTTAAATACACATTTAATGAACTGGCTGGCTGGATGCTTAGGCTATTCATTTAATAGGTTTCTGGCGTTTTAGATACTTGAATGTGCGAGAACCTGACAGCATGAACTATATAAAGAACAATTAAGTAAAAAGTACACACAATTCTTAATTCTTTATTGTACAAATAGACACACACAGTATAACATAAAGGAGGATATGTACAAAGGCGAGCTTAACCCTACAAAGAGTTTTTTTTATATGCGTTTTTTACAAAGAGACAAATCGTTTCCATCAATTGACAGTTAAGTCAGATGCATTTGCTCTAGCGGACAGTGCGCCTCAGGGACGGCCATGTTGGCGTGCGCACGCGCCGCTGAGCGCCGACAATAAATACCAGCCCTTGATGGATCTTCATTAGTGTTCAGACGCTTTTTTATCGCGTGCCCGCAAGCATAGTTTTTCCTAAGAAACACCGAGCTCGGTATGTACTAAGTACTAGGGCTGTCAATAAATAATGAATGCTGGACATTTCACACAGGTCCCAAAGCAGAGCTTGTGTTATGGGTACCACAAGACTGATTTTACTACTTATATGCGTTTTTTTCTTTAAATCCATGTTACCTTCGGCGTGATTGTAACTTGACTATAATTCGGAATCCTAGTGAATTAATGTATTCTTCTTCTTCTTATCGTGTCACTAGTTCTTTCAAACTAGTGTGTTGAAAGGATTTTAGTGCGCCTCAAAGAGGCTACTTTTATGCACTTGAATGTGCTACTCTCAGATCTACAGGCATTACGATTATGTATTCAGTAGTATTTTTAGTTGATAAAGCTTTAAAAATTTTCATAAGTTTATGAACAGTTTGAGAATTTAAAGAAAAGTTGTTTCCTCAAGATGCTAAGAAGCTGCCCATAACATATTTTTGGAACGAAGTTCCTTTTCGGACGGTATCGAAGAAAAAAAAGACTGAGGCTGGAAAAAAAAATTGTTTCATTTTACCGTCACGACACATGTATTGTATATGTCAAATCGTCACAGTGCGCAATGCGCAGCCGCGACATAGTCCATAGATTGTTACATTGTTAGTACGGAAGAGCGTTTCTAGGATCCCTAAAAGACAATTAATTTATTATATTCCTTGTATAGAAAAGTACTCTTTGCTTCATTCCAACCGAGTGTTCCACGACACTCACGTACTTTTTCATTTTAAACAGACAACCCTACAAGTCGTGTGTAACAGGAAATATTAAGTATCATAAGGTGCATAGTTTTAAAGGTATAAAATGAATAATTTCTAAACAGGTTGATTTATTACGAGTTTACTGTTAAATACTTTCGAGAAATGTTAGTAAGAGTCATCGTAAAAGTAAGAAAACTTTGTTCGTCTATTATTCGTTTCTGATTTATTTTATTGCCTCGAATTCTTCTCTAAATGTTTTCTTCATCACATGTTCCGCTGATTAACTTTGTGCTAACATAGAACATTTGGATCCAATGAAGTTTTCAATTTCTTTGAAAATTTTAAAATCAGTCGTATCAATGGATTCTTAATTTCGTAGCTAGGTTTTCTGTTTGTAAACATAAACATCATTGTATTTTCATTTCAACGGTCACAAGTCGACCGTGCATTTCTTCGTATCGTATACTCTCCACATTCTGTAGCCTTCTATACATTGTACTCGTATTATACCGTTTTTGCTGTATCCTCATTTAATGCGAATTAAAAGCATTTGAGATGGATTTTTAGGATTCCTTCTGTTGAAGAAGCCGCAACTTTTTAAGCTCAGCAATTTCAAAAGCCATATTAATTCCCGTGAATGTTGAGTTTTTAGGCGCCGATGTTCTTTCTGTTATATCAATTACCAGTGAAAAGTGAACTGTATTTTACATTCCGAAGTCTTCTCATAATAAGAAGGTTCACAAATCGATATTTATAGTTTGCAGTATCGTAGACTTTAGATCTAACTTTTTTGCAGACTCAAACGTCATGATTGAAGATTCTAATCATCGAAATGTTTCTTTGTTATTTTCTAGAGTAGACGGGTTCTAGTTAGTCCTCAGATCACTCCGCTTTAGGTCAATGCCCAGTTTGATATACAATACCCTCTTCTGCTTGCGGTTTCGCTGATGTACTCACACCAATGTACAGAGTTTTTCTTGATTTTTTGCGCGTGATTGAACCATAAACTAACACATTTATGTAAGGAAATATAAGGATTCGGAAAGAAGATAGATTGACTCAGACAAAGAGCACTTTTTGTAGTAGAAGTAAGTTACTGGTTGAGCATTTATATGCATGAATTTGTTGCTCAAACACTGGCATAAAGGTACGTTTTGCTTGCACATTAGTGACATTTCACCAAACCGGACTCCGTGACATCACCGCGGACTTGTTACAGATGTGTGGACGGGACCCACCTTAAGGAAAAGTCACAGGTCATCAAGATGCAGGAGTTGCGAGTCTCGTCATCGCTTCTATAGAAGTATGCGTCACTCGCAACTGCAAAAACAATGACACGTGTAGTTACCTATCGATCTCGTGTCGTTGACCTTGCGATCGATTTGTAGATATACGAACTACGAACAATAAGACGGGATAGGGTTACCGCTAGACAGAATTAATACCCTAGACATAGCACTTAGTAATGATCGTAAAATAACTTAAGTGTATTTTATTTTGGGTGTTTTATGTGATTGCGTAAATCAAAGAACTGCTATTAAGTAAGACCGAGTAAATCTTTAATTTTGTATCTCTTAACTGCCATGTGATACTTTCCAATACAAACTCTGCTGATTTATTTTTATTCACAAAATAAAGATACTCGATTTTGAAACGACTTTACAAATAAAATAACATTATTACTCTGCTCTTCTGCATCGGGTAATAAAACAAGGAATTAAATATTTCAGTTTTATTATTTGATATCGCATTCAGTGTCGGCTATATTTCAGGTTCCCACGAACGAGAGAGCTTTATTTGCAGCTAATTAGTGTCCGTGCAATAAATCAGGGCCGCGTCAACCCTGCGCGATAACGGGCTAAATGCAAAATCTCGAGCTCACCCGCCCCGCCACAGATGCAACGATACTTACCCGCAGAATCCTCTCTGTATCAAGCATACGTAGCTATCTCTTAAAGAACTCGATGCTAAACGCCCTGCCAAAAAGAACCTGGTCAAACCATCATAATTTTCAAGTGCAACCTATTTTTTCTCATTACTGCGTTGAGCACAGGCTTCTCGTCGCTTGTGTGTAACCAGCGCCAGTTTGACCCATGTAAGTACATTTAAAATTAAAAGACTTTACGAACCACTTCATATTTCATGTTCAGTCAGAAGTAGTAAAGTTTGCCATGGACATATTGCTTGACAAAAACTATGAAAGGTGAACCTTAAAGTCATGCTGATACAGCTCTCTTCAAAATAAAACCTTATTCAATGAGACGCGGGCTTCCTCTCAGCTTGGAATGAGGAGTCGCATCCGGCACGAACCGGTTTTTTGGACCACTATTAAGGAAAGTAGATCATAATGGACTTACTGAGTAATGACAGACAGACAGCTCGCGTGTGTGGCTGTCTAGCTTTGATTACTCAGAAAAACTAAGCTTAAAAGCTCAGCCAATCTGGGATGGTGATTTAATTAAGCAGGTATGTATTACCGGTCTCTGTCTTCGTGAACTTATTTTATTTAGACGTAGTGCTTAAAATGGAACTGGGCCGGTAACGTCTGCCGCATGTCGGAAGATTTATAGGCAAATCGAGCCACATAGTGGACCACAAAATAAACGTCAACCTGGAAGACCCAGGATTAGAAGGCGGCTGGATCCTGGAGAATAGAAGAGGGGAGTTATTTGCCCTTCATGATGGCAAAAGCTGTATTGTTAACCGCTTCAACATCAGAATCAGCGAATTGAACTCGCATTTCTTGCGTCTCCGAGAAATCGCCCGCCACGCTACCGAGGTCGCAGTCTATAGATAATTTGTCCCAAGGTTTTTTATAAAACGAATTTAGTCTTGAATATAAAACACATAATTTAAAGCCGAAACACGTCCTATTCAAATTATCTAATTTCAAAATGTACCAAGGCACCAGACTATCTACGTGAATAGGTTATTGGAAATGAAATATTAGTCAACTTCCGAACGCCTACTTATCAAGCACTTCACTATTACGTAAGGGAAGTGGACTTCCGTCCGTCCGTCTATCTCCAGTCTAATGTCCTGGACACAGAGGTCGAAATTGAATACAAAAGGCACATTCATTTTGAGGTTTGTACGTGGGTTGTTTTGACACCGCTCAAGGTCAAACATTCGGTATGTAGGCTTGAAGGTCACGGAACTTTTGAGCACTGTTCCGTCCCTGAGGATCTAGAGTAATTTTATGAATGGTGTGGCATGAATTATTGATATTTTGAGGTGTGGAGACAGGTATACGTTTATGAAGAAGATCTGAAGTGTTACAACTAGAAACTGCGCCACGAAATAAGTCATTTTGTATAATTTTACGTATTAGATATTCTCTGGTATGGGTCAATGAAACATCTATTTACTTTGTTATCTCGAATATCTGAATCGCTGATCTGATAATGCTTGCGGTTATTATGTGAAAATTACATCACAAAACAAATATCTCGGAAAATATAAACCACGCTACAAATAACTACTAGTATGTAATTATAAGTACAAAGGTAGAATTTAATTTCACGTTACGTGACGATGGATATAGCAATTTTGTCGCTACAATGTTGACAATTGTGGACGAAGTTAGGATTTATGCCAGGGGGAGCTCTATCTAACAGAATCTGTATTTAAACGAGACAATATAAAATACACTGGAATCAGTTTGGCTACATAAAGTTGCAAACAATCTATAGGTTTATCTTGTTCCTCATTGTTTTTACAGTCTTGCGGCCTTACTAATAAACGTGGTATAAAGTTATTCCTGAGTGTGAACTGTCAAAATGTATGGTTATTCCTATTTTATTCCGAGGAATAACTTTATACCACGTTTATTACGTACCACGTAAGGCCGTTAGCGTGTATGTTGTAAACCTTTATAAAACCTATAAATTTTATGAAATTGAGTTTTGTTTGCATTACTAAGTACATTTGTAAATGCCAGCTCGTAGTGCCATACAGGAAAAGTACATTTAGACTTACACGACGAAAATAAACATGCTTCTGAGGCCAGGTGCTTTGCACGTCAGTGACGTCACTTCGGACCTCCTGCTGAGCTCTCCCGACCTCCCATCGGTCAATGCTCTGTCACTCTTTTCACCTGCCATCTCATCTGGCCAGGTGTTCTATATGTGTAAACATTATTTTATCTTTTACCTGCATTTTTAAATTACTTTTAACATATTGCTATTTTTATTACTCTTATTATCCTTGGCTTAAACACCTAGTAGGCACAGGTTGTAGTTTGAATATGACTTTGTACAGAGCACAGACTGTGCTGTGACAACAGTTTAGTGTAGTGCCCCTGCCCTGGATTGTCCATAGCAGCAGATAGATATATATCTTTGTGAAACATGATGATACCATTACGCTTTCATTGCCCTTAGCTGATATGGATCCGATGCGATGTTATCGCAAACTGTGTAATGCCAGGTTTGGTTTTCCGGGGCGCTTCCATATCAATATGATAGGTGATAAGGCTTGATGTGTCGGCGAATTGATATTGATATTCAGTATATAAGATACTATTACAAAATGAACAATTGATCATAGAAGAATGAAGATAAATCAGTGCAGATTCATGTCCGATTGAAATTGAGACACTGAACTAATGATATCATATTATGTCGTGCACATTCCATAATGTATTTGGTCGTTAATACAAAATTTTCGCACATCTTACAAAGGAATGTGAAGAAAAAAGAGGTAGACCGAAGATTAGCTATAGGCAAGATGGATGCCATGTTGTAAAGAGTGAAGAAGTCAAGGTTGCTCTGGAAAAAGCTCTTTCAGTTGTGCTGAAGAGGATCAAACTCTTAAATTCAAAAGTTTTAGATCGATGAAAAGTGCTCATAGTTCATTTGAGCATATCTTTCACATTAAGTAATTAGCAAAAGTGACGTCATAATAATATTGTATGCGCCCAGTCCATTGAACTGGCAGATTAAGAAAGCTTCGGGACGAATTGAAAGCGACTGACCTATTTGAATGATGTCATTCAACAAATACATTTCTCACCCCCACAGGCTCGATTTCAACAAAGGCATACCTAATGCCAATGGAATAGGTACTTAAATTTCGCATGCGGCAGTAAAAAAGCTATCAATCTATTTCCATCGGCCTTGGTAATGAAAAACGCTCGCTTTAACCGATCGATTGACGTATAAATACGTTATTACGTTTCTGTATCGATCAGGGTTCAAGGATGGTCAGCCGGCAACCCTTGGTATTTGTACCATAGACTCTTACCTTGGGATTTATGGAGGTTTCACCTTGGCTTGGGGTTTTATCAATCTTGGTACCTTTCCACGGGCAGTTGTACAATATTATGATTGACTGTTTTGCTCAGTGAACCTCTTTGTAAGCGATTACTTGGATCATCTTTATTATGTTATGGGGTTAGTTTGCTGAACAGGGTTCTCATTCTATGGTGCTTTGTATTCAAAAGTGCTGAATTTAGGATTCTGAAAAAGGTTGTTCCGTTTCAAACATCTTTTGTGCTGTCTAGTTATATTACACTAGCTGTCCGTCGCGGTGTTACCGGGAAAACTTTACTTTCCCGGCATAAAATATAGCCTATGTTCATCAGACATAATGTAGGATTCTAATGGTGAAAGAATTTTTAAAATCAAATCGATCCAGTAGTTTCGGAGCCTATTCAGTTTAAAAAAACCAACAAACAAATCTTTCCTCTGTAGATAACCGGCCTCAAGACAAAACGGTTAATTGATAAATATGTATCTTTTGTTTAATGTTTACGTACATTTGTAGATATCCATGTTGCTATTCTAAACAATGTAAACTACTGTTTACATTGTCTAAGGTACAAGGTACTCCTTTTTCAGTAGTTAACCAACAAAACCCACCACAAACCGCACCTCAATTTCAATGTCTACCAGAGCGTCATAAATAACAATATTTCAATTACATTACTCATACAGAAGATATATTTTCATTTGACCCTGGCGGGGTTCAGTGCCAAAAATAACATTGATCGTGCCAGGAAAGTTCACCGACACCGGTAGGAGTAGGATGATAGGACAGCAGTATGAATAGTAGGTACACTTGAATTTTCACTCGGACTAAACCTAAAAACTAAAGAACATTTATTTATGTTATAAGTTGTATCACAGATGTGTAAAATTCTCTCTGGTCTTTGCTATTATATTTATTTACTATATATTGCAAACAAATGTCATCGTCTGACCATGTTAGTCTATCACTATTATCTATCATAGCGAAATCCTTGGTCACTATCACTTGTTTTCTCGGTTTTTCGTACATCTATTATTATAATTATCCAGCAGCACATGGCCCGTCTCACCCCACTGGGCAAAGGCTTTGCTTCATCACATTACTATATTATAAATGCGAAAGTTTGTATGAAAGGACATGTGTTATTCCTTCACCGTGCAAAGGCTGGATCTAGTAAGATAGGAAGCCGTCTGAGTCTACGCGATGACGACTTCGGAAACCAGCAGATATGATCTCGCACTGACGACGGGAAATATAGCGCGTGGACAGAATCCAAAAATAAACATGGAAGAGACTCATTAGCAGTCGTAAATGTATGATTATTTTTATGGATATTGGTAGTCATCGTAATAATGTACGCGGTTGTGTTTATTTTACCAAAGTAGCGAGGTAGTTAATCATGATTAAAATTAGAAAGCGATCGATGTTTGAGCGATAACTTGGAATTTTTATGCAGTTCCGACTGGATTTCTGATTGTATTGAAAAAATTATGGGTAATGAATAATACTGTGTTCCATATGTCGCTAAAAATATCAGCCTATACTTGTGAATCAAACTAAACTAGTTTAAAATTTACTATTATTTATTTATTACTGAATAGCACCTGTCGGACCTGTGCGGATTTTATTTCTATGATTCATCTTGTCTGTTGTGTTTAAACTAGACACATCATCTAGATCTACTTACTCATAAATAATACCAGATCACTTCAAAGTGATCTTATTTAAAAAATACTGTAAAAAAAAAAAATGTACTGCTTGACGGAGTGGCCAGTTCCTTGTATTTTATGCAATCAATCAAAACGCTCTTAAGTGATTCATACTCGATATATCCCTGACTCATTCTGATATACTTAAAATCCTCGAATGTACTAAATACCATTCAATTGTAAGTCTTCATGCTCGAAGCCTTGCCAAGACTTCTCCGAGTTCAAGGCAAGACATGTCACAAGAAAAGTATAATGTATTTTCTTAGTTTCTTTGATATTTTCATTAGCGAATAAAATACATTAGTCAAGTTCCTTGAACTTTAAAAAAAATGATTCTTCCAATTATTAAAAAAAAAGAGATTGTCTTTACTATTTTTAATCATGGAGTTTCTATAGAACTTTTATATCAGTTCAGATGCCTTGTAAAAGTTAGTTGTCGTAGCTAGACTAATAAATACAGCTCCGGCCCGAACTTCCCCAAAATTAGTTTCTCACTAACTTATAATTGAAGTCATCGTTTTTCATACATCGATGCTGAAATTAATTTTATATGACCATCCGTGGTAGAGTTGGAAACTCGCTTGTTTTGTCTTACGAGTTTCTAATTGACTTATAGGTCTGCTAAGTTTCTTGATTAATTTGGCGTTTGAGACGGAAACTTATATCCAGATGTGGGTTACGACAAGCCAGTGATATTGAGAAGTTTCATGTTTTTTTTGCCCATTTTCTAAAGAGTATGTAGTATGTTAACTGTGTATTTTTATGTATGTAATTTGATTGCAAGAACGGCCTAAATGAACTGAACTAATCCTCATTCTACTCGCTTAGACCTGTCTAAGATCAACGAAATTCAATAAAGTCAAGAATTTCACAGGCTAAATATTCAAACGCTCATGAATTGCAAATTCGGACACCATTGGTCTCCGGGCTATGCCCAACTAATAATAATGCATTCCATTGCGACCTGTCGCTTCCTCGTTTCTAGAAGTGGTTCACTCTGAATGCTAATGCTGTCCGGCTGTAGGCACGTGGGTAAGTTCAAGGGCATTCTGTCGGACGTTACACTTCATTTTTTGTTTGCACGGTTTGTGCGGCCCAGACTCTGCATAGATAGTGCACAGATGTGACAAACTTGCTCATTATTAGTTAGTAGTCAGCGTCACCAATTGGTAACCCTCATAGTAAGGCGGTTTTCACTGCAGGGAGGTTACCTGGTTGGTGACTGACGTTGAACGTACCTTTAGCTGATCTAAATGATCGGATGATGATGATGATAAGTATACTTAATCATATCGGGATTTTCGTTTTTTTCCCGAAATTAGATATTATTGGAACAGAGTCTTTTCTCTGCTGTGTGAGTGATAAAAAAGTTAATGAATTATCGCTTTAAGACACCGCTTTTAGCCTTTTTGTTTGGAACAGGATTGAGTTTGATATTATTATCAAATAAAGCTGTCTTGTCATTTTCTTCTCGTTTTCAGAATTTCATTATTTGTTACTCGAAACAAATACTTTCGATCACACATTTGATCGTACAAAGAATGCAATCTGCGATCCCTTGTCACTCAATATATTTGCTACGCCTTCTTATTTCCCAAATACCAAACGTTCCGCTGGTGAGTTGTAGGCATTAATTACGGAGAACTAGGACATGTGTCACGTCTACCAGGTATAACATACTCTGCAGATGTCGTAGATTGATGGTCTGAACGTGTCAGTGGTTCTAACTAGATTTGTCAGTGACTTTGTTTCAATATCTGTTGTTCCCTTTGTACCTACTGTACTGCTTGTTGTAATGCTTTTAGACTGCACATAACCTTTGTTTTACTACCTCTTTCAACTTGAAACTTTTATGAGATAATATTCTCATTTAAGGACATTAATCTTGATTACTTAAAAATGACTTAAATTATGATTTTAGATTGTAAATTATAATTTTGTAAGAAAAAAAAAACTAAATCAGAAGAAGAATTGGTTTCTGTGTAAATAAATAACTCAAGTTTTGTTTCTAGACAGACACACCTCGCGTTATTAGATAGGTATCGGAATAATATGTCAGTTGGCAGCCGCAGACGCAATCGCTACAACTAAATAGCAACAAATTGATCACACTTTTTTTACTGCGTAATTGAACAATTATTGTGTCGTGTGAATTAATATGCACTCGCTTTATCGGCTTTTCCGTCTCAGTAATTTTCTGCTTGACTTGGCGTGTCGAGATATCAAATGGTCATCAGTCAATTTATACTAACTGCGTTCTGCGTTGTTACTTGGTATCCCTGGGGAAGAATTCACTTTTTCGGGATAAAAAGTATGTCTATGTTATTCCAAAGCATAATCTATCTGGATGCCATCTGTGAACTTATTATCATTCTCTTCATGCTAAGATAAAAGCCTTGACCTAATTGTGTTATGGCCTAAATCTTAGCGAAGGGCTGATCCTTTGATTTGGGTCATTTCTGTCATCTCATCCATACAAATGTGTCATCCACTTAAGCCCCGCTATCCGCTTACCCACGTCCTCGACTTTCGTATTTAATTTATCATGTTCTTTTAATTTATTCACATGATTTATTAGTGTCGCGCCAACAATGGCTCTCACATGATGGTGATGACAAAACAGTTTTGATACCCGTTTTTTGTGGTTCATTCATTCGAATGTCACCACGATCGCGCCCCGCGGCCGCGGGTGGCCTTAGTGACTCGATTGTTGTGTAAAATAAGCTATTTGTTTGTCTGTCTGTTTGTTCACACCTAGCAGCTCGGCGCCCCATGAAGAGGCAATGTTTTTTTTTTTTTTTTTATTTCGTCCCCTCTCTCCTATGTCCAATCGACTTTGAAACCCTTCCTCAAGCCTTTAAGATATCGCGTTCGATACTGAACGTTGATGTGTGCACTTAGGGCTTATTTGCGTTTGAAGCTGGTAATCTGTTTCAAACAATACATTTCTCTCATTTCAGTCGGGGGAAAACACGGTTCGAAAATAAAACGACAATCTAATTTCCAATATAGCGTAACGTTGTCGAAATGCTTTTTTGCCAGTAGTACCATTAGCCGTTCCAGTGGTGGGTATAAATGTGTACCTCTCACTAGGATCAAACCAGTAGCCTTATTGTGTAATTCAACTGGCAATGGACATGGGCTTTATTTTGACATTTGGAACCCATTCTGGACTTCAATTGTAATTTTCCTACAAAGCACAGTGTACTTTGTTCACACATTCAACTCTCATGCATTCTTGTAAACACGCGTAACTTGATTGGGATCTAAATGGTACTTCCGTGGAACAGGTTGAGTGTGCTGAATGGGGTGGTTTCCCGAATAATGGGTAATTTGTGTGGATGGAATGGGTAATCACGTCTGTGGTCCTCTTGAATACGAATGTGGATAGCTGTGTTTGGATCACGTCGGAGATAATTTTATTGAGGAATCAAATGTGACCGAGATCAGATTATACTGATCTTCGACACCTTTTCGGCTACGTGATGGAATAAGATCTATAGATATCACTAGCTACTGCGCGCGGCTTTGCCCGCGTGGTATCAACATTTTGAATAGCCTATATGCAATTCCAGGTCACTATCTACGCCTATTCCAAGTTTCATCCAAATCGGTTCACTGGTTTAGGCGTGATTGAAACACAAACATACAAACATCTAAACAAACTTACAAACTTTCAGCTTTATTTTATTATATTAGTGGGATAAAAATGGGGATGGTAACAGTTACGCAAATCTAGTTCATAGAGCTTATATAGGTATGGGTGCATCCCGTTGTTTAAATAATCTAGCTATGTACGTTTTTTATGGGCTAGTCTGAAATCAGATGCAGTATGCTTGTATGAGGTGCACAAACAACATGGGAAATTAGTGAGAGTCCGATAAAGTAGTCGTTTCAAATCGGCTGATCATCAAGCTGATATTCCAAGTACCATAAAGGTACCTTCAGGAGTTCTAGCATTACCCCCATACATACATTTAACAGGAAACAATAAAATAATTGAACGTCATAACCATAAATAGCATTTCAACAGTTTCTTAGACATGACCGTCCAAAGTCCTAGAGGGTCCTGTCGACAAACGATAGCGTGGACGGACAGTGATAGCAATAGCGAAAGCGCTCAATGATATCCGCTGACTAGAAATTGCGTATGCTGTAACAGAGTACAAAAATGTGTAAGAGTCAGTAAAGTAAATATATGTTTATTCAGAACGAATTACACTTGAGCAAAAATTACAAATAAAACGATGAGACTGCAAAAGTTGAAAAACTGTGAAGCAGTCTCAACGCCCACCTCCAGAACTGGTGAGTAGGTTCTGATGGAGAACTACATGTATATATATTTTTTTTTAATATAGAGAACTCAAACTATACAGTAAAATATGATGGCAAGAGTTATGCAATGCGAGAATGTGAGAGGTGAGTCACGGAGGATTACTTGTGTAAGAGTTTCCTTCCTCTTGCAACTTTAGTCCAAATCTACTCTGCCGTTTCAGTGTGAAGGAACAACAAACATACATACTTTTCATAATACGAATATTAGCGTCAATAGTAACTAGTTAATGTTAATTCGTTCTTCGTTTTGTCGTATCATTTCTTTGAAAGCAGTGTGCTAAATTTAAATGCGTCTTAAAGTGGTCCCTTTAATGTCCCTGGCACTACAGCGTCCCGTTGGGAGCATAGGTTACAGCTGTGTTTATTTATTTAATCGTATGACATGTACAGGCGTATAAAACTTAAACTAATAAAACAATTTTTATTAAATAAAACAATTCTATGTATAATATTTATATATTTACAAACAAAAATTATATAAGTAGTATAATCAGTTATCTGGTTCCCATAGTACAAGCTTTGCTTAGTTTGGGGCTAGATGATGCTGTGTGAAAATGTCCAGGATTATTTATTTTATTATTTATTTATTTATTCTAAACTTAAATACATTCTTAGCTTAGTTAGCTGTATAAATCATCAAGTAAAGATGTGAAGGCCTTAATTTTCCATTTGTCTAATCGAAAAGATCTGTACAAAGAGACAAATGCTAACAGAGTGCCTCTGTAGGCGGCTGACTCACCCCGCATCTCCGCAAGGTCAGTCCTATCCTACGCCATTCAAATTTTATGGAGCGAATTCATGGTTCTGATGTCGTCACTCCAAACTGGTACAATCTGGACTTTGTTAAGCGTGATGGAATGCTTGAGAATTCAATATTCGCAGAGTTTAAGATCCATTGTTGTTTTATATATATGTATATGTGAGAGAGCCTTTTACTGAACTTAACTGCTATGAACATTGGACTTCGATTTGACCAACTTCAAGTTGCTGCAGCACACGCTGAGTGGTGGCCAATTTGTGTAATTGTAATTAGTATACTTAGTTCTTCAATTTTATGTAGGTAAGCTTGTATCACAAATTAAACTTATTTCTATTCTATTATATTCTATTCAACTAGTTCGTGGCTGAATAATTTGGTGGAATCCGCGCCTTAGCCAGGCTACCTATAGCTTTTCTTATGATTGAAAATAGTAAACAACATGCTCTTAATCGTGCTGCGACAGTTGAAAATATTATCAATTTTTATTATTTGTTATTTCAAATGATGGGGTTAAGGTTACAATTATAATATTATTCACGAGCAGTTATCGTTTCATAGAGCCGAAAAATGTTATCAAATTATTGCCATGAATCATTGAACCATTCACACACTTAAACAATACACTCGTTATAATCTTACTGAAATCGCCATATCATTGCACATACGCTTCTGTGAATCATAGTGAGTACGTAATTTCTCAGAACCGTCCGCGTTTGAATCAGGGTTCATAGTTCAGGCTGGACCGCCTCCGGTCACAGTACTTGAGAAACAGAATATCAACTTCCGTGCCACTGCTACCTCGTCTGTGTTTCCGTCGTATTAAACCAAGACACACTTTCATAGACTTGAAGAAACTAGCTCCACGTCCGTGTGTCCAACATATTACATACAACATTTTAGCTCATACGCTATTATACCAGTACCAAAACTTAGGCCTTTACATCTTTAATAGATGATTTATACAGCGTCAGGAGGCAACCTGTGCCTACACTTAACGGGACGCTGCAATGCCTGAGACATTGTTTGAGATGGAATAGGCTTGCCCAGCACCTAAACCATTCTCTCAGCTTAATCAGCCGCCCACAGAAACGACAACGTCAATACGTGTGGAGCTGACTAAGCTGCGGGTTTCCTCACGATGTTTTCCTTCACCGTTAAGAGCCCGTGTTAAAGCGCATATAAATTTTATGAAACGAAAAATCCATTGATGCACGGCTAGGATTCAAACCCACGTCTTTCGGATTGAAAGTCGAGGTTCAACCCCATTCGACCAACACGGCTCTATTCCAGTACAAAATTTACATTTATTCAAATCTGGCCACTTGCTAAGGCGTGATAATAATAAGTAAACATACCCAACATACTCTCAGATGAAACTAGAATGACCCCTTAAGAGATGTAATCCGTAAGTGTCTTCCGCACTTTGGGAATACAGTCGTGATTTCGTTTAATAACTAAAGTTGTCAATCTACATGTAAATGAACCTATGGCAATAGATGTAGCAGCCATTTGTGCTATGACTACAAAACCTTATCATACTCTAACCACCCAGGACGATAGATTTGAATTACAATTTGTGCATAGATGCGATACTGATTCACTTCAACTATCGCACATCGAAGTTCAAACAATATGCCGAGGAAGCTCAGGTCAGCAGTTCACATTCTGTTGGGAATTTAGGTGAATGACCGTAAATAAGTGGTTAAAATTAAATTAGGAGGCGTCGTCGCGACAACGGCCATTATATGATGTATGGCGTTGGTCACAGAATAATAGAGTATCGAATAACCTAACCGCGGAATAGTGCTAGCGTATAGAACCGCAAGTGTCTACAGATAAAAAAAATAATAAGATATAAGCGCGGCGTACCTAGCTAAAGTTCGTGCGTTGCCATTTTGGAGTAAACAACCAAGTGAGTCGCAGTACGTGTGTTCTGCAAAAATAACCTAAACATATGTCGCATTTCGTACCTACCTTGTTACATTTGGGAGACAACTTGCGCTACGAGAGAACGCTGTCACATCTAAGTAGGTATCGAAAGATGCTAAGTTTCGAACTTACTAATTCCCTTTTAGGTTTTGGATGATTCGTCGATTCCAATAAATTATTTATACTACAAAAAAAAAACTTATAGCAAGACTGAAATAACTTATTAGTCATGTCATGTATCAAAAAGTAAAAAAAAATGTCAAAAAGCATTTATTCAGTAGGACCGCTGGGATCACTTTGAAACGTCTTAAAACTAGGTGATTCTACTCCTGTTCCTTCGCGACCAATACCGTAAATCTTTAGTGATAGTTTCAGTTCTATACACTTCCATTCCTCTATTGCAGAGGTACTAACTAGTTGCTTACTCTACAAAGTAATAGTTACCCTGTGGTTTTCGGAATTAAAATCGTATTACTCTGCGTTACCCGTACGATGACTTCTTGAAGCGATGATTACTGGTTTCGTCTGGTTTGTTTATATCCGCTTGTTATTATCTATTATACGTATACAAATATATGACAAAGGTTCTGTTTGTCCAAATAGCATGTCAAAATGAAAGTTATTACGCTACGTACATAAAATTACGCCTCACAAACATTTTGATACGGTATTACATATAAATGAATCATAATCTACAAAACAGTTAAGATTCATATTAATAATCATTTCATCATAATCTATTTATAGAACTATTTCAGTAAAACGCATGACAATGTATTTGAGTCACTTATGTAAATTATCATTTAGTACAGATAGCGAAAAGTACAGATACATTAAGGTTATTCAGAAGCTCTATCAAGCCGAATCTAGTTTTTCATTTTAAACTACATAAACTGACAGGGCCTCATTTTTGGGTTGTAAATAGACGTTTGACCGTATCAATTGAATTCCTAAGCCGATTTAAGTTTTTACTTAAAATGTATAATTTATAGATTTTTTTGAAATGTTGCATAATGTTTTTCAAGGAGAACAGATGTCCACCAATCGCAGCGCAGCTACATCACGAATGGACTAAGTTATACAAGAAGCAACAATCAATTGAAAGGATAGTCTTTATCGACTTTCTCGGGATTTTCATAACAAAACAAAAAAAAATCATTACATAAATATTTTTAATCAGTTGCAAGTACAGTCAACGTCACCAATTGGTAACCCCCCTTAGTAAGGTGGTTTGTACTGCAGGCTACCAGTTGGTGACGCTGACCGTACATGTGCCATCAGCCAGCAGTGACACGTCAATTTAGCAAACATTTAAGCACATGCCACATTTTTCAACCGACATAGCTGATCTGAATATGGATTTCCCAAATCGTCCGCCAGTGATTCACAGTGTAACTTTATTTATATTGGTTCATGGAAAACTAATACCAGGATACGATTGTACCGGGTGAATAAGATTACTCCCAATAACTCCCAATCCCAGATATGATGGTGAATGGATATACGAGCAAAAGTACAAGATGGATTGCGTGAAAAGATTATCAAATAAAAGTGGAAGAGGAGGATTTATCAAGAATTTGGTGATTATTTCGAAAATTCATAATTATCACTTTTCACTTACATCATCATGCTTAGAGTTAAGCGTATCTCCTGCGACCAAAAATAAAAAACATTCTAACAAAACATGTTTTCCGTCCGCCTCGGATAACATTTTGCATACAAAAAAGTTAGCCACGCCCATATTTTGTTCGATGTTCGATGTTAGGTGTTAGAAAACACAAAAACAGTGTCGCAGGAGACCCGGCTTTAGCCACACAGAAAACGGTCAAATCGTAGTTTTTTAAAGAAAACGAAACGAAAAAAGATCACGACTATCCAGACTTAGGTATCGACCCAAAGTTAGACTTGCCCTCATGTCCTGAATGAATCAGCTTTCGGGAGTGTTCCTTTTTCGCCCAGTGTTATGTTTATGCGTATAATGGGCGCCGGCGGCGGCACCGCCCACTTTAATCACAACTTTGAAAGGCAGTTTTTCATTGATAACATCAGAAGTTTGTTGCAATCGGTCCCGATCTTTGCATGAGGTTTTGAGCCAGTTTTGCTTAATAACTATGTCAAAATCAGGTAGAATGTGGTTAGTTTATTTACCTTAGGTCACCATCGGTAAAAGTCGCAGGTTCAAGTCCCAAGTCGCAATGTACATAAATGCATTTTTAAATCTTTAGCATAATACAAACTTAAAATTAATGAAGTAAGCACATTATACCTGATTAATATCACTATATTACAATATAATCCTTTAATAGTTCGGAGCATTGTTTGCAAAGTTTTTGTAGTAATTTTTGTAACGATCTAGATTATCAACATCGCCACAGAATACGTATTAAAATAGATGTAGGTATACTGATGATGTCAACTATAGAATTACCTGTCACTAGCTACGGCCTGCAGTTTCATTCGCAAGGGTATAGATTATGGGATAGTCAACGTAACTTTAGGTACCGGCGCGCCGAGACCAAAATATTGGTCGCGAAAGAAAAGCAGTAGAGGCATTTCCAAATACATTACCTACCCACACTTAATGTATGCAAGAGTATGTATTTTATGTATGTACGTATATAATAGGCACATTCTCCTCGCACATGTTACTTACAAGTACAGTATTTCTCAATAATTTATTTCATTCAAACAAATTGATGTTCATGGTAACGGAATTCTATGGTATTTTTATTAAGCAATGTGCCTGAAAGCAAATCAACAATCACTAACCATAGGAATTTTAATCAACTTATTTATTTCCGTCTTAGTATGAAACGTAAAATTGCACCTCCTTATTGCATGATAGCTTAGCTCTTCAATGAAACTATGTACTTATTATTTTATAGTAAAGAGGTATAAATCTTATTTCACTGGATAGATATTGAATAACATTCTTATCTTGACTGATGGGTTTTAAGATATTATCGGAGCCTGGGGTATATCACGAAATTAGTTTAATTCCTAACCAAACTCAACGAAAATAAAGAGAAAATAAACTATTGGTTTTCGACTGTATCACCCGGCGGTTTACACTTTCCTTCATAAATATTTTTTACAATAAAATACCTAACATAGTAAGTTCTCAAAAAATACTACGGACCCAAAAGTTTCAGGTATACCTTACCTACTAATAATAGTAGGAACTGGACTAATTTGATCTAAGTATAACCATGCTTAGTACAAAATGGCGTCTGATGGTTGGCGTCACTTTTCGACGTCAAAAATGAATCACCTTGTTAAAATGTCACGCCAAACTAAACATAACTGTAGAACGTGCGACCAGGAACTCAAATTATTGTAGGCTAAACTCACAAAATTATTATAGTGTCCAAATTTGTGCTTCTGGTCCCGAACTCCCGGTTCGGAACCAGAAGCACAAATTTGGACACTCCACGAAACACGAGAATTTGTGCTCGACGAGTCCATTCTAGGCTAGTTAAAAGTACACGGAAAATAGTAAGTAATAAGTTTTTATTACCTACTAGAAGTGTTTATTCCACGATTTGAACACGCTCCGACTATTTAACGTGCCAATTATGGTATATGAAAGCTATATAGGAGTCTATAAGATTACAAAAACGTATATTTCTTCCGGTAAGAAACAGCCGATGCCATTTAGGAGTATTCGATCTGCCTCTTGAATTCTTGATTCTAGAAAGAGATTCGGGTCAGCGGTTTAATTGAACTGCTGCATACACTACATACTGCTACGTATACGTAAGTCATGTTGGAATAATTAAATTAATTTGGATTATGTTTTGTTGCAGATATTCACCGGATCGCTCAACTACCAAATACCTAAAGTGAGTATTATCAAATACATCACTTTTCCTGTTTGACATCATGTTTCTAAGAAGTTGTGAATTTTCGGATTGTATTTGTGTTGTCGTGTGTACCCGAATAATTGGTACAGTCAGAAACTCAAGCTAATTTGACAATTTAGGATCTTTCACGGAGACCGTATACTCGTATTTCCACAACACAAAAAAAAAAAACTAATTGTTGTTGCGGGACAAATGTTTGTATGACCTACAGATATTTGTCTCGGGTCTGGGTGTTTCTATGTATATTATAATATGTATGTTTTTACAAACAAAAAGTATATAAGTAGCATATCAGTCATGTAGCACCCATAACACAAGCTCTGCTTACTTTGCGGCTGGATGATGCTGTGTGAAAAGTCCAGCGTTATTTATTATTTGTTTATGGCGTAAACAAGAACAGCATTAACTTTATGCTCAGCACTGTTCGTCACAAAATCGTCTGTTTAGTCGTTTTAGTCTTGCCATGTATTTTATGAAGATTTATAGGCACTTGTTTTGGCAGTTTTGATCCCCAACAGATTCTCGGAACAAGTTACCTCAGGATGGTGGCATTTGTATTGTTATAGTCTAAGTGGGCGTTTAGTATCGCGCTGGTTAATATTTGCAAGCTTTTATTTATATTTACCTTGTTTGAAGGTTTTTGGTACAAATGTTGATGTTTTACAAAGTTTATATAAATGTTTAGAAATAAAAAGTATGTATGTTCGTATGAGTCAGTGGCCAACTCTGGTGACAGAGATTTAGGCCGCCTTTAGGCCTCCGTCATGGCTTAGTAACCGGGACCGACAATTTAACGTGCCCTCCGAAGCACGGAAGCGCTCAGATGAAAAGGCCTAGGCGAACCTTCTTGGATCAAATTGGTGACATTTTGGAGAAGGGCCAGGTCAAAAGTACCCTAAACCGGCCAGCATGTATGAAGAATGTAATGAGAGTAAATGAGGCAAAAGTTGTGTCAGGATCGATCAAGTGGAGAGCCGTGGTCTTTGCCTACCCCTTCGGGATGAGGAGTGATTTTATGTTTGTATGTATGTAAAAAATTATGTTCCATTGTAGCGTAACCCTTGCCAAGTTACTTTGGTGTTTGTTGTCAAATGACTATTGAATGGGAGTTTATTTTTCCGATAACGTTTCGACCCTCGATAACCCACCGCTTCGGGGAAGGACGACCCTAGATAACTTCCGATAGTTATACAAACAGATAAGTCCTTATATTTTTTGTGAATGAAATATCGGACACTTGATGTTTCGACGTCAACGTACTCATAAATCAATGTTTTAGAATAGAATAGAATAGAATAAAGTTTTATTTTCTCCACATCATATACAACATTTTGTTTGTTATACTGGTGGTCTAGTGGTATTTAGAACCTTTAAGCTTAATGTAGTAATTTTAAAATCTGCTGTAGGTACTTACACATAAAATAACCTTACGTATTTTACATAATTTAGGATTGCTAAGTAGTAGAGGATGGCCTCCACTAGATGGAAAGACGATCTGGTAAAGGTTGCTGGGAGCCGTTGGGTGCAGGCTGCACAAGATCGATCGCTGTGGAAATCGATGGGGGAGGCCTATGTTCAGCAGTGGACACTAGATGGCTGACATGATGATAATGATGATTGCTAAATTATGTAAAATGTGACTCGCCTTGACAAGGATCTAGATCCATTCGATTTATGGTGGTCCAGACTTATCGGTCAATTCGGACATCTGTCACTTCATTTTATGACGCCATCAGAATTTTTTGTTTAGAAAAATAACTGCGGCGCGTACGGCTCGGCCATTTGAAATTACACGCCAATTTAAAGGTACCGAATGTGTATCGTTGTGATCCTAGTTTTTAACCGACTTCAAAAAAAGGAGGAGGTTATATGTTCGGCTGTATGTATGTTTTTTTTTTTTTATGTATGTTCACCGATATTTCCTTCAGTTGTGGACCGATTTCCAAAATTTTTTTTTTGTTTGAAAGGGTATACTCTTATAGTGGTCCCATATAAATTTTATTCCTGAGGGATTAATAGTTTTCCCGTAAAACTAAAACAATCACTGAACTTTAAGAAAATTGTGGCCCGATTTCCAAAATTTTTTTTTTGTTAGAAAGAGGTATACTCTCAAGGTGGCGCCATATATTTTTTTTTCCTGAGGGATTAATAGTTTTCCCGTAAAACTAAAACAATCACTGAACTTTAAGAAAATTGTGGACCGATTTCCAAAATTTTTTTTGTTAGAAAGTGTAAAGGACACACTCTCAAGGTGGCGCCATATATTTTTTTTCCTGAGGGATTGACAGTTTTCCCGTAACATTCAAAAACCTTATTCTCACTACACAACACACCCTGACTCACAATCTGAGTCAAACATTAAATAGTTTGAAAGGGTATTACACCCGAGGTAGTCCAAAATATTTTCTTTTCCTTATGGATTGATAGTTTTCCCCCTTGCTGAACTCCGGTGTGTCCTTTAGTAGGTCTGCCCATGACTTCTCTTATCCTTTCCTACTTAAGCTACGATAAGCAAAGTCTTCATGTACTCGTAGCTTACTATATTATTTACACATACACTTTTATTTACACAGTATTTATTTACTTACACTAAAAAGTGAAAAATAAAACATTTTTGAAAAAAAAAAATTGAACCGACTTCACAGAACACAAACAGAAGAACCTTCTACACACTAAAAAGAGAAAAATAAGAATATAATTTGAAGTCGGTGCCAAGTGAATACGATTAAGTACCTATCAAAAAAAGAAATCGAGCGATAGCGTACCAGGATACAATTTTGCACCCAAGTTCTTTTGAATTTCTTAGATGTAAATGAATAGTTGGCACCGACTTCAAATTATATTCTTATTTTTCTCTTTTTAGTGTGTAGAAGGTTCTTCTGTTTGTGTTCTGTGAAGTCGGTTCAATTTTTTTTTTTCAAAAATGTTGTTTATTACAGACTCGTAATAAAAATATCTGTTATAGAGCCGTGTTGGTCGAATGGGGTTGTGCCTCGATTTTAAATCCGAAGGAAGGGTTTGAATCCTGGCCGTGCATCAATGGATTTTTCGTTTCGTAAAATTTATATGCATATTAACACGAGCTCTTAACGGTAAAGGAAAACATCGTGAGGAAACCCGCAGCTTAGTCAGCTCCACAGGTATTGACGTCGTCTTTCCTGTGGGCCAGGCTGATTAAGCTGAGAGGATGGTTTAGGTGCTGGGCAAGCCTGTTCCATCTCAAACATTGTCCCAGGCACTACAGCGTCCCGTTAAGTGTAGGCATAGATTGCCTTCTGACGCTGTATAAATCATCTAATATAGATGTAGAGTTATAAGCTAAAATCTTATTCATTAATTTTTTTTTAAAGACGCATCCTCAAGTCTTGTGGTGCACTTCAATCTCTCACCAGATTTACAGTGAACCTAGCAAGCTCACCGTACATCCAGCGGTTAAGATTCAGTTGAAAGTCCTAATAAAACTGTCGGTGCATGACTGATGACTGAGAGGGTTTGCATTCTTTGACTGGTTCAAGCAATATTGGTTACCACAGGATTTCTATCACTTACCACGGCAATAGTACATTATGGTACTAGTGTGTAACATTGGTGATTACCGCCGAGGTGTTTTTATGAGCCGAGCCGTTAGGCGAGGCTCATAACAGAACCGAGGACGGTAATCATCAATACACACGTGTATCATACGACGTTTTTCAACACACTTGTGAATAAAATAACAATAAAAACTCATTTTCAACAGTGAAAACGAGTTGTGAAAAATGTTTCGCTATTGCGGGAAAAATTAATCAGTTTTCCTATGCGCGCGCATTGCGATCGGCCACAGACTATATTTCCGCGCCGCGCATAGGGTTTGCGGCCTATTCTGCCACGTACAAAATGGGGAATTTAAAGTTTTCTTTTATTATAGAGAAAACAAAAGTTATATTTGAGTGAAAGTTTTATTTATTAAACACGTACGAGTTAAAATTATGTATTTAAATTAGAAGTTGCATGAAATGAGCAAGCAATAGGAACATTAATTTATTTGTTCTATTGAACACGATCTTTTTTCTGAATAAAAACTTTTTAAAGAACAAAGCAACTCAACCAATAAAATTAAAAAAAAATTCTATTACTCACTAGTGAGTTATAGTAATGAAAAAGTCACAGTTTGATTATGGGTGTCATTATGTGCCTAATTGCGGTGACCATAGAGCCACTTTATGAGCAAGTGTGTTGAAAAATGAAATATTAATATATTTGCCCGCCAAAAATTTAGCACTAGTTTATGTTATCGGTGAGTACCACGAAAAATCCCCAGTAGCCTATATGTTTTTCTAAAAAATAACATATGTAACAGCTTCAGCTGTATATTGCTAAAATAATTGTTGAAATGGTATGAGTATTTTCGTAGACCTTCTACAGACAAACGTTACCTCCTCATAGTTGTAATGAATACAATTTATATCCTTGCTTTACAAATTCTACTCATTTTTTGTTATATTCTTGGTCCCTTGTCTCCCTAAACACCGTTACACTTTTTGTCGTGAACTTTCGTCATTAAAGCTCGACATCCCAAATAAATTAAAAATACATCACAGACCAGTATTTTGTTATTTTCAAAAACAGTTTCTATAACGTAATGATGGTGCGACAGATGATTTTGATTTTTAGTAGGAAATTATTTACAAGCTTCTTGTCGTATCACTAGTTATTGCGAACCAGTGTGGTGAAAGGGTTATAAGTGCGCCTGAGAGAGGCTCCTTTCGTACACTTTGTTTTCGAACTGTACATACATAGCGGAAACATTTTGAAATAACACTTCATTGTTTACTTATAAAATAGATAACATACCTACTGATTTTACTGTGTTTTAAAAATGGGTATGTAAATAAATCTTTTGACAGTCTTATAGCTTAAAGCGATATCTGCCAAATAACCTAGGAGTAATAAGACTAGGAGTGATAAGAACAGATAAACAGAAGATGCAAAAAGTTCGTATACAAAGTAGAAAAAGTTCGTATACAAAGTAGCAATCACTTGAACTATAAAATCAATAATCTGAATTACCTATCGATAATAAAAACTGGTAAGTGCTTTATAACGTTAATGGTTAATGTGAATAGTACACCTTGTACTAAAAGCTTTTAGCTTTTTGCCTTGCAAAAAATAGTATCATTATTTTTTTTTTAGCTTACTATTGAGTCTACATTGTTTAGTAGTTTGATTAAAAAAAATATTATATTTCGAACAAAGCTCGTTTTATACTTACTTACCCGACTGACAGGTCACTTGGGTTATGTTTAAAACGGATATACGCAATATCCGTAAAAGCGTTTTATAAAGAAAAAATCTAAACATCTTTCATCCTCATTACTTTCCAATTTTTAGTAATAGTAAGTCATCATCCTTCTTTTAATGCACGAAAGGAGCCTCTTTGAGGCGCACTTAAAATCCTTTCACCACACTGGTTCGAAAGAACTACTGACACGATAAAAAGAAGAAGAAGATCCTATATAGATCGAATGAAAATGTATTTACCCTGTCTGAGTCACTTTATTTATACATTTTGTTGTGATATCACCAGGTTTTCGGGAATTGTTTACCTTCCACGACTCGGGAGGCTTAAAACACTAGCTTTTCATTACTCATGTTTGTTTACATTGTATGAGTCACCGGAAAATGTTTTGCGTACGAAGCTTTTTGACGCAGATTATTTTCAGAATGTTGGAATGTTAGATCAGTTCGTATCAAGTTTCTCATTCCATCTATCACTCCTCAATGCTGTGGGAATTGATAAAGAAAGCTTTAAGTATCAAATACTGGTTTCCAAAACATAAGCGATACATATCACATGGTGTATTACCTATTTGAATTTATTATGTTTCAACATTATTTGAGTGGACCCAAAGAATATCTTAGAATACAAATATTGAATGGACACTCCGTACCAATCTCACTCTCACACTGACCCTTGAGCTCTCGATTGCGTTACTAACAAAGAGAGCTTAACACACACACACACATCTTTCAAAATGACACTGTGTTGTGTCAGTGTTAGTAGGTTTCCGTGGCGTTTGTATGGAGTTTCTTCGAGTTAAAAGTAAGATAGTTCGTAGTGGCCGACTCTAGGGCCGGATTTTCTCGAGTGTCCGAGGGCATCGGCAGACGACAAATGCAAGTCGCAGCAGGGCGCTCTTTATGCATCGGCATTTGTTCCCAAGAGTCTTCAAACGTTTATAGCACTCGACAAATAACAATTATTATTCAATTTGATTTAGATGCTATTATTGCGACTGTACAAATAGAATTGGGCTTCAATAGAGTATTAATAGGCATGTTTATGAATTTGGTTGAGAGATGCTGATCGTAGTTAATGGTCTGAGCGCGGTTGTAAACTTCAATTAACAGACAATAATGTTACATAAATAAAAGAACATAGATTTTGGATGCGTGAGGCACAGTACTGGAATTAAGTATGACGGTGACGATAAAGATGACTTTCACTTCTTAATGTAAGGTCAAACAAAGAAGTGAAGTGATGGACATAAAAAGCGTTTAGTCGGACTTAAGAGGGAAGGATACCCAGCTCTTTCTCCATACAAAAGTATAGAAACGTAGTCGACTGTTTCCTCCCTGGATAATGACACTAGAGCAAATATTTTTGTACCATAAAACCTTTCTCCACACTATTTCGACAGAACTAGTGACACGATAAGAAGAAGAAGAACTATGAGCATGCCCCTATGTCTTGTTTTTTTTAATTCTAATTATCATAGGGACAGGAGTCTTAAAAAAAAGTATGTGAGTGTCGTGGAACCTCCGTGGAACACTCGGTTAGAACGAAGTTTCAACTTTGAAATTTGGCATTTGTCAAATATTAAAATCCTAGTACTAACAGTGCAACAATCTATAGACTGTTTTGCGTCTGCGTACTTCTCACTGTGACGTTTTGACCTATGTATGTGTCGTGACGGTTTTTTTCTAGCCTCCATCCTCGATACCGTCCGAAAAGGAACTTTGTTCCAAAAACCAAGACATAGGGGCAAGGTCATGGTAGTTTAAAGGTAAAAAATATTTGCTCTAGTGTCATTAATGACATTATCCAGGGAGGAAACAGTCGACTACGTTTGTATACGTTTGTATGGAGAGAGAGCCGGTATCCTTACCTCTAAAAAGTTGGCCACTAGCTTACATACAATACACAAAGTACACTGTTTAGTAAGAACGCGCAAGTTGAGTCTGCGACGTCTTGCAACGCAGCCTGAAACCGTTCCATATTGTATTGCTAATTAAATCGCGCCTTAGACAATACTGTTACTGCTGTAATACCACAGTTTGATTGTATTTCAAACTCGGATACCACACGCGGTGCTGACTACAACGTCATTATGTAGCTCACTGGTACAGTTCGCCCAACGGATTTAGGCATTCGTGAAGTTAGCCGTTTGTCTGCGCAGAACACAATTCTGTATAAAAAAGCGTTCACTGCGTAGACAAACGGCTAACTTCACGAATGCCTAGATCCGTTTGGCGAACTGTATAATGTTTAATGCATTTTTGCGTCTATTTGATCATTTTATTCATTATTGTTTACTAGCTGGTACCCGCGACTTCGTCAGCAAAACAATATACTTGATAATCTCTAAATGGAATGAAAACTGCAAGAATCTTCTGAAACTTTTAAAAATGCAATAATACGACCTCAGCCATAGGTTAGCAACGCCATCTAGTTGTCTTCAACTGGAACTTCCAACTCCCCATACACACTTTCAAGCCTTATTTCACGCCCTCCATGATTAAAAAAAAAATGTAACCAATGTCCGTCCCTGGGACATAACCTTTATCCATGTAATTTTTCAGCATAATCTGTTCAGTGTTTAAGGCGTGAAAAGGTAACAAACAGACAGACAGATAGAGACATTTTACTACATAATAGATGGCGACACAGGAAAAATTAGATCGCGCTATCGTTGCGTTTTGGGCTGTGTAACATATGAACTCGCTAATCTTCTAATTTTCAGCTTTATAATATTAGTATGGATGAAACTATGCCCTTTCGATTTAACGATCATATTGATGTCCATTTATAAAGTTCTTTAGTGAATGAGCCGACCTTTATTAAGGTCTGGCTGCGCGTTTTATGGCAAACCACAGGATTGCCATTACAGCAGATTACCGCGGTCTGCATTTACATTTTTCATTTTTGCCAATTACAGCGCAGTTTTATGGGGTGGCCTTAAACAGTCGCGCTCACTTTTCATAGTGCCTTGGTAGGCTCGATTGATGACAACTTTAACTATCGAGTCTTGGTCCTTTTTGGTTTCGGTTAGGGACCTGCCCTTGAAACCATTTACCGAGTAATGGAGTCGAGAACAGTTTTCGGATTTAATAAATACATAAATAATGCTGGACTTTTTCACACAGCATCATCTAGCCCCAAAGCAAGCAGAGCTTGTGTTATGGGTACTACATAGGCACTACTGATATACGACTAGTACTACTGACTTGTATACTTTTTGTTTTGTAAATAGATACATATTATACATAGGAACACCCAGACCCGAGACAAATTGAAATTGAATTGAAATATTTGTTGATCATACAAACATTGGTCCCGCCGCGGGGATCGAACCCGCAACCTTTGAGAGATATTCTCTTATGGAATTGTAACAGAAATTGGTGACGAATGTAACTCATTCTACCAATATAATAAAATAATAATAATAAATAATAATGCTGGACTTTTGACAAAGCATCATCTAGCCCCAAAGTAAGCTTGAGCTTGTGGTATGGGTACTAGATGACTGATAAACTACTTATATACTTTTTGTTTGTAAATACATACATATTATACATAGAAACACCCAGACCCGAGACAAATATCTGTAGGTCATACAAACATTTGTCCCGCGGCGGAGATCGAACCCGCAACCTTCAAAATATAAAACCTTTATATTCGTAGAATGATTTAGGAAAGTATGTAAATACGAGTAGAATACATCATGTAGTATTTGTTCGGGAAAGATGCGTGATTTTATGTATGAATGTATGTACATCATGTAGTATTTGTTCGGGAAAGATGCGTGATTTTATGTATGAATGTATGTACATCATGTAGTATTTTTTCGGGAAAGATGCGTGATTTTATGTATGAATGTATGTACATCATGTAGTTCCTTATAACAAAAGCTCTGCTTACTTTAGGACATGATGATGCTGTGTGAAATGTCTAGCATTATTGATTTATTTTCCGAAACGAAAAATTCATGCTAATCGATACAATCTGGCTTTATTGATTCTGAACAATTTTCGTATCTAATACAGGTAAGAACGATCCCCAAATATGAAGTTTAAAGTTTAAACATTAAACCATGATGATGATGGTTTTAGGAGACATACCTTGACGAGTCTCACCTTGTTATAATTACTTAGACTAAAAAGATTGTTCACCGAAAAGAAAGCTAGGAAATAAACTTTGTTGCCCAGGTTTTCAAGGTGGTTGGCTGTAGGAACAGGAAGAGAATCACCTAGTTTAGTTATCCGTAGTAAGACGATTCCAACTGATCCTACTAAATAAATCTTTAATGACTTTAACTTGAGAAACCTTCAGCCTTTCTAAAATGACGGAAGGTCTACCGGTCGTAGACTCTTGTCCATAGTCAATCGGCCGGTTTCCCTAGCCCGCACGGCAGATGCCGGCCGACCTTGGCCGAGACAGGAATGCCGCCAACGCATCATCAGGGCTAGTTCAACTATCTCGCATTGATCACAGTTAATCGAGCCGAGTGAAACGAGCAAACGCGTAAATATTACTGTTTGCTCTCTGAATATATGAATTAAACGATATAATCAATTGTAGTTGCATAATTCCTAAGAAAACATTATTACAGACAACGTCAATGGTCAATCAAGTGGTGGGCGAGTGATTGAGACGCAAGAAGTGCTAGTTCGACTGTCGCGTCGGGACAAATGATTAGCAGATATTTGTTGCGAGTCTAGGGTGTTGTGACACTGGTACTCAAAGGTTTTGATACCCACGATCTAGGGACTGTGTGGGCCTAACACTACTCTGTTATAATACTGTGGGGTACAATTTATTTAATCTGCAAATATGCCAAATAGCATGTCTGATAATAATGCCTCAAATAAATATCAAAGTGCAATGAAACAAAATAAATACCTACTTCGATAAATCAAAAGGCTTGTTCATCTTAAAGGCATTTCCGTGCAACGACTCATTGATATTTAAAACCGGTTCTCAAAACAATAGCTATAATCCCAGACAGGATTTAGCATAGTACTAGGAACCAATATTGTTTCAATAAAACGATGAATTGGCAGTTGTATATTTATTAGTATTCTGCTAAACTCTACAATACCAACGTTTATGAATTCGACATGTGTTTCGCCTGTCACGATGAATACAGTGGTTTACACGGTGGTTAAACTTGCTATTATTTCTTCGCGGAGGAAATTATAGATCTCCTAGCTGAGTAGGATATCTAGTGTCTACTTTCATTATGAAATGAAATGAAATGAATGTTTATTCAGAAAGGTCTTAACTAAAAATATTATATAAGGACGGGAGTTCAAAACCAAGCAACAATTGATTTTTAGACTCATTCTAAAGCTTTGTTTATGGTACATTTAGTATTTTTGAGTGTGTAGCTGACCCCGTATCGTTTTCTCAAACCTAAATGCCTGATTATGATAAATAAAATAAAAGTGGTCCTTATTTTTTTATTTCATTTTGTGACCTCGAGAAACATAAGCCAGATTTCATGTATACTTCACTACAAATCGTCAGGTACATGCCTACTGATATATCACGTATAAAAAGTACTGTCCACCGGTATCTGGTGACCTTTTCAATGAGCCGATAATCCGTGGATTATATTAGTATCTGCAATCCTACCAATATTCTCTTATCACTTATTCAATTACCTATACGAGGTTCGGTTAATAATCTAAGTAAAAATTTCATAGACAGAAGGAATACGAAAATTGCATTGCCTGAATTTGCCTGATAGATTTTTATGTTTGCTGACGAATCGTTATAAAAGTTCTATTAGACAAACGTTCTGATTTCATTCCCTATTCAATTTAAATGAGGTATAAAGAGGTATAGTTATTCCGAAAGTTTTGATTGGCGAAATGTATTAAACCGAATTAGGCTATCTCATGGAATGACCTGATTCAAAATCGATTAAATAAAATAAAGAAATAAATAATGCTGGACTTTTTCACATAGCATCATCTAGCCCCAAAGTAAGCAGAGCTTGTGTTATGGGTACTAGAATGACTGATAAACTACTTATATACTTTTTGTTTGTAAATACATACATATTATACATAGAAACACCCAGACTCGAGACAAATATCTGTAGGTCATACAAACATTTGTCCCGCGGCGGGGATCGAACCCGCAACCTGCGTCGCAGGCGGACCTTCGCCCACTGCGCCACAGAGGTCGTAAATTTTATCTCAAAAACGAACGGTAACATGTGCCTCTTGTAAACTAATTCCAGTGTGTCGTCATAATCATCATTCACAGTCAATAATATCACATATAATAGGCCTTTCTTTACTTCATTACGAATTTTAATGAGATTCCGAAATCTATGGAATGTATATATTTTTCTCAGGTCCAGTCTGAAAATCAGCGTTACTCTGTGCCTTCGGGCATGGAGTAACAATAAGTTGAGACTGGACCTTTTTGGCTCACTACAGCACACAGACCACTGCTGCACCCACCTATGTAGGTGCTCGACTGCTCATTAGTAATTTAAGCACTAATAATTTTGTTCATTCATTTTTTTCTAGTTTGTTTTTACTTATGCACCTACCTACTTGTTACTTGTCTTTGTTTTTGTGTCTGTGTTGAAATGTTATGTGTATCGTATAAATCATTTATCTATCTATCTATCTATCGTTGTTTTTATTTCTATTCCAGTGTAAATACATGTTTTATTCTACCAAACTACAAGAAGCACTTCAACGTACTCCTTATCAGTCCTTCCGTCGCCGGCTAAACATCCGGAACGCCAGGGTGTTCTAGTACTGAAGTTATAAATTCCGCCTCATATAACACACGTTTACCCATTCTGTGCGTGCGAACCGGGTCACTAAGGGCTCCGAACAGTCCTGTTCCTGGCTTGACCTACCTCAAACCTCTATTCCCAATACCATAAGACTCAAATTCTATTGAAACTGACGTGCTGGCGCATACATATAAAACCCTTATGATTGAGAACATAAAGCTCATTTTCGTATTAACTTCGAGTGGTTGGGAGCTAGTGTTCATCTGAATGTCTCCTTTTGTTGGGGCCTTACTGGTTTTTGCTAGATGCCTTTTTCGTTAAGGATTAAAGAATGCTGAGTTTCGAGACCGGGTATGCCTATACGTTTTCTTGGTAATTTACTGTAGGTGGTTATTTTCCTCATGAGAGGACAAACCATTTAGATGTTTAGATTAGTTTACGACGTATTCAGTTATGACTAATGTGTGAAGACTGCTCATAATCTTAGTGATACTTATCTATTTTAAAAAACGTCGCAATTTTTGTTCATTCACTCGAATTCCGCAAAAAATACAGGTGTGCACTAAATCAGTGTCAATTGTGCAAAATTTTCGGAAACTTCGTCAATAGTCTCAAAACTCCATTCACGCAGAGATAATTCATAAATTTCCATCGTGAATAGCGTTGCATTATGCGACGCGAAGACAACATCTCGCGTGCTCACAGTCGGATGGACGCATTGATCTAGTTCGCCTTTGTGACGGTAGAAAGGCGCGATTTTCTCCGCTGTGCTGTATCGCAAAGCACATTTACATTCGGCTTCATAAATCAGAAAGTTTACCTTTGAGTCCCGCCGCAGGTGTCCACGCGGTATCATCTACCGAGACTGCATTGTCGTCGGACGATTGTTCCCTTTCATTCACCTGCGATTTGTCCGTCCCTTATTAGCCCATGGATGGCCCTGCCGTCGTCTCGTCCACGGCCCGCGTCCTGTGCGTCATCTGCCGCGTGCAGCGGAATGCCGCATCTATCGTAGACACAGCAAAGTTCATTATCCCGACGCGTCGCGTTCGACCGGATGGGAAGCCGAGATGCTGTAATTTGGCGGCACAATACCGCGCAATAATAATCGCAGTCGTCTGTAATTGCGACGACATCCGTTGTACTCGCGCCGTACATGTGCTTCGGCTGCGTGTGAAAGTTCGAAAGGGCTAGTCACCAGGCGGACTCTTATCGGAACCCGTTCCACGCATTTTAGATACATCGGCTTTCTTCCACACACAGATACTAAAGATAACTCGTGCTTCGGGATTTTATTGCTTTTAAATTGACAAGACTTTCTTTGTGTTCATGTCCGCTGACCAAAAAAGGGATTAGACGTTTCACACCTAATACGGATTCTTGTCGAAAAAACTAGATAGCAACAATGGTCCTACCGCAACATACGGTCGCTTTCGACCGATTAGCGCTTTTGTTCGGATGGCTTTCGAGGGCGGAAGTTTATTGTGGCTTTCGTGTGGTCACCGCCGGATTTGAATTGTGTGCGTGTTTTGACAATCGGCGTTTAGATAAATGTTCCTCCTGTTGTGATTTACTGCCGCGTCCGGCGCTCTGGCGTCGCAAATGTAATGAAACGAAAGTACCTCGGCAAAGGACTTGTGCAAACACAGGTAGGAAGAGCATTGGTAAAAAAGTTCAATTGTACCCCATACGATCCCGTTTCCTCCTCGAAGGTCGTCTTTTGAATTTGTATTATCGAATGTAAAATACAAAAACGATAGTTTACTTATGTCGTGGGCGTGGGACCAGGGGATCGATTAAAAAACCGGATATCCTCAAATGTTTTGTATCAATTTGATACTCCGCTCGTTATGTGAATGGCCTTCGCATCAGTTTAATAAATTGAATAAAAAGTTTCTATTACACGGTTCTTGGGAATCCTTTGAGTTGAGTTATCTTTATAAAGTTTTGAGTGGGTTGTACTATTTTATGGCTTTCAGCAAGGATTTAAATTCTTCCTGTTCCTTCAATAGATGTACAATATTTATTTTAAAATGAGACTATTAAATTAAGCCACTCACTCTATTTTGAAAAATTGGAAAGAAATAAAAGTCCAAAAATATTGTAATAAGTAAATTGGTGGTATATTCAATAATTTTACACAAAAGGCTATCTTGTCAAATAAGAACTCAATTGCAATGAACTTGTAAAAAGCTGAAAAGTACTTAAAAAAAATCATAAAAACTATTAAGTAACGCTTGGCCTGATTGCATATTCATGTAGAAGTGAAACTCGCGTAGTATTTTCCTAGTGTCAAGGCGGTCAGTTGGTAGTGTCAAAATCATTAGCTTTTTTGTAGTTTGGCCTGATGGGAAAGTACTTCGACTTCTGATCCGAAGAGCTATGATTCAAATCCATCCGTGAATAGATTTTTCGTTACAAAAAAATGTATGCGCTTTGACACGAGCTCTAAATATTGTAAAGTAGTATTTCGGTTATTAAATAAAGATTCGTTGGTGATAAGTGTATGTTGATATTTTTTGACATTAATGAAGTCATATCTGGAAAAACATTGATGCAAGACTTAACTGTTGAAACAATAATGGTGGCAGGCGAACTCTACATAGATACTTCAGCAGTTCTATCTTTCTATGTCTATGTCCCACTTATGTTTGTATTTCTAAATATGAGTTTGAGTTGTGATTGTAATTTTGAGAAAGACATTAATGAACTCGTATCTATACGCCGACAGAAGCCATTACACGGCATGTCTGGTGGAGTGACGAATCGAGATGAAATATTCAATCACAGAGCGTCTTCGGCGCTTCGCTTCCGAGAAGAGAGAAGCTTTTTTAGCTAAAGTTCAATGGTTTTAGAGTACCGCACTACAATTTATTGTTAAAATTATTATCTATAGGTACATATTTACTTTGCTATCCGACAGTGGGTCGGATCAGACTAGCACATGACCGGGTAAAATGGTGAAAACAATGGGAGGTGGTGGGTGAAGTCGATTAGAACGAACACGCACCCCTTGCGTTAATATACCATTAAAAAAATTGGAATACACATTGAAAAACCCTGTACTATAAAACATTATAGCTATCGAATAAAATAAAATATGAACTTTTCTTATTCACTCCACTGGATCTATTCGTCTGCACTAGACCGTGAAGGAAAGCGTCTATCATTTGCTGCGGAACCCTCGAGAAAACCAATCAGTTCTTTCTTACCACATTTTTTCCCGCGCACCCAATCATTTGGGAGTCGTGAGATGAATTTTTTGTTCAGTTTGTTGTTGACCTTCCCATCTTCGATTGAATAGACTAAGATGATGTTACAAGCTTCCCTCTATCTGTCTTCGGCAGTATCCCGTTATGAAAATCCTACTAATATTTTAAATCTCGACCTCTGCGCCTGCGACACTAAGGGTTGCGGGTTCGGCCGCGGGACAAATGTTTTATGATCTACAAATATTTGTCTCGGGTCTGGGTGTTTTCTATGTATAATAAACTAGCTGACCCGCAGCAAACGCTCTTTTGCCAATATCGCTATTAAAAATTATGAAACTTTGAAACTCCATTTCAGCCCTTTTTGAGGGTTGTTTTGAAAATCCCTGAAACACGTGTCCATTTATTTTTCGTTATTAGTACTCAAAAAAATCGCTCGACACATTTTAAAGTTTCATACAAACGTTTTCACCCCTTTTCAACCCTTTAGGGGTTTAATTTCGAAAAATCCCGCCTTAGTTATAAAAGGAAGCTCTCTCCAAATTTCAGCTTTCTAGCTTCAGCAGTTTCGGCTCGGCGATGATGAGTCAGTCAGTCAGGTCAAGCTCTTTTATATTTATAGATAATGTACATACATTATGTAAAGGACTATATTTACGAATGTTTAGTCGTTCTAGTCAGCCTTCACAAGACAGATTATATTATTATGTTGCGAACAAATCGCCACAAATAAAACTAAAGGCGAATGCCTCTTTATGAATCGACACTTATGTCACCAATGAATTGAGGTTGTAAAAAACGTGAAACTCATTTTAACAATCTTACAAAAATGCAAGCCACACCAAAATTAACGATATCGTAATTTCTCGTACATATAAGAATTTACGCGTTTTCTTACAGCATGCTATTTACAAAATGTTTATGCCAGTCATCAATGCGGATTTAACTTTTACTGTCTCGATTAAGATGGCTTCAGTCGTGGTGCAAGTGACGTCATGTCATTCAACTTAAACATTAAAAATGAATGAATGTGTGAATTAATGATGATGATTCTCACATGTATACGTAGTGCTGACCCCACAATTGGACTTTCAGTGTAGTGAATACATTACATTTATTTATCTTTTATTAACACGACTATTGTGCTTTTTTTGAGCTTCTTCGCCAGCGTCAAAGTCAAATTCAAAGAACATTTATTTAAAAGGACTAGCTTGATCATTTAAAATTGTCTAAAAAAGCTTGGTGCTACTCCTGCTACCAATGCCGTGAAGAATCGGGAAAACAGCGATGTCATAAATGCCTCTGGATTGCTTTTTTATCCATCGTGTAAAGCTCCTTTATAAAAATATTTTTATTTAAGATCAGAATGAAGTCATAACATAAAACGTGCAAACTTATTGATTTTGTTTCTCTTAGTTATTTTTACAGGTTTGATGCGAAAACATAAAACCACGGGTAGTGTTTCGAGGTGTACCTATGTATATTCGTTTCGCTAAGATCTTTTGGTAGTTTGCTTCTCCGCAGATGAGATCGATGACTAGGAGAGTAAAGGTGAGATTCTGACACTGGAGATTTCTTTGGTAAAACTTTGATTAGCACTGGAGCGAATAGTTTGTTAAGAGAAAAGGGTTATGCTCAGTCACAATTGACAATCATATTGTTCCTCCTATTTGCCTTTTTGTGTCTCCTTTCATTAGAATTTACGGCACATTGTCTCTGAGTTGTTTCATGAAGTCCAATTTGCTAAAAGATGTATAAAACTTTCTCCATATTCGAGAGTGACGTCTTCGCTACACATCTCTTTCCCGGCATAACAGGGAAAATCATCCTGAGGGGTCTGCTCTATACCATCGCAGACTGCAGTCAGTATAATCAGTTATTATCAGTTCAGGTTTTCTCTGAAGTCATCATAGTCAAGTTTATTTATTTATTTGTGAAAAACTAACGGCACATAAAGAGTTATTAGAAACAGAATAAAAATAATAAGTCTTCACAGTTAGAACCAGTGTAAGCATTTATTTAGAAAATCTTAAGAGCCCAATCAACGATTCAATTCAATTCAATCAAAAAATTCAAGGTCAATAAACGATTTTTTTACTCTTATTAGGTGATTGTTCGCGACCAATAAATAAATAAATAATGCTGGACTTTTCACACAGCATCATCGAGTAGCAGTAAGCAGAGACTTATATACTTTTTGTTTATAAATACATACATATTAGAATGCCTAGAAGATACAAGGAATAACGGCAAATATTTGTATTTTGATTTTATAATGACATACCAGAGACACCAAAGGCTGAAGCATAGTATAGTGGTAGCGAGACCTTAAGTAGAAAACTACATCTCAAGGAAAGTATAAAAACTAACATGATCGAGGATGGATGGGCCGTTGCACGGAGAAGGTTGATTGGTCAGCATGAGTTATTGGAGGCAGATCTTATCAGAGGCTAGAAGACCCCTTGTTTAGGGGCCAAAGAAGCACTGTTTTCTTTACTCTGGCACTTGGTTTATGAAATTGAGGAGGGCGTTTAATTAAATATAAATAAATAAATAAATAAATAATGCTGGACTTTTCACACAGCATCATCTAGCCCCAAAGTAAGCTTGAGCTGGTGCTATGGGTACTAGATGACTGATAAACTACTTATATACTTTTTGTTTGTAAATACATATATATTATACATAGAAACACCCAAACCCGAGACAAATATCTGTAGGTCATACAAACATTTGTCCCGTGTCGGGGATCGAACCCGCAACCTTCTGCGTCGCAGGCGGACCTTCGCCCACTGCGCCACAGTCGAATTCTGCCAAATATTTCGGTAGTTTTTGAAGAATGAATTTAGTTTAATTTATTTATTTACTTTAATTAACACGGTATACCACCAATTACATGAATTAAAGAGGAGATTGTACAAATAAAAAACATATTAAAAATATTAGAGGTACACCACACATCATCATCATCTCAGCCTGGTAACACCCACTGCTGGGCATAGGCCTCCCTTCTTTTATGCCGGTCTCCTCTTTCTACACCACACAGGTCAGAATAAATTATGAGTCAAAATAGTAAATAAGATTTAAAAAAAAACTTAGGCCTTCTATATGAGATGATTTGTACAGCGTCAGGAGGCAATCCATGCCTACACTTAACGGGACGCTGTAGTGCCTAAATAAGTAAGATAAGATAGATATTAGAATTAAGAAAGACGCTCACAGAAATACAAACATGCAGTCAATATTTTGGACCAACTATCAGTGAACAGCAATAATGTAATGTAATAGATTATGTTCGTATGAGTCAGTGGCCAGCTCTGGTGACGGATTTTTAAGGCCGCCTTAAGGCTTCCGTCATGGCTTAACGACATAATAGCCTATACCGACAATTCAACGTGCTCTCCGAAGCACGGAAGCGCTCAGATGAAAATGTTTCTGGCGGTCACCCATCCACTTACGGACTTGTTATAGCACTTATTGTACGTATAAATAAATAACATAATCATCATCATCATCATCATCCGCAGCCCGATTTCACCCACTGCTGGGTATAGGCCTCCCTTCGCTTTTTCCATTCTTCCCGGTCCTGTAAAAATAAATATAATAAATAATAATAAATAACATAATATAAAAACATAATCAGTTCTCAGGTTATCATATCTATGGCAGCGTGACGCGCCGTTGAAGTAATAACCGACTGCGCTAAAGAGTGGCTGTGCTACTATGTAACGCCTGGCGCTAGAACCCTATGTACACTGTACAATGTACATAGAGACCTACATACGACAAAATTGATAAACACAAAGTGATCTTTTCTGTGTACAGTGATTGCGATTTACTTAGTACTCTTCTTCTTCTTGTTGTGTCACTAGTCATTTCGAACCAGTGTGGTAAAAGGATTATAAGTGCGCTACAAAGAGGCTCCTTGAATGTAGGAGTAACAAACATGAACCTATGAACATCAACATTTATAATTTGTTGTTATATCAAACGTTGGAAAAACCCAAAAAATATGGTAACATATTGAAGAAGTCTAATCCGATTGTGGTTTCCGTTTTGTAGGTATGTACACTGTACAGTCAGCAACGAAAGTCCATTAACATTTAAAATTTTACAAAGCTGAATATTTTTGAAATCCATCACATCATGCATGAATGACCAAAATCTTGAAAATATTTCAAGATTCCGCGTTAGCCCATAATAATTCACCAGCAAAAGTTAGCTTTTTCTTTGAAATCGAAAACAAATTACATTTTTAGAAATCAAACTGTTGATCGGCTTTCGTTGCTGACTGTACCTAGTTATTTTATGATAAACACAATCGCAAAAAAAACGATTTAGAACACATCCGTCAGATTCCACTTTCGTCAGAAGTAGTTTTTTGTATAATTTCAGTTCAGATTCGTCATGAATGACGGATGTGGATAACTTCTAATGACCCTTTCGTCAGATTTATTTATTTTTGGCGCTTCGGCGGCCGCTGCCGCGGCACACTCGCTTCGCTCGCTCGCCTTGCGCATGGTTTTTTCACTATCCTAACATAACCTAACCAACGACCCATTTGGTTAGGTTAGCCAGAAATGTAGAATAATGGAATCTGACGAACGAGGAATCATCGTTTCGTCAGAGATAAAAAAAATCTGACGAATGTGGAATAAATAAATGATCTGACGAATGTGGAATCTGGCGGATGTGTCCTAAAGCAAAAAAACAAAAAATAATATACAAGCATATGTTTATGTAAAATGACGACCCACGTATGAGGAAGGTAAATTAATAAATTGTGCATGTGAATATTGTAATTCACTTCGTAGTTCAGATAATTATAAAACAACAATGTAATGATGATAATTTAATTAATTATTTAAAATAATTTCAGTATTCCATTACGTCAGCTACCACATTGTGTAATACTCGTAGAACACAAACCTATAGCAGATATGTTTATCTAGAATGCATTCTTGCCTTATCTCAAAAAAAGGCGCGGAAAAATTTGCGCGCCAAATGTCACGTTTTCCCAATCAGCTGGCTCATTGATATGGACCACGTGTTCTAAGATTAAACTTATCAAAATTTGTGTGTCAGTGGAGCCAACTGATAACTGGGTCGCGTGATTTTACTACCGAGTGATTGATGGTTTGATAAGCTCCTAGCTCGTAGACCTTCGATAGTTCCTCGAAGCTGGATCCTATTTTGACGATCATGTAGCTTAATATAAATCTACTTCCTTATAAACTTTATCCTCTAGAGATCCCTTTAATATGACTGCAAGTGACTTAAGCGTAAATAAAGTAAATGACGATTATGGTGATGTTTCGATGAAACCACGAAAGCCTGGATAAAAGAAACTAGTAGCAGAAATAACGATGGTATTCCTCATGCCTCATGGAATTAGCTGTATTTAGGCAAATGAAGCGTGCTGACCTTGAGATAATAAAAGCAATGTAACGTCTCATACATGCAAAGTGAATTAAACTAGTATAGTTACAGACTTCTGCTGCACTTTCTTCTAACTTAATCTTACAGTACTAAAAACATTTTTGAAAAAAAAAATTGAACCGACTTCACAGAACACAAACAGAAGAACCTTCTACGCACTAAAAAGAGAAAAATAAGAATATAATTTGAAGTCGGTGCCAACTATTCATTTACATCTAAGAAATTCAAAAGAACTTGGGTGCAAAATTGTATCCTGGTACGCTATCGCTCGATTTCTTTTTTTGATAGGTACTTAATCGTATTCACTTGGCACCGACTTCAAATTATATTCTTATTTTTCTCTTTTTAGTGCGTAGAAGGTTCTTCTGTTTGTGTTCTGTGAAGTCGGTTCAATTTTTTTTTTCAAAAATGTTTTATTTTTCTCTTTTTAGTGTAAGTAAATAAATACTGTGTAAATAAAAGTGTATGTGTAAATAATATAGTAAGCTACGAGTACATTAAGACTTTGCTTATCGTAGCTTAAGTAGGAAAGGATAAGAGAAGTCATGGGCAGACCTACTAAAGGACACACCAGAGTTCAGCAAGGGGGAAAACTGTCAATCCATAAGGAAAAGAAAATATTTTGGACTACCTCGGGTGTAATACCCTTTCAAACTATTTAATGTTTGACTCAGATTGTGAGTCAGGGTGTGTTGTGTAGTGAGAATGAGGTTTTTTGAATGTTACGGGAAAACTGTCAATCCCTCAGGAAAAAAAAATATATGGCGCCACCTTGAGAGTGTGTCCTTTACACTTTCTAACAAAAAAAATTTTGGAAATCGGTCCACAATTTTCTTAAAGTTCAGTGATTGTTTTAGTTTTACGGGAAAACTATTAATCCCTCAGGAAAAAAAAATATATGGCGCCACCTTGAGAGTATACCTCTTTCTAACAAAAAAAAATTTTGGAAATCGGGCCACAATTTTCTAAAAGTTCAGTGATTGGTTTAGTTTTACGGGAAAACTATTAATCCCTCAGGAATAAAATTTATATGGGACCACTATAAGAGTATACCCTTTCAAACAAAAAAAAAATTTTGGAAATCGGTCCACAACTGACGGAAATATCGGTGAACATACATAAAAAAAAAAAAAAAAAAAAAAAAAAAAAAAAAAAAAAAAACATACATACAGCCGAACATATAACCTCCTCCTTTTTTTGAAGTCGGTTAAAAAGACAGATGATATTTTAAAAGAAGCGCTCGTGGTCGTGCTTGATTAGTCATTCTTGATATCGTCGGGAGTTAAGCAACGTTCGAAACGGTCTGTAAGTGGATGGGTGACCGCCAGTGGCTTTTCATCTGAGCGCTTCCGTGCTTCGGAGGGCACGTTAAATTGTCGAATTCAGCTATTTATGTCGTTAAGACGTAGGCCTTAAGGCGGCTTAAAAACTCTGTCACCAGAGTTGGCCACTGACTTATACGAACTTACTTATAAAATAACTTTTTCAACACACTTGCTCATAAAGTGGCTCTATGGTCACCGCAATTATGCACATAATGACACCCATAATCAAACTGTGACTTTTTCATTACTATAACTCACTAGTGAGTAATAGATTTTTTTTTTAATTTTATTGGTTGAGTTGCTTTGTTCTTAAAAAAGTTTTTATTCAGAAAAAAGATCGTTTTCAATAGAACAAATAAATTAATGTTCCTATTGCTTGCTCATTTCATGCAACTTCTTATTTAAATAGATAATTTTAACTCGTACGTGTTTAATAAATAAAACTTTCACTCAAATATAACTTTTGTTTTCTCTGTAATAAAAGAAAACTTTAAATTCCCCATTTTGTACGTGGCAGAATAGGCCGCAAACCCTATGCGCGGCGCGGAAATATAGTCTGTGGTCGATCGCAATGCGCGCGCATAGGAAAACTGATTCATTTTTGCCGCAATAGCGAAACATTTTTCACAACTCGTTTTCACTGTTGAAAATGAGTTTTTATTGTTGTTTTATTCACAAGTGTGTTGAAAAACGTCGTATGATACACGTGTGTATTGATGATTACCGTCCTCGGTTCTATTAAGAGCCTCGCCTAACGGCTCGGCTCTTAAAACAACTCGGCGGAAATCACCAATGTTACACACTAGTACCATAATGTACTATTTCAACACACTTGCTCATAAAGTGGCTCTATGGTCACCGCAATTAGGCACATTATGACACCCATAATCAAACTGTGACTTTTTCATTACTATAACTCACTAGTGAGTAATAGAATTTTTTTTTAATTTTATTGGTTGAGTTGCTTTGTTCTTTAAAAAGTTTTTATCCAGAAAAAAGATCGTGTTCAATAGAACAAATAAATTAATGTTCCTATTGCTTGCTCATTTCATGCAACTTCTAATTTAAATAGATAATTTTAACTCGTACGTGTTTAATAAATAAAACTTTCACTCAAATATAACTTTTGTTTTCTCTATAATAAAAGAAAACTTTAAATTCCCCATTTTGTACGTGGCAGAATAGGCCGCAAACCCTATGCGCGGCGCGGAAATATAGTCTGTGGCCGATCGCAATGCGCGCGCATAGGAAAACTTATTAATTTTTCCCGCAATAGCGAAAAATTTTTCTCAACTCGTTTTCACTGTTGAAAATGAGTTTTTATTGTTATTTTATTCACAAGTGTGTTGAAAAACGTCGTATGATACACGTGTGTATTGATGATTACCGTCCTCGGTTCTGTTATGAGCCTCGCCTAACGGCTCGGCTCATAAAAACACCTCGGCGGTAATCACCAATGTTACACACTAGTACCATAATGTACTATTCCAGTATTGGATAATACCGGCTTTAGATAATGATGACGATAAACTGTATCAAACGAGTGAGTATTAACTTTTTGAGCAGAGTGGACGAAAAGGCTGCGCCGACTTTATCAATATGCGGCGCAGCCTGTCTTGAGATGAGATTGTGAGATAAGGGCAGAAAGGATAGCCTAATGCTAAAAGTAGTTTGACTTTTCGCGCTGTCAGTCAGTCAGTAATTAATATATGTATATACATGACGCCACTAGTAGATAAATGACGGGAAGACCCTGTATCGGCTTATCTGTAATCTCAGCCTGAAGTGGCAATTACATAATTGCTAATTCGCTATGATCTAGGAATTTATGTTGACACATGAGTGAGTGTTGTGTTAATAATAATGGATTGTAATGCTTTGTGCGGCTTTATCGCTCTATATAGACTACTAGCTACCTCCCGCAGATTTCCTCGCGTGGAAAATGCTGGAACATTTTACATGCCTAGTATACTATTCCATTCCATAATCTACATCTGTTTCTTTCTGTTCTTAAAGAGTCACAATTTAATAGGGAATGAACTGATCCTTAGTCGTTTAACCTTGGCTGAGGTCTTCAGATCTACAATCTCCGTCGCTAGAGTTGGCTACTTACTCATACCAAAAAAAAATGGTTGTCTGTAAAGTCGGTTTACTAACAATAGTTGAACGTGACAACGCAAAGGCCGATTGTGCTTCTTTGTCGCTCGTTCCGCGCTCTCGCTTGCACTTGCGCAAGCCTTACATGAAACGCCTCAGAGCGAGGTAACGCCTCATGACGTCATGTTTTTTCGTGCGTGCAGCCGGCTCTATCGAATTATAAGACGTAGTCACGTCAAAAGCAAAGAGCTAATTTTTGTGCGATCATCGGACGCTAAAAGTAAGTGCGACACTCGCTCGGCTGCTAAATGGCTGCTTAGCAAAACGAAATAAACATTGCATTGTGTAAATGCTTCCTGATCGTATTTTAACCTGAGCGAATGCTCAACATGCCTGTTTACAAACACTTTTCGTGTACACAGTTGCGCAACGACTTCCAGTAATGATAGTGGTATCATTGTCATCACGGGCGCCACCACGCCATGCCAGTTACTTGCGCAAAGATGATTACGGAACAAACTGGGACAGTTTACCCACGAGGGCGACGTGATTACTTCTCTGAAGACATTTGACTTTGATGTCAATCCCGCGTTTATCATCATATCCTTGATACACTATGTTTTGAAGGTTTATTCCGCTTTATTCTTTTAAAATTACGGCTATAGTAGGAAGCGCTCGTAGTCGTATTTGCCTGGTCGTTCTTGATAGATCGTCTAAGTTAAGCAACGTTTGAAACGGTCTGTAAGTGGATGGGTGACCGCCAGTGGCATTCTCATCTGAGCACTTCTGTGTTTCGGAGGGCACATTAAGTTGTCAGATCCATGACGGAGGCCTAAAAACTCAGTCACCAGAGTTGGCCACTGACTCTTAAGAACTTACTTACGGCTATAGTACCTACCTGTTACATTGTTTGAAAAGATATAGGCTCCAACCATCTCATTGTTTTATAGGTAGAGTAAGCTCAGCGGATCTAGGCATTTGTGAAGCTGAAGAAGATTTTTCATACAAAATTGTCTTCTGCGCATCATCATCTATGCAATCATCTTCTAACTTCACGAATGCCTAGGTACACCAAATAAAAAATAAAAAATGCTGGACATTTCACACAGCATCATCTAGCCCCAAACTAAGCAAAGCTTGTACTATTGGAACCAGATGACTGATATACTACACATACTTTTTGTTTGTAAATACACATATTATACATAGAAACATCCAGACCCGAGATAAATATCTGCAGATCATACAAACATTTATCCCGCGGCGGGGATCCCGCAACCTTCTGCGTCCCAAGCGGGCTTTCACCTACTGCGCCACAGAGGTCGTCATTGGTTGTACTGTAGCTGCTACTTTTTATCCCGGAAAAGAAAAGTATTCCTGAGGGACAACGAGCAACAGCGGGGTGCAGCCATAGTATTTTCACTTAGAAACGTATCCGTGACACATTACGTTTACTTATCATCATTACGTAACTTTTACGTTTCACGCCGTACAACAATGAACAATTTTGAAATGTTGGCAATCTTTAAAAGGCGACGAAGAGACATGCAGATGCATACTCTTTGGAAGCGACGGATATCAGTGAGCAGCTGATGACATTGACATAAGCAGAATGATGCAGTGCGCATGGTTGTCATGACGCCATGAGTAGAAAAAAGGTGGAAGGAGGAGAATTGGAATAGCGGGAATGAAAAATTGTATTGGCTGGGGAAAATGTTCGTAATTATAAAGAAAATAAACATTATGAATTAATAAAAGTTGTATTAGTTTATAGAAATAAATGAAATCTAATACTAAAAGATAACAACTTCTAAAAAAATTTTTTGTTTATTTCCTTTTTGATAATTTCAGAAATTAACTTGAAGAGGCTTGTCACGGAACCGTTCCTATGTGAAAAGGACTAAGTATAGTGTGTTATACAGGGTGTAAAAAGACGTCTACCGAAGCCGAAAGGGGTAGGTACAGCATCCCAACACACAACCAAATCCAAAAGGATTTTCCGAAAAAATCATTATATCCGGAGAAAACAGCGTTTGAAGATCACTGTTTGCGTAGTACTGGGCGCGTTTTTATACGTAGATTGCTGGATTTTGAGTTTTAATTGTTTTTTTCTTTTATAAATGAAATGATAGGTAGGTATGGTCTTATTATGTTATACTAGTAGCAAAAAACTAGAAAATAAAAAAAATAACGTAGCTAAGTCAAAAATTTTTTTGCGTTTTTTTTCGATAAATATGTTCAGGTCTGATTGCAATCCCTCAGTTTTCGGTAGCAGTCTTTTTACACCCTGTATAATCAGTTGAGGTGTGGTTTTGAAATAGAAGACCGCATTCACTCGGTGCGGTCGTCGTAAAAAATAAACAGCATACTGTAATCTCGGAAGAAATATCTCGCGTCAGAATGGACACCACTATTCTCGTATATTAAGTTACACAATAAAACTTGCAGTTCTACGTACAGTCGATCGGCAATGTTGATGTGTTTTTTAAATTTTATGATCGCTTAGCTCTCTTGAATAGCCTCTAGACTTTTACTATAGAAAATTACTGTACTGACTTTTACGGCCTTGTAGCGTAGAATGAAGAAAGGGCTAACTATGAGAAACTAGCTTCCGCCCGCTGCTTCGGTCGCGCGGTACCATCATTTTTTATTTATTTATTGAAACGAAGTTCCTAATAAGGATAGAAATAAACTAAATACGTTTTTATACTAAAAAGAAAACCGACTTCAATGTTTGACTCGAAACGCGGTGTGACTCAGGGCGTCAAGCTGTCGATTCGATTTCTATTTGTGACATGGCTAGAAGGGAAGGTGTTTAGAGTTTTACGGGGAAACTATCAATCCCTCAGGAATAAAATTTATATGGGACCACCTCTGGAGTATACCCTTTCAAACATGAAAAGAATTTTGCAAATCGGTCAACAAATGGCGGAACAATCGCGTAACAAGAAGAAACATACAGACGAATTGAGAACCTCCTCCTTTTTTGAAGTCGGTTGAAAACAGCGATCGATTTTACCGTCACGACATATCGCTGTCTCCTGAGAATAAAAGGATAACTGCAAAAATAAAACTTTACAGGAGAAGCAAAAACATGTTTTCGTTGAACTTTACAAATCGTGCAAAATGGTGCGCATACTCGTAGTAGTGCGCTAAAAAAAGATGCACGCACAGAGTGCGGAAAGTGGTTCACAAGGTGCGCAAAATGTCAAAAATTTAAAATGTACAAACTTCGTTCCAAGTTCCAAGTTCGAGTGTTCCACGACACTCACATATTTTTTTTTGTTTTTTATTTGGGTAAACAATCAGTAGCACATTAAAATATGAGTTATTTTCATAGTACTTACCTAACTTATAAATGTGAGACTAATACTGTTTTCCACGGTTTATTTCAGTATTTTACTTGTAATCTAGGTATAGCCGAGTTGATAGTGCTTATTCTATATGGAATATATCAAGTAGCATGCTTTTGAAAGTACTTGCTCGTGATGCCATTATGTCTATATTTTAAATAGCATATGCTATTCAAAACTACGATCTACATCTATTCCAAGTTTCATCACAACCGGTCCACTGATTAAAGCGTGATTGAAATACAAACATACTCACAAACTTTAAGATTTCTAGTATTAGGGTTAAAAATAAGTTTACCATTTACCAGAGACCATGATGATTCATGACTTTTTATAATTCGTTTTGTACTTAATCATATTTTGATTTAAACTTCATGCTGCTTACTACATAAACGTTAAACCTTAGTTGAACCCCATGTTGACACATGTCAAAACAAAACTTTTACCACAAAAAAGCGTTCTATGTACGAGTATTTAAAGATCGTTTTTCTAGAGACAGTTTTTTAGTTAGTCTTAGTCTAAACTCGGTTCATTTTCTTGTAATAAGACTTGTCTATTTTTGAGTTTAATCTTGTATAGTGTGTGGTACAATGGTGTTCTTGGAATGTGTGAAGGATAATGGTGAGGAAAGGAATGATCGTACCAATTCCATCAGTAATTTGTCTTCAATATTTATTCTGACGAGGATTTTTCACAGAGTGACGCATATATTTTAGGTTTAAAGAATTTATTCTCAAAAAGACAAAGTCACTTACATGAGAACACTTATTTAACTTATAGGTAGGTTATACGAAGCAGTGAATAATAAGAATAAGAATATATTTATTTGACACACACAACACAATACAATGAAAATAGAACATCAAACATTTAGACAACACGAGTAGGTACAAAGAAACATAATAAAAAAATAAACAAAAATAAAAACAAACTATCCACATCCTACCTATTTTTATTTATAATCGTCGATCTATTTGTACAATGTAGGTAAAAGAACATAAAATAACTACCTGTTATTTTATGTTCTTTCGGTGTGTACACACAGTATTATATAATAATATTTATACTAAACATTTTAACGGTAATATTAATAATGAAGTCGGCCTTGTCAGTAACACAGTCACGGCTTAAATTATGGTTTACTTAGTTTCATTATAGCAGAACTATCAATTTCATGCTTTGTAATGATAAAAGAGAAGTCTTATAAATCCCCATCACCCAGGTAAAACCCCGATAAGGTCCTATATTCAATGAAATCCTACCGTTCTCTGCATTTGCATTAAATCAATAGCCCCACTCCCACTGTCCCACACCATTAACTGCAGTTTTACGCTAGCAATGCATTATTCTGTGCCAGAGTGCTAAAGTTAATCGCGATGCTCGTATCTCTATAAATAGACACGTCTGACTCCGCAGACATCTCGTCACACGCCCCACTATCCAACCGTCCTATCTCCATCCCCATCACATTCAAATCTACACTCTAACACCCACCTATAACGCTTATATTACATCGTAGCTCCCCATAGTCAATGCAGAATTGAAGCTGCTGCAGCCGATTTCTGATTTACGATAGTGAATTGTAACCTGTAGAGAATAAGGTCGGTTGTGTGTCGCGAGGTCAATGCTCCGGTATAGGCAGAGTTAGGTCGGGAAAATGAAGCGCCGTTTATAGTACTCCTTATAGTACTATGGTAGTATCGTGTCTGTGTGCGTGCCGTCTGTCTGTAGTGCACTGCAGAACGCTGCAGATGTAGCGCAAACGATAATGCTGTTCTAATTTTTATGTTTTATGTGAAGCCATGAAAATTAAAAAAAAAAACAATAAAAATTTCATAATAGATGCTTGAAAATAAAATGGTTAAATAAACAAATTTGATAATCAAGAAAATCAAAGAAAGATAAGCTTGTAAACTTCCTGCGAATTTATTACCTAGTAGGTACTCAAAAAAATTATAAAATAAAAAAGTTTGTGAAACTGCTTTTTATAACAAAAAGTTGTTCTTCGATAAAAAAGTTTGCGTTATTGTAAGATAAAAGTTCTGAGTTTCGTGAACCTCAACATAAACTGAGATTCATGACAATCTTACAACGTTCGCACCAACAAACAAGTTATATCTTAAAACACCATTAGATACTAAATATGTAGGCCCTTACTAATAAACTTGACATAAAGTTATGTCATGCATAACCTATGAATAACCATACAAATTTTTAGTTTATGCATGACATAACTTTATGTCAAGTTTATTAGTAAGGGCCGTAGTATTTAATATTTTATACTTACTACCTACCTGTTTTATACAAGTAGTTTCGTAGAGCTATCTGAAGATCGTTTTTAACGATCCTTAGATAGCTTGACTGATTCTATTGTATTTTGTAAGTTTACAATTATTAAAACGTATTACTTATTATAAGTTAAAGTATATAAATAGTATTTCAGTTACTGGTTCCCATAGTACAAGCTTTGCTTAGTTTGGGGCTAGTGATGCTGTGTGGAATGTCCAGCATTACTTATTTATTTATTATAAAAGCTTCAGGTGTGAACGAAAAAAGTACATATTTATATTTAGCTTAGTGTGAACGTGAAGCTAGAGCTATATGCATTCTCAAGAAGTGAGTCAGCCGTCCTGCCTGCACTGTTATTGCGCATGTGTGCGTGGCCGAGTAGTTCTCTGTGAATGGAGATTGTAGTTATGTTTCGCCGTCTGAGGTCGGAGTGCGGTTTTATCGATTTTTTCGCCGCATTCCTTTTAGTTGGATGCGTTGGCGGGAAATTGTGCCGCTGACGTTCATCTGACTAGATGGAATGACTTCTACGATTTCTTGCATTCTTGCTACGAAAGTCAACCTACGGTTCATTATTTTAGGGTTTATATTATGTTTATCAATTTAATTGAGAGCCATACTGGGTGCTTTGCCTTGCAGATAATGTAGCCTAATATTTGTTTGATAAATGTTGCTAAATTCTGAGACTGAGTGGCTCTTATCAGTAAGTAACTAGCTGTAGAAAGAGTTTCTTATACAGCTAGTTACTTACTATAAAACTTTTTTCTTATAATTACGTTTTTATATGTCGAAAATCGAAAACTCTCGACTTCGCTTGTCTTTTTTTCTACTTTTTCTACATTCTACGAGCTACCTTACAACCATAGGCTGTCATTAATAAACACGAACTAGGGTGGTATTAACGCTAATCCAAAGCATAAGGCTGTAGTAGGTCAATTCAGTATTAATAAACAAAGACCAAGGAAGAACTAAGCTAATTCGACTCTACTCTCGGAGTAAGAGTTACTCCTAGGCGCCACCTAGTATAGAGATGGAGTAGGCAGACGTAACACCAAAAAGTTTTAGAAGAATAAAACCTCTTTGAATAAAACAGATTGTCAAATACAAATTAGTGTCTATCTCTGTCATTCATATAATTAATGACAGAGATAGACAATATTTTGAATGATAATATCATTCGTTCATTCACTCTTTTTCTACTAATCCCGATGTAAGGAATGTATTACTCATTCGAGGCTACTACCAGTTTATTAATAACATCAAAATATTCAAGTTGCTCCTTCGTTACTAAAGAAGTAACAAGTCTGAGAGTAGACTCGTATTAAGCTAGAATTAGGGTAATCTAATTAATAAGGCCGATACTGTTTACGATTGTTTTATGCATCTCTGTTTGCACTATGATGAACTATATTGCTGCACTTGTCACACAATGCAAATAGTTCGCTGAATATTGTAGCCCTAATCGGACTAATAATACCACATAAATACCCAAACGCTCTAGCCGTAGGGCATACACGATTGTACATAATGTACATAGGCTTGCCCTGTAGTGTGTCGAGTTAGTCAACATTTCATAATGCAGCTTTCCTTCTACAATAACCTGTGCTACAAGCTTTTTTTTTTAATAATTAACTAAGTATAGCACTCTTTCCGTAGTCATGTGTTTTTTTTTTCATAAAGTTCATGTTTTCATAGGCTTACCTCTACCTTACACTAATCCATAATGTCTATTCTTCCAGATTACGAGCCGGCGCCGCCAATCTACCGCTTACAGCAACGGTGAGCCATTTATGATGTTACATTATTAATCCATCGTCTGCTCCAAACTCTATTATCAAATCTATAACACTAAAGATTATGTACACACACGTGTTAATCATAATACCCATGAAATACTAAGATAATATTTTTTTTTATTATGTTTTATCTAACGTTCACGTGCTTATTGTCTAAAATGCGCAAAAAGGGTAAGAGATTAGATGGATGGACTTGGAAGAGACCTTGGAATGTAGATAGAGTATCATCATTATTGACATCCCGACGTCCAGTTCAGAACTGTGTCTCTTCATCGGATTATAGCAAAAATTGTCTTCGACACAATGTCTGATCTATGACCTACGTGCTACTATAAACTACTAATACTCAAATTGATAAAAAAAATGGACAACAATGGGACAACAATGGCATTGTTTTTTATACGAATCCGATCGGAGACATACCAAAATCGACAGTAAATATATTAGAACGTGTGCGGCCTCACCTACATAAATCTTTCTATAAACAATTTACACGTAATCAGGTAATGAGCTCTTCCGCGTCGCACGCGATTATCGATAAACTGACGATAGTATTATCGATACGGTCCCCACCCTACAGTTTATAGATAAATGGGGCCGCACGGTAGCGTCGATTTAAATTGCGATTGCCTTTTATTACTTCATATTCGATATGATTCTGCACTATTAAATTTTTAACATACTTTTGTACTTTTTACGAGCTTGTGAGGTCTGTTATCCCAGTTTAGTGTGTATTGCTTCCTTAATTGCGTTTCGATCTTGCAATTACTTTTTATTTATGGGACGGCCCTAGAGGCTTTTTAGCAATTAATTCCAAAAAAGAACTGGAAACAAAACTGAGTTAAAAATATAATAATAATAATAAATAATCGGTAATTTTGTAGTAAAATTTTATATTACTATGCGACTTGTATGTGGAGCGAAAAATTGCATTGGTACACGCATGGCACGCAACCGATTGTAGCTTACGTAAACGGAATTGAACGTTGCCATTGGTACAAAGTCTTTTTTTTATTAGTATGGATAACAAATTAAATTACGATCTATTACTTAAAAAAAATTCAGTGTTTTCATGGGATTGGAACCAGTTAGTTCTATCTAAGAAGTGGTAAATAAATAAATAAATAAATAAATAAATAAATCTCTAAATTTTTACGAAACAATGCGCAGACGAAGACGCGCCCGGGTCCACTAGTGCAAAATATAATAAAAATTAATAAAATCTATTTAGGCGAATCTTTAATTTACCAATAGATAGGGTACGTACAGATTTTGGTATTTTTCTCGTATATGGTTGGTGTTCTTAAATATAAAGTAATTAAAAACTAAAGTATCAAAATAAATTTTAAACAAAGAATCAGCTAAGCACCCATTATAACTTGCGTCATAGTATTCACATTGAATTTGTTCAGGTGATCTGTTGCCATGGCGCTCGCGCATTGTTCCGTTCATACCTACGTTCATACGCAGTGTGTCAATAGGTCAGCTGTTGGTTCATTAGGGCTCTGATTGTGTGTGACGTCAATTGTTCCTATTCCGAATAGACAATAGAGACGAATTATGAATTAACGCATTGATAATCAAGACCAGTTTTACGATAATTTGGTTTTGAAGGTCGTGAAAAGAATTATGACAAATTTTTCTTTCAGTTTTGACTCGTTTGAAGTCTATAGTCACGGCAGTGTATTTGAAACACCATTTTACACCGACGACCTCTGTGGCGCAGTGGGCGAAGGTCTGCCTGCGACGCAGAAGGTTGCGGGTTCGATCCCCGCCGCGGGACAAATGTTTGTATAACCTACAGATATTTGTCTCGGGTCTGGGTCTTTCTATGTATAATATGTATGTATTTACAAACGAAAAATATATAAGTAGTATATCAGTTATCTGGTTCCCATAGTACAAGCTTTGCTTAGTTTGGGGCTAGATGATGCTGTGTGAAAAATGTCCAGCATTATTTATTATATTTATTTCAGGTCACTAAGAAATCTTCGACCAGTTTTTATGAACTACCTACATCGTAAAATTCCTCATACCGAAGAAAGCTCCATACTTTCTTTTATATAAACGCGGTCTTTTGCTCTTTACAATTCACTTGCAAATATACTGAGATCATTTGTGTCTTTGCAAAAAGCAACCCCCTGTAAAGTAACGAAGTCAATTAGGATGTGAAAACGAACAGTCATGCAACTATACAGGGTGAGCTCTCTCGATCTCTGAAGGGAAAATCTTAGTAAACGTATATATTTATGGAAAGATGTTGCTAAGCGTCACGATAAAGTAATTGCGTGTTGTACTAAACGAATTAATGAGTTTTATATCCTATGTTCCATTTTTAAACAATTTCAATTATTATTAATATTGAAACATCCTTAACCTAAAAGTGTTTTTCCAAGCTAGAGTAGTTTATTCTTAGATTTGTCAAAGTCAAAGTAAAAAGCATATATAAATAAAATATAAATAATGCTGGACTTTCCACACAGCATCATCTAGCCCCAAAGTAAGCAGAGCTTGTGTTATGGGTACTACATGACTGATAAACTACTTATATACTTTTTTGTTTGTAAATACATACATAATTATACATAGAAACACCCAGACCCGAGACAAATATTTGTAGATCATACAAACATTGGTCCCGCCGCGGGGATCGAACCCGCAACCTTTTGCGTCGCAGGCGGGCCTTCGCCCACTGCGCCACAGAGGTCGTCATATATTCAGTAGGACCGCTGGGATCACTTTGAATCGTCTTAAAACTAAGCGATTTTACTCCTGTTCCGTCGCGATCAATACCGTGAAGAACCAGGGTATCCAGGGAACTCACCCTGTATATGGCTATGCCCATACAAGATCGCTTGAATTATCAAGTACACTGTGACGCTTCTGTCAGAGATATAGTTGCGAACATTTCTTTATAAAATGGTGTTCTTAGAGATGAGTTCATAAATATGATTTGCATGATGAAAGAATAAAAAAAAAAAAAAAAAATGCTGGACATTTTCACACAGCATCATCTAGCCCCAAACTAAGAAAAGCTTGTGTACTATGGGAACCAGATAACTGATATACTACTTATATACTTGTAATACTTGAATGGAAGTGTGGTAAATTGTAAAGTCATACAAAAATATATTTTTGCATGACTTTACAATTTCTACACTCAAAGGATCTGAAAGAAAACGACCTCTGTGGCGTAGTGGGCGAAGGTCCGCCTGCGACGCAGAAGGTTGCGGGTTCGATCCTCGCCGCGGGACAAATGCTTGTATGACCTACAGATATTTGTCCCGGGTCTGGGTGTTTCTATGTATAATATGTATGTATTTACAAACAAAACGTATATAAGTAGTATCAGTCACTCTAGTACCCATAACACAAGCTCTGCTTACTTTGGGGCTAGATGATGCTGTGTGAAAAAGTCCAGCATTATTTATTTATTTCAATAAAGTGTAGAACTATTTAAAGATGGCGACGAAAACCGTTATAATCGCGCCATTGATATAAATAATGGAACACAGAATTCAAAACTTAAAATCGGTTTTATAAAAAAGTATTTTTTTGCTTTGCTGAATTTGTTTTATGCTTTTTTCTATAACAAAATGTTTCTTAAAAATTTCACTAGCTACATAATTATGGCTATATCGCTCTACAGACTTGCGATCCCCCGGGAATACTTCCTGTTATAAGTGAATAGCCTATTCTGCGTTAATCCAGGGCTACCTCTATAACTCCGTTCAGCCGTTTTAGTATGAAGTAGCAACAAACATCCATCTTCCCAAACTTTCGCATCAAAGTAGTAAGATTTAACTTCTTAAATTGGTTCTATTATTAGCGTGACGGATTTGGCAATCAATCCAAAAAGGGGTGGCTGTGACTGATATGCGGGCGGTGACTCAGCATCTAACTTCTCTACCATAGAGAATAGATGAACCTAATGGAATCATATTCTAATGTGTGAGCCGTGAACAATGACAGTTGAGTTGAACCATTAAGCCATTTCAAAGAAGTATTTTCGCGAAATATGTCATGTGGGTAAAGTATTAGATTTTGTACGTTCAAAACATGAAAATTCCGAAGTAAGAGAAGGGAAAAAGCTAGTTCAAATACATAATTGACATAAAATATGGCCTTATTTCGTAGAAGGAAGCATTCCTCAGTAATTTACATGATATAAAAAGTATGAGTGTCGTGGAACTTCCGTGGAACACTCGGTTGGAACGAAGTTTCAACTTTGACATTTGGCACTTGTCAAATAAATTATTGTCAAATATTAAAATCCTAAAAACGCTCTTCCGTGCTAACAATGCAATAATCTATGGACTGTTTCGCGTCTGCGCACTTCGCACTGTGACGTTTTGACCTATGTATGTGTCGTGGTCGCAAAAGAGTCTTTCGAAGTATGCAATAAATTCATAAAACAATCTTGCTTTAAACTCTAGAGCCTAATATTTTTACAGTAATTTATGGAACCCTATTACTTTTATCGAGACCGTCGTTGTCTATGATACAGTTTAAAACTTTTGCAGATGTCGCATGTCGTTGACTTTCAAATCTTTTATCACTTGTTCTTAATAAACATTATGCTATACATCAACCTATTAGAATAAATGTTGAATCATTCCAACAAAGCAAACCCATATCTTAATCTGCTTTACTATCAGTAGGTATTAATAAAGCGACCTAATTCAACGGTTCTCTGAAAGAAAAACAAAGAAACGCTGGTTCGTAGGTCCACTTTCGCATAGCAACAGTTCGGTTATCAGAGCACGTCAGTGGACGTTATCAATCAGAGTTTCGTCATGGCCTCGATTCCACCCACGCCCTGCGCGGCCTGCCCTAATCTTGACTCTTTACCCCGTTCCTTAAACCTGTGCCACCAGTTTAACTTGGCCTCTAGATAAATGAGCTTCTTAGGTAACAGGAGCTCTCTATGATTTGCGACACCGTCCAATATGTCCAGATATTCAGTTATTTGTAATGTTCTTGTGGTCGTGGGTTATGTTTCCTGGTTCGTAGATTCACTTTTCCCTTATTGCTTTAACATTTGATTATTCTCTATCATTATTAATTCTAGGTTTATTCTAATTGCAATGTATCATAAAAAGATGCATATCAACAGTTAATATGATAAAATTCTTAAAAGTCGTGTCTATTTTCCTGGGAAGTAGCTTATCGGATCCCCGATCGCGGCAACGGTGGCGTTTAACATACGAATGACGATAATTAGCTTGCATGAGTTACTGTATGTATAATTGTTTAGAAGGATTAATTCGAGAGACCTTTGATTAAATGAACCGAAAATCCTTTTTTTGAGGAGGCAGGTTACAACTTGGACCTTATCGAGGTAGTTAATCATTGCTTATTAATTTAACGGTCTCCTGCCGGATGGTCAGCCATCGCTCTTATCGTGCCTGTACAGTCCATATACTTCGTCATATTCCATTTTTATTACGTCAAAGATTGTAAATGTTTCTTTGTTTTTAATTTATGGTTTTTATATTATACTCTTAGTCCGATTCATAAATTATTAACATTTTTAAACATTATTTTTTAAGTAGAATTCTTTTTGTTTTTTCCTGTTCCTTACTCAATTTTCATCCTAAAATATTATAGTTTAAGATTTTTTTATAACGTATATACGTTTCATTTACTTTAGAAGCCAGATTTGCGTTTCAAATTGTTAATAAATCTTAGCTAATTAAACATCACTGCTGCCTGCTTTCGTCAGCGCTATCAAGAACTGAGCCTAAAGACAAAGTTTTTGTGTTTTTTATATTTTTTATTGTTTACCTTTTAACCTTATTCCACATTATTGTGGTAAGCCCAAAATGTTATTTGTTATCAATTTCTTCAACTTCCCGCCACCATCATTATCAACTTATTTTATTGTTTTCTTATATATTTTTTTTTGTTTGTTTCAGATCCATAGCGACTCGTCCGACGCTAAATCTGTACTAGCTGAAGTTATATCTAAGTCCACCTATATGAATTAGGCTCTTTGTGTTACATCATTTACAGTTTATTTAAATTGTCTATTGTCCTAACAAGAACTGCAATGTTATGCAATTTACCGTCAGCATTAATCATCAGAACTTTTATACTGATTGCTTTTGTTTGATCTAGTACAACATGATAATGCTGTACAGTAATTGCGTTCATTCTTAGGATTTGTAACGCTTTGTTGTCCAATCATAGACGTGTTACATACTTTTTATCACCAATCATGGGAAGATCGCGAAGGAAAACGCAAAAATGAAACTCCTAGTTCATAAGTTCTATGACTTTAATATTGTGATCTCTTTAACGTTTTTTCGGTTTCCTTCTCGTTCAGACTCGTCCACGCCTATATGTTGTTTTGTTTTCAAATGTTTGTGTTTGTATTGTCCGTAATTGTAAATGTTTTAATGACTAACAAGTACTAAAATTTTGTAAAGCATGACTATTAATACAATTTTTATTTCTCAACTCGCGAGTGTGCATGACATTATAAACTCGTTTTAATTTATTTATATTATTATGTTCAATTAGACATACACTATATTGACATGTTATTATCTTATGTTTTATGATTTATTTTATTGATTATGATAATGCAATTTATACTTCAACAATGTAATAGAGATCAGATTGTATATTTTACGCCCTGCTCGATGAAACTTGATTTTAGGTTTTAAAATATATCTCAACTTAAGATCGAGTTTTGGTTATGCATGGCAATCACCAGGGATTGCTTTCCTAGTTTTTTAAGATGAAAATTTTGATTATGCAATCTGTAATTATGAGATTTTAAATAGAGATCAATAAACGTTTAGGCATGATTATGTTGTTTTATTTGGTTCCCATGTAGGTATATGTTCCCACAGTGGCAGCGTCTTGAGCATTCAATACTTGGAGGTCGGACATGAAGTCATTTTTCAATTTACCAATGTCATCAGGACGTGGCGACCTCTGTTCGGAGCGGCTAAGTAACTTGATAAACCTCGCGCAATTGATAATATGCTTTATATTCTTCTCATTAACTATTAATCTCGAATTTTCCACGGATCAGACAGTGTGTGTGTACGCAGTCAGTTTGTACAGTTGGACGTATTATGTGAAAACTGTTCCTGCAGATACTGTAAGGTCACCGAGGTCAGACATATCGCTAAGCGAAATATTTAGTCTTCAATTTTCAGCGTGTTTTACTAGGTCAGGTCTTTAGTTGCATAATAGTCTGTAATCATCTTCTGCAAGCAATTGTTTTAAGTAAATTTATTTTGAATTTTCTTTGAAACTATGTCACCTGAATAAATTATTCTTGTTTCAATACAAGTAACATACACCTTGTCGTGACTGATACTTTTTTGGGTTCCATACTAAAACTCCGGTGTTCGTGTAGGTTTCGCTGAATCGTAATAGGTAAAGAGACAAATTTTAGTAAAACAATAAGCGATATTGGTTGAATGCAATACTGCTAATTAGGTTACGAGTATTAAAAACAGAGTAAGTTAAATTAGGGAAAGGTTAGTAGCATAGGTAGGACTTAGTTTGTTTTTACTTTTGTTTTTTTTTTAATTTTGTTATTTTTGTACCTACTCTGTTGTCTAAATGTTCAATGTTCCTATTTTATGCTTACCTACTCACCTATGTATTGTCCTTCCTGTAATCGCGTTGTATGTGTCACATAAACATATTCTTATTCTCAAATAAATAAAGCTAAATTACGTAAATACATTAACTTTTTAGCTCATATCAACCCTTCGTTAGCGATGGCTAAAAAAGTGTGTTTCCTCAGGCGAGCTTAGTAATAAATATCTCAAGCACTTTAATTCTTAACTACTTTGCTTTTGTTTGATTTACAGATCCTCTTTTAATTTCCACGTTAATATGTAAAAACTGAGATTGGTGAAGATAAAGTTGTAAAGAAATACCAATTATCCAACAATTTTAACGAACTTATTCGACTCTAATTAATGGATTCAATGGCAGCGGACTTGCAGCTGGTTGGAGGAGAGGAGAGCTATCGCTGCCATCTTGTCTGGGCGCCTGAATTTACACCTAGCGGTTTGTGGTCTACACATATTAACAGACTTCAAAAAAAGCAGGTTCAGGATTCCTTTGCACTATGTATTTTTATATTTTTTATGTATGTTATTTTTTGCTAACTATAAAATTATAACCATGAATTATGATCGGATTAAAAAAACAGTGGCACTCCCGGGAGTGCCGACGGAAGTGAAAACTTGACTGTTAATTATTCAAATTAACAGTAAAAGCCGAGGTTAAAAACGATAACGCTGTACCGCGGGCGCGGCACCGACAGATCCCGACTTTTGACGAAGTTTGCCGGTGACGGTCCCTCGCGAGTTCAATGATTTTTCCCCATCTCAAAAATGCCCAACGCGCCTAAACAAGTTTTTCACTTCATACATTTTGAAGAAATAAATAAATAGAAATAAATAATAAATAAATAGTCAGAAAAATAATGTAGTGTATGCCTTACTTACCTCATTTTAATAAAGACCATTCTCAGCGTTAAACGAAAGGAATCCTTAAAGTTGAGTGGAATAAGGGTTTGTGTTCTGCTGCTGCTGTTGGCGCCACAACTGTTCTTGCTGCTACCACGCAGCTATAAACTTACTAACTCTGTCCACCAATTACATTTGGAAAACCCGACTTCATTGATAAAAGTCATCTATCTACCTAATCTCACTAGAACTGAAACATTTCTAACTGTATATAAGTACTTTATCAGTCATCTAGTACCCATAACACAAGCTCGGCTTACTTTGGGGCTAGATGGGCTAGGGGCTGTGTGAAAATGTCCAGCAATTATAATAATATGGCTGATTATGTTGACATTATGCGTGCCAGGACTCGATAAATAAAGGCACTGGTACAGGTGACTTTCATACTGACGAAACTTGGCAACTTAATTGGGTTCTTGGTCTCGGAATTTAAAGTATGTTGTCTACTGAGAAGTGTAGGATTTATTTTGACTATTTTATGTAAAAAAAAAAACATATTTAGTAGGACCAGTTAGGTCTTAAAATCATACTTAAAATCGTTTTAAAACTGGGTGATTCTACTCATTGTTCCTTTGCGACCAATACAGTGAAGAACCAAGGCAACAAACATTTGAAACCTAGCTTTCTTTTCGGTATCTTCTTAAATAGTTAGTTTGTACTACCCATATAAAACTTACCTATCATGAACTAATTTGAAAAATGAAAAACCCTATTCAACGATCAAAAACTAATGATCGTGTCTGTATCTTAATACTAAATGAAAAGAAATAAAAATTGCCTAGAGTTGAAAAAGTTGATGGACTTCTCGTGGTGTGTCACAATCTTTCTCCAAGTATGCGGATTTAAATATTACACATGTAGCCCTATAAGTATGTAAGTAAGCCTACAAGAGTTCAATATAATTGCCGTTTTTTCAACATCGACACGATCGTACTCTGTTTTCATTCCATGGAATAATTTTAATGATTTTTTACCCAGTCATAATGCGGCTTCGAATATGGAAAAGCCTACTTTTACAGAAGCTTAAGTGCTTGTTTAACCTTCACTGAGACCTGACATACATATTAAGCGATAAAAATTCGTGTTTCTTGTCCCGTTGTCTTACTTGATCGTGAAATGGTATGACACTCTGATTTGGTTAAGATACTAAGCGCTTCGAAAGTTCTTTTATTATGCGCACTGCAAAAATTTGGAATCAGCTTCCAGCGTCTGTATTTCCGCTGAGCTACGACCCTGTTGTTTTTAAGAAGAGAGTTAATAGGCACCTTCTGGGTAAGCTCGCTCCATCGTAGACCTCGCTCTTACCTATGTAAGTTTGAGGTCTAGAAGCGACCCATTCATAATAAAAAAAAAAAAAGATATCCGTAGTCAATAACTTTTAGTAAGTATCCATACTTCCATTGTGAAAAGAATCACAAAAAAAAAAGTATTTTTGTATTGTTTTCTATTCCCGCTAAAAGAATTTTCAAAACCCGGAAAAAGCAAGTATCATGCAAACCGGAAGCAAGAATCGAACCTAGTAACTATTACGAACAGGTACATTTTAAAGTTCAAGTATGTCGTGGCGCATATAATCGATGCATGATAATTAGATAGAGCCGACCTACCGCAGTTTTTGCCTGTCTAGTCTCACGGCCTCGTCTGGACAAATGTTTTCTAACCTGTCGCACCACCTATATGCAACCTTTGTCTATATGCAACCTATATCTATATGCAACCTATGTCTTTGTCCATAAACAGTCTGTTATATGAAAATAACAGTTTAATACTTCATTGACTTTGTTATCAACCTATGCTGTCCTATTGCTGGGCAAAAATCTCCTTTAATTCCTTCCCACCTTGACTTCAATAAGTCAAAATCTCAATTTCAATCAGAAACTAAGCTACTACATATTTACATATATTTACAAAATACAACAGGATTAGTCAAGCTATCTAAGGATCGTTAGAAAGATTTCAATCTCATCATCATCACCATCAAATTTAAGAGCTCAGCTCGTGTCGGTGCAATGATGCAACTTCCTCCACCTCTCCCTTTCCAATGCGGTCTCCTTTACTTCTTTATACGATTTTTTTCTTTTTTTCAATCTTTCAATCTCATACTTAAACATTTTTGAAATTGTTTCTGCAAGTCTCCAAAACGGCTGGACCGGGCCTACATATGTTATAAGTTTGTATGAGTCAGTGGCCAGCTCTGGTGATGGAGTTTGTCATGGCTTTTAATAAGCTATGCTATATACAGGGTGTAAAACGATGTTTACCGAAGTCGAAAGAGGTAGGTACAGCATCCCAACACACAACCAAATCCAAAAGGATTTTCCGAAAAAATCATTATATCCGGAGAAAACAACGTTTGCAGATTACTGTTTGCGTATGTACTGGGCGCGTTGTTTTACGTAGATTGCAGGATTTTGAGTTTTAACTGTTTTTTCTTTTATAAATGAAATTATTAGCTAGGTATGGTCTTATTATGTTGTACTAGTAGTAAATAACCAGTAAATAACATAAAATGTCGCAGCTAAGTAAAAAAAAAACTGCGTTTTGTTTTCGCTAAATATGTTAAGCATCATGGTCTGATTGCAATCTCTCAGTTTTCGGTAGTAGTCTTTTTACACCCTGTATATGAATAAGGATCATAGCAGGACAATTCGTTTAAAATATTAAAATACATGATTGACATTGTATTTACAATACAATCTCAGTCATGTCAATTGCAAATCAGCGTCCAGTCCATGCGCCTGACTATAAAGTTACACGTTTAAAAATTATACTTGTCAGTTACAATTAAGTGTGTTGGAAAACCTCAGCAGTGGCAGTTGAAAATAAAACAATAACGCCACATGACCCACACTGACCCTATACTATTATGAGTCCATAGCACGCCCTAGTAAGAAATAATGTGATTTCAAAACGAATAAATCTAAGCAATATTCAATCATTGTATTGGGTAGCGAAAAAATGAAATAGCTACTTAACGTATTACACATTTCATCGTCATCATCTCCTTTATTACCTTTTAACTGTTGCTATGGGTCAAGTAATAATTTTACTTTCTCGTATCTTAAAATCCTTGCAAAAATTTTGCTAATTCCCATCTACGAGTAAGTGATTGGAATCTGTTATCAGACTGATTCCAAGTCTGAGTGATTTGTATCAGTTTTATATTTTATATTCTGAGTGCCGGTCTGTATGGCATCTAGGTAGGTATATGCGAAGTAAGTTTGGTTTTTTGATAAAAAACAAAAAAAAAAGCTGTAAGCTTATCGGAATTGATGAAGTCTTTCCCATCGCACCAAGTAATTATCCTGGCATTCAGTTTCACCTTTACAATATAGATTAGCAGTTCAACCTTCAAATCTAATTTGATTGGTGTGCACCAATATGAATAACCAGTAAATGAAATGTGTTAAAATAAACGCCAAGCAATCCCTTAACTCACATCATGAATTTAATAACATAAGAATATTGTTACGATTTTTATTTTTTGTGGAGCGAAAAAATTCTGTAAATAAATTTATTTTAAAAGGTATTTGATATCTTTAACCATACATATTATTATCTATGGGATAATCCCTATAGTTTTTAAGATTATTCTGTTTCACAAACCGAAAACACAGAAAACCAATGAAATGACAAATTACAACAAGAGATAAAACTAATGTGATTGTCTAAATGGCCGGTTAAATAACTACGTGACAAAATACAACAGTAATTATATTGTCTTAGCGGCCGGTTAAAGTTTTGATGAAAGCGAACCTCAAGTCAACCCTGGATTAAAACAAAGATACTTCTGAGAACTGCGGTTTGTCTAGACTTCATGATCCCGACTCAAGGCTACGTCGCTTTCGATAAAACTAATTTAGATAAATTCTCGGGCTGAATATGCCGCTTTGATGTGGCATGTTGAAGACATAATGAATGCCTTTCAAGAATCTGAATAGACTAAAGTAGAAATGGATTGGGAGAACTTATACGAAGGGTTACCTAGGTCTTTTGTCTTGAAAGTTCGCGATAAATTACTGATACCTACCTACCTACATCATCATCATACTATTTTGTAAAATTACACAAATTCGCTACATAAAAAAAGTACGCGAGTGTCGTGGAACACTCGGTTGGAAAGCAAAGAGTACTTTTCTATACTGGGAATTTCAAATTCAAATCAAACTCTCTTCCGTACTAACAATATAACAATCTATGGACTGTTCGCGGCTGCGCACTTCGCACTGTGACGATTTCGTCACGTGACGGCCGTGACGATAAAATGGCACGAAATTTTTCTTCCAGCCCCAGCCTGTTTTTCTTCGATACCGTCCGAAAAGGAACTTCGTTCCAAAATTAAGTACTTATAATCTGACACAGATGTCTAACGTACCTACAGGCTTTAGTATACTTACATATTATTATATAATCATGTCTGTATTCAGATTGTAGATTTGTGATCAAGTACTAACACAACCTTATTTATGAGTTTGTATGAAGCCTTTGTCGAGTAAATATTTATAAGAATTCATAATTTTAATGTAATTCTAAGTCGTTACCAACGCCATTACCATCAGAAATATTTGTTTACGATCCATGGTTGACCATAAATCATTTAAATTGGCTTGAAATTCCTAATTGTACCACCTGCCAAGACAGAAGGAATTCAGAAACTCCTTAATGCCGTGAACAAAACTAAGATATAAGTTATTTTAATGAAATTAATAGTTAATGACCTTCCATATTTGACGTTATCATGTATCATGTGTGTAAGTTATACGTTATAACAAATAAAATAAACAGAATTTAGTGTCTTAATTAATTAGTATTTTAATGTAACTGAATGCCATGATAATTACTTGGTGCGATGGGCAAGACTTCGCCAATTCCAATAAGCTTAGTTTTTTTTTTAATAAAAAAACCAAACTTACTTCGCATATAGCTATACTACGCACCTAGATGCCATACAGACCGGCACTCAGAATATGAAATATAAAACTGATACAAATCACTCAGACTGATTCCAATCACTTAGAGATCAAATCAGTCCGATAACCGATTCCAATCACTTACTCGTAGATGGGAATTAGCAAAATTTTTGCAAGGATTTTAAGATACGAGAAAGTAAAATTATTACTTGACCCATAGCAACAGTTATCAGGAAAATGTATTGAATACTTTTCTCAGACTTTCGCGATCACAGCTCAGAAGATCAAAGTACGCCCGCATTGCAACACGCCGTCAGGAAATTGTATTGATAAGTAGGTACTGAATTTCTAAGGAAGAGTAACAGTCAGACGTCCAAAAAGCTCCTTCCTCCTTGATCACTAGCTGATTAAAAATATAACTCGCATTTAAATAACAAAGTCCAAATATGAGGTATCATGAAGCGTTTGTTAGTAAACACGTGCACGTCATATTGCAGTGCGTCACGGGGTCACTGACCTGTGCATTCCCATCTAGATTGATTAGCATACAGTAGGGCTGCTAACTTTCGTTTACACACTCTATGATAAATTGTAGGGCTACCAACTTTATGAGACAAAAAATTATAAGTGTGGCTTTTTAGTGTGGAAGGCGCTCGTGGAAGGAATAAATAAGCCGCCAGAATAAATGCCATTTACCGGCCGATCGAGCGTTGCATTTACTAAGACTTAGCATCCGATGCCTGTTAACATGTAAAAATTTGCAATACTGAATTTTACTGGTTGAAATTCTTCCGTTTAAAGTAAGTCTGCTGCCGACCTGCGTCTTGTGAAGGAGCCCTAAAGGTTTACGCAATCAGTTGCTACGCTGTGGCTAGTCATGAATGGAGTCGCGCATCGATCAAGCATTGACTCATACAACCGGCTCTTGATGCCGCAAGGATCCTTGGAAATACTGGAAGTGGCTTAATAACTGAGACCGACAATTTAACGTGCTCTCTGAAGCAGGGAAGCGCTCAGTTAGGTATTGCCACTAGCGCTTAACGGTGAAGGAAAACATTGTAAACGAACCGGTTAGTATTTTTTTTTATTAAGCAAGAATGAGGTCTATGATGGAAATGAGGTCTTATAGACGGCGATGGGTTTGCAACCTGTCTGTCTGTGAAAGTCTACCAAGACCTTTCCAGTTAATGGATATCTCGTGGAATATGAAATATTCGTTTAATCGTGCGTGTCAGTCGACATTCTAATTGGCGTTGAATGGATGCGCGTCCGAGACAATGCTTCGATGCTGAGCATCTGTTACAGTAGGTACTACCAACTACCGCCTCTGGCTTCGCTTACGAAGTACTAACTTTTTATATTTATGAGAGAGGATCTACTGATGATGATACTAAACACAAGTTTCATCCAAATAGGTTCGCTTGTTGAGGCATGATTCAAACATACTCATAATAGACCTTTTACAAAATATTGCTACAAGAACCAGTTAAGCCATCTAAAGGTCATTGAAAACGATCTGTAGATATACCTAGATCAACTGATGCCAGATATAAGAACAAGAACGGTACTATTAAATAGTTTTGAAGTGTTATAAAATACAAAAATGCGTAACCTTTGATTACATAAAAGTTGCCAAAAGACCAACCGCCTTATTGGCATGCAAAACATATCCTTTAACAATTCTCCACACAAAAAACCCATTTCAATAATGAATGTGAGAACTGACTCCTTCCACGAATCGATTCAAACAGGTTCCATAACCTGCTAAAACTATAGGTAAAACTATGACACATAGGAACCCTATAGTTTTCCTTAAACTTAGGCCTTTACACTATACTAGGTGATTTATACAGGGTCAGTAGGTAACTTTTGCCTACAATCAACGGGACGCTGATTGTAGGCAAAAGACCACAATCAGACCTAGGACATTGTTTGAGGTAGAATACGCTTGTCCGAAAGCATCTTCTCAACTTAATCGGCTTTATCCAATCCACGAGAAAGATGTCAATACGTAAGGAGCTGAATAAGCTGCGGGTATCCTCACGATGTTTTCCTTCACAGTTAAAAGCTCGTGTTGATGCGCATATAATTTGACGAAATGCAAAATCTATTGTTGCACGGCCTGAATTCGAAGGCGGAACCTTCGAATTGAAAGGCCACACAGCTCAAATAGGCCAACACAGCTCAGTTTACCTCGAACATTACTAAAATTGGAATCCAGTTTCATAGCCTATTGTGCAAAATCGCAGATTTTTCCTCCATTGTTCATACTCTAGGTCTATGAAAGGGATATGGGGGACATTAAAAGGGACAGTCCAGACAGAAAAAACTTGATGCCTGTGGTCAGCAAGTGGAACGTATGGCATCGTTGACTGTTCAGCGGAAAGGGAACAATAGTATTTTTGGCGAATTTTTGACTATTCTCGGCTGGTTCTGTACATTTTAAATTGAGGACATTTTGCTGTCAGAGCATTTTATATTACAGTCGATGTGCATTTAATAACATTTAGCTTCCAAAACCTTCTGATCCTAAATGCTACTTGGACTCATTCTTTTTCAATGTTAAAACTAAGAATATATGAATGAGTATAAAATCTAGGTAGGTACCAACTTACTTAAATTGGTTTTTGTTTACAGTAGCTTAGCTATTACCTACCTACATATTTTCGTAAATAAAAAAAGAGTATAATCAGTCAAGCTTTCAAAGGATCGTTAAAAACGACGTAGCTATAGATAGCTCAACTGTACCTATTTAAATTAGTACCTAATTAATCATAAACTACCAGCATATTAATTACCTGATCTTTAGCACGTAATTAGGAGATTTTTTTAGTAAATCTATGAAGATTTATCAAAAACACATGTGTTCTTAGCTCAAGTTTGTTTTCATTTTATCAATGCTTGTGTTGATGCAGTGTTCCTTTTCACATAGGCACGGTTCCGTGACAAGGCTCTTTTATGTAAATTTCTCGAATTATTAAAAAGGAAATAGACAAAATCCCTTTTCATTGAAGTTGTATCTTTTAGTATTATCACTAGATAATTTATTTCAAAATGTTTCATTGTTGTATAGCGTAAAACGTAAAAGTTATATGTGTCAGGGATACGTTCCTACGTGAAAAATACTATAGGTGCCTGACACGTGCCTGATATTTTGGTTCGCCCACTAGTACCGGTTCATATAGAAAGTGATTGTTTTACCAGAACTCTCATTGTTCTATAAAGTCTAGTATACAATTAGCTATATAATATTTACTATACATTATAAATAAGAAATAAGCTCTCGTGGTGTAGCTTGCCTAGTCGTTCTTGATAGATCGTCGAAGAGTAAGTGGTTGGGTGACCGCCAGCGGCATTATCAACTGAGAGCTTCGGTGCTTCCAATGGCACGTTCAATTGTCGATCCCGGCTATTCTAGTCGTTAAGCCATGACACGTGCCTGATATTTTGGTTCGCCCACTAGTACCGGTTCATATAGAAAGTGATTGTTATACCAGAACTCTCATTGTTCTATAAAGTCTAGTATACAATTAGCTATATAATATTTACTATACATTATAAATAAAAAATAAGCTTTCGTGGTAGATCGTCGAAGAGTAAGTGGTTGGGTGACCGCCAGCGGCATTATCAACTGAGAGCTTCGGTGCTTCCAATGGCACGTTCAATTGTCGATCCCGGCTATTCTAGTCGTTAAGCCATGACGGAGGCCTTAAAGCGGCCTAAAACTCCGTCACCAGAGCTGGTCACAACTCATACAAACTTTATCATTCCTTACATGAATTTTTATCGTTCTTTTTGTTTATTATAGTTGCTCTTAGTGTAGATACAAATGTTATTATCGATTCAATAATTCTAAGCTATGTGGCACATTAGGCGTAGGAGCAAACTGAAGCGCTGCTTTCAATCCCAGCTGTGGGCGGTTACGAGGTCGTTGATATACGCTGTCAGTTGCTAATCAGCTCTTAAAACAGCGAACGTAATGAAGCGGTGCTGTTTTCACTCTACACTAAGAGTACCTACAAAGCATTTCGTTGTGGGTATCAAAAACTACAGTGCTAATATTTTTTTATAACCATGATGAAACATTATTATCAAAATATTTTGAAAACGATTAAAATTATACACGGAAACATCAGGTACACACACAAAGAATTTTTTTATTTGGGCGTTGATCCAAATTGAATTATTTAACTGATTTAAAAAACAAGGGTAAACCTTCACCCATCAGTGGGACACAAAGGGCCAATAATAATAAATATTAATTTATTTTAATTCATCATCTGAGAGAATGTCTACCGCGCAGTACACAGATACAGGATACAGTTGGGCCCTGTTTTTTCAATCATGTTATGCTACGGACGCCAAATGACGTGCCCCGCTTTCTCCGAACCTCTAGTAGTCAGGTCAACGACTGCAGTTTGGCAAGTGAACTACGCATTCGGAAAACTAATAATTCAAGATTTTCCGAGACTCGTGATCCGAGATCGAAAGAATATTGATTGCAACCGGAAAACAGATTCACCGAAGTTATATCAATCTAAAATCGCCAGCACTAAAGTTATATTATGTCGTCGGCAGATCGTTGAATAAACCATTTCATGATATGCCTAGGCATATCGTTCAACGATGCCATTTCACGATCTGACCCGCCATATAGTTATATATATATAACCTATTTTACATCAAAACACACCTCTTTCCCGTATCAAACCGAAAATTAATTTTGGTTCGGTAATAAAATGGTAAGGAATATAAGGTGATATTGGCGCTTGAGGCTGTCAATAATGGGTCGCGACTCGTGGTCCCACTAATTTGACCCACTGGTGGGACAGTGTGTCGATTTAATGGGCTCGTGGTCCCACTGTTTGGTGGGACCATCAGTCAACGTATTGCAGTCGCTCGTGGTCCCACTGATTTGGTCATAAGGGATGGGAGATGACCCGTGTACCCACTGGCTTGACCCACCGGTGGGTCTAGGGGTAATTCGGATCTGGCACTCGCCGGCCGCTACCGCGGCACGCTTCGCTCGGCTCGTGCGTGGTTGTTTACTATACACCTAACCACTCGTCGCATCGCTCCTCGCAACCTATGCTATAGGTCTGTTGGTTGTGATGCAGTGGGGCCACGAACCTACGATTTTAACTATGACTGGTAGTCCCACTAAGCAGTGGAACCACGAACCCATGATTTCAGGGATAGTGGGACCACGAGTAATAGTGGTATAATCCCAGTGGGACCACGAGTCGATGAGCTCAATAATGATTATGAAAAAAATAATATTTCAATTGATTTCGACACTATTCATTAATTTGTTAAGAAAAATATAATAATTTAAACTCGAACTCAACTACCTACAACCGGATCGAATTACGCTTAAATTCTTTGAAGTTGAAAATAGCCTTTTCTAAAAGATTTTTTCAATTTGACGTTTCTATTTGAAGATATCTGTTATCGGGTTCCTGTAATTAGGGTTCCGTATCAGATGCTGGAAGTGACACGCCCCATGGCGATCTCCGAGGTTATTTAAAAGTAAGTCCGATGCAGCCGTGCATTTGATAAGATTTCCTTTTATTTTTACTTTCTTTTGGTAGAGCCGTGTTGGCTGAGCGCGCCTTGACTTTTGAAAGTCGCGGGTTCTGGCATCGCGTGTTCGAATCTCGTCAAAGGATTTTTCATTTCGAAAACTTTAAACGGTGCCGGTGAAGGAAATCAGCTTATGAGCAGGAGGTGATGAGCCTAGTAAAATGGTTAATGTTTTCTAATAAAAAAAACCTCACCTTGCTTGTCTACATAGTTACCTAGGTACAAAATTGAAGGCGTAATTTTATATTGGTTATTTGTTCACGAACGGGACTCAAACCCCACAAGCCGACAGCCCCAGAATCTATAGGCCCACTATAATTTTGACAATAGTCCATTGCTCTCATTACAAACGTCCACAAAAACTAAGAGTGGGTGTAGTTTATACTGTCAAACAATAAACAACCTTATTCTAAGCGATTTAAGACTCAAAATAAAATCTCAAATGATATTTTCTTATGCATATTCTGAGCTAGTTTTTTCTGTACTTTTTTTTCAGTGTACGAATCGTTATTTCAATCTCCTAATTAGTCTGTATTAAATTGAGTTTACACAGTCTATCTTTGAAGATTAAAAAAAAGTTTTGTTAATTATAAAAAAAAATGGTTTAATTTTTTAAATTACCTATTAATCAACAATACTTTTTTAAACGATCATTCTACAGGTTTTTAAATTAAAAAGGGCATAAATATTAAGCCTTAAACGCTTAAATCAACTTTAATCACGGGAGTGGTCGCTCCGTGTTTCATCAAAATTAGCAACTGTGAAATGAAAGTACCGCGAAACGCTCCAACCCGGTTTTTGGGAGGGTGCCCACACGTTACTATAGACTGGAATAATACATTATTTAATTTAGGCGATCTAAGGATCGTTAGAAACGATCTATAGATAGCTCAACTGATAAAATAGGTATAAGTATATAATTATGTAGTAGCTTAGTTTCTGTAAATAAAGTCAAGATTTAGTCGAAATAAATGAATGTTATAGAAATAATATTTTTTTAAACGGGCTTTATGATTTTTTTCTAGTCGTGCCGCTTTGTTGATTCAGTCAGATCTATCCAACCAGTGTGATGAAAAGATTTAATTTTTCTGAATGGCAACTACGACCTCTCATTACCGGGCGGTCGAAATATAATTTTGTTCTAAGTGAATGTACCGGGTTATTCCACTTGAAAAAAGTGCGTAAATTTTTAAAAGCAATTTAATAATTCAATTTCAAACTGTTGTTTTTTTTCTACAATAACATTTCACAACATATTACCCGCAATAATTAGGTATGTAAATCTATTTTTTTAAGTAATTAAACCGTGTCATCAAACTCTAGCACGGACAAGTTTGAGCAAGTTAATATTTTTTCCGACGAGGTAAAAAACTGAAACATCTTACTCAGTGGATTTGCAAAACAATTCATTAATAAAAGTATTTCGACACCTTCGCGTGTGGTACTCGCGCAAAAACCTAGCACATTCAAAACTCAGACCAGTTGTTGTCAACTGTTAGGTAAGTACTTGAGCTTCGTGTTAAACTAAAAAAAAAATAGCGCCTCTAATAGTTAGTCTAAACTATTCCACAAACACTTTTCTTAGATGGTACAGTGAAATGCTTTACAAGATGGCCTAGGTCTAAATGGATGAGGCTATCAGGTAGGGACCTACTACCTACCTAATTAATTATAGATATGTAACCAAAATCAGTATTTGACTTATACCTACACCACCGGGCCACCGTAAATTGAATAATTTTTACCATCAATCAAACAGTCAAATATCAAACAGTGACTAAAAAACTGATCATCAAAATAAAATGAATTATTAAACATAGCTCATGTTTAATGATTTAGTGCCGCGGAAATTTTAAAAATGTCTAAGGAAAGGGACTAAACGATACAACTAGTTCTCTATACAAAATCCGCCCAAAAGTTTGAAACTGAAGATAGTTTGAAGAAAATGTTGATACACGTTGTCTTTATTTAGTTCGCGGTGAAACGGTTGACTATAGCTGACCTAAAACATGAAACATTAGAGCGTGGCACGTGGGCCGGAAACGTGTCAAATTAAAATCGCACACGAAACTAACTTATGACAGCCTAGATGTGTAGCAACACAGAATATAAAAATTAAAGTAGTCAAAATTAACTTTTTGAACGAAAAAACTTCACTGCATCCGTTTATTAATAATAGAGCTTATTTTTTTATAAAGTTATGTATCATTTTTATAGCCCGATCAAGCCTGATTTATTCTTCGTTTAAGATGTTAAAAATATAATGGAATAAGCTTACCTACTTTTCTGCTCATCAATATTTGTATTTTCGCCAAGAGAAAAGAATGCATGACTTAGGAAAAAATAAATTCAATCACAAAGAAGCCTTCACATAAAAATATGTATAAATTATTCTGTTTCTATCTATATTCATAATAAGTACCATAAATGATAATGTAGGTAAGTATCAGAGGTATTTACCTATAACAATGTTCAGTATTTACCCGGTAATATCCGCGAAGAATCGGAAAATTGGCGACCCTACTAACATGCTCGGACACAAAGTATGTATGTATATGACACTCGCATTGTCCAAATACCCGCCCTGGTTATTGACCTCGGCTATGGGACCCAAAACTGGTACTTAAGTACCAAATACTGGCAGGTACACTCAACGTCGAAAAGACGTGCGCAAAATTATATCACGCCAAATTATGTTACGCCAAATTATATATTACTGACTCAAGCGATTACCCACGAAATTTTTCCTTAACTGATCATCTTTGTCAAAGCTTTTTAATGCTATCAAAGCGCCCCATCGAGAGGCTATTATTCATTATTGTATTTGATTGTTGGACCGATCTTGACTGAAGGGCACGGTATTATAAATTTTATATTAGCCTATCGTGTCCCACGGCTGGGCTACTTGATGTCTCCAGTTATCGAGGTCTTGTGTCATTTGAATTGACTTATAAGGCAGTAATACAATTTTAAAAGTCAACATCTTATTTAAGGATTTACTCCTTGTCGGTACAACTGATATTAATTAAGCTAGTTTAACCTACCCTAAAAAAGATAGAATCAATAATATTGTATCAGTTAAATTGTTGCTAATAATCAGTTAATATGTTGTGCCGACCCCGCATAAGCGGGATAAGGGCAGGAAAATGAGTTAAATTGTTGCTAATAGTCATTTTGATGAGAAGATTTTGTTATATTCTGCCTTTTTGGAGTTGAGTGTAGCAATCCCAAAAACTTGCGAATGTCTGAGCGATCAGTGCAGGTGCTTTTATGGGAGCTTTAATGGGACTTACATTGTTCAGTTTGGTTTGTGTTCGCGAGTTTTTGCTGACCTAATTTAAATTCTTTCTCGCATTATAATGCCTTTTAGATTTTTTGTTATATGAATAGAATACCTAAGTAATTTAATTATGTATAATATAACACGCGGTAGAAAATGTCTACCGCGCTTCGAGGAAACAGTCGTGATCCTGCTAAAGTAGGTAGCAAACAGGACTAATAAACACAAATTAATAAACACAAACTATGTATTTCTATTTGGTGAAAAAAATCTCTGCCTATACGTTGAAATAGATACCTACAGACAAACTAGAATGGACGAGTTATTGACAGAATTCCTCTTGCGACATTTTCTCCCAGTTTTTGCGGGGAACGAGGTAGCACACGAACGCATTTTACACACAGTTATGCATAAAAAAGTACGTGAGTCCGTGGAACATTCGGTTGGAACGAAGTTTCAACTTTGAAATTTGGCATTTGTCAAATATTAAAATCCTAGTACTAACAATCTATGGACTGTTTCGCGTCTGCGCACTTCGTACTGTGACGTTTTGATCTATGTATGTGTCGTGACGGTAAAATGGAACGCTTTTTTCGATACCGTCCGAAAAGGAACTTCGTTCCAAATAAGTGACAATACACCCTCATTTTTACGCACATTCTTGTAAATTTCATATATGACGTACGTAATACTACAAGACGCACATGATTCGGAATCGGATACATTTTGGCAGAGGGGAAATACAAGGTAAAGGCGCATCCCGTCTTTATGATCTAAGCCTATACCCCTTCTCTACCCACTTCATTTTTCAGGTAAACAAAACTTACCCTACCAAGATGCTGAATTCTTCTTGTTCTTTTTTTTTATTTACAAAAAAAAGAAAAGGGCTTTGTCGCTGAACGACTATACCGCCCAATCAGTAACATCTTAGCTTAGTCTTCTTGGTTTCACTTAACTTCTTGGTTTCTTCTTCTTCTTTTTATTAATGGCAACTAACTGTGTTATCAGTATAATTCTGCCAATGTCAAGTTTTGAATATGTATGTATTCATGTCATGTCAAGTCAAGTCATGTCAATTTGGTTTTGAAAAAAACATGGCGGCTTGTCATTTCAAATTCCAACGGAAATCTTTCGTCAAATGAGAAATCTTCTTGAATACTCCCCCATTCCATTTCCCAAATCTCCTGTTACGTATCCAAGGCTTCATTAGTAAAATGCCACCGAAACTACATAATAAAACCTAGTGAAACAGGAGAAAACAAAATAAAATAGCAGAGCCACTACTAGCTCCTTCAAAAATGGCGAAAGAAGTCTAAACAAAAATTACCCTACCAAGATGCTGAATTCATTTTGTTGATGTTTTGAACTGTCAGCTCTCTTCCTGTCATCCATGACACATCGTTAGCCGATTAGAAAACGCTTTCCGCGCTAGAAACACCTTGACTTTGGACTTGAGACAGTTTCATTTATTTTATTATCACTTAATATCGTGTGTCACACGTCGCCGACACTACGTGCTAGTAAATAAGTTATTTTATGTATGTTAGATTAAGGTATATATTTTATAATATAGGCCGTAGTGTTGAGTATTTTACATCTTGTAAGTACTTAACTAATGTTGTCTTGTACTCTTTTCTTGTACTTAAAAATGTTTCGTACTGGACAGGAAGGTTTATCCATTTATGAGAGATACACTTCCAACTTATAACATTATTTTCGGGTGTTTATAAAATAGGGCTACAGCTGTAATTAGTTATCTTATCTGAAGTACTAGTACTTGACATGAAACTTGACATGAAAGACAGTACATACCTAGGTATGTACTGTCTTTCATAGGTAAGTACCTACTATTGCAAAACAGCCAAAACAATACCACGTGACTCGTGACCAAACTACAAAAAGAATATTTGGGTCTGCTGTAAACTCATACTTTATGGTCATTATTTTTATAACAGTATGCAATAACATAATCTGATTCTGATTTTTTAGATGCTGGCAACCATACTTTTTGGTTGGCAACTCGACGAGAGAAGCTGGTGACAATGACAGCGTGTGAAGTGGTTCCGGCGGCGGTCAGGTAATTGAAGTTTGTTGTTGTTGAAATATAACGAAGTAATTGATAAAACATTGGAATTAAAGACTGGAAGAAAGCTCAGAGTTAATACAGAATAGTAATAAGGTCTTATGTTCTTAGTATCGTGGAAATTCTAAAGTGCTACCACCCACGGCCCGGTCAAGGAACTCTGATAAAATTACCTACAGATCTCAATGCTATATTTATCACTAGTTTTGAAACTGTTTTTACTTCTAGTTTTAAACCTAGATTTTGGCAAAGCGATTAAAACCCGTGACTTGTCAGCTGATGGCTTAGAATGTTTGTATGACAGCTTACTTCGATTGATGCATGTCACAAGATGTGAATTTTGAGATTTAAAAAAAGTTGAAATAAAGTTTCAAGAAAACTATTGTTTTCTTATGTCAGGGTTATAAATAATGCAATATAGCGCAGATGCATCAGACAATAATATTTTTTGATTAACTATTAAAAATATGCTAGTTTTTCGTCTAAAATGTCTATTAGTTCAGTTGAACTTAATTCTATTTTATGAAGATTTGTAAATATTTACTTAGCATAACCATGCCATGGAAATAAAATAAGTATAAGAGAAGTAAACCTACTTCTCTAATACTTATTTTTGGAAATAATGGCATATTTTCAATTTATTAAATTCCCAGGCTGGCATTCCTCACTAGATTCGAATAATTTACTTTTTTATCACTACATTAGTTTCTGTAATTAAATCCAAAGCAACAATAAATCAATTTAAATGAAGAAAAATGCCACCAGATAATTGAATCACGTTTAAATTAAAAAAAAAAACCCTATTTAGAATTTAAGTCATCACTTTGTAATTAATGACCAAGAAACGGTATTCAAATATTGTGCCAATCACTGAAACAGTATCACCTGTATGCTATACCTGTCTCGCTTTATTTTTGCGAGAGGGAAAGAGATAGGCTTAAGTTGTTTCTTGAGCTTTTTGCTTAAAAGTTATCTCGATAGGATCACAGCTTAGAGAACTTAGCTGGTGCAATTTGTACTGTTTCTATCTGCTACGCGCGTAGACTAAGTGAAAGCTACGCTTGTTTAGGCTACGCACGCAACGCACTCTACACTATCTCTACGCTCTGTGGCCCTGGTGTAAAGTTACGCCAGGTTTAAACTCCAAAAATTGTATGGTTACTCCTAATCTACACCCGGCGTAACTTTACACCACGTTTATTAATAAGGGCCTGTTAGTGTAACTTTTATGACTATTCAATCTGTAGTTGCAGACTTTTTTCGCATTTATATTAATAGATTCTTAATCATCATCATCAGCCAATATTTTCCCACTGCTGGGTGTAACTAAAACCATTTAAGTACTACATTCATTTCGATCCTGAGCCTAACTGTGTTCTTGGCCACATTTTTAGTCTCTTACGCAGTAATAATGCCAACTAAAAGGGTGTTGGAAATTGATGTGGATGGATATGTGAGTAGAGATAGACCAAAGAAAAGATGGATGGATTGTGTGCAAGAAGATATGGGTAAGAAAGGAGTGGATATGGAGATGACGAGTGATAGGGGAGAGTGGAAGAAGAGAACATGTTGTGCCGACCCCGAATAAGCGGGATAAGGGCAGGCAAATGATGACGCTGTAATAATGCCATGCTACGAGCTAGGTCACACTGGTTCAGCTGTTCTAGAGAAGCTGTGGCGTTGTCCAACTAAAGGAATGCAATATTGAGAATAAAAAACTCCGCACTCAATTGAGGTGATGGTATCGACTGTGGCAATTTATTTGGACATGTTGCCATGGCAACAGGCACGCCCAGGCAATCCGGCTCGCAGTACTAAATTTTGACATCATTGTTGATTATTCTGTTATCACTATCACTTCACTACATAGTATAAAACAAAGTCGCCTTTTCTGTCCCTATATCCCTATGTGCGCTTAAATCTTTAAAACTACGTAACGGATTTTGATGCGGTTTTTTCCAATAGATAAGAGTGATTCAAGAGGAAGGTTTATATGTATAATACATGCATCATATACTAAGGCAACATTGCTAATTTTAGAGGTTTCTAACGTGATGTCGTAAATTAACCTATTTTTTTGGGCTTATTTATGCCCGTGCAAAGTCGGAGCGGGCCGCTATGTTTTTATATACAACGTTCATAGTTTTTCTGTAGTGTATTTAATTAAGTATCAGCATTGCACCCGTGCGAAGCCGGGGCGGGTCGCTAGTAACTTATAAAGGAGAAGAGCCGTGTTGGTCGAATGGGGTTGTGCCTCAACTTTCAATCCGAAGGTCGTGGTCCCGGCCGTGCATCAATGAATTTTTCGTTCCGTAAAATTTATATGCGGTTTAACACGAGCTCTTAACGGTGAAGGAAAACATCGTGAGGAAACCCGCAGCTTAGTCAGCTCCACACGTATTGACGTTGTCTCTCCTGTGGGCGGCTGATTAAGCTGAGAGGATGGTTTAGGTGCTGGGCAAGCCTATTCCATCTCAAACAATGTCCCAGGCACTACAGCGTCCCGTTAAGTGTAGGCATGGATTGCCTCCTGATGCTGTATAAATCATCTAATATAGGTCTAAGTTTTTTTTTACAAAGGAGACTGTTCAAATTTATAAGGGAAATGGTGTTTGATTAGTGAGCATAACAAAACGCAATAAATATTATTTTCAAATAAGTTAGTACCTACTTTATTTCTCAAAACTGCCGGGTCAAATTTCGCGCGTAGGAACCAGAATGTTTGATGTCAATTTTCACAAGGTTTATCCAAAAATCAAAAGGAATGGTTTTGATTTTAGCAGTCTATGTATGTCTGTAACTGTTGATGTAAATATTAACATCATGTGTGTGTGTTCCACATCCACCGTAGCGACTAAACTACAGTACGCACAACCAATCTTTAGCTCTCTGAAGTAGCTGCGCTGCTCACTCGCTTAGTTTGTTGCATCGTCCTATCTCGCCTACTCGCGCAAACCTGCGCAAGCGTTTAGTTCACTTAACTTCAGAGAGCTAAAGATCGGTTATGCGTACTGACGCACAACCGATCTATAGCTCTCTGAACTGTACTTACTTACCTGATTTTTTGAGTGTGTTTAATGAGGTGTGGTTAGTTCTATGGTGTCGTTTGAGACGGGCTCGCTAGTGTTGTGATATTGTCTGGACAAGTGTTACAATATCGGACATTCCAGTTTCTGTAGAAAGTTGCTCATGCACTTTTTGCACATAATATCATTTTCGAACTTGAAAGCAAAGCAAACAAAATTATGACAAAGTACGCCTAAAGATTAAAAAAATCTATTACAAAGGGATTTAATAACTAGAAGCAAGCAGAAAAATTGAAAAAAGACCACTTAGTAATTCGAAAAAGTTATAACCACGGCTATACCTGTCTCTGTCTATGTTAAGCCGGGTCCGCAGCGCCGTGTTTTCGTGTTTTATAACATGTTAACATTGTTAACTAATAACTAACATTGTTTTCCACCAAAGGCACGCTCCTATTCGGTAAGCAAACAATGTTATCATGTAAAAAAAACACGAAAACACGGCGCTGCTGACTCGGCTTTTCAAGAACACGTAGAGTAGACACAATATATTTGATTGCAGTGAAAAAGACTATGCCTAATCTTACTTCTTATGAGACCGACCATACCTACTAGCAACCCAAGACAGTAGCATTTAATCTAGAAACAAGTGGTATACGTATAACGAAGGGCAGTGAAAGCGTCGGCAAAAACCTTAAGCAAGTACACACTGATAAACCACATAAAAAGTATATTCATTACTGGCAGTCTGTGGGGCTTACCGGCTTGTAGCGATCGCAAAACAGTTTAAGAAGGAATTTTAAAAGCCAGATTGTAGGATTTCTAAGACCTTTAATATTTAGGCAACGATGAGCAATGTTGGTCGAAGTATAATGCTTCGACTTTCAGGAGGTTCGAATCCCGGTCGCGCATCAATGGACTTTTGTTTCGGATTTACATGCAGTTTAATTCGAGCTCGAAACGGTGGTGGAAATAATCGTGAGGAAACCATTCTTCGAAGAAAGTATTCTTCAAACTTGGGAAATAAATAAATAAATAATGCTGGACTTTTCACACAGCATCATCTAGCCCCAAAGTAAGCAGAGCTTGTGTTATGGGTACTAGATGACTGATAAACTACTTATATACTTTTTGTTGGTAAATACATACAACACAACAAAAACGTGGGCATGTGTTTGTTAGTAGTAGGTAGATCTTCCAAAGGATATCAAATACCTAAAATGTAAGAGAAACCTGTAGATACACTCGTTTTTCGTTGCGATCGGTACCTACGTATAAGCCATGGTCAGTGGAGCGTGCGCGGACAGTATCAAAATCCTCATAAAGGAAACACCGGACAATCCATTACTTGCTCACGTACTTTAATTACTTTATTAACATATTTACCTTTAATTTCAATAGTAGACCAGTATTTTATTTGATGAAGTAGACTAGTATATTACAGATGTACCTCAGGCTGCAATAGTTACATTGCATAGTGTGACTCATTTATTTCGAAATAGTAAAGGATTTTAAAATAGTGTTTTTTTATGTGTATCTATTATTTTGTATGATTATTTCCTCATTTTGCCAAGAAAATTAATCGCACTGTGACGATTTGACATAACATGTATCGTGACGCAAAAATCGAACACTTTTGTTCGTCCAGCGGATGGGGATCCGATACCGTCCGAAAAGGAACTTCGTTCCAAAAATCAGCCTCGAGAAATTGTAACAGTCCGACAGCAGTTTGCAAGTGTAGCAACTTTTTTTTACGAAATTTCGCAATTGCACTTCACGGCTGACGTACAAAGACTGGTTAGTCGTGATGTTTTTTTTTACTAGGTAAAAAATATTTGAACTAATAGTAACCACGCATCTTAATCTATAGGCGAATGAACCCGTGCCGATAAAATCATCTGTCAAACATGTGTGTCAGATAGTATCTATAGTTAATTACACCGGTGTGCCTGTCAGTGTAGCTTCGATATAGATATCAACTTTTGAACTTCTGTAAAGCGTGGTGTCGACCAAAGACTCATCTTTGTTGTCTTTTTTCACGGTATTGGTCGCGAAGGAACAGGAGTAGAATCACCTAGTTTTAAGACGTTTCAAAGTGATCCCAGCGGTCCTACTGAATAAATGCTTTTTGACTTTGACTTTGCTCTGGTCGACACTCGACACAACGCTTTACGAATCGAATCGCATCGTTTTTGCGATAAAGCTATGCAATTCTGCTCGTCACTGGACGTGCGATTATTTTATGACAAGCTACAGTGAAAAAAAATACATGACAGAGACACTTTTTGAGAATGAAGCAGTTAAAATAATGAAAATATTTCTTAATTATTCATATTTCGAATAATTCATTGCATACAAAATTTCAAAAGTACCTAATGAATGCTCGCGAATAGATAGAGTGCTTTTGGCAAGCATTTGTGCAAATCATATGCATTATAATAATTATTTAAACAGCTTCACGCTAGACACGATGTCTTTTGTACACATAAATATATGGTATATTATATGGTATAGTTTTTTATAGTAGTCTAGTAGTTTAGTCTAGTAATTCCCAAGTCTATGTCATAAGGAAGGTTGCAAGCCCATCGCCGAATCCCACACCTTAAAAGTGTACAAGCGTAATCGTTACATTGAACCCGGATATCGGAATATACATTTAATTTAAAGACTAGTTTGGCTAAATGGTTTTAGTAGTAGGCTAGGTGGCAGGCTATAAAGCAGGATCAAGAATGACCAGTGTGATCAAAAATTAAAACAGGATCACGACTGATGGAGAAAAATTATCGTAAGGTGCGGTAGACTTTCTCTCAGATCCTTGATACGATAATCATTTGAAGTTGTCTGAGGGAATAGAGGCACGCAAATCCTTCTAACTACCAATATTATGAAGCCGTAATTTTGTGAGTTTGGATTTGGATGAAACTTGGCATAGGTTTAGATAGTAACCTGGAATAGCATATTATTCTTGGGCTATTCAAAATGTTGGTACCACGAGAGCGAAGCCACGCGCAGAAGCTAGTCTATTATAAAATAAGAGAAACAAATATTTTTGGCCGGGATTTGAACTTACTTTCAAATCAAAAAAAGAATCACTATCACAATTCGGCCAATGCGGTTCAACGTGAATAGAAGCCTAAAATAAACTTATCCAATTATTCTATATTGAACATTTAATATATTCCGTTCAAACGTACTTCCGTTTCGGACATTCTCAAACTAGTTCCTCGTATGACTAACGGAATCTAGATTATATCGATTGGACTATTATTATCCTTTTACGAGTGTGCACACGCGAATAAATCCCTTATTCCTTTGGGATAAGGATTCTTATTGTTTATTTATCACGTGACGAATATTCATAGGAGTCTATGTGCAATTTTATGTCTTATTTCTTTAGTGTAAGGTTTGTTATTGTTTATCGAGCACTTGTCAAAATGTTATATTGATTTATAGTGGCGAAAGTAAGCTAGCTTGGAGTTTGAAATTAATTTATTAATAGGTCAATAATCTTTAGCTGATTATCTTCACAGCCCCTTAACATTAATACAACATTTTACATTATGTGACTTCAAATTAGTTTAGTAGACTTAAAAGTAGTTAACTTAGATACATGGTATAATGAAAAATACTCCAATTGACTTGCTCAATAGTGGCGAAACCTTTATTTTCGTTGGCCGGCACTGACTTTTGGGCCCAAAATGCATGACATCCTTTATTTTATTTCTTATGTTTCATAATTTATTTATTTTATTTGTCATGACCTGATATTCTGTAACACCTAAGCAGTTTAGCTTCTATTGTTTTCTTATTTTCCCTTTAGTAAGTAAGTTCGTATGATTCAGTGGCCAACTCTAGGAGAAAGCCAAAATCGCTCTGATTTCATACAGTTAGCGGCACTTCATGCCCTTTAAAAAAATACTCGAATTGGTCTATAGGTACTCGTATTTCTTAGTAGATGGGTGTCGCTTTGATCAAAGTACCTACCTGCTTTTGGTGTTGCTATGACTTTTATGAACATTTTCTTAAATTTATTTCCATGTGCCGGTTTAAAAGCTTCGATAACCATCGGAATTTATGTTTTCAACTTTATTTGGCGGATAACCTTTCACATACTCTGATCTTGTTTATTATTAATCGCTATATTTAATTACTTACAGACACAAATTAGTTTTAAACATTTACAACAGAATCAGATGATGATGACAGATGACCTTAGCTGTGTCACACAGTTTATTTATCGATTAAACAAAGTTATAATTAGATTTTGTTGGTGGTTTTAGGTGACAAGGTGACTCGATCGATAGAAAGCTCAAATCATCCAGGTTAGTGATTCATACTTCAGCGGAAGGCATCCGCGACAATCCGTTCCGTGGAATTGATCCAAAACTGACGTTTCTTACACTGTGATTGGTTGCGGTCGGTTGAACAGCTGGTCGATTCAGACCCGAATGCGTTCCGCTGAAGTCTGAATCACAACCCAGATCCCAGATGGAAGGCTAACGACTGATGAAATAGATAGTAGAAAAATCATAGACAAGAATTTTTTGCTACGAAGTAGGTATATGAGAATTATATTGATTTAGAATTCCGTGTCCAAAGATCTGTTTGTCCGTTTGTCACAGAGATACATGTGTCTGTTGAACCGTAATAAATAAATAAATAATGCTTGTTGTGTTTGATAATAATCGTAAATAATAATCGTCCGGTGGCAGGTACCTACATTGTATTCACTTGCAAGTCCGACTAGCACTTGGCCGGTTTGTCATATGGTCATTGACCCCTAAAATTACATCTTATATCAGTGTGGTCTGAATTCCTATCTCTGAAACTTCACAAGAATTATTTGAGGGAACCAATTAATCTCATTACCGAATATTATATCACATTATAAAGCCATTTTTGAAAATACTTTACCGTCATTTTATGTCTGTTTCTGTAAAGCATTTAAACTCAGTACGCGCCGATATACACTTATATCTCTACCTATACCATCACTGACGTACGTAATTTTTTAACAGTGAAGGAAAGCAACGTGAGGAAACCCACAAGTCGTAAAACCAAAAAAGTTGGAAAACATTGTGTCAATTGCACGAAAAGAGCCTCTTTGAGGCGCACTTATATTCCTTTCACCACACTGGTTTGAAAGAACAGGCATATAAATCCAGTCTCCAGAATTGTCCACCTCAAACGAACTTGTATGATTACGTCATCGATATAACATCCGCGGATATTATGGAACACAAGGGAGAGTGTAGCAAAAACGAAGCTCTCATTAGAGTAATAAACAGGTTTGGTTGCTGACCTTCCAGGAACCGCAAGCACCACAGTGCACCTTCAGCAGTAATGCATTGTCAATCGGAGAAATATTATATCTTATTTATGATTGTGCTGAGAAGAGTTGAGTAGAAAAGGGTTTTGATGAACACCGTTCAAAATTAAAGAGGAAAAAAGATTGGACATCTTATATATTGACAGCTTTATCAAGAACATCATAGAAGGAAAAGTGGAAGAACGACGAGGAAGAGGAAGGCATGAGTCAGATAAAAGAGAAGATCGCTGTCATGTCGTATAAAGAAGCAAAGGAGACCGCATTGGAAAGGGAGAGGTGGAGGAAGTTGCATCATTGCACCGACAAGAGCTGAGCTCTTTTTGATGATGTATGATTGCAAATTTATGGATGGATAGACGAAATGCGGTATTTCCAGACCGATACGACTTAGGCACCTTCAAGAAAAGAGCCTATTCCTACCTCAAAGGCCGGCAACGCATCTGCAGTGCTTCTTGATGCTGCAGTTGTCTGTGGGCGGTGGTAATCACTTACCATCAGGTGTGCCACTGGCTCGTTTGCCCCCTCTTCCATAAAAAAAAAAAAATGCGAAATTGGATGGATGTTTGTTGTTATCCAGACAGAATGACTATGGTGGTCTGGATGAGTTTGAATAAAATATATAAATCTATGGATTTTTCGCTTCTTAAACTATGATAACTAACTTTCGTAAATAAAGCATCCCACTAATATAATAAAGCCGAAAGTGTGTTTAGATGTTTGGATATTCGGATGTTTGTATGTTTGTGTTTCAATCACGCCTAAACCAGTGAACCGATTTGGATGAAACTTGAAATAGGTGTAGATAGTGACCTGGAATAGCATATAGACTATTCAAAATGTTGGTACCACGCGGGTGAAGCCGTGCGCAGTAGCTAGTTTATAAATAGTAAGCAGGTTACAATACATATTTATATTATTGAAGTGCGATTACATTGCAACATTCAATAGGTAAAATAAGTGCATTAGCACACTAAGGAATGCACTGGCATCAAATTTCATACGAAGTAGGTAATAACAAGAAGTGTCCAATTCATGTCGTTGCTACGATAGCAATAGTAGAGCTATTTGCAAAACCAGCAAATATTTTTTTATTAATAATATATTATGCTACTTGGTTTCGCAATCTTAGGATGGTCGTCTACCTAGCTGACCTAACTGTTGCGAAGAGACGCGTGTTTTTCTACGCGTTTGAATTGCGCTTGACAAATTTTGTAACGAGTGTTTTTTTGAACGAATTTCCTTTTTGGACGGTATCGGATGGATCTAGACGAAAAAAGTGTTAGATTTTTGCGTTACGTTACGAAGCGCGCAGGCACAAAACTGTTCAAAAATTGTTACATTGTTAGTACGGAAGAGCGTTTCTATTGTTTAATTACAATAATTTAATTGAAAAAATATGCCATGCCAAATGTCAAACTTAAAATTTCGTTCCAACCCGAGTGTTCCACGACACTCACGTAGGTACTTTTTTTCTATAAACGTATAGAAAAAAAAACTAAGGCCTTCACATCTTATTGTTATTTTAATTTGTCTATCTCTCGACTTAAAAACAACTGTAGCGATGAAGAATTGTGGGCGAAAGCTGAAAGAAACCTTTTTGCAATTGAAGCGCTGAACAGTCTTAGTGGGCGACTGACCTAAGGATTTTTTTGCTGACAAATCTCTTACTACTAACTTATTTGTTTCTAAGCAAAATAACGTATTTTTTGCAAAAATGTTGCATGCACCTATTCATAATATTTACAATTTTTATTCAACACTTTATTCATCTACAAAAGGGCGTCAAAACCCCAGTATTATTTCTAAAGATCTTGTGTTCTCCGGAAAATTATCGGTCACATTGAATCTTCATGCGAATGAAACTGGCTTCATATAAAGACATGCTTATCATTTGCTGTGGCACTAGAGTCCTTTTGCCGAAATTTATAACCCGACAAAATTGGATCAACTTTACAATGTATGTTGTGCGAGCGATCGGCCAACACATTTCGGCGCCAAACAAATTGACAAGTATATCCTGCTAAATTGCGGTGCCCATTGAAATACGACCTTGTTGATATACGATGCGACCTGTTTGATTTACGCAGGTTTCTATCCATTTTGGCGCTCAGTTTATGGAGGGAATTTGAAAACGGCTTCGTTTGAAAATGGAACAAAGGGGTCGTATGTTTTTGGTTGGAATTCTCTCTCCGGAATTTGGAATGGGTATCTTGACCTACTCGTAGGTACTACGAGCTACAAGATCATATTCAATTTGATCGTTACAAGGGTAAGTAGGTATAAGAATGGCCTAGATACTGCAGTATTAATCTGAACCAGTCAAATATGTATTTTATCACGATGTCGAAGAATTGGAACGAGACAAAATATAGGTACCTAATGAATTGGAACGTTGACGGAACCCCACGAAGCAGACTCCAGCTTTACTGCACCTTAACGATTTCCATCGCTGGACATTGCCGTGATCCAATTAATAATAATAATGCATCGGCAAAAACAACTAAACGAAGTGCGATTTTCGTCCGAAATCGGGCGAAATTCCTTCGCTCCCGGCGAGAGGGGTCATCGCCCGCATGAAACTGGTCCACAATTATTTGCCCAAAAAAGCCCTTGGCGAAAGGCTTAGGCGGAGACTTCTTTACATTTTAACGTTAAATTGGCCCCTGTTGTCTCTGTATCTTAAATACTCTTATAATGGCGGTATAATATGCCGTTTTTCGGGATAATTTTAATCATTGTAATGGATTTCATTTTGACGTATCTGATGGTGCGTTTATTTTCTAATGGATGGCAAGGGATGATGTTGAGCAAGCTATGGTGTAGTGTAGCGCTACTTATTTGTTCAGGAAGAAAATATTTACATTGATTTGACATAATCTATCATCTTCAAACTTAAGAGCACCTATAATCTAAAAAATGAAGAACGTAACAATGACAGGGTTCATCCCTTACCTACAGCTTAACAGAGATTGGATACTATTATAAACGGTCTGTAAGTGGATGGGTGACCGCCAGTGGCATTTTCATTTGAGCGCGTCCGTGCTTCGGGCACGTAAAATGTCGGTCCCGGCTATTTTAAGTCTTTAAGCCGTGACGGAGGCCTTAAAACTCCGTCACCAGAGTTGGCCACTGACTCATACGAACTTATTTTTTTAAGTAGGTACCTATTATATTGTGTGTACCTGGTTGTTACTGTATTGATTGAAAATTTTGCTTTGATATGTGAGAACCAATGAGAACCGTTAGGTAACGCCGCCATGTTGATTTTTGTTGCTTCGTGATATCAAGGATATTTTTATTTTCTGAATAAAATAGCGACAACCATTGCTTTTTTTCCTTTTTTTTCTCTATTGGACCACACATCTGCTAAGTAAGTAACTTACTTACAGCTGCCTAAACAGTTTCTGTAACCAGTCATCTTTTAGGGATGGGCGTTTTATCACTAGCGATCAATAACCGCCTTAATGAGAACTATCACCGCCTAAATCACCTTTTAATTCAGAGCTCCAATTACACTAGTTTTGTATCACATTTTGTAAAAAAACCTATGCAAAATTCAATCAATTTTAGATCATAGACTGAACCAGTTAGGGTGTATTATAAACTGACTCAACTTGTAGCCCCAGGGTACACTACACATACCGCCAATCTGTCAAACTTAACTAGTACAGAAAAAGTGTCATAAAAAATATAATATGCCGGTGTAATATAATGCCAGCGCAAAAAACGGCATTTGATTGTGCTTTCGCACTGCTTTTGAAATTAAAACTAGCTTGGACCAATTAGTTTGTTGACATCATCAAGTAGCATCATCAAGATAGACAGACAGATACAATGGAAAAAAAGAATAAAATGCGACAAACCTATTATTTTTCATCATTTGGAATCAGCTTCCAGCGTCTGTATTTCCGCTGAGCTACGACCCTGCTGTTTTTAAGAAGAGAGTTAATAGGCACATTCTGGGTAGGCTCGCTCCATCGTTGACCATTCACTATTCATTCACTTGTGTAAGTTTCGAGGTCAAGAGCCAACAAATTCATCATAACAAAAATCACTTTTCAAACTAGCACGATTTAAACTCATTATTGCTTTAATAACGGGACGAGATCGCGTAAAGGTAATATAAATAAGTAATATTCGAATTATTTAATTATGTAATTTTAATTATTACCTAAAAACCTAAAAAAACCGAACCAAACTCCCAACCAAAACTCCCTTCTTTTAAAAAAACCTTCTCACTCTGTCAATCTGACTACGTTACCTTTTCACGACTAAACCGCTGAACAGATTTTGATAACATTTGGATATCTACATTGTTGCATCCCGGAAAAGGATACAAGGTTACTTTTTTCGAAAATAATCATGGAGTGACTGAAATAAGTGACGAAAGTTTGTACTCGTTTGTTTGACGTCGTGGGAAACAGCTAGTAGGTTATGAAATAAACGAGAGAAGTGAGAAGAAGAGAAGCTTTATTAGACAAAACACTATCATGATTATAGCACCTACAAAATCAAGACCTACTTATAACGTCTGACAAAACAAACCAAAAATATTTTGAAAATCTGATCAACTTGCGGTAATTATCCGAAACAGGCTATCTTGTTACAAAGTTTTTAAAACTTTACAGAGAACAGTTACATTTTATTATTTATAATTGTCACTCATTACATCCAAAATGGCGCATTGGTCAGTTATGTTATTTATAAGCTGTGGTTAATGGTCTTATGGCCCCATAATTAATTAGTGTGAAATATAGCAGGGTAATTTTACTCCTTATTCGTTTTGAGTAATTTAAGCTTTTGGTATTCCGTGGATATGAAAAAGTGGATCAAATTTAACCTTTAAATATTCGGATAATTGAGGTTGATGAAGTCTGTTTTTTTTTAGTTTATTATACACATATATTTACAAAATACAACAGGCCTCTGACTACCCCCCTTAGACATCTTCATAGGATCTGGAATAAGTAACATAAAAAGATCTGAGAGAATGTCTACCGCACCTTGGGGATACAGTCGTGTACCTGTTTTACAACAGGATTAGTCAAGCTATCAAAGGATCGTTAGAAACGATCTATAGATAGCTCAACTGATCCAGGTCTGAATTAATGTAAATTGATAAAAAAATATTCCATAGAATCAACAAAATAATTAAAATTGCCATTTTAGTTTTTAAAAATAGCAACAAACAAAGCCTTATACTTTTTCAAAACGTCCAGAACCCTCAACCGATAGTCAAAGTCAGAGTCAAAGTCAAAAAGCATTTATTCAGTAGGACCGCTGGGATCACTTTGATATATCGATAGGCACTTAAAAAGAATGTTTTTAAAGCGCGTCACACACGGTGAAGCTACTACTCGTATAACATTTTATCCGCCCGCCATACAATCACTATGAGGTTAATATAATATATTCTTTTCAACCGACTTCAAAAAAGGAGGAGGTTCTCAATTTTTTTTTTTTATCTTGTTACGCGATTGTTCCGCCATTTGTTGACCGATTTGCAAAATTCTTTTTATGTTTGAAAGGGTATACTCCAGAGGTGGTCCCATATAAATTTTATTCCTGAGGGATTGATAGTTTCCCCGTAAAACTCTAAACACCTTCCCTCCTAGCCATGTCACAAATAGAAATCGAATCGACAGCTTGACGCCCTGAGTCACACCGCGTTTCGAGTCAAACATTGAAGTCGGTTTTCTTTTTAGTATTAAAACGTAATTATCATATTTTCGTGTGATTGTATGGCAAGCGATATTATATCTTAAGATATGTTATAGTATCTTCACCGTGTGTGACGCGCTAATTGTAAATTGTAAGCACAATTTCTGAGTAGGTACAGGTAGGTAAAAGAAAATAACGGTATCAAAAGTGAATATTTTCGCAGATTTTTGCGCTTATTTTTGAGAAAATTATCCGCTTTGTTTTTAATTTTCTCACGTCAAGATAATGATCGCGTGCGCACAAATTTGGTTAAATTTTCGAACGTTTTCTTGCTCTTTTAATGTTGTTTATCATTCACATGCAATGTTTTATTTGGATTTTACTACTTTACCTATATATTTACATATATTTACAAAATACAACAGGATTAGTCAAGCTATCTAAGGATCGTTAGAAACGATCTATAGATAGCTCAACTGATCCAGGTCACTGTCAGTCGGAAGCGTGCCCAAAACACTGGCGGCATTACCACGCTGGATGGCAATATATATATATATATGTAAATATGTAGTAGCTTTAGTTTACCTTCCTTTATGCTCACAATGCCTACGCCGCGAAACGACTTAGTCGCAAAATAACTCATATTTAAAACACCTACAAAGCAAAACTAACTAAACTAAACTATCGAACTACTGGTAGGACTGGATGGAATAAAGGATCGTTTAACCTTTTTACTACCATTCGAACGCTGACATTAGCAAAATTGTGACACACATCGTCACAAACGCCAGATTAAAAAGAAGAAGAAGAAGATAAATTAAAAATTAAGGCCTGATTTACAATCGAGTACCTTAATACATTAACTCGACCTGATGATCGGTTTAATAACTTTGATTAACTATGCTTGTAACTCAAACTTGATTTGATTTGTTGTATTTTGGAGTATTTTGATGTTTCGGACCTAAAACTAATTAGTTGTTTTGCATTTGAGATATTTTGTGTCTCGAAGCATCTTCACATACAGGTATTTTACTACTGAGAGCTTTTACGTTAAAGTCACATTGCATTGGTAGCCATTCTGATGTTTAGAAATTTTACTATAAAGTCCGTTTGCATTAGAGGTACAGTAATAATAAGTCGTTTTGATTTGAGGCATTTTGCTTTGTAGGTGTTTTAAATGTGAGTTATTTTGCGACTAAGTCGTTTCGCGGCGTAGGCATTGTGAGCATAAAGGCTTAGTTTCTGTAAATAAAAACTTTACCTATATTCATATTGCGATCGAAAATTTTTAAACTTTTTAAACTTTTGTGATTTGGTGACATAATAAGTATGATTTTATGAATGACTTTTTTGAATTTTTTTTCTATGATTAATGTTTCTTTTTGCTAAGCGAAAATGATGCTTTCTTGTTCATGTTTAGCTCACTGTTGTTGGTGTCTACTCAGTGCCTACTTCTTCACGTAATCCGAGTTGTTAATTGTTTGTTTAGTCTTGGGCACTGTCGGATATCACCATTCACTATGAGTACTTAACTTACCAAACGGAAAAACTTACGTACTTTTCCTGACCTGACCAAACCAGCACATTTACGGCTAAGCACAGACCACCACGCCAATAGTCTTCAAAATAAATATGCTTCCGAATTTATCCTACAACATACATTAGTTGAGTTGCCCTCTTTAAAATTAAAAGTGCCTAATTTACTCACACAAATAAAATAAATAAAAAAACCAATCTGCAAGAATGCAGTAAAGTGAAATCGGAACGTAAAATAAAGGTACATACTTTACTTTGTATCTTATCTCTCAATTAAGCAAAACAAACACTGATGGGAATTAATCTTCCAAAGTATTTTTGAGAGTTGCTCCGGTTAGGAAACTAGTGGCTGTATGTGGCTCCTTTTGCTACAGAAAAAAACCCTTTACTAGACGTAGGTAACATGGCATATTTGTACTTATGCTTATTTACAGGTAGGTTTTTTTGCGAGCTCTAGGTAAATGGTGAAGAAAAACATTACGAGGAATCTTGTGTTAGTTTATTAGATACCTAGACTTACTTAGTAGACGTTATTATTATTATTCATGATGTATTTTTGTTTTTACTTATTTTTTTAATTTTGTTAACTTAATTTTTTTTTAACGTTGATTTAATGTATTAATGCTATATTGTAATTTAATACGTACCAATAGTATGCAATAAATGAATCTGAATCTGAATCTGAATTTGAGCATGTAAGTACCAAATATACTACCTTCTTAAATATTTTCAATACATTCGTGATGTTTTATTTGTATAAACGTACAAACCTACATACTTTTGAAACCGCCGAAGGAATTCGATCCGTTTATCGGTTTCGCCCTGAATCCTTTTATTGGTGAATACACAGTCAATGAAAAGTGCGCTCAAACTGACGCGGTCTTTACCACCTAGACTGCAAGAAAAATTTCATAAGAAAGGTCCGACAGTTCGTCCGACAGATGCATACGCACTTGCTACGCAGTTGACAAGTGCAAAGAGACGGACAGACTGTTGGACATTTCTCTCAGAACTCTTTTTGCAGGTTTCATGCTATGAATGTCGGATCTGATGCTTTTGGCTCAACAACCTCGCAACATAATGCAACTTCTTCTTTACACCTCCAGTACAAGCTAGAGGCCTTACTCTCAAGCGTTGAATCCGAAATTTTGTTGAATACTCGGATTTTTCCTACTACAAGCTACATTGTATTCGGTCGATAAGATCAACTTATAAACTTAAAGTATTCTGAACCGAAATTATTTTTTGAAGTCAGAAAACGTAGTAAGATACATCTGAATATTCAGCGTAACTTAGTGTTCACGACTTGAGCCTTAGAGCCACTTGAGCCGGTACTCTCTCTTACACTGGGTCGTATTTTCGCTTCTGTTCGAACGTAGCTTTATCTACCTGTCCGGTTCTTGATATGGGAACGTGATTAAGTTCGCCAAAACGGTGAACTGATTACTATCGGTCATGGACTAGGGGTGTGTAAAAAGTTTTAAGGTAAAAAATAAAAATGAAAGTGGGATAGCGTATTATTGTTTTATGGGAGAAAGAAGCGCTCGTGGTCGTGTTTCAGAGGGCACTTTAAATTGTCGGTCCCGGCTATTTAAGTCGTTAAGCCATGACGGAGGGCTAGAAGCGGCCTAATAACTTCGTGACCATAGTTGGCCACTGACTCATACGAACTTACTTTATGAGAGAAAGAGGGACAGATGTACATAGACGTAATCCACGAGAACTATTTCTAAATTGGTCAAATTATTCGATTTTCTTTTCATGGTTAGGTATATCTAAAAGCAAATTAGATTATATCATTACCTACTTACGACATAGTCGACGAAAAGAGATCGCTATTGCAAGTTGTCGAGAACACAAGGGGATAGATGATCGGAAGAGGAAGACCGAGGATAAGCCACATGAGCCAAGTAAAGGAGAAGGTAGCTGTCATGTCGTATAAAGAAGCAGCCCTAGAAAGAGATACATGGAGAGGGATTCATCAGTTGTGCCGACAAGGAGTAAATCCTTAAATAAGAAGAAGAAGATCGAAACATTGTCAGTATATAAATAACTGATATTTTTAAAAGATTAATGTCCTACATGATATTTGCTAAAAGTATTTCAGAGCAGGCGTAGCCCTGTTGCGTCAATGAAGAGGCTGCGCTGCGTTCGCTGATCGAGTTTGAGAATATCTTTCAAGCACATTATTAAAACGCGATTTTTGTATAGAGTAGTTTGTCCGGCCACTGTTTCAGGCTTGCCCTATAGCATCGTATTCGTGCTGCTAGTCGCGTGTAATCGCAATTTACACGGAGAAAGAAGAATATGAAGTTCATGCAAGTTTTGGGGCGAGAAGTGAAGAAAATAATTCAATTACCTTGAAGAGTTTTTTTTTATGGAAGAGGGGAGTTATAGCAGGCGATAATCACATTCATATGATTACATTCAACAAAAAACGACTTCCAGTAAATAAAGAGAAGATTATCGCGCTATCATTAGTATCGTTAGTTTATATGAACATAATTTTCATGAACTTACCTACCTATACTCGTAGTAGGTAGGTACGGTATGCCAAGAAAGTGATTTAGTTTCCTAATCATCGAAAATTACAACAAGGTTCATACTAAAAAGATAACACTGAAAGAGATGCAAAATAAACCCATAGAATTTTTAAGAATTTTATGATTTTTTTCGATAATCGTTTTGCCGCATTTGTTTTTTTTGCGGTTGACTGTTTGCCTGTTTTACATTGGTGTCTTTCATTACTTGTTGCTGTATCACAAGTACCTACATTTTTATAAGCTAAGCAAAAAGGAATAGATACCTAAACGATTATAAAAAAGCATAACATTTGAGGTTCGCCTTCGCTAATTGACCAGGGTGCTATTGTCACCCGATTGACCTTGAGCCATACTTGTTCAATAATGAGATAAAGCCGTGGGAAACGAGAACACCCGGATCAATTCAACCAAGCTTCATTCATACCCACACGATTGTTTTAATAGGTATGTTGTCTCACTTAGCGTGGGATAAGGGCATGCGAATGATTGTTTTTAATAACGGCAAGAGATCGCGTCGGTCGTGCTCACGATCGGTGCAAACCGGCAGATAATATCGAAATAGTGCTAATAATATCCAAAAACATAGTCTTGTTTTTGTACTGTAATCAAAACATTATGTACAATTGTACATGCCCCCAGAATCATGATTGTTTTTAAGTTGCGATTGTTTTAGTAATAAAAATAAATAAATTACAATGTAGTCTCTGTTTGCAGCTACTCTACACACTGCCGGGAGCATCTCATTTGATCTGGAGCGGCGGGTAGGCGGCCCGTTTTTTCGCGGCCCGTACGAATTTGGCGAGCGGGTAGGTCTATACACTGACTTAAAACTATGGAAATGGCTGACAATGCCAGCCTTTAATATCTATACAGGGTGTAAAAAAGACTACTACCGAAAACTGAGGAGTTGCAACAGACCATGATTCTAAACATATTTAGCGAAAAAAGAAAAATTGACTTAGCTACGTTATTTTATGTTATTTTCGGTTATTTACTACTAGGACAACATATAATAAGACCATAATTTCCTGATAATTTCATTAATAAAAGAAAAAACAATTTAAACTCAAAATCCAGCAATCTACTCACGTAAAATAACGCGCCCAGTACCCAGGGTGTAAAAAGACGTCTACCAAAGCCGAAAGGGGTAGGTAAAGCATCCCAACACACAACCAAATCCAAAAGGATTTTCCGAAAAAAACATTATATCCGGAGAAAACAGCGTTTGAAGATGACTGTTTGCGTATGTACTGGGCGCGTTTTTTTACGTAGATTGCTGGATTTTGAGTTTAAATAGTTTTTTTCTCTTAAAAATGAAATAATTAGGTAGGTATGTTCTTATTATGTTATACTAGTAGTCAATAACTGAAAATAACATAAAATTACTAAGCTAAGTGAAAAAAAAATTATGCGTTTTTTTTTCGATAAATGAGTTTAGAATCATGGTCTGATTGCAACCCCTCAGTTTTCGGTAGTTGTCTTTTTACATCCTGTATACACATAAATATAAACCTAAGTAACTTCGCGTCGGCACATCCAGCACGGCTCTAGTTCAGGGTACATCGTTCCTTCAGGCTCACATTGAACACTTCGCAATTTTGTATCCCAGTAATTGTATAGCTTTCGTCTCAAATTTTATGTTAAGTAGTTAATGTTTTCTTAAAATAATGAGTAGGTGCCTATAATTGGACGGAATACCGAAATCTGCTGATTTTAATCACAGATTGAGCTTGTCGGACTTGTTGGAGCATTTTGGATGCAATTTATGGGCACTTGTTATGATGGATCATTCAATTTTGGATGTATTAACGTTCAAATGAATGAACTTTACGTCCGGGACAAATACAAGAATCGTGGCGCAAGCGTGGCGCGGGTGCGGCGCCATTTCTATACATTTTGAAAGAAGAGGCGGCAAAGTGGTGGCGCCTCTTCTTTAAAAAAATATTTGTACCGCACCTAAGTCGACATGAAACATAAGTATTTGATAAGACCGCTGGAATTACTTAGAATAGTGTTAATTCATAGGTGATTCTAGTACCTTCTCAACCAATACCTTGAAGAACCAGGGGACCGTATTCCCGTTCTTATTTTCGTTCGTTTGATGAATATTCGGATGTTTCTTACTACGAGCTACATTGTATTCAGTTGATAAGATCGAGAAGTCTACTCAAATGAAGTCTATAACTAGAGTCTGGCAAATGAAAGTAGACCCTGAAAAAGAGGCGGCAAATTCAAAAATATAAGCGTGTAACCCCATAAGGACATTTGGAAGAACACAACTTGATACTTGGTTATTATTTTCTAGTACCAAATATAATAATTACTAGCAGCGCTCCCGCGGTGTGACCCGCGGTCTCTCGGGATTTTTTCATTTTTTCGGGATAAAAAGTAGCCTATGTCCTTCCCTGGGATACAACCTTTAACTATGTCAAATTTCAGCTTAATCTGTTCAGCGGTTTGGGCGTGAAAGCGTAACAAACAGACAGACAGACAGACAGACAGAGTTACTTTCAGATTTATAATATTAGTATGGATATTAAGTATATTATTTAGAGTTATTAATTAATGGGTTGTCACGCTTAGCCAGACTCTAGTTGCTTAGGGCCAAGTGGTTAGGCCAATGAACTTACATCACATATTTTGAAAAAAAATCTCCCTCTTCAAATCATTAACACACCACTACACAACATCGATCAAGTACTAAACAAAACACAAAAACAAAATTCCATTCATATTCGCTAAAGGGCGCCGCTATCGCGAACCTAATCGCAAAACGAAACCCTAAAAAGTGCAGAAAAAGGCGGTCGAGATACGAGTTCTGTGGTTTACGTCGCCGTAATAGTTATACCTACTTACAGAAAAAAATATATGGGAAATGAAACAGACAGAATGTAAAAAAACCTAATTATCTTTTTTACCTAAGTAGTGTCATTTTTTAATAGCTGCATTTTTTTCAATATCAAAACTTTTCCTTTTCTTAACAAACTTACGATCTTTTTGGTAGGAAAGAGTTCTACTTCCACGAGTGGGCAGTGGTTTCCTGATGACCTATCTACTATTTTTGATGTTTTATTACGGTCGTTTTACCTAAAGCCAACGCTATATTGGAAACTAATCAGTCTTTGAGTGTTGTCGATTAAACAGACAATTAGGAAAGCAAATAAATCTTATATCGGTTTAAAAGGATTCATTTCGGCAGCCTTGCCCACCTTTATCTTAAAAAAATAAAATAAATAACAAGAGCGAGTATACTAAGCACAACGGATCTTTAGCTCTATGAAGTTAGGTGCAATAGACGCTTGCGCAGGTTTGGTAGAGTAAGCGAGATTTTAGGCGTCATCAAAAATGGTTTCTGCGCAGCTACTTCAGAGCTAAAGAACGATTGTGCGTATTATACCTCTTGGTCTCCGAATCCAGTCTGGTGACAACTATGACAACTAACTCTACGGCAGTATCGAGGTAGCATTAGAGTAAATTGACCTGTATAATAATTACTAGTATTTTTTTATAAATAAGTAGGTGGTTTCGGTTTTTATAAATCTGAAAAAGTACAAAAAAATACTATTATTAAAACGAAGTACGTATGAGTCAGTGGCCGACTCTGGTGACGGAGTTTTTGCTTCTGTCATAGCCGGAACTGACAATTTAACGTGCCCTCCGAAGCACGGAATCGCTCAGTGAATGCCACTAGCACTATTGGTCGCGAAGGAACAGGAGTAGAATCACCTAGTTTTAAGACGTTTCAAAGTGATCCCAGCGGTCCTACTGAATAAATGCTTTTTGACTTTGACTTTGACTTTGACTCATCCGCTTACTTAACTTCGACGTTCTAGCAAGAATTAAAGCTACACCACGAACACTTTTTTGTTAATTGTGTACAAATATAGTGAGAGTGATAAAGAGTTTTCATTCATTTTGACCCTATCGACTCCGATTAGAACACACGAGTCCGCCCCACTAGACCGGCACGGACAGTGGTAGGTATACATGTCCTGCGCAGTTTGTTAATAGTGTACAATAAAAGAGTTTTCATTCGTTCATCTTTGACTTATATTGGACCCTCTCGACTAGGGTTAGAAGCCACGACTCCCCCCCACTAGGCCAGCACGAACGGTGGTATACATTTCCTGCGCAGCCGCAGTTCCCACGCTGTGGTTTGCGCCCAGAGCCTGACAAATAGCTTGCGGTGTGCGCAAGAGTTGATCCTGGGTTACCAACACGAAGCTATGATATTTTAAACTAAGTAGATGTATGTGCACGCTACTTCATTAGCGTGGTGCTCATTAGTGTTCTTGGTTTTTCTCGTGTTTATCTCGATCACGAGTGAGTTGGATGGGCCATCACAGCACAGAACGATGCATTAGAGCGTTTTCACATTATCCGATCCGATATCGGAGCTATCAATTTCATACATTTTACTTGCCCCGCGACCCGATATCGGAGTTATCAATTTCATACATTTTACTTGCGCCGATATCGGTTTAGGCGTCCGATACCGATATCGGGTCGGATAATGTGAAACCGCTCTAACTTTGACGATCTATCAAGAACGAAGCTACCTACACCACATGACAGTGACGAGCCAGTAGATAGTATTTTGCTCTATGGTGACGAGAGACGAACTCAAGGATAATTATGACGTAATAAGGGCCCCAAATTCCTATACACTACGTGCTATATGACGCTCTTGCGTAAAATATATCCTAAAAAATTTAAAACAAGGTTAAACGTGAAGTAACGTAATTTTCATGTAAGTATTGATGTCATTCATGACCTATCAATTTTCTAGTAAAATTTCGTGCACGCAAGAAGCGACAGTTCAATTAGAGTTGTAAATAAATACGCAAATTGTTCATATTATCGTCATCATGCGTGATATGGAATTTGGGTTAAAGGTTGTTGCTACGCAAGCCCAAATAAAATAACGCAACTTTATCACTTTAGGTATGTTATGTACCTACAATTTCAAATTAAGTACTATAGAATAGAATAGAATAGAATAAAGTGTTATTTTCTCCACATCATATACAACAGTTACAATAGGTACTTAAATCTACACAATTTTATGAGGGTGAAAATACGGCTAACCCTCAGCATTTGCTCCATTTGTGTTGGAGCGCTGGTTTTCAGTGGCGCCACTATGAACTTAGGCGTTTAAACTACAGTGTCAGGAGACAACTAATGCATACAAAATGTGCCTGAGACATTATTTGAGATGGAGAAAGAGAATGATGTAGGCTTGCTCAGCACCCACACCATTGTCTTGACTCAGCCCTATCCACAGGAAAAATAACGACAATACGTGTACAAAATATGGTAAAACCTAATTTATCTGGCACCTACAGCTTCAACAGGATGTTAGCGGTCCCCGTCCCGCTAGTTTTCAAGCATCTCAGAAGCTAGATGAAGATTCGCGAAGCGCTCAATATTGTACTACTGTACGAGATGACTGACTTTAAAGAAAGGAATGAATTGACGCAAATAGGTGCGGTGATCTATGGTAGGTACTAAGTTTTTGTTTCGTAATTATATGCGCACTACGCACGAGTTGTTAACGGTATAATAAAACTAAAATAAAAAATACTATATCGTTTTCAAGTTTGTAAGTGATGCCAGTGAGGCAATGACTGAAAGAAAACATACTTACTATAACCCATTTATATACCATCCACATCGGGGTAGCGCGTTTGATTCCCATGTCAAGTCATTTGAATCTATTTGATGCGTGCATGCATGTAAACGCACATTTTATGAGGAATGTAGGTATGCAATTTGGGACTACCAAATGACTTATGGGAACATGAAAATCGGAACCACAACTTTAGTAGGATTTACTTACGGTTTTATTTTTATTCTCTTCATACAGCTGTATGAACTTGAAGGGTGGCAATGGTTAAAATAAAATGTGGGTGTTACCAGGCTGAGATGATAATGATGATGATGAAGTAGGTACTCCATAGTCCCGAATAAAAGTATAGGTTTATGATTATCATATTATTCGTATCGTAAAGTAAAAAAGTTGCACCAATATGTTAAAATTCTGTACTAAGTAATGGATGTTGACAGTTCAATAACACTTTACGGATACTATTCTGTTTAATCACATGTGCAGTTTAGAGTAAATCGCTATTCTTTCTGGGCCGTTTTCGCGTTCCTTTATTCGTTGGTTTGATGAATATTCGGATGCTTCCCACCACTATTTCTGGATTTCAAGGGCCAACGGTCCTAACCTAGGATCAAACATTCCAAATCGAAAAATTGATCTTTAGAGATATATTTTATTGAGATTTAGAGATATATATACCGTGGTCGCGGGCGAACTCGACCGCGACCACGGTTGTTGCAATACAGCCGAAACGTCGGCAAATAATAAAGGTAATACGCGATAAAATCCTGTAATAAAATATATCTCTAAAGATGAATTGTGATCGCGAAAGTTTAAGAAAGACTATCGAAAAGAAATCGTGGTGGGAAGCATGCGAACATTCATAAAAAGAACGCGAATACAGCCCCAGGTCAGTTAAGGGCGAATAAAAACCACACATTTTATTTATTTACTGGCTGCTGCCCCTGGCTTCGTTCAACATTATACCTAGATGCAAGACAGATATAAGAGGCGTTAGCGCGGGCACGTCCCGCCTCTTGTATTTGTCCCGCGCCTTACAAACCAGTCTACGGTTTTGTTCACAATTTCAAAGGATTTGCTTTTCTTGCCCCAATTACTTAACTCAGTACAATATTATAGTTTGATGTTGTTCTTTATAAATCTGAGGATTTTAGGCACTTGCCTAAAATACTAAAGGACAACAAAAATTGTGTAATTTTTCAGATATTTTTTTTCTTCGAAGCTTCAGAATTGGACTGAGTTTAGAGAAACAAGGATTGGTCGATCAACAATGAGAGAAAAAGGACGCCACCTTCCAACGACACAGGCATTTTGTTGGAATAGGCTTTATACTAATCTTGCAATAAACTTGTATGAAACTTGTACTTAGTATGAAACAGGTATCATAAATGTTTTGAAACTATACAACCTTAGTTGGTGTGAACGTGGGATTAGAATACATTGACAAATTGAGCGGAAAATCGCTACTGAGATGCTAATCAATAAATTCCATGAGATCTCATTTTGTTCGTGGCGTAATATATGTGAGGAGGGAATCTACTTAGTTACGAAATGACGTCGCCATATTGAAAAGTCAAAAGTTATTGGTTGTCATGGCAACCTTAGAGCAGTGCTCTTTGTGTCAAACAGAGTACTGCTAACGTTTTTATGCAATATTCCCGTTGTCCTTTTACATATTTTTAGGTTTTCAGGAACGTTTTTCGGGATAAAAAGTAGCCTATATGCTATTCTGGAGTTATACCTTTCACCTTACCAAATTTCATTGTAAACTGTTTCGTCGTTTGAGCCTGATCCTTACACAAACATACAAACATCCAAACTTCCAAACATCTCAAACTTTCAGCTTTATTATATGAGTAGGATTTCCTGGGGCACTGTTTGAGATATGGCTTGCCTAGCACCTAAACCATCCTCTTAGCTTAATCGGCCTTCTCCACATGCCAGACAACGTCAATTTGTGTAAACTGTATCCTCAGTCCTCACGATGTTTTCCTTCACCATTATGAGCAGTTAATGAGCATACACCTAATCGCAACCTTTTCGATTAAAATTTAAGGGCAGGTATCTACCTACATTCTACTAGGTCAACACGTCACAGCATTTCACACAGCATCATCTATAATTAGCAGGATGTTAACTAGCAATTTTTGCGTCATGTCAGCATTGCAAAATCATAGCCTGACTTAACCTACATTGCTAACATGGCAATTGCTTTAACTAGACTCTGGTTGCAGTCTGGCCACTGACCCCGCAATGACTAAGAAAGAACAAGTTAAGAATCTAAGGCAAAATATTGTTCAGTTTTTCTGAATTCAGCTTAGATTAATGATGTTATTTCTTTTGATCTTTACTTGATAGATTTTTTTTGTTTTCAAAGGAGATTAGAGATTATGATAATAAATATTATTTAACAAAATGACTACAAACTAGATATAGTTCTGTGCTACAAACGCTTTGAAAATCTCCCTTTTAAAATTCAGTTGTCTAACAATCGGTCATTTGACAACAAACATCAAACAAAAACAAACGGAAAACGTTCTATTTCAGTCAAACTGTCAAGGCGTTTCGTCACAGTTTCAACCCATGTAATTTCATTACATTCAAATATAAAAAAGTACGTAAGTGTTGTAGAAAACTGGGTTGGAACGAAGCAAAGAGTACTTTTCTATACTGGGAATATAATTAATTGTCAATTAGGTATCCTACAAACGCTCTTCCGTACTAACAATGTAACAATCTATGGACTGACGGTAAAATGGAACAAATGTTTTTTTCCAGCCTCAGTTTTTTTTTCTTCGATACCGTCCAAAAAGGAACTTCGTGCCAAAAAAAATAATTAACACACTACGTTTATGGGTTAATATTGCTTGGCAAAGATCATGGAGAGTTTAAAATAAATGATAGTCTATCTCGCTTAATTTTTACAAAGTGAGAAAGATAATTATGATCATTTTCATAATATTGACCTATCTTCTTCTTTCGAACCAGTGTGGCGAATGGATTTTAAGAGCGCCTCAAAGCGACTCCTTTCGTGCTCTCGACACTATTTCCAAAACGTATAAGGTTGTTCGTAGTGCCAGTTTCACCTTCAAAGATGTTTTCCTTCACCGTTTGAAAGCACTGGCAAAGTGCACAAAACATTTTGGACAGAGAAACTCATTATCCTTCTCATCATTCAATCTTTTCTCACCCATCGTCTTTCAGACTTTATCCGTGTTGAAGTGAAACCATTGTCTCTACATTACTATTTATTCTGTGGCTGAGGAGCCACTGACTTTCCTAGTCTCCCACTTCGGGTCATTGACCGGAAAAGAAAAAAAATTGGCATCCGATTGAAGCTAACGTGACGTTTCTTTTATGTTTTTTTAACGCGCACACAACACGAAAACTAGATACGGACGGTTTAGTATGCGGCTGTTCTATTCTGGAGTGGTCGAGATAATCTCGCATGCGAGATTTACCTACTTACTCCAATTTATGGCATTACTAGCTACTGCGCGCGGCTTCGCCCGCGTGGTACCAACATTTTGAATAGCCTATATGCTATTCCAGGTCACTATCTACGCCTATTCCAAGTTTCATTCAAATCGGTTCACTGCTTTAGGCGTGATTGAAACACAAACATAGAACATACAAACATACAAACATCTGAAGAAACTCACAAACTTTCACCTTTATTATATTAGTGAGATAGTGAGATTTACTTGGCATTATTTACTTTAAAATGGCAAAGAAATCATGTTGTAGTGAGAGATTACTAAGTACCTACTATTGAGTAGTTTAAATCGTATAGATAGAACACAAAAAGGGTCGCGTCTTTTCATAATCTCTTATATAAAAATGAATCCCTATATCCCTTGGTCACGCCATCACGCGTGAACGGCTGGACCGATTTCACTACTTTTTTTTGTTGTGTTTGTTATTGTCAGGAGAAGGTTCTTATGACAGAAAAAAATAATATATTAATCATGGAGGGCGTGAAATAAAGGTTGAAAGATTGTATGGGGAGTTGAAAGTTCCAGTTAAAGGCAACAAATGGCGCTATTATTGCATTTTTAAAAGTTTCAGAAGATTCTTGCAGATTTCAGTTCTATTTAGATGTTTTCAAGTATGCAGTACATACTCAGCAGTTTTGCTAGTAATTTATAATAACTATATGATGTTACCTGTTACCTAACTCATATCACAGTTGAACTATATATTTTTTTATCACTATGGTGCCTCGTGCGACATCATTCTCGATCAGAGAATAGGTCCAGACTGAAAACCGTGTAGATTTTAATGTAAATGGACAAGTTCATTCGTCGGGATATTTCAGACCATGTAATAGTTATTTTTGATCGCTGGTATTCAATTTAAAATTATCCTGACCCGTTAAATTTGTGAACTCTACAGTTTTTCATATAAAAGCTGGTTCGTACAGTCGACTAGCGATGTGTATATCCGGAGTGATTAGTTCAATTGGACTACTTCTTTTGCGTATAGTTCATCTATCTCTAGTTCAATTTCAATCCAATCATATCTTCTTACCCGTCTTCTTATCCGTAGTTCAGAGCGAGATTGATAGAAAGAAGCAGACAAGAGATAAGATAGGTGATATGTGATATATTCCAATCTTATCAATCTTATACTTCAGTAGTTCTCGTTCAGCGAGCGAGTCGAATGCATCCAATCAATCTCTAGTTCCGTAGTTCAGTCTGAGCGAGAACGATAGAAGCATTCTTATCAATCTAGTTCCGTAGTTCAGCGAGCGAGTCGAACGAATTAGGGATGATCGATTTTAGGAAAAATCGATGTTAACATCGAACTGTCCATTATATTTATGAAATGTGTTTATTGTTGTAGAAATTACAAAAGTTAAAGAAAAAAATTTACATACCTACCGAAAGACTGAACTACGGAACTAAAAGATAGATATACTTCCCAGCGGTGAAAAGATATGTTCAATTAGGAGATATGTTTTGCACATGGCTAGTCGACATAATTCCATGAGTAGTTAGAGAATTTAAAGTAATTTTTTCATCATGTTATGTGAAAAAATTGTGCATTCAGTTTACAAGTAGGTAGATATCTACTTACCTAATAATAAAAAAAATATTATTAGGTAATTTCCAATAGTGGTGAGGCCATTTTTTTCATTAGCCGGCACTTTTGACTTTTGGGGCCAGCTTAGTATAGAGCGTGAATGGCCTCCTTTAAAAAATTGAACCACCAAAAGTATTATTTCGTAAGTTGATACCAACTCCATACAAAGCACAGCTGTTCTGGCTGTAGTCACAGCTTACATAACAGTTAGTTCCTAAGTCCCCAGCTTATGAATGTTCCCCTGAAAAGCCACAGCATAAGTAACAGTTAGTTGCAACGTTGAAGCCCATTCATTACTTCGAAGCTTTTCAGTTTATTTGTAAAAATTAAATAACATCCGTTCGCAAAACAAATTGTACTGAATCTAAAAAACTAGGTAACATTTAAACAGGCTCAGGATTGTATCAGTATGAGCAGTAGACGTTAGGTTAAAGATCAAATAATACCTTTAAAAAAATCGTAAAAAAAGAGACTCACTTGCAATAATTTTGGCAGTGTGGATCAATTTAGCTAAATATATACTTACCCTACATTATAATAGATCGTTTTCAATGATCTGTAGATGACTCGATTTTAGTGTAGATACCTAGGAATTATTTAAATTATTTACTTAAATATGTATAAGTTACTTTCTTTGAATATATTTTAATACTCTTTGGTTGTCATGAAGCTTAGACGATATTTGTAATTTTCAAAATTCAAATACCAGAATCATTATTTTTGCCATAATGCTATTGAACTATTCTATTATACGAAATGACTATGCTGACGCTACTTGTGTGGGAAAAGTGCGCAGGCGTCGTTAATTTAGCGCAAGCTTGCAGATGTGCATTTGTCTTGTTGTACGACATGCTTATGTAACATGACATCCGGCCAATATTCTGAACTTTTACCCACGGGGTTATTAGCTACCTTTGAAGGCTAGGCCTCAAAAAGCATTTATTCAGTAGGATCGGGATCACTTCGCCATCATCATCCGCAACCTTTTTCATCGCACTGCTGGGCGTAGGCCTCTCTTCGCTTGTGCCAACATTTCCTAAAATAAAATAGTCTATTTATAGTCTTAAAACTAACTAAACGGAATGCTGTAGGTAGTGCCTGGGACATTAAGATGGAATCGGCTAGCCCAGCACCTAACCTAAACCACCCTATTCGCTTTATCAGCCTCATCCATAGGTAAGACACCGGCAATAGGTAACTAATGTGTTAATGAGCATATGAATATTACGAAACGCAAAATCCATTGATGCATGTCCGCAAAACTTCCAAACTTAAAATTGAACGTCACCAGGCCAACACCCTCATAGTAACTCATGATACGGAAGAAGTAGGTAAGCAGTAGGTATACATGATAATGAAAATGAACTACAGCGCATTTTGTATCTCGGGGCAATCGAAACGAACCAAAAACTGACCTCATATTTTTTGGTTGAGTAGCGCTGATAAAAAAGTAACTGCTTACATGGACTAATTAGATTGCAGTCAAATACCTATTAAGTATTACAATCTCATCAATCTCAGAGACAAACTGTATAGTTTAGTTTGGTAATGCCGCCAGTGTTTTACGCAAGCTTCCGAGCCCACTAATTTCAACCTGGATCAGTTGAGCTTCTAGAGATCGTTTTGAACGATCTAGTGTATTTCTGGAGATAATGGTTTATATCTGGTCCTTGTTATCTCATAGCAGGTACAGTCAGCGTCAGCGTTGTTTGTACTGCAGGGGGGTTACCAGTTGGTGACACTGACCGTACATGACTCAAACAAAGGAGGAGCCTATGAGGCGCAGTTTAGGTAAAATCCTTTCGCCACATCGCATTGGTTCGTAAGAACTAACATGGCAAGCAGAAGAAGACTAGGGTTCGACATCCTCAATTTATCTCATGCTGCTGTTTTTCGTAAATTTAGTTACTTAAAATCGAACTTTAAATTGTCTTGCTTCAATAGTATATGCAAAAAACTTTGATCTCTACCCCTTTTGTCCCCAAGGAGGGTGACGTTTTTTAGAAAGTCCTTTGTTAAGGACCCTCGCTTTCTTTTTAGTTTAGAAGGGATGACTTAAATATAATTAGGGATGGCTGATGGTTTGCTTCCAGATCAATATGCAACGTTCAGCATCATTCAGCTTCACTTGATGAGTGACTGCTTTTGGCGTAGTGCAGGTTGATTTGGGCGATACTTCTAAACTTTTGAACTAACTAGTCTTACTAAACCCGATGTATCCTCGAATTCTATGACATCAGCTATTTAAAAAATAATTAAACCTTGGTTAAATATTCGGATAATGACATAACATCTGATGGTTCGGCGAATTTTCTTGCGATAACTTGCTGATAACTCTAATCTTATACATAGTTATTATATAAACATTCTCTAACATAGTTGTTCCATTAACCTAGATTGATAAAAATAATTTTAAATATCTAAAAAATAAAAATCAACCTATCCGATCCAATACTGACACAACAGCGTTCCGTTGAGTGTAGTACTTACCTACGATATTTATAGCGTTATAAAAAGGAATTATATTTCATTTTAAAACCAAAATCCAGCTCTCCTCCATAATGCGTAATGCGTAGAAAACATTTATTTCCTGAATCATGGCCTCGTCAACGTACTTAGATAATACTTTTATCAATGTAATTACATTAAACAAATATTAATTTAGCACATGACCGTAGTTTTTTCAAATTAATAAGAAATGTATTACGACTTTGATTGGTAGGTACTTCCAGGATTTTTAAGTTAAAGGTATCGAATATGATACATACGAACATTCGGGCCCTACATGATCGAAGTTGCGATTGTTGACAGAACCAATTTGTCATGAATCAATGAGTTCAAAGGTTGATCTTATCGGCAAAATACAATGTTGCTCGTAGTAGGAAACGAGCATATAGCTGGAATATCGGATGTATCACTTTAGGAGAACTGATGCATATTTGGCTCAACGGTTCAATAACTATTTAGAACTTAAAAAACATCTTGATTAACGAATGAAAAGAATATATAATTACAGATATTGAAGGGAAGAATATCATGTAACTAGAAAAGTGCCTAATATGAATGGATAGGTATATAAGTACTTGCAAGTAAAGGTAGACCAAATAATAGATTGATCCTGTTGTATTTTGTAAATATGTAGTAGCTTAGTTTATATTTCAGTAGAAAATATAGATTTTCAAACATAAAAAAAAATAGATTGATGGATTGTGAAGGTGACATGAAAAAGAAAGGAGTAGTAATGAGATGATGGCTGAAAGAGATAATTTAAGAAGAATATAATGTGGGACAGAAACAGAAAGATAATGAAATAGAGTTAGTAATAGCTGTGGTAATTTCTTGACCCTAGCTAGCGATTCTACTGTACAAACTTCTTTAAAATTCCCCCGTATACAATTTATTTGATTTTATTAGTGCCTACTTCATAAACTATCTCTATAGGAATGAAACTACCAGTTATTATCAGCGTTATCTTATCATAAGTGATTAACCTACATCGCATATGTATATAAACATTGTTTATAATGTCTGTTTGTTGAGAAATCACTCAAAAAACTGTGCCGAGCTTTTCGCGTTTCAGCTTCAGATATTTTTATGGTATGACATCTTCTAAAATTCTAGTTTATGGTAAATGATGTAACCTATGCTTATGCTCACATTTTTATGACATTTCTTTGGAATAACACCTTAAACTTTTAGAACGCAAAAGTTTATGGCAAATGATGTCATTTTCAGACTACTAATCTTACTAAACCATCCTCTCAGCTTAACCAGTCTGGCCCACAGAGAAGACAACGTCAATACGTGTGGAGCTGACTAAGCTGAGAGTTTCCTCACGATGTTTTCCTTCACCGATAAGAAGCTGGGCAAGCCTATTCCATCTCACTCATTGTCCCAGGCACTACAGCGTCCCGTTAAGTGTAGGCATGGATTGCCTCCTGACGCTGTATAAATCACTATTAACACTTAACGGGATATTTACAATGATTAAATTTTTTTCAGTTTCCCGATATTTCGGCGCAGTTGCACACGCCATGATCACGGAAGAATTAGTCATTGCGAGTGGGAAGGTTTTTTTTTTACTACGTAGCCAAACGATATAATGAAAAAAATCCCAAATCTGTATAACCATGATCTATTGACCAGAACTTAGTGTCACACTGATAAGAGGTTCCTAATGTTTACAAAACAGCATGCTGTGTATACTCGTATGTGTATGTAATGTACGAATCTAGTGCATGGACCGGAGACCTTCAAATTCTGATACGATGAAAGAACCAGTCAAGTGCGAGTCGGCCTCGCACACGAAGGGGAGGACGTACCATCGTACAATATTTTAACCGACTTCAATCAAAAGAAGGAGGAAGTTTTATGTTCGGTTCGGATGTAGGTATGATGTTTTTTTATGACGTTCATCCATATCTCCGCCAATTGTGGATCAATTTTCAAAATTCTGCTTTTGGTAGAAAGTAGAAGGATACGGTCGAGGTGTGTCACAAATGTAGAACGTTTTGTTATTAACAAGGTGGTTCCATATATACAGTTCGCCCAACGGATCTAGGCATTCGTGAAGTTAGCCGTTTCGATGCGCAGAACACAATTTTGTAAGAAGAAGCGGTCATTGCGCAGACAAACGGCTAGCTTCACGAATGCCTAGATCCGTTGAACGAAGTGTACTCGTATTTTATTCCTTTTTTATTACATTCTTATTTATTAGAAAACTCTTGAAAATTAAATACGAATGAACATAATGGATGTTGGTTTCCTGGTAATTGATAAAACATGAGCTATCAAAAATAATTGAATGTTCAAGTCATATCTTATCTTTTCGTATATAAAGTTACATAACGATGAAATTCGTATTAATAATACGAATTAAACAATTTGAATTTTATACTAGCATTGATCCGTGGGTTTTCCTAAAAGGCTATGTAAACTCCTAGGTACCTAAGTTGTATCCTGTGAAAAGTTGTCATATTTGGTAAGATCATTTGAAATCTGAAATTTGTAGTCAGAAGTAAGTCCATGTTTTGCCATTGCCGTTCATAAAGTTTCGAATGAGATAGTTTGCAAGCATTTGAAAAATAGAACCGGTTTTTTCAGTAAGTAATGTTTTTCTTCATCATAAGGCTCTAGGGCAGAAACTACACTAAACTGAATTTAGGTACGAATAATTATTATTCAGTTTAGTTCCTTTCGTTTCTGGCTTATTATCCTTGGAAGTTTCATATGTCATCACTGGTAACACACACTGATCGAAAACTTTTGACTTAAGGCACTGAGGTATTTTGGACGAAAAGACGTCTCGCAGTTTCCCGAACGCTGCCCAGCCGAGAAACGTGGTCCCTCACTATGGGCCTCATAAGAAGGCTCAAGGTCGCCCAACGAGCTATGGAAAGGGCTATGCTTGGTGTCTCTCTACGAGATCGAATAAGAAATGAAGAGATCCGTAGACGCACTAAAGTCACCGACATAGCCCACAGGATTGGCAAGTTGAAGTGGCAGTGGGCGGGGCACATAGCTCGTAGAACTGACGGCCGTTGGGGCAGAAAGGTTCTCGAGTGGAGGCCACGCACCGGAAACCGCAGTAGAGGACGGCCCCCCACTAGATGGAAAGACGATCTGGTAAAGGCTGCTGGGAGCCGTTGGGTGCAGGCTGCACAAGATCGATCGCTGTGGAAATCGATGGGGGAGGCCTATGTTCAGCAGTGGACACTAGATGGCTGACATGATGATGATAATGATGATCCTTGGAACGTATTTAATATCTAAATGTGTTTTCTACGGTATGCTCAGACTCTGGGCTGCTAGTACGCTCAGAATCTGACCTAATAATTATCGTCTTTTATACACATTCCCAGTAGTTTTACCGAATAGGTAGTCTTAGCAGTTGACTACTGGGAATATTCTGGTCAATAAAATTATTCTTAAGTTATTTATTCCCGGTTTGGTTCGCTAATGTGGGTTCAATCAAACATACTTACATTTGTATTAAATCTTTATATTAATTAAAGAATAGAAAGGATTAGCCGAGGTATGCGTTATCAGTTTTCTGGCGCCTAGGCGCCCGTCTTTAAACCTTATCACAATTTCCTAGATACTCCAACATTGCACACATACGCGTTGTGTCGTTTACGTATCGAAACAGATACAAGTCCATCACTCAACCTTAAAATTAAGCCTATAAGGTTCAAAGTCCTATATAAACTACATGGTATTTAAAAGGAAGTTGCTGATGTGTTTGCCTATGTATTACGCGTGGACATGTGAATCTTTTTAAAATAGTTCTATTTGATTAGTTCTGATAGCAGACAAGGCCGTCTTTGGTTGGCAACTGTTACATCGTAGGAAATAGGATTCGTGTCATGATTACCTATAGATATAAACTTCGAGAGATATATGATCGAAGGATATGAAGCACAAGCAAAACCGTAGATACCTACACTACGGCCAATATGAGGTGTTCGAAACGTTAAGTTAGCCATTTCGATGTGGACGAAGACGCTTTTTTACCGACTTCAAAAAAGGAGGAAGTTCTCAATTAGACTGTATGTTTTTTTTGTATGTTGTTACGTCTTGTGAGATATTATATTGGCTGCGGAGGGACGATGATGAACTGTGTAGTAGCTACCTATTTTTCCGTAAATATGCGTAACTATAAAGAGAACTTAAGAGTGGAGAATAACAAACATATTTAAACGTAAAAAAAGCTTTGAAAAATGAGATATCAAATATAAATTGAACACTAAAGTATGGATCGTTATGGTCCAGCCAGACCATAAACTTGTTTTTGAACAAACGCTTTGGTGCAATCTTTGGTTTAAACCTGCCATAAACTATGTTAACTATCTTTAAATGGATCAGTTCGGTTATCTATATATCGTTTTCCACGATACTTAGGTGGCTGATGATTCAAAATAAAATATCTGTATTTTCAACCGACTTCAAAAAAGGAGGAGGTTCTCAATTAGTCTGTATGTTTTTTTTTTTTTTTGTATCTTGTTACGCGATTGTTCCGCCATTTGTTGACCGATTTGCAAAATTATTTTTATGTTTGAAAGGGTATACTTCAGAGGTGGTCCCATATAAGTTTTATTCCTGAGGGATTGATAGTTTCCCCGTAAAACTCTAAACACCTTCCCTCCTTGACGCCCTGAGTCACACCGCGTTTCGAGTCAAACATTGAAGTCGGTTTTCTTTTTAGTATTAAAACGTAATGTTAAGACAAATGATAGTTAAGTTATTTCTTCAATATAGGAGGTACGTAGTTGTTTAGTTTCTTTTGACGACCTCTGTGGTGCAGTGGGTTGCGGGCTCGATCCCCGCCGCAGGATAAATGTTTGTATGATCTGCAAATATTTATCTCGGGTCTGGGTGTTTCTATGTAAGTATTAACAAACAAAAAATATATAAGTAGTATAGGTATCAGTTAAACCTAGTTCCAATAATACAAGCTTTCCTTAGTTTGGAGCTAGATGACGCTGCGTGAAATGTCCAGCATTATTTATTTATTCTAAGTTTTATAAAAAGCTGTTAGGCGCCATTTTTCGGACAATTTTATTATATTATATATTATACAATTGTTTTTGTGCAACTTACGTCACAACTTAGGCAATACTAGGTAATACTACAAACAGCACTTATTCTAACAATGAGACCGTTCTCCTAGTTCGTAGAAACACAAACATTAGGTACACAAGAAGTAAATATAATATTAGTAAATACTGATACATTATCAATAAAAAGTAGATATCCATTCACACGGTTTCACGGAAATATATTAAATAACATACGAATGCATTCAATAATCCCTTGCGTACATTATAAATGATAGGAAAGTGATGTTCTTTAAGCGGACGTAATACAGCGGACATTAACTACACAAAGTGTCTCGTTGAGTGAAGGCATAGGCTGCCTCTTGCCTGACGCTGTATAAATAATCATCTAGATATAAAAAAAAATATTTTAAAGACATAAAAAATGTGTTTTCTCTACGACTCCATACGTGTTGTTAGATTACTTTTATAACAGCGACTACACAGTTAGGTACATAATATCTTCGATCAGAGATGTATGATCGAAGCATAAAATAATCATATTTCATAATGGAAAAAAACACATGATTCTTTCGCGTTTACAATTGTATTTAGAAAGTACTTAGTTTTTTTCGGATTTAGAAAATAAATGAAATTATTTATTTGCAACATAAACAAACACACACTACAAGATTTAAAGTACAAAGTTTATTGTTAAAGGTTTATCAATTAAAACGTATGTTAATATTACAGTACATGGACCATGGTTTCGTTGTATTGTACATCCAAATACTCTTCTTATTTAAATTATGTACATAGTAAATCCTATTTTCTAGTCACTTACAAAGATAACCTCTAGAACTCCATTGACATGACGCCCCGCTTTTTCGCCTGGGGTTTCCACCTCGAAAAGAAAAACTGGACATTTATTGTATTAAAAGTTGCCAGCTAATTTATTTTTATAGTTATTTATTTGAACTTTCTCTATTATTACTTAGTATTCAGTCGTTCTTTTCTTACAATATCATTAAATTATAATACTAATCTAACATTATGTTACAATGGAGTCTGTTTCAGCACTATGTTGTGTTTGTAAAACACAATGCTGATCTTCCGTCAGAACCACACATTCGATAAAACAATTCCTATGTCCAAGAGAGAAAACAACAGTAAATTGCGAAAGTATAAGAATCTTCCGCTTGCATCCGCTGGTTGTGTATCGCTTTAGTCTTATCTCGTAGGTGTTCAAAGAATTCTTCAATATACAAAGAGTTTTTGTCAATATGATGTCAATATTGGAAAATAGATATTGCGTCAATGCAATATTATTTTTATCGAAATCAACTCTATTGTTCTTGAAAAAAAACCTAAAGCATTGAGAACCAAGTTTGAAATCTACTAGCACAGCTACTATATCTACTAATAATATCTACTAATCTCTGAAACCTAAAAACGGTTTTATGTGATAGGTTCTTTTTTGTTTTTTCACATTACTGTAAAAATGTAAGTTCGTATGAGTCAGTGGCCAACTCTGGTGACGGAGTCTTTAGGCCGCCTTAAGGCCTCCGTCATGGCGACTTAAATAGCCGGGACCGACAATTTAACGTGCCTTCCGAAGCACGGAAGCGCTCAAATGTAAATGCCACTGGCGGACCGTTTAGAACGTTTCTTACTTCGACGATCTATCAAGAAAGATTTTTTTTTTATCATGAACTACTCAGGTACTCCTCAGGTACTACTCAGGTCGCGAAGGAACAGGAGTAGAATCACCTAGTTTTAAGACGTTTCAAAGTGATCCCAGCGGTCCTACTGAATAAATGCTTTTTGACTTTGACTTTTTGACTTTGTACATTTATTATAGAAATGACTCTAAAAGCCCAGTTCTATAACTTATAAGTTATAAAATAGGTTGCAAATATAGCGATGTCCTTATCCCTTACTAAAGTCAAATATAATTAGGTACTTCAAATGATATGGATCATAAATTATCTTATGTTATAACTTAAAAAAAGTTTATTGGTCTGAAGACACACACTCAACATGTTATGACGGTAATAAGCACTTAAACTTAAATCTGTTTGTACTGCCGAATTATTGATAAACATTCGCAAAAAAAACTGTTTCAGTTTTATAATATACATCCGTTTTAGAACTTAAAGTTTGTTTTACAGTTCGCCCAACGGATCTAGGCATTCGTAAAGTTGGCCGTTTGTCAGCGCAGAACACAATTTTGTATGAAAAAGCGATCACTGCGCAGACAAACGGCTAACTTCACGAATGCCTAGATCCGTTGGGCGAACTGTACATCAGAGTAACCATAATAAGTACATCAAGTTTATAGCTTTTGTAATAACTCTATTTAAAAATCTTATAAAAACCTACATAGATAAAAAATATCAAATCAAATAAAAACTCTACAGACAGAAAAGCCGCAGAATAATAAACTTATGAAAACAAATTAAATTCCAGATTCAAAAATGTTTCGTCCAAGAACAGACAATGACTGCAAAGCGCCAATCTATTATCAAAGAGGTTAGTCATAAACGTCACATTACAATCTAAACATAGTTTTTATAGGCTTACTCGTAAAATACGATTTCCTGGAACGATTTTGGCAAACGCCCGACATTCGGACGTCGGCGTTCGTATGTGATATTTTTAATTCATGAATAAAAAACGCAAACCGTATACAGTATGCGCTTGCAAGGCGTCGGCATATGAAATATAAAAAAGAAAAAAATGGCTGTTTCCGGACTAAACAATTTTTTACAAAGCGAGGCGTGATTTGAATGACAATCTTGTTTATACAAGTTTTAATTTGGTCATAATGCGCAAATGCTTATACTTATTCAGTGTTTTTCTGCTTGAAAGCTGCTATTTAATAAGTAAAAGTGATTTTAAAAACAGAATTTGTGTTGCTTGATACTAAAATGATTAACAATTGATTTCAAGTCTAGATTGGGGATCTGGTTGCAGTGTTTGGCGGGAATGCTGGTATGTATTTGTTTGTAAACATTTTCATCGTTTTTTAGCTCTAAGCGCATAAAATACGTTAGATGATTTGTTGGACCATACGTTCCGTGTTATAATCATTTAAAAATCATACAATATTTATTACTTTACGAAATCGAAATGCACAAAGATTTTGTGTTTTGATAGATTCATCTGTCACCACCATGTTGTATTGTTTACAAACATAAGATTTAGAAACTACAATAATACAAAAAAATGTCCTTAGGTATAATATTATAGAAAAACGATCTGTCCTGTCTTTCTGTAACCATTTCACGGCTTACGGATAAACTCCTGAACAGATTTCGATAAATTTGGCGTTATAGATGACATCCTGGGGAAGGACATAGGCTAGATACTTATTTTTTTAATTCATGGTAGGGTGTAATGGGGTAAAATAAGCCGTGTAGGTATGGAGAATCTATATAACAGCATTAAATTCGAACCGTGACGATCTGCGAAAGGCTGCCGGCAGAAGCTGGTTGCGTCGAGCTGAGGACAGGGCGCAATGGCGCGCATTAGGGGAGGCCTATGTCAAGCAATGGACTACCATAGGCTGATGATGATGATGATGATGATGATGAAATTCGAACCAGAATAAAACTTAGATATCTTCAAAGGATCTGAGATAATGTCTGCCACGTCTTGAGGATAGATCGTGGTCATGTTTTTTTTAATGCGGACTAAATCGTGGGACACCGCTGGTATGAATGAATAAGTACTTACACAAGTTTATGCTTAAAGTACAATAACTGGCTGATCAGATATTCATCTGAGGCGTGCGGATTTCCTCCTATTCACGTCTGCGCGTGGCCCGCAAACGATTGTCATACAGGTGCAATGACATTGTAGCATGTTTTCTAAAGTCTACGGGTCCTTGTGACCCGTGTCACCTTTAAGTAACCTTAGGCTTGTATAACTAGATACTTTTATACAAGTGAAAATTATACTTAGAAGAACAAAAACGGATTGATAAAAAGCATCCAAAAAATTGCAACAGTGCGGGAATTGACAGCTCTTGGTGCTCTCGAGCCTATGGGTAATTGAATCCAACATGTTTGCAATTAATTTATATTTTTTATAGAGTTACATGTCACATGTAGAAGACGTTACCGGTCCTGTAACCGATAAAATATGAGCTTATCAAAAAATTCGATTGTGACGACATGGATTCTGTGGCCGAATGGTAAGGCACTCCGGCTTTAGGAGGATCGTCTGATCATTGCGGGTTCGAATCCCGTCGTAATCGAAAATTTTGATAAGACTTTTCATTTCTCAATGTTTTCAATTTTTGGGATGCATTTTCAGATTCATTATGAAAGTTTGAACACAAGTTTCTGTTATATATTTTGAAGAAGTAGGTAGTAGACCGATATGTCACAAGTTGCAAGCCCATAGCCGGCTTTATATTTAACTAGCTGCGCTCCCGCGGTGTAACCCGCGGTCCCTCGGGATTTTTTCGGGATAAAAAGTAATCCATGTCCTTCTCTGGGATACAAACCTATATCCATGCCAATTTTCAGCCTTATCTTTTCAGTGGTTTGGGCGTGAAAAGGTAACAATCAGACAGACAGACAGAGCTACTTTCACATTGATAATATTACAGTATGGATATGGATGGATATGGATATTACTATGGATACTAACTGGTTTACTAAAGACTTGATTTCTTATTTTCTTTCTTCCATTTTTCCTCCATGAACGTGTCATCTCAACACCTTTACCTAGATTAGATATTCCTGTTGGATACGATACCTTGGGCCGTATTCCCGTTCTTATTTTCGTTTGTTTGATGAATATTCGGATGTTTCTTACAATGATTTCTGACTTCAAGGGCCAGTTTTTGGGTTTAGAATATATGTTAGGTTAGGACCGTGTTTTAACGTTGATCTTATCGACTGAATACAATGCAGCTCGTAGTAAGAAGCATCCGAATATTCATCAAACGAACGAAAAAACGTACGCGAATAACCCCCCTTATTACTGATATATTAATATTCTACCGTGAAATGACTGCATAGCAGCTGCATTGTATAACGTACCGCCATTACCCATGTATTGTTTCAGAACATTATTTACTCACCAACGGCTGTAGTTGCAAAATTAAATAAGTACCCAACCAATTAGGCGGAGTTGAATAAACATGTCTTGTTTTTTTTAGTTTATGAGTAATGTGAGAACTCAAAATAAGCCTTGAAGTTACGGGAAAGGTACTGATGAGAATACATACCAAGCTGTAGGTACTGGTCTAGTTGGTTATTTATTTATTTATTTATTTATTTATCTAAACATAAAAGAAAAGGGCTTTGTCGCTGAGCGACTATACCGCCCAATCGGTAACATCTTAGGTCAGTCTTCTTCATCTTCTCTATCACTTCACTTCTTGGTTTCTTCTGGTTTTACTTCACTCCCCGGCTTCTTCTTCTCTTTATTCCTTCTTCCTCTTCATCTTTGTGCCTCGACATTTTATACGAAGGTTGTAAATGCATCTAAAGATTTTAAATAAATTCTTCTTGGTTTGGAAACTTTACCTATACACGATAGGAGGGCAAACATTTCATTTTGTTTCATAATAAAAAAAAAACAAATATACGTGGGGGTGAATAGCTATAAGTTAAGTGTTACCGTCTGCCACCGCGTGGGGGCAGACGTTAATAATTTTCATAGGTAGGTAATATTCTTTTGTTTTATTCAGTGTACAGTCAGCTTAGTAAATAGCATTTATTAAAAAACAAGTTGGTCTCAATCGACGCTATTTTCCACTATTAGAAAATAAATTTCCCACTTGAGAAACTATTCTCAAAGCAACATTAGATTTGCCATTAAAAAATAAGGTTCAGACATTTTGTAATTGAAAAATTCTTTGTGTAACTTAAGGGCATTTATCCCCCTTAGGGCAGAAAATAATAGAAACAATAAAAACTCTTATAGAAATAATTACATCTACTTAAATGGGAATAATTATTCTGTATTCAAATGTCTTGCATCACTTAATGTTTTATTTTTATTTAAGTGTCGAGGAATTCTATAGAAAATTATAACTAGTATTGTTCATTCTTCAGACACGTTTAGGTACCTAGATGTTTTCAATAGAAAGACAATGTTGGAAAAATTATTTTAAAATTATGACACAACACTAGGTTTTTTTTTATGAAAACAATGTGTCTCGCGATTGTAAAAGAAAAACCCGCCAAGTGCGAGTCGGTCTCGCGCACGAAGGGCTCCGTATCTATAATAACGGCAAAAAAATAACGTTTGTTGTATGGGAGCCTCCTTCAATATTGATTTTATTCTGTTTTTTAGTATTTGTTGTTGTGTCAACAGAAATACATCATCTGTGAAAAGTTTCAACTGTCTAACTATCACGGTTCATGAGATACAGACGGACGGACAGACAGACGACAGCGAAGTCTCAGTAATAGGGTTCCCGTTTTACCCTTTGGGTACGGAACCATAAAAATGCAAGTGTTTTTCAGATGTATTTTTATTATTTAAGTAAAAGCATATTATTATAATTTACCTACTGATATACAAAAATTTTATCATCGAAAGTTAAATGACATGCCTCTGACTACCCCCTTAGACATCTTCATAGGATCTGTAATAATTTACATAAAAAGATCTGAGAGAATGTCTACCGCACCTTGGGGATACAGTCGTGAACCTGTTTACGTTTTTTTTTCAGAAAGTTAAAACGAAAATGACCTATCTCAATTAAACGTTTTTTCCAATCCAGTTGGAGCAGTTTCAGCGCGGAAAAATACAAACAAATGTGGGAATGATTCACGGTGATGATATTTTTACAAGATTCACAAAAAATTAATAGAATAGAAGATATTTTAATAAAATGTACTCGTAGTATCAGAAATTCTACGTCTTCTGCGTCAACCTTCAGAATTTCAGTTAAGCACACATCGCGATTTCACTTATTTACCGATGACTCATCTTGTAGGTAATAAGTTTATGTATTACTTATATCTTTTATTTGAAAGTTTTTTTTTATATTCAGTCTTATCTATATGTCTCATAAACAGAACGGGCGGCCCGGCCTCCCGTAGCCATTTTCACCTACTCTACCATTTTCACAACTACCTACACCATTTTCTATATTTGATTATTCATGAAAATTACAATATTTTTCAATTTAAAAACACTAATATTTTATTTTCTCATCACACATTCAATGTTATTTTACTAAATTATGTACGCACTAAATACTCGACTAGATTATTAAAGTAGTGTGAGCCAGCCCTAGGTTCTATGTTATACACAGATAAAATAATACTGTTACTGGATATTTTTTTAAGAATCAGAGTAAAACAACAATCTCACATAAATCTATCTCAAAAATAGCCGTTACATTCAATTTATTATTTAAACCGCATATTTTTATGTTTATTTTATTAACATATATTATACGAATTTCGGGTCAGTAGCCAATTTAAAATAATTTTTCTAAATTGGCCCACACGTCGCAATGTGTTTCAAATTTTCAATATTTGCAAATAAAGTGTCATTTCTGGTCACAAACACCAACTGGTCCCTTCTAATGACAGCTAAGTCATTGCCTAAGTGCCAATCAAAGAAGCCACTAATTTGAACAGCCCTTAAATAACAAATTTATCGACCAAGCAACATCAGCATTACTGGTGTTTTTAATGCGCGTAAATTCCACTTTTAGATTTTGTTTGACACTTATTAAACCCCAAAAATAATCGGTTTTAAGTTCAAGACTCTGGTTATTCATTTTATGTCGCATGTTATCGTATAATGATATGAAAATCGGATACGGATTTTTGGTAGCAATGAACACAAAAAATATGGAAACATTACTTCAGGGGAATTGATACGCATTATGGTAAGTACAAAAGATTACAACCCCTACTGATTAGCTCTAATAGCAAATCAGTATAATAGTGTTCCAATCATCATCCACCTAGATAAGATACTTACCTATAATTTTATAATGTCAACTTCACTCTAATAAGTAGATAATTTATGAAAACTATATCCCATCAGTTGGTTAGTGCATTGCCACGGAGATGCTAGGTCGAGCATTAAAATCCTACATGGTTGCAATTGACTACTAAAAATCTTATTGATGTTTAATGCTTAATTCAAAACGCGTTTGTTTGAGTCATTTTCTAGCATTAGCTACCTACTATAGATGTTTCCATTTTTTATTTACAACCACTGTTTGGTGAGAAGCAGAATAATCTACATTGTTTAAGCTCAGTAGCAAAGTTTTTGGGTCAAGAAACCCATATACAACGGATGAGATATGTTTCCGAAACGACCTCAGTGAGTCCAAATGACTTCTAAACAGCCGTTGCATGCTACACCAAGGTTGAAGTACGTATGTTAGTATCTATGAAGAGTGTCTACAACGCTTACTACAACCTACTTTTAAAATAATTTTACGACGCTTGTTAGTATTCTAGTTAAAAAGTTTTTACTTGGGAAAGATAAGAATTAGTTGGAGATATGTATCTAGACTTTTGATGATGGGAGACAAATTTTAAAAACATGAGCATAGAATTATTTCGTAGATCTATTTGAGTGCACTATTCCGTTAAAAGGTTTCGCGCGCTTAATTTTCAGCTTAATTTAAGATACAGGACTAACAAAGGTAAATTAAGGGATTTATCACAGCAATTTGACACTAATTGGCCAGCAGTGTGTCACTAAACGTGAATCGCTTAGTAAACATCCACCGTCCTTTGGTTAAATGACATGGCGGTGATGCCGATTATCTATCTGCTACCAGAACAAAAAGTCGTACAGTAAGGTAAGGCACCTGCCTTACCTACACAGTTTACGTGGTAGGTAATACTTATTTAGATAATCATCATAATCTATAAGTACGTCAAATGACGGTCTTCGGTTGTTAAAACATATTGTAAGGCCAACCTTATTGGGGCCGTGGGAGACACACCATGGGAATTGCCTAAACGCATTGTTTTTCTAGTACCAGCCATGATACGTTTGACAATGTTCAATCGTTTAAATTAAAGAAATTACAAAAAGGCAACGATAATAATAGGAAATAAAACAGACGGCCCTGAAGTTCTTTTGTTCCTCGCTTAGGAACGATACAAAACGAACTTATACACACTGGGAACTAGGTGCTATCCCATCTTACTAACCTACTTTCAAAGGAAGGCTGAAGATATAAATTTTTGGAACGAAGTTCCTTTTTGGACGGTATCGGATGGCTAGACGAAAAAAGTGTTCGAAAAAAGTGCGTCACGACACATGTACCTATAATGTCAAAACGTCACAGTGCGAAGTGCGCAGTCGCGAAGCAGTCCATAGATTGTTACATTGCTAGTAAGGAAGAGCGTTTCTAGGATTTTAATAAATAATTTACTTGACAAATGCGTAAAGTCAAAGTTGAAACTTCGTTCCAACCGAGTGTTCGACGACACTCACGTACTTTTTTTAACCAGATTAGCACCAATATGACTGATCTAAAGTAAATCTAGCAGTAAATCAGGAACCATAATGATCCATAGTACCTACCTATTCCAAACTAGTATTAACCTCACACAGTCATATAGATCATCGCCCCGGTGGGGCGTAGGCTTGGGTTAAAATCATGCATTGGTGCAACTTTTGGGATGCATTCAATTTTTTTTTGTTTCAGGCCCAATTCAAACGAAGTTCTGACTTAAATCAACGCAGGATGCTCTTGACCAATCACAAGACTACCCTTGATCTTTCGCGGAGTATGCATCAGACCCTTTTAGGAAAAGGTATGTGACAATTTACAATAATCGTCTTTTATATTATAACAGCTCCGGCTAACTTTTTAATACATATTCATGATCATACTATAAAACTTTTTATGGGGTCGGATTGGTTTTCCATTTTTCTCTGCTCTATCTCCGTTACCTTAATTTTTGCTGCCAATCTATCTTTCATTTGATCTCCCTCTGTCACTGCATATCTCGTCATAATGACGTTTGTCCTTTCTCATAACGTCCCAGAAAGCATTCACGAGAGACCACGGCCACTGTGAGGTGCAGCTAGTACTAGCACCTACTAACATATTAGAATAGCAGATAGTGTAGATGGAACATTCGGTCATGGAATTTATTCAGGAAGTAGGAAGGAAGCCCAAATTAAAAGATATGACGCTGGACAATTATGTCAATTGGAGGAGGTGACATAATTGACGTGTTGCGTCATCTCGGGATAGCTCCAAATTAACGAGGATAGTTTACTCGCAGTTTTAATTAGGCTGATATCTTGAGCGGTGAGGACCACCAAGGCTGATGTCATCATATAATCTTAATGGAATAAAAACTGTTTCTGAGTTGGTTTGGATTTTTGTGGGTGTACTAAGGCCTGGCAGGCCTTTTGTCAAAAAATAAAATAATCAAAAAAACAAGCGCATTATAGGCCGTCTTTGGAAATAAAAAAGAAAAATATATTTATTTTCGAACACACGAGTAGGTAACACCTACATAATTGAGAAAAAGGAAAATATGGTAGAAGTTTTACCTTAAAGATTGGTTGATCTTATCTATTACTTATATACAAATATTTTGTGTCTACCACCAATAAAATAGTTGTAGTAAAGTCGACAGCTATTAGGCAATGATCCCTAATGTGCTAACTGTTAACACAACGCAACCATGGCCAACCTTCGAGTAGCCTCGAACATAACGTGACATCATTTAGGTACCTTCTGAATTCCATAATTTTATTTCACTCACTCATCACCATCACACAAGTCAAAGCCAGGAAGGACCGCTGGGATCACGTAGGTATGGATTCTTCTCCAGTTCCATTGCGGTCAATGCTGTGATTGTATTCCTAAATTGTCAGCGAAGGGTTTGCAACTGGTTTCCAGTCTATATCGCCGTCATTATAATATATAGACGACCTCTGTGGCGCAGTGGGTGAAAGCCCGCTTGGGATGCAGAAGGTTGCGGGTTCGATTCCCGCCCCGGGATAAATGTTTGTATGATCTGCAAATATTTACCTCGGGGTCTGGGTGTTTCTATGTATGTCAGCTGTGCTCCCGCAGTGTGACCCGCGGTCCCTCGGGATTTTTTCATTTTTTCGGGATAAAAGGTAGCCTATGTCCTTCCCTGGGATACAACCTTTAACTACTTATGCCAAATTTCAGCTTAATCTGTTCAGCGGTTTCGGCGTGAAAGCGTAACAAACAGTCAGACAGACAGACAAACAGACAGACAGAGTTACTTTCACATTTATAATATTAGTATGGATTCATTTTCATTTCATCATCATCATCATCCATAGCCTGACTTCACCCACTGCTGGGTATAGGCCTCCCTAAGCTTGTGCCATCCACCACGATCCTGCGCTAATCTGACCCATTGACAATATCGTCTGCCATGTCATGTCATTTAATCTTTTACATTGTTTATTCATAAGTAATCATGAAATCTTCCCATGTCATACATGAAATAATTGCATTTTCTCAGCTACCACAACCTGCATGACAACAGTGATACTTGTTGCTTGACTCTTTCCGTGTTTGAACAGCTGGTACAACTGTTACGAAAGTACCTACTTAGTTACCTGTGTTATCAACACGTAGAAACCGTAGATGTTTTAACCGACTTCAAAAAAGGAGGTTCTATGTGCGACAGACACAGATGTCGTCGTATATATTTATGTAGGTAGTGTTATAAAAATTGTGTAAAGCCTAATACATATTTAGGTAATATCATTAGGTACCTAATAAACTCATATGTGCCAATCCATAGATTATAAATTCCACGGAATTAGAAATGTTTGTGACTGTCGGCCATGATGGCATATCGTAAAATTTTTGTTATAATTAGGGAATTCCCCTTCGAAAAGTTGCAATGTAGGTTCGTATTTGCGGTAACTATCTTTATGACTTATTATTAGTTCTGCTACAGAAACTTTAGGTTCTTTCACCATTACCCACCTTACATCCCTGGATAGGTAGCATGTTCTCCTACTGAGACCAATGTTTCGGCGACGTGGCGCAATGAATCGCTCGACCCTTTATCCAACTTACGGGCCAGCTCTATAAGCCTGTAAAATAGGTATATTCCCAAGATAGGTTATGTTATCGAACTAACAGAGTATTGTGAAAATTGGCTCTAGGCGAGACTACCAGTTTAATATGTAGTAGGTACCTAAGTACATTATTATTCGCTGATTTTTTTGCTTAAAGGGTTCATTCACGTAGGATTCAAAAACACCGACGTCGTCGGTCGTCGCGACTTCCTTTACGTGGTCTGAATTGAACCCATTGTTCCAAAAACTTAAGATGCGAAAAGGTGAATGGTCAAGTTTATAATGAAACGTCAGATTTGCTGCTTGCATTAAACTTGTTATTGCCTGTGACATGACTGCGGGACTTCTTTCGCCATTTTTGAAGGAGCTATTAATTAGGCTCTGCTATTTTATTTATATTTCTCGTGTTTTACTAGGTTTTATTATGTAATTTCGGTGGCATTTTACTAATGAAGCCTTGGATTACGTAACAGGAGATTTGGTAAATGGAATGGGGGAGTATTCAAGAAGATTTCTCATTTGACGAATGATTTCCGTTGAAATTTGAAATGACAAGCCGCCATGTTTTTTTCGAAACCAAATTGACATGACTTGACTTGACATGACATGAAAACTTATTTAAAACTTGACATTGGCATAATTATACTGTTATACAGTTAGTTGCCATTAATAAAAAGAAGAAGAAGAAGACATGACTGCGGTTCTATACAGAGCAAATCATCGTTTTAAAAATGATCGCAGTAGGTATACTTCTTAGGGGGCGTCCATAAATTACCTACTTGTGGCAATTTCTTGGACCCCCCCCCCCTCTTAGTGAGATGTAAGATTTTACTTGACCTCCTCCCTCCCCCTCTTATCTCACGTGAGATTTCAAATTGTATATTGCATTTGAAAAAACACAGTTATTTTGTAATCACAGACAGAAAAGACAATTTTATTTTTATGTTCCTATAAGTGATATTTTAATGGAGAAATTTTATAACTTATTTAACCCACTTTTATCGTAATTTTACACTTGTTTCTTGTCGAAAAAAATTACGTGAGATTTGGCTCGACCCCCCCCTAAAAGCCTCTCGCCCCCTTATCGCGCATTTTATAAGCCCATGCGCCGCGTGTTCGTAGTTCATCAAGTTACCCCCTACGTAGATAATTATCAAAATCGCAGCATAAAACACTCAAGTAATTATCACATGCTTTGTTGGTAATCTTTGTAGGTAATCCGTTCATTAGATATCAGTACTTACTAAACTAGTCAACTCTTTTAAATCTTCAATAGGTAATCAGCAAACCAATTAAATTATCAAGGTCTTAGGAAATTAGCAAGATTAGTGAAAGATAGGTACCTACGTAATTTAAAAATGTGTGCCAATTATAAAGGCTTTGATAAGAAAAGTACTTATTACTGAATCACCTTAAAATTTATTGTTTTTTTTTCCTAAATCTACCTATGTGAGTGTTTCAGATATGGGCACTTTGCTACTCATCACAAGAAATTGATTCACCAAAATACCTCTCCAATACTTACTTTTTGTTTTCCTTCTTTTTATTAGTTAGGTACTATTATATCCTGCTACATTTGACAGCCCTATTGCAACAGGAAAACATAAAAATGGCGCCATCGTCAGTCTGCGCTGCGTCTGCACACGCCGCGCCAGTACCTACGTATTCCACGCGCATCCCACCTTCACTGCTCATTATACCTCTGTTCTGTACCTACCTTACACCGACTAGAGTCACTCACCCTGCTCTAGTTTTTGCCAGATATACCGGGTTTTGGCTAGATCTGGCCATTGGGGCGCCTCATGATCTGACATGAGATATTGAAATCTAACATATTCATCATCTTCCTGCACATTATGTGGGGTTGCCACTACATTAACTAAATACTAATACCTATATACTTATTATTTGAAGCAAATTTGTATGTAGGAAGTGATCTAGAAACTTTTTTTTTCAATTATATTTCCTGAAAACTTACAGCTGTTAATACAAAATGAACAAAAAACTCATGATTATTTATAAGTGATCAACATCATGTTTCTCATAAATCATCTTGCTCACACGTCTAGTCTACATTTGACGGTAATTGGCTGTTTTTACCAATCTTTGTGTAAAACATTTTCTTATCCATTGACTTATCTAGCCAATGTATCTAGCCATTAAAAGTTTAACCTGCCGGCAACACTTTTGCAAGGATGTACCCTGGCAGTTCCTGTGACGTCAGTGACTTGATTAAGAGCCAGTGAATCATAGGATTACCTTTATGAATAGCTCTTTTTATTTATTGGCACTTAATCATGTAATGATTTGCTTTATTTATTCCAAGTCTTAACACCTGTTGATTAGCCACAGATAAAAATAATGTTAGATAGGTATTTCAACTTGCCATGCCTTACTGTGCGTGCATGTGTTCAAAATAATGTGGGTAAAAAATGTATGAGGTATACTGTCAATTACAGGCGGGAGCGCCGGCGTTTAAGTAGGTAGGTACCTACTTACAGTTCGCCCAACAGATCTAGGCATTCGTGAAGTTAGCCGTTTGTCTGCGCAGTGAGCGCTTTTTCATACAAAATTTTATTCTGCGCAGACAAACGGCTAACTTCACGAATGCCTAGATCCGTTGAAAGAACTGTACCTATGTTTTTGTAGAAATTAAAAACATATTTTATTTTCTTTTATTCATTTGCCAGCATATTTTTGCGCGGTTGACTGAACCTATCTCAGACAAATTAAACAAAAATAAATTACGATATGACCCAACGTTTAACTCGTGTCTATTTCTACAAGATATCAAACGAATGACTTTTATATTCCACCTGACAAATGATACGCGTTATAATCTTTGGAGTTATTATAATTCAACTCAAAGACCATTCTGATATAAAGGAGTTTCTTAAAAAAGTACGTGAGTGTCGTGGAATACTCAGTTGGAACGAAGTAAAGAGTACTTTTCTATACTGGGAATTTAATAAAAATAATTGTTAATTAGGTATCCTAGAAACACACTTCCGTACTAACAATATAACAATCTATGGACCATGTCGCGGCTGCGCATTTCGCACTGTGACGATTTGACATACAGGTGTAAAAAGACTACTACCGAAAACTGAGGGGTTGCAATCAGACCATGATTATAAACATATTTAGCGAAAAGAAATGGCAAAAATTTTTTTGTGTTATTTTCCGATTATTTACTACTAGTACCCATAATATACTACCTAATAATTTCATTTATAAAAGAAAAAAAAAACAATTAAAATTCAAAATCCAGCAATCTACGTAAAACAACGCGCCTAGTATACATGTGTCGGGACGGTAAAATGGAACATATTTTTTTTCCAGCCTCAGACTAGTTTCTTCGATACCGTCCGAAAAGAAATTTCGTTCCAAAAATAACTAAAATAGTATTTTTCACGTAGGAACGTACCTATCCCTGACATACAGGGGGTAAAATGACGTCTGCCGAAGCCGAAAGGGGTAGGTACAGCATTCCAATACACAACTAAATCCAAAAGGATTTTCCGAAAAAATCATTATATCCGGAGAAAACAGCGTTTGAAGATTACTGTTTGCGTATGTACTGGGCGCGTTTTTATACGTAGATTGCTGGATTTTGAGTTTAAATAGTTTTTTTTCTTTTGTAAATGAAACTATTAGGTAGGTATGGTCTTATTATGTTGTACTAGTAGTAAATAACTAGAAAATATAATAAAATGACGTAGCTAAGTTAAAAAAAATTTGCTTTTTTTTTTCGCTAAATATGTTCAGAATCATGGTTTGATTGAAACCCCTCAGTTTTCGGTAGCAGTCTTTTTACACCCTGTATACATAGATTTAAAAGGTACAAAGTATTAATATTCTTAAAGGACCTACCTAATTCAAAGCAGAGTTACAAATTACGTCCTACAACGTAGTTTAACCGTGTCACCTACATTTGTATTTAAATTTTATATACTTTTTACTCATATCAAATGTTTGAACAATGATCAATATCAGCTCTAAGGTACACCTGTTTAAATCGTATATTGACAAGTGGATCATTATATCTTTTGTTGCATAAGTACATATAGCGTAGGTTTTCATTAAAACTGAATTCCACTGTAAGTAATTAATAATTCGATAAGTACCTACTGTGTGTAATGTTCTGTTGCTACTATCAATATTTTATGGAAATAAATTCAATATTTGAAATGACGACCTCGGTGACGTGGAGGACGATTGCTCAGCTGAGACACAAGAGGTAGTTCGGTTCTCGCTAAGGAACAAAATGTTTGCATCTGATATTAGTTTCGGATACTAGTTTTTGATACCCTATGTCGAGATATAAATAAATAACGCTGGACTTTTTTCACACAGCATCATCTAGCCCCAAAATAAGCAGAGCTTGTGTTATGGGTACTAGATGACTGATAAACTACTTATATACTTTTTTGTTTGTAATACATACATATTATACATAGAAACACCCAGACTCGAGACAAATATCTGTAGGTCATAAAAACATTTGTCCCACGGCGGGGATCGAGCCCGCAACCTTCTGCGTCGCAAGCGGACCTTCGCCCACTGCGCTACAGAGGTCGTCATATAGGTATATATAGGTAAAATTGGGTGCCGCAGGTGTCAACGGTCTTCCCTAAAATCGTTTGGCTACGGGTTTGGCCTTGGCCATATCCTTCTTCGTCTCAAACCCCGTCGAAATCGTCCCAGCAAATCTTGGTCTGTTTCGTAGCCGCTTTTCTGCCTATGGAGTGACGATGTTTGCCCATAATTTACAGTGCTAATATCTCATCATTATCCTGATGTAGCCCATAGCTGCGTATAGACTTCCATTTGTGTGATAAAACGATAGCATAGACTCTATGCTATGATCCATGACTTTGGTTAATCATTTGCCTATCTTGCTTCCGGACGCCCAATTCTTCAATAACCTTCGCTTAGCCACCACTCGTTTAAGAACCCTCCAACGGTCATCACTTCTCCTCGCGTCGTGTTGAGCTAAAAATATAACAAACAACAAACTATGGTGTATAACTACGTTCATAATTCCATGCAGTATCTATAGCATGATCTTAATTATTGAGGTTCGGTCGGTCACGGTGTATTAATACAATTAATGGGTACTCCTACGTTTCTTAACAGTTTCTTGGCTCGTTGGTTTTTCGAGTTGGCGCCAAAGCACTGGTGTAGGGACGCGTTCATAGTGGGTTTGGACCCTGCAACGAAGTTTCCAAAACTTCTAAGAAGTGTTTTGCCCCAAAATAAAAAATGAGGCTTTGTATCCTTGAACGAAGATGACATGCAGCGTCAAGTCACCTATGCCTACAATCAGCTGGACGCTGTAATGCTTGAGATTGTTAAAGATGGAATAGGGGTTCCCAGCACCACTTACCTAACTTAATTTAACAAAAACTAAAATGATATTTTCGCAAATTTTTACATTATGTACTTGAAATATTGCTGTGTGTACAGACTTCATAGATTCATGAAACTATTTTACATTGAGTGACTTTCAAACGTCTGAATCTGATCTGAAAATATGAATGTTGATCAATACTCTTGATACAGTCTGCGCCACGAAAGAAGTCCTACCACAAAAGAGTAAAAGTACCTACATACAAAAAAGCTATTATATTGTTTTATTCATGGCAGTACCTACATAAGTAGGTACTTAGAAACTAGCGCTGCCCCGAAAGAACGCGACTCTTCTAAGCTACCAGCCTACCAAAGCTTGTCATCTTTTATTTACCATCCTAGGAAGTTTGGCGTTATTTTTGTTTATTACCGTTTTGTCTTGGTCCACTGGCCACGTGAAGGACACATTTACTCGCGTCCGCCGCTCAATAGTCCCAGGACGAAATACCCAAAGACAATTGTACGTTTTGTACAACAATACGCAGTAAAACCTGGCCGTATTGTTTCTGGGCAGTTAAAATACAATAAAAATTGATTCTTTTTCATATCTGCCGAAAGCTTTGTCCCACTTTCGCTTTCTTTTACTGTGTTATTGTTTTGTTGTGGTGTATTTATTTACCTGTTAAAAATGTAACTTAAAAATACTGCAGTGAACATCTACTAAGATTAAAAATAAATATCGATAAAGCCTAGGTTGGTTCACAACTAAGGATGATAATTTCTAGGTTTATGATAAGACACAACCATGTGCTCAGTACATACGAGCATATCACTAATCTATGTTGAAATTGTTTCACATAAAAAAATCTTACATAGGTAATAATAGTGGGATAAGGAGAGAGGCATGCTAATGGTGAAACGCAAATAAATAATTACCTATTTTATACACTGAAATACATTTATTATTTCTAACAAAAATATTGATGACAAAAACATACTCCAGTGTAAAGCAACCCTAAGGAATAGTACTGTGCGCCGGCGCATGCTATAACGATGCATGCATGCGATGCAGCTCATGACCTACGGAACACTTACACCAGCACATAACTAATGAAAAAAATCGCTACAAATTGCATTTTGTGATCGTTCGTGAATACGGTAGCGACTTTTATTAAGAATTGCACGAATAGACACTTTAAGAAACAATAAAATAACCGTATTAGACGAGTAACTAAGTGGCATCGGATTTTCCGAAGATCGTGGGTTAAATCAGCAATGGATTTTTACCACAGTGGTACCTTTTAAAAAAAATATTTCAACCTACACTGTCCCAAAGCTGGGCATGGTTCAGTCTTCCAAGACTTCGAAGTTTTTGTGTTTAAATATTAGCATACTAATTGTTCGCAATCAATTAGCATGTTGTGATCTATTTTAATAAATAGGAAACATTAAAGTAGCGGTTGCAAAATTGCAGACAAAACAATAGAAATGGCTAATTTTAGATGAAGAACGTGAAAAAAAATACGAAAATTTCGCTTTGGAACGTATCCATTGACGGTATTCATTGAAGCTTTGCTGATGACCTGGCTCCCTGAAAGACGTTAGACATAAATGATGGCTAGATTTTAACATCAGAATATTTCTGTTGGGAAACAAACTACTTAGGTATTTGACGTTCTCATCTCTCGGATGAAACGCAAGAGATGCTGTTTCGATTCCCGTGGCGGGACAATATTTGTATGATCTTCAAATATTTGATCAGGATCTGAATGATTTAATTTACTGCAACACCCGAACTTCCGGAACTTCTGTGCCCGGACCAATACTCGTAATTTCTGATCTGTACATGAATTACCTACTATTATAGAATAAAAAAGTGACAATTTATCCATATCCAAACTTTTTTTTTCTGGTTTCCGTACGACCTTTTTAAAATTTGCCTGATTTAATTGAAGATCTCAAAAGAAGCAATGTACCTATACAAATACTACATAGCAGAATGTCACGACACGTGGTAGGAAGAATTGGAGACATTATGGCCTAGTTGGCAACGTTTCCACACCCACCACTGTCGCTAGGAAATCAAATAAACTGTATACATGTCGGCGGGATACAATTTTATTTAAACACAGAAATTGCAAGAGAAAAAAGTTTCCATCCAACTAATATGTCAACGTTTGTAATTCAATCATATGATGATAATGGGGGTTTGCAAGTTTTAATGTTTGTTTCGTTTAGGACGGATTCAGGAATTTCGTGTAAATTCGGAACATTAATTATTTATTATTATTATTTATTTACACACACATAGCATAGATCGTGAACTTAGAAACATGTTTTAAAAGCCTTCCTTTGAGCCTTATTTAGATAGAGCATATTCTCAAATAAGGCCTTTGGTACATTTCTTCTCGAATGAATCCATCGGCAGAAGCTAGGTGCTAACTGCCTGTATCACAGAATATTTTAAATTCTTGCTACTTACTTATGCAATATGCATAGCAGTTGGACACTCCCCGCCCCGCACCAATCAAGACTACCTGGGGCCGTATTCCCGTTCTTATTTTCGTTCGTTTGATGAATATTAGGATGGCTCATACTACGATTTTTGACTTCAAGGGCCAATTTTTCGGTTTGGAATATTTGGTCCTAGGTTAGGACCATGTTTTAACGTTGATCTTATCGACTGAATACAATGTAGCTCGTAGTAAGAAGCATCCGAATATTCATCAAACGAACGCGAATAACCCCCTGTCCCTCGAGTTCTTAATGATAGCTTGCTTAGTCTTTCTTGATAAATCGTCGAAGTTATGCGAAGTACTTAACGGCCAATAAGTGGATGGATGATTGCTTGTGGCATCAACTGCGCGCTTCCGTGCTTCGGGAGGCATATTACATTGTCGGTCCCGGCTATTAAGTCGCCAAGGCGGTCTGAAAACTCCGATACAAACTTACTTACTTTTTTTGCACGAGAATAGATTTACACACAGAAAATAAAACTGTGTCTGTGTGAATAGGTAATAATAACGTCGCATTTGTTTAAAGTTTAGTCGAGTGTCCGAGCTGCTATTTAAGACGGAAATATCTAAAACCTGACCTAGATGAAGCAGAGCTGCTAGCTCTAGATCCAGGCTCTTCAGATATTTATGTGCGGCATTTTTAGACAATAGGTGCACGTTTGAAACGTTTATTTTGTTCGCGGAAGATGTGACATGGTTGGTGGTCATGATCATTAAGTCATTTGGTCATTGGTCGGAAATCTCTGCAATGATTCTCAATTTATTTACGGAAACTAAACTACTTTTTTACATAACTTTAAAATACACTAGAATCAATGTAAAAATCGTGGAAAACTATCAATACTTACCTTTTTTTTTCGCTGGGAAAAATGCGTTACGCATCCCCTCCACCGGGGGACGAGAGGGGTATGTGGGACTCCCCGGTGGAAAGCACCCGGTATACCCACTAAACGACCCAGCGGCATTCTGGCGTCGCCTGGATTGGAGGGGGGTCTGGGAAACCGGCAGAGCCTTTTCATCCAGTCCCCTTCCGGTGATTCCCGCCCTTAAGGCAGGCCCCGCGTCGTGGTGAGCATTGCAAGGCGGACGAAGGTGCCCCCGCATCTAGCGTCCGCTACTCGGGAGCGGAGAGCTCTAGACCACTAGAGCTCTCCGCTCCCTCACCACCTGGTCCACTGCGCGCTCTAATTAAAGAGGCTCGCGTGGAGAAGACTCAAAACGGCCGCAGAGGACAGGAAGAGCGGCAACGAAACACCGACACTCCTCTTCCACTGCGGCCCCACCGCCAACGCATCAAACGGTGCGCCACTGTTTGGTCGCGGGAGAAAGGGCGAGCGGCAACGACACACCGACACGCCAATGGCAATTCTAATCCGTTGAGCCAATAATAGCTAATAATTTTCCCAATTCTGCTTACCACGACCACCCTATAATGTAATTTCCACAGAAATAAGTTGATCATGGTCAGCAGACAGGTCCAAAATAAAAACTGAATTTCTCTGGTAACTCCCAGCTTCTAACAAAAGAAAAGCGCTGAGTTTTTATCTCCTAGAACCCTAGGGTGAGGCGTCTATGCTCTAATGAACAAACGAAGTGCGATCCGTAATGAACACTAATAGGAGCTTGAGCATCGATCGACATGCACTCTGACGCGTTAGGGTCTAGACTACACTTTTTAACACTGACACTGAAGTGATAAAATAAAGACGTATAGACAAAAGTCTCATTGCTTCCCCAAAAACTATCCTACCTCTCAATACCCCTTTAGATATCTTCAAAGTGTCATAAATTCCCTATAGGTCTCAGTGGAACTGTGCTTTGGAGATCAGTCGTTAGCATGTTTCGTCCAGGAGTGTATAACTCTATCCAGGAGTGGATGAGTTACGGGAATAGACAGAGTGAATTATTAACTGTTCGCCCGCCAGATGGATTCGTTGGGGTTTCCCAACTAAATAATAGTCTGCTCCAAATATAATCAGTACCTATACCTACTTAGGTATGTCGGATATTTAATAGTTTTCCTGGCAACTTGTTCAAAATTGTTATTGTTATTTTGGCTAAATTTGTGCAAATGGTTGCATCAAAATTTAAGCTTAATCGAACACCGTAATGCACTCTCACGAGAAATTAGACAGGTGAATCCATTAAAGCTGGTTTGAACATATCTCAATAACCCTTGGTGTACACAAGTGGACATTCCCAACATGGCAACACTAAGCTAATGTTTGTCGAGAGAATATCAACAAAATGTAGGCTCCAACAATGACTGCTATCATGTTGCGTCAATCCGTTTTTAGGTTCTAGGTGCATGACCTGCGCAAAGTAACGCAGTATCTCTAAAAATTCGTCACCGTCATTTTCTTTTTGAAGAAAAAATTGAGAAGAAATTGTATAAGAGACGACACGGAGCGACAAACTTCATGGAATACTAGCCTCTTCAAATCGATCTTGTACAGTGTAGATTGTTGTTTTGGAGCTGCCTCTGGCCCCTTAGACATGTTCAGAGAAAACGGTTCTGATGATAGTTTCTGAGAGGATTTCTTCTGTTATCGGGAATTCAGTCGTGCGCCTGTTCCACTCCGCTCTATTAGCCATCATTTCAGTTTTTACACCGTGATTTATCACTCCATGATCTTGAATGATTTACCAGGCTTTTTGTTCCAAACACAACACAGGTAAAATTGATTGTATTGCCAACATAAAAATCCACTAGTTCTAGTTTTCATAGGATCTCGAAGATCGAAATAGTCTAACCTGGGGATTAAGCTATAATCCTATTTTTTTACCCTATAGCTGTTCTTGATTCTCGACGGCAGAAATTCCCTGTGATTTACAATAGCTGGCTTTTAGAAAACGAAGCCTAGAGATAACGCTTAGGTAAACTTGAATCCACTGTTTATCTGATGACTATCAGTCTCTGTCGTGGAATGTAGAACACCTGAGCATCCGAAGGTTTTGCCTAATGATTTGCAATCTAATTGGTCAATAGTTTTCATAATTTTTAAGATTATTATTAGAAGTATTAAAGAACGAAGACTTATAATCTTTTTATTCCTTGATAGCAAAAATTGGAAACAAAATAACAGTATTTTACGATGGTTGGTCATACAATGGAATTGGATTCATATCATCATAAATAAATAAATAAAATAAATAAGAACTTTATTGAGGACACAGTGTTACATGAAGTAGTTACATGCTAAGTTTCGACAGTATTGTCCTACAATCGGCGGTCTTATCGCTCAAGGCGATTTCTTCCAGACAACCTTATACTTATACTAAGTAATACTAAAGCTCATCATCATCATCATCAGCCTATGGCAGTCCACTGCTGAACATAGGCCTCCCCTAGTGCGCGTCATTGCGCCCTGTCCTCAGCTCGACGCATCCAACTTCTGCCGGCAGCCTTTCGCAGATCGTCACCCCACCTGGCCGGAGGGCGTTCTACACTACGTTTGCCGAGTCGCGGTCTCCACTCAAGAACTCGTTTACCCCAACTGTTATCGGTTCTTCGGCAGATATGGCCAGCGCACTGCCACTTCAGCTTGCTGATTCTCTGAGCTATGTCTACAACTTTGGTTCTATGTCGGATAGTCTCGTTGCGGATTCTATCCTTCAGATAAAAGGTTAGTAATACAATGGAACTGGATTCAGGTGCCTTTTTTTGCTAATCTGTCGACGAGTCCCGAGTCCGTAGGCTGGATAATCTCGACGGGTTGCAAGAAGTAGTGGGAGAAATAGTGTGACTGAGACAAGTAGATAACTACGAAAACAACCTATATGACAAAACTTATTGCTTACATATTTATCAAATTTTGAAATTTCATCGGCCCATTCTGAGGCTACATTTTTTATCTAACCTAACCCAATTACTTACAAATTACGAGTATTATTGTTATCATTTTGATAACAATTCGATAGTCCCGGAACGGGCCGTATCGGCCACTTTGAGTTATGAAACGACAGTTGTTGCGATGCTCAAACATAGGTAAGTAGGTACCTACCTACACTACCTACATACTCGTAGTATTCAAGGAAACCATTATCGGTTGATAATCCAAGACATATTTCTTTACTTTCATTCATCACATTAACATCATAAAAGCCCATGTCGCCCTCTGGCCTCTTATTTAATTTTTAAAGGAATCAGTTCATCATCATCAACATAACCAGTAACACTCATCTTTAAAGGAAAACCAAAAAATAACGACAGAGAATGAAATATACCAACGACTACTGCTAATATACTTTTTTTTTCTTTAACCTGTGCTGTCCCACTACTGAGGAAAGGTCTTCCCTCCAACCGTCAAATATACCTATTTTATTTCGATGCGAATTTCCGCGCCAATTTAAACAGTTTTAAATATAGGGTGGCAATGAATGTGTATTTACCTTATCTTATCTCCCCAGTAGCTGTGAAAACTGGATGTTTGATCTGATGTTCAATGGCCTTAGCACTCCTCGATTAGGCCAGTTTCCGGTTAAAACAAATATTGAACTACGAGTACTTTACGGGTGACCGTTTGAAACTAGTAGGCTGAATAGTAGTTGAATAATAGGCTATTAAATAAGGTTGGAAGTGGAAGTGGTTATTTACGTTACAACTAAAAAGAAACACTAGATGGAAAGACGATCTGGTGAAGGTTGCTGGGAGCCGTTGGGTGCAGGCTGCACAAGATCGATCGCTGTGGAAATCGATGGGGGAGGCCTATGTTCAGCAGTGGACACTAGATGGCTGACATGATGAAAAAGAAAACCGACTTTGATGTTAATAATTACGTACTAAGAAAAGCTAGAATGAGGTTTTATAAGTTCAACGGAACATATCAATCCCTTATCTAGTCCCTTCTAGTGGTTTGAATCTAGTTGTGCAATAATTCGTTTTTCAGTCCAAAATGTAGTTCACTAAGGTATACCAGTGCTCTCAAATGGTGAAGGAAAAACATCGTGAAGAAACTGGCATGGCAGACACGCCAAGAAGATGGGCCTTAGAGTATAGCAACAGCCTTAGAGTTTGTCACCCTACGTTTTTTGTCATTAAACTCGAGTCTCCGAGGTCCGTAGGGAACGGAGACGGAATACTAATACGGAAAGGGGCTACGATCCATTTCCATGGCATCATAAATAAATGAAAGAAGGCTGGATTACTTAGGCCGCGTTTACAAACAGGCGGCGCTGCTTGCGACGCGTTAGAGCGGTTTCATATTATCCGATCCGATATCCGATATCGGAGCGGATAATGTGAAAACGCTCTTAAGCGTTTTGACTGTTTACGGAGAGGCGACGACGGCTCCTGCGGCACGCGTCTTCGCACGGTAAAACAAATAGCAATGTATGGTGATGATTACGTTCAGGCGACGGCGGCTGTCACCGTGGCTGCCACCACGTTCGAAGCGACGACGCCGACCGCACGGCAATGTCAAATAAACGCATGCAAAAACGTCTCTCCGTAAACACACAGGATCATCGCCATACATTTGACTATCGCCTGCCGCGTCACACGCAGCGCCGCCGCCTGTCCGTAAACGAGCACTTTTACTGAAATAGAGCGACAAGGTAATATAGTTTCCTTTTGGTTCCTAAATAACTTCAGCATCATGTTACACACACTTTTATGCAACTCAGTAGGCTTTTCTCATCCAGTGTATCAGCTGACATCTCAAAATTCAATCCTTTCCCCACTCCTCCCTCTTTCCTCATATCATCTTTTACACAGTCCATCCATCTATCATTTTGGTCTGTCTCTTACTGGGCAAGTAAAATGTACCTATGAACTAGATAGAGTCTAGCAAATGAAAGAAGACCCTGAAAAATCGCGGCAAATTCAAAAAATATAAGCGTGGGCTTATATTTTTTGAATTTGCCGCGATTTTTCAGGGTCTACTTTCATTTGCCAGACTCTAGCTCCGATATCCAATATCGGGCCGGACAATATGAAAGACAGGTACATATTTCATACATTTTACTTTCCCTCCATATCGTATCGACGTCCGGATAGTGTGAAAATGCTCATACACAGCACACTACATACATCCGTCTGTCTACCTACATTATGAATTTCATCTGAAAATAATAACGTGTCAGCCAATAAATAATATTGTCCAATCGTTCGTACCAGGTACGAACAACTTACTAGTTGTAACTTAAAAACTCTCGTTTCCATTCTTCTCTTCTTTGTGATATACGTTCTTCTCTCATTTCTTTGTGAGAACACCTACTGTTCTACAATTTTTTACCTTATTATTATGGCGCACGATAAACGAAGTGCGAAAAGATATTTATACCATGTGTTGGCTAAGTAGTATGCATAAACTATAAGGAAAACTAGGAAACAAATATTTACTAAAGGGAAAGTCCATGCAGTATCTGCATAGTTTATGCAAATGCATTCTAATAATATTCTTCCTGGCCGATTTCGGCTACGGAGACTTCGCTTTCAGAACTTTTGGGAACGAAGTTCCTTTTCGGACTGTATCGAAGAAAAATAAACTGAGGCTGGAAAAAAAAATTGTTCCTTTTTACCGTCACGACACATGTATTGTATATGTCAAATCGTCACAGTGCGAAATGCGCAGCCGCGACACAGTCCATAGTTTGTGCGTCCATAGCGTTTCTAGGATACCTAATTGACAATTAATTTATTATATTCATTTTAATTAATTTATTATAGAAAAGTACTCTTTGCTTCGTTCCAACCGAGTGTTCCACGACACTCACGTACTTTTTTTCATGATCAAGAATACTATGATCAAAGATTTTTTAAACTATCTATGGGCTGGATGTTTAGCCCGCATATGGCTAATGGGTAATATAACCTATGTTAGCGCTAAGTAGGTGGTATTTAGATTTCTTGTGTTCACGACAATGAATAAGGCCATAAATCTCCAGTACTGGCCAATAACTCATACGTACTTACTACGATGAGTAGGCATGTGACAAGGAAAACGTAAAGTTCCTAATTAATTTTGTAAAACCAATAAGCTTATCGATATACCTACACTAGACATCTACCAATACCTACACTACCTAGACCTACCTACATCCTCTAATTTTCCTTGTAGAGAACAAGGAAATACGTGCAGGAAAATTTTGTACCTAGTACGTAAGGTACCTATTTGATTAGGTACAACTGTACCTATTAAGCATTTTTTTTATTAAGTAGGTTTTACCGTGGTTTTACCTAATGTAAATTATCCCGTAGCAAATCACGACGTACAGTCAGCAACGAAAGCCGCTTAACATTTCATTATCATCATCAACCTTTCTCATCCCACTGCTGGGTATAGGCCTCACTTCGCTTTTGCCATTCGCCTCTATCCTGAGCCAGTTTTGCCCATGTACGAGTACGTACATGTCGTCGACCCATCTTAACATTTCATGTTTCACAAATCTCAATATATCCAAAATCTGTAACATTATGTATGACCAATATTTTGACAAACATTTGAAGAATAAGTGTCAGACCATCCCATGTTAATTACCCAGGAAAAAAATGGGTACCTATTAGGTACTTTTTCGTGGCTGATTAAAGGTATTATGATACTAACAACCTGTGCGCGGCTTCGCTCGCGTGGTATCAACATTTTGAATAGCCTATGCTATTCCAGTCTCTAGACAATGTAACAATCGATTGTCGAAAGCGAAGGTAGAAATGTCCAATTGTATGGAAGTAATCATGTTTTCATCAACATATCGACAACATCGAATTATTACTTCCATACATTTTTGTACTCTTCTACTATCGGTTTTGCCAATCGATTGTTACATTGTCCATTACTCTGATCACTATCTATGCCTCGGTATTCCAAGTTTCATCCAAATCGGTTCACTGGTTTAGGCGTGAATTGAAACACAAATAATGATGTTAAAAAATATACCTACCTACTTTACAAGCGCGTGGAAATTGAAGAATCGAAACAGTCTTATTAGCATAGTTTTTACTTCAGTTTGTGTCAAACAGAGCGACGTATTTGTCAGTCACAGTCAAGTGTTCCAAGCTCGAATTTTAAACTTCGATACTATGAACATAACGTAGGTATCTATAGTTTATTTGATATCATTGAACACAAACATACTCACTCATAAACTTTCAGCTTTACAAAATTAGCAATTCTACTATCCAGTAGAATTGTCAACATGACATGACATCTGACGAGCGAATGTTATTGACAATAATTATTATAGTGCTCTATTTGAATTGAACATCGTATTCGTGGGAGTCCGTAAATCGCAATAGAAACACCTGCGTAAGGATTGAGGATCAATGAAGGAAGTGATATCAGTACCCATTCAATTTGTTTAACAATAACGTGGGAATTCAAACAAGGTGTTTCGTTTTTGAGTCTACGAAGGGTCGGTAGGTAGGTACATTGGCAAAGTGTCACTTTTTGTAACAATATCACTTACTTCGAGCTCTAAATTGGGTGTTTGCATTTCATATTAATCAACATATAGGAACATACTAGGTAAAAAACTAGTTTGTAGATTACGTACTTTCGTTTACTTATAAGATTTTCTCAGGAATAGGTTAGGTACCTAAATATTTATACATTTTTTTTAAGTGATTGAAATGTAAATATAAAATGAACAAATGTTGTAAAGTGTATTTTTATATACATAATACAAGCTGAGCCTTAGCAATTATTGTTTCAAATTTTAAAAGACAACGTGAAGAACAATAAAAAGATTATTTGGCTGTCAATGACAGATCGCGCACCTATTATCCGTTATCGGTGCGTAGCCATTTACTTATCGTTAAAAAAACTAAACCAAATCATAAAAGGGATTAACGACACCTAAAACTTAATGAGGATAATCCTACTTCCTGTTGTGACAAATAGCCAGTTACTACCCCAGCGTGATTTGTATATATAATTTAGTGGGGTCCCGTGTTGTTATTATTATTCTACAGAGTTTTATTATGTAATCATGCTAATATTATCATGACTTTTGAGAAGGGAAGTTGAGTTGTTAATGTCTCATAAAACACATCAAGTTGACTTCATAAAGATGATCTTTGTAATCACTTGATTTTTTACGACTTGGGAATTCATTTTCAAAACGTTCCTTCTATTGTAAGTATAAACAAAATAATGTACATTAGTAAAAGTTTAACATTACTAAACGTTACTAAAAATGGTTAGGTTAGGTACATAGGGTCTTTCATTTTAAACTACACAAACTAACAGGGCCTCATTTTTGGGTTGTAAATAGACGTTTGACCGTATCAATTGAATTCCTAAGCCCATTTAAGTTTTCACTTCAAAATTTATCATTTATTGTTTTTTTTGGAATTGTTGCATAATGATTTTCAAGGAGAAAGACGTTCCACCAATCGCAGCGTAGCTACATCACGAATGGGCTAAGTTATACAAGAAGCAACAATCAATTGAAAGGATAGTCTTTATCGATTTTCTCAGGATTTTCATAACAAAACAAAAAAAAAATCAATCACCCACTTCCTGAGATAAGTTAGTATAAAATGAAGACCCTATATAACTAAAGTTTAATATATAACCTATATAACTAAAGTTTAAGACACCTATATAACTAAACATCAGTTCCTATATTTTTACTACAAATGTTGTGCAGGCCTATAATTGGCATACATTCTATAAAAAAGACTCATAAAATGTTAATAATAATGTGAATAATAATAGTGAAATAATAATATGAATTATGTGTTGCCTAAATAAATAAAATAAAATAAAGTTTCGATTTGCATAGCTTCGCGAAAAACCGATCACTATTACTTATTAATAAAACGACTTTGGTATTCGAAGGAACAAAGGACCAATGAAATCAAAAATAAATTAGACATTTGCTGCCATGCTTAAAATTTATAGCCGGCTCGAAGCATAGCAACGCGTTTTTAAGGCAACCAACCAACAAGGTTAATAAATCCGTTGCAGTGAACCTGCCATTCACTTTGATCATCAAAACCGTTTCACTTGTCAAAACAATGAAGTGACATGTTGTAAAAACGTGACGGCTGCCAACCCTAGACAAATGCGTTTGACTATACGCGGATTATGACGGGTTTTGATGTCGTTACCCTATATTTGTTAAACGCGTTTTAACATAAAACCATCATCTTTATTCATATGTCAGTAAAGTGTAAAATTGTGTGGTTTTAAAATTTTTTGTGTCAAAAATATTAAAATTGTAGATTTAAGTGGCTATTGTCTGACAGCCCTAGTTACCTTCGGAAGTGTGCATTCAGTACTTCCTGCTTATCTATATTTTAAAAGTATGAATGAATGTGAAATTAATTATTGAAGGGTGTTAGGGGTTGGTGTAGTCGTCAGATCTAATTTGTGAAGGGTTATAAATTATAATATAAGTGAACATAATAGGAAGCAGATTCAAGTAGGGATACAAACATATTTGTGTCATGATAACGTTTCCTTGTAAAAATACAGACCGAGCTACTAAAAGCGAGTAGTAGATATAACTCGGTTCATTAGAGAAAGGAATCTAAACTAGCTGCAATAATCATGTTATCTCGCTTGTACACGAGTGCCGTCATTCGTGTGAAAGCGAGATAACATGATTATCGCGGCTAGTTAACATTCCTTTCTCTAATGAACCGAGTTATACCTAACCTACCTAAGTACCTACCTACCTACACGTCCTTCTAGGTCAGGTAGGGTACGCAATGTATTGTTATGTAATTAGGTAATAATAATAATTAGGTAAGTACGGTAAGTAAGTACGTTCGCTCAACGGATTTAGGCATTCGTGAAGTTAGCCGTTTGTCTGCACAGAACATAATTTTGTATGAAAAATCGGTCACTGCGCAGACAAACGGCTAACTTCACGAATGCCTAGATCGGTTGGGCGAACTGTAAGTATCTAACCTAGGAACTGGTAGACTAGCCGTGTGTTACTTAAAAAGTACCTACGTATTAACTCTTAGCTTTCTTCCAATGTTTTATTCCAATGTTTTATCAATTACTTCGTTATTTTTCAACAACAACTAACTCCAATCACGCCACCGCCGCCGAACTCTCGTCACCCGCTGTCATTGTCATCAACTTCTCTCGTCGAGTTGCCAACCAAAAAGTATGGTTGCCAGCACGGCCCTCCTGCATGTGCATGTCCTCAGGCACACCATACCACACACTATACCTACTCTTTAAATCATCCAAATGATCTTTCAAAAGATCATTGACATCACCCCATTTTAATGCTTGCCATCAAGTTCGTATCTCGTGTACCTAAAGCTTATCTGAAATCATGGTTATGTAAGTACGTACATAGGTATTGTTAATATTAATTATAAACGTTCGGCCCATCATGATTGCTTGCTCTGTTATTGAAACGTCAGTTTACTCTTATTCCTGTATATCGACTGTCTCATTCACTTTACTCTCTTCTGCAGTGACTGCGCCAGTTCATAACTAGATCCATAAAATGACTGTATTATTCAGCTCGCTTCTATGAACCAAGCTATGACTGTATTCAGCTCACTTGCTTACTTACTAGCTCGGCTTCAAGATTCACTCAAGTCTCCGGTCGATTTTCTGTTCAGTGACTGTTTTTTTTACTACCCAGATTCACAATGCCCATTATCTTATACTAATTAACTAGGCACAAGCACGTGAAACTCGATTATCCACTTCTAATATTAACTCTTAGCTTTCTTCCAATGTTTTATTCCAATGTTTTATCAATTACTTCGTTATTTTTCAACAACAACAAACTCCAATCACGCCACCGCCGCCGGAACTCCCGTCACCCGCTGTCATTGTCATCAACTTCTCTCGTCGAGTTGCCAACCAAAAAGTATGGTTGCCAGCATACGTGAGTGTCGTGGAACACTCGGTTGGAACGAAGTTTCAAATTAGACATTTGGCATTTGTCAAATAAATTATTTATTAAAATCCTAGAAACGCTCTTCCGTACTAACAATGTAACAATCTATGGACTGCTTCGCGACTGCGCACTTCGCACTGTGACGTTTTGACTTATACAATGACGCAATAATCGAACACATTTTTTCGTCTAGCTCCTATCCGATACCGTCCGAAAAGGAGCTTCGTTCCAAAAAAAAGTTACATTTGACTGACGACCTCTGTGGCGCAGTGGGCGAAGGTCCGCCTGCGATGCAGAAGGTTGCGGGTTCGATCCCCGCCGCGGGACAAATGTTTGTATGACCTACAGATATTTGTCTCGGGTCTGGGTGTTTCTATGTATAATAATGTATGTATTTACAAACAAAAAGTATATAAGTAGTTTATCAGTCATCTAGTACCCATAACACAAGCTCAAGCTTACTTTGGGGCTAGATGATGCTGTGTGAAAAGTCCAGCATTATTTATTAGTATTTAAGATATCAAGATCTTGATTTTGTAGGTTACTCTATTATTAATTTTACTCTTGAGTAGGTTAGGTACTGACGTTACTGTAATGGGTAACCTTATCTGCTTTTTTTTTAATACTTGTATAAGTATAATATTATAGTAAAAACTTTGGTCTTTACATCTATATTAGATGATTTATATAGCGTCAGGAGGCAATCCATGCCTACACTTAACGGGACGCTGTAGTGCCTGGGACATTGTTTGAGATAGATAGGCTTGCCCAGCAAACCATCCTCTCAACTTCAACCTAGCCCACAGGAAAGACGTCAATACGATAATAGTCAATACGAATAATAATATTATAGTAGGAAGGAACTAAGCTACTGCATATTTACATATATTTACAAAATACAACAGGATTAGTCAAGCTATCTAAGGATCGTTAGAAACGATCTATAGATAGCTCAACTGATCCAGTGGGGCTATGATGAGCAACGTGAAATTGTCACGGCGTGAGATGAGAACATTTGTCATGCCGGCATTTTTATCATTTTGCGCTAATATGAGCGCCATGACAGAGACTATGTCACACTATCTTAAAATTTGACATAACGATATGAAGTAACGGGCTGCGCATGACGACAGACACAGTTATGACGATTTTTAACGAGAAAACGAGACGAGAGACTTCAGTCACAGTGCTCATCATAAGCCCACAGGTCACTATCAGTACCTACCTATATCGATAATAGCAAAAATACATCAATACAACCCTGCAGCTTTTTTTTACGGAATTTACCGCTAGGAATGCGGGGTCGTTGACCTGCATGGCGGGAAAGTGAATAGGGTTGGTTAATGCGGGATTACCTATTTTGTTCCCAACTTTGCATTACCTTTGAAACTCAAACTCAATACAACAAAACGCTTCACATCACAGCCCGTGTTTGTACATTTCTGAACGCAGGGTATTTTTTTTTGTTTGTGTCCAGCTACAGTGGGGTGCGTATTGTTCCTGCTTCCGCGAAGCAAGTTGAAATTAAAAAAAAAATCAAGTAGGTACCTATACCTACCTAGGTAGGTTACTTAGGTAGTAGGTAGGTATGTGCTAGGTCTGTCTGAACCGGGGTAGTAGCAGGTAAGGTGCTTTCTGGTAAGACCGGACAAGTAGTAAGTCCGGATAAGTCATGTAACTACTAAATTCAGCAATATTTTTCAATGATGGCAACATCACCGTACGCGCCATTTTGTTGTGCCCCTCCCTACAGTCTGCTTTTTACGCTATGCCCAGCAGAACGTGTGCTATTGTCGTTCAAAAAAAGGATGTACCAAAAGTGGAAAAAGACATGATCCGATCTTCCACCTGAAACGTTCTGTGAGCAATTTGGTAGGTAATTTTTGTTTATTTTTGAATTTTTGCTGTTTTATTACTATTTGCGATGTAAGACTAATTGATTAGTACTATACAATCATGGCTACGACGTTTGTAGACAAAGATCCGATCTTTAACCGACCTCTGTGGCGCAGTGGGCGAAGGTCCGCCTGCGACGCAGAAGGTTGCGGGTTCGATCCCCGCCGCGGGACAAATGTTTGTATGACCTACAGATATTTGTCTCGGGTCTGGGTGTTTCTATGTATAATATGTATGTATTTACAAACAAAAAGTATATAAGTATTCTATCAGTTATCTGGTTCCCATAGTACAAGCTTTGCTTAGTTTGGGGCTAGATGATGCTGTGTGAAAAATGTCCAGCATTATTTTTTTTTTTTTTTTTTTTTTTTTAACCTCGTAGGTTAAGATCGGACATAATCCGCCGGTCTTTCACTTTAAAGTGTTTCTCAAACTTTTTACTTTACATGCTTTTTATTTTACTTTCAATATTCGATTTGTCTGTATCAAACGCCTCACTTTCGCAAGCTTTTGTACGGATGTCTTGGCTGTTTTCGCCTACAAATAAGTAAGTTATCAAAGTTACCAAAATTTATGAAGTTTAAAATGTAACTTGTTATACTAATAATGTTGTAAAAGTACTTACTTTTTTGTTTTTACTTAAAGAAGTATTTGTTATGTTTAGTTGTTGATTGTTATTGATTTCTTGTTTGTTCTGGATTGTATAAAATACGTAAGTATTAAGATTTGTCGACAGAACGTGCTATAATACTGCGTATTTATATTACTTAATAATAATTTAAGTGGATTAACCGAGTTTGAAATACCACGCTGCGTTCAACGACTGGTATTGTCGACGTAGGGCGCAAAACAGTCAAGTTGAAGTGGGACTGGGCAGGGCACGTGAGCCGGACGCACAGCGAAAAATAGGCCAACATCTTAACACCCTGGAGACAACGCCGCGGACGGCCAAGGAAACGCTGGAGAGACGACCTCGACTCCTTCGATAGAAACCTATCAAAGGAGAGAGATGGTTGGAAATAATTGGGGGAGACCTTTGCCCAGCAGTGGGACAGTATAGGTTAAATAAAAAAAAATAATTTAAGAGTAAAGTGCCCACCTACAGACTGAAATTTTCGTCCTATTAAACAGTAGGTATTTAGTTATGTTCAACTTTACATAAAGTTTTTTTGATTTTTTGCTTATTTGTTTGTAGATTAAAATTTAAGCTTATAATGAATAAAGTTGATTGATAATAATTTTTGTTATTATTAGAGCTTGAAAATGCAAGTTTCAACTCAGAAAACTGACTTCTATTTTGTTAATTGTCTGCCTGCTGTACAACCGAATTATGAGTCTAATGAGCCTTTAGATGTAAAAGTTTGAGATACACAAAAATCTATGTTTGAAGCCTGCGGGGTAAGATCGGACATTTGGAGTAAAAAAATGTATTAAATCTTCGCTAAAACTTAAATTTGAAAACCAATTCAATAACAATTTGTACTATGTTTTTTATTAGGTAAGTCCGAATATTTTCCTGTGATAGAGCTTATTCTAGCTGTTACAGAGGTGATTTTATAAGGTAGTCCGGTCTTACCTTAACACGGTCCGATCTTTTACTTGCCATTCTGAAAAATTTTGCTCTGTTTGATCATTCATAAAACATCAACCGTTGTGTTTATCTAAACATTACAAATAAGAAATGAAACCTCTGTATTTTTGCAACAGTTTGGTTGCTATAGCGTTGTAAAAGAGTCACTAGAGGCGATACAATAAAATATTTTCTAAGACTCTTTAGGTTTTCTCAAAAATAGTCCGATCTTACCAGAGAGCACCTTACCTACTACCTACCTACCTATGGTTGCACTATCAAAAATTGGCTAGGAGAAAATACTTAGGTACCTAGGTAGGAATATAATCCACTTAGATGAAAATTACCTGGGTAGTAGGTACCTTACCTACACCTACTTATCTCAGTCAGGTCAGTAAGCAAAGCACTTCATAAAATTCATCTCATTTAGTACCTACTTAGGTACTTACCTACCTACTACATAATGCATGAAAACGCAGAGGTACCTACCTAGGTATTTTTTCATGCATGACTTAGTGATCTATGTAGGTAGGTAGGTAAGGTACCGGAAGGAATACCTACTACCTACCTGTAAGTATAGTAGATAGGTTATTCGCAGATCGGACGCATAATAAATAGCGCGGTACAATTCATCAGAATCGCTCAGGTATTCTCGTTTCGCGCCACAAACCGCCCGCCGACTCAGGAATGTCGATCTGCAAGCTTCGATGTTATGCGGCTACGGGCAGCAGAGCGACGCAACCTCCCTCTAGCGAGGCTAAAAGCCGTATGCCGGCCGGCCGTATGATAATGATGAAGCCAAAAGCAACGCACGCAACGCAACGCCCAACGCTACGCACGCCAAACGCCGCGGAGGCCGGCCGGCATCGGCGGCATGGCACCCGTGCCGGCCGGCTTCACCGGCCCGCGTCACCACGCCATGCGCCATCCAGTCCATGTCATGGCATGGTAGTAGGTAGGTATAGTATCTATCTGTACGAAGCACTATGTATGTTGTGGGCACTCACACCATAATGGCACACCAACACAACCTTACCATAGTATTCTTCGAATGCTGATATCCTTCTTCGGATGCCCCCCGCTTCACCTACTGGCAAAGAAACAGGCTTAAATTTCTCACTAAAAAGCCTGCTCAAGACCTATAGAAGCTCTTAAGTCTAAATTTAACATTCTCGGGTAGGTTTGAGAAGGTTTCGTGTATATTTTCATAGGATTTTAATAAAATGACATGATATAAAGCCGGCAATATGAGGCGCGGGGCGGCCGGTTCGCTGGCGCGAGGGGCGGGGAGGGGGCGCCGCGACCGCAGCCGCGGTCGGGCCGCTCGCTCGCTGGCAGTTCGCGCGCTTCGCTCCGTCAGTCGTGTCCACGGCGCAACAAGAATTGCACGCGCGGCTCCCATTAGACCCGGCCCGCTCCCGAATAATGTTTCAGTGTTTGACAAACTCAATCGGAGGCCTCGGAAGAAGTATCGTCTTTAGTAATTTAAACAGTATAGCCGTTTTCATATTCTCAGTGAGTGTTACTCAGTGCGTACGAAAAAAACTTTGTCGAAGATTTTGAAGAATTTTGTGTAAAATTGTGAAATACGCCGGTCGCGGCCGGATTGTTTTTTTGCACAAAAACTTTTTGGTGAGTGTTCGAAATTTGATTTTATTTGGTTTAAAGTGGTTAGCCGGTGGCGGAATTCCATTCCATAGCTTCTGTGGGTATGTTTTATATTCCGCTGTGAGATTGCGCGGGGCGTTGCCTGCCAATGCCGGCTAAACTCAAGTCATGGTGTAGGTAATGGTGTTTTCTGTGAATTAGCAGCGCCCAAATTCATTACACTGCTTTCGAGGCCGATTTTTAATTTAAGCTGTCATTACTAATAATTTGTAAAACTTTCGAGGGTACTCGACTACCTGGCTATTTCTTGTGTACCTACTTACCTAACATAAATTCAATTCAACACACTTTCTTCTACCTGCTCCAAGTGAAAAAAAACCCTCAATGACTTTGTCTTTGTGCTAGTGATGAGATCGAGTATTTTTCAGCTCAGGGAAATTTTATCGATTGTTTATTGATCGATTTGTTTATTATATTTTAAAATGATAGAAAAACATTATTATTGTGGTTAAAGAAGATATTCATTATAATCTACCGAAACATTATGAATGAAAATAATATTGCGCAACCTTAGTGAAATACATAGTATGTAAACCGTAGGTAGAGTACATTGATAGCTGGTAGGTAAATTTAATTCTGACAGAGAATTTACATAAATTCTACCTACTAATTAGAGAAGTAGGTAATTTCTATGAAAGCTCGCTATAAAATCATCAAGAAATTACTAGTAAAAATAAAACATCAAGTTAATACATAATATTAATATTTACCAACCCAAGTAGGCAGGTAGGTACCACATTAGTAATTTAATAGTTAAATTCAAAATAATGAGTATGATAATACCCTTTTTACCTTCTTCTAGGGAGCATTTAATTTTGAATTTAATTATTTATTCATTTGTATGTAGGTACCAAAAATATCCCTATAGGTAAATACGTATTTCATGTTAACTACTCGACCTAAACATAAAACAATTATTTTATTAAAAAGAAGCTATTTGCCAAAATGTTGGTCCAGCAACACTATGTTAGTTTTCAATATCACTAATTGAAATGACAAGTACCTACCTACAACATACGTCGTATATCAGCCGGCGCCTGCGTATGTAGATCGGTATTTCACCCATTGTGCAATTATCAGTCAGACGCAAAATAGCGGGAAAATTTCATGTTCAATTGCTTTATTAGTAAACATTCATTTCGCGCCATTCTGCGCTTGTAAACAAAAACACTACGGAAATATTACCTGATGCGATGCGTGCAAAAGCGTAGGCATGGGACTGTTTCAGGTAAAAATGTCGATATTATTAGGCACAGGAGGGGCTGAGCGGTACAATAAGTTGTAATGGTAAAATGGGAGAGCTCCCAAGGACAATGCACTATTTAAAAATACTTTGTATTCGCATCCAGACTTCAGTACGATTTCGGGCGTCATAGAGTTCGAAGGTGTCGTAATTTTTTTTTTGTTTTCGAACAATAAGTACCTACTTCTTTAAATACAAGTGCAGCAAATAAACAATATTGTGTAATGAATTATTATACAATTATTATGCTACTATTTATTATTGTTTACACAACTTGGAAATCTCTTGTGCAATAATACACTGATATTTTAATAGGTAATGTTAGGTGCTATTTACTTGAAAACTATTACAATTAGATTGTACTTTATTTATGAAGTACAGTTTTTTTTTTTAATATCGGTTGTTTTTATCACTACCTTTCATCGTTATTTTATCTTAGTTTGTTTATTATTTTTAGTTTTTTTTATAGTTTTTTATGTGTACTACCATTTTCTTAAACATTTTCTAAATATATTTTTTCTATTGTTTCAGACGGTGTGCGTGTGAAAAGATCGCGCGCATCGTCCCTGTGATAAGAGGGCCCTGCCTGTGATATCGACGAGTTCGTCTTTAGCTTTAAAACTAGTTATAAACCTAGAAGTAAAAATGTCGCCGCCGTGGGACTTCAACTTATGGGACAATCTTGATGAGGAGTCAGTGAGGTTGACTCAAACTTCTGAGTTCTGGATACAAGTGCAGTCCGAAGCGGATGGGCTTGACATCGTTCAGCCTGCCAATTATTCGGACTCGCTTCAGGATAGCGAGGAAGATTGGGGTATAATAGAAGCACTTGAAGAGCCACACAAGGAAATAAAAGTTCTACATGACTGCATGTGGGCAGGATCATGTACCGATCTACAACCGAGCAACACATTTGTGCCCTCGGAATTCATTCCGCCTGGACAGAGTCTACTTCGGCGGGACATGTCGCCTTCCAGGCCGGACACTCCTCCATCGTTGGATGGAGATGAGCCTCCTCAATTCCGCCACGCAGTGGACGTGGCGACCACAGCGCGTCGTCTTTTGAGAGACTCTGTTGTAGCGGTAGCTGCTGACCATTCTTACACAGCACGACAACAATTTGACTGCCTAGGCGTCCAGACACCTTCTGACTCTGGAGAATCAGGTATGTACTCTCTTAATATCTCTGTTATTTTTGTGTGTACTTTTTTAACTTTCAGAGATTTCAATTGTCTTACTAGCGGGTGGTGTATCCCTTAACAAGAAAATATTCTTTCGAACATAAACCCATTCATATTTTATTCATCTTAGGGTAAGCGGCTCTCCTGAGATAGTCATTAAACTAAATATGATACCTAATTCAACAAAATTACTTGAGTATTCTAAATACTATCAAGTCTGCATTTCGCGAGTAACTTTCAAGATATCCTTAAGTAGGCGGCTTTACCGGGTGTACCCAGGACGCAGGCGCCATGGCGAGCGCGGGAAACTGCGAGTATCGACCGTCATCCCGCGTCCCCCGCTGCGTCTAGACTCACCCGTGATTCCGTTCTTCCGGAACCTTCGCCCATAGCGACCTTGAACGGCTCAACCTACCTTATTGTCGGGTTACGCAACATTCGTTAGCACATCTCTCGGGATCGACACTTAATTAAAATACGAATTAATATACTCGACCCCATAAAGGTCCCCTAAGCTAGCGTGTAAGGTCGTAAGTACGTCGACCGAGACGTCCCGACCTTGATACATCCTCCGAACGCGAATTGGCGTTTCCCGCCAGCTGCAGGGTTAACATCCTCGGGAGCCCATTAAATGATGAATTGCACTCTATCGAATATCACCGACCTCTATTTAAATGCATCATTAATGAGTAACTTCACTTTGCTGTCTGATCAGATTGAAATTCAACTGATTTGTCGTTCAAACTTGCAAATTGAAAGAACAGTTAGAATATTGTATGATTGATTGCACGCACTAGACTCCTCAACTGTTTTACTCGGTGCATATTTATTATGTGATTTTTTAAATGATGAGTGACCTCACAGTAGCATGCAGATACGTGCAACACTGTATACTATTATGTTAGCTTTAGCACTAGCTAAATACTATTACTAAATAGTTAACACCAATTTTGTTATCATCGATAGCAGTGGGTAAGGTCGCGATGGGCATGTGTTAGATCACACGAATGCGGACAGTCTGTTTATACATTTTAAACTTGTTGCGCAGCTTTTACTGAAAATAAACGAGTTATATTTTTAATTAAAGGTAGAATCGACGGGGATATTAAAGTAGGCTAGGTTTACTTTACGGTTGGCTCGCAGTCTGTAATCTCGGTCTGACTAGTCCGTTACTCGTGTAAGAATGCAGCGGAATGAAATGGAATCTCATTGAAGTGAAGCTCGCTCGGCCCGCCACAAGACCGGTTTGGATCGCGCCTCGTCTACTTGGGATGACAATTTGATAGACAGCGTCTCAATAATCGTGATCTTCGATCACTCCGGAACGACGCAACTATCTGATTGTAACATACGAGTATAAGATTCGGCCCTAATTACAAATGGGCATAGACATTCTCGATCACATCAAGAAATAAAAGTTTAAAACATGTTTTGAGAAAACTATCGTACGATACCATTACGTGTCCCATCCCTATCGTCACTAAGAACAGGTTTAAATAAATTTGATTAGTAATTCGATAGGAAAAGACTACTATTACCTACGCTACAAGCTACAACTACAAATATAGGTAGGTAAGATACGGTTTGTGATTAATAAGTAGTATTTTAGGTAGGTATTTTCGCGCTAGAAACTCGCGCCCGACTCGTACTACTAACATAGTCACTACTTACTAGTGATTGTGTAATTCGGAGAATTTTATTCGCACACTCCACTCCCAACTTGTTTGTAAAAAATACAGGATCATTCACGACCAAAAGGCACGGTAGACAGTCTCTCAGATCGTGAATATATTACTACAATAAATTAATTGCACTTTTGAGTTGAAGATACTGAATGAACTTTTTACCTATCGATGCATTATTGTTGCAAACAAATGATAACGCATATTTGTGTGTTAGTAGTTACCTACATAAAATATGAATAAATATGCATTAAGGTATTTCGGGTCTTAAAATGTGGTTAAGTGGGGCACTGGTTTACCTATGAATTACAAGCTCCTTTAAGGGCAATTTAGGCCACATAGATCCGGTTTGTTCAGTTGGCCTAAACATTTTAGTATCAATCAGTGAGCCAAGGCTGCGTGCCAGTTTCTGAGAGACTGAACTCAGAACCACAGATATTTTTAAAAATTTTCTATATTTTTAATTTCTTGCTAGTTTATATTTTACTGCTTCGTATTAATTAGTATTATAAATAACACGGATTAATTAGATACGTCTTCTAAAAAACAGATAAATCTAATTCGTAGCAAAGTTTTATTTGGTTTATACCTGCTCATAAGCAACATTTTATCTTCGCAAAGAATTTAATCGTGTTGCCACGTGAAATTATGAGACGGACTTTTAGCTTCTAGTGCGTAGTAAAGCGAATTACGCGGTTCCATTTCGTGCCTATTTATACCTTGTAATATTCAATCTGTATTTTAATATATCTACAAAAAATATATGTTTTTGTTCTAATACTGGGCATAGTCGCTAAAAGAGTAGCCCATTGCTTGAGTTGCCGCTCTGGCCCCATTTTGTTAACAATAGGTATTTATTTATTAAGTAGGTATTACGTGTTAATTTAGGTAGGCACTTGAATGTCTATCGCGCGACTGCGCGTTATGTTGTAAATAATACCTACGTACGACGAAAATGGTATTAGGTATTGCTGTACAGATAACGCTCTAAAAATTGAATTGAATATAATCGTTTAGTATGTCAAAGAGTAAAAAAATAACTCATTTCGAATTTACTGATAAAGTAATTCCACATCAGCGTGAAGTATGTGTGTGGCTGTAGTTTAGGTATTTAGTAGGATAGACCTTGAGCCTTATCGCCTATGGAATATGCACTAAGATATTTAAACAATCAGTATAAGAATGTGTTGATATTCTCTATAATGTACGGCTAACTCGAATAGTTACAGCGATTGAAACAGAGTTGATATGTTGCCGCCATCTTGGCCTCCGTGCGACCTTCGCATTATCAATGCCGATAACAATAGTAATACTACAACGTGACACCCTAACATATATTTGTATTGTCTTATCATTAAAAAAGAAACAAACTTAAAGCCATGCTAGATATTGATAAAGTTAAAATACAACATCGCAACTAGATAAAGTTATAAAATAATGCGATCTTCTGTCATTCAAACACCTGACAATAAATTAATATTCATGACCATGGAATTTAGTAACGTTTCGTAATAATCGAACACGTACCTATTTGATTTGGAAGTGTCAATCCGGTTTTCTTCTGCCTTTGAGATGGGCGTGGTGACAAGGTGGCTACGACTAGTAACAAGAACAAGTAATTTAATTCACCCGTTCTATAATAAATATTTGAAGCTGTTTTATTAGTGTCACTATCAAAATTAAGACTATCGATAGTCGATACATAATATTTATTAATGAAGCACATCCCTAGCTCTATCTCAACGCGGGGCGCCACTTAGTGACATGACAATCGGCAAAATGATGTAACACAATCTTATTTAATTGCGCGGCAATCAGGCGAACTTTAGTCACTCGTCCCTCCAAATTTGTTTAAGTATTCAAAAAAATGTTGTGTCATATGAAACGCACGCATATGCCCACGTCCGTGAACTTCCGTGCGAACGCCGGTCCAAGGTCGGAGCAGTACTCCTCATCGATCCGATGTACACGATAAATTGCCGAGTCTATTTTAGCGTTACGGTAGATCTCGAGTGCCGGAGTCCGGACTACAAGTGGCCCAGAAACGGCCAGATGACCGAGTTTTCGCGGTTGCGTAATAAAACAGAAATAACCTGTGAGCCTATCTCTGCTTAGCGCCTATCGCGCCCACTGAGCAAATAGGCAACATGTGTCACGCTCGAATCATTGTTAATGCCGATTTCACGCCTCAAGCTGTTGCTGCTACGTATCCAATACAAATAAAATATACATTCAAAAATAATGAAACATGTTCAACACCAATCAAGTCACAATACCTTCGAGTTGTACCTAAAGTTGATATACAATCGTAATTCTGAAGTTGAGTAGGTATAGGTACCTAGGTATCAATGAAGCGCACGTACAGCTTGTGTAAAAATGTGAAAACTTACTTTCAGATACTGTGTATTTTTTTGACTTACCTACTCATTTGTTGAGAATAATAAAAATGTAAGTAGTACGACCAACTGATAGCTTAGATCGCGTAAAATAATATCGCGCCGTTTCCCCATGGTGATCCTATAAACTAGTTTTTTAATTGTCGTGTATAGCATTACTGAGCACGCTGTATAAGATGGCGTGCGCCTGGCGCGTCATGATAATTTTTAATTATCGCGCTCAAATGCCAGTGAACTTGGCCTCGAAGTCGTGGCCGGCCAGGCGTGAACTCAGCCCCCGCTCACCAGGTCACACTTGACGACACCATTGTGCCCATCGCATTCCATTTTCAAACAACTATTTGTTTGTTTTGATGCCTGTCAGTTTACCCGGTCTTTTTTTTCTGTATTTATTTTAACGATATTTAAAAATGAAATATCGTGTTCTGTATCGAGCAACGGAGCAGCACTAATGTGAACCGCGCGCGGATTTGAAAGCTTGTCTTTATTTTATCCGTTTTACTTCACAAGATGCGTAATATTCGAGTCTGGTTTGGGGTCGTTTGGTTGCGCCTAATTAAATAAGTTTACTATACAAACTCACCAATCTCCCCCGCCGACTGTTGCCATTTATCGAGCAAAAATGTTTTATCCACGAAATAAATCCCATCTTTACACCGAATTCTATTGTTAATTACGTATTAACTTCAATCCTGGCGAGGGAATGCGACGTCTCGCTGACGGAAGGGTTTGGGTCTTGAGATCCTTGGGTTTATTTTATTTAGGGCGAGGAAACTTTGGTTGTAGTGCAGTAAACTGTGTGTAATGATCAGTAGTGTAGTGTCTCAATAGTTGGGATTGTCTATGACTCACCTTATTTCTCACGGCAGGTCGTGTTCGCTTCGTACCTAGAAGTTGTGACTAATCAGCTTAGCCTGCAACTAGCTCTATACATACGACACAACGCCAGTTTTCGTCAAAGCAATTTTGTATTTTCGTCGGAGCAATTTTGGACGGTCAGCGTAAAAACCTTACTACAATGTAATAAAGCGGAGAAAGCTGTCGATTTTTCCCGAGCACACCAGTCTGACAATAAAAAGCGGATTATCTCTGGTATCGTTTAAAATTGGAACGGCGGCGTATCTAAGAATCGCGTCTCGAGTGATGGAGATATAATAGATATGCACTAGACCGGATCCCGGTGGCACACCACGACAATACCGCCCATATCGGTTTACTTGCAGGGCTGAAACAAACACTCTCAAAGTCCGTTAATCGCGCTGGCGCCAGGAGAAAATCGCCACGTGGAAATCGACTCGGACACTGCTAGCCAGGGTTGCCGTTGCCGGACGCTCTTGAATTTCAAAGCTCTTATCTGGAGCAAGAGTAGTGTTCGCTTGAAAATGTACACCTTCACAACTTGAGGCATGTTTAAACTTTGGTAGGACTAGCCCTGTTTAACTCATAGAAATGGGGTGTGTCTAAATGCCATTAAAATTTGATATAGGGATAGCAACAGGCCCACGCCTAGATTTAGACGTAAGCGAGGCGTGTTTGACGACAGGCGCCGATACTCGAATTAGATCGGCGCGTAACCACGATAAGCGACCGCGTAACTATGCGGAAATGTAGTAAAAAGATCGCGTTGGTGTATAAATTTATCACCGTTCTGTTCGATAAATGTGTTTTTATGCGCAATTTTTCGTCTGAGATAATGCGCAATATAGGAAACAATTTTGCTTGTCCCTGAATAGTGTTTCGTAATGGCTCCGAACAGCTGCCCACGTAACCTGTTTCTATTTCTAGTGCCTAAGCACAGAGAGTAGGCGAGTACTTAAACGTCTCTCGTCCTTGTTGGCTAACGTTAATAGCTCCAGACTAGTAACCTTTAATCACAATGAACCCCTGACATAATTATTTGTTGCTGTAACCGGATAGTTAGTTAGCCGGCGCGCGGCGTCGGCGGTCGATGTGATTCCGCGAAATGCACACTACGCCGTAAACACGAGTCGGCCTAACGTCTGCATCCGCACTTGGATGCAATGCGATCGCGAGTGCGCCTGCCATACTTAGCTACCTACGGTGCCCCTAGCCGAGCCCATTCATACGACGAGCCAATCTCCCGCGATATTATCGCACCTTATCGCCGCATTGCGAATCGTACGGAATTCAGGTCGCTTCCGTATACCGTAGTAATAGCTCATGTTATCGGACCATACTTTATGCAGAAGCTAGGTCTTTTAACCTGTACATTTGGGAACCCCGTGCCCCATGGCTTCGGTTCTAGAAAAAGCAGTGATATCATAGTTAGAGAGGCGCCCGTGTTGAGGCTGTCACGCTTGACGCCATGCAACTCCGTACGCCTCTCACATCCGAGCTGAGTTGGCGAGAATCGATAGTAGGGATGGGGAGCCGCTTCGCGACAACACCGGTCGAGCCGGACGGAACGTGCGGGCTGGGCTCGGCGTTATCGTGCAACTCTTGCGTGACAGCTAATTCCGAATCAATGCTCTGTTAAATGGTTGCGGCAGGGGCCGGAAAGCGTGTCCGCCGCGCGCTAATCCGGAGTCCATTGAGTGCGGACGCTGCGGCATCGGGCCGCGCATGCGCTCTCGTTTTGGCGCGAATGGCGCGCCGTGACGTCAGGCGTCTGGATCGATGGCGGCAGACGCTGCGGTAGTACGCCGGGGTCGACGACCTCCCCGGAGTGCGACGCCCGCGCCCCGCGCGCCTGCCGCTGCAGTCGCATCTCCCCGAGTAGGTCTAGCCCCGCATCGCACCGCTCCACCACCGCTCAAGTCCACCCCCCATAGTGCGTGATGCGCGACACGACGCCTGGTAGGGTCAGGTGCTGCCGTACTGAGCGCGCTCTCTTTTGTTGCAGAGGAGGAGATCGACGTGGTATCTCTGGGCACAGGCGCGGCGCCGCTGGGCCCGCACGTGCGCACGGACGTGCTGCCGCGCGCGCCCTCCGCTCAGCAGCAGGACCAACTGCGGCGCACAATGTTGACGTCGGTGGCGCCGCGCGCGCGGCCGGTGGCGCGCAAGCGGCTCGTGCCGCCGGCCGGCGTGGGCGCGCCCCGACGCGCGCGCCGCGGCCGCCGCTCGCATACCGACACTGACTCGGAGACGGACGCGCCGGACGTGGAGCGCCGCTCGATCCACAACGACATGGAGCGCCTGCGCCGCATCGGCCTCAAGAACCTCTTCGACGAGCTCAAGAAGCAGATCCCGGCGACGCGCGACAAGGAGCGCGCGCCGAAGGTGGTCATCCTGCGTGAGGCGGCCTCGCTGTGCCGCAAGCTGCACCTGGAGGACCTCGAGCGCGAGAAGCTCCGCAAGAAGCAGAACCAGCTGATGGCGAAGCTGAAGAAGCTGCGCATGTCGCTGTCGGTGCGCTACCGCTCGTACTGAGCGACCCGCCGTAGGATTGACAGGTTCCCGGAGATGGGAACTCCCGAGTCTACGCTTCGAACCACTTCCTTAGATGGACGGCTTCGTGCGTGAGCGCCGGTCGCTGCCTGGACCGACTCCCGAGCGCCCCTCGGGTGGGCCGGATTCCGGCGACGGATACTCGGTCCCCGTATATATTATTTTGTATCTTCGTTCTCGCAGCGGTCGCGAACCCGTGCGTCGAGAAGTTTTTGTACGTGTCCATAGAAGTTGGCGGCAGTTAGTTGTCGGCATAATAAAGTCAGCTTTTACGGCTTACTCTGCTTCTGGCGATGTTTCGAGGATATGGATGTGAAGCAATAACCGCTGGTTTGTTTTGCTCAAAGGGTTTTGCAGTGCCAAAGTGAGCCATAAAACTGTTATTACGATAAATCCTAGGTCTTCAGTAAAATGTCTTAAATAGTACAGACTGCTTCGTAAACTAGTAGACTGGTTTTACCTCTTAAAGTTTTTGAATTTAACATTAAAATATACATATTGGGAAATAGCGCATTACAGATTCTTCGAGATGACAGATTAATACGTTGTACTTGTAAGCTCCAAATAAGAAAAGATTTTTTTACTGGACCTTCCATTTAAGTTAAGTATTGATTGAATCGTATTTACAGTGTGGATACATTTAATATTGGCAGTGCCCCGGTTATATTGAAATTTCCGTTGCGAAAGTACGTCAACGCTGTAAATAACGAGATTGAGGGTAGTGGGCAATTATCGCCTGACTAGATTGAGGTGGCTATTGATGGGTTTATGGGCAGTTGGCGTCGTATGGCCACTAATATGTTTTCGGCCCGAGTAATGTAGCATTTTATATATTTTAATTTAAACCTTAGCTCGCGAGAGCGGGACAGTGATATCAATACGATTGTTTTTAACTTTGATATTAATACGTTTAAAATTACACTAGGTTAGCTCGCTTACGGTTTCTTTGTAGTGTTTGTTATTTTGTAAATTTTAACACTGAATATATTTTTACATTTTAGTCACGCAATTAACTTCAAGTCACTATTTTATCGATAACTGTTGAAATGTTTATCATATTGGACCATAATAATTATCGAAGCGATTCGAATCATTTGTACGCAATCATGAAATGCACGTCGGCTTGTGTTGTGAAATAATTTTGAAAATTCGGTACGTTTACATTTTAATGACTAATACGTACATAATATACATGTCAATATTATAACTGCTAGCAAGAGGCGGAAGTGCGACGATTGATATATGTCAATACTTTTGTTGGCTCTCTTGACAGTAGGGTTCAATCATGCACTTTTAGTAGCTACATAAAATTATTCGTCGTTCATCGCATATTCACATATTGTATCAGTAGTGAACCTACCCTTATTATTTGGTCATTGGTCATGTGATTCTATATATTTAAATTTATACACATAGTTGACAGTGAATATAATCTCAGTGACAATTTTTCATCTAAATAATATAGACTGTGTATTTTGATAACAACATCAAAATCTCTTAAAACTAATTAATAAAAAATTAAATAACCAAGACATAGTTCCTCATAGTACCTACCTACGAATAGTAAATTTTGCATTTTCTTTATGATATACTTTTTAATTACTGCAGTAAGTTAGTGATGTACTCGCGATATTTATTGATTAATCGATATTTAACCTGATATGAAAAATAAAAATACCCAACTTGATTTTTGTGAAGTTATACGGCCCGGTTTGTTTTAATTAATTTTCGATTTGTTTGATTAAGATAAAATGGCGCCATATTTTTTTATTTTTCTGTTCAGGTTTACAATAGAGGTTGATGTTTTATCAAGCACATGGTCAGCAGTTTTGTACGTTCGAAGGCTTTAATTGTGTGCGGAATGTGCCTTGCTATATGTAAATTTGAAAATAGAAAATTAGGTTTATACTCGAATTAGTTGCAAGACATATTTTTTTGTGAGAAATATTATGTAGGGATAGCGTTGTTCTAAGTAGTAGTACACGAGGAGATATAGGTATCGTGTTAAAGATTCGCAGTTTATCTTCCACTAGACATAAAATGTAAATAATAGGCGTTAGAACATAGGTGTATGTCTTGTTTAAGATTTTTTTTTATTATACGAGTTTTTTTTTCTAGTAATTGTTTAGTTTCTTACTGGAGAGTTACGAATTCTCGAATGTTGTACCTGCATTTATTTTTTTTTGTTTATCTTATCTTGACATAAAATATCTTTAAAGATAATTTTAGTTATCCAAAATGTAAATTGGTTTTTTATCTTGGTGATATATACCAGTCTTAAAATAGTTTTCACATAAGAAAAAGTCAGTAGTTAAAAGTTTAATCATAAGGAAATGACAGCTTTATACATCGGCAGACAAATCGAGATATTATGTAATAGTAATCAAAACTGCACATTATTGTGACAAGGCACATTTCCACCACTGCCAAAATATAAAAATAGGCGCGAAAAACTTTTTACACACATGATTATTTGTACATTTTATAAATAAGGTTGGGATTGTAAGTGATGTTTATAGTTTAATTTTTATTATTTTTTCTTTGTATAGTATCCGTTATAAGTAAGGATTTTCCACCTAGCCGTCACGGGAAAGGAATGTTTTCATGGAGTGTACAATATATTTTGTATATTATTGGATTGGCCGTAATGTATGTAAAGGGTTCCGGTGGCGGCGCCCGACACCGCTACAGAGAATGCAGAGCGCAAAATAGATTCCGCCTAATATTAAAATTGTTCCCTGCAATCTTTGAAGCGGCGTTCTAATCTAAGGACATTGTGTACTTACCACGTCTATTTTTTTTGGATACTATTATATAAAAAGAAGTTTTTTTGGTTTTTGTTCCTTAATTAATGTATGAAACATTAAGATAATCATTACATATAAATAAATACTTGTCGGATTGGTATGGATCTTGGGGGCTTTTGGTTGTTTGATTATAATTTTTATACTATTTGGTGTAATACTGGGGTGAAATCAGTGTTAGATTCTGTGATTATGTAGGTACCTGTGCGGTACGCGGGGTTAGCCTCCCGGGCTCTTACTGATCCGATTAAAAAGAAAATCGATTGTTTTTAATTTTATCGAACCTTTCCCATCCCTTTTAATTAATAAAAATATAGTAGGCAGGCAGGCTAAGCAAGAGATTGCTATGGTGAAATAGGTACTTTCCAGAACTTATCTAATTAGACGAAGTATGGTTAGGTTCAATTTAATGTTAAAAAGCATTTATTTAGTGGGACTGCTAGGATCACTTTGAATCGTCTTAATACTAGTTGATTTTACTCTTGTTCCTTCGTGACTCGATTAATATACCTATCGTGATGTTAAAGTAGGCTCTAGAGTTGTGCGAAAGGCGCATAATACAGGCAAGAACCTAGTTATGTAGGTACCTACCTTATATCTGATGTCTGTGCTACCTACTGTTGGCCAATGCCCAATTCTCATTTACCTATATTTTATTTTTATTTTATTTTATTTTTTAGATGACCACTAACTCAAGTTAGGTATCTACCTAGTTACTGCTAAGTAGGTAGGTACCTTGAGTAGGTACCTGCCTATCAGTATCTACCTATGTGAAACCACACGAATGACGAAACAAAGTAGGGAAGTAGGTACCTACCTATCTAGTATTTACCTACAAGCATAGACCTACGTAGGTATACAATACAGGTATCACCCCAGAATAAATAAACATGTGGGTAGATGTAGAGGTACTTACCTAAAACCCCCTAATACCATTGGGTTTGTCGCAAATACTTACCTAACTACATTGATATTTTGGTGTTTTTTTAAATTTTTACTAAGCTTTGCTTATTTTCCTTCATTATAAATTACTTTCCGTTCCATTTTAATTCATGATTTTTTTCCAACTTTTTCACTGACGGCGTTGAAGTTTCATTTGCGTGGAATGGAACGGTACATCAAAAGTCAAAACAATAGTGAAGTTCGTGCGTTCGAGCAAAACAATGGCTCTCCGGTCTGTGATTTCTTCTAAACTCCCAATGGTGATAGTTTTAGGTGCTACAGGAACGGGGAAAACTAAACTGGGTGTGGAATTAGCCCAAAAGTTTGGTACGGAGATCATAAGCGCCGATTCTATGCAGGTAAATCCAGAATTATTGAGATGTGTGTATTTTCTAACCTTAAACTTTACAGCCTCTATCTTAAGCAAATTATTCTTTAATATAGACTTCTCTGGATCATTTCTTATTCCATAAAATATCTTCTTACGATAGTACAAATCATGTTCGTGAAAATGTTGTTTTTCTTCTAGAATTCTTACCCAAAAGTAATGACATTTTCTAACCTCCAAAATGTAAACAAATACTAATTTTACCAATTTCCTAAACATAAAATGGTTCAATTCCTTATAGATTTGTAGTTCTAGTATATTTTTTTAGATCTAGCATACATTTTTGACTTACCATACAATTCATCATGAAGTGGGGCCCAATTCTCTTCCATCAATTACATTAACCATCCCAAAAACACATAATGCCTGGAATCTCTTTATTCTAGTTCAATATCCGTCATCAGAGTTGGCCACTGACTCATACGACTCTTACTTTAATAAATAAATAATGCTGGACATTTCACACAGCATCATCTAGCCCCAAACTAAGCAAAGCTTGTACTATGGGAACCAGATAACTGATATACCTACTACTTAAATCCTTTTTTGTTTGTAATAAAAAAAAAAAAAACTTTATCTTTTATCTTTATCTTTAAATTTAGAGTAGATTTTTTTACATTTGATACCTGATCTAGAAAAAGTTTCTTAAATATTACATCATCCAAATTTATAACAGGATTTATCAAATTAAAACATTAATAACAAGAATAACTTACTAAATATTTGCATATCTGATTATTGTTCATAAGTTGTTCATAAAACACAGAAAAATATGTATTAGTATAGTATATTTATAGCCGCCAGCCTGAAGTGGAACTGGGCCGGATACGTCTGTCGCATGACGGACGATTTGTGGGCAAAACGAGCCACACAGTGCACCCCTGTTCACTGGTTTAGGCGTGATTGAAACACAAACATCCAAACATATTCACAAATTTTCAGATTTATTGTATTATTAGGATAGTAGGATATCGCTAAAGCCTAGTTCGGACTAGGCTAGTATTTTAGTTGAGTAGCAAGTAGATTAGTATTAAAAAATTACTTATTAACCTATCATATCAATAAAGTAATAATGCTTCATTCTAAAATTCTCTAAAGACCTTGTTGCCTTATTTAAGTTCCTGGTAAATATTGCAGTTTCTTTTTAATGTAGTTATTTTTAAATAGGCCTTAAATTACTTTGGTGTTCAAACACGTTTAGGTACCAAATTACTCGCTACTCGACTAAGATACTAGCTTAGTCCGAACTAGGCTTATGTCTCTTATCTAATATATGGCATAGTGAAAAAACAGGGTCACCACTATACCCTAGGTGCGGTAGACATTCTCTCCGATCTTTTTATGTTACTTAATCCAGTGCCTTTGAAGATGTCTAAGGGGGTAGTCAGAGGCATGTCCAAATACATATTTGATACATGCCCACATCTTGCAGAAGATCATCCAGTAAGGTATACAGCTACATTTCCTTTGGGAAACCGTTACGGTTTATTTCTTCATCATGAAAATCTTTGAACTTGCTTAATTTTACTTTAGTTTGAGATGAAGAAATAGTTTTTAATAACGCAGTAGTCAGTCTTGTCTAAAAAACTATGTGGGTGTTGGCAGTGATTCATATTGCGGTCAGTAAACTATGATATAAGATGGTACACACGGGCAACTTATTGTTGTCAAGCAATTGTGCCCAGATCATTAAACAGGCATTCGAATTGGAATTTCGAATATATGTGAGTTTTATTTATTTTTGCTTGTGCGTTTCTAGGTAAGTGAGGTTGCCAGTGCTCAATGAGGATGTGCTCTGTTGACATATAGTTTTTTGAAGTCTGTATTGCGCGGTTCATCAGCAAGTTCATATTAGAACAGAGTTTTAGAAGTTTAGATAGATAGATAAACGATTTATTTGACACACATAAAATAACACAGACACAAAAACAAAGACAAGTAACAAGTAGGTAGGTGCATAGGTATACAACAAACACGTAGTCGGGCACCTACATAGGTGGGTGCAACAGTGGTCTGTGTGCTGTAGTGAGCCAAAAAGATCCAGTCTCAGCTTATTGTTACTCCATGCCTGAAGGCACAGAGTAACGCTGATTTTCAGACTAGACCTGAGGAAAAGTGACATCACGAACAGAAAGTATGAACAGAAAAAATACGTAAGATATTAAATTAAATATAAAATATAATATTTTTTTTTATTTATTATTATTATTAATTGAATATAAATATAAGTTTCACGTAATTTAAGTTTCAAAATATTATCTTTATGAACCACACTTTAAAATATGCTTAAGCAAGATGTAGTCTAAAGGCCGATGCCGTTGCTTGTTGATCGTTGCTTAGTCAGATTTACCTATACGGCAACTATAATCGCCCGTGTGCACACTTTAATTGTAGGAGGAAGTTCTGACAGCAACTTGTCGTGAAAAACCATTTCTGTATCGCTCGTGACTACATCTTCGCCAAAATAAACTAAAGAAGTCACTGGCACTTTTTTACCAACTTGCTTCCTGTTAATCTGTAAAATGTTGTCTGCGAGACCGAACTAAAAACCTAACTAAAAACTAAAAGCCGTGTTGGCCGAATGGGGTTGTACCTCAACTTTCAATCCGAAGGTTGTGGGTTCAAATCCCGGCCGTGCATCAATAGATTTTGCGATATGTAAAATTTATATGCGCTTTAACACGTGCTCTACACGGTGAAGGAAAACATCGTGAGGAAACTAGTTAGTGTTGTTATAGGCAGCGATGGGCTTGCAACCTGTCACGTATGGAATATTAACTTCTGTAAAATGTGGGCATGTATAAAAAATATTGCGATGTCCTTACAGGACTCATGTGTTAGCTACCTAGTACACCTATCTATAAGACCTTGTACACTCACATGTAAGCAATAAATACTTTGAATTTGAATTTGAATTTGTATCAAATATTATGTGTTTGGACATGCCTCTGACTACCCCCCTTAGACATCTTCAATGGATCTGGAATAAGTAACATAAAAAGATCTGAGAGAATGTCTACCGCGTCTTGGGGATACAGTCGTGAACCTGTTTACTGTGTTACTGTGAGACCGAACTAAACTATAGGCCGCATAACGCATCCATCTGACTACCTCTGTGCAGTAGGTGAAAGTCCGTATAAGACGCAGAAAGTGGCGGACAATTCCCGCCAGACGACAAAATATTATTCGATATGATCTATAAGGCGCTATTGCCGAAAACCAGTTTTCTTTATTTTTCATAAAGTTTCAGTCAAACCTAAGAAATATTTAGAGACTAACATATTTCTTGAGATTGACTGAAACTATAATATAAAACAAAACTGGTTTTGGCAATAGCGCCTGTCGCGTTCAACTGCAGCTTAACTAAACCAATCAAAAAATTATGAAATTAGTCAAGCTGTTTTTGAAGAGATGACACACAACAGAATTACACACCTGCACAGAAGTTTCTATGTAAAGACTAAAATAATACATTCTGCATTACCATAAAAAAACTCGAAAAGTTCTCATGAAAAAATCCCACAGATCCTAAATAAATGTGAAAACAGGCCCCAGAGTAACTCCTTGCATGGCCGAGTTTGTCTGCGTGTTATATAATATACCTACCAACTCGTACAATCACAGACTGGTACTGTGGTCAACAAAAGTGCAAAATTATATTTATATTTACTGGCACCAGTTGTTCTAGCTCACGAAGGTCTTAATTGTGTGTAGATGCAAATGCACGTTTTTTCTGTTAGCGTAAGCTCGGGAACGCTGCTCCATGGATGAATGAGCGCTCAGTATCGCTTACGCACACAAAAACAAATCTACACACACAATTAGACCAAGCTGCTTTCGTGAGACTATGCCGAATTACATATAGACTTGACTTGTGCAGGTTGGCATAAACGAGGAGAGGCCTATGCCCAGAAATTAAATGGGCTGTGCGTGATGATAATTATTATGACACTGAATTCATACACACATTTAGAATCACCGGCAAACATTTGCCGTTTTCAAAGACGATAAATCTTGATTTAGGTTCTTTTTTTAGATGCCCCTAAAAATCGGTACATAAGTTAATCATTTATTTAAGTTACTTTTTTATGTAAGTATCTATAAACAATTTATAATATCGCTCGATACTCTCTACTCTATATACATTAAAATAATATTAAGAAACCATTGTACCTATGCCATTTCCTACGATAATGTTGAAATAGTTTTTTCACCACCACTTTAAGCGCTCGTGGTCGTGCTTGCTTAGTCGTTCTTGATAGATCATTGAAGTTAAGCAACGTTCGTAATTTTCACGTTCACCATTTTCATCTGAGCGCTTCCGTGCTTCGGAGGGCACGTTATATTGTCGGTCCCGGCTATTTAAGTCGTTAAGCCATAAGGGAGGCCTTAAGGCGGCCTAAAAACGCCGTCACGAGAGTTGGCCACTGACTCATACAAACTTACTTATAACCACTTTAAACAACTGTTAAAAAAAACTTGTTGTGTTTTGTGCTTGAGCGTACACGACCATAGCCTTCACACAGGTCGCTGGCACTTGCGTTTTTTAGGCAATGAGATGAACGCGAGTTTCAAGTCTCACGGAACACGTTTGGGAGTCGATTCATTGTTTACTTTGTCAAATACCATAAGTGAAAAGTTAATTGTACAGGGGCCTCTTATTTGATTTTAATATTTCGATTCGCGGTGTAAAAGCCAAATGAACGTATCGCATTTTTTCCAACTTTACAGGAGAGCGAAAAAACTGTGAATTTTTACGTTTTTGAACTTTGAAGTAATGTTATGAGCATAATATACATATTACTTGTAAAATAAGTATACATAATTTCACACATACTATCTGAGAATTAACTACTGAAAAAAAATATTAATGTTTTCCTTTAATATATAGAAAATATTTAAGTTTTTTCATAAAAATGGTTGACATACTTATATGTATTTATATTATACAATAAATTGTCTTTTTGGTCCTTCAATTTACTTACTTTTGATTATTAAAATAAAGGCCCAAAATAACATATAAGCTTATACGTTTATGGCTCGCTCAAAATTTGTAAACCAAGCGATAGTTTACGATTCAAATTTTTTTTTTGTAAATACGTCACTTTGGCACTACCATTTAATAGCTTTTAACAACTTATTTTACACTTTTTTACAGTAATTAAAGTTACTTTCTTCTGGTTCTATAAAGAATCTTCTTTTTGTTGTTACGTTATTATGGAACTAGTGAAAAATTTAGTGAAATCGGTACAGCCGTCCACGCGTGATGGCGTGACCAAGGGTTATAGGGATTCATTTTTATAGTGTTTAACCATGATAGTTTAATAATTTAAATCGCCTTATTTGGGCCATTGTGGCTTATTTATTATCGTACTAGCTGACCCGCGCGACTTCGTCTGCGCATGATTCATTTTTTCCGCGCAATTTTTTAAATTTTTTCCGTCATAAGAACCTTTTCCTGATAATAACATACACAACAAAAAAATTTCGTGAAATCGGTCTAGCCGTCCACGCGTGATGCCGTGACCAAGGGTTATAGGGATTCATTTTTATATATAGAGATTAGATATTGTTATCAACAAACAAAACAATACTCTTTTTGTAAATTATCAACAATAATATAGATAACGTGAAATCATTGTTTGAGTTTAACATAAAGTTTTTACGTAACTAAACGTAATTCACGCCTAAGCACGAAATTGACAAATTATCAGTTCAATGTTATTTTTGTGGGACAAAGGCATAAAAGGCCTCAAGGTGCGACAGAGATGCGAATGTTGAGATGGATGTTCGGTGTGACGCGAATGGATAAGGTGAGGAATTAATATATTAGGGGAAGTCTGAAAGTAGCGCCAGTGACTGAAAAGTTGAAGAGCAATAGGTTAGCGTGGTATGGGCATGTAATGCGGAGGGATGAAAGTCACGTAACTAAAAGGGTGATGGAAATAAATGTGGATGGATATAAGAGTAGAGGTAGACCAAAGAAAAGATGGATGGATTGTGTAAAAGAAGATATGGGTAAGAAAGGAGTGGATACGGAGATGACGAGTGATAGGGGAGAGTGGAAGAAGAGAAAATCTTGTGCCGACCCCGCATAAGTGGGATAAGGGCAGGAAAATGATGAAAGGCATAAAATGCCTCGATGATAATTTAATGATTTTAAGACATCAAGTCAATTTATGACAAGTTCTTAAGGTTAATGTAGTATATTAATTTGGTTTTCACTATGCCCGTATGTCTGATTGTCCGCGTTTCAGAAAAATACCATTGAAAAAAACACACGAACTTTTTTAAAAATTTCTGGAATTAGGTACTGACTGAGCCATTTTAACTTTACCAGGCGAAGTCGAGGCAGGCCGCTTGTATTGAACAGCGACTAATTTAGAGCGATTTTCTAAAGCCGCGCATAATTTAAATTTTTCTTGGAATAAGCCGTTTTGACATCGCACTTTCGAATACTTCTGAGACATTGTTATTCTTTTGTCATTGTTAAACCATTCGTTCGCTGAGAGCTTCATTTGTCAGGGTCCCAGATTTTAAAAATGCAGTCATACATTTTTTTTAATTAGTTGTGATCTTTTTCGCCTAAAAACGGGAAAACATGACAATGTGTAATTTTCATGATGAGCATGAGCAGTCTAGATTGATTGTTTCAGCTTTCGGGAGATTTCTAATTATATAAATAGAAAAACATTTATTTTGTGTTTCATAGATCATAAAATACAATCCGGAACTATACTAACACTAAATACTAGACACAAAAATGGACACCACTCAGCGTGTGCTGCTGCAACTTAATGGTGCTGCAGCGCTTCAGAGTTCATGTTTTTTTTTGTCTTTTTATTAATGTTGTGTCTCGTCTAATACGTGACGTCCTCGCTGTGGTTCCAACGGAAGACCAGCGTTGTAGTAGTCAATGGCTACTATAACAATTATGCTGAGTTGGACGCCATTTCGTAGTTTTAAGGTATGTGTGTAGTTTTCTACCTACACCATCGTTAATGTATTATTTTTTAAGAAACTACGAATAAATTAATTCTTATTCTTATTCTTATTCATGCACACGCATGTTCATCGCTTTAAAATTAAAACTTTTCTAAACTAAAATATAAAAATCCAGGTACTTTTCAACCGACTTCAAAAAAGGAGGAGGTTCTCAATTCGTCTGTATGTTTTTTTTTTTTTTATCTTGTTACGCGATTGCTCCGCCATTTGTTGACCGATTTGCAAAATTCTTTTCATGTTTGAAAGGGTATACTCCAGAGGTGGTCCCATATAAATTTTATTCCTGAAGGATTGATAGTTTCCCCGTAAAACTCTAAACACCTTCCCTCCTAGCCATGTCACAAATAGAAATCGAATCGACAGCTTGACGCCCTGAGTCACACCGCGTTTCGAGTCAAACATTGAAGTCGGTTTTCTTTTTAGTATAAAAACGTAATAACTAATAAAAACGATCATACGACGATCACATCACATAAAAATCATAATAACTAATTAAAACCTACACTATTAATTAAACTTTATACAATCGATTGTTCTACTGTACTGTAGCAAACCCATCAATGAGATAACAAAACTTCACCTACAAAACCGGCGCGACCTAAATGGAACATCTGCTAGTTGGATGTAAGAAGTTTTGAGTTCACAACGCTTTGCTTTGTACAGTTCGCCCAACGGATCTAGGCATTCGTGAAGTTAACCTTTTGTCTGCGCAGAACACAATTTTGTATGAGAAAGCGTCCACTGCGCAGACAAACGGCTAACTTCACGAATGCCTCGATCCGTTGGGCGAACTGTACGTCCTGTATTTTCAGATATATTCAGTTTTCTAAGAGCACGATTGCTGATCAGCAGTCTATGACGACGGGTCGATTGTATCAGCATATAATTCATCATCATCATCATCATGTCAGCCATCTAGTGTCCACTGCTGAACATAGGCCTCCCCCATCGATTTCCACAGCGATCGATCTTGTGCAGCCTGCAACCAACGGCTCTCAGCAACCTTTACCATCTGGTAAAGGTTGCTGAGAGCCGTTGGTTGCCGTCATATCGCATACAATTCCAGTTAAGGTAAAGAGTGGAAGGAAGCTTTACCCAGCAAAACATAGCTTTACCCACAGGTTGAGAATATGAGATTCTGTGCTAGGTCCTAAAAAGTCGCCTTTTTAAAAAAAGTACGTGAGTGTCGTGGAACACTCGGTTGGAACGAAGCAAAGAGTACTTTTCTGTACTGGGAATATAATAAACTAGCTGCGCTCCCGCGGTGTGACCCGCGGTCCATCGGGATTTTTTACATTTTTTCGGGATAAAAGGTAGCCTATGTCCTTCCCTAGGATACAAAATAGCTTAATCTGTTCAGCGGTTTAGGCTTGAAACCGTAACAAACAGACAGACAGACAGACAGACAGAGTTACTTTCACATTTATAATATTAGTATGAATTAATTGACAATTAGGTATCCTAGAAACGCTATTCCGTACTAACAATGTAATAATCTACGGACTGTGTCGCGGCTGCGCATTTCGCACTGTGACGTTTTGACATATACATGTGTCGTGACGGTAAAATTTAACATTTTTTTTTTCCAGGCTGTCTTTTTTTTCTTCGATATCATTCTAAAAGAAACCGTTCCAAAACCGCGTCCCCCAAAAAGACGCACTGAATGATTTTGGATCTACTCTTTCTGGGACTGACTAATGTGACCTACTTCTCTATGGTGATAATTGCCCCAATTAACTCACTCTCAATTTCACTTGCGTCCACGTAATTCGAGAAATTAAGCAGCAACATCAACAATAGGTAAACACATTTAAATTACAACGTTATGCAATCGATATACGTCTGCAATTATCGCATATACTGTGTTCCTACGGATGTAAAGTAGTAGGTACTATCTGCGAATCAAGAATGTACTGCTCTTGAAATTCTGCGGACGCCGGGTCGTCGGCAGCACCAAGGCCAAAACACCCCGCGGCGCCTCAGCTGACCGCTGTACTTGACTGTCCTTATCCTTCTACTTCTAAATTTGAATATTTTAAAACATTTTGTACTTTTCCTTCTAGTTCTAAATTTGAATATTTTAAACATTCTGTACATACTGGCACTCGGCTGCCATCGTTCTACTTTAAAATTTGAATCTTCAAAGGTTTTATTCTGGCACCATAGAGTACCGATAGCTGATGCTGTAAAATCAAATCTGTTCAATCTGTTCATGTCTAGCGATGAAACTGGGATCAAACGACATTATCAGAATATGATTGCAATCTATCTGTGTTAGATAGAATCATACATAGATTCATTTAAGTACTATAATTATGATAATTTATGTGTCACTATGCCAGTGCTCTCAAACGGTGAAGGAAAAAATCGCTAAGAAATTGGCATGTCTGTCTAACCAAATAAGTCCGAAAACATTTTGTCAAACAAAAGGAGACTTAGAACACATAAAAATCTTTTCACCACAGTGTTTCTAAAGAATTCATGTCTAGTATTAGCACAGTATTAGGTGGTTAGTGTGATAATGCCTATTTCTACCAAACATTAACGATTTCCGGCTGGAAGGGCGGCGTCGTCGAATTAGAGCCAAGTGTGAGTTACAACTTCCTAGTACCGAAAGTAGCGACGAATACTGGCGATGAGCTTGCTATAATACGCACAACCGATCTTTGTTCTCCATCTATCTCAGAAATGATGATTCTTGGGAAATAGGTGTTCAGACCATATTTATAGATAAATGCATGATCTACAATTTTGTTTTACATTTTTTTTTATAAAACTTATAGTTTAGCTAAAAAATGCAAAAAAACCTTTTTTTGTAACCTTGACCTTGTTGACCTTGAATTACTTTTTTAGCAGTGGTCGGATAATTAGGGACTTTTGACATTTCATTCATACATAATAGTGTTCCCAACGTTCGTACCAATTTTCAGTTCTCTGCGAATTTTTGCAAGCTTAAATGTCTAACTTGACCGGGACCTAACCTAAACTCTATTTTCCCAAATAAATATATCATTGCACTTGACACGTTTTTTACACTAAACTATCTCAGTATCATCTTGTCTATCGTTAAGACTTCTATTTTCCCAAACAAAGGCACCTTTGCAAACCTGTTTGTGCCGATTCGTTTTTGGTTCGCGTTTATTTCTAGGTCACTGAGGTAGGTTAGTGATACACCCATTATCTTTGGCTTGGCGGGATCGGGTTGAGACGCAAATGCGTGCTCGATTCTCGCAGCGGGACATACTCTTGCATATTCTGCAGTTTTTCTTTTATAAAGGTGCGTGAAAAGTTGAACACTGAAACGATCATGACTATACCATGGCAAGGTAGACATTTCCTCATATTAAATCACTCATGATTATTTGAAGATGTCTGAGGAGATGCTAGGCATGTCCAAATTACATTTAGCACATTTTGCAGAACTTAGCACTCCTGCACTGATTGTGTTAAAATGTGCTGCATTTTCCTGTTAGTTCAGCTAATAATGCCAACATAGTCTTACCAGGAAAAGCTAAAACTTTATGGCAACACCAGAACAGTTATACAATCGCACTGGCAGTATATCAAGTGAATCATTTGCAACTGTTTCAGTTGTTCTAGCCCACAAAGGCGAGTTGGTCTTTATTGTGTGTAGATGCACATGCACGTTGTTTCTGTGTGCGTTAGCTCGGGAACGCTCTATGGACGAATGAGCGCTCAGTATCGCTTACGCACACAGAAACAATTACCTAATCTACAAACACAATTAAGAGCAACCAGCCTTCGTGAGCTAGAACAACTGTAAGCAATGAAATGATGTCACTACTATCTATTGCAGTGCGTCAGCTCAATGGAATTAACTTTTACTGCCATCTGACTATTCTGGAATGAAGTCCGAGAATAGTCTTTCTTAAACTTTCGCATTACTTATAACTCAAATTCAGAATGGCGGCTCAAATTAATAACAGTGTAATAGATCTAGGCATTCGTGAAGTTAGCCGTTTTCATGTAGTAGTGTAGATATTAGGAAGCTCAGTTGGCAGAACGCTAAGATGCGACAAAGTCGTGGGTTCGAATCCCGCAAGGGTGCAAGTAAGTAGGTAGTATAATAATTAGTCGATTGTTGAAAAGAATAAGATTTGGGCATGTAGAGAGGATGGATGACAGTCGTTTGACATAGCAGGTGTATGAGGCCAGTGTGTATGGGACAGCTGGAAGGGGAAGGCCTAGGCGAACCTTCTTGGATCAAATTGGCGACATTTTGGAGAAGGGCCAGGTCAAAAGTACCCTAAACCGGCGAGCATGTATGAAGAATGTAATGAGAGTGAATGAAGCAAAAGTTGTGTGTCAGGATCGTAGCAAGTGGAGATCCGTGGTCTCTGCCTACCCCTTCGGGAAAGAGGCGTGATTTTATGTATATATATGAAAAGAATAATCTATAAAGTTTATTACATGAAGATAAGTCCAAATAATTTTATTTTACATATAAACTGCCAAGAGTAATTTATGGTCAGGATTATTTTTATTAGATAATCCAATTAAAATCCATTAGAGCTTTAGTCCTTTTGGTGGACAAACTAGTCTGCAAGACTGTGGCATCATGCTCAAATAAATTGCAATATCATTTTAAAACACTTATACTTAATAGAGAAACAAGTTTAATCACATTAGAATGGTTTTATTTTCCATTTTCCAATTTACAATGATCTTTGCTCGACAACATTTTTAAAACAATTGCATAACTCATCACTTGTTACTGTCAAAACATTAATTATCTATGACCTGACCTGCACTGCACACCAAGGAGTACCTAGGTATCACCAAAAAGTTTCACTAAATAGGTAAAAAAACGCTAACACTTAGTTCTATAATTATCATCTGTATATGTAAAAATGAATCCCTATATCCCTTGGTCACGCCTGGACCGATTTCACTTTTTTTTTGTTGTGTTTGTTATTGTCAGGAGAAGGTTCTTATAACAGGAAAATGGTATATAGGGTGGTCCAGTTTATATGGAAAATTTTATTCCTTGATCCGATTCACTCTAAACTCGGCATAAATTGAAAAACTCTCCTTAGGGGTTGTGCAAGGCAGTTCCAAACATCGTTGACGAAACAATGCATAGACAAAGGCGCGCGCGGGTCAGCTAGTTTTGTATAATTAATTATACCTAATATTGTGCGTTCGTTCGAGCCGTGTTGGTAAATGGGGTTGAACCTCGACTTTCAATCCAAAGGTCGTGGGTTCGAATCCCGGCCGTGCATCAATGGATTTTTCGTTTCGTAAAATTTATATGCGCTTTAACTCGAGCTCTTAACGGTGAAGGAAACATCGTGAGGGAACCCGCAGCTTCGTCAGCTCCACACGTATCGACGTTGTCTTTCCTGTGGGCGGCTGATTAAGCTGAGAGGATGGATTAGGTGCTGGACAACCCTATTCCATCTCAAACAATGTCCCAGGCACTGGAGCGTCCCGTTAAGTGCAGGCATAGGTTGCCTCCTGACGCTGTATAAAATAAATCATCTATTAAAGATGTGAAGGCCTAAGTTTTTTTTTATGTTCGTACTTATCACGGATTTCTTTTTTCTGATCTGTGGTACTTAATTATTCTCTTTCAAACTGCTTGACCATTTTTGTATGTAATTGCATTTTGATTAGATAACTACAAGGAATCGAATCTACCCTTAGGTGTAAAAGGAATGTGCAACAGTGACGTCATAGTTTCTCGACCTCTTTCTAATGTAAATAAACAAATCTATATTTGTACTAAGCAATGTTTATGGCGGTACCTACGCCAAGATTGGCTAACTTTGATCTGTGCCAAATGCGTCCTTGTGCAACTGAGGTATTTTCTTTGTTTCGTCATTTAATTATATTCTTGGCGTGTATATCTGGGTGTTGTGCAATTTTTGGAAAAGGGAAAACTGCGTTTGGCCTCATTACAATGGCAGTTAGAACAGTGACAGGTGTCAAAGTTGTCTATGCCAAAAGCGCGCTGAACGGTGTTCTGTATTTAAATTTATATGTGCAAACTAGTTTTATAATCGTATTTTAAAGTCTTTGGAACAAAACTGATCCTGAAAAATAGTCTATTGATAAAAAGGCGTTTTTTTTCTGAATGTTGAAACATAGCTCTTTTCATTATAAAACAGGTTGGTACCTGGTACTTATAATGTTGTTTAGAATTGTCTATTGAACACTACTTTGTTTGTACCTACTCGTAGGTATAAAGTAGTAACGGTGCTAGCCAAAAAAAAGTAAAAGGCAGTCGGCGCGTCTAGTGCTAATTATAAAGTCACATGTGGCCCTAGGCGAGGTTATTAACACTACTGACGAGACAGCCATAGACCAAAGTCCAGAACATTCGAGAGAATTTCACTGGCAAAGAAACATGGCCACGACTGTCCCTGAGGCACGCCGCACGGTAGACGTTCTCTCACATTTTAAAGGATATATAGGTTCTTTAAAAATGTTTAAGGGACTTAGTCAGAGGCACGTCTTAAATTCTTAATACCATATTTGGCACATTTTGCACAATGTTTCACTAGCATTTAAATACAGGGTGTAAAAAGACGTCTACCGAAACCGAAAGGGGTAGGTACAGCATCCCAAAACACAACCAAATCCAAAAGGATTTTCCGAAAAAATCATTATATCCGGAGAAAACAGCGTTTGAAGATCACTGTTTGCGTATGTACTGGGCGCGTTTTTATACGTAGATTCCTGGATTTTGAGTTTTAATTGTTTTTTTCTTTTATAAATGAAATGATTAGGTAGGTATGGTCTAATTATGTTGTAGTACTAGTAGCAAAAAACTAGAAAATAAAATAAAATGACGTAGCTAAGTCAAAAAAAATTTTGAGTTTTTTTTCGATAAATATGTTCAGAATCATGGTCTGATTGCAATCCCTCAGTTTTCGGTAGCAGTCTTTTTACACCCTGTATATTTTATTGATAAAGGACTTTATACTTCCTGTAAGATAGATCAAACGATTGCTAAATCGGTTTTCATTGATAAAAAGTGATAAGAAATATTATCTTGACAGGTGTATATCAGCTGGCTTTAATAGTAATCACAAGGGATTGAACACGTACTTTACTACCCCCTTAAGTAACTTTATGAATCATCGTAATACGAATAGAATAACGTAATTTTCCTAAATTTTACTTTCAAAGTTCTACCAACCCTGAACTGGTATGTAGAAACGTAAAGAAACTACATAAAACGTACTGTGGAGTCTAGTTGGGTCGATGAGTGGACGACTACCAAATCGATGAAGGAATATGAAATCGAAAGAGAAGAGTCGGCTAATAAGTAGTAATCAAAGCCCGAAGATCTCGAACCGATCAAGTCATACTCCCTGAACTACAAGACATTCAAAGTCAAAGTAAAAAAGCAAATATTCAGTAGGACCGCTGGGATCACTTTGAAACGTCTTAAAACTAGGTGATTCTACTCCTGTTCCTTTGCGACCAATACCGTGAAGAACAAGGGCAACAAACACGGTTTGGGGCCTAGCTTTTTTTAGGTGATCCATCTTAGATCTAAACTTAGGTTAATTTCTTAACTAACTTAGTTGTAAAATTAAAAGTAAAGTTAGTAAAATTCAAAAACCTAAGCAAGATGCTATCTTGCTCAAAGGCATTCTATAGATAGTTCTCCACGACACAGCACGTGCCCAAGAAACGTGACACCTAGATCTTTCTTAAATCTAGGAACTATACGGGAATAGAAATGAGCACGATATCAATAAATTTATTATTTACAGTCAATAAGTCCCAATTTCAGTCCCATTAAATTGATTCCGTTGTCATTGACAAATCATGGACAATGATTGTAGCTTGATGGATTGTTTGATGTTGTCTGGGTTCTCAATCAGATTCTTATAAGAATCATTAATTTTAAGCCAATTTACTCCAACTGAAAGTAGAATGAGCACAAAATGTAGCTTACTTGATTTAGCACGATATGCAGGATATTATATTGTTTACGGTCTTTTAAGACACCTCATATCAGACTCTTAAAAGAGTATGCACTTTTTAAAGCTTTATCGAAGGGTATTTTGTAGTTCGAGAGTAAGCTTGCCCATCACATAAACCTTGGATAATGATATCTCATTATATTTATTATAGAGCTGACTATGACTAAGGCGCGGATTTCCTTACGATATTTTTCGGCCCTGAGAAATGAAAAGGAGGATCGTCTGATCGTTGCGGGTTCGAATCCTGTCGGAATCGAAAATTTTGATGAGACTTTTCATATCTCAATAAAATACCTAAGTGTGGTTTAACACTATAAAATTTTTTTTTTTTTTCAGCCCTGTTAGAAAATTACTACTTATTAGCGGGCTCTTCTCTTTTGTTTTCATATTCCTTCATAGATTTGGTAGTGGTCCACTCATCGACCCAACTAGACTCCACAGTACGTTTTATGTAGCTTCTTTACGTTTTCCTTTCCTCTTACCAGTTCAGGGTTGGTATAATTTGTCTAAGTTTGAAAGTAAAATTTAGGAAAATTACGTTAAAATGTCTATTCAGAATTACGATTATTCATAAAGTTCTATGACACTAGACATCGACCGATAGTTGGCAGGTGTATTATAAAAATATATTAAAATTAGACAATTGGTACTATTTTAATTGTGAACCAAGGTTGAAAGTGAGCTAGACAGTTTAACTGTAGAGTAGAATAGTGGCCAAGTTTGTAATGTAGCATGGCAGGTATTTGCAGAGCTGGGTTGCAAATTTAACAGAATTATTATAATAATCACCCAAGAACGGAAAGCGATCGTCACAATCGACGCTGACGTAGGAAGGCGTTGGCGGCAAGTTGTGGGTGACTCCTCATACCGAGATCATCCATCGCCAAAGATAGGGACTGGTGGAAAATGTTGGAGGAGACCTTTGTTTAATTCCTTTAACTGGAATTTTGAATGACTTCGTTGTGCAGAAGGTTGCGGGTTCGATCCCCGCCGCGGTACAAATGTTTGTATGACCTACAGATATTTGTCTCGGGTCTGGTTGTTTCTATGTATAATATGTATGTAATTGCAAACAAAAAGTATATAAGTAGTTTATCAGTCATTCTAGTACCCACAACACAAGCTCTGCTTACTTTGGGGCTAGATGATGCTGTGTGAAAAGTCCAGCATTATTTATTTATTGATCTATAAAAATAAAACAGGCAAGATTTGTACAGTTTCTTCTTTATTTGACGCATATAATTCTACAAAGGGACTCAATAGATAAAACTGACTCGCCGTGCACCAGTTCTCCCGTGACCACGAGCGCTCTTTTATTCAAAAATTAATTAAAACGCAGCTATACCCGTAACTGAAATATCACTGTCAATGTCGTGACATTGACAGCTGCATGCACAGCAACCTGTGGCCGCAACAACCTTTGCAAAATAGTGACACAAGAGAGTGTAATTACAAAAACTTTATAAAATCATTCACCGCCTGAAAGTGCCAAAGTTAGGGGAGTGGAAAATGTTGGGAGAGACCTTTGCCTAGCAGTGTGGACACAAAAGGCTAAGTAATAAATAAAAAAGTACGTGAGTGTCGTGGAACACTCGGTTGGAACGAAGTTTCAACTCTGACATTTGGCATTTATCAAATAAATTATTGTCAACTATTAAAATCTCTTAAAATCTCTCTTCCGTACTAACAATGTAACAATCTATGGACTGGTTCGCAACTGCGCACTTCGCACTATGACGTATGTGTATAGGTATGTGTCGTGACAGTAAAATCGAACGCTTTTTTCTTCTAGCCCCCATCCTCGATACCGGCCGAAAAGGTACTTCGTTCCAATATTGATATAAAATACTTGTATCTAGTAAACTGATGAGTGAAGGTCTTCGATTGGATCTTCTAATATAATTAGATAAACAATTATTATTGTTTTTGCCTCACACAAAGCAATGGGTATTCTTATTCAACACCATGAACGTGAGTCTAAATATTTGTTATCCCTTAGAAGGTCTTATTATAATTAACTATTGGAACATGTCAATGTCATGTTAGTATTGTCCACTGATTTTATTTTGCTATTGGTCAAACCAGGGTCAAACAAATAATGTAGAACTCCGGTAGGTATCTATTTGTGTAGTTTTTTTTACTAATTAATTATTAATATTTAATTTAAAAATGAAAAATGTTTCTAAACTATGTAGTGGGACTGGGCAAAGGTATCCCCCATTATTTTCCAATGAAGTAAGTTTTAATTTTCAAAATAATTTAAAATAGCTGACATGATTCAGTTTATTTTACCAAAGGACAGGATAATGTCTGCCAGGACTTTGTTTAAAAATAAACAATGATTTCGGGCGGTATTCCCAAACACCGTCGCCCTTGGGCCGCGTTTGATACTGTCAACTTGAATAAAGTCAGATTAAAAACTTGCGGTCATACTTTATTCTATGAAGTGCTTCAGCGTTGACACAAATACTACAACAAATGAAATATGACCTCATGCCTCGACTTTTAATCCGAAGGTCGTGGGTTCGAATCCCGGCCGTGCATCAATGGATTTTTCGTTTCGTTAAATTTATATGCGCTTAACACGAGCTCTTAACGGTGAAGGAAAACATCGTGAGGAAATCCGCAGCTTAGTCAGCTTGACGTTGTCTTTCCTGTGGGCGGCTGATTAAGCTGAGAGGACGGTTTAGGTGCTGGGCAAGCCTATTCCATCTCAAACAATGTCCCAGGCATCAGGCACTACAGTATGACCTACAGATATTTGTCTCGAGTTTGGGTGTTTCTATGTATAATATGTATGTATTTACAAACAAAAAAAAAGTATATGAGTAGTATGTCAGTTATCTGGTTCCCATACAAGCTTTGCTTAGTTTGGGGCTAGATGATGCTGTGTGAAATGTCCAGCATTATTTATTTATTTATTTTTATTTATCTATTTATCTCAAACAATGTCCCAGGCATCAGGCACTACAGTATGACCTACAGATATTTGTCTCGAGTTTGGGTGTTTCTATGTATAATATTATTTTATGTATTTAATTATAAATTTATATTATTTTATTATTATTTTATTTTATTTTCTATAATTTATAATAATTTTCAATCTTTATTTGACAGAAAAGACTGGAAAATGAGGAGGGAGGCCTTTGCCCTGCAGTGGGACAATACGGGCTAAAAATAAATAAATAAATAAATATATATTCATCTACTATATATACTTTCATCCCTCATTACATGACCATACCACGCTAACCTAGCCCCTCAATTTCTCAATATACATCGTCGCTACTTTCAGACTTCCCATATTAATTTCTCATCTACTCACATCACCAGCATTTTCAGACTACAATTCAAGCGGCCACATCAAACCAAGAAAACAATTTACTCAACGGGATTAATAACGATTAATGACGACCTCTGTGGTGCAGTGGGCGAAAGCCCGGCTGCGACGCAGTAGGTTGCGGGTTCAATCCCCGCCGCGGGACAAGTGTTTGTATGATCTACAAGTATTTGTCTCGGGTCTGGGTGTTTCTATGTATAATATGTATGTATTTACGAACAAAAAGTATATAAGTAGTATATCAGTCATCTAGTACCCATAACACAAGCTCTGCTTACTTTGGGGCTAGATGATGCTGTGTGAAAAGTCCAGCATTATTTATTTATTTATTTATTTAATAAGTTTTAATCCATCAATTTAAGTGCCAAATTAATATTCTTATCAATACCTACTTCAAAAACGATCGATATATATCGAGATCTAAAATAAACTACAAGTATAACTGGTAAATTATTCTAACCGGTGTTTCGCAGACATGTTGACATTATATATTTGGTGATTTGATGAATAATTAGATGTTTTATTTATAATTGATATCACCTTCAAATCTGTATTGTTAAGTATTCTTCTACTCGACATAGCAACATTCAGCCTATTGCCGTGTATAAGACGCCGTTTACACGATACCACGAACTAAGCGCTTCGAAAGTTCTTTTATTATGCGCACTGCAAAAAGTTGAAATTAGCTTCCAGCGTCTGTATTTCCGCTGAGCTACGACCCTGTTGTTTTTAAGAAGGGAGTTAGTAGGCACCTTCTGGGTAGGCTCGCTCCATCGTAGACCTCACTCTTGCCTGTGTAAGTTTCGAGGTCAAGAGCCGACCCATTCATCATAAAAAAAAACTTGCCTCTTGCCTTGCCTCAGAATATTAGCTCTTGCTTCCTTTAGTTTGAGAAAGCAAGAGGCAAGAATGGTATGTCAGAATGGCATCGTGTAAACAGCTTCTAAGTATTGTTCTTAATAAACCAGGAACTTATCGGAAACGCCTTAGGACACGCGCGTGAAATCGGAAACATGGCGTGTGAAATCAATAAATACCAGAATGTGTGATGATTTACATAAAATTGTAAGATTTTGAATTTTTTAATTGACGTTATAGTAACGTATACTCACGTCTATGTCGTCGATGTAGATACCATTGTTTTGATTCTGTAGAATCATCACTCAGCATCATCAAGTCATAAAGTAAGCCAGCTTGTTGAGAACCAAATGACTGATTAACCCCACATGTATCTAAGGCCAATTTTGTGTGGCTAAATGTTAAAATTTCAATGTAATACAACTATTTCATTGTCTGGTAGATTTCTCAGATTTTAGTGCATTTAAGATCTTCGGTCATTATTAAAGCTATTCATCATAACCCTGACTTGCCAGTCAGCCGGGTAATAACCAGAAAATGGCTCTGACCGAAACATTCGGGCATGATATTTCCTATATTGAATCTGCTACCTTCCCTCAATATACAAGTTATTAATACGCGTACAGGGTGTCTGAACATCTGCTCTTTGTGAAACTTTTTCCTATAAGTTTGGCGAACTTTCGTAATTCGACGGGGAGAGCGCACGCACAATGCAGATCAAACAGAAAGAACAAAATAAAAGGATACCTCGGTGTTATTTTTTTCTTTCATCGGAAACCAGTTTATTCTTTTAGGCGGCGATGTGCTTGCAACCTGTCACTATGAAATGCAAACTTCTGCAAAATGTGGGCGTGTATCAAATAATATTTGATACATCTCTGTAGTCAGAGGCATGTCTTAATACATACTCGTATACATTCCATTGTATGATGGGAGCATGTTTAAATACCTACACATATTTGGCGCGTCCCTACCCCTACTATATTTTTATCAAAGTTAAAAGTTAATGAATGAATTGGAGAAGATTTTTGTAATAATGGATGGATTGCAATTGTTTTTTGAAATTGAAATTATAAAAAGCTACTTTACTGTTTTCTAAGTGCCTGTGCAGCTAGTCTAAGAGGGTAGGTATTATTGTTTGCGAAGGTAAAGGGGAACTTAAGAATTGTTTATGAGGTGGATCAAATAAATTGAATCAAAAGCACTTGTTTCGAAATAAATATAAAACAAAATCTGCTACATTGCAGTAGGTGCGAATAATATTTTCAAAACAAGCTTCATAGTGAACCAAAACTTCAGGATTTTCCTTCTTTTTCTTGTCACTTGTTCTTACGAACCAGTGTGGTAAAAGGATTTTGAGTAAAGTAACGTAAAGTAGAAATTATTGCAAGAAATACATGTTACAAAGATGTTATTTTTCGATTAATATGTCCATTGTATTCTGCCATGTTATGGCGTGCAATAATTAATTTAAATACATGTATGTCAAGATTAGTAGGTATTTTGAACAGAAAAAAAAGTAGAGAAAATTATAAGCACATAAATAAGTATTACAAAATTATTGGATCTTGAGTAGGTATAATACTCATACTCATACTCATTTATTCGCCGTAGGTGCTCAAGTAACACTTGGTTTTGTCACTTAGGTACATGGTAGATATTAAACTAAGTCACTACTTACTAACTTAAATGTAAAAAAAAATAAAAGACAATCAAAGATATCAAAAGTATGATACGTTTCAAAAAAATATTAAAAAATCATGAATCGACTATTACTAGATAAGTCGTCAAATCATTGACAAAAAAAAAAAACTTAATAATATTAATTTATATTTACCTTAAAATCTAAACACAAGCAATAAAAACATAGAAATAATACCAACTCCCTAATAATAAAATATTAAAATTGCGTTGCCATTGATGCCACATCTAGTAACTCATTGGTCGTATGCACTTTGTATCCGTGTTCGCTTGGTAGTGAACCGATATTTGCCTACTACCCACTATTGTTTTATAAAAAATCATATTTGTTAGTATAATTATAACTCCCAACGTAGTTTAACTACTTAAATAATGCACCTACGCTAAGTTAAATTTATATACCTACATAAGTTAAGTTCTCAGTAAGTAAATGAATTATTATAATTCTAAATGAGAAAAATAAAGTTCTTAAACCATAAATGTAAGACTCGCAGCCATAAAACAGACAAGACGGGTAAAAGACAAGGGAAAGTAGCAGATTAAAAAAGAAAAAAAAAAAACTAACACATAAATGATCACTGAATATAACAAAGTGAAAAGAATAGGTATATAATAATGATACATAATATTAAATTGCAAGTCATTTTTTAAATTATTATTACCTAGATTAATTTGAATGTAGAAGCTTCTTTCGTGCACTGGACACAGTTTTCGAACTTTTCAGGTTCTACATGTCGGTTTACTTGCGATGTTTTCCTTCACCGTTTGATAGTACTGGCACATAATGTTTTCGATGTTGATGATATCCATACTCACAGGTAAACCTCTTCTTAGTCACCAGCCCAAAAATTCGTATGCAAGAACAGTTTAAAGTAGATCTCATTAGCCAAATTAAGATTCAGCCGAACCAAACTTGTGAAACAATTACAATAATCTTGTAACAGTCATCCAAAGATGTCTAATTACTGCTATTGTTTTATCAAGACGCCAAAGAGATATGCTAATGTATCATGTACTATTTGAATCAGCGTTAACAGAATCAGGATAGAATTTTATTGGTTTTTCATGGAAGAAAAAGTTGATAAAAATAGGAAGACTATTTGGAAAAAGGGGATCGATAGAAGTCACACGGAAAAAATTAAAAAGTAGGATTAGGTACTAGACAGATTGCAAGGCGGCGATACCGCCTTTTTAACCGACTTCAAAAAAGGAGGAGGTTATATGTTCGGCTGTATGTATGTTTTTTTAGAATACTGGTTTCCTCGCGATATCGATGTTTCACCGGTGCCACAGAATACCAGCGCTGCAGCACATCTAAGTTGCTGCAGCACACGCTGAGTGGTGTCCATTTTTAACCGACTTCAAAAAAAGAAGGAGGTTCTATGTTCGGCTGTATGTATGTTTTTTTTTTTTTTTTTTTTTTTTAATGTATGTACAGCAATATTTCCGTCAATTGGGGACCGATTTCCAAAATTTTTTTTTTGTTTGAAAGGGTATACTCTCGAGGTGGTCCCATATAAATTTTACTCCTCAGGGATTGATAGTTTTCCCGTAAAACTAAAAAAATCACTGATCTTTAAGAAAATTGTGGACCGATTTCCAAATTTTTTTTTTAGTTAGAAAGAGGTATACTCTCGAGGTGGCGCCATATATTTTTTTTCCTGAAGGATTGACAGTTTTCCCGTAACATTCAAAAAACCTCATTCTCACTACACAAAACACCCTGACTCACAATCTGAGTCAAACATTAAATAGTTTGAAAGGGTATATTACACCCGCCCGAGGTAGTCCAAAATATTTTTTTTCCTGAGGGATTGATAGTTTTCCCCCTTGCTGAACTCCGGTGTGTCCTTTAGTAGGCCTGCCCATGACTTCTCTTATCCTTTCCTACTTAAGCTACGATAAGCAGGGTCTTAATGTAGCTTACACTTTTATTTACACAGTATTTATTTACTTACACTAAAAAGTGAAAAATAAATATTTTTGAAAAAAAAAATTGAACCGACTTCACAGAACACAAACAGACGAACCTTCTACACACTAAAAAGAGAAAAATAAGAATATAATTTGAAGTCGGTGCCAAGTGAATACGATTAGGTACCTATAAAAAAATATTGAGCGTACCAGGATACAATTCAAGTTCTTTTGAATTTCTTAGATGTAAATGAATAGTTGGCACCGACTTCAAATTATATTCTTATTTTTCTCTTTTTAGTGTGTAGAAGGTTCGTCTGTTTGTGTTCTGTGAAGTCGGTTCAATTTTTTTTTTCAAAAATATTTTTGTGTATAGTATTAAGTGTTAGTATAGTTCCTAATTGTATTTTATGCTTTATGAAACACAAAATAAATGTTTTTCTATTCTATTCTATTCTATGTACTACTGTACTGATTCCTTTACCGTTAAGAGCTCGTGTAAATTTTCCGAAACGAAAAATCTATTGATGAATGACCGGGATTTGAACTCGAAACTTTGGGATTGAAAGTGGAGGGTGAATCCCAGTAGGCCCCAACACGGCTCGACACTTTTCCCTTCCTTTCTTCTGTATCTTCTGTTATGATAATAACTTAAGTGTATAAAGCTTGAGGGAACCTATACATTCTCACTTTCAAGACGTTGTGTTTAGTGGTCGTGTGGGACCTCTTTTTATTTAAGGGTTGATTAGGTTTTCCTACAGTACTTATCTGAATCGTGGTGTCGGTAATAAATTATCTTGTTACGTACAAAAGTTTATGCGTGCTAATGCCGTCAGTGTTTTGGGCACGCTTCCACTGACAGTGACCTGGATCAACTGAGCTATCTATAGATCGTTTCTAACGATCCTTCGATAGCTTAACTAATCCTATTGTATTTAGTAAATATACAGGGTGTAAAAAGACTGCCACCGAAAACTGAGGGGTTTCAATCAGACCATGATTCTGAACATATTTATCGAAAAAATACGCAAAAAAAAATTTGATTTAGCTAAGTCATTTTATTTTATTTTTTAGTTATTTACTACTAGTACAACATAATAAGACCATACCTACTTAATAATTTCATTTATAAAAGAAAAAAACTATTTAAACTCAAAATCCAGCAATCTACGTAAAAAAACGCGCCCAGTACATACGCAAACAGTAATCTCCAAACGCTGTTTTCTCCGGATATAATGATTTTTAAGGAAAATCCTTTTGGATTTGGTTGTGTCTTGGGATGCTGCACCTTTCGGCTTCGGTAGACGTCTTTTTACACCCTGTATGTAAATATGTAGTAGCCTAATTTCTGTAAATAAACTGTTCCTAAAAAAGTTTACAACATTCAACGGCCGGTTTCTCGAACGTAAATAATCTTCAAAATTAACTTTGAAAAGTGTTCGAGAAACCGGCTGTAAGGCTGGTGGTTCATTGGAAGCGGCCCTCAGATCGTAAGGTAGTGGGTTTGATCCGGCCGTGCACTAATTAGTTTTTTTGTTTAAAAATTACATTTTGCATTCTACTCGTACTATGGTAGAGTTCTAGACAACTACTGCATCGAAATGAGGGTGGAGAATTATATTTTGTACAATGTAGGTAGGTACCATACAACCATTTTACAAAGTCCAAATTTTTGTTGGACACACGAATTACAAAAATGCCGTATATATCATAATATTTTAAAGTGTAATTAATTACTTTGATTCACACGGGAAATTCAAATTATATATTTAATAAATCTAATTTAATACTGTTGTACCAACTGTATTTGCTAAGTCTTTGTGTAACAACTCACATTTTCACTTAATTTATTTGATTTATATTGTATTGTTAATTTAATTAAAAATAACTCAGCTTTTCGCGATGCGTGCATTTTATTGCATAAGTATGTGTATTTTTGTGCTTACAAATATGTAATTTTATTAGTATAGGTACTTTTTCTACATTTTTTTTCATTTCATTTGGGTTGGCATTGGCCCGTAGATCCTTCTACGAAAAACCTTCTCCAAATCTAGTCAAAGCCACATTTGAAAAAATTTAAATCGTAATCGGTTTATTCTTTACTAAGCCACAGAATACTTACTTACGAAGCTACCACAGATACGCAAACATATAGACACGTGAAACTTAAGGGCTAAAAATATATAAAATAAAAAGAATATGGCAGTCTTATCTTCTTTTTGTACCCATTCTAAAAATAAATGAAACGATCATTCATTTCAAAATACGAATTATTCGATTCTAAAACAATCGTACAACAATAGTAAGAAACAAAGGTTATCATTCGTCTATTAATTCCGTCTACCCAGGAAGTGGACCGGCCCTAAAACGGCCGATTCGTGCGCAATTCAAGCCAGTTTTTTTACGATAGGCCCCCGAAACGAGTAAGCGGAATATTTCGCGCGTTTGTGACATCATGAGCCACTGACCTAGCGAGGCCGAGGCCACTTCTATACCTACTGACGTACCTAAGACATTGGTCTTGCTGCTTTGTAATTCTATTTCCTAAGTCTGGTACGAGTATATTATTGAAATAAAAAAAAAATTGGTCATCCCAGCGGTCCTAACAGAAAATAATCACCTAGCTCTAAAGAAGATTACACTTCTTAAAAGCTGGGTGATTCTACAGGAGTAGCAGTAGGAACCAGGAGTTCCTTCGCAAGTTTCGAACTAATACCGAGAACCGGGGCAATAAACAAGGTTTCAGGCCTAGCCGTCTTAAAACTAAATATAAAGTTTTTTTTACTTTTTTTTGCGCCGTAGGCAATATGAAAAATCGTCAGTGCGCATTTCAAACCGCTAACACGAAATCAACACATTCCCAAATGTATTGAAAAATAACCGGTTCTTGTGAGATATGCGTACGACGCAGCTAGTTGTTAAATATTACTTATCTCAGACGTTCGACTTGTGCTTTTTATAAAACTTTTTAGTAGGTAACTAAGTACTAATTACAAGACACTTCTAGATATACTACGATCAACTCAATATAATAAAAGGTACGCGTCGCATATAATATTTCTTCTGATTCTTGTCATGTCACTAGTTATTTCGAACCAGTGTGGTGAAAGGATTATTTATATACATATATAACTGATTAGGTAATTAATTAATGGTGTCTATATGAGGGGGTTGTGTCAGGTATTGTAGTTTTATTTCGCGCCATAAAACACAATAACCATAAATCTGTGTAATCGTGACATTCGTAATTGAATGACACATTTAGGAGTGGAGCTAGTGAGCTGTTACTTAGCTCTGCCGTTGTTTTTTAAAGCTTTAATTAACTTAAAATGTTTGTATGTATGTTTGTCCGCGTCAAATCTTGCAAGCTTATTTTTAACCTATTTCCCGGTGTCAGATTGAGCTGATCTGGTGATGGAGTCAGGAGCTGTGAACGGAACTCCTTAGAAAAAAGGGCGATTGAGTTGAAACTCGGTTTGTGGATCAAGTATAATCTATTTTTTTTAATATGATGACAGCGAGCTGATCTGATGATAGAGAAGGGAACTCCTTGAATAGTAGGTTGATTGAGTTGATACTCACTACAACTGTCAAGTTTCATCTGCAAGTTTGAAATACGATAACAGCGAGCTGATCTGATGGGGGAGAATGGAACCCAGATTATAGGCCGATTGAGTTGAAACTCGGATAAAATATCATCTAAAATTTTAAAATATGATGACAATAGGCACCTATTAGATGTAGGAGCCTTTGAATGGACCTCCTCCTGAATAATAATTAAATCTCCGTGCTTGGGTTCATAATGAATCGGCTCACTCGCGGTCACAATCAGTTTTCAAAAAAATCTTATTTTTATTTTAAATTTATGTATCCATCCTCACAAACTTTCGCATTTATAATATTATTACTTATAGGATAGAATTAGGCTTTCCAATGACTTCATGCTTAAAATAAGGTTTACAGCTTGAATGGGTACATTCCCTATGTTTAAATATACGTTAGGCAAATACAGCTTAGATACCAGCTTGAGGTAATAGTATGGTTATCCTCGTTTATTTCCGTAGTTATGAGTATTTTATATCTATACCTACAGGGTTATTTGTAAAACACCGGTAACCTCTCAGGACTGTATTACTATCATCATAAACAACAACTTTTGTTCTTTAATTTTGAATTTATCCAAAGTAGTAGAAATTTTAGGATCTAATGTAATTTACAGAAACTAAGCTACTACATCTCTATATATAAAAATGAATCCCTATATCCCTTGGTCATGCTTGAACGGCTGGACCGGTTTCACTATTTTTTTTTGTTGTGTTTGTTATTGTCAGGAGATGGTTCTTATGACAAAAAAATGGTACACAAGGTGGTCCAGTTTATATGAAAAGTTTTATTCCTTGATCCGATTCACTCTAAACTATTACTCGGTATAAATTGAAAAACTCCCCTTAGGGGTTGCAATTCCAAAGATCGTTGACGAAACAATGCGCAGACGAAGGCGCGCGCGGGTCAGTTAGTATTTACATATATTTACAAAATACAACAGGATTAGTCAAGCTATCTAATTCATCATCACATCTCATAATCATAATTATTTTCGTCTATCACATTTTTGTAATTAATAAAGTAATCAAAGTAGCACACATTAAAACACTTATTCAATGTAATAAAACTAAATTTAAATTGCCTTGAGCTGATTTGAGATTCTTAAAGCAAGTCCATTTTGAATCCTAATCTCGCATTCGTTTTATAACTTGTGTGTACTTTAGTAATGTTTTATAGTTGCTAATTTATATTCTGCACCAAAGAATAAATTAGTTTTTATTTTATAGAAGTTTTGAAGCCAATGATCTTAAGAATCTAGGTTTTTTCTAATCTAAACCGGAGTTTTTATTAGTTAATAAACTTATTTTGGAGATTAACATTCCGAGACTACCTGTCGTTCTTAGTCCGACCGTCGTCAAATCGCGCTGTAATATTGTTTTTGATTTGTTCAATTAAAATTGCTTAAATATTTACAAAACAATAAGTACCTCTCTAAATCGTCCTGTTTTGATTCTGTCTACTAATTAAATTTGAACAATGTAAACTCTGAAAATTAAATTTACTGAAAACTTATTAAATTTTTGCATGAACAGTAAATTTTCTTGTGTAAATCTTAAGATATCCTCTTTCTTTAGCTAAATTATAACGTGCTGGTTGTTTTTTTTATTTGGATAGATCAGCCTTCTTATTGACAACCTCGATAGCGTAGTGGGTGTATCGTTTGGATGCCAAGAGTGAGTTCGATTCTCAACGCAGGACAACATATTTAATGTCTGCAGATATTAAATAGTAGTTTATCAGTTATCTGGTTCCCATAGTACAAACTTTGCTTAGTTTGGGGCTAGATGATGCTGAGTGAAATGTCCGGCATTATTTGTTTTATTTATTAATTTTTCCGGGTCCGTGGTCGTTGCTTGTAGTGTATGGGTATGGCACAGGAAATCCTAGTATGAGTTCTTCTTGGAAATCCAGCTCTCGGATCACAATTATTTTAATTTGATTCTGAGGTCTGAATTTTTTGAAAATCTATCTAGTTTAATTTGCGTTTACTATACGCCTATAATGGCACTCGAAGACTTTTTATATTTGGTGCTTAAACACTATTCATTGAAGGAATTTATTTTTAGTCTTCTACTATTCTACGACTCTGAGGTCATTATTTGGACATTGTCAACACTCGTATATCAATACAAAAGTTGTTCGGCGTGGTAACATTAGCTCTACGTTCACACTAAGCTACACATGTAGCTTAGTGTGAATGTAGCTTAGTGTGAATGTAGCTTAGTGTGAACGTAAATAGGTTATTTTTCAACAATTTGTCTCTTTTTCTTTTTCTTCAAAATTTTGCAAAGGAAACATTAGTCTACATTTTTGCATCTGTCGTTTTGATCTGACTGTTTTAAATGAATCATTTTTCGTTTTCCAAATGATTGGTTCTTTAAGAAAGCTGATTCAAATGCAGAGAGAAATGAACAGACAATAAAACAAACCATTCAATGCAGATAACTGATAAGATTGGAAACAGCAAAAAGAAACTTTTTCATATAAACGATAGCAATGTAACACTATTTTTTCTCTATTCTCTTAGACAAATATAAACATGACGATAAAATTCTGTATTAACCTAGAAATCTCCAAAATACAAAGGGACCGATTCTGCGACCTGTTCCTTATTTTCTTTTCACGCCCGAATCAGACTCTCATGCAATTGTTCTCAATGACCCGGTAAATCTTTTCGGCATTAAATTCTCAGTAGATAAGGCACACACCATGAAATCCCGTGGCGGTATTTGTTTACTCCACGCAAGGTCATGTCAGTACAATGTCGGGTCGAAGTTTCACTTTCGCGCGATACCTACCGGTCACAATACAAACTGAATGTGGGCGATGTCATACTAACTATTGTATAACCTGTAGTGAAAGCATACTAACTGTTACATCACCTGTGGGTAGGTATTCTGTCTATATCTTTTATGGTGTTTTGAATAAGATATATATCGCTCGGTGACGGAAGAAAGTGTTGTGTGTGGGCGTGGATTTTAGATGGATTGAGGCTACTTGAATGAAAGTAAAACGTAGGTGTTAGGAATCGGTACCTTTTGATATTGGTACCTTTTGTGGAATACCAGGTAGGTATTGAGTTTTAATAAATATTATACTTATTTCATTTTGTTTTATTGTGATACGTAAAGCGTAAAAATTTAGATAATTTTATTTTAAAACTTTTGTCTGCTTTGTGCCAAATATCTTTCAGATTTCTAACGCCCACAGTCCCATTATAACAACAATATGATGTCCCCATTTATTGCCATTAAGTACCTCTTTAAAAATATTCCTCTATTACATTGACAGTTTTACTATGAAGCAGATCGTAAAATTAATTTTTCACATAATAAATGCGACCATAAAGAACTTTGACGTTAATCATTCGATCGTAACAAGGAAACATAGGTAGTAATATAATATATCTAAAGTACCTACTACTAATAATAGTTAATTCTTGAAATATGTTAAACTGTACTGATTAATATCTTACAAGAATCAGTCTATTGGTTGCTACGAGTATAATAATGTAAATAATGAACTCAAAGATTAATTTTATTGAAAAATGAAAAAAGTCGAAGCCTTCGACTTTGGTACATTTCCATTGAATTTTTTCAAGGTTTTGTTTACGAGTAGTCTTTTAAAGCATCGCTGATTTACGCGTAAAATTTTGACGAAAATTTAAATAAAAATTTACAAATTTATAAAGCGAATTTTGTAAATTTACAAATTTTTAGATATCAAAAAACCAGTTATTATTTGGTAATAGGTATAACATATAACCTTCTAAACTGTGAATTTGAAAAATAAATGTTATGGAACACCAATAACACAATTGCGTGTCAAAATTACCGAAAGCCCTAAACTGTAAGCCTTTGGGAATCCTATTTTGGGTTAAGCCTGTGCCTATGTTAGGTCACCTACAGCCTACTCATTTAATTAGTGGCCAAGCTATTGGCTTAAAACATGCCAATCGAGTTAAGTGGTATAACAAAATGTAGACAACGATAAAGCGTTTTAATTTTAGGCAAATCTTATTCAGCATATTTTTTCGAGGTCTTGCATAAAGTACTATTGTCTTAGTCACTTTAGTTAAGACAAAAAAAGATAGCGATATATTTTATGATGGAACAAAGTTTCAACTTTGACATTTGGCATTTGTCAAATAAATTATTTAAAATCCTAGAAACGCTCTTCCGTACTAATAATGTAACAATCTATGGACTGTTTTGCGACTGCGGTCTTCGCACTATGAAGATTTGACCAATGTATGTGTCGTGACGGTAAAATCGAACGCTTATTTTCTTCCTTGATACCGAAACGAAACCGAAACCCGAAAAGGAACTTCGTTCCAAAAAATTAGGCAACCTATGCATGTATAGTGTAGTGGGGCATTGCGATGGAATAGGCTTGCCTAGCACCTAAACCGTCATTCTATAAATATACAACTCCAAAATCCTTTATCAGTTTGTCCTGATATCGTCCAATCCATCAATGTAGACACCGCCGGTCTCTTCCTCCTTGTTCCGCGTCTTCGGTTGCCTAGCGTATAATAGGTATGTTATAATCGCATATGACGTCAAGGTTTGAGCCATCGACCTCGGCAAGGCCAATATGTCCGTTTAAGCCTGTGCGAGTAAGTTTTTTTTGTCGGAAGGCGATCTTCATTCAGACAGTCCTTGAATTTGGAATTTCAGGCCGGCTACTCTAAATTGATAAATCCGATTTTTCGGCTTAATTTTCGGCCGTTTCTTACTACAAGCTACATTGTATTCAGTCGATAAGACCAAACTATGAATTCGGAACTAAACTTAGGGCCAAGTATTTCAAACCGATAACAATGAGCCGATCGACTTATTAGGTAAAAAAATGCATTTTTGGATTTTTCGATTGTTTTTATCGAGCCCGAACATTCGGATATGGCTTTAGAGTAGGCACGATGCGGTTGTGGTTTATTCTGACTGAATTCAATTTTATGCTTCGATGGGATGCAAAAACATTCATACAAGTTTGTGGTGGACTTTTGAGGTATGATAAACGTCATTCTCATTTTACACGTAGCCATACTAATTGCAGTGCTCGTACTGCTAGGCTGCTAAAATATGACTACAATATGTATATCTGTACTTATGTTGTATTTTGTTTGTATGTTCGACTGGCTCTTCACTGGAGCTTGACTATTTCGTTTTAAGATGGATCACCCAAAATAAAGCTAGCCCCCAAACCGTGTTTGTTGCCCTGGTTCGCGAAGGAACAGGAGTAGATTCACCTAGTTTTTAGACTATTCAAAGTGATCTCAGTTGTCCTTTTGAATAAATTCTTCTTTTTTTTAGTGTCACCAGTTCTTTCGAACCAGTGAATAAATGATTTTGGACTTTGTAATGGAAATATTTTTTTGCTGCTCTGCTTTTGTACAATTCGAGGCATTTAACAAGTGTTGTACAAACGTTGTCATTTTTTTTTGCATGTCAAGCAGACGTGATAAGTAGGTACCTAAACACGTGACGCCGCAAGTTTACTTGCATTTGGCGCTAAAATATTTTTACCACGCTGCGTTCAGCAACTGGAATCGCCGATGTAGGGTATAAGTCTACCAGGCAGAACTGGGATTGGGCGGACCACGTGAGCCGAATGCATCCCGATAGATGGTCTAAGATCGTGACGCAGTGGGTGCCTGACGATAGACGGCGACGCCGAGGAAGGCCTCGAAGACGCGTGACGATCTCGATGCATTCCGGGCTGACTGGTGGGACGAAGCTGGCGACCGCAAGTCTTGGAAAATAATGGAGGAGACCTTTGCCCAGCAGTGGGACAACATAGGTTAAAAAAAAGCAAATATTTGAATACCAACCTAAGTCTAGATAACGTGGCGTATAACCTGAGTAAGGTCTCACAGGTACTGTACTGACCGATAACAGTTTGTTTGTTTAATTGGCGGTTTGGAATATTTGCGCCTTTTTGACCTTGAACGGTTAAGCTAACAAAGTATATTATATACGTTAGACGCTTTTAATTAAGTTGTGTACCTAATGCTCTTTACAGAGGACAAATTGTGTTCAATGATTTCAATTCCTTGTCACCTAGAAATGTGAAATATAGGAAAACTAGGCCTCAAACCGTAGACTTCTATTGAAATATGTATCTGGCAAATGTCCTAGCTAATGGCCATTTCCCAATACAAACTTAATTATTCTCTTTTACCTTTTAAAACATGCAAAGTTAAGGGTTAACTTTTAATATTGCAACAAAAATCGTTCATTAGCAATTTAACCTGACGGGACCCATCCCGCGAGTTCCGGGTTACACTTAGGTAACCCATTTCACTTCCGTAGCCGAATCCAGCTTTCCCAAGCATCATAATGAACCTTATTGTGCAACAAATAAGGGTTATAAAACACGGGGATAAAGGGGTACCCTTGCAAATAACGATAATATTCTAAAACTCTCCCATTATTATTTTTCCTCGATATAAAAAGTAATGAGTTTGTCCGTGTGTTCACTTCTTCCGCATTCTATTTTCAGCCGTGCCCCACCGTAATAATGTTTAAATTTTATTGCCCATGGGGATTAAATTAGAATCGGTTATGGCCAAGTGAAGGGGGTTTTGCAAACATTTCAGGGGTTGTGCATGTTTCGCTGAGGTAAACAAATATGGACAGAAGAGGTTGCTAGAACATGAGTTCTGTTGATTAAATTACCATGTTTTATTACGACAAATAACCTGTCAATGTCAAAATATTTGGTCAAAAATCTAAATTTATAACAAAAAACCTCGATTCAGGTTCGTTCTGAACAGGTTTTCTTCAATAACTTAGAACAATCTCGATCATGTCTCATTAAAAAACAGCATTCTTTCTGGGAGTTACGGCGCCAGTTGCCACACATAGATACACCATGTTAAAATAATATTTTTTGGGTTAAAACATTAGACGAAGGTATTAATTTTTCTCGTCGCGTTTACAGGAAAATGCTAAATTATCGTTTTAGTGACGTAGCGGCATTAGTCCTCATATTTTATTATTTAAATGTATCAATCAATGCATGTACTCGTACTTATTGTATTACACTAACTATTCCTCACGATTTCGTTTGCAGATGGTGTACCTATCTGTGAATTTGATTTGTAAGTACTATGTATGTGTGATTGAGACGGCTTGATCAAAATATCCCATAGTAACTGTGCATTTTCACTCACACACACGTACTTACTGCATTGTATAAAATCATGCTTCTGTCAGAGCTGACAGTCAGCGTTACAACAGTAAATTATGGAAAATAACCTTAGATTTTATTTCATATCTTCGTTTTGAGTTCCCAAGAAGCGTAGCTGAAATTATCCGTGTGAATAAATATCTGAGGTCTGTCTAAACAGCTAAAAATAACTCTTCATTCGCCTCGACGTTCCATCAATTTTCGTTTACAACTTTAAGAACCCTTTGAATATCCACAAAGGAGACATGGCCACGGGAAATTTAGCATTGGAGAGGGTTAGTAATATGATAGAGGCTCATCCAAATTTCATTGTGAGCGGGCAACCCGAAACAGCCTTACTCTCAAGCGATGAATCCGAAATTTCGCTGAATATGCGGATATTTCCTACTATGATTTCTGACTTCAAGGACCAATTTTGGTCCTAGGTAATTTTTCAGTATGGAATATTTGTTCCTAGGTTAGGACCGTGTTTTAACGTTTAAAAAATTTGCCCTTGAAATCAGAAATAGTGGTGGGAAGCATCCGAATATTCATCAAACGAACGAAAAAAGGAACGCGAATACGGCCCCTAGATAGTACAAATACCTGAAGATCGTGCATTTGTCCCATCACTACATGCGTCACAGCCGATACCGAGGTTATATCCAGATGTAATGGCCTTTTAGACGAGTTGACAATGACTTTACGACTTTTGACATTCACAAAATCTTCCGCAAAAGATGACGTCTGCATGTCAAAGTCCTCCATACCTTATTGTATTGTTGATAGAACAATGTCGAATATATTAAGACATGTGAAGGAATTCGGACGGTGCGTGGATGTCAGGCAGGTCATGCATGTGGAAACATTACTAACAGTATTGCTAGTGATGGCAGCCTTTTTATCGACTTCAAATAAAGGTAGTTTTATTTTTGGCTGTTGTACGGTTTTGCTGAATGTATGGTGCATTGATAGATCTGTCAATTTGTGGGCCTATTTTAGAACAATTTGTGGACCAACTCAAGAAAAGTCTTGAGGTCCCTTATAAATTTTCTTTCTGAGCGGATCGAGCGGGTGGTCTCGTGGTCTTTGAGCATCTGTCCATCTCCCGTCCTTCCGTCTAGCTACGTGTCCTACCCATTTCCACTTTTGCGTGATAAAAAAGCATAGGTGGCCACTAACTAAAGTAAGTGCTGCGCCATAACGGGTATGGCGCCACTGAAAACCAGCGCTCCAACACTCTCCAGCTGTTGGAGCAAATGCTGAGGGGTAGCTGTATTTTCACCCACATAAAATTATGTAGATTTAAGTACCTATTGTAACTGTTGTATATGATGTGGAGAAAATAAAACGTTATTATTCTTATTCATATTCTAACTCATACAAACTTACTAAACGGCATTTTATGAAACACGTCGATAAGGTTGTCCCAACACTAATTCACACCTTCAGTGTGACCCTTCAGTCATGGGTGCCGTGTAGATCTGCGTGGCCTAGGATTAAGCAATGTACAGTCAGCATCAAAAGTTGATTAACATTTGAAGTTTCCAAAATCAGAATATTTTCGATATCCGTAACACCATGACAAAATTTTTGACAAATAGTTAATGATTAACTCTCAGTCCATAATAATTTCCCAAGCAAAGTTTAATTTTTCTTCAACTCAAGAGAAATGGCGCTTTAAAAAAACAAACTGTTAACCAACTTTTGATGCTGATTGTACCTTACGCACATTACTCAAGCGTATGCAAGAATACGCATTCAATTTTGTTGGTAAATAATTTTGCAACAACAACTATAACAACAATAGTATAATAATCGGGTCTGGGTGTTTCTATGTACCTATAATATGTATGTATTTACAAACAAAAAGTATATAAGTAGTTTATCAGTCATCTAGTAACCATACCACAAGCTGAAGCTTACTTTGGGGCTAGATGATGCTGTGTGAAAAGTCCAGCGTTAAAAAAAAAAATATTAGACTTGTTTTTTTAAGTACCTAAACTATTTGATAAAAAAAACATATTACATGTCTTCTGGCAGAAGACCGTGACAGGTGGAAGAAATTGGGGGAGACCCTTGCCCAGCAGTGGGATGATATAGGTTAATACAAAAAAAAAATTACATGTGGTTCCCATAAATTTTCATAATTTTTTTTTCATCAAGGCAATTAGGGCACTATAGGGTTCTTTTGAATTTCTTAGATGTAAATGGCACTGTAGATGTAGTTGGCACCGACTTTAAATTATATTCTTATTTTTCTCTTTTTAGTGTGCAGAAGGTTCGTCTGTTTGTGTTCTGTGAAGTCGGTTCAATTTTTTTTTCAAAAATTTTTATTTTTCACTTTTTAGTGTAAGTAAATAAATACTGTATAAATAAAAGTGTAAGTGTAAATAATATAGTAGCTTCATTAAGACCCTGCTTATCGTAGCTTAAGTAGGAAAGGATAAGAGAAGTCATGGGCAGGCCTACTAAAGGACACACCGGAGTTCAGCAAGGGGGAAAACTATCAATCCCTCAGGAAAAGAAAATATTTTGGACCACCTCGGGTGTAATACCCTATCAAACTATTTAATGTTTGACTCAGATTGTGAGTCAGGGTGTGTTGTGTAGCGAGAATGAGGTTTTTTGAATGTTACGGGAAAACTGTCAATCCCTCAGGAAAAAAAATTATATGGCGCAACCTTGAGAGTATACCTCTTTCTAACAAAAAAAAAAATTTTGGAAATCGGTTCACAATTTTCTTAAAGTTCAGTGATTTTCTTAGTTTTATGGGAAAACTATCAATACTATATCTAAAATTTATATGGGACCACCTTGAGAGTATACCCTTTCGAAAAAAAAAATTTTGGAAATCGGTCCACAACTGACGGAAATATCGGCGAACATACATAAAAAAAATACATACAGCCGAACATATAACCTCCACCTTTTTTTGAAGTCGGTTAAAAATAAGTAGGACTTACTACTTTAAATGAGGATTCGAAATTTAAATTTAAACATTATGTGACAGTATTTTGGAAATAGTCTTTAATGCTGAAGTCAGAATAATATTTATTGAGGTATCGCGTCAATAAATCGCGTATTGACCTTTTAATACCCACTAAAGCTCTAAAACGTTATTACTACCGGATCGTAGGCAAAATATAGAAAACTAAACCGGATTACTTTCAAAACAAGCTATCGCTGCGCAGTTGCCTAGACCAAAACAAAACAACTGTGTTCTTCCATCTCACGAAGGTTGGTCTTAATTGTATGTGTTGATGCACATGTACGTTGTTTCCGTGTGCATAAGCTCAGGAAAGCTCCATGGACGAATGAGCGCTCAGTATCGCTTACGCACACAGAAATAAATCTACACACACAATTAAGATCAATCCGCCTTCGTAAGAACAACTTGTATCAGACCGAAATCATTGTGTACGTCGCTTTTTGCCACCGCGGGTCGATAGCCCGTACATAACAAAGAATCCTAATAGCGTAATTTTGACAGATTGTCTAAATGTTTGTCATTCAATCATAAAGCAATGGGGATCTATCTGGGCAATCTACGCCCTACAAATCATTTTGAGTACCTAATTCTCGTCCTGAAAATCTGAATATATTAGTATCCGTTTGAAACTTCTAGATTGATGCTTTGTCATAGGTGCTATAAAAAATCTAGAATATCTTTTAGAACATACAGATGGGCCTTTTTGGATACTTACGCTTTGAAAAATGAAAAGTCTTATTTTCGATTCCGACAGCATTCGAACCCGCAATGATCAGACGACCCTCCTAAGCCGGAGTGCCTTACCATTCGGCCACGAAACCCTTGTCGTCGCAATGGAATTTTTTGATAAGCTCATATTTTATCGGTATATAGCACCGGTTTCATTTCTCAATGTGGTAAACCAACCCAAGTGTGGTTTAACACTATAAAAAAATAAAAAAATACTTACTCTTTTTTTTTTAGCCAATAGGCTCACAACAAAAACTAACATAATGAAGAGCTTAAAACCTAATAAATTGGAGTCTGAATATTTCTAAAGTAAAAAAATATATATATTTATTTGAGACAAACAAACATTTTGTTGATGTTTGCATTTCGCAAAGAAAGCTAGGCTTCCAACTGTATTTGTTGCCCTGGTTCTTCACGGTATTGGCAGTATTGGTCGTTCGCGACCAATACTGCCAACACAAGGAACGCAATACAAGGAACAGGAGTAGAATCACCTAGTTTTAAGACTATTCCTAGTGATCCCAGCGGTTCTACTGAATGCTTTTTGACATTCGTGAAGAAATAACCTGGGAGAAGACCTGGGGAATATTATTGTTGACCAAAGCAGAAGGCATAAGCTAGACGCTAATAACTTAATAAAAAACCTTGCCAAACGATTGGTGGCCTTCAAGACTATTAGATCGTTCACCTGCAGTCGCTCGAAATGTAGCACTAGAAGTGATTCAATGATTAAATCATTTTGGATCATTCGTTTAAAGGGACTTTCATTTTAAAGTAACTGAATTCAGGAATTGGCTTCAAAAAATAAATTTAAAAATATTTGTGTAATGATTTTTTGTTTTCTTATGAAAATCCCGAGAAAATCGATAAAGACTATCCTTTCAATTGATTGTTGCTTCTTGTATAACTTAGTCCATTCGTGATGTAGCTGCGCTGCGATTGGTGGAACGTCTGTTCTCCTTGAAAATCATTATGCAACAATTCAAAAAAATCAATAAATGATACATTTTGAAGTGAAAACTTAAATGGGCTTCGGAATTAAATTGATACGGTCAAACGTCTATTTACAACCCAAAAATGAGGCCCTGTCAGTTTGTGTAGTTTAAAATGAAAGACCCATACATCTGAGAACCTCATTAGTATTTTCACTTAAATAGCTACCTACTTTAAACATACCTAGTATTGTTGCACTCAAATTCGACTTGAATTATGTTAAAAAGTATGCAGGCTAGTTAAATGTTGAAGGCTTTTCAGAAATGAAAAATGTTTTCTACTGAAAACATTTTTCATTCAGGATACTTCCTGAAAAAATTGGGGACGCAACGTGACGCAACCCTTGTTTTTAAACTCAGCTTCAAAACAAAACACTCGGAACGGAACCGGCACCTGTTGGGGTCATAAAACAAAACAGTGACTACGCATCAAAACTACTGCCTGTACTGCAACTAGCTGTTTCCCACGACTTCGTCCGCATTGAATGCTGTTATCTCCTTGTACTACAAACTTTGAAGTTCAAAGTTTGTAGTACATTGAGATAACAGGTCGATAGGTTGAAAAAAGGGTTCAAAGTTAGAACCCTTTTTTTCAACCTATCGATGTTTCTTTTTGGAAAAAATAGACCCAACTCCTACTCCTTTTCTGGGATGCAATCCATCCATGCCTTTCAGCGTAATGTATTCAGCGGTTTTGAGCGTGAAAAGGTAAGAAACAGACAGATATTCTTTCACATTTATAATATTTAATTTAGTATGTGTTACATCATCATCATCGGCAGCTCAAATGCCAGCCCACTGCTGGACATAACCCTTCTCCCTCAATGCGTAGTCGTGTTAGAATATGTATATAATACTAAAATACAGTCAGACAGACATTGCATGTTACAATCCTGTAAATATATTGAAATTCAGTAGCTTTCGCTTGCATGTCTACTTTATATTCAATTAAACGGTCACATTATACAGTTTTCCGATTTGGGGTGCATATCCTTCCGATTCTATTGAATGGAATCGAAATAACACGGATTCTAGGGTCAATCTTTGTTATTGTGTGCTTCAGCAGTAGGTACTGTGGGGTTCTGCCCCATATTAGGGATAACTATGGAACAATTGGGATCCAAAATAAAACACTTTAAATAGATTTAGCCTGACGCCGGCACGACCGCTCAGTTCCACGCAATCTTGCGAATACCCCCAAGCGAGCGCCTCGGACGCCATCTTTATTCTCTCGGCTAGAACACCACAGGTACCTACCTACTGAAAGTACAATATCATTAAAAAAAAACAGACGCAGCCAAACATTATTTAAAAGGGATTATTGATAGTATCCGATTTCATTCGGTGATCACATTTAATTTTACTTTGTCAACAAATAAATGAATTTTATCATTATCTTTAAATGAACAAATGATCTCTTAGTAATATAAGTTTGAAACACTCAATAGATTTTGTCGTTGACTGTACGAGTTAGTATTCTATGTGCAAGTAAAAAACAGGTGTTATCGAACTCCAAATGTGTTCGACTCACGATCTGAATTAAAACTAATTGAAACGAGGTGCTGGACTGATATGGCAGGATCCTTATGTGGAGGTCTTACCTAACCTTATATAAAGCTGTCTACTTACCACCTGGGCCTTGATTCATAATACAGCGGAATGCATTCGATTCGGAATCGACCGACAGCAACCAATCACAGTGCAAGAAACGTAAAATTCGGATCAATTCCTGCATCGCTGTATTATGAATCAAGGGCCTGTACGGTAGAATACGGTAATTGACAATTAATTTATTATATTCCTAGTATAGAAAAGTACTCTTTGCTTCGTTCCAACTGAGTGTTCCACGGCACTCACGTACTTTTTTTTCTTGATATTTTATGTTTTAAATTATATATTTTTATGTTATGATTTTATGTCTATGTATGTTTATTATATTTTTATTTTTACGTATATTTAAATAATAATATTTGTTTCTTTCATTCTCTTTGTACATGTACTATCTATTTTGCACATCTCTCTAGCCTCAAAGGTTTGCTGGAAGAAAACTCTTTGTAGGGTTAAGCTCGCCTTTGTACAGTCGCGGTATGAAAAGGTTCGTCATCTTAAAGTCGACTTTTGCTTGCACGAGTGCAAGAACCAGTACTGCCAACATTTTAATTAATAAATATTACGTTTTGTTATGTTTAGCGTTTACTATCGATTATAGGCAATGACATATCAAAAAGGTTTTGCATAATTTGTTTACTGTTTTACTCCATCCTGTCAATTTTACAAAAATAACAATTACCCATAACAACAAGATTTTGATATAGGTTATTTGTATTTAAACGTTATTTAGATTACTGTAATCTTTAATTATACTCTATTTTCCTGGACTGCCAAGATTTATTGACAGAGATATTACTGTCGGGGTAAACCGCTTTGTTGATAGGACCGAATATGAAAGAATAGTACGAATAAGTAATATAATAACTTTATTTTATTTAATAACGTATATAACCACCATTAGCATCAATCACACATTGTAACCTGTTTCTCATAGAACCAACAAGGCGAGAGCATAGGTCCGTCCCTCGTGTATCTTCCCAAATGATATGGCAGTGGTCTTCTATAGCCTTCTTGGTTCTTTCGTTTCTATTATCCCATCGCTGCACCATTAAACCCCATAGGTTCTCGATCGGGTTTAAATCTGCAGATCTTGCTGGCCACGGAATCACCGCTATATCACTGTGCCGATTGAACCATTCATTCACAATACGAGCAGTGTGCGTGCGAGCATTGTCTTGAACGTAGCTGACCTGAGGTAAGTCAGCAGCTGTATATACGGTACGGACACTTGGTAGCATACTGTCTTCCAGAACCGATAGATAGTGAGTTGCATTTGCCCTTGAAGGAAGAAGAACGAGCTCGCCCACTCCATCCGCTGACATCCACCCCCAAATATTGGCAGAGATACGTCCAGAACTAAAATTGGGCACTACATGGTCTTCTGTATATCTCGTGCCGTTATACCTCCACAAATGAAGCCTCCCATGTTGGCTTGACATAAAGGATTTTTCGTCGGTAAATATAGTGGTACTCCAATCAAAGTTCAAATAGGTCTCTGCAAATCTCAAGCGTGCTTCCTTATGGGTTGGTGTCAGAGCAACTTTTTTTGAGTGTCGTCTATAATGTAATCCCATTGAGTGTAATGCATTTCTTATTACTCTAGGACAAACTTCATACAGTTGAGCGAAATGATTGGTTGACACAAAGCCATTTTCTTCATATTGCCGTCTCATGTCGGCATTTTGTGCAGCACTAAGGATAGGACGGCGACCAGAATTGTTGTGACGATGATCTATGAGTTCACCTTCTTCACCATATCTCCGGATCCAAAATCTTACACTATCCCTGGTTACATTAAGACGACGCGATATCTCACTGATATTGTAGCCAGCTTCATGTTCAGCAATAATTGCTGCTCTTTCTACAACACTTAAAGGTCTCGGCATTTTATGTAAAATATAGAAACGTGAAAAAATAAAATTGCAATGTCAACAATGACAGACAACGAGATGTTGAAACCAATAAAAAGTTTTTACATTATATAATCTTCTTGGTCAAGACAGAAAATCAAACAAGTATAATCTGTAATTTTAAACTTTATTGTCAAACAGTTAAACATAATTTTCTGTGAACCAGTCTGTTCTGTGACTTAGTTTGAAAAGGTAATATGTGCTTGCGGAACGTTAAATGAATCAATTTGAAAACTGGCGAACCTTTTCATACCACTACTGTACATACATGTCCTTTTTTATGTTATTATCCTGTGTGTGTCTATTTGTACAATAAAGAATTAAGAATTAAGAAAATTAAAAATACAGTAGTAAGTCTGAAATTTTCGCTATTTTACGCTATTGCGCGCGCACTTGCTTAGTGCCACAGAATATGTTGTATGTTTTAGTTGGTATTAGTAAGTACAGATAGATCTTTATTTTTTTTTAGGTTTCAAAGCTTTTTGCGAGTTCTATTCTTAATTTGAATCTTAAAACGATCTATGTGTAAAAAGTGGTTCTTGCGAACAAAATGGAGTGCTTTATAAAAAAGCTCGCGGTCGACATCCTACCTATGTTAGTATTTTTTCATTCACCTCATTAAAAAGGTATACCCGCTAAATGATATGTCAATCTTAATCATACGCGAGTAAAATATGTACAGTCAGCCTCAAAAATATATATTTATAAATATGTCTAAAAAAAGTCTTACCTTATTCAATGAACATACTTTACTTGAGAGGAAAAAAATAAAAATATATATATAAAAAAATAAATATGAAAAAAACCAGGATCGTGACTGTATCCCCAAGGCGCGGTAGACATTCTTTCCAAGTCATTTATTCGGGGCGCAGCTAGATCCTATGATGTCTAGGGAGGTAGTCAGGCACACAAGGCATATCGAAATACATTTTTGATGTATGCATACATTTTTCAGAAATCTTATCTTAATTTCTATAGGTAGAAATATATACTTTAGTTATGCACATCCGAGATTTAATCGAAACCTTCGGACCAAAATTCGAGCAACGATTACATTTGGCCAACAAGGCTCATTCAAAAAGTATGTTATATACATTACTAGCTGCACTCCCGCGGTGTGATCCGCGGTCCCCCGGGATTTTTTCGGGATAAAAAGCCTATGTCCTTCCCTGGGATACAATCTTTATCCATGCCAATTTTCAGCCTAATCTGAGCAGTGGTTTGGGCGTCAAAATGTAACAAACAGACAGAGTTACTTTCACATTTATAATATTACTAGCTGACCCGCGGCAAACGTTGTTTTTCCATTATATCGCTATTAAAAAATAAGGGTTGATCGTAGAAGGGTGAAAATTGAGGATTGTATGTATTTTTGTATGTTGTATCATAAAAAAATAGAAATTAAAAATTTTGTCTAAAAATTAAAAAAAAAAATTAGGGGCGGACTACCCCTAACATTTAGGGGGATGAAAAATAGATGTTGGCCGATTCTCATAGATAGGGATAAGCACAAAAAATTTCATCAAAATCGGTCAAGCCGTTTCGGAGGAGTATGGCAACGAAAACTGTGACACGAGAATTTTATATATTAGAAGATATGGATATTGATTTTATTCACTGTTTAACTCGTTACATATTTAAATGCCTAAAGATTCATGATTAACTGCAAAAACTCAAGTGTTGCCGACTGTACTAAGTGAACCGGATATGATAAGGTTAAGATGTGGTCAATTCTAATATCTCTGTCATTGTCAATATTTAAAATCACACCGGGCTTTTGACTGGCACAGACTTAGTCCTAAGCAAGTTTAAAAGGTATTTATTTAGCTAATAATTTTTTTTCAAACTTGCTACCCTTACTTTTCATAATTATTTTATTTATTTATTTGTCTATGTGTATGTACATAATATAATACCAACCAAGCTACTACATATTTACATATATTTACAAAATACAACAGGATTAGTCAAGCTATCTAAGGATCGTTAGAAACGATCTATAGATAGCTCAACTGATCCAGGTCACTGTCAGTCGGAAGCGTGCCCAAAACACTGGCGGCATTACCACGCTGGATGGCAATGCTGATCCTTTGAGCCAAAAATGTGCCAGCCCTCGGATCACGCGTCGCTTCGACCAGACGCCCTGAAAGAATTTTGAAAACCCGAAGGGCTCCAGAACCCCATGGACCTAGGGTCTCAACCCCAAATGGTTCAAATATATAAACCCTATCAAGATTTATATATTTGCGCCTTTTGAGATCCTCAGCCGAATCTGCCGCCGCGCCAGGCCTAACGGATGTCCCCGGTAGATGGGAAAGCGCAAGGGTGTCTACGCAAGTAGCGTCCCACACCAAAGGCCTTCCCCTCTCCCAAGGGACAAGAGTCATGCCGTCAGGGCGCTTGCCATCGTCACGCATCAGACCGCTCGGTTCGAGAACGGCTGGAACATTGGCGCTGACAAGCGCTCGACGGATGATGTCATTAAGACTGGCGTGGCGGCAGAACCGACCTGCGGCCCTAGTGCACGATAATCCGTGGTGGCCAAGCTGGTCGACCGCCCTACCACACTGACATAAGTGAGGGGCGCAACACCGCGCACCCAACCGTAGGCACACTGCAATACGGAAACTAGCGGGATCCATCAAAGTTCCTAAATTTTGTGAAGGAAGTGCTTGCAGCCACAAACCTGACTCCCATTTTGAGACGGCTAGGAGACGGGCACGATCTGCGGAGCATGAACACGTATCTAACAGACAGTTCCGTGTCAACTCACACAGAGGCCCGTCCCATTGCCGTTGAGACGAAAGGGAAACGGGGGGAGCGGCAAGAGGGCAAGCACTACGCCAAGCGTTTAATGCCTCGTCTTGAAATGAAATTTGTAAACTACTACAAGGCAGATCCAAAAGCGAAGGTGATAGAATTTTGTCAATCAAATTACTATTGCTGTGGATCGAAGACAACCAATATATATATACCAACCTATATATACGTATATGTTATATTATACCTTATACCTACTTATAGAGTTATTTTCCATTTAGCTTTTATAATAAATAACTTTGCCCTGCAGTGGGACATCACGGGCTCATAATAATAATAATAATAAATAACTAATTTACCTACCAGTTATTGCTTTGCTCTTATATTACGTTGTTAAGTTGTTAATTTTGTTGTTTGTTATGAGTCCGCTACCTAATCATGTAATATTTTCGGTTCCAAAACGGCCCTAACGGAAGACCAGCGCTGGTTGTTCACAACCCAGCATATGCTGAGTTATGGCCCGTTTTGCAACATTTCTTTTCTTTATTTTATTATATCTTCTGTGTACTTACCTATTTACTCATATGTTGCAAAATAAAATATTTTCTTTCTTTCTTTCTTTCTTTCCTTAGCGTCCCTAGGGAGTACACCACTTCTCCGTTATAAAAAGTAGGCTTTTTGCTTTTCTAGACTTTAATCTGTGGCGCATGTGATAGCCCGCTTGGAACGCAGAAGGTTGCGGGTTCGATTATCGCCATATCTGGTTCTTATAGTACAAGCTTTGCTTAGTTTGGTGCTAGATGATGCTGTGTGAAAAATGTCCAGCATTATTTATTTATTTAATCTATATCTAAGCCAAACGGTTGACGGGCTTAGTTGAAATTAATTTTGGTAGCTTATACCCTGGATTGACGCATAGGCACTGGAGCGCTGGTAAGAGCACTGGTGGTCTTGTGGTAGTGCCCGGGCTTCCGATCGTAAGGTCGTGAATTCAATCCCGGTCGTGCACCAATGAGTTTTTCTCCCGAAAAAATGATGTGCACTATGCCAGTACTCTTAAACGGTGAAGGAAAACGGCATGTCGTAGAACCTAAAAAGTTCGAAAACATGTGTCAAGTGCACAAAAGGAGGCTAAGGAGGCTCTAAGAGGCGTACTTAAAATCCTTTCAACACACTGGTTCGAAAGAACTGGTGACAAGATAAGAAGAAGAAAATGAAGACGCATAGGCTACTTAAATATTCCGAAAAAAATAAAATTCCGGGGCCTAGTTAGTACAAACAGCTTGCCACAAAATAAACTTCATCTTAGTTTATTACCTAAACCTATGTAATCTTATGACTTGCAAGCCACATACCGGCATAATTTAAATATATTTTATTCAATCTCAGAAAAAAACTAAAGGAAAACTACAGAAGGTGGCTCCGATTTCGATTAACATTGAAATTATTATTTAGCATAAAATATGCTAAACTAAGCGTTTATTGTCGAGAATTAGACGACGGCTGCGTAGCAACCAGAATTATATTGTGTGTCAATATTCGCAAAGCTACCTTTGCTGACAATGTTGATATGCTTAGGGTCTTATACAGGTTGTAGTGCAGGAAAACAAAATATGTACAACAAACAAACATCATCACGGACTGTACCTCTGAATTTAGACGGTTCTTTATTTCGACACGTCGCTTACTTCGAAAAAATATCGACTGATCCTTTGATGATGTTGAAGAGCGAGGATTCAGGTGCTAGACAAGCCTTTCCCATCCCAATGTCCTAAGTAACAGCGTATCTTTAAGTTTAGGCATAGTTTCTGACGCTGTGTATATCATTTGTATAAAATATGTTAAAGACTATGTTTTATACAGGTTTTTTATTATAGATGAGGCCAATTTTGTTTAACACAGATTGTTTGGCAGGACCGTGGCAAGTTGAAATCTGTTTCTGCCGGATCTCTACGGAAAAGGTTAGAACAGTGTTATAACATTTCTCATTGTACGGCAAACTGTATGAGCACTATTCATTCATATATTTCTTCATAAAAATAATTGTTCACCAAAGAACAGAAAAACTAGACGTAGTATGTGGGCGTGACCCGCATAGCAAAAAGTTACGCGATTAAATGCGTTGATTCGCTTGTTTTTGGCTTGACATAATGGATCACATCATGTGGATGGTTGGCAGTCCACAATTGTGCGGTTTTCACGTCAATTTCTGCCTCGCACAACAGACTTATGGAATCAGCTGTCGCCAGCGGTATTTCCAGACCGATATGACTTGGGCACCTTCAAGAAAAGAGCCTATTCCTACCTCAAAGGCCGGCAACGCATCTGCAGTGCTTCTTGATGCTGCAGTTGTCTGTGGGCGGTGGTATGGTAATCACTTACCATCAGGTGTGCCACTGGCTCGTTTGCCCCCTCTTAATAAAAAAAAAAATGGAATGTTTAATTCATTCGTATAAAATTAAGGTTTGTATTTCAAATTGTCTGAGATTGCAAACGATACATTTTTAACCCGTGAAGTAAGTAAAGACTTTTATGTTTTGGAACGAAGTTCCTTTTCGGACGGTATCGAGGATGGGGGCTAGAAGAAAAAAGCGTTCGATTTTACCGTCACGAGTCACGACACATACATAGGTCAAAACGTCACAGTGCGAAGTGCCCAGACGCGAAACAGTCCATAGATTGTTACATTGTTAGTAACGAAGAGCGTTTCTAGGATTTTAATATTTGACAATAATTTATTTGACAAATGCCAAATGTCAAAGTTGAAACTTCGTTCCAACCGAGTGTTTCACGACACTCGCGTACTTTTTTCCTTTAATTTTGAAACTATCATAGTTACGCACATACATCTTATCATACACTTATGTATGTTTATCTAGAAAAACACATAAATCATGATAATTTGTGCAAATTTTATTTGCTTTTTTTTACCGTTCGATAAAACCCTAAGACTAGTTTATATACACCCTGTATAAGTATAGAAGCAATATACGCAAGCAAAGCAACACGGAACCCAAATAGGATTGCACAGTGAGGTCCGGAAATGGTTATAATATTAGCATAATCCGCGGAATACTGAAATCAAAAGTGGTTTTCAGAAGCGTGTTCAAATGTTTTGTTTACCTACATGTTTATTTCATTTGAGGAAAGCTTTTAAAGGTGAGGCAGAAATACAGAAATACAGAATTTATTGATAGCACCATTGTTACATTTCATTAATTTGTAAGTTATTTAAGTAGATATTATATCAATTTTCAAATTTTAAACTTATATTAAAGGAAGCTCGAGAAACTCGCTAACATCATAGAACACCGCCTCGATTAGCCATTTCTTAAGCCTACTTTTGAATAAAGGCGTGGAAGCCGCGTCTCGGATCCTCTCCGGTAGTCTGCTGTATACCTCGGGCCCCATAACGTATACAGACCTTTCGGTTTTTTTTAGTTTGCATGTAACTGAGGCTAGGCGGTAGTGGTACCTATTCCTCCGTAGGGCGCGGGCTGCATTTATTCCACGTCGCTGGAACAGGTCCAGGTTTGTGTGGGTGAACAGGGCCACCTGATATATTAGTTCACCTGGAAGAGTCAAAATATGTAGGTCCTTGAACAGCTTCCTGCAGGATGTCTACATGCGTACAAGGCTTTCATATAGACATGAAAGTATTGATAATTACGTATTATTGTAACAGGATTTATCGCGTACTTATAAACACAGGCAAAGTAAAGTAAGTTCGTATGAGTCAGTGGCTAACTCTGGTGACGGAGTTTTTAGGCCGCCTTAAGGCCTCCGTCATGGCTTAACGACTTAAATAGCCGGGACCGACAATTTAACGTGCCCTCCGAAGCACGGAAACGCTCAGATGAAAATGCCACTGGCGGTCACCCATCCACTTACAGACCGTTTCGAACGTTGCTTAACTTCGACGATCTATCAAGAACGTCTAAGCACGACATGGCAAAACATGTGGGCAGAGTACTTACCTACTCATACCTACCTAATTAAGATTTCACGTGACATCCATTTGCAAGCCAAATAAAAAGTGGTAACGCTAAATGAATAAGGTGTAAAATAATTATCATTTTAAATTGCGCCCCTCAAACATCGATATAGATAACGGTGACAATAAAACTTTACGATTCATAATTAAATACTGGTTTGGACGACGGAATCATTTTGTGTATTTTTATCTCTAATGTCTCGTGATATTTTATCTGGTCAGTATGGCGCGTATTAGGTAAATTATTTTTATTGAAATTGTAAAATAATATTTGGCATTCACACGTGTGAATTAATTATTAGATATGGTTTAGATATTATACCTATTTTTTACACGATGTAGTAGATATAGGCCAGAGTAACGCAGGGATATCTCTTGCACAGCAGTGAGATGAGTCGGACCTGGGACATATATTGAAGGATCTAGAATACATAAAACATCAGTTCTTTTGAATGTCTGCTAAGTGTATGTAATGTAAAGTCGTGTGTGATCATGTTTTTGTATTCTTAATAAGATCTCTATTTAAAAAAAAATATATACATATTTGCCGAAACATCTAGAAAAAAAAACAAGAAACTGCTTTTCGAAAATGGAACTTGAAAGAACAAGGCAACGTCTGTTGGGTCAGTTCGTAGATAATTCCGGAAATTTTTGCGTTAAATATCACCTAATCTAATACCGTCACAGACACGTAACAGATATAGCCAAAGGTCACGGCCGCGTGAAACTACTTTCCGACATTTGGCCAGATTCCGCCCATATTATACTGTCTGTAATAAGATTACAGTCAAAAACTCAGTATTCAGGCCATTTCACTTTAAATAGTGCACGTGAGTTGTTGTCGCCAACAGGTTTAAAAAAAAAAAAGAATTATCTGTGTTAGTATTCGAAATTTTACGCGGCGTGTGTTATACTTTTTTGGAAAATTTGAAAATAGAGGTTGAGAAAGAAGTTCAAGAATTTTATTTCATAGTCAAGCCTAGGTAGGCTCGGTCGTGGATATGTACCTACCCAAGACATATCCACGACAGTTGTACTAGGTTAATAATAATTCACTGATTTTAATAATAATTAACTGATTACCACTTGGTGTATTTTTTTTTTAAATTGAGTTTTTTAGAGCAGATTTAAAAAAAAACTTGATTAGCTTATATTAATACAAAATTCGAAAAAAAAAATGGGTATTTTAATAAAATAATACTGTTTATTAATTTTCATATTCTGAGAATAAGTTATTCATTTAATTTGTTGTATCAATGACCAAAGAAAAAGAAAACCAGTGCACTTGAATTTATAAACCCTAAATAAACGTGGTAAAGTTTCATAAATGACAAACTCTTAATTTTTAGGTGTAAATACAGATCAAAAGAGCTTTATTTTCAATTTCAGAGGCCGCCGTGTTACACCCAGTATGTTGTAACCTAACCTTATCTTGCGTCATCTGTCGATATAAAGTTTATCGATAACTTTTACGATAGAACAACACTATCACCGGTCTCTCGATTCCTGAGTCTATTAATTCGATTTTAAGTAGTCATCGGTTCTTTGAGTGTCGTACAGACTTGCGAGTGTTTGACGTCTTTTTTATTTGTTTTGGTTATTTCAATAAAATAGTGATTGTGAAACAGAAATCACTATTGTTAGTGTAAGATAAATGTTATTCGTCGACTTTTTATATATTTTTATCATAACGGTTCACTAACGGCCGTTGGGGCAGAAAAGTTCTCGAGTGGAGGCCACGCACCGGAAACCGCAGTAGAGGACGGCCCCCACTAGATGGAAAGACGATCTGGTAAAGGTTGCTGGGAGCCGTTGGGTGCAGGCTGCACAAGATCGATCGCTGTGGAAATCGATGGGGAGGCCTATGTTCAGCAGTGGACACTAGATGGCTGACATGATGATTATGAACGGTTTAAGATCTAAGTTTATTATTTTATTTATTGAAATACGGAACGCCTATGTGTTGATTTAGTATAATAAGAAGCCTACATTTTAAATGGTGAAATTGTATATAGCACCTTATTCTATTTGGTTCCGTGGTTATCTATATCTAAGTATAAAAAAGTACCTACGTGAGTGTCGTGGAGCCTCCGTGGAACACTCGGTTGGAACGAAGATTCAACTTTGACATTTGGTATTTTGTCAAATAAATTATTGTGAAATATTAAAATCCTAGAAACGCTCTTCCGTACTAACAATGCAATCTATGGACTGTTTCGCGCCTGCGCACTTCGCATTGTGATGTTTTGACCTATGTATGTGTCGTGACGGCAGAATCGAACGCTTTTTTTTAGCCTCCATGCTCGATACCGTCCGAAAAGAAACTTCGTTCCAATATTCAACTAAATATAAAAAAAATCCAATCTATTTACTTATTTTTCTTCTAATCCATATGGCTTGTCGTTTGCATAATGACTTTCGTTATGTATGGATATATTCTTTTTTTTTTTAGAAATAAATTAATTATCTAAATATAAATATTAAAATTGATTTGCAATGACTATGTAAACAGTTGACAACAGAAATGTATTCATGGTTTATTATTTGTATGCAAATATAAGTGTTTTTAAATGTTACTTCCTTGTATAGCTTTATTTTTTTATATTATTTAATAAATACATATTCATTCAATTGGGCTTGATGACCGAATTCACGACTTGTCATCTATTGATTGAATCGCAATCAGGGTTTTTAATTTAAAGAAGAAAAAAAGTAAGTTTGAACGAAGCAAAGAGTACTTTTCTATACTGGGAATATAATAAATTAATTGTCAATTAGGTATCCTAGAAACGCTCTTCCGTACTAACAATGTAACAATCTATGGACTGTGTCGCGGCTGCGCATTTCGCACTGTGACGATTTGACATATACATGTGTCGTGACGGTAAAATGGATCAAGCATTTTTTTCCAGCCAATCTTTTTTTTTCTTCGATACCGTCCGAAAAGGAACTCTTCCAAAAATGTTAGCAATACATTTTAGTTCTTTTAGTATCTGAAGAATGTAATTGAGTTACAAAGTAGGTACATATTTTAAGTTTCTTATGAACTGTATCAACCAAGTTATATAACTTGGTTGATATTCATACATAAGTATTTGCAAAACATAAATGCATCATAATGTAGCATCAAATACTATGCGAATTACATACATACTAAAATATGTTATCGCATAACGATCTCTATCCGATCGGCTTAAAGTTCATTTTCGTCTTTGTATGGTTGAGTACATTAAGGTGAGTGAATGAGTATACCGTGTGTTAGTAACTGATTAAGACGAATTAAGAATAGGATAACCACGATTTTGAGTTTTTTTTTTCAGATTATTTAAAAATTATATTGGATCATGATGACTATTTAATGACCTCAGTGTGACCTAGTGAGCGAGTTCAATTGCACAGGTAAAATGTTTGTATGATCTGCAAATATTTGTCTCGGGTTTGGATGTTTTCTATGCAAAATATTCCCGTCTGTCCCGTATTCTGGCTCTGCTTAGTTTGCGGCCAGAAAATGCTGTAACAATTCCTCCATTATTTATTAGATATCCCCAAAGCGGTTGATATTCTCTCAGATTAAGTCATAAGATCCTTAATAAAAAAAAATAATAATAATAATACATTTAAACAGCGAAATTTCCATAACTTTTAAATACCTTCGTCCATCCAATAAAAACCATGATACATAACGATCCACATTTTTTGCCGACCACCCAAAATCTGCTCCATTTTGGTCGTCCGAAAGCAGACAAATATGGCCACTGCAATTAGACTGAGGTCATTGACTCGGACCTTGGCATTGATTGCTACTTACATCACCGCTCAACCTGTCGGTGAAGAGCTTGCATTTGATCATTAATTTTAATGTTTTTACGTATAAAACTAGCTGCGCCCCGCAGAAACGGGAATACTTTTCCGGGATAAAAAGTAGCCTATTTGCATATAATATTAGTTGTTGAGGTTATACCTTGTCTGAAAGAATGTATACCGTGATACTTTTGGAACGAACTTCCTTTTCGGACGGTATCGGGGGCTAGGCGAAAAAAGTGTCGATTTTTGCGTCACGACACATGTATATGTCAAATCGTCACAGTGCGAAGTGCGCAGTCGTTAAACAGTCTATAGATTGTTACATTGTTTGTACGGAAGAGCGTTTCTAGGATAAGTATGACAATAATTTATTTGACAAATGCCAAATGTCAAAGTTGTAACTTCGTTCCAACCGGGTGTTCGACACTCGCGTACTTTTTTTATTCCTCTAAAGTCTAAAGTAGTAAATGTACAGTGTACGGTTTTACAAACTCCCTACAATCTCACTAACTTTTTTTTTATATTGATTGCTTCAATAGAACGACACTAAAAATTTAAAAAACAACATAAAATCAACTGCAAGTACTAATAAATTAGTGTGAACTTCAGCGGCGATCTCTCGCTCTATAGATCTGTCAATAGTCAAGTAAATTGGGCAATTATTTTATGAGGAATATTATTTTATTGAATACGGTCTTACAACCGTGGGAGTGTTTGTTTTCAATAACAGCCTTTAACATTCTTTCGCGAGGGATACATACAGACAATCGCGCATGATAGAACGCGTAGCTTCAAGCTTCACAAAAATTCCGCACGATAGCGTTTTGGCAAGAACTAACGAGTAATCGCGCGTGAAAGTACGCGTAGCATCAAAACTATCACTCGCGATTGCGTGCAGGCTTTCCCGCGCGCAATCCTGTACGCTCAATCACTGGCAAAAAATGCGTCTAAAGGCTGCTAATGGATGTGCTTAATTTACTTTTTTCTATGTCTGCGATTGATTTCGTTGCCCTTGAGGAAATATGAAAAAACAACTGTCTACTAAAAAGCGGGGCTTTTTATAGACAGTTGTTTTTAGGGTTCCGTACCCAAAGGGTAAAACGGGAATCCTGTTACTAAGACTTCGCTGTCTGTCTGTCCGTCCGTCTGTCACCAGGCTGTATCTCCGTGATAGTTAGACAGTTGAAATTTTCACAGATGTATGTCTGTTGCCGCTATAGCAACCAAATACTACAAAAATATATAAAATAAATAATAAGAGGCTCCTATACAACAAACGTGATTTTTTTTTGCCGTTTTTATAGATAACTCGTAGACTGGGGTGCGACTTCGTCTAGAATCTAGACGAAGTCGCACCCGAGTCTACTCTGAAAAGACTGAATTCATTTTTGGATTTGCTGTCTTTAAAATTGTTCAAAGCATAGTAGAACGAAATGATATCGCCATTTTGAAAAGTTTTATTTAACTTTCAAAACTATTGGGGCGTTCGTTGTCTGATAGAGGCAACATAAAATAGTTTGTTCTAGAAGTACACAAGTAGATCCAGTAATCTCACTAGCTGGATGATAATGATGATGAACTACAACCTGTTACCAGCAGGAAATATTTATTCGCCATGAAATTTATTTGCCGGATTACCATGATTTTAATTCAAGTTTTACGTCCTTGAATTTATATTAAATCCATGGATTTCACATGAGATTATGATGTAACGTGTATGATACCAGCATGTTGCTGTTTAAGTACAAATATTGTAGTGAGAAACATACATGTGTTTTCAATAACACTATCCATCCGTCCGTTTGTGCCTCTGTATATTTTGAACAGAAAATACCTTAATTTTATTTATTTTGGATGTTAAGATTTTTATTTACAGAAACTAAGCTACTATATTATATATTTACAAAATACAACAGGATTAGTCAAGCTATCTAAGGATCGTTAGAAACGATCTATAGATATACATCAACTGTCAGTCGGAAGCGTGCCCAAAACACTGGCGGCATTACTATTAATTAAATTAAATAATATTTACATACATATTTGTATAACTTCCTTTCTTTGGTAGGCCGCGACCACTTACTACAATCCTGACATATATTTTTCACCTCAATCACTCTCATTACATTATACATATAAATGTATTCTTTACAAGTTCGCTGGACTTGTTACTTTTGACCTGTCGTTTCTTTAAAAAGTTACCATTAGCCCTCCTATCGAAACGGCTAAATTCACGAATGCCTAGTTCCATCCTTCCAACTCTAACTGCGGCATGCTTATGAGTGAATGAAAATTAATTTTAGTCAGTCTCTACAAATTATAAAAAAATATGAATATTCATATTATTTTAAATGAGTGAGTTAATAATCTTTCGGTCACTAAACCCACTGAATTAAATTTACACATAACATTGTATGAATACCTTACTTTGTTTTACATTATGTAAATCGTTTGATTTTTTTCGCAAACTACATTGTATACAGGGTGGTCCAAACAGTGACGTCAAAAGATAAAATATCCTCTGACCCAGGGGTATCCGAAAATACACTATGTATGTTTTACGATTTTTTGTAGTTTTCGAGTTATTTAGGTTCATGAAAAAGAAGAGAACCATACTTTTCACTTATTTTAATAGGTGGATATGGTGTAACTCGCAGGGGGCCGCTGTAATTAACATTTGCGCCTCGATCGCTCATGAGTAATTTCCTTAAAAAATATATCGAAAGGCATTTATTAATAGAACGCTGTAATTACATAGTCCTAGCTTCTTCTTCTTCTTATTTAAGGATGTGTTTGTGGTTTACCTGTGCACCTACCTACTTGTTACTTGTCTTTGTTTTTGTGTCTGTGTTATGTTATGTGTGTCAAATAAATCGTTTAACTATCTATCTATCTATCATTTACTCCTTGTCGGCACAACTGATGAATCCCTCTCCATGTATCTCTTTCCAGGGCTACTTCCTTGACCTCTTTATACGACATGACAGCTACCTTCTTTACTTGGCTCATGTAGCTTATCCTCGGTCTTCCTCTTCTTCCTTCTACTTTCCATTCTACGAGTATAATTTTCATAATGAAACTGTCATGTCGTATAAGATGGCCGATCATCTTTCCCCTTCTGTTCTCGACAACTTGCAATAGCGATCTCTTTTCGTCGACTCTACGCAGAACTTCAATGTTGGTTATCTTCTCCGTCCAGCTGATTTTTTCCATTCTACGCCAACACCACATCTCAAACACCTCCAACTTTTCCCGATCCTTCTTTCCTAGCTATGTTACCATATTTCATTTGAGTCCACTGCCATGGCAGTATTTGTAAGGCTAAGTTTACAACGTGTACAAACAGGAACTCTGCATTTCCGCGTGTCGGATATCTGCGAGTCCTGTAGGTACACAGGAAATTGTGATACGGATGCAGGAGTCGCTTCTGCCTTGTCCCTATCATATCTAGCGCTAACCATTTTTAACCGACTCCAAAAAAGTTTTGGAACGAAGTTCCTTTTCGGACGGTATCGTGTGCAAAAATGTGCGCAAAGTGTGCCAAGTTGTGCGTAAAGTTGTGCGCATAGTGCGCAAAGTGGTGCGCAAAATGTGAAAAATAACAAATATTTCAAAATGTCAAAATTGACAAAAAAAAATCAAATGTACAAACTTCGTTCCAATCGAGTGTTCCACGACTCACGTACTTTTCTATGTTCGGTTGTAGTAAGTATATTTATGCATGTTCACAAATATCTTCGTTGTGGGCCAAGTTTTTAATACCTAATTTTCTTTTTTCAGGTATCATGTTTTTCTAAAAGCAAAGTACGTATATTGGCTGGTCACGTGCTTGCTTGAAACATTATACATTAAGCACGTGCATTCGCAATATAACGTAAAACTTAATTTACTGAATTGACAAGATTCGCACATTTTTTGTGTTGTTGCAATTGATAGTACTTGCCGAGTAAACAATAAAATGAGGTGTTGTTTTTAGAGTATTTTACAACGGTTTACATCAGATATTTATCTGTACGCTTTGCTATTTACTTTTTGAAAATTAACTATTATCTTATCTTATAGGTCTATCTAAGTAGGTAGTAGGTGTACTTGTGTATTTTTGACCGATTAGAATACAAATATATTATTCTCCTAATTCACGCATTTTAAACGATTTAAAATGATTTCTTCAACATAGATCATGAAGTAGGTAATATTTTGGTCTCTAATCTAAAAGATAATAAAAAAGTTCGTGAGTGTCGTGAAACCTTCGTGGAACACTCGGTTGGCATTTGGCATTTGTCAAATATTAAAATCCTAGAAACGCTCTTCCGTACTTACAATGTAAACAATGTAGCAATCTATGGACTGTTTCGAGTCTGCGCACTTCGCACTGTGACGTTTTGACCTATGTATGTGTCGTAACGGTAAAATAGAACGCTTTTTTTCCCAGACCCCATCCTGGATACCGTCCGAAAAAAAACTTCGTTCCAATAATCGAACGCAAAGCCGAACAATCATAATCCTACAAGGCATATATCTGAGATGAAGGCTAGAAATAGTGTAACGCTTTAAAATTATAAGTTGGAGGCCTACAAGCATAAGTGAGAGATGTAATAAATTAAACAGAAAGTTAGCGTTAATAATAATATTTTATTCCAAATAACACATTGATAAGTTAAAGTAAATTACAACAAATATTGGGCGCCTTATGTTTTAAATGACAAGCTCAGTTGGTAAAGCCTCGAGTGGTAATAACAGGGTGTGGATGCCTACAATTAACTTTCCTAGCAACCAGATAAGTAATAAGAAGTTTAAATTAAAGTTACGGTTGTGTCTAGACGATGCTCAGCATTTGTAAGATGTAGAATCAGATACCGCAGAGTTCGAAGGGTCGGTTAGTTAGTCACAGCACAGAATAAAGAAAATACACAGCGGACAAGGTCCGTCTGTGGTACCAGTATACACCGCAATCGCTCCGAAGTGGCCAGGCTCAAAAGAAGGGGGCCCCTTCTCCTTCGGCGCCAGACTGCCAAGGAACGACCTCTCACAGGCCGTCCCAGAGACGGCACAAAACATGAAAATTGGAATCTTCAGCTGGACCCCGTTGCCAGCGCTCTGGGGGGACAAGAGAATAGAGTTAAAGAGTATCCATCATAGTAGGAAACCCTAGTGGGTGACACGTGGCACTGGTTATTTCCGGTATAAAAAGTACCTTGAACGAAGCTCTCCGTTTCCAGGGGAAAGTCCTCGCGGCAGCCTTTCTGCAGATGACAACGAGGGCAGGTGATGATGCCACAGGGCTCACTCCTTAGACCTCACCAGAACATTCCCTAATTAATCTACCACGCCATTGTGTACTAATACCTATGAAACTTGAAGAATACAATCAACTTTAATTCGAGACTGATTCAGAAACAACTCAAAGTTATGGAAATTCGACCTAGCCTGCAACACTTACAATGTCAACGTCCCATGGACGTCAGATGTCAATGTCATTGTCTATTGCAATCAGTCAAACCTATTTTTTTTTTCTGGCCTGGACCAAATTAAAAACAGGGTTACAATAGGTAGGACTTTTAATCATCGATCTGCCTGCTAACTATAATCATAGCTTTTAGAGTTACATTTGAGATTAGTTAGACAAAAATAATAATAATAATAAATAAGCAATTTAAATCAATTAAAACTAAGGAACCCTAAACTCTACAATGTATCAGTAGTTCCGAGCTGGACTTTTAAGATAGCGTCTGCATAGGTCAGTCAAAATATAGAGATTATTTTAAGATAATGCTCATTTTAGTATACGCTAGCTTTCACGCCTGGTTTTCATTCGTATTGATAGGTATAGATACTTGATAAAGAAGAAACTGGTTTTTGCTATTATTGCACGATGAATATTTTGTTTCGGTACTTTAATTGAAAATATGGTAAAAAAAAAGAAGGAAAGAAAAAATGTTTATTTGCAACAACATACACATTAATACCAAAATTAGGTACTTAATAGTAATTTGCAACCAAATAACTTTTATGTTTTTCGTCATTTCGCGTCGTCGGGGTAAACTGATACACGATTAAGTTTAGTCACATCAGAATTTACGAAAGAAAATCATTCATATTTATTTAAGAATGCAAACAAACCAAAATATTTACAATATAGATATTTTTTTACACATAAAAATGCACTATCTATTTCTGAGAAATCAGGGTCAAATGCGTCAAACGATATGCGTAACTGACCTAGTCTTAAAGATAAACATTTTTTTTGGCATTTTTAGTTGCTAAGACGCAATATTCTTATCAAATTACATTGTTGCTAGTGCCTACTGTCCAGGAAAGAAATACTGCATCGTTACATTACATAACCCGATTATATAAGAAGTTGTCCACACATGAACCAAGACTTAGATCATTTTCAATTTAGTGATAAGGAAAGTGGAATGGCTAGAAAACTTGCAACCCATGTTTCAAACAAGTAACCTTGCTTAGTAGTAGCTAGTATATTATTATTTTATCCGTGGAAGCAATGTAAGAAATAATTTAATAATTACGTTTTTATACTAAAAAGAAAACCGACTTCAATGTTTGACTCGAAACGCGGTGTGACTTAGGGCGTCAAGCTGTCGATTCGATTTCTATTTGTGACATGGCTAGGAAGGAAGGTGTTTAGAGTTTTACGGGGAAACTATCAATCCCTCAGGAATAAAATTTATATGGGACCACCTCTGGAGTATACCCTTTCAAACATGATAAGAATTTTGCAAATCGGTCAACAAATGGCGGAACAATCGCGTAACAAGATACAAAAAAAAAAAAAAAGTGAAAGTCGGTTGAAAAAAATCGCCAATCCTGTAACAGTATATCGGGGCTGGCCAGTGGCCACTAACTCGTAGATAATTTACTTATGTTTAGAAATAAATATTGTCTTTACCTCCGAATACAACAGAATCCTTCGTATGTCTGTCTGTCAATGTTCCGAATCAAATTATTTAATGTTATCCTGTTGCCTCTGAAATCGGTCTACTCTACAACCGGTCATGACACCCCATTGCTCATTGTTCCTGCGAATTCCGATCGCATTCTGATCCGGACCGTTAATGAGTTTAAAATTTGAACGTTTGAATGGTGATTTTATACTATTCAGTATAAAGGAGCCTCTTTGAGGCGCACTTAAAATCCTTTCACCACAATGGTTCGAAAGAACTAGTGACACGATAAGAAGAAGTATAAAGGGTGAGTTCTCTGGAACTCTGAGGGATAAATCTGGACGGTTTTAGATATGAGAATATTGACTCAAGGGCTCGATTATGATATTATTCTTAGAAAATTATTATTTTTTCATATATCGACCTTTATGAGTCTACCTGATAACAAATAGACCTACTTCAAAATAATGTTATTGAAACACTCTCCCATTAGCTCAGTTGGTAGAAAGTAGCCACGGATCGTCAAATGGGTTCAAATCTAGCATTGGTAATTGGGAATGGGATGCATTTTAAAATTACCCGGTAATTATTTTCGTCACAAAATCCCAGTAGCTATAACGCAAAGCAAAAAAATGCGTTCGTCCGTTTCCGGATTCCTCGACGGTCTATATTTAGTGCTTACCGTCTATGTAGGTAGTTTGGTTAGGTTAGATCGTAAGGTCGTGGGTTCAATCCCGGTCGTGCACGTGCACTATGCCAGTACTCTTAAACGGTGAAGGGAAACATCGTGAGGAAATGGCGAAGAACCTAAAAAGTTCGAAAGCATGACATGTGTCAAGTGCACGAAAGGAGCCTCTTTAAGACGCACTTATAATCCCTTCACCACACTGGTTCGAAAAAACTGGTGACACGATAAGAAGAATTTAGGTTGGGGGACTGTTGTTAGTCCTACTGGCTTGTTCTGTGGTGTAATAATTACTTGATTGTTCTCTCGGGTCCCTTTAATAGGACCTAGTAGAGTAGAGGGAGATATTTAAACTTACGTATGTTTGCTAACTGACTTCGAAAAAAAGGTAGAGGTTCTATTTCCTGTTGTGTATTCAACAATATATCCGTTTTTGTGGACCGATTAAAAAAAAATGTTGTGCATGTTTTCGCGGTAGTCTCGCGGTAGTACGGTCAGTGACAAAAGTTCATGATCATTTGGTGTTTTAAAATCTTCTATATTTTCGGAACCCATCGGTTGATTATCTTCTGTCGCTGACTGTCCCGTAAAGATTATTCCTGAGGGATTAAAGATAAAGATAAAGATTATTTATTTGCATAAACATGTGTAGGTAAAAAAGATGATTACATAAGGAAGGTCATAAGATTGATAGAATTTAAAACGTGATTATTGATTATACGAGTATATTGTGAATTGAGATCTACAAAATATATTTTGACAGTTTCGATATCCCAAATCCATAAAACCTAGGAAATACATAAAATACGTTTCCCTTGTTTGTTCTAGCGGATTTAACAGCACCTATGGACAATAAAACGTCAGGTTATTCTACTTTGGTTGTTGAATGGTTTCTAGGGTTGATCTTTAAAAGTCGGATTTATTATAAAAAGACGGATATACGGAACTGTCTTATCTTGACATAATGGAGCCAATAAAACTCGAAAGACTTCTTGATTGGTATAATTTTGAATAAAAGTAATTTTACAATAAAAAGGTGTGCGTGTCGTTAGCGGTACAAAAATTGGAGATGTGTTGACATTGACATTTGGCATAGACATTAATGAATTATGGAACACCTGTCAAATTATGATTAGCAAGACTGACATAACCCTTGTTTATTAAAAGTAGGTGAGTGTAGTGGAACACTCGGTTGGAACGAAGCAAAGAGTACTTTTCTATACTGGGAATATAATAAATTAATTGTCAATTAGGTATCCTAGCAACGCTCTTCCGTACTAACAATGTAAAAATTTTTTTCCAACCTGTCTTTTTTTTTCTTCGATACCGTCCGAAAAGGAACTTCGTTCCAAAAATATCAGAGAAAACTTGCTATCAGTTAAAGTAAAACGTATACCTACACGGGTTTTTATTTAGCATGAGTTATTAGTTACATAAACTAATCATAAGTTTACTTGAGGATCTATGAGAACTTTGGGGATTCATTTTAGCCCGTGAGAGCTATTTTCTCTGCAGAAAACAGATTTTATTCTAATGCAAGACTAAAGCTAGAAACAATTTATCGGCGGCTGATGGACCCGACTGACAGCCGGGACTAAATTACATCTTTAAGTAGTACTTTTAAATAGAATAGAATAAAGTTTTATTTTATTTTTATATTTTTTATTTTTATGAATTTACATCATATGCAACAGTTACACAATAGGTACTTAAAAAACATCACATTACATTATGGTAAATAACATCTTTAAGCTCCGACATTGGAGACTTTGCGGCAAAAACGCCTGGCCTAAACTTGCTGACAGCTTCATCGATATAAGCTCATACGACTACTGAAAAGCTGCCTGTTTCATCGATATGTCCTAGTTATCGATAAGCCTACAGTTTAGCCGGACGGGCCCATCTCTAATCGTTACAAGTTTACCGCGCGGTAAACAAAGTGTGTTTATTGTTGCTCGTGGGCGGGAAACGAGCGCAGTTTGTAAACTTACATCTAGAGATGTTCCGACGTTGGTAATTAAAAATATACATAATTTGCGTAATGTATAGGTACTTAGAAGGCCTAAGAAAGAGAGAAAAATACATTTAAGAGACGCACAACAGTCAAGAACTTAATCTTCGGTTGACGACAATGTTTATTAAGTTTTTTTCTCTTTAAAGCCTCTTTTTAAACAAAATGTTTTGGCTAAACAAGATAATCAATTTTCCCACAGGAAGCGAAAGAAACTTAAAATTTTCATGGATTTAAGTCGCTGACAGTACTTAGTGTGTTAGTAGTTAGTTTTAACACTTTAACACGTTTTTGAGTAAGCAGGTTTTTATCACGCATCTAATTGTTTTATTTGCTCCGACGTTTGATGTCACATTTATTAAATACTTTACTACTTGTTACATCTAAATAATAACTATCATTGTTTCCAAGGTAAATTTTGACTTTATCTACGAATTATATGAGATTTGTGACAATCTATACGTTGATGTGATTCCGACCTAGTTGAGAATGAGCGATACGAATAGATACCGTGCGCTGCGATAACTAGCCAGGTGTTGCAACTGTACCGACAGAGCATAGAACATAATATATATAGTCTTTCATTTTAAACTAACTTAATTCAGGAATTGGGTTCAAAAAATAAATTAAAAAATATTTGTGTAATGATTTTTTTGTTTTCTTATGAAAATCCCGAGAAAATCGATAAAGACTATCCTTTCAATTGATTGTTGCTTCTTGTATAACTTAGTCCATTCGTGATGTAGCTGCGCTGCGATTGGTGGAGCGTCTGTTCTCCTTGAAAATCATTATGCAACAAATCTAAAAAATCAATAAATGATAAATTTTAAAGTGAAAACTTAAATGGGCTTAGGAATTAAATTGATACGGTCAAACGTCTATTTACAACCCAAAAATGGGGCCCTGTCATTTTGTGTAGTTTAAAATGAAAGACCCTATATACTCGTATATAAATGTTCTAATTCTTATGTCTGATGTTTCTTACCTACTTTTTTTCTATTGTTTGTTTTTCTTCATAGTTAATTTATGTTTTCTTTTTCCTTTTTTGTGTATGTTGGTGCCAAATAAATGTTTATTCTATTATATTCTTATTCTACATAGCGACTTGTTGATCAAAAACTTAACTAACGACAGAACATGATTCAACAATAAGCGAACCGAATTAGCGTTCGCGATCTAACAGCATTTCATGTTCAGCTCAGAGGCATTTCATGTTACTTAAATCGCTTAGTAAAGATTTTATGCAGAAATTCCTACTAATATAATAAAGCTTAAAGTTTGTGAGTTTGTTTAGATGTTTGGATGTTTGTATGTTTGTATGTTTGTGTTTCAATCACGCCTAAACCAGTGAACTGATTTGGATGAAACTTGGAATAGGCGTAGATAGTGACCTGGAATAGCATATAGGCTATTCAAAATGTTGGTACTACGCGGGCGTGGCCGCGCGCAGTAGCTAGTACGTAATATTTTAAACAATTCCGACTACCCCTCAGATTTTTAAAGTTGTATTTTTTTTGTATTTCTTAGGTTATAGCGGTGCGTTGTTTTGTGTAATATGTGTATGTTTTCGGTAATTTTTAGGGTTCCGTACCCAAGGGGTAAAACGGAAACCCTATTACTGAGACTTCGCTTACTGTCTGTGTCTGTCTGCCCGTCCGTCCGTCTGTCACCAGGCTGTATCTCATGAACCGTGATAGTATGACAGTTGAAATTATAACAGATTATGTATTTCTGTTGCCGCTATAGCAACAAATACTAAAAAATAGAATAAAATAAATATTTAAGGGGGTTCCCATACAAACCCTTCGGGCGCGAGTTCGACTCGCGCTTTGTCGGGTTTTTTTTAGTTAGCATGAAAAATGTTCATCAAATATGCTTGAAATTTTCCATTTTGCAAACCGTACATCCGGGTCGTAGTACGTGTTGCATGCTAGTCGCATTATTTGCTCGTTATCTATGTGTGGACTACGTTCCAACTTAAAGTACGGGAAAATACGTCCCGTTAAGCCCACGTTGCACGTTGTGGCTTAATTTAAGCTCTTTGGCACCTTAGGGATACACTCGTGATCCTGTTTTTGTTTCGTTCAGGCCATGTTGCTGCAGTGGGATAGTTCCTCAACTCTTACGGCCTTATTAATTAGATTACCCTAATTCTAGCTTAACACGAGACTACTCTCAGACTTGTTACTTCTTTAGTAACGGAGGAGCAACTTGAATATTTTGATGTTATTAATAAACTGGTAGTAGCCTCGAATGAGTAATACATTCCTTACATCGGGATTAGTAGAAAAAGAGTGAATGAACGAATGATATTATCATTCAAAATATTGTCTATCTCTGTCATTAATTATATGAATGATTTGAATTTGACAATCTGTTTATTTCAAAGAGGTTTTATTCTTCTAAAACTTTTTGGTGTTGATTGTTGACCAAAAATGTTTAATCATAAAAAAGTATTTAGTCATTTTAACTGTTTTATTGTTTCTTGCTAATCCGAATGGTTTTTCAACACAAAATCTATACCTATGCAGTGTTACTTGGATTTTAAGTTCAGTTTTTCGAGATCGTCCCATAGATTCTTGTAAATTTTCACTCGCCACATTTTTGAAACTGGTATCCATCCTCATTCAATTCTTCCTCAAATCATCAACATAATCCATCCTATTTGCACAACCTTTTTTTGTGACGTAAAAATGACAAAATTTATGATACGTCTGCCTACTCCATCTCTATACTAGGTGGCGCCTAGGAGTAACTCTTACTCCGAGAGTAGAGTCGAATTAGCTTAGTTCCTCCTTGGTCTTTGTTTATTAATACTGAATTGACCTACTACAGCCTTATGCTTTGGATTAGCGTTAATACCACCCTAGTTCGTGTTTATTAATGACAGCCCTAGGGTTCAACTCTCAGCGGCATTCCGGCGTCGCCTGGAATGGAGGGGGTCTGGGAAACCGGCAGAGCCTGTTCATCCAGTCCTGCGCCGGCGATCCATGCCTGAAAGGCGGGCCCCGCGTCGTGGTGATTAGTACAAGGCTGACGAAGGTGCCCCCGCACCTAGCGTCCGTTACCACCAGAGCTCTTCGGCGGAGAAGCCTCAAAACGGCCGCAGAGGATAGGGAGAGTGGCAACAAAACACCGACACTCCTCTTCCACTGCGGCCCCACCGCCAACGCATCAAACGGTGCGCCATCGTTTGGTCGCGGGAGATAGGGCGAGCGGCAACGACACACCGACACACCTCTTCTCCCGCAACCACCCTCCTCTGACGCATCCAGGGCGTCCTCGCCTTTTCGCTTCACCGTGTTCCATTTTTGCGTCACGACACATGTATATGTCAAATCGTCACAGTGTGAAATGCGCAGCCGCGACACAATCCATAGATTGTTACAATGTTAGTACGGAAGAGCGTTTCTAGGATACATAATTGAACAAGAATTAGTGCTTTTGACTTTGATTGTATACCTAGTTATAAAAAGCCGGATTTTGTTTGATAAAAAGTCAATTTGTGTTTCTTAGAAAGTATCTGTAGTTTTGATTTAACGTCTGGTTTAATAAGTTGAGTATTTCCTCAGTTATTTCTCAATCGTTACACAATGTGTATTATTATGTCTATAGTAATTGTATTAGTTGCCCACTCGTGCCTCCTACATGGCGCCAACGTAACTATAGCAATAGTTAGTGTTGTGAGTAGGATGCACATACACGTTTGTTTCTGTGTGCGTAAGCGATACTGAGCTTTTCCGAGTTAACACACACAGAAACAACGTGCAAGTGTACACACACAATGAAGACAAACGCCTTCGTGAGATAGGATAACTGTACTATCCATAATTCTATACTAACTCTTCAATATTCTATACTTATATTAGAAATATGAAACTAAAGCCATGTATTCACTGAAAAACATGTTTCAGATGCAAAATTTCTGAAACAAAACATACATGTTTACAGAAACAAATGTTTCGGAGACTTGGCCGTCCACACCTCAGTGGTTTCAAAGCGACCGCGAGTTGCGCAATCCCTAATATCGGCTTCTTTTTTTAATAATTCTATACTTAATTTAAATATGATGTTGACATTCCAAATTACCACCATGTTGTTTATAAACAGCTAAAAAACACGTCCACACTTTTTTTACACAGCTTTTGCAAAACAGATTTGTTTTGGTGCTCTCCACTTCCATCGGGGAACACAGAAACATTTCAAAAACACGTAATGTTTACCGCAACAATTTAAAAAAATTCTGAAACAAATTAACTTATTTCAGAATCTCGTAGATTTTGTTTGTGAAACAGTGTTTATAAACAAATGTTTCTTAGTGTATAACGTGGCTCAACTCTGTCTGTCTGTGTGTTACATATGTTACCCTTTTATACCTTAACCGCTAAATAGTTGCAAAGTACAATGAAGTACAATTCGGCATGGATAAAGATTGTATCTCAGGTAAGGACATATTTTTTTTCCAAGAATAATCATAGATGGGTGAAATAAGTTATTGAACATTGTATGGGGAAAAGATAACAGCCATGACTATTAATAGAGAAATAAGTTTAATCCCATTAGAATTGTTTAATTTTCCAATTTACAATGATCTTTGCTTGGCAATATTTTTAAAACAATTGCATAACTAACCACTTGTCACTGTCAAAACATTACTTATCTATGACCTGACCTGGACCAAGGAGTATTTACCTAGGTATCACCAAAAAGTTTTACTAAATAGGTACAAAAACGCTAACACTATAAAGTCGTTAAGCCATGACGGAGGCCTTCAGGAGGCCTAAAACTCTGTCCTCCGCTGGCCTCACTCGAGACTCGTAAACGAACTTACAAGTAACTCGTTGCATCATGCACGTCCGGTGTTCTGTACAGTAAACTTGTTTATTGTAGTTATCGTATTTGCACGGCCGATAAATATATTGATTTGGCGATTACATTTGGAATACGGATCTACGTAGGAGTTTGGATTGCAGCATTTGTAGCTTTGTTTTGATACCTATTGATGATGATTAGCTTCCGACCGTTGTCGCTGCGATGCTTTTATAACTACCTGGTACCCGCGACTTCGTCAGCAAAATAAGATACTTAGGTACTTGAAAACCTCATAGAACTGAAAACTGCAAGAATGTTCTGAACTTTTAAAAATGCAACAATAGTGCCATCTCGGCCATTGAGTAGCAACGCCATCTAGTTGCCTTTAACTGGAACTTCCAACTCTACATACAAACTTTCAACCCTTATTTCATGGCCACCATGATTATTTTTGAAAAAAAAAAGTAGCCTATGTCCGTCCCTGGGACATAATCTTAATCCATGTCATATTTCAGCATAATCTGTTTTGTGGTTTAGGCGTGAAAAGGTAACAAACAGAAAGACAGACAGAGACATTTTACTACATAATAGATGGCGCCACAGAAAAAATCAGATCGCGTTATCGTTGCTTTTTGGGCAACGTAACATATCGCCTCTTTGCGAGAAAAACGTGTTATCTCGAAAAATGCGTATTTTTTTTTATTTGATAATCGAAACCGCCGCATTCAACTTTATTTTCTGTAAAAACGCGGTATTTATTGAGTGAGAGACAGCGAAACTATGAGAGAAAAGGACGACACCACAGTGGTACATTGCGTTGTCACGTTGTCTCTTTCAAATAGTACTCTGTTTTCAACAATGTGTCAAGTTAGTTGTCACTTTTAGCGCCAAGGGTAAAAAGCTCTCGCTTTTCTGCAAAAACTTGACATCACGAGTATACCACAGTTATAATGCAAAGGTATGTATTAATTCTATGATATTTTTTATTTTATAATGTGATAAAGTGTATATAACTCGGTTTTCTTGAAAAAAATTATCGAATGCTATTTTTTATAAAATCTGATATCACGTTGTTGTTGAAATAATAACATTTTTGAATTGTGATATCTTAAGGTGTAACATTGTTGATGATGAATGGTTTTTAAATGCAAGAAATGAGTTCTAGTTATTTGTTGTTGTTCCGTTTTTTCTGATATTTTTTTTATTTCAATGCAATTCATAACGATTTATCACGGTGTAATCACAAAAACAAACTACTAATAATACTTATTTTTTCAGATGGGGTAGCGGTCAAAATACTTAGTTCTATTGGCAACAAAAAATAATGACCGAGAACAAGGCAATTTCATAATATTATGTCTCAAATGGAAACTTGGCCTTTTTCCCTTTTTTTGTTGAAGTTGAAGGTTGATTTGACTCCATTTGCGTGGTGTTAACATGAATGAAAAAAATTAAACCTACCAAACTGAGGAAGTTACTGGTTCCAGCGCTACAACAGTTGCTATGGGTAAGTAACATTATTATTATAACATTGTTAGTTAATGTAATTTTAGTTGAGTAATGTTTGTTTTATTATATGGAAGTATAATTATCATTTTTATATATTTTAGACAAAGAAGACTCTATAATGGCCATTCGTCGCCGTTGTGAATCAACTAGTAGTAGCAGCAGTAGTTCCTCTAGTAGCAGTAGTTCATCAAGATTTTAATAAAACTCATATTAATGTACTCGATAGCTGTATCTAATATTATTTAAGAACTTAAGATACTTAAAAGTTTGATAGCATTTTTTTCGTTTTTCTAGATAGTGATGATTCCGTAAAAGACCCAAACTATGAAGTTATGAATCCAGCACGCAGAAGGTCTTCAGAATCTGACGACGAAAATGACGTCTATACCAGCAACGACTTTCCAATGAAAAGACGTTTTTAATTCTAGTGCAGCTACTGTACATACAACATTAAATACCATAGATTTGAATGTGACCCAACATACGAGCAAGAAACTATATTTAATACCACACACGACCTGCTCATAACAGAAAATGAACCGCTTGCCGTTGAAAATATTAACACCACGCAAATGGAGTCAAATCAACCAGCTAAAACTCCAACAAAAAAAGGGGAAAGAAGGCTAAGAAGAAAATGATATTGGAAAAAAATGTTGCAAAGCAACTAAGAATCTGCGGGAAATCATATAAATCAACAAAAACTAATAAAATCTTGAAAAACTTATACAATTGTGCAAAAATAGTGATTACTTAGTTGATTTCGATTATTTTATTATAAGGTTGATTGTATGTAAGAAGGAATAACACTATAGTGAGAAGAAAATGGTAATAATCAATATAGGTTGATTGTTAACTGTTGATTAGTAATAATTATGTCCAAAGTAACCACTGTTTAGCTACAACTATTTCATTGGTGTAATAAATGTTTCTATTTTCAACAATGTGTTATTATTATATAATTACGAACTACATCATTACGATTCAGCACAAAATAAAAAAAAATATCATCTACAATGTGACAAATTAATTTGTTACACCGTCTTTTTTATATATTTTCAGGAAAAACATGACATAATATCCTCCTTTTTTTTTATTGCTTATTTTCTCCAAAATCTTTTAAATTATGGTATTCTTTTTTGCATTATTTTATAGTTAAATATATAATTCATTTAATTTGTCATAGATGTAACTTAAAAAAACATTAATTTGCTTTATATAACTGTTTAAAAGTTTAAAAATAGCTTCCTGTAAAATTGCAGTTTTCGAGATAACACATTTTTCTCGCAAAGAGGCGATATAAACTCGCTAATCTTAAAATTTTCAGCTTTATAATATTAAATAGTATATATACTCGTAGTATATACGAGTAGTATATATAGTATATGTATAGTATAGTATAGATGTGAAAGTTTGTGGCTACTTTTTATCTCCGAAAAGTTAAGTAGGTATTCCTAAAGAAACGCGTTAGGTAGGTACTATGTCATCAGCATTATCATCAATGTTATTATTCAAAGGTAAATGACTTGAGCAACATACCTACTACTACTATTTTGTTCGTTGGTTGGTACCAAGGAGTAAATCCATTGGCGTTTATTTGAAACCTAATTCCAAAGTGAACTCATCTTTTTACCTAAAGTCTATACCACTAGGCCAGCATAAAATTAAATAAACAATTCAATAAGGGATAGGACTAATTCTAATACATTTGCCAATATTTTGTCGAAGCACTTAGCATATCGAGCGTAATCGGGAAAAACCGTGACTATGCTACTTACGTAGACATTTTAAAGCTATGTGGTACGGTACAAAAAGAAGCGTCATACATCAATTTAGTTCAACTTTTAAGTTTAGTTGAAAATGCATCGTATGACGGAATATTTACCTTGATTGAAACCTAGATAATCAACGCCATTCAAGGAGCTTATAAAGCTTTCGTGATTTGACGACATAATTAATTTTTGAATAAACGGATTTTTATCACGTACTTGTTTTATTTGGTCCCGATGTTTCGAACGCGTTGCAGCGCTCGTGGTCAAAACGTCGGGACCAAATAAAACAAGTACGTGATAAAAACCCGTTTATTCAAAAATTAATTATGCCATTCAAGGATCAATCACAAAAGGCCTAATGCCTTAATGCCATCTCATTTCATTGACAAGGAAAAACATGCTTTATTTTACAAATAAATAAATAAAAAGAGCTTTATTTTGCGTCACACACAACAAATACTTACACACTATGAAATTAAAAAAGAGCCAGCTAAATATGCAACACAATAATGGTCGCCACTCAGCATTTTTGCAATAGTTAGCAAAGGATAACTATTGCGCTGGTTTTCTGTGACGCCATAAACAAATATAGAGTAATCGAGGAAATTTAGTATGTGATCAGAATATTGCGTTCTCCGCTTCTCGCTCCGCTCTCGTATGAACAGCCCACAAGTACATTCATGGTGATTATGTTAATTTCTAATAGGTTTTCGTACTTATTATTAGTGGGTGGCGTTCCGTGATAGCTGTTTTAATATTTCTGCATATCGTTTGACATTTTGTGATATTTTTGCATTTTGAAATGCGGGCTTCGTGTTTTCAAAGTTCTTTTTGCTCTATAATTAGATTATTACGGTACTTAGTGGCTTTTTAAGCAAATTTTTGTTGGCGAAATTGAGCATTGATTGGAATATTAGGCCCAAATTGCTTTTTAGAATACTTAGAAAATACTACAAATTCTAAAACTTTATTATATTTCTTCTGTATATCCAAAGATTAATTTGATTTGAGAAGCTTGACTAGTTAGATTTTTTAGAATTTACTTTTACAATTTATAGATTTACAATACTATTTTTGCGTGTTCTGGGCCCATAACCTAATAAAGAAGACTATTTATGATATTACGTTTTATTCATGTAAAGGATACGTCAGAAGAGAACAAGAAAAAACAAAATGGCGCTCGCATAGACTATAGAGGTCGCACTGACATTTTACCTAAGTAGGTTTACTATATATTTACAATAGGATTAACTAAAGGTACGAGACGTCCATTTGGCAGACGTCTTTTTGAACTGGACGCATGGATTTCAATTTGTTTGGAAATCCGTTTGGAATGGACGTTGTTTTTACCATTCACGGAACGATCTTGGAAGACGACCACTCCATTTGGATTGGTGGACGTATCGTGAATGGGTGCCTTTAAGGCACCCATTCACATTCAAAAGAAAGCTTGGCGTTGCTTCCGAACGCTGTTTAAATAATCTCGTAACTATAAAATTGGTAGATGTAAAGGCCTAAGTTGTCGCGAAGACACAAGAGTAGAACTGTTCTGAGTTCTGAATGAATGCTTTTTGACCTTTTCTTTATACCCAAAAGATCTTTCACGAAATTTTTTGGGTAGGTACAGAATAGGTCAAAGGGGTTTATAGAATCTCACTGAATTTACAGCGGTTCTACGAATGAAATGATTTTTGACTTAGGTATACTTACTTACCTTAAATTAATTTGTTTGTGATTTATATAATCTCACTGCAAGAATAGATTCAGTTTGGGCGGTTCACACCCTGATGAAGCATTGCTGTAAAGGTGACCTTTATACCGGCTACGTCCGCTACGGAAGCGGACATTTCCTTAGCACCTCTGCGGTATACTGTGGTGGGCTCAATGAACTTTGCATGTTATTTTTCTAACTAGAAATAGCATTTTAGGTCTAGTCACTAGACCTTTGGAAGGTCGCTTCCACTAGACTAGTGGAAGCGACCTTCCAAAGGTTGTGGGTTCAGGGTGCTGTACGCGTACGGTGGTGCTGTGAGGAGTACAGTAAAACTCTGAACTTTGCATGTTATTTTTCTAACTAGAAATAGCATTTTAGGTCTAGTCACTAGACCTTTGGAAGGTCGCTTCCACTAGACTAGTGGAAGCGACCTTCCAAAGGTTGTGGGTTCAGGGTGCTGTACGCGTACGGTGGTGCTGTGAGGAGTACAGTAAAACTCACTGACACATAGTACCGGAGTTTTACTGCCCGAGTTATGTGCACTATGCCAACAGAAGAGGCTGGCATAAAAGAACCTATCTGAAGGCCTATCCCACCAGTGGTTGATACTGGGCTGAGATAATGATGATGTACCAGTACTCAAGTGGTAGAGGAAACATACTTTAATAAAATTTGCCAGATATCAGTAAGAAACAATGAGGTTGAGAATTAGTCAGCTGCTTCAAAACCGACGCGTGTATTTTATTGAAATTTATGATCGAACGAAAAGTCTGTACTTAAAGGTCATTGACATTGATGACCTTTGATAGCATGTTTAAATATTTACTTAAGTGCTCAAGCATGGTGAATCGGCAAAAAAATGTTTACTCTGCTTAACGTATTTCTGATACGACATGTGATTGTGCAAATAACTGACATTTTAGTATTATCTTCATTCTTCAAGCTATGCATCAATGTTTTGTACTTTGTAAAATTTTAATGAGCCCAACAAGCAATTATTAATGTATGAGAAACTAGGAATGTCAGAAATCGTCAAAAATTTCGCCATTTTGTACTAAAAATCTTTAAATGAACTCAAAATATTTTTTGTTGCATATCGATCCTATTTCTTACTGTGATGAAAATACTTTTTGAGGCTAACTGAGTTTTAAGTAGGCACAGAAACTACGGTAAGTCACAAGACCGGCTTTACAAAGGTTTCTTTTTCTTTCTACAAAACGTAGCCTAATAAGTATTTGAACGTGCCTGTGAATACCTTCTTAGACATTATTTCTACTGCATAGTGATCCAGTTATTTATTTTCTGTTAGTTTATTTTTGATGCAGACGATGACGTCAGAATCTACTCGTGGTATCCTACTTACTCAGTGAAATCCCAGGGGACCGTGCTGTGTGGTCTACTAACGGATGCCATTCTACCTAGTAAGGCATAGTGACATATAGTACCAGAGTATTCATTCATATATACATAAAATCACACCTCATTCCCGTAGAGACAGAAAACGCAGAATTCGACATAATTACGGTCCTGATACATATATTTCGCCTCATTTACTCTCATAAAGAATACTGATTTATCGAAAGTTTGTGAGTAGAGTACCTATGTTGTTTATTATCTTCTATATCAAGTTGTCTAGTGACAAATGCAGACACAAACATTATGTTGTAACTGTGCGTTTCAAAATAATGCATATATTGTTGCTTTAATAGTATTTTGTGCATATGTGTGAGAAATCGTTAAAATATGAATCTAGAGCACAAAACGATAACATTCCTACATTATTATCCTTAGTACCTATAGTAGATAATATAATATTGTTGGAAGGAATTTGGCCTGAATCCGAGCCCTTAAATTTCCTTGAACGCGTTGCTATGTTGCTATAACGAATCGAAACAGGTTGGGCACATGATTGTCCTTAAGACGGTAGACATTCTCTTAATGCATTCAAGTTACTTTAAAAGTAAGTAAGTTCGTATGAGTTATAATAAAACTGTCTAGTACCGCGACTTCGTCAGCAAAATAACATACTTGAAAACCTCTTAATAGAACTGAAAGCTGCAAGAATCATCTGAAATTTTTGAAAATGCAATAATAGCGCCATCTCGACCTCCGCCATCTAGTTGCCTTTAACTGGAACTTCAAGTCCCCATACAAACTTTCAACCCTTATTTCACGCCCTCTATGATTATTTTTGAAAAAAAAGTAAAATATGTACATAATCGTTATCCATGTCATAATTTAGCCTAATCTGTTCAGTAGTTTATGCGTGAAAAGGTAACAAACAGACAGGCATTTTACTCCATAATAGATGGCGACACAGAACAAATTAGATCGCGCTATCGTTGGGTTTTAGGCTGATGTTACGCAGCAAAAACTCGCTAATCTTCTAATTTTATAATATTCTCTATGCCTCTGTCATAGCCCAACGAATTTGAAGGTAAGCAACGTTTTGATCAGTCACAATGGACACTAGTGTTCACCGATAGGTGAACTGGATCACTAAGCAGGGAAGCGCTCAGTTGATAATGCCACTCAGTCGATAGACTAGTGGCATTATCAACTGAGCGCTTCCCTGCTTCGGAGAGGTTACATTTTCGGTCACAAAGGCGGCCATAAAACTCCGTCACCAGAGTTGGACGGACTCTAGCTCACACAAACTTACTTTTTTAACCGACAAAGAATTAAAGGAGTTAGTACCTAGAAAAAAAAATATTGATGTCAGTTTTCGGTTTCGTTTTGAAAATGTAATCAATATCTATTATGCATTCATTCATATAATAATCAAGAAATAAATTACAAGCCTAAAAGATAGATTCTTCTAGAAATAATCTCTCAAGGACACGTTCACAGGAATCGTTGAAAGTCCACTAATGACGTCACTGCATTCCTACAAGGAGGAAAATCATGACGATTCTCAGAACGCAACGACCGTTGCAATATTTATTAAACTTTTATTTGTCACACCAAATAAAACCTTCATTAATCGTTATAAGGATGTTAATCGAATGAGTGCTGTAGTGTGAATGGATTTGGCGGGAAAATGTTGGTGACTCAATGAATTATTTAAAGCATAGTGTTGCAGTTAGAATTACCGATTTATAAATATAATTATTTTATTGTTATATTTCCGTTTACCTCCCTCACACCTACCTGCACTATACATAATTATCAAGTAGGTTATTAAGTCAAATAAATAATAAATAAATAATGGTGACATAGTTTACCTACTGGCTTTTGCAAACTTCTTGGCTCGTTTCATTATTTCACAGAAATATTACTTTTTTTATCCATTTAACCGACAACCGATATTTTGGTCCGTTGTCCAACTTTTTTTGGTAAAAACTAAGATAACTTCACAAAAGTAACTTCTACAAAATGTTGGTGTTATACATGAATGGAATTTCCCCTGACTATTTCCTTAGACATCTTTCAAGATCTTGAGTGACTTGAACTGGAAGTATGTATACCGTGCCTCGGAAATACAGTCGTGATGTTTTACAAATATATTGATACAAACTTACTAAATCGTTTAAAGCTTGGAGATCCGTACAAAATATATAAAGTATGAAAATCTTGTACGTAATGGTGAAAGCCAAGTTTGCTTGAAGAAAAATACCGGCGGAAAGTATTATGTGACCATGAAAGGCCAATGATGGACGAGTTCACAAACAATGAGACAAAAGAATATTTCATCGAAAAATGTCAAAATTTTTGATTCCAACGGGATTCGAACCCGCAACGATCAGACTCGCCTAAAGCCGGAGTGCCTTACCATTAAAAAAATAAATAAAAAAGAATTTAAGTAATTAAAAAATATTTTTAAAAGTTACGGAGAAGAAACACTATTATCGTTCAAACGACATCATCATCATCTTAGCCCGATATTACCAACTGCTACGTGATTTTGTGCCCCTGGTATTCTAAACATTCTGCTTTGATCGACGGCAATTTACCTTTGCCGCTGACCGTACCAACAATCGTTTGGTTGCCGGACAATTACATACATGTCATGTCATTGCAATTGAAATTATAAATGTAGTAAAATATGTCACAATTCTTCTGCTCTGATAACCGGAATAAAACCGCACCGTATTGTTGAGGAAATTTGACGGTTTTGTGGGAAAAATACACGACCTGCTTTAATCATCTTTAATGTTTGTTAGAGGTGTGCGCCGATTCCTTCTTGACCGGCGGCGGACGCCGGCTTAAAATCAGTCGGCGGCGGCGGCGTAATCGGCGTAATCGGCGTGGACAGTATAATTATGGGAAAACTCCAAAGGCGTGGAACGAGAGCTTGGTGGTTCTGTTTTTTAACTCATTCAGTGCCGAGCCCGCCGATCGGCGCGGGCTAAAGTTCTTGACTCACATGCCGATCCCGCCGATCGGCGGCATGTATGTATACCAATGTATGGCGGCATGGGGGGGAGATTGTACTATCTAGGGAGGCAATGAATGAGTTAAGAATGGAGATAAAAATTACAGACCCATCGCTCCTGAGCCACGTTTATAAGCTGTTCTCTCGGGTTATTATGAATCGTCTCGCCAAAAGACTCGACGAGTTCTAACCACCGGAACAGGCCGGGTTTCGTGGAGGATATGGCACCATAGACCACATTCACACAGTGATTCAGATTATACAGAAGTCCGAAGAGTATAATTAGCCCCTGTGTCTGGCTTTTGCGGACTATGAGTAGGCCTTTGACTCTGTCGAAACCTGGGCTGACAAGTAGACTATCGTTATATCAAAGCTTTGAGATGTCTGTATGAAGCCGCCACCATGAGTGTCCCGAGTACAGGACCAGCAGTCTAAGCCCATCCTACTGCGCAGAGGAGTGAAACAGGGAGTAAGAAACTGGACTGGAAAGGTATAGGCATAAACATAAACGGCGAGCACATCTCACACTTACGATCCGCAGAAGACATCGTTTTACTGGCGAAGTCGCTGGAGGAGCTACAACAGAATTGGTCAAGACCTGTCGCTGTAAATGGTCACCTTCTTGAAGTTTTTCCGCATACCTCGGGCAGATTTTGCAGTTAGGTAGAGACAACTTTGAGAAGGAGGATTCAGCTGGGTTGGGCAGCATTTGGAAAACTACGTCGAGTTTTCTAGTCACCCATACCGCAATGTCTTAAAACAAAAGCTTTCAATCAATCAGTACGTACTAACTGTCACGACATACGGACACAGTACGGCTAGTCTACCAGTTTAAAGTCACTCAGCGAGCTATAGAACAAGCTATGCTTGAAGTTTTTCTGAAGAATAGAATCCGAAACGAGACTATCCGACATAGAACTAAAGTTAACAACATAGCTCAGAGAGTTAGCAAGCTGAAGTGGTAGTGGGCTGGCCATATCTGCCGAAGAACCGATAACCGCTGGGATAAACGAGTTCTTGAGTGGCGACCGTGACTCGTCAAACGTAGCGTAGGACGCCCTCCGGCCAGGTGGAGAGACGATCTGCGAAAGGCTGCTGGTAGAAGCTGGATGCGTTGAGCTGAGGACAGAGCTCAATGGCTCTCATTAGGGCAGGCCTATGTCCAGCAGTAGACTGCTATAAGCTGATGATGATGATGATGATGAGCGGCTAACTGTTCGCTCCTACTGACTGAACGCCTAACGCCGCGCGGCGCGTGCGTAGTGAGCGAGCTGAGTGAGCACAATGGACACTTCATAAAAAATATATAGGGAGTCGAACTTAGAGGCAAATAGTTAACCGCTCACAGTTCGCCTAATGCGTCCACGGCCTAATTCGTCAGAGAAAATCGATTATTTTACAAGTAAAACTTAGTTTGATAGGTATTAAATTGTCATCGATTTTTTGACAATAGATTTTTGCCCTATCATCTCTAAAAAACAACAAATTGCAAATATGTCAGCACCCATGCTATGTGGAATTGACTATAAGGATTTTGTACATACACAATATTGGCGCCGATTTCACGCCGATAAAATCGTCGGCGGCGGCGGCGTGAGCAAAAACGTCGGCGGCGTGCGCCACGCCGATCGGCGCACACCTCTAATGTTTGTAAGTAAGTAGGATTTGGATTGAAGCGCCTGGCTTGATCGTTTTTAATAGATCGTTTCAGTTAAGTGACGTTCTGTACGATCACAGAATGGATGGGTGACCGCCTGAGCGATTGTGCTTCGGAAGGCAAGTTTAATTGTCGGTCCCGGTTGTAAAGCTTAGAGGCTCACTCTCTGATCTAGACAATGCTTGATAAAGGTTTACTGACTATGATAAGGTTTCATAAAATAAAGTTTTTAACCGACAAAACACAAGGAGGAGGTTATTAGGTCAACGTAATAGACGAATCATCGTTATTAAAACTAAAAAGAAAACCGATTTCAATGTTTGACTTAGGCGCGGTGTGGTCAGGCGAAATTGAGGTTTTACGGGGAAAATATCACACAGGAATAAAATTTATATGAGACTACCTCGGGAGCATACCCTTTCAAACAAAAGGAAAACAAACGGAATGATCGCGTAACAAATATACCAAAAAAAATAACATACAGTCGTATTGAGAATCCTTTTTTGGAGTTGTTTAAAACACCAAGGATGTTTACGTATCTTCATTGAAAGAACAGTGACAATAAAAAAAACATTATCCAAAGCCTCACTTTATTGGCAAGTGCATTATTATGGTTAGATGCAACTTGGCCAACTTAAAACAAAAATATAAGCAGGATGTAGTCTTGACGGTCGTGTCAAAACTGTGTCATTGACCTTAGGTAGGTATTGTGTAACGTATAGCAAATTACGATTCGTCGTGCGAATTTGTGGAATGTCATGCGCTTGCGCAGAAATTTCGGCGTAGTAAGTAGGTAAGACGCAAAAACACTAGAATTTTTTTTTGTTAAAAAAAAGCTCTTTAACAGTTTTGGTGTCATAAAAAGCAGAAGATTATTATGTTCTGTATGTATGTTTTTTTATGTAGGTAGGTACTTATGCTCACCGATATATCCGTCATTTGAACCGATATTGAAAGGGTAATGTCTAGGTGGTTTCTTTTTAGTTTTTAAAACGTAGGTAATTATTTTCTGTAGGGTCAATACTTTTTATTTATTAATAAAATAGGTCAGCATTTGACCTCACTCTGCCTGATATTAAGCAATAGTGAGGTCTAAGATGGAGCATGCTTTCCTAGAAGGAACCTATTTACTTCTGATTTAAAGACCCCTATTTTGTACTTATCGGTAAATACAGAGCCCATACCATTAAACATAAAGACAAAAAGTGCGAAGCCAAGAAAAAAAACAGGTGTACACTGACCATTGAACCACCACCTTTTTTGATGTCGGTTAAAAAGAAGTAGGTACCTAAGTAGTTTTTGTTTCTTGCAAAGTTACACGTGATCTCGCCATTTTTTAGTTTATTTCAACCATCATTTAAGGTCACTTGAACCTTTCCGGTTTCCTTGTTTTTGTATGGGAATACTTAGCTGATAACACGTTAGCGTACATTTATCTACAAAAGCTATTTGATTACAAATCAAAAAATATAATAATAATGCTGGACATATATAGAATATTTGTGTTTTAATAGTAGAGAGAGAGAGTAGTTGGAGATCGCGAAGGAGAGATATGGGGGAGAACTTTACGCAGCAGTAGGACGAAATAAACCTCATATCTCTTTTTTTCGACATCTTCCACTGCTCTCTCGAAGGCATCAAGGTCGTCCCTCCAACTCCCTCCAATATTCTTTTATTTTTAACTTGCAACTTTTCCACATGACTATCCCAGAGTTATTCCCAAAGCATTAGGTATCAATTTATCCCACGAGTTACGATAACAGCAGGAAGGTTGCGGTGGCCATTATTTCATAGACTTTATCAATTTCCGGCTTATTTTTATAAAATGAAGCTTGTTATTCTAATTGGGTGTTTTGAACCGTAATCTTTAGATATAATACGCAATGGGTTTTCCAGAACTAATTAGTTTATATCAGGTCGTAAGGGCATTTATTATAATTTGTAGATTATTGTTATAAGTTAAGGCCAGGGTTTTTCATGGCTTATTTATCCATCTGGCCGGCCCTTAGACATCTTCAAAGGATCTAGAATAAGTAACATAAAAGATCTGAGAGAATGTCTACCGCACCTTGGGGATACAGTCGTGAACCTGTTCACGTTTTTTTTTTGGCCGGCCCCTAAAAAATACTTCACTCAATCGGAATAAAATTAACTTATGCGTTTATCCAGGGTACAGAAGCTATCTCCTTAACAAATATCTGATTCCGTTATAGTTATTAAAACTGATGTAAGTACCCGGTTCTAGTAGGTGGTCTTTTGAATCAACTTGTACATATTTTTTTACATAAACCAGTGGAATGATAGTATTGCGTTTATAAGAAAGAAAATATCGAACAATTGTATCATATTCATTTTGTAAACATAGCAGTTTGTAAAGAATATTGTGATCAAATAATACATAAGTGCATTTTGTGGTAAAACGCAGATTTATGCATGAAGCGAATGTTATTTGAGCAGTTGACACTTTGGACTTTTTGATCAGCAAATACCATTGGATATTTCATGTTTCTTTAGTTATCATATTTCTATGATGACCTAAATAACGAAACTAAAATAAAACATTGATAGACAGGAAATTCATGAATGAGAAAAACAAGAAGCATTCTCTCAAGATCCTTTGAAAGATGCCTAAAGTAGTAGTCAGAGACGTAAGTGTCGAAAATATATATAAAATAAAATATATATATACAGGTGTAAAAAGACAACTACCGAAAACTGAGGGGTTGCAATCAGACCATGATTCTAAAGTCATTTAGCGAAAAAATAATGCAAAATATTTTTTTTTACTTAGCTTAGTCATTTTATGTTATTTTCAGTTATTGACTACCAGTATAACATAATAAGACCATACCTACCTAATAATTTCATTTATAAAAGAAAAAAAAAACAGTTTAAACTCAACATCCAGCAATCTACGTAAAACAACGCGCCCAGTACATACGCAAACAGTAATCTGCAAACGCTGTTTTTTCCGGATATAATGATTTTTTCAGAAAATCCTTTTGGATTTAGTTGTGTGTTGGGATGCTGTACCTACCCCTTTCGGCTTCGGTAGACGTCTTTTTACACCCTGTATACAGCTTACTATTATTAAAAATGTAGCAGATGCTTTAATATAATTCCGAGTATACTTTACAAATCTTGAAAGTAAATATTATAATGTCCCCGATGCGGATTTAGTATTTGAGTAGTGCAGTCATTGTAAGAAGTTGTTTTGAAAGCCTTGTCGCTGTTGTTAATCGATAGAACCTGGTTCTAAAACTGAATAAATGTTTTTTTTGACTTTGGCTTTCATCTTAGTCCATGGTTTTGCGCTAAGCATAACCAAAATGACATATCCATAGGGGAGAGCGGGGCTGAAAGTGCCAATTTTGATAAATCACTTAAAAAAACTATTGAAATGAAATCGTGCATTCTCAATTTCTTTAACACTTATGTTAAATTTATTGTAGTTTTTGAATTTAAATTAATAATTGACTATTTTGCAATAGTTTTTTTGTGACATTGAAATTAGTGCAACGAGACCTTGAGGCACAATTGACCCCGTCGTGGGGCGGGTTGTGCCAATGCTGAGGTTGGTTGTGCCGTTCTAAAAGTGGATATTTTATATAAAAAATAATGGTGTTTAAATAAAAAATAAGACAAAAATTGTTATATTTAAGCTATTTCTTTATATAAAAAAATACTTCTTACATTCACAATGTTTTTTCTAATTAAACTCTTACTAAACTAACTGACATAGATAACAACAAAAACAATCAACATTTTTCTTCTTTCTTAACTAAAAAACTCAACATAACTTATAATTTGCACTTTCAGAGAGATCAATTTTCATTTTTAAGTGTTATAATAATTGTACATTTTTTTATTATGTATATTTATTATATTATACATTATACATTTGTTGATTTTCTTAATGCGCTGCATGTGTTTTTTTCCTTCCCAGCTACAGTTTTCAATTTACGGCATCAGCAGCTCTTTGTAGAAGCTCCTTCGAAGTAATCCCTCTCTTGGTCTTTCGTTTGTCTGTCCTCATCCTATAATAATAATAATAAAAAATAACGGTGGACTTTTCACACAGGATCATCTAGCCCCAAAGCAAGCAGAACTTGTGTTATGTGTACTAGAATGACTGATAAACTAATTATATACTTTTTGTTTGTAAATACATACATATTATACATAGAATACTATAAGACAAAAACGTAGACTATAACAATGGATCGCTTGGGGTCGGTTGTGCCGCGGCACAACTACCCCCAATGAGAGGCACTTTTAGCCCCGTTACTAGTACACGCACTTTCTGTCAATTTTAAAATGTTTTGCTTATCATTTTCTACATAACAAACCAAAAAGCGATGTACGAATAAATAACCACTGACCTAGTGAAACACTGGCATAAGTAGCTTTAAAAAGTAAGGCGATTGACCAAAAAGTTTAAAACACAAAATATTTACTAACGTGTAGTCAGAGCATCACACTGCATGCCACCACTCGATACGCGTCGCAGCCGCTACTAAAGTGGCTGCCGGCGATGCACGCGCGTTAGACGTTCTGAGACGCAAAATGGAAATGGAGCTATCTCTTTTCGTCTTCGAGTTATATTCGCCGGCACTACTTACCCCCGGCACTTCCAACCCCGCTCTCCCCTACTACTCGTAATATTATAAATGTGAAAGTAACTCTGTCTGTCTGTCTGTCTGTTACCTATTCACGCCCAAACGGCTGAACAGATAGAGAAACAAAACATAAATGTCATTTTGGTTGTTTTTGGAATACAGTCCTGTAATTAATAGTAAGCTAACTATAAATTACAGGACTGTATAGTCTTCCTATCACTATAGCAACAGCAACAAAAGCTTAGATTTTTTTTATGATGAATGGTCGGCTCTTGACCTCGAGACTCACACAGGCAAGAATGAGGTCTACGGTGGAGCGAGCCTACCCAGAAGGTGCCTATTAACTCTCTTCCTAAAAACATCAGGGTCGTAGCTCAGTGGAAATACAGATGCTGGAATGTAAGCTGATTCCAATTTTCGCAGTGCTTATAAACAAAAACTTTGAAACGAAGATTACAGTATTTAAAAAAAAAAATGTCAAAAATGACTTAATATCCTACGGCACGGTTTAATTTACAAGTCACATAATATTATGCAAATATTAAATAATGTGCGTAAACTTCTAAGAATATTTATTCTAAGTACTGTTGTTTGTACTGTATTCTTTAGTAGATTTGTAGGTACTAGGTAAATAAACCGGATCTAAATATTAATTGTATGTATTTAATAAACATCTCGAGAGACGACCTCTGTGGCGCAGTGGGTGAAAGCCCGCTTGGGACGCAGAAGGTTGCGGGTTCGATTCCCGCCCCGGGATAAATGTTTGTATGATCTGCAAATATTTACCTCGGGGTCTGGGTATTTCTATGTATGTATTTACAAACAAAAAGTATAAAAAGTAGTTTATCAGTTACCTAGTACCCATAACACAAGCTCTGCTTACTTTGGGGCTAGATGATGCTGTGTGAAAAGTCCAGCATTATTTATTTATCTTATATCTTAGCGGCATGTACTTTTGTCCAAGGTCGTGGGTTCGAATCTTGGAAAATCTATAGGAGGGCTTACGGTGAAGCAAGGGTGAAGGAAAACATCTTTTTTTCATACACACTGCTGCCAAATTGTGGAACTCATTGCTGGGCTCTGTATTTCCCGATAAGTAGCATAGCGGTCTTCAAATCAAGAGTAAATAGGTTAATTCTAGGAGAGCATGCTCCATCTTAGACCTCACTAGGCAGAGTGAGGTCAAATGCTGACCTATTTTAATAAAAAAAAGGCGACACTGTGACACTGATCTCAGTAATATCGCGAGCTTGAGCACCATAATATAAGTAGTAGAGAAATAACATAGTAACAATCTAGTAAGGTTAAATTAGTTAGGTAAACAAATCTGTCATACCAAGAAAATAACTCTGACCTAACCATCTAGACAACAAATCGGACCATCGAACCAAATTAAATATTGGCGTAGTTTGACAGATGACAGCTCTGTTGCAAAAGCAAGATGGCCGCCGTCTGGAGGTCATGGAACTGGTTCTTTTGTTCGCGTATCCTGACCTACCTTTGTGATTTACTGGCCCAGTGTTTGTATACAGGGTGTAACTGCCAAAAACTAACGGCATCCACTTAACATTACCAGTTTGGGATTGTATTATTATTGTAGTACCAATCTTACTTAATTACTACTATTAATGCGAAAGTAAGATGGATGGATGTTTTTAGCTCAATCTGAAATTTCTGAATGGATTTAGTTAGTTGTCGAAGTCGCTGATGTCTTCGATTTACGCTTAGGCTACTTTTTATCCAATCAAATAAAAAAATAATTGTTCCTGGTACTGCAGGTACTACACAGTACCTGATAGCTTAAAGAACTGACTTCAATATTCTACGTGAAAATTACAAGCAAGGTGAGGTTTTTAGGTTTCTCGAGAAAAGAAAAAAATAGTCTAAGAAAAGTATAAATTAGTCTAATCCCTCGGGAATCTTTTAATGAGATTTCAAAAGGGGTTTTCATAAGTGAAAATAAACAAAAGGGAGAGAGACGAGGAAGGATAAGACCAAGAATTATTTACGTTATTTTTTTCGTATAAATTAGAGATAGATAAATGGCATCATTGCATCTACAAGAAGAGCTCTTAATTTTATGATAATATAAAATGCAACACCCTGTATAACAGATGTAAGCGGTACAGATCTGAGAGCCAATAAATTGTTGGAGCCCGTCGCAAGGGTCTCAAATGTCTGTTACCTAGAAATCTCACGTAGCTCTCAGTTCATAGAATATCACTAAAACTTATAGTTAAGGAAGAAACTACTAAGGAAACTATCTTTAGCTACTGCATAATTGATTAAGAAATCACAATATGCAAAAACTGACTTTAATATTTTGTGCTACGTAGAAAATTACAAGGAAGAACGAGGTTTTATTTTAAGTAAAAAAAATCGAAGCCGGCCTGAAAACTCAGTAGTCTGAATTGGACACTTTAAGCGAACTTATAGCGCCACAGAGATATCTGGTGGCCAAAAGAGGAAAGGACTGTTTGCTATAGCGACTAGAAGGCTGTTGCCGCTGGCGCACGCAGCGTCGCAGGGAAACTATCTAAAATACATTCATAAAAATCATGTAACCCTTCTTGGCAGTCGGGTAAAAATAGGTAAAGTCCGGTTTACATTATTCCAGTCCAGCGCCGCTGGATTGCCACTGGAAAAATGTAAACTGGCACTGGAATGCACTGAGTATTCCATTCCGGTAACTGGATTGGCGGTTTAATTAGAATCCAGCTGGATTCGATCGCTGGACTGTAATAATATAAACTGGGTATCCTAATCACATCAGCCGAATGAATCCCGATAAATGGGCGAACGTCATAACACCTTGGCAGCCCAACGGGACACGGGGTCGCGGTCGGCCGAGGAAGCGTTGGTGGTACGATCTCGACGCCTTCGAAAGAGAATGGTGGGAGATCTCAAAGGAAAGAGATGGTTGGAGGGATTTGGGGGAGACCTTTGCCCAGCAGTGGGACGAGATAAGGCTGTCTGGAAGAAATCGCTCACAGCGATAAGACCGCCCATTGTACTTCGCTTTAAATATTCTCCTGTATTTTTGTTTGTTTTTTCTGTAATGTCCATGTGGTGTACAATAAAATATTTTATATCTATTCTATCTACCTATAAGTTGATAAAAAAAAGAGACAAAGTTCATCCGTCTGTCACACTCGAGGTTTTTGCAGAGCCAGGTTCCGAGCACCATTCGTTAATTGAGGGTTAAGGCTTCGTCCCACCAGTTAAAGAACTCTTGGAACTGCTAAAAATTCATTAATACTTCTACTGGGTGTATCTTTTAATATACCTATGTAAACAAACCATGCACTTGGTTTCAACCAGCGCAATAAACCTGCCCTGATTCCAGCGATTGGAAAATACAATGACAGATCGATCAATTTACTTACAAATAAACTGCGCTTCAACGAATTTACATCCCTATACCCTTACCTTACAGATTATTTTCTACTGCACCTCATTGACTCGTTTTCGTCAATGCGAAGTACGAAAACACGTAAATGCATCGTGATGTAATTCAACCGATTCTGTGCTCTATGTCTGTAGTAAGAAGGTTGTGTGTAACGTGATTTGTTTTACTACAGACTCACTACGTGTATCATAGTAGGAGCGTGGGCGCTCGCTGTCCCATTCATAAAGTTGAATGACGTCATAGTGAGGTGTAGTGCAAACATTCATATTGTTCGGCGAGAAATTATTTATATTTTGTGCGGCATTCCAAATTATGCACATAATTATAATTGAGATTGAACGTGGGTTATTAAAGATAAATAAAATACTTAGAGGGAATTAAATTCATGCGCTAATATAGAATGAATGAATGAAACGTTTATTTGAAAGTTTTGAAAATAGAACGAAATAGGTAAGTAGTAGGTACGTCCTCATACTTTAATTTAAGGTGTTTGTACTCTGTGTTGGTGATCTTATAAATAAATAAAATAAAATTAGTACCTTACCAAAAATTAGCGAACTAAGTTTAAAAAAAACTTTTGTATTATTTATCGTCTAAGCCGGTTTCAATTAAACTTGATTAAGTTAATACTTAAATACTCAGAAAGGAAAGAGATTATATCAGTAAAACGGGTAAAACTAAACCGATCACTTTCTGGGATTAAACATATCCCGTGACTTTTGGAAGAAGTGTGGACTCTGATTTATTTCAAATCAATCAAACTAAGTGTAGTTTGATTGATTTGAAATAAATCAGAGTGTCATTCAGTGGAATGATTCGTAAACAACTTATATGACTAAAACCAAACTAAAACAGCCATATCTATTTGTTATTTCATTATTATGGTACGTTTTGGAAAATGGAATAATAACCTACACAGAATAGATACGCTACTGGTATCCAATCGTTTGTCTACAGTTCGTTTTATTCATTTTGCATGTGAATTACGAGAATTAAGTGGTGTTGCAATGATAATTTTTTAATTTTTTGACTTGGTATAGCCTAAAGAAAAAATCGTTAGATTTGTCCTCGATCGAGGGACTTGTCGGTAGATCGGTAGATGGTTAAGAAAATCGGTTAAAATACCGATTTTTTCGGTAGCATCGGCAACACTGACTCTTATGAACATTTTTCTAAATCGGTTCAGCCGTTCTCAAGTTATGTGAACAAACTATAGACATTACCTAAACAGGCGCTGTCAAAGAAGCTAAACAAACACAGTTGTTTCTTTCCATTATATAACTCGCATTTGACAAGTGGGAGTTGCACAGCACTCCATTCAACAGCGCTATGACGTCATCCGCCCACACGAAGTCTAGATTACTATTTAAGGAAAACCTAGCAGGGGTGACCAACCCACGCTACAGAGTTTTATAGATTTTCCGGTCTAACGCCATCGCCTAGCTAATCGCTGAAGGTGTCTAGCTCGTAGCGCCATCATCGCTTGCGTTGACTACCGCGCTGTCTGTATTTGGTATGGTGTATTTTTGTATGTAAAAATGTTTTCGTCTGGTGGCAAATAAATAATTTCATTGATAGTACCTTGTAGGTATTATTTATTCAAAAGACTATATTTACGATAGTTTACTCGGCTTTCGTTGATTCAAAATGTTTAGTTAATAAATAAAAAACTATTTTTTTTATTAATCATTCAACCAAGAACCCATTCCAATTTCCAGCCACATAAAAACCCCAAATTGAAACTAAAATGTTACTCACCTCTGACCTAGTGCTTACCAACTCGAAGTTCAGTGGGATGAATCGTTCAACTATTTCGGTCGTTAATTCATTACTAAAAATACAATAATTGGGCGGCAAACGTGAGTGAGCCACATGTTGAGTATGCCTGCATTTCGTTCACTAATTTTTATTTTATTTCCTCTGTATTATTTAAATTAGCCTACAGGGTGAAAAAGACTACTACCGAAAACTGAGGGGTTGCAATCAGACCATGATTCTAAACATATTTAGCAAAAAAAAAAAAACACTTAACTACGTCATTTTACGTTATTTTCCGGTTATTTACTACTAGTACAACATAATAAGACCATACCTACCTAATCGTTTCATTTATAAAAGAAAGAACAATTAATTAAAACTCAAAATCCAGCAATCTACGTAAAACAACGCGCCCAGTAGATACGCATACAGTAATCTTCAAACGCTGTTTTCTCCGGATATAATATTTTTTTCGGAAAACCCTTTTGGATTTGGTTGTGTTGGGATGCTGTACCTACCCCTTTCGGCTTCGGTAGACCATGTATAAACCTAGTTTATCATAAACGTAGATAAGAATCTACGTGTATTTATCGCACTTTTATCTAGGGTCGGCACACAAAGGTTTCTTCTTTCACTCTGCTCTATAAGTCACCATCTCAACAATCTCTTCCTACTGTTTCACATAATCAATCCATTAATCAGAAATCCCATGTGATATAAACACATAATATATAAAAAAAGTTAAAAACTGAAAAAAACAAATAAAAAAAAAATGTTTTACACTATTTTTATAAATGAAAACCTTCACCAATTTGGTGAAGTACTTCTAGGAATCTACTGATTCAAAGAATCCTTCAATATGTTCGGATTACCCTGCTGCGGGCCGCCTTGCCCTCCTCCGGGCCCCTGCGGTCCACCTATCACAATATACACCTGCTTCACGAAGATTTGCTGAACATTGCTGCTGGCTGAAACATCTGGCCAAACATCGTGAAGCGTACGATGCTTTGCTGACCGGTTCCAGTAAACTTCGTCGCGTAGTGTTGTTTTCGTGCTTGTTAATAAAATGTATGTATGACATTATTCCTAGATTCTTCACAAAATCTGCAGATTTCGTTGAAATTGTAATATATTGAACTTCTCGACTATAGCTAATACTAGCCAATACTAACAGCCGCACTCTAGAGTAGTTTTTGCATAATGCTATTAATTAATATATTTGACGACCTCTGTGGCGCAGTGGTCGAAGGTCCGCCAGCGACGCAGAAGGTTGCTGGTTTGATCCCCGCCGGGGACAAATGTTTGTATGATCTACAGATATTTGTCTCGGGTCTGGGTATAATATTATGTATGTATTTACAAACATAAAAAAAGTATATAAGTAGTATATCAGTTATCTGGTTTGCTTAGTTTGGGGCTAGATGATGCTGTGTGAAAATGTCCAGCCATTTATTAATTTTAATTTATTTTAACATTTAAATGCTGATTCCACGCGAGAGAAGTCGCGGGTGAATACTAGTTCATTAGAAAATGTGTAAATTATATGATTGGCTGTATTTCTTTCTGGTATGTAATTTACACGATACAGCGACCTTGGCTGATTTATGTTATCTTCAAATTTAAATGTATGTTACGTGAGGCCCGACAATGAGCCATGTGTGGTGAAAGGTGGAGGCGATAGACTTAAAGTACAACTAGATGAATAAAGCGCTTCGGGAGGTTTCGTATTTCTCTCTATTTCCGAATAAATCCGATCGACTTCACGGAAATTCGAGAAAATACAAACTGCCCCAAGCGCTTTCATTTAGTTGTACTGTACTTTAATAGTCACCTTGCCTTCTTAGACCTGTACATTATACTAGATGATTTTATACAGCGTCAGGAGGCAACCTATACGTACCTACACTCAACGGGACGCTCTGTAGTGCCTGGGACTTCGTTGAGTTCATATAAGCCAAGACCGAATTACTACCTTTTAAAATCTATTACATTTCAGTTCTACCTGAAATAAATCAGTAAAATCCGTTTGAGGGTCGCATACACATTCTCGTTAATGAATGGATCTTAATTGAAACATAACCGTTCGAACTAAGAAAATCATCATTCGAACCGAATTACCCGCTTGCGCTTATAAATTAAAGCTAACGCCGGTACCATGGCAACAGTCTTTTCTGTATTTAAATATTAACATTCTAATGTGCTGGCAATATCTTTACCGCGATTCAACCAAAAAATAACCAGTCACTAACTAATAGCTATCGTTGGCATTATCACACATATATATAATAATGGTTTACTTTCGCTTTTCTATGTGACTAGATTCAAACGTTACCATTATTATTACAGAATAAAACTCTTCGCTACGCTTTTCAACGTAGGTATTTACAACCAGGGGCCGTATTCTCGTTCCTGTTTTCGTTCGTTTGATGAATATTCGGATGTTATTTACTACGATTTCTGACTTCAAGGGCCAATTTTTTGAAAATTTTTGGTTTTGGAATATTTGGTCCTAGGTTAGGACCGTGTTTTAACGTTATAAAAATAAGCCCTTGAAGTCAGAAATCGTAGTAAAAAGGTAACATCCCAATTTTCATCAAACGATCGAAAAAAGAAACGCGAATACGGCCCCTGACGCCTTATTCTCAAGCGATGAATCCGAAATTTTGCCAAATATTCGTATGTTTCATACAACGAGCTACATTGTATTCGGTCGATAAGATCAACCTATAAACTCGGTCCTAACCTAGGACAAAATATTCCGAACCGTATAATTGGTCTTTGAAATCAGAAATCGTAGTAGGTAACATCCGAATATTGACCGAAATTTCGAATTTATCGCTTGAGGGTAAAGCCCCTGAAGTCTAGGTATCGCTATTTATTTGACACTGGCTTTATTGAGTACGTATGAACATCTCAAGACAAAGTGTTGAACGATAAACTGTGAAACAACCGAGCGATGAACTAGGTAAAATAACGTTTGGCTACAATCATTATTTGAAAAGGGCAAAGTTCACTGCCTATTCATTTAGACTACCGCGTTATCATTTTTTAAATACTTACTTACACCTACTGTTTATTAATTATAATCCGTATTTAGAGACGAAAGTGTTATATACCTATTCTTAATCATTCTTATTTATTCCTAGATTTTCCCTTTGTGTACTAAGTACCTAAATCTAGAAAAGATTAAAATCTCAGTATGTACTGTCACTAATTATGCGGCGACTGTGTTTGCAAATGTTATGTAGGTTACAATGTATATCGACAAAATAAAGGTGACATGAATGAAATCGTCCGGAAGGTACCGAGGTACCTACACAATGCAAGTAAAAACATAATCGATAACCCGTTGATCTTTATTTATTTTAATTCGGTCCATTTGCGCAAATAAGATAAATTTTGACTTTCGATTTCGACAAAGGACACGTGATGATGCTTCAGATAACATATAGGTCAGTGTTGGCGGCCCGTGATCTGTTGGCTGACTAGTTTAACGTATCTTAGGTTTTTTATAAAATGTACTGATTACTTATCTTAATAATGTAACTGATACTTAATAATTAAAAAAGTAGGTAAAAGAGCTTAAAACTTAAATAAAAGTGTCACCACTATAATATTGAGGAAGTCAATCAGAGTATTTTTCAATATGGCACCAAGTCTCTAAGTCAACTACTGTGCAAATGATTTTGCAAGTCAAAAATTTTAATTGAATAGAAAGCCAGATTTTTCAACTTAAGAAATCTTTTGATGTCGTGGACTTAGAGACTTGGTACCATACTGAAAGATACTCATTTTTGGTCCCAGGCTTGTATAGATCGTGAATGGCCTCCTTTAAAATGGTGGACATTGCGATTAGACCTTCCACTCTATATGGCACATCCGAATGTTCGGGCCCGACTAAAACACGACCGAAAGTGCGATTGTTGAACTCAAGAACCAATTTTTCGGTTATAGTATATTTTATGGCCCTAAGTTTGGACCGAGTTCCTAGGTTGATCCTATCGAATGTAGCTCGTAGTAGGAAACGCCCGAAAATTCAGCCGAAATATCGGATTTGTCTTTTTAAGAGTTGACGCCCAGGGACGCACAGGGCCGAAAAGTATGGCATAAGTGAAAAGGGCCTATACCGAGCAGTGATACCGCGCTGAAATAATAATGATGATTGGCATTTCTCTCGCCGTATAGACATCGCGACCTTACGTTAGTTTGGAAATGAGAGGCACTCAGGCCTTTTAACATCTACCTATACTTGATGATTTATATGTCAGGAAGCAACCTATGCGTCCACTCAACGGGACGCTGTAGTGCCTAAGACTAGAAACCGTAAATAGACCAATCTATTTAAAGCATCAATATTAATAAAACAGCTATTAATAACAAAAGCTTATTGATAAAGACCTGATTATGCAAATCTGGGTAAAATGTATGAAATGTATGTAAGAAGGGCGCCGTGAAGATGATCTGAATAATGTGTGTGGCAGCTTGAATATTCATTCATGAAGAAGAAGGGCGCTCTGAATACGCACACCTACCTACTCACCTAAAATTATGTCATTTGAAATCTATTCGTAACTTAAGAGTGTGCCATAAGCCGCCATTTTGTAAGCGGGACAGCGAGTGTGATTTGTTCGGTGTGTGAGAAGTACAGAGCGATAGATACGCAACGTCATTTGCAGCGCCAAAATACTTTTTACCTAATTACAAGTTAACTAAACAACCAATCTAATAATTAAAAGACGCAACTTAAAAAATACATGTAGGTTTCTCGACAAAACAAAAACTTAACAAAAAAAGTATGCTATTCCTGAGATAAATAGCAAAATGTGTGCAAAACATGTATTTAAAAAAAATATATCTAAAATACATTCACCAATCGTGTTTTTAAAACACGTAATCCAAGATAAGTTCGAAGTATCATTACCCTAAATATGAAGGTTGTAGCTTTTACAGATTCTGAGATACATAACTACAAAATTGCTTAAATTGCTCCTGCACACTCTTAAGCAACGTTCTGAGCGGTTGGTAAGTGGATGCGTGGCCGCTAGTGGCATTACCAACTGAGATATAGATTGAACAATGATTATTGGGCTGTGTGATTGTGATGATCAGCGAAGTTGCCACCCACTTTTGTGTATAGGCCTCCTCTCTATAACGACACTCTGTTCCGTCCTGTTCAATTCGTCTCCCACGTTTTCCCAGCTACATTGACAATGTCATCCGACCATCGGGGGGTCTACCTCGCGGTCTTTGAGCATCTCTACCATACTTCTTTGCATAATCTTTGTTACAGATCTACAAAGGATTGGATGTGGTGACCGCTAAAGCCAGCTCCCAGGAGCGAGAGATGGCTCGCCACCACCTGCTGGATATCCTAGAGCCGCATCAGATGTTCACCGTCGTTGACTTCCGAAACAGAGCTCTAAAAATTGTATCCTTTTTATTTACTGATATGAACACTATTATTTAGATTATGATGTTTAAAATTATCAATATATGAACAGCCTCTGTCTCCATCTGACAGCTCGCTGTAACAATATTATTGCATGGTCACCAAAGACTCATAGGCGTGGCAAAATTTTAACTCAATCGGACACCGGGAAATTCGGAAGAGACATTATGAATATGTTTGTTACTATGATGGATCTCGTAATAGGATGTTATATTACTGATTATTGCTATCTTTAGTATATTTCAAAATGGTTTATCCAAATATGACTATTCTTACAATGCTTCTTCATGTAATTATAAATAGTTGTCGTCTAGTTTGAACAAGTGGTAATCAGTTGTGGTTTGATGATGCATAGTTTTTATCCGCCTCTTAACCGCGACGGGAAACTGCGCCGTATCTTCATTGGAACTTCCATATTAGATTGTGTTTTATGACCTCGATAGGGTGCGGGCGAAAGCTTAGCTGAAACGCAAGGTTTCGAGGTTCGAGTTCAATTCTCGCAGCGGTTTTGTTCTGCAAATGTTTGTTCCGGGTCTGAATGTTGTGACTTGTTGTATCATGGTACACGTTTTTGCTCCTCGACACGGAATTCTAGTTTATTATCAAGACCTATATGTGACTGTTGTGTATTATACCGACTCCACATTCATCATCATCATCATCCATAGCCTGATTTATCTCACTGCTGAGCATAGGCCTCTATTTGTTTGTGCCATCTTTATGCTAATCCCATATATCTTCGTAGATACCTCACATTTTGGAAAGTATATTAATGATATTTTTAGGAAATATTTTGAAATGAAACATTTTGTTTAGTAGAAAGACTTCAGTTTCAAAACAATCCTAAGAAACCATCGAACGGTCAGGTGATCAAATATTTGCCCCAAACGAAATCGCAATTACATTCTTTACATGGAATGTATAGGACTTTAATGAACAACGGTATTAGATTCTTCCAAAGTTGTGACACTGCACAAACAGAGCTGAAGTAATTTTGAAATGACTGAGCAAATACAGGCAGGCGCCATGCCTCAGAGTAATCCTTTAAGACATGGCATTACCACATACATATATACCTACTTACTTTAAAACGTTAGACTTGCTTTCTCAATAAACAGAGACAGGTATGAACAGAAAATACCAAATGAACAAATTATTTTGTACTTATAAAAATGATCATTGGCCATTGCATGTTATTTTTTTTAATAAATTCGATGCAGCATAAACTAGAAATGCATAATCGCATTTAAACCGCTCAATATATATGTGCATTTAACGCATTTCATTTTAATCAATTGACCATTTAAATCACAGAACCGTACTTCTGCCGCATAACAGTCCGTTTTTTTGTCACCTGAATAAAGCCTGGTTAATCAATGATACTCAAAAAATATAATTTCTATGGAATACAATTTCTACACCCGTTAAATGCAGTTTCTGTTGGCATTCCATCGTAGTTCAAGCGAAGTGCTCTATTTCATCTCTAGCTTCCATCACTGCGGTCCATTGCTGAGTGACTTTCCGTGTTTGAAAAGTCTTCTCGCCAGATTGGTTGCACTACTCGTATTACTTCATTGTTTATCCCTGTCTATCCTGTTATCTGTAGCTTTGTTTCAAAATAAGTCTATCTCTATCCAAATATGTTCTATGGCTGTGTAGATATGTTTCTATCGTTGTTCTTCGCAGAGGGTCCATTTTGGCCAGCAGTATTTCGAGTCTATTTGACTACTCTTCAATGTTCTATTACATTTTTGAAATTAAAGCTACAGTTGTAACTCTTTCTACTTTAAAGTTTCAAAAACATATTTTTTCTACTAGACTGCACTTTTCAAATCTTTTTATCTCTTCTCTTCTTCTCTATTAAGTTAGTTCGTATGAATCAGTGGCCAACACTGGTGACGGAGTTTTTAGGCCGCTTTAAGGCCTCTGTCGTGGCTTAACGACTTATATAGCCGAGACCGACAATTTCACGTGCCCTCCGAAGCACGGAAGCGCCCAGATGAAAAGGCCACTGGCGGTCACCCATCCACTTTCAGACCGTTTCGAATGTTGCTTAACTTCGACGATCTATCAAGAACGACTAAGCAAGCACGACCACGAGCGCTTCACTTCTCTATTAATATACAGGGTGTAAAAAGACGTCTACCGAAGCCGAAAGGGGTAGGTACAGCATCCCAAGACACAACCAAATCCAAAAGGATTTTCCTTAAAAATCATTATATCCGGAGAAAACAGCGTTTGAAGATTACTGTTTGCGTATGTACTTGGCGCGTTTTTTTACGTAGATTGCTGGATTTTGAGTTTAAATTGTTTATTTCTTTTAAAAATGAAATAATTAGGTAGGTATGGTCTTATTATGTTATACAAGTAGTCAATAACTGAAAATAACATAAAATGACTAAGCTAAGTCAAAAAAATTTTTTGCATAATTTTTTCGCTAAATGAGTTTAGAATCATGGTCTGATTGCAACCCCTCAGTTTTCGGTAGTAGTCTTTTTACACCCTGTATATTCTTCACATTGAAGACGTTATTATTCTGGTTTAGTTAGTACTTTTTTTTTTAACCAACCTATGGTGTCCCACTGCTGGGCAAAGGTCTCCCCCAAAATTTTCCAGTTAGTACTTAGTTAGTTTTTTTTTTTTATTTGTGTCACAATATACTTTTGAGGCGCTTATTATCATGAAAATTCTTGCAATTTTTTTTACTACTGAGCCAGGCTTACATTTATTGGGACTAACCTACAATTTTAATGAGAATGTTTGGCAGGTCTTCTACAAAATCCAATTAGAAAGGTTTTTCCTCTTTAAGGTGAGGTCGTTCACCGCATAATCCGCTTAAACATGTACGTATGTCATTACGTTGATATCACTAGGCTTGTGCACCCACAAAGGTTTTGGTTAGGTACCGTTGTTGGTTCAATGTACAAGATGAGTAAAGGGTTCCCGAAACTTATTAATGTTTTTGCTAAAACTATACGAGTATCAGTAAAATTAAAAGACTATTTGTGGGGTTGTGATGCCTAAATAAGTTTTTTTTAATAAATAGCAAAACTTCGAAATAGAGAAACGTTGGCGTGACGACCTCGATACATTTGAGAAAGGCTGGTGGGAAATGGGCCGAGACAGAGATGATTGGAAGGATATGGGGGAGACCTTTGCCCAGTAGTTGGATAATGTAGGTTAAAAAAAAAAATAGCGAAACACGTATTTATAATTTTTTCAAAACTACCCAACCCCTTAGATGGGTACTTATTTATATTTATCAAAGACAGCAAATCCAAAAATGAATTCAGTGTTTTCATGGGTTGGATTGGAACAAGGTAGTTCTATCTCTAAAGTTTGTACGACGAAACAATGCGCAGACGAAGTCTCGCCCGGGTCCACTAGTCTATAATAATTATCTTCATTGTACTTCATTTAGGTGGTATAGCTTGTATTTTTCTTCACGTAAGGAGTTCTACTCTTATATACATACTAGCTGACCCGCGCAACTTCGTCTGCGCATTATTAGGATTCAAGTGCAGGAGTGTTACCTAAAGTTTATTTACACTGTGTTTGAAGTGAATAAAAAGGAATCAAATTTTCCATACTAACTTTAACACCCTGTAAAACATCCATATGGGTTGGTTTTTTTTAATTAGATAAGCATATATTCAAGTAAAAAAGCTAAAGCATCTACGTTCCAAATTTCATTACAATCTGTTAAGTCGTCACGTCTATGAAACTGCCTATTTTAATTTCCAAAACGCTAAATGATCTGTATTCTTGATCTCGCAACGCTACCAGTTGTGAAAATGAAAAATATAGATGGCGTTGCTAGCGTTGCTAATCAACGCCAAGGAAAAATATTTTATTTTCTAGCTGGTACCCGCGATTTCGTCAGTAAAATAACATAAGTTGAAAATCTATAAAAATTATCGAAAAGTCTAAGCAAAAATCTCCAATAGCTTTCAAAACTCAAAATGATCGTATCTCGACCTCCGCTATAGTAGAAACGCCACCTAGGAGAAAAAAAGTAAAAAGCAGTTTTGACCTCGGTGATATAGATGGCGTTCGAACCAAAGCCTAAGAAAAAGTATTTTAATATACCAAAAAAATCTTAATTTCGTATGTGAGTGGAAATATACATGTTACATGTTTTTAATTAATTTAAAAATCATTTATCATGCAAAATGAGAAAAAAAAACAAAAAAATCTGCAATGCAAAAACAGAGCAAAAAGTGGCGGTCACCCATCATCTTTATGGCCTCGCCCAGCGTCGCTCAACTTTTTTCCCCATACAAACTTGCAACCCTTATTTTCACGCCCCCTTATAAATATTTAAAGAAAAAAGTAGCCTATGTCCGTCCCTGGGGTATAATCTTCATCCATGCCAAATTTCAGCTTAATCTGTTTAGCGGTTTGGGCGTGAAAGCGGAACAAACAGACAGACAGACAGAGTTACTTTCAGATTTATAATATTAGTATGGAAGTATGGATTTAACAAATATTTAATAATAACATGGCGGTCCCGGAGCGGGATGTATGATCCTTTAAAGTTTAGAGGTTAATATGTAGGTAAGGTCTAAGGTAGGTAGGGGAGTATTGGGCAGTAAGGCAGGTTTGGACACCTCCGGCAAACTCCCGTGTTATGCCGGCCATACACCATCATGTCAATCCACCCCCAAAAATGGTCAATTCTAACTGATCAAATTCCGATTTGACGATAGGCATGGTGGTTTCTGGCCGACATGACACGGGGGTGTCCAAACCTCCCTACTGCCCAATGCTCCCCTACCTCCCATATATATTTCATTGATATATTACCACTCCCCTCTCTCATTCCATAGTTCCCAGACACTTTAAACTATCATGGTTTTCAACATTTTTAACACAGTTAACGGGATATTTACCATGATTTAATGTTTTTTGAGTTTCCCGATATTTCGGCGCAGTTGCATACGCCATGATCAATAGTATCTATGGTATTAATCATGGTTAATATCCCGTTACCTGTGTTAAAAATCCCAGACACTTGTCCTACCGTACTAACTGATATTTATTCTGTGTTCGCGATGTATCTTACATTTTTAAACTCATAATAACTTTTGAATAAAATGTCCGATTTCAATCATTCAAAAAGTAATCGACGGGTACTGAAACAGCCTTTACTACGAAGGAATTTATTTGGATAAGAATTAATACCAAAATAAGAATAACGTGGTCTGCTTTTGGTCGGCATTTTTATTCTCTTTTTAAATTATAAATGTTGTTATTGTGACACAACCACAATAGTTGGACATATGCTATCGCTGACTTTTTTGTAGATATTAATACGTTCTTTAATATTGTAGAACATTTTTTGTTCTATCATCAATAGTTTTCGCAGCGCACGCGATATGAAGAATTTTATGTTCAAAATTTTTACACCTTTGGTTACATTATTGCAATTTTCATAAGGATCTCTAATTTTTTTGAAAATAATTTATAGCCTATGTTCATCACAGATAATGTAGGATTCTAATGGTGAAAGAATTTTTCAAATCGGTCCAGTAGTTTCGGAGCCTATTCAATTCAAACAAACAAACAAACAAACAAACAAACAAACAAATGTTTCCTCTTTATAATATTAGTGTAGATAAGAGTAGAACTCCTTACGTGACCTTTATTGCAATGCAACCAAATTGTAACTCATCGTTGCCCGTAATATAACAGTAAAAAAGAAAAATACAAGCTTTACCACCTAAATGAAGTACAATGAAGATAATTATTATAGACTAGTGGACCTGGGCGAGACTTCGTCTGCGCATTGTTTCGTCGTAGTCAAGTTTGTATCTTCAGCAAAATGTAAGAGAAATCTTGTATTTGATTCATTTTGTGCCATCATTATACTGGTCTGATTAGGAAACAAAGTCAGCTAATGAGAGCCAATAAAGTATTCAATATAGAGTTTGGGCCAACCTATAAAAAATCTCCCCCTCATTGATAGATTTGTGAAACTCCCATTAGTTTCCGTAAACATACACAAAATAAACAATAAACCACTGAAATAAAGTCCCTATAACAAGCAACATCGAATCTTATCTGGTTTTTATGGCAATTTGCTTGACTCCAAAAACAGATTGATAACTTAATAGAGCAAGGGAAAATACCGATAGTCGTTGGAGGAACAAACTACTATATAGAATCGATCGTGTATAAAATACTGGTGGAAGATATGAATGATGAGGAAGCACTTTTATGGGATAAGAGTAGACGGAAAAGAGATTATTATGATCATGATAGCGAAGAGGTGGCTTCTAAAAAGCTAGCCACTACGAGCGTCGACGATACAGTACCAAGTACATCTAATAAAGAACCAGTGGTATTGACCAAAGAACAACTGAAAGAAGACGTGGACAACGAAAAAAACTTCACAAACGATGAAATACATGCAAAATTGAAAGCAGTAGACCCAGTGATGGCGTCGCGTCTCCACCCCAACAACAGAAGAAAAATCCTCAGGTAAGTGCTTAAATTATTCTCTCGTATCAAGAAATGCTCATTTACCACCGTGACAGAATTAACAATTTGCCATTTTAATATTCATAATTTGATTCAATCAGTGCCGCTCGTAAAATTTTCCATTAGGGATAACAGTGTTATAGGACGCTAGCTAATTTGCGTTCTCGTTTTCATAAATCAATGGTTTTATTTGTATACTCTGTAGTCTGGGTAAGTTATGGGTGAAAAATTAGAATTATTTTTTTTTACATAATGCGACTTGCGGATTTTACAATATCGGCGACCTATCTTCTTCTTATTCTTGGTTATTCACTAGATTCACTTCTTATCGTGTCATGAGTTGTTTTTTTTTCAATCAGTTTGGTGAAATCTGATGATATGAAAACGAATGCACCGCAATTTCCTTACTATTTTCTTAGGTTCGTAAAAAACGATATAGAGACCAATTCAAATACCTTTCAAATTGCCTCAAAGCGTTTTTATGAATGAAGCGTCTTATTTGTTTTGTTTTAAAACAAAGTATTTTAAACATAAAATGTTAACTCTAATACCTCGTAATAAGAACTAAACATTAGTCCATTGATTTCATTCTTAATGTGTTATCTATAGGTCAGAGTTCAATATAGTGTATTCTATCAATTTAATTATAATTGTTTTTTTTTTCATTCACGCTATAAACAACCTTATCTATTGACCATTAAAACGATTATATCTTGAACATGTTATGTTTGATCGGGTTCTTCAAAATGTCGTCTGTCTTTTTCATTCATTTAAAACTAAACAGAGATGGAAGCTTGCCCTTCGGCTATGAACGAACAGAGATTAGGTATAAATTATGTGTAATATTGTTTCATGCTTATTATTTTCATTGATAAATTACGATCAGGTAACTCGTTGTACTACGTTAACAATTTAGTCTTTTCATTCTGAGGTACAATCTGTTTTAAACCAACCATTTCACCAATTATTTCGTACCAAATATGTTTAAAAAAGTTGTGAAATAAATAAAATTACGCTAGAAACTTGATAAAAAAACATATCTTTCGATTTCTTTTAATTATGTAAATCATATCACTTGTCATCTCACTGTCCTGCCTTTGTCACACACACACACACACACACACACACACACACACACACACACACACACACACACACACACAACTAAGACGCACTATATTATGGTTTTTGTTAATATTTTCTTTTTTATGTTACATTTTTCCTTATTTATTTTTTTCTATACATAATCTTTAAAGATATTCTGTAACGGAAGAGCGAGACCTCCTAATACAGGTATTTTCGTACTTAAAAGGAGGTCTCAAACCCATGTAACTAAAGTAGATTAAGTTAAGTTACTGAAATAAATATATTTGATTTGATTTGATTTGTCATACATTGTGTGGGGTTAGCACAATATGTTCTTGTTTTTGCCCTTACTGCTGAGCCATAACTGGTTTTATTTCAACGGTGTTAGCAATGGACACTGATTACTTCCTTTCTCATGAAATTTTTCAAACTTCACGCCTTTTCTTTGGCTTACCCTTACTCGTAGGTATACCACCAAAAATTATAATGGAATTTTCAAAAACGGATTTTAAGATTCCATCGACAAATAAATTTCAATAGCTTGAAGTATGATTCCAGGGTTCTGAAACTTAACCATTACATTTCCAATTTACATGTCGATATGTGTGGTCAATGGTCATTCACGGATACCATCTCCGTTTTTGTACCTATTTAGTAAAACTTTTTGGTGATACCTAGGTAAATACTCCTTGGTCCAGGTCAGGTCAAAGATAGTAATGTTTTGACAGTGACAAGTGGTGAGTTATGCAATTGTTTTAAAAATATTGTCGAGCAAAGATTATTGTAAATTGAAAAATGGAAAATAAAACCATTCTAATGTGATCAAACTTGTTTCTCTATTAGAAGTAATATTAATATTTTACAAAAAATTAGGTACTAAAAATATTTTATTTTCATTCAAATATTAGGCGTCTTCTTCTCTAGATAGTGGCTTCCTATATTTGTGTTATCTATAACCCTCGACCTAACCATTTCCTCTTGCTTAATAATATATAATGGTATTTTGTATTCTAAATTATAATTCGGTATGATAAGTAAGTTCGTATGAGTCAGTGGGCAACTATGGTGACGGAGTTTTTAGGCCGCCTTAAGGCCTCCGTCATGGCTTAACGACTTAAATAGCTGGGACCGACAATTTAACGTGCCCTCCGGAGCGCCAGATGAAAATGCCACTGGCGGTCATCCATCCACTTACAGACTGTTTCGAACGTTGCTTGACTTTGACTATCTATCAAGAACGACTAAGCAAGCACAACCACGAGCGCTTCTAAAACTTTAAACGGTGATGGAAAACATCGTGAGGAAATCATTTATTTTTAAATAAGTTTCGGGTGTGGCTAGTTATGTATTTGCAATTAGTGCATATAATAGCAACTATATAGCATATATTGGCAACTTGTTTTAGACTGCTTTGATAGTCCCTGTTATATGCGATATTATGTTCAATACGTTAAGGGACTTTAGCATTTTCGGGCTTTAATTTGTCCGATTGGCACATTATTGAGGGCTTCTTACCCAAAAGGTGTCGTTATAATTTCATCACCATTAACGACTACTGTTTTCTCTCGGTGCCAAACGATCAAAGTTGGGCGTACACTAGCTAAGTTATTTTTTCTGTAATTTAAGTCGTCATTTTGTTTTATATCGCCCGGAACTTGTTTAAGTAATAGTGTCGTTTGTATTCAAACAGGTTGATACTTGGATGTAACATCTTGCGTCGTTTGATGATGATTGATGACGGTGTTGCTTTGGAATGGATAATCGTGCTACTTGACCTGACTGACGCCGCCTAAATCATCTGTAATAGATGGATAAAGAGGCCAATGATGATGATGATGTTATATGCACTTATACAGGGTGTAAAAAGACTGCTACCGAAAACTGAGGGATTGCAATCAGACCATGATTCTGAACATTTTTATCGAAAAAAAAAACGCAATTTTTTTTTTGACTTAGCTACGTCATTTTATTTTATTTTCTACTTTTTTGCTACTAGTAACATCATAATAAGACCATACCTAATCATTTAATTTATTAAAGAAAAAAACAATCAAAACTTACAATCCAACAATTTACGTATAAAAACGCACCCAGTACATACGCTCGACCAGCTGTGCGAGGTCGGTTTTCTCCGGATATAATGATTTTTTTTGAAAAATCCTTTTGGATTTGGCTGTGTTTTGGGATGCTGTACCTACCCTTTTCGGCTTCGGTAGACGTCTTTTTACACCATGTATAAATTTAATAATTTAGGTACTAATTACACGAAGGAACAGGAGTAGAATCACCTAGTTTTAAGACGTTTCAAAGTGATCCCAGCGGTCCTACTGAATAAATGCTTTTTGACTTTGACTTTGACTTTAAATTGTTTGGTGTTCTTCCTGTCTTTCTCAAGGGCACGTAGTATTGTACCTAATAGGCAAAATTACGAATATATAAATTTGTATAACGTTCACATGTTTCAAGGAAAATGTACTCAAAATTTGAACGCAAAAAAATCTTCCCCAGTAACAGAGACCGCTCACGCGGTTTACATAAACATCGAATTTGAAGGCCGTATGACATGATGACATAAAACCAAATAGCCTGCTAAGCTGAGCTCCCTCCCTAATCTATTTGCCTACGAAAATCGGGGAAGTGTATTGATGTCGGGGGTCCAAGTATCGCTGGTCGTATCGACTTCCGTAGGTCGTTGACCGCTGTGAAGGATTCCGTAGTGAGCTCGCGCGTTTGTTGGGTGACCTTGGCTCTACTACCCGCGACTAGATTAGCCATTAGTTGCGGAAATTCGCGGATTCAAGATGGCGGTTCATCGATCAACGTGTAGGTTTCGGCTTATGTCATTCAGGTCCATTTACGTTGGTTCTTCAATTTTTAGTTATGATCGTTATTGGTAGGTTTGATGTTGATTTAGTTAGTGTGTTTAATCAACTGGCGCATGGCGGCGCCTTGACCTTCTGTCAGCGCTGGTATTGATTGATAAATGTTATGCAGTTTTTGTTTAAAGTTTTCGTATTTAATTAAGTCATTTAGGTTCTTATTTCCTCATTATATTGATATTCAATGAATTTATGCAACGCATATAAATACAAAGGTTCAGGAGATCTACATCAAATATTATAAAATGTGATACCTACTAGTGTTTTACACTTGCTTCTATGTTAAACAATTTGAGCCCTAATACTTTCTTGTACTCTTAAAAAATAATAAAACTTAATGTGCTAGGTGGCATTGTACATCTTAAAGAAGCGATACGACCTTACTTTAATTTTCACGACTGTGTGGTCACCCTATTTTATACGCGGACCCCCGATAACCTTAACTATATTTATCAGTGATTACTATACATTATATATTACTATACATTAGGAAAACTAGACATACGTTACATTTGCGTGGCGCCGAATTAAATAGCCCACGTTAAATACAACTTTACTTTTATATTTGGTTTCGTAATGAACTGAATCTTTATTACACCAATCTTACGCCGTTATATGACGCTCGTTAGAAATAATAAAGCGAAAGTAAGAAATATTGCATCCTTGCACTATCTAAAATATCATCAGGATAAAGTGAGTTTTATTCTACCGTTCCTTCAAGCTTCTTGAAGGCGTTAATATTTTTTACTTGCCACTCTTTTTTTTTTTGTGTTACAAAAAACCTTTAAGTATTAGTAAATTGAAAACAAATACTTAAACTTCATTAAACAATCGACTTTTGTCGAATCTACAGAAACAATTACTCTAAATGGTGATAAATATTACTGTGTCTTATGCTCTGTGTAAATTAGTTGAAAATGTAGAATGTATTCTTTGTCCGACAGTAAGGTCTGTGTTCGCCGTAATGGTACGGTGACCGTTTTGTAGGAAATAAAATTTATTCTAATATAAAATTTTCGTCTTGTTAATTTTTGGTTCTCCTTAAAATGCCTCTTTATTGTACTTCGTATAAAGTTTTAATTAAACATCAAAAGAAAATTTAAATATTTTTAGGAGTTCTCGTTAATATAACAGGAAATGTTTTCTATACTTACACCCATATTATGTTTTACCTAATGCTTATGAATAAAAAATAAACTAACTCAGTATTTTTATACTTAACAGATTATAGAATGAATGAATGAATGAAAACTCTTTATTGTACACCTTAAACTATGAAACAAAATAATTAAGTATAACAAATAATGACATGTACAATGGGCGGTCTTATCTCTAATAAGCGATCTCTTCCAGGCAACCTTTGGATGGAGAGGAGCTCAGTGAAAGAAGGATTGGTCTGGTGTATAATGAAAAGAAAATTAATTTAAAGCTGTTAAGTATAGGCTAAATACATATAAATATACAATTAACTTATAAACTACATAATAATAGGTACATATTATTTATGAAATATAAATAAAACATACATAGAAAAATAATAAAACATATAGAATTTGTTTATTTTCAGCCTGCATTTTCGTTACACTGCAACGTAAAAGGCTTGTCTGCTATTTTCCACATCTTCCGATCTTGAGCCAAAATATTTTAGTTACTTGTGTGATTGCCACGAATTACTTATAAAATTAATTAAATTCTTGATAGTAACTATTTCATTCAGATTTTTTTGTTAAACTTGTTCCTCTGCTGGGCACAGGTCTTCCCCAATATAATAAATAACCGAAAATAACATAAAATGACGTAGCTTAGTAAAAAATTTTTGGCGTTTTTTTTTCGCTAAATATGTTTAGAATAATGGTCTGATTGCAACCCGTCAGTTTTCGGTAGTAGTCTTTTTACACCCTGTATACTGGTCTCTTCTTTGGTGACCACTCCTTCTAAAACCCGTGGACATCGTTCTGATTTATTTTTGTAAATTAATAATACAATAAATATATTATTTAAACTTTACAAATAACTTGGTTCCAAAGCTGATATATGGATGATATAAGACGTGACTTTTTCAATAAACATAGCGAAGATCGAACTGAGATTTTCTAAAAAAAGTCGGAAAATGTTATAAGCCAGTGTAAAAACTGAAAAAAACCTGTCAGCTATTAAAGAATACCATTAGTACTTAATGTATTCTGATCAAATTATGACTAAACAGAACGTCACTTAATGTTGATAGATCGAGAACGACTAAGCAAATTACAGAACTTACAACGCCAATACGAACTTACAACCACTGGCTACCGAATTTTATAGGAGATAAGCACTTATTAAAATATCCGGCTATATGGTAACGCATGCCTAGTGGCAATATTTCAGTATTTCCGCCTTCAAGGACGCCACAAGGGACTCGACTCAAATATGAATCTTAACCGTAAAAGAAGAAAACCAGTTAGTGTTCTTATAGGCGGTGATGGACTTGCAACATGTCACGTATGTAATACTAAGTTCTGCAAGATGTGGGCATGTATCAAATATGTGTTTGGACATGCCTCTGACTACCCCCTCCTTTGAAGGTGTCTAAGGGGGGTAGTAAAATATAAAGATAGGAATAAGTAACATAAAAAAAAGATCTGAGAGAATGTCTACCGCGCCTTGGGGATATAGTTGTGAACCTGTTTACGTTTTACTGTAAAAGAACGTACTTCAACTACAACGGGACTTCAGTTAAGGCAGTTGTGGGTATAGGGTTTTTCAAGCTGCGTAAAAACTCACAGCTTAATCAGCTCCACGTTGACCCACGTCTTTTGTGGATAAGCTGATGATGGTGAAGTTGCTGGGCAAGCTTACTTTATGCAGCTTAATCAGCACTATTGATCCTTTCCTGGTGCTAGGCATGCCTATTCCACATAAATTGTCGGTCCCGGCTATTTAAGTCGTTAAGCCATGACGGAGGCCTTAAGGCGGCCTAAAAACTCCGTCACCAGAGTTGGCCACTGACTTATGAGTCAGTGGAACTTACCATCATCATTACCTAAAAACTCAAAATTAGCCAATCATTAGATCCCAGAACTCCGGTCGATGACCTTGTGGATAGAAAGATCTAGAAATTAAATGTATAAATAAATACAAAAGTTCCCTTCGTCGAATTCCGCCCGCCTAATTATATTGAGTGACGTCACATTGTCACAGAATACACCATTGTGTTAGGTACTCTGTTGCTAACCGCCGGACATAGATGTAGGAACAAATCGACATGGCAAAGAAAAAGTATTTCACAATTAATTCCAAAAACATTCCTAGACATTGTAACAAAATGTGGAGAAGGGAATACTATTGTGTTGGTTTCATAGATGGGGGGCTAGGGTTGAAGACCGATGTGACGTGTGCCATACATGGAAATGAGTTATAGTAAATTCATAAAATGCCTAAAGGTAAATTATACTTATATCAGACGTATTTTTTTTTTTTTTTTTGTGTTTTGTCGTGATGAATGTCATGCGAGTAAATGTTGAATACGATTATACGTAGCAAGTGGAAATCCATGGTCTTTGCATTATTTCATTCTCATTTTTAGTCTAGTTAATTATAAGGATAGAACTATTCTAGATTTATCAATACAATATTCACCAGCACCAACATTAATACCAAGGACAATAAGATTAGTTACCTATATTTTTATCTCTGTTATACTTGTACTACTTAAGTTAACCTATCTAGAAATAAGTTGTTGTGCCCTCTTTTACGCATGTTGTGATACCCTATAATTATGGGAACACTAGACCTAAGACATTTTGTTTTAACTCTTGTATGTAAGGTGTACACCCGTGTTGGGTATCCTTTTAATAAATAAAATAAAATAAAAATAAGATTAGACATTGATGCCAGCCATAATAGCTTGCCCTCTTCTAGCCCTTTCAAGCTCTACGTTGATATCAGATAAAATGTTTTGTTCGTACCCTTGACCTAAAACATCCCAAGATCCAACCTCCTTAATACATCCTATAGCCTTCGTATCCTGTAAGTATTATTAATGAAAAAGTTTGTCTGTTTATGTTGGTAGGTCTAGGTACAGTCAGCAAGGAAAGTCGATTAACAGTTAGGACTTTTTAAAATGGCTTTTGTTTTCGATAACATAGAAAAAAATAACTTTACTTGGGAAATTATTATGAACCAATACTTTATCTTCAAATAGTGATAGAAGTGAGTGGAAGAAGAAGACATGTTGTGCCGACCCCACTTAGCGTGGGATAAGGTCAGGGAGATGATGATGACTTTATCTTCAAATATTAGTCAAAATTTTGTTCATGATGTTACGGATTTCGGAAATATTCAGATTTGTGAAACATACAATGTTAATCGACTTTCGTTGCTGACTGAACTAGTGGCGCGCCCTGACTTCGCCCGGATTACACCTACGTCCAAATCATCCATGCCTCCGTAGATCTTATTTAGATACTCACCAAATTTTGTGACCACCATACCCACCGCTGGATTTCGACAATTTACTAAAAACTGCTAAGCAAGCTAACAAGTCCCTCTAACGTTGGTGAATAATAAATACTAGGACTAGCCTAAGTTACTCCGTTAAACAGAAACCACAGGCAGAAACATGTACTTCATTTTCTATGGGCTTATTTTATGCTTCTCAAATTCGCATTGAATTCGCTTTTATTAAGCTCGATCTGATAATGAGATAGGATTTAAGTGGTCCGGGAGGTGAATAGAAGTTTGGGAAGATAAGGGGGGTATTTTAATGTGTATGGCAGGTCGCTAACTGCAAAGTCGGGCCGGCGTCGAGGTGGAGTCGGGGCGCGGGTGAAATTAACGTGTGCTAAGCGTCGAGGCGGTTCTGTCTTGTGTCATTCATTCAACATGTCATCTTCGAAAGATGAGTGATTAGGAGACAGGTGATTAGGAGTCGCGAGGGGGCGCGCGCCGCGCCCGCGCCGCGACCCCGCCTCGACTTTCGTTTCTGTTAGCGATACGCCGCCTATGACAGAATACTCGTACAATGGATTTTTCGTTTGTACAATTTATATGCGCTACACAAGCTAAGTGATCCCAGAGTACTAGTGATCTCCCGCGTTCCGATTTAAGGTCGTGAGTTCAATCCGATCGTGCACCTATGAGTTTTTTATGCCGCATAATTTATATGTAGGCACAATGCCAACACTCTCAAATGGTGAAGGAAAACATCGCAAGGAAACCGCCATCGGCATGTCGTAGAACCTAAATAGTTCGAAAATATGTGTCAAGTGCATAAAAGGAGTATTTTTCAGGCGTATGTACAATCCATTCACCATAATGGTTCGAATGAATTAGTGACAAGACAAGAAGATGTGATCCTAGAGCAGCGGTCCTACTAAATACAGGGTGTAAAAAGACTGCTACCGAAAACTGAGGGATTGCAATCAGACCATGATTCTGAACATATTTATCGAAAAAAAACTCAAATTTTTTTTTTACTTAACTACGTCATTTTATTTTATTTTCTAGTTTTTTGCTACTAGTACAACATAATAAGACCATACCTACCTAATCATTTCATTTATAAAAGAAAAAAACAATTAAAACTCAAAATCCAGCAATCTACGTATAAAAACGCGCCCAGTACATACGCAAACAGTGATCTTCAAACGCTGTTTTCTCCGGATATAATGATTTTTTCGGAAAATCCTTTTGGGTTTGGTTGTGTTTTGGGATGCTGTACCTACCCCTTTCGGCTTCGGTAGACGTCTTTTTACACCCTGTATAAGGCTCAACATAATTGTATACCTATATTCTGGCAAATCAAAAATTCTAATTAATGCTTTTTGACCTTACTTATCAAATGCTTTTTGACTTACTAGGGTAATCACCGTCACTATAATTTTCAAACGTTCAAAATTAAAAGTACGTAAAGGGTTAGTCGAGTCGAAATACATTTGGCACATGCCTACGTTTTTCCTGTATTATGACTATGACATAATAGTTTCGGAGCCGGCGGTCGGTACATTACATTACTATAAATCAGTCAATATACTCCTCATTCCAAAGAGCTGGGTGATTCTACTGTTCCTACCTTCGATCAAGAATACTTAGATATAGCGTGACATACTAAATCAAAGCCGAAATTACACCCTTTGCACCTAGTAATAAAGTCATAAATAAATAATACGGGACATTTTCACAAAGCATCATCTAGCCCCACACTAAGCAAAGCTTGTACTATGAGAACCAGATAACTGATAGAATACTTATATACTTTTTAACCGACTTCAAAAAAAGGAGGAGGTTATATGTTCGGCTGTATGTATGTTTTTTTTTTTTTTTTTTTTTTATGTATGTTCACCGATATTTCCGTCAGTTGTGGACCGATTTCCAAAATTTTTTTTTGTTTGAAAGGGTAAACTCTTATAGTGGTCCCATATAAATTTTATTCCTGAGGGATTAATAGTTTTCCCGTAAAACTAAAACAATCACTGAACTTTAAGAAAATTGTGGCCCGATTTCCAAAATTTTTTTTTTGTTAGAAAGAGGTATACTCTCAAGGTGGCGCCATATATTTTTTTTTCCTGAGGGATTAATAGTTTTCCCGTAAAACTAAAACAATCACTGAACTTTAAGAAAATTGTGGACCGATTTCCAAAATTTTTTTTGTTAGAAAGTGTAAAGGACACACTCTCAAGGTGGCGCCATATATTTTTTTTTCCTGAGGGATTGACAGTTTTCCCGTAACATTCAAAAAACCTCATTCTCACTACACAACACACCCTGACTCACAATCTGAGTCAAACATTAAATAGTTTGAAAGGGTATTACACCCGAGGTAGTCCAAAATATTTTCTTTTCCTTATGGATTGATAGTTTTCCCCCTTGCTGAACTCCGGTGTGTCCTTTAGTAGGTCTGCCCATGACTTCTCTTATCCTTTCCTACTTAAGCTACGATAAGCAAAGTCTTAATGTACTCGTAGCTGACTATATTATTTACACATACACTTTTATTTACACAGTATTTATTTACTTACACTAAAAAGTGAAAAATAAAACATTTTTGAAAAAAAAAATTGAACCGACTTCACAGAACACAAACAGAAGAACCTTCTACACACTAAAAAGAGAAAAATAAGAATATAATTTGAAGTCGGTGCCAAGTGAATACGATTAAGTACCTATCAAAAAAAGAAATCGAGCGATAGCGTACCAGAATACAATTTTGCACCCAAGTTCTTTTGAATTTCTTAGATGTAAATGAATAGTTGGCACCGACTTCAAATTATATTCTTATTTTTCTCTTTTTAGTGTGTAGAAGGTTCTTCTGTTTGTGTTCTGTGAAGTCGGTTCAATTTTTTTTTTCAAAAATGTTTTTGTTTGTAAATACATTCATATTATACATAGAAACACCCAGACCCGAGACAAATATCTGTAGGTCATACAAAGATTTGTCCCACGGCGGGGATCGAACTAGCAACCTTCTGCGTTGCAGGCGGACCTTTGCCCTCTGCGCCACAGAGGTCGTCAAATATTATCTTATACTTACGATTATTTATCACGAAAAACGTCAAAATAACAATATAATGGCCCTGAGCTGTTATTTACCGAGACGGTTTTGCTGCGCTGTGCATTAGTGGATAGGAATATGAATAGGTGTAGGAACCTTCGTTATTATTTTAACTTGAATATTTTTCTAATACTGAACTTTGACTTGTTGGCTATTGCGTCTACCTTTTTTTATCTGGAAATAGGGGTGTTACTTATAACTTTGACGTTTATTTGTCTACTTCTTCAGTTGTCAGCTTCCAAACAGATGAACCGATTTGAAACAATTTGTGATACTTATTGAAAACCTTACATAGGCTTTTAATTTTATTGGTTTACTTTAACACATACAGTTTTTTTTTTACATATAGTTTTTTTTATGCGATTATACGCCAGATGTACAGAAAGAGATTGGTTAAAATGAATAATCGAAATCAGATTTCGCCACGAAACAGATCTTGTGGAATCTAGCAAAACTAACTGAAAAGCTATTGCTGTTTATCTTCCCACGTAGATACTAGCACTGTTAGAACTTATTTTAGGAGAGTGGCCCAGCACGCATGGACAATTGAACACACTTCCTTATTGAAGGGCTTGCGTCACAGACAGACACGCTCCAGACCTCATCGTCACGAGATGTTCGCACGTGATATTTAGCTATTTTTTAGGCTGCCTGGAAAAATCTAGGATATCAGTAAGCGAAGGTCTTAAGAGCATTTACACGGAAAAATTTCAACCACGTATCGCACTGCAATTTTTAACGTGTTAACTATCGGCTGCTAAAAGTCTTAGTAAGTGCGACGCTCGCTCGGCCGCTAAATTTAGTAAAACGAGCCTAAACTTGCATCGTGTAAATGCTTTTTTACTCCGCTTAGCGATGTCTCTGTCTGTGTGAAAAATATAATATACTAATCTATAATTAGCAATATCCTGAGATGAGTCTGAGAGTATTCCATGAATTATGACTTCTTAAAATCATCTTATTGACTATTCATAATGTGTCATACTTACCTACAGCATCTTGCGTGTATAGTCAGCTACAAAAGTTATTGAAAGTACAATCAAACTCAGTTGAGTCAGTTGTTTAGGTAAATTGTCAGTTTGACATAATGCCAGTGACTCGCGTGCCGCAAAATTTGACATAAGTAAAATATAATGTAGTTTTGGCAAATAATGCCATTAGGCGCAGCTTTTTCTTCTTATCGTATCACCAGTTCTTTCGAACCAGTGTGGTGAAAGGATTTTAAGTGCGCCTCAAAGATGCTCCTTTCATGCACTATTTATTTAGACGCATACTAAACTTCATCTGCGTTATCTGTCGATTTCTATTCTATTTTTAACCGACTTCAAAAAAAAGGAGGAGGTTATTAATTTTAACATAGTTAGGGGGGTTGTGGAATGAAATATGAATGAATGAATGAATGAATGAACGAGATTTTTTTTTTACGCCTTAAAAAAATAATGAAATATTTAACTGAAATATTATTGTCGATGCTATTGCATCGTTAAAAATATAAAATCTTACTTTTGTAGCTAGCTGTATTAAAAACCGTTGATATTTTAAGTGTTCTAAGAAAATATCCTTGAAACAGCTGGTGCTAGGCTTGATTATCCACTCACCCATAATGACAATCTGACACATGGCAACTACGATACGGCGCCTAATAGTGACGTCACATCCGCTACTCATTCATACCATTCATTCATGAAACTCGCAACTCATCAGCTTTGGCACTTTCGACTTTACTACTCACACGATAAGGTTTAAAGTACAGTTATGGTTAGTAAGGAGGTTTTTATTTAATGCCTTATTTGTATTCAGAGTAAGTATCAAGGTGTTGGTTGTTTAACGACTATTTTTTTGCATATAATGTTAATGCGTAAGTTGTTTAAATTTAATTTGAATAAAAAAATAGTTTAGCTGAGCGTAGCACGAATAAAATTTTATTTGAATTCCTTAATCTTAATTCCTGTTGGAGTGTTTTGTTGTTGGTTGTTTTATTGCGTAATAGATTTAAAATATATAACTTTTCACACTACGAGTATTAACGGCATATTTGCCATGATTCAATAGCAGCCTTTATACGCACAATCTATCGCGAGGGATACAGCCAATCGCGCGTGATAGAACGCGTAGCTACAAGCTTCAAAAAAATTATCACGCGCGATTGCGCGTATAGGCTTTCCCGCACGATAGCGTTTTGACAAGAACTAACGAGTAATCGCGCGTGAAAGAACGCGCAGCATCAAAATTATCACTCGCGATTGCATGCAGGCTTTCCCGCGCGCGATCCTGTACGCTCAATCACTCGCGAAAGATTGTGCGTCAAGGCTGCTAATTTCAATATTTCGGCGCAGTTGCATACGCCATTATCATGGAAGAACTGATCATTGCGAGTGGGTAGGTTTATTGCCAGACAAAACACATACCTAATTCTAACTGGCTTCCACCTGCAGCTTCACTCATGTAGTCAGCCTCAGGCCTCACGATGTTTTCCATCACCATTCATTGAGATAGTGACATAGTGCACATTTTGGATAGATTTTCCCTCATCGATGTAGAGTAATGGCTTAGCACATTAAAATAAATAAATAATGCTGGACATGTTCACACAGCATCATCTAGCCTCAAAGTAAGCAGATATACTACTTATATACTTTTTGTTTGTCATTACATACATATTATACATAGAAACACCCAGACCAGAGATAAATATTTGCAGATCATACAAATTATCCCGCGGCGGGGATCGAACCCGCAACCTTCTGCGTCCCAAGCGGGCTTTCATCCACTGCGACACAGAGGTCGCCATTATGAACGAAGACTCATTGATTGACACGTAATCATGTAAAATTTGCGATAAAGCGATCGATTGCTGATCGCTCATTGGTTGTTAACTAGCAAAACTAGGGCCACTGCGATAAAGTCGCAATCACTGGCACTGAACTGGTAACATGAAACAAAGAAAATTTCGAACTTTGGGAACACACACACAGAACACACGTAGTACCTAGCTTTGATTGTCATGTTGAGGCAGTACTGGCGAAAGTTAATTTTTGCTATCGTAGTTACATAATATCACGGCGGATTCTAACCCTGGACCTTAGTATCGAAGGCTACCACTAGACCAGCAGTGCTCAAGGTCCCTGAACCATCGAATCATCATTCCACACGCATGTTTGCGTATTTGTATGTGGCAGTAAAATATTAAGATAAGGACGCCTTTTGATGCCGATTGTACTATACGTACAATCAGCATCAAAAGTAACGTGACTATCTAAATAAATAAAATTGAATGGTTATATGTTGCTGAGCGCTAAACTCGAGAATGGCAGTAAAGATTTGGGTGTTTATCTTGCTAGATTCATTCGTTCATGTTCATTCAGGACCGAAAAGTTTGGATGGTCAGGGTTTTGCTCACCACTCTTTCGATTTAATCGACAAAACTATTACAAGGCACGGGGCCTTGGATAGACAATCGTGACCCTTTCGTTTTTAGCTACATTGCAGCACGGAACGTGCTAGAACTTTTGTTCCCGACTGTACTGCCCTTGGCATTTCGACAATGGATCCCATGTGCGTGTGCGCATATTTTTTATGTTTCCGTCCGAGTGCGTGAATATTTTTCAAGTATCCAGCGATATTTATTGAGGAAAAAATTGAGATTGTAGGGGATATAAAGCACTCCGCTTTAGGTATTCCATCATAGAAGTTTATTTCGAAATACATACTATGTACATAAATCAGATTATTGAACTACGGCCAAAAAAAACTAGTAGGACAACATTCTCACTAACTTTACAATTGGCCGACAAAATTTACAAAAATGTTCTCCGAAATTTTAGAGAAACGGATTTTAAAGCATTATTAGAAACGCCATGCTTTAACACCTTAAAGTGTCCTTAAAGTATCGTGTGTAAGATAAATAAATAAATAAATAATAAATGAATGCCTTCGAATGAATGCCTCCAGTAAATTTTTCTTTCATACAAGATTTTAATTTAACACGATTTTGGGGGGGTTATGTCCCCCCCGCCCTCGGTACCTGTTTCATAACCTGTTTCATTTTGTGTTCTGACATTTAATTTAGTTAGAGTGTAAGCTGCCGACTGAAAAGTGAAAATGAACCGTCTGATTCCACTTTTTGAACGACGCCGGCTAAATCACTCCAGTATGATGATGAGCAACGTGAAATTGTCACGGCGTGAGATAAGAAAATTTGTCATGCCGGCATTTTTATCATTTTGCGCTAATATGAGCGCCATGACAGAGACTATGTCACACTATCTTACAATTTGACATAACGATATGAAATAACGGGCTGCGCATGACGACAGACACAGTTATAACGATTTTTAACGAGAAAACGAGACGAGATACTTCAGTCACGGTGCTCATCATAGGCCCACAGATCAACCACTAAATCATACGAACATGTTCAGACATGTTAAAGAGGGCACTTGTTAGAAATAAGGTCATTATTATTCTGATGCCCAAATCGCCCTTGACAACATCCTTTCGCACATCGTTTGAAGGGTTAACACGTGTCTGTTGCTATGCAAATAGATGATTAGGCGCGGTAGACATTTGCAGAACGAATTGTTATTAGATTTAAAGCGCCATGTGAGCGTAATAGAAAAGAAGCCTTTAGTTAGCACTGTGGGTGTTACCGGCTAAGATAGATATACCGGGTGAGTTTTTTTTCAGGGCCAGTGAGGGAAAATCCGAAACCGTGAAGCTACGTACGGACTTCGCGTTCCAATGAACGCGTAGCCGGTTACGCGTACACAGGAACGCCTAGTCCGTACCTGTAGGTATACATTTTGACATTTTACATCGACTCGCGCGAGTCAATCTGTAACGCGTAACTAGCACGCGTTCATTGGAAAATTTGAAATGCGTGGAACGCGTAGTCCGTACAAGGCCTGAGAGTTATCTCGATTTTGATATTTTATCGATAAATAACGATAGAAATAACAGTATGGGCGTCCAGCGTCTGAGTATTTCCTAGCTCACGACCGTGAACCATTTTCGAATGTTTACTAACTTTATACAATGTGTAATGAAATGATTATTCGTAACAGTATTATAGGTCAAGATTTTTCAAATAAACTTCAATGCCATGCTAAACTGATTTAAAGGCCCTGTGTTTGTATGAAGCAACTCTAGATTGTATCAGAATCTAGAGTCAAAGACTGATACAATTTGTATGTCGTGCATTGTATTTTTTATGCCCATACAATTACATAAGCACAAAGTGAAGCTTTTACAATGAATGATAAGAAAACGAAAGTTGAAAACGCAAAACGATATTTTCGACAACTAAGGCCCCGACGAGATTCGAACTCGTGATCTCCTGTTTACTAGACAGGCGCTTTAACCAACTAAGCCACGGCGCCTCGATGTAGTTGTCCGAAATTTTAAGACTTATTCTATTTACATTTCTACTGGTAGTTCCTTCAAAGGGGACTCGACTACATTGTGTACACTGCAATTAATAACCGATGTTTTGTGTTTCGTCGTAAGTTATCGGATTAATAGCTATTTCATGTCGATTTATATCTTATCTTTCAATACGAAGAATTATTAATTCAGTACAAGCCACGCATGTGAAAATGGGCTTATATCAACTATCATTTTTGGTTATTATCAAGCTTTTTTATAGTAGGTATAGGTACGTACAGTCAGCCACGAAAGTCTCTTAACATTTCATGTTTCATAAATGTAAATTCTTCCAAAATCCGTATCATTATGACTAATATTTTGACAAATATTTGAAGAACATGTGTCAGTCCATGTCAATTTCCCAGGAAGAGTTTATTTTTTCTTAGAAAATGAAAAACAATTGGTGTTTTAAGAAATCAGACTGTTAATCGACTTTCGTTGCTGACTGTACATACATTAGTCCTGACCCCATATTATGATTCCCTATGTCTTGGGTATCAGAAATTACGAGTAGGTACCTTACAGTCGGTACAGTCATCGACTGAAGTTCATTATCAATTATTGGAGACTTTAAAGCAGGGATATGTATACCGGTTAAGGTTAACAATTTAAATTAATCTGTTATTAACCGAATTGAATACCGGTTAACCCAATAGGTTAACCGATACATTTCTGTTAACACTAACCGAAATGATAAGGGTTTTTATCATAAGGTTCAAATTGGCGCAGTTATGAATGGGTTATCCAATCCCTGCTTTTAAGTTTTATATACATATATATATAGTCATTTTTATCATGATTTTGTGGTAAAATTTAATATTTTTTTAAGAAATAGTAGCAATGTAGTAGCAAAGCATCTAATACAAGCTGAAGTTTTGGTTACAATCTTACGAGCTTGGAAGATAAAGTTGGTTAAAAACATCAAGTTCATACATTTTTGTCGCTGACCGTACTATGGTAACACCCAGACAACCTTCATAAGTCGAAAGTACCTACATCGCTAACCCGCAAATGCACTTTCTACCCCCCGGCCGGCCATTGTTAGTAATAATCACATTCGTCTGTGGTAACCACAGATTATGTCTGTGGTGGTAACAATACACCTTTAAAATTAAAAGTGAGGTAAGTAATTCCGAAGCTTTATAAAGATCCTGGGTATCTACTCTAAATAAATAATAAATAATGCTGGACTTTACACACAGCTGTAAAATCAAGCATCTCTTAAATTTTGTCACCTCAGTCCATAATATTTTTAGGCAAAGTTTATTTTGATTTCCAGAAATCGAAAACAAATGGCGTTTAAAAATAAAACTGTTAATCGACTTTCGTTGCTGACTGTACGTAAAGTACCAATAGCGGCCTTCACACGCACAATCTTTCGCGAGTGATAATTTTGATGCTACGCGTTCTTTCGCGCGCGATTACTCGTTGTACTACTGTACGGCGTTACACTCGCCTCTCCCAAACAAGCTCTGTTGTTTAAACTTGTTATGTCAATAATTCGAATTATCATAATATTATATTTGATCAAATATCCCGGATACGAGAAGCTTTATAAATGAATATTTAGATCTCAATCAACACTTAAGCTTGTGAAAGATACTACATATCATGGCACGATTCAGCGGCCTACCACGTTCTCTGTCGCTTGCCATAATTGACACTTTATTATGAGAAACGAAAATAACCACATAACTTCACATTCGAATGTTTGTGAAATTTACCTCGTCAACCTTTAAACCTTTCAAGACCTAACAAAGTGTCATTATAAAGACGAGATCATCAAGATTTCATCAAGTTTTATCTTATTAGTCGAATGTTTCGTAGAAAGAAATAACGTTTTCTAACAAAAGAAGGAGTGAATGTTAAGATGAAGCCTGACAGAGAGGAATGGACGACGAACACAATGTTGTGCCGACTCCACTTAACGGGGACAAGGGCAGGAAGATGATGATTATGAATGTTTCGTAGAACTTGCTGCTGTAAGTTTTAAATGTAGCTTGACCCGCTTACAGAGGGACGTTGCAAGCCAAGTATGAAATCAGTAATTATCATAATAGTTTTTATTAATAAACAAGAAAGCGGTTTTCTAATTAGTCTTTATCAAAGAGAAACCATTAGATCGTACCATGGTCCCGTGCTCTTTTGTTTTTTACGCCATAACTTAATTGAATAAACTTTAAAAATGTTTGGGTGTCTTAGTTATGGTTTATGGTTTTAAGCGAATCCAAAGAGGTTTTTGTTGACGTTCCAAATTCAAAAAGTTTTATTTAATCGTTGCTTCGTAACAACATAATATCTGTGTTGAAATAAAGTAAATATGTATATAACTTATTGTTATATACATATTCTCTGTTATTTTCTTAAATTTTTGGTTTTGAAATTATCTCTTTTAGTTAGTTTCGATTAGTAACATTTATTGAACAAAATAATTTAATAATCAACAATTTAACTGCAATTTATATTTTTTTATAGTGTTAAACCACAAAAAAGAAAGAGATAATAATAGGAAAGAGGCGTGATTTTATGTATGTATGTATGTATGTTAAACCACACTTACCACCGGTGCTATAACCGATAAAATATGAACTTATCAAAAATTTCGATTGTGACGACATGGATTCTGTGGCCGAATGGTAAGGCACTCCGGCTTTAGGAGGATCGTCTGATCGTTGCGGGTTCGAATCCCGTCGGAATCGAAAATTTTGATAAGAGTTTTCATTTCTCAATGAAATAATTTAACTGCACTTCTGATGCAATGACCGATCTCAAAAATGGCTGTTTTCAGAAAACAGCTATTTTAACCCTGAAATAAGGCGGGTCACTCAACAAAAAACAAAAATAATATAAAAAAAAAATATGTATATTTTATTAAGTAAACACACAACAGAAGCTGTTGATAATTAGATCATTTTAAATTAAGTTAATAAAAAAATACATAATCCCCACATCCGAGTCATGTCTGTGTACCGTACCGTGTTAAGCCTTGCGTGAGAACGGATAGAATTTGATAAGAATAAGTGTTTGTATGTTTATAATTTTTAATATTACTTATTATAATTAAGGAATTATATTCCACTCGTGTAGGTATTTTTTATTGACAATATTATTATGGAGAATGAGGTTTTTTTTATCATTGAACCGTAAAAAGTGGCGGGAAAATTAAGTGGCCCATACTTTATGCATTTGTACAGAGCAGGGGTTAATATGAACTCTTATTTATATTAAGTCTGCCTAAATAATTAATGTTAACAAACTGACTGTGTAGAAAACTAAAAACGGAAAAAAAATGGACTTCAATGTAAAAAGGAGGAGGTTCTCAATTCGTCTGTATGTTTTTTTTTTATCTTGTTACGCGATTGTTCCGCCATTTGTTGACCGATTTGCAAAATTCTTTTCATGTTTGAAAGGGTATACTCCAGAGGTGGTCCCATATAAATTTTATTCCTGAGGGATTGATAGTTTCCCCGTAAAACTCTAAACACCTTCCCTCCTAGCCATGTCACAAATAGAAATCGAATCGACAGCTTGACGCCCTGAGTCACACCGCGTTTCGAGTCAAACATTAAAGTCGGTTTTCTTTTTAGTATTAAAACGTAATTATCTTTTTTGTTTTTTACGTTAACTGCTTTAAGGTCAAGTGCACTAATCCTTACCTTTGTCGCAGTGTATGAAGATTACTGCACCGTATATTGCGTGTGAACACGACACTAGACCAAACATGCAATGTGAAGGTCTTAAGGCTAAAAACAATGAAAAACATAAAAGTAAAGAGATTCAAAACCTCTTTGACGACCTTGTTGCGTATAGACTCGTAGGTACTTGACCAAATTTCTTCCGATCTTTGTCATCTCTGTTCTGCCCCCTTAGCATGGCTTTTGTCTAGGTACTGGAGAATACATAAAAATGACAGTAATGACTTGGGTGTGGATAAAAGTAACTTTTATTCCACATTCTACCCATTTTATCCACAGTCTAGTGTCGTTTTTATCGATTCTCCGGTGCCTAGACATTAGACAATCGCCATGCTAAGGGGGCTGATTACAAATTGTTGTAAGTAGGTACACATTTTCTCTACCTATAAAAGTAAAAAAATCATCGCCTCTTTGCCGTAGAGGTACCCAGGCTCTACAGATTTCCTCACGATCTCGAACGAAGTTTCAACTTTGACATTTGACATTTGTCAAATAAATTATTTTCAAATATTAAAATCCTAGAAAATCTCTTCCGTACTAACAATGGAACAATCTATGGACTATTTCGCGGCTCAAAATCGAATGCTTTTTTTTCTTTTTTTTTTCCCCCTCATCATCTCTCTATTTTCAAAACCGTCCGAAAAGGAACTTAGTTCTAAAAATTTTGAACACTCTTTCCTAGATTAATAATAATTTGTGAACAGCAAAGTATTTCAGAGTGATTAAGTATACTATTTTTAAGAAGGAACCTTACAGTATTTTTTTACAAAAAATAAGTACGTTTATGCAAATACAAAATTTTTAGCTTAGGTTTTTACCCAGTATTGAAACGTAAGCAGGTTCACGACTGTATCCCCAAGGTGCGGTAGACATTCTCTCAGATCTTTTTATGTTACTTATTCCAGATCCTTTGAAGATGTCTAAGGGGGGTCGTCAGAGGCATGTCCAAACACATATTTGATACAGTACCCAGTATTAAATAACAAGTAATTTCAATAAAATTAAAAATCAATCGCCAAAAGAGCTTATTTTAATCAAATTTTTATCACACGAAATCGAATACTTTTCTCTGATTAAAAAACCTAGTAAATTGACGAATGCTTCTACAAAAGTCAAGTAAAGCCCTCCGTGCTGAAACATTATAATTAGGGGCGCGATAAGTGCGGTTAGCTAAGTAATGACAAGTGGAGCGATGTAACTGGGACTGCCACAAGTTGTGAGTGAACGCGGATATTCAACTTTATTGAAACGAAGTTCCTTTTCGGACTGTAAAAAATGTATGTAGGCTGGAAAAATTTTTTTGTTCCATCAAATCGTCACAGTGCGAAGTGCGCAGCCGCGACTCAGTCCATAGATTGTTACATTGTTAGTACGGAAGAGTTTTTGTAGGATAGGTACCTAATTGACAATTAATTTATTATATGCATTTGCCCATTATACAATTTGTTTATTTTTATATATTCTCTGTATAAGGTTCTTGTGTACAATAAAGCGTTAATCTATCTATCTATCTATATTCCCAGTTTAGAAAAGTACTCTTGCTTCGTTCCAACCGAGTGCTCCACGACAATCACGTACTTTTTTTTTATCTACGGTTTTTATGCTTCTTTTTAGACCCGGAAACAGTGTCGCGGAAATAAGAAGGCCTATACAGCTGTGTCGGCTGATTAGATAGATAGTTTATGCCCTGAATAGGCGTACTTATCTTATAAGTTTACTTAGTTTTTGTCAGAAAAAAAAAGTTTTAAACAGAATCACGACTGTATCTCCAACTAATTGACAATTGTAAAAATTGTATTATACCACGAAATAAACTATTTTGATTTTTTGATTTTGATTTCAGCGAGCGAAGAAACTGCTCGAACTGCTCGCGCATAATCGTGCGACCTATAATTTTGACATTCAATACACACGTAGTATGTTTGATTGCACAAATGTGCCGAACATTTTCATCGGACGAATGATGAATTAGGTCGATCTCGAATCAGGACGACGCCAAATACCAACTTCTAACAGCCGGTTTCTCGAACGCTTTTCAAATTGACAAACCGATTAAAATTGGATTACTTGGTCCTCATTGGTCGAATGACAGATTTTACCATCATCATCATCATTATCAATAAGCTATTAATACCCGCTGCTGGGCGTAGGCCTCCTCTCGAACCCGCCACTCCTCTCGGTTCCGTGCTACCTTCATCCATTGTCGTCCAACCACGCCGACTATGTCGTCCCTCCAACGGGCTTGTGGTCTGCCCCGTGGTCGATATGCGTCTCTTGGCCACCATTCTGTCACTGCCCAGATTTTACCAATTATTAGTTAATTTTATAGATAATTTGCGTTCGAGAAACCAGCCGCAAGTAGATAGAAGTTAAATAATTAAATAAATCAGCTTGTGACTTGTACCACAATCGTGTGGTGCGGCTACAAGCGGTAATGCGCGCGGAGCGACTTTTGAAAGTCCCGCGCTAAGTAGCCGACAAGTGTTGAGGCGGACGCCGACAGGTGTGAGTGACACTAAACAATGACGTTCTATGGATATTCTAAAAAAATTGATTTGAAAATGGAATGAAAAATCGAACCGGATAATAAATAAAAATAATAGTTTTGATACTTAATTTTGGAAAGATTTGAAATTGGAATGAAAACTGAATCAGAAAATAATAAATTATTTTTTGGTCGGATGATATTGTCAATATTTGGAAAGTAAGAAAAGATACGTGGCGTTATAGAGAGGTGTTTCTTTACATTACCTACCCTGCAGTGGGTGCAACCGGTTGATTGCTGATTAGATTGATTGTTTATATGTTTATTTCCTTGTAGTTATTGATTTCTGACCTCTACAAAATTAATTATTTATTATCGCATTGGAAAGGGAGAGGTGGAGGAAGTTGCATCATTGCACGGACAAGAGCTGAGCTCTTAAATTTGATGATGATGATTATCTGCAGATTCAATCAGAGAATGCAGATCAAACATTTGTCTCTTCGCGAGAATCGAACTACCTCTTGCGTCTCAGCTGACTTGCCCACTACGCCACCGAGGCCACCACTATATCTGCCATGTTAGTTTTATACATACTTGTAAGTGTTTAATGTAGGCTAGCGTGCAATATCTGACCTTGTGTTTGTCCGATAAAACCTTTTAATGGGTTCAACTACGAATTTTATCCTGTTTTCTGTGGTTATAGCTATTTAACATGCCATAGAAACTCATATCTAGCTTTTTAATTTTAATGATATCGTACTGTTTTTTCTATACATAGGTATAGAAAATAGAAAAGAAATAGAAAATAGAATAAATAAAATAAAATGAAAAAATAAATAAATAAATACACCGCAAATAGAAGTTTGCGGTGTATGTTAACATAGGTTAACATACACCGCAAACTTCTATATCAAATACGAGTATAATGTACCAATTTAAAAAAAAACCTATTAAAAATGAAACTAGTGAAATGAATCTTATTAAAATGAAAATAGTCTCATTATGTTGACTCATGATGACCTCTAGCGTAGTGGGCGAAGGCCCGCCTGCGACGCAGAAGGTTGCGGGTTCGATTTCCGCCTCGGGACCAATATTAATATAATCTACAAATATTTGTCTCGAGTCTGGGTGTTTTCTATGTATAATATGTTTGTATTTACAAACAAAAAGTATATAAGTAGTACATCAGTCATGTAGTACCCATAACACATGCTCTGCTTACTTTGGGGCTAGAGATTTTTTTTAAGTTTTTTATGACTAAGTAAAAAATTAATAAATGCAATCAATTTAAAATAAATTCATCAGGTAAAATATTATTTACTTAGTATTTACAAAACATGAAATAGGTACCTACTACTTAAAATTGATTCAAGTATAATTCTTTCAAATACTTATGTTAAATTATGGTCACTCTACTAAGCTCACGATTTCATAGTATAGTCCGATTCATCTTTGAGGAAGTCACAAGTCTTATCAACACCAATTTATATTGAACTTCGCGGTCCCCTCTGTTGGTATCAATAATGACTACGCGCATTTTATATAGAGCTCTTGTCAAACTGGTTTTTGTGAGGCTACCAAAATTATTAATTTCGTGTTGTGTGTAATTTGTATGGTGTGTACGTTATTTTTATTACTAATTAACGTGAGAATATATACGATCATGGGGCTTGGATTTAATTGTGAGTTTGGGGCAAGTGAGATGTACAATTATGTTCAACGGAGTAGAAATATTATATTTAATTGTAATTGATTTTTATGCTGTCAAATTGTTGAGAAACTTGTCGGTTTTTATAACGATTATGTATATTACACACAATTATTTATTATTCATTATTCATGATTTTTAAGCATAGACTTGTGCTACTGACTGAACTACATGTGCGAAGCCATGTACAAACATGGCAAACATTTTAATTATTTATATAATAATACACAATTTACATAATATTATTTTTAAAATACGACAAGCCTTGAAGGTATTTTTTTTTTATGATGAATGGGTCGGCTCTTGACCACAGGCAAGAGTGAGGTCTACGATGGAGCGAGCTTACCCAGAAGGTGCCTATTAACTCTCTTCTTAAAAACAATAGGGTCGTAGCTCAGCGGAAATACAGACGCTGGAAGCTGATTCCAAATTTTTGCATTGCCTATAATAAAAGAACTATTGTGTGTGTCTGTGTTGTTTTTTTTTTAATTATTTGGTTTTTCTTTCTGTAATAAGTACTCTTGGTTGTTTATTTTTAATTCATACCTACTGAGAACCGTATTATCTGATCGTGTCTAGACTAGACAGGCGTGCAATTCGCACTGTAATACCTATCTATATGTCGCAGCCAACTGGTTAAACCCGCCGTCTGATCAAGCGCCTAGCCATTTGATTAAACGGCGCCGTTCAACTAGCGGCCTAAATGATGTTCCGTCTGGTTAATTAAAAGCATTTAATGAACTGGCTGGCTGGATGCCTAGGCTATTCATTTATTATGGAATTTTAGATTGATTTAATAGATTTCCTAGCCTCACGCGTAGTTTTTCACTATCCTAACATAACGACATTATTCGCCGTGCGTTTTCGTCAGCGCGATCTAGGAATTGGTCATACATAGTCGTGCCATCTACATAGTTATTTGGGTACTAATTGCTACACAAACCCGTTCAACAATAATGTTATCTTTATAACTTTGAAATGACTTGGCTAGGCAAGTAGTTAAACGTAATAGCTCCAGCCCATTTGCCTAATATCGTTCAGGCCGCTAGTTGAACCGCGCCGTTTAATCAAATGGCTAGGCGCTTAATCAGACGGCGGACTAAACCAGTTGGCTGCGACATATATATTCGGTGTACTGTCTACTAAAACATCGGTTTTGAATTAATTTCACAAAAAAAAAAGTTAAACAAAATAATGCCGGATATTTCAAACAGAATCGAAAATAAAAGAACACTTACTGGACATATCATATCGTCGCGGAAATCGAACCAGCAACCTTCTGCAACACGGGCCTACGCCTACTACGACAGAGGTCGTTGTAGCATCATTTTCTGCTCTAACAGCCGGTTTCTCGAACGCAAATCATCTTCAAAATTAACTAATCATTGGTCAAATCATTCGACCAATGAGGACCGTAGTATTCCAAGTTTAATCGGTTTGTCAATTTGAAAAGCGTTCGAGAAACCGGCTGTTAGAATGTTATTTTTATTCTATGACTTTTTTGATGCTTTAGTTGGCAGTGGGCTTTATTCTTTTATAGCAATGTAACGTTACTTATGATCGACGATCGACAAAAACTCGGTTACTGTTATCAATGATACCGGATTTTCCTTAGTTTATACCGATGACCTTAAATAATGCTAAATAACCGGTCAAGTGCGAGTCGTACTACCAAGTGTTACCATCAAAAAACGCCAGAATTTTTTTTTGTATGTCCGTCCGTCATAAGAATCGGTCTTCTACACATCCGAACTTACTCCTTGAAAAAGTACCTACTTATAGGTAAGACTCTTCAAATACCAAATTATAAAACTTAGGCCTTTGCATCTATAGGTACTAGATTTATACAGCGTCAGGAAGCAACTGCCTTCGCTTAACGGGACGCTTGTTCCTAGGTCATTGTTTGAGATAGAATAGGCTTGCATCACCTAAACCATGTTGTCGACATAGCTCAGAGAATCAGCAAGCTGAAGTGGCAGTGGACTGACCATATCTGCCGAAGAACCGATAACCGTTGGGGTAAACGAGCTCTTGAGTGGAGACCGCGACTCGGCAAACGTGTAGTGTAGGACGCCCTCCGGCCAGGTGGAGTGACGATCTGCGAAAGGCTGCCGGCAGAAGCTGGATGCGTCGAGCTGAGGGCAGGGCGCAATGGCGCGTACTAGGGGTCCAGTCCAGTCCTGTCCAGCAGTGGACTGCCATAGGCTGATGATGATGACGACCTAAACCATCCTATAAGCCCAATATAGCTTACCTAGGTACAGTAGGAACCTAGGATTATCAAATATTACATCACACACAACGTGTACCTAGATGTAAAACGACACGAGCACACTTCTTATTGGTCATTCTAACACACTAACGATGACGTGGCAATCATGGCAAAACTGACGTCATACAAATTGATTGGTTTACCTAAAATTGGGTCAGTTGATTGGAATTTGATAAATTAGAAATAAAAAAATGGTTAACCTTGTTCAATGATACCTACTGATTTTTGGAACGAAGTTCCTTTTCGGACGGTTGCGGATGGGGGTAGACGAAAAACCGGACAAGTGCGTGTCGAACTCGCCCACCGAGGGTTCCGCACAAAGGACTGTGTAGGTACCTATAACAGTGAAAACTGTCATGTACTACCTACCTACATCCAGCAAAGTTACACATGAGAAGGGATTTTAATTTTTCGTCATAAATCGAAAACTATAATATGTTTCAGCTTGTGCTAATGAAGTCCTATCATACGATACCCCACATGACATGATTAACTCACTTCAAAATTTCGAAATAAGCCGTGTTGGCCGAATGGGGTTGTACCTCAACTTTCAATCCGAAGGTTGTGGGTTCGAATCCCGACCGTGCATCAATGGATTTTGCGTTTCGTAAAATTTATATGCGCTTTAACACGTGCTCTAAACGGTGAAGGAAAACATCGTGAGGAAACCAGTTAGTGTTCTTATAGGCGGCAATGGGCTTGCAACCTGTCACGTATGGAATACTAACTTCTGCAAGATGTGGGCATGTATCAAATAAGTGTTTGGACATGCCTCTGATTAACCCCCCTTAGACATCTTCCAAGGATCTGGAATAAGTAACAAAAAGATCTGAGAGAATGTCTACCGCACCTTGGGGATACAGTCGTGAACCTGTTTACGTTTACGTTTTTGATTTTTCACAGCTTAAAGGGACCGTAGACCTGAGTATACGGTTTTAATTTCAACACGATACCTCCACGTGTTCCCGAGATAAAGGGTCTTGACAGTCAGACGGACAACAAAGTGATCCTATAAGGGTACCGTTTTTTCCTTTTACGTACGGAACCCTAAAAAGTGTTAGAATTTTGCGTCACGACACATGAATCTGTCAAATCGTCACAGTGCGAAGTGCGCAGCCGCGAAGCAGTCCATAGATTGTTAAATTGTTATTACGGAAGAGAGTTTCTAGTATTATAATACATGACAATAATTTGTTGAAACTTCGTTCCAACCGAGTTTTCCACGACACTCACGTACTTTTTTTATAAAGGTCTCCTACAAGGTCTTACAATAAATGGTATATGTACAACGGACTTTATTAAATCAACTATGACAACTATTTTAACCGACTTCACAAAAGGAGGATGCTCTCAATTCGTTGGGATCTTTTTGTTTTTTGCTGTTTCCAAGGTTAGAGGCTCGTCCTAATACAATACGTATTTGGTACATTCAATTTTGTAGTTTCTATAATTAATAGTCTCTTGTGTTTTCATCATCATCAGCCTATGGCAGTCCACTGCTGGACATAGGCCTCCCCTGTCCTCAGCTCGACGCATCCAGCTTCTGCCAGCAGCCTTTCGCAGATCGTCACTCCACCTGGCCGGAGGGCGTCCTACACTACGTTTGCCGAGTCGCGGTCTCCACTCAAGAACTCGTTTACCCCAACGGTTATCGGTTCTTCGGCAGATATGGCCAGCCTACTGCCACTTCAGCTTGCTGATTCTCTTGTGTTTTAACTATTAGGTATTATTTGATACAGTTTCTACGTCAGCAGTTGACATTGATATTAATCGTCGATTAAATGTCAAACAAAATTACGCATTTATACAATTTAAACTTTAATCTCAATCGATGCGGTAATAAATTACTTAAACAAGTTTATCATCACGTAATTATCGTTATAATGTCACGTGTTTTTTTTAATTTCGTCTCATAATCAGTCTCCAATTGGCCCAAATAGAGTTCAAGGTAAAGTAACCAGTTGATAACCTAATCATCATCATCATCTCAGCCTGGTAACACCCACTGCTGGGTATACCTATATTCTTTTATGCCAGTCTCCTCTATCTTGCCCTCTCGCGTCCAAACATTTCTTACGGCCTTCACTATGTCGTCGACCCAACACGCTCTCGGACGACCTCGATTCTGGTGGTCCGACCTTGGCCACCACTCGGCCAAAGATTTACTCCACCGGCCATCACCACGTCTAGCCAGTTGTCCTGCCCAACTCCACTTGAGATAACCCAATGGTGAAATAATATTATTGTACGTATTGTAGTATCATTAAACAAAGGCATTGGTGGTCAAATGGTCTAGTAGAAACAGCCTTCTGATACTCTCAGGACGTAGCGCGTAGGTTCGAATCTGGTCGTGCACCAAAGCTTTTTTGTCCAAAAATATGCGCCACATGCTGCCTCCAGTGAAGGAAAACATCATGAGGAAACCAGCGTGTCGTAGACTTAAAAAAGTTCGAAATCATGTGTCAAGTGTATGTTTTAAATCTTTTCAGCACACTGGTTCGAATGTCGCTGCTACCAACTACCACGCGAAAGAAGCCGCGAGCGGTAGCTTGTATATAATATAAGATATTAAATGAATTATGTTACTAAGTTTAATCTGATACAAGTCGTAGGTGACTCGTTAAAGAACTATAAATAAATGTTATTAATTAATACTAATGAGTTTGTCGAAACTCGATAAAATCATGAGTGCGTTTATATCAACAGAATTATTATGTGACAGGTGGCAAACGCATCTACTCTTACGATTATTATTGTCCTGATCATCAGATCATCTGGGTCAGAATAGTTAATTGCATCGAATAAGTGTGCCAAACTTAAGTTCTTACAACTCTTGTTTCATCGTCTGAAAACTTAGCATAATGTATTTTGTAAGGATATACTTAAATAATGTAGTAGGTAGATTAGTTTCTTTAAAAGTAGTCATGAAGTTAAATAAAATAAATAGGTATTTATTTATACAGGGTCTTTCATTTTAAACTACACAAACTGTCAAGGGCTCATTTTTGGGTTGTAAAAAGACGTTTGACTATATCAAATTAATTCTTAAGCCTATTTAAGTTTTCACTTAAAAAATTATCAATTGTTGATTTTTTATGAAATGTTGCATAATGATTTTCAAGGAGTACAGACGTTCCACCAATCGCAGCGCAGCTACATCACGAATGGACTAAATTATACAAGAAGCAACAATCAATTGAAAGAATAGTCTTTATCAATTATCTCGGGATTTTCATAACAAAACAAAAAAAAATTACATAAATATTTTTTATATTTAGTTGTTGAACCCAATTCCTTAAATAAGTTAGTTTAAAATGAAAGTTTAAAATTTATTTAAAAGAGTCAGCCGTTCTCATTTCGCGAAAACTTGTAGAAGAACTGTGTTTATTACTTGACAATTATGATTCAAATAAAAATGTAACGCGATAGCATTTATCATTTCACTATTTCAGTATCCGCCTCTTAACCTACCTTCTCAAAATAATGGACATTAAAATGACTAGACGCAATTTAACTAAAATAGATATTTTGAAATGAATTCGTAGACGAAACACATAAAGCCCTTTCGTCACGTTTATAGTCCGCGGCATTAATCTAGTTCTGCTGATCTCTTAAATTGACACATAAAGTGTCAATGAAACTCGTATGACAGCTAAACAGCTGTCAGTTTGAAAGATTCTTTTGTGGTTGGAGCTACCTATGCAATGAAATCACATGATCGTAAAAACCTGGTCTGACACGGTGTTTTAGATTTTGATTAATCTTTTTTTATGATTACGTGTCCTAGCTATTTTTATTTTCTTTCGGGACATAAAGATTTAGTTAGCGATTTTGGTTTTTATACTCTTACAAAATGTCTTATTGATACCTAATGCTAACACTAACATTACATTACAAAATTATTTTCATCGACTTTTCACATCACTAGCTCGACTTCATTCAAACAATACTCAACAAAACTTTAGACCAATAGCTTAAGCATTGAACCAAAAAGTAACGTATCATTGACGTCATCGACATTATCGTATCCCAACGTCAGTTTTATCGACGCAAGCACACCTCTACTTCAAGGCTAGACGCGCTGAAATTCATGGCTGTTTTGATAACGCGTTCGAATTAGATAATTAGACGCGGAAATATCGGGTATAAAACATGATTACGTTTTAAAAAATAAATGGAAAATTGACTTCAATGTTTGGACAAAATTACAAGCGAGGGGGAATCTTGAGTTTTACGGAATTTTAACGGAAATTTTTAATAGGATCATGGTCAACATGATCCTATTAAAATCGAAAATACATTAAAAATTAAATACATAAAACATGACCCCAGAAAACTTTCTGGGTCATGTTTAATGTATTTTGGTTCTTAAGACGGTTTAATTTTTACTGTTTATAACGTTATGATTTTCTTTAAATTTTGCAGTTTCAAACGTGGTTTAACGAAATCTGTATGTTATCTTATCTAAAAAACATCATCTCCCTGACCTTATCCCACGCTAAGTGGGGTCGGCACAACATGTCTTTTTCTTCCACTCACTCCTGTCCTGTCAACTGTGCTCCACTCCTTTTGCATTTATACTCGTATCATCTCTCACACAATCCAACCACTTCTTCTTCGGCCTTTCTCTTATCTGTCTTATCTAATAAAAAAACGTAAACGTAAACAGGTTCGCGACTGTATCCCGAAGGTGCGGTAGACATTCTCTCAGATCTTTTTGTTACTTATTCCAGATCCTTTGAAGATGTCTAAGGGGGGTAGTCAGAGGCATGTCCAAATACATATTTGATACATGCCCACATCTTGCAGAAGTTATTATTAGGTTGTATATACGTGACAGGTTGCAAGCCTATCGCCGCCTATAAGAACACGAACTGGTATCCTCACTATGTTTTACTTCACCGTTTAGAGCACTTATCTAAAAATGAGTGACTAATAAAGCTTAATGTAAAACAGATGGACTAAGTTAGATAGACTAGTGCCTAGAATAATCTTGCTACGACATTGACGCTACGCAAGCGCTACGAAGCTAAATGCTACGCGATGTACCTCTAGGTCTTATCGTAAAGTCTAACTCGTGTCCTAAAGTTTCTTAATCTACAAGAACTGAAAATAAAAGATTTTGAACTGAAAGACTATTTGACGAAGCTGAGAGCAATTGGAAACAGCCGCGAATCCTGATTTTGAACTAAATTATTGGAAAACTTTGAATTGGGTGAATGTAATGATGTTTGTTGCGCTTTAAAGCTGAAACGGCTGAACGGAAACGGATGAAATTTGGCACAGAGATAGATTATAGTCTGGGTTAACACGTCGGTTACTTTTTATCCCGGAAAAGTTAAGTATTCAAGGTGGCGCTATATCATATCGAAGGCCTCTTACCCAATAACATATTTTTTATTATTCTTGTTTCTATGGCTGTTCATGGCAACTTACGTGACCCATTTGCATAAGTTGCAACCTTCTAAGTATCTTATGGTAGATACGTGGCTTCGGCTATTCAGGAGACGCATTGAATTGATATTCTAAGCTGTGAGTAGCAATACTATACCTGTAAGGTATTGTGAAACACAGTATGAACGTGTAGGATGAACATTGATAATGTCAACACACAGGTTAGATTAGATTATTTATTATTATTATTATTATCAGCCATGAGAGTTCCACTGCTGGGCAAAGGCCTCCCCCCCACTCCCTCCAGACATCTCGGTCCCCAGCAACATCCCGCCAGTCCGTTAGAAACTGGTCGAGTTCGTCCCGCCATCTCCGTTTTGGTCTGCCGCGTCGCCTTCTCGCTGGGTCGGGACGCCACACGGCTACGTTCGCCCACAGCTCATCTGGCATGAGACAGACATGCCCAGCCCAATTCCAAGATTATTTATAGATAAGGATAAAGATAAAGATTATTTATTTGTTCAAAACATTGTGTAGGTTACATTTGCATGCAAGATGAAAAGTTTTAAATCTTGTAACAATATTCTTTACCGAAACATATCGGTGTGCAAATTAATTTAACAGAGGCGCGTCACAATTAAAATTTGTCATCTAAAAATTCATTATTATCATAGTAATGCAAACTTCTGAATAATTGGGCATTGTGTCTAATTATATATTTGGACATGTATTTTTTCTGGCCTTCTTGGTCATCTTGCCTTAATCTGGGAGGTCTACCGCGCCTTGGGTATTTAGTCGTGGTCCTATTTCGGTTCGTATCAGGTAGACGCGCTCTGTACTTTGTTATAACTCTTCTTCAGGAACCATTGTTTAGTGTCCTCGATGTATGTAAACTGGATTTGACCTTTTTGCGAAGACCTCCTTGGAATATATAATAAAATGTGTAATAATAGCTGATTTGTATATCTGATACTGTATGCTTAAAACGTGTTGTCTGTTTGTTTGAAAATGTCAAAAACAGAAAACTATCCATACTAATATTATAAATGTGAAAGTAACTCTGTCTGTCTGTCTGTTTGTTACGCTTTCACGCCCAAACCCCGTGGGTTTTCACCCACTACTCCACAAAGGTCCTCATTATTTCTATTGTTTTCTTATTTCAGTACAATAAAGTCGCGATTGTATTCATTCGTTATAGAGGTGTACTCGCACCGTCAGACTTTCAAGATTATTCTTAGTATTTTTATAAATAAAGCTATGTAAAACCAGAGACTAAAGAGCAAATGGCGTACTACATATGACATATTACAAGCCCATAGCCGCTTTCCGTCTTTTCATAATCAGACTCAGCCTCGAGGTTCCTGCAATCAGCCGCGAGAATTAAAACATTTTTTCGAACCATCAATTTTGAAACAGTCATTTAACTGATAACTAATGTATTGCATAGCTCGTAGAACTGACGGCCGTTGGGGCAAAAAAGTTCTCGAGTGGAGGCCACGCACCGGAAACCGCAAGAGGATGGGCCCCCACTAGATGGAAAGACGATCTGGTGAAGGTTGCTGGGAGCCGTTGGGTGCAGGCTGCACAAGATCTATCACTGTGGAAATCGATGAGGGAGGCCTATGTTCAGCAGTGGACACTAGATAGCTGACATGATGATGATGATGATGAATGTATTGCAATATTTACATGATAAAATGAACGGTTAAAGCCGCGTGGCAAACTAGTTATACGGCGTATTCAAATGGTATTGCGTCGGAGGTCGTGCCTACTAATGTGTTGCTAGGAAGTATGTAGGCCACGAAACATTTTGAAAGTGTTTCACAAGGGCCAGCTTTCTATGAAACAGCGCGAAAGTGATCCAAGCTTGGTCTAGTTTAGCTCTCTAAATAAAACAGTGATGTCAAAGTCTTACGAAATATATAAGAAAGCTATGGTCAGTACATTTTAAATCTAAGTGGTCTAATATAATCTATATGAGTCTAGCTATATGAAGTAGGAAATCTCGTGTTTTTAGTCATCTCTCAGTTTTGATGGCTTCTCCGAAATAATTCATGAAATATGTTGCGGATATTCGGACAAATTTTTGTTTTCATATAAAATTTGAAGTTTGTCGAGGAGCACAATATTTGTGGTAGGTAGTCAGCAGTATCTACACTTATCACTTATTTTTATATATTGTGGTAGGTATAGGAACAATGCCATTAAAATACCAAAAACATTTTCCAAACTTTTTCAAGTATTTAAAGAAATTTTCGTCCGGCTTCTTGATAAATCTGCTCTAAATGCTTCGAATTGTCGACCTTAGTGAACAGACAAATCCCTAAAAATAAAAAATAGCAATAATTCAAATTGGTGTGCGTCAAAGTTATTTTGCTCTTTCTCAAACTTATAGAACTAGAAAAGCATAAACATTAATACAGTAGAGTCACTTTGTCTCGTGGTCGTGCTTGCTTAGTCGTTCTTGATAGATCGTCGATGTTAAGCAACGTTCGAAACGGTTTGTAAGTGGATGGGTGACCGCCAGTGGCATTTTCATCTGAGCGCTTCCGTGCTTCGGAGGGCACGTTAAATTGTCGGTTCTGGCTATTTAAGTCGTTAAGCCATGACGGTACTCTGGTGAGAGTTTTTAGGCCGCCCTAAGGCGTCAGTCATGGCTTAACGCCGTGGACCGACAATTTAACGAACGATCAATCTTTTTAAAAGAAATGTATGTTAAGTGGGTGATAGACGTGCGAGTAAGTTCGCGAACTTGTGGCTCGAAGACCTTTTTCGCTTGTGTGTCACTCTAAGTACGCGTACTTAATAACCGCTGAGTAAGTTCGTTGGCGATCTGACAAGTTTGAAATTTTGCTCGTAACCCGCCTTCGCTCGTCTGTATGGTAGCACTGCGAGCCTGAAATTCTGAAATATTTATGGAAATCTTCCTTCTCTTCACGTAACTCTCTAACTAAATTCACATGTGATAAACGCTCTCTTTTCGTAAGCCAGATCACTTTTCCACTTCGTCTTTTTTTTTTATAGTTTTTAAAGCTTCTTCTGTCGACGACATCGCAATACAGAGTGAGTAAATTTTTGATTTTACTGAATTTTAATGATATTGTTGTTGCGGTGGTCCTCCAAATCTTGATGCATGACCTGAAATTAGCGTCGTCAGGCCATTTTATTACCTGGGCGTTGATAGATTTTACAGTTCACGGTAAATCATAACGGTGAGACTTGGCAATGAAATATAGGTACAATGAGCGACAAAAGTGTGTATGGGACAGCTGGAAGGCGAATTTGTTAGGGATGGGTAAGACGCAATATAGCTTGAATTTTTTTGTTGTTGTTTCGTGAAATTTATATGCGCTTTAACACGAACTCTTAACGGTGAAGGAAAACATCGTGAGGAAACCCGCAGCTAAGTCAGTTCCACACGTATTGACGTTATCTCTCCTGTGGGCGGCTGATTAAGCTGAGAGGATGGTTTAGGTGCTGGGCAAGCCTATTCCATCTCAAACAAAGTCCCAGGCACTGCAGCGTCCCGTTAAGTGTAGGCATGGATTGCCTCTTGACGCTGTATAAATCATCTACTAAAGAGGCCTAAGTTATTAGTTACTAATTAGTTACCCAACTAGTTCCCTGCTAATTAATTACTTACTTATAAATCTATAAGTGTGCCAAAAAGTTAAACCGCACTCAGGGAAGTGGTCTAATATTTTCTTGCTTCGGAGCTGTTGAGCTCAAACAATAATAATATTGAAATACTTAAAAGAGTTTTTATATTAAGAGGTTAAAATCGTAGACACATTAATAAAGTCTTGTTGAATTGTTAGCAGCAACTGTGCCGTGTCCCTTTTCACCTAATTTATTTAAACAAAATATTAAACGTAAAAATAAACAGTCGGTAATTTATATTTATGATTATATTGATGGATATTGTACCCGGATATATTTTATGTGATAGATAACTTCTTGTTTTGCTATTAACTGCCAAATATATCTATTTTATGATGAGTATATAATCAGACTAATTTATATAAATTATTTATTTTATCGACCCCACATAATGTGGGAAAAGGGCAGGAAGATGATGATGATATTTATTTTAATACTTACATCTCTTCTTCTTCTTCTACACGTCTTTTATCTGTATGTTTAATGTACATTCGTTTTTAAGACCAAAGACTCAATTTAGGTTTTCCTGAATTCTATCTGAAAGTTTTTTAAAGTGTATTTATATCCAAATTACTGATTAAGACTTTGTATAGATATAGAATTGTAGATCTTATACAAAAAGGCAAAACAAGTTTTACATTAATCATGGCTCACCTTATCACAAAGTTGTCGAATTATGAAAGAGTTGCAAAATTGAGGTGAAATCTTGACCCAGATAAACCTACTAATATTTGAAGTAACCTACAAACACAAGGATTAGTGCTACTTTATCACCCTGAAACGCCTAATAAAAATCTCGAGATCTCTAAAACAAGCTGTCGTCAAATTTTTATAGTCTGTTTGAAATTAGACCTTTTTGCTGTGATCATAACAGCTACTTTTGAAAGAATTAGAATATAAAGATAGTGATGGCTAGGGCTGTCACAGCTTTATTCAATTTTGTATTTATATTATTACAATAGTGTGAATAATTTACGAGTTATAAAGAAAAATAGTGAAATGAAACATGTTGGACTGGCCCTACTTTTTGAGGCTTAGGGCAAATGCTATTAAAATAATATAAATCATTATTGCAGTAATGAAAATGACTGATCGTTGAAAAACCAGAAAAAAAATTTATACAAAAACTTATTTAATGCATTACATTCCGATCAATGAAAGTAAACTTTGCGAGGAAGCAGTTTGCATTTTAGCGGCGATGGACTTGTTGTCCCTAATACCTATCACCCCTTAAGACATTTTAAAAGGATCCTGAAGGCCTAAAAGACGTGTCAATCGTAATAAAATGTAAAATATTTAATATAAATATTCAATATGGAAACAGACTCACGTGTTTCGTCATTGAATAAGTATAAGTATATAAAGGAAAACTATTTCCTTTAATGTATTGTTCTAAGTTTGGTTCGAACCTTACTTGTATTAAATTATATTGTCTGTGGACTAATAAAAGACTGTCAACGTCAATGTCATGAAAGCCACATTGTAAAATTGAAAAGATAACCTACGGTGGCAAATTATTGAATATAAAAAAGTGAAATTAATAATTACCTGATTTAGAGAAACTCAAATCTACATGAAGGGATAAATAAACATAAATGTCGTTTCTTTTCAGGTATGAATATTGTGTGTAATTAGTTTACTTAGGTACCTACTCTAGTGGATTTAAAGGTTAATAAATAAACTTTCTTTTCAGAGCAACACATTGTGTTTAATTAAAAATTACAAGTAATAATCATTGTAAGTATACTAAATAATTATTGAATTTCATGCGGCGACAGCCCTAGGACGTCTGAATTCACCTTGAGATCGCTTCCTGCATAATATTGAATTTGTTTTTACAAACGCGTCTGTACCGTCAAGTAGACAAGCCGAATCACCGATAAATCCTACTCTTCCTCAATTATCTATAGCTTTTGCCCCTGCTTGTACACTTATATTACAGCAGAACACTTGAATTTCACTTATTATATTTTTTTATTCAATGCGACGCAACGATAGCGCGATCTAATTTGTCCTGTGTCGCCATCTAGTTTTAAATGACAAAAAGAAGCCCCAAAAGATTCTTGGTCTTGGAACAAATTTTTGACTTCAGTGGCTTGGAGGGCGAATGAAGAGAGACGCAAGAAGTACGAATTTGATTCTCGCGTTGGGATAAAGCTTTTTTATGCAAAAAATATTAGTACTTAATGCTAACTTAAAAAACTTACTGTATAATGAGTTTGAATGCAACTTTGTAGTTCGTAGCGGATTCGTAGCGCGTAGCTGCGCCGGCGCATCGTAGCACTTGCTACATGCAACCTTTACGTTAAAGTTTTACTCTGCATTGTAATTTGTAAAAATTGTTTTAACTTTTATGCAACAAAATATGAGGCTCAGACGTGGAAGACCCAGGGTGTCATGGCGGGACGAGGGCAGAGTTATGTCAAAGTCAAAAAGTATTTAGGTATCAGTAGGCCCGCTGAGATCACTTTAAATAGTCGAACTCTCTCTCTAGCCTCAAAAGTTTGCTGGAAGAAAACTCTTTGTAGATCTAAGCTCGCTTTTGTACATGTCCTTACTTTATTCCCTTGTTCTATGTGTTTTATTTGTAAAAAAAATAAAAGAATCTAAAGAATTAGGAATTGAAGAAAAGATGCTTTTGTCTAAACTGAAATGTAATTTTAGTCTATTGTACTGAATTTCACTCACACAATCTTTCGCGAGTGATTGAGCGTACAGAATTGCGCGGGAAAGCCTGTACACGCAATCGCGAGTGATAATTTGAAGCTACGCGTTCTTTAGCGTGCGATTACTCGTTAGTTCTTGTCAAAACGCTATCGTGCGGGAAAGCCCGTACGGGCAATCGCGAGTGATATTTTTTTTGAAGCTTGAAGCTACGCGTTCTATCATGCGCGATTGGCTGTATCCCTCGCGATAGATTGTGCGTATAAAGGCTGCTAATAAGGCTGCAGGTCATGCTAACCAAGGTACGGCATCGGGTTGCATTTATGACGGAAGACGTCACGTGGCCTACCCCGTGTTGGGCCTTGATTAATATCTTACGTAAGCAGTAAGCGCATACTAGCTGCAGCCACTTGTTCGTAATCTAAAGGTGGGTACTGGCCGGTGTTACAGGGCGTAATGGTGTTACACAATACACATTTTATTGAAAAATTCAAAAGGGCTTGTAATTTGAAACGAATTTATCACAAATTCGACGGTCGAACTAACGAGAAAAAATCTCATTAGTTCGATCGTCGAACTAATTAGAACAAACCATTTTAACCTAACCTATAAAATAACAGATGAATAAACCCCCAATCTTTATTTCAAACAATATGTATTATTACAAAACCTCACCCGCGCTGTGTAGCTACGAGTATAACTTCATATGATAGCACTATTAGCCTAAATTCCTTCAAATTCCGTGTCCAACAATATTGTTTCTATTTTCGACTCCGTATCTATGCCGGCAAAAGTTACTGTCATACCCCAATACCCCACTATTTTGTTCCTTATTCCTTACACACAAGGCTCAGAATCCTTTGAATCAATTTTATGTTACAGCAAATAAAACATGTCAAACGAGTATGAGTTTTAAACTCCTTGTTATAAGGTGTAGAGTTGATTGTGTTTGGGTTTAGTGAATGGGTCAGACGAAAATTCCCATTGAGTAGACCGAAGACTGGAATACTCGTAGCAAAATCGCGGGAAACCAAGCTTCGTGGTATCATTTTCTATTTTTACCGCTTTTTAACTTTACAATGGTGTTACTGCTTTTAATTTGTTCTGGCCGGGAGATGGCAAAGATTAGCGGTTATTTTTATTTTATATACGACTTATAATTATTATTTTTACTCATAAAATATATACTTATATACAGTCAGCGCCACCATTTGGTGGGTTACCAAATGGTGGCGCTGACAAAAGGCGGCTTGTACTGCAAGGGGGTTACCAGTTGTTGATGCTGACTTACACAAAAAAGGTAGGTATACCTAAAAATTACCTACTTACAGTCGTGATTCTGTATTTTCTGTTTTTTAATTACATATCCAATAAGTGGGTGTTGCTGTAGGCGAAGGTAGCCACCGAGTGGTGCCCCGACCCAGCGAGAAGGCGACGCGGCAGACCAAAACGGAGATGGCGGGATGAGCTCGACCAGTTTCTAATGGACTGGAGGGATGTTGCTAATAGGGACCGAGATGTCTGGAGGGAGTGGGGCGAGGCCTTTGCCCAGCAGTGGGACACAAATGGCTGAAATAATAATACAATAAGTAAGACAAAGAAGTCCGGCTACCCATAAAACGAACCCCTTAAGAATTTCAATTGAAAAATACCTTAAAAAATACAAAGAAAACTTTTTCATGGAAAGGTGGAACACGTGTATGAAGTTATCCAAGTTTTCTTGTTTGGACACGTGTTTAATAATAGCACGTGGAATGGAATGAAAAGGAGGAAAGCATTTATAAATAAAAAACCTATTTTTTTTTTTTCAAATATTCTCCGGATAAGTAAATCGAAATGTCATATCACAAGTACAAAAGTCTGTACTGTACTTGGGCGGATCAACTTTTTTCTGTCATGAATCAACTTTTTGTGTAAAAAAATAAATGTTGAAATATTGCTATAATTTCACCTAATATTGTTAAATAAATTTCTGTAGTTTATAAATCTACTACGAGCACCAAAAAATTTTGTCGTTTTCATGGATTTTTATACCTTTATTCCAAAAGTGGCTCCCAAAAATGTCACCTAACTCACAATGACGTATTATGGTAAAAAGTTCATAAAAAACTATATTTTAATAAGTAAATCTGTTTCAATGTGAACTATTATTCAATTAAATCAATCTGGCATAATCAAAATTTAAATAAAGTGTCTCAATTTTTTGAAAATATACCTCATTGTGTCTCTGGGGTCACTAAATGAAAGAAATTTTATTTACTTTTCTTGTAATTCTGTTTCTAGAAACGCCAGAAAGATGCACTTTTTACATGACTATTGTAGGTTATTCTTCAAACATTTGTCATACAACATTTTGTATAATAACCTTTACTTTTTTAATAATCCTGCTATCAGTGTCCAAATTTTTGGGGACAACTACGTGAGCCCGGAGACATAATGGTGACTCCAGAGACATATATGGTACTATGCCATAGGCAAATTACATTATAAAAAACTATACAAGGTACAAAAATATCTCCTAAATGTGACAACCAGTTTACTTTTTAAAGTTATCATAGAAAATAAACCCTAACCTAACAATTATTACATATTTCTCTAAAATTAATGATAACATTCTATGAAAATGAGGGTTTTCGTTTATTTAAACAGTCATCTGCGTCCTATATCTCTAATAACATAAATCTCGCTTAATAGAAGACCTAAAAAGCTTTTTGTAGATGAAATCTATTTTCTAGGCTCTAGCGCATTGGACCGCGGCTCGCCTTGAGCGTAGTTTTTTCACTAACTTACCGACTGAAGATATCTTTCAACATATGGCCAAAAAAAATAATTTTACTACCTGTAGATTCATCAAAATAATCATCAAAATTTTATTCCGTGGGATGAGAAAGGCTGGGCCAGCTGTGGTCAGTCTGGCCAGCTATGCCGGGGGGTACAAGCCTTTCTTCACTTTTGTCATTCGTCTTTGTCCTGTGGTATGGTAATCTTGCCCTTGTATTATATTCTACAGACTTTGCGATGCCGTCGATCCTTTTTTTCTGTGATGACGACCATCACTCTATTTACCACCTCTGGGACACCACTCATTTACAACTTTGATCCTGTCATCACCGCACCTGACCACTTGTCCTGCCCAACCAACTCCATTTGAGCCCCACTAACCACTTGTGTGTGTGTTTCGGCATCGAGGACTGGGTAGATCTAATAATTAATCTCTAGTGTAATACCGAGCATTGCTTATTCCATGCGAAGGAGACGGCACAAGATCAGAGTCGCACAGGGGTGCGACTCTGATCTTGCGCAGTCTCCTTCGTGAGCGCCCATGTCTCGGCACCATAATTTCATAGTTAGTGGACTGAATTACTACTTTGCTACAGCCGCCTGGCTAGTCCTGCCCAACCAATATTATTTGAGCCCCAATAACCGCTTGTGCATCTTACAATTTTAGCTTGTTCATTCGGGAATTTCGGTATTGGGGACAATCTTATAAGTGATACCGAGCATTGCTCGCTTTATAGCTCTCAGTGCGACTCTCAAGAGAGCACAGTCTCCTTCGTGAGCATCAATGCACCATGATGGTAGTTAGCACCATGATGGCAGTTGGTAGAACACATTGGCAGAGCTTGTTTCCAATGCAATGTTTGGAACCATCTTCATCATCTTCAGGCCTACTTTTGAGGTAAAAAGTAAACTACTTAAAGATGAGTGATCAGGATCACGCATCTCTAAAAGTAGGCCCGAAGCTTTCGAAGCATCTTTTTTTTGTTCCACCAGAAAAGGATGAGGTTGAGGTCGTCTACAAATCGTCTACAAACCTAAGGTGCTACAGGAATACACCTACCTACAGGCAGACTTTTATTCCCGAGCTGTCTAATTCAAGAGTTTTTACGACGTCTTCTAGGACACCCGTAAAAAGCTTGGGTGATAAGGTTTTCCTCTTTAATATACATTTTTTTATATATATTAATATACTTTGGTATACATCATCCGCAGTAAATCCATATAGTTAAAATGGATCTTACAGCGATGGAGAGAGATTTCTTGCTTTCAAAGGTTTTTTTTCGTAATCTACGAAGGCCATGCATATTCGAGCCAGTTGACCTCTTGACTCTTCTCCGTCGCCGACATTGAGTGTGGGTAAAAATAGATCAAAGAAAAGATAAATGGAATGTGTAAAAACAGAATCGAATGAAGTGTGGTGTATTGTTCCTCACATTGCACCTCACAACTGACTTGTATTCTTAATTCATACTTAAAGCTATTTTAAACTTAAATCTGAGTGTTTTCTATTAGAAACTAAAAATGTGCAATGAATCTTTATGTATTTAATCCGTTTATCACTCACCAAATTGTTTATTGTATAAATTATGATAACTTTTATGCAGAATGTCTCTTGGGTCACTAAAAATTGTCTCTTGGATCACAGTTTTTGTGAGCCAGTGGAACGGTGACTCAGGATACAAACTAAGGTTTTTAACTCTTTTTCTTCAACGAATTTAATGAAAGTAAAAAAATACGTGGATGCAAAGCATTTCAGAATCAAATGTCAAAACATAATAACAAAATTACTTTGAGAAGCAGTTTACTTGTAAGAAATTTCGTCGTGAGTCAGCGGATAAAAAACAATGACACCCAGTCCCGCTGCGAACTACAGACGTAATGGCAGAGTCCACATAATGGCCAAGGGTCAGCAATCTTTATTTTACGACATGCAGATGAGTTTTCTATTAGCCTAGCCAATAACTGTCTATATTACTTACACTTTGTAATACTTTTTTGTCGTTACCCAGTTGACAACGCGAATTGGGTAAAAGTCGGGGACAACATTTCAAACCGTGTTTTTTCATTGAAAAATGCAATATTTTGTTTCGCAAATCAGTATTTTAGAATGCTGGTACATCAAGGAACAATGTAGATAGAAAATAAAAATACAAGTCAAGGAAAAATTTTACACAGCAGCGTTACATATGTGCGTGATTTGCGCTGGGGACAAGTGAAATTTGTATGAAAACCAATTTTCGTCCACTGGGTCACGATAATTTTAAATATAATTGACTAAATATTTTTAAAATATTGATGAACGAGCGTAATGGTAAAGGATCTGATTTTATTAATTAATGTTAAAACCGACAATTAATCTAACTCAGCACCTTTTACGATTTTTTTTACGTCGGGGACAAGATTTTACACTAAAAAGTTGATCCACCCACTTACTATTTAAATCTTACTAACGGTTTTGAGTAATAAATATAGCCGTGTTGGCCGAATGGGGTTGTACCTCGACTTTCAATCCGAAGGTTGTGGGTTCGAATCCCGGCCGTGCATCAATGGATTTTGCGTTTCGTAAAATTTATATGCGCTTTAACACGTGCTCTAAACGGTGAAGGAAAACATCGTGAGGAAACCAGTTAGTGTTCTTATAGGCGGCGATGGGCTTGCAACCTGTCACGTATGGAATACTAACTTCTGCAAGATGTGGGCATGTATCGAATATGTGTTCGGACATGCCTCTGACTACTAAGGGGGGTACCCCTTAGACATCTTCAAAGGATCTGGAATAAGTAACATAGAAAAGATCTGAGAGAATGTCTACCGTACCTTGGGGATACAGTCGTGAACCTGTTTACGTTTACGTATGTTTGTGTTTCAATCACGCCTTAACCAGTGAACAGGTTTGGATGAAACTTGGAATAGGCGTAGATTTTGGACTGGAACAATGCTAATCCCAACAAGTACCTACTCCGCGTGCGGAAGCTAATCAAAAAAGTCAAAAGTCGAAAAGCATTTATCGCTAGGATCACTTTGAAACGTCAAACTAGGTGATTTTACTCCTGTTCCTTCGCAACCAATATCGTGAAGAACCAGGGCAACAAACACGGTTTGGGGCCTAGCTTTATTGAGATGATCCATCTTAGATCTAAACTTAGGCTCATTTCTTAGTTAACTTAGTTGGTACCTACCATAGTTTACGTATGTACATAATTCCCAAAATTAATATGTCACTAAATAGGTTGTCCAAAGTTGGCACCAGTTATCAATAAATATGCAAAAATTACTTCCTCATAGATTTGGTGAGTTATCGCCAACGCCCACTTGTGTCCGCGCAGATTGCCTGCGTAGGTCAGTTGATCGACACACATTGTGTCGGAGTCACACCTCGATCACACAAACTTCATAAATTATGCCTTTTTTTTTATGGAATTTGACAAAGTAAGTTCGTATGAGTCTGGCGAATTAATAGCCGAAACCGACAATTTAATTAAGCTCGATGTCTATGTAAGTAATTACTAATGACATTAAGCTTTTACGTGTGCTGGCCTATGATTTTTGAATGTTTTTGTAGGTAAACTTCTTAAAAACGAAAAATCCGATCCGAATTCTGATATTTAGAGCGGTGATGGAAAACATCGTAAGGAAACCCGCAGCTTAGTCAGCTCCACGCGTATTTTCTGTTGATAGGCGACTGAGCTGATGGCTTAGGTTAGCTGGGCCAGTCTTCCATCTCAAAAATGTCCCAGAGCAGTCCCCAAGTCAGCAATTTTCTTAAAAAGTATTAATTAAATACAGGGTGTAAAAAGACTGCTACCGAAAACTGAGGGGTTTCAATCAGACCATGATTCTGAATATATTTAGCGAAAAAAACGCAAAAATTTTTTTTGACTTAGCTACGTCATTTTATTTTATTTTCTAGTTTTTTGCTACTAGTACAACATAATAAGCCCATACCTACCTAATCATTTCATTTAAAAAAGAAAAAAACAATTAAAACTCAAAATCCAGCAATCTACAGATAAAAACGCGCCCAGTACATACGCTCGAACAGCTGTGCGAGGTCGGTTTTCTCCGGATATAATGTTTTTTTTTTGGAAATCCTTTTGGATTTGGCTATATTTCGGGATGCTGTACCTACCCCTTTCGGCGGTAGACGTCTTTTTACACCCTGTATATCTTTACAGTTTTATTATAGCACAAGTAGATATATAGATAGATATACTTGAATAACGTGTAATATTCTGATATCGTGTGACACATAGCTGGGGGCGTGACCGACGTCAAAATATCAACCAAAGCCAAATGGCCATTTATAGATGAGGAAGTAATATATTATTGTCTCCTATATAGGACACTAGGCTTACCTGTTGCGCCGGTCGCGTATAAACCCGTTACATTTGTAAATTAGATTTTACAAGCTTGTAAAGTTGAGAATGTCAACCGATTTTGCCGATTCAAACGTAATGTGGTCTACCTACACTTGTCTAGGATAGTGACATATCCAGTTTAAATAATACCAATATTCACGTTTTATGATCCTACGTTTCCTTGTTGGCCTTTTACTAAAAAACTATGTAAAAAAAGACAGTATTACGACTGAATCGGAACCAAATTCGACCAACACGGCAATACAAAGAGATTTAAATATATTTTTCCTATATAAAATATATCTACGTCACCGTTGAATTTCGTAATAAAATCTACGAAAAGGGAGTTGAGTATTAATTCGCGCCATTTGAATTCTCGTCACACGCACGCCAATATCTATGAGATATAACACCCGCGGTTTTTTCCGGAGCCTACGGGCCCCTAATCCCAGCCGTGGAGATATTTCGCGACAGAGCCGTTGGGCCACAAAACGAGAGATTTTAAAGCAATATTATTTTTAACTTTAGGTACAGACAAAAGTTACAAATATTTGCTCCGGGTACAAACAAGCGTGATTTTGCATCGCCGCCGTGTACCACTAACTTTTGTATAAAACCGAATGCAGCGAGTCTAAACTCGTAAAAATAAGGTCGTATGGAACCTCACTAAACACCTATAAACTTACGGTTGTTAAAAGATCACTGTTTTCAAAATTATCCATGTATAATTTTTCCACACAGACCAAAACTAATTTTAGCATTTAAAATACATATAATAACGATTTACCATTTCAAGCAATAGCTACCAACATAAGGCTGTCTGTGGCATGTATAACTATAAATTTCTTTGTTATTTACTCCAAAATCTAGAATGAGTCGGCCTTGCTGTGTCTCCATTGTGTCTGTAGCAGCTGTTGCCAACCAACGGCTGCACTGTTGTGGGGAAGAAAAAGTGTCTTACACTTCCCGACGTTCATTTCCGTTTTATTTAAATCTTTTTTATACTTTTATATAACAAAATTTTAAGAAACTATCAATTAGCATCAGTGATAACAGCGTTGCGTACGTATATACATACGCAGGTAATACCTTCCTAAGCTGAAGTTATAACAACTGTTACTAATAGGTATTCAATTTAAGGTACCAAAAGATTTTAAACTGCCTAAAAAACGACTAGATATGAAGATATTATTATATGAAAGATACAAAGTAAAAACGTGCAAACAACCACAGCTCATAGCAAACCGCTAGTTGCGTGGCTACGACAAAGCAGGAATCGATCGCGTAAACCGGCGCTTGAAGACACGCCGCGAATAACATTATAACTCGTATTTATTGCGGCTTATGGCCCAGTGCAGGAACTAGCCACAGCCCAGGGAAAACAGCCAAAGCATTATTAGGTGAGAACCTCACATGTAAACCCCTAACATGTTGTCATTGTTATTTCTATCTATTTTCACAATCTTTAAAGAAAATGAACAAATGTCTTTGCATAAATAAATACCAGACATTTCACACAGCATCATCAGGTCCTAAAGAAAGTAGAGCTTGTTTTATCGCAACAACATGACTGTTAAACTTCTATGTCCTTTGTTTGTATTAAATTTGGTTGTGCATATTGGGTTTCCATTAAATAAGCTTTATAAAAATAACCTCAAAGTTTTTCACAGAACCTATTTTGTCAAAATAATGCTGTAACAAGTGCAACAGGCACAACAAAATGTACACGTAAAGAATGCACCAGCTTTCAACGTTACACTGTGTTAGTAGAGAATACACGTTTTTTTGTAAATCTTAATTTATGACAGTCAGCGCATCTGGATGCATTATTGCACTTTTGGGAACACAAATGTTGATGGAGTTTTAATATGGAAATTATGTAATTCAATACTTTTATTGTGTTTTAACTTTTTAAGTTTCGATCAGATACATCAGAGATCGTTAAGGGATCGTTGGTATTGTTAATGTTGGTGACAGATGAAAACTAAATTGCTTTTTGAACTTTTTTATTATGTTAATTGATTGTGTAAATTATAATAAATGCGTTTTCATCTGAAATAAAATAAATTGTTAAATAATAATAAAATGTTTTGCATACCTAATAAATTTTAATAAAACAACTCTCTATAAGACTTTTAAATTCAAGATCCTTTTAAGTTATCGGTACCTACGTACAAATAAATATATGACACGGTCAGCGTTACCCCCCCCTAATAGGTGACCCCCCCTAATAGGCAGTTTGTTCCTGCGAGCCTCGTAGGAGGGGGTTACCAGTTGGTGACGCTGACTGTAGATGCGCACATTTTTCAGAAAATAATAAATTTAAATGAATTAGTTAACTTGAATTATTACGATTCCGCACTCAGCCTTGAGATCACCATATTTGACAATTCTCTATGGAAATCGAGGAATGAGTCATAGTTTGAGATTGGTTTGAGACTACTCTCAATTATACATTCTCATATACAGTAGACAACAAAGAGGAGTGCCTGCGACTGCCACCTGGGTTCCTTGACCGTCTGCTCTGGTAGTATTCCCCAATATGTACGCTCAGCTACAAAAGTTAATGTTTCATTTTGTCAAATTTTTGTAAGCTTAAAAAAATATCTAGCCACCCCATCCATACTATTAACTGGATTCCTCACCTTGTTTTCCTTCACCGATTAAAGCGTGCCTCGTAAATATTTTTAGCGAAATTATTCCTCTCTGCTGAATCGTCTAAATAAAACTGAAAAGTGGGCCAAATCTAGTGATGAAGCAGATTTTGTTTTTGGCTGTGCGAAGCACGGAATCTCTTCGTTCTGGTTGCTAATAGCGGGTGTCCAATGTGCATACATACTTTGCGACCACGCAAAACTTAACTTCGACGATCTATCAAGAACGACTAAGCACGAGCGTGAGATATTCACTACATCATACGACTAAATTCAGTATATTAAAGTGTAGGTTCCCGCCAAAAACGAACAACAAACGCTTCAATGGCGTGAGTTGTCCACTGCCTCATACGACTGTTTTTTACGAGATTAAAAGCCTAGATTCCCGCCAAAAACGAAACAACAAACGCTTCAATGTCACCGGGCCGTTCAATAAATCATAGCGGGCTCCTCCAGCCCTCAGCCCTCGGAGGACGAAAGGGCGACCGCGGATCTCGGTGCGTGCGTACTCACGGAGACGGACATAGACGAGGAAGCAGGATAGATGCTCCATCCGTACATGATGTTATTGTTGATTTGCACACAAAAACTTTAACCTCAAATTGACGTGACATATTTGAAGAAAGATTTGAAGTGAAAAGAAGAAGAAGGAATAAAAAGAAGAAGAAACCAAGAAGTTAAAGAATATGAAGACCTATATGATGAAGACTAAGCTAAGATGTTACTGATTGGGCGATATAGTCGCTCAGCGACAAAGCACTTTTCTTTTTTTGTAAAAAAAAATAAAAATTTCTGTGCGCTGATTGGTACGGTGTAATACCCATAAGTCAAAGTCAAAAGCATAATATTATGTAGGACCAGTATGATGACCAGGCCAAAAATGAAAAAAATATATAGAAAAGCGTTTGAAAGAATAGCATTTGCGCCTAGGTACTGTGGTACTAAATAAACCTTCGATCAGCATCTTTTCACTACTTTTCATTTAAGCAGAAGATCTGTAAATAAATATTTTGGCATCACAACTCCACAAATAGTCATAATTTATGTAATGAAAATTGTTCAAAGCATAGTAGAACGAAATGACATCGCCATTTGGAAAAGTCAAAACTTATTGGTTGTCATGGCAACCTTAGAGCAGTGTTCTTTGTGTTAAACAGAGTACCTACTGCTAAAGTTTTTATGCAATATTCCCGCTGACCTTTTACATATTTATTGGTTTTCAGGAACGTTATTCGGAATAAAAGTAGCCTATATGCTATTCTGGAGTTATGCCTTTCACCTTATCACATTTCATTGTTAACTGTTTCGTCGTTTGAGCCTGATGCCCTGATCCTTACACAAACATACAAACATCCAAACATCTAAACAAACTCACAAACTTTCAGCTTTTTGATAGGAGTGGGATGGGACGGGATGGGATACAATGCTGAAAGTTTCCTGTTAGGCATTTTCCTCTGCATTTCAAGCAGTCCTTTCTGCCCCGCCTCCTAACTACTCTATGCAAAGGGCGAAGGGCGAGGGCGCAGACGTCTCCCGTCTGGCCTCAGTTTACTATTCTAATCTAATGTCGAACTGCGTATTAGAGGAAACGAAAGCTGAATTAAGAGTTTGCGATGTGGAAAACGCCTTAGGCGACATTGGGGAGGCATTGGGAATTGATTTTTTAAATGAACCTATAAATTGAGTTTCACGAACATGTTTGTCTACGTTTTTTATAATTCTTAGCTTGGAATGGCATGTCTCCTTGAATATCAATTTGTAAACGACCCATACAAACGAATTCAAATCACTTTTAAGACATATCTTGTTTCTGTCCGCAGCTTCTATAGTTCTATATTCTATAGTTTATATTCTTGATCCTATAGTTATTCCAAGCTACGATCTACATCTATTCCAAGTTTCATCCAAATCGGTCCACTTATGGCGTGATTGAAACACAAAGATACAAACTTTCAGAAGTAGGATAGTAGGAAAAACGCTACGCTCAGCGAAAACAACACTACATTGCCTATATGGTAAAATCGTTGTTGCCTTTCCCGTGAGTATAGAGACCAGAGAATTCCACTTGCTGCGATTCTGACACACCCTCTTATACCTCTTTCACTCTTTCTTGTTGGCCACTTACTCATACGAACTCACTCTCGTTCACTCACTCATTCTTCATACAAGCTCGCCGGTTTAGGATTCCCTTTGACATGCATTGGAATAAAACCATTCCGTGATGTCAGTTTTGGTAAGAAATCTTCTTACACCCTGTATAGTGATTTCTTTGGCTTTCTGTTTGGGATTTCGTTCTCCAGAATTCTTTTGTTGTGTTAAGTAACATGTCTGGTTTTTTGTGATTATCGTAATGTTTTGAAGTTGAAGTAAATCTTTCAGAAAAATAGATCTAGGTTTTTCTTTGTTGATAAATCTGACGAAAAATTTACTTATTGTATTGCGGGGTCAGGTTAGTGCTTTCGAATTAGTGCTTAGAACAAGTCTAGACTAACTTCGTGAATGGATGTTGGATAATGTTTTTACGAGGCTTGATCATACTTGTTAGTTATACTTATTCGTTTTACGAGTTTTTGTAGAGGTAAGAGTTTTATTTCTAAGAAACGAAAACGATCCGAGTTCGTAAAACTTTGACCAAATTCTGCTCATTTCATCTTTGACGTATCAACGTCATTACTTCATGCCGTCCGTACGCATTGGAGATTCACGGATGACGGATAGAAATCGGATGACAGAAATCGGAATAGGTGCTTAAAATTGCATACAAATAGTTCCTGAGTACTTCGTAAAGTATTTTCGCGGATTCAGTACAAAACTGCTCTAATAGTTGTGCTAAGAATCTCCATCCATTGTTCTTCAACTATTTAAATAAACTTAAGTATTAAAAACATAGGCCTTTACATCTACGAGTATATTAGATGATTTATACAGCGTCAGGAGGCAATCCATGCCTACACTTAACGGGACGCTGTAGTGCCTGGGACATTGTTTAAGATGGAATAGGCTTGCCCAGCACCTAAACCATCCTCTCAGCTTTATCAGCCGCCCACAGGAGAGAAGACGTCGATACGCGTGGAGCTGACTAAGCTGCGGTTTCCTCACGATGTTTTCCTCTTAAAACGAAAAATCCATTGAGGCACGCCGGGATTCGAACCCACGACCTTCAGATTGAAAGTCGAGGCACTACCCCATTCGACCAACACGGCTCAAACTTCTTAATAATATCATATTTCCTTTCAAACTCAAAACAAGGTCCAAAGAAAACGGTCGAGCTCTGGTTTTTCCGGCACCATTCCCACATAGTAGAAGTGGGTCATAATTTACCTATTGTGCTTTCCTTGTTGTTATTTTTAAACTGTCACAAACGAAAGCGGTTACGCAATGGCGCCAGTGTAAAGGACGTTGTGCACTAAACATTTAATAAATAAATAATGCTGGACTTTTCACACAGCATCATCTAGCCCCAAAGTAAGCTTGAGCCTATGTTATGGGTACTAGATGACTGATATACTACTTAATATATACTTTTTGTTTGTAAATACATACATATTATACATAGAAACACCTAGACCCGAGACAAATATCTATAGGTCATACAAACATTTGTCCCGCGGCGGGAATCGAACCCGCAACCTTCTGCATCGCAAGCGGACCTTCGCCCACTGCGCTACAGAGGTCGTCTAAAAAACATTACAGTAACAAGGGCCGTATTCGCGTTCCTTTTTTCGTTCGTTTGATGAATATTCGGATGCTTCCCACCACGATATCTGACTTCAAGCGCCAATTTTTCGGGTTGGAATATTTGGTCCTAGGCTAGGACCGTGTTTTAACGTTTGAAAAATGGGCCCTTGAAGTCAGAAATAGTGGTGGGAAGCATCCGATTATTCATCAAACGAACGAAAAAAGGAACGCGATCCCTGCTTATGTTTATCGGAAAGGCTGTGGATATCGTATCGGCTGAACGAAGTTAAGCAAAGTCTTAAACGGTCAGTGGACCGCTTGTGGCATTATAACCGTGCTTCGGAGGGCACGTTAAATTGTCGGTCCCGGCTATTTAAGTCATTAAGCCATGACGATGGCCTTAAGGTGGCCTAGAAACTCCGTCACCAGAGTTGGTCACTGACTTATACGAACTTACTTTTGATGTAACTAAGATCTTTCGTGCTACGAGTATGTTAAAATCTGCTGTCCCGGCTATTAAGTTTTTAAACCGCGATGACAGCCTTTAGGTGGCTCCGTCACCAGAATTGGCCACTGACTCATACGAACTTTACTTTTCTGGAACAAATCGCATCTAGCGATAAGACCGCCAATTGCATCCAATGTTTTGTGTTTTACATTACTTAGGTACTAACATACCTACATTGTGGTGCAATGAAGCTTTTTATAGCGTCTGCGTCGTGTCGCGAGTCGCTTCAGTGGACTGACCGCTTAATTCGGCGCCGGAGTTTCCTCAGTATTTTTCCGCTGCATTTGTTCGTCTATTTAAAAACTGACAATGTTTGTCTGTCCGTTTTGCAACCGGCGCCGGCTCCTGATGCGTTGGAGTATATTTAACTGCGTTGTCTACTGGGTTTGTGGCGGATATTTGGCTGACGCAAGAGGTGCGTGTTAGATTCTCGGGATAAGTTTGCATGAACTACAGGTATTTTGTTCCGGGTGAAGGTGTTGCCGTCGTAATTTATAATACCTACGCGATACAAGGGGTCCTAAGGGATAATAAAACAATTCTGATATACTTTGCTTTGATAGACAGAGTTAACTGCGTAGCGTTATACGCAGTTACGCAGTGCGTATATAAAAGTCTAATTACGACCCAAAAATGAGGCCTCGTCTGTTTGTGTTGTATAAAATAAGAGACCCTACATAGGTCTCATGAGATAGCAATAATTCGCTATCCTGCTCAGATTATACACGGATACCTACGCCCCCTTGAATTTACAAAAATAACACGGAATCGTAATTACAATTGTATTTTCGACCTCTGTGGCGCAGTGGGCGAAGGTTCGCCTGCGACACAGAAGGTTGCGGGTTCGATCCCCGCCGCGGGACAAATGTTTGTATGACCTACAGATATTTGTCTCGGGTCTGGGTGTTTCTATCTATGATATGTATGTACAAACAAAAAGTATAAAGTAGTTTATCAGTCATCTAGTACCCATAACACAAGCTCTGCTTACTTTGGGGTTAGATGATGCTTTGTGAAAAGTCCAGCATTATTTATTTATTATTATTTTATTCGTCATAATCATGCACCAGAACGTTTTAACTAATAAAAAGACAAATAAAATTTGAGCGATTTAAATAAAAATTAAGTTACATGCGCGTTAATTAAGAGCCCGTAGTAATATAATCTCCCTAATAGTAAATCTAATAAAAAACATTAGGGTCATAATAACTCAAAGTCACTGTTTCAGAGCACTAGCACACGTTTCTTGCGCTCTCGCAAATTTATTTGTAGGAGATGACTGCCTAAAGTGATTGAATTAGAAACATCCAAACATCGAACACTTTTGTCATATAAAAAGCAGACATAATTAATAAATAATGCTGGACATTTTATACAACATCACTAGCTCCAAACTAAGCAAAGCTTGTACTATTGGAACCAGTAACTGATATACTACCTATATACTTTTTGTTTGTAAATACTTACATAATTATTATACATAGAAACACCTAGACCCGAGATAAATATTTGCAGATTATACAAACATTTATCCCGCGGCGGGTTTCGAACCCGCAACCTTCTGCGTCCCAACCACTTGCGCCACTGAGGTCGTCAATAATGTCTTGATTATGGTTCTAAATTAAAAATTAAGACTCTAATAGATAAGTTTAGAACCGTTACCGAAACCTTGTTCAAGTTTTTACTTCTTTCGGCACTCCCGGGAGTGCCACTGTTTATTTTTTCATTAACCTTTGTATCCAACTAATGGGCAAGAGTCTCCTCCAAATCTTCCACTGGTCATCTTTGGTGATCTCCCACCACTACTTTTCAAAACCGCCACGACCGTCCCGCCAACGCCTTCTCGGCCGGCCTCGGTATTTGAAGTACCTATTTGTTACCTATAAAAATATTTTTCATACAAAATTCTTCCTATTTCAACAGTGAAAGCAGTAAACGTGTGCTATAATGCACTATAAAATAGATATAAAACAATCATTGGGTTATGTCTTATTCTAAGTGCAATTTAATGCTCCAAAATTCAGCTGTCCCCTTACCGACTTTATGAGTAACGCTTCCTTTTACGATTACTCTTTTTATTAGAGGTGCATCCACCTTGCACAAAGATGCGCATAAAATGGAAGCTTGACCGCTTGTAGCAATAACTGAACGCTTCCGTGTTTTGGGAGTCCATAAAACTGTCAAGCTATAAAGTCGTTAAGCCATGACGGAGGCTTCCAAGGGACCTTAAATCTGGCATACAATTGTCAAGCCCTGCTATAAAGAAGTTAAGCCATTACGGAGGCTTTCAAGTCTAGGAATATGATCAAGGTTCGCCACTAGTAACTCAAAAGTACCAGGAGAGCAGAATCAATAAGGAAGTACTCTTAGATGATCTTATTGACACATGAAGCCCAAGCAAAGAAAGCTAGGCTTCTAACCGTTCTTGACTTGATTCTTCATGGTTTTGGTCGCAAAAGAACCTGCTTATCACGACCTCCATCTCTACGGTAGAATAGAGTAACAGAGCTTAGGCAATGCAAAATTTGGGCATGTGCAAAATATGGTTTTTAGACATGCCTCTGACCACCCCTCCAGATATCTACACAGGATACAGTCATGGTCCTGTTTGTTTGTTGTTATTATTTGTTTGATCCATGGAAAATAGTACCAGGCGAGCAGAATCTCCAAGGAGCTAACAAAACGTTCATGGAATGTCCGCATCGCCATTATTTCTAAAACATACGTGCATATAGATGCATTAAGGCACCTTGCAAACGGTCCGCACAAACGACTATCGGTTCTAAATATAGCGCTATCGAATAAAGCGGTCGATCCGGCGTGGAATGCGCGGTATTTGCCACTCTGAGTTGAGGACACATCTGGTTGTGCGAAACTTTATAGTCAAAAGTGTTTTTTTAATTTAAAAAAGTTAGAAAAAAACACAAGTAAGCCTAACATGCGCAACGTAAGACACGAGAATTGGTCGTTGATGGAATTTCTTGTTTTTCGGACGTAAGAGATACATAAAGGATCAAAGTCAAAAGTCAAAAAGCATTTATTCAGTAGGGCCGCGGGATCACTTTGATAAGATTGCTATCGTAGACCTTGTTTATAAAATTAGAAATAAATATTTGCACTTATGTTGTAGGTACTTACTTGTGCCTACTGTAAAAATTAACTTTGCTAAATTAAATTTTGCATGAGAAACCGATCATTTTATCACGTTGCTAAGCATACTCTTGTTGTTTCTACCACACTGTCCGTCCACACAGTCAAGAAATCCCTTTTTTCCCTATTAAAAAACACCAAGCATTTTTATTGTAACCTAATTTAAAATTCAAGTGTTGCTCTCATTGTGCCCTCGCCTTTCGTCGATGGCGGCAGATTCGTGGAACCCCCATGCGCGACACATTAGCATAAACATTTGACTAATTAAACTGAAATTTTACATGCAAATGATGCATTTCACTCGCAAACTGAGTGCTGTTAGATTGTACGGTACGCTGTCTGTAGTAGACATTATTGTCATAATCTAAAAAAAATACTTCTTGTGACTAATTTGGTCGAACCAGTGATGAAAAATTTTAAAGCGCGCCTCAAAAAGGAAGCCTATTTCAGTCGCACTTTAAATTTTTGTGAATGTGGGGTTCTGCCCCATATTAGGGATAACTATGGAACAATTGGGATCCAAAATAAAACACATCAAATAGATTTAGCGAGCGCCTCAGACGCCATCTTTATTCTCTCGGCTAGAACTCCACAGTGAACTTTTTTAGGTTCTATGACTTTCCGTTTTTCTTACAATGCTTTCCGTTTTGATTTAGTACTACGGGCATAGTATAATTTAAATATCTACTTAATAATAAATGTTGCCTGTAATAGCAGCATGGTCTTTTTTTTTTTTAATTTTGCACAGTAAATGTTACAGTGTACTCTAGACTAGATCATAAATACTTGTTGTTTGTTGTGTTTATGTTTTTTTTCTTCTTGTAACACCCTCCTTATTTAAGATCCCCTATTGGTTTCTAATATGATAAGTGACAGTGTGCAGGCTTCATAATCCGCGGCAACTATTTAGTGATGACTTCGCGCTTCAGTTGCGAAGCAGCTTTATATTAATCGAGGGCTTTCTTTCTCTTTCCTTAGCATCATTATCAGTGCAGCCCGTTTGACCATGCTAGGTAAAAAAAAAACATGTTCACGACTGAATCCCCAAGGTGCGGTAGACATTCTCTCAGATCTTTTCATGTTACTTATTCCATGTCTAAGAAGGAAGAGAGGCATGTCCAAACACATATTTGATACATGCCCACATCTTGCAGAACTTAGTATTCCACACGTGACAGGTTGCAAGCCCATCGCCGCCTATAAGAACACTAACTGGTTTCCCCACGATGTTTTGCTTCACCGTTTAGAGCACGTGTTAAAGAGCATATAAATTTTACGAAACGCATAATCCATTGATGCACGGCCGGGATTCGAACCCACAAACTTCGGATTGAAAGTTGAGGTACAACCCCATTCGGCTAACACGGGTTTGCTAGGTAAAGATTATTATTTTTAAAGATTATTTCCGGTCTCTTTCAAAGTACTTAGTTTGAATTAAAATTTTCCCATTAAGTAGGTACGAGTACCTACCTAAGTTCGTATGAGTCAGTGGCCAACTCTGGTGACGGAGTTTTCAGGCCGCCTTAAGGTCTCCGTCATGGTTTAACGACCTTATAGCTGTGACCGAGAAATTAACAGACGCTCGAGCACTAAAGGGCTCAGATAATGTTACTAGCGGTCCACTTTTTGAGTGCACAGAACATGGCTTCACTACGACGATCTATCAAAAGCAATTGGCATTTATAAGAGTCGAAAAATAGTAAGATCTAAGCCACTCTAAATGAGAATCTCTACTGTTGAGAACTCTGTAAACATACTTCTTTTAAGTCCGAATGTATATCAAGAAGAGCCAGTTCAATGATACTAAAAAATATAATTCAAACAAAAAGAAACACGATAAATTAGTCTCTATTACAATCAAATTGTAACCGAACCCCTCCTTTGTCGCTGTCGGCTAATTCAGAGGTGTAACTTTACAAGGTACAGTCACATTCATAATATTTAATAACATACAAGATGGCGACACATTATAAATTAGATCGCGCTATCTTTGCATTTTGCACTTTACTTATGTAAGTCACAATGTACGTTTTAATTCAGGTATTATGCCTACACTTTCAACTACCAGTAGTCTTTGTTTTTCTGATTATACATAATTAAATACACATAGCAAACACACTTACAAACTTTTTAATTTTTTTTTAAATTCTAAACAAGTGTGATGAAAGGGTTTAAGGTGTCTCAAACAGGATCCTTAAAACTTAACTTCTTCTCGGGACTATGGAGCTACGGACTTTTTATGGGCATATTGTCCCTTATCCCATGTATGTACATGGGCATACTGGAGTGGACAAGGTCCCTTCTCCCTTTGTACAATACTCTCCTTCCCTGTCTCGTTGCTTTGCTATTGAGGTCCAGTCTGTACGGAATTTAGCGAGCTCGTAACTTCTTCACGTTCTTTTGCAACCTGTAAGGGCACGAAACATGTCTGTTTGCATTCTACTTTTGTACCTGACTGTACCTTAAGTTTAAGTAAACGTTTCTCACGGAGCTGTTCACACTTGACGCCTCTATGTGAAACTTAAGAAATGGATTAAATACTTACTGTAAAAGGTTTCTAAGTAGCCGGCTACCGGTCAATCTTAGGTACCTACATAATTATTTTATTTAGTAAATATGAATTTGTACTGGCTGAATCGCCTTTCTTATCTATAAAAAAAAACAACTAAATGATTGGTGAAGTTGTGTTGGTATTCGTATTAGTTACTAGTTACGCTCCCGCGGTGTGACCCGCGGTCCCTCGGCATTTTTTCATTTTTTTCGGTATAAAAAGTAGCCTATGTCCTTCCCTGGGATACAACCTTTAACTATGCCAAATTTCAGCTTAATCTGTTCAGCGGTTTGGGCGTGAAATCGTAACAAACAGACAGACAGACAGAGTTACTTTCACATTTATAATATTATAGTATGGATATTTGGTTCGCGAGTGTCGTGAAACACTCGGGTGGAACGAAATTTGTACATTTGACATTTTAGGCATTTTGCGCACCTTGTGCTTTTGCTCAATTTGTGAAGTTATCAACGAAAACATGTTTAAGCTGTGTTTTTTATCCTTTTATTCCCCGGAGACAGCGATATGTCATGACGGTAAAATCGATCGCTTTTTTTTGTAGCCTCCATCCTCGATATCGTCCGAAATAAAAATTTGAAATTACTTTCTATCTAATTAAGGCTACTAGTATATTTGTAGTGATGAACTTGATTTATGTTTGCATTTCATGTAATTTTAAACATTTTCGAGCAGGTGTGTCGTGAATTATAGGTACTTAGTACTTACACCCTTTCTACGGTTATAAATACCTACATACTAAAACATTTTTGAAAAAAAAAATTGAACCGACTTCACAGAACACAAACAGAAGAACCTTCTACACACTAAAAAGAGAAAAATAAGAATATAATTTGAAGTCGGTGCCAACTATTCATTTACATCTAAGAAATTCAAAAGAACTTGGGTGCAAAATTGTATCCTGGTACGCTATCGCTCGATTTCTTTTTTTGATAGGTACCTAATCGTATTCACTTGGCACCGACTTCAAATTAAGTATATTCTTATTTTTCTCTTTTTAGTGTGTAGAAGGTTCTTCTGTTTGTGTTCTGTGAAGTCGGTTCAATTTTTTTTTTCAAAAATGTTTTATTTTTCACTTTTTAGTGTAAGTAAATAAATACTGTGTAAATAAAAGTGTATGTGTAAATAATATAGTAAGCTACGAGTACATTAAGACTTTGCTTATCGTAGCTTAAGTAGGAAAGGATAAGAGAAGTCATGGGCAGACCTACTAAAGGACACACCGGAGTTCAGCAAGGGGGAAAACTATCAATCCATAAGGAAAAGAAAATATTTTGGACTACCTCGGGTGTAATACCCTTTCAAACTATTTAATGTTTGACTCAGATTGTAAGTCAGGGTGTGTTGTGTAGTGAGAATGAGGTTTTTTGAATGTTACGGAAAAACTGTCAATCCCTCAGGAAAAAAAAATATATGGCGCCACTTTGAGAGTAGGTATACCTCTTTCTAACAAAAAAATTTTGGAAATCGGTCCACAATTTTCATAAAGTTCAGTGATTGTTTTAGTTTTACGGGAAAACTATTAATCCCTCAGGAAAACAAAATATATGGCGCCACCTTGAGAGTATACCTCTTTCTAACAAAAAAAAAATTTTGGAAATCGGGCCACAATTTTCTTAAAATTCAGTGATTGTTTTAGTTTTACGGGAAAACTATTAATCCCTCAGGAATAAAATTTATATGGGACCACTATAAGAGTATACCCTTTCAAACAAAAAAAAAATTTTGGAAATCGGTCCACAACTGACGGAAATATCGGTGAACATACATAAAAAATAAAAAATAAAATAAAAAAAAAACATACATACAGCCGAACATATAACCTCCTCCTTTTTTTGAAGTCGGTTAAAAATATTATATCACCTATATCCAATATCCTTTTAAAATCGAAATGCGTTTACTGATGAAAATCTGAAGTCTGTTGTAAAATAGGTACCCACCGTTGATAGCTGATAGAATTTTACGATACAATATTTTTATAATACGAGTACTAGGAACGAGCTATGCTCGGAGTTTCTCTGAAGGATAGAATCCGCAACGAGACTATCCGACATAGAACCAAAGTTGTCGACATAGCTCAGAGAATCAGCAAGCTGAAGTGGCAGTGGGCTGGCCATATCTGCCGAAGAACCGATAACCGTTGGGGTAAACGAGTTCTTGAGTGGAGACCGCGACTCGGCAAACGTAGTGTAGGACGCCCTCCGGCCAGGTGGAGTGACGATCTGCGAAAGGCTGCCGGCAGAAGCTGGATGCGTCGAGCTGAGGACAGGGCGCAATGGCGCGCACTAGGGGAGGCCTATGTCCAGCAGTGGACTGCCATAGGCTGATGATGATGATGATGATGAGCACTACGCATAGATTGGACACTTGGCCCCGCACCAATCTCACTCCCTGCTTCTTGAGTTCTCGATTGCGTTATTACGAATGTCTGTAAGGGTTAGGCTAAACGAGTGTAGTATTTGATTTGTGAGTCGCATAATTTAGGCTCTATTCAGTTTCATACAAGAGTTCTGTTTGTCTTCTTGTTGGAATTAAATAAAATACCGGATAGAGAAAAATAACTTTCTACTGTCGTTGCAAAAGCTCAGTACAATTACAACATGCCATTAGACCATAGATACTAGAACAGATTCATATTTCATAGATAATAAATAACGTTCCAATATCACTCAACGAGTTGTGTATGTTTATTTCAACACTTCTTCTTCTTCTTCTTATCGTGTCACCAGTTCTTTAGAACCAGTGTGGTGAAAGGATTTTAAGTGCGCCTCAAAGAGGCTCCTCGTGCACTTGACACTTTTGAACTTTTTAGGTTATACGACATGCCGGTGCCACGCAGCGACGCAAAATGAGTCCACAAACGGAACTTTTAGAAACCGAATGCAGCGTAATTACGTGACTCATTTTACGCGTCTCACAAGCACAACTGAAAAAATTACGCCGTAGTAATTATACCTCGCTTGTTTTTGTTGTTATTGATAGATAGTCCAAGTTGAGCTAAGCTATGCGCAGTAACAATATGGATGGACCGCTAGTGGCAATAACAACTGCTTAGTTGCATAGAAGCGCTTGCTTCTGTTGTTAAGCCATGACGAAAGTCTTCAGGTGGTTTAAAAACTGTCACCAGAGTTGGCCAGTAAGTCATACAAACTAATACAGTACGCACAACCGATCTTTAGCTCTCTTAAGTTCGAGTAGGCGAGATAGGACGATGCAACAAACTAAGCGAGTGAGCGAGGCAGCTATACAACGCTATCGAAGATATGGGTTTGATGATGATATTGGCTTTTATGGGTCATCAAAAATGGGTTCTGCGCAGCTACGTCAGAGAGCTAAAGATTGGTTGTGCGTATTGTACTTGCTTACCGCGGAGTTTTGTTGAGTGTCCGGGCTAGAGAAGTTATAGAAAATTGGAATTTTACGCAAAATCTCATAAACATGGAAATCTCATTACGTCTCGCAAGTTTTACGGTAACTAGTGGTGTAAAATCTGCATTTCGTTCGAACTTTCAACGGTTTTCGATATCTTAAAACCCTCGCAGATATTATGAGATTGTCATGTTTATTTTATTACTTACTTTAGAATATTAATAAACTACGATGATCGAAAAAGTTCAAAGAAAGAAACAACTCAACAGTATCATAACTGTATCCCCACGGCACGGTAGACACTCGTATCAGATCACTCAAGATCCATTGAATCCTAAAGGTAACCTCATCATCATCTTCCTGCCCTTTTCCCACATTATGTGGGGTCGGCATAACATATGTTCTTCTTCCATTCTCCTCTATCAGCCGTCATCTCAACACTCACTCCTTTCTTACTCATGTCATCCTTTACACAATCCATCCATCTTTTCTTTGGCCTACCTCTACCCGTAAATCCATCAACATCCCTTCTCATTACATGCCCACTCATTTGATAGCACATGCTCCAAAAGTGAAGTTAGCATTCCATACGTGACAAGCTATAATAAATAAAATAAATAAATAATGCTGGACTTTTCACACAGCATCATCTAGCCCCAAAGTAAGCAGAGCTTGTGTTATGGGTACTAGATGACTGATATACTACTTATATACTTTTTTGTTTGTAAATACATACATATTATAGATAGAAACACCCAGACCCGAGACAAATATCTGTAGGTCATACAAACATTTGTCCCGAGGCGGGGATCGAACCCGCAACTGCGTCGCAGGCGGACCTTCGCCCCTGCACCACAGAGGTCGTCTGTTTTTTTGAGTTGCAAGTCATAGTCGCATTATAAATTGGTAGGTTATGATTTCGTGTGGTTCTATCAAATCCACAGGTCTTTTTCATGTTGTGGCGATAAAAAAAAACCTATGAGTAAATCAACCTGACTCGCGGTCGAACCATCTGTCAAGACATATGGCAACTTTACGGTCCTACGATTTGTTTATATCGTTGTCTCTGTTACTCCTTGCCTAATTAGTGGTGCCATCTCGCTCGCTCTCAGTTTTCCAAGGTAAGGGGTAATTGAAATTGAACACTGCATGCGGGTTAAAGTGAAAGGACTCGTCTTTGCATAGAGTAGGTACTGCGATATGCACAGGCACAGATGTCATCTAAAAGCTTTCTATATAAGTTTTGAACTTTCATGTGCTTTATTTAGGTACATGATTTAGGTTTATTCTGTCTCTACGCTCAAGATAAATACTCGTATCTTCGTTCCATCTCCTAACATCCTCTATTCCAAAAACCTCAGTTTTGTCGATGGTGCGTCTTTTTCAATCTTTTGTTGTTTTATCATTTTAGCGAGCGCATATGAATACCTTCGATCAAGACTATTATAAATTTAGTGTTAGCGCAGCAAACCATCTCGGTAAATAACAGCTCAGGGCCGTTATTTTGATTAGCATTTGACGTGTTTCGTGATGAATGATCGAAAGTATAAGATAATGTTTTGAGGATGTGTGACTTTATTACTAGGTGCAAAGGGTGCAATTCGGTTTGAAACTTAAAACTTTTTTGTCACGCGGGCAGAATTTAGCTTTGATTTTGAACGTCACGCTATACCTATAGTATACTTGATCGAAGTTGAAAACACATCATTAAGTTTGTATAGGTACTTTTAAAACCGGGTGTCGAATCCCGAACTTTCGGATCTAAAGTCAAGCTTCGGAAAAGCCGAACCTATAAATAAATGATGAAAAACGTTCACTTTAATGATTTCCCGTTCCTAAATATAAATAATATTTTGTAGGTATTTCTCATAATTACAATATATGACAAAAAACGGACCGAACAAGACAAGTGTCCAATTTGGCTGCGTAAATAAAAAGTAAAACGAAAGACCAGCGTACGGTCAACGTCTGACCATGACCATGACTTTTAAAAACTAGTAACAATCTAATAACAATAACAATATTTATTAAAACTAATAAGTATATCTCTCGCCGGTGGCCTCGCTCACTGTGCAATTCTTCTTGCTATACATCTCGACGAGCTCTGTGGCACAGTGGGCGAAGGCCCGCCTGCGACGCAGCAGGTTGCGGGTTCGATCCCCGCGGCGGGACCAATGTTTGTATGATCTACAAATATTTGTCTCGGGTCTGGGTGTTTCTATGTATAATATGTATGTATTTACAAACAAAAAGTATATAAGTAGTATATCAGTCATCTAGTACCCATAACACAAGCTCTGCTTACTTTGGGGCTAGATAATGCTGTGTGAAAAGTCTACAATTATTTATATATTTTATCTCATGCGTCCATGTTCTTTCGAGAGTGGCCACAGGATTTAAAGTGCTCTTCAAAGAGGTACAGCCCAACGGATCTAGGCATTCGTGAAGTTAGCCGTTTGTCTGCGCAGTGAACGCGTTTTCATACAAAATTATGTTCTGTGCAGACAAACGACTAACTTCACGTTCCGTTGGAAGAATTGTACCTAAAAAAAAAAAAAAAAAAAATAATTATCGTGATAAATATAGGCAAATTCAATTTTTTTTTATAGCTATACTCATGATTCTTCTGAAACTTGCTTATTAAGCCATGTATTTACTTAACCTGATCGCACATTTTTTTATACAAAAATGCTGTTGACGTCAGAAAATGCGGCTGGCTTCTGACGTCTCAGCGTTTCTTCTATTGAATTGACAGTTCGGCGCGGATAGGTCTGCGACCACCCTTACCCTTATGTTTTACCCTAACCTTGAGTAAAATATATTATACTAGCTGCGCTCCCGCGGTGTTACTCGCGGTCCCTCGGGATTTATTTCATTTTTTCGGGATAAAAGGTAGCCTATGTCCTTCCCTGGGATACAACCTTTAACTATGCCAAATTTCAGCTTAATCTGTTCAGCGGTTTGGGCGTGAAAGCGTAACAAACAGACAGACAGACAGACAGACAGACAGAGTTACTTTCACATTTATAATATTAGTATGGAAGTATGGATGGATATGTATAGTTTTATTATATTGTAGAAATATAGACACTGTTCTACAATGAAATAGGTTGACCATGGTAAACAAACTGATGACGGTGACTCAACTTTAAACTTCTAGTAAAGTTGTATATATTAGTGGTCAACCCTGTTGACGTAGTTTGCAGTCCTCCGTCATGCAGGAAATTAGCGCTAGTCTACAAACTTTCAAACAAACAATTCTTTTTATTTATATTCATAGAAATAGTGGAAGTGACATAGCTGACACAAAGTTTTATTACGTCTGCGAGCTGACAAAACACGCTGTCAGCTGTCTCAGTGAGGATGCCAAGGGCGCGGCATTGCTTGTCTTCTCTAACACTAACTAATTATTCTTTGTCATTTTTTCCGCAACTGCGTAAGGCCATAGAAAGTATTGTTTAATCTATGGCAGAGCGATGACCCCCACTCCACAGGTTAAGTTGTAATTAGTATGCCCTAACTAGAACCATGAGGATGTAACGAGCATTGAAGAACTACTTAAAAAAACTAAGGCCTCTACGTCTATTATAGATGATTTTACAGCGTGAGGAGCAAACCTATGCCTATACTCAATGGACCGCTATAGTGCCTAGGATATTTTCTAAGATGAAATAGACTGGTCCGTCTAGCACGTAAACCATCCTCTCAACTTAATAGGCCTTATCCACAGGAAATATACTCACAGCTTAATCTGCTCCACTAGTATGGACCAACTATACTTGTGGAGTTGATTAAGCTGTGAGTTTTCTCGCATTTCTACGAAGCGCAACTTTCGGAATGAAAGTCGAATAGTGAGTAGTTACATCCCACTGGGGCATTTCGCTGTGAATAAATCGGATTAAATATTAAGGTAATTGATGATAAAGACGACCTTGGTGATGTCGCAGACGTGTGTGACGCAATTGGTGAAATTTAGATTCACGACAGGACAAATCTTCCTATTATTTGCAGATTTCCATGCAGTACAAATACTTTGTGTGATGAACGAATGATTAATCTGTGCCTGGGTTTTATAAAAAATTAAAACAGGTATTTAAGTCACTGTAAGCTTGGTACTAAATAAATTTTAAAGCCATCTCGCGAGATTTACACAATAATCAAGTATTCTATCAGTTACCTATCTGGTTCTCATCTCATAGAGTTGTAAATAAAATGTACAGTTCGCCCAACGGATCTAGGCATTCGTGAAGTTAGCCGTTTGTCTGCGCAGTGAACGTTTTTTCATACAAAACTGTGTTCTGCGCAGACAAACGGCTAACTTCACGAATGCCTAGATTCATTGGGCGAACTGTACGCATATGTAAAGTATCACCTTATTCATCATTTACACTGCTAGGCATAAGCCTTCCCATACAAATAAACAGTAGGAATATGTACCTACAACAGTGGCACTTACAGAGAATTTATTTTATTTATTTATTTATTTATTAGAATGCTAGTACCTACTTAAATTCAAAATAGTGTAGGTAGTAAATTTAAAAAGGTAAATTACCTTAAAAAACCGGCCAAGTGCGAGTTCCGTAGGGTTCCGTACCATTATATCTATAAAAACGGCAAAAAAAAAAAGCACGTTTGTTGTATGGGAGCCCACTTACATATATATTTTATTCTGTTTTTAGAAGGTATTTGTTGATAAAGCGTCAACAGAAATACATCATCTGTGACAACTGTCTAACTATCACGGTTCATGCGATACAGCCTGGTGACAGACGGACAGACAGCGAAGTCTTAGTAATAGGGTCCCGTTTTACCCTTTGGGTAAGGAACCCTAAAAAGGCCATGGTTTCGTATAATTTGTGGTTCACTGATGGTTCAATTGGAAGTTTGAAGATGATTGGTTTGGCTATTAACTTTGACCGGCTGTCAATTATTGTCATTTTCGACATCAAGTAAATGTCTGATGATTGGTAAATTTGTTTTATTCACAATCTGACTTTGTTAGTGTTTATTATTGGTAGGTAGAGCTCTGTATCTGGGGCCGTATTCGCGTTCCTCTTTTCGTTCGTTGATGAATATTTTGATGCTTCCCACCACGATTTCTGACTTCAAGGGCCAATTTTTCGGTTTGGAATATTTGGTCCTAGGCTAGGACCGTGTTTTAACGTTTGAAAAATTGGCCCTTGAAGTAAAAAATCGTGGGATTCCTCTGTCTATCTGTTGGTCTGTCATAGCCAATAAAGTACCTAATCATCTGGCTTAATTGAAAAAACGTAATCACGACTATATCACCATGGTGCGGTAGATATGCTCTCAGAACTTTTATATTGGAACGAAATTCCTTTTCGGACGGTATCGAGGATGACGGCTAGAAGATTTTTTTACCGTCACGACATATCGCTGACTCCGAGGAATAAAGGATAACTGCAAAAACACAACTTTAAAGGAGAAGCAAAAAACATGTTTTCGTTGGTAACTTCACAAATTGTGCTAAATGTATTTTTTTCAAAAGTTTCAAAAATTTCAATATATTCAAAAGAATCAAAAATGACAAAATAGTCAAAGTTGAAACTTAGTTCCAACCGAGTATTCCACGACACTCACGTACTTTTTTTTACACAAAACACAATATGAATTTCTGCGTCTAAGCTTGCGTACCTACGTCTAATCCCTAAACTTTATTCTTCACGATATTGGTCACCAAGAATCACCTAGCTGCTATACTAACTTACTAAATGTTTTTTGACTTGACACGCGCTGAAGCTAGGCGACTAACACAATCGTAGAAAGTACCCGTGACTGAGGACAGCATGGAGCGCGTTAATGTCCGTTTAAATCCAAAGGTCAGACGCATCAGTCACAGTAATTTCACAGCTCGATATAATTGCTCCACACTAGTTGGCATAACTTTATGGCAATCGTCATCAACTCCGGATAAACCGTGAAACGAGCACAATCGAATTATGGTCATTTTGTGGTCCTTTGGTTTCTTTTATGACGGTGTGCGTTATATATGTTCGCTTTACACCCTTTTTTATCCTACTAATATTATAAACTGGCTCCAGTTTCACGTGGTCCCATGGGAATAAGTACTTCACTTTTCCAGGATAAAAGCTTATCTGCAATTTTTGACATAATCTCTGTGCCAAAATCCAAATCCATTCAGTAGTTTTTGCCGAAGGAGTAACAAACATCCATATTCCATACATAATAATGTTTAATCTAAATTTTTATGAGATAGGCCATTTGACTTTCCAGTTTCATAATCCATTCATATCATAAAACCCGCTGATAAATTGTGACCGCGTTATAACATTCAACGTTTCTTAAGAATGCAATGTTTTATTGCGTATCAATCGATGATGTTATAACTTGCTATTAGGGATCGAATCTTTGATCTTTTCGAACATTAATTGATCTAGAGCACGTGGATAAAAAAAAACAAAGTATTACTTCTGCTGCAAAATGCCCACATCAAGACCACCTCCTTGGATATCTTTATATTTGAGATAATATCTAGTCAAACGTCTTTTAGATACTCTCGTGTAGGATACTCTATTCTAAGGATAATACGTAAGACTAACGCAGCATCTTTTCTAGACTAAAAAACACGTCCCAAAAGCAAATAAGTTCGTATTAGTCAGTGGCCAACTCTGGTGATGGAGTTTTTAGGCTGCCTTAAGGCCTCCGACATGGTTTAACGAATTAAATAGCTGGGACCGACAATTTAACGTGCCCTCTGAAGCATGGAAATGCTCAGATGAAAATGCCACTGGCGGCACCCATCCACTTACTGACCGTTTCGAAAGTTGCTTAACTTCACACTCCTCTCAAAAACCTAGAATAGATAACCGAAATCTCCCAAGTCCGACGTTAAAATAAAAGTGCAATTTCATAAAACTAGGCTATTCGCCTTTTATAGAGATTAATATTAACTAGACCCACTTGGTGATAGGTAATTATAGGATAAGTATGGCCGCCACCTGTCACATGCTGCCCATATGTGGTGATGCTTCCGCCATCAAAGTGTCTCCATTGTTGCAGACGATACGATTTTATAGGGAGCGAAAGATGCAGACGAAAGAAAAGATGGATGGACTGAGTGTAAGATGATAGGGGTAAGAAAGGAGTGAGTGTTAAGATGACGGCTGATAGAGCGGAGTGAATAACTAGAAGAATAACCTGTTGTGCCGACACACAAAAGTGGGATAAGGGCAAGGAGATGATGATGATGAGTTTCACTAGGTATTCGCGCAATTGAGCGCTTGGAAGTCATAGTTATATCTGAGGTTTACGTCGTAAGCTGTGTTTGCCTATGTGTAGGCATAGGTAATCGGTCAAGAGGTAGAAACCCGACCAGATCCGCAGCACACTCAATCTCAGCATATCGGAAGCTGTGCATGTGGCTGAAAACCGAAATAAATGGCGCGACATCATACGGGAAAAGATACTTCGTACTACCGTGATCGGTCACGACCCCCAGCATTGGGGAAAATCACTATGGGTCGTTAATTATTAATATAAATAAATAAATAAATAAATAATGCTGGACATTTTCACACAGCATCATCTAGCCCCAAACTAAGCAAAGCTTGTATTATGGGAACCAGATAACTGATATACTACTTATACATATACTTTTTGTTTGTACATACATATTATACGAGTACATAGAAACACCCAGACCCGAGACAAATCTGTATGTCATACAAACATTTGTCCCACGGCGGGGATCGAACCCGCAACCTTCTCCGTCGCAGGCGGACCTTCGCCCACTGCACCACAGAGGTCGTCAATTTACCTACCGATTGATTCCACATTCAATTAAATATACATTTACGTCGTTAAAATCTCGTCGGTCGTTATTAGTGAAATCGTTGACAATGGAAACACAAAAATTTCGTTGACAAATCTCTTATTAGAATCCTTGGCCACACGGATCGTAGTAATGTTTAATTAATTATCATTTATATTGTACTTTGAATTGGTCGCTTAACATAATCATTAATATTTACAAAGTATCTGTGACATTTGCCGAAAAACACTTCACAAGATTTTAGTACATATACCATTGGAATAGAGAGTAGATTCGTTTAAACTTTTTGTGTATGAAGATCAGTTATGTTTGCAAAACAGGGTGTGGTTGTTGTATTTCGTCAAATCAATCATTGAGAAGACGATACTAATCGAATTTCAATTATTTATAATATATAATATATGATTTTAGAAAATTAATTATGTAAGCAGTCTGATCTATCGATGTATGCTCTTTTATTTTTTAGTGGTAGTCTATTTCGATTTGGCTGTATCGGAATATGTCTAGTTTTTGTACTGCAACACTAACTATTTCATCACTGTCAGCTCTGCTACACCACAGGCAGAGATGGTGTCCGTTTTTTCACAATGGATCATTAATTTAGGTACTTTTAAAGTTAATAACGAGATTTAATACATCTCATAAAAAGTTAGAGGAGAGTAGTCATGATAACAGTACAAATACAAGACTTTATGCGAAATAAAAGTGGGCTAAAGACAGGAAGATGGATGCAGTCAGAGACTTAAACAGTGAGGTTCATTCAACCATTTAATTTACCGAACTTTGACAATGCCTATCGGAATTTTTAACCCGTTTTTTCCAGCCTTCTAGAAAAAAAATCGCACGTGTTCTCAGTCTACATTCTTTCAAACACGACCATAAGTTTTTGCTGTTAAAATAAATGTACATGTGTCATAACTATTTAGCAAATCAGTCAGCTAACAGTCAAGGCTCAATCAATCGCTCGCTGTTAAGTTTGTTTTCGGGATGCTTAGGGTTGGCAGTTTACAGTGACTGGAGTATGACTAGGTGTTTAGATATTAGAACAAAAATGACTACGATTACGTCTATCCAAGACCAAGCTGGGAAAGACATTTTCATAGATTTTACGTTTATTTCATTGTTTGAAGATGTCTAACTTCAGAGGCCAGCTCATATATGTACAAAAGCATAGGTATGCCTTCGATGTTTTCCTTCACCGTATAAAGCTTGTGTTATAGCATTGCGCATATTTTTCCGAAACAAAACTTCCATTGATGCAAGTCCGGGGTTGGAGATGTGCCCTCGACATTCAATCGGAAAGTTGTCCCACTGGGCAAACCAGCTCTAAGGTTGAAGAGGAACCAGACCGTGTTTGTTGACTCCGAGGTCTAAAAACTCCATAGTTCATTCGGATTTGACAGCCCTAGTTACCGTTGAAAGTTTGCAAAAAGACACACAGGTTAAAGTAATCGGAACGCTAATCATTTCGTGCATGTTCGGAGAACGCTCGGATGGGCTTTTAAAATGTAATCGTTAACGTTAATACAGTTAATGAGGAAAACCACAGGAGAAATAGCTCGTATAACTGGCACGGGAGGTACCTAAATGCTCCTTATACATAAAAAAATATTCTTAACAACAAAAAAAGAAAAAATTTACATTCCTTACTTCAGTGTATAGCTTTATGATCATCAATTACCAATTGTGTCAACTATGTACGGTCAGCGTCACCAACTGTTAACCCCCCTTCTAATAGGCAGTTTGTTCCTGCGATCTTCGTACGAGAGGGTTACCAGCTGGTGACGCTGGCTCTAAGTGTATATACGAGTACAACGATGTTTACAATAAAAAGTGTCTTTCTTTTCTCCTTCATTATATTAATTCATTCTGATTTGGATAGATAAGTACTTACCTACAACCTCAGCCGAGTTGAATGTTGTGACGTTCAATGCAGTAGCAGTAGCGAGTTCGAATCCCAACTTAGCAAAGGATATTTCTTTCTGAAAATTATGCTTATTAGCTCGAGCTCTAAATGGTGAATGTAAATTGTGAGGTAATACGTGAGTATAAACTTTAACAACACAAAAATAAGCTTTATGATTAAAAAGCTAGTAAGTTCCTACGGTTCGTTGTTATTTTAGTTACGTTTTAAGTTACGTTATTTTAGTTACGTTATTTTAGTTATGTTTTTTTAGTTACCTTTTTGTTTAGAGGAAACGACGTAACTAAAATAACAACCAAAACTCCGTCTTCAGAATTGGCCTACGTTATGGCATACGATATGGTCTCTCTGGCGGTGCTTTGTGGTTTAACTTTTTCCGCGGTCTCCTAGACTTAACTAGTCCAAGAGATAATTCCAAAAAATCTATTTAGGATACATCCCGAAACGACATGACATCTCGTCTCCATCATCACACTGTCAGGTGGATGACAGAATGACGGATCATATATTATCCCCTGCGTTGGTACAAACCACGGGTGACAATACAAAACTACGCAACACCGAACCTTATACCTTTGTAATAAGGATGTACTATTTTTTTCTGAAACGGTAGGCTATGGAGTCAATGACCGAGCTTTTTCTAGTTATAATTTTTTGTAGCGATTTCGTTTTTGTATCAACTCGTAGAAGTACTTTAGGTGTATTAATATTTTTTTTGGTTCACATACATACATCTCGACCGGCGGCAATGGACTTCCAATGGGAATTTTAAACTTTTTATATCACAACGGAAAGAAAAACCCGTTTTTCATTAATTATTATTAACCCTTCTTCCACTCTTCGCGATTCAACGCAGCAACAGGCCAATTCCGAGTCAAAACTAGATACATATTTAAATTTCATCTGAGCGCTTCCGTGCTTCGAAGGGCACGTTAAATTGTCGGTCTCTGCTATTCAAGTCGGCTTCTCTGTATTCCATGACGGAGGCCTTAAGGCGGCCTAAAAACTCCGTCACCAGAGTTGGCCACTGACTCATACGAACTTACTTACCCAGCGTCAAGAGGCAACTTACCTACACTCAACGGGACATTGTGGTTAGTGCCTGGGACATTGTTTAAAAAATAGCGAGTGGAGCTGACTAAACTGCGATTTTCCTTATTATGTTTTTCTTTATCGTGATTTGATTATATTTGAAGTGTTTTTCCGACGTTTCAAACACATTGCATCTTTCGTGATTACGAGTAGATGGATGGTTTCCTTCTCCGTTAGAAATTAAAGCCAATTTTATCGACTAAGCTCCAGAACTTTTACCAAAACTTGAAAGAAAACCGGATTCAAGTGACACGATCTTTGGTATGTGCATATCATTCCGCATTCCCAAAGTGCACCAAACTGCATATTAAATGGAAATCCTTTCACTACACATGGACTTTAATTGACGATTAAAATGCGTCGCAGTGGCCGAAACGTCGGGAGCGAGATAAGCTTGTTTTACGAAAACATTGATAAAAATGTTGCAGCTTAAGTGCTGGGCAATGCCGCCAAAAGTTATGGAAACTTTTCGTATGTTTATATGTATATATTTGTTGGTTAATATAAGTATTATCGGCTTTTCTTTTTTGAATTAAACCGTATCTTGAGTCTGTTTTCGGTTTCGGTTTCGTGGCACGTTGAAGTAATTATAATTCAATACAGATTCGTCATAAATCGCCCATTGGTGGGTCATGTAGTCGAAATCGTATTAGCTACTTTGCTCTTTAGTATAAAAGGTCGTAAATAACTTAAAATCATTTGCTTTTTTCCATATTCGCTGAGAAAAGGAGTAAAATTGTTTTTAAAAACCATTTTACTCCTTTAGTTTGCAACACTTCGAAACATTGATTTTTTATTTTCAAGTTTCGTTGAACCAACAAAGATTCTTTGCAACTTTAAATGTTCAAAATATGATAATTGGTATAAAAGGTCACTGGGGATAATTAATAAGGATTGAATTACTTTGAAAATCAGTAATAAAGGTCAGATTTCTCTTAAATTTAGGTTGAACGAACTATCTCCGAATTGATCAATTCAAAGAAATCATATTGTGAAATAAATTGTAAGTGCGTATGAGAGGTCAACTTTGGTGTCGGGTTTTTTGGCGATGGACTTCGTCATCGCTTCATTTCTCAGAATCTCAGGGTAATTCACAGAAAATCTTCTATCAGTATTGAACATGATTATGGTCTACTTTTTATTTCTTTAATGCCAGGCACTCCTGCGTCTAATGTCTAATATTGCCATAAAATGTCAAATATCGCGCTAATTAACATGTCAAATGTGGTGTAGCTTAATTAGTCGTTCTTGATAGATCGTCAAAGTTAATTAGGTGACCGCTAGTGGCGCTTTCGGTTCGCTCTTTCATGCTTCGGAGGACACTTTAAATTGTCGGTCCTGGCGAGGCCTTAAGGCGGCCTAAAACTCCGAAACTAGAGTAGGCCACAAAATCATACGAACTTCTTATGTCAAAAATCACGTTAATTACATTTGACGCAGGTGAGTCCGTAGCAAAACTCTGATGAATCGGACGTAAAAAGCGCAGTCCACAGTGTAAATAACAATTAGTACTTAAACTTGGAATTTGGTACACAAAAGGGCAAGGAACAAATAAAACTGTCTAGATCGTGCGCGCATTCCTATGCGTACGGGCCATGGGAGCCGGCCACTGCAGTGTACACAAGGCTCAGTAGCACACTTTATGACTAATGTTTTATTTAGTTTTTCAGATTTTTGGAAAACAGCAAAGCAAAACAAAGTAGATACTAATTCGAGTCATTAACGCGCTCCTTGTTAAAGGTTTTGTATGGAAAATCGTTATTGAGTGCGGACTTCACCATATTCTGTTCGATAATTTAGAAGAGATACCTATGTGTCAGCAGCTTGACAGTCTGTTGAATTTGATAAGGCTGTCATCATAACAGAGTATGGTGAATTTGGCTCTAAGGCTAGTAGTTATCAATGATGTTTTTCTGTCAAAAAAAATGTGCACTTTTTCAGTATGTGTGTATGTAACTGTGAAAAAACCGAAATTTTACAGAACCTAAAAATTTATAAATTCATTTCTATATTCCATCTGGGTCTATCGTCCAGCGTAGCGACTGTCCCAACTTGGTGAGTGAAGCTAGTCAGCTTTACGTGCCCGCACATCGCGCTAGGTTCCGTCTCAGCGTAGTATAGAAAGTTAAAGTTGCTCTACTAAACGAATGTACTATGTTAGTTGGTTTATTAAGTTGTCGACCGCGGATAGATGTTGTGATTAGTTCTATTGTTACGCAATGACGCATCGGAGACAGTTCATTTTGTAAATACCAATGAAGAATAAAACTTGGAAGTAGCTGTCGCTAGAAAATTTACGCAGACTGAGCCACGGGTACACAGATGCGAGCGAAGAAGTCAAAGACAAAAATCTATTGAGTGGGACCGCTGGGATCACCTAGAGTAGTCTTAAAACTAGGTGATTCAACTCCTGTTCCTTCGCGACCTCAAATACATCGCGTCCTTTTCTCTCATGGCAAAACCATAATTGACCATCTCTCTCGGACATCAATTGAAATGCCTGGTCTCAATATTATGCGCAAAACCTTAGAAATCTAATCGTGGGTTCATCGTCATTGCGAATTTGCGCATTAATTAGTAAACCCCGTCCTTAATTCGCTCTTGAGATAGTACTGAGGCTGTCCACATGTTGGCAGAGACGGACTTAGAAACATCACTTTTTCTATCAAAATTGAAATCTCATACAACTAATAGAATAGTATTATAGCTTAGTTGGCATAGTGGGGTAGTGCCACTCGAATCCCTGGCGCAATCATCATCAATGGATTTATGGACATCAAAGACGAGCGAGCATTACTTAGGATTTATTTTCGTGGCTATCAAAACTACGAGTACCTACCATGGTTCCACAACACTTAGAGAATCAAACGCTGGAGCACTCTGGAGCCTCATCAGAACGAACCATACCACCGAATTCATCATTAGTTTTTGTACGAGGTTGATTAAAAACGGATCAGTAATTTAGCCGTGATAGACTTACCATTAACTAGTGTGGTGAAAAGAGACGTCCTAATTCCGTCACTGCACCCAAACATTGATTAGACAGGAAGCCGTTTGTTACTCGAAGACAGCCGATGACTTCATTCGTTTAGTGACATTTATTGCATGTCTCACTGAATATAAATTTATTGTCTTAGGGCAAATACTCGTACCTATACAATCTACTTATATTTTTTTAGTAACATATTTCGTCCCACTGGGCAGAGGTCTCCCCCGTATCCTTATGAGTGCCCCCTACCACTAGACCACTAGTGCTCTTTGCTTACTCAATTTTTGACTCAACTTTGCTTTACTCAATGGCGCTATAAAAAATAGTCTGCGAGAAATGATCACACATTACTTAGTGTTTTAAACATTTAACATAGTTTTTGTGGCAACACGCGAGAGGTCGATGGTCCTACACCTGTTGCTTACGTTTTTAGGGTTCTTCAAGAAAAAATGAGCCAAAAAACCAGCTACCTGATTTTAGGTTGAGCTACTTCCTGCCTTGTTGATGGAAATGTAATTGATGGCGTTCAGTAGTGGAGTTCGAAAACATGCGTCAAGTGCACGAAAAAACCTCTTAGAGGCGAACCTATAAACCTTTCACCACACTGGTTCGAAAAAACTAGTGACACGACAAGAAGAATTAATCGAGACATGTTTCGCCCTTGTGGTTTTATTGATATAAAGCGATTCAAATCGTCTCTCTAAGTTTTTAGTTGCACTCTATTAAAAAAAACAAAAACTTAGGCCTTTACATCTATATTAGATGATTTATACAGAGTCAGGAGGCAATCCATGCCTGCACTTAACGGGACGCTGTAGTGCCTGATGGGACATTATTTGAGAGCTTGCCCAGCACCTAAACCATCCTCTCAGCTTACTCAGCCTGGCCCACAGGAAAGACAACGTCAATACGTGTGGAGCTGACTAAGCTGCGGGTTTCCTCACGATGTTTTCCTTCACCGTTAAGAGCTCGTGTTAAAGTGCATATAAATTTTACGAAACGAAAAATCCATTGATGCTCAGCCGGGGTTCGAACCCACGACCTTCGGATTGAAAGTCGAGGCATAGCCCCATTCAGCCAACACGCCTAGACACTACACTACACTGCTACTAGTGACTGCACTCACAGAACTATATCTAGTCACAGAACTTTTAGATATAGTTCTGTGACTGCACTCTATTAGATGTACCCATATTATACCAAGTTCACTTGCTCACTGTGTAAGTAAAGAACCATAGAACGTAATTTTGCGACGATCTTGTCCAAATTTTTTTATCAATCACGGAGTACTTCTATTTAGCTCGACGTAGGAGTCTCTCGATTGATTTGCGTCGTAAAGTTCTGTTTAGACAATTATAATACTCACTAGGTTCCGCTCATGGCTGCACGCGTGATACCAATATTTTGAAAAGCCTATGCTTTTAGGTCACCAATTTATAATTTTTTTAGAGTATTCATAAAATAAAACTGCCTTAGTCTTAAGCGCGCGGGAATTCCTCGATGCCTCAGGATTCTAATCATAAGTCCCTCGTTTCGCTCGGGAATTTGCTCTAAAACTTTTCCTGCTATTAGTAATTTGATTATTCATTCTGTGAAGCTTATAAGTTAAATAAAAACGTAGGCTACTTTATATTTTGAAAAAAAATTATATTGGACCGCGGAAGCAAGCTTTTGGCAAGCTTTGTATGATTGTAATAAAGATCAATAAATAAATAATAGTAATAAATAAATAACGCTGGACTTTTCACACAGCCATCATCTAGCCCCAAAGTATGCAGAGCTTGTGTTATGGGTACTAGAATGACTGATAAACTACTTATATACTTTTTGTTTGTAAATACATACATATTACATAGAAACACCCAGACCCAAGACAAATATCTGTAGGTCATACAAACATTTGTCCCGCGGCGGGGATCGAACCCGCAACCTTCTGCGTCGCAGGCGGACCTTCGCGGTCGTCGTGTTAATATAATAGTTGAGTGACATTCTGTAATACGAGCCTAAGCAAGTTACAAGAACACTTCATACTAAGTTTTTTTTATCTTGTGCGTATGATAAAACTTTTAAAGTCAGTTTCCTGTCGCGTCGGGCGGTCGCGCAGTTTCATCTGAACTTGCAAATCTTCGCGATCAACGCCATCCCGGTCTGATGCCGATCGATTCGCAACAAAGCTCAACTTTCATCTCCTTGTCCAGGGCTGGAGAACAGCTAGTATTCTTCTTTCAGTCAGCATCGTGATAAATTCGAGTAGTGTTAAAGCATCGCGTCCACTAGGCGGACGCATCGCATCGGAAAAATCCGCCTCCTATACATTTTGTATGAAACTGCGTCCACTGCAGGCGGGGCGGGCCGGGCCGCATCGGAATCCGTCGGCGGATCGCTCGGCGAGCGTATTTTTCCGCCGATGCGGCCCGGTCTGCCCCGCCCCGCCTCTAGTGGACGCAATGCGCGCCGCATTTTTTGTAGATCGTTGCTGCGAGCGGACGTATATTGAGGGGAAAACCGTAAAATGAACGAAAAACTACTAATATCGCTAATGCAACAATATTCTGAATTTTATGATAGGTACTGGAAATAGAAAATATCACGATGCGTTGAGGAGAAATAAGATTTGGACTGAAATTTTCTTGCATATGGTGAACCCTGACTTTATGTTTGTGACTTATATAATATTTTTGCTCCTCATCCAACAACATAAATAAAAATAACTTCATCAGAACCATCCATCGTTACATGCAACCGCTTGCTAGCTTGTCTTACGTAGGACTGGCTGTAAAAATCCGCCGATGCGGCCCGGCCCGCCTCGTATAGTGGACGCAGTACGCAAAAATGCTCGCCGATGCGGCCCGGCCCGGCCCGTCTGCAATGGACGCCTAGCTTTACAATGACTTCTGAATCTGAATCTTCAATGGATCTGGAATGACTATTTCTTAGAATGTTCTGTAATTCTTTATTGTACACTAGCTGACCCGCGCGCGCCTTCGTCTGCGCATTGTTTCGTCAACGATCTTTGGAACTGCCTTGCACAACCCCTAAGGGCAGGTTTTCAATTTATACCGAGTTCAGAGTGAATCGGATCAAACTGTATACCATTTTTCTGTCATAAGAACCTTCTCCTGACAATAACAAACACAACAAAAAAAGAAATAGTGAAATCGATCGGTCCAGCGCGTGATGGCGTGACAAAGGGATATAGGGATTCATTTTTATATATAGAGACAATAATTAAAAAATATAAAGAAACTTTGTCTTTGAAAATATGTAGTCTAGCTGTTCTGAAAGTGACTTCGCATCCAAGTTTTTAGATCCGGGTGGTTAGACGCTTTAAACTTTTCTTATCTTTTTCTAACAAACTATACTCTGGTAGCTCGCAATCAGACAGTTCAACTTTTAATGGTTTCCCATATGTCGCATATGGATAACCATAGTTCTCTGACTCGTCATGAAAGCTTCACTAGACTTATCGGATTTCCCTGAAGTTTTTTTTTTTATAAATCGTATGTTTTTTTCTTTGTCTTGGATTTTTTGCCATGAGGAAACAGTGTCAGTGTAATTTATTATATAGGGTCTTTAATTTTATACTAACTTAATTCAGGAATTGGGTTCAAAAAATTAATTAAAAAATATTTATATAATTTTTTTTTGTTTTGTTATGAAAATCCCGAGAAAATTGATAAAGACTATCCTTTCAATTGATTGTTGCTTCTTGTATAACTTAGCCCTTTCGTGATGTAGCTGCGCTGCGATTGGTGGAACGTCTGTTCTCCTTGAAAATTATTATGCAACAATTCCAAACAATCAATAAATGATTTTTGAAGTGAAAACTTAAATGGGCTTAGGAATTAAATTGATACGGTCAAACGTCTATTTACAACTCAAAAATGAGGCCCTGTCAGTTTGTGTAGTTTAAAAGAGCTAGATCAGAATTAGTTAGTATATCTTTCTAGGAGAAGAAAATTATAGATCTTCATGTATTGAATTTGAATAGGAGATGGAACTAGTGACACGAAACATGACAATACGAAGTAAAATATCACATGCATGACAAGTGACCTTCGTAAACGACCCAATAAAATTCATCACATAAAAATGATTTAGCACACCTTAGATTTAAGAAAGCCGCTCTATGGGGAGTAGGTATTGAGATAAGCCGCGCAAGTGTCATAAAACCAAAGTCAGCCTCACTCAGCCCTGCAACTTCTTAAAAAGCACGTACTGGTATTCGTAGGCTTGGGAAAAAAGGAACTATAAGGAAAACTGTTTTCAATGTACTTATAAAATTACAAGCATGGATGGTTTTTTACCCGATTGTCAAAGAAAGGCTTATGTTTTTAACTGTTAAGTTAGTTCATGTGACTTAAGTCCTTTTCACATAGAAACGGTTCCCTGGCAAGAACATACTTAGACAAAATCATTTTTAATGAAGTTGTATCTTTTAGTATTATTACTAGATTTCAAAATTTTTAATTGTTGTTCAGCGTGAAACGTTAAAGTTCTGTGTCAGGGATACGTTTCTACGTGAAAAATACTATAGTGGTCAACTCTGGGAGTTTTTAGGCCGTCTTAAGGCCTCAGTGTTGGCTTTACGACAAAACCAAAATAAATCACATCGTATCGAATTTATAAAAGTGAGTCATTCATTCAACTCATTCAAAGTCAAAAGCCAAAAAGTATTTATTAATTAGGACACTTAGAATAGTATTAAAACTTACTCCTGTTCGTTCGCGACCAATACCGTAAGGAATCAGGGCAACAAACACGGTTTGGGGCTGAGCATTCTTTTAGGTGATCCATCTTAAAACTAAAAAGCCAAGCTCCAGGGTGCGGGTCAAACAAAATTGAGGCTCGTCAATGTAAGTTTAGATGCTCTTAAAGTACAAAGAACTAACATTCATTTTCACACTGTCGCGTCCCTACTTGTAACTTGTACTTGCATCTAATAGGTTGATCTCTCTAAGATCAGTGGCTCCGTAGACAGACTTTGAGTTTGCTTTTATGAGTTTTTAAGTGGCCATTATTACGATAGAAGGCCGAACTTAATGACTTTATGCTGGTCTTAAACTTTACACGGTAATTTTTGATGCTGCGTTTACACTTGTATACTTGATGATTCTACGCTAAAAACGTTTGCATGATCTGCAGCTAATTGGAGCATGGTAAAAAGTAGTTTTTCAATCATGTTGCACTCATAACACAAGATCTGCTTCCTTTGGGGCAGGATGATGCTAGGTTAAATTATTAATTTTAAAAGTACTCGCAGCAGGGAATCCCTATCTATATTTAGGACTATTAGTGTCTATGTATGACTGTTGGGTGTTGTTCTGACCAGCCTATCTCTATGAACGTTACTTCTTAACGTCTTCCCTTCTTCTCCGTACGAAACAACATAACTTACGTCTAAATAAAAAAAAAACAATTTATTTAAATTATTCTAATTTTGTCATTATCAAGTGACAGCAAATAGTAGCGAGTAGCTTGTCCATGCTATGTCCGAGCTACTATGCCATCTGAACACAGCACAACACGAAACTAGACAAAGTATGAAATGTCGAGAGGATGTGGTGTCATTTTGCTTTTTTCTTTTAAAACCCTCAAAAGTTGGTGTCATAAGTGTCGGGTAACCTGATATCTTTTGTCATGATGTGCCTGAGAACGTTTCGACACAACCGTTATTTTTCTTTTCTCGTCAACAATTGGCCATCAGCATTAGTTTGTCAGCTGCAAGTAATACGTTATTTGACACCAAACACACGCCTGGTTATAAAATAAACCATACTCCAACTTCCGCAAGCGGTTTCGTTTAGGAGCATTTAAAAAAAATCAACTGATGTTCTTCGATATCGAAGTTAAGGTATAAGATAGTGCATATGCGTATAAGCCTCCTACATTGAAGTTGATATCATCAGAAACGAGTGCTAGCTTTCTGGTATCGCATAGATTTTAATATCGGAAGCGACAAAGTGATATAAAATTGTAATGTTGTCACATTAGGAGCATTATTTTTGCATTTGTATTTTCACTTTCAAGAGTGGAGTTATTATATGGTTACGGACTTATCTACTAGAAAACATGCCTTCCTTCCCGATATTTTGCAACCCGCGATATTTCAGCGCAGTTGCATACGCCATGATCACGTAATATATTGTTATGAAGATTGATAGTTTAAAAGTATTTTGCGAAAATTATATCAGGGTTTTGTATTTCCTTGTCACCAGGCCCTTGATTCATAATACAGCGGAATGCATTCAGTTCGGAATCGACCGACAGCAACCCAACCAATCACAGTGCAGGAATTGATCCGAATTTGACGCTTCTTGCACTGTGATTGGTTGCTGTCGGTCGATTCCAAACCGAATGCATTTCCGTTGTATTATGAATCAAGGGCCTGGTCCCATAGAGGTGTGACGAATGATAGTTTTTAAAGTTATACCTACCTTTAAAATATACAATTATCAGGTTTTTGTATTTTCCTTGTCACCAGGTCCATAGAGGTGTGGCTGAAGTCCGGCCGGCTGCACAGCGAGGTGCTGGCGGAACAGAAGATGAGCGAGGGTCAGCTCAGGAGACCAGGCTCCACCGTCGTGCTCTGGCTAAAATGCGAACAGGTGCCGTACCATGACCTACAATTCAGTTTGGGTGCTATAGTTTCCTAATCTGAATCGCAAAGTTTTCGTACCGTGCTCAAAATTGCTAGACAATTCACACAGCATCATCCAAAGAGTTTGTGTTATGGCAACCACATGATTGATATACTTACTTTTTTAAACACATAGGCCCTTACTAATAAACTTGACATAATGTTATGTCATGCATATCCTATGAATAACCATACAATTTTTTAGTTTATGCACGACATAACTTTATGTCAAATTTATTAGTAAGGCCCCTAATAATTTAAAAATAATTAACTTACAATACATAGAAATCACCCACACAAGAGACAAACTGTGTTTTCATACTTGCGACACTGAACATCCATATTTTACGTCCTCAAGTAATCTTAAACAATTAGTTCAGAAGTCGAAAAGAAGGAAATTTATTCCAGAAATTACCGCCATGTCTCAAATTCAGTCCGATTAAGATCTGATGCGATTAATTCAACGAGTAGCACCAATTAGGGAAACTTACACTACAGGCAACATTGTTGCTCAAGGCATGTGCAAGGGAACAGTATAATTATAGTATCCAATCATAGAATATGATGAAGTTTCGCTATACGCCTGGCACTGGATACGGGAATAGTGCGCGCAGTGGGTGAAAGCCCGCTTGGGACTCAGAAGGTTGCGGGTTCGATCCCCGCCGCGGGATAAATATTTGTATGATCTGCAAATATTTATCTCGGGTCTGGGTGTTTCTATGTATGTATTAACAAGCAAAAAGTATATAAGTAGTATATCAGTTACTGTTTCCCATAGTACACAAGCTTTGCTTAGTTTGGGGCTAGATGTTGCTGTGTGAAAAATGGCCAGCATTATTTATGTATTTATTTGCACAGTTGTTCTTTATCTTGGGCCTCTACGTCTTTACTAGATGATTTATACAGCGTCAGGAGGCAACCTACATGAACGGATCTGGATGTTTGTGATGGAAAATCAAAGTCAAAAATCATATAGAATCGCTAGGATCACGTAAAATAGTATTCTAATTAGGTGATTCTAATCCTGGAGGTAGCTTATACCCTGGATTAATGCTTACTAACTTTTTACTTCTACTTTTTATCACAGAAAAGTGAAATATTACCAAGGGACGTTCAGACACACTTGTTCAAATACATTTTGCACATATCTTTTGCAGAAGCATTGCATCTGTGACAGGTGAATGTAATAAAAAGTGAAATAACGCTTCAGATAAAACAATAAAATTAAATATTCGTAATCCAATTTGCTGGATCTAGTCTAAGGGCTTTTTGGTCCTTTGGCGCAAAAAATGACACATCAAAAAGCATTATATATTGAATCTAAACAACACGTTATAAAGTGCAAATTCATGTAGAAGTAATTCAGAGTTCCGTAAGGCAAGGGTTAGGACAAAAAGCCAGGGTCCCGTACGCAGATGCGCGCGCGCCTCGCACCTGCCAATCACGACGCGCAGGTGCCGCGTTGTTTACGTTTTTTTATCTATGGTTTTTTTCAAGATGGCCGGTGTTCGGTTTTTAAAAGGAGATGCTTAGATGCCATTGATTATGTTATTTAATTACTGTAATTTATTTTATTTATTTAATTAGGAAAGGTGGTATGATGATAGAGACATATATACCCATTGGATATACCTACATATTTTTTAAATCAAAGGCCTATTCCATACAACTAGGATGACTTTAGAATATCTTATCTTATCTAGAATGGTACTAAGATCAATCGATTTTTCAATCAAATTAATTATATTTCCTAGAAATGGATTAATCACTGTTCGTGCGTTGACGTATTGGAGTAAACCAAGGAACCGAGTAATTTCTTGAACGTAATTAGATTTTAGAAACAATCTAATTTTTATATTCTTCATTTATGACTTTTGATTTAGGTCACGAAGAAACCAGTTAAATAGAATAGAATAGAATAAAGTTTTATTTTCACCACACCATATACAACAGTTACAATAGGTACTTAAATCTACTTTTTTTTTTAAGTTGGTATTCTAACAGGCCTCGATCAACTTGCAACCTGTCGTATGTATGGTATGCTAACTTCTGCAAAATGAGAACGGTAAGCTATGTTATTTGGACTTCCCTTTGACTACCCCATCAGGTATCAATTTTCAAAGAAATTTGTAGGTCTAAATACCTTAAGAGACCTGAAAGTCTTTTATCCTGCATTTGAGGTTCTCAATTCGTCTGTATGTTTTTTTTTTTTTTTTTATCTTGTTACGCGATTGTTCCGCCATTTGTTGACCGATTTGCAAAATTATTTTTATGTTTGAAAGGGTATACTCCAGAGGAGGTCCCATATAAATTTGATTCCTGAGGGATTGATAGTTTCCCCGTAAATTTCTAAACACCTTCCCTCCTAGCCATGTCACAAATAGAAATCGAATCGACAGCTTGACGCCCTGAGTCACACCGCGTTTCGAGTCAAACATTGAAGTCGGTTTTCTTTTTAGTATTAAAACGTAATTATTAACTAGTGGGGTGAGTGGCGCGTTAAATAAATGCGAAGCCAGCGTTGTCGCAAGACGCCAACCGTCTCTACATTCACAGCATACTACACTTTAACAAAGCATTTGCTCAACGGATTAAAGAATGTCGAATATGTAGGGTTGCCATCCGTCTGGTTTCCCCGGAATAGTCCTAAGTAGTTTAGAGTGTAGGAAACGTAAAGATTCTATTTTTTACTTAAAAAATAATCTATCACTCTATCAAATTTCATTCAAATCCATTCAGCCTTTAATAATAAAAGTTAGGACTGTAGGACTGAGTAAATTCTAAAAAGTTTGCTTTAAAACTGTAATATGATTATATTTTTTTACTTAAAACGCTTAAAGACTAAAAGTTATTCCAGACAATAATCTATCACTCTATCAAATTTCATTCAAATCCATTCAGCCCTTAATAATATTAGGTAGGACTGTGTATTTTTTTTTTTAAACCTTGGGCCTTATTGTCTAATTCAACTGGCAATGGACATGGGTTTAATTTTGACATTTGAAACCCATTCTGGACTTCAACTGTCATTTTCCTATTATTTGATTGGTTGAGCTCTATTGGGATGACAACTGGGAATGGATTTCAAGTAGGACAATAAGGCTGCCGGTCTTGGCCGCCAGATTTGAGAGCTGGTAACCCTTGCAAAACGCAACACCTGACTTCATTAGACAGCATATTCCCGACCAATTACCCTATCACGCGAGCCGGCCCTTACTCATAATCTTAACTAGAAACGAATATAAAAGAACTAAGCTACCAACAACACTATAATGCATCGAAATAATCTATAATTGATCTCAAAAACGGCATATTGTTGCACGATAAGAAACACTATAAAAATAAGTAGTCTGTCTTATGCTTTAAAAATAATCTGTCATTTTATGCACCCGACTAATCTTCTTTTCACTGATGTTCCTCTCCATCCAAAGGTTGCTTGGAAGAGATCGCTTCGTAGCGATAAGGCCGCCCATTGTACATTTTTATCTGGTTTTTCTTTGTTTTTATTTTATTAATGGTGTGCAATAAAGAATTTTCATTCATACATTTTTAAGTATCATCTGCGCTTTGCAAAACAATGGGATTGAATTATCCATACTTACTTACTTACTTACTTACTAATATTATAAATGTGAAAGTAACTCTGTCTGTCTGTCTGTCTGTCTGTTTGTTACGCTTTCACGCCCAAACCGCTGGACAGATTAAGCTGAAATTTGGCATAGTTAAAGGTTGTATCCCAGGGAAGGACATAGGCTACTTTTTATCCCGAAAAAATGAAAAAATTCCGAGGGATCGCGGGTCACACCGCGGGAGCGCAGCTAGTATAAAATAAGCTATTTAGTGTTTAGCTAATTACTCTAACATAAACATATTTGTGAAATTGTGACCAATAAAATATATAAGTTATATAATTTTTAATTATTTAGACGTTATTATATATTTTGTTTGTCAATAAATACTGCGAAATTAATGAACTCAAAGAGATGTTTGTTTGTTTATTTTTTTAATATGACATTTTTCAATTCAATTAAAGTCCGGGAAAGAAGGGTAAATTTTTCTCACATTAATTATAATATTATTTATATTTCGCAATTTTACTTGTATTTTTAATTGTACGCCGTTGTCCGCCATCTGCCGCCCATTTCCGCAACTATTTATCTTGCATCTTTTATTTATTAACTATTTTATTTTTATTACTATTTTAAACGAAAGAAATGAATATTTGTACTATTACTCGTAGTAGAACCACGAATATTGTGCACCTCAGCAGTTAATCTAGCTTCTAGTATACATACTAACAATGATTCTACCGATAAATCGAACCGAAGTGTGAGGAATACTGAGGGGTAGCCTTATTTTCAGCCTCAAATTATATTTACTTTTATATATAATTCGTGTATTTTTTGTTTTGTGGTTAAAATAATTATATTCTATGTATTCTATTCTGTAGCTTTTGAATTTCGAGGACGCGGGATGAAAACGGCTGACTGTTGGTCGCATTGCACAATAATATTCGGTTTGTCCGATTTTTTTTTCATAACGAAGAACGACACCTTCAGCGACTATCAGTGGCAGGCAATGGCGTTAGACCGGAAAGTTTGGAAAACTCGAGCGGAGGCCTTTGCCCAGCAGTGGGATAGTGTGGGCTAACAACAACAACAACAACAACAAAGAACGAAATTTGCCGAGGCGCACAATACGTGATACTACTGTAAAATTCCATACGACTCTCCGTATAAAGGAATGGCCCTCTTTTTCTAAGCAAATGCTAATTTCAATAATTATATAACGTTTTAACAGGTGTATAGGCGTTCGATAATTAATCTATTTACGTTTACAATGATTGTTCGACAGTGTGAAGTGCGATTAGGACATTAAAGTAAAAAGTATTTAATAAACGTATTACATTGTTGCAATAAATGTTAGGCTGCTGGCTTTTTTCGGGATAAAAAGTAGCCTATGTCTTTCCCTGGGATACAACCTTTAACTATGCCAAATTTCAGCTTAATCTGTTCAGCGGTTTGGGCGTGAAAGCGTAACAAACAGACAGACAGACAGACAGAGTTACTTTCACATTTATAATATTAGTATGGATAGTATGGATATGGATAGTATGGATAAGTTTTTTTGCTAATTTCTATAATCTATTTTTTTATTTAAAATCTATTACTTAAAATTCTTCTCCTATACGTTTTTAATTACGTACTTATATAATTCATATTAAAAATAATGAAAATTTTAATAATATAAATAGTCACGTGTAATTCTTATTTCCGACGTTGCTTAAAGTTATCGCTAGCCATCTGTTGATTCATGGAAGTGTCCGAGCCTTCGCCGCAAATTTGTAAATAACCCCTTGACAGGGTTAGTTAAATAAATGTTACCCTTATTGAGTTCCGTTGGAATTCCAAGTAATTGTAGCACGGAATTATTTCACTAGAAGTGTTTGATATCACGTTGTTTTTATACCAATAAAAAAAACCCCCCTAATATTCAACAAATGTAAGAAAAAAAATTACAAGATTTTGAGAATATTTCGGGACATGCAACAAATTATGGTGTTTTTGGGACATGTTTCATGAAAGTCGTGGTTTGTTAAAGCCAGGACTCACCTCGGTGACATGTCTTAATATGTTCCAAAAAACAACCGCTAGAGCTCAGGAGCCTATAGATCCGAGAGAATGTCTACTGCGCCTTTGGTACCATTTTTGTTACTGTCTTCCTGTTTGTTTTGATCTTGCTTTCACCACTTGTTAAAGAACCAGCGACACAACAAGAAGAAGTCTTAAGAAGCACGACTCTTTGCTCTTATGTTAGTACACCGACGTATTCGCATGCGAATGCGAAGCGATGCGAACCCACGTCTCACTCTAGCACATAGCTAATGACATAGGTGCGTCCTTGTCGGATGCGATCTGTCGATGCGAATCGCATGCGAATGCGTCGGTGTACTAACAGGGTTAATGTAACAGGCGTAACACAATGCACCATCATTGGTACTTTTACCGCCATCTATGAACATGAGTCAAAACTTGCACTAGTAAAATCTTTAGGTGTTGCCACCTGCGTGGGGTCATCAGACTAAAGGCTGGTCTACAAAATCGGCTTCGTTTGTATGGCACGCGACGCGTGTGTCGTCCACCTGTTGTATACGCACCCTTGGTACAGGTTGCTTCATGGCTAGTGATTATTTGGTGCGTTTTGTAGAATATTTTTCATATTCAAACGATTGTTTTGTTTTCTTTTAATTTTAAACGATTCTTAATTCTTGTCGTGTCACTAGTTATTACAAAACAGTGTGGTGAAAGGAGCTTGAGAAGAGCTCTTTTGTGCAGTTGCAAGAAATACAAGGAAGTTACAAAGCAACTACAATATAAATAAAAGTAAACTGTGCAAAAGTAGGAAAACCACAATAACTTTGTACATAGACCTTCATACATACATAGTTCTAATCCCACTCTGGAATGGAATTCACTGTCCATTTACTGTTCTGGGTCACCCAGACCCGGAACAAATATCTCTACCGAGAATCGAACTCGCAATTCCTGCATCTGCGTCTCACGCAGTCGTCCCTAAAGCGTACAATCTGACAAATTCGTCTTCAACAAAGTCTAAAATGTTCTACATAAGACAGACGTACCTAATGGTTTTGTTTATAGCATAGATTTACTGATTTGGACAAAAAAATAAATATAAAATTATAATATTAGAAGCTTTTTTGGAATGAAGTTCCTTTTCGGACGGTATCGAGGATGGAGTCTAAAAAAAGCGATCGATTTTACCGTCACGACATATCGCTGTCTCCTAGGTATAAAAAGATAACTGCAAAAACACAACTTTACAGGAGAAGCAAAAAACATGTTTTCGTTGATAACTTCACAAATTGCGCAAAAAAAAAGACGCGTAGAGTGCGAAAAGTGGTGCACAAGGTGCGCAAAATGTCAAAAATGTCAAATGTACAAAGTTCGTCCCAACCGAGTGTTCCACGACACTCACGTACTTTTTTAAATGTTAAAACGGCCAGATGTTCACTGGCTCCCCTGTATACACACAACTTACAAAACAAAACTTGCGGTTGAGCACCTGCCGTTTTCCCGTTTTTCTTTTTTAACTTTTTTCTTTGTCTCTTAACCCTTACCCGCAACTTCACTTGTATTAAGGCAGGTCGTTTTGACATCGGCATATTTAACCTTTTTGTTTTTTTGCGCATCCTGTACTGGCGTTGTAGGAATTTGTGGAATTCGAAGAATTAATAATTAGGGATGGGCCGAAGTTCGTTTCACATTCGGTTAAACCGAACTTCGGCAGCTTGAACCGAAGTTCGGCATTCGGCCGAAATTCGGTTCAAACTACCGAAGTTCGGTACTACAAAATATAGTAATCAAAAGTACGTGAGTGTCGTGAAACACTCGGTTTGAACGAAGCAAAGAGTACTTTTCTATACTGAAACTTTCAAATTCAATTCAAACGCACTTCCGTACTAACAAAGTAACAATCTATGGACTGTTCGCGGCTGCGCGCTTCGCACTGTGACGATTTCGTGACGTGGCGGTCGTGACGGTAAAATGGAACGAAATTTTTCTTCCAGCTGTTTTTCTTCGATACCGTCTGTAAAGGAACTTCGTTCCAAATACACAACTGCTTGACTAAAATAATAAAACTAAACCAGTGACACTCTACCAACTGAGCAAATGTGCAATCGACGTGATGGTTGAAACTTTGTAGGAGTACATTAAGTGCATTAAGTATAAGTACTCCTACAAAGTTTCAACCATTATATAAACAGCTTTTCATTGTGTGTGACAGCTCAATGATCCCTAAGTGTGAGAAAAAAAACAGAACACTATAAAACTAGTGATTCTGTGAGAACAGAAGACCTCCCCATCCAAAAAAAAAGTACGAATTTAATTTGTATATCAGGTGCTTGAATTTTTCAAAAGTTAAGGTAGACTTTTTTTGACGTTTAAGTACGTTTTAGTTTTCTCAATAGACTACGCGCGTTCCCTTGGTCCAAATAGGTAGAATCTGGTGTCCACTGGTTTGCCTCTTGAAAGCGGAGAAGACTGTGAAGTCCCCCGTTTCCCTCTCGTTTCACCCCAGTCAAACATCACGATCGACAAAAGTAAATATAAATCTTACTATACTTCTTACGCAACTTATGTTCAAAGAAGGACGGCAAGATCGGACCTCAAATTTTCCATAGATAAAAAATATACAAAGTTCAGTACATTTTAGGGGTAAATAAATAGTTATTATTATTTTTCTTGATTTGATAATAAGAAATTGCGAATTGCGTAAGCAAGTAGATCAATTCTGGAAACGATAATTTTTGAGCCAGGTCACAGTTTGTATGGAGACGACGACGTTCTTTACATCAAAATCGGTTAAAAAATGCGACCTGAATGACAGACAAAAGGATTTTTTGGCCAATCTCGAAACTGAGACGCTTCGCTCACTCGATCAACTAAAGTCACACACACACAGTTAACACTATAAAACGTTAAATCGGACGGTTTTACAGTGTTAACCGTGTGTGTTATCGATTTATGCCAATTAAAATAGTGAAATGCGTCGTAGGTACGTACACGTACCTTCTGAACAGTCGTAGAATTGAAAATAAGTATGTAGTTGTAACGACAACCCAATCATCCATAATTGTCACACAGCGAAAAGCAGTACAAGCACCACACTCCATCTACTCTAGAAAACTTCAACGATCGCGTAAACAAGATTTGACGTATTTCTTTCGAGGAAATACAATGAAACTAGGCACCTACCGAACTTCGGCCGAAGTTCGGCCGAACTTTTCATTTTCACCGAATGTTCGGCCGAAGTTCGTATTCGGTTAAAACCACATTCGGCCCATCACTATTAATAATGCATTTATTTTATAATTTATTTCAGTCTGATTGAACATCTGCAGGTCAGTGGCGCCATTTTTTTACATAATCTAAAATGCACTTTATTGAGAAATTCGATACTACGTATCACTTAGTATTAAGTATATTCTGGGGCGTTATATAATTCAATGAGCCAAACATTCAACTTTTGTTTTGATAATAAAATGCTGGAATATACTTCCATTAATATTTATGTGTGGATTAATCTACCATTGCCACTTAAAGTAACAATAAACAAAAAATAATAAGCGCTCTATTTTTTCAAAGGTCGACAACAACTTATGAAATATTTGTTGAACTTTATTTACACACGAAACAGGTAATAGAAAACACTCAATAATTTACGAAACCCATCATTATAGGTAGCTGAACTTTAAACACAAATAAATATTTGACCATCACGATCGGCTGATTAACAAGTCTTGATTCATATATTTACATGGAATATACTTTTTATAATATGAATTAAGCCATCAAGCTCTAATGTGAGTCGCAGCCAAAGTCAGAAAACACAGCCAAAGATAAGAGTAGACATCGCTTATACAGGTCTTTAGACTCAAAGATCCCAACGTATTTATCATGTCACATTTGTATGAATTGAAATAAGTACAAGTAATTACTGAAAACTGAATTTACATCTTTTTGCAACGGAAAAAGAGAGTGTTGGACATTATCTGTGTCATCCATACTTCCATACTAATATTATAAATGTGAAAGTAACTCTGTCTGTCTGTCTGTCTGTCTGTTTGTTACGCTTTCACGTCCAAACCGCTGAACAGATTAAGCTGAAATTTGGCATAGTTAAAGGTTGTATCCCTGGGAAGGACATAGGCTACTTTTTATCCCGAAAAAATGAAAAAATCCCGAAGGACCGCGGGTCACACCGCGGGAGCGCAGCTAGTCGTATATATTGTAAAGGATAACTATTTTGCCTCTGGCAAAAAAATCGGTCTAGAAGTTTGAAGGTGTTCCATAAGTATTTTATTTAGGCTCGTAATTTTTTTTTATGTTATGTTAAATTCATTATTGATAGCTATAGTTTCATTTAAATATTTTGTCTGCTCACCTTGTTTTCAAAGTTACCAGTCAAACCTAACATTTACTTTATGTCTGACATTGTCAGTAGCACATCAAGTCGGCTAATAAATGATTTCGTGCCCATTCATCGCCTCTCAATCATGCGACGTCAGTTCGTACCTACCTGACGATACTGATATAGGTATGCAACAGAGATGAAGTAAGGAGCTGTCCGCCCCTATTTTACCCTTTGGCAAATAATACCATAATCTAATAAAGTAAGTTAGTATAAGTCAGTGGCCAACTCTGGTGACGGAGTTTTTAGGCCGCCTTAAGGCCTCCATAAAAGCCGGGGCCGTCAATTTAGCGTGCTTTCCGAAGTACGGAAGTGCTAAGTTAAAAATGCCACTAGCGGTCACCCATCCACTTACTGACCGTTTAGAACGTTGCTTAACTTCGAGAATCTATCAAAAACGACTAAACCAGCTGCACCACGAGCGCTTCAATTATAAAGCTTTCGTGACTGACAGATCGAAGTATTGGTCGCACAAGGACATATTCAAGAGCAAACTCCCCATCCATCTCAAGAAAAAGCTTATGGACAATACTATACTACCCACACTACTCTACGGATGTCAAAGTTGGCCTGTTACAAAACAAATCATAGACAAGATTATTAAGACCCAGAGAGCAATGGAAAGATCGATGCTTGGCCTAAAACTAAGTGATAAAGTTAGATGCAGTAACATTAGAAATAAAACAAAGATAACTGACGCGGCGAAAATGCTCTGCAAACTAAAGTGGAAGTGGGCAGGACACGTCTCTAGAACGCAAGACGGACGGCGTAGCGAACGTATCCTGCACTGGTACCCACGAGACGAGATACGATCGAGAGGAAGGCCAAAGAGAAGATGGTGTGTATACTACGGTACACGGCCTAAACCATAAGTCCTAGAAACATATGTATACCTAGGATATGTACATTCCTCTAAGGATAAAGGGGAGAAACACGTTTTTTTTTTTTATTCTTCCCCTAAGCAGGTGAAAAGGGGTAAAACGTTGGTACCAGTCACGATTATTTGATATCGATTAAGAAATATCAAAAATAATCATAGAGGGAAATATAGTCTATACGATATTCTCTTGTTACTTAGATATTTTGCTTGACCGTCTCCGAGTCCTCGATACATACCTGTCGTCTTCCCATCAGCAAGCACAGGCTACAGCTCCCACGATGGTCTCAGACACTGGGTTCATTGACCCCGTGATAATAAAAAGGCACGCGTGAATTGCTATCACAAAAAAGCTTCTCGATAACTCTGATTTCGGTAGGGTTCGATACATCGAATTCTTGTTTCTCATAACTTTTAATTCGATTATATTCGATAAATATGAGTATTCGATAATTATAAAAATAAACTGAAAACGTTGTTGGCCCACAACATCTTAAAAACCTGGCAACCTGACGGGAAGTGAGACCGCGTACGGCCAAGGAAGCGCTGGAGAGACGACCTCGACTCCTTTGACATTGGGTGGTGGAATCTATCAAAGGAGAGAGGTGGTTGAAAGAAATTAGGGGAAACCTTTGCACAAAAACTAAAATTCCATAGCTAATCCTTCTGTAACTACGGCTGAACCGATTTTAATTGGGATTTCAGTGGAATATAGAGGAGGTTGTAGGGCTTTTATCCGGGATCAAGTAAAATGTTAAATTGAACTGTAATTGGAACTGTTAAATTAATTTTAAATTTGTGTTATTAGGCTGTATATGGAGTAGATTTTAGGTTAGATAATCTACATCTAAGTTTAAACTGTCGTAATTTTTTATTCATCAGTAGTATTTTTTATACGATTACGCAAAGAGGCACACGCGAATCGTCCATTCCGAATAAAATTAATTTCATGACTCGACACCTAAACGTGGATTAAGTCGCGTGATCTACGACTTTTCAATTGTTAAGAACAGGCTACAACAAACCTAGTTTGAAGAACCTTTTTACAAAAAAAAGTTTTTACAATTATACGAATAAACTAGCGCCACATCGGAATCTGTTTCAGTATAATTACGTTTTTATACTAAAAAGAAAACCGACTTCAATGTTTGACTCGAAACGCGGTGTGACTCCTGAGTCACACCTGACGCCCTGGCGTCAAGCTGTCGATTCGATGTCTATTTGTGACATGGCTAGGAGGGAAGGTGTTTAGAGTTTTACGGGGAAACTATCAATCCCTCAGGAATAAAATTTATATGGGACCACCTCTGGAGTATACCCTTTCCTTTAAGAATTTTGCAAATCGGTCAACAAATGGCGGAACAATCGCGTAACAAGATTAAAAAAAAAAAAAAAAAAAAATACAGACCAATTGAGAACCTCCTCCTTTTTTGAAGTCGGTTGAAAATCGAAACGTTTCCAAAATCGAAACGTTTTACTGAAAAAAATCCCTCAGAAACTACTTTACAAGGGGCCACCTCGAGAGTAAATAATATAGCCTTCCATAGGAAAATAATTTTGAAAATACACTTATAAGTAAACACTATGTCGATAAATAAACATACATGCACCGAACATAGAACCTCCTTTCGTGAAGTCTTTTATTAATGTTATTTAAAAAAGGAATTTCAAAAAGGTCAGTGAGACCTTATCTTTCCCGCGCTGTTGTCACGGCTCATAAGCATCGTCAACCATCTCACTTTTACTTGCGGAAATAAAACACCTTTCGATTACGTAAAGACGTGAAATGTTTATAGTGTTGTAAAAAATACTGAAAGCCGGATGTCTAGTGCGAAGAGACGGAATTAAGTTAAACCTTGGAGTAAACTCATAAGTCGCCTTGAAATAAATGCGTTGTTGTTAAACATGAACAAGTAATCCCATTATTTTGACACCCCCAAAGTATAGTATTGTAACCAACTTTTTACCATTTTAAAGGAGCGTGACAAAGATTTAAAAAGTTTTTGCAACAGGATTAAGTATTTCAATATTACTAAATTGATTATAAGTATACAAAGGGTTACAGAGAAAGCATTGGACCATAGCAACATAATATAAGTATTTTGTTTTAACATGAATTTGACTTAAACTCAAAATCGGCAAGAAGTGAATTATCATATCACTTTTTAAACTCACACGATTTAAACTCATTGTTGTTATTAACGGGACGAGATCGGGTATCGGTTTTACATAATAATCAAACTATTACCTTTCCTCGACGTTTCGACCGCATCCACAAGCCTTCTTCCTAACTCCAAATGATACCTACTTGAGCATTTAGTATGTGTGAATAATTGTAACTGTGTTTACTTTCTTCCGCAAAAAAGATGTTTCTTTAGCTACAGCCGCGTGATAGCCGGATAAAACTAGACAAATCCGGCCTTTACATCCGGAAAGACGCAACCCTACGGCAACTGGCGCGTCTAGTTTTACAATTAGCCGATAAACGTACTAAGTCAAGGGCGGTCAGCTAGCAGCTGGCTTCCTACTGAATTTTAATACGGCGATGGCGAAACTGCGACTTCGTTGCTGCGTATCACTGTAAACAAAACTTCAAGGGAGATGGAGCTCTATCATAGCGTGTTTAGATTCATTATGGCTTAGCGAAAAAACGCACTTGGAAATTGATTTAATCTTATACTGGATATGACATACATAAATAATAAAATGTGAATTTGATTATTCTCATTTTATAAATATATTTATGGCTTAATGGTTATGGACGTTCATAAATTGACGCCTAATTAATATTCAAAACGACTACATAATTTCTAAAGTATTCGTTGAAGTGACATTTCTACCAATGACTGCTGTGATTGTATCTGTGGCATTGCTGGTTTTACGACCGCGTTCGAGGTCAGACAGACAGTAACTAAGTCAAAAAATGTGTATTTTAGGAAAATGATACGAAAATTTATTGAGCCGTCAAGGTCTCTGTATTCTAGGAAAAAGCCAAAAAAAAACGTACAGGTTTATCTGGCGAATTCTTACGCGCCATAAATGTAAGAGACATTGTTAACATCTAAATTAAATATTAACCTTATTTAGAAAAGCAAATTTCCATTATAGTTTAGAGGTTACAACACGTCTAAAAAAACTGCTGGTAAGGGGTTTGCTATGAAAGCAATAAAAAATGGGCTCGACTTTCGAAGTTGACAGTTGTTTAAAAATAGAACTCTCTCTCAAAATATCGAAACACGGAACACAATCTTATCTACACGGAAAAGTAATTTCTAGAAATAACTGATACATCAACCACTTAAAATAAATAGCAATTCATAAATTGCTTACCACAAAAACAGATACAGTAATGTACGTACACACTTGTGTATTTAGTACTGTATTCAAAAAATATAATGAAAGTACTCACAATTCTTAAAGTTGTCTAGCTTTTTGTAAGTTTATTGATTTAGTGGTTAACCCAAGTTAAAAATGTGAGGAAAAGAACCTAAGATTATTTATTCGCCATTGAGACCATGAAACTTTAGAAACATGAGCCTGCAGTTTTAAATGGCGGTGATAGAAACATTTTTGTGACAGTAACACAAATATAAGGTTTTTGATTCAAAGCTTTACATTAAATACCATTTAATTTTTGTCTAGGTTAATCAGACTAGGATAAATTGATTATGGATATATTTTTGTAGGTAAATAAAATATTAATAAACATTCTAAGACACATCTAGATAAATGACATCAATGTTGTAGACTAGATGCATTTTGCATCGTCCCTTTCCCACTCCGTTCTATTTTCAAATCTGACAGCTCATTTACTGTGGACTTTATTTTTCTAAAATATTCTAGCTGCGACAAGACGGCGGAATGGAACGTTACCAGTTACGTTTCATTCACACAGGCATTATTCAAATTGTTTTACATAAATTAAGCTAGACTGGTGTGGATTCTGATGTTAATTGATTACTGAATTGATTACGTAAAATGCGACTTTTGTATTATTCTTGATAAAGCCATTTTACTACGTGCATGTACTTTTAACAACGTCTTTTTCAATTTTATAGCGGGTTCTTTAATATCTGTCTGTAATGAGAACGCAATAAGAACGTTAAATTGTATTGGTTAATAAACAAAGAAACAACACTTTTATATATTTAAAATAATTCACAAAATTCTGGGCGCCAAGGCGAAATACGATCCTGCCTACATTTGATGGTTAAGGCGGTTTATGAGGCATAACTGAAGGAATAAGTTTCGTCGAAAAACGCTTCAAAGAGCAAAGTGCGCGTTTTCGAACGATGCACCTTGTAGAGTACATTGTCTACTAGACCGCCTCTAATTAGGAAATCATTCAAATTTTTGAGAGGTCGATACCCAAAGCCACAGATATAACGATCCTTATTTTGGTCAATTTGTGATTTGAAAGCATTTCTGCAAAAACGTCTAACAAAAATACCTACATCTCATTACTGAAACTAGGCACTATTATTAAAAAACTGATGTTCACAATCAAAAATAAGTTCCTTTAAATACATTTAAAAGATTGTCATTCAATCATTCGCTTGTTGAACTTTGTTCGTGAGTATCTTCACGTTTGTAGCTTACAGACGTTCATAATTTTTTCTAATTAATAAAATAAACAATCTTTAGACAACATTTTTAATGGTCAGGATAGTATCATACCAAAATTAAAAATTAAATGCATACCAAAATGTCAGGAATTGGCCTGGTCATAATGTTTCCGCATGCATTTTACAAATCTTACCAAAACGACAAGATTCTTATATTCTTGATGATTCCAAAATCAGTGATTAAGAGACAGTTTAGTCGACAGTATGCTTTAGTAGGTGATCTTGTAACGCGATTAAAACTTAATTATAGGTTTATTATAATACCCTCTTTTTTACGTTTATAGGTGTGTAATTCGGGGGTAATTTCCGTACGTTAAGAGATCAGAGTCAAAAAACTATAGCTTATCCTCGTGTATCATAATATAACCAATAAAATCAGTCAAAGTCAAAAAGCATTTATTCAGTAGGACCGCTGGGATCACTTTGAAACGTCTTAAAACTAGGTGATTCTACTCCTGGTCCTTCGCGACCAATACCGTGAAGAACGCAGTCCTATCGCAGTAGCTATCTACAATCAACATTCGACATGATCAAACTACATTTTATTATATTAATAAAATCTACCGATGCGTTCCAAAACAATATAAAAAAACACAAAAACATTCAATATAAATAGATAATTTTTATACCAAATTAAATTTAGGCCTCTAAAACTGTAAAAAATGATTTACGATATTATACCTTTGCGATGTCGACATTTTGACATAAATCAATGTTGCTATTCTCAAAACCAAAATACGATTTAACAAACCGGACATTATTAAGAGCTCATGTTATATTTGGTAGTGAGACGTAATGCGTGTCTAGCATAGACCATTGCCAAATTCACGGTCGTGCATTGAACTGCATAGTTGATATACAAAATACAAATAGAACGATTAGTGAGTAGGTATTAACGTGACGGTATACTTATGCGATCGTTGTACCGACCGTAGGTACAGTCAGCTTCAAAAATAACTAAAAATACTCATCCAGCCTGCTTAAGAGTTAGCCACTCGTACGAACTAACACAGATCCACACGCGGTTTGGAATGCAGGATTCGCGGTTCAAACTCTACGTGTAATGTGTAAGTCTGTACTCCAAACTGTACGGTGTGCCTAGTATCAGTTTTTTACGCGTTCTGTATCGACGCCGTAGACGCTGAATTGTATGGGTAAATAGCAGCGCTATCTTCTGGTACTCACTAATGAAAATCAGTACAAACTTACACTTAACACCCTAGAGCTTGACTAGGTATTTAGTTTTTCACATAAATAAAAAGCTAGGCCCCAAACCGTGTTTGTTACTCTGGCTCTTCACGGTATTGGCTGCGAAGGAACAGGCTGGAGTAAATCACCTGGTCTTATTACAAGAAAATGAACCGAGCTTAGACTAAGACTAACTACAAAACTGTCCCTAGAAAAACGATCTTTAAATACTCGTACGTAGAACGCTTTTTTGTGGTGACAGTTTTGTTTTGACATGTGTCAACATGGGGCTCAACTTAGGTTTAACGTTTATGTAATAAGCAGCCTAGTTTTTAAGACTATGGATCCCAGCGGTCCTACTGAATAAATGATTTTTACTTTGACTTTGACTCTATTCTACTGTAGAGATAGATTGATCTAAACAAGAAGGCTTATTTTATAATACTAGTAAGATACATTTAACATATGATTACCGTGTGGACTGTACCACCGCGCTTACGTAGCTAGCCGTCTAACGTTCAAGGCCGAACGTCTGGTTTCCAAATTTTAATAAACTGACTTGCGGTATGCAAAAAGTAAGTAATTGCCAAGTGCGAGACGTGCTGTTCATTCTGTATTTATTTGATTGGCAGTGGAGCTTGACGATCAATTTTTTCCGGGATAAAAGTAGCCTATATGCTTTTCCAGCTTATAGTTTTTTAGTTTGAGGGAGGAGGCTTATGTCCAGCTGTGGGCTATCATCTGAGCTGCCAATGTTGATGATGATGTGCCAATTTTCATCCAAATTCATTCAGTATTTTTGGAACAAAGTTCCTTTTCGGACGGTCAGATGAAAAAAAGAGTTCGATTTTTGCGTCACGACACATGTATATGTCTAATCGTCACAGTGCGAAGTGCGCAGTCGTAAAACCGTCCATAGATTGTTACATTGTTAGTACGGAAGAGCGTTTCTAGGATTAGTATATAGATAGTAGCAAACAGTACATCCTCACAAACTTTCGCATAGGAAGTAGGATGCGGTAGGGTGGATCAACTGTAAGAAAGCTAGAAGTTTGTTGCCATGGTTCTTCACGGTACCTATTGGTCGCGAAGGAACAAGAGTAGAATCACTTAGCCAAAGACTATTCAGAGTGGTCCTAGCGGTCCTACTAAAAACATGCTTTTTGACAGTCGGTCTAAGCTGTAATTTAGCGGCATATTGTTGAACGTTTCAGCAAATACATTCCTTCTATACCTACCTTTACAATCAGAATCAGTACAGACTATAACAGCAGTTTTATGACCACATCTCAATTTGACTAGTTAGCTGATATGACCAGATGAAGGCACCCTTTGGGTTCGAAATCATTACTTTTGATGTCAACAGTACCTGCTTACTACTAAGATATAAGTTTATCTATATAGCGATAGATGGAAAGACGATCTGGTAAAGGTTGCTGGGAGCCGTTGGGTGCAGGCTGCACAAGATCGATCGCTGTGAAAATCGATGGGGGAGGCCTATGTTCAGCAGTGGACACTAGATGGCTGACATGATGATGATGATGATGTGATTACTATGAGTCATGAATATTTTACGAATAGTTGAGCATTATTTCGATATCGTTTACTCAGTGGCCCATGACTCCATCAATGGATCGTTTATGGTTCAAAAACAAGTTTCTTGCATAAAATTCTAGTTTAAACTAATTAGGGATTGCTCGGGTGGGTTTGATAATTACGTAATAGTTGAATACATATTGTCTATTAACATCAATAGGTACCTTGGTAGATAACTTGTCTACTTATTGATGTTTGACTATCTGGTTTCCGTATGAAGTGACGATGTTTCACGGAAGAAAAACAGTGGCACTCCGGGAGTGCCGACAGAAGTGAAAACTTGAACGAAGTGTCAAATGCCGTGAGAAACAATGCGATGCATTGCTGGGACTCAAACCCACGACCTTTCGATCGAAAGTTATTTACTTATGTAGCTCTCTAACAAACGACTACCACGTTAACTGAACTGTATGTAGGTTTTTGTGATAAAATTAAGCTCGTATGGCCATCTCTTGTGACGGAGTATTTAGGCCGCCATAAGGCCTCCGTCATGGCTTAACGAATTTATTAAGTCGTCCCGGCTATTGCCGGGAGCGAGAATTTTAAAGTCCCCCCCGAAGCACAGAAGCGCTTTATTGATAATGCCACTGTCATCCATCCACTTACTGACCGGTCAGATCGTTGCTTAACTTCGATGATCTATCAAGAACTATTAAGCAAGATACACCACGAACGCTTTGTTTGTGTGATGTCGATCGTCTAGATGAGCCCTAGCTAGACTAACATAAACAACAATCACCTGATTGCGCTCCTTGAACCCCGTATGCATCGCATGACTCACTCAATTATGTCATTCACTCAGAGTCAGATGGGTGCAACGGTGTCAGTGGGCTGCCGTAGTGCGGCTATGAACAGCTTGCACACTACATCCCTACAAGTGTTATACAATACATCAAATATATGAACAAAACAAAACAAACAAAATCTTGACTGTATCCCCAGGGCGCAGTAGGCATTTTCTCAGATTGTTATTGTTGTTGTATAATAAAGGGACGAGATCCCGTGAAGGTTTTTGGATAATGTTGGAATTTTTATCTTACCACCGACACGTTTCGACGTTTGAAACGTTGAGGTAAGATAATAGTTCGAATATGAGTTTAAAAAGTGAATTCTCGCAGATCTCTTTTGTATTCCAAATCCTTTTGGAGATGCCAAAGGGTGGTGGCATGTCATATTTCGCACATACCCACCACATCTTGCAGAAGCTGCCATATGTGACAGGTTGCAAGCCTATCAAATACAAGCCCGTAGACACTGCTACGAAAAAACCCCCGCCACTTCTAGAAAAATTAGACATGAGGAAGTTAGTCAGATACCCTCATAAACTAGAAAAGAGCTGATGATCTTCAAACGGCTGAACAGATTTTCATGAAGCATGTCTAAGAACACTCGGGATAAAATTATCTATGACACAAAAAAAACTAAACGAAAATCGGTTCATCTGTTTAGGAGCTACGATACCAAAGACAGATACACAGGTACACATACATCTTAAACTTATAACACCCCTCTTTTTTTGCGTCGGGGGTTAAAATAAATAACACTGGACATTTCACACAGCATCATCTGAGTGTTATGGGTGCCTTTTACATACCTACTTATATATTTTTTTTTAATATAGACAGGTATATTATAGTATGTGAATGAAGCAGCTGTCTTACATAGGCTGTGGCCAGGCTCTGAATGGAGATCGTAAACCGTTGTAACTCGACTGGTGGGCGACGCGTGAGCGTATCCGGAGTTAGCCGAGGATGTCCGAATGTAGCAATGGGTGCTAATAATCATTTAAATTTAGAAGGTACATTGACATTTTAAAAAGGCGTTCGAAATCCAAACTGGATGGTGATTTAAAGAGCATTTACACGATGCAATTTTTGGCTATGCTAAGCTACCATTTGGCGACCGAGCGAACCTTGCACTTACTAAATCTTTAGCAGCAGATTACCGTTTATACGTAAAAAAATTGCAGCTGCGATTCGGTATCGTATCGGATGACATTTTTCTTTTAAGTAAATCTTTTATTATTTTCTCATGAGGCTCTCCCTCATGACAAAATAATAAAGGGCAAAAAGACATAAGAGGAAGGTTGTGGATGATGATGATGGAACATTTTTTTCGCCAATTTAGATTTTTTTTTATAAAACCTACCCCACAGCATTACCTACCTCAATTTATGAAAAAAAGCTTAAAAGCCTTCTTCAAAATGTTTTGATATTTTTATTATTATAATTAATTGTTGTTCCGTGTTACTATATTTTTATAACGAGTTTATATTCTCCCAATAGTATCAGCTGACGTCTATAAGTTTTATAAATTGCAAATTCGGTAATTTATTACTGACAACCATAAAAAACTCCCACTCCCGCGCAATCCTACCAAACCACTATAATTTGAACGTTATTTGCTTATTAGATAAGGTTGACGGTTGATAAGGTTAGGGTTGTACAAAATGATTTACTTGAATAAAAGCGTTGATAATTTGTACATTTTGAACTCTATGTGTCTGAAAATAAGGATAGTGTTAGCAAAAATATTATACATCAAAATTTTTGTGTATTTACCGTAAATATAGAATTTTATTTCCGACTTCCGAGTGGGTTAGCGTTGAAGCTATTTTTAAAATCGCGTCAGTCTGGATATCGAAGGTGATTAGGAAATTATGTTTATAAACATCGGGGAATCCTAGTTGAAAATACTTTTAGAACTAGAATCACAGTCGTGTAAATATTACTGTAGGTAGGTAGGGCAACAAACACGGTTTGGAGGCTAGCTTTCTTTTAGACAATCCATCTTAAAATTTTAAAAGTCAAGCTCTAGTGGGGACATGTTGTAGCTTGGAATAGGACAGGGGAATGATGATGATGTTGACTTTAGTTAAGAGGCAGACTTGGCTGGTTTTTATAGGCCATTAAGTGTTTGCATACTAGAATCTAAAAGCATGATGGGAATCAAATCGTGCGCGATGTATTATTGAGCAGGTACAGTCGTGACCGGCCGGCGTGGCCTGAATGACACGTGATATGTCATACATAGTTATGACATATTGAGGTATGAGATCTTTTCGCTGATGTTACGAAGCGATATGAGATAGCTCTGCTTCGTCATTGACAGTTGTTTAAAAAAAGCGTGTTAGAAAACCTCCCCTTTACTTTTTTTTTTCACCCCTTTATGCCCAGATATTTTTTTACAAATAAATCCTTCTATTTATTTTCGGTTTCAAAATGTGGTTAAAATTGTTTATTTCTCAAAGAACATGGTTACAGAATTGTTGAGGAAAAATCGAGGACATTTTACGCGAGTTCCCCAGTGTGTACCTACAAATAGTCAACATTGTATGCAATGTAATTACAGTGCACGCCTTTTCCTGGCGCACATTTCGAAGGTAATGCTAAATAATTTCAATCATTAAAACTTATCACAGCTATATCTGGCCCAAGGATAGCAGTTGCATGTGAGTACAGTCGGTGAGAACAGTGTAACAATCGTTAGAATTCGTATAATGTTGGAGGACTTATTTTATTTTCAACTAGATGCGCTACGCACTTTCCCTCGGGAATACCTACAAGGAATACTTCACTTTTGCGGGATAAAGAGTAGCCTATAGAATAGAATAGAATGTTTTTTTAGAATAGAATGTGCTATTCCAGCCTATAATTTATATCTGTGCAACATTTCTTCTGAATCCATTCAGTAGTTTTTGCGTGAACGAGCAACAAATATCCACACATCCATAGGTTACCACCTCACAAACCTTCTCATTTATAATACTAGTATTTGGGATAATTCACGCGGGTCTATCACTCTCCCTATCTCACGTGAGAAAAATACAATTCAATATCCCGCTCTGTCTACACTTGACAACACAAGTGTACATCTAGTTGTGTTCTACAACTTCACCTGCATGTATTTATAGATGGAGTTGTGAGAGGTCGTAGGCTATACGCACGCACGACCTACATGACGTAGTACCTACTTACCCTACGTTCACACTAACAAGTTTCATGCCTTTTGGTTTCGAAACATGTTGGATACCTGTTTTATACAAAAATAAATGTTTAGCAAGTTTAGTAGGATCTAATTATTTCCACATTTTACCTACGAGTGCTTTAGGTGTAAACAGAAAACAAAAAAAATGTTAATGTAGAATGCTTACATGTTTTGTAATTTGGTGTGAACGCGGGGTTACACTGACTACCTAATGCATACGATGTAGTACTTGTTAATCAAAAATTGTACCTACAGTCAGTACCTACGCTGAACAGAACTAGGCATTCGTGAAGTTAGCCATTTCAATGCGATTCATACAAAATTGTACAATGCGTATCGAAACGGCTAACTTCACAAATGCCTGGGCCCATTGGCTGTACCTACTGTTCAAAAATGGTTCTGTTGAAAAATGTTGAAGGAAAACATCGTGACATAGTATGAACTTGTACATTTTGATGTTGTTTCAGACGGTGCATGACGAGCGACTGAACAGGCGAGTGGACGCGATGCTGGAGGCGGGTCTCATCGAGGAGCTGCTGGACTTCCATGCAAGACACAACCAGCACCGGATAAAAGAAGGCATGTGAGTTCTTTCTACCTTGACCATCTTGTCTCTACAGAAGAATAGAGTAGGTAATAATGACGTTGGTTTTAGTTTAGGTAAAACATATTTTTTTTGCATAAGCAATAAAACTCAAAATCTTAAAAATTCAAATAAATGTAATTTTACTCTGTTCTACCCACAGAGTTCTACTATAGGTAGAGGGTTTCGGTAGAGGGCAACCCATGAGCAGAAGCAGGCTAGTCTAATATTTTACTTTCTGTGAGCTTTTATGATTTAGAAATGCGTAAACGGTAAATACCGTGGAACTTATTTAGTTAGGTATATTTATCATTTAATTTTATTTTTTTTATTTAAGCTTATAGTTGGTAAGCTTAGAAGCTATGCAAAGAGAAGAATATTCTAATGCTGATTAGCAACAATTGTTGATTATCAAACAAGGAAATTGCAAAATAAAAGCTCTCTCCATCTGTTCAAAAAAACAAGATGGCCGCCAATCGATAGCTAATTTACGAAACAATAGGCATTCGATCCACACAAATTATCCGTGAAATTAGAGGTGAAAACGTCTCAGGGATCAATCTTGGGGCATGCTGTGAGTATTAATGTAAATCACTAGATGCGTCCTTATTTGAGGGTCCGCGAGTAAATGTAGTGATTGTGATTACTACATTACAAAGAGATATTATAGGTTGTACTAAAACCTAGATTATCAAAACAACATTAAAGTCGATGGATCTAATAATATAAAAATTAGATTTCTCCTATGAAAAACTACCTTTTTGTGACTCTAGATAAGTATCATTCGACCTAGTACCATTTATTTGGGATGAAATCGAAGTTAACAAATTCGAAAACATTCAATCAGCAAAATTAATAGGTAAGTACTTAACTAAATTAAATTTAAACCTCCACACGGCCGTCAATAATAGGAAAAAATATGATAAGAAAGATGCATAAAAACAAAATGGCGGGAACGGGCAACGTCCGAACAGCATCTGCCCACATCTGCTGTGCGGTCTATGGCCAGTCCTGTGCCACTAGCTGTCATACCATGAATTTGCAACTATGACTCATTATTAAACTCGTGGTTTCAACCCAGTCGTGCACCAATGATTTTAGATATGCCAGTACCATTGTGACCAGTACCCTCAAACGGTGAAGGAAAACATCGTGAGATCGGCATGTCGTAGAACTTAAAAAAGCTTGACAACATGACATTGTGTCGAAAGGAGCATCTTTGAGGCACTTTTAATTATTTCGCCACACTACAGTATAAAATAAAGAAAGTGACAGTTTTGTGTACCTGTGATCTACGTATTCTGCGTTTGGGTGCGGTCTATAAAATGGTTTTGAGTTACATAGATGACTCCAACAAACTTTGTTTGGTACTTATAGTAGGTACCTACATACATCATTATTTAATTATTTATTTTAAATACATAAACATAACATTGACATATTCAAAGAACTTTTAAAAATCTGAAAAGATATCAAAGCTCGAACTTGAGTAATAATTTTAGAACCTTACTTTGCACTTTTTCTGACACTGCATGTTGACAAAGAAACTTAAAATGAAGTATCCAATTATTCATCAATTTATGTCGCTGACTATACGCATGAGAAGCCGCGGGCAGGCAGTAGTAAATAAAGGCCAATCAAGAGTACTAGGAGATCAGGAAAGACTAGATACAATATTCACACAAAGAGCTAGGTTCAAGCACCTCTGTTTTTGTTCGCCTAATCGGAGACTAAAAACGAACGCTTCTATTAACACGACTAGCGATTGTGAATGGCATAGTCCTTGGCCATTATGACGTCACAACTACCTATAGTGCCAGCAGGTTAGTAGAAAAATGAAAATAATATATTTTTCTATATAATAAAAAATCTCTGGTCGTTTCACTTACTGGGTTTGATATTTTGAATCTAAGAGAGAGATTAGAGGCAGTTCCTTAAAAAATGTTTTTTGCAAAAAGTTACGGTTCGATCTATCAGGTTACTTTGGGAAATGTATTCCAGGTGGCTAAGCATGAACTCTTATTTCCAGACAGTTTTTGAACTGCATGGCAATTTGGACGTAAAGACACAAATCTGAAATGGCGGCGATTATCATGCTCTCTCGCTTGCACATTAATGACTGCACTAGTGTGCGAGCGAGAGAACATGATAAGTTGCGACGTTTCTCTAATGCACCGGGTTATAAGAAATTGACATTTAGTTTGTAAACTGCCAGGAAACTGGTGGGAAATGTGTCGATTTCTTGTGAGAATGTGAGATTAACGATTGAGACCATCTTTTTTTTTTGACGAATATTATATTCTAGGATGACTGTAGGTTCATTTATTCAAAAATCCAAAAATGAAGTTGTAATTTTAATGAACGAATTAATTAATCAGAATAAACCTTTAGTTTCCTAAGAACAAAACCTTAATAAATAAAAGGTAGCGTTCCAATCGGGAACTGGAAATGATTTCCATTTTTCCAATGGGAAATATTTTTGGTGTTATTGGAATTTCGAACATATATTGTCACTACTAGGTAGTAGTGACAATATAACAACAAACTCCACACGGTAGGTAGGTACCTACCGTGTGGAATTTGTTGACATTTCGACGTTGTATTTTTTTGGGAAGACCATTTTGTGGATTCTCGATCAAAAAACACTTGCCCAAAAATATACTTTTCCCCAGCCCACCCGACTACACGAAGGGGGTCTTCCAAACCCTCGGCTTTAAGGAGTTCCACGACTACCTGATGCTGTCTCCAGAAGAGCGCAGCACAGAAGAAGGCAAGAAACTATTGGATGCCAGCATCGAGAGCATGAAGCTGGGCACTAGGAGATACGCTCGAAGGCAGAACAAGATGGTCCGAGGAAGGTTCCTGAATCATCCGACAAGAGAAGTAAGGGCTTGAAAGCTTTTGGTTCTTTCTTTCCCTAAAAAATAATAAGTAACAACTATGGATATGCAAGACCGGAACCATCTGGCACAAGTACCTACTTTGTACTTTTTTTTTTAATTTACAAAAAAAAGAAAAGGGCTTTGTCGCTGAGCGACTATACCGCCCAATCAGTAACATCTTAGCTTAGTCTTCTTCTTCTTAGTTTCACTTCACTTCTTGGTTTCTTCTTCTTCTTCTTTTTATTCAGAAGAAGGTTCCAACCCTGGTTGAAATTGTAACCTTTGGTTGAGAAATAAACTATTTTTTTTTTATTTTCAAGGGCTTGAAACCTTATAACTGGCTTTAAGTCTATAGTTTTTGTAATTTGATTTTTTTGCGATCGTATTTGGATGCGCCGATTTTTCTTTAATGGCGTTTGAACTTTGAAAAGTGACAAACAATGAAGAAACGTCACTTTTCGAATGAAATGAGAATTCTATTATGTACATAAGTTATCTATAACTTACCTACATGCATAGTACAGTCGCGGAATGAAAAGGTTGACCAGTGTTCAAATAAATTCGTTTACGCGTTGCAAGCACATGTTACCTTTTTAAACTGCGTACTAGATGAGAGTGCTGTAGGTACTGAAAATTATGTTTAACTGTTTGACAACAAAGTTTAGATTCACTTCATTTTCATTATGACAGAATGTGTCATACTTGGTCGATAAAGCAGATAGTTATCAAACTAATACCTACTTAGCAAGCAATAACAGATCTTAAGGTGGTCAACCTTCCGCGACTGTACATAGGTACCTAGGACATTTTAAAATATCCTCAATTATTCTAATCGAGTGTGCCTTCCAAGTAGGTTAGTATTGTTTAATTCATTAGATATTCATAATATTATTGTGGGAACTGTGAACTACCGAGAAAACTTGCTCATACTGATGTCTAATTTAATCAAAACGTGATCTACACAAATGACTAGTAACAGCGTCATTATAGCCTATCCTAGTTCCATAATAATAAATTATTCCAGACAAAAGATTTAGACAAAGGTTCTGTTGTAATCTAGGCAATAAATAAATGTCCCATAACTTTTTCCCTCCTCCACAAATCAAATTGAAGTGGATGTATGAATTGCGTGTTTTAATTTTAATAGTCCATAAATATCATTTCGTTGTAAAAGAGAATGTTTTTCTTTCAATAAATATTATTTACACTCTAGCTTGCCATTCTCTAATCAGGTTAGGCTGAAAATATAGCTATAGTTGATTATAGTGCCATCTAGCGGCGAGTAGTAAAACCACACTTATAACGAAAACTGGGTTCCATCATTACGGTTCGCTAAAATTAAAACCTTAGGTTCTTCCATGATCGAAGGTTTTAACTTTAATATCTTATCGCGCCATCTAGTACTGAGTAATAAAACTATAAATGTACATTATTGTTTGTATAGATGGCGTTAAATGTTTTGTTTCAGGTTCCGCCTATTTATGAGTTGGACACGACCGATGTTTTGAAATGGGATGAAAATGTGAAAAATAAGGCCATACACATTGTTGAAAGCTATTTAAATAATGTAACTTGTAATTACGAACCGTTAAAACAAAGTATAGTTGAAGAAAATAAGAATTCTGATGGAAATTCTTATAATTATTGTAATGTTTGTGAAAGAATATTCCTAGGGGACAATATTTATGCTACACATTTAAAGTCAAATAGACACATGAGAGTTATAAAATTGAAAAAGAAACTTGAAGAAAAGAATAAGAACTATGAGCAGGGCACACAAAATGTGGATTAATTTGTTAGTCCATTTTAAAATACAAAATGTGGGCATGTGCCAAAATGTATTTGGATGTACCTTTGATTTGACTACCTTCTTATTCATCTTCAAAGAATCTTGAGCAACTTCTGTACTTTTCTATATTTGTTTTTGAAAGGTGTAATTTAAGTTATTTTCAGTGTTTGTTACAATAAAATTAAACAAGAATTTCAACGAAAAACTATCATTTTATTTCATACTAGCTGTCCGCCCCGGCTTCGCACGGGTTTATTATAGGTATTTAACAAACATTTAATAACAACATGGCGATCCCGGAGAGGGATGTATGATCCTTTAAAGTTTAGAGGTTAATATGTAGGTAAGGTCTAAGGTAGGTAAGGGAGTATTGGGCAGTAAGGCAGGTTTGAACACCACCGGCAAATCCCCGTGTTATGCCGACCATCATGCCAATCCACCCCATACATGGTCAATTCTAACTGATCAAATTTCGATTTGACGATAGGCATGATGGTTTATGGCCGACATGACACGGGGGTGTCCAAACCTCTCTACAGCCCAATGCTCCCCTACCTCACATATATATTTCATTGATATATTACCACTCCCTTCCATTCATTCCATAGTTCCCAGACACTTTTTAAACTATCATGGTTTTCAACATTTTTAACACAGTTAACGGGATATTTACCATGATTTAATGTTTTTTGAGTTTCCCGATATTTCGGCGCAGTTGCATACGCCATGGTCAATAGTATCTATGGTATTAATCATGGTTAATATCCCGTTACCTGTGTTAAAAATCCCAGACACTTGTCCTACCGTTCTAACTGATATTTATTCTGTGGTCGCGATGTATCTTACATTTTTAAACTCATGATAACTTTTGAATAAAATGTCCAATTTCAATCATTCAAAAAGTAATCGACGGGTACTGAAACTGCCTTTACTACGAAGGAATTTATTTAGATAAGAATAAATAACAAAATAAGAATAACGTGGTCTGCTTTTGGTCGTCATTTTTATTCACTTTTTAAATTATAAAAGTTGTTATTCTGACACAACCACAATAGTTGGACATATGCTATCGCTGACTTTTTTGTAGATATTGATACGTTCTTTGATATTGTAGAACATTTTTTTTGTTCTATCATCAATAGTTTTCGCAGCGCACGCGATATGAAGAATTTTATGTTCAAAATTTTTACACCTTTGGTTACATTATTGCAATTTTCATAAGGATCTCTAATTTTTTTGAAAATAATTTATAGCCTATGTTCATCACAGATAATGTAGGATTCTAATGGTGAAAGAATTTTTCAAATCGGTCCAGTAGTTTCGGAGCCTATTCAATTCAAACAAACAAACAAACAAACAAACAAATGTTTCCTCTTTATAATATTAGTGTAGACACACTACAAAATAATTATTTACAAACAAAGCTAAGGTGGAGTGCAGCTTCAACTATCCGGTAAATGCAACTAATATTAATACCTACTCCCTCTAGGTAGGACCACTTTTTGGAACAACAACAGGCGTGATTATTGTTCCTCTATTAAAAGTCTCCTAGAAAAAGTATAGATCGCGCCGATAGGCCAAGAACTGAGTTAATGACAGGCATATTTATAAACCTTTTCGTGAATTTCGATACTGACCGACTCACTGATCGTCATCAAAACCTCTCTAGCTAGGGTATTTCCAGAAGTCCTATCAAAAAGGTAGGACTTTGCCCTAAACACATCAAAAACAAAACTTATAACCAACGGAGAGCAACACGCCATAACTGTGGAGGGTATGGCGATAGATTATGTGATGGAGTACGTCTATCTTGGTCAGCTAGTATCGTTCGAGAATTGCACTACAAGAGACATAGAAAGAAGTATCGCTCTAGCATGGAAAAAGTACTGGGGGCTGAAAAAAAATATGTAAAACAAAGAAATCCAACTAAATATTAAAAAGAAACTCTACGAAGTACTGAGGAAAGAAGACGAGAGAAAACTTGCTGTCTGCCAAAGGAAAATGGAAGAAGTACCTATTCTAGGCTTTAAACTTTCAGACAGAATAAGCAATAAAACTATTCGAAGGAGAACAAAAATAGCTGATGTGAGAAAACGTATTCTTATACGTTTTCTCACATCAGCTATTTTTGTTCAGCCTCAAATGGAACTGGGCTGGACATGTTTGTAGAATGTGAAACGACAGGAACGAATGGATACCACACAGTGGCAAGAGGAAACCAGAAAGACCAAAAAAAAAATGGCGGGACGTTTTCACCACTATGTGTGGACCTGATTGGATGAGGAAGCCGCGTGAAAGGGACCAGTGGAGGTTATTGGTGGAGGCCTACGCCGATGAGGCGACTTCTACTGATAGCGAATATATACAAAGCAAACATTATTGTAAGTAAAATGTAAAATAGTATTAAGATAGTAGCAATAAAGGCTTTTTTTATTTTATTAAATTAATTTTTATTTATTAAGCGACGACTTCTTTAGCGCAGTGGGCGAAAGCCCGGCTGCGACGCAGATGGTTGCGGGTTCGATCCCCGCCGCGGGACAAGTGTTTTTTTTTTCAAATTTAAATTCAAAACGTTTATTGCTTCATGTTAGTAAATAGATCTTAAAATAAAATTGTGTTTCATAACATGAGCCCCGCTGGGGCACTGCAACATTTGGTACTTAGTTTAGGTATTTCTAACTTACAATCTAACTTAAGTAGGTAATTAATAAATTGGCACAGCCTTTTTCTTAACTTAATTTGTATGATCTACAAGTATTTGTCTCTGGTCTGGGTGTTTCTATGTATTATATGTATGTATTTACGAACCAAGAAGTATATGTAGTATATCAGTCATCTAGTACCCATAACACAAGCTGTGCTTACTTTGGGGCTAGATGATGCTGTGTGAAAAGTCCAGCATTATTTATTTATTATTATTTATTTATGTAGGTAGGTGGTTTTTAGTCTTTTGCTGTCGGGTTTTTTGATTCAAGTCAAACAAGTATTACAATTAGGTATTTTTAAACATACCTAATTGTAATACTTGTTTGACCTTTAAAAACTACGCAGCACATTTCACAGTTTATTATAGAGCTGTAGACGTTAGAATCATTTAGCCAGTCTTTCTTTAAGACGACAAACACTTAGGGTAGTTTCTCTGTGCTTTGATACCTACATTATCGTCTGCAAAAAAAAGAAGCAATATATTAAAAATTATGACAGGCACTGCAGAAAAGGGTGAGTGTCCTAAAGTGGGTTACTGTCGTTTGGGACACAAAAGTTTAGGACACTTTGTCCCTATTGACACTTTCGATTTTAAATATTTTTTTCACTGTCATTTGGGACACCAATAGAAAAAGCTGTTTTGTACAGTCAGGCAAAAAACCTCTAACATTATAGTTTTTGAAACTATCGTGGTTAGGAACATAATTAATGTTAACTACGGGATAATTATCATGATTTTTGAGTTAAACCTCTAACGATACCTCAACAGTAGAAATCTCAATATCAAATTTGCATTTTTAAAAAGGTAAAGTATTCGCTCAGGTGCAGTAACGAGCGAGCAAGCGCTAATGCAAAACTAGTTCTAGAAAGCATAGAAATGTTTCTATTTCTTTCTCTTTTGTTCCTAAAGGGTTCACTTGTTCTTTTTGCTCGGACGCACGGCCATTAATTAGTCTACCTGAGTCATGGTCAGTGGTTAAGTAAAAAAATAGTCATGTGGCGGTTTGTGTTGTTGTTGTTCATGTTTTTTGGAGGTAAGTTAACTATCATTTACGTAGCATTTTTTTATTGGTATTATACGCTTTTAGGTACTTAATTGCTTTAAATTTTAGATCTAAACTGATAAAAAAATTGTGTGTATTGTAAGAGATATTTAATTTAATTCATAATCGTAGTCATTATATTCGATGCATCAATTTATGGTTTTGTTAGATAGACGGTTAGGTAGAGATATTCTTGTTCAATGTTCATAAAGTAGCATATTTGTTTTTTCAGGAGATCCACCAGCATCGTCAAGTCAAAATCAAAATGGAATCGAAATAGTAACGTCGAAGCGCGAAAAACCGATACTTCTACGTGCTGGCTATAGATACCATAAAAGATAAGAATTCTAAGAATAATGTGCCAAATATTGTAAAAAATACTGTGATTTTTTAGGTTATTTTTTATCTTTAGGTTATCTTTTGATTTTTTGATATTTTAGCTTTAGTAGAGTATTGTGCCAAATGCTGTGAATATACTGTGATTTTTGTAGGTTATTTTTTTTAAAGATTTTTATGTATAGGTACACAAAAGATTTTAATAATAAGTAGGTAATGTTATGTCATTATTATTGTTAATTAATATAAACCGATATTTTGAAGATGTGGACTTTACAACGTAGTAAATAAATATACATTTTAAATGAATTTTTGTAGTTTTTTTAAGTCGAAAAAGACTTACAAATTATTCAATTACAATGATATGATACCTATACCTACACGTCGCCACCATGTCTAGTCCCTTTAAGCTACTTTAAAATAATCGTATTATAATTATTTAAAAACTTTTTGATCTGACTGTACAAAACAGCTTCAATATTTTGATAGTGTCCCAAATGACAGCGAAAAAAACATTTAAAATCAAAAGTGTCAATAGGGACAAAGTGTCCGAATCGTTTGTGTCCCAAACGACAGTAACCCCCTAAAGTTGTCTAGATCAAATTAAATTTAGTTTTAAATGTTCCAGATAAGATACATGATATTACATACATCATACATGATACGAATTCTCTGCCATATTGTTTTTTTTTTTTTCAAAACACCTATCCAATGTCACTGGGGTTATTCAAACGATTCTGATGACGTCCTAGCCACTTTCGGCCAAGGCGACTGATTTCTTCTGGATATGCATATTTAACTCTGTATGTGAGGGCGTCGTTGATCTGCCCTATGGTGCGCTCTTTCGTGACTTGAGCATGAGCTTGTGCACACTATTTTTTTAAGACGATTAAATCCATCGAGCCGTTTGGAATAAACGAGGTAATTTAAGATTTTTACCTATTTACGCGTCAGCCAAATACCTATGACAATCGGGTAAAACATGATTTTCAAAGTCTTCAGCTTTAAAATAGTGAATGATCAATTGGTTAGTTACGGAGTAGGTATTTTAGATTTTATCTTAAAAACATTTATCGCATTTATCTATTTAGGTACTACTTTTTTTTATTAAAAAATAGGCAAAAAAAAGCTAAAATCGGGCCTTGTTCAATAATTGAGTCCTTATTATCTAAAATAAGTATAATTTTTTTTATTGAAATATAAAACTTACAGATCCTGTTCAGGAAGCAATTGGCGCAATCGGACGTTGGCAAATAATAATGATTATAGCACTTTCTCTAAAAAACTTCCCTGCAATGTGGAATATACTCGCGATAGTTGTAATAGCACCTCGACAAGATTTTACGTGTATATCTCCAGCACCGATTAATGGTAATGTCTCCATGTTAGCAGCTTGCACCGTTAAAGTAAATGAAAGCTTACCAGAAGTTAAATGCTCTGAATTTGCTTACGATGACAGCACTTTTAGATCTACTATCATAAGTGAGGTAAGACTCCTTTCATCTCAATGATTAATGAACGTAGGATCTAATTAGTTTTCGTAGGTAGGTACCTACTAATGTCACAATTCTATGAATAGTTTTTGATTCTGTTTATTAACTTGCAATGTTTGTGTTTGTATGTTTGTAAGTAAGTACCTACCTATATGAATTTGTCCGGGTTAAATCTTGCAAGCTGAATTTGACCCGCTTCCCGGCTTCCGATTAGTACACTTATGAGTCTTCAATGGTGACAATGAAACTATTGAAATGACTATTGGTGACTATTGAAAAACTTTTTTCAAAAAAACTTATTTTCAATTGGTTTTTTCAGTGGGACTTGGTATGCGATCGCAAATATCTCCGAGGATTGGTTCAACCCTCAACACAATTGGGAGTTCTCATTGGCAATCTCATATTTGGTATAGTTGCTGATAGGTAAGTAGGTTAGGTACTTACCTACATTAGTTTGGCGACCTCTGTGGCGCAGTGGGTGAAATCCCGCTTGGGATTTCACGCAGAAGGTTGCGGGCTCGATTCCCGCCGCGGGATAAATGTTTGTATGATCTGCAAATAGCTATCTCGGGTCTGGATATTTCTATGTATGATATGTATGTATTTACAAACAAAAAAGTAGGTATATAAAGTAGTATATCAGTTATCTGGTTCCCTAGTAAAGATAAAGATAAGATAAAGATTATTTATTTGCATAAACATGTGTAGGTAGTAACAAGCTTTGCTTAGTTTTGAGCTAGATGATGCTGTGTGCAATGTCCAGCATTATTTATTTATTTATTAGTAACAAAAGTCAAACTCAAAGAAGAAAGAAAATTATGTTAAACTGTTATATTTTTGTACTTAATTGATTACAGGATCGGTCGGAAAACTCCATTGATGATTGCAATAATAATTCAAGCGAGTGCCGGAATCACAACAGCATTCATGCCGACTCTTGAATTGTTTTTGCTGTTCAAGTTTATTACTTCCATCGCTGTAGGTGGAGCTATGGTTATTGGTTATGTAATCGGTAAGAAAAGAGGTACTTACTTATAAGAAATTATGTTTTCTTAATGAATAACGCGTTCAATTATTAATGGAATGAAATTTCAGTAATAGAAATCGTTGGGCGAAAAGTACGTTCAAATATTCTCGTACTGTTTCAAATTCCCTTTGTCCTTGGAGTTCTGAGTGTACCTGGAATTTCATATCTCACAAGAACTTGGAACGGATACTGGTTGGCGATTGCTGTTCCACCATTTGTACTGCTATCCTACTACTGGTAATTCATCACTCAAAACAATTTCAAATAGTTAATAATTGTTTTGCAACTAAATACTAAGGTACTCATTAAATTCTCTACCCTAGGTTGATACCCGAGTCACCACGATGGTTATTGGCAGTCGGTAAAGTAGAACAAGCACACGAAGTACTGCTAAAAATTGCCGAAAAAAACAAAACATCCAAAGAAAATGTAACCGCAGCAATAGAAATCCGTAAAAAATTATTAGTTGAAGCCACTGAAAGTATTGAGACGAGAAGCGAACAGAAAATTACAGTATGCTCGATTTGGTGAGAACACCAATTATGAGAACGAGGACGCTAATTATTATCTTCCATATGTTCGAAAGCGGTATGGTGTATTTTGGAATTGAACAATACGTTGGACGTATGAGTGAAAATGTTCTAAGTTATTTTGCTATTACAGGTATAAAATTTCTCAAATAAGTACTTTTCGTTCATTCAAAATAATCACATTGTTTCTAAGCAAGTATTGTACCTAAGTTTTTTTTTCAGCTGCTTTTCAATTGCCAGGACTGCTACTCATGTACTTCTTGATATCCCGAGTATCTCGCTTAAAAATTATAATCTGTGGAAATATTCTGTGTGGAATATGTTTGCTGCTAATAATACCGTTATACAATAACGATACTGCCAAATTGGTATTGGTAACGATCGGTGTCACTTCTATGGCAGTAGTTTCCCCGATATTTCAATTATACACTGGAGAAGTGTTTCCCACCGTCGTTAGGAACGCTGGGCTGGCCGTCTGCAGTGTCGTATTCAAACTAGGCACCATCGTAGCACCGTTCATTGTTGAATATGTAAGACATTCATTTCCTTATTGTTCTTAAAATTAACATCGTTGTGGTGTGATAATCTATACAAATATTTGATGAATTGCTTCCTCTTTTCCAGATGGATGATGTGGCCTACTGGGTGGTACCACTAATTTTTGGTCTGTGTCCAATCCTGGCAGCTTTTCTCTGCTACTTCTTACCGGAAACTATAAATTGCAAACTACCGGAAACTATTGAAGACCCTGAAAACCTCAAAAAGTAAGTATCAACGTCACTTGTCCATTTTTAACCGACTTCATAAAAAGGAGTAGGTTCTATGTTCGGCTGCATGTATGTTTTTTTGTTTTTTTTTGTATGTTTACCAATATCCGTCAATTGTAAACCGATTTCCAAAATTATTTTTGTGTTTGAAAGGGTATTACTTCCGAGGTGGTCCCATATAAATTTTATTCCAGAGGGTTTGATAGTTTACCTGTAAAACTTAAATAACCTTCCATATTACAAATAGAAATCGAATCGACAGATAACTCTAAAAAGACACTATGCCGAAGATACGCGACCGAAGTGCTGTATAATTACGCTATACGCCTGGATTTGAATTACTGACGCAACATTATGTAAGTGTGTAACACCCATTAGTTTTTTACTTTGGTTTTATTTTATCTTTAGTGTTTAATTTTAATTGATTTTTTCAATTAATAATATTTTTAATTTTTTTGTGAAATAGACTTCATCTGTAATATTTTTTTTTATTTATTTATTTATTTTATCACACCACAACGATGTTAATTTTAAGAACAATAAGGAAATGAATGTCTTACATATTCAACAATGAACGGTGCTACGATGGTGCCTAGTTTGGTTGCGACACTGCAGACGGCAAGCCCAGCGTTCCTAACGACGGTGGGAAACACTTCTGCAGCATATAAATGAAATGTCGGGGAACCTGCTCCCAAAAAAGTGATACCGATCGTTACCAATACCAATTTGGCAGTATCGTTATTGTAAAACGGTATTATTAGCAGCAAACATATTCCACATAGAATATTTCCACTGATTATAATTTTTAAGCGAGATACTCGGGATATCAAAAAGTACACGAGTAGCAGTCCTGGCAATTGAAAAGCAGCTGCAAAAAAATATGTACAATACTTGCATAGAAACAATGTGAATATTTTGAATGAACGAAAAGTATTTGAGAAATTTTATACCTGAAATAGCAAAATTACTTAGAACATTTTCACTCATACGTCCCACGTATTGTTCAATTCCTAAAAACACCATACCGCCTTTGAACATATGGAAGATAATAATTAGCGTCCTCGTTCTCATAATTGGTGTTCTCACCAAATCGAGCATACTGTAAGTTTTCTGTTCGCTTCTCGTCTCTGGATGTTTTGTTTTTTTCCTATTTTTAGCAGTACTTCGTGTGCTTGTTCTACTTTACCGACTGCCAATAACCAGCGTGGTGACTCGGGTATCAACCTAGGGTAGAGAATTTAATGAGTACCTTAGTATTTAGTTGCAAAACAATTATTAACTATTTGAAATTGTTTTGAGTGATGAATTACCAGTAGTAGGATAGCAGTACAAATGGTGGAACAGCAATCGCCAACCAGTATCCGTTCCAAGTTCTTGTGAGATATGAAATTCCAGGTACACTCAGAACTCCAAGGACAAAGGGAATTTGAACCAGCACGAGAATATTTGAACGTACTTTTCGCCCAACGATTTCTATTACTGAAATTTCATTCCATTAATAATTGAACGCGTTATTTATTAAGAAAACATAATTTCTTATAAGTAAGTACCTCTTTTCTTACCGATTACATTACCAATAAGCATAGCTCCTCCTATAGCGATGGAAGTGATAAACTTGAACAGTAAAAATCATTCAAGAGTCGGCATGAATGCTGTTGTGATTCCGGCACTCGCTTGAATTATTATTCCAATCATCAATGGAGTTTTCCGACCGATCCTGTAATCAATTAAGTACAAAAATATAACTGTTTAAAATTATTTTCTTTCTTCTTTGAGTTTGACTTTTGTTGCTAATAAATTAATAAATAAATAATGCTGGAAATTTCACACAGCATCATCTAGCTCAAAACTAAGCAAAGCTTGTTACTAGGGAACCAGATAACTGATATACCTACTACTTTATATACTTTTTTGTTTGTAAATACATACATATCATACATAGAAATACCGAGACCCGAGGTAGATATTTTCAGATCATACAAACATTTATCCCGCGGCGGGAATCGAGCCCGCAACCTTCTGCGTGAAATCCCAAGCGGGATTTCACCTACTGCGCCACAGAGGTCGCCAAACTAATGTAGGTAAGTACCTAACCTACTTACCTATCAGCAACTTTACCAAATATGAGATTGCCAATGAGAACTCCCAATTGTGTTGAGGGTTGAACCAATCCTCGGAGATATTTGCGATCGCATACCAAGTCCCACTGAAAAAACCAATTGAAAATAAGTTTTTTTGAAAAAAGTTTTTCAATAGGTAGGGAAGGTACTTAAAAACTTTTAATAGGTGACCGTGAGCTGATTCATATGAGCCCAAGCACGGATATTAGGTATACTGTTATTAACTGAGGAGTTCTATTTAACGGCTCCTAGTTAGTATACGAGTATCATCAGAACATACCTACTGTCACAATATTTCAAAATAAGTAGCAAAAGAAACTTGACCGATGTAGTTTCATTTCAATCAACCTGTTTTCTAAGGATTTTCGTTCCTGTCACCATATTTTAAAATTTTAGACGATACTTGATCCACAAACCGAGTTTCAACTCAATCGCCCTTTTTTCTGAAAAGTTCCGTTGCACAGCTCTTGGCTCCATCATCAGATCAGCTAACTGTCACCATAATATTACATTGTCACCGAAGACTCATAAGTGTACTAATCGGAAGCCGGGAAGCGGGTCAAATTCAGCTTGCAAGATTTGACCCGGACAAATTAATATAGGTAGGTACTTACAAACATACAAACACAAACATTGCAAGTTAATAAACAGAATCAAAAAAGTTTATTAATCATTGAGATGAAAGGAGACTTACCTCACTTACGATAGTAGATCTAAAAGTGCTGTCGTCGTAAGCAAATTCAGTGCATTTAACTTCTGGTAAGCTTTCATTTACTTTAACGGTGCAAGCTGCTAACATGGAGTCATTACCATTAATCGGTGCTGGAGATATACACGTAAAATCTTGTCGAGGTGCTATCACAACTATCGCGAGTATATTCCACACTGCAGGGAAGTTTTTTAGAGAAAGTGCTATAATCATTATTATTTGCCAACGTCCGATTGCGCCAATTGCTTCCTGAACAGGATCTGTAAGTTTTATATTTCAATAAAAAAAAATATACTTATCTTAGATAATAAGGCCCGATTTTAGCTTCTTTTTGCCTATTTTTTAATGAAAAAAAAAAGTAGTACCTATCCTATGTCACTGGGGTTATTCAAACGATTCTGATGACGTCCTAGCCACTTTCGGCCACGGCGACTGATTTCTTCTGGATAGGCATATTTAACTCGGTATGTTAAGGCGTCGTTGATCTGCCCCATGGTGCGCTCTTTCGTGACTTGAGCATGAGCATGAGCTTGAGCACCCTATTTTTTAAGACGATTATAACGATATGTTAATATCGAAATCCTTCCAGCCGTTTTGAATAAACGAGGTAATTTAAGATTTTTACCTATTTACGCGTCAGCCTTTGACAAAAATATGATTTTCAAAGTCTTCAGCTTTAAAATAGTGAATGATCAATTGGTTAGTTACGGAGTAGGTATTTTAGATTTTATCTTAAAACATTTATCGCATTTATCTATTTAGGTACTACTTTTTTTTTTCATTAAAAAATAGGCAAAAAGAAGCTAAAATCGGGCCTTGTTCAATAATTGAGTCCTTATTATCTAAGATAAGTATAATTTTTTTTATTGAAATATAAAACTTACAGATCCTGTTCAGGAAGCAATTGGCGCAATCGGACGTTGGCAAATAATAATGATTATAGCACTTTCTCTAAAAAACTTCCCTGCAGTGTGGAATATACTCGCGATAGTTGTGATAGCACCTCGACAAGATTTTACGTGTATATCTCCAGCACCGATTAATGGTAATGACTCCATGTTAGCAGCTTGCACCGTTAAAGTAAATGAAAGCTTACCAGAAGTTAAATGCACTGAATTTGCTTACGACGACAGCACTTTTAGATCTACTATCGTAAGTGAGGTAAGTCTCCTTTCATCTCAATGATTAATAAACTTTTTTGATTCTGTTTATTAACTTGCAATGTTTGTGTTTGTATGTTTGTAAGTACCTACCTATATTAATTTGTCCGGGTCAAATCTTGCAAGCTGAATTTGACCCGCTTCCCGGCTTCCGATTAGTACACTTATGAGTCTTCGGTGACAATGTAATATTATGGTGACAGTTAGCTGATCTGATGATGGAGCCAAGAGCTGTGCAACGGAACTTTTCAGAAAAAAGGGCGATTGAGTTGAAACTCGGTTTGTGGATCAAGTATCGTCTAAAATTTTAAAATATGGTGACAGGAACGAAAATCCTTAGAAAACAGGTTGATTGAAATGAAACTACATCGGTCAAGTTTCTTTTGCTACTTATTTTGAAATATTGTGACAGTAGGTATGTTCTGATGATACTCGTATACTAACTAGGAGCCGTTAAATAGAACTCCTCAGTTAATAACAGTATACCTAATATCCGTGCTTGGGCTCATATGAATCAGCTCACGGTCACCTATTAAAAGTTTTTAAGTACCTTCCCTACCTATTGAAAAACTTTTTTCAAAAAAACTTATTTTCAATTGGTTTTTTCAGTGGGACTTGGTATGCGATCGCAAATATCTCCGAGGATTGGTTCAACCCTCAACACAATTGGGAGTTCTCATTGGCAATCTCATATTTGGTATAGTTGCTGATAGGTAAGTAGGTTAGGTACTTACCTACATTAGTTTGGCGACCTCTGTGGCGCAGTGGGTGAAATCCCGCTTGGGATTTCACGCAGAAGGTTGCGGGCTCGATTCCCGCCGCGGGATAAATGTTTGTATGATCTGAAAATATCTATCTCGGGTCTCGGTATTTCTATGTATGATATGTATGTATTTACAAACAAAAAAGTATATAAAGTAGTAGGTATATCAGTTATCTGGTTCCCTAGTAACAAGCTTTGCTTAGTTTTGAGCTAGATGATGCTGTGTGAAATGTCCAGCATTATTTATTTATTTATTTATTAGTAACAAAAGTCAAACTCAAAGAAGAAAGAAAATAATTTTAAACAGTTATATTTTTGTACTTAATTGATTTCAGGATCGGTCGGAAAACTCCATTGATGATTGCAATAATAATTCAAGCGACTGCCGGAATCACAACAGCATTCATGCCGACTCTTGAATTATTTTTACTGTTCAAGTTTATCACTTCCATCGCTATAGGAGGAGCTATGCTTATTGGTAATGTAATCGGTAAGAAAAGAGGTACTTACTTATAAGAAATTATGTTTTCTTAATGAATAACGCGTTCAATTAATAATGGAATGAAATTTCAGTAATAGAAATCGTTGGGCGAAAAGTACGTTCAAATATTCTCGTGCTGGTTCAAATTCCCTTTGTGCTTGGAGTTCTGAGTGTACCTGGAATTTCATATCTTACAAGAACTTGGAACGGATACTGGTTGGCGATTGCTGTTCCACCATTTGTACTGCTATCCTACTACTGGTAATTCATCACTCAAAACAATTTTATATCGTTAATAATTGTTTTGCAACTAAATACTAAGGTACTCATTAAATTCTCTACCCTAGGTTGATACCCGAGTCACCACGATGGTTATTGGCAGTCGGTAAAGTAGAACAAGCACACGAAGTACTGCTAAAAATTGCCGAAAAAAACAAAACATCCAAAGAAAATGTAACCGCAGCAATAGAAATCCGTAAAAAATTATTAGTTGAAGCCACTGAAAGTATTGAGACGAGAAGCGAACAGAAAACTTACAGTATGCTCGATTTAGTGAGAACACCAATTATGAGAACGAGGACGCTAATTATTATCTTCCATATGTTCAAAGGCGGTATGGTGTTTTTAGGAATTGAACAATACGTGGGACGTATGAGTGAAAATGTTCTAAGCAATTTTGCTATTTCAGGTATAAAATTTCTCAAATACTTTTCGTTCATTCAAAATAATCACATTGTTTATATGCAAGTATTGTACCTAAGTATTTTTTTTTCAGCTGCTTTTCAATTGCCAGGACTGCTACTCGTGTACTTTTTGATATCCCGAGTATCTCGCTTAAAAATTATAATCTGTGGAAATATTCTATGTGGAATATGTTTGCTGCTAATAATACCGTTTTACAATAACGATACTGCCAAATTGGTATTGGTAACGATCGGTATCACTTCTATGGCAGTAGTTTTCCCCACATTTCATTTATACACTGGAGAAGTGTTTCCCACCGTCGTTAGGAACGCTGGGCTGGCCGTCTGCAGTGTCGCAAACAAACTAGGCACCATCGCAGCACCGTTCATTGTTGAATATGTAAGACATTAATTTCTTTATTATTCTTAAAATTAACATCGTTTTGGTGTGATAATCTATACAAATATTTGATGAATTGCTTCCTCTTTTCCAGATGGATGATTTGGCCTACTGGTCGGTTCCACTAATTTTTGGTCTGTGTCCAATCCTGGCAGCTATTCTCTGCTACTTCTTACCGGAAACTATAAATTGCAAACTACCGGAAACTATTGAAGACGCTGAAAACCTCAAAAAGTAAGTATCAACGTCACTTGTCCATTTTTAACCGACTTCATAAAAAGGAGTAGGTTCTATGTTCGGCTGCATGTATGTTTTTTTGTTTTTTTTTGTATGTTTACCAATATCCGTCAATTGTAAACCGATTTCCAAAATTATTTTTGTGTTTGAAAGGGTATTACTTCCGAGGTGGTCCCATATAAATTTTATTCCAGAGGGTTTGATAGTTTACCTGTAAAACTTAAATAACCTTCCATATTACAAATAGAAATCGAATCGACAGATAACTCTAAAAACACACTATGCCGAAGATACGCGACCGAAGTGCTGCATAATTATTACGCTATACGCCTGGATTTGAATTACTGACGCAACATTATGTAAGTGGGTAACACCCATTAGTTTTTTACTTTGGTTTTGTTTTATCTTTAGTGTTTAATTTTAATTGATTTTTTCAATTAATAATATTTTTAATATTTTTGTGAAATAGACTTCGTCTGTTATATTTTTTTTTATTTATTATGCCGAAATTATTTCATACATTTTTTTAGCTACCGAACTTCGGTCGCGTAACTTCGGCATAGTGTGTTTGGACATGACTCCACCTATGTCTAATGGCAATTAATTGCCGAAACTGCATAAGTACATTTTATGTCAAGTTTCGCAGCACGTGAGTTCCTGGCATTACTTATGTCAAACTGACGATTTACTAGTGCCATTATTTGTGCCTATAAGATGCCGTTAAATATGTATATATTAATTCCAGATACCACCGATTTAAGTACGAGGTGGACACGACCGATATTTCGAAATGGGATGAAAATATGAAAAATAAGGCCATATTATTATGAACCGTTAAAACCAAGTTTAGTTTAGGAAATTCTTATAATTCTTGTGAGGTTTGTGAAAGAATATTCTTAGGAGACAATGTTTATGCTATAAGTAGGTATTTAGTTAAAGTCAAATAGGCACACACATTAAAGTTATAACATTGAAAAAGAAACTTGAAGAAGATAATAAGAACAATAAATAAACAAGAAACACAAAATGTTAATTCTTAAAACGCAAAATGCCAGGCTTATGCCAAATATTATGTAAGTATTAGGATCTGTCTCTGTCTGATTACCCCGTAGACATCTTCATAATGAATTTGAGTGACAATAAGAAAATGTCTTTACCTAGTAGGTAGGTACTAGGTACCTATTTTGGAGATAGATTAGTAATTTTTTTACTTAATAGAGGTAGGTAATTTAAGTTATTTTCGTCTATGTTACAAATAAAAAATAACTATAATTTTAGGAAGCTGTCTGTGATATAATTTTTTTATGAAAAATACAAACTATGTATCACTGACTGCTTCCTCATTGCAGCTGCAAGGCTAATTAGGGTCTCATTATTAGATACTAGCTGCGCTCCCGCGGTGTTACCCGCGGTCCTTCGGGATTTTTTTAATTTTTTCGGGATAAAAAGTAGCCTATGTCCTTCCCTGAGATACAACCTTTAACTACTTATGCCAAATTTCAGCTTAATCTGTTCAGCGGTTTGGACGTGAAAGCGTAACAAACAGACAGACAGACAGAGTTACTTTCACATTTATAATATTAGTATGGATAAGTAAGCACAATATTATGTCAACATGAGACAAAGTAATTTTGATTGTCAAAATTCTGATATGATGCTAGATCCTCATTATCTCAAATTTGTTTTTCTCTGCATCACAAACTTAGGCACATGTATAATTCACGTTTGGTTTGATTTACCTATAACAAAAACAAATTACTGTAAAAAAACTAGAATACGAATCCTTTTAGTAGTTTTTGCGTGTGCACAAACATACCTGAGACAAACATAAAAAAAATCAAAAATTATTTGTTTACGTTCAATTACTTTCTCATAGTCTATCAGTTTTTTTTTTTGCAAAAATCTATCTGAATGGCGATGCTCATCCTATGAGCCAAAATGCGCCAAGCTCTCGGATCACGCGTCGCTTCGACCAGACTCCCTGAAGAAATTTTGAAAACGCGATGGCCCCGGAACCCCACGGACCTAGACCTAGTCTCAATTTTCAACCCCAAATGGTTCAAATATAAATGGTTAAATTACTAGTACAGTAAAGAAATAATAATAATTGTTAGGTATTTCTGTGATAGAAGTTTAGTTACCTACCTCCCTCTATATTATTCAGAAAGTGGCTCACCACTTTCTGAATAATATAGAGGTACAAAACCACTCATGGTTATGTACTTATTGAAAAAGAAAATGAGTCAAAAGTGACATTAGAGAGGTAAGTATAAGCATCGTTAAACGAACGTTGATACTTACTCACTTTTTGAAATTTTCAGCGTCTTCAATAGTTTCCGGTAGTTTGCAATTTATAGTTTCCGGTAAGAAGTAGCAGAGAATAGCTGCCAGGATTGGACACAGACCAAAAATTAGTGGAACCGACCAGTAGGCCAAATCATCCATCTGGAAAAGAGGAAGCAATTCATCAAATATTTGTATAGATTATCACACCACAACGATGTTAATTTTAAGAACAATAAGGAAATGAATGTCTTACATATTCAACAATGAACGGTGCTACGATGGTGCCTAGTTTGGTTGCGACACTGCAGACGGCAAGCCCAGCGTTCCTAACGACGGTGGGAAACACTTCTGCAGCATATAAATGAAATGTCGGGGAACCTACTCCCAAAAAAGTGATACCGATCGTTACCAATACCAATTTGGCAGTATCGTTATTGTAAAACGGTATTATTAGCAGCAAACATATTCCACATAGAATATTTCCACTGATTATAATTTTTAAGCGAGATACACGGGATATCAAGATGTACACGAGTAGCAGTACTGGCAATTGAAAGGCGGCTGAAAAAAATAAACAATGCATAGAAACAATGTGATTATTTAGAATTAACAAAAAGTAAGTATTTGAGAAATGTTATACCTGAAATAGCGAAATTACTTAGAACATTTTCGCTCATACGCCCAACGTATTGTTCAATTCCAAAAAACACCATACCGCCTTTGAAACATTGGAAAATAATAATTAGGGTCCTCATTCTCATAATTGGTGTTCTCACCAAATCAAACATACTGTAAGTTTTCTGTTCGCTTTTTGTCTGAAAACGATCAGTAGCAATACTTACTATTGCTGCGGTTACTTTTTCTTTTGATATTTTGTTTTTTTCGGCAATTTTTAGCAGTATTTCATGAGCTTGTTCTACTTTACCGACTGCCAATAACCAGCGTGGTGACTCGGGTATCAACCTAGGGTAGATAATTTAATAAGTACTTTAGTGTTTAGTTCCTATACAATTATTAACGATTTGAAATTGTTTTGAGTGATGAATTACCAGTAGTAGGATAGCAGTACAAATGGTGGAACAGCGATCACCAACCAGTATCCGTTCCAAGTTCTAGTGAGATATGAAATTCCAGGTACACTCAGAACTCCAAGGACAAAGGGAATTTGAAACAGTACGAGAATATTTGAACGTATTACTCGCCCAACGATTTCTATCACTGAAATTTCATTCCATTATTAATTTGAACGCGTTATTAATTATGAAAACATTATTGAAACCTTGAAACGAAGTTCCTTTTCGGACGGTATCGAGGATAGAGGCCGTAATTTTACCGTCACGACACATACATTGGTCAAAACGTCAAAGTGCGAAGTGCGCAGTGCGCAGACGCGAAACAGTCCATAAATTGTTACACTGTTACTTAATACAACAATAATTTATTTGACAAATGCCCAAGTTGAAACTTCGTTCCAACCGAGTGTTCCAAGAGATTCCACGACACCCACGTACTTTTTTCTTTTAAGTAAGTAGGTACTTACCGATTACATAACCAATAACCATAGCTCCACCTACAGCGATGGAAGTGATAAACTTGAACAGTAAAAACAATTCAAGAGTCGGCATGAATGCTGTTGTGATTCCGGCACTCGCTTGAATTATTATTGCAATCATCAATGGAGTTTTCCGACCGATCCTGTAATCAAATAGTAAAATATTACAATTTAACTTATTTTCTTTCTTCTTTGAGTTTGACTTTTTACTAATGTACCTACTTACATATCAGCAACTATACCAAATACCAGATTGCCAATAAGAACACCCAATTGCGTTGAGGGTTGAACCAATCCTCGGAGATATTTGCGATCGCATACCAAGTCCCACTAAAAAATACAATTGAAAATAAAACAACAATTACTGAAAGAAGTGTACCTAGTAGGTACCTATGAAAACGAATTCATTGAGATGCAAGGATATTTACCTCACTTACGATAGTAGATCTAAAAGTGCTCTCGTCGTAAGCAAATTCAGTGCATTTAACTTCTGGTAAGCTTTCATTAACTTTAACGGTGCAAGCTCCTAACATGGAGTCATTACCATTAATCAGTGCTGGAGATACACACGTAAAATCTTGTCGAGGTGCTATCACAACTATCGCGAGTTGATTCCACGCTGCAGGGAAGCTTTTTAGAGCAAGTGCTATAATCATTATTATTTGCCAGCGTCCGATTGGGCCAATTGCTTCCTGAACAGGATCTGGAAGTTTTATATTCATCATCATCATCATCATCATCATCATCATCATCATCATCATCATCATGTCCCTCATCGATTTCCACAGCGATCGATCTTGTGCAGCCTGCACCCAACGGCTCCCAGCAACCTTTATCAGATCGTCTTTCCATCTAGTGCGGGCCGTCCTCTACTGTGGTTTCCGGTTTCCGTGGCCTTCACTCGAGAACTTTTCTGCCCCAACGACCGTCAGTTCTACGAGCTATGTGCCCCGCCCACTGCCACTTCAACTTGCTAATCTTGTGGGCTATGTCGGTGACTTTAGTGCGTCTACGGATCTCTTCATTTCTGATTCGAGTTTTATATTATCTCAATAAAAAAATATCTAGTATCTAAAATAATTAGGACCCAATTATTGAAGAAGGCCCGATTTCTGAACTTTTTGCTTATTTTTTATTGTAAAAAAAATAAGTAAATACCTAAATGTTTTTAAGATATAAAATCATATTATATACTCTAACTAAAATCAACTAATTAAACGAAAATTTTAAAAGCCGAAAAGACTTCAAAAGTCATTTTTAGGGTTCCGTACCCAAAGCGTAAAACGGGAACCCTATTACTAAGACTTCGCTGTCTGTCTATCTGTCTGTCCGTTCGTCTGTCCCCAGGCTGTATCATATGAACCGTGATAGTTAGACAGTTGAAATTTTCTCAGATTATGTATTTCTGTTGCCGCTGCGCTATAACAACAAATACTAAAAAACAGAATAAAACTACTAAGACGTATTTTTTTTTTGCTGTTTTAATAGATAATGGTTGGGAACACTTCGTGCGCGGTTCCGACTCGCACTTGGCCGGTATTTTAGTTTAAGTCAAACCAGTCTGTGTAAAACTAATGACAATTTTAAAAGTAGATAAACAGGGACATCAATCGTTTAAAAAGATTCAAAAATTCAAATTATTGATTACGTTATAATACCTAATTATAATTATATATTCAATAAATAAATAAATAAAATAACTAATGTTACGTGCTTAAAACGGAACAACGATTTAAGACTCACCCATTTCCATAGTACTTGTCATTGTTGTCTATCGCTTCTTTTTTTGCAGACAAAAATATAAATATCAATGCAAGGAAAAACTAGCTTGTGTTTGTCGTCCAGAAGAAAGACTGGCTCAATGGTAACGTCTACCGCTCTATAATAAGCTATGGCCTTCAATCAAGAATACTAGCTGTGGCATATACAGGGTGTCCCGTAATGAGTGTATAATCCTTTAGCTACGGATAGGGGGCATCATAAGAAAAAGCAAAACTTGTGTTCAGTAAAAGTCTCACGGTTTTCGAGTTATGGGACATTTAAGACATTTAAGGCTGACTGATGTGTAGGCCAGTGGCGTAGCTACGGAAGGGCTAGGCGGTGCAGTGCACCGGGGCCCCCAAGCTCAAGGGGCCCTCGGACTCGAGTCCCGAGAGTCCGGTAAGTTTTGTTCTTAGGAAACTATAGGTATGATTATTTTGAAAATAAAAACAACTGCATTATTAGATTTTTGAAATAGTTAACCAGAAAATGACGAATCAAATCGTAAGTTTTTACAAAAAAATCAAATACGTTTAGGTACTTTTTGCCACACCCTGCATATTTTGACTTTATAAAACCTAAACCGTTCAGTTAGGGCCCCGGTTTATTTTGCACCAGGGCCCTTGGCTACCTAGCTACGCCACTGGCTTAGGCTATTCATTTAATATTTCTGGCGCATCGGCAGCCGCTACCGTGGCACGCTCGCTACACTTGCTCGCCTCGCGCGTAGTTTTTCACTTTCCTAACATACATTATTGACCGAGCGAGCGAAGCAAGCAAACCGTCTCAGTTTCGAGATTGGCCAAAAATGCATTTGTCCTTCTGTCCGGGTGTCCGTCTGTTACAATTTTTGATTGGGGCGAAAATAGGGGGGGAAAGGGGGAACTTTATTGTAGCGTTATCTATCGACGGATTTGAATCAAATTTGAAAAGCACATTAAGGACTACATCTTACACAAGATGTTATGAAATAAAAATCTAAAAGGGAGAGGTGGAAGGGGGGATAGCGGTGGGAAGTTTGTTTTAGCGTTATATAGGACGTTTTTTCGTAAAATGTATACCTACGTATACTAATCAGACTACGCAGTCCTGTCCGCCTTTAAGAGACGAACCTGTAGACACCAGATTCGACCCCCTAGGACTTTGGTCTATTGCTTAAACGTTTAGGTATACGCATAGGTAAGGTAGGTAAGCCTATTGGAAAATACAAAGCACCTGAAAAACCTCAATTTGGTTCGCGAGGTCTACTGTTCTCACAGAACCACTAGTTATTAAAATGGATTCATGCTTAATTTCTTCGCTATATTCAATAACTACACTACGACGATCCTTTGTCTTGTTAGTTTTTAATCAACTACTTAGGTTGGTACGTACCTAAGCTACACGTTACACCGAAGTTCTAAAATGTAAAGCGTAAAAATCTAATTATCTAGAAATAATTTTTCTTTTGTGTTCGAAATGTAGATATGATATTGTCAGCAACAAGACTATTGTGACTTGTTCGTCATGCTTATGGAAGCTCAAGGTAACTATAGTGAGTCAAAATACTTAGTAGGTATTCCATAGCTGTCAAGTGATCTCAATGAAACCAAGTTATCATTACTTATTTATAATACTTTTAGATGTTCCTTTTATAGTAGCACAGACAATATAATAGTAGGTAGGTTAGGTACCTACTTCCTTTCAATAATGTTCAACAGCTGCTTCAATTGATTTTAATAATTTGGTACTTACATGTTTCTTGGTCATTTATAGTCTGTGAGCACTGGAGATCTAGTGGTAGCGGCTCCGCCTTCTTATCTTTAGGTCGTGGTTTTGAATCCGTCGTGCACCATCCTAGTAGCTCTGCTATGCTATGCTCTCAAACGGCGAAGAAAAACATCGTAACACAACATCATCATACACATCGTCAACAGGGAACAAGTCTCCCCGTCTCTCGTATTTTTTTTATTAATAGAATAATTTTATTTATACTTTATTATTTATTTATTTTTAGTCTGTATCGTCCCACTGCAGGGCCTCCCTCCCCTTTCTCCACACCTCTCGATCTTGAGCCAAACTGTGCCAGTCATCTGCATGACTGTCGAGATCGTCCCGCCACCTTCTCCGGGGTCTGCCGCGACGTCACCTGATGTGTGGCGCCCAATCTGTATTTGTTTTAGGCCAAAAATTGTTCGGCATCCAAGCCACATGTCTCGCCCAGTCCCATTTTAGTTTTGATGTTTTGTAAGTGACGTCAACAACTTTTGTTTTTGAGCGTAGTTTCGAATTTCGTATGCGGTCTGTGAGCCTACTTAAATTAAATAACGTATAGAAAAAAATTTTGGAAAGTATTATTATTTTTATTTGAATTTTTGGATGCTTTGTCTATTTCTTCTTCTCCTTGTCGGCACAACTGATGAATCCCTCTCGATGTATCTCTTTCCAGGGCTTGCTTGACCTCTTAATAGACATGACAGCTACCTTCTCCTTTACTGGTAAAATTTGACTGCACAAGTTCAAACGAGAGGAAATCGGTCTTCCTCTTCCTCTTCTTCCTTCCACTTTCCCTTCTATAATGTTCTTAATGAAACTGTCATATCGTATAAGATGGCATGGCGTATGGATGATCTTTCCCCTTCTGTTCTCGACAACTTGCAATAGCGATCTCTCTTCGTCGACTCTACGCAGAACTTCAATGTTGGTTATCTTCTCCGTCCAGCTGATTTTTTCAATTCTACGCCAACACCACATCTCCAACGCCTCCAACTTTTCCCGATCCTTCTTTGTTATTGTCCACGTCTCACACCCATATAGAGCTATGCTCCAGACTTTGATAACAAAAAATAATTTCGAAGTAACTAACGACAAAACGCGAATGTTACGAATGGATAAAGTAGGGTGTAAGTATAAGTATGTGTATATACTACCTATGACATTCAAAAAATGCGGAGTACGATTCGCCATATATAATATAAGTCACAGCTTATAAGACTGGTTAGAGCGGTGAGCTAGATAGTCAGTCTTCCTTCAAGACGACAAACATACGGTAGTTTCTTTGTGCTTTGATATTTTTTTATTTTTATTGATAGGTAGGTACATACCTACTCCGCAACAATGGAAGATACTGCAAAGAAGGGTGAGTGTCATAAATCGTTATTTACTTTTATTTTCACTGAAAAAAAAGATTGTCTTGAATCAAGAATACTCGTAGGTACTACCAAATAATCCATAAACACATATTCTGTTATGTACAGATAGGTATATATTTTTAACTGAGATATATAAAACTTACAGATCCTGTTAAGAATGCCATTGGACCAATTCAACACTGGCAAATACTTATAATTATAGCACTTTCTTTAAAAAACTTCCCTGTAGCGTGGAATCTACTCGCGATAGTTGTGATAGCACCTCGACAAGATTTTACGTGTATATATCCAGCACCGATAAATGGTAATACTCCATGTTAGGAGCGTGCACCGTTAAAGTTAATGATAGCTTACCAAAAGTTAAATGCACTAAATTTGCTTACGACGACAACACTTTTAAATCTACTATCGTAAGTGAGGTAAGTCTCCTTTCATCCCAATGATTAAATAACTTCACCATTCATTCTTCTCAGAAACTCTCTAAGAACTCTCTTCTCGTTAAGAAGTTGGAATTTCGCCATAATGTAAACTTTAGCTCATTTATGGTGAGAGTTCCAACGAATCGCCGAGAAACCTTCATGAATGAAGCGTTTTGGCCGAAGGGGCTTGACCCACTTCGGCCAAAACGCTTCATATATACCTACCGGCGATTCGCGGGGCGACTGTAACTTGACTCCGTGCATCGTCGGCAAATTGACACTCCGCGAGTGCGTCACACACACGTCGCCGTCTTCAATACCTATTATACGTCTATGTACATAACTAACTAGTAGATAATTAAGTTAAATATGGGCCGTAGATTAAGTTATACTACCTTACTAATTTGTTTATATTTTTCAGTGGGACTTGGTATGCGATCGCAAATATCTCCGAGGGTTGGTTCAACCCTCAACGCAATTGGGTGTTCTCATTGGCAACCTGGTCTTTGGTATAGTTGCTGATAGGTAAGTAGGTACCTACTTACATTAGTAACAAAAGTCAAACTCAAAGAAGAAAGAAAATAAGATAAACTGTAATATTTTTGTGATTGATTACAGGATCGGTAGGAAAACTCCATTGATGATTGCAATAATAATTCAAGCGAGTGCCGGAATCACAACAGCATTCATGCCGACTCTTGAATTGTTTTTACTGTTCAAGTTTATCACTTCCATCGCTGTAGGTGGAGCTATGCTTATTAGTTATGTAATCGGTAAGTAAAACCGGGGAACCTGGGGAGACTTGATCACCCCCATAAATCTTGGAAACTGTAGCAGTTTATTAAATTCCTAGTTAAACAACATTGTATTATCTTATCTTATCTTATCTTATCTTAATGTAGGTGGCTCTTTGACGGTTTAGAACGATGGACAAAACTTTGACAGTCTTACTAGAAAAATAAGTCTAAGTAAAGTAAGTAAGTTCGTATGAGTCAGTGGCCAACTCTGGTGGCGGAGTTTTTAGGCCGCCTTAAGGCCTCCGTCATGGCTTAACGACTTAAATAGCCAGGACCGACAATTTAACGTGCCCTCCGAAGCACGGAAGCGCTCAGATGAAAATGCTACTGGTCACCCATCCACTTACAGACCGTTTCGAACGTTGCTTAACTTCGACGATCTATCAAGAACGACTACTGGTCTAAAAGTGTTTAGCTAAGCACTGACTAAACAACTATCTCTATCTTCCCTATCCTTTTGAGATATTTAGAACTACATTAATCCATACTATCCATACTAATATTATAAATGTGAAAGTAACTCTGTCTGTCTGTCTATCTGTCTGTCTGTCTGTCTGTTACGCTTTCACGCCCAAACCGCTGAACAGATTAAGCTGAAATTTGGCATAGTTAAAGGTTGTATCCCAGGGAAGGACATAGGCTACTTTTTATCCCGAAAAAATTAAAAAATCCCGAGGGACCGCGGGTCACACCGCGGGAGCGCAGCTAGTACCTAGATTATAAAAAAAGGTACAGTCAGTGGAAAAAATGCTGAAATAACAAAAAAAATTTTGAATGCCAATCAATTTTGTTTAAATATGTAGGTACGGATCAAAAGACTCTTTGGGACAGAAAAGTCAGAAATCGACATAAACTTATGGGGAAAGTTATTGTGCTTGCTAAAATCGATGAATGAACTGAACAAAATGTTAAATGCCAAACGAGCCTATTTTTTACGAGTATTTACCTATACATGCTACTGCTCCACCTGCGTCTTAACGCGTTAATTAGTGTCATATTTTGACCTCAGATGCATACCTACATTTTATGTCAAATATGGCACTAATAAACGCGTTAGGACGCAGGTGGAGCAGTAGCAATAAAGTCAAAAAAAAAATTATGTAACGCTTTGATTTATGGCGTAAGGGGAGATCAAGTCTCATACCTACTAATCTATACATGGTTATTTGTAAAACTCCGGTAACCTCTCAGGACTGTATTACTATCATCTTAGACAACAACTTTTTGTTCTATATGAATTTAAAAATTCATCATATTTTGTTCATCAGATTTTCATACAAAACAAAATAAAAACATTGAACGCTCTAAATGTTACTGGTGTTTTACAAAAAACCCTGTATAAAAATATATTCACACAATAAATTACGCATTTACGAGTACCTAAACAATAATTATTAGAATTTTTCAGTGATGGAAATCATTGGGCGAAAATACCGTTCAAATATTCTCATACTGTTTCATTTTTCCTTTGTCCTTGGAGTTCTGAGTGTACCTGGAATTTCATATCTCACAAGAACTTGGAACGGATACTGGTTGGCGATCTCTGTTTCACCATTTGTACTGCTATCCTACTACTGGTAGGTAAATCAGAATAATCTCAAATCGCCCAGATAGTACCATTTTATCTATTAACATGAAGCAATAAACGTTTTGAATTGAATTGAATAAAAGTAATCCATAAACCTACTCCAAATTGACACCAAGTTACAGCAAATTGATGGCAAAAGTAGACGAAAAAAGTTGTAAGTAGTTGAACTGACGTCAACTTACGGGCAACTTACTTAGGTATGAGAAATTTTGACGGTCAAACTAGTTGGACTGGCAAGTTGGCACCAATTGTGATGGGCAACATGCTGTCCAATAGGTACCAAAATCGAGTCAACTTCCAGTCAAAAGTAGAAAAAACGTGAACATCGTGGTAATTTGCGGGATGTAGGTACTTATTTAAAATAAATACCTAAGCTACAGTACCTACAGTAGGTAGATACTAATGAAATTCGCTACCCTAGGTTGATACCCGAGTCACCACGCTGGTTATTGGCAGTCGGTAAAGTAGAACAAGCGCACGAAGTACTGCTAAAAATTGCCGAAAAAAGCAAAATATCCAAAGAAAATGTAACTGCAGCTATAGAGATCCGTCAAAAATTATTAGTTGAAGCCAATGAAAGTATTGAGACGAGAAGCGAACAGAAAACTTATAGTATTTTTGATTTGGTGGGAACACCAATTATGAGAATGAGGACGCTAATTATTATCTTCCAATCGTTCAAAGACGGTATGCTGTATTTTGGAATTGAACAATACGTTGGGCGTATGAGCGAAAATGTTCTAAGTAATCTCGCTATTTCAGGTATTTATCTATTTCATTTTATTTATAAAAATTTAGAGTATATTTACTTAGAGCATATTTTGTGGGCTAATTAAATGCTTTAGTCCAGGAGCATTATTGTTCTGTGCTAGTCATTGTACCTATTTATTTCTATTTTTATTTTTTCAGCTGTCTTTCAATTGCCAGGAGTGCTACTCGTATACATCTTCATATCCCGAGTATCTCGCTTGAAAATTATAGTCTGTGCAAATTCATTGTCAGGAATATGTTTGCTGCTAATTATCCCGTTTTACAATAACGATACTGCCAAACTGGTATTGGTAACGATTGGTATCACTTCTATGACAATTGTCAACCCGACATTTCATTTGTATGCTGGAGAAGTGTTTCCCACCGTCGTTAGGAATTCTGGGCTTGCCGTCTGCAGTGTCGCATCCAAACTAGGCAGCATCGTTGCGCCGTTTATTGTTGATTATGTAAGACATTCCTTATTGTTCTTCATCATCATTTGCCTGCCCTTATCCCGTTCATGCGGAGTCAGCACAACATGTTCTCTTCGACTCTCGGAGATGACGAGTGATATGGTATCACTATCTCCGTATCCACTCCTTTCTTATCCATATCTTCTTTCACATAATCCATCCATCTTTTCTTAGGTCTACCTCTTCTCACATATCCATCCACATTAATATTTCCATCATTTTAGTTACATGACTTTCATCCCTCCACATTACATGCCCATACCACGCTAACCTATTGCTCCTCAACTTATCAGTCACCGGCGCTTCCCCGAATATATTCATTCCTCACCCTATCCATTAGCGTCACTCCACACATCCATCTCAGTATTCGCATCTCTGCCGCATCTTTATCTTCATCATCATCATTCGTCGCTTTCGTGGCCCAGCACTCAGATCCAGTCTGATGACCGTTTTGTAGATCTTCCCCGTTTCAGGGGCATTCGCGGGTTACATATCGTCCCTGAGTGAGACCTGTCGCCACTTCTTTCATCCTCCATTCATCCTATTATTAACGTCCCGGTCAATATTGCCGTCGTTTTGGAGAAGCGAACCAAGGTACTGGAAATCGGAGCAGACTGGTAGGGCTACACCATCCACAGCAATGGATGAGAAATTGGAAGAGCCAGTTGCAGTAGGTACTTACAGGCACAGATCGGTACAGGTATTCTGCCTTAGACTCTTAGTGCGGCTGATCTTGAGGCCTACTCTTTAAAATTTGCCTACTCTCTTCAAAACACGTCACGGTACGTAAACTTTGCGATTCAGATTAGGAACCTAAACTGGATAATCTGGATATCATCCAAACTGAATTGTAGGTCATGGTCATGGGTACGGTGCTAGTCTTTATGCGCACGGGGCGGTACTTTTCGCAGAGTTGGGGCATAAAACTTTTTTATGTACCTATACCTACTAAGAACCAATTTGAAACAGGTTCTTAGTAGGTACCTAATCATAATCACTGCTCTCATCCTTCTATCTATCACCTTTTCCCAAACTTTCTACTGTATGACATGAGCTTTATTCCTCGGTAGTTATTACAGTCCTGTACCTACATTACCCTTGTTTTTAAAGATGGGCACCAGTGAACTGCTGCACCACTCATCTGGGATTGTTCTTAAATGTTCACATCGTTTTGTTGTGATAATCAATACCTACTTATAAGTACCTAATTGATGAATTGCTTCCTCTTTTCCAGATGGATGATTTGGCCTACTGGGTGGTTCCATTAATTTTTGGTCTATGTCCATTCCTGGCAGTTATTCTCTGCTACTTCTTACCGGAAACTATAAATTGCAAACTACCGGAGACTATTGAAGACGCTGAAAACTTCAAAAAGTAGGTATCAATGTCACACTAGTCCATTATCTCAGTGCAGAATATTAGATGGATATCTTCTACGAGTAGTAGGTATTCAACAAAACAACTTCAACGTGCAACTTCGCCTAACACGCACGAGTGGCATATTATCATCATATCATGCGTTGAGTTAAGGGGGCCGGTTATATAGAAACTGCCGAATGCCGATGGCCAACGCCAAAATAAGCATGAAGTTATAGGTACCTACCTACCTACTCTTATTTTATTATGTTTATCACAGCCCTAGATTCATTAAATAAAAATACCAATTAGGTTAAATAGTGATTTCAATAAATATTTTTTACACATTGTAGTTGAAAATATAGGCACAGACTATTCTGTGTCTTTGCCCAGATCAATATCCTATACACAGCCGTGGCGCAGTGGGCGAAGGTCCGCTTGCGACGCAGGAGGTTGCTGGTTCGATTCCCGCCGCAGGACAAATATTTGTATGATCTACAGATATTTGTTTCGGGTCTGGGTTTTTCTATGTATTTACAAACAAAAAGTATATAAGTAGTATATCAGTCATGTAGTAAGTACCCATAACACAAGCTCTGCTTACTTTGGGGATAGATGATGCTGTGTGAAAAAGTCCAGCATTATTTATTATTATTTATCCATACTAATATTATAAATGTGAAAGTAACTCTGTCTGTCTGTCTGTCTGTTTGTTACGCTTTCACGCCCAAACCGCTGAACAGATTAGCTGAAATTTGGCATAGTTAAAGGTTGTATCCCAGGGAAGGACATAGGCTACTTTTTATCCCGAAAAAATGAAAAAATCCCAAGGGACCGCGGGTCACACCGCGGGAGCGCAGCTTGTTTATTATATATAGATATAGGATATTGATCTGGGCAAACACATTGTACACTAGATCTGGGATGTAAAGATAGGTAGGTTATAGTGCCATCTAGCGGCGAGTAGTAAAACCATATTTAATTAAAACAAAAACCGTACCTAAGATTCCATCATTATGGTTCGCTAATATAACTTAACCCCTGATACTTAACATAATAGAACGCCATCTAGTGCTGAGTAACATAATTATAGTTTGTACCTTAATATTTGTACAGATGGCGTTAAATATATAGGTATTTTGTTTCAGGTTACTCATAATTGCGAGTTTGACCCGTCGACCTATGTATCGAAATGGGATGAAAATGTGAAAAAAAAGGCCACTGTTGAATTATTATTAAGTGTACCTTGTGATTGTGAACCGTTAAAACCAAATTTAGTTGAGGAAAAAAATAATTCTGACGGATATTTTTTTAGGAGGTCCCTACAATAAAATAAAACAAGAATTTCAACGAAAAACTATCATTTTATTTCATACACACTACAAAATAATTATTTACAAACAAAGCTATAGATAATGCTCCTCTACATTTTCCTTCTCACTCTCATTATCAACCTTCTTGTTTTTTGGAGCCCGGTAATCATAATTCTCAAATTCAGGATACTTTTTGATTATCTCACTATAAGCTTCAACAATTCTAGTGAATTCCATGTTAGCTATCTGGAACGGTCTAGTAACGGGATCTATTTCAGCCATTTGATACATTTTCAGAGCCATTTCTTCTCTAACTTCTTCGGGGAATAATGTTTGAGCCCCTCTTATTGAGTACTTTTGTCTCATGGAGAATATTTGACGGACAACTTTCTCCACCATTTTGAATGGCTGTTTTATCAAGGGATGCTTGAGTGGCGTGAGCGTAACAACTCCAACATCTACATCTGGTTTAGGTAGGAATGCGGCACCTGGTATATCAAACTTGTAGTTTACATTGCACCATGTTTGGCACATCACCGACAATCTACATCTCTGACTGCTTAAGATCCGAGCAGCCATTCTTTCCGCTACTTCCTTCTGAAAAGTCAGTGTCATCCTTGTTCTTCCATAAGACCAGGGACCTTCCTGCTTGGAGATCATTTCCAGCCATCTGACCATCAGAATTGTAGAGACACTGAATGGCAAATTACCTATAAGGTTTATTGTAGGTGGTGGCTCGGTCCAATCCTGTTTAGTATCTGCTGGGATGAACTGTGTTAGGTCAGTTTTCAGAATGTCTCCAGTGATGATATCCATTTCAACATTGTTTTTGCAGGCATCAGCTATGAGTTCTAATGTAGGAATGAAACGTCGATCTTTTTCAATGAGGATAACTTTTCGAGGTGCTTGGCGTATGATAGATCGAGTTATTCCTCCAGGACCAGGCCCAACTTCGCAGACCACGTTGCCAGTGATGTTTCCAGCGGCACGCACTATCTTATCTATCAGTCGGGGCTCCATGAGAAAGTTTTGAGACAGATCTCGAAGAGCTCGAAGTTTATAAAGCCTGATGACATCTTTGATGCTAGGTAGAGGAGGCAATCTTACGCTAAGGGCTTTTTTAGCTACAGCCATTACTGCTGCACCTTGGCAGGCTCGTTGAAGTCGTCAAGGAATGTCTCCTGCTTTACTGCGAAGATGGAATAAGCATAAACTCCTAGAACTCCGAGGCCAATCGACAAACCAGTGATTCTATTTTTCTTAGCGATCAACTGCAGTTTTTTCACGCGCTCTCTATTTTTTTCCTCAATCAAACGCATATACGCAATTTCCGCCTCTTTTAACACCGGGTCTTGTTTCGTGCCGGCGATTTTAGGCTTGAAATCCGAATCTCCCATTACGGAATATTTGGAAAAATATAACCTCAAAACAAAGTCCTCAATGAACAGACAGACGCAGACGAAACAAAACGAAATGTCATGTCTGTCTGTCACTGACTGAATGTCACAATAAATGAATGAAGAATGATGAGTGAGTGAGTGATCTAATTTTTGCATGACGTATTATTTCCAAAGACGTATTATTTTCATGACGTTTTATATTCTTTTATTTATTTAGTAAACTTAATTTTTGCCGTTGTATTATTTTAAGACTCCAAATTTTTTTTATAAGAGCTAATTTTTGTAATTATACAACAGCTGATCTTTAAAACAAAACAAAACGGAATGATCGCAGCCATCTCGCTCAAACGCTAGCTCTCCTTCGCACTTGTTGCATATTTACGGAAAGAGTGGCAACTTCGCAATTTACCGTCATTCAACCAAGCAGAAAGTCCTCGTCCGTCAAACAAATCGTCAATTTAATTTTCGCCTCGCACCCGTAGCGGTCGCTCGCTTGGTTCGTCCAACCAGTGCACCACGCGAACTTTGTTGTGTTTTTGTGATTCTAAACATGCCATTTATTTCGAAAGACTGGCGTTCTCCTGGTGAAGAGTGGGTCAAAACTCAAGAGGGTTGGGAGAAGAAGAAGGTTTTAGAGTGTACATCACAGAGGTGAGTTGTGTTGCAAAATAAACACGATCCTTTGTTCGTATTCGTAACGCCTCGGACTATTTACTACAATGATTACTAATAGTAAACCACTAACATTAGAAGCTTGTTTTGAGTATTTTGTTGTGATTGAAGTGCGTATGGTGTTTCTTTTGCAGATATCCCGCTTTAACTAACTTTGATAACACTGACGAACGCCATCAAAAGTCGTGGTGAGTGCTTTACTGTACCTACTTGTTATTATGGATCAGCTGTTCCTGTTTTGACTACGCAGCTGTATTGATTTTCTTTCGTGGCTTCCCTGCTAGACTACACTCCTCACGTACCTAGGTCCCTTGCTAACTGTAGCCCTAATATAGCCAACTATTTCTTGCATACTACCTAACATAGGTACTAATAGGTAGGTAACTACCTACTAGGTAGGGTAGGTACTAATAATAGGTAGGGTTCTTTTACATATAGGTGTGTCTTATATCTTCCATATCTTTTACATAAGTGTAGGTACTTGGCATATAAATAGGGTAAGTTGTAGGTAATTCATAGGTAGGCTAGGTACCTAAGTAGGTAGATTTGTAAAATGTGAAAGAAAATTCTGCCCAAGGCCTTCACTTCACTTTCATTACAACAGAAGGTTAGGTAGGTAGTACTTTTGCTTGTTTACCTCAATGCTAAGAAATTTCCACAAAGGTTTACCTACTCATAGTTTTATTAACAGAAGAAAGAAGACAGCAAAAATGGTGTAGAAAGTTAAGTAGTTTTTTTTTAATGGCTTTGGCTGCAAGTCCTTTTAGACAGACATAAGTAACTCTTTTTGTTCAGTAATGTAGGTAGGTACCTACCTACCTATTATTTCAGCCATTTGTGTCCCACTGCTGGGCAAAGGCCTCCCCCTACTCCCTCCAGACATCTCGATTGTCTAAAAATCCTAAAAATTGGCCTAAAACTCCGGCCTGTTAAATAGATTTAGGTTAATTTATTATCTAGGTCAATGATGTTAAAAAATATACCTTAGTACCTACCTACCTACTTAGATATTATGTAATAGTTAATTTATTAATCGTTATAATTAGTTATTCATTGTTTTAGTAAATAATAATAAAATTAGGTAGTATGTAACCTACCTTATCTACCTCCATAGGTAGAAGACATAGAGTTACTTGGATATAGGTACGTTACGTACGTATACAATGTGTATTTCTATAAGTACCTACCTACAACGTATGTAAGTATGTACCCACGGTAACCTACCTAAGTAGCCTACTAGGTATGTACATTCACACCTTAATGCAATTGTCTTAAACTTAACTTAACTTAACTTATCACATTTTATTTAATTTTGTAAATGACATGTACACAATATGGACCTCGTCTGCAATAAAGATCTTTTATTTATTTATTTATTTATTTTATTTAACAGTCTATCACATATTTAGGTAGGGTACTGGTGAGCTAACTGAAAAGATACATGCCCATAACTAGGTCATGTAAAATGCACGGGCCAGTGCAGGTCAAACCACTAGAGTATGTACCTACCTACCTACCTACCTTAGTAGTCAGAGCGACCAATTTATTTGAGTGTGGTTGCCCATTTGGCCACTGAACTAGTCAAAACTATTTCCACAAAATTATTTTTCCCAGTTCGATTTGTGCTTCAAACTTTTTCAGGGCAGTTTTTGAATTAATTTTATTGCCCAAGAAACTAGGTTCGTGAAATTCTACAATAAAGATGAAAGCATTCGCATGTGTTCTACATTTTCAGTTTCGTAAACCAAAAAAGTACCCCGACGTATCCCCGACCGACGCCAACGTAGCTAAATAAAAAATCGAGCATGTAGTCTTTGCCGCCTAGTTAGTACCTTACATATACTATAACTACCGAGGCATTCTTGCCTCGGTTGTCTAGATGCATAACTATGTAATAAATAAGCACAAGATTGGTCGCTCTGAAAATATCTGTTAAGTAATAGGATGTTAAAAAAACACAGGTATAACCTCTAAATTATTCATTCTAATATATTATCGGTAAAGTATTCTGGTTGGCACCAGCTAAACTGGATTCTTCAATGTTTCTTAACAGTTGATAGTTCGGCACGAATAACTGCAATAACCAATAATGCATCGCATACCTACCAAATACAAGTTGACTAACCCCTTCTGTAGATTTCGGATTCGGTTTCCATCAATACGGGGTGGTTATTCGCGTTCGGTTTTTCGTTCGTTTGATGAATATTCGGATGCTTCTTACTACGAGCTACATTGTATTCAGTCGATAAAATCAACGTTAAAACACGGTCTTAATCTAGGACCAAATATTCAAAACCGAAAATTTGGCCCTTGAAGTCAGAAATCGTAATAAAAAACGAATATTCATCAAAAAAACTAAAATAAGAATTGAGTAAGGACTGCGAGAATGTACAATAATTGGTAGTGAACTATGAACGCCCCGCCTCAAGGGGCGACTTGAAAGTGGCGATCACAATATGATTCAGTGATATGAAAGGCACGCCATTAATAATAATAATAAATAATAATAATGTACAATAATCTTGGTCATGCACCATCTCGTTGTAGTTAAAGAAAAAATACTCGGAAATACTTATAAAATAAGGTGTTTTACGCGATGAATACCCGTTTAACTAACCCACAGACAAACAGCCACGTCTGTGAACTAACCAAAATATTAACAGTGATTGCAAAAGAATAAAAAGTCTTAAATACTTAATAAAAAAAAGCAAAAATACAAATTTTTATAAATTCATTCTTGACATGTGGGAATTATAACGTTTCCCACATGTCAAGATTTTTTTTTTACCGGTGGAAGGGAAGATATGAATGTTGATGATGGAGGTAGATTGTATAACAATAAATCAGAACGCTACTAGTATACACATCGATGAACCTAATCAGCCAACATTCACCCTGAATATGCACATATTCGTATTCCTAAAGAATATCGTGCATATTATTATGCAAGACCAGGGTCGATTAGAAAGTGGAAGATCACAAGTCATGCCATCAGGAGTCATTATGTGGTTTCTCGGCGACACAATTTCTATTAAAATGTCTGATGACACTTCGTGAGGGTGGACTATGATATTATAGGCTTATCTATATAGATGATACTGTTTCTGAACCAGTTCAATTCAAAGCAATACTATCTAAGACAAAATGCAGAAAGCGCTTGATCGTTCTATTCAGTGGCTGCCAAACCTGGATTCAATGGTATTCAGTGAATTGGGTCAGCGGTCAATAAGTATGCCCCGAGCAGACGCTTTCAGGTACACTACTATGTACAAGCTGGTACAGTCAGCGACATAAGTTCATGCGACATCATTCAATGGCCACATAATTTGCAAGAGATAATTTAATTTAAGCAACGTTCGTTTGGTAGGTCCAGCTCTTACGTAGCCGTACCACGACAAAAACAACTTTAGGTAGGTGGAAATTTTGATTGAGACATAACTAGCAATGTAGAGAGACATAAATAGTCAATGTCTATCCCGACTTTCAAGTTAAGCTATGAAATCTTGGACCACAGATTCAGGCCAACACAGTGATGAAAATTCAATTCTAAGTTGACGACCTCTGTGGCGCAGTGGGCGAAGGTCCGCCTGCGACGCAGAAGGTTGCGGTTCGATCCCCGCTGCGGGACAAATGTATGTATGACCTACAGATATTTGTCCCGGGTCTGGGTGTTTCTATGTATAATATGTATGTATTTACAAACAAAAAGTATATAAGTAGTTTATCAGTCATTCTAGTACCCATAACACAAGCTCTGCTTACTTTGGGGCTAGATGATGCTGTGTGAGAAGTCGAGCATTATTTATTATTTATTTATTGAAATGAATTTCGTGAATCTCAAATCAAATGTAAACACAGATGACTAATCCGGGTGAACAAACTCGCTTAAACTGCATTCAGAGAACACGCTCGTCTTATTGCCAAACTGATGGAAATCGTGACCCAATCTGCATTGCTTAAACCTCATATACGAAAGATTTTTCACCTAATACGATGTTTTACTGCAGATTTACCTATACGTGTAATAGCCGTATTTCTATTTGGATAATGTTTGAATGTCCATTGGTAAAAGTTTAAAAAAGTGCCATACCGACCCGATCTGCGTAGCCCTTAAGGACGAATATACATTTTGATAGATGCCAGTTTAGGCCTGCACACAATAACAAAACACTTACGCACACTTTGAAGCCGCATCCCCGTTCGATTATTAGTTGAACGAGCTAATTTTGATACTTGAATGTTTTGTACGTACCTAAAGTAAAAAATAAAGTAAGGTAGATGGTGTGCTATAAAACAATTAAAATATTAGGTAGGTAGGTTAGGTGTATCTTTATTATTTAGCATATTATTAAGTTGCAGGATCCAGCATACCTATAGCATTTTCAATTTACTTATTCAATATTTAATCTCAAATATCTTAGGAAATCTATCATTTATCTTATCCCGCAATACTTTTGGAACGAAGTTCCTTTTCGGACGGTATCGAGTATGGGGGCTAGAAGAAAAAAAAGCGTTAGATTTACCATCACGACACATACATAATAGGTCAAAAGATCACAGTGCGAAGTGAGCAGCCGCAAAGCAGTCCATAGATTGTTACATTTTGAGTACAGAGCAGCGTTTCTAGGATTTTAATAAATGGCAATAATTTAATTGACAAATGTCAAAGTTGAAACTACAATCCAACGAGGTTCCAACCGAGTGTTCAACGTAACTCACGTACTTTTTCATAGCGCTTACGACGTTTTGGTCGCTAGAATAGTATACTCGTAATTTACTAACAAGCTATACCACAGAATTCCATAGTTCCCAGACACTTTGTACCGTACTAACTGATATTTATTCTGTGGTCGCGGTGCATCTTACATTTTAACTCATGATATTATTATATTTTGAATAAAAAACCCGATTTAAATCATTCAAAAAGTAATCACCTAATCAGAGAATCTCCTTCTCAAAACCCCTTCACATAGGACAAGTTTCTTTGCTAGTTCCTTTTCCGTCCAAGCTGTGCATCTTTGGAACTCACTTCCTATAACTGTCAAAAAGTCTTCTTCTCCTGCTATTTTTAAAAACAGAGTTAAATTGTATTTCCTCTCAGTTTGAATTGAATCGTCTAATTAAAGTACTTTGTGTACCTATAGTTTGTGTTTATATTTATTTATATTAAAATATAAGTATGTAGTCTATAATATTTATTAAATGTATGTTTATGTGTTTAGGTCTACCTATGTATGTTTTATTTATATTTTATAAATATTATGTACCTATTATTATGTAGTTTATAAGTTAATTGTATATATTATATGTATTTAGCCTATACTTAACAGCTTTAAATTCATTTTCTTTTCATTATACACCTGACCAATCCTTCTTTCACTGAATTTCTCTCCATCCAAAGGTTGCCTGGAAGAGATCGCTTATTAGCGATAAGGCCGCCCATTGTACATTGTCATTATTTGTTATACTTATTATTTTGTTTCATAGTTTAAGGTGTACAATAAAGAGTTCTCATTCATTCATTCATTCATCACCGGGTTCTGAAACGGCCTTTACTATGAAGAAATTAATTTAGATAAGAATAAATAAATACGTGGTCTGACTTTGGTCGGCATTTTTATTCACTTTTTAAATTATAAATCTTGTTATACTGGCACAACCACAATAGTTGGACATTTTTTTTTGTAGATATTGATATTTTCTTTAATGAATAGTTTTCGCGGCGCATGCAATATCGCACCTCCGATTAAAAAAAAAGTACAGAATTTTTTTACACGTTGGGTTACATTTTGCAATTTTCATAAAGATCTCTAATTTTTTCTTAAATAAATTATAGCTTATGTTCATCAGGGATAATGTAGGATTCTAATGGCGAAATAATTTTTCAAATCGGTTCAGAAGTTTTGGAGCCTATTCACTTCAAACAAACAAACAAACCTTTTCTCTTTATAATATGAGTGTAGAAATGTGTTTTTAAATCGACTGTCATTAAAGGTATGAGGAACGAGTAAAAATCATAATATTTGAATACTTTTACTTCAGAAATTATAACAAAAAAAGTACGTGAGTGTCGTGGAACACTTGGTTGGAACGAAGTTTCAACTTTGACATTGTCGTTTGAAAATTTTTAAAATTTTGTCATTTTACGCACCTTTTGCATAACTTTGCGCACTCTGCGCATCTATTTTATTTCGTGCAGCACTGCGCACAACTTTGCGCACCTTTTGCACCACTTTGCGCACTCTGCGCATCTATTTTATTTCGTGCAGCACTGCGCACAACTTTGCGCACCTTTTGCACCACTTAGTCGCACTCTGCGCATCTATTTTATTTCGTGCAGCACTGCGCACAACTTTGCGCACCTTTTGCACAATTTTGCGCACCTTTTGCACCACTTTGCGCACTCTGCGCATCATTTTTTTTTTTGTGCAGCACTTTGCGCACAACTTTGCTCTTTTTGCGCACAACTTTGCGCTTTTTGGGCACAACTTTGCCCACTTTGCACCTTTGCGCACTATGCGGACTTTGTGCCCTATACACACATTTTTGCGCACCATTTTAGGCCTTTTGCGGACTTTGCGCACTTTGCACACTACTTTATGCACTTTGCACACTACTTTGCGCAGTGCTTTGCGCACCTTTACTCGATGTCAGAACTTTGCACACTTTGAAAACTTTTTACTACTTGTGGTTCTGTGAGAGCAGTAGACCTCGCTCCAAAAAAATTACGAAGAAAGTAAGTACCTATCTACAAAACTAAAAAATATTTTTTTTGAAAAAATATTTTCAATAGGTCCAAGCTTTTTATAGGTGAGAGAGATGAGCTGATTCATATGAGCCCAAACATGGATATTACTATTATCCATATAATAAGTTCCATTAAACAGCTCCTGGCTCCATCATCAAAACATTTCCTGTTACCATTTTTTCAAATTGTACAAGTAACTTGACCGATTTACAGAGCTTTAATTAAATCGGCCTATTTTCTGAGGAGTTCTGTGGAACAGCTCCTTAGTTCACCATCAGATCAGCTCGTTGTCACCATATTTTAAAATTGTAGATGATACTTGATCGACAAACCGAGTTTCAACTCAATCGGCCTATTTTCTGAGGAGTTCCGTTGAACAGCTCCTGATTCCATCATCAGATCAGCTCGTTGTCACCATATTTTAAAATTGTAGATGATACTTGATCTACAAACCGAGTTTCAACTCAATCGGCTTAATTTCTGAGGAGTTCCGTGGAACTGCTCATGACTCCATCATCAGATCAGCTCGCTGTCATCATAAATTATTGCATCATCTCCAAGGACTCATAGGTGTACCAAAATTCAGCTCTATCGGAAGCCGGGAAGTGGGTCAAATTAAGCTTGTAAAATTGAACTCGGACAAACATACATACATACAAACTTACGAACATACAAACATTGCAAGTTAATAAAAAGCTTTTAAAATGCGATTTATAGGCGAGAACAGACAGACGGTCAAAAGCATTTTTTGCCAAACTCGAACGGAAGGCACTTCGCTCGCTTCGCTCGCTCGGTCAAATAAGCGCGCACCTATTATAACTGCTGACGATTTTCACGTGACGGAAAAAAAAAATTTAAAAAATTTTTTTTCGTCAACCTATTCTACGAGTATCATCAGCTGTATCGTCCGAAACCAAAAGTATCAATTTTTTCCAGTCACAGTATTCGTATTCATACAGAATTTTAGATAGAACCTTGTCGAACTAAAAAATTGAAAAATGCGATATCCTTCCATAAGCACGTTTGACGTGCATCTGAACCGTCTGAGCTCGGATTCAGATTTATATGGCAAATTGTGATTGCGCACGCCATAGAAAATGTATGGAGAGAAATCGCACTGTTTTTTGTACATTTTAATGTACTCATAAATAAAAAACTAATTGATTTGGGATAAAAATAATTAGCAAGACGCTTAGAGGACTATATAAGCTAAAATTTTCTATAATTTTTTTTTCAAAATTTACTGCATCTTTGGCTATTTTTGTTCCGATTCGGACCCCATTTTTCATCATTTTTAGCGATTCTTGCGTTTTTAAAAGCTTTTTTTTGTGGAATTTTTGTATGGGACTACCCAGTTTTTTTTATCACCCCGTGTAGATGAATACTTTAACTTTAATTTTGTACCACAATTTTACTACAGCTGTGGTTCCTGGCTCTGCAAATGGTACCGAAAAACCATCAAATTTTGTATATTCACCCTTAACTGGTCATCGTTTTGTAGACAGCATTGGTTTTATAGCTTACAATTTTTTACCCTAACATAAGAGACGATTCGTTGTAGATTTAGAGAACTAAATCAGAACATTCGAGTCTGCTCGTGACCACGGTGCCTGAAAGCACATGTAGTACGAAACGTCTAGGTAAATAAATAAGTTTTATTTAGATACTAGTGGACCTGGGCGAGACTTCGTCTGCGCATTGTTTCGTCGTACAAACTTTAGAGATAGAACTACCTTGTTCCAATCCAACCCATGAAAACACTGAATTCATTTTTGGATTTGCTGTCTTTGATAAATATAAAAGTACACATCTAAGGAGTTGGGTAGTTTTGAAAAAAAAACGTGTTTCGCTATTTATTAAAAAAACTTATTTTGCCATCACACAAATAGTCTTTTAATTAAAGTAATAAAAATTGTTCAAAGCATAGTAGAACGAAATGACATCGCCATTTTGAAATGTCAAAAGTTATTGGTTATCATCATATAAAGGTACCATGCTAAATCTATGGTTATCATGGCAACCTTAGAGCGTGCTCTTTGTGTCAAACAGTATTTTGTACAGCAATATTCCCGTTGTCCTTTTACATATTTTTTAGTTATCAGGAACGTTTACCGTATTACCACAGAACTATATCTTATAGTTCTGTGCGTATTACTTACGCGATTACGTCCTGTATAATATGATTTAAAAATAGCGATACTTATAGAAATATAGAAAAATGCTAAGTATATTGTGCTAATCTCGTTTGTATCAACTGATTCACATTTTATCTTTGTTTAATATACTTTTGAAGTAAACCAGGTAAATAAACAAACATGAGTCACTGTGACTCACAGTCACAGGTCAACAAACTTATGCATAATCAAACTGTTGGATCTTGAGATTAGCGCTCCGAATAAACTGGGTCGATTGATACTACACGATTTGTATCTGCAAATTGTTGGAACTTATTAATTTTATTTAGCTGTGCAGCGTTTTGTTTTTGGTTCTTGTTGAATTCCCCAAGTTAAAAGTCACAAAATGCATAGTGACCGGTAGATGTACCGGCAAAAGGACACGTCGGTTGCATTACATGAAATAAATAGGTGTTCTACGGGCCATAAACCTAATTAATCTTGTCACTTTTCTAATGTTGCCTGTAAGAAAATAAAATAATTACAAGCCCGTAGACCTTGCTACGAAAAAACCCGCCAGTTCTAGAAAAATTAGACATAAGGAAGTTAGTCAGTTCCCCTCATCAACTATTAAAGAGCTGGTGATCTTCAAACGGCTGATCAGATCATGGTTACCTCACGATATACTTCAATATCATTGAAGTAACACCGTACCCGAATTGATCGAACATAAGGAAGTTAGTCAGATCCCCTCCTCAACTAGAAAAGAGCTGATGATCTTCAAACGGCTGAACAGATTTTCATGAAACATGGCTAAGAACACTCGGGATAAAATTATCTATGACACAAAAAAAAACAAAACGAAAATCGGTTCATCCGTTTAGGAGTTACGATACCACAGACAGATACACAGACACGTTAAGCTCTCCATTGCTTCGCAAGCCACGTAAACTTTCGGCAGACTCGAATAAGGCAAATAGACCTGTCGGCGGCCTCCAGAGTCGGACCATACAAACTTCCTTTGCAATTCTGTATGTTTGCCTTTCGTTTAAATATATCCACTTTACTAGATTGTTCAGAAATTTCTAACTCTAGAAGAGTTATTCCCGTTTCCCGGGTCCCATTGCAAGGCCTCGAGTGAACAGAATTGGGTCAAGGCACAGTCAAGGCTCTGCGGAAGCTCTGTTGTTACAGACGCATCAGACGAGGACAAAATTGTGGATTTTAGACGATATGATTTCGTAATTCTTTGTTGCTCTTTTACAAACTCACTGTGGTTTCGGAGTTACTAACGGGAACAGCTTTTTGAGGTGACAGTTTTATCCGGAGATAATTTAGCTTTCTGTTAGTGATGGAAATGACGGAATCGGCTCTGTGGGTCCAGATTACTAGAGCATAAGCGTTGATTTTTTGTAAACGTACTCAACTATAGGACTTCTCTATTTTCTTTCTGTGATAAATCACGCTGTAGGTATTTTTTTGCGTTCTCTCTTTTGTGCCTTGTACCTTGGCTTTAAACGGCAATAAAGGTTTGTGTGATTCATATCAATATACAAGGTAGATTATGAAGCACTTCAGTGTTCATACGTCGGTGTCTTTACTTACAGACAATGTTGTACTTTATCTTACAATAAAACGAATAAAACACTTAACAGTCACATACATAGTTCCCTTACTAGGATTTCCTGTGTAGTAGGTATCAGAACTACGAGTACCATAATACCAGCACTTACACCTGGAACAAATATATGCAGAAAATGCAAACATTTGTCCTGTCGGGATCAAACTCACTTGCGTCAGCCGATCAATTGCTACGCCAACGAGGTTGTCCCAAAAGTTACTTTTCAGCTGTATTTTAATTGCATACAGCTATTATACACTCTGTGGGGATTATATCTACGCGACCGATATCAGGGTATGAAACAGGCAGTAATGACTATTCATGTGTTCCGTTTTAAAACGCGCTGCCGGTTTAATTACATACACGCTATTTACATCTTACGTCTCAGTTAATACTGTTTATGTATATATGTATAACACGCATGGTGCTGTTTTGTTTTGGCATGTTAGATAGGAACTTACTAGGAACTACTTTCAATTTAGAGGTTTGAAACCCATAATACATTGGCATTTTCGTTTCGGTTATGTGGATTTATTTATTTATTTAGTATACCACATCTTACCGGTGAAGGAAAACGTACCTAGTGACAGTTTAAGCTTGCAATCCAATGATATTCAAAAAAATATATGTAAAATATCATTGTTGCAATCCAAATTGCAATCTGTCACGTATGGATGGAGTAAAAACTTCTGTAAAGATATAAGCATGTGGCAAAAAGTATTACTTACCTCTGATCACGATCTTAGATCCCTGAAGTTCTGGGAGAATTACCACGTGAGGATTTGTGCAATCTTTGAGCCTTAATCCTGATATATAAAGATCACAAAACTGAAACATGGTAATTATGATGCCTAGAAAGAATTACCAAACACCTAAACATCGATTGACCCACTGATGACTCAGAACACATACACGCATCTGGAACATCTGCCTTTAAAAATGGGACAAGGTGTATACTAACATTTCAAAATGTAAGTTGAAAAGAGTAATAATTCACCCTATTTTTGTATGCCACTGGATTGTAACTTCGCTTGGGTGTGCTGTGTAGGTAGGTACTACTACTAAACTAACCCAAACCAAGGTATCTTAATCATTGTAATAAAAACTGTGCAGCGTGCATGTCTAATCTCAGCATTGGAACAATGCGAGCGTTCACCTTTCTGATTGAGCTGGCATCGTCAAGACATTGATGATACCTTATCACAAGATTAGCCTGGACTGCATGGTAAATGGTAATGTGCCCCACCCTGACTTCGATCAAGTAAAGTGGCGCCCAGATCGTAAACTGACCTTTGAGTTGACCTTTTGGATCCGGTGACATGAAAGAAAAACGCTAAATTGATTATGAGAAACCATTTGCAGAACAAACGGTTGATTTTGATACCTGACTTGATGGGTCTGTTTAAAACAGTCTGTGGTTTAAAACGACTATATCTTTAGCTCCCAAACTTCCAACACGCTACACGGCGGCGAAACTTCAGTCTTGGGAAATCTTTGAATAAGAAATGAGCAAGAAGAAAAACTGCGAAGCGGTCAAAAATTATCGTAATGCATATCTGTAACATTTTTGTATACTTAAACCTAAATATCTCTTTGATGTTATTTGGGAGAATTTGCCAATCCACCTTTCAAATCGCTTTTAAAGAGCTCATTATTGGAAAATTATTTCGGAGATCGAAATGTGGAACAGATTCATCTTCTTAAAATCTCCTTCATCATTGATTATGAATATGAAACATTTTGTTATTACATGTAGGTATACTTGTTGTATACCTACATGTAGTTGTTCACAAATTCGTCTGAAAAATATATAAATTATTATTAGTTAGTTTACTTCATTTTATCAGTTGCTATTTGCTATCAGTTTTATTTTTCCCCTAGGAGGTTTAAGTGCGGGAAACCACTATTTATCTATTGAGGCCATCTATTAGCTACTGGCACAGTATACTCGTATTTCTTACCCTATTTTAAGAATGTTCATTTCCTATCTTCTATCTCTAATTGGCTATCCGTATCTAATACCTTTAATAATGCAGAAAATAAATAATTTAAATAATTATCAATTTATTTACTTTATATTTTCCTCGATGGTCTTGTGTATTTCTTCCGATTTTCGCGCAAAAAGAGGGGTGATATAAGTTTCGTGTGTGACTGTCGGTGTCATCGTAACTCGGGATACGATCCGATTTTGGTATAGTTTTTCCCTATGGAATGTAACTTGATTGAGATTGAGAGGTCGTACGTAGCTATGATTCAAGAAAACTGTTCAGCTTGTCTTTAGATTTTATTTGTCTTAAACGAATATTTCATCACTAAGTAGTAGGTATAGGTACCCAATGTGTGTAGGTAAAACGAATTATCTAAGTACATTTAGGTCATGGTCGCAGTTCGGCAGGATGTATTGATTGGTTGTACGAAGACCGGACTTTGTTCATTAGTCCTATTTAATTTACATTATTTGCGAATTGGGTGCCTTTAACATTATCTTATTCCTGTGGTATATTAGTAATTCTGTGTTCTTTCTATCAATTACATTTTATAATAAATAAATAATACTGGACACTTCATACGGCATCATCTAAGCCCAAACTAAGCAAAGCTGGTATTATGGGAACCAGATAACTGATATACTACATAAATACTTTTTGTTTTACAATAGAAACACCCAGACCCGAGATAAATCGAACCCGCAACCTTGTGCGTCCCAAGCGGGTTTTCACCCACTGCGCCACAGAAGTCGTTGATGTAAAGGTTTTGTCTCTAAAAAGGCTAAGTAGAAAGAATATCTTTAGAGATATTCTGAAGGTTTCCGTGAAGGTACCCATTCACGAGACGTCCATTTGGTATATGTCTTTTTGAACTGGAAGCATGGATTTCAATTTGTTTGGAAATCCAGAGCTTCACGACGTTGTTTTTACCATTCACGGAACGATCTTGGAAGACGACCACTCCATTTGGATTGGTGGACGTATCGTGAATGGGTGCCTTAATGTTTTCAAGATATTGCTACAACCGCAACAGATATACCTAATTTTGATCTGTGTTGTGAACTATTGCAAACATTGTAGGTATATGTATTGCATTAGAACTCATCTCAATTGGATTAAATAAACAGTGAACATTACGACCCGTAGCGGAAACAACTTCTTTCGAGCCATTTACCAATCAACTCATCAGAGTAGTTCGGCAAAATTGCATTGCGTCTGATCTCTTTCAATTTGTATTAGAAACGTGACTAACTTAGTTTTGCTTTGCTGCACCTCAAGCGTCTGTATGTTTGACGATATGAACTTTATGTGTACGTGATACGGTTTCAAATTGAAATGCATCATGTGATTCGTTTAGTGAGTGAAAGTCCTTTGCGCTGTTTATTTTCATCTGCGGAAGTTTAAAAATAATAATTTATGGTTCTATTCTAGCTAATCTCAAACCTACAAATTTTTTGTATATGCATGGCATAACTTTATGTCAAGTTTATTAGAAAGGGTCTTAGAAATTAATCTGCCTCAATGTTACCCCAAAAGCTGAATGACATAAGAGTTTTCTCATGTTCCTCATCTCGTAATTGTTCTGTAATAGGTTTTTGATGATATACGTTCACTTTACTTCTCGACAATACCTACAATAGAAAATTCACAATGCTCGCCAAATTACATTGAGGCCAGAGAATAGATTATTCAAATTACTTATCGTTTGATGGTAATGGTGAATTGGCCTATGGTTGTTTGGCGTATCATTTTCGTCATAGAGCTTATTATATCGCAATTAGTACCTACTTTATATTATGCAAACTGCCTTCCATTAAGTCGTTTATGCTTTTTCTTACTTAAATGGTTGCCTGGAAGAGATCGCTTTCAGCGATTCAGTTGTCTACCTAAAGTGTATTTTTTTCTTATATGTCTTTTACGTGTGGTATGCAATAAAGAATTATCTATCCATCTTATTTTATTGATTAGCTAGTAGGTAAGTGTTTAGGCGCAATTGGTTCACCTTTTCTTTCAGCTTTTTAATATTGACCTCGTCTACAGCTATTTTCGGATACATATCAAACTAGACTTCTAAATCACGTTTTAAATTTAAAAAGGTCAACCGTCTCTTGAGATCTGAAAGGAATTTTCCTTTCGTTGTTTGATTCTAAAATTGAGTCCACAGAATGCTAAACTACATCAACGTCAAAGTATTTTTATTAAGATACTTTAGTACCTAATGGCTCTTAGAGAATCCGGAAGACTAAAGCAATCTATTCGAAACATGTGAACTGTGAAGTGACATTTGAGGATTTCATAAAACGCTTTTAAAGTCTAAAATAGGACGAAGTCGAGTCTATAAGTGTTGCACACACAAGGGGTGATTAAAGGTTGGTCGATGTCCGCATCCCTGGCTGACTGCCAGACTTGCCTTGCTTGGCAGAAATGGCAGTTAACTCTTAAATAGACCAGTCGAAAGATGAATTCCCACAGCCACAGATGAATTGGGGTAATTCATCATAGTACGCAGATAAATATTATCTTTCTAGAGTGAAAACCACGCGAAAAGTAGGGTTGAAAGTTGAAACTTCTTTGAGCTTTTATGGAAGAATTCGACCAAAGTTATTTTTGTAACCCATTTCATATATCATGTAAACTCAACTAGTTCTTGTGAAATTTGTATTAGTTTTGGTAGGTACATAGCTACATACAATCGAAGTGCAATGGATTAGCAAAATTTTTAATAGCAGATACGAAATTAGTTTCCTGACTTTAATGAAATAGAAACTATCTTCACGAAACAATATTGCGTCCGAAAATCTTGTTACTCGCTTTAATAACTTGGAATACTCGTGAGAATATACATTCCTTTGTTCTACTACACAATTCCATAGTAAGGTACTTTGTATGAAGGATGTAAGTGATCGGAAATCAAAATTGATAGGCTATTATTTGAGCATATAAGTGGAGTGGACCAACTAATAGACGCAATGCAGGAAGAAGATTCTTTCGCAAATGCTCAGAATTTGGATCATCCTAAAAATAATACGGCGGAATTGTATCTGTACACGACAACCATTTACGGAAGAGCTGCGTATCTTTCAGAAACTTATGAGGAAATGGCTGTTGGGAGTCCAGTTTACGCTGGTGAGGCGTTGCAGTGTGATTCCGGGTCGGCGCGCGCGCATGACAGACGCGGCTCGCATGTTGCGAATGCATTGCTGTGCTTGAGTCACTTAGTCTTAGGTACACTTTCATTAATAGTGTTGACTTTACTCATACAAAAATACAAATACATCAAAATAGTAGGCTAACTACAGAAAAGGCATTGTTTTATTCCAGACCACGATTTACTTTATCATCAGTCTTTGTTCGTCTCAGTTCAAACGGCCTTCTAATATTTTTCCAGAATGAAGGGTTGAACCGAAAGTTGTACCTAATCAAACAGGTTATCTGAAGATTCAAAATGAAATGAGTCAAAGAAAATAAAGTTATGCTAACGTGGTATGAGACAGACATGACCATTACATGTACCTATACCTAATTACCTACCTATGAGTTTCAACCACTTTATTTATTTTATTTCTTTAGATAAGATCAAACTACCTACATCCGTGTTTCATTCGTACAGGGCGGAAAATAACAATGATATAAGTACCAGAAACCAAACGCAATAGTTGACCATAAATAGCGTAACACTACGCAATTCATAATTCTACAATTGCAATGCTAAGGTGCATAAAACTTTCATAATTCATATTCGAATATATCTCAGCTAACTTAATTATGATCACCTTATTTCTACGATATACGAGTTACTACTCAGTCGTTCTTGATAGAATATTCTGACCGGTCAGTACCTAAGTGGGTGGTTGACCGCTAGTGGCATGATTACTTCCGTGCCATGGAGGGAACCTTAAATTGTCGGTCTCGGCTATTAAGACAATAAGCCATGACCCTTATAGAGGGGGTCTGGGAAACCGGCACAGCCTTTACGTCCAGTCCCCCTCTGGCGATCCCCGCCCTTAAGGCGGCCCCGCATAGTGGTGAGTAGTGCAAGGCGGATGAAGGTGCCCCCACACCTAGCATCCGCTACTCACCACCAGAGCTCTCCGCTCCCTTCGTCCACTGCGCACTCTAATTAAAGAGGTGCGCGTGGAGAAGCCTCCAAAAACGGCCGCAGAGGACAGGGAGAGCGGCAACGTAACACCGACACTCCTCTTCCACTGCGGCCCCGCCGCCGACGCATCTTACGGTGCGCCACCGTTGGGTCGCGGGAGATAGGGCGAGCGGCAACGAAACACCGACACGCCTCTTCACCCGCGACCCTACCCGCCAGACGCCACCAGGGCGTCCCCGCCTGGGATTCCTTTTGGCTTCACCGTGGGCCTCCAAACCACGGTTACTAAGCCCCCCCATCGCGTCAAGATTGGAATCCATCGGGGGGGATATTCCAAATGCCTAGTGTAACTCTAACTACCTAGTGCACTAGGATACCGGCTAGGACAAGGCCGAATCAATAACAGATGAACTTGCATTTATCTTCCGCCGCGACACGACAAGGCTACGGTTGATGGATAGGATTTAGGATAGGTAGGTACTTTTACATTGTATGGTTTGAGTTTTCTGAAATCCTGAAAATCAATATATGTTTTCGTAAACTTAAAAACAATTTTACAATAAAAAAATAACGTAAATATTTTTTCGTCCATTCGGTTTTGAGATCATTCATATGCACATTAATAATAGTAAGTATGTAGATAGGTAGGTAGGTACCTATGTAACCTAATCAGCAGGATCTAGATCTGTAGCCTAATTGTCTTACTCAACTGGGTATAGACATGGGCTTCATTTTGACTTTTGAAACCCATTCTGGACACTATAATGTGATTGGTTGAGCTCTATTGGAATGACAACTGGGAATGGATTTCAAGTTAGATAATAAGGCTGCTGATCTGTAACATAGGCAATAATTAAATTGAAATTGAAATACTTATGTTACAAAAACTACCTTTTTTATTAAAAATACTTAACTTAAATACTTAATTAACTTGTTTTGTGGCTGGATATTAGGTATTTATGAGACATCAAGCCAGTAAAAACTATAGCTTGCAAATTAATAAAAATTATGACATTATCACTTTCGCTTTTTATTGCACGAACATGTTTTCCTAAAATAATGACAGTTAAATCCTTGTCAACTTTCTTGAATGCACCGCACATAATTGCAGCTATTAGGTATCTACGTACGGCGTAGGTAGTTAGGTACCTACATAATGAGGTCTTTATGTAGCTTCAAATGCGGAAAAATAATTTTCTGCTTTCTAGAGATTTGTAGCTACTGCACTGATTCGTAATAAAAATGTGGGTTTGAAGATGATGATCGCACATTTGGCCGCGCCGTACGCGCCGCACATTTTTCTATACAAAAAATGCTGATGACGTCAGAAAATGCGGCTGGCTTCTGACGTCTCAGCATTTCTTCCATTGAATTGACAGTTCGGCGCGGATAGGTCTACTAGACCTAATACGCTACCTAACCTATCCAATATGATCTTCAGACATTCAATCTTTCTAATATATTAGGTAGGTATTTTCACTACACACACAGAGACAAGACACGTAGGTATTCACATAAAAAATATCCAATTACCTTACCTAAATGGATAGGGTACCTCTCTCGGAACAATAGGTACAGTCATAATTATTATATTCACAACGAATGCAGCGATGTCTGGAAAAACTAATTCAGAGCTTCAAAATTTACGTAAATAATGGTCAACGCAGTAGCTATAATACAGAGTGTCGATTTGTTACGTAAAAACTTTCTATAATGACCGAGCGATATTGTTCGGAATGTCTACTATTACATCAAATTGATTCTATTATTGTTAAAAATACGCCATGGAAAATATTGGTGGCTATTATGATAGAGTTCAATTTAATTCTGATTATTTCATTTCAGTAGATGACTGTGCTTACTATAATTTTAAATTATGTTTTATAACGCAATACCTATTATGCTAAAAGAGATATTATGACGAGACAATTATTTGTGAATCCATACTAATATACTAATATACTAATTACTAATATTACTAATACTAATAATATTATAAATGTGAAAGTAACTCTGTCTGTCTGTCTGTCTGTCTGTCTGTCTGTCTGTTTGTTACGCTTTCACGCCCAAACCGCTGAACAGATTAAGCTGAAATTTGGCATAGTTAAAGGTTGTATCCCAGGGAAGGACATAGGCTACTTTTTATCCCGAAAAAATGAAAAAATCCCGAGGGACCGCGGGTCACACCGCGGGAGCGCAGCTAGTATTATATGAATCGTCAGAACCCTACTAAATACTAACACTAAATTATGGACTTACAATTTGTCTGATTCAATAAATTGATTTGATTTGAAAAAAGGTTTGAACAACCTTGCCAGGTCAGTTACCTACAGCCTACAGCTGACTTTTGCCTTAGGTGATATTTATAAAATTGACCATCATACCTAGACACTTCAAGCTGCGGTCTACCCTCTAAATAACCGGTCAGTACCACTGGTCATCGTATTTGGGTCACCTATTACGAATTTATCAAACGCACGATCTATGAGACAATATTTCGCACTTCTTGGATCAAATTGGCGACATTTTGGAGAAGGGCCTGGTCAAAAGTACCCTAAACCGGCGAGCATGTATGAAGTATGTAATGAGAGTGAATGAGGCAAAAGTTGTGTGTCAGGATCGTAGCAAGTGGAGATCCGTGGTCTCTGCCTAGACTGCCTACCCCTTCGGGAAAGAGGCGTGATTTTATGTATGTATGTATTTCGCACGGACAACCGAATTGGAAAAGGTTTTGAAATAAAGATCATTTTATTGAAGGAAATCGGATCTATCACAAATGAAATTACTTATCTTCATAGGATACTTGAACATTATAAAAGTTTTAATCGGAAACAGAGAAAGTTGTCCAGTAGTTAACTTACCGATATAACTATCTCTCATTAGGGTAGGTACTCGTTTTAATTGCAAATGCAGTCCGCTCATAATCCAATGACTAAAAATTGCATCCATACCGGACTTGTACCCTTCACCGATCTACACTCCACAGTGATTGTTAGGAATTGATTTTATTCCCTGAATTAACTTTTATGTTTTTTAATTTTGCAGGTCGGAAACCGAAGATGCGGAAAAGAATTCCGATGACTTATCTTCGAGGATACCTCCACATTGCCACATCACAATCAAATGCACCAAAGAGGTAAGAACTCTCATTTTCTTTCTTCTTTTATGGCGAAGATGTAGATAAAACAAGAAGACCATACAGACAATATGGATCATGGTATATTCTAGCTCATAGCATATTTCCTCCATTAGATAGCGGGGTTCAACGGACTGTCGGAAGCAGTCCGTCGCCTAGACTTTTCCTCAGCCGTCCGTGATGTGAGACGGTTCAACTACATCTGTGCTCTACTAGAGCTCCTGCTTGGAGGACAAAGACTGACGCACTTGCCTGGTGCTGCACAGAAACTGCTCCTGTCAATGCTGGAACAGCTTGCTGATCAGGGTAAGTGTTATGAGCTGGTCTTCAGAACTTTGTTTTTTTTTCGAGCAGTCGCTACGGTTACTCTTTTACTTCTTTTTACGATATTTATCAAACCAATATTCCATTACCTCCAGTGGCTACATCACAGCAGAACTTGAACGCGCTCAGAGCTCTTCTAGTAGCTCTTACATCGCTAAGGGAGGCAGAACGAGCCGCTTGCTGGGGCCGGCCACTTGGATCCCGCGCGCTTTGGGGCCATCATGATGACGCCATCGCCAGGATCAACCGTATCGCCAACGCGATTCGTATTCAGGAGGTAGGTAATACTTTCAACAGGATCTTTACTTCGAGAGAGAATGGTGGAAGATCTCGAAGGAGAGAATGGAGCTAAGAAGGTTGTGGGACAAAATACCGAGTGTCTGTTGCTGCGACATGAGATGGCTTCATATTTCTTTTGGAGTCAACGTGATAAACTGCCATCATCAATTCAATTGCCAATAGGATCTGAAGGGTTGCGTTGGATAACCCTGAAGAAAGCTAGATCCAAAGGCGTTTGTTGCTCTGTTTCTTCACTATATTGATCGTGAAGGAGTAGAATCACCTAGTTTTAAAGCTGTGAAAATGCTTTTTGACTTTGTCTCTTTACAGCCTGGTCCAGAAGTAGTGCCGAAGCTTCACGACATGCCTGAGGAGTGCATCAGAGAAATACTGCTGAGGATAGCGGACCACAGGGATTTAGACGTAAGTTACCACGTTTGTTCTACTTGGATATCCTGTTGGATCATAGGATTTATGGTTTTTGGAAAGATATTATCATTTGGTTTGTTAAACATCGCGTAAAATATCATCAAGTAAAATTCATTTAGAAATAATACTTTACAAAGAAAATATGGATGTATTGTGTAAAAGAACTAAGTTCTGAAATAACGAGTGATAGAGGAAAATGGATGGGGAAAAAATATGTTGTTACTTATGGTAGGAAGATAATGGTTCATTATCAACATTCCCTTGCCTTATTCCATTAATTCCCATGCTTAGTGGGGTCGGCAAGCATGTATTTTTCTTCCATTCATTCCTATCACTTGCCAAATGTGCATCCACTCCTTTTGCAATCATAATTATCTCTCTCACAATCCAACCACTTCTTTTTCGGCCTTCCTTGACTTGCCCTAGCCACACTCATAAATTTTTAAGTTATTTCCAAGTATTATGAGTCTTACCTATAGTCTTTTCTTCCCAGTCAGCATCGTCAGCGTGGAACGTGATGGCGTCGGTGTGTAGTGAACAGCGTGTATGGCGGTCGTTAGTCGCCTTCCACTTCACATCTGCGCAGACTGATGCAGAACGGACTAAGATGCAGGCCAAAGGAGATGACGATACCGACTGGAAGAAACTGTTTCATCAGCTCAGAAAGTACGTACATTGTCGTTGTATGTACGTACATTCTTGTCGCTAGTTTCCTTAGTTCTTTCAAACTAGTGGTTCAGTGGGCGAAAGCCTGCCTTTGACGCTTTGACACAAGGTTTCAAAACAGAAGGTTTCGGGTAAGAGTAAGACTTTTGGATAGAAAATTCATTGATGCAATAACTCCAGACTAGATTCAAACCTACATCCTAAAGCCTCGTAAGCTTAAGGCTTAAGGATCACTTTTAAGTTCTTCAAGAGCAGTTCTTAATAGTTTTGCGTAGTTTTTGGCAAATGGCGTTGTGTAATTAATGTTGTATTAATTTCCCAGGGTATACGGTCTCCGTGAGGATGCGCAGTATACAGAAACACTCTCCTTGTGCCGCCATTGTAAATGCTTATTCTGGCGATCCCTTGGACACCCTTGTATCGCTGACCAGGTAAAGATATATCACACAACACAATAAAATTCCTATTTTAAACTAAAGTTAAAAAATAGCATCTATGAGGGATTTCTAACCCTTCCGCCGATCCGTTTGCCCGCTCTGCCAACTGAGCATTCTATCACCTGATCTGAAGGCTTTACTTTGTGTGTAGATTTGTTTGTGTGCGTAAGCGATACTGTGCGCTCATTCGTCCACGGAGCGTTCCCGAGCTTATTACTTATTTTGAGATGAGCTTATGTATTTTTTCAATTAGGAAGGAGGTCTCCATAATACAGGCTAACCTAGTTTGGAGACCATTACCGTCTTAAATATGTAACGATTCCTGTTCAATAAAAACATTATTTATTTATTATTATTATTTACTAGCTGGTACCCGCGACTTCGTCAGCAAAATAACATACTTAATAAAAACAGAACTGAAAACTGCTGTTCAGAAGATTCTCTTCTGATACTTTTAAATAAAAAATAAAAAAAATGCAATAAGTCATATTTCATCATGTGTTCAGTGGTTTAGGCGTGAAAAGGTAACAAACAGACAGACAGACACACAGACACATTTTACTACATAATAGATGGCGCCACAGGAAAAATTAGATCGCGCTATCGTTGCGTTTTGGGGAACGTAACATATAAACTCGCTAATCCTCTACTTTTCAGCTTTATAATATTAGTATGGATTACGTACACAGAAACAACCTGTAACAATTAAGAGCAACCCGCCTTCAACAACATACCAAGTAATACCAACAGCTAAAACAGTGTGTGTACGTATTGTTTCCAGTGTCCGGAATATCGCGAGCGTTTGAAGGAGGCAGGTGGTCCGTTACCGCCGTATCCAGTGCCGCCGGCAGCTTTCCTCAAGTTCTTCTCACTTTAAACTTTTCAATAGGGGTTGGCTTCTTATGTGAGCTAGTTCATAAGTTGTATGGGCTAGTTCACAACAATTTATAAGCTAGTTCATAAAACGTGAGTTAGTTCACAGTATGAACAAAATTACAGGCCGTATGAATTAGCTCACTCGACGTTTTTTGAGGTAGTTCATTATCTGTTTTCGCATGACCTACGTATGACGTTTTGTGAGTTAGTTCATAAAAGTATGAGTTAGTTCATTGTTTTATGAGCTAGCACAGGCCGTATGAATAAGCACTCAAATGTTTGAGCTAGGTCGGCCGATGTTTCGTGAGCTATGTAAGATGTTTAATGGGCTAGTTCATAAAACGTATGAGCTGTTCAGGTTAACATAAGTCGAAATAGTTCATATTATGAACTATTTCACCATGAGTTTAAAGAATGAGCTAGTAGGTACCACTAGTAGATAGAAGATAGCTTTATACCTACTAGCAGCTTAAACAAGGATATTTTCACAAGCTTAGCTTAAGCCATGGCTTAACTAGCTTGTCTTAATCTTGTTATAATCCCAGTAGCGTAGCTAAACATTTTATAGAGTTGAAAATGTTTGAATGTAGGAAATAATGTTATTCGAATACTTGCATTAACTACATTTCAATCATTATTTATGTTGTACGTACCTAATATTTAGTTTGTGTCTATTATGAACCTATTTAGTGTTATTTTTTATGTACCTATTGTACCACAACCTAACCTAGGCCTTTCACCACTAGATTTATATAGCGTCAGGAGGCAACCTATGCCTACAGTCAACGGGACGTTGTAGGGCCGTTTATATATTACTAGCTGCGCTCCCGCGGTGTGACCCGCGGTCCCTCGGGATTTTTTAATTTTTTCGGGATAAAAGGTAGCCTATGTCCTTCCCTGGGATACAACCTTTAACTATGCCAAATTTCAGCTTAATCTGTTTAGCGGTTTGGGCGTGAAAGCGTAACAAACAGACAGACAGACAGAGTTACTTTCACATTTATAATATTAGTAGGCATATTATAGGTAAAGTGTAACTCTGTGTTTGTGTGCTATAGTAGACAAATGTCTCATGCTAAGGCGGCTGGTATACCTAGTTGCTGTACCTATCTCACGAAGGCAGGTTTGGCTTGATTGTGTGTGTGTAGTTTCTGTGTGCGTAAGCGATACTGAGCGCTCACTCGTCCATGGAGCGATCCCGAGCTTACGCACACAGAAACAACGTGTATGTACATCTACACACACAATTATAACCCCGCCTTCTTGAGATCAACTATACTGTATTCGAATAGGTACATGATAAGAATTTCTGATGTGACTGATTATTTAGATCTCGGGTGGAAGTGGCCTATCGAATTGTTGAGAATCAAAAACTATTTTTCATTACTTCGTTGCCGCCTTATTCATAAAAGCTAATAGATAGCTAAATAGAAGTTGTCGTTCTCTACTTTAAAGAATACATTACGTTTTAATACTAAAAAGAAAACCGACTTCAATGTTTGACTCGAAACGCGGTGTGACTCAGGGCGTCAAGGAGGGAAGGTGTTTAGAGTTTTACGGGGAAACTCAATCCCTCAGGAATAAAATTTATATGGGACCACCTCTGGAGTATACCCTTTCAAACATAAAAATAATTTTGCAAATCGGTCAACAAATGGCGGAACAATCGCGTAACAAGATACAAAAAAAATAAACATACAGACGAATTGAGAACCTTCTTTGAAGTCGGTTGAAAAGAAACATCTTTTAACTTCAACACACTTTACTTCAACTTTATGTAACTCATGAATAAGGCGGAAAAATTAGTAGATTTGCCTAAATCATAATATATGAGTATATAAAGTTCTGCACTGTGATTGTGGTTTAAATATAATTCTAATTAGTGTTAGAAAAAATAAAATAAAAAATGTGTCTTGTGTTAGTAGGGATACCAAGTAGAAGATCCTAGTAGGTTACCTACTTATTTACTAATAAATGTTATTTGAAATTTATTTTAAGGCCGGGTGGGTCTACAGCTCCGTGTTTTCGTGTTTTATGGGCAAATAACATGTTTTTATGGCCATGGCATAGACAAAAATCACAACAATATGTTTTCCGAGAAGAATGGATAACATACCCCGAAGTCTGAAACTTAAGGGTAAAACAGAACAGAAAAAAATTATCTAACATCATTACTTACTTAGTACCATTTTAATATTATATACCTTAACTAAGTATGGGTGTAAAAATCCAGCAATCTACGGATAAAAACGCGCCCAGTAGGTACATACGATCGACCATATCGAGCTGTGCGAGGTCGGTTTTCTCCGGATATAATGATTTTTTCGAAAAATCCTTTTGGATTTGGTTGTGTGTTGTGATGCTGTACCTAACCCTTTCGGCTTCGGTAGACGTCTTTTTACACCCTGTATAATAAAAAATAAAAAGAAACGCCAATCTGTGCTCTGGTTGAAATCTAAGTAGAATCGAGTGTAAAAATTACATAAAATTCTATGCCAAACTAAAAAACCAGTTAATTGTGCAATCTTAGTTAGTCCTTTTGTTATGAGCCAAAAATAACTCAGCTTTATAATTAAGTTTTTTTGTTTGTTTTTACTATTTTGTTCTGTGCTAACTTAAAAATGCTTTAAAAACTCATTTATGTGATATTCCTAAACTAAAGGCCTTATTCATAATACGTGTAATTTTAACAAGGCTAGTATTTGTTTTTTTTTTTATGTCGCTAAGGTAATATTATCAGCCAGACTAGCAGTAACTGTTATGCGATTGTTATGAATAAGGCGGTTAATGTGTGTTTTAATTGGTGTTATATTTAACCTTTTGTTGTTGTTTTTTATATACCTGTTTAATATTAAAAAATATAAGGCTATGCCACTTGCATTCAACTCACCATACTTACAACTGCATCTAAAAATAATGTGTTAATAATGCCTATAATAAATATTAAATAATAAACATAGTCAGTCATCATTCTGGTAAATAAATATATACTTAACTTACCTAATTAAAAAAATAGCAAGATCAGGTACGGCATAATAATGGTTAACAGATTAAATCAGTCAGCTTGCGTAGTGGCACTTTGCGAAATGTCTACTGTGCTGTTGTGTAGGTACAATCTAAACCTTAGAAAAGATTGAGTTGACCTTCCTTTTAATTTAACCAATGAAAGTAGTAATTTTATCTGTGGTATAAATTGGAAGTATTATTAATTATATAAAATATTCTAGTGCTAAGTGGTCACGCATAAGCAGTTATAAATTAGAGGAAGCTAAAAATGCAACTGAAAATTTTAAATTTAATTTAATACAATGGGCATGTATCAAAATAGTTTTTTTTTCACACGAATACTCAGTATAATCAGTATATTTATAGTGAAAAATGTTGATAAATGTATAACACTATATCACTTGTTTTGAAATATTAAATTACAACATTATATTATTTAACTATAATTCATAAAACCTGTACATATGTGAGTATAATTATGATTATAACAGGACATTTTGCTGCCAGTATGTCTGCCAAAAATATAAAATTATTTTTGTATCTAATAGCATTTTTAAAATTTTGAATGTTGAATTTTATTGGTTGTGCTAAGACCATACAGTGTTCAAAATTAATCATTTTTAAATAAAGGCTATAACCATATTATATAATATACATATTAAGCTGTTAGAATATTTTTAATTGGTGTTAAAAATTCAAGAAGCAGCTACCTAATTTATAATTATAAGTTTTAGTTTGTGATTTTTGTGCAAGGGAATTGTTTTGTGTCTAACTGTAGGTATCCATGTATCACATTTTAGAGTATTATTATTATTAAAATAAAGTTATTTTGGATAAGACAGGTTTGCATTATTATTTTAAATTAGAGGCCCATCCAGTTGAAATACCAGGTGGAGAATGGGTAAACTAAATCAGTAAATTCTTATCTAAAGAGATTAGAAGATGTAGTGCTTAATGTTGTAAGTGTGTATGGACCTCAGAGTGGAAGTGATGATTCTACACGAGTAAGAAAAGAGTGAGTGTTGAGATGATGGCTGATAGAGGAGAATAGAAGAACACATGTTGTGCCGACCCCACATAATGTGGGAAAAGGGCAGGAAGATGATGATGATTATCTAAAGAGATTAGTAAAGCAATTCGTCTAGTTAAAGCCTCCAGCCTTTTTGGGAACTTGCTGTTGATGATTTGAACTGAGTCTTAAAAAGGAACTGAAAACAAAGCTCGGTTACCACAGCCCAAAGGAAAATTTTATATTAAGTATTGAGATCTTCGAGTATTATGAAAAGGGAAGATGAGGCTAGCACAGAACCATGAATAAATAAATAAATAATGCTGGACTTCTCACACAGCATCATCTGGCCCCAAAGTAAGCAGAGCTTGTGTTATGGGTACTAGAATGACTGGTAAACTACTTATATAGTTTTTGTTTGTAAATACATACATATTATACATAGAAACACCCAGACCCGGGACAAATATCTGTAGGTCATGCAAACATTTGTCCCGCAGCGGGGATCGAACCCGCAACCTTCTACGTCGCAGGCGGACCTTCGCCCACTGCGCCACAGAGGTCGTCAAATGCAGAATGCAGGCATGTTTTGGATAATGAATGATGAAGTGAAGAGAATGGAGATTTTTATCAGTAAAAATACAATATCCTTAACCCAATTTATTTAAGATAGTTTGTACTTAAAAATTACACATAGTTCATCACTGATGATCACTGTACAGATTACCACTACCTAGTATATATTGTCTGTGCCACTACGAAAGTTCAGTTTTAACATTCTCGCAGTGCCGAACCAAATGTTTTAGTTTGTACACCAAATCTTGAAGCTGCTGGCTTCCACATGTAAACCTGACATCTTCCCCAACGTCAGTCTTCAGTATCACAGTGTATAGGAGGTTATCAGACCCGGTTCCGGGAGAATTTGTGGCTACTTCCAGCTTCCATTCCACATCGACAATGTTTGGAAGAACGCCCACAATTTGGCTGTTATTATCCATGTTTGATAGGGCGGCTATAAATTCATTATTTCCAGGCTGGTATATAGTTTTTTATTCTATATTTTTCAGAAAAACTGTTTAGGATTTTCGATTTCCAACAAAAACAAAACTGCTTGTCTTGAGTTGTTGTAAAGACGACTGACGGACGACGTTGACATTACCACGAAATGTCATTCTTGAATGAACGAAAGTTGTGAAAAACTACATGCCTCTTCTTCAACGTTTCTCAAACTTTCACGTGTACCTACAACTAGGCGTAGTATGTACGATGCGTTAGCATTTATAGTTTGTGTATGTACGTACACAACACAGCGTATATGTATTCTGTGCGTACAGTGAAGGTACAAAAGTAACCCCTCTTTTTGCGTCGGGGGTTAAAAATAAATTAAAATGGTGTGGAGATGTACTGTACATACCTACTAAGCAACACCATTATGTATATTACACTAGATTGCGCTTTCTTAAACCAGCATTTTACATACCTAAGTAGCTGTCTTTTATCTTAATAATACATTTTATTTAATTAACCATATTTACAGAAATATCCAAACATACGAACTTTCTTATATAAATTATAGCAGGAAGTAAGTAGGTATAGAATGGGCACTCCCTGCACCAATCGATAGTAGTGACGCTAAGTAGTAGGGGTAGTAGGTACTTAGGGTGAATGTATTAAATAAAACCAACTAATTAGTATTATAATTATTTTATTATAAAATGTTAGTTTATAAGACAACTTTATAAAAGTCGTAATGCTTAATTCACATGAAAACAATTATTCCTTACTTTAATATATTTTTTTTTTCAATAAAGCTATTACAGCTATACAAAATGGTATATTGGCAAAATCTGTAAGGCACATAGTACATAGCATCCTCGTATTAGTAATTACTTAGGCACACCATTTTAAAAGCACAATTTTAACTTATCTTAATAAATAATATAGTTATCAATACAATACCTAATAAATAATTTTAAAATACCTAATTTACGGCCTCTTTTACATTAGATTTACAGTTGTAGCTGTGAGATATTTCGCAGGTCTCTGACTGAAAATATCTGAAAGTGTTAGGCTATAAACTGTGTACATATTACATAATTGTAAACGCTCTATTCAAAATACTTTGGTCGATTGACAGTAGGTACTCAGTGCATCGCAACCGAAGTCTAATGTAAAACAAGCTTAAGTCTAGAACTATTATTTTGGTGCCACATTTAAAAGTAAATGATTAGAATAGAGGGTAATTAATCGTTGGACACAACCAGTTATTGGAAAGTTTGTGTTTATTCAAATTTAACAATGCACTAATTATAAAATATAGCACATCAAAGATAAAAACAAACTGTTCAATAACCAATTGTGTTTAACAACTAATTATTTTAGTTAATTACTTTCTACTGTATGAAGTAAATAACATTAAACGTCAAATAATAATCTCAATTATAGCTATTGCACACAAGATATTTAGAGATTCTATAAATTCTATTATACTTATTGTAACCAGATGTTTATATCTAGGTAATGTAAATAATTCCTGACATGCATGTTATTTTAATTCCGTTCTACGCATACAATACCCTTCCATATCTCAACTTTTCGAAAATTGATCTCTATGAATTATTTTTTTCAAGTTTGTATTGTAGAATCTGGTTCGAACCGCATTCGTAATTGAGCATTCGAGCTCAGTGTATTCACTTTACACATAAATGTCAATAAAAAGTAAGTTCGTTCATATGAGTCAGTGGCCAACTCTGGTGACGGAGTTTTTAGGCCGCCTTAAGGCCTCCGTCATGGCTTAACGATTTAACGCGCCCTCCGAAGCACGTAAGCTCTCAGATGAAAATGCCACTGGCGGTCACCCATCCACTTACAGATCGTTTCGTACGTTGCTTAACTTCGACAATCTATCAAGAACGACTAAGCACGACCATAAGATGACAAGGCGATTATCGCCCTTTCACAGTATCGGATGTTTAGTTTAGATGATCAATATTTTTTGTGTTGATAATTGTATCTTTGAGACAAATACTCTCCATGTAAATGATTTAGTATACAATGATTTAATTTATTATAAATTTAGTATACAATGATTTAATTTATTATAAATTGTATATGTTAGAACCTTAGCACCAATTATAAGTATAAACATTAAAAACACAACCTAAGTACAAAACAACAATTAGAATAGTGGCAGTTATTTGATTTGTAATGAGAAGATAAACATTTTGGATACATTTCAAAAGTAATGTTTATGGAATATTTTAAATGGCACATTTTTACAATATTTATTGCGTAGGCGGCATTTATCATAAAATTTACATACATTTTGAATGTGAATTGTATGAGGAAATTGATAAATATTTAGTTTACATAATTTCAAGGTTTTATATAATTTTTCCACCTTTAACTAAATAAAAAACAGGACTATGTTGGCCGCCTAAATATCGGTATACTATGATACAAAGTTATTAGTGTGAAGTTTTATGGTGCTTCTCTATAAAAACAATATTTTGATTTTCGCCTTGATTGATGATTCCTGATAGCTAATTTTATAATAAAACTCACGTACATACCTTCACGTTATCTCTCGAAAGTGAATACATTTTCGTAGATTAGCGTTTCATCTTCTCAAGAATGGGCAGGATCATGTCGAAAGTGGGCCGTTTGCCAGGATCTTCGTGCATGCATATCTTGATCAGTTTTGCGATGTGTGGTGACACGCCCGGAGGGATTGTGATGCGAAGTCCTTCCAGACTTATCTTCATGCCGCACTCCATTGGAGATAGATCGGCGAATGGAATCTGAAATTAAACGAAACTTATAAAACTAGAACTTTGTGTAGGTAATAAAATAAATAATAATAGCTTTATTTTCCTTACAACTTATGTATGTATTTAATAGTTATTACAGATGATTTAGGCGGCGTCAGTCAGGTCACGCTACAGTTATTAAGATTTGAACACTTTCGTTCGTGACTAAATAAGCGAAAAAGTTAAATTAAATTATTAAATTAATTACATTAAATCATCTGTAATAGATGGATAAAGAGGACAATGAATGAATAGTTATTAACTTATTTTATCTTAAAACTTTATTTTAAACTGTATTATTGTTAGCGTAAGGACTGCCTATGGCAGTGAAAGCCTTATCCAAGCCTTTCCATTTTATTCTGTCTTTTGCTATCCTTGACCACATATTTCCTGCAACTCCTATGATGTCGTCGCACCATCTTTTTGTTGGTCTCCCTCGTCTTCTTTTCGTCTCTAGGGATCCAGTTGGTTGTAATTTTTTTTTTTTTAATAAATAATGCTGGACTTTCCACACAGCTAACTAATATATACAGGGCGTCCCACGGCTATGCCACATGGAGGGAAAGTACCTTAAATATTGTAGATGGAACATTTTACTGAAAGAAGACATTATTTTTATTTAAAAAACAATTTAAACTGCATTTACAGATATTTAAATAATTAGATGGTTGAACCGGAAATCGAACCCGTTACTTGAGAAAAATAGTCATAGTATGATAAAGCTACAGGGCTTTATCATACCGATCGAAAGGCTTCATCATAAGGATTATTTTTTGCTAAATAACATAGTGTCACAAATAAAAGGAAGGCCATGAATTTTAACATTTGTGTTCAGAAAAATAAATACTTAGCTGACATTGCCGTAAGCACATACAACTGACATTATCATAAGTACGTATCACTAGTAAATGTACCCACTTGAGAAGTATAACCAGTGTGAAAGTGTCCACGAGCTACAAGCAGAACTTAGACGTGTTATTCGAAATATCCACCACAACAAGATCAAAAAGTCGACAGGGAGCGAAATAATCAAAAGAGTTCGACTTTGTATTCAACAGGAAGGGAATCATTTTGAGCATTTGATAAATTGATAAATTTTGTATTAAAAATGTTAAAGTTCATGGCCTTCCTTTTATTTGTGACACTATGTTATTTAGCAAAAAATAATCCTTATGATGAAGCCTTTCGATCGGTATGATAAACCTACAGGATGATTATTTTTCTCATGTAACGGGTTCGATTTCCGGTTCAAACATGTAATTATTTAAATATCTGTGAATGCAGTTTAAGTTGTTTTTTAAATAAAAATAATGTCTTCTTGCAGTACAATGTTCCATCTACAATATTTAAGGTACTTTCCCTCCATGTGGCATAGCCGTGGGACACCCTGTATAATAGCTAATTTATATTTTTTTTTTAGCTAACTATTTGAGACCATCTATTTGGCTTTAGCCTTTGTAAGTGGCCTGCCCATTGCCATTTAATTTTTCCTTTGTAATATAATCGTAGCAAGTGGAGATCCGTGGTCTCTGCCTAATCCATATTCATAACCTCTACGAAAGTTTACCTCTCTAGTGGCCAGCTCCCACAGTAAGACAGCGAAGCTCCACATATCAGCCGCCTCCCAGTTACGTCTTGCTGCCGGCTTTTGAAGCGTTTCAGGTGCCATCCAAGCTGGCGAGTACACACGTCCTTTCTCTTGGAACGAGAACTTCGAGTCCGCCATGTTTATACGCGCTGTTAGGTCTTCGTCGATCTGTGAATAGATAAGTTTTCAATAGATGGCGACACAGAACTAATTCGAAAGCGGTTTGTATGTTTTGTAATATTACATTAATACACGAACTTACGTATTAGGCACCGCACTTTGGATATGTTGGACGAATTTTACTCGAACTAGACGTGTTCGCATAGACAGAGTGTACTTCATGCGTGTTCGTACGAGTAGAGTTCGCACAAAAACACATCCAAAGTGCGGCCGGATTTTGGTAGGAAGTATGATAGTACGATTGGCTTTCCTAACTACGAAATACAATCCAGGCAGGATTCTATATCTAGGCAGCGAGTGCAGCGAGCCACACATGTACACTGTGGTATTACCATGTGTTCGCTGTTGAGATGGAAGGTCAGCATGATTCTATATATAGGCAGCGAGTGCAGCGAGCCGAAAGTTCTTTTGTTTTTATCCTTTTTGTATAATTTTTTTGCTGTGTGCTATTTTAGCAATTAATTTTGTGTCTATGTCTGTCTATACACAGCTATATTACCATGATGTGTTTGCTGTTGAGATGGAAGGTGGGCAGGATTCTATCTCTAGGCAGTGAGTGTAGATAGGCCATGCCGGCCGTTGTTTTTATCCTTTTTGTATAATTTTTTTGCTGTGTGCTATTTTAGAAATTAATTTTGTGTCTATGTCTGTCTATACACAGCTATATTACCATGATGTGTTTGCTGTTGAGATGGAAGGTGGGCAGGATTCTATCTCTAGGCAGTGAGTGTAGATAGGCCATGCCGGCCGCGACGTCGTGGGCGAGGCGTAATGCAGCCGCCGCGTCCAATACAAGGCGAGCTCCGGCGCCGTGGAGCAGCGAGTAAAGCGAGCCCCATGACATGTACTGGGATATCACGACTAAAGATGGAGGGTCCACGCAGCAACCCACCTAGAAATAAAAAAAAACACTTTCGCTTCAAGGAACAAGTAGCAAAACTAAGGTATCTATTACAATTAAACAAATAAAATTAGTTGACGAGCTTCACTTTGATCAGTTCGCCCCAAAATGGAGCTTGACAAAAGTTTAAGCAGATGGGTCACCTTAAAAATCTAGGCCCCAAACAGTGTTTCTTGGTCTGGAAGGAACAGGAATAATTCTACTGAAATGCATTTTGAATGAGAAATTCATCTTTTAAAATATTACACAACTACATACCACAGGCAAGATATTGGGGTGTGAAAATATCCTTAGTTTAGGAAACTCTTCATTGAAATCTCTTTGCACGCGCGGCGTACATTCTCTCACGGCTAGAATTTTAGCCACGATGTCATTCCTCTGCCAACGGCCGCGCCATGTTTCTCCTAAAAAAACAACATTGTTCATTATATTGAGAAATTACATTGTAAGATACTAACTGTAGGTACTTTTGCTCCATGGTGTTAATGGTGTACATTTACGTAGGAACGTACATTTACGTTCGAATGTAAATGTACACCAGTAACACCACGGAGCAAATGATACCAGTCAAATTGCGAGCTTAAATACTTAAAATTACGAAGTATTAAAATCGTCTGTTGCAAAATGAAATTGAATACCTATATGTAAAGTTACCAACAATTAGAAAGTAAAGTTACCAGTGTTGAACATTTATTTGTACCAAATTACTTTTCTACAGCAAAAAGTACCAGGATAACAGAAGTATGCAGGAGTAAATCTTACCCGAAGGAGTGATAGCGATCCTAGTATGCAGTGTTAGGTCGTTGATATTGATGCCCTTGTGACGCGATAGGGTTGCGTCACGGCTGCGAGTCTTCAGACCAATCCACGACTGATCCTTAAACTGAATCTTCTTCAGATCTTGGTTTTGATTCACCGCCATTTCGTGTAGACTGGGGAATAGAAAATACATTTAAAGTTCGCATGAATTGGCTTGGCGTCTATCTAGTGTCGGAGTTTTTAAGTCACTTGAATGCATAACAACTTAATACGCACTTTGTCAAGGTAGTTTTTATTGGTTTTTTTTATGCGGATCTTTTGTCGTAATCAAGTATTTTTTTCAACTCCGTCAGTTCCATCAGGTATAATAATTTGTAATTTTTCATAACCAAAATGAATCTAAGTGATAAGCGTGAAAACGATAAAATAAAAATTGTTAATATTTACGTCTGCTTAAGCTGTCCCCTAGTTTTATCCAATGGCGTGTCCCCATCTTTATTAGCTAGCGAGACAAGTCCACCGGCCATCACCAGCTCTTGTGCGATGTCCCCGTAGTTCCAGAAGCAGGCGTAATGTAAAGGAGAGTTTCCATGCTCGTTCGTAAAGTTCACATCTACTCTGTTTTGGAGCAGCTGAAAAAAGGTTGGAAATCACTCGCTGAAAACCGAAACTAGGCTAACCTAACTAGCTTACAACTACACTCAGGGACCAATTTATGGGAATGTAACAAAATTTTAGAAATTTCTTAAAGCAAATAAGATTTGTAATAAAAGCATTTTAGATAAGTAATGTTATTCTGCGAAATACACGTCAAAATAAGTCTTTTTTTTTTTTTTTTTTTTATCTATTTTAATTTAGGGACCTTGATTGATTATCGAACATGCTGGTCACATAGGTCTTTCATTTACAAAACTATTCTTCCAAAAAAAATAAAAAAAAAGTCTGAATCAAGTTACTTACTATTGCTATAAATTAGTTCACAAATAATAAAAATGCATTGAAATAAGTAATATCATTTAACATGTTATTTATTTAATTAAGTATTTTGTATTTTATTTATTCGTGAAGTTAGCCGTTTGTGTGTTCTGTGCAGACAAACGGCTAACTTCACGAATGCCTAGAACAATCTTCTTTATCTACCATGAAAGAAATGGTTTCCAATTTTGACTCATATCAACCTTACTGCTTAACCTTATTCTTACCAGTTGAACTATTGGTCTATGCCCATGTGCAGAGGCCAAGTGTAAAGGTGTATCATCACCCATATTCGTGACGTTGACCCTGGCGCCCCTTCTGATCAGCATTTCTACGATCTTGAAGTGCCCTTCCTTGCATGCCCAGTGGAGAGGGCTGAAGCCATGATCATCTCTGTAAATTGATGAATAATAAGTCATAAAAAATCATGACTAATAAGTTTTCCTACTAAAAAACCCGTAACAGGATATACACTTCAGGAAAAATACAACAAAAAACATAAAGGCAGTAAGTACCTACCTAAAAATATTTTTTTTTATGTTGCTCTATAAGCTTTAGGGCTCCTACTTATCCAAGTACCTTATCCAGTCAGGTGGCAGTGTTTACTTATTACGATATCTTATCATATTATCTTTCTTATTATTGATTATGATTGCTCGATTTGATAGTACCGACTGATCTCAGGTTCTACGCTACGGTCATCTATTTAGAAGCTGACGATATATTATTATTCTCTTTGAGCTGACGCATTCTTTATGTCATGACAACATTGTGGGCGTGCCTCTCAATGCCATTTACGAAACATCTGGCCGTCCCATAAGGAATCTCAGTGCATTTCTATGAAAGGAATTTCATGAACTTACCCTTGGTTCATGTCATGCTCAGTATCATCCAGCCAGACCCTCACTTGAAGTGCATTTCCTTCACGACACCACTGAAATATATCTTCCATATTTTCCGCGTGATTTTCTTACGTATTCAATAAAACCACGAAAAAGAATAGCACCACTTGAAATAGAATCACAGTACCATGAAAATCTGAAAGACTAAACGATAATAACTCCTAAATTCACTAAACTTCATTTACAGGAAATTAAAATACACTTTCGCAATCACCAAAAATACTGTTTTGTTTTGTTCGACCAAATAAAGTTGGCTGAATGAAAAAGGTATGGTTTTTTTTCTCTCTTTCACTAGTTCATTACTTATAGTTCCGTCTCTTTCGATCTTTTGTTTTATTTAGCTGGATTATATCAGTATTGCCAACAAAACTTTTTTATTATTACCATGCCACCCACCGAAGATCATTGCACCCCTAAATAATTCCCTCCGGGAATGAGGCGTGATTTTGTTTTTTAATATCTGACAATAAAAATTGAAGTAAGATATCCTGAACAGAGTACGTCCCTCAAAGCACCACAAAAAGCACGAATTAAATTGACCTCCATTGACCCTATTACATTATCAGGCATACTACTAGATGTAAAAATACTACCCAGCAACTACCCAGTTTATAACTGGTGATTCTAATGTCAGAACAAATATTTTTGCTATCATTGGCCAGGGGGAAGCCAGGACAAGGAAATAAAATGCATTTATGACTTATTAACTTATGACTAGTCACAGCCAGAGAGCTGTTCAGCGAAGTGCAATGCTAAAACAGTTCTCAAATCTTAGAATTTATTTACTTAAAAACAAACTTAGATAACCTAGAATCTATTTCTTAGCAAAAGTAATCTTCATAGCATGAGTAGGAGTGATCTTGAATCCTTGTAATGCTTCTTTGGCAGCGGCTGACTGCATTTCATTGGCAAATTCCACAAAAGCAATGTCATGCCTGTTGGGTACAAGACGCACTTCTTTGAAACCAGGGAATCTGAAACAAAAAATGCAATTTTAAATATGGCAAAAAAACCGTGGCACTCCCGGGAATGCCGAGAGAAGTGAAAACTTGAACGAGTTTCAGTAACGGTTCTAAACTTAAAAAAAATTACAAAAAAAATATAAAGTGCAAAATGTTACTGTAATATATACTACTGGGATTTGAACTCGGGGCTCGGGAATGTCTCACTAAACCAATGAAACTATACAGGGAGTGACGAAATTAAAGTAGGTTTAGTAAGAGGTTGGTGTCTAGATCGCGCTATCGTTGTTTTGCGGTTTTGAGAAAGCGCGGCTCCATATTATTCAATTCACAAGACTTCAATAGCCATTTTCGTATTGTGAGATTGGTTAAGCTATAATGGGATGACAATTTATTGCAAGTATAACAAGTATGTAGGTAGTAAGCCGGTGTCTTAACATGACTCGCGACGCGAAATCAAATTTTTTTACCCATCTAAAACTGCATAACGCGCCTAAAGAAGTTTTAAGTCCATAAGGCCTAATAAATCACTTTTTTACATCTGTGGTGTGGATATACTCACTGGTTGAATAACATAGACAACATCATCTCCGATGTCTCATCAGGTAGGTTCGTCAAGAATAGAATCTGGTTAGGAGGCTGCTCAACATTGACATTGTTGAGGAGGTTCGGAGCGCCCATGCCATGCACAGCCCCAGGGCGCCCTGCTTCCTTGTTCTTCTTCTTCTTGGCATCTTCAATGCTTTTCGGTAGTTTAGGACGCTTCGGTCTTTCTTGGAATGTGCCCTTAATTTTAGCAATCACATCGCTATCACTTTTGCAGTACTGGATTCTCTGAAAAATGAAGAGTTGGTACTAACAGAAAGAAATAATTTTGCACATGTCATACTTTCTGGTACTTCAATTTCAAAGCATTTATTTTACTGAGAATTTTACAGTTTACTTAAATTCGATTTTTGCACACCAGTCCGGCTGTTCTTCAGCATATCCTGTCGACACATAGGCGCTGAAAAATTCTGGTAAAGCTGAAAGTTTGTTCGTTTGTTTAGATGTTTAGATGATTGTATTTCAATCACGCCTAAGCCATTGAACCGATTTGGATGAAACTTGGAATAGGCGTAGATAGTGCCCTGGAATAGCATATAGGCTATTCAAAATGTTGGTACCACGCGAGCGAAGCCGCGCGCAATAGCTAGCAAATATAAGTTACAAAGATTATCCTTCTTACCATGGGTTTATCGTAGAATGGAAATCCTTGCATGCTCCTCAAAGCCACGGTAGCGCTAGAAATTTCTTTGAAGATAACAAAGGCCTGCCCTCTCATCTTCATGGTTTTCATGGCGACGATGTCCAGGATTTGCCCAAACTGTGAGAAGATTGCATAAAGAGACTTTTTCAACTCCTCTTTTTTAATTTTCTCATTTAGATTGTTGATGTAGATTGTATGATTTGGCCGTATATCCATTGCTGAAACAAGGTTATATAAGGGTATTATTATTTAACTGAACTATCTATGGATCGTTGTGAATGATCTATATAGCTCTCTAAGGTACCATACCATAATTAATTGTAAAGACAGTGAAAAGCGTACGCACAACTAATCTTTAGCTCTCTGAAGTTAGGTGCACTAAACGATTGCGCAGGTTTGCGCGAGTGAGCGAGGCAGCTATACTAACGCTGTCTTCATCTTATAGGCGTCATCAAAAATGGGTTCTGCGCAGCTACTTCAGAGAGCTAAAGATTGGTTGTGCGTACTGTAACATTCCAGTGCCACCTAAATTACCTTAGCGTAGGTTATGTTTTATTTCGTTCTCAATGAGTGGTAGTTGTCTAAGTACGTAATTTAGGTAGTAATTGCTAACTTTGATCAGCGGATATGGTATACTCACTCATTTTGAAGAAAAGCTTCCTTTGAGGTAACCTAAAAGAAACACCTTGGAGTTCGATCGAGATAAAACTATCTCTGAAAATACTATTGTTACACCAATGTGCAGCGATGAAAGCGAACTTATTCCAACGAAACAAACTGCACCTGCACTGTAGCTTTTACTATATCTAAACAAATAGCATGCTTCGCTTCGTTCGTTTTTATTTCTCAGACTCTCCGTCGGCGTCAAACAACAAAGCTTCTCTAAATAATTTACTACTATTTTCTACCAAGCTACCAGCACAGCAAAATTAGTCGGTGTTACTAGTGCTGAAATTGGAATCTACCATTATTTATTCTTTTCTTATGTAGCTAACTTCATGCACATTCAGTTTTTTCAGTTCATTCGTTTCTTCAACTCATTCATTCATGAATGTCAGTGATGTCAATGTCAGTAAGTTCAGCCCCGCCAGCCTATGCACCAGAGCATAGATTTAGCATGGTACCTACCTTTTTGGTACAGATATATATATATGCACCAGAGAGATATAGCTTATCAGAGCAGACCTACCTAATCTGTGGAGCAGACGTTTTTCGCGCGTACTGTCAGGTCAGGCGCGCGCGGAGTAAAGTGTTCGTTCTGTTCTGTGACTGGTCAGCAGAAGTTCTAAATTAGTTTTTTCAATTTACAGATTCAAATCCTTGTCGAAAAAGCCTTCTATGAATGGATGGAATTATATTTTTATAGTCCTAAACAATAGAACTGTTAGAAATAGTGTTATTAGAGCCATTGAAAATAATCATCTGTCGTTGTAAACATGCACGATATCACTGATTTTGAAACTGTAACGCCGGATTTGTGGAGTGCAAATGAAGAAACATGGAAAGAAAGGCTTCTAAAATTACCGAATTGGCATCAGGTATGTAAAATTTACTATTTTAATGCTTGTGAAAATTGCACTTGTGAAATTGCAGCTTCACAAGTGACCTCTGTCTAACCTTTCTAGATCTTGTAAATTAGCTTTCAACAAGCGTAGGCTAAGGAATAAGTGAATAATAAAATTAACATTAACCAAAAAATACCTACTTTTCGAAGAGGCAATGCAATACCATAGAAATTTTGGAGTTTATACCTGGCGTAACTTTACACCACGCTTATAATTTAAGGGCCTTAGTGTTTCCTTTACCTATTTATTAAATACTACTGCGCGCGGCTTCGTCCGCGTAGTACCAAAATTTGAATGCCTATTTGGACTATCTACGCCTATCCCAAGTTTCATCCGAATCGGTTCACTGGTTTAGGCGTGATTGAATAGAATAGAATAAAGTTTTATTTTCACCACATCATCATCATACAACAGTTACAATAGGTACTTAAATCTACATTTTATGTGGGTGAAAATACGGCTACCCCTCAGCATTTGCTCCAAAAACTCGAGAGTGTTGGAGCGCTGGTTTTCAGTGGCGCCATACCCGTTGTGGCGCAGTATACACAAACATACAAACATCTAAACATATGTACTCATAAACATTCAGCTTTATTATATTAGTGGAAAAACATTAAATATTAGTAGAACTAGAAACAAATAGTTATGATTTCAGATTCCATTAATAAATTCGAATGCCTCTCATAACTTACCTGATGGGACCCTTGTCCGGTTCCGAGGCATGATCCAAGATATGCACAATCCGGAGTTCTACTTAGAGGAGTTTGAGGTCTACAACACAACCACTAACAATTGTAAAATGAAAAGCGGAAAGTATAAGGATACTGCTCATATTTTGGTAATTATCTAATTAATATAGAAAAGAAAATCTAACTTCTATTAACTTCATAATGAACAATATAAAAAACCTAGACTGAATGTACTTATGTTTTTTTAAATCCAGAAAGCAGTTGTTGTTTTCTTAAAGGTCTTCAAACTACAAAAGAAATGGTAGTTGCCTTAAATGATATACTTGTTATTTTTCAGGAAAATGAAAAAATTAACTACACACAGAACTTAAAAAGCGCACAACGTCAAACCATGGTCGTAATCTCAATCCCCGGCTTCAATGACTGGGCACAGAAGTTAGAAGACAAGAAAAACCACTTGCAGCATTTAGAAGACCAGCCGAATACATCCAAACGTCTAACGGACAGTCTGAAGCTTAAACGGAGCTATGATGAAGCTGATGAAGATTGTGATGCGATGGAAGTTGAAGACGGGGGGTCTAAAGAACCCAGGATAGCACAGACTGTGGACACAGCGGCTAATGTGGTGTCCAGGGAGCATTTACTCAACTTTCCGTTACCGGATGTACAGAGTAAATCTTGTATTGTCAAGGTAAATACAAAACGTAGCCTTAACTAATTAATAACATCATTTGGATGTACAGAGTAAACCAAACCAAATGACGTTACGGCTACTTCGGTCAATTTGTTTAAGAACAAGCTCGACAACTGGCTACGAACTAATAAATCATTGCTCAAAAAGATTAACCAATCATGAACAATCGGACTATTTCAACACTGAGATATAGTGTGTATGGACCTGTAACTTATCTGTTATTAATAAATAAACTAAACTAGACATATCAGTGACAGCTGCTTGTCTATCATCGATAAATAAATAAATAAATCTTGTATTGTCAAGATAACAATATTACAATACAAAACTTAGTCTTAACTAATTAATAACATCATTTATTAGACTTTTAATGGTCACGATTTTAGCCCATCTATCATCTCCCATCCAATTCAACTTCGGGCTACAATAATAAGCTGCTTATTTCAGATATATGATGAAAGCGACACCTTAAAATTGAATAACATGGTTGAAGTGGTTGGCTTTCTCTCTGTTGACCCAGCTCTTTCCGGAGAGTTCCAGCAGGAAAAGAACCCACTTCTGGAACCGGAGGCAGAAACTGATGTGGAGACAATCACGCACAATCCACCACCGAGCTTAGTGCCAAGATTGCACGCTGTTTATGTGAAGAAACTGGAGCATTGCAATCCTTTGGTGAAAGATGGGTTTGATCAAGGTAACTGGGGTGAAAACTTCTTTAGGCGCGTTATGCAGTTTTAGATGGTTAAAACATTTTGATTTCGCGTCGCGAGTCACGTTACGACACCGGCTTACTACATACATAACTTGCAATTAATTGTCATCCCATTAGAACTCAACCAATCTCACAATACGAAAATGGCTATTGAAGTCTTGTCTTCGTGAGCTTGCTAAACACTTTAATATTTTTTGTAGTAAGACAGATGGATTTTGAAATGATCTGAGTGAATATACATATAATAAACAAATATAACATATCTGTAGTGCCTCAAGCATTTTTTATTTTAACCAGGATATCAGGGCGGATCAAAGTCAAAAAGCATTTATTCAGTAGGACCGCTCGGATCACTTTGAATCTCTGATTATTTCAGCTTACTTATACTTAAGTTCACTTCACTTCACTTCTTGGTTTATGGCTTCTATGACTTACTGTCACAATTCTGCCAGTGTCCGTGTCAAGATAGTTTCGTAAACTGTAGATGGCGGGTAAAAATTTAATGCTATTGGCCGGTGGAATGAGAATTGAGTTATAAAACAAATTGAAGCCAGAGTGATTTTCCTTAAACAAAAGAGACAACACAACATATACTTAAGTTCTTAGTGATCCCAGGTCCCAGACAGTCTTACTAAATAAAATATTTTTGACATTGACTTGTGATCATACAAAATAAGATGTCTTAATAAAATTGTATTGTGATTTCAGCTTCCGTTTTACAAGAGGCTCAACAGGCGAGAGATCATTTACTGAAAGCTCTGAAAGAACTTCTATTAGGAGATGAGCTAGCTGCGGAATATCTCATATGCCATCTAATAGCTTGTGTGTGAGTATAGCTGTCTTTTTAAACTTGTGGAATGCGCCAAATACCACGGGATCCAACTACCGTGGATCCAAATGTAAGCCAACAAAAGTCGAAGTGAAAGTGCACGGAGGGCGTTAACTGACCCCTGAGATACAGTTTTTTAACTAGTTCAGGGGTTGGTGAATACCTAAAGTGCGGAACTTCGTAGTATGTTGTCTTACATTTACCTAGCTTTAGTATTACTCAGTATAAGTATAAGGTTGTCTGGAAGAAATCGCTTTGAGCGATAAGACCGCCGATTGTAGGACAATACTATCGAAACTTAGCACATAATTATCTCATGTAACGCTGTGTCCTCAATAAAGTTCTTATTTATTTTTATTTATTTAATAAGATTACCTAAGATAATCTTCAGATGATTTTGAAATTTGAATGCTTAAAAATCTGAGAAAATAGTAGTGTCTTGTGTGTGTCCTGTTTTCTCTAAACAAAAAGAAACCACAACCTGGTGGAATGCGCGTTGCGTTCAATTTGTAAAAAAAATGGCGCAGCCGGTAGGATAAATCTTCAGTTAGTTTCATAAATTCGTATGAATATTTACTTTTGTTTTAGATACCTCCGTCAAGATACAATGGCGCTCGGTCAGTTCTGCCTCAATCTCTCGAACCTACCTACTAAGAAGTATCCGGACTATGCTCGCCAGTTGTACGATATCATTAAACAATTCGTCACCAAAAGCTACTATTTACCAATGACTATTGAAAACATGAACACACTGTGCTTATTACCAAAGTAAGGTCCATTTTATTTAAATAAATAAATAATGCTGGACATTTCACACAGCATTATCTTGCCCTAAACTAAGCAAAGCTTGTACTATGGGAACCAGATAACTGATATACTACTTAATATACTTTTTTTTCTAAATACTTATTATACATAGAAACACCCAGACCCGAGATAAATATTTTACAGATCATACAAACATTTATCCCGCGGCGGGGATCGAACCCGCAATCTTCTGCGTCCCAAGCGGGCTTTCACCCACTGCGCCAGAGGTCGTCGAATTATATTTTTTTTCGTCCTGCTGGGAAAGGTTCTGCCCCTTAATCTTTCGCCATTTTAGAGATAATAAAATAAAAAAAAAACTTAGGCCTTTACATCTATATTAGATGATTTATACAGCGTCAGGAGGCAAACCTATGCCTACACTTAACGGGACACTGTAGTGCCTGGGACATTGTTTGAGATGGAATAGGCATGCCCAGCACCTAAACCATCCTCTCAGCTTAATCAGCCGCCCACAGGAAAGACGACGTCAATACGTGTGGAGCTGACTAAGCTGCGGGTTTCCTCACGATGTTTTCCTTCACCGTTATGAGCTCGTGTTAAAGCGCATATAAATTTTTTCGAAACGAAAAATCCAGTGATGCACGGCCGGGATTCGAACCCACGACCTTCGGATTGAAAGTCGAGACACAAACCCATTCGACCAACACGGCTATAAAATAAAATATAGCCTTTATTCTACTACTTTTCCAAACAATTGCAATAAGTTACTTAGCTAGTTATGCTCTACACTTAACTATACTCATTTTAAACTTTGTTCTAGCGCCTCCGCAGCAGTCGCCCATATGGCCTCCCTTAAATCTCTCCATTCTTCCCTCTCCCTAGCCTTTCTCATCCATTCCGGTCCACCTCGTTAAGTAAATATATCTCTCCATCTCTTTCTTGGTCTTCCTTGTCTTCTTTTTCCTTCCCTTGGGATCCATTCTGTCACTCTTTTTGTCCATTTTGTATTTTCTAACCTACAGATTTTAGAGATAGGGATGATACAAGAGAAAGTGGGGCGAAAAAGATTATAATGTGACTCGCTTATCTTTTTTAGAAAAGACTACGAATGCAATCGGCTTACCAGTGGCGTGCTACAACTGAGCAAAGATACCCATTTAGTCTTGGACGAGACTAAAATGGAGCAGGGTCGTTTAGATGCTACCGGTGTTAACAATATCAGTGCTCTGGGCAACATGATTCAAACTCAAAAAGTCGAGTATGACTTCAAGTATTACAAGATGGAGTTCGATTCTGATGTCTCGGTGCTTATACTTTCGGAGGGAAAGTCTTTATTACCTGTAAGTATTATAAAGTTCAAACTTAAACAGGTTCACAACTGTATCCCCAAGGTGCGGTAGACATTCTCTCAGATCATTTATGTTACTTATTCCAGATCCTTTGAAGATGTCTAAGAGGGGTAGTCAGAGGCATGTCCAAACACATATTTGATACATGCCCACATCTTGCAGAAGTTAGTATTCCATACGTGACAGGTTGCAAGCCCATCGCCGCCTATAAGAACACTAACTGGTTTCCTCACGATGTTTTCCTTCACCATATAAATTTCAGCATACATTTTAGTTAAAATATTTTTTGGAAGTTCCTTTCGGACAGTATCGAGGATGGAGGCTAGAAAAAAAAGCGATCGATTTTACCGTCACGACATATCGCTGTCTCGGGAATAAAATGATAACTGCAAAAACACAACTTCACAGGAGAAGCAAAAAACATGTTTTCGTTGATAACTTCACAAATTGCGCATAGTATTGCGCTAAATGTCAAAAATGACAAATGTACAAACTTCGTTCCAACCGAGTGTTCCACGACACTCACGTACTTTTTTCTTTATAAATTGCACACAATATAATGTGCACATTAGAATGTGATTCCATGGTACTGTTCCATTTATTTTATAGTCTACTAGCTGTCCGTCGCGGTGTTACCCACGGTCCCTCGGGAAAACTTTCCCGGGATAAAATATAGCCTATGTTCATCAGGGATAATGTAGGATACTAATGATGAAAGAATTTTTCAAATCGCACAAACAAGCAAATCTTTCCTCTTTATAATATTAGTGTAGACTCAGGGTTGTCAAAATAGTAATTTGGAGGGCTGTTACATTTTCTATTGTATTTAGGTTTTTGTACTTCTCGTAGAAAACTACATATCTATAGGTTTTGCAAAAAAAACAACTGCACTATTCAATTTTGTTGAAAATGATTTTGATTTTTTTGATTGAAAATGTTTTATTTGTTGAAAAAAAAACAAGTTTCAGTCGACGCTATTATCTATATCTATACAGGGTTACTTCAAGACTTCGTTGTCTTATCTAACACATTTGAACTCTGTATTAAATAGGTCAAGTTCAAGCGCCCCCGCCGCCTTAACCCCGCTATCCTCGCTATTGTACTATCGCTTTCTTTTGCTTAGCATAGACTTCGTAACATTTAGAGCGTTCAATTTAAATAATGTTTTGATTGTTTATGATGAAAATATTGATTTGATAAAATTTATGTTTTTGTTTCTTACAGAGTGATTACTACTTGCCTCTCAAGCCAGAAGACTCATCCCTACAGATTTTCGACGCCATAGTAGAAGCGGCCACTTACTACTTAAAGGATGACATTATGAACGTTATTAGAACTTATCTCACGCATTTAAAACTCGTCAAATACACTATCACTGAGGATTTACAGGTGAATTGTTTTTTTATACTAGGATTTTCATTTGACTCTGATTTGTCTGAAGTGTGCACAAAAATGATGCTATCTCGGACTCAAGTATTGTGTTTTAAAACCATACTCAAGTTGAGTCGTGTTATCGTTTATCAATCAAAATATCATAATAGTTTTCATTAAACTAATGTTTAACCCTCCAAAAGGGAGTGTTATTAGTTTGAAATGTGTGTCTGTTTATTGCATTACCTACCCAAATGGATGACTAAAAATAAAAAATGCATATAGCTATGAATCAATAAGGCTGTCATTAATAAACACGAACTAGGGTGGTATTAGCGCTAATCCAAAGCATAAGGCTGTAGTAGGTCAATTCAGTATTAATAAACAAAGACCAAGGAGGAACTAAGCTAATTCGACTCTACTCTCGGAGTAAGAGTTACTTCTAGGCGCCACCTAGTATAGAGATGGAGTAGGCAGACGTAACACCAAAAAGTTTTAGAAGAATAAAACCTCTTTGAATAAAACATATTGTCAAATACAAATTATTGTCTATCTCTGTCATTCATATAATTAATGACAGAGATAGACAATATTTTGAATGATAATATCATTCGTTCATTCACTCTTTTTCTACTAATCCCGATGTAAGGAATGTATTACTCATTTGAGGCTACTACCAGTTTATTAATAACATCAAAATATTCAAGTTGCTCCTTCGCTACTAAAGAAGTAACAAGTCTGAGAGTAGTCTCGTATTAAGCTAGAATTAGGGTAATCTAATTAATAAGGCCGTTAAAGATTATCTTTCAAATGGCTCTATTTAAATGTCTTTTTGTATAATTTTAATGTTTCTTTCAGTTTGTTGAAGAAGACTTCATAGAAATGAGAAGCAAATCAGACAATGATAATCCAGTGACTGCAGATGATTTGCACCGCCTGCTAGTGTTGGCGCGCTTAGTCAGTCTGTCACGAGGGCTCGATACACTGAACAAGGAAACCTGGGATATAACCAAGAGTATGGAGGCTGAAAGACTAAGAAGGGTTAAGAGCCGAGTGGCGTCTAGTATTTAAGCAACGATTTTAAATTATATAAGCGAATTTAGTAGTAAGTTGGAACTTTTTTTATTAAATGTTTTCTTTTTATTTCTTGTTTTCAATAAACTTAAACCCTCGGTAATCCTGATCAATACGTACTTTAGTAAGAAAATCTTTCTTTTAGTAAGAAGTTATGATAGAACGTTCGGTATGCTGCCCACTTCCTGTGTAAATAAATAAATGAGCTGGGTACCTACCATGTTTGGCTAAAAGATCTGTATCCTAAACCTGTCAAGAAAAAAAGCCATCATCTCAACACCACGTGAATATTGTCACTGTCATAAGTGTCATTGTGACGTGTATATTTTTTGATACACGAATCGATCGAATCTAATGATTCGCTAATTTCATGAATTAACATTAAATTGCTGATAAACGAGGCCAAATAGAATAATGTCGAATAAAACCAAGTCTTCAGAAAGCGCCAATAAGGGCAAGAATGGTGAATCTGTGTGGAAAAGGGCATTGGTTGCAAATGCCGAGTGGCCCGACAAGGTTAGATTTCGTATCACAAGACTTTTCTAATTTTCAATGAAAAGATAATAAAACTGTGTCAATACTGCGTGTTTGTGATTTCAGGATGAATTTCTGGATGTAGTTTACTGGATACGGCAAGTTCTGGGCATCATTTTGGGCCTGGGTTGGGGCATTCTACCGCTAAAAGGATTTCTGGGGGTTTTATTGTAAGAATCATAATTTCTACTTAATTTAGTTAAAAAAATACACAGATTGTAAACGATCAAGCAATTTATTTAAAATTGTAGCAAAGAGCATTGTAGTTCAAATCAAATAAAATGAAATGTATTGTTTCATGGTGTACAATAATTTTCCAAATTTTTTCAGGTTTGTGCTAGTAAATGCTGGTGTAATTTATTTCTATGTTATGAATTTCCAAAGCATAGATGAAGAGGAATATGGTGGTATGTGGGAAATCACAAAAGAAGGGTTTATGACTTCATTTGCAGGGTTCTTAGTAAGTATTTTCATATTTTTTTAATATAAAATTATCAACTTACAAGTTATACTAAAGGTAAATCTGTTTATATCTATTTACAGGTAACATGGATCATTGTGTACACAGGTTTACACGGATCAGACTTATGAGGGTCAGAGTAATGAAGTATTTAAGGGTCCCAGGTACAAAGTGTACATAGTTTGTACCTCAGCTTGTACATAAGTAACTGCAAAGTTAAGTCAGCGCGGAATGTTAAAATAATAGAGTAGAGTGAGGTTGAGACAAGCAATACTAAAATACATGCAAAAACAATTAAAGTTTTGAAACTTTCCATAAATTTGGCCAAAGGCATGGTAAAAGTTAAGTTTTCTAGAAATGAATACAGCGAGTTACCTTACCTATTTCCTGAACTAGTCATTTTTCTTTACACATTGTGAAACTGACTCCTAGTCTTAAGTTTCACAATGTGTAAAGGAAAATATTCTTAAAAGTTCTAGTCCTGTGGGAATTCAGTATATTTGAAAATTAATTTATTGTAGTTGGAATGTGACTTTAGAGACACCTATTTCAGAATATAGTTTTTTACAGATTTGGTGAAAGTGCATTGTTTATTTTAACAAAGATTTTATTTATTATTTTGATGGAAATCATTTGAAAGCATGTTACAGTTTATTTTAGTTCTACTAATTAAGAAAAAAATATTGTGTGGACTGATATTTTTTAATTTATGGGCATTAGAGCCAATATTTCTATTGTCAAATAACTTGTACATACTTAATAAATAATATGCTTTATAGAAGCTTAATTTATTTAGTTATCTGGCTAATGAAAAATCACCTCTAACGTCTATAAAATTCAGCTGAAAAATCTTTTACCGGCAATAATAATTTATGTAGAAAAAATATAATTTATCAAAGACAATATTTAGGCGAGCAATAGGCAATTTGTGCGCCCTGTAAAGTTATATCAGCAAAGCCTATGAAATATTTTAATTTCAATCAATATTAAAATATGTAGTTAATATATAAATTGTGCAGCATTGGTAACCACAGTATTGTCTAATTGCATTTTCTTAGTAACATCTGAGTACACTGTAAGTAAAATATTCATTGTTAAGTTTTATCCTATGTTAAGATTTTCTGTAAGTCATAATATCATTGAGCGAGAGTTGTAATCATCATCATTCTTGATAAGTCATCATGGCTTGTCAATGAAAAATGGACATTATATCAATCTCAGTAGATAATTTTCAATGACAAAACTCATGTAAAATCTATGCTAAATTATATTGTTTCCATACATGATAGAATTTTTAGCCTGGACACCCCAATAACTGATGGATAAAGTTAATTTAAACTTAAATGCTTCATACTGTGTTTAGATAGGTACCTTTTTCATGATGACTACCTCATAATTATTTTCTCGGTGTCCAAACAATATTGTTAATAGAGAATAGAAAGTTGTGTGAATTGTCCCTGATTGCAGTGATATTCAAACTTTGAACAAAATAAATGTTGGAATTACTTGGAATTAAGAATCTTTATTTTAAACCCTGTTACTTCATTAGTCTACAATTTCTATCAGACAAATCTGAAGAAATTTTTACAATACATTTTGGATATTGTTACCTACAGAAGTTTATCAAAAATAATGTGGGACAAACGCTGAAAGTTAGTCTCGCTCGAGTCTATGTCTAAAGTGAAAAAAAAACACAAGATTTTCAATAATTTTAATTTAATCATTTCTCCAAGTAACAAGTACATCGTCAGTTCTGTATCGTTGCGTGATTGTAGCGTCTTTGAACTCCATTCTAGTTCCAGACTCGTAGGCTAATGCGCCCGCGTGAGCTATCATAACTCCATTGTCTATGCAGAACCGTTCGTCAGTCGCGAACACTTTTGAACCACGCTCTGTGCACATAACTCCCATCATATCTTGCAATCTTTCGTTGCAGCCTACGCCTCCGCATATTAAAACCTGTAAGTAACATTTGTAAATAAATTTTTAGTACTTAAAAGTTATAAAGCATTTATTCAGTAGGATCAGTTTGGTCACTTATCTTATCTTAAAAGCTTTGTTCTTCTGTTTTATTTTACGAAGTCGGGGATAGTACAGATTAAATTACCTCATCAGAACCACAATGAGCCATGGCTCGCTCAGTTATTTCTACGAGCATTGCGAATACTGTCTCCTGCAGCGAGTAGCACAAGTCTTCAGGAGTGTACACCTTGAGCAGCTCATCAATCTTGTCTTCCATGTATGAGAGGATGCCGGAGAAACTCACGTCCATTCCTGGAAAAAAATAGTTGATCATTCTTAAAGCTTGAAGCTAATGTACACAATGACCCATGCATTCGAGAAGTTAGCTGTTTCAAAGCGCAGTATCTACACGATTTGTCTACTGCGTAAGTTATCTTCACGAATGCCTAAATCCATTGGTCATGCAATAAACTTGAATCATACAGCGACGCGAAACTAAGGGCCGAAACATGTACTTTCTTTTGTGAAGGGGTTTTAGTATAGAAGAATTCCATGTGTTGAAAGAAATACCTTTAACACAGTATGGCAGATGTAGATACTTCTTGCCCTTCTTGGCAGCTTGCTCTATGTTGTACCCGGGACTTGGTGCATTCGATAATTTCAGTACTCGTGCAAATCTAGAAAAAAATATACTTTAAAATTTAAATGGTTCACAAAATACATCAAATGAAAATAAATTAAACATGTGATACCATATTTTTTTAATGCAGAAAAATCAAGTAAGTAAAGATACAAACCTGTCCAGACAGTTGCCCACAGCAATATCAATCGTCTCTCCAAATATTCGGTACCTCTGTCGAGAGTATGCTATAATTTGAGTGTTGCCACCGCTCACATACAACACTGTTGGATTGTTAGCTTTAGTTATAAGCCTGCCCATCTCTATATCTGTAGCTGGTTTAGGAATAAAATTGTTTTTCTTTTGAGTAACATTATTTATTTACATCAGCTAAAAATGCTGGAAATTTCACACAGTGTCATCTAGTCCGTAACTTGTACTATGAGAACCTTGTAGTATGAGAACTAGATGACTGATAGAATACTTAAATACTTTTTTGTTTGTAAATACATACATATTATACATAGAACACCCAGACCTTGGATAAATATTTGCAGATCATACCTACAAACATTTATCCCGCAGCGGGAATCGAATCCACAAACTTCTGGGTCACAGGAAGGGATTCGCCCACTGAGCCACAGAGGTTTTCAGGTGATATTTTGAAGGTAAAGTCGGCAGATTGAAATAAAAGGATACGCCCAATACAATGATTCACTCCTAGGATAGGCTTGTTCCAAAGTTTAGCACATGTCCTGGCTACAATAGCACAGACCATCAAAGGAGGCGCCATGCCCGGGCCCTTGGTGTAACAAACCACATCAATATCCTCAGGTTTGAGGGCAGACTGGTCCAATGCCTCTTGTAATACTTCATGGATGTGCCGTTGATGATGCTCTGCTGTTTCTCGCGGCTGAAACCCTGAAATATTGTTTAATGAATATGTTGGTTTTTCATCATAGTTTATTTAAATAGTGCTTTCTTGTGTGTGTTTGTGCCAAATAAATGTTTATTCTATTCTATTCTATTCTATAAATAAGAAAAAACTCGCAACGAAGGGAATAATTAGTGCAATGTATGTGTGCCATTCTGTTTTGTTTAGTTTTAGTTAAAATATATATTATATATAGATAATAACCATTGTAGTTATTTAGTAGGTAATCCAAAAAATGTATGTTTTTTTATTGTTTTATAGGTATAGTCTGATTGTAACACAGAATTTTTCTAGTACGGAGGGAACGATTTTGCACTTAACTATAAATCATAATAAGTACTATCTGTTGCCAAACATTTGTAAACATAGTGCAAAGAATTTGTGCCTAAGTTTGAAAAATATATATCGATTTTTATATTCTTTCTCTTTTACCAAATGTTTCAGGAAAAAACTAACTAAGAAGATACTTTCTTAGGCTTAATAGGACAGCATATAAATTGAAATAAACAGTGGAATAAGCAAAATAACAGTATTTTCATTCTAACCTTCTCCCGGCGGTGTGATGTAAGTTCTTCGACAATTCGCAAGAATTTCACCGTCCTTCACGATACCAATGCCAAGCTTATTAGCACTGCCTTCAAATCCAATTGATATGACCATTTTTGCATGGAATTTGATGTTTTTATTCAGGATCAACAGAAATAAAAACTGAATTTTGTAAACAAACACGATTTAATTATTCTCTTTGACGTTGATTTGACATTCATTCGACTGATCGTGTCAACGCGGCTTACTTATTTTAAAAGCAGAGAACATAGCAATCGCATTCTACCACCGCAAATTCGTGTAGAATTTTTATAAGTACAGTACCTATATACAGGGTGTAAAAAGACGTCTACCGAAGCCGTAAGGGTACAGCATCCCAAAACACAACCAAATCCAAAAGGATTTTCCGAAAAAATCATTATATCCGGAGAAAACAGCGTTTGAAGATCACTGTTTGCGTATGTACTGGGCGTGTTTTTATACGTAGATTGCTGGATTTTGAGTTTTAATTGTTTTTTTCTTTTATAAATGAATTGATTAGGTAGGTATGGTCTTATTATGTTATACTAGTAGCAAAAAACTAGAAAATAAAATGACGTAGCTAAGTCAAAATTTTTTTTCGATAAATATGTTCAGAATCATGGTCTGATTGCAATCCCTCAGTTTTCGGTAGCAGTCTTTTTACACCTGTATATCTCTATGTACAGTACATAGGCAGGTACCTACACAATCTTCTAGCTAATGCGGTGTCTCTAAAATTGTATTCTTAATTTATTTTTTATTCTCTCTGCAGGGTTCTGTGGTTTAGGCTCCGATATCGGCCGAGGAAGCGTTGGCGGGACGATCTCCCTCGACGCCTTATAAAGAGAATGGTGGGAGATCTCGAAGGAGAGAGATGGTTGGAGGGATTTGGGGGAGACCTTTGCCCAGCCCAGCAGTGGGACGAGATAGGTTGATAAAAAAAAGGTTCCGATATGTATTAAATTTTATGGACTTGTTTCTGAAAGCCCTACTATTATTTTATGTTATGTAGGTATGAATTCACCACTTCTTCAATTGTTGTACTTTTTTTTATTTAACCTATACTGTCCCACTGCTGGGCAAAGGTTGTACTTACATTTAAAAAATAATTTTATGGGAATAAAGGATACTAAAAGCACGAAAGATACCATTAGTCACATTTATTTATTCATTCATATTTCATAAATGCTTAAAAACAAAACCTTTGTTACGCGAAAAGTATATATCAAAAATTTTTTACTTCACAAATTTCCGTGTTTGCATAGAGTGATGGGTTGATAGTTTTACTATAATATGCAAAAAAAAAATTTTTAATCGGCAATGAGCAAAGGATAATTTGATTACATTTATGCTTAGCAATACTAAAGACTAAACTAAATAACGCATGCTATGCAGTACTATCACAAAATAGGATATTTGATTCGCATAATAACTTGGCACTGCAAGAATATCAATAATCTATACTTCAATCTCATTGATTTCGTCCACAAAATCTGCCAGCATATCTTCAACTGTTAGAACCTTGTTAGAAGGTACTATTTCACTTGCACCTTTATTTTCCTTATTTGCCTCGCTATTGTCAACAGATTTACCAATTCCATTCAATTTTGGAGTCCCTTGTTGCTCCTTACTCTTGTCTACATCTAAATCTTGCGAGCTTTTGACATCTTGACCACAAGTTATTTGTATATCATCAGTATCATTAGTACTGGGTAGGTTTTCGTCATCCATTTTATCGATAGCCTTTACCTTATTTCTGCCTGTGTTTGGGTAATCATATGCAACTTCCATTGACAACGGACTTTTGCCGTCAATAGTATCAGAATTTAGTTGTGTTTTAGCTTCGTATATTTCTTTTTCCGAATCAGTTGCTTTCATGAACGTTGCTACTTCTGTATCATTCGCTTTTTCAATTTGTGTTTTTGCATCATGAATCTCCAAGTTTTTGATTCCTTCTGTTGGTTCAGTGTCATTAGATTCGCAGGTTTCTTCCTCAACACTAGATTCTTGGGCACTACGGGATTCTTGTCCTGTAGTAGAATCTTGAGAAGTCTCTTGAACTGTAGACTGTGGACCACTTGAATTAGAGACTTGACCACTTTTGGTAGATTCTTGACCATCCTGGGTAGATTCTTGACCCTCCTGGGTAGATTCTTGTCCATCCTGGGTAGATTCTTGACCCTCCTGGGTAGATTCTTGACCCTCCTGGGTAGATTTTTGGCCATTCTGGGTAGATCCTTGACTGTTAGAGGTAGATTCTTGGCTGTTAGAGGCAGATTCTTGAGTAGATTCATCAGCATTGGCCACTTGAGTTGGTTTGTTATGTATCTCTTCAGTTTCATCTATAACTTTGTTAGTACCGGGTAGTTCGACAGTTTCGATAACGGATTCGTCATCAGAGCTCATTTCTACAGAGTGTACAGATTCTGAGCTAATGCTAACATTCTCTGTTACTTCAGCGTCGACGCGAGGACGTTTGGAGTCAGGCTCATCAGGGATTGTAATGACATTGTTTGGATTTTCAGAGTTCATCCTGCGAAATATTAATTTATTAGTACCTTCCATAGTCAAAAATTAAGTTTTAGGCTATTTACCTAAATGTAGTACAGACTACAGTCAGCAACAAAAATTGATTAACAGTTAGAGATTTTGAAACATCTTTCGTTTTAAATTTCTAAGAAAAAGGAAACTCTTCCTGGCTTTATATCTTTGATCATATTAATGTACCTACTGAGACCTACTTCAAATATTTGTCAAAATTTTGGATGTGATGTAACGGATTTCAGAAGAGTTCAGATTTTAGGAACATCAAATGTTAATCGACTTTTGATGCTGACTGTACGAAAAGTCAGAGAAATAAAGGCTATTTTTATTTTATTTACCTTCCATAATCTTCAGTGCTGATATGACGGCTAATTAGAGAAAAATGTATACAATCGTGATCAAAATGAAACAGGACTTTGGAGTCAGTGGTAACTCATATTTTAGAAGACTCCAGGGATAATGTAACAATCGATGTTGTCGAAAGCAATAGTAGAAAAGTACAATAATATATGGGGTTGACTTGTGCCTTAAATATAAATAAACTAGCTGCGCTCCCGCGGTCCCTCGGGATTTTTTCGGGATAAAAAGTAGCCTATGTCCTTCCCTGGGATACAACCTTTAACTACGCCAAATTTCAGCTTAATCTGTTCAGCAGTTTGGGCGTGAAAGCGTAACAAACAGACAGACAGACAGAGTTACTTTCACATTTATAATATTAGTATGGATACTAGCTGCGCTCCCGCGGTGTGACCCGCGGTCCCTCGGGATTTTTTCATTTTTTCGGGATAAAAAGTAGCTTATGTCCTTCCCTGGGATACAACCTTTAACTATGCCAAATTTCAGCTTAATCTGTTCAGCGGTTTGGGCGTGAAAGCGTAACAAACAGAGTTACTTTCAGATTTATAATATTAAGTATGGATTAAATCACGTGATCTGTTGTCAACGAATAGATTATTAATAGATAATGTACTTACAGTGCGTTTCCATCAACATATCGACAACATCGAATGATTACTTCCATACAATTGGACTTTTCTACCTTCGCTTTCGACAATCGATTTTTACATTGTCTGGAGACTCAGGCCCCTTGATTTAGAATGCATTCGGGTCGGAATAGCCGAATAGGTCAGCTGTTCAACCGACCGCAACCAACCACAGTGCAAGAAACGTCAGTTTTGGATCAAATCTTGCACTGTGATTGGTTGCAGTCGGTTGAACAGCTGACCGATTCCAACCCGAATGCGTTCCTGTGAAGTCTGAATCACAAGGCAGATAATTTGAGGTATTCTAAGAAGATAGTCAGAGGCACTTCATACATATTATTTTACAGTTTTGAACTCCTTTCACTAAACAAATTTTAAAAGTGACTATATTTCTTAGTAACCTCACAGGGATCATTTATGATACTTAGATCAAATTCAGCATAGGTACAGTTCGCCCAACGGATCTAGGCATTCGTGAAGTTAGCCGTGTGTCTGCGCAGAACACAATTTTGAATGAAAAAGCGGTCACTGCGTAGACAAACGGCTACCTTCACGAATGCCTTAAAATTGAGAAGAAATCGATTTATCTACGTGAGATTAGAATTAAGACGAGATTAAAATTTGACGACCTCTGTAGCGCAGTGGGCGAAGGCCCGCCTGCGACGCAAAAGGTTGCGGGTTCGATCCCCGCGGCGGGACCAATGTTTGTATGATTTACAAATATTTGTCTCGGACCTGAGTGTTTTATAATATGTATGTATTTACAAACAAAAGTATATAAGTAGTATATCAGTCATCTAGTACCCATCACAAGCTCAGCTTACTTTGGGGGCTAGATGATGCTGTGTGAAAAGTCCAGCATTATTTATTATTATTTATAAATGTTTATTTAAAGCGGGAAGGGAAGGAATGACTTAAATATAATGAATTAAAACTCTCATTACATTCTTCATACATGCTCGGTTTAGGGTCATTTTGACCTGGCCTTTCTCCAAAATATCACCAATTTGATTCAAGAAGGTTCGCCTAGGCTTTCCCCTTCCAGCTGTGCCATAACGTAGCAAACCGCCTACCCCTTCGGGAAAGAGGTGTGATTTTATGTATGTATGTATATAATTAAAACTGAATTAGAAATAAGAAGAAATAACCAGTCAATATCCAGTAGTTTCTCCAACACAGCCCTATTCCTCTCCGTTGTCCTTTTCCGTCCTTCTTCTTTGTCCTTCTTGTGTGTATCTTCTAGCGAGAAGCAGAGCGAGGCCGGCGAGCAATGCAACTGCAGCCGAATGTCTATAAGTGCTTGGGAACAGAACTTCGATACCTGGAACGATGTTTTGCTATTTATTAAAAAAACTTATAAAAGCATCACAACTCCACAAATAGTTTTAATTTATGTAATAAAAATTGTTCAAAGCATAGTAGAACGAAATGACATCGCCATTTTGAAAAGTCAAAAGTTATTGGTTGCCATGGCAACCTTAGAGCAGTGCTCTTTGTGTCAAACAGAGTACTGCTAAAGTTTTTATGCAATATTCCCGTTGTCCTTTTAGATATTTTTTCGTTTTCAGGAACGTTTTCGGGATAAAAAGTCTATATGCTATTCTGGACCTTTCACCTTACCAAATTTCATTGTAAACAGTTTCGTCGTTTGAGCCTGATCCTTACACAAACATACAAACATCCAAACGTCTAAACAAACTCACAAACTTTCAGCTTTATTATATGAGTGGGTGGTAAAATTTTCATAAACATTTTTATGCAGTGTTTTCATGGATTGGAACAAGTTCTATCTCTAAAGTTTGTATGAGGAAACAATGCGCAGACGAAGTCGCGCCCGGGTCCACTAGTAGAAAACAAATAGCACAAACCTCTCTCTGCGGGCAATTAATGAGAACGCTGTACAGCTGCAGACAATATTGAGTGGGCGGTGGGACTTTCACAGAGCAGTTCTTGCGACATGCCTCTGCAAACAATAACGATTTTATTTTCAAAATAATTACGTTTTAATAAGAACACAGACATCAACGACCTCTGTGGCGCAGTGGGCGAAGGTCCGCCTGCGACGCAGAAGGTTGCGGGTTCGATCCCCGCCGCGGGACAAATGTTTGTATGACCTACAGATATTTGTCTCGGGTCTGGGTGTTACTATGTATAATATGTATGTATTTTAGGGATGGGCCGAAGTTCGGCATTCGGCCGAAATTCGGTTCAAACTGCCGAAGTTCGGTACTACAAAATATAGTAATCAAAAGTACGTGAGTGTCGTGGAACACTCGGTTAGAACGAAGCCAAGAGTACTTTTCTGTACTGAAAATTTCAAATTCAAATCAAACGCACTTCCGTACTAACAATGTAACAATCTATGGACTGTTTGCGACTGCGCGCTTCGCTCTGTGACGATTTCGTGACGTGGCATGACGGTAAAATGGAACGAAATTTTTCTTCCAGCTCCAGCCTGTTTTTCTTCGATACCGTCCGTAAAGGAACTTTCACAAAAACACAACTGCTTGACTAAAATAATAAAACTAAATCAGTGACTCTCTACCAACTGAGCAAATGTGCAATCGACGTGATGGTTGAAACTTTGTAGGAGTACATTAAGTGCATTAAGTATAAGTACTCCTACAAAGTTTCAACCATTCTGTGAGAACAGAAGACCTCCCATCCAAGAAAAAGTCCGAATTTAATTTGTATTTCAGGTGCTTGAATTTTTCAAAAGTTAAGGTAGACTTTTTTGACGTTTAAGTACGTTTTAGTTTTTTCAATAGACTACGCGCGTTCCCTTGGTCCTAATAGGTAGAATCTGGTGTCCACTGGTTCGCCTCTTGAAAGCTGAGAGGACTGTGTAGCCCCCCGTTTCCCTCCCATTTCACCCCAGTCAAACATCACGATCGACAAAAGTAAATATAAATCTTACTATACTACGGAACTTATGTTCAAAGAAGGAGGGCAAGATCGGACCTCAAATTTTCCACAGATAAAAAATATACCAAGTTCAGTACATTTTAGGGGTAAATAAATAGTTATTATTATTTTTCGGCTTGATAATAAGAAATTACGAATTGCATACGGTAAGTGGCTTCGTAAGCAAGAAATCAGGCTGTAGATCAATTCTGGAAACGATAATTATTTGAGCCAGGTCACAGTTTGTATGGAGACGACCGACGTTCTTTACATCCAAATCGGTTGAAAAATGCGACCTGAATGACAGACAAAAGCAATTTTTTGGCCAATCTCGAAACTGAGACGCTTCGCTCACTCGATCAACTAAAGTCACACACACAGTTAACACCATAAAACGTTAAATCGGACGGTTTTACAGTGTTAACCGTGTGTTATCGATTTATGCCAATTAAAATAGTGAAATACGTCGTACGTACGTACACGTACCTTCTGAACAGTCGTAGAATTGAAAATAAGTAGTTGTAACGACAACTCTATCATCCATATTTGTCACACAGTGAAAAGCAGCACAAGCACCACACTCCATCTACTCTAGAAAACTTCAACGATCGCGTAAACAAGATTTGACGTATTTCTTTCGAGAAAATACAATGAAACTAGCTACCTACCGAACTTCGGCCGAAGTTCGGCCGAACTTTTCATTTTCACCGAATGTTCGGCCGAAGTTCGTATTCGGTTAAAACCACATTCGGCCCATCACTAATGTATTTACAAACAAAAAGTATATAAGTAGTATATCAGTTATCTGGTTCCCATAGTACAAGCTTTGCTTAGTTTGGGGCTAGATGATGCTGTGTGAAAAATGTCCAGCATTATTTATTTATTTATTTATTTACTGTTCGATTCGGGTCGAAAATTACAAGTTAAGGATGAAGAGGAGCTTTTTTGCGAGCAAAGCTTTCTTCAGTAAATAATAGGACAATAAATGCATTTTTCTTGATTACTGTCATAATGCCTATTGTGACCACCTCAAGAGAGACACGTCTAACAAAAAAAAATGTGAAAATTCGTCCAAAATATATTGGTGAACATACATACAGCTGAATAAAGAACCTACTCCTTTTGTTGAGGATCCAGCTGTATTTTATCTTTTAGTATTTTTCTAACTAGACAATGGTGTTTTTTTTAAAGCGATTGATTGATTTCAAACTTTTTTAATCTTACCTAATGCATGGAGCAGCCACATAGCTCGCTCTGCCGTGTAATCTTGTATCGTGAAGCATTCGCGAACTAATAGCTCTTGGAATTGCTGGAAATAAATAAAATACATTTTTGAAATATAGATGGATATATCGAATGATATCGATCGACACAAGATTATATCTGATTACCTAATTACTAGCTGTGCTCCCGCGGTGTGACCCGCGGTCCCTCGGGATTTTTTCGGGATAATAAGTAGCCTATGTCCTTCCCTGGGATACAACCTTTAACTATCCCAAATTTCAGCTTAATCTGTTCAGCGGTTTGGGCGTGAAAGCGTAACAAACAGACAGACAGACAGAGTTACTTTCACATTTATAATATTAGTATGGATTTATTATTTTCCGACGTTTGTTGCATTGCAATACTTACAGGGTTATTTGTAAAACACCGGTAACCTCTCAGGACTGTATTACTATCATCATAAACAACAACTTTTGTTCTACGACTTTTAAAAATTCGTCAATTTTTTTTCATACAAAAATAAAAATATTTAAATTGAACGCTGTAAATGTTACGAAGTCTATGCGAAGCAAAAGAAAGCGATAGTACAATAGCGAGGGGAGCGGGGTTAGGGCGGCGGGGGTGCTTGAAATTGGCCTATACAGAGTTGAAATGTGTTAGATTGGACAACGAAATCTTGAAGGTTTGTTTTTGGTAAATGTATTATGTTTTGTAAAAGTCACAGAACAAAAGTTGTTGTTTATGATGATGGTAATACAGTGCTGAGAGGTTACCGGTGTTTTACTTTGGGCATACTGCCCTGTACTTGCATAATGCTGAGAGGTGTCCCTTTTTTCAATCAGACCATGATTCTGAACATATTTATCGAAAAAAAAAAAAACGCAAATTTTTTTTGACTTAGCTACGTCATTTTATTTTATTTTCTAGTTTTTTGCTACTAGTACAACATAATAAGCCCATACCTACCTAATCATTTCATAATATAAAAATGGTAACGCGAATAAATCAAGACAACTAAAAGAAGACTATTGTAGAACTTTATCATTATTTACTATTAACCGGATATTTACCATGATTCAAGTAGTTTTAGTGTTAATAGTTTTGATAACCATGATAGTTTAAAAAGTATTATCATTATTTACCTTATGAGTCGCAGTATTCAAAAATATTCCACAAACAGAGAAGAATGTCTCAGCGCATTCTAAAGCTGCCACTGCTACCTCGTCGTTTGATTTGTCCGACCTGAAATTGTTACACAGTTATTGATAAAAGTTTGTATTTTACTTTTTATGGTTCCGTACTTCAAAAGGAAAAACGGAACCCTTATAGGATCACTTTGTTGAAAATGAAAATGCCACTGGCGGTCACCCATCCACTTACAGACCATTTCGAACGTTGCTTAACTTCGACGTTCTATCAAGAACGACTGAGCAAGCACGACCACGAGCGCTTCTTGTCTTGTCTATTATTGATATAATTTCGTATCAAAATGGTATAAAAATAGCGGTTGTAACACAAATTCAAGATTACTCACAAATTATTTTTGTCCTTCTGTCCGGGTGTATGTTGGCTGATGTTGCTTTCCTTCAACATGGTGTTGGCGAGTCTTTTCCTCGCTTTCTTACTAAGATTCTTCATTGGTTGTGCGTTCACCTACAAAAATAAATTGAGCTTAACGGCTGGTTTTGTTTGTTTAACAGATATTCAAATAGGATACGCGAGGACAAACATTCGCACACACACACAGACTTCGCATTTATAATATTAATAAGTAGGATAGTTCTTGTGTACTTATGTTTTTTTTAATCTATTTTAATTTAGGGACCTTGATCGATTATAGAACATGTCATTCCCATTTCCTCCAATAGCCTAAAAGCGTTTTCACACTATCCGATCCGATATCGGTATTGGACGCCGATACGATATCGGGGGCAAGTAAAATGTATGAAATATGGCTCTTTTCCACTCTGATCCACTAAGGGGTTTGTTTCCACTTTTTATTCCACTCTAATCCACTACCACGGTGGATTATATTCTACTCATGTTTTTTATTCCACTCTAATCCACTACCACGATGGATTATATTCCACTCATGTTTTTTATTCCACTCATGTTTTTTATTCCACTCTAATCCACTACCACGGCGGATTATATTCCACTCATGTTTGTCCTGTCTTTTATAATGTCCGGCCCGATATCGGATATCGAAGCTATCTAGTACATACATTTTACTTGCCCCAATAACGTATCGGCGTCCGACATCGGATCGGATAATGTGAAAACGCTCTAGAGGCTGTCGGTAGAACACATGTATGTTGTTTACTGATAAAATAATGTCCGATTGATACTATTCCTAATGTAAAGCTTCAGTTTGACGTTAATAAAAAAAATAACTCTTCAGAAAATTGGTAAAACTTGGAAAAAAAAACAGAACTGTCGTGTCAGCTAATTCTTTTCGTGCTAATTATTTGTGTGAAGGTATTAAGTGCTTCTTTCGTGCACTTGACACTATCGTGTCAGCTAGTTAAGAAATATCCATATTGTTAACCAGGAAGAGATCGCTTTTAGCGATAAGGTCACCCCTTGTTACACTTTTTGTTATCAAGGTTTATATTTTCTGGTTGTTACTTTTTTTTAGTGTACAATATACTTAGGCCTTTACATCTATATTAGATGATTTATACAGCGTCAGGAGGCAATCCATGCCTACACCAAACGGGACGCTGTAGTGCCTGGGACATTGTTTGAGATGGAATAGGCTTGCCCAGCACCTAAGCCATCCTCTCAGCTTAATCAGCCGCCCACAGGAAAGACAACGTCAATACGTGTGGAGTTGACTAGGCTGCGGGTTTCCTCACCATGTTTTCCTTCACCGTTAAGAGCTCGTGTTAAAGCGCATATAAATTTTACGAAACGAAAAATCCATTGATGCACGGCCGAGATTCGAACCAACGGCCTTCAGATTGAAAATCGAGGCACAACCCCATTCGACCAACACGGCTTGTACAATATAGTTATTATCTATCTATCATACCGTGAGCTGCATGATCTGTTTGGCCGGTGTGACGTCACCCACAATATGTGACGTCAGCTCATCGTGCCAGGCGCGAGTTCGGCCCTCCGTGGAGGGACGGTGGACGTGCAGACAATCCAGCCATTTTGTAAGGCTGTTGTAGGCTTGCACGCGTACTTTACTGTAAAATATACCGAGCATCTAGACAATGTAACAATCGATTGTCGAAAGCGAAGGTAGAAGATAAAAAAAAAAAAAAACATACAGATGACTTGAGAACCTCCTCCTTTTTTGAAGTCGGTTGAAAAGTACAAAAATGTATGGGGTTGACTTGTGCCTTAAATATAATAATAAATAATGCTGGACATTTCACACAGCATCATCTAGCCCCAAAGTAAACAGAGCTTGTGTTATGGGTACTAGATGCCTGATATACTACTTATATACTTTTTGTTTGTAAATACATACATATTATACATAGAAACACCCAGACCCGTGACAAATATTTGTGGATCATACAAACATTGGTCCCGCCGCGGGGATCGAACCCGCAACCTTTTTCGTCGCAGGCGGGCCTTCGCCCACTGCGCTACAGAGGTCGTCAAATATGTCACGTGATCTGTTGTCAACGAATAGATTATTAATAGATAATGTACTTACAGTTCGTTTCCATCAACTTAACGACAACATCGAATTATTACTTCCATACAATTGGACTTTTCTACCTTCGCTTTCGACAATCGATTGTTACATTGTCTTTAGGCTCAGGTTTTTAATAGAAAAGAATACGATTTTCACCACAAATTATAGAATACTAGCATTGCGCGCGGCTTCGCCAGCGTGGTACCAACATTTTAAATAGCCTATATGCTATTCCAGGTATCTATGCCTATCCCAAGTTTCATCCAAATCGGTTCACTGGTTTAGGCGTGATTGAAACACAAACATACAAACATCTAAACTAGCTTACTTAGCTGCGGGATTTCTCACGATGTTTTCCTTCACTGTTTAGAGCTTGTGAATGATCATACCTGGTTTCTTCGCTAGGGTTCTCAGCACTCCATTTGAGTGTCTGCATCATAAATCTGAATACCAGCGAAGAGAATGGAATGAGGTTTGATCCAAGGCTGAAAAAAAAAACATGACAACATTATAAATTCGAAAGATTGACGGTATTTGTGTGTAAAGCTACTTTTTATCCGAAGAAAGTCTTGTATTCGACGACCTCTGTGGCGCAGTGGGCGAAGGTACGCCTGGGACGCAGAAGGTTGCGGGTTCAATCCCCGCCGCGGTACAAATGTTTGTATGAATTACAGATATTTGTCTCGGGTCTGGGTGTTTCTATGTATAATATGTATGTATATACAAACAAAAAGTATATAAGTAGTATATCAGTTATCTGGTTCCCATAGTACAAGCTTTGCTTAGTTTGGGGCCAGATGATGCTGTGTGAAATGTCCAGCATTATTTATTTAATTTATTTATTTATTCCCGAGGAACCGTCTCCTGTATAAAACTCCTTAGACCCTGTTTCTTCACGGTATTGGTTAAGATGGAACAGGAGTAGAAGTCAAGTCATCCCAGCAGTCCTTAAGTCCTACTGAATAATTGTTTTTAACTTCTTTACTTCGATAAGGATTATATTTTTATAGTGACCGCACACTTAGACTCATGCGTCGGTTGCCCGTTAGCTCAGTTGGTCAGAGCGATGCCACGGATCGGCAAGGTCGAGGGTTCAAACCCCGCATGGGTGCTAATTTTTGGGATACATCTTCGACTTCGACTTTATGATTAGCTTAAAAAATCACCCTTACCACGCCACAAGCGCATCTAAGGTCCTAAGAGCTTGAATCTTAATAGTGGTCACGTTAACTGAATCTTCTGTCGCGGGTGCTGTCAACGCTTGTAGTATCACACGTAGTATCAACTGTGGCTGAATCGGTTTGGCAACTGGATATATTTCTCTGCAACAATAACCATCAATCAAGAAAAAGATAATGTTTACTCTTTAAAGTCGCATGATGTGACGACCTCTGTGGCGCAGTGGGCGAAGGTCCGCCTGCGACGCAGAAGGTTGCGGGTTCGATCCCCGCCGCGGGACAAATGTTTGTATGACCTACAGATATTTGTCTCGGGTCTGGGTGTTTCTATGTATAATATGTATGTATTTACAAACAAAAAGTATATAAGTAGTATATCAGTTATCTGGTTCCCATAGTACAAGCTTTGCTTAGTTTGGGGCTAGATGATGCTGTGTGAAAATGTCCAGCATTATTTATTTATTTAATCTTCTTCTTCTTCTTGTCGCGGCACCAGTTCTTTCGAACCAGTGGGGTGAAAGGATTTTAAGTGCGCCTCAAAGAGGCTCTTTTCGTGCACTTGACACATGTTTTCGAACTTTATAGGTTCTACGACATGCCGGTTTCCTCACGATGTTTTCCTTCACTGTTTGAGAGTACTGGCATAGTGCACATAAGTTTTTCGGCAGAAACTCATTGGTGCACGACCGGGATTGAACTCACGACCTTACGATCGGAAGGCGGGGCCACTACCACTAGACCACCAGTGTCTACTACCACTAGACCACCAAACTTCTTTCTATTCTATTCTAAACCACAGTGATTTGTTTGAAAGAACTAGTGGCACTATAAGAAAAATATTAAAAATAAACTTACACAAGCATAGCTTGGATGAAGACCAGCACATTTCGTAGCCGTGTGCAAAGTATTGCAGTCTTATTCACTGCATTGTCATCACCAACCAGCTTCTCAATCTGCATCAACACTCCCGGAAGTATTGATCCGGGTGTCACTTGGGTTTTTTCCTTCTAAAATGTTGCAGAATAAATAATAAATAATATTATCATACTTATGAACAAATGTCAATAAGTGAGAAGATTAATCATACTTTCAATCAAATGTTGTAAAAAAGAACTCATATTACAGTGTGTAAGTATGTATAAATTATGCATAATTTACCTTATTAGAGAGAGTAAATAGGGTAGGATGTGAAAAAAATAATGTATAGACAAACACTTTAACCTTTAACTCCGGCAGTTAAAAGGTTAAAGATGTTAACAAATATGCAACCTCCTTTTATGTCAAGAAGATTTCATTCTAGCTTAGGACTTCATTTTACATTTTTGATGATCTCTGTAGCATGTGGGTGTCAGTCCGTTTGTGACGCAGAAGTTTGCGGGTTCGATTCCCGCCGCGGGATAAATGTTTGTACGATCTACAAATATTTATCTTGGGTCTGGGCGTTTGTATGTATAGGTAATATCTATGTATTTACAAACAAAAAGTATATAAGTAGTATAACAGTTATCTGGTTCCCATAGATAGTACAACCTTTGCTTAATTTGGGGCTAGATGATGCTGTGTTAAAGTCCAGCATTATTTATTTATACATTTACCAAAATAGAAAACTTATTGGAATACAAAATTGTTTTAATAAACTTACTTGATTGTTCTGTTTGCCATACATCCCAGCATTTTTAGTGAATAAGCTTTCAATGAGTCTGTTGGCTGCATCACAGAGTGCTGCCATCTGGTCCCGCCAGCAAGACTTGGCAGTTGCCGCCTTCTCCTGTGATGGTCTTACCTGTGTAAAAAAAACATATTTTCGGGGTATTGCCTACACTTTCGATCTAACCCTTGTAATCTGGGCGTGTGAGTGGGGTAGGGGAAGCGCTTATGCTTGCTTAGTCGTTCTTGATAGATTGTCGAGTTAAGCAACATTCAAAACAGCCAATGGCATTTTCATCTGAGCTTCCATGCTTTGGAGGGCATGTAAAATTGTCGGTCCCAGCTATTAAGTTGTTAAGCCATGACAGAAGCCTTAAGGCGGGGCCCATAAACTCCGTCAATAGAATTAGTTGTTTAAGAAAATTTATATTTAGTTTAAAGACTAGATTAAGATTCAAACTCAGAATGTTATAGCATTTAAATGAATGTGTTCAAAGAAATTAAAAGAACTTACTTGCAGCACAGCATGTGCACATTTAGCTGCCTCAACCACATTGTAGAAGTTGTTTGTAGATAGAAAATGTGCGAGGTATTTTTCTATTGTTGGCCGATGTGTTCCACAATACTTGGGGAAGCTGTCAAATCAAGAAGTTATTTGCTGAGTACATAAGGTATAATCTAAAAAGTTATTTATGCGATGAGACGCGTGTCGCAAGTGCTGCGCCACAACGGGTATGACGCCACTGAAAACCAGCGCTCCAACACTCGAGCTGTTGGAGCAAATGCTGAGGCCGTATTTTCACCCACATAAAATTATGTAGATTTAAGTACCTATTGTAACTGTTGTATATCGTGTGGAGAAAATAAAACTAAATTTATTAAAATATTCAGTAGGTAAGTAATAAGTTATTGGCCGAACAACTCACTCTGTATGTGAATTTAAAAAGCCGCCTGAAGGCCTCCGTCATGGCATACATATTAAGTGAATAAAATAAATAAACTAGATTATACAACAAAGCCATCTAATAAAATGATATGGGGTCACATTGAGGTATTGTGTCCTATTATGTCCTGATTACTGATGAAAACACATATTTAGATGAGTATCGTTTATTCAGCTAAGGAGCTGGTTAGAAACTGAGGGTACAAAAAACCATGTAAATCTACCTACATGTTACAACTTTATTATGACAGCAATAAAGTGTACAGCAAAACTAGATCCTACAAATGCTATATATGACAGTGTCCATACTGCCCAGTCCTGTTTCCACCGAACCTGTCTCAATTTGTGAACAAAAATTTTTTTTTTTATAATGATGAATGGGTCGGCTCTTGACCTCGAAACTTACACAGGCAAGAGTGAGGTCTACGATGGAGCGAGCTTACCCAGAAGGTGCTTATTAACTCTGTTCTTAAAAACAACAGGGTCGTAGTTCAGCGGAAATACAGACGCTGGAAGCTGATTCCCAATTTTTACAGTGCGCATAATAAAAGAACTTTCGAAGCGCTTAGTTCTAATAAGTGGAATATCTCTAAATGTGAAAACTGTTTAATGGTCAGTAGATATTTAACGTGATTTTTAATTAGTTACTAAGTACTGTTTGTTTTCCTATGAAATAAAAATAAAATAAAATAAATATATATAAAATAAATCAACCAGGTGAGGATGATAATCAGCTGTGCGTCTGTGTGTAAAGAATGCGCATGGTGGCGAGAGGTTACATACCGGTTTAATACACTTTCTAATGCGCGTAGCCATCTGTTGCTATCTATATCCTTGTATTTCAGTAAGTTTTGAAAGAAAGCAGTTAACGCCTCCTTCACAGCTTCGCTATTGTTCGCGTCCACGTCGCGAACCTTGTTCAAAACTTGGCCTGAAATTACGATACCAAGAGTGATAAGATTTAGATTGTAGGACTTATTCTGATTGAGATAGGTAAAAGTACTCACTCATTTTTCCGTTTTGGCACAGTCTAGGATCAAAAAATTCGATACTTTCATTTATTTTAGTTGTAAAATCTTGAGGTAAACAAACCCACGAGTTCAATCGATCGAGTTGACGAGCGCGAGTTGACGGACGTGAGATCCAGTCATCCAGTGTTTTACTTTTTGACAGTGACAAATAGGTAATAATAAGATCTTAGTAGAGTAGAGCGGGATTTCCCATAGATTTAGCATGGTAGCTCATATCTCTATGGGTACCTCTCTATTTTCCCCTCTGCCAAAATGTACACGATTCCGAATCATGTAGTATTACGTACGTCATACACGATATATGCGGGTGTGCGTAAAAATTAGGTGTATTGTTTTTTTTATGGATGGAAAAACTGGCAGAAAATGTTGCAAGAGGAATTCTGTCAATAACTCGTCCATTCTAGTTTGTCTGAGTTTTAGTGATGTCTTTAATGATTCGGACGCTCACGGTTAAATAAATCGATTAAGTAGGGGAAGAGCATAGACAAAATGGGTATGAGATCATATGAGATGAAAGCATGTATATAGGTGTACCAAAAAGGTACCATGCTAAATCTATGGATGAAAGGCAACAGAGCATAGAGCATAGAGATATATATAGCGCATAGAGCAACAGAGGGTGGGGCAATTTATTTCATTCATTCTATCTTGCTTGATATTGTTGGATTCATTCACAAAAAATTAAAAAGTTTTTTTTTTGTGCAGTACTTGAATGTGCGGCGGCGGCGTTAGCTAGGCATCCAGTTTGTGAATGTGCGTGCGTGCTTGTTGGTGCTTTCGTAACGTAAATAAAGTGTATTTGAAAGAAAATAGTAAGCAGTAATCTAAATTAAATTGTGGAACGAACTCAAGCTAATATGGCCACTTTGGATGACAAGCTTTTGGGAGAAAAGCTGCAAAACTATTGCAGTAGCAGCGAAGACGAAGATGGTGGAGGCTCCGACGATGATCGAAGCGGCGATGAAGAGGGGAATCCCATCAAAGGTGAGGCTAAATCATCGCTGCCTCCTGCTCCCGTGAACAAATGGAACGGCACAGCGAACAATACTGGCCCAAAAGGTGTTCTTGAAGATTGGCGCCGATTCAAGCAGCTAGAAGCTGAGAACCGAGCTGAATTGGAGAAAGAACGCATCGCTCTAGCTCAAAAACTCACCCTCTCCGTGAAACCTGAGCGCGAGGCGGAAGAGGACAAGAAAATTGAGGAAATCGAGGATGAACTCAACGAACTAATGGATGAGGAATTTCTCATGCAATATCAAAAGCAGCGCATGCAGGAACTAATGTCACAACTACAAAAGGCTCCTAAGTTTGGCGCCGTCACAACTTTGAACACAAAAGAAGAGTTTCTAGATGCTATCGACAAGGAAGACCCTAAAGTCACTGTAATCATACATATCCACAACAAGAAGTCACGTGCTTGTGAAACGATGAATGGGTGCTTAGATATTCTATCCGCTGATTATAGGGACATAAAGTTTTGTCGTATATTGGCAGATATAACTGGTATGAGCCGGTTGTTTAGATCTGAAGGTGTACCAGCTATATTGGTATACAAAGGAGGCCAGATCATTGGCAATTTTGTCCAATTGGCCACCGAGTTGGGGAATGATTTCTTTGCTACAGATGTTGAGCGTTTACTGATAGAGTATGGAGTTTTACCTGAGAAGTAGTGGTTTTAGTGAGATTCATCTGGTACTTAATTGTATAAACTTGTCTGCTTGGGCTATGAATGTATTTGTGGATGTTTTAGATGCCTTACTATGTAATAAAATTTTAAGCATACTTTTTAAATATAATCACACTATTTCTCTATAAAAATATTTCACTGCCCATCATTTTTAGAGTACTTTTTTCAGCTGTTTTCTCGTGGTCCCAGGATTTTGCCCCATTAATGGGACCACAAGGGAGAACATAAATAACATCAAGTATTACATAATACTATCAGATCTCACTCAAGTACCTACATTTTGATATTGTTTGTAGCGTTTATTAAGCAATAAGTAATGGTTACTTCGGGACCTGTTTTAGTATTAATTTTATCCCGGTTTTAAATTATTTTGATATCAATATTAATTAGGACCATTTATGACTTAAGACAATTGAATAATTATTAAGTATACTATTTTCAGACCTTTGTATATCGGTTTCTTCTCGTGTTTATTAGAAGGAAAAAAACATGAAAATCATCATCATGCTCTAGTCTTTTTGGACTGACGACTTCTAGAAATTGTCTTACTATATAAATGTTAGGCTATTAGTTGATAGAGAGGAGATCCGAGAGGAGTGGCGGGTTAGAGAGGAGGCCTATGCCCAGCAGTGGGTATTAATAGGTTATTGATGATGATGATGATTAGTTGATAGGATGATAGCAATAGTTTAAAACTTATGTGGTTTCTAAATATTTTGTTTCATGTATCTAACATCTTAGTTTTATCAGTGATCTATGTTTGTGGATGAAATCCGTCTAAAAGCATTTGCTTGTATTTTTATATATATTATTTTGAGAATTTATATTTATTAATGTACTCAAAATCAATGTCGCAATCAATAAATTAAAAAATTAACATATTTTTTTTCTTTTCACATGTTAGCAATAATCTGAAGAATTATTATTTACTTAGCTACCTTCCATAGAAATGGGCAAAACAAAAGGTATCATAGTAAAAGAAAATCATAGGTAGTAAATTTCTGCCTGCACCATGAAATAAGCGTGCATATCCTAAATAACTTGAAACTTACAATCAGCCACAATTGCATTGAGTGAAATGAACATTCAATTCTAAAAACGAAGCCGGTAAAGCTATAATTTCATTCAATTGTCTTAACTTGGTGAAAGTATACTTACTGCTATTTGCATATTTTTATCAGTAGGTAATCTTAATGTGGTTGTACTACAGTGCGTGGACAGACATGGCACATCAAAACGACTTTAACGACCAACAAACTTAAAAAAACATAGTAGGACCTACATTTTATAATTTCCTATCCGTTGCAATGATCCGTAGGTGAACTATGAATACTTACCTACTTAAGTTGAAGGATTTTTTAAATATAATATTTATTACTCAAAGTTACGTATCTATATGAATGAAAAAAAAAAAAACTGCTAGACTTTTCACACAGCATCATCTAGCCCCAAAGTAACTAGATGACTGATATACTTTTTGTTTGTAAATACATACATATTATACATAGAAACACCCAGACCCGAGACAAATATCTGTAGGTCATACAAACATTCGTCCCGCGGCGGGGATCGAACCCGCAACCTGCGTCGCAGGCGGACCTTCGCCCACTGCGCCACAGAGGTAGTCAAATATATTATAGGTTTCGGACTTACAATAAATTGTGTAGTGGACACCACCGCATACTATGTTATTTTTAATAAGTACGTATACTAGGTGCTTGGCCCCAATTAGTACTACCAGTCATTACAGATAACAATCGCAGCTAGTAGCGTGTGAACTGATTTTAATGGTCAGGGGAAACCAACTCTATACTTAGCGTCGGGAATTTTACTTGTAAATTAGATCGTGTTTACTATTTACTGTTAATTTTCGCATCTATCACTCACCGCGCTGCTGTGCTATTTGCGCATAGTATAGATCCATTCTTACTTATATCCCAGACCATATACAGGGTGTAAAAAGACGTCTACCGAAGCCGAAAGGGGTAGGTACAGCATCCCAAAACACAGCCAAAGCCAAAAGGATTAAAAAAAAATCATTATATCCGGAAAAAAACCGACTTCGCACAGCTGGTCGAGCGTATGTACTGGGCGCGTTTTTATACGTAGATTGCTGGATTTTAAGTTTTAATTGTTTTTTTCTTTTATGAATGAAATGATTAGGTAGGTATGGTCTTATTATGTTGTACTAGTAGCAAAAAACTAGAAAATAAAATAAAATGGCGTAGCCAAGTCAAAATTTTTTTTTTCGATAAATATGTTCAGAATCATGGTCTGATTGCAATCCCTTAGTTTTCGGTAGCAGTCTTTTTACACCCTGTATAATACTTATATAGGGTCTTTCATTTTATACTAACTTAATTTTTCCTTTCAATTGATTGTTGCTTCTTGTATAACTTAGCCCATTCGTGATGTAGCTGCGCTGCGATTGGTGGAACGTCTGTTCTCCTTCAAAATCATTATGCAACAATTCTAAAAAATCAATAATGATAAAATTTGAAGTGAAAACTTAAATGGGCTTAGGAATTAAATTGATACGGTAAAAAAAAACGAAAGTGAGGCCCTGTCAGTTTTTGTAGTTTAAAATGAAGATATACGGATCTTTGCCCGCAACAGCAATAGATTGATAAAAATACTAGGTTACCTAGAAAGAAACCTATATCTACATCTACACTAATATTATAAAGAGGAAAGATTTGTTTGTTTATTTGAATTGAATAGGCTCCGAAACTACTGGACCGATTTGAAAAATTCTTTCATCATTAGAATCCTACATTATCCCTGATGAACATAGGCTATCCCGGGAAAGTGATGTTTTCCGCGAGTAACAACGCGACGGACAGCTAGTTTATTATACAGACTCTTACTTGTAGTATCCATGTACCTAAATGTGGCCAAAAATAAACCCCAAACCTACTACTACTGGTAGAGGTACCTACACAGTTACTGAGGTAGATAGTACGTATTATTTATTTCAATCATTTCGTTTGGGCTCAGAATAGCATTTATTTACCTGCTAGGCATTAAGGTGTGAGATTATAAATTACTACGTTTAATTTTCCAGTAGGTAAACAGCCGGGGGCGGCAGCGACGATATTTTTAGACGAACGAGTGACCTAATAATTTTATCGGCCTCAAGCGTTTATGCAAATTTTTACGACTTGAAAGTAGAGCAGATATTTTTCCTAAAAAGTAGGGCACTCGAGATCATAACAGTTTGCAGCGACGAAAGTATATGAATGATAATTATTAAAATATTATTGAGCTTGATTATTCGTTTATCAAACTTACCTAATGTACTGTTGATAGATGATGGCTAATAAATATGAATAACTAGAAAAAAAATCAGGAACTACAACACAAGTTGCATAAATTTAGTGTAGGTCCTGACTGTAAACTAATGTATTTAACTATTTAGCCTACTTTAAAAATGTATGAATAAATGAATTATGAATGAGTACCTACCTACTATAATTGAAATCTTCAATACTTTCGGAATACTTACTTACTTTTTTTTTTACTTATGTAGGTACTTCTCAAAATTTTTCTATTTCTTAGATAAAATTTGCTCAAACATACTAATTAGGTTTATCGTTTCAAAATTACTTATTAAAAAAAAACAAGGTTTGAATAATCGGTTTATATTATTCGTGAATTCAAAATATTACATTATGCTTACGTAAACTATAAATTGTTCTTATAAATAACCCCTTAAAAATCAGACAGGGACAATACCTTGATAGCTCGGTATCATTAAGGGCTAGTTATCTTACTGTGGATAGCTAATTGTCATTACTTCCATAAACCACTTCGATCATTGGTCGAAGATAAACCAAGAAATAAATCCACATTACCTAAGCATACCTACAGCAGATAGAAAAATTGCCTTTATGATCACAATGCCTACGCCGCGAAACGACTTTGAAGGATTAATAACTCACATTTAAAACACCCACATAGCAAAATGCCTCAAATCAAAACGACTTATTATTACTGTACCTCTAATGCAAACGGACTTTATAGTTAAATTTCTAAACATCAAAATGGCTACCAATGCAATGTGACTTTAACGTAAAACCTCTCAGTAGTAAAATACCGCTGTTTTCTCGTGGTCCCAGGATTTTGTCCCATTAATGGGACCACAAGGGAGAACTGTTTCTCGTAGTCACATTCCTATGCTCAGTAACGTATTTATCCTCCTGTATATAGGTATATATATGCTCCTACTGAACACAAAAACCACGGGGATCTGGCACTCGCCGGCCGCTACCGCGGCACGCTTCGCTCGGCTCGTGCGTGGTTGTTCACTATACACCTAACCCCTCGTCGCTTCGCTCCTCGCAACCTATGCTATAGGTCTGTTAGTTACATACCTATTGCGTGTTATGTACTATACTTTAAAGTCATTTTAATTTTTGAGACGTTATGCTGCCGAGACAAGAAAGAATGCAGGCGTATTACAAATTTGGCAAACCACGTTAGAGATATCGATTTGAGGCATTTTGCTTTGTAGGTGTTTTAAATGTGAGTTAGTAATCCTTCAAAGTCGTTTCGCGGCGTAGGCATTGTGATCGAAAAGGAAAAATAGAAACTGTCCGAATAAAGATTAAAATCTCGCGAACTTCGAACTAAGTAGGTAATTAAAAAAGAAAGTTTTGTCGCCTATCTATTCAGTCGACTCTCACTCAATGCATACCAGAAATACAGGTGGATTTTTGAGATTGGCCACGGAGGGCATGTACCTTAACGGTTGTAGCTACAAGATAAATACAGATTTATATACAGGGTGGATTTTTGATCACACCGCGGGAGCGCAGCTAGTTATAAAACTATCTGCGCTCCCGCGGTGTGACCCGCGGTCCCTCTGGATTTTTAAATTTTTTCGGGATAAAAAATAGTCTAAGTCCGTCCTTGGGATACAACCTTTATCCATGCCTTTTCAGCCTTATATGTTCAGCGGTTTGCGTGTGAAAAGGTAACACTAACAAACTGCAGACAGAGTTACTTTCACAGTATAGATTGTTTTTTCAATGCGCTGATTGGGTCAGCTAAGCAACTTTTCTAACTGCAGTAGAAATTACTTTTCAATATAAAATTATGCCCACATTGTGTACAACTTCATAACTTATTTACTGTGGCATTTGGAAAAAATTGTATAACTGAAATATCTCAACTTTCTGTGTAAGTATATCAACACAAAAATCTTAATAAATACAAAAAAAATGTACTAACATACAGCAATCAACATTCACAGATACATATTCTTAATCTTAAATAGTTCCATTAAAAATTGTTTATAATTTGTATAGTATAGTACCTATAGTGAAAACGTCTACAAAATACATTGAGATATAATAATCAACATTCTAGTTACTTCGCCATAATACTATTACTAATCCAAAATCGCTTAGATTTTTACATTTATTGCTAATTTCAGGGGCAGTGTTGACTTACAGCAAAATTATTCAATTTGTGGTTAAAAGTTAGGGTTCTATACGTGACGGGTTGCAAGACTTTCGCCGCCTATAAGAATACTAACTGGTTTCTTCACAATCTTTTCCTTTACCGTTTAGAGCTCGTGTTAAAATGAGCATACAAATATTTCGAAACAGAATATCCGTTGATTGATACACAGCCGGGATTTGAACCTACTCCACCTTCTATCAGTCAGTTAGTAAATTAGGTAAAAAGTACTCTAAGTTAAAAGCGAGTACGCAGACACATAAAGCGTTTGACGCGATTTATTACCATATTACATTTTAATAGTAACTGTTATTGAATTTCGTGTTTTGTATAATAATCACTAGTGTACTGGAGCTTACTATTGAATATTATTATTACTAGAGACCGCATTAAACAACTCGGTAGGTAGACGAACTATTTGGTCTAAGGATACAAGAATATAATCGAATACATGCACAACGGAATTGAAACTAATACCTACTGTTCACAGTTCAAACAATTCGCTCTTACATTTATAATCTACTAACTAAATTTTTATGTGAACCATTGTGTGAGACAAATAAACGTTATTTGAACTGTGTACCTACATATAGAGCGAGACTTCATTTAATTCTGTGTTCATGAGATTTTGGAGTTCACTTATTTTTGTAGTCATGTAAAAATACAAAATACGCAGGAAATTTACAGTTTAAATTGTAGTTTTATATCTTTCTTGCCTTCTCATACAAATTATCTAAACATGAAGCGGAATAATGAAACATGCTCACGAATGTTTACCAAACATAGCATCTCACAATAATAACAGACCTAGGCGATTGAAAATAAAATGGATATAAATATAAAACTATAGTAGCTCTGAAAGTCATAGCGTGTCGCTATCAGAAACGAAAGTCGAGGCGGGGCGGAGGACGCGGGCGCGAATCTTGTTGAAAAAAAGTAAAAAAAAAACAAAAGTCAAGAGTCGAGGCGGGGCCGACTCCTCAGCACCTGTCTCTTCTCATCTTTTGAAGATGACATGTTGAATGAATGAAACAAGACATGCACGCCGCCTCGACACTTAGCACACGTCAATTTCGATCGCGCCCCAACTTTGCTGTTAGCAACCTGCCTTAAGTTACGTACCACGTGATCGAAGGCGCAGGCGGGCCTATAATACAACTTGTTCTATCTGATGAAAACGTGTTTTAATAATTGTGCGTATACTCGTAGTTTTGTTTGTGTGTAATAGTCTGATTACACCTACAGAGTAGTGGCGAGACAGCAAAATGTCACTGGGCCGAGACAGTGCTGTGGCCGAGTGAGTGTAGACATATTTCTAAAATTGCGGCGAGACAGTCAGTCAGTTCAGTATAAACCCGGTACTGATATGGCGAGTGGTCGCCGAGCACGCGTGTTTAGATCCACCGAGCGAGCGAGCAAGACAGTACGGAGAAGCGGGCTGGGTACAGTGGGTACTCGGCCCAGTAAATAGAATGGGGTCCGAGTGACTCTCTCGGCCGAGTGTTCGGCTGAGCACTAGCCATGTGTTTACTAATACCGAGCGCTCGGCAGAGGCCACTGTCTCGCCACTCGGTAGGTGTAATTAGGCTATAAGCAATGCTACTAGTATTATATTATCTGGGGCGATACTGAGCTCATTCGTCCATGGAACGTTCCCAAGCAACGCACCCGGGAACGTGCGTGCATCTAAACACCAGCCTTCGTGAGATAGAACTATACATACTTTTACAAAAACCCATTGCTTTATTGGTATATATGTCGCAACTGGTTCAATCAGCCATTCAACTAAACGCCTAGCTATTTAATTAAACAGCGCCGTTCAACTAACGGCCTGAATGATATTCAGCCGTCTGGTCAAATACAAACATTAGTGAACTGGCTGGCTGGATGCTTAGGCTATTCATTTATTTAAGGCGATTTAAATTAGTTTTAATAGATTTCTGGCGCGTCGGCGGCACGATCGCTCACCTCGCGCGTAGTTTTTCACTAATTCACTATCTTATCTAATATCTATTCTAACATAACCTAACCAACTGTCTTTGATGTAAGATCTTCTACCTACATCAACATGGTCATCAACTGGTAAAAATAAGCATTGGTAATTTGACGACATTATTCGCCGTGCGTTTTTGTCAGCGCGATCTAGGAATTGGTTATTCTTAGTCGCGCCATCTAGTTATGAAATTGGTACTAATTTCTATACAAACCCGTTCAACAATAATGTTCCTAAAAAATTACTTGGCTAGGCAAGTCGTTAAACGTAATAACACCAAGCCATTTGCCTTATATCATTCAGGCGGCTAGTTGAACGGCGCCGTTTAATCAAATGGCTAGGCGTTTAATTGAACGGCTGATTAAGCCAGTTGGCTGCGACAGATACAACACACCTTTATAGCAGAGCCTATTAAAAAGTGTCATAAAAAGGGTCAGAGGCATACAAGGAGAATACAAACCAGCTAATCGGTCTCTAGCTAACATCGAGTCTAACTGATTTCGATAACTTCATCCGTTTCGGTGCGCCTGCGTTTAGGCGGCTTCGGCACTGGCTCATCCCCATCCTCTTCAACGATCTCTAGATCGTCATCACTATCGTTCTTCGGCTTAGACGGCCCCGGCTGGGGTTCGGAATTAGAACCAGCACCATTCTTTTCAATCGGAGCTGGTGGTGGTGCGTCTGCATCTGTTATCAACCTCCAAGATTTCTCATCGTTCTCCTGTTGCAAACGGACTCTTACTTCATAGTTTTGGAGGAAGTCGTCGACGAGTAAGGAGCAGCCATCGTTTAATCCTATTTCTTGGAGGGTTTTGTCGTTATTATGATCCGTTTCTCCAGGCTCCGATGAAAGGACTACGACGCCTTTGCCCTCGATTGTTGCGTCAGGTGCTTGCATGTTCAGACCGTCTTTTAGCGCTCCGTTCAGATCTTTCAGTGTGAGCTGTTTGAGGTTGCAAGCGAGCGCCACTTCGGGCTTTGGCGAGCACACGTAGCATTTCGGGTTGGGTGGTATTAGTTCTGGAATAAAGATTATAATGAGATTGGTGAGAGAGCACCGTATACGTGGCATTTAGTAAAGCACATCAGCGCCATTTTCCACCAAAATGATCTGAGAGAATGTCTCACCTTGGGGATACAGTCGTGAACCTGTTTTTTAGTTTTGCGGAAACAAAGGCAACGTGCCGTAAGTACTTGCAGCATTATATGACGTCACCAGCACGCGTTTTATGAAATAGGCGCGAACTCTGATGGCTGACATAATAATAACGGACGACATAATTACAGAGACCTATTATGAAACCTGCTATTTTTATAGTTAATCTTTTGTATGTTTTATGGTACGTATCACGGCAAAAAAATAATTCCGTAGTACCATGGTTCAACGGCAAATAAAAATTGCCACAGTAGATAGATAGATAGATAAAAGATTTATTTGACACACATAACATTTCAACACAGACACAAAAACAAAGACAAGTAACAAGTAGGTAGGTGCACAAGTAAAAACAAACTAGAAAAAATAAATACACCTAAAACTAGTAGTCTGGCACCTACATAGGTGGGTGCAACAGTGGTCTGTGTGCTGTAGTGAGCCAAAAAGGTCCGCCTAACGCATCGGTGGTAACAGCTACGAAACTCACTCTTTTCGGGCACAAATAGCTGTCCGCGGTGGTTGACCTTAGGTCGCAGATACACGCTGGTGCAGAGCGCCAAGTCTCCGCGCAGGAGCGCCTGCGCCCGCAGGACCGCCAGGCCGGCCACGATCGCGTTAGCGGTCGCTATCGCTGGGATTATGTTGCCCGCCATAGCTAAAAATCATAAAAACAACATTTATAATCTTACTAGCTGCGCTCCCGCGTTGTGACCCGCGGTCCCTCGGGATTTTTAAATTTTTTCGAGATAAAAATTAGCCTATGTCCTTCCCTGGGATACAACCTTTAACTATGCCAAATTTCAGCTTAATCTGTTCAGCGGTTTGGGCGTGAAAGCGTAACAAACAGACACATAGACAGACAGACAGACAGAGTTACTTTCACATTTATAATATTAGTATGGATTGCTATTATAATCTTATTTATTATTATCTTTTGGTTTTAGTATGAGTACTAGTTTTAAGAAACCTTTGTTTGAGAATATATTAGAGGATTAGTACTAGATATAACCTTACCATTTTCAATATCTATAATCTTATTATTATGATTCACAGAGTCCCAGAGTGACAGTATGTTACTGTTTCACTTATATCAGGATCAGAATTGATGTATGGTATGTGACAGTTTCACCATGTGTTCATATCTTCCTGTTAGGGATTCCTAACAGGCTGGCACCTTAAACTAGAGATTTAGTTAAGATGTCAGCCTTAAGATAGCTACAGGATAGGCAAATAACACTCACATTTGACCTCAAAACGCGATTTGAGCGGTATATTGAAGATATGCGAGCGTACGTTAGCGCAGGCCGTTACAAAGTCCATAGCATGTTTCTCATCCTTATCCCACACAAGATGGTCGCCGGCCGGACGCGATTTTAAGTCGGCTTGTAGAGCCGCCACGCTTGATGCAAACACCTGGAAATACATTCATTAAATTACACTTCGTTCAACGGATCTAGGCTTTCGTGAAGTTAGCCGTTTGTGTCACTGCGCAGGCAAACGGCTAACTTCACGACTGTCCAGATCCGTTGAACGAACTGCACAACAATTTGTTAGATGGTTGACGCGGGGAAATCAAATCTCGAAATCTCCGCTCGAGGATCGTGATTGGTTGATTAAAGTGCATGTTGTGCCTTTACATCTATATTAGATGATTTATACAGCGTCTGGAGGCAGCCTATGCCTACATTTAAAGGGACGCTGTAGTGCCTGGGACATTGTTTGAGATGGAATAGGCTTGCCCAGCACCTAAAACATCATCTCAGCTTAATCGGAAAGACAACGTCAATACGTTTGGAGCTGACTACCATTAAGAGCCCATGTAAAAGCGAATATAAATTTTACGAAACGAAAAATCCATTGATGCACGGCCGTGATTCGAACCCACGTCCCTCGGATTGAAAGTCGAGGCACAACCCCATTCGACCAACACGGCTCAATAGAACAGTACCTGAGCACATTCATGTACGGTCCAGCATCTCTGATCAGGCAAGCCCGAGTGCGAGGCCGGAGTGCTATCCTTCCCGGGTAGGTTGTCCCATTCTAAAGGTGTGGGCGGACGACGTTTCTTCCACAGGTTCTCCATAGAGAGAAGATAACGGATGTCATCACCAAACAGTTTTGAGAATAACTTCACAGGGTCGTAGTTGGACTCGGCTGCCCAGGTGCGAGTGCTTTTGCGTTCTATGTTTCCTGAGAAGAATGAATAGTTTAAAAAGGTTGATTTTATCACAGGTTTGGCATAATAGCTAACTATTAAAATTTACTCATGTACGAAAATTAAATGACATACTTAAAGTCAACCACTGCTCAAACATATCAGGAAAAACTGAAAAGCCATCCTAATCAACTAGCACAGCAACTCACAAAACCTACTTATAGGAGATGACTTAAAAGGAAAGATGTCATTCAGCTAATTGTGTGACTAAATCAATGAAGAGTGCCTACTGGAGTGAACTCTGCCTGACATTACACCCGCAAATTTGCTCATAGTTGGAAAACTGATTTCAGATAAAACTTGGAAAAAAAAAAATGTACGAAAATTGGCGCGAAAAACACTCTAACTAAGGCATATAATACGCTATATTTGATTAACGCAGTTTGAATGATGATCAATATTTAAGCATTGTAAAACTAACATGATTTTAGATGTTTTTTTTAGCATTGTCTCGTTCTTAGAACTAATTTAATCTCTGTTACTAGTTCATCCCGTAAAAGTGGCTTAGAATGAATGCTTACCATACTGATTAATATAATGAGACTTTGGGAACATAATAAAAAACTTAGGCCTTAACATTAGATGATTTATAAAGCGTCAGGAGGCAACCTATGCCTACACTTAACGGGACGCTGTAGTGCCTGGGACATTGTTTGATGGAATAGGCTTGCCCAGCACCTAAACCATCCTCGCAGCTTAACCAGCCTGGCCCACAAGAAAGACGGCGTCAATACGTGTGCAGCTGACTAAGCTGCGGGTTTCTTCACGTGTTATAGAGCGTATATAAATTTTACGAAACGAAAATACATTGATGCACGGGATTCGAACCCACGACCTTCAGATTGAAAGTCGAGCCACAACCCCATTCGACCAACATGGCTCTAACATAATACTTGAAACATATTCTGTGTTTGGCTGATAACCACTCATTGCGTGTGTATTTTACCAACCTGCGGTATTGCTATCGGTGACCATAGCTTCTGCACCAGCATCTCCAGCTGCCTCAGGGTCTGCTGTGTCAGGGCTGACATCCTGGTCAGGATCCTCTTCTCCGAACAGCTGGTTAAACAGATGCTTGGCCCACACGATACAGTGGATGGGCTCCGATGGAGTGTTCCGGATGGTGCAGCCAGGGAATGTCTTCTGGGTTGCTTTTGGCAAGCATTCGTAGCAAGTTGTAAGGCCCTTTTTGATGATTTCGACCTGCAATAATATTTTCTTGATATTGATACATAACTAAAACTAATTCTTCCCCTCTTATCTTCTGTCTTGTTCTTTTATGGGGAAAGGCATTTCTAATTTTCCATAAATATTAGTAGCTTCCACTAGAGGTGTGCGCCGATTCCTTCTTGACCGGCGGCGGACGCCGGCTTAAAATCAGTCGGCGGCGGCGGCGTAATCGGCGTCATCGGCGTGGACAGTATAATTATGGGAGAACTCCAAAGGCGTGGAACGAGAGCTTGGTGGTTCTGTTTTTTAACTCATTCAGTGCCGAGCCCGCCGATCGGCGCCATGTATGTATACCAGTGTATGGCGGCATTGGGGGGAGATTGTACTATCTAGGGAGGCGATGAATGAGTTAAAAAGAGAGATAAAAATTACAGACCCATCGCTCCTGAGCCACGTTTATAAGCTGTTCTCTCGGGTTATTATGAATCGTCTCGCCAAAAGACTCGACGAGTTCTAACCACCAGAACAGGCCGGGTTTCGTGGAGGATATGGCACCATAGACCACATTCACACAGTGATTCAGATTATACAGAAGTCCGAAGAGTATAATTAGCCCCTGTGTCTGGCTTTTGCGGACTATGAGTAGGCCTTTGACTCTGTCGAAACCTGGGCTGACAAGTAGACTATCTTTATATCAAAGCTTTGAGATGTCTGTATGAAGCCGCCACCATGAGTGTCCCGAGTACAGGACCAGCAGTCTAAGCCCATCCTACTGCGCAGAGGAGTGAAATAGGGAGTAAAAAACTGGACTGGAAAGGTATTGGCATAAACATAAACGGCGAGCACATCTCACACTTACGATCCGCAGAAGACATCGTTTTACTGGCGAAGTCGCTGGAGGAGCTACAACGGATGCTGGACGGCCTAGCATCAGCCTCGCGAGCGATGGGTCTCAGCATGAATTTGGATAGACTAAAGGCATGGTCAATGACCGAATTGGTCAAGACCTGTCGCTGTAATTGGTCACCTTCTTGAAGTTTTTCCACATACCTCGGGCAGATTTTGCAGTTAGGTAGAGACAACTTTGAGAAGGAGGCCAAAAGGAGGATTCAGCTGGGTTGGGCAGCATTTGGAAAACTACGTCGAGTTTTCTAGTCACCCATACCGCTACCAGTTTAAAGTCACTCAGCGAGCTATAGAACAAGCTATGCTTGGAGTTTTTCTGAAGGATAGAATCCGAAACGAGACTATCCGACATAGAACTAAAGTTAACGACATAGCTCAGAGAGTTAGCAAGCTGAAGTTGTAGTGGGCTGGCCATATCTGCCGAAGAACCGATACGAGGTACGGGATACGGGTAAACGACTTCTTGAGTGGCGACCGTGACTCGCCAAACGTAGCGTAGGACGCCCTCCGGCCAGGTGGAGAGATGTTCTGCGAAAGGCTGCTGGTAGAAGCTGGATGCGTTGAGCTGAGGCGGACAGAGCTCAATGGCTCTCATTAGGGCAGGCCTATGTCCAGCAGTAGACTGCTATAGGCTGATGATGATGAGCGGCTAACTGTTTGCTCCTACTGACTGAACGCCTAACGCCATGCGGCGCGAGCATAGTGATCGAGCTGAGTGAGCACAATGGACACTTCATAAAAAATATATAGGGAGGCGAAATTAGAGGCAAATAGTTAACCGCTCACAGTTCGCCTAATGCGTCCACGGTCTAATTCGTCAGAGAAAATCGATTATTTTACAAGTAAAACTTAGTTTGATAGGTATTAAATTCTCATAGATTTTTTGACAATAGATTTTTGCCCTATCATCTCAAAAAAACAACAATATGCAAATATGTCAGCACCCAAGCTATGTGGAATTGACTATAAGGATTATACATACACAATATTGGCGCCGATTTCACGCCGATAAAATCGTCGGCGGCGGCGGCGTGAGCAAAAACGTCGGCGGCGTGCGCCACGCCGATCGGCGCACACCTCTAGCTTCCACCTGATTTATCTGACAATTCTGCAGTAGAATTAGGATGTTTACCTCACTATTGCTTTAATTTTACAATACATAGAACACAAAAATTCCGTTCTCCGAAACAGAATCACAACTGCATCTATCAAGGAGTGGATTCTATTTAAAATGTTAAGAATTTTTGGCCATTGACTTCATACAAACTTACTTTTTACTTATTCATGTTATGAATGTCAATAATGTTGGATTATCTCACCTGTCCAGCATAGCCCGCAGTGCCAGTTTCTACCAGGGGGATGTTGGCAGCCAGACACATCCGGTTCACATGGTTCCGAGCCACTCGGTTGTCCAGGGCGTTCATCACCAGGCTGAATTGTTTGAAGTATGACACTCCATAGTCGTTGCTGGAAAGTATATTTCAATTCAATTTTCAATTTCAATTTATTTATTACAAACTTAACTATGACATTACAGACATTCCAGATCATCACAGTTAATAAATATAAGTACACATAATAAAAACATCCGAAAATCACACAGAAAAATAAAAAACATAAAATTGTAAAAAATTTGACAAAAAAACAATTTCAAAACAAAAATAAAAAAAAATAACGTTGCAAACTTTCACAGAACTCCAGGCACAACCGTTCGATCTCCTTCCAGCCATCCGCAAACACGTCTAACTGAGGATGAATATAGTAAGTATAAAAATATAGTAAGAGTAATATTTATAAGGATTTTAAACTGTGATAGTCAATAGGCAATTCATCCTATGATGATCATAACATTGAAACTATTTATTTTTAAGAGCCTAAGAATTAGTGTTTACCATCTTTGTACTATTCTAAAGTTGCCTGAAATAATTTTTTATTATCCATATATATTATAAATGTGAAAGTAACTCTGTCTGTCTGTCTGTTTGTTATGCTTTCAGCCCAAACCGCTGAACAGATTAAGCTGAAATTTGGCATAGTTAAAGGTTATATTCCAGGGAAGGACATAGGCTACTTTTTATCCCGAAAAAATGACAAAATCCCGAGGGACCGCGGGAGGGCAGCTAGTGTTATTATAAGTTTGACTATTCTTGAGGCAGATCATTATGGAATATTAGCAAGATGCACAATATTAGCACATGACTACAATCAATATTGTTGTGCTGACTTCACCAAGTGACATAGAGAGGCCAGAGGAGAGTAGGAAGAAGAAACAGAAAAAATACATACCTAATAACACTGTCATGATGAGCAATGATATTGACATTGGGGTTGAAGCTCAAAGCACTGTCTTTTGCCACCTGAGCCTTGGATTTTCCAACATGCTCCTTGTGGAACAGAAACTGACGGTTCAAGTTGCTCACATCTATTGTGTCCAGATCAATCTGAAAGTTATCAATGACAGGAAATTATTATTTCTGTTTCGGCATCTTTTAGTAGGTTAGTCATCTCAATGGGGTAAAATGATAGTTCGGTTTGAGTTTGAACGAGACAATCTATGAAGATGGCACTTGGATAAGTTGGTACTACTAGGAAGTACTCGCTATTAGTGTGACTAATAGCCAGACAAGCAGCACAGTTCCCTATGATTAGCACTAACAACCAAATATCCCGTTAGGAATTTGAATGGACGTGCACAGTAAAGGTTAGGTCAAGCGGGTTACTCGGTATAAACACTAATGCTAGTGGGAAACCTGATGGAAACGCTCAAAATAGAAGCGAATACGTACAATCTCAATAGTGGGGAAGCCGGTTAGAACGAGATTCTTTAGAACCTCGCATCCTATTCCGCCGGCACCGACCACCAATATCTTCGAATTGGCAATTGCCTCAGTAAGTTTTTCATCAAAAACACCCGCCACACGCGCAACCATTTTGTCGCAATCGAATAACACGTATTACGTGTAATGTGACGATTATTTGCAATATTTTCACAAAATGTAAACGCGAGGTTTTCAAGTCAAGCAATTGCAAGCAATCAAGCAACTGTCAAAATCGGCGTCATGTCCATTTTCATTCATTTCATTCGTTCGGAAAAGATGAAAAGCCATCGATTTACAGATTATAAATATTTTTTATGAATGCTAAGAAACTTAAATAAAAAAAAAAAAAAAAAAACAAAATTAAAAATTACTGTATTTTACAAAAGTAATTTACAAAAAAAATATATGAATTTACAGAAATTTCAATTTGGACACATTAATGGCGAATAACGTGTATTTACGTATGTTTTTGAACGACAAGACTGCTAGCCGGAACCGGAAGTGTAGTTAAGCGCCAATTTTGAAACTTATTTTCAAGCAATTTCAACATGATTTCAACGTTTCTCTGCACTCGGCTGGCTTGCTTTTATTCACAGAACACTTTTGTTCAGATTCTCAAAATCAACAGCAAGATAACTAACAGTAATGTATAAGAAAGGTACCTACATAGAAGTATTCTGTTTTTCGTGCGTTTTTGTATTGTGTGTAGTGTTGTAAGTGTTGATTCAATTTATACCTAAGTACTACCTATCTCACGAAATAGTATTTAGTGCAAGTGGGTAGGTACATACCTACCTATTGGTAGGGGTACATACTACTTACCTATTATTCAATGCTTGGTATTCTTACTTTTATTTTATGTCTAGGAAAAAGTACTTAGGTAGGTAAGTACTTACCTACTTTTTATTGAGTATCTAGTATTACAATAATCAAAAAAAAATAGATACCTACTTACTTAATAAAAATAAATAAAATCTATTATTAGGAAAAATCTAACAGTAGCTCGTAACTCTATTGAGTGGTTGAAAATTATTGCATTTTCTAAATAAAATGTAGAGTCATCCCATAAAGTTAAAAGCAATTTTAATGAACGCCAAGCAACGTAAAATAAAATTTTATGTTAGTAGTTCGTTCGCTATAGACTTTAATGGACGCTATAATTTTCTCGGCCTATTGGGCCAAGGAATCCCTCCGTACGGTCGGTATACCTACTCGGTAGTCTTGTAGGTAGAACAACAGAAGAAAGAAATTTTTTTTACTAATTCCCACAATCAATGTCGAGTGTTAGTCGAGGCACGTCAAAATTAATACGCCTAGATAGGGTTCATCATTCATCATTGGCAGCTCAAATAATAGCCCACTGCTGGACATAAGCCTCCTCCCTCAAACGCCACTCTAATCGGTCCCGAGCTGATCTCATCCATGTCTTTCCCTCAATGGCCTCTATATAGAGATATCGTCCACCCACCTGGCTGCTGGTCTGCCCTGGCTTCTAGCATTTCCCCTTGGGTAATAGTTGGTAAATAGTTCATGGGACCCACCATCCATGCACCGTTGCGGGGCAGCCCGATTGTAAAATGCTTCTTCCTATCAGGCTGCTCTACAATATCATTCCACCAGCCCATTAACAGACAATCGCTACAATTTTATTATCCTCCATCGTTTCATTTCGATTACCTAGATAGGTAGGTAGTTTAATTCGATTCCGAACCTTATAACCTTTAATTTCGAAACTGGCTGAAGCTGTAAATTGAATGGAATTGCTCTCTTGCTTTAAACAAGGCAATGATTGCTGTTGTTGTCAGCTATTTCCAGCTTTATTTTGATAGTAACCGTGGTAAGAAGTGTGGTAGAACGTACCACCATCACCATCCGAATTTAAATTATTTTGATTTGGTACATGGCCACAGGCTCATGGTATTCACCTGGATACCATGATGCAGGGAGCCTATGCAATTTGGTACCTACTTACAACAACCACCTTCTCTTTTCAATCGGTGTGTGCTTACCAACCTAGGTGTAGGTATGTAGTCGTGCAGTGCCAGGCTCCAGGGGGTGCCAACGTGGCTACGGTAGATAGAGTGCGGCGCCCCTTTACATCCGGCGGCAATATTTTTCGAACATAAAAACATTAGGTAGGTACGGTAGATAATTGATATATAAAACAGAAGTACAGTACCTACCTTACTATCGGCAAGAACTAAGTAGACTTAACGTCGATTTCTTCAACAAACTGCTTTTAATCAGCCTCAAAAGCTGTCGTGTGTGACCAGACTAATTGTCTGAAAACATCGTCACCGAAATAAGCCACCTGAAATTGCAATTACGGATAGCGCGCTGCCAACGAACGTTGCGCTTGAGATCTAATTACATGAGCGGACCGTGGGCACCCTTTACCTACTAATGGGGTCACATCACACATTTGAGTTATACAAATTAGCACATCAATTGCGACGTGAAAAGCTTTCTATAGTGAGGATTTTCTGTAGTTTTATATGACCACGGTGGCGTGGGGCGGAAGTAGGTACCTACCTACTCGGACAAGATGCAGTGGTGTGGGTTCGCTTCTCGCAACAGCCAATGATATCAAATAAACAATAGTGGCAGCAGCATTTCTGGTAGGACCTCACATATTTACCTACAACCTTATTTTTAATCAATTTAACGTCAACGTCACGAGTTCTCACTTCGCAGATGTCAATATTGACACATTTAGACGAAAAATGTAACTAAAAACACTTGCAACTCAATGATAAAAATTATAAAAGTAATTTTAAATCTTCCAGTAATTTAAAACTCGCCATGCCTCCAAAGAAAGGCAAAGAAAAGGCAAAGCCAGCCCCTACGGGAGCAGCTGCTAAGGCTATGGGGGCCGCCGGGCCTCCGCCGAAGCCTAAGAAGCCTCCGCCACCACCAGCCTGCTTCAACGCCGAAGACCTGGCCAAGTTCAAACAGATGTTCAAAGATCACGATGAAGAGAATATTGACAAGGTAAGTTTTAAGGAGGTGGCGTTGAGACTGCTACACAGTTTATTAAACTTTTGCAGTTCTCATCGTTCTTTTGTAATCAGTTTTTCTGTGTACATTGTTCTGAATAAATAATTTTGAATTTTGAAAAAAAAAAAAAAAAAAAAAAAAAAAGATGCAAGACTGATCAAAATATTTGAAGCAACATTTGTAGCATTTGCTGTTGGAGCAAATGCTGAGAGGTAGCCGTATTTTCACCAACATAAAATGTACCTATTGTAACTGTTGTATATGATGTGGAGAAAATGAAACTTTATTCTATTCTATTACTTATATTCTATTCAATATGTAGGTACGTACATATACTTTTAGTTAGGTCTTAGAAACGACTATGATCTCCTTAGAAAAGCTAGGCCCTAAACCACCAAAAATCAAAATCAAAAAGCATTTATTCAGTAGGACCGCTGGGATTACTTTGAATCGTCTTAAAACTGGGTGTGCTTGTTCTTCAAGGTTGCGAAAGAACAGAAGTAGAACCTAAAATAAATAAATAAGACTATTGATGCCAGCAGCGCCAGGCGGTCAGCGGTTACGTAGGTACTAAATAAATATGCTCTTAGACTTTGAAGACCTACCTACCTACTCTAGATTAACTAACAATACCTACAGAAGATACCTACTGCTAGGTATCTAGTTGTTCCTTACGACATAGGTAGATGCAATATGCAGCCACGGCATAAAATAAGTAACTACCTAAACTTTTCAGAACAACGCATGTGGAAAATCAGGCTAAAAATAATCTCATATGCACAATATTAATTCACTCACTGATTCGATTGAAAATCACTCGCTCATGCAGCAGGTATTCATGACATAATAGCGCGTTTCAAAATTATTAGGCGAGCGTAATTTCTGGTAAAGAGTCATAGAAAACTATGCCTCATATTAACTGCTTCTGCATATTTATCATAACCACACCTAATGCTGAAATTAGAACAGGCTCAAACCAAATCATTTATTCAGACTAAACAAGTAAATAGGCTGTGTGGCTGTGTTAGCATTGATTACAAAACTCACATTGCAGGCTCATTGACTAAAATGGTGATTCTGATTGTTAATTCACTTATAAACGCCCTCATTCAGAAATCAGACTTGATGAGAGAAGCCATAACTTATTTTATTTAGATAAATGTTAACAACTTGAAGGCCAGGCAAATTAAATGGATTTGTTATGAACAATCAGCATAAGAAATATGGAAGCCTGAGAACAGCACTGCCGTGCAGCCGCTAAAACGCAGTAAGAGCAAATTTGCGGTTTCGAGAAAATGGCAAAAACAGTTTTGACGCTGATTATTTTATAGTACCAAATTAGTTTTGTGAAATATTTATTACTGACGAGAACCAAGTGTTATCGAAGATTAATTTTTGAAAAAAAAATATTTACTTTCTTTCATACATTCGAAATAAAAAGGTATTTTCCAAAAACATAGCTGTTACTGCATGCTAAAAGATACACATATGCAGACTAAAATGCGGTATAAATACTTGATACTGCAAAAACGTTTGATTGTACGCTACTTTGCAGACTAAATTGCAGCATAGAACGTTTTTTTACTGCATTTTAATTAGTATCTTTAACTATTTGCTTCGTAGTATGTTACGACTTTTCGTAATTTACGATAGGGAACCCTATGTCATATCGGGATTATTGAAAACAAACAAATATTTTTTGTATGTATGACAATAACGTTTATTTTATAAACATTTAAGCTAATTCTAAAATAACTTTAGGTGTTCTTAACACATGTGACTTTGCTTAAAATGACTAATAGTAATAAGTACTTAAATAAAAAAGTTAACTGAGTTAGTTTAGCAAGAAACTCTAAAAGAACTAATAAAGTAAGAGATCTCAAGGTACTTTAATATCACATAATTAAAAATAAAATCACAAAATATTGCAAGGAATACGATACCCACACAGAATCTGTGTAAGTAGGTAAATATTTATTATTCTTAGACATCTAAAAGGCATGCATAATCAAATTAAACATAATGGCAATCATGTTAGTAGTACGATTTACTCGGTATTATTTTTACCAAAACCATAAGAAAACATAAATCAGTACCTAAGTATTTATTTATTAACTAGCGGAACGCCCACGACTTCGTTCTCGTGGTACATACTACATACTACATATCAACATAGCCCTTATCACTTGAGTAAGCTTAAGCTTTTCATCGCTTTAACTAAACTGAGTGACTGTGACGGCAAGTTCAACTTTGATGACTGAGTCTGAGTCAGAGTCTCACTCTAAATCTGACCCTCAATCTAACCCTCGTCTCGCTCTCACTCTTAATGTGACTCACAATCTCACTCTCACATTTAATCTGACGCCGCCCCATAAATCCACAGCACAAATCCATAAGTCCACAAATTCCCAAATCTACAAATCCACAAATCCACAAATCCGCCAAGCCGTCAATCCGTCAATCCGTCAATCCGTCAATCCGTCAATCCGTCAATCCGTCAATCCGTCACTCCATCACTCCGTCACGCCATCACGCCATCACGCCATCACGCCATCACGCCATCACTGCCACTGCCACTCCCACTCCCACTCCCACTCCCACTCCCACTCCCACTCCCACTCCCACTCCCACTCCCACTCCCACTCCCACTCCCACTCCCACTCCCACTCCCACTCCCACTCCCACTCCCACTCCCACTCCCACTCCCACTCCCACTCCCACTCCCACTCCCACTCCCACTCCCACTCCCACTCCCACTCCCACTCCCACTCCCACTCCCACTCCCACTCCCACTCCCACTCCCACTCCCACTCCCACTCCCACTCCCACTCCCACTCCCACTCCCACTCCCACTCCCACTCCCACTCCCACTCCCACTCCCACTCCCACTCCCACTCCCACTCCCACTCCCACTCCCACTCCCACTCCCACTCCCACTCCCACTCCCACTCCCACTCCCACTCCCACTCCCACTCCCACTCCCACTCCCACTCCCACTCCCACTCCCACTCCCACTCCCACTCCCACTCCCACTCCCACTCCCACTCCCACTCCCACTCCCACTCCCACGCCCACTCCCAATTATGGTTCCCATAGCAACTGTTACTCCCTCTTTCATCCCCTTTATAAGGTAAAAAAACTAAATAAAGTGCTACATTCAAGCTATTTGCTGCATTTTAATCTGTATTTTATATTAAATAAAACAGTGATCGACTTTGCAGTATTAACATTTCCAGTACAAAAACTGTTTACTGCATTTTAGTTTGTATGCCAGAATAGTTTTTCAAGAGTAGATTACAGATTTTATGTGGTAATAGGAGTGTTTGCTGCATTTTACTCGGTAAAGTGAAGGGTCGGTGTAGGGATATTACTCTATTTTATGCTGTTACTGTATTTTAGTTGGCATATCATTAGATTTTGGCCTGCTATGTTGAGTTACTGCTTTCAAAAAATTGATTTTATGATCCTATTAATCATCAGATCAGAACCTACGGTACACCAAGCTGTTCCTCATGGCATACCGGTCAAGACTGCATATTCAGCTCAAAAACGCCAAAAACCCTGTTACTGCGCTTTAGTGGCTGCACGGCAGAGCAGTTCTGGTAACAAAAGTTTTTAGGCCACGTCAAGATCAGGATAACTATTGCACTAACTTACCTCCCAATGCCTTTCTTCCAGGTGCCCCTAGAGGCAATCCCTCTTATGCTGAGAAAGCTCGGATTCAATCCGAAAAGCGCTGAGATCCGGCAACTATTCGAAACCTTCCTCGAAGACGAATTTGTTGACACAGTCGAATATCACGAATGGCTATTCATGATCGAAGCCAAAATGGGTTGGGGGGATGACTTCGAACTCGCTGTTACCAAAGCTTTCGCAGCTCTGAGTCATGATGATGAAGAAACTGGAACTTGCAACTTTGAAATACTCAGAGAAGAGCTTTTCACCTGGGGAGAACCTTTACAAGAAATCGAATTTATGGACTGGATAAAACTTGCCACGAAAGACAAAACTTACAATCTCGAAGAGGGAACGTTTTGCTACACAAGGTTCGTGGAAAACATGAATAACAAAGATGAGCGGTATGTCAAAGAGCCGATTAACTTCTTCAAGCTGGACCAGAAGGTACTTGCTGAGATGGCTATGAAGAAGGCGGCAGAGGAAAGAGAAGAGCAAGAGAGAAAGGAAGCAGAAAAGAGGGCTAGAGAAGAGGCTAAGAGGCTGAAGATGATAGCAGATGGATTGCTACCTCCCGACTGAAACCTTTTTGGCTATTACTGAATTTGTTGCCATAAGTCGTATGTCAATATTACTCGCTTCACTAAACAACATAAAATAATAGAATCCGCTATAAGTATTTGTTGAAACATAAATCTGGGTAATGGCTTGCGGTACACTAGGCTTTCAGCGACAACCGCTTGACCTTTTGGATTAGAATTGCGGAATTCTCGGAATTAAATTACGTTTTGTAAGGGTAAAGTAGGTAGGTATAGGTAGGCTCTTTTTGTTTTAATAAAAATGCTACGTAAAGGAGTCTGTACTTCCTCGAACAATACGTCTATCTTAATAAGCGCTTCACGGAATACTTATAATAATAAATAATGCATGCTCAAGTGACTTCGATGGACAGGGTTACATTTTTAGGAAATTTCTAGGGAAAATATAGGTTGCAGGTATGTGAAAAGAGGAGAGGTCTCGTAAAAAATCACTTGGTTTCTTACCCAGGGGAGATATAAACCGTTTTACGACAAATAAACACAGGATCACTAATGGACCTACGGCCGTAAGTTCTGGCAACCAACAATATAGAAGAATAGAGAAAAATATCCTTGAAAACAAGAACATACAATAGGTATCGATCAGAATTAAATACCAACCACGCTTGCAGGGTTAAGACAATGTGAATTCTAGTTATTCCCTTACAAACAGCTAAAGGTAGCGGACGTTAACATAATTTGTGCGTAAACTCAGTTTCAGTGTCTGCATAATTTTTACCTTACGAGAAATGGGACGCGTTAATCGACATGCGTATAAAACAGGATAAAACGATGAAGATGCGCGAGTTGTAATTTGTAAGTGAAAGAGAATAGGTACCTACATATTACTTCCTGGGAGTAGGCACATACACAATTCATAGTTTGAGTATTTTAGGTAATAGTCACAAACAAATTACTTATAAGTCCGTATTAATACGAATACCTGCAAATGCTAACATTGTAACGAGACCAAGAACTGATTCTTTAAGAAACTCATGAAATCAGAAACTTTGTTACCGAAATACATAACTACCTATATCAATGAAAAGGCGACTCGCTTCTTCCTTTTGCAATATAAGCTAATTAATTGGCTCTATAGAAGTATGCTTAATTAAATACATTTTATGATCAAAAAGGTATTGAGTGCGTCATTATGGCGCATTCATCCTTTTTATCCATTTACTGATGAGCAAAAATCTAATAATTACGTTTTTATACTAAAAAGAAAACCGACTTCAATGTTTGACTCGAAACGCGGTGTGACTCAGGGCGTCAAGCTGTCGATTCGATTTCTATTTGTGACTTGGCTAGGAGGGAAGGTGTTTAGAGTTTTACGGGGAAACTATCAATCCTTCAGGAATAAAATGTATATGGGACCACCTCTGGAGTATACCCTTTCAAACATGAAAAGAATTTTGCAAATCGGTCAACAAATGGCGGAGCAATCGCGTAACAAGATAAAAAAAAAAAAAAAAAAAAAAAAAAACATACAGACGAATTGAGAACCTCCTCCTTTTTTGAAGTCGGTTGAAAAAATATTATGGACATGAATTGTGTATTTTATCTTGATGAACTGATAGATCCTTTACCTTGGGGATACAGTCGTGAACCTGTTTACGTTTTACTGATAGGTATATGTACCTACCTATGATTAATTAGGAACACGAGTAAAAGCTATGACAGCAGCATTCAAGCATGGAAAGGGAAAAGAAGAGAAGGGAAATGAGAGAGAGGGGAAACCAGGGGGTGCCACGGGTCTTAGTTTCTGTAGCACCCACAGGGTATCTTTTGGTAGGTACCTACTACACCTTTCCGTTTCAGGATCGTAGCAAGTGGAAATTTGGGTTTTCTGTTTACTACGGGAAAGAGGCTTGATTCCATGTATAAAATGTAATGTGTATGTAACCCTATGTTAGTGAACAAGGTATCTATGGAAATCAGAATGCTAAATTATATACTTAGTCAGAACGTTCACGTCAGCTCCGTTTTGTGTATGTTGGTATGGCAAACTCATTAGGATGGAACACGGAGCGTAGCAAGAACAATAAGCATCACTTCACTGAAGTATTTCAGACGTCTTGAGTTCGGTAGTAAACTGGTAGCAAAATTGTTCTCAACTATTGGGGAAGCAAAATTATTCCCGATTTTCGCCTAGTGAAAAGGAATAAATGATAAAAAAAAACTGTCAATGAAGGGTGTGAGCAAAAAACTTAAATTTGTATAAAATGAATTTATTTACAGAAACTAAGCTACTACATATTTACATATATTTACAAAATACAACAGGATTAGTCAAGCTATCTAAGGATCGTTAAAATTATATATAAATTTGTATAAAATTTAAGCTTCTTGGGTGTGATTTTGGTGTGAGTTAGCATTCACACCCTTCACTGAACAACAAACTCAAATGACTCAAATGGCTTCCGTTTCAATAAATCAATCAATCATTTATTTATTGTTCAACATAGTATTAATTACTTATATTAGGTCGATGTCGTGGTATCTCTATGTTACCAATTAGCAACGGAAGCTCCATTTGAGTTTTGTAGAGCATTCTCATAAACTTTCGCGATCACTGTTCATAATATTTGGTTATTAAATCAATTAAAATATCTTTGTGTTCAATGAACATAATTTCTCTAATAGCGTGAAGAAGGTTTCTGATAAAAAGCCTCAATATGTTTCCGATTTATGGCAGTTTCAGTTTCCTGATTGGACACCGAAGGATTCGGCTGATTCATATCACGACAAAAAAGTTTGGTTACGACTACGAGGCAGCTATGTCCTTGCAAGCATATCAAAGACATGTCTTGTTTCTAATATAGAATGTTAACTTCTACAAAATATGGGCAAGTGATGCCAAATATGTATCTGGACGTGAATTGGCTAGATACCTATACCAGACAATTTCAGAGGACCTTGAGCAACTTGATCTGAGTGAATCAAGTGATCTTGTTTTTTTTTTTTATGTAAAAAATCTTATTCTTGAAGGCGCACATGAAGGGAGACCTTCCTCTGACTCTCAAACGCAAACTCATCGACATGTGTACCTATCCTGCCCGTCCTAACCTACGGTACTCAGACGTGGTCGTTGACTGAACTACAAAAGTACAAGCTCAAGATTTGCCAATAGAGCAATGGAACAATGGGCGAACACCATAACACCTTGAAAGCCCAACTGGGCACGGGGTCTTGGTCGGCCGAGGAAGCGTTGGCGGGACGATCTCGACGCCTTCGAAAGAGAATGGTGGGAGATCTCGACCTTTTCTTAGATTTCGCTTGACAATAATGTTGGTTGGACAAGTCAGCCGAATCACGCTGTTCGATTGAAGAGGATCGTATAAACACTGAACTCTATCATACTAAATCTGAAACGCAATTTTACGTGAACACATTCAAGTATGTAGGTACATACTTATATTATAGACAGCTTTATATCGGAAAGCTTACCTTACGACGTACGTACAATACCTACTACATATTGATGGAGCCTTAGTATTTTTTTTATGTATAGAATATCTCTTCTCATCTCTCGTCAATAGGAATTTTATATGAGTAAGCGGTTAACTCTGGTGATGGAGTTGACGAATCCTTGAAAACTTGGTTAAAAAATTAAATTAACGGTGGTTTCTGGAAGTGGATGGTGTCATATTTTTATTTCACTTACTTTTGCTATAAAACACCCTTCAGTCACTTTCTTCAGTTTTTCGGCGTTGGAACTTCCACGAAAGAGCTTTTTACGTTTAGGTGAAGCTTTTTAGATAACATGTTCAAATAATGGGTAACCTATCTCCAGAGAGCTGAAATGGTTTTCGCTACCTTTCTTAAAAGCGTAACGTAGTTTCACATCCTGTTCCCTGGGGGTGTGTTGAAGGTATACTCACTAATACCAAAGTTGTTCAACATTTTAAGTTTAAAAACTTTCTAACTTCTAAAAGTGTTGGCTGTTGATAGTCCCACAACTCAATTTGAAAGCTAATGTTGAACGATGTTCAACGATGTTCACCATTTTTTTTTGTTTGGGAAAGTTCATCCTAAAGGCGACCACACCATTTTAAAACTCTATATTGGCGCTGTGTTGTTACGAAAGCTCAGGTAGGTAGGTATTCATCGGATTGTATGTAGGTAATTCGTACACAAAATTAGACGTAATGTAATCTTATATGGCTGCGACATAGTTACAGGCTTACCGCAATTTTATTTAAAGCCCCTTCAATATGACTCACATTTTGCTGATTCCAGGTTTCGTTTAGACTCTATCTATTAACCTTATCACGGAACTCGTGATGGAGTCATAAAAACTGAGCACTTACCTGACGTGAACACGACCAGAAATTCCTATTATTTATTCCAGCCAGCATAGGTACCTACTAGGCCCTTATCTTGGAATTCTCGATTATTACTGTTTTTGCACAAAGGGCAACGGAAGGGATACAATTTGTTCTATCACACGAAGGCGGGTTGGTCTTAACCACAGACATCTCTAAATCAAGCTCGGGAACGCACCATGGAATGAGCGCTCAGTATCGCTTACGCACACAGAAACAAATATACATACACAATTAAGTAACTGACCCGCCTTTGTTAGATAGAACAACTACGTGAAGGTACACGCATGAAGGAAGCGGTAACTCCTATGAAATATGTATGTACCCAGGGTAAAAGTATACAGGCTAAGTATTTAGGTACGCGGGACAGTTAGTAATAGTAATAGTAGTATCAAGCTAAAGTGCATCGTGAAGTGTGATTTTGGCTGCAGTCCAGCCGCTCCGCTGAAATACAACTCCTGCGCTAAAATTCATATTGGACTTTAGTTAGTTAGTTCTTACAACAGTGTAGGGTCGGTTCATCTTCGAGTAAGTGTAGGGTCGGTTCATCTTCGAGTAAGTGTAGGGTCGGTTCATCTTCGAGTAAGTGTAGGGTCGGTTCATCTTCGAGTAAGTGTAGGGTCGGTTCATCTTCGAGTAAGTGTAGGGTCGGTTCATCTTCGAGTAAGTGTAGGGTCGGTTCATCTTCGAGTAAGTGTAGGGTCGGTTCATCTTCTAGTAAGTGTAGGGTCGGTTCATCTTCCAGTAAGTGTAGGGTCGGTTCATCTTCGAGTAAGTGTAGGGTCGGTTCATCTTCGAGTAAGTGTAGGGTCGGTTCATCTTCGAGTAAGTGTAGGGTCGGTTCATCTTCGAGTAAGTGTAGGGTCGGTTCATCTTCGAGTAAGTGTAGGGTCGGTTCATCTTCGAGTAAGTGTAGGGTCGGTTCATCTTCGAGTAAGTGTAGGGTCGGTTCATCTTCGAGTAAGTGTAGGGTCGGTTCATCTTCGAGTAAGTGTAGGGTCGGTTCATCTTCGAGTAAGTGTAGGGTCGGTTCATCTTCGAGTAAGTGTAGGGTCGGTTCATCTTCGAGTAAGTGTAGGGTCGGTTCATCTTCGAGTAAGTGTAGGGTCGGTTCATCTTCGAGTAAGTGTAGGGTCGGTTCATCTTCGAGTAAGTGTAGGGTCGGTTCATCTTCGAGTAAGTGTAGGGTCGGTTCATCTTCGAGTAAGTGTAGGGTCGGTTCATCTTCGAGTAAGTGTAGGGTCGGTTCATCTTCGAGTAAGTGTAGGGTCGGTTCATCTTCGAGTAAGTGTAGGGTCGGTTCATCTTCGAGTAAGTGTAGGGTCGGTTCATCTTCGAGTAAGTGTAGGGTCGGTTCATCTTCGAGTAAGTGTAGGGTCGGTTCATCTTCGAGTAAAAAACGAATAAGAATAATATACACCCCTATATTTTAATTACCAAAAATTTTAAAAATCGTCTCGGTGTCTGTTACTGATCACATTTTTTTAGTTAAAACTAAAAAAAAGAGAAAAATATAACCTAAAAAGGAGACGAGACGAGTCAGTTATGGATTTATGATAGCTACTGCAGTTTTACTGACTGGGGATGATGCGAGAGCATAGTTTGAATGAGAGTCCGTACGCGATTGTTGTCTGTAGTACTTATTTGTACAGTTTCCATAAAATGTTGTTCGGTTTTGGTTGACAATCCTCGATAACTTTGTGATAGTTAAAAAAAAAAAACTGACCATGCCATTAAATGTCTTTAAGTTTTTTTTGGCAGTCACAAAATAGCGTGTATAATAAAAAAAGCATTGCCATCTTGTTGAATGAGGTATTGGTGTGTTTGTGTTGGCCGAGTGGATGTTTCCACTTTCAATTCAAAGGTCATGTGTTCTTGTAATCCTGTGTTTCAAATTTCTATCAATGTTTTCTTTCATATATTTTTTAACACGAGCTCTTCTTAAATAACAAAATCATGACTCTAACTCGACATAGCTCATTTTGACACACACTAGGGCCCTTACTAATAAACGTGGTGTAAAGTTATTCCTCGGAATAAAATAGGAATAACCATACATTTTGACAGTTTACACTCAGGAATAACTTTATACCACGTTTATTAGTAGGGCCGTAGAATTTGAAGAGGGATAATACGAGTTTGGATTCGAGTACCACATGAAACGCTACCTAGTCTATTATCAAAGCAGACGTGAGGCAGCCCTGATGAAATATGTGAAACTACCGGCTTCAAATATGCAAGTAGGGTGACGTGAGCCAAAATTGGGCATGCCAGAAATGGGGCTCAAACGAAAGCCCGTTATTGGCCTCACTTGCAGTCCAGACAATTTTGTAAGTATAGATGCGAAAATTGTATTCTGATTGTATGTCCCTTGGCATCATCTCTATATATAAAAATTAATCCCTATATCCCTTGGTCACGCCATCACGCGTGAACGGCTGGACCGATTTCACTATTTTTTTTGTTGTGTTTGTTATTGTCAGGAGAAGGTTCTTATGACAGAAAAAAAAAAATAGCGCAGAAAAAATGAATCCTTATATCCCTTGGTCACGCCATCACGCGTGAACGGCTGTCGCGCGGGTCAGCTAGTTATAAATAAAAATATGAAGCAGAATTAAGGTTGTATCCTCAGAGCGCAGTCTATCAAGGCATTTTCCTAAAGACCTGTCGTGATTTTTATGATATTACAATGTTATTAGCGACCTACTTGTAGATGTTTGTTAGTCCTTTACGCTAATAATGACTGAACAGATTTGTGTAAACTTCGTTATGGAGGTAGCTTTACCCTTAGGTAACATAGGCTTTGTTTATAAAAGTGTAGTTATCCAAGAGACCACACGACGCAGCTAGTCATTGACATTGCCGAGCCATCACAAAAGGTAGTAATCCACCACAGTTATTGTATCGATATTTCATTTCGCACATGTGGTCAGCATCGATCCATTTCGTAGTGGCCAAATAAAACAGCAGGTGCTGCGGGTATGATGTATTGCTGTACAATAGATATACAGCGTTTGGAGTGGGTAAAGCCACGTTCAAATAAATATTTGGCCCATGCCCACTTTTAGCTGAAATTGTGATGCCATACGTCGCAGGTTACACGCCTAATGTTGTCTATCAGAATATAACCTGGTTTCCTCACGATTATTTACGTCATCTTTAGAGCTATGTTGCGTATATAAATATTCAAAAACGAAAAATCCACGCCCTTCGGATTGAAAGTTGGGCACATGTTCAACGTGACATAAAAAATAACTTATAGGTATAAAGCTTTCAAATTTCTGGTTTATTGGGTTGAAAGTGATTGCTGTTTGTATTGCCGACACAATATTGTCTGGTATCGCCGAGTGCATCACACCTGAGTGGAACCTACACGGAGATATTAAAAACATACGTGCAGCCGAACATATAACCTCCTTCTTTTTTTGAAGTCGGTTAAAAATAAAGCTGTAATATTACTACATTATTATCCACCACGTGACCACGGAGTGGATCCCACGGACAGAAAACGACGAGACAGACTGCGGGTTTTTTTTTTGGAAAATTACTTTAGGTACTTCTCTTTGAAAGGTAAGATGATTCAAAATTTTCGATACTAACCAATTGCATAATCTTGGTCTAATCTAACTCCTTTAAAATCTAGTGGGCTAAACACTGGCCTTATTATAAAATAGTACATTATGGTACTAGTGTGTAATATTGGTGATTACCGCCGAGGCAAATTGAGACCCGAGCCATCGGCGAGGGTCTTAATATAACCGAGGCAGGTAATCATCAATACACACGTGTATCATACGACGTTTTTCAAAACACTTGTAAATAAAATAACAATAAAAACTAATTTTAAACAGTGAAAACGAGTTGTGAAAAATGTTTCGCTATTGCGGGAAAAATTAATCAGTTTTCCTATGCGCGCGCATTGCGATCGGCCACAGACTATATTTCCGCGCCGCGCACAGGTTTGCGCCTATTCTGCCACGTACAAAATGGGGAATTTGAAGTTTTCTTTTATTACAGAGAAAACAAAAGTTATATTTGAGTGAAAGTTTTATTTATTAAACACGTACGAGTTAAAATTATCTATTTAAATAAGAAGTTGCATGAAATGAGCAAGCAATAGGTACATAAATTTATTTGTTCTATTGAACACGATCTTTTTTTTGAATAAAAACTTTTTTAAGAACAAGTAACTCAACCAATAAAATTAAAAAAAAAATCTATTACTCACTAGTGAGTTATAGTAATGAAAAAGTCACAGTTTGATTATGGGTGTCATTATGTGCCTAATTGCGGTGACCATAGAGCCACTTTATGAGCAAGTGTGTTGAAAAAAAGTTAAACCTTAGTTGAACACCATGTTGACACAATGTCAAAACAAAACTGTTACCACAAAAATCGTTCTATGTATGTATGTATGTACGAGTATTTAATAGTACATTATGGTACTAGTGTGTAACATTGGTGATTACCGCCGAGGTGTTTTTATGAGATTATTAAAATTATCTCATAACAGAACAGAGGACGGTAATCATCAATACACACGTGTATCATACGACGTTTTTCAACACACTTGTGAATAAAATAACAATAAAAACTCATTTTCAACAGTGAAAACGAGTTGTGAAAAATGTTTCGCTATTGCGGGAAAAATTAATCAGTTTTCCTATGCGCGCGCATTGCGATCGGCCACAGACTATATTTCCGCGCCGCGCATAGGGTTTGCGGCCTATTCTGCCACGGACAAAATGGGGAATTTAAAGTTTTCTTTTATTATAGAGAAAACAAAAGTTATATTTGAGTGAAAGTTTTATTTATTAAACACGTACGAGTTAAAATTATCTATTTAAATTAGAAGTTGCATGAAATGAGCAAGCAATAGGAACATTAATTTATTTGTTCTATTGAACACGATCTTTTTTCTGAATAAAAACTTTTTAAAGAACAAAGCAACTCAACCAATAAAATTAAAAAAAAATTCTATTACTCACTAGTGAGTTATAGTAATGAAAAAGTCACAGTTTGATTATGGGTGTCATTATGTGCCTAATTGCGGTGACCATAGAGCCACTTTATGAGCAAGTGTGTTGAAAAGATAGTTTTTCTAGAGACAGTTTTTTTAGTCAGTGCTTCGCTTAACAATGTTCATATTTTTTGTAATAAGACGGATTACCTCCATATAGGTAATAATTAACTTTTTCAAAGTTTTAAGGGCCAGAATACAGATAGTCTGTAGTCAGCCTAAAGTACATATGTACTAACAGATTAATTTAAAATAACTTAATTGAAAAGTTAACAAGACCTCGTTCTTTCGTAAACTTTTACGTACTAGCAGTAGGTAAGTAGCTTGTAGCTTGTAGCTTTGTGCACTGCACTCCTAAAATTGTCTAAAATAACATAACAAAGATGAATAAAACTAAACAGTATGAATAGATCACAAAACTTAACGATTTCAGTGTTAGCCAAAAACTAGAAACTGTACAGAAATATTTTTCGCATATTTTCTAAATTCATTCGGCTAGAAAGTGCAGCGTTGCGTACGATTCCACTGTCACATAACTTAGACATATCTAGGTCAACAAGTCTAGATTCTAGACTTGTCGCGGACCGTTGGGTTCGTACGGGTCTTATTCCACATACTTACGTATTTATTGCCTTCTCAATCATACTTTATTTTTTGAAGATCGTCGAAGCCGATCATAACAGAACTGTACAAGTGTGTCATAGAGGTGACGACCTCTGTGGCGCAGTGGGCGAAGGTCCGCCTGCGACGCAGAAGGTTGCGGGTTCGATCCCCGCCGCGGGACAAATGTTTGTATGACCTACAGATATTTGTCTCGGGTCTGGGTGTTTCTATGTATAATATGTATGTATTTACAAACAAAAAGTATATAAGTAGTATATCAGTTATCTGGTTCCCATAGTATAAGCTTTGCTTAGTTTGGGGCTAGATGATGCTGTGTGAAATGTCCAACATTGTTATAGAGAAGTCATAGGTAGGTACTAAAGTTACGTTCAGTCGACGTTCTTATGCACCTACATATGATGAGATACAAATAAATTATTGGTTACCTATACCACTACGTATACGAAGTATTTATTCTCAAATTCAGGAAGAAATATTATATTATTATCCATATTTATTAATTATAATTTGCGACACAATTTCGTCAGCGTTAGTGTGAATTCCCAAGATTATAATATTTTAATTATAAGCATTCAAATCATAATTAAAAAGTTAACACTTACTAAATGAGTTTGCTTAATGTGTTCTAAAGTTATATGAGAAAAGTAGAAGGTAGAAATATTAATGGATTAACGTGTGAACTGGTTTATATTATAGGTAGGTAATACAATGATATTAAATTAACATTTTTTTTCACTTCACAATTAATTTACCTACCTCTTAAAAAATTCTAATCGCGTAGTAAAAATAAAAGCTTTTACTCCTTTTTCTACTCTTCTTTTTTCTACTCCTTTGATAGTGGATGGTGGAACCTATCAAAGGAGAGAGATGGTTGGAAAGAATTGGGGGAGACCTTTGCCCAGCAGTGGGACAGTATAGGTTAAATAAAAAAAAAAGGTGAGTGTTATTAAAACGTGTTCAAGTCGCGAAAGCTCAAAATCTTCTTATTCTTATTTATATCTGAAAGAATGGAAAAAAAAAATTGTGAGTGTCGTGGAACCTCCGTGGAACACTCGGTTGGAACGAATTTTCAACTTTGACATTTGGCATTTTGTCAAATAAATTATATGTCAAATATTACAATCCTAGAAACGCTCTTCCGTACTAACAATTATTATTATTATTTATTCAGAAAAAAAGGGCTTTGTCGCTGAGCGACTATATCGCCCAATCGGTAATAAACATCTTAGCTTAGTCTTCATCATATAGGTCTTCAATCTATGGATGATACACAATACACAAGTTTTTCAATTTAACGTGCACGATTTGGGGGGGGGGGGGGAGGTCATGTCCCCTGTGACCCCCCCTCGGACCGCACCTGCCTCCATCTTAATTGTAAGTGCTATAAACAGAGACGTACACAATTACATGAATAATGCAGCAGTAACAGATCTTCCATAACATTATACCTTCTCACTGCTTCTGTGTTACGAATAAATTAGATTTACATTAAGTATCAGTCATAGTTTGTAATTGATTCAGACGAGACTGCGGAAATATAGTCTGAATAAGATGTAAAATAAACGGAAGCCAACCGTAATACTGCGCAGTAGATATTCTCTAAGATTTTTCGCATTCAAGATACGTACCTAGGTTTAAAGTTTTTCTTGAGATACTTAGTTATCTTGTGGGTACATCTCTATTAGGTACTAGGTATGGAATTTGAGAAGAGAGGATTATCATAAAATCCTAGATCAATATGGCACTGATAAAAAAACTAAGTAATTTACTTACTAGTAATTTAACTTTATCCAAAATGGTTGGAGAATGGAGTGTATGTTCGTTCAAGCTACGTCGTAGCCTAGCGTAGTATAGTCGTAGTATAAGTACTACGATACCGCTACGAGTAGCCACATCAGGATTTGGTTTCGTTTTAATTTAGAAAAAAATGCAGTAGGTTTTGTCAAACCTAAAAGAACAGCTAATAGTTGTTGTGACCCTATTGTTTTTAAGAAGAGAGTTAATAGGCACCTTCTGGGTCGGCTCGCTCCATCGTAGACCTCACTCTTGCCTGTGTAAGTCTGAGGTCAAGAGCCGACCCATTCATCATAAAAAAAAAAAGTTATCAATACCCGCAATACTAAACTTTTTCGATCAGCGAGCGTTCCAATGCAAAACGATTATAAAAAAGTTTATTTTAACTTTGCAATTTCCGTCTGTATTTTCAATTAAAGTACACGTTGCTTGGTTCGGCGCTTGATTTTATCTGTTTTGCAATCACATCTGCGATTGTGAGTCTGGATATTTTTGTACGAGTTTGTGATTGGGTGCAACTGTGTGCATTCGTGCGGGTTTACTAGATTTAGTTAGTTACACACATATTGACGTTTTCTTGTGGATATGGCCGATTGAGCTGAGAGGATAGTTAGGTGCTGGGCAACTAGAAGTCACGACAGCATCCCATTGTGTTAGTATATTTAGGTATAAGTTGCCTCATAACGCTAAATCGTCTAGTCGGTAATATCACAGGTAGATACTAGGTATTTATGGTCTGGGATACTAGAAACTTTTTTGTCTTTCATCAAATAATAAAATTGTATCGTAAGTTAAATAAATAAATAATTATAATAATCTCTATATATGAAAATGAATCCCTATATCCCTTGGTCACGCCATCACGCGTGAACGGCTGGACCGATTTCACTATTTTTTTTTGTTGTGTTTGTTATTGTCAGGAGAAGGTTCTTATGACAGAAAAAAATAAAAAAGTGCGCGGAAAAAATGAATCTCTATATCCCTTGGTCACGCCATCACGCGTGAACGGCTGTCGCGCGGGTCAGCTAGTTAATATACAAAATTAAATAATAATAAGTTAGGTAGTTAAAAAGTACTAGTAGATTATTATGACGTAAAGTTAAATTTTTACTATGAATCAACTTGCACCTTGTTTAAAATTTTAAAGAAATATTACTGCTCTATAAATCAAATTATATCATCAGTTTGTAATCAAAAATATTATTCCCTAGTGACGTTAAGTAACAAGCGACGCGACGTGACGAAAAAGCCCAATTTAAGCATTCGCCGGTGGCGGTTATTTTATAGCTCTCTGACGAGTACTAAACTAAGGCAACGAGTGCAAAGATTTTATTATGACCAATTTTATGTAATCATCACTGTCCCAACTCCCAACGCTTAAAAAATAGAGTATTCTCACTTGTATTAAAGCGTTTCATTTAATATCAAATCGTTTGATACAACCTATCATCATGAAACCTGCAAATATACCTATTTTTTTGTGGAATTTTGTACCGCTGTACCTGTTCCTGTCACAATAATCGTTAACATCAGGACTCTGTGGCAAGTAATGTAGGTACTTATAAAACCTTTATTAGCAAAGTAGACCACAGATAAGTAAGTATAGAAATTAGCTGTACCTAAGGCCTACCTAGGTATCATTAAAATTTTCACGTTTCTTAGCGATTATTTATCGTCCATCCAATGATATTTCATTGTCTTTATCCGTTGCAATTACTCGGTAGATCAATGAACTCTCTTCAACTCTACCGTCGCATCACACGCAGATGGCAAATAACATAAAACTCCAAGGAAGTGAACCAACAATGGCTATATTTTAGAAATTATTACAAAAACTTGACAATGACAAAAACCCCTTGAATCGATAAGCAATAATATTTTATGATACTGCCTTGTACCCTTCACAGCTGGTACTCGGTAATTCCTATTCGCGATATAGCATAAACTGTACAAAAACATGGCAGTTTTATTGATTTAAGACATGGTTTCTTGAAAAGCCGAGTCGAGATACTTCAATTTTATTTTGAGGGCTCAACGTTGACATTGATTTTATTTTATTCAGAAAATCCGAAGAATCATTTAATATTTTAATACAAATGCATTGGTGAAATGTATTGATCGAGAGTAGAGATACAATCTCCTTCGCCCAAATTAGGTAAGTAGTGTGGTTTAATCTAGTTAGGGAACTTGCAATATGGGGAGTAATATATCACAATTACTATTTAAGCCTGTAAGATGAGGGTAGAAACCTCGGCTTAACGCCCTGCTCGTCCCTAAGGCACTTCTTCCGTATAGTTTTTGTCAAGTCGACTTTGATCTTTAGTATTGGTAGAAGTTGTAATTCATTTATAAGTTTCTGAGAGAGATACAGTGATTCATTTTCATATAAAAGTTTGGATGACAAGGGTACTAATATGTATAAGGTTTATTTATTAATTTCCATTACATTTGAAAAAGTTTAAAGTTACCCCAATAAATAAATAAAATAAATGATGGTTGCCATTTCACACAGCATCATCTAGCCCTAAACTAAGCGAAGCTTGTACTATTGGAACCAGATAACTGATATACTACTTATATATATTTTTTGATAATGTAAGTTACTTAAAATAAAATTATTTATTTTTCAAAGATAGTAAGAAACCCCAATATAATCTTAAACAATTTTCAAGTAAACGAAAAATTCTTGTTGCCTATTTACTAAAGAGTTTGGTAACAATAATGGCTTTACGAGAATAAATTGAACACCATTTTATGAATAAACTTAGGGCCATTTATTTTTATAGATTGCCTTTACGTTTGTTTTTGTTCGTCACTTTATATAAAGAGAAGAGAAATAAGTTGTTGTGCCCTCTTTTACGCATGTTGTGATACCCTGTAATTATGGGAACACTAGACCTAAGACATTTTGTTTTAACTCTTGTATGTAAGGTGTACACTCGTGTTGTAAATAAAAAAAATAAAAAAAATAAGAGCCGTGTTTGCTACCCTTAGATATATTTTAAGAGAATGCTGCAATTAAAAGCACACCTAATGCATAGCAATCTGGTCAAATTAGTTTTATTGGAAAATATCTCTGAACTAAGTTTGGGTAATTTATTATTGAAATGTTGTGAAAAGTGAAAAGTTTGAGCTTTTGATTCATGCCAGTGAACAACACCATGTAAATTAATTATTATCTTTTATTGATCCCAATCAACTGATTAGAATCAATAAAAGTCAATAATTACCTTTAAACCAAACTTGGTTTAAGAAGCAAAAATGAGTCATGTAATATCACCACTTGATAAGTACTTTACTCAGATTCCATCAAGAATGGAACAAAAATCGATACTTACTTTTAGGACAAGATAAACTTTAGCAGTCGTTCGTATAAAATTGATGGATAAGTATTATTCCTAGAACTAGTATCTGATTGGATCTCAGTTTTAATTACTGAGAGCACTTAGCGGGCACTATCAAATATTTACACGGTTTTGGTTCATCAAATATGACACATCAATTATACAGATGAGAACTAAAGTCTAAGAATTGTTGCTTTTATTTGAGTCAAGATTAGGAAATTAGGTACGTATTCCGAAGCAAAAAAACTAAATAATATAATATTACTGTGTAAAACATAGGGGTGTGGCAATTACATCATTGAGGGCCTTTTCTTTTTCTTGGGAAAACAGGTTTAATTTGAAGGAAACACAATTGCAGATAAGGATTTTAGAAAAATGTACAGTCAGTCTAGAAATAAACTAAAATTGAAATTATTCGATTCTTTAGATACAAATTTTACAGGGACTTCAGACGCACAGCTGATTACCATCCTCACCTGGTTGATATTCCACTAATTAGAACTAAAAAAGTTCAAAGTTCTTTTATTATGCGCACTGCAAACATTTGTGATCAGCTTCCGGCGTCTGTATTTCCGCTGAACTACGACCCTGTTGTTTTTAAGAAGAGAGTTAATAGGCGCCTTCTGGGTCGCTCCATCGTAGACCTCATTCTTGCCTGTGTAAGTTTCGAGGTCAAAATTCAACATAAAAAAAAAAAAAAATCGAAACAAACGATCAAAGTAAAAGTACAAGTAGATCATTGGGTTCTTATAATGCTTGAGGATCTAAATGACAATGAACCAGAATCAGTGCTCGAGTCAAACGCGAAGCCCTTAGGCAAACATCCTCAACAGAGTCCAGTGGAGATTTGAGCCCCTGGGTGCACTACACATATCCAATATCCTGCAAACGGCGGTCAGTTCTGGTAAATAGGTTCTATGGATTAACTCCGTTGCGTGGTAAATGGCTTGAAGATATGAAGCTGGCACACTGACTTTGTTTGCGGTATTTTCTTGTACAATAATGTTATTGTAGACGCAGAATACTGCTTTTTTTGGTAAAAATAAAAGATTTCGTAATTCAGGTTATACCTTCATAACAAATGTCAGAGCAAAGTCGTCAGATCTTTTCTTTGAAGCATTGGTTTCTTTCATTATTAAAACGCATTGGAAGTGATTGAGCTAATGTAACATGGAACATTGGGTATGAAAAATTCCTGGCGTTCGTTCAATTCTGAACGGAAAATAAACGATCTTGTGCACTTTGTCTGAAATGCCTGTGTTCGTAAGTGCAAAATTCGGAAAATTCAAGAGTTTTAATTGGAAAATGAAGTAAAATTATAGGGATTCGGTTGTGACTCTATTAATGACTAAAATATAAGAGAGAGAAGAGTGGTTCTTTGGCAAACTAAGAAAACGATGACTGACGTAAAAGATTTCAAATATTCTTACGTCTTGCAGGAAAAATAAATCAATGGCCTACATACCTACTTGAAAGATAATGTTTATTATTCGAAAAGCATTTTTCATTGGACGATTTAAAGATTAACTTTTACTTCGACAAAAATCCAAATTTGCTTATACCTAACGAGTCCCAACCTAAGGTTTATTGACCGGCTAATTTCAATATTAGAAAGGTACCTACTTGAATATCGTTGAGAGGCATGTGTGTGGTAAATCAAGAGATCTATTGACCAATCCAAATACGCTTGTATTCTGATACATCTAAGGCTCAAATTTCAAGCCAGCCTAAACCTAGATACTCTCGTGCGGTATAATGCTATGGATACATAAAACATTCTTGTTCTTGAAAAGGGTACTGACCAATCGATCACTAGTCAGTAGTAACCGAGGCATTCCCTAATGATTTGCGGTAGCCAGGTCAAGTATAAATAAATGTTTTACAAACCTAGTGACCACATTTGGTTGATATATAATTATTTACGGACCAGATGAAGCGACGGAAGGTCTGCAAAACAAGTTAAATAATAGATGAGGCGAGCCAAAACCTATATCATTGGCGCATCTGTGTGTTAATATGAACTCTAAAGAGTTTACTCAACTCTAAGAAGTATGTTATACGTACGTTATACATAGGCCTTTACATCTTTAATAGATGATTTATACAGCGTCAGGAGGCAACCTATGCGGGTCGCTGTAGTGCCTGGGACACTGTTTGAGATGGAATAGGTTTGCCCAGAACTTTAACCATCCTCTCAGCTTAATCAGCCTGGCCCACAGGAAAGACAATGTCAATACGTGTGGAGCTGACTAAGCTGCGGGTTTCCTCACGATGTTTTCCTTCACCGTTAAGAGCTCGTGTTAAAGCGCATATAAATTTTACGAAACGAAAAATCCATTGATGCACGGCTGGGATTCGAACCCACGACCTTCGGATTGAAAGTCGAGGTTCAACCCCATTCGACCAACACGGCTCAACAATCGTATACGTTAAAGTATACGATTGTTGGTGTAAACAATTCACTTTAATTATAAGAATATACGTTAAGTGGTTTTTCATGAAAACAAAACATTTTCAATCGACACACTTTTAACCTCAGACTCGATTACATTCCAATTTCATCGTTCTGTTAGAACCTTACTTTCAATTGAGTAACCAAAGCTTTTTGTCGAAAATAAAATACAAAAGCCGAGGCTCGAGTAAAAACCAATACGTACAACCAAATTTATTTTTCACCATTCCACATGAGTTAATATTTGAGTACTTTTAAAGTATTATTCATTTTTTGGAACGAAGGACGATATCGAAGTAAAAATAGACTGAGGCTGGAAAAAAAATTTGTACCATTTTACCGCCACGACACATGTATTTATGTCAAATCGTCACAGTGCGAAATGCGCAGCCGCGACAAAGCCATAGATTGTTACATTGTTAGTACGTAAGAGCGTTTCTAGGTACGTGATCTCGTCCCGTTAAAAACAACAATCGATAGATAAACTTTTATCTTTATAAGTTTATTCGTAATTTTTGTAAGTCACTAGCTACAGCTAGCTTTACTAATTAAACAAGAAATTAATTATACTAGAATATGTCCAAGACAAACACAGGTGATTAAAATCCATCGCTACGCAATATGAGTTGAATAATAAATTTATTCAGCTCGAGGCAGTGAGTAATTATGGCAAGTAATTTGCAAAATCTGCGCGCCGGCAAATTAAAACAATGGCAAGTGTTATAATTTGAAAAGGAATGAGCCATAGTCTCCAGTTTGAAAGTTTTAACAAGGGATAATTAAGTTGCGAGTTTTATTTAAGCTTTCGTAATTTATACTTTGAAATTGGCGTTGCTTTAGCAATAAACTAACATGCCTCTCATTTCCTAGTCAGCTCTATAAGAACATTAATTATTGATCGAATAAAAACTCTACTTAGTTTTTTATGAAAAACAGGAATGCAGGGTCTTTCATTTTAAACTACACAAAACTATTTTACTACCTACATAACACTGACAAGGGCTCATTTTTGGGTTGTAAATAGACGTTTGAGCGTATCAATTTAATTCCTAACCCGATTTAAGTCTTCACTTCAAAATTAATAATTTATTGATTTTTTAGAAATGTTGCATAATGATTTTCAAGGAGAACCGACGTTCCACCAATCGCGCAGCTACATCACAAATGGACTAAGTTATACAATAAGCAACAATCAATTGAAAGAATAGTCTTTATCGATTTTCTCGGGATTTACATAACAAAACAAAAAAAAAACATTAAGTACATAAATGTTTTTAATATTTTTTTTAAACCCAATTCCTGAATTAAGTTAGTTTAAAATGAAGTACCCTATATACATGCTATATACGAACTAGTTTATACGTTTATTTTTATGTGGTGCAGTTTTTGTGATCCCTCAAATTGCAGAGATGAACTACGACACTGATTTAGGTGCTGGGCAAGCCTTTTTGCATTTAGATCAATGTCCGCAGTACAGCATCCTGTTAGTTTAGGCATTTTGCCCCGACGCTATATCAATCAGATGATTGATATCAATAAATATGTAAAGACCCAAGTTCGTCCCGGCTATAAATCCGTTATATCACAACGTTGGACTGGACAGCTAATAGCTAATACGAACTGGCTTTATTCGTTTTGGATAAGTTTTACTTCGACTTCAAGCAATTTTTTTGCAAGTAATCAAAACTTTCGAGCGAACATGACTAGACATGGATGAAATGTGATTAAAAGTGATTGCCTTGCACAAAAGGTACAAGATTGTGTTTGAGGGTCGCCGGACGTGTGACATGATTGGCTATTGAGGAAAGAATATCGGGAGTAGTTTGTTCTCTTCTTATCGTGTCACTAGTTCTTTCAAACCAGTGTGGTGAAAGGATTTTAAGTGCATCTCATAGAGGCTCCTTTCGTGCACTTGACACATGTTTTTCGAACTTTGTAGGTTCTTCGAAATGCCGGTTTCGTCACGATGTTTTCCTGAAAGTACTGGCATAGTGGCTAGTGCACATAAGTTTTTCGGCAGAAAAACTCGTTGGTGCACGACCAAGATTGAACCCACAACCTTACGATCGGAAGGCGGGGTCATTACCACTAGACCACCAGTGCTTTCAAATGTAGTAGGTCTGTATTTAAAAGGATCTAAAGCAGAGTCGTTTCTGGCATAGATTCTTACATTTACCTACTTCATGTGATGTCACTATTTTTCAAACGAGAATGCCTGATTGGGGTGAATGGATTTCAATTGCGCCTCAATGAGTCCTTCCATGCACTTTACTCTTCGATCAATTATACTAAAGATGCAGTGTGACGTACATCAAAACTAAATTCTGTCGGCAAAAACGGCCCTGAGCTGTTATTTACAGAGATGGTTTTGCTAAATCAATAGTATTATTGATCGAAGACATTACCACATATTTTCGAACTTTTTAGTTTCTATGACATGCCGGTTTCCTCATGACTACGTCAACTAGAATACCATAGACACTAGACGAGCACTTCAATTTCATCATCATCATCAAATTTAAGAGCTCAGCTCTTGTCGGTGCAATGATGCAACTTCCTCCACCTCTCCCTTTCCAATGCGGTCTCCTTTACTGCTTTATACGACATGACAGCGATCTAAAAACTCCGTCACCAGTTGGTCAATAACTTATAAGAAATCTAAGCAATGTTCAATAAATTAAATTAATCTGGTAAATTAATTGGCCTGGCGCGGCGACAGATTCGGCTGAGGATCTCAAAAGGCGCAAATATATAAATCTTGATAGGGTTTATGTATTTGAACCATTTGGGGGTCTGGAGCCCTTCGGGTTTTCAAAATTCTTTCAGGGCGTCTGGTCGAAGCGACGCGTGATCCGAGAGCTGACACATTTTTGGCTCAAAGGATCAGCATTGCCATCCAGCCTGGTAATGCCGCCAGTGTTTAGGGCACGCTTCCGACTGACAGTGATCTGGATCAGTTGAGCTATAGATCAATCCTGTTGTATTTTTTTTATATATGTAAATATGTAGTAGCTTAGTTTCTGTAAATAAAATTCAATCTGGTAAATAATGTTATGTTTAACTACCGAATGCGCCAGTAATATATCTGAGTATGTCCCATTTAAAACAAACATCCAATAAGCACTGTATTTGTTTCAAGCAAACTCACTTACGATGTGACGTGACCGACATGGCTTCGTAAAGTTATACAAGCCGTATTCAGAAACGACTGAAATGTTCAAAATATTATTTTGAAAGATAGTCAAGTCAAGCTCTCGTTTATGGCGCACCTTTGTAGTCACGCTTTAAAGCTGCGTTCACACGATGCGAGTGTTTATTTACTGGTAGAGCACATGCTGTTTATTTTCGGTCTCCAAAACTAAGCTGAGTCGATTGTCTGTAATGCATGCTGTTCTGTAATGCAAGTTTACGCCGAACATTGAAAATATCTTTATTTTGAAAAGTTAATGAAGAGATAACATATACTTCTGACTTCTCTCGCAGAGGGTCCTGGCATTCAAAAAATCATACAATTTCAGAGTTTCTTATGAAGGTTTTTCAAACTTTATTTCAGCATATTTTTAAAGTTACAACAACACGCATTTCTCTCTTCTGAGGTTTGCGTCTGCTTTATGTATTCTAATTATAATCCTAATTATACAAGTAAAACCAAGTTATGTTCAAGAATAAGGGTGGAAGAATGTTTGAAATACTAGTTCAGCTAGATTTATCTTTGAAATAGCCAAGAGCGGGCTAGAAACTTGGACCATAAAGCTTTAAATTCCTTAGAAACGGTTGCCGTCACGGAAAAGAATATAATTAACTAGATGGTGACACAAAACTGACAAAACAAATACGAGCAGTTGAGCACGGTATGCTTGCGTTTTGCGATGTACATATGTCGCTGTTCTAAAATAATTTTCAGACGCGTAATCAAATTACGAGCAAGTACATTTCAAATGGGGTTTTTTGTGTTGGCAAAAAGTAACTTCGTTGTAAAGCGTAAACCAAGGGTATTTTAAATTGATATTATTGAAAGTACGTTCATAGTTTTTCAGTAAAGCAAAGCTAAGTGCGGTAGCAAGATCCGATGTTGCTTAGTTCTAGCTGAATAATGATTTCCGTTCAGGAAACACGTTACTTTAGCAGACAAGACATTGTTCGTTCTTGCTCCTTTTATGGTCTATCGTTTCTTCCACAGCATGTTGTCGATACTTAATGATACAAATCAATGATAATTCGCATATCGTAGTTTTTAATATTTTCAGAAAAATTGTAAACGAAACAGGATTACGACTGTACCTTTAAAAAAAATATTACGGTAGGTTGACAAACCATTTTGTTAAATAAGTGTTCCATCTCTCTTAACTAAAAACAATAATTGTTACGATATAAATCTACAGAATCAAAAGTATACAGGGTGTAAAAAGACGTCTACCGAAGCCGAAAGGGGTAGGTACAGCATCCCAACACACAACTAAATTCAAAAGGATTTTATGAAAAAATCATTATATCTGGGGAAAACAGCGTTTGAAGATTACTGTTTGCGTATGTACTGGGCGCGTTGTTTTACGTAGATTGCTGGATTTTGAGTTTAAATTGTTTTTTTTTTCTTTTATTAATGAAATTATCAGGTATATCAGGTCTTATTATGTTGTCCTAGTAGTAAATAACCAAAAGTAACATAAAATGACGTAGCAAAGTAATTTTTTTTTTTGCATTATTTTTTCGCTAAATATGTTTAGAGTCAACCCCTCAGTTTTCGGTAGTAGTCTTTTTACACCCTGTATAGAAACAATTAATGCTGCGTCAGCAAATGCTCAGTATTCAATGAAAGAGCATTGACCCCACGAGAAGATTTCTGTCTTGATATGACGCTACGAGTGTTACGACGTAGCACATTCGTAGCCCGTAGCCGCGTAGCGTCACAATGTTTTACTCTGAAAGGATACGTGAATCCTCAAAACGTGTGGAGAAATTCAGGGTCGTACTAAGTAATGATGTTGATAGTTTTATTGAATCACTTAACTTTATATCGAATCAGCAAATGTTTGATTAAATTACTTATTTAAGGCCGTCATGTTAAACTGCTACTAGGGTTTCAATAGTGCATGAAATTGGCCATTAAACCGAGAAATAAACAAGCAAGTATTTGATTTTTACGACGATATCGTATCATACTGCAATATTTTACGTGTAAACGGTGATCGGCTGTTAGTAGTGATAGTGAGTGCGACGCTTGTTATATGGCATCGGCTTTGCGAAACGAGACAAAAATGCATCGTCGTGTATGCTTTTAGGTTTTATATAAAACCACAAACATTGTGATAAATATACTTAGGCCTTTACATCTATATTATATGATTTATATACCTATTGTAACTGTTGTATATGATGTGGAGAAAATAAAACTTTATTATATTATATTCTATTTTATTCTATATGAGTACAGCGTCAGAAGGAAACCTATGCCTGGGAATTTTTTTGAGATGGAATACGCTTGCCCAGCACCTAAACCATCCTCAGCCTGGCTCACAAGAAAGTCAACGTCAATACGTGTGGAGCTGACCTAGCTGGGGTTTTCCTCACGATGTATTTCTTCACCGTTATAAGCTCGTGTTAAAGCGCATATATTTTTTTTCGAAACGAAAAATCCATTGATGCACGGCCGGGATTCGAACCTTCGGATTAAAAGTCGAGGCACAACCCCATTCGACCAACACGGCTCTTCATATATATATAAATTTAATAATACCTAACAGTTTTGGCTTCACACTGGATCCCTGTGTCGTGAATATTAGAAACTACGTGGAACATTATTTATCCATCTTATTTTACGTAGATTCTACCTGTATATTCGCTGTCTGGATTTGGACGTAAACTAATTCAAAGTTTGGAACCCTCGTGTGCTTCGCTAAACTTTGAGATAGGTACCTGGACATGATATGTGAGCTCCAACTTAAATTGGCATGTATTTACCCACAGCTGACCAGTAGTAGCTAATTTATTATTAAAATAAATCCATACTATCCATACTAATATTATAAATGTGAAAGTAACTCTGTCTGTCTATCTGTCTGTCTGTTTGTTACGCTTTCACGCCCAAACCGCTGAACAGATTAAGCTGAAATTTGGCATAGTTAAAGGTTCTATCCCAGGGAAGGACAAAAAGGCTACTTTTTATCCCGAAAAAATTAAAAAAATCCGAGTGACCGCGGGTCACACCGCGGGAGCGCAGCTAGTAATAAATAAATAAATAACGCTGGACTTTTCACACAGCATCATCTAGCTCCAAAGTAAGCATAGCTTATGTTATGGGTTACTAGATTGACTGATAAACTACTAATATACTCTTTTGTTTGTAAATACATACATATTGTACATAGAAAAACCCAGACCCGGGACAAATATCTGTAGGTCATACAAACATTTGTCCCGCAGCGGGGATCGAACCCGCAACTTTCTGCGTCGCAGGTGGACCTTCGCCCACTGCGCCACAGAGGTTGTCATTAACGGACTTATATAATACAGGTGTGGCGAAAAGGACAGCTGAGTTTTGTAGTTAGAACCTGTATTACCTCACCTTTTGCGTTCTTTGTAGGCACGTTAAAATACTTTTTTGGCACATGCATTTTGTAAAATTTCCTTTGAATACTGATTGATGTTCTCACGAAAAATTAATTTACTTACCTATGTAAGTGTGTGTATTACTCGTGTTAATAATAACATTATTGTATTTTATAACGGGTATTTATCACGTACCTAGTGTTTTTTATTTTTCCGACGTCTAAAATAATAATTTTGTATTATGTGTTATTGAATTGAATTGAATTATGTCATCAAATTACGAAAGTTTAAGAAGTTTAAAATGCTAATAATTTCGAAACAAAAATCCATTAGCCAATCACGACTTTCGGAACTGACAGTGAAGGCTTTTAATAAAAAAAACAAAGTAAATGGAAACTACTAAAGTTTCCATAGAAATAAATGAAAACTAACAAAAGCTTGATTAAAAACTCGGCCATGCACTAATCACCGTTGCAATTCCTTCCACAATGCCTCGTGACAAAGGTACTGTCGCGTTTCTTGTCAACACACTGTTCATTTCTTCAGGGAGACAACCACTGTTGTTGCAATTATCTTTATATTCCCGGTTTTTTGAGCCGTGCTGGACTGGAGTGTACCTACATATTTTACTAACAATAAAGTTCGAATCCTAGCCGTTCATCAATGAATTTTACAATTGGAGATGTAAAAAATACTTGAATATACCTAATGTGAAATTTATAGCACGTGCTCTGTCTAAAACATCGCGAACACACCCGCTGCTCCACACATCGTATCTTTTCAGTGGATAATCTGCAATATGTAGTCATTCGCCCAAATACAATGTTGAAAAAAAATGTTGGAGAAAAAACCGTGACTTAGTTTGATTTTTTTTTTAATTTACGCTTGTAAATTTTTATTTGGTAACAACATCATATTCATATTTTGCTGTAGGTAAAGGGTAATTCAATTTGTTATTCCAGCGAGTTTCCGTAGAGCGAATATTCGTATGCATTTTTTAACTTTTCATTTTTAGAATACCCACGTTCAATCCCAAAAATAGATGTAAGTTTCTATAGTGAATTCATTAAAACGGATGTATCTAAAACACTTATTCAAATACGAGTATTTTTAAATTAAAACTCAAGAATATCATGGCATTGGGATGTCTCTGTCCCATTAGAAATCTTCAAAGGCTTCTTCCTGCGTTAAATGACTTGAGAAAATGTCTACCGTGTCTCGGATATTCAGTCACTATCTTAGATATTGTCCATGCCTTAGGGATAATCTGTGCCATTTCAAATGTAGAGATGAGTAAATTATCCAATTCCTTTGACTAGGAACAGACAGTATTACTTGCCAATAACTATGTTAGCATATCAACCAGGCGTCACTTTGACCCGAACTAATCTTAGTTATAGCTGTTATCAGTTATAACTTGTTGGTTAATCTTCAAGTAATTGGGTTAGTTCTGGCACCTTGCTTGGAAACTAATTTATAATTATAGTTGTTCTATGTCACGAAGGCGGGTTGGTCTTATTTACTTGTGTGTGTAGATTTGTTTATGGGTGCGTATGTGATACCGAGCGCTAATTCGTCCATGGAGAGTTCCAGAGCTTACGCACACAGAAAGAACGTGCATGTGCATTGTGTGAGATAGCTTAACTATACTTTGTTATTCTGATGCTATCGATGACTATAAAGTCTTAGACTATGACCATGATAAAGAAGTATTCTAACTATTGGCTAAAGAAGTGATACTATATGGAAAAGTCTTGTTGGCTAAGTGGAATACTGCATTTCATTTTCGGTAAAATGTGCGCGCGATACACGATAGTACATTTGAAATAGCTTTTCAAATTATCCATTTGCAATGAGTTGAAGTGAAATATGACCAGTACTTCATCAATAAATCACTCCTTTAGCAAAATGAAAGACTCCAATTTCGGAAAGCTTAAATTGAGTTATCATGATTAATCCGTTTCAATTTCAGCTTTAAACTAAGAAGGTCTCAAAGGATTGAGTTAAAAGAAAAACTGTGAATCGAGTTGGAATTGACTAGAAATTATAGTTATCTATTGGGCTAATTAATAGAAATGACCATTAAATGTACGGATTACGCGGACAGAGTGAAAGTACTTATAAAAAGTTTGTCACGTTTCCCAAGCTACGTAGTTATGATAATTCATGCTAAGTTTAATTTTGTCGAAAAGAGTTCTACAAATTGCTAAAATGTAATATTTTTCTTATAATTTCGTAATTTAAAGCTTGAGCTATTGAATAAAGGGTAAGTTAGTTCGTATGAGTCAGTGGCCAACTCTGGTGACGGAGTTTTTAGGCCGCCTTAAGGCCTCCGTCATGGTTTAACGACTTAAATAGCCGGGATCGATAGTTTAACGTGCCTTCCGAAGCACGGAAGCGCTCAGCTGAAAATGCCACTGGCGGTCACCCATCCACTTACAGACCGTTTCGAAAGTTGCTTAACTTCGACGATTTATCAAGAACGACTCAGCAAGTACGACCACGAGCGCTACGAATAAAGGGTGAAAGGGTGTCATGGCTACAGTCTATCTTTAACCGCAAGTCTCGGTCACTGAGCTTCCTCCAAAGGGCTCGCCTACGGAGATGGACAAACAGGATGTAAGGCTCTATTCAGACGGGAAACAAATAAAACATTCACGCTTGTATCGCCAAGCTGTATCTAGTACTCTCAGATATACATTGAATTTTCAAGATCATTTGAAGATGTTGTTATTGTTTGAGATTTGGGCGGCTTTGTCTTTGCCTGCACTGTCCCACTGCTCGGAAAAAGCTTCGAGATTCCTAGTCATTTGTCGCGTCATTCCTAAACTTTTATGAACCTATTTTGTGCTTTTATAGTCGGCAATTCATGTAGTTTTACGCTATGCATTTTTACGTGCGCTGTTGAACAAAAAAACATAATATTTTTTGCAGGTGTGTACCACAAACAAATGTTTTGTTCAAGTATTTTTGTTGGTACAAATAGTGCACACAAAAGTTTCCCGTGTGTGTGACCATTAGGAGTTCTTGCATGAAAATGCGGATGACGTGTGAAAAGGGCAATAATACTAGCAAAGGCTTTCTTCAATTTTTTGTTTACTTACTTGGGTGTTCCGACTTAAGTAGGTACTTATAGCTTTTTAGTTTGGGGATAACTAAAATGATATTATGCAGTTTTGTGCGTTACGTGTTTTACTTTTACGTGTGGATAAATCATGGGTATATAACCTCCAACTTTGAAAAATGCGAGCACTTATCAAGTATGTGTTTGGGCGGCTCTATTACTACCCTTTAGACATCCTCAAAGGGTAATGTAATGAAATGTATACCTCTAGAAGTACCTATTATAGTTCTCTAAATTCCAAACTCCGCGCACCTGTATAACCATATAACTTTTTAATTTATTCGATGAAAACAGAACTTCGGCACAAGATCGATCCCTCGTTGACTACGTTAATCCCGCATACAAATCTATTTACTTAGGACGTACTCTTCTATGTAAACTTATCAGTATCACATTGGTGAAGTTGCTTTCAAAGGAACGCTTGGTAACATGTTACTAGAGGAATAATTTTGGAGATAGTGATGATACCTAGATTTTGGGACACGAAAACATAGATAACCGGGCCTTGATTCTACAGCGGAATGCATTCACTGTGATTGCTTGCTGTCGGTCGATCCCGAACCGAATGCATTCCGCTGTATTATGAATCAAGGGCCTGGAAACAATATCTGTGTATTGTAAGTAAAGCCGGATTCACATGATTATGTGTTTCTATTGTATATGAAGTATACAGGATGGATTTTGAGACGGTAAAATAAGGGCAGGTACCGTTGTAGCTACAGGAAAACTTTCTTAAGAGACCTTCCCTAACTTTTTGAGATATTTTGAACTGCATTCACAGATAAAAAAAAGATACAGTCAGCGAAAAAAAGGCTACATAGGTACAAAGAAATCTTTTTATTGCCAATCGATTTTGTTTCATGTGGAGATCAAAAAGCACTCTATCGGAACATTTAAGGTTTGAGTAGGTACTCACTAGAATTGTCAGAAGTTGTCAAAAACTTTCCACATACATTTTGTTTGTGTTGAAAACTGGTATTTTAGCTGTATACACCACACATTTTTTAATTACCAAAAACATTTTAAACATGGTCTCGGTGTTTGTTACTGATCACATTTATGTAGTTAAAAGTAAAAAAAAAATAACCTAAAAAGGAGACGAGACGAGTCAAACATGGATTTATGGTAGCTACTGCGGTTTAACTGACTGGGGATGATACGAGAGCATTGTTTAAATGAAAATCCGTATGTGATTGTAGTCTGTAGTACTTCTTTGTACAGTTTTCATAAAATTCTGTTCTGTTTTGGTTGACTACATACAATCCTCGATAACTTTGTGATAGTTAAATAAAAAAAATATCTGACAATGCCATTATCATTTTCTGCATCTACTGCAACTGTCCTTAATTTTTTTTGGTAGTCATAAAATAGCGGTGTATGTATAAATCCATCATAATTTAAGATGGATATACAGGTGTCCATAAACCTTAAGATTCTTAACAGTTACAATCAATAGTTCGTTAAATTAATTTTTAACATTAAAAAATCATGGTTTTCGTTGATTTTATGTAGCTCCGTTCACACAACAACGGCTGACGGTGTGAGCCTTTACTAAAAGTGACAAAAGATTTATTGCGGGAAATGTTTTGTATAAACTGCAGTATATTATTCTCTTAACGACACATACACCTGTAAAAGTTTAACAAATACATTTTAGACATTTTATTTCGCGCTATTTGGCTCTTCTCCTGCATAGTAAGTACCTGTTTGCACTCGCCATTACTGAAGCTGTAAATTTCACGGAACTGAATCGGCAAGCTATAAATTGTGGAACACGGAGGCACGCAGCATTTTTACTACCGATTTCGCACCATGCTCGAAGGAAATAATATTTAAGCAGTCCCTAATGTAGGCCAATTGAGCCATTTAGGAAATAAAATGTATAAAACACACGTATTATTTTACATTTTCTTTTATGTGCAGCACAGATGTGCAGTGTTGGCTTAGTGGAATGTAGGTACTGACGACATTCAATTCAAATAGTGTAAGCCGATAGTGCATCAATTAATTTTATGAAAATGTATTTGTCCCAGGATAACATTATCTTACCGAAAATATTCCAAACAAATTAATAACGAGTTTCATTTATTTAATGTTCCATAATTGTCTTTGACATAACAGGTAAAGCTGGAAACACCTGGATGGATGCAGGAGCCGATGAAAAGTCATGGCTGAAGATGGAGGAGGTCATTACCTAAGTAACCATGTAAAAAGAGATATGGAAATAAAAGGCTATACCTTGTCAATTAAATTAAAATAAAAGGTGTCCTTTGTCAGCGGATCTACGTTTATTTCATTGTGGCTCTACCAACAATGGAGTTACGCAAACCTTTCTGTTTGTTCAAAATTCGCTATGAACTAAATGTGGCATGACTACCCCATGTCCTTACCATTCCTATACAAATAACCTTACATTTACTTACTACCTTATTGCTTTGTAATAGGGAATGTTTTGCAATATTTCGTGACTTTCTAAGTTGGGTTTAGTGGGAATAAATGGATGTTCGGTTCGTATTGTGGATTATTATCGCGATCGCAGAATCATAAATCAGTATGGTCGATGCCAGATATCTGATTTTAGTTTTTTTCTTTATTTCCGTGTTAGCTGACTGTGATGAAGATTCGAACGAGGATGTGGTAGAATTGGTAAGTTTTATTGAAACGAAGTTCCTTTTCGGACGGTATCTATGGGAGCTAGAAGAAAAAAAAGCGTTCGATTTTACCGCCACGACACGTACATAGGTCAAAACGTCACAGTGCGAAGTGCACAGTCGCAAAACAGTCCATAGATAGTTACATTGTTAGTACGGAAGAGCGTTTCTAGGATTTTATTAAATCATTTCACCAAAGTCAAAGTTGTTCGTTCCAACCGAGTGTTTCACGACACTACGTGAGTGTTTTATTTTATTTTAAATCAGTTGATGAGCTTCACTACCTTTTTTTTAGTTGGCTACTAGCCAGTGCACAGAACCACAGAAATATATAGTTCTGTGTACAGAACTATATCTAGCCATATAGTGAGCCAGTGGCTATCTCAGGTGACAGAGTTTTTAGGCCGTCTGTTATGTAAATTTTAAACCAAGACGGACGGATTTGACGTGCTCATCAAAGTGAAAGAGCTCAGTTGATAATGCCACTAGCAGTAACCCATAAACACTTTCAGCACATAAAACCTTAACCTATAACATGCCACAGCTGGGCAAGCGTTCTCCTCTCTTCCGCTTTTTGCGCTCCAAAGCCAATGAGGCTCGAATGAGGCTTGAATGCAATACAGATCGTCTCGCCACCATAAAATATCATTCTATTTCAGTCTGTTTTATCGTCAGCTCTGACGATATCGTAGAAGTATTTTGTTCGGTTGAGGTCGAGTCAATAAAATTTATTGTACCTAAATCAAAGAAAGGGAAAAGTCTATAAATGTGTCATCGAAAGAACCTGCCTTATTGGTGTACGCATGATATGAGCTCGTAATCTGAACCTAAACGTAAAGCCGCGTTTCCTGCGAGAAATTCCGCGTCAAATGTCTGACAGTCCGTCCACAGACTTGCTATTTGTTACGGAGGGCAACAAACGTGGTTTTTTGATGATTCTGTCCTGATTCTCCACGGTATTGGTCGTGCAGGAAACAGGAGTACAATCACCTAGTTTTAAGACGATTCAAAGTGATCCCGGTCCTATTGAATAAAGGCTTTTTGACGTTTACTTTTATCTTGCAAACTGCTGTCGGACAGACTGTCGGATATTTCCTTGAAGGTGGAAACGCCTTGAAAACTCTATTCATCCGATTTTATAATAAGTTTAAGTTTGGAAGAAGTTTGTTTCCTTGAAGGTGGAAACGCCTTGAAAACTCTATTCATCCGATTTTATAATAAGTTTAAGTTTGGAAAGCTGTGGTAGATATCTGTCCCATCTTTGAATAATAAATCGAATGACATATAAAACCAACTTATGGGTCAAAACCCATACTTGCAAATCTTACAATCGCTCATAATACTTACACTAACAAATTGATGGAGGGTCACTGAACAGGCATAATCCTTTTATTCGCGTCCAATGACTCCTAAATCAATTCCCGTTAAATAACTCAATCACCCAACAAATGATTTTCTCTATTGTTAATGAATTATCTAAATGCCCGCATTAAACGGTGATCACGCGTAACATAAAAAGACCAGCTTAAGTTGAGCTCCGTCCTCTCTATGTGCCAACTTTATGTGCCAATTGATTGGAAATTTCAATACATCTATGGAGGTCTTGTTTGTATGGACAGGTGTTAGTTGCAACATTAGATTTTCATTACGTGTTTGGGTTGATGGCAATTCTATCTCAAAACATTACCTATTACTATTAACATGAACTATTGAAGTGAATAGCTAAAATATGATGATTACATTAAATGTCACAGCGAAGTCGAACCGTATTATATTTATTTATAACCTCAGTATATCAAAATAAAATCCTACATGTCTATAGCACAGCTCCGCTCAGCTTAGCTCTTCTTCGATTGCATCAGCTCAATTCTACTTATTTAATTTAAAGAAAAGATAGAGAATATTCTAGTGTCCATCATACGTAATCCACACACAATGCAGCTGACATAACTCGGTCAGCACGAGGTCGGCGCGCGCGTCGTTTGTTTAACTATTTTCCTGTGGCCATGCGCGGGAAAGGACATTTTCACGAATTCCATTTTCAATTTGATTCTATTTTCAAACTTGATCTTTTTTCAAATATTTAAATGAAGTTTCGAAATGTTAATCAGGATAGTGTTTGTTTGTGTGTGCGTGTTCCTGGCTGCGTGTGCACAGGACTGCAAGACTGGAGGAAAACGGGTATGAGTGAAACATCAGTAAAAAATTGAAAGTACATAAACATTTCTATGTAACAAAGTAAGCTAGTTCTCTGTTCTATTCAGAATACATACAGGGTGTAAAAAGACGTCTACCGAAGCCGAAAGGGGTAGGTACAGCATCCCAAAACACAACCAAATCCAAAAGGATTTTCCGAAAAAATCATTATATCCGGAGAAAACAGCGTTTGAAGATCACTGTTTGCGTATGTACTGGGCGCATTTTTATACGTAGATTGCTGGATTTTGAGTTTTAATTGTTTTTTTCTTTTATAAATGAAATGATTAGGTAAGTATGGTCTTATTATGTTGTACTAGTAGCAATAAACTAGAGAATAAAATAAAATGACGTAGCTAAGTGAAAATTTTTTTTGAGTTTTTTTTCGATAAATATGTTCAGAATCATGGTCTGATTGCAATCCCTGAGTTTTCGGTAGCAGTCTTTTTACACCCTGTAGAAGAGATTAGAGAATTCAAAAACCTTTAAACATGTTAAGACAATTTAAAACATAATTCCTTCCCTACAACTTTAATTTTGGACTCCTATAACAAATTTTGAATACCAAGCTGGATAACAATAAACAAATTGTTTTGATTTGATTTATCAAAAATTAACAAAACTTTAGTTTTGTTAATTTTTGATGATTTTCAACAGATTTTTAATAACAAAACCCAGACGAGATTTGAATCTCTTTCTTACCGTGACGCTAATGAGACTGCGGTTTTAGATAACGTCTGAGTGAAGTTTATAAAATATCTTTAGGATAAAATTGTAGTAGGAATAAAATAAAATTTATATAAATAATAAATAATGCTGGACATTTCACACAGCATCATCTAGCCCCAAACTAAGCAAAGCTTGTACTGTGGGAACCAGATAACTGATTACTACTTATATACTTTTTGTTTGTAAATACATACATATTATACATAGAAACACTTAGACCCGATATAAATATTTGCAGATCATATAAACATTTATCCCGCGGCGGGGATCGAAGATAGATTGAGTATAATTGCAATAATTGCTTTACCATTTTCATGATTCCGTGAAACTTTCTTACCAACGAAACAATACTCCATTTTTCGAAATCTTACATAAATATCCACTACAGTAGTTTAAGGTATTGTTTAATTTAACAAGCTTAACAAGTATTAGGTATGTAACTTGCAATGTTTGTATGTTTGTCCTGGTCAAGTCTTGCAAACTGAATTTGTCCCGGTGTCCGATTGAGCTAAATTTTAATACAGTGTCAGAGTCGTCTTTTTCTCAGATCAATTCATACTAGAGATCCTTTGAAGACCTCGCGTCGCCGACGTGTGATCCAAGGCGTCGTATTGACTAGGCACCCTGAAATATTTTAATAAGTAGTTATGTCAACTAAAACACTATTTTTAAAGTTTTTGTTTTCTGTTTTAGTGTGCTGATCATGAGCAATGTTGCGGGGGCTGTTGCTTCGGAGGTGAATGCATTGATAGTAAGTTTACGTTTTGTAATGGGCTGACATTGGTCAAGGACAGTGGTAAGTAACAAGTAGAAGTATAGTGAAAAGTGGTGGATGAAGCACCTAGACTAGACAAAAAATAATACTCGCCACTGTCTGATTAGTTAACACTTTTGCACGTGCCACATTTTCATCTGAGCGCTTTCGTGCTTCGGAGGGCACGTTAAATTGTCGGTCCGGGCTATTTAAGTCGTTAAGCCATGACGGAGGCCTTAAATCGGCCTAAAAACTCCGTCACCAGATATAGTCACTGACTCATACGAACTTACTTACTTTACTTGCCACTGTCCTTGACCAAAGTAAACCGACTATTAAACCTTTCACCGAAGAAATTCAGTTCACACTGAGTGCGAATGATCTATCTAGCGATTCATACTTCAGTGGAACGCATCCGCAACGAAACCGTTCCGTGGAATTCGTCCAAAATTCGTGCCGTTTCCTGAACTGCAATTGGTTGCGGTCGGTTGAACAGTGGAATGGATTCGTCGCGAATGCGTTAGTCCTAAGAAATGTTCAAATAAGTTCGTCCATCTTACTACCTCATATTATTAATTATGCCGTTGCATGGATGGATGTATGAATACAGGTATATATCTTACTTAAAAGAGGGTCCCAAACCCATGAAATGTATTTTAGTTTAAGTTAAAGAAATAAAATATTTTGTATTTTGTATTTTGTATGAATGTTTGATACTCAGTCACTCTGACACGTGGAACGGATTTGGATGCAACTTAAATTGATGTCGATCACAGAATGTAGATCATAGCTTGGAAAATCATCATAATCATTGGCCTTTTTCATCTATTACAAATGATTTAGATAGCGTCAGGCAGGCAGAATACACTACAATTGGGATTTTAGCATTTTCGATCATGTCTAGAAAGTAGAATATTAATAAATAGTGGTATCACGCAAGGGAAGATGCGGGCAGAAGCTAGTTGACTTAGTATCTTAATTTATGTACAGTCAGCGTCACCAATCGGTAATCACTCTAATATGGCGGTTTGAACTGCAGAGGGGTTACCAGTTAGTGACGCTGACCGTACACAAGGTAACGTGTTCATCAAAGATTTCTTAGCTTACAGATCGTGTTTTTCTTCAACGGATGTGTGCGAATACCACTCCTGTATCGGCGAAGAAAACTGCTACCCCTTCATACCCCCACAATGTCCAGGCTGTGAACCTATACCCATATGTAGAGTACTAGAATAATCAACGAAATGTGATTGTACAAAGAATATATTAATAAGTATTATTTAAATTGCATTTGCTTTCTATTGAATCTTTTGAGACCAGTCTCAAAAACAAAAATGTTTTAATGATTGCTACATCATTACATACTTTACAATAGTTTATGCTAGGCATCCATTTTTTTTCAAAGAAACGACACTTTACGAAAAGGGCAACATCGAATCGAATGCAGCCGAATAAAGTATGAATCAGACCGGACTATGATTTTTAGTTTTTTTCCCGATATTTCGACGCAGTTTCATGCAAAATATCGGGAAACAACAAAATCCTAAAATCATCGTAAATTATCCCGCCCATAGTATACATTTTATATTTGTTTATTATGTTGTATTTTTATGAAAACTGTTACTCGGGACTACCGCGACTAGTACAATTTGTATTGATATGATAGTTCCAAAATTATACAATCCCATTTAAACAACACAACCTAACAATGTAGTATAATTTAGACGAGCAGACAATTTTGTGGTACATAACAATTAATTCAATGCGCTCTATACGCTCAGCTTGGCTTGTTGTGTTACGTCACATGCATGGAAGCCCTTTTTGCGCTAAGATAGATCCGGAACAATGTACGAGTATTATATGCATTAAGAAGGTCTATGCATCCCAAAAAAAAAACAAAATGAACCAGCTACCTTGTATAGTTATGTATTTATATACAATTTCATTGCTAATCTTTTAATTTTTGAAAAATTAAATTTTCGGCTTAAATGTTTCTCCATTATAGCTTTAATTATCAAGTAAAAAAATAAACATGATCACGACTGTGTCCCCAAGGGGCGGTGAATATTCTCTCAGATTTTTGTGCTATCGAAGTAATTACATTTTCAACACACTTGCTCATAAAGTGGCTCTATGGTCACCGCAATTAGGCACATAATGACACCCATAATCAAACTGTGACTTTTTCATTACTATAACTCACTAGTGAGTAATAGATTTTTTTTTTTAATTTTATTGGTTGAGTTGCTTTGTTCTTAAAAAAGTTTTTATTCAAAAAAGATCGTATTCAATAGAACAAATAAATTAATGTTCCTATTGCTTGCTCATTTCATGCAACTTCTTATTTAAATAGATAATTTTAACTCGTACGTGTTTAATAAATAAAACTTTCACTCAAATATAACTTTTGTTTTCTCTGTAATAAAAGAAAACTTTAAATTCCCCATTTTGTCCGTGGCAGAATAGGCCGCAAACCCTATGCGCGGCGCGGAAATATAGTCTGTGGCCGATCGCAATGCGCGCGCATAGGAAAACTGATTCATTTTTGCCGCAATAGCGAAACATTTTTCACAACTCGTTTTCACTGTTGAAAATGAGTTTTTATTGTTGTTTTATTCACAAGTGTGTTGAAAAACGTCGTATGATACACGTGTGTATTGATGATTACCGTCCTCGGTTCTATTAAGAGCCTCGCCTGACGGCTCGGCTTAAAACAACTCGGCGGTAATCACCAATGTTACACACTAGTACCATAATGTACTATTATACATATATTGTATACAATAAAATACCTATTGTATAATATTTGCCTATTCATTTTAATTTAGATGCAGCACAATCTATCCCGTCGATTCTGTTGTAAATAAATCACTAAAGCGAGATTCATGAAACTGATTCAATATTGAACGGGGAAGTTGGCACAAGTTCGGACGTTTTTATTCAAAACTTTTTTGCAAAGTTGAGTATTGATTAATGTGTTTTCAGAATCAAATCAATAGGTTTGGTTTATCAAAAAATCATGAATCTGAAGTAAATTAAATAAACTTCAAAGGCCAATTTTTCGGTGTGGAAAGTCGGGTTTTCTCAAGTGTTTTCGCTCTTAGAAAATAGAAGTTATTTTCGAAAAATTGTATTACCTTCGAAGTTTCAAACTACGTGTCTGTATGTTTTCGCAATGTCTGGATAATAAGGTCCGATGGCTTAGACCGCTATCAGCTGCAGTGCAAACGCTTTAAAATATGTTTACCTACTCTTTTACTGGTTTCCGATAAGTCGTGTTTTGTGACTTTAAACCTTAGTGCATTCGAGTTAGAGTTGAAAATAATGGGTTTCCTTTGTGAACTTTTAAGCATTATAGAGTTTTCAGAGAGTTGATTTGGAAAATAACAGTTGTCTTGAACAAATTCCGTCTTATTACAAGAAAATGAACCGAGTTTAGACAAAGACTAACTAAAACACGTCCCTAGAAAAACGATCTATAAATACTCTATAAATACGCTTTTTGTGGTACTTAACAGTTTTGTTTTGACATGTGTCAACATGGGGTTCAACTAAGGTTTAACGTTTTTGTAATAAGCAGCATTATGTCTTCAGAACCAAAAACTCGATAGTAGATCTACTGTTACATTGAAAAAAGTAAGAAGTTATTTTTTCGGTGTATTAGGTAATTTCCGAAACTACCTACTCATCTGAATTCAAAAATATATATCATACTCATTTTCACGTAGGTACATATTGATGCTTCTTATATTGAGTAGAGTACCTACTTAGGATATTAAATGATTTGTATCGCCAAAAATTCCATTAAACTTGCGAACCAATCAGCTTATAAGGGCCAGTTTCCACAAAAGAAGCGGACGGCGCTACTTTCACAATTACTCTCCACGAAAGCGTTCTATTTTATAATGTAGTGGAAACCTTCATGGAGGAGATCCATGACGAGCTGGACTCATACCTGAGAGAATTGGGAGAGACCTATGCCCAGCAGCGGCTGGGCATAGGTCTCCCTCAATTTTTTCCAACCATCTCTCCTTTGATAGGTTCCACCACCCACTATCGAAGGAGTCAAGGTCGTCTCACCAGCGCTTCCTTGGCCGTCCGCGACGTTGTCTCCCGATGGGGACGATTACAAGCTCAAAAACATGTGTCAAGTGCACGAAAGGAGCATCTTCGAGGCGCACTTATAATCCTTTCACCACACTGGCTCGAAAAAACTAGTGACACGATAAGAAGAAGAAGAGGAAGACCTGAGAACTTGGTCTGCAAAATTGCGAAGAGTGAAAGATTATAAGACCGAGAGATAAACGAGTAGATTATCTCTCAGTCGAAACTGAGAGTTGTCATAGGACAACTTCAACTATAGGTATAGACCTATCGTTGAACCTCTGTGAGTAAGTAACATTAAAATAGAAAATTTACAAAAAAAGTAGATGGGTAGAAAACTTTGACGTGCATTGAGAATTTGAGACCCTTTTGTATTAAGTTGTAATTTTATGTAAATCGGTTCTACGAAATGTTTACTTTCACAAAAAATCTACGAAGTGCCGAAAAGTACAATCTTGTGTGGGTTAAAGTCGTTGTACTCACATACTTACTGAGCTTTACGACTAAGTGCGGAGCGCGGAAAATTACTTGGATAATATAAGGAGGCTTTTTTCATAACATGCTATCATATAGGGTCGTGATAAAATGGAACAAATTTCTTGTTGTAACTTTGTTTTTTAATATTACTTTGTATTTTTTTGTAAACGACCTAGTTTAGTATAAACATTGTTTTACATGTTCTCTTACGAACTCGATTTCAAAAGTAGGTACCTTATTTATTTCGTTTATAGTTTGATCGCCAGTTTCTCGTTTTGGTACTTGACAGTTTCGACAGCTTTGGGCAATTTGGGTTTAAGTGGCAATTTGGGCAAATTGTCGTCACCATTTTGAAGATATAAAATGATATCATTTAACCAATTCGTAACAGGGTCAGGTCACGAAGTGGTCGCCGAAGGTAGTTTATTATCCCCTCAAACCTACTTTTATGTCAACAGCGGCCGGACTGGCCCCCGGGTCTCCCGGGTTAATAATACCACAGACTATAAAAAAGTAGTACTTAGTTTAATGGCATCCGTCTTTCGCCAAAGATGCCAGAAGACGAGCTCGGAAACTGTTGGTGAGACGACATTTATGCCTTTGAGAAAGATTGGTAGAAAGTGGCGGAAGATAGAGACCGTTAGAAGAGTTTGGGGGATCCCAGCAGTGGGACGAGAGAGGTCGAATAAATAAGTAAGTAACAACAGAAGACAATCATCCTAGCCACGTTTCCATCTGCAAGAAATGTCCGACAGCCTGTCCGACAGATGCTGTCACGACAGTTTTCATGACGCTTGCAAACTGCTATTGGACAGATTGTCAGACATTTCTCGTGGTTTTTTTTTTTGGTGGAGCGTCGTATTACGAGTATAACCATTATAATAACAAATTATAGGTAGGTACTTACATATTTCTTCAGTTTGGTATGTTCATAAGCCTGTGCGTAAATTGGTCATAAATTACACTCTCTACCGGTCGAAAAATCTAATTACGTCATTTTCCGAATAAACGGAACCCTCATTAAGTTGATCCCTGATTTGTAATGTGAGTGATGTGGGTCAAAGTAAATTATTGTGCGAGGAGAATTTGTTATTTCAGGGGAACGCTTGGACTGAGTGGAATTTGATATTGGTGATGAAACTTGAAGCTGAAACTGAAACTATGAAGCTATGATGTTTCAAAATGGTATGTAAATAACATGAACTTAGCCGTTTTCATTATTACTATGTTTTTTGTGGTTTTCTCGAAATATTAGCAAATAACAAAACTGAAAATCGTATTATTTATTCCGTTGATATCAATAATAGGTATGTTCAATGATAGGTATGCTCGTAGCCATGATAGAAAAAAAAACACTCTCATTTTATTTCTGTAACTAACTTCACGCAGCACAATCTCCACAATTCGCAATACTTTCAATGGGTAGTAAGATATCGAACCTATTTCGATAACAAAGATAGACGAGGCACTATATGGAAGTCATTTCCTGTCGTAGTTCGTTCGCAGACGGCCACAAGTTATAGCGAGTCAGTCCTTGAATGACCTTTAGCTTAAGAGATAGAACAACGATTTATTCTGACGATCTCGATTAAATAAATAAATAAATAAAAATAAATAAATAACGCTGGACTTTTCACACAGCATCATCTAGCCCTAAAGTAAGCAGAGCTTGTGTTATGGGTACTAGAATGACTGATAAACTACTTTTATACTTTTTGTTTGTAAATACATACATATTATACATAGAAACACCCAGACCCGGGACAAATATCTGTAGGTCATACAAACATTTGTCCCGCGGCGGGGATCGAACCCGCAACCTTCTGCGTCGCAGGCGGACCTTCGCCTACTACGCCACAGAGGTCGAGGTGAATTGTTATTTTATCTACTATTCTATACAAATAATAAAATATACATCGGTGTTTGTTTGCAATGACACCTTTTTAACCGACTTCAAAAAAAGGAGGAGGTTATATGTTCGGCTGTATGTATGTTTTTTTTTTTTTTTTTTTTTATTTTTTTTTTTTTATGTATGTTCACCGATATTTCCGTCAGTTGTGGACCGATTTCCAAAATTTTTTTTTTGTTTGAAAGGGTATACTCTTATAGTGGTCCCATATAAATTTTATTCCTGAGGGATTAATAGTTTTCCCGTAAAACTAAAACAATCACTGAACTTTAAGAAAATTGTGGCCCGATTTCCAAAATTTTTTTTTTGTTAGAAAGAGGTATACTCTCAACGTGGCGCCACATATTTTTTTTTCCTGAGGGATTAATAGTTTTCCCGTAAAACTAAAACAATCACTGAACTTTAAGAAAACGATATTTCCGTCAGTTGTGGACCGATTTCCAAAATTTTTTTTTTTTTGAAAGGGTATACTCTTATAATGGTCCCATATAAATTTTATTCCTGAGGGATTAATAGTTTTCCCGTAAAACTAAAACAATCACTGAACTTTAAGAAAATTGTGGCCCGATTTCCAAAATTTTTTTTTTGTTAGAAAGAGGTATACTCTCAAGGTGGCGCCACATATTTTTTTTTCCTGAGGGATTAATAGTTTTCCCGTAAAACTAAAACAATCACTGAACTTTAAGAAAACGATATTTCCGTCAGTTGTGGACCGATTTCCAAAATTTTTTTTTTGTTTGAAAGGGTATACTCTTATAATGGTCCCATATAAATTTTATTCCTGAGGGATTAATAGTTTTCCCGTAAAACTAAAACAATCACTGAACTTTAAGAAAATTGTGGCCCGATTTCCAAAATTTTTTTTTTGTTAGAAAGAGGTATACTCTCAAGGTGGCGCCACATATTTTTTTTTCCTGAGGGATTAATAGTTTTCCCGTAAAACTAAAACAATCACTGAACTTTAAGAAAATTGTGGACCGATTTCCAAAATTTTTTTTTTTGTTAAAAAGAGGTATACTCTCAAGGTGGCGCCATATATTTTTTTTTCCTGAGGGATTGACAGTTTTCCCGTAACATTAAAAAAACCTCATTCTCACTACACAACACACCCTGACTCACAATCTGAGTCAAACATTAAATAGTTTGAAAGGGTATTACACCCGAGGTAGTACAAAATATTTCTTTTCCTTATGGATTGATAGTTTTCCCCCTTGCTGAACTCCGGTCGGTCCTTTAGTAGGTCTGCCCATGACTTCTCTTATCCTTTCCTACTTATGCTACGATAAGCAAAGTCTTAATGTACTCGTAGCTTACTATATTATTTACACATACACTTTTATTTACACAGTATTTATTTACTTACACTAAAAAGTGAAAAATAAAAATTTTTGAAAAAAAAAATTGAACCGACTTCACAGAACACAAACAGAAGAACCTTCTACACACTAAAAAGAGAAAAATAAGAATATAATTTGAAGTCGGTGCCAAGTAAATACGATTAGGTACCTATCAAAAAAAGAAATCGAGCGATAGCGTACCAGGATACCATTTTGCACCCAAGTTCTTTTGAATTTCTTAGATGTAAATGAATAGTTGGCACCGACTTCAAATTATATTCTTATTTTTCTCTTTTTAGTGTGTAGAAGGTTCTTCTGTTTGTGTTCTGTGAAGTCGGTTCAATTTTTTTTTTCAAAAATTTTTATTAATGAATGTAATATTATCTACCTACATACTTTTACTTTACTAGGCAATGATCTTATATACTAGATCATTGTTACTAGACAAATGAGTCATTCCCTTGAGTTTTCCAGTCTTTTTGGTCTAACGCTATTGTCAGCCTCTGATAGTCTCCTATATATATAGCTCGTCGTGCTATCGCTTGTATTCTCTACTATAATGTGTAGGTGTATGTGTATTATTACAACAAAATTAAGTCTGTTTGTCTGTTTGTTAACATACTAATATTGACAAAAAGTTAGTCGCTTTCGACTGATATGTCGGTCGCAGCGTTTTAAGCAATCAGGACCCAGAGTATTTTGACGACCTCTGTAGCGCAGTGGGCGAAGGCCCGCCTGCGTTGCGGGTTCGATCCCCGCGGCGGGACCAATGTTTGTATGATCTACAAATTTGTCTAATATTTGTCTCGGGTCTGGGTGTTTCTATGTATAATATGTATGTATTTACAAAAAAAAGTATATAAGTAGTATACATATCAGTCATCTAGTAAATAAATAAATAATAATGCTGGACATTTTCACACAGTAGTAGTAGTAGTAGTATATAGTAGTACCCATAACACAAGCTCTGCTTACTTTGGGGCTAGATGATGCTGTGTGAAAAAGTCCAGCATTATTTATTTATTTATTTATTAGTATTTACTTAGCGCCATTCAAAAGCAATTGTCGACCGAACTCGTGTTTTAATGAATAAGATTGTCTAAATAGTTTCATTAAAGGGTATTGTTTTGCTAAGGCTTTGGTTTACGTATCCGATATAGTGTTAATAGTGAAGAGGGAAGACGTTTTATCTTTTAACAGTTGTATTTATTAATGGCCACTTTTTTTATGAATGAATGAATTTTCTTATTCATTCATTCATAAAAAAGTGGCTTACAGTTTAATAACAAAACAATATTATGATGAATACCTAAATACTTATCCTTAAGAGAGCTTTTAAAGTTATTAAGTGAATGAAAGAAGATGTCAATCTCGGAGAACTTCTCATTATTAATGCTTAGCGAATAAACACATTGGATTCAAAGCTTATCAAAAATTTCGATTGTGACGACACGGATTCTGTGGCCGAATGGTAAGGCACTCCGGCTTTAGGAGGATCGTCTGATTGTTGCGGGTTCGAAAAGACTTTTCATTTCTCTATAAAATACCTAAGTGTGGTTTAACACTATACTATAAAAAATACAAATTAAATAACTTGGATGTTGACTTTAATGATTGAGGTATCTGCATTCCATTTAATAAATGATTGATGTATTGGTGATACAGGTGTGTCTTCAGTAAAATCGTATCTCTAAAACCCCTTCCGTTATGTATAAATCGGAAACTTCCGACAAAAAAATTGGATTCGAAATTTTTTTAAAATGTAAAGTCATAAATAAATAATTATGGTTTCAAAGAGTTCTCAGCTTCAGATTCCAGGCCATTCGAATCCGAAAAATATCCGTTGTTTTTATTTAATGAAAAACATACTGTATGTGAACAGGTATTAGGTATAATACGCACAATCGTTCTTTAGCTCTCTGAAGTTGCTGCGCAGAACTAATTTTTGATGACGCCTAAAATCGTGCTATTTTATTTTATTTATTAAGGATACCCAACACGGGTGTACACCTTACATACAAGAGTTAAAACAAAATGCCTTAGGTCTAGTGTTCCCATAATTACAGGGTATCATAACATGCGCTATCTCGCTTACTCTACCAAACCTGCGCAATCGTCTATTGCACCTAACTTCAGAGAGCTAAAAATCCGTTGTGCGTATTATACACATGATCGATGAGACTGCTAGAGGGCAACATATCTGTAACAGGTAAATAATGCTCGGTTATCCAACTCTATAAGTAGAATCGCTCTTTACTCTTTGCCAATCAATTATGTGCATTAGTAGAGAACACGGCGAACACACGTTGCTTATTCAGTATTTTACCGTAGCAACTTGATACAAGTTATTATTTTATAACGGGTATTTATCACGTACCTACTTTTTTTATTTCATCCGTAATTTCCGAAACGTCGAAAAAAAACCGTAGGTACTTGATAAATACCCGTTAAAAAATAATAACTATTTCACCAAATCACGAAAGTTTAAGAAGTTTGACACAAGTTCATCCACGTAGAAGGCCGTTTTGGCCGAATGGGGTTGTACCTCAACTTAAAATCCGAAAGTTGTGGGTTCGAATCCCGGCCGTGCCAAATCCATTGGGATTTGGCGTTTCGTAAAATTTATATGCGCTTTAACACGTGCTCTAAACGGTGAAGGAAAACATCGTGAGTAAACCAGTTAGTGTTCTTATAGGCGGCGATGGGCTTGCAACCTGTTACGTATGGAATACTAACTTCTGCAAGATGTGGGCATGTATCAAATATGTGTTTGGACATGCCTCTGACTACCCCCCTTAGACATTATTTTTCGGACATTATCAAAGGTGTTTTTTTTTTTTTTTTTTACCTATTTTCATTAGGTACTATCCGACAAATCTTAAGACTAATTTAACCTTGTATGCTCCCTGAAGTCAATAGTTTCTGGAGTAACTTAAATTGACAGTTGCTTTACAAAGTAGGTAGTCTAGGCAACTTTGGAGATGTCAGAAGTTTGCAATTGAACCTGACCGCTTCCCTACGTTTTACAGCTCCGAGATAGTAAAGATCTCGATCATTTTGGACGGTTTATTACTGACCAGGTTGTTACGCTCTTTATGGAGTTTATAGATCCCATTATTAAGCAAGTATTTACGCAGGTTGAAGGCACATTTGTCAGCAACGAACGCGCTTAAAAATTGGGACCAGAGGCCGTATTCCCGTTCTTTTTTCGTTCGTTTGATGAATATTCGGATGTTTCTTACTACGATTTCTGACTTCAAGGGCCAATTTTTCGGTTTGGAATATTTAGTCCTAGGTTAGGACCGTGTTTTAACGTTGACCTTATCGACTGAATAAAATGTAGCTGATAGTAAGAGGCATCCGAATATTCATCAAACAAACGGGAATAACAGATGGATGGCAGCCCTTTCAATACAAAACCCCAAAAAGCTCAAGGAGCCGATTTATTTTTATTCATAAAATTTCGCAAAATCATAAGAATAATAAGAATAAGAATAAATTTATTTGACACACACAACACAATACAATGAAATTAAGAACAATAAACATTTAGACGAGTAGGTACAAGGAAACATAATAAAAAATAAACAAAAACAAAAAACAAACTATCCATGTCCTACCCATTCCTGTGTGGTGCCAAAAAGGTCCAGTCTCAGCTTTAGTGCTGCTCCCAGGAGAGGGAGACAGCGCTGATTTTCAGACTGGGCCTTACAGGGTGACATCACGCGCGGTTAACGCGCGGTTAATAAGATGTATCCTTACCTAGGATAGATAGATAAAAGTTATAAGTAGGAGTGATTCATTATCGTTTAAGCACGGATTGCTCGTCCCCATTTGCCGTTCATCCGCTACTCAGCTAATTAAAAGGCACCTACGCTTACAGCTCCCTCCATTTGTCATATTTTTTCATGTTTCTCTTTGTTTTTGCATGTTACAATGTTTGTTGGTAAATTAGACGATTTTCTCTGAGCTTGGCTCGTTAATTTTTTTGTGGGTATAATGTTTATTATTGTTAAGTTTACGCTTGGTTCGAATGGTACTTTGGAGCCCGTGGGTTTGTGTACATTTTTTTTTGAAAATAAAATTCTACTTGGTATACCATTTTAGCTAGATGATCAAAAAAAAAATTTTAAATTTTTATTAAACACACATATAAATTCTAAATAAAAATTGAATACTCTAGACTATTAACCATAATATTATTATGCGTCCTGTTGATTGCAAGTTGTCTCATCATTCAAAGTAAAGATAAAGTACCATAGCTATGATTTTACATAAAATTCGCAAAAAACTCGGCTAGTTTCTTATTAACTATCGTTCATTGCCCTTCCACACGTGTTAGGTAACCACGCCCGCCGCTAACTCCAATATTAATGAAAGGTCAGCCGCGGTCTGTGTTTGCTTCACAACTTTCCGGAGATCAAACATTTAGGCAATATATTTTGAAAACTAATCAAATAGTTCAACTGGAGTTGATTGTACGCGAAAACAAAACTTTTTTTATCTACGACTAGCTGGTACCCGCGACTTCGTCAGCAAAATAACATACTTATTAGCAACGCCATCTATTGCATTTAACTGGAACTACCAACTCCCCATGCAAACTTTCAACCCTTATTTCACGCCCTCCATGTTAATATATAGATTTTTTCTGTCATAAGAACCTTCTCCTGACAATAACAAACGCAACAAAAAACAATTAGCGAAATCGGTCCAGCCGTTCACGCGTGATCCCGTGACCAAGGAAAAAAAGGGATTCATTTTTATAGATAAGATTATAATCTGTCCAATATCATATACAGGGTCTTTCATTTTAAACTACACAAACTGACAAGGCCTCATTTTTGGGTTGTATTGTAAATAGACGTTTGAGCGTATCAATTTAATTCCTAACCCGATTTAAGTTTTTACTTCAAAATGTATCATTTATTGATTTTTTAGAATTGTTGCATAATGATTTTCAAGGAGAACAGACGTTTCACCAATCGCAGCGCAGCTACATCACGAATGGACTAAGTTATACAAGAAGCAACAATCAATTGAAAGGATAGTCTCTACAGGGTGTAAAAAGACTGCTACCGAAAACTGAGGGATTGCAATCACCATGATTCTGAACATATTTATCAAAAAAAAAACACAAAAAAAATTTTGACTTAGCTACGTCATTTTATTTTATTTTCTAGTTTTCTGCTACTAGTATAACATAATAAGACCATACCTACCTAATCATTTCATTTATAAAAGAAAAAAACAATTAAAACTCAAAATCCAGCAATCTACGTATAAAAACGCGCCCAGTACATACGCAAACAGGGATCTTCAAACGCTGTTTTCTCCAGATATAATGATTTTTTCGGAAAATCCTTTTGGATTTGGTTGTGTGTTGGGATGCTGTACCTACCCCTTTCGGCTTTGGTAGACGTCTTTTTACACCCTGTATAGATTTTCTCGGGATTTTCATAACAAAACAAAAAAAAAAACATTACATAAATATTTTTTTATTTATTTTTTGAACCCAATTCCTGAATTAAGTTAGTATAAAAAGAAAGACCCTATATGAAATGAAAAAACTTTATTACAACACAATGTAGATACCTAAATACCTTTATAGATTATTACATAGATACCATTGTTTGTAATTGGCGGTCTTATCACGGATAGCGATATCTTCCAGACAACCTTTTAAACTAGGCTACAACTAAAACTAAAGCTAAATTTGCAAATAAACATATTGGGACCCCCCCAGTGACTGCTGATATAGATCAGAATAAGCCAGGTGATCTACGTTTTTTCCTAGCCATTACATTAAAAGTTTTGTAATTTTACAAAAACATAGTTACAGCTAGTTATCTACCTACACAGAAAAAAACTTTATGCCATACCGCAAAATTCCTTTAATATTTTTCTCAAGTACGTAACTTGAGAAACAATTTAAAATCTAGTGTGAATCTAGTAACTCTCTGACATACCCACTCAGACAGAAGCAGGAAAATGGCGAAAATTCCATTTTTATATTACAAGATGGCGCCAATGACGTCAGCAGTATACTTTTCCACTATCAAGATGAGATCACAAGCTTTTTTTAAGTAGGAAAACGATTCATGCATGAAAATAAATGCTAATAATACCTAATTCATTCTTTATTTCATACATTAAGTTATGATTGGACTATGTACCATTTTCTATTAATAAATATGCTAATAATATTGTCAATGTGGTATGAGTATTAGCATAATATATTTGATTGCTAATAATAATATACGATGAAATATTATTTATACTTACTTGTATCTTTGCAGTCATTTGGCAAAGTTATCTCTGACCATTTACAGTTACATTTTTGATTTCCTTAAGACCACATAGATTTGATATGATTCAGATCAAATATATGAGGAAATAAGTAGTTTCGAATATTGGTATTTTAAATTAAAAACAACGCCCAAGAATAATTATGTGAGTCAAAACAGAAGGTTGTCGTGTAAAAGCAGCATTGGAGAGTGATAAGCGGAAATAGTATCACTTTCGATACGATCTGAGCTCTAAAATTTACATTAAAAATAAAAACAACTTAGGGTACCTACAAAGAAGAAGAAGAAGACCTACTACAGTTTAAACTTCAGCGGAATGCGTTCGGGTCGGAATAGGTCAGCTGTTCAACCGACCGCAACCAATCACAGTGCAAGAAACGTCAGATTTGGATCAATTCCTACACTGTGATTGGTTGCAGTCGGTTGAAGTTCAACCGACTGCAACGGTCGGAATCGGTCAGCTGTTCAACCGCTGAACAGCTGACCGATTCACCGAATCACTAGGCAGGCCTTTACATTTCTGTACCTTCCTTTCAATACCTACGAAATTAGGAACATTTTAAGATACAATTTTACAAGCATTGTTACCATGTTAATCGTTTCAAAATCTTGAACGCCTGGTGATCTGTCTTGGTAGACAAAGTATCATAAGGCTATTAGATCCGCTCGCCGGAAACTGAAGATTTATGGAACGTTCAGAAAGTATTTCGTGCTATACGAGTAGATGGATATGTTACTTAGATGGATCACCGAAATTTATTCTGTATCAGGATTTTTGACTGAGAGCTGGTTTGCATTAGGGTTTTTGATTCATGTATGTACGTACTGTGGATCAAACACTAAACTTTGTAATGTAAACTTTGTTGTATTTTATATTATTAAGAATAAGTAACTCTTTTAATATGCCATCCAATGGTTGCATGTAAGAGATCGCTTCTTAGCGATTAGACCGCTTTGGAACTACTAATAAACGTGGTGTAAAGTTATTCCTCGGAATAAAATAGGAATAACCATACATTTTGAAAGTTTACACTCAGGAATAACTTTATACCACGTTTATTAGTAAGGCCGTTAATCTATTGTATCTTTTTGGTGTGTAATAAAGTATTTTCATTCATTCATTCTTCCAAATAATAAATAATATTTGGTTGATTGATAGAGTTACAAAACAGCTGCGTCATTATCTGTTAAAATATTTTGTTCCACAAATACTTACTGAATGAAGTAAGAGCCAATTATTTAAGTGTTTTTTTTTCTAATCTAAAAGGCATTATCTAATTATTAGTAACATTCAGGTTAATGGAACAATTAGGTAATCTCTCCCGAGAGGATTACAGCTTTGAATTCTGTAGATAGGCCGCTTTTCTCTCTCAGAATTGCTATTAAGAACGTGCCCAAAACGAGCCTTTTATGCTAACAAATTTAAAATAGCCCACAGAAATTTTATTTGTTTATTTATTCTCTCATTCAAATGGCTGGCACAGTTTGGCTCAAGATCGAGAGGTGTGGAGAAAGGGGAGGGAGGCCTTTGCCCTGCAGTGGGACGATGCAGGCTAAAATAAATATATGAAATTTATTCTTTTTGCACAAATAAAAACTTAAGCAATAAACGTAGTGGCAAAGGCGAGCCTATCTTAAAAGAGTTCTCTTCTAGCAAACCCTAATGGGAGAGAGAGATAGGGCTTTAACAAGTGGGTGCATGTGCATGTTTATAGAACCCTCGTGTTTTAATAAGTTTTTTGTAAAATGAAGTCCCGAGTTGCAAGTTGCGGACGAGATGAAATGCCGGATCAGCGATAAATCAGTGTCATCTGTATATTTTGGACTTTTAACTGCAGTCTCAACTGCAGTGAATATAAAAATGTAACCATGTGACTTCCTGTCGGGTGAAAAACAGGTCGCAAATCACGACGCGCGACGGCTTGAAAGACCAATGAACTACTTTTTTTGAAACTAAAAGCTGATAATAATAATTCACTATACAATTACCTTCACTCTGGTATACAAAACCTATTTCAGAAATAGCCTCCCTAATTTGCTTTATTCAAATCATAGTTATTCATACCCAGTCATAACATTGTTTCATTTCAAATTAGTCTTGGTTCAAGCGAAATTATTTTACGAGTCAAATATAGCCCGATTAGGCCACACTGCGCTAAATTAAACTGAAGAGAAACGTTGAATTTTTGTAGAAACATTTTTGCTACCTATCTATAGGTATTTTATATATTTACTAGAATGAATTGATCTAAATGAATGTCTATCACTTTTCAGGATACAGTCGAGTCGTCATATTTCAGTTTTTTGAGTCTGTTAACTACAAAGTAGACCGGTTTTTTGAGCATTTGTGAAGACAAAATGGTTTCTTATTGTTAATTAAGGGTTTTAACCAAAATGTATTTATTTATATAATGTAAATTATTATGGTTGTGTGATATTTACCATGATATTTATTTTGGTACCTGCAGTGAATCGTGAAGTGGTAAATATTGCGATATAAGTGTTAAAGATTTTTGTTTTAATAATACACACATAAAAATCTCACATAAGCTTAAAAACTTGCAGCTTGTTCAGAGGCCTGTGAAAAATAAAACTCGCAGATTTATCTATTCAAAGCAATGGTAGATTTGTCAATCTAGCGTACTAGGTGCAATAAAACTACCAGACCATGACTTTTCACACGCAATATGTAAGATACTCATTATCACTGAAAGTAGAAATATAATAGCATTTCTTGCAGTAAAACTTATAGTTTATAATAATACATAATATAATATTATATATAGTATTTATAATAGCATTTCTTGCAGTTAAACTTATGGTTTAACTGCAAGAAATGCTATTATATTTGCTAATACTGTAATGTAATCCAAAACGTCGAGGTAAATACGTTTTAAGTGTGTGATTAAGAAGACTTAAAATACGTCGTGAAAATTCCATTTCCAGTCTTTGGGGTTAACTTATGCAACCTGTAGTAACAGTCTGCAAAAAAAGAGGCTGCTAGCGTTAGAACCATTTGATTGTACGATACACCAAACGTTTATTTTTATGGACCGTTTGACGTTGCAAGGACTCCTAGCTGAAAACTTTTTTGGTGTTCATTTTAATACGAATTTGCTTTTTATTTTTACCAGCTTCTATTTTTTCCACTTTTTTTGCATTAAATATACCAAATGTGTATTTAGAGGTGACTGTGAAACCTTAGATATCTTAAAAAGGCTCTTCTGGTTGCCACAACACTAGTTTTGCTTGATTGACGCTGGACTTTTCACACAGCATCATCTAGCCCCAAAGTAAGCAGAGCTTGTGTTATGGGTACTAAAATGACTGATAAACTACTTATATACTTTTTAGAGATATATTTTATAACAGGATTTTATCGCGTATTACCTTTATTATTTCTTTTTTCAGTTCGCCCGCGACCACGGTTGTTGCAATACAGCCGAAACGTCGGGAAATAATAAAGGTAATACGTGATAAAATCCTGTTATAAAATATATCTCTAAAGATGAATTGTGATCGCGAAAGTTTAAGAAAGACTATATACTTTTTGATTGTAAATATATACAAATTATACATAGAAACACCCAGACCCGGGACAAATATCTGTAGGTCATACAAACATTTGTCCCACAGCGGGGATCGAACCCGCAACCTTTTGCGTCGCAGGCAGACCTTCACACACTGCGCCACAGAGGTCGTCAAAAATATTTCTGTCTATAACTACGTCTCTAACTCTGTTTAAATCTGTAGGTCAAAAATTATGTACATGCTATAAAGTTCCTAAACAATGTTATCTGAACAAGCACGACTTTATTAATGGTGTGCAATAAAGAATTTTCATTCATTCATTCATTCACGAGTGTAGGCCAGCTCGTAAACGCCAGGGTCCGGTAATCAGCTCATCTAATTATCCTCGACCTACATGCTCACAGCGACATCCACTTAATAATTTCGCTGTAAACTTATTTATGAGTTACCTACGCAATATTATCTCACTATACGTCTTAATGAAACGCAATACCTGAAAATAGAAGTGATTGTTGAGTAGTAAACATAATACATTGTATAAAATTACGCCTCTTTCTCATAGGGGTAGACAGAGATCACAGATTTCCACTTCCTACGATTTCATCATTCACTATAACTATACATTTTTGATACTCTTGAGTATTTTTTCTGAAATGTCGCAGTAGGTATGTTAGGTGGCGATATATGAAAAAGATGGCAACAGATTTAGTTAGATGGCAAGAGGTCTTAGTTAAAACTGTACCTAAGTTTATCAATAACAGAGTAAGAAATATATCCACTACTTACTGATGAAGTCTGATTAACAATCTACAACTTATTCGAAAAGTATATAAGTAGTGTATCAGTTATCTGGTTCCCATAGTACAAGCTTTGCTTAGTTTGGGGCAAGATGATGCTGTGTGAAAATGTCCAGCATTATTTATTTATTATTTATTTATTTATTCAAAAGATAGTGTTAAAATATATGTTTCACAAGTTTTTTAATTTACCAGGCATGATTTTAACTGCTATGTATCAGCCACTTTAATTGGCCCTAAATCTCTTTTGAACACTTGTTGGAATACAGCTGCCGCGATCCTACTTCTATTTTAAGTAAAAATCCATTCAAATAAAATATTCAAGCCACTCCCGTCCGTCTCCGAGTATCTATAGATATTTTAAACTTTGTAGCGATCCCCTTCATCAGGGCTTTGGGTCTGACCAAAGGAATATTCAATGAGCCCCTACGATAAAAATTACATTGAAAAGTAATACAGTCAGTTTCTTTCTCTCTGCAGAAGATTTTAAGGTTAAATAAACTGTAACATCCTTGTTTTAAAGTGCTATTTACCTACATTCTCTATTTCTTTTCTTACACATTTCCATTACTAAGTAGATTTTTTTGCAGGCAGTGAAAATTTTAAGTACTATAATCCTGTTAATTTTGATGCAGGCATATCAAATGTTAACTTGAGGAATGACGTTTAGTTGTTGTTTTACCTGAATATTGAGATAAAATGATGATGATGAGATAAAATAATCGGCATTTAGCTCATCATAGACAAAAAAATTATAAGTATTTATAGGCTTTTTTGTTGATTGCGCATCCTGTTGGGAGAAACGGCTCGCTTGGCTAGCGTAGCGAGCTAGTGTCTATAGTAAATGTGGAACTTTAGCTACTAGCTTAGAAATACACAAACAGTCTCTTGTATAGGTAATGTGATAACGACTGAAGTGAAGCTTTCGTTTGCTACTATGATTTATTCCGTTTTATTGTTTGACTTCCGAATTCTGGGACTATCTTGTTATTGCAAGTTCTCGGGATAAAATAGTCAATGCTAAAATTTAATAGAAAGTTGCCTTTGATGAAATCTGTCAAATTCGAGAATTGGAACTTGAGAAGGCCATCGCCAATAAAATAAACCCAGATTTGGCTTGCAGTCTTACGATAATAAGACATTTAATAAAATGCACTTAACATACATATTTTACAGATTGTAGTAGCTAATGTTTTTGAAATAGTACTGCAAGTTTGCCATTGTACAAGTTTAGTGGTTATTATTAAATCTTTTTGCTACGGCAACTATTTTTTAGGTGTATGTTTTCGTAATGTTTGTATGTGTACATTATTTACAGTATTAGTGCTACTTTCTAATTTTCATCAGACCACGAGTAACACCGCAGGGCACAATCAGTATTAAAATATGACCCCTATAAAACAGAAAGAATACCTCCTATTTCAAAATTAATTGTCTTGAATGGTTAGAACTTTAGAGGTGAGTTTAATAAAGCTGACATTTTATTTTCGTAACGAGCCGATAGATAGAAAGAATTTAATTGACAGTGATAGACTGCTCTAATGGAAACTTTATTATTTGCACATTTACATACCTACCCTTGAGATTGACTGGAGAATTTGCTTTCAGAAATACTTTTTCGTTTTCTAAATTTATTTAAGGGTTCAGAAATACTTGCTGTAGATAATTTGCTAAGAAACGACGACGGGACTCATAATGCAAAGCTAGAGCGTCAGTAGGTTTGGCCGAAGCTAGATATTTCTCCCCTTGACGCCAAAAAATAGTACATTATGGTACTAGTGTGTAACATTGGTGATTAGCGCCGAGGCGTTTTGAGAAAAAAAAAAAAAACTTTAAATTCCCCATTTTGTACGTGGCAGAATAGGCCGCAAACTCTATGCGCGGCGCGGAAATATAGTCTGTGGCCGATCGCAATGCGCGCGCATAGGAAAACTGATTAATTTTTCCCGCAATAGCGAAACATTTTTCACAACTCGTTTCCACTGTTGAAAATGAGTTTTTATTGTTATTTTATTCACAAGTGTGTTGAAAAACGTCGTATGGTACACGTGTGTATTGATGATTACCGTCCTCGGTTCTGTTAAGAGCCTCGCCTAACAGCTCGACTCTTAAAACGCCTCGGCAGTAATCACCAATGTTACACACTAGTACCATAATGTACTATGATAACATCATTGACTGTGATCACTTTTTATTGGCTAGAGCTGGCATCAAAGGGCGGTTATTTTACGATACCTAATAACCAATTTAACTTCTATTATATGACGGTCCTAATAATATTAGAAATCAAATCTCAAACATAAAGTTTCAAAGATACCCAGGTAAATATCCAAATGTGGTAAAGTTTATCGACATGAATATATTTGTAAGTAGCAACAAGAAGGTACTGTGAACTTTATAAAGGAAACACTGGGAAACACGCATGGAAGAACTTGACTTATCTATTTGAAATGGTTTGAAATCTATTAACTTACACAATTTTGGATTATTTCACGTTTACTTACTCTGGTTATTGTAGGTAAATTGTTCAGAAATATCAGTAGGAATATGTATGTTACATGTATATGTTACATTAAAAACTCCTAACCAGTCAAAAGTAGTTTTGGCTGAATTAACAGTCAAAATTACTTTTGACCAATGGAGCTGAGTTGGGAGCAGGGTTTTTCTTGCACTTTGGCGGTAGCTACCGCAGCACGCTCGCTATGCTCGCTTGCCTCGCTTATCGCTCATTAGTGGTCACTATCTTTACATAACCTAACCAACTGATTTCAAAAAACCAGCTCCGTTGGTCAAAACTACTTTTGACTGGTTAAGAGTTTGATTGCAATATAGTACCTATACACATAAATTGATATCAAATTTTTTTGCCTCCGAGATAACTCCCTTCTATATGTCGAGGTCTATCTATAGGTAAGTTTAGGTTATGAAGGCAGAAGGCAACTAGATATCAGAATGAAAACTTATAAAAAATATATGATCGTTTTGGCCAGTAATATCTAATAATAGGCAAGAATCTGTTTGTGAATCAAACCTAAGATTTTACACATCCAGTTTACAAATCCGTATAACAAATCGAGTGAACTTATTTGGTTTTAACACCACAATCATGGCTAGTTAGGAGCTCAGTCGGATTGATAATAAACCTTATTACTTACAAAGAAATATGGTTAAAAGTTACACACCTTCGTTATCATTACTGTTGGAAGTTACCCTTGAGCTCAGTCGGATTGATAATAAAATAAACCTTATCACAAAGAAATATGGTTAAATTTACATAAATTCGTTATCATTACTGTTCGAAGTAACCCTTTGTGTTCGTTGAGATAAAACGAAGAACCACATGAGAGTATAATCTTCGAGTCTTCATCGGTTAACGATGACAGACCACAACAAGGCATGTTTAGTAATAATCTATCAAAACCAAAATACTTTGTCCCAAGAAAGTTAAATTGGGGGCTGAAACTTCGTCGTGTGAGGTAGTTAATACAAACATTACCTTTTATCTTTGAAGTAGTATGTACCTCAAATGAGATACAAGAAAGCGCTAGTTCAACGCCAGTTTGCAAATAGCTTTTAGCGCCAACCAACCTAGTTTGGAAATACGAGTAGTGGTTAATGAATAATTTAGCTGCCTTGTCTAGAGCTCTTGAAAATTGTTAATGTGTTGTGTTATTTATGAAACGTTTGTGACAAAGCTTTAACAATTAATTTAGCATGTGCTAGACACTCTTCAAATGAGTGTTGGGTGTAGTCTATCTACTACCATGTCTATGAGATCAAATATTCCTTTAAATAATATGTCATTTAAAAAGAATACGCGTCGACTTAAAAACCTCCTTTTTTTTAACCTTGAACCATCGAGGTTGCATGAATGATGTAGGTGTTAGCATGTATGTATGGGTAGCGGGCGTGTGCTCAGATGAGATGCAAGAAATGCGAGATCAATTTTGACCGGTCTGCAGATCTGTACCAAGTCTTGGTGCTATAGTACCATGGTAATTGTAGTTTTTTATAAGACATTCAGGGAATCCGAGTGAGGGGAGTCCAGTGGTGTGGCTCAGTATTTTTTTTAATTATAAAGCGTGATTGTTATCAATATTAATTTAGAATGTCACAGCTTCAAGGTGCGTTTCCACTGACACTGAGCTGAGCAGAGCGCACCTAAGCGGTTCAAGAATTGACCAATTGAACTAGAACGGAAAAATCATTATTTCGAACCTCAGTAAAGACGCACTCTAAGTTATTTAAGCACTCTTGCTTCTCGCTCATCTTGGCAGTAAGTAGAAAGGCTCCAAAATGTAAATGCAGGATGCTTCATAAAAGGAACAACCATCGACGCTTCCACCAGCCGCATGGAGTGAAAAGAATAAAAAGTCTTTTAAATTGAGCAAAGCTGTTCTGAGTTCTTCAAACGAGGAGCTAAATTGCAAATGTCCATTACAAAAACCGTTTTAATCAGTGACAGACCTGTGCTTAAAACTGAGAGAAAAGCTTTTTAGCTAAATGATACAAGTTTTACGAAATAGATAGCTTATAATTGGAGAGGAAAGATATCTAGAATAGAAAAGAAAATATTACAAGCAATACGAGAAGATAATAAGAAATTTTTTTTTTATAAAAATCAATATGCTTGAAAGGGTTTTCAAGCATATTGAAAGGGTTTTCAAGCATATTGAAAGGGTTTTCAAGCATATTGAAAGGGTTTTCAAGCATATTGATTTTTATAAAAAAATGTTTCTGTTTTTTTCTTATTATCTTCTCGTATTGCTTGTAATATTGATTGGGTAATCAGAGGCACGTAGGTAGATACTAAATGGTCTAATCACGATGATATCATTAACCGTTTAGAGCTCATGTTAAAATGCGCATATTAATTTGGTAAGTATCCGACTAGGATTCGAACCCACGGTCTTCAGATCAAAAGTCAAGAAACGATCCTCGTAGGCCAATACGTCTTTTACACTATGAACTATTATGATTAGGTGTCACACGAGGCATTTACTCGACTATCTCCACATATTGAACTAATATGGGTTCTGTGTCAAATATGAGTATTTAACTGACTATGAGTACGCAAGCGATGGCGCGACGAGCTGGACCTTCAGCGACTATCAGTGGCAGGCAATGGCGTTAGACCGCAAAGCTTGGAAAACTCGAGGGGAGGCCTTTGCCCAGCAGTGAGATAGTGGGGGCTAAAAACAACAACAACAACAACAACTGACTACGCTCTGCGCAAAGTTACTCGGATAACATTTGTAAATTATGTACTTACTTAATAAATGTTACGTCGAGGGTCCAAGATCGGGGAAGAATACAATGTCCTCGAGCCGCAGAGAATACTAATATGGGGTTCAGTGTGACAGATGTTTTGTTTCTATTGAATCTTTATTTCATTCAATGAGGCTAAACGTAAAAGAAGACTTATAGTGCACAAACAACTTATATGAAACCGAGTATGAAACCCAGCGTAGGTAAGTAAATTAAAGCGTAAATTACACTACTAATTTTAAGCGACATTTCAAAAAATTACACTAGTTTGGCGTCACTCTAGGAATAGACTTTGGTTTGATCCTCGGAAGAACTTTCGCGTGAAAATACACGAATACTTTACCATATAAGTATAGGTAATTTTCTGAAATCCCTGCATTGTTTGAGTAGGCCAAGAAGAGGGAAATCATAAAAGTAGCATTCTCATGATTTATTGACTTCTATTTTTTATTTCAATAACATTCCAGTATCTTGGCTTACCTATATAAATTTCGCCCTCCACTTAATTACTCAATCAGTTAACGTCTACGATAATGCTTATCACCATCAGAACATCAATTCATAGTTCATAACGACATCCTTAAGGCGCGTTCACATTACCGAAAAACGAGTGTCGCGCATTGACGTCAAACACGGTGATTATAACGTAACATTACACTGCTTGGGTGCAAACAGTCCCGTTATGGTAAAGGTCGGGCTCGATTGTAAGCGATAGGTGTAGGATTAAATCCACGAAGTTTCAGATTCGTGACAACGCTCTGCCAACTGAGCTAATTGACAAAATCATGGGGCAGTTCATTGTTTACTAGCTGTGTGATAAATGTTATATTTTTGTAGCGTTACATACTATTACAAATCACTAAAAAATTTAAAATGCATCCCAAAAGTTGTACTCATTTCTCACTTCAACCCGTGAAAGCAGGTCTTAACACATTAAAAAAATAATACCTGTATTATTGTAGGTAAGTATATTATTTTTTATATTCTCCGAGTAGGCATATTTTTCAGGTATTCACGCAATTTGCTCTTAGAAATGTTTTCAAGCTATCTATGCTACTAAATATTGTTAAAGAAAAGAGGTCATAATGCTTACTCTGACTATTTCTATTTATCACCAGCACGAGCGGAAGGAAGGAAGCATCGGGAAGAAACATGGCTCGCTGAGGTAGACTAAACCATTCGGTGTCTACATTAGTAAATTATTTTTGCATAGAACCACTGAGAATAATTTATTTAGATAGTGCTAACAAGCCTTTTTGGCAGAAAAGCTTTGTACCTGCACGCTATTTTCTAGAGATTCAAATGAATAGAATAGGAAGGAATAAAATTTTATTTTCTCCACATAATAATATGAATTTTACAATTAAGTAAGTAATTAAAATCTACTTATCAGTATTTAATTGGTTATGAACAAGTCTGTTGTTCATACTAAAAATAAAAATTGTATATAAAAACAAAAGAATCTCGAGTGTATCGACCAACCACGATCCATAGACATTCTTTCTGGGATAAAACAAAATGCAAGGTTACTTGAAAAATGTCTAAGGGTCTTGATCGATCTTAAACATGCCCCTGACGATGGGCGTCTACAAATTAGAGGCGCACTGCAGCGGAACCACTGTGGCACGCTAGCCGCGCCACTACTAAATCTAATACAATGTAAGACGCCCTAGATAGATTAGAGATCTGAGAGAATGTCTACCGCGCCTTGGGGATTGGTACATTTGCGATCCTGTTTTGTTTTGTTTTCAGGTGAGCGCTATAAATCAGTGTGGGCCCTACCTTGCGAGGTGGGGCCATTATTTGAGTTTAGCTAATTGAGGGTCGAAGCAAGCAAACATCATGACCAGCACCCATTGTATCCACATGACGATCCTATTTTATCCTGTATTATTATATATTACTATTTGTAGGTATATACCTACATAATTTTGGTAAATATTACTTATTTATAAAAAAATTAAGTAAACAGATTCTTGGGTAGAGACTTCGTTGAAACCAAGTTGACGTTTCGAAAATGTGACGAGACGTTTCCAGAAAAGGGCGATAGTGCCTCGCTTCCTTTGTTTTCTTTTCTTCTCTACTTAATTAATTATCAGTTTAAATAACCCTACAATAATTTAAGGTATTTTGGTACCATTATTTAATGGCAAAAAAAAACTACTTTTGAATATTTTACCCGTTTTCTTTATTTTAAGTTATTTCTTTCTCAAATTAATTTTAATTGGACATGCCTCTGACTACACCTCATACACATCTTCAAAGGATCTGTGGAATACATAAAAAGATCTGAAAGAATGTCTACCGCGCCTTAGGGATACAGTCGTCAGCCTGTTTACGTTTTATTAATTGAACTTCGCTGTGTCAATGCCATTAGCAGAAGATTTTCCAATCTTAGATCAATAAAATTTTAACGTTATTTCAAGAGCTATTTTTGAAATATTTTGATGAATCTCAGCTCGTTGGAGTTGGAATATATTTACATAAATTCAATATCGGTTAAATAAGTGCTAATCGCTCTGATCGCTGCTAAATTGAAAACCGCCTTTAAACAAAATCTGGTCCGCCAATTATGTTATGCAAATATACTGAAAACCAGACTAAGCTGAGCTCTGCCCAAGCCAGAAGTTATCATGTTTTTATAATCGAGGCTAATCTAGTCTTGTCTTGTTAGAGATCTTGTGATTCCGGTCAAAATGTTTGAAAAATATTGTTGTCTCCATAATTTGCTTTGATGGCTTGATAGATTATCGTGGATTAAATTTTAAGTTTACTTTCAGTTTATCCAGATTTAACTAGGTTTTCATTTCAGAAACCGTTTGAAGCCTTTGAAGCTTTTGCCCATTTTGCTAAGCGAAAAAGAATTGATTGATAAAACAAGATTTTTCCACAACTTTACATAGAAAAACCATTTGTGCAAATGCTACTTATTATAAGGCCTACTGTGGTGAAATTCTGAACCCCGACCGAAGCATTAGTCACGTGTCACCGAGTTTGTTCAGCCGCCACATCAATTTGGTTAATTTTAAACGTGCTGACATTAAGCGGCGAGGAGGTTTGGAAAGGAATTTAAAGAAAAGATGACTGGAAATTGCGACGAATATTTTGAGTACAGATTTACTGAATTATTAAGCAATGACGGAGGCCTTAGGGCGCCGGGCAGTCTAAAAATTTCAACAGTTGGTCACTAACTCATACAAACTTACTATTTTTACTACAGAATTTTGGTTCCTTTCTTAGTTAGACTTGCAACCTGCCTCGTATGGATTGCTAACTTCTGAAAAGTGAAGGCATGTTGTTTATTCCTATTTATTAAACTTAAGACAACAGGAAAACAACAAATACATGTCTTTAAAACAAAAGTTGCTAGCATAAACAAATAACAAGATGTTCGTCAAAAACAATAGGAAGGTACCCTAATTTTACATGAAACTTTGTTTATAAACGTGTTAGGTAAAAGGAAATGCACACGAATTTTCTGATAAATAAATAAATAATAGTTAAACTAAAGGTTTAATTTTTTTAGGCTAATTTGAATATATTAAAACGTAGAATTGAACCACGGAGACCTGGGTCTCCTTCTCAAAACATCTAGGTATCTAATTAGCAAACGGAGCTATGTATTTTTTTCATCAATATCTCTTATGTACGTACATACTCGTATTTCACTTCATATAGACTTGAATTTCTTTCAAATCAGAGATTTGTAGAGATTTTCTGTAAATTGTCAAAATCCAACTCGACCCAAATCGACTGAATAATTTTGTCTGCGAAAAAATCCCTTTACAAATCTATGAGCAATCCTCTATACCGCTGTGAATTGAAGACGTTCGACGACAGAATAGTAATCGAGATGAATAAGTACAGTCAGCGATAAAGGGAATAACAAGAACACCCAATTCGATGGTCTGATACCTAGCCAAGAGTTTGTTTACTCTTAGGTTTTACCTACGTTGCAAATTGACTTCAGTATGAATCGCTATGGCGGCTTGGGCATCCGAGTGAGCATATCCTTGCAGTAACATGTGACCTCTGTCGTAGACTGTACCCACAGCACGTGGGAGGCAAATGTACTTGTCATTTTATGACGGAAGCAGATCTCGGGATGTTGTTAGGGGGGTTGCTTTTATTTGTTATTTGATCGTTCTACACGCGAGGAGAAAACACTTTAATATTAAAGATTTCATTCGGAAATAGTGTCAATGAGAAAATATTGTAAAGATTTACTTATAGGTAAATAATAACTTGGGATTTATTGTTTAATTACATAACAAATATGTTTCAAATAATCTGAAGAATTAATTAGAAATGACCTGATCAAGGAGAAGCGAATAGCGTAGCGAATATCGTAGCGAATATCGTAGCGAATATCGTAGCGAATATCGTAGCGAATATCGTAGCGAATATCGTAGCGAATATCGTAGCGAATATCGTAGCGAATAGCGTAGCGAAAATCGTAGCTAATAGCATAGTAAGTATTTAGTTTACGTAGTTTGATGGCAGACAGACAGTGGTTTAAAAATAAATTCTTCAATCATTATTTAGTGCAGTGAGCTCAAACTAGAAGCAGTGTAAAATATATATAATTGTATATATCCATCTTTTGAAATAGCAGTTATAAACCACTATCTGCAAACTGGCGGTGCTCATAAAACATGAATGGACCAGCGCATTATGACTTTAGTAAAAATGAAGCATATTTCAATGAGCTATATCAGTACGGCTATAACTATCTACGGCTTCACGACCTCTCAATGCCCTCCGAGCACTAAACATCTAAAATCAAAGTATACTATAATCGTTTAGAAAGCCGATACGTAATAGCCTCCTATTAAAATATAGACTAGCTACTGGAGCAAACGAGAGTTTGTAAAAGGAAAGTGTATCTGAGAGCTGTGTGTTCAGTGAAATGTACCTCCAGCTTTCTATTACGAAGAGTTCGAATTGCGGTGATTCATCAATGAAGTTTTCTTTTCGAACAATGTCCATTTACGAGCTCGTGAAGGAAAATATGGCGAGGAATTTATGTTACTAAAGGCTAGAATTATCGCAGTAGGTATTCAAGAGATCTTTTAAATACTCAAGGTAATGTTTAACATACTTTGAGAATAATCTAGTTATATTTTATCATTTTTAATTCCTTGTTTATTTTTCCTTCATTTTTTTAAACAAAAAACAGAATATCTACCTCAAAACTTGACAAAATGGCTTGAAAGCATTTTGTTGATCCGGCGGCCTGTAAAAGTAATTGGCTAAGCCGCACGCTTCAATTAATGTAATAGCCTATTTTTAACCAAATGCGATGAGTTTTTGCAGAAGGTTAATTACGAATAGTGATTCCAAAGAGGTTGAGAGCACTGGTAGTTTAGTGGAAGTCCTTCCAAACGCATAATCGGTCCACTTCTTTCGAGTCGGGTCTCAACAAACCCACAGCCATTTAGTTAGATCTTTATGTAAGTAGGTTTACTTTGTAAAGGCGTGATTGGAACAATCATATAAACATACGTACTCACAAACTTTCATATTAAAGTGCAGCATGGTGTGAAAACTGTCATTTTGCTTACTTACCTTGAAAGTGGTTGAACCTCAGATTAACGGGTTGAACCTAGCATGAATGATTGTGGACAGCTTTTGATATTAGTGTCAAGCAACCTTTCAGTCGATGGTGAGGTCGTATTAATTATGTATCTTAAAGTGACTGTATTTGTCTATTCCATTAATGGTAATTACAAACGCCACAAATCCTGAGTCAGGTGAGTACCAACCCACAGGATGTGGTATGTCGTTGTAAGTGCTTTTACCCGTTGTTAAATTATTTGTGTCAGTACCTTCTATCAATTACATACGACTAAAAATAAAATGATTTTAAAGGATTTATAGATAAACTAGCTGCGCCCCCGCGGTGTGACCCGCGGTCCTTCGGGATTTTTTCATTTTTTCGGGATAAAAAGTAGCCTATGTCCTTCCCTGGGATATAACTTTTAATTATGCCAAATTTCAGCTTAATCTGTTCAGCGGTTTGGGCATGAAAGCGTAACAAACAGACAGACAGACAGATAGACAGATAGACAGACAGACAGACAGAGTTACTTTCACATTTATAATATTAGTATGGATATGGATATGGATGGATAACGGACTGCCCAGAGAAATGATAAACTACTGACTACTAGTAGTTTATCATTTCTCTGGGACTGCCTCATTAACTCTCAAAATATGTATTTAAATAACACACGAATTTTCAATTAGTTAACCTCACTACCTTACTTTAACAAACTTTCAGTAACTTCCGGGAAAATTGAGTGAAAAAAAGTGATAAAGTTTTAATTTAAGCTTTTGAGCATTTCAAAAAATATTTTAGATAATGAAAACAAAATCTGTTTTATTAGTGATTTAGGTACTTACTTAATTACTTCATCTTTAGAGATATATTTTATTACAGGATTTTATCGCGTATTACCTTTATTATTTCCCGACGTTTCGGCTGTACTGCAACAACCGTGGTCGCGGGCGAACTGGAGGTAGGTCAGCGGAGCCGACGAAAAGTGGCGGTAGTTATATAGAACTACCCTCCACTAATCTTAAGAAATAAGATCGGCCGGACTAATTACTTCATCCCTTTATCCAATATCCACCATAATTTTCATCCGGCTCGAAGGACCAGAAAGTATGGTGGATATTGGATAAAGGGATGAAGACTCACGTATAGCTGGTTCTTTCAGGATCACACCACAATTTTCACTTTGCGAGGTTTTTTTATTATTAAATTTTGCGTGCGCACAAGACCGAGAGAAACCAAAAACTGTCAGCTCAGATCATTCACGTTCAGAAGGAATGATTGGGATTGGAATAAGAGTGAAAGGATGTTTCATAGATAATTCAATAATTGTGTTGTGTTATTGGATTTACCATCGCTACCAATTACGAAGTCAAAACAACGCATGAAACTTTTACCGTCTCCAAGCCTGAGAAAAGTATATTGATGATTGTCATTTTTTTTTAAACTTAAAAACAGGTGTGTAATTTTTTCTTTTGCTACAAATGCACCATTCGTCCACTATCATCCAGGTTCAGCTTGATTTTACCCATTTCTGATTATAAGCCAATTTTTTTCTTATATAATTTTTCTCGGTTTTACGCTAGCCTATTATTATATACCTATTAGCTATAGCTTATTTATTTATTATTATAGCTAGCCATTTTCCCCTTTAAGGGTCATACTGGATTTCTTTTCAATAACTCATTGGTTTTATAAAAACACATGTCATGTGCTATAATAAACATGCCTCCCTTGTTTGTACTGTGAGTAAGCTGCTGATATTACAAGCGAACTGCGAACTATTGACATGCTAGCAATATTCAAAATGAGGCTAGTATTGCATTCCCGCTACAATTCATTTTCGTCTCTTATTAGGGATTAAAGACTGTATAAATCTGACTGTATGTATTGAACTGCTCATTCTATTGTTATCTCTTTTTAATGAAATAAAAGTAGAAATGAAAAGCATTCCCTGAAACCTTCCTAAATTAAAAGTCTGGCATTGTTCTTAAATCGGAGGAACTTCAGTAATCTTAGTTTTTGTGAAACCACCTGAAAATATTTTAAGACGTTATTTAAAGGTTTACTTGAATTAAACATTTAACATTTCGTTTTAAAAGCACTATTTCTTAAAACTTTTGTCTAAGAATGGTGAAGTTTCACCGATCTTAGAACAACGTTCAAGAATTTACTCACAAACTTGTACGATTAGTGACATGTGTTCCTAAAGTTACGTGCGGTCGATGTCGACGTAATGGTCTTCGTCTTCGGTTCGTTGCCCGCTGGAGTTCTAAAAGATTTGTAGATCTACAGTTTGTTAATAGGTAGCGCGTGACATTATCTCGTGTTGACCAATCAGAAAGCTCAACCGGAGAAATCAAAATCTCGAAATCTCTGCTCGAGCGTTGTGATTGGTCAATTCAGTGCGCGTGATAATATCTTATTTATCAACCAATACAACAAACTGTAGGTCTACTGCTTCTGTATTGAAGCTGTGCGTGACGTGGCGCATGAGGTGTTTCGATACAGGTAGTTGTAAAACATTCATGAAGAGTTTTGCCTGAAAGTTCGTCTGTGATACCGTACATATTTATTCATTATGTATTTTATTCTTGGTCATCTTTAATATTGTTTAGGAACACACCCAAAAGATTCTGATATTTCAGCATGGTGTAATCTTATGCTTTCTTGTTCTCTATTATGTTGTCAGTTACAACATGGACAACATCCTTCAGAGAAATTCCTAGTCCTACTCAGTTTTCAACTGTTAACTCTTAGCGTCCATATAAACAAACATGTATGTGTATTAATGCGTTCAGCATAATTGAACAAAGATTGCCTTGTATAAATAGGTATACAATGGTAGTCGTTGATGACTGGACCAATTTGGCAGTTTCGAATGCCCCTAAACTTAAAGGAAAGAAAGCGGCCTATTTGATGTATCATTATTAGTTTTTGTGCAAAATGTTCCATTCTACTAGTCTTTTTTTCATTGTGCATAGGTACACCACATAAACAATAAGCCCCCTTACGCACTAGCGGTTGAAACACGGGGCTTAGAACTCCCCTTTTGTTTTGTTTATTCAGTTCACTCGATTCAATATTGTAGGATACATCGCTCATACTCCCATATCAGCCTTACTAGCTAACAACCTAAGTGCCGGAGGCTTAGTTCAGTTTAACTAAGCGTCCATGCTGCATAAATCATCTCTGCACTGATGATGATGTAAGTATTTACTGGGCATTTCACAAAGCAAATCTCTGTGAAACTAAGTTCCTGTGTCACCTTTGTGCCGTCAACTTCCATTGTACATTTATACACAATGCATTTAGTCGTTATGTATGCTCTTTTACGGCTTAAATGTGCATTCAAACTGACGCGACTGTGGTGATGATAAGCTTTACGTCGGGCACTTCTGTCTGTCTTGAGTATTTTTATATAACTCATTGTTCTCTTTAGTGTCATTGGAATTACTTTGAATAGTCCTAAGAGTCAAGTAGTGATTCTATTGCTGCTCCTTCGTGATCATTTGGAGCCTATGTCTTTCATTTTAAACTACACAAACTGACAGGGCCTCATTTTTGGGTTGTAGGCTGTAGAAGCAACAATCAATTGAAAGGATAGTCTTTATCCATTTTCTCGGGATTTTCATAACAAAACAAAAAAAAATTTTTAATTTATATTTTTAACCCAATTTCTGAAGTTAGTATAAAATGAAAGACCTCATATAATATATCTTCTTAAACTTACACATTTTATTGTTCCTCTCTAAGATCTAGGAATACCAATAATAAACAGACCCAGGTCATGTTTTTTCTGTTTGCGTGAGATTATTCTCGTACACGTAAAAACATTAAATACCTCATGCCTTAAAACAAAATTTTCAGAACATTTCTCACATTATCTTCTTCTTCTTATTCGACTCAAAGAGGCTCCTTTCATGCATCGCTTTAAAGTCTAATATTGGGTTAATTTAGTTGGAAGCGCTAAATGTCGATCATGTTGTCCCAAACAAACTGCCACTGCCCACTAACAATGCTGCTGTACACGACTGTTTGGCGCCAACTTTATTGCGCAACGTACGTGGCTAATGAGTTTACAGTTTAGCAAATTCATTTTGGCCCTAGTTTGTAGCTTTGTTTTCGGCAGAGAGAGTTTGTTCTGTTTTCATTGAATATTCAGTTAGTGGCCAAGTAACTCTGTATATTTCCCAAAATACAAGTATTTCAGTATATAAGGATTAGAAGTACATAATTATATACAACTTCAGCTAAGAATCATTAATAATTATCCATCGTTGCCACAACCACGGTTATATTGATTAGGATGAAACAAAGCATACCTGTAGGATTTACTTAGATTAGCTAGAATTATTTAAAGACTAGCTGCGCTCCCGCGGTGTGACCCGCGGTCCCTCGGGATTTTTCATTTTTTCGGGATAATAAGTAGCCTATGTCCTTCCCTGGGATACAACCTTTAACTATGCCAAATTTCAGCTTAATCTGTTCAGCGGTTTGAGTGTGAAAGCGTAACAAACACACAGACAGACAGAGAGTTACTTTCACATTTATAATATTAGTAAGTAGTAAGTATAAGTATGGTGTATGGATAGTATGGAAGTATGGATGGATAGTATGGATAGTATGGATAAGCTGCGTGGGTTGTAGCTAAAACGTATGCTACATAACTTACGAAAATAGAAACAAAAAACCCCTTCTCGTACACGTTTTCACTTAAGTTTCACTCATGTTTCACTAAAGAGCTTTACGCAAGGGCAAAGACAATATAATACAAGGGTAAGGAGTAGTCTTTCCTGTGGGCCAGGCTTATTAAGCTGAGAGGATGGTTTAGGTGCTGGGCAAGCCTATTCCATCTCAAACAATGTCCCAGGCACTGCAGCGTCCCGTTAAGTGTAGGCATAGGTTGCCTCCTGACGCTGTATAAATCATCTAATATAGATGTAAAGGCCTAAGTTCTAAGGAGGAGTGAAAAATACACCTTTATTTTTATTAATTTTATTACAAAAAGACAGCAAATTGCACGTGTTCATTGACAGTTACATTAGCTTTCTAGTATTTACATTCCATTTATATATGGAAAATAATCTCAACACAATGTTCATAACATTTGTTACTATGTTATAGAAAAAAGTAATTTCGTCAATGGGCTCAAAGTCCTATAGAACTTTATATTGACGTAAATACTTATATTCTTCTAGAAACTATTTACATAACATCGAGATTTGCTACATTAATGAAATTATATACAATTTTAGTTACTTAACTATAGTCCTTTTCACATAGGAACGTTTCCATGACAAGGCTCTTTTAAGTTAATATCTGAAATGATTAAAAAGGAAATAGAAGTTGTATCTTTTAGTATTATCACTAGATTTCATTTATTTCATAATTTTTCATTTTGTACAGTGTGAAACGTAAAAGTTCTATGTGTCAGGGATACGTTCCTACATGAAAAATACTGTAATAGGTATATTTTCTTATTTTTACATACCTACGTTTTCATTTACACAATAAAATATTTTATCTTATGCATTTATTGAGTTTACTATGTAGTATACATACGTTTAGATACTAGGTAATGCTCGTAGTATGTTTTTATAGCAATGATTGCCCGGTCACAAAATTCAATGAACGCTGCTACGCAACGCTAACCTAACGCTGTGAAAATCATATTGTAATGATGTAAAAACGTCTATATAGAGGTATGTAGGTACATATATGTCACCGCTTTTCCACTTTTACAAACTAAAACTAAACACATTGAAGTTACAATCAAAGAAAGTTTCAAACACAATTGTCTTCTGTTGTGAAAAGAATGTACAATCTACGTAACTGGTATGCTAATACCAAAACAGTTTGTCTAGTTTATAAACAGAATATTTTAGACTACAATACAGATTGCTTTTGTAATTTGTTTTTATGATTCTCTATAAAGTCCTTATAGAGCATGGCTTTAAGCTTGTTACCCCGAAGTGTGACAAAGAAACTAAGATTAATTCAGCTTTTGTTTATCTGGAAAGAAAGAAAAGTAGCATTATTTATTTGACGAAAAAAATGACAAAAACATAGATTTTTTTAGGGCAAAATACCTTGGCAAACATTTTCAAACACGGAAAATGAAAATGTTTTTCTTTATCAGATAGTAAACTTGGAATTTCATGAAAAACAGCTATTGTCTTGCGTTGATGTGCAGGAATATAAACAACTGAGACATAAACATTTGAGGACCGAAAGACACACTTGTAACTAAAACTGTTATGAAACCACAGTGCTTGAAGTGTTTAAGTTAGTAGGGTTTATATAGCAAGTTTGACGACACGACGACCTATATACATATTCTTGCAGCTAGTCTTGAATCTCGTAAAATTTCAATTCAATGTTTTATGAACTTTATGCAACTGTTATCTTACTATTAAGATTAAATGCGAATGTTTAGGTGGGTTCAGTGGGTCAGTAGGTAAATATATTTGCAGAAAACATCAATAGAAGTAAACAAACCGAATGACAAAGTTATATTTAGTTTATAAATAAAAGTAGTTCTACGATTCTATTAAGATTGTGCTGCGTTCTTCTCGAGTCGGATGCAGAATAAATAGTTTGTCTTAAGTTGTTTATCTGGGGGATGCAGAAGGCAAAAAAACAATTCCAAGTGTATTTTTAGGGAAGAAACCTTGAAATAACTACTAGCTAGGTACTAGCAAGCCAATCTTGTTTGGGTTTATGAGATTGTTTGTCATAATACCTTCATAACGCAATAGAGAGCGTGATATTTTCTATAGACATCATTATCATCATTATCCACAGCCTGTCGCGCCCTGCTTGGCGTAGCTCTCTCTTATTTTGTGCCCTCCGATACTATCCAAAGTCTTGTTCATTTACGAATAAAGTGTACCCTATAGGATGTGAAATGTTTTTCAGATTTTAACTGTCAAAAACTTAACATGCTTTGAGCTATACGAAACGAAACTAATTCATCTTGGTGCAGGTTAATAGAATTATTTTTTTTTTCCTTTGCAAGAGTTGTAACACAACTAGTATGAAAAAGATTCATTCAAATTTATTTTTTAACGCCGATCACTGTTGAAAGTGGATTACGAATATCTAGTCTATTTAAAGCTCTGGTCTTCTACATCGCTTGAAACGGAACCAATAAAATATATCCAAAGTGGCTTAAGACATAAATACTGATGCCAGCATTGAAATGTGTTTTTTTATTTCTTACAAGAGATTTGTTGTGATTACTAAAAACTACGCTTCCTTGCACATTCGTAGTAATGTTTTATATATTTGGAATGCTAATAATTTTAGACAATTTATGAATACACTATGAAAAATGTACTTTGTCACTATTTCTAAAAGTTTCTTTATTGAAATTAATCGAATATTCGGGTCTGATTAAAGGATGGTGTAAATTCTTTCTTCAATTCACATTTGCTTTTGATTCTAAATTCACTAGTAGGTAATGTAAACATCACAGTCATCATTTTCCTGCCCTTATCCCGCTTATGCGGGGTCGGCACAACATGTTCTCTTCTTCCACTCTCTCCTATCACGCATCATCTCCGTATCCACTCCTTTCTTACCCATATCTTCTTTCACACAATCCATCCATCTTTTCTTTGGTCTACCTCTACTCACATATCCATCCACCTTCATTTCCATCACCCTTTTAGTTACGTGACTTTCATCCTTCCGCATTACATGCCCAATGTAAACATCACATTAAAAAACGCATTTATCGAAAGAGTTTTAACCAAACCCTTTTATTTTTACCAAAGAAACTATTTTGGTACTTACTCGTTGTCTAGGTACCTACCCAATTATTGTTTATATTGTGGTCGTGGGTGTTTGCGTGTGCGTTTAGATATTTGTGTGTGAGTGTGCGCGTATGGAAAGGTAGAATTTGACTCTAGATTTCTTGTATGTTTTTTACGTGTGGTATGCAATAAAGAATTATCTATCTACCTATCTAGATGAATATAAATAATATAAATACTTACCGTAAAAACTACAACACCGATACAATAGGCTCCTTATCAGAAGTAATCACAGTTTTGTCTGCAAACATGTACATATTCACGCAGTCTTCATTCGGACTTGGATGGTTCTCTGGCTTCTCATCAGGACTTATGTTTTCTCCATCCTCATACACTCTCTCGTTGAACTCTATTCTATACCTAACTGAAGGGACCTGAGTCACTGTGGTTGTGAGTAGGGATTCTTGAACAGTGTCGTTCCCATTGCAAGTCTTTTCGGAACGAAACATCCCGGTTCTCTCTGATTGGTTGAACCTTTTCTTACCGACTAGAGCACCTAAGCATGGGAGAATCTGCTTGAACTCTTTTCTAAAGTTTTCGTTCAACCACGCGTACAGGAATGGATTGTAGCATGTTGATGACATTGCTATGAAGTGCGTGATGAAAAACATAACCATGTAGTACTTCCAGTCTTCCGCAAAAGAGTAGAAATCACTGCTGATGTTTATCAAGTTCAGCGGAAGCCACGAAAGGCCGAATATAGCCACCATCGCTATCAACATTCTATTCGTTCTCTTTTTTCTTTCTCTTTCGGCGTCTTCCTTTTTACTATTCTTACTACCAGGTCTAGATTTAAGTCTATCATTTAATTTCACGCTTACACATGTATAACAAAAGGCCATTACTATAAAAGGAATAGCGAACTGCATTATTACTGTGACAGAGCCAAAGGCTTTTCTAATTGGGTCTGAAGGCCACTGCTCCGCGCAGTACACATCCTGCAGGGCCATGTACCAACCATACGGGAAAGTGACGGATAAGGCAAAAACCCAGATGAAAATTATCAGCCCAACGCAAGTTTTGATCTGCATACGAGGTTTGAATGGATAGATAATCACAAAGAAACGATCTATCGCTATGGAAGTGAGCGTCAGAGTGGAAATATAAACGCTACAACCTTGGGCATAAGGCATTATATGGCACAGCAGACTTCCGAACACCCACCTGCCTAGGAATGTGTAAAGAGGGGTAAATGGTACAGCAAACACACAGAGTAATATATCCGATAATGCGAGGTTCGTGATGAAGAGATTAGTGACGGTTTGCATAGCTCGGTTTCTGATGACAGCGTAACATACTAGTGCATTGCCGAAGATACCCACGACAAATATGATGGTGTATGCTGTGCAGAACACTGCCTGCACAGCTTTGTTTTCAATCGGGTCGTAGTGAGTTTCATTGTGGTATGCATCTGTTGGTGTGATGAGCGTATCATTAGGTTCTGGAGTCCATGCTTCAGTCATTATTCCCTCGTGTCCTTAGCATGGCATCATAAGCCGTTTAGGTTTGCTGCTGTGGTCATAATTTCTGTGGTCTATGTTTATTTGCTTCTGTGTTGTGATCATAATGTTTGTTTCAGTGTGATTATAGCTGTTATCATAAGTTCATTTCATCTTCAATCATTCTGGAGTCTGGGATATCTGGAACAAAGAATTTGAGTTGAGCAAACATTTTGAGGTGCTTTTGAGTGGATTTTTTTTGATAGATATGGAGATCTCAGGCCCAGAAAAAAATATTTTAAGTATAAATTAGCCAGCACCAAACCAGTGTTTAGTAAGAAAATCGTGCATATTTAAGTCGAGGATTTTAAAATGTAAATACCTAATTCAAGCATTTGTCTCGAAAACGAGTTTATTTTTAAGAATTTTCTTTATCTTTAAATTCTTTCCGCATTCGCATAACTGCTAAAAAGGTTTTGTGCTGCTTTCCTTCTGCCTTAAATTAGAAAGAGAAATGGAATGTTTACATCGTCTGAGTTAGTTGTTCAAGTTAAACCTTGGTGTAAAAAGAACTTGAGTTAAAACTTAGACCGTTTCCAACTAATCTAGATTTTACCTACTCGTGTAGTATCAAGAAAAGTTTACAGGACGATGTAATAGGTACATTGTTCAAATCACAGAATTCTATATGGAATTCTGTGATTGTAATAATATATAATATAATAATATACAGGGTGTAAAAAGACGTCTACCGAAGCCGAAAGGGGTAGGTACAGCATCCCAACACACAACCAAATCCAAAAGGATTTTCCGAAAAAATCATTATATCCGGAGAAAACAGCGTTTGAAGATCACTGTTTGCGTATGTAATGGGCGTGTTTTTATACGTAGATTGCTGGATTTTGAGTTTTAATTGTTTTTTTTCTTTTATAAATGAAATGATTAGGTAGGTATGGTCTTATTATGTTATACTAGTAGCAAAAAACTAGAAAATAAAATAAAATGACGTAGCTAAGTCAACATTTTTTTTGTGTTTTTTTTTTGATAAATATGTTCAGAATCATGGTCTGATTGCAATCCCTCAGTTTTCGGTAGCAGTCTTTTTACACCCTGTATATATAATAATAAACACTGTATTTTCCTACTATTTCGTTTTATTTGAAACTTTACACCTTTTACACAGCAGAGCGTCCGTACATCGTAGCCGGAAGAGGAAGTTCCTATATTTTTCCATCGTTCACTCATTCTTTCATCTCAGTCACTCACTTAGTCTGTTTCTTCCATTCCTTGCTGTTCGGATACAATATTCTAATCGTTGCTAATTAATTATGTTCGGATATATCACCATTCATTTTCTACATGCTTTTAGTTAAATTATACCAAATAATTAGTGCCGGGAACAAGTAATTTAGTACGTTTAAGACAGGTTGGATAGTTACTCGCCTTACACAAACAACTTACTGACCTTTACTTACAGGGTGGTACCAGTTAAATCGGGGACAATTATTGGGAGACGTTTATTTGCAAGGCAAGTGTTTATTCTGGAGCTTTCGTGTTTATCCAATTGTCTATGGTCTAGTTGATCTCATTTGGAATTCTCCTTTCGAGGAGTAATGGCTGTGTCGTGTAGGTTGAAATAAATATGCAAGTAGGAGGAAAAAAGTGACATTTATTTTATTCCAAGCATGCATGATCTCTACGTATCATTATGTAATTTACGTTTGTCTTTTACAATAAAAAATAAATATAAAGCTTTTAAAAGTTGATAACATAGACGTTTAAAATAAAACAGAATATTTATGAGCTTTTATCAAACATAATCCAATTGATTCCGGCTGTCACCAGCATATGTCGGAATTTGATTAAAATAGTAAAGTACTCTAGTATAACAGTGTAATTGAACTACGAATTGTACATTATATGTTTTAACTAAAAGGCAGCGATAGGCTTGCAACACGTCACGACGTATGGTATGCAAACTTTTGCAAAATGTGGGCAATGTATCAAATATGTATTTGGACATACCCTCTTACAAACTTTCAAAGGATCTTAAGCTCCTATAGAGCAAAGAAAATTATTGTCTACGGTGCCCTGGGATATAGTCGTGATAAATGCGGTTTCAGGGCCGCACCCTTGATAACGGAACCCTAATACTAAGCCTTCGCTGTCCGTTTGTTAGAGGGTTCTATCTATATTGTCGCTACAACAAAAAATAATAAAAATAAAATGAAAGGGGGCTCCCACACAAAAAACGTGATTAATATTTTCCGTCACACACAAGGGTGCCCTCGGAGCTGTTGTAGAGTCAGAGCTTAAAGGTAGATCACTCAGAGCTATAATATTGGCTTGGGATGGGCCCCGAGGGCTAAGACCTGCAGCACAAACCGGAGCTCAGCTAGGGGCTTGGCTCTACTAGTAGAGATCTCATAACTTTTTTACAGTGAAATGTAGTGTGTTGAGTCTTGGCAACCAATTTACATGAAATGTTTTTGGTGGGATACTGTTTATCTACTAAGTAATAACTATTTATATGATTAGAGAATTGTTTTTGTACTAATTTTGAACTTGTTTTATTTATGTGTTGTTTTTGTTAAGTGTTCAGTCATTCATTCATTCATTATGTATTGGAAAAGTTCTATTCTTACCTATTTGAAAAACTAATCGTCTCGTCGTGTCATTTCGCTCCTCAATAAGGATTTCAAAGGAACCAAGCATAATTTACTAAAATATTATGCTTAATAGTGAGTATATTTGTAACCACAACAATAGCTAGTTAATGAAAATTAATTTGCTTTCAATGTTTCACATGACAGCGGTAATCGCATCGTGAAACCAATTTAACGCGTTACGCAACAATGTACAATTGTACCACAATATTCTATTATGCTAATTGTTGAGGGTGTACTAGTGAAGATAATTGAGACAGACTAATTGATAGTCTGATGGACTGAGATTTGTCATATAATGGTAATTCTGCAATCTACTGTAATTTTTTATATCGGTGTGAAGCCCCTAGTGAACTTTCTTTTATTACTAGTTCTTTCAAACTAGGAGTTTTCAACTCGATAATCAAGAAAAGTTTACAAGAGCGAAAACGCAAGGAAGATGCATGCAGATTTGATTTGATTTTATTGATGCTAAAATGTTTTGGTAAAAGCTGCCATCTCTTTTCATTTACCTAGAGTGCCACAAAGTTATCTGAACCGGTAAGGGTTATCGCATTTGGTGCGGAAAAATAAATTTTAGAGTAAAAATCGTTAGTTCCTCTTTTGGCCACCGGTTCAGATAAGTTTGTGGCACTCTAAGTACCTATATCAAGTAATAATGACAACATCGATAAAAAAGAGTGTTCAAATTATAGAGAAACATACTATTAGGTTAAAATTCAGAATCGTTTGAGTTTTCAAATCAAATCATTTATTGCGAAATATGGTCAACAAAGGTCTTAAAATAAGTATATTGGTATCACATATTTAACCAAAACCCATTGGCATGCAAAATTTTATATTATAAAAAACAGTACTTATACAAAATAATTTTGATAGCAAATAGCAAAGAATTTATACAAAGTCTGTGTTGAAAAAAAAAACCTTTCAAACATTTGCCCCATGACATCAGTCATCGTAAACAGTTTGCGTCATGCAAATGTATGAAAAAAAATGTTGCACAGCGCAAGTACTGAAAAAAATAGGTATTCTATGTTACTACAAGGGTGGTAAACCTTCGACAATTTAACAACATAATAGCCTTGTCCACACATGAAAAAAAAACATGGTAAGTTTACAGGTGAGTTTTTTTTCAGGGCCACTGAGGGTAACTCTGAAACCGTGTTTTTTTTTTGGTATTTTTTTTTGCCCTTTTTGATGCTCTATCTGATAACAAACAAGTACTCCTGGCCTAACTATGGGCCTATTGTTGCTGGAAATTTTTAAACTCCTATAAATCCATTTTAGTTTTGTCCAAGTAATGCATAAAATATGTAGTGTATAGGTTGGTAAAAAAAATCCATAAAAATATATATATTATTGTTTCTAGTGTTTTTCTCTATGATTATTTATATTTGACGAGATCCACAATACCTACGTGTCATTAAAAATCATGTCGAAATTAAATTCAGAAAATGCTAATATTTGAAATTATCAAAAATACAAATACTTAATAATAAAACATTTTCCATTTAAAAAGGAGACCTTAAAAAATGTAAGAAAGACTGCATAGTTTTCCAAATAAATAATTTCGTCCAATACTCCTTTGTTATTTACGGCGGTTAGTCACGCAAGTGTTTGAGACTCAATATTGCATTGGTACGTAACTTTATATAAACTTTATTTTTTTTAATAGAAAAGTGACTCACAACCACAGAGCTTAGAAGAACTCTATATCAAGGAAGTAGTTGGTATTCTAGCCGCAACTCGACCTATCACATGATAGTGTTTATTGCCTCTTTCCGTAACAGTTCCTAGCGTAATAGGTTCAACATTGGCTTTAAGAAGCGGTCACCATAGTTTGAACATTTTCCATTCTTCATGGTATTATATAAATAAATAATGCTGGACTTTTCACACAGCATCATCTAGCCCCAAAGTAAGCAGAGCTTGTGTTATGGGTACTAGATGACTGATATACTACTTATATACTTTTTGTTTGTAAATACATACATATTATACATAGAAACACCCAGACCCGGGACAAATATCTGTAGGTCATACAAACATTTGTCCCGCGGCGGGGATCGAACCCGCAACCTTCTGCGTCGCAGGCGGACCTCCACCCACTGCGCCACAGAGGTCGTCGTCGTCGAGGTCGTCGTCGTCGTCGTCGTATTGGTAGCAGAGGAACGTGGTAGAATCACCTAGTTCTTACATGATCCCAGCGGTTCTACTGAGGAAATAATTTTGCCTTCGACATAAAAAACCCCGTAAGCGCCAACTGTTGGACATAGAGCTTTCCCGATATGCCATTCACATACTGTACTTATTTAAACATAGTGACCTGGATCAGTGGAGCTATGTATATATCGTTTTTAACGATCCTTAGATAGCTTGACTAATCTTGTTGTATTTTGTTAATATATGTAAATATGTAGTAGCTTAGTTTCTGTAAATAAACCTATTACATTTTATTTAAAAGTTACCTGTTAAATTATTAAAATTATTAAAAGTTTGAAGAATAGTTTATCACTATAAAAATGATTTTATGACTTGTTTCTTTTGAAAAAGTAAAGCCTTGGTTCAATATTTACTGCTACATCTTTCTACCATTAACGACCGTCAGAATAGAACGACGCTTTTTTAAAACCAGTAAGTGGGTCAAGTGGAGTTGTAGAGAAACTCTTCTTGCTAATTCGTTTATGCTAAGCAGGGGAACTAAGGAGAGTTTTGCTCAGCTAAAATAATTAAAGTCGAGAAGAAAAAGTATTAATGGTGTACTTCTTGATAATCATTCACTGAATTATTTAATATGAGTATGAGTGTTATTTAATGATAAATATTTGGTAGTCTAGATTTCATAATCAAATACTACACATATGTACTGTATAAATGTTTACTGCTAAATCAAAAAGCTTCTATTTATTATCAAAAATTTATCTATTATATTTTATCAAAAGCTTATTATATTGATAATGTTTTATAATTATTATGTGTTTATTAATTTTTTTAATTTGCTGTTGACTTGGGAGTTTTTCACTTAAACATTCAGATATGTATTCTATTATGACTAATTTAATATTTTGTTTAGGTCAAAAAATATCTAGGTAAAAGATCTACGCAGATGCGTAGATACCTTTATCTCCTATAGTATTTAGTATCATAAACCTAAATAGTAAATAGGTAAAGATTGTTAATTTATAATGTCGTAAATAAAATAATTATTTGAGTTTCCAGAATCCAGGAAATAATAGCAACTAATTTATAAATCCCAGCGGAAATTCTCAAACACATGGCCACCAGCTGGTCACGATGAAATAAAATGCTGAAGTAATTGCCAGTCTACTATATTTGTCACGAGGCGAGAACGGAATTACACATTGCGAGGATCCATATAACGACTTTAAACTTCTATTTTGAATCTTATATGTACAGAGCGTCATCAATTTGTATTACCCTGTAACGAAACGCGCAGTTTAAACCTGCTTGTGAGGAGTTACCAGTTGGTGACTTGGTAAGGCCGCCCATTGTACTAATTTCGAAAGTGTTTTATTTATGTGGTGTTTTATTATTAATTGGTGTACAATAAAGTGTTCATTCATTCATTTATTCATTCTCTTTTGGTGTCTAGTTTTCGAGTCTTTTCTAATTCAAACTCGTTCACTTTGTTGATAGGTACTTGTAGACAAAACAACTTTTTACTACCGTTGAAATACTACAGACTAGGTTATTTGAAACTAATTTCAAGCTATCTTTTTTGATTTGACAATTCATAGGATAAAACCATGATCCGTGAAATTGCTTAATTCCGTAATGACGGTCGAAACGGATTAGGCGGTAATTGCGGGACCCATCGTGTTAAGATTAGAAAATTTGATTAGAAACGTTTTTCCAATCCTACGGTATATTTTCTACGAGTTTCATTTATCTATGTAAATGTATGGATACCGCGCGATGGGTCGACGACATTAAAGTCCATAAATGAACCATAAAGAACCAGAATGAACAGCGAGAGTACAGACACAGAATACAGATAGCAGAGGGAAGTCTACAATTGGATATTATTGGGTGCTGGTGATGATCGAATGTTTGGATATTTTAGTGTATCTTGTTCAAAGCTCGAGTGTTTCAAGACTAATCAATCTCTTCTTAAGAACATTTCTCGGCCTCAAAATTGCTGGCATTTTTATTATTTTAGGAGTTCTTTTTTCAACTCAGTTTTAGTCTTAATCCACCCATAGAATTTATCTCAAATGCTCTTTTTTTATTTTCAGTTTGAGGTTCAAAGTAAGATTAAAAGACCTTTCTAACGGAAACTCCATAATCTCACTTAAAAAGGAAATCGTGCTTGTTATTAAATAGAGGCCCACTCCGATTATATCATGTAAATTGTAAAAGATTTCTTGGGGAGACCTGAAGATACATTTTTAGTCACCATAAATTTTTACAAAAGTTCTCAGCTCAGCCCTCATCACTGCATCTTCTAACACTAGAGTGTTAGAACGAAAGCGTAGACGCTTCCGTGCTTCGGAGGGCACGTTAAACATTCACCTTATAAATTCAGCCGCAGCAGCCCTATGTAAATCTCTCAAGCCTTGTACGCGGACTACGCGTTTCAATATACGCATACACAGAAGTCTGTTGCGGTAGTTGATGCTCGTTCCTTCCTCCTATACGCGTACAGTCAGCGACAGAAGTTCATGAACAATTGGAGATTTTAAAGCTTCATTTTCATTATTATTTGTGGGAAAATTGCCTATTTTTTTTTCATAATAGTAATGGTGCAAGGCAAAACATTCAATGTAAGGTGAAGTTATATCTAAAACCCTACGAACTTTGAAGATATTGAAGATTCAAATACATCAAATGTGCATGACTTTCTAAGAGATAAGAGATATTTTTTTTTTATTTCATAAGAAATGGTTTTGCCTCCAAGAACTTCCTTGCTCTCTCCAAGAACAGTACACAGAAATTAGCAAACAACAGCAAAAGACTGAAATAAATATAAAAAGTATGTACTTAATAGGAACAATGTGGTAGGTAAAAAAATAGCTAAGGTAATGTCTATCTAAACATTAGACGTTGTAATTAAGGCATAGTATGAAGCTTTACCTTCCGTGCTAGTTTTACAACTGTGTTACGGCAACTCCTGTCGCTGACCGTACAAGGAACGCGCGTACATTGGAACGCGTAGTCCGCACAAGGCTCCAGAAGCACTTATCTAAATACCTTGTTAGGAACTCAACCGTTAATTTATAACAATAAACTTGAATAATATAACAATACCAAAACCGAGACTAACCAAACAATAGTCTGCTTTAACTGGGGCATCAATAAATAATTATGTCTAACGAAATACATAAAATATAATATAAAAACTTAGGCTTTTACATCTATATTAGATGATTTATACAGCGTTAGGAGGCTCCATGCCTACCTACACTTAACGGGACGCTGTAGTGCCTGGGACATTGTTTGAGATGGAATAGGCTTGCCCAGCACCGAAACCATCCTCTCAGCTTAATCAGCCTGGCCCACAGGAAAGACGATGTCGATACGAGTGGAGCCGACTAAACTGCGGGTTTCCTCACGATGTTTTCCTTCACCGTTAAGAACTTGTCTTTTAAGTGTAAGTAAAACTTTAAGTGACTACTGACTACTATCCTGAGTAAATATTGCCCATGTAAGTACTACTTGGGGTTATACATAGTGTAGTGTAAATAAGCAAAACTCTTTTGTAAGAATATACAAGCAAAATACTTCTTTCTTCAATTGAAACGAATCTTTGTTTAAGAACAATTGAGTCCTTTAATCTGAATAAAAAGCATAAGAAAGAAAATAAAAACATAAAAATACTTTGAAAGTTCAAGACCTACTTATGCCGTTATTCGCTGAAGTAAAAATACTCGTAAGTTAAAAAGATAGGCATTTATTCAATAGGACCATTAACTCACGTACAATTATCATTAGGAGAGATAGGTAAGAGAGATGATTCACGAGAAGATTCTTCTCAAATTTTTTCGCGACAAATACCGTGAAGAATCGGGGAATTCAACATAGCGTGAAAGCTTTGTTTTGGCGATCAACATTCTTTGAAAGATAAATATTATAGTGAATTCGTGCCCAATAATGTCCATGTCCAATAATGTTACAGGTTGTAACTTCAGTTAAACCTCTCGGGAAATACAATTTTGTAAACTATATAAATCACATAGGTACTTAATTAGAAATTTTCTTTTTTTTACAAATAAGAGAAATAAAGAGCCGTGTTGGCCTAATGGGGTTGTACCTCGACTTTCAATCCAAAGGTTGTGGGTTCGAATCCAGGCCGTGAATCAATGGATTTTGCTTTCCGTAATATTTATATGCGCTTTAACACGTGCTCTAAACGGTGAAGGAAAACATCGTGAGGAAACCAATTAGTGTTCTTATAGGCGGCGATGGGCTTGCAACCTGTCACGTATGGAATACTAGCTTCTGTAAGATGTAGGCATGTATCAAATATGTATTTGGACATGCCTCTGACTACCCCTGGAATAAGTATCTGGAATAAGTAACATAAAAATTAAAGTATCTGAAAGAATGTCTACCGTGCCTTGGGGATACAGTCGTGACCTGTTTACGTTTTACGTTTACGTTTCAATAACAAATAATCAAAGCTGTAGATTTTCAATACAGAATGCTCAACTTCTATGGGTGATATTGCTTGAATAAATTTTCTATTTCCTTTTCATACAAAATACCACAGCTTTCAAGCTTTTGTCGTCCAAACAAAGACTGTCTGTATTTTAATTAAAATTGCTAGAACCATTTACAAAATAGTGAAAGTATTGTTGTGCATTACAAAAAATTAAGGACGGTTGCAGTAGATGCAGAAAATGATAATGGCATGGTCAGTTTTTTTTTAATTTAACTATCACAAAGTTATCGAGGATTGTAGTCAACCAAAACTGAACAAAATTTTGTGAAAATTTTACAAATAAGTAGATACAATCGCGTACGGACTCTCATTCAAACTATGCTCTCGCATCATCCCCAGTCAGTAAAACCGCAGTAGCTCTCATAAATCCATGTCTGACTCGTCTAGTCTCTCTTTTAAGTTATAATTTTTTTCACTTTATTATACTACATAAATGTGATAAGTAACAGGTGCCGAGACCACGTAAAAAATATTTTGGTTATTAAAAAATAGGGCTGTAGAGCGACAACCCGCTAAGTAAAATCTGTCATCTCAGCTTACTATTACTATTACTATTTATTTATTTAGGGCATCCAACAAAGAAATCACATGTAATGCTTATAACTAAGGTTCTGTATCTTAGAACAATGTGTTTCTTTAATTGTAAGAAATAGAGCATTCTATCTAGCGTCATTTTACCACTTATCCACTCATGCCATCAACTCATTTTTTATGTCAACTTAGTGCTTAGCATAACACAAAACATTCAGTGGACAAAAAAAGTAACATAAAACGTTGCGTGACGTTAAAATATGACGCTTGTATCGTGCCCTGTCGACCGTTCACACGGCAGACTTTGTCAATTTGTTTCTCCTTTGTCATGTTTTATTCCATTCGCGTAACGCCTCGACCGCATACTGAATGTTCTCTACAGGGTGTCACAAAACATAGAAAATATGAAACAGGATCGCAACTCTATATATTTTCGTAAAGATTCTATGAAAATGTGTAACAGAAACCGAAATAGTAGGTATGAAGAATAATGTTACAATTGAAGGAAATCTGTGGTCCACTACTACTGTGGTAAAGATTTTATGTACAAATGTATGACAGACATTGTCATGATTGAAGTCCTTTGCCGTTCTTATAATAAATTCTGATAGAGCGTTGAATTTGTTTCAGTGCTAATAGCAATTTACTTTTACCTGAAGACATTTTGTTAGTTCCGACAAAAATGTTGTTAGCGCCTGTATATAATAACACACGCTGTATAAAAGGGACATAAATTGTTCATTTCCGATCCAGGGTAAGTGTCGATAGTCAACGAATTATAGGCGAAACTGGACAACATTTTTACATGTGAAGGGGACTGTAAATTTAGTTTTACGATTATGGCTGTCACATGCTGAGTTAGAACGTAGGACAGTAAATCTGTAGGTATACCTGTTCTATCCTACTCTCTACTAATAATATTTATCTTAATGTTTGTATGTTTCTGTTTTCACCACGCATTGTCACCAATAGACTGATTTGGATGAACAGATGTAGAGGCCGTATCCGGAATTGCATTTCAGAACGAGCTAATAATTTCCGAAATAACTGGATATTAAAATTCTTATTCTGCTACCAACTTTCATATGACGTATTTCACAGAAGCCTACGCATGGCTTAGAAGCGCTAAGCACAAAAGCTACGTTCCATCCAAAACAATGGGAAGCTCGCATTATGGCGCGCTACACAAAGGTGGTATACACTCATTACTGTAGCCTGGATTTAACGTTCTGCTAACAAAACGTTCCGTTTTCGTTATTGCTAACCACTGAAAATAATTGTTACTGGAAGAACTAGAAATCGAACGTATTAAGTTGCAGTCTTCTAAAAAAATATGTTTAGTCTATACTGGGTCCGAATAAACGGCAAACGTAGTGTAGGACGCCCTCCGGCCAGGTGGAGTGCAAGTGTAAGTCTGAGGTCAAGAGCCGACCCATTCATCATAAAATAAAAGTGACGATCTGCGAAAGGCTGCCGGCAGAAGCCGGATGCGTCGAGCTGAGGACAGGGCGCAATGGCGCGCACTAGGGGAGGCCTATGTCCAGCAGTGGACTGCCATAGGCTGATGATGATGATGATGAAGTCCGAATGAGTTCGTGGCCAACTCTGGTGATGGAGTTTTTAGACCGCCGCAAGGCCTCCGTCATGGTTATACGACTCTACAGCCGGGACCACTGAGAGACCATTCGAGAGCACTGGTGGTCTAGTGGTAGTTGCCCCTCCTTCCGATCGTAAGGTCGTCGGTTCAATCCCGGTCGTGCACCAATGAGTTTTTCTGCCGAAAAAAATTATGTGTACTATGCCAGTACTCTCAAACGGCGAAGGAAAACATCGTGAGGAAACCGGCATGTCGTTGAACCTACAAAGTTGTGTCAAGTGCACGAAAGGAGCCTCTTTGAGGCGCACTTACAATCCTTTCACCACACTGGTTCGATAGAACTGTTGACACGACAAGAAGAAGAAGAAGGCGGGACCGACAGTTACGTGCCTTTCCATTCGGTCATCCTCCCACTTTACGAAGATACACCATGAGCGCTTGGAGAGTAGTGTTATCAACCACATAATAGTACATTATGGTACTAGTGTGTAATATTGGTGATTACCGCCGAGGCAAATTGAGACCCGAGCCATCGGCGAGGGTCTTAACAGAGCCGAAGAGAGGCCTATGCCCAGCAGTGGGATGAAAAAGGCTGCGGATGATGATGATGATGATGAAAAGCTCATTTTCAACAGTGAAAATGAGTTGTGAAAAATGTTTCGCTATTGCGGGAAAAATTAATCAGTTTTCCTATGCGCGCGCATTGCGATCAGCCACAGACTATATTTCCGCGCCGCGCATAGGGTTCGCGGCCTATTCTGCCACGTACAAAATGGGGAATTTAAAGTTTTCTTTTATTACAGAGAAAACAAAAGTTATATTTGAGTGAAAGTTTTATTTATTAAACACGTACGAGTTAAAATTATCTATTTAAATAAGAAGTTGCATGAAATGAGCAAGCAATAGGAACATTAATTTATTTGTTCTATTGAACACGATCTTTTTTCTGAATAAAAACTTTTTTAAGAACAAAGCAACTCAACCAATAAAATTAAAAAAAAAATCCATTACTCACTAGTGAGTTATAGTAATGAAAAAGTCACAGTTTGATTATGGGTGTCATTATGTGCCTAATTGCGGTGACCATAGAGCCACTTTATGAGCAAGTGTGTTGAAAAGATTTATTTATCTCATTCCAAGGACTTTTTCGTATTTCTTTATAAAAACAGCCCTTGCTCTTGCTGATGCTTGAGCTGACTCAAATCCATTCTATTTTATTCTTACGTAGAACGTGTGTTCTACGTAAGAATAAAATAGAATGGATAATATGAATATGAATAGAATGGAAAATAGATGTATGTGTATAGGCCTAACTAAAATGCTGTTGATCAAACCCGATATTCTCCATAGAATGTCTCGCTACCAGATGACCTTAATACCTGCAAAGCTACTACCACTCCAATGTAGCCCTCTGTCGTCACTTCTTAGCCACATAAGTACAAACGTCAAATAGGTCATAAGTTCACTCAAATACCTTTAAGATATAACATGATAACTTAGTTTTTGCCCATTGCTCCTGGTGTTTGTAGCTTGTATTTGTAACCCTCTGTGTTCAATCAACAGTTGATTGAGTTATATTATGTCCAGCAGTATTATTTGAGCAATCAATGATAATGATGTTCAGATATAAGATAAAAATAAAACTCTGAAAGTCATTTACTCGAAAAAATATTTGTAACGATAATAATTTTATTGCGTAAACAATCCACGCATGAATCTTTCACAAAATAAAACATTTGGAAATGAAAAACGTTTGGAAACGTTTATTATTTGCCTTGTACTAAATACTTTGGCTATGAGTTTTGCTTGTGACTGAGTTATTTGGTGAAATACTTTGGCGTTTGGAAGAATACCTACTTGTAAATCTTTTTCGCATACTTTAGGTACCATTATTCGCATTCCAGAGATGGGCACACTGAAATGCGAGAACATGATTGTGATTTTAGTCTATTTTGCGCCGGAGCAGTTTTGAAAAACTAGTTATATGACAAGAAGAATTGTATAGACCTATCTGATATCTCTATAATAGCAGAAATTAAGTTAAATTATACTATAATTTTCAATTCTCAATTTGCCCCTGTTAACACCTTTTTAATTGATTTCAAAGAGCCATAGTTGCTTACTAATTTACTAAAATAACAAGACATAGCTGCTTATTACATAAAAAAAGGTTTAACCTTAGTTTAACCCCATGTTGACACTGTCAAAACAAAACTGTTACCACAAAAAAGCGTTCTATGTACGAGTATTTAATTGTCGTTTTTCTAGGGACAGTTTTTTAGTTAGTCTTAGCCTAAACTCGGTTCATTTTCTTGTAATAAGACGGACAATATTTTAAGTTGACTCCTGTTTGTTTGTTATTCTCAATTCCATTCGCTTTCTCCCGAATTTTTTTTTATCTCGGAAAAAAATCCTTCTCGAGATTACAATATCCACGCTCAAGTTTAATAAATGTAGGTCACTTTGAATTTGTCTCTGTTTTATTTTGGATTCGTTTTTTACCAAGAACATAATATTGTTTCATTGCTTTTTATTCGGTCACCTTCACTGAGTGCCACTTTATGCAAGGAACAACGAATAATAATAATAATAATAACGCTGGACTTGTCACACAGCATCATCTAGCCCCAAAGTAAGCAGAGCTTGTGTTATGGGTACTAGATGACTGATATACTACTTATATACTTTTTGTTCGTAAATACATACATATTATACATAGAAACACCCAGACCCGAGACAAATACTTGTAGATCATACAAACACTTGTCCCGCGGCGGGGATTGAACCCGCAACCTTCTGCGTCGCAGCCGGGCTTTCGCCCACTGCGCTACAGAGGTCGTCAATAATAAGCAATAAGCTAAAAAAAAACATCTGTCAAAAACTTTTGCGTCTTGGAATTACATACATAAGTATTTAAAATATATATAATAATCATGTCCCTTGTGATTTACAAGTAGGTAATGTATTTTTATGAAGAAACAGAGTTTTATTATTTATATTTTATTTATTATAGATGGCAATTTGTTATGATACACTTTAGTTAGAATATTGATTGTTTATAAATAAGTGTGCCTAAGATTTGAAGATTAGCGCTCGCTACTCTTGTGAAATAACGGTCACCGTTTTCTAAGAACCATTGAGTGTGCCTAAGATTTGAAGATTAGCGCTCGCTACTCTTGTGAAATAACGGTCACCGTATTCTAAGAATCATTGGCGAGATACTTCATTGTTTGCTAAAAACTGTTTGCCAGCGAAAATTTATTGCTGTCTCAGCTAATAAACGTAACTACGAGGGAGCTAATTACTATTCATTGAATTTCCGTATTTTCAAAATGGGGTGGAAGTCCTTTGAAAACATTTTATAATTAAAAGTTGTTTGTTGTGACAGATCAGAGAAAAACAGCTGTAGATGACTATAGTTTGCAGACATTTATTGAAGTGAAAACTTCTTTAGCCGCGTTTATTTATCAGATGGGGGAAAATATCAAACTCAGTCACGTGACTGTTACCGTGTTACGACACCATCCTCTTACTAATACCATAGACAATATAATGCGTACATTATTTCATTTTCACAATGGTCTATTTAATTTTGTGAGAGTGGCCGCCTCGGGTGAGACAGCCCCGAGTTCGATTCCCAGTGGGATAGTAACTTTTTTTTTTTTGCACTTTTTTTTTTGTACTTTTTTTAATTTTAGAACCGTTACCGAAACCTCGTTCAAGTTTTCACTTCTGTTGGCACTCCCGGAGTGCCACTATTTTTTAGCTTAGATAATAGCCATTTAGTTTTATGTGATGGTTTTGACGATATCAGTTCTGTGGTTTTTAACTGTTATAAGCACTTAGAATTAATATTGTTGTTTGAAATCCTTGAGGATGAATAACGCTTGTGTTATTTTGTCGAAAACAGAGTGGAAATAAAATTGTGTAACAATTTGTAAATACTTTGTATACAACCCCGGTTATAACCGGGGGTGGTTTGACAACAGCAAAAACACCCGCCGATTTTCCCGCCGTTATCGCCTGACGTCTATCTGACACAATGTCAAGTATATTCTGTCTCTCTCTGACATCTCTCTTTCCCGCCTAATCTTTCATTACAACCATAGACGAGAGATGTCGGAGACCACAGACTAAAACAATAATTATACAAACAATATTTTAAGGGATGCCATACACCATCCCTTACATTTGTTCATTCGTGTGATACCTATTAAGCTCTGATAAAGCCGCGTTGACACGATCAGAGAATACTCTGACAGAGTGGACTCTGATGCCTACTAGGACGCTACTTGGATCGTGGCAACCCCAATCCGAGTGCACTCTGATGACGACATGAATAGCTTTTTAAATTTTTACTATTTTTAGTAAAGATTCTTTTAACCTGATCGCACAGTCATCCGCGCCGTACGCGCCGCAGTCATTTTTCTATACAAAAAATGCTGATGACGTCAGAAAATGCGGCTGGCTTCTGACGTCAGCAGCATTTTCTCTATTGAATTGACAGTTCGGTTCGGCTGGACTGTGCGACCACCCTTAAAGTTATTAAGTTAGGATAAGAATTGTAATATTTTGTTATGTTGTTCTCAATAAATATATTTATGTTATATATATTAGGTATTTTAAAGCTCTAAAGGCTGCCGAAGACAGGGAGAAATGGAAAAGCATGATGCATCGAGTAATCAACCAGTCCAGACTAGACACGACCTTCAGCAATGAAGATAACGACTAAGAGGAAGAAGAAGATGTATTTTCCATTAAAAAAATGTTTTACCTTAGATTTCGCGTCGCGATTATCGTTGCGTTACGAAATCTAAAGCGTGCATAATCTCTCTCTAAACTCTAAAAGTAATACTAGTCTAAAGTACCCTTGATATCATCAGATACGTGCCGACAACAAAATCAACTGTTTGTATTTTTGTTATCTTATTGGGTCTTTTTAGGTTTGATATAATTTACTACGTTTATACTGTCTAACATAACGCGAGGTTTTCCCATGACATAAAAAGATCCATTATTCGTCCCAGTGATCCCACGCGATCAAAAAGTTTTCTTTCGTCCCACACGAACTATTGGTCCATATTTGCCCCGCATGCCAAAATAGACCTTTCAAACAAAGAAGATAAGTTCTAAGCCCACTTATATTTTTTCATCAAAAAGAAAGCTGAAGAGAAACTATGTTGGTTGCCCTGGTTCTTCAAGGTATTAGTCGCGAAAGAACGGGAGTAGAATGACTCCGTAAGTGAACCCAGCGGTCCTACTGAAAAAATGTTTTTTGACTTTGACATTGATTTTGTAAAAGCACTCTCCTGTCAAATCATCGTCGTTAAGGCAAAAATTGTATCCTGGCTGTATTTTGTGTCAATAATGGCTAGCCTACTTGTAGGACAATATGCTATCTAGAAAGGTTAAAAGACAAGGCTTCAAACTAAGTTGATACATAGATATTTTGACTTTCAATCAAACCGTCGTCCAACATCATCAGAAACTTGATAAGGGTACATCCGGTGAATAATGTATCGATCAACCGAAGGTAATCGCTTTTCCGTGATTACAAAGTAATGAGCTGTATTTTGATCGACGTCACGACACTTTATGTAATGACGTCGAAAGCCATCCGTGATTTGGTAAACGTTCGTAAATTTTTGTGTCACTTTTCCTCCAATAGTATTTATTGAATAATAGGATAAAATCATAGTAGGAACTTGGCTTTATCCTGATTATTACTTTACCTAAAGAAAAATACGCCTTCAAAAACATATCAGTAATATTCACAAGTTCTAGTGTCCATCTCAATGGATATTCCGTTTGAATAGAAACAGATATTGTGCATTTTGTAGCTAGGAGAGCATTCTATTGAGCACCTGGTACAAATTCCTATTTTGGATTGCTAGACAGTGTCTTTGGTTTAGACCTAACTGAACCGTGCTTTTCGATAGTGTAGGTATCTAATAATATATTTAACTGATAATATATTTTCGTTTTATTTCAACTTTTGGATGCTCTTGAAGTGCATACAAAGTTATAATGACATAGACGAAACAGGATTAATGCCGTCTCCTGCGACCAAAAATAACAAAAAGTGTTTTCCGTCCGCCTCGGATAACATTTTGCATACAAAAAAGTTAGGCCACGCCTATATTTTGTTCGACGTTTGATGTTAGAAAACTCAAAAACAGTGTCGCAGGAAAAAAAGTCTGGCTTATGAGTCAAAATCCAATTTGATTTATTACTATTATGTCAAACCGTCACAGTGCGAAATGCGCATCCGCGACACAGTCCATAGATTGTTTCATTGTTAATACGCGAGCGTTTCTAGGATACCTAATTGACAAAAAAAATATTATATTCCCAGTATAGAAAAGTACTCTTTGCTTCGTTTCAACCGAGTGTTCCACGACACTCACGTACTTTTTTATTATTTATTTATTAGATGAATAACACAGAGTACACCTTCACTTAAAGTATGGGAACAAAAACTATTCTTTCTGAGTGTCTTTACACTTATAAGTGAAGACGGCATGCTATTGAGTAATGAGCGAGCAACATGATGATGGTAAGTCTTACTTTTTTTTTATAATGATGGTCATATAACACAGTAATATTTAGGATAATTATTATAGGTGCATTCATTCAGTAGTAATAATAAATAATAATAATAAATAATGCTGGACTTTTCACACAGCATCATCTAGCCTCAAAGTAAGCAGAGCTTGTGTTATGAGTAGGTACTAGATGACTGATAAACTACTTATATTCTTTTTGTTTGTAAATACATACATATTATACATAGAAACCTCACTTTACCTCAGATATTTGTCTCGGGTCTGGGACCCGAGACAAATATCTGAGGTAAATACCCGAGGTCATACAAACATTTGTCTCGCGGCGGGGATCGAACCCGCAACCTTCTGCATCGCAGGCGGACCCTCGCCCCCTGCGCCACAGAGGTCATCAAGTAATAGTGAATATCATCTAAATATGATTCATAAATTCACATTATCATGAGCACAATAGTGTCCCAGAAAACTGAAATCGGAGAAGCATTTTTGGGTCGAGAGAGGATTAACGTAAGCTTAGGACTAAGTCCCCACCTGGTTGACTTGTTTACAGTCGCTAAGCTTTTACTCGCTAACATAGATACTCAGTTTTGATGACATGGTGTTACGGACTCCTTCCGAAAACAAAACCATATCAGGGAAAATTTGTTATTGGCCTTCTCGATCCTTTAACCACTCGGGTTCGAAAGAGAAGCCCTCACGATGCAATTTTCCCCTTGACGCTATTTAAAGGCATACTTTATTGTGGGTGGCTTTTCCTTCTTTCTCTCTCGTTTGTTACTACAAACGAGACAGACGACTAACAGGTACTCCTGTTTTTATTAGTTAGTACCTGTAGTAGCTGTTTTTATTACCTAGTTGTTTTTGTTTAAGCTATTTTGTATTGTTTATATTATTTGAGTTAAATATTTTTCTGTTGATGATTTCCAACATGAATTACAATTAAACCTATGTAATACACATTGAAAAAATGTAGCTGTATTACCAAATGATGTCTTCTTAAATTGTTTATTAACTAATGAGATAATAATGCCATGAGACGCGTGTCGCAGCAAGTGCTGCGCCACAACGGGTATGGCGCAACTGAAAACCAGCGCTCCAACACTCTCGAGCTGTTGGAGCAAATGCCGGGGTAGCCGTATTTCGTTGTATATGGTGTGGAGAAAACAAAACTTTATTGTTCTATTCTTTATTATTCAAATCATTGTTCATTTTTAAGGCCTTTAAAAGCACTAGAGTTGACCATTCTGACGTTACTTTTATAGCATAATTCGGCATTATCGGGTTTCCAGATGAATGGTCGCGAAATTTGAGGAGATACGAAATAGATCATGGATATTTGATGAGGGTAGCGGAAAGTTGTCTGTCATGGTCGTCACGTAGCTTGAACAAGTAACTTTTGACAGGTGCGTGCGTGTGATTCTCATAAAAATATTTTATCAGAAAAATGGATTGCGATAAATTGAGTGATTAAAAAAAAACGAAATATTTTTATGACCCAAGACGTGGTAGAATTCATTCAGATCAACTTTTTGAAGATTGGTCTAAATTAGAAGTCAGATACACACGTACATGATATTGTCATGTATGAAGATAGAATAAAAAAATCTAATTAACATGGTCATTATTTAATTCAAGCTTGTTCACATAATCATTCTACGGGTACATTAACATTTTGTACTGTAGATAAATTGTTATGCTATGAGGGCTGGAGGAGTAATGGCAAAATCAAAGGTGGAATAATTTAATCTTTGTTTTTTTTTTATAATTATAAGTTTTGTTTTTAAAAGGCACTATGAACACACTGACTTATAATACATACCGAAAAACTATGAAATAACGCCGGCTAATTCTAAAGAATTACTTATCTTAACTTAGAATAATTAATAGCTTTCCTATTTTCCAATTTTAGAGCTTATTAACTACGAGAATGACGAAGTAGTTTCGTAAGCCAAGAAGGCTTTTGAGGAAGGATTATGGACTAACTTATTGTTCTTGAGCATAATAGCCAAGTTACTTAAAATAATTTAAGTAGCTAATATTTCAATTTCAAGATTTCAGCTAAGTTGTAAGTAGGGTTTTGAGTTATATCGAATATTTTAAAATGTTGTTCAGATATTATTTCAACTTGCATCTTTCTTATCATATATACCAAATGTAGATAGGTATGTCGTAGACCATTAATTTAGCTAATTAGCATTATTTAGCATCATCGCTTTTGCAAGTTGTCGAGAATAGAAGGGGAAAGATGATCGGCCATCTTATACGACATGACGGTTTCATTAAGAACATTATAGAAGGGAAAGTGGAAGGAAGAAGAGGAAGAGGAAGACCGAGGATAAGCTACATGAGCCAAGTGAAGGCGAGGTCAAGGAAGGAGCCCTGGAAAGAGATACATGGAGAGGGATTCATCAGTTGTGCCGACAAGGAGTAAATCCTTAAATAAGAAGATAAAGAAGAATTAGCATCAAACGCTACTACTCAAATGATCTGGGTCTCTTAGGTAAAGGGGACTCCCAATCGCTACAAATATCTCAAATCAATGTCAGTGGGCGAAGGCTCGCCTGCAACGCAAAAGGTTGCGGGTTCGATCCCCGCGGCGGGACCAATGTTTGTATGACCTACAAATATTTGTCTCGGTTCTGGGTGTTTCTATGTATAATATGTATGTATTTACAAACAAAAAGTATATATATAAGTAGTTTATCAGTCATCTAGTACCCATAACACAAGCTCTGCTTACTTTGGGGCTAGATGATGCTGTGTGAAAAGTTCAGCATAATTTATTTACTAAATCATATTCTTACACGGTTACACAGGTTGTGATGTGAAAGTGGTCAGAGTTCAATTCTCGCGGTTTCAGCAGCTTACTCAAAATGTACATATATAGAAAAAAACGGTTAGTAGTCGGTTATTTCGCTCGCTGCTTGCAGTTTTTGTAAGGCTAAAACAGCCAGGTTTCTATTAATTTAAATAACGATAAAAGCGAGTTCCCAAGCTGTAGATATTTAATGCAAATCCGCCTTTTAAAACTGGGGTTTCTTTGATCAGAAGTCCTTCTATGAATATTTTAAACTAGAAGACAAAACTTGCGGGAAATGCCTTCGTGGACTAGAAAACTTCGTTTAGTAGTTATTTCATTCGACTTAAGTTTTAAAGCGGATAATATAGTGTAAGAGTACTTTTAGCCGTCACTTGTCTCTGTAGGTACACCACAGAATTGTGCTGTACCTACACTCTAATGATTTCAGTACAAAAGTACACTGAGATATCGTCATCTATACTATCAATACTATCCATCCATACTATCCATATCCATACTATAATATACTAGCTGTCCGCCCCGGCTTCGCACGGGTTTATTATAGGTATTTAACAAAAATTTAATAACAACATGGCGATCCCGGAGCGGGATGTATGATCCTTTAAAGTTTAGAGGTTAATATGTAGGTAAGGTCTAAGGTAGGTAAGGGAGTATTGGGCAGTAAGGCAGGTTTGGACACCACCGGCAAATCCCTGTGTTATGCCGGCCATACACCATCATGCCAATCCACCCCCATACATGGTCAATTCTAACTGATCAAATTCCGATTTGACGATAGGCATGATGGTTTATGGCCGACATGACACGGGGGTGTCCAAACCTCTCTACTGCCCAATGCTCCCCTACCTCCCATATATATTTCATTGATATATTACCACTCCCTTCCATTCATTCCATAGTTCCCTGACACTTTTTAAACTATCATGGTTTTCAACATTTTTAACACAGTTAACGGGATATTTACCATGATTTAATATTTTTGGGTTTCACGATATTTCGGCGCAGTTGCATACGCCATGATCAATAGTATCTATGGTATTAATCATGGTTAATATCCCGTTACCTGTGTAGAAAATCCCAGACACTTGTCCTACCGTACTAACTGATATTTATTCTGTGGTCGCGATGTATCTTACATTTTTAAACTCATGATAACTTTTGAATAAAATGTCCAATTTCAATCATTCAAAAAGTAATCGACGGGTACTGAAACAGCCTTTACTACGAAGGAATTTATTTGGATAAGAATAAATAACAAAATAAGAATAACGTGGTCTGCTTTTGGTCGTCATTTTTGTTCACTTTTTAAATTATAAAAGTTGTTATTCTGACACAACCACAATAGTTGGACATATGCTACCGCTGACTTTTTTGTAGATGTTGATACGTTCTTTAATATTGTAGAACATTTTTTTGTTCTATCATCAATAGTTTTCGCAGCGCACGCGATATGAAGAATTTTATGTTCAAAATTTTTACACCTTTGGTTACATTATTGCAATTTTCATAAGGATCTCTAATTTTTTTGAAAATAATTTATAGCCTATGTTCATCACAGATAATGTAGGATTCTAATGGTGAAAGAATTTTTCAAATCGGTCCAGTAGTTTCGGAGCCTATTCAATTCAAACAAACAAACAAACAAACAAATGTTTCCTCTTTATAATATTAGTGTAGACTATAAGTAATATCCATACTATCCATACTAATATTATAAATGTGAAAGTAACTCTGTCTGTCTGTCTGTTTGTTACGCTTTTACGCCCAAACCGCTAAACAGATTAAGCTGAAATTTGGCATAGTTAAAGGTTCTCTCCCAGGGAAGGACATAGGCTACTTTTTATCCCAATAAATCCCGAGTGACCGCGGGTCACATTGCGGGAGCGCAGCTAGTTTATAATAAATGGTCATCGCTTTATAACTTTATAGTCGTAAAACAAATAGATCTATTGTTATTTTTCAATGTCATTGAAAATAACAACTACATTTCTTTCATCATGATTGTTTTCCTTGATACGGTAAGTAAGTAAGTTCGTATGAGTCAGTGGCCAACTCTGATGTCGGAGTTTTGAGGCCGCCTCCTTCATGGCTTAAATACATAAATCGCCGACACTTGAACGTGCCCTCCGAAGCACGGAAGCGCTCAGATGAAAATGTCACTGGCGGTCACCCATCCTCTAACAGACAGATAGACAGATTTTAGTACGGCTAGCGACAACGACGTTACAAGGATTTAAAAACAATATTTGTATAGTTTCAGAGGAGGCTTACTGAGTACTGCAATTTGTAGGTGTGTGTTTACTTCAGCAAATTCGCTGAAACAGTGCGACGAAGTCAACCACGAAAAGCTATCTTTATTTATATGAACTGTGACCTAACTCCGAAAGTGTTTCCTGAATACGAATGGGAATGATCGAGAAACGAGCTCTAAACGTTTCAATCACAATCGATTGTAATGCGGGGCGATTACGGACGCCGAATTGTCGTGAATACGGGCGCGCGGTAATGGATCGGCAAATACAGTTTGGATCGTGTACATCGCTGTTTTTTATAATATTTGTACAGGCCCACTTCAAAGAATTCTTGAAATAGATAGGTATTGGATGTCTTTAGTTTTTTTCAGAGTGATAGAGAACGGCTTGAAGGGAGTTTGTAGTTCGGGATTTTTGAAAAAGCGCTAGGCGCTAGACTCATTTTGGTTTCAGTGTGCCACATGAGTGACATGTTTTATGATGCTTGCTTATTCTATATTTTATCATACAACTCACGTGACTTGAATGAGCTACTGAATAGCTCATTCAAGTCACATTTCATATCCTACCATGGTAATGTTTTGACATGAACTGCAGCATAGCATGTTCCTAATTTTGAGTTTGATTGTTGTATTTTGCGACACGTTTAAGCGAGCGAACGCCTACACAATAAATAACAGTGAACTCCATCAGCGCAGTGTACACAGCTCTATATCGATGCTGCGTGATTTATTAGCGATGATAGCCATTTATTTCCATCTACTGTTTATTTTCGTCAGTCATTCCAAGTCAAACTACGCAACTGTTTGTTACTGCCCGATTTATATCGGAAAGATGAATTTTTGATTTATATAATTGTTTTCAAATTGCATTTTTTATACTTACATAATATTGAAAAAAATTTTAGAATGAAACGTTTAAGGCTATAGGTATGTTTTTAAAATGAATCGAGAATTAGGACGGAAACCAAAGGTTTTTTTTAAAGCCAGAACGATGGTTGGACATCTTTTGGATCATGCTTAACAGCTTGATAAATAAAGATCAGTATTTAAGGAAAAGAGGAGAGTAGAAGTATAAAAGAAGATACAGGAGAAGGTCGCTGTCATGTTGTTAAGAGAAGTAAAAGTATTAAAGACATATAAATGGAGGAATTGCATAATGATTCAAAACCGACTGAAGTATTTGCGTGAGCAAGCTATGGAACTCATTAGGAAATCCAAAGAATCATCAAAAACGAATTATGATTCCCACCACAGAACTATATCTAGTTCTGTGATTCCCACACTCGACCTATGTTGTACATATACAAGATGTGTAATAGACAAGCTAAAGGCTTACGTTTATTTACTTCCCAATTTGTTATTTGCATGTCGTTATGTAAATATAACGTATGTGCTAACTGTGTTAAAATATATAATGTGTACAAAATGGCTTAAAGTGGGCATTATAGTTACGTCAGTGGTACCTAAGCCACGTTCGTAAATATTGGGTGTTAATAGATAATGATAAAAAATGAAATGAAATAAGTCTCATGATTTAGCACGGTAAACATAACTTAAGATAAGGTACCATTTGAGATTCAACCGGTATATTGAGAAGTCTATTTAACCAAATATTTATGCACATTTTATGGAGTTATATTTAATTTGAACTGGTGAAACAGTAGAGTTATCTTTATTTCAATTCAATTAAATTGTTCACTATTTTATTCATAAAACATAAATAAATATTAATATTATTATTAATTCTTACGTTCCTTACCATTAAATAAATCATTACGTTTAAAACAACTTTATTAAATAAAATGTGAGCATGCATCCTATCTAAGCAACGGAATAAAACAATAGCATTTACATTAAAATTAGGTAAATCATATAAAAATAATTTTTTTCTCAATAAAATAAAACTTACTGTAGTCTTTGAAAGTAGCAAACTGCGAGTTTTACTTTAAATTGTTTTCGATCGTATTTTCAATGATGAAAACTAACTCGGAGTCGTTCAACACATTAATTTCGTTTCCGTTAGAATCAGAGTGAAGAGAGATTTTATCCTTGGTATTTCAATTACGTTATTTCAAGAAAATCAAAGAGCAAATAAATTGCTTTATTGTTTCATTATTTGAACCGTAACCGAACACAAAATTCTCTCAAATACCTTCGTCACCAAAAAGTTAATTGCTTTTTTGGAGTGTGCATAGAAAACTCCGGAGTCTCAGTAGGACTGCTGGGATCACAAATAGTCATAAATATGAACGGTGCCCTTGCGAAAGGAACTCAAGTGCCTTTATTATACCTAAACTATTTTATAGATTGATATTTTTCAATTTTATTAACCAGGCAAGGTCAAGGAACTCGTAATTTTATAAATATCATAACAGTTTTATCGCTGAATGTAACTGTACAAGGACACAAGCACGTGCGTTTTCTAAAGGGACGCCAATGACAGGTTACCCAACGGATTATACCCTTCTCAAGATTTGAGTTAGAAACAGATTATTAAAGGTTCAATGTGCGAACTTAAATAATTTCAGTTACCTACTTTTTATACGCGATTCTTTCAAAAGTACCTTTTTGTGTTGTAGATATGATTTATGTTCTATTATTCTCTAATATGTGAGCTGATCCGTTCAATATCAACTACAAAACTAACTACATGAGTACCATTTTTATACACCATCCTTTTGAATGTGTATATTGTGTTGTAGTTATGTTTTATATTGAATTGGTGTCACCATGTGAACTGGCTTTAACAAACAGTGGAAAAAAAACCCACGAAATAAACTACCCAGCCGCAAGCTATTAATGTCGGTGACCACTCGCAAATTCCTTGTCTTGAGTCTATCCTTCACCGAACCTCCATGATTAACAGTAATCAAGATATACGCTTCACTGGCGAACATGTTTCAGCTCACGTGCGAATTAAAACAATCCAATGCTATATTTTTCAATGATCTAGACATGTTGGTAGAGTCAGCAACATTAGTTCATGAACAATTGGAGTTTTCTCGTTTCAGCTTCATCATGATTAATTATTTTTTCCATAAGGCGGAGTAAAGCAGTCATTCAATATCAGCAAAAATTTTGGTTACAATCCTACGAGCTCCGAAGATAGCTGACCGTATTTAGTGGCTTGTCTTTGCATTTGCCTAAAAACTCGCTAAAAAGCATAATGAAAGAGAAATAAAGCTTGAGACTTTTAATACTAATAAATTGTAAGAAGAAATGGATAAGTGATTGTTGCCGGGAATCATTTAACGCACGAGAGCGCTCGTTTTTAATAACACTAAGCGGTCCACGCTTCGTGTTTTGCTTTTGTGATCGGGCAAAACGTGGGCACTAAATTATAAAAGGAAAATATTTAGTTCAGTAAACTACTAAAATACATGAGATCATATTATTATGTTTTCAAAGTCCTTATCCTCAAGGACTTGGGCAAAATTATGATTCCTGTAAAATACTCTTACTTATTTTGTGTTTTTTTTGGAAAGAAGTTCTTTTTCGGACGGTATCGAAGAAACGAAAGACTGAGGCTGTTTGAGGCTGGAAAAAAATATTTTTCCATTTTATCGTCACGACACATGTATATGTCAAATCGTCACAGTGCGAAATGCTCAGCCGCGACACAGTCCATAGATTGTTACATTGTTAGTACGGAAGAGCGTTTCTGGGATACCTAATTGACAATTAATTTATTATATTTACATTTGCCCATTGTACAATGTTTATTTTTATTTAATCTCTGTATAAGGTTATTGTGTACAATAAAGCGTTAATCTATCTATCTATATTCCCAGTATGGAAAAGTACTTTTTGCTTCGTTCCAACCGAGTGTTCCACGACACTCACGTACTTTTTTCTTTCATAACATTCTGCATGATGTTATTCCTTTTTAGTTTATCGTATTAACCTTGCTAACAGAGTGTTTTATATGCAAAAAAGAAGAATATAAACAGTTTAGCTCAGAAAACTGAGCAGACTACTCCTATTCATAAGTTTTAAATATTAATGAAAGATAAATGGAATATTAAAAATGAAAGGAAGTGCTCGTCGTTCTTAATAGATAATCCTAGTAAGCAATGTTATGTGCAGTCAGAAAAGTGGTTTATCATAAACTGAGTGCTTCCTTGCTTTGGAGGCCACGTGTGTTAGTTATCTACTCCTAAACTATGAATGACGGAGGCCTTAGGAAGGACTAAAAACTCCGCTACCAGAGCAGGCCACTACTTTTTTTATAAACTAAATAAGCCAGCTGGCATAATAATGAAATACCCACTCTCTCATGACAGATAGGTATCTGTAGTCTATGATCAGACGAATACCCGACAAATGATTGTACTGAGCTGTGATAGATAAGCGCTTTGTATTCGTCAACCAGATAACCCATCTTAACATGGAATTGAAAGACTGCGATCATTTTTATGTTTAGTATGAAAACAAACAAAAATAAATAAAATTGATGTTGCAGGATATTTACACACAGCATCATGTGGATCTCCGTGGCCCATCTCAAAAATCCACCTTGTATATGGATATGGATACGTACCTGCCAATTTTTTTAAATACACTCATAAAAATGATACAGCATTCCTAGTACGCGGTATACGTGTACATCCCTCAGATTTTTGGACCTTCAAGCTCTTTGAAGATTGTCTCACCCAAGTATCGTTATGCATAGGCACCCAATCACATCTTCTAGCGTGATGTACCAAATATGTACATAATTGTTGATTATGGATACCTTAGTTATACATCGTTTTGCGATTTACTTGGTTTATTGACTCAGGTAAAGATAAAGGCGAGCTCATCGTTTTATCTCATGACATAATTCTCTATCTCTGTTTATTGTTGTATGACAATTGGAAGAAATCGCTGCTTTATTTACTAACGTCGATTCATCACTCGAAATAGTTTGTGTATATTTGACGCACATCTTACGCAATAAGTATGTTTTTTCTTACAATCGTTATTTTCTGTTCAATACTAACCTTCGCTTTCAGTTTTGCTGTCTTAAGATGCCATTTTAATACTAATTAGCACATAGTAAGTAAATTCGTATGAGAAAAAGTCTAACACAATGGTGACCGCTCAGTTGATAATGCTACAAGCGGTCACCCATTCACTTTGTGACCGCTCAGAACTTTGCTACACTTCGATGATCCACAAACACGACTCTATGGCCCTTATTAATAAACGTGGTGTAAAGTTACGCCAGGTTGTTAAACTCCAAAAATTTTATGGTTACTCCTAAGTTACACCCGGCGTAACTTTACACAACGTTTATTAATTAGCTTAGGGATTAGTGCAATAATTGCGAAGCGAAACCATCCAACTAAATTTTTCGCTTTTCTTGTACTTATTTCTTACGATTCCGGTGTTATTTTATAAAAGGCCGAATTTAACTAATCTATTTCATAATCGAAAAAACAATAAATAAATAAGAACTTTATTGAGGACACAGTGTTACATGAAATAATTATATGCTAAGTTTCGATAGTATTGTCCTACAATCGGCGGTCAATAAGAATCTTAATTTTGCTTGTAAATTAACTATTATAAGCCATGAACTAATAGTTCTAGACCTGTTGCTAAGCCGTGTTAGTCTACGCTCGCTAATTAGTTGATTAAGCAATTAATAAGGCTATGTTAGTTTTATGGGAGCTGGGTTTATGCCGGCCATTAACAAAAGGTTACTTAGCTTCTCATTATGGAATTATTGGTGAACGAAACTTCTTGACACGCCATAAAAGATTAATTATGAAGTACAATTATGAAGTACAAAAGTAACCTAAACAGTTGAACTAAGGAAAAAAGGCATGATTTTAGGTGATTATTATACAGGATGTAAAAATACTGCTACTGAAAACTGAGGGATTGCAATCAGACCATGATTCTGAACAAATTTATCGAAAAAAAAACGCAAGAAAAGTTTTGAATTAGCTACGTCATTTTATTTTATTTTCTAGTTTTTTGCTACTAGTACAACATAATAAGACCATACCTACCTAATCATTTCATTTATAAAAGAAAAAAACAAATTATACTCAAAATCCAGCAATCTACGTATAAAAACGCGCCCAGTACATACGCTCGACCAACTGTGCGAGGTCGGTTTTCTCCGGATATAATGTTTTTTTTTGGAAAATCCTTTTGGATTTGGCTATGTTTTGGGATGCTGTACCTACTCCTTTCGGCTTCGGTAGACGTCTTTTTACACCCTGTATATGTCTGTATACTATAAATTACTAAGAAAGAGGTACAATGAAGTTAAGTAACTGTTTAGAGTCAGTGTCACCAACTGGTAACCTCCCTGCACGAGGCACGCTGTTGAAAGCGCCATATAGGAGGGGTTACCATACCAGTAACAGCAGTTGGTGCTGACCGTACAATGCACTTGCATGAAGTAGACGTGTGACGTGTCAACTCCTTTAGTTGTATTTTACTAACGGCGTTAGTACACCGACGCATTCGCATGCGATTCGCATCGACAGATCGCACCCGACAAGGACGCACCTATGTCATTAGCTATGTGCTAGAGTGAGACGTGGGTTCGCATCGTTTCGCATTCACATGCGAATGCGTCGGTGTACTAACGGCGTAAATGTCTCATTTGAGTCATGTTTTCTAGGAATGGGTATGGGATGATTGATATCGGTATCGGACTCCAATACTATATCGGAAGTAAGTAAAAGTACTGAAATATATACCTGTCTTTGACATTATCCGATCTGATATCAGATATCGGAGCTATCTAGTTCATAAATTTACTTGCCCTACCATCGTATCGGCATCCGATCCTACCGATATCGGATCGGATAATGTGAAACCGCTCTTAGCCTGTTCACGTTTTTTTTTCTCACTGTAAAATCAGTTGGATGAAAATGAGATGGAATTTCAAAGATCAACAAACATTGAGCCTTGGACTAAGAAGTAAATCCTTTGCTTGATAATATTTTACGGTAAAAATAAATTACTTTGAACTCAACAATAATTTAATACCTGACAACCATTATATTGTTTTGAATACCTAAGCTACGTTTTTTTACCTAAAGCTAAAGGTCCTTCTCGGCTTCACCTTTCAACCTAAAATAATGTATCTTTGGAATTGGAATGTTGATTTCTAAATATGTAATTATTTATTATGATGTTATTTATTTATTTACTAACTTTTTTATGAACTTATAATATACCGGTAAGTAATTTTATCTTATTATAAATTATATTTAATTAATTTCTCAGACCAACTAGAGTTATTGACAAAATTCCTCTTTCAATATTATCTGCCGGTTTTTGCGGGGGGCGAGGTAGCACACAAACGCATTTTACACACACTTAAATGATAATACACCCTTTTTACGCACACTCTTGCAAATTTCGTATATGACATATTTAATACTACATGACGCACATGATTCGGAATCGTATACATTTTGACAGAGGGGAAATACAAGGTAAAGACGCATCCCGTCTTTATGATCTAAGTTTAATTTTTATTTTAAACTTTTGAAGAATTGAATGAACCTACTGTCAAATAAAATGTTCCTTATATTAGAAAATAGTTTCAGTGGAGTTTTCTTGCAAAGGAAATTGATATCCACTGTGTCGTAAATGTCGCAGCAAACACGTTCCCAGTGCATCCTTTATTGCATTTTGTGGATTCGTTTTAAAACAGTAGTTTTTGCTTCTGTAGAAACGACAATACGCCTAGATCTTATTAAAATACATTAATATGACTGTTTACTTTGGTTCAAGAGATAAAGACAGAATTTAGTTGGAAAACTCTAGTCTACTTTTAAATACCTATCAGTAATTTTAAGGTACTAGCACCGACTGCTTATTATGCTAGTGTTTATTTTGTCCCATGAGTTACAGGTTGTGTAGATACTTCTGTCTTTTCTACGAGTAATATAAGCTTGATACTGAAATCCTAGGAAAATTTATGTTTGTTTAAATTAATAACGCCATAATCATGTAATTAGTACCTAGTTTAGTACCTTTACTCCAATTCACAGTATACTACACGAATTATTACATGAAATAATTACAAGTATAATAATAATCAGGTACTTAAATGTAAAAGTAATACCTAAATAACACTTACCTAATACGTAACTTAAAAAAAAACAATAAAAACTTACCAGAAACTTTTTGATCCGTAAATCACTAACTCTTCGAAATTTAAACTGGTATTAAAAAGTTTCGTTATCTAACCAAAAAGTCTAACACTCGTTCGTAATTTGAATAAAGTTTATATCGTGCCGCGGCCCAGCCGTGTGTACCCACGAGTGCTCGCTTTCAGACTGGGGTGTCTGATACCATACTATGATAGGGTGACGGTGACGTCTTGGCCCAGCGAAAATTCGCAACGTTTACGATGTATCGAGGCTGTTGCTTAATGGCTCTCAGTTTAGAAAACAAAGTAATAAAATGCATTGTTTTGTGTTGATGCTTTTTTTATGGATGCGAGTTTTAAGTCGTGAAGCATCTGAAGATAAAACTGAGAGGTTTTTAAGCATTCGTTTAAAATTATTTCAGATTTTATAGAGCCCATATTTTTTTGGAAAGGAAACGTTTTTGTTTTCTTACACACACGATTAGTAAAGAGCTATGATAAACTTTGAGATTACCTTAATGTATTTTTGAAAATAATAGTTTATAGGTACCTACATAAACTAATACCTACATATCCGATTGGTTTTTGTTTTTGATCTAACTTAATGAATACCATAAAACTCCCTCGGGTAAATTCGTCAATACGGCCCAGGGGCCGTATTGACGAATTTGGTGGTGTGGTTTGAGACCAGGGTCTCAAACCACGGGCCTTATTGTGTAATTGAACTGGCAGTGGACATGGGCTTCATTTTGACATTTCAAACCCATTCTGAACTTCAATTGTCATTTTCCTATTATGTGATTGGTGGAGCTCTATTGGGATGACAAATGGGAATGGACTTCAAGTTAGACAATAAGGCGGAATGTTAGATAACCTAAATGTTTGAGTTGGTTATTGTAATTTTATAAATATACTAGCTGCGCGATTTTTTCATTTTTTCGGGATAAAAAGTAGCCTATGTCCTTCCCTGGGATACAACCTTTAACTATGCCAAATTTCAGCTAAATCTGTTCAGTGGTTTGGACGTGAAAGCGTAACAAACAGACAGACAGACAGAGTTACTTTCACATTTATAATATTAAGTATGGATATGGATAGTATGGATTTCTAACGGTACATAGATATTATCTCAGATCTTTTTATCTACCTTGGGGGTACTGTTAAGTTGTGATCCAATTTTTTTTTCAAATGGTATATTAGTTTGGCAATGCATTATTATAATAGCCTTGTTTTAAATTAATAACTATGTATTTGGTCGCAAATTCAGTATTCTTCACGAACTTATTGCAAGACTTCGGTTGCAATTACATCCTCTTTATTTCCTCTTTTTATCGCTTTCCAGACGCCAGTGCTCGGGTTACGACTTTGAGTTAGGGTTACGGTTATAAATGACAGATGACGTGAGATTTCTCACAATATTTGGTTTGAAGAGTTGTAATGATGAATTAATAAATATTCTATTACCGGTCACGTATTTCCTGTTATCAGCCGTGAGTGTCCCACTGCTGGGCAAAGGGCACCCATTCAATTTTCATTAGTTGTCACTGTATTTAAATAAATAAATATATAAATAATGCTGGACATTTTCACACAGCATCATCTAGTCCCAAACTAAGCAAAGCTTATACTATGGGAACCAGATTGTAACTAATACTACTTATATACTTTTTATTTGTAAATACATACATATTATACATAGAAACACCCAGACCTGAGATAAATATTGGCAGATCATATTATACATACATATACAAACATTTATCCCGCGGCGGGGATCGAACCCGCAACCTTCTGCGTCCCAGGCGGGCTTTCACCCACTGCGCCACAGAGGTCGTCTATTTGAAAAACTAAATAATTTTAGAACTTCTTTAATCTTTACCTATCAAAACTTTCAATGACTTTTGGATAAGGTCCCTTAGAATTCTATGGATAAATTTCACGACAGTAGACATAATAAAGTATTTTTTCAGTAACCAATCTATGGTAGTTATAAGATTGTAAAACAAAGCCTTCATTTTTTTTTAAACCAGCTAAAAATATACGGTTGAATGGTAAGTTTACCTATTGAATGTCTAAAAATAGATGTATTTTGAAAACAATAACCACAAATGTAAAGCGTTTATTCATAGCTGTTTAATTAGACCCACAAATGTTCAAAGGTATCTAGTTATTTTGAGAATTCATTTCAATTTATTGTGTAGACGGAATAAAGATGTATTTTCAACCGACTTCAAAAAAGGAGGAGGTTCTCAATTCGTCTGTATGTTTTTTTTTTTTTTTTTTTTGTTTCTTGTTACGCGATTGTTCCGCCATTTGTTGACCGATTTGCAAAATTCTTTTCATGTTTGAAAGGGTATACTCCAGAGGTGGTCCCATATAAATTTTATTCCTGAGGGATTGATAGTTTCCCCGTAAAACTCTAAACACCTTCCCTCCTAGCCATGTCACAAATAGAAATCGAATCGACAGCTTGACGCCCTGAGTCACACCGCGTTTCGAGTCAAACATTGAAGTCGGTTTTCTTTTTAGTATAAAAACGTAATTATTGGTGGCATAATGCTAAAAATAGAAATAATACTATGTAAACTTAGGCCTTTACATCTATATTAGATGATTTATACAGCGCCAGGAATCAGTCCATGCCTACACTTAACAGGACGCTGTAGTGCCTGGAACATTGTTTGAGATGGAATAGGCTTGCCCAGCACCTAAACCATCCTCTCATCTTAATCAATCCGGCCCACAGGAAAGACGACGTCGATACGTGTGGAGCTGACTAATGTTTTCCTTCACCGTTAAGAGTTCGTGTTATAGCGCATATACATTTTACGAAACGAAAAATCAATTGATGCACGGCCGGGATTCGACCCACGACCTTTAGATTGAAAGTCGATTTAGATATACTTTTAAAAGACTACACGTAGAGCGTTAGCTAAGTTTCAGGATTCTTGCGGGAAGAAAGTATATTATCCTAATAAAAAAAGAAACTAACATATTTTTGTACGAATACAGTCACTTTACGAATACACCACTTTTGCTTTTGTCACACTATCAAGATCGTATTCTGTTACAGTTTATATGGAAAGTTTTATTCCTTGGTCCGATTCACTCTAAACTCGGTATAAATTGAAAATCTACTCCTAGGGGTTGTGCAAGGCAGTTTCAAAGATCGTTGACGAAACAATGCGCAGACGAAGGCGCGCGCGGGTCAGCTAGTTCTATTATAAAATTATAGTGAATACCGACTAGCTCAATCCAATCTTCATTTTACTGGGTGTCACAAAACTACTTACATTACTTATACTTTCTTTAGACTACTGCGTTCAATGGAGTAAAATGGCCGGTGGAGTAAATCTTTGACCGAGTGGTGGCCAAGATCGGACCACCGGAATCGAGGTCGTCCGAGAGCACGTTGGGTCGACGACATAGTGAAGGTCGTAGGGAATGTTTGGACGCGAGAGGCGCAAGATAGAGGAGACTGGCATAAAAGAAGGGAGGCCTATCTATACCCAGCAGTGGGTGTTACCAGGCTGAGATGATGATGATGATGATGATGTTCAATGGAGTAGGTATGTGAAGATTATGACGAGTAAAAATAGATTTGGCACTACAAAAGCACTTGTAGAGTTTGTTCCCTATTCTACAAATGCACTAAAATGGCAATGTTTTAGTATGCAATGGAAAAAGACGTGTGGCACTCGGAGACTGCCGCGGTAAAGCTATTGCATAGCATTTTTTATCAACTTATGCAATTATAATTATTTATTTATGCAGTATTTTTTTCCTTTGTTATTTTTCCTTTGATATTAATTCAAGTTACACTTTTTGAGCGTGGTGACCGATAAGAAAACAATTTTTTTCATGCACAGTAACGCCGATACAACCAATGCCACCTAGAGGCGAGTTGCTGAACTAAAGAGACAAGCGTGATATTTCAAAATAGTTTTCTAATGGCATTGAAATACGGTTGAGTTTCGGTCGGAGTAGGGGGTGTTAGGTGTTATTTTCGTTACGGAATTTCTGAATTCGGTCTCCACGCTCAGGCCCGCGATAGAAGCTATGCAATAGCTTAAAAAAATCTCATTAAGTTTTCGCTTGTAGTTTTATAACACCCATTTAGTGGTGTTGACAGCCCACTCCCATTTCTTTATCATAACAAGTCATAACAGTTTAGTAAATTACTTTTTTGTTTGTTAATCGTGCCAATTTGCAAATTACATACGAAATAGCTGCCAAGTAGTATAACTGTTTAAGAGTTCTGTAGTTTTTCTATGCTAGTTACTCACACGGCCTCGAATATAGACAATAATCAAAGGATTTTGAAATATTTTATTTGAGATAATGTTTACCTACCGTTCCTTGGGGAACAGTCGTGATTCTGCTTCGTTTCGTTACATGGGTTAGTAAGTGTTACCACCTTTAGTATTTTTATTTTTGAGTAATTTTTCTGTCGAATTTTATTATGTGTATTAGAATTAGTATTTTTCATAGATATTACGAATTAGAATAATTAATTCTGTAATGTTTTATCAATGTGTGTATTAATGAATAAAATTAATCTAATCTCTCAAATGTCCAGATTTATTTAAAATATTAGTAGTCTTTAGGTGGTCTGATATAGTTGCTGAAGCGAATTGTGAAAAACTGAAAAATTTGATGAAGACTATATATTTCTCCTTTCAATTGTGATCATAAAATATTTTTAAAAACGTAAATTACACCTATGGGGGACTTAAACCTATGGCCTTCAACTGTCGCGGTGACGCGACCTTCACCACGGATCATTCACGGACCACAGTTAATCAAATTTAAAAAAAAAAACAAGAATTTGATGTGCCAAGGGGTTGTAAGCTAGAATCTCTGGAACCCTAAAAAATGAGTTTGTTTACAAACAGGAGCTGCTGACCAAAACTGATTCTTATTGACATAACGTTGTTGGAAATCACCGTTTTATGTAAACACTCGGGTATGTTATTAAACATTTCGCTATTTATATGCGGTTAAATGTACCTAGTATAAGAGCTGGCTGGTGTTTTAATGCAGCATTTATGACCTTTTTGCAGTTAACAGTAAACATGGTGTCAAGTGTAAGAAATTAAAAAGTCTCCTTTTTTGATACGCACTTTAAATAAATAATAAAAAAGCCGTGTGTGAAACCGTACCTCAACTTTCAATCCGAAGGTTGTGGGTTCAAATCCCGGCCGTGCATTAATGGATTTTGCGTTACGTAAAATTTATATGCGCTTTAACACATGCTCTAAACAGTGAAGGAAAACATCGTGAGAAAACCAGTTAGTGTTCTTATAGGCGGCGATGGGCTTGCAACTTGTCACGTATGGAATACTAACTTCTGCAAAATGTGGGCATGTATCAAATATTATGTGTTTGGACATGCCTCTGACATCTTCAAAGGATCTAATAGGGAGGGGAGGAATAAGTAACATAAAAAGATCTGAGAGAATGTCTACCGCACCTTGGGGATACAGTCGTGAACCTGTTTACGTTTTACTTTAAATACTTTCACCACATTGACTGGTACAAAAATAGTGACAAGAAAAGAGGAAGAAGAAGCAAAGGTTAACCGTTGATAAGTGTGTAGTGTTTATGGAGTATATAAATTCAATGGTTTGTGTGGTAAATACCTAATGGTCAGTGTTGCTGTTGTCTACAAAATATGTCATTATAAGATGATGATGATTATTTGTATAGTTACCAGATTTTTTACTGTCTGTATAAAGTAACTTAATCAGAGGAGTAGTCGCCATATTAGTTTTAATATACATTAATGTATACCTACAATTATTTCTGTACATTGAAACTGCATGATTTTATTTTTAAATAACAAACTAAAAGCTTGTAAAACTAATAACGCTATTTTTCAAGTTTTTTTCAAAAGAAACTCAAGACAAGATAAGAACCAATGAGCCAAAGAATTAGTTTTAGAGTCCATTAAGCGTTTGGAAATCGCAATGTGCTCTCGCACTACAGTAAAGATGGGTTAAAGTACTTCGACAGATAGCTTAGGTTTATTACTTTCTGTTTAGGTTTGTATCATTTTAGAATACACTAGTAGTGTACCGCTGCGTTGTTCGTGAAAAGTAGGTACACATTTCAACTTGCATCTTGCTAGTATGTACTGCAAATATTTGTCTCGGGTTCGGGTATTTTATTGGAACGAAGTTCCTTTTCAGACGATATCGAGGAAGGGGGCTAGAAAAAAAAGCGTTCGATTTTACCGTCACGACAGTATGCATAGGTCAAAACGTCACAGTGCGAAGTGCGCAGTCGCGAACCAGTCTATAGATTGTTACATTGTTAGTATGGAATAGCGTTTCTAGGATTTATTTGACAAACCAAATGTCAAAGTTGAAACTTCGTTCCAATCGAATGTTCCCTTCGTGAAGAAGGTTCCACGACACTCACGTACTTTTTATAATGATTTATATCAGTTATCTGGTTTCCATATTATGTACAAGCTCTACTTAGTTTGGGGTTAGATGACGCTGTGTAATTTGTCCTCCAAAATTCATCATCATCATCATTCCCTTGCCCTTATCCCACCTAAGTGGGGTCGGCACAGCATGTATTCTTCCTCCATTCACTCCTATCACTCGTCAACTGTTCATCCACTCCTCTAACTTTTACATCGTCTCTCACACAATCCAACCATACCAATTTGTCCTCAGATTATAAAAAGTAATTTGTTTTTATTGAAATTCATGTTTTGTGATAATCAGTCAGGTACCTACATTTTATATTTGTGTAGTGGATTACTGAACTCAGACAGGCCATTCCAGAGAACATAAAGTGTCCTTTGCGTCATCCAAGTGACCATAAACTGTTGATCTTACTTCAATGTTTCTGTTTATGTCTCTTATGTATGTTTATGTCTATGTACTTACAGTACGCACAACCAATCTTTAGCTCTCTGAAGTAGCTGCGCAGAACCTATTTTTGATGACGCCTAAAAGACGAAGACAGCGTATAGCTGCCTCGCTCGCTCGCTTAGTTTGTTGCATCGTCCTATCTCACTTACTCGCGCAAACCTGCGCAATCGTTCAGTGCACCTAACTTCAGAGAGCTAAAGATCGGTTGTGTGTACTGTACTTATTATTTGTAGGTATAAACAGTAGCACTATTATAACGAGTAGGTAAAATAGGGACCTTCAAGGGTAAGTCAGCTCCACACGTATTGACGTCGTCTTTCCTATGGGTCAGGCTGATTAAGCTGAGAGGATGGCTTTGGTGCTGGGCAAGCCTATTTCATCACAACCAATGTCCCAGGCACTATAGCGTCCCGTTAAGTGTAGGCAACGGTTGCCTCCTGACGCTATACATTTAAGCCTAAGTTTTTTTTTATAAACAGTAGCACTAGTCCCTATCTTAAACTCGTTATAGTGATAGATTTTAAGGTAGGGACTGTCCCTTCAAGAGTAAGGGTACCAATACCTCCTATCTAAATAATGTTTTTTTTTCCGACGGAAATTAAAGCTAAAAAATGGTCTCATTTATTTTTATTACATTTTTAAGATTAATTTAATTCTTATTCACTATTATAATTTGATAAGTAGGTACCTAACATATATATAATAATAACTAACATATAAAAAGCCAATGGTTTCTCCTATGTAACTTACCTTTATACAGGGTGTAAAAAGACTGCTACCGAAAACTGAGGGATAGCAATCAGACCATGATTCTGAAAATATTTATCGAAAAAAAACTAAAAAAAATTTTTAACTTAGCTACGTCAATTTATTTTATTTTCTATTTTTTTGCTACTAGTACAACATAATAAGATCATACCTACCTAATCATTTTAATTATAAAAGAAAAAACAATTAAAACTCAAAATCCAGCAATCTACGTATAAAAACGCGCCCAGTACATACGCTCGACCAGCTGTGCGAGGTCGGTTTTCTCCGGATATAATGATTATTTTGGAAAATCCTTTTGGATTTGGCTGTGTTTTGGGATGCTGTACCTACCCCTTTCGGCTTCGGTAGACGTCTTTTTACACCCTGTATAGCAAATAGTAGGTAGTACTTTATTGTAACCATTCTACAACTACTAGTACAAGTTAAACTAGGGATGATCGATATTAGAAAAACATCGATGTTGACATCGATGTTAACATCGAATCAAAAGTATCGATGTACGATAAATATCGATGGAAAAACATCGATATGTGTAAAAACATCGATGTTTTCGGTAACAAACGAAACAGTCTATTATATTTATGAAATGTGTTTATTGTTGTAGAAATTACAAAATTAAAGAAAAAAATTAACATTACTAGTATTTTTTGGGCACACTAAAAAAATTAGTCTTGACAGGTTTTTCATAGAGCCTGTTAAGAAAATAGTTGAACTTAATAGTCATAGCTACTGACTATCTAACTTGATAGTTGAACCTAGTACATCCACTTCACACTAGATAACGCCTTAAAGAATAATTGACGTTTCGATATTTAATTCATAAAACATCGATGTGTCGATGATATCGAAGTCAACACATCGATGTAAAACATCGATGTTTTCCAGCTAAACATCGATGTTTATTAACCATCGATGAATATCGATCATCCCTAAGTTAAACAATAGTTTCACGGATCGGAAGACGAAGTTTTTATTGGTTTAGTGAACATTCGGTACGTCAGTTGGTGCGAGTTTAAACCAAACTCTAAGCTCTTGAAACTCTGTTATAACACTGTAAAATATGCCAAAATTATCTAGATTTTCTAGTGAAAATCTAGATAATTTTATTTTCTAGTGAAAATCTAGATAATTTTGGCCGTAGTTACGTACCTTACCGAACTACCGTAGACGGTACGTAACTAGTATATAGGGCTTTTCATTTTTAACTAAGTACACAAACTGACAGGGCCTCATTTTTGGGTTGTAAATAGACATTTGACCGTATCAATTGAATTCCTAAGCCCATTTAAATTTTCACTTCAAAATTTATCATTTATTGATTTTTTTGAATTGTTGCATAATGATTTTCGTGGAGAACAGACGTTCCACTCCACCAATCACAGCGCAGCTACATCACAAATGGGCTAAGTTTCACAAAAAGCAACAATCAATTGAAAGGATAGTTTTTATCGATTTTCTCGAGATTTTCATAACAAAACAAAAAAAAATAATTTTTTTAACCCAAATCCCGAATTAAGTTTGTATAAAATGAAGGACTCTATATAGAGCTCACTTTGATCGATTTATTATGATATCTAGGGAATACAAACGTAATCAAAAGACGCAGTATTAACCTGATCGCACATTTGGCCGCGCCGTACGCGCCGCAGTCATTTTTCTATACAAAAATGCTGATGACGTTAGAAAATGCGGCTGGCTTCTGACGTCTCAGCGTTTCTTCTATTGAATTGACAGTTCGGCGCGGATAGGTCTGCGACCACCCTTAAATCATCTTTGGTTTTCCATGTTGGTTTAAGTACATGATAGTGACGAAAAAAACACATTCTCTCAAGTATTCGAAAAATGGTTAAGGCTTTTTGAATTCTGTATAGATTATTCTGTATATTGACGACCTCTGTGGCGCAGTGGGCGAAATTGTCACGGCGTGAGATAAGAACATTTGTCATGCCGGCATTTTTATCATTTTGCGCTAGTATGAGCGCCATGACAGAGACTATGTCACACTATCTCACAATTTGACAAAACGATATGAAATAACGGGCTGCGCATGATTACAGATACAGTTGTGACGATTTTTAACGAGTAAACGAGACGAGAGACTTCAGTCACGGTGCTCATCATAGGCCCACAGGCGAGGGTTCGATCCCCGCCGCGGGACTAATGTTTGTACGACCTACAGATATTTGTCTCGGGTCTGCTCGTAATATGTATGTATATACAAACAAAAAAAGTATATAAGTAGTATGTCAGTTATCTGGTTCTCCATAGTAGGTACAAGCTTTGCTTAGTTTGGGGCTAGATAATGCTGTGTGAAATGTCCAGCATTATTTATTTATTTATTATCTTTTAAACACCACGCCTCTTAAGAAGCCTGTATCAACGCGTGAAAACGAATTGCACTTTTTAAATTTCAGCTGAAATCCACAGGACGTAGGTAATGACGCGGTCCGTAAGTCAATATTTTGTCAGATGGGATGATCCAACGCAGCAGATTAGTCAAATCCTAGCTATCTTATCTTGCTTTCGGCGATAGTTGTTAACAGCACTCGAACACTTCTGAAATATTGTTCTGATATGAAAGTGATATGATTACCTTATCTACGCTTGAATGAACTGTGCGCAGCGACCTAGGCTGACATTTTGATAATCAATAAAATATTACACTATAGCATTTCATTTGATATCTTCCGTGATATTCTGATCTCTCTCTTCACAATACTTTAGACAAATAGGTAGCTGACTTAACCAAGGGGATGAAACAGTGTCTTACGTAATGGGGGCTAGCATAACTCTTGAGCACGAGAAACAATACAACATACTTAGAATTTTGTCCTTGTAGACTTACGCGCTATGGTAGGTTGTTAAAACATTATTCATGACTATCTCCGACTGTCTTAAAATTTTCTGCTTTTTAATTTGACTTCTGATAGTGTAGCCGATGGTTGATTGGCTGAGTTACGAGAAATGAAAGAGCTAAGTATGAAGCAAAGGTGACAAGTTTTCTAAGCAAGTTTTGATAATTTAATTATGCTTTATAGCGACCTCCTTTCACTTCGCGTAGTTTCTCCTGAACTTTGACCACTTGTTGAGTCTTTCAAAGCTTCAGGGGGTTTGTGAAGCTTACAGTGTTTTACTTTATAATTTAGCTATGTAAACAGAGATGGCGCTAATACCAACTGTGACCAGTGAAAAACTAGGTTGTACCTTGTGTGAAAAATTAGTTTGTACTACAGTTACATAAATGTACTATAATACCTAGAGTATCCTTAGACATTATCCTTACATATTGTATTTTTTTATTAATTTGGATATTAATTATTATTTTTTATTTTTTAATTTATTTGGATTTGGGGGAGACCTTTGCCCAGCAGTGGGACGAAATAGGTTAATAAAAAATATATAAAAAAAATTGTAATTTTTTATAGTACTTTCCTAAACCAAAAACTTTACAAAACGTTTTATATAGGTAATTGGGTAGGTACATACTTATGTGTTGTTATGTACTTAGGTTTATAAATAAAATACGAAAAATCCTCAACAAAACATTGTAAATAATTATTATCACTTCAATTTGAACTGGTTCTCGTGGATGTTTGATATGTATCGAACTTGAAACAAGGAAACTATTTGAACCGTATGAAATACGCAATGTGGGGAAGTACAGTCCGATTAATAATTGCTTTTTCATTAGTTTCTGAATATTTACACAAAATGTGGATTTCAAAGTAAAGTAAGTTTGTATGAGTCAGTGGCCAACTCTGGTGACGGAGTTTTTAGGCCGCCTTAAGGCCTCCGTCATTGCTTTATGGACCGACATTTAACGTGCCCTCGGAAGCAAGGAAGCGCTCAGATGAAAATGCCACTGGCGGTCACACATCCACTTACAGACCGTTTTGAACGTTGCTCAACTTCGACGATCTATCAAGAACGACTAAGCAAGCACGACCACATTGAACACGACTTACTGTATTCCCAAAGCGACCTAGGTCTCTTTACTTTTTAGTAGATCTCTCAGTAGGTACGTCAAACCATTACGAAAGCCTTCAGATGTAATGGCTCGTCGTCATTAAGCATAGGTATAACCCCTAGCTAGGGGTAAGCTTAGGGCGTAGGTACTCCAGTTTAAAAATAAATGTTATATTTAAATTGAAATAATATTAAAGCTCTAGTAAGCAAGCTCTTATTATAAGTTTTACAAAAGATGACATGGCCCTCCGGCCAGGTGGAGTGACGATCTGCGAAAGGCTGCCGGCAGAAGCTGGATGCGTCGAGCTGAGGACAGGCCGCAATGGCGCGCACTAGGGGAAGCCTATGTCCAGCAGTGGACTGCCATAGGCTGATGATGATGATGATGACATGGCATGAACCTCACCACTTTAATATTTAAATTTCCGAAAACATTTTGCTAAGCCAACACGTCTTTACAAGTAGATAAGTAAACAACTATGCCGCGGAGTGTACAGGTTCCCAAATAAATAAAAAAACAAATAATGCTGGATCATCTAGCACTAAAGTAAGCAGAGCTTGTGTTATGGGTACTACATGAGTCTTAGGCCTTTACATCTACATCAGATGATTTATACAGCGTCAGGAGTCAACCTATGCCTACACTTTTAATGGGACGCTGTAGTGCCTGGGACATTGTTTGAGATGGAATAGGCTTGCCCAGCACCTAAACCATCTACATGAGTCTACATGACTGATATACCTACTACTCACATAAATGCTTTTTGTTTCCAAATACATAGTATACATTAAAAACACTCAGACATGAGACAAATATTTGCAGATCATACAAACATTTTTCCCGCTGCGGGGATCGAACCCGCAACCTTCTGCGTCGCGGGCGGGCCTTCGCCAACTGCGCTACATCATGACTGTGCCTAGATTTCTAAGCACGTCTAGTATTGTTGCATAAGGCTTGCAAGTTAACCAGGTAATTGCCTTAGGAGAACTTCTAAGTAATTAATTTATATCAAAGTTCACATTATTGGTTTGGAATGATTACCACACTTAGGTAAGCTATTAGTAGATTAAGCAGAATTATTTAGGTTTCCGACTGGGTGTTACGAAATTACTTCTGAGCACTCAAACGAGAGCTTCATACCATCATTTTTTTCATGCAGTTCTTGATTTTATCAAAATCGAGCCCATGACTATAACAACAGTTTTCTATAACTATAACCGTTTAGATTATCCCCTAAGAGGGCGCTCTCAAAAACTCATATATTTTTTTGAATTTACACTCGGTTTATTGGAGAGAATATTACTTAAAACTTTATGAAAGTCTTATGAAACATCTTATCTCACGTCTTATCACAAACCAAACTCAGCATTTCCCTATTGAATCCAACTTAATTAAATCGAAATAGAAACCCTATCTACGTTTCAAGTCACTGTTTAGCCTTTTATAGTAACTGTAAATACAAATAAAAACTTAATTGAGTCCTTGAGTGCCCAGACGTAAATCTGACGTTAAACCGGAATAACATCCCGCGGCTACCCGTGCATAATGAATACCGTCACAGGCAATGTGTTAAAACGGTCTCAATACACAGAGTTGGAATAAGGTAGATATTTAAAAAAAATAGCGACTTGAACATCGTTTTTGCAGCTATATCGGTGAAAGTTTTTTTTTATTGAATAAAAAAAAAAATTGATACTGCCAGAAACTACACGGCCTATGATTACCTACCGTTCCTTGGTGATAATATTTAGCAAAAATAGATAAACTACGCATTGAAATGAATAGCCTGAATAGCCATAAATAGCCTGCTGGACAATAATCTCTCCCTTAATCTCTCCAATTATAACTCTCTTTTGAGATCTCCCATCACTCTCTCGAAGAGATCATTAAAGACTTGAAAATGCTCATAAAAGATTTTAAATGGTATAGCGAGATCCTATCTTGCCTGAGCTGCTGCTGTATTTATTCAAATTATGTGGGGTGGGCACAACATAAGTTACTTTGAGCGCTGTTGGACTTCAAAGTGATCCCAGTGGTCCTACTGAATAAATGCTTTTTGACTTTGACTTTGACTAAAGGATATTTGATCAAGTTTGATCCTGAGTACGTCCACCAAGTGGACAAAAGTAAAATGAATTAGTAATCCACACGCAGGTGCGTCACTGCTGCTGGTGACGACCGTTTTTTTTATTATCTCTTATCGCTTCCATCAAATGAACAAATAAATAAAATACCAGTTTTTTATTTATTTGTTCATTTTATCCAGATATTTTACACGCTTTCTGCACAGATCAATAAAATGTTGAATTTTCATATAAATGAACGACTACGAGTCTTTTGTGTAAATAACCAAATATTTTGTCTTCTTTCGGAGTTTGCTTCCAAAAAAACCGGAAATCCTGTAGGCCTTATTATAAAAAAGTTGAACCTTAGTTGAACACCATGATAGACATATGTCAAAAAAACAAAACTGTAAGCACAAAAAAGCGTCCTATGTACAAGTATCTCTAATAAAAAAATGAATCCCTATATCCTTCGTCACGCCATCACGCGTGAACGGCTGGACCGATTTCACAAAATTTTTTTTTGTTGTGTTTGTTATTGTCATGAGAAGGTTCTTATGAGAGAAAAAAATTAAAAAATTGCGCGGAAAAATGAATCATGCGCAGACGAAGTCGCGCGGGTCAGCTAGTTTAAATATAATTTTTCTAGAGACAGTTTTTTAGTGAGTGCTTCGTTAAACTCGGTTCATATTTTTTTGTAATAAAGGGGAAGAACTAAGATTTCGCTGTCTGTCTGTCTGTCCGTCTGTCACCAGGCTGTATCTCATGAACAGTGATAGTTAGAGAGGTGAAATTTTCACAGATTATGTATTTCTGTTGCGATTATACACACAAATACTAAAAAACAGAATAAAATAAATATTTAAGGGTGCTCCCATACAACAAACGTGTTATTTTGCCGTTTTTAAAGATAATGGTACGGAATCCTTCGTGCGCGAGTCTGACTTGCACTTGGCCGGTTTTTTTAGTTTTCTAATATTTACCTTATTTTATCTGCAATCTACGTTTACTACATAAGCTGGACATGCCAAGGCATACCCAAACCCATGGGAGCATCATCAGAATTGAAGCAAGGTCACATCACGGCCTAATGTCGTCCCTCGCCTTAGGGATTGGCAAACAAATCACGTGTCCTTTGAGCTTTTATTACGGAAGTCTGTAAATAGATATCGGATCAATAAGTTCTATTTTGAATTATGATCAAGAATCTTCTCTGTCATTGGTTGACAGACAGATAACATTAAAAAAAGTTTGTTTTTGTATCGTAAATAATTTTTTTTTTTTTTTTTTTTTTTTTATTTAACCTATACTGTCCCACTGCTGGGCAAAGGTCTCCCCCAATTCCTTCCAACCATCTCTCTCCTTTGATAGGTTCTACCACCCACTATCAAAGGAGTCGAGGTCGTCTCTCCAGTGCTTCCTTGGCCGTCCTCGGCGTCGTCTCCCTTCAGGTTGCCAGGTTGTTGAAATGTTGGCCCATTTTCCGCTGTGCATCCGGCTCACGTGTCCTGCCCAGTCCCACTTCAACTTGGCTGTTTTGCGCCCTACGTCGGCAATACCAGTCGTTGAACGCAGCGTGGTATTCCGGACTCGGTCAATCCGCTTAAAGCCGAGAATGCTGCGTTCCATTGCTCTTTGGCAAATCTTGAGCTTGGACTTCTGTATTTCGGTTAACGACCAGGTCTGAGCACCGTAGGTTAGGACGGGCAGAATACAACTGTCGATGAGTTTGCGCTTAAGTGTCAGTGGAAGGTTGCCCTTCATGTGCTCCTTCATGGACCAGAAGCTCTTCCAGGCGTTCTCGATCCGGCGACTGATTTCCTTGTCCTGCCTGTTGTCGAAGCTCGCTATCTGGCCCAAGTAGATGTACTCATCGACATATTGTATTTCTTGCCCGTCTACCACGACCCTACGTTTCGTGCTGTTCGTCATCACTTTGGTTTTAGACCGATTCATTTGAAGTCCAATCTCAAGACTTGCCGCGCTCAGTTCTTGGAGCATTTCCTGTAGGTCGCATGCTGAGGGGGCGAAAAGAACAATATCGTCCGCAAAGCGCAAGTTGCTTAAGCGTTTGCCATCGACGTCTATGCCTTTCGATGCCCATGGGACAGAAAGTGTTTTTATTTTATTTATTCAGCAAAAAATATAACACTACTACTTCCATTATATTATTGAATTTCTCAAGAATGACTTGCTGATTTTGCGTAAAAGTTATTAAACAAATCAATATGTTTTATCTACCCGATTCTAAATGCCTTGGAATTACAAAATGAACTTTACTACAGACTAACTTTTTGCATTAATCACAATACTTCAAGAAATAAAGCCACAAAGTACAAAGAGCATCAAGAAGAGTGGTGCCTATGAGTTACTCCACAAAACATCGCGAGGAAACCCGCAGCTTAGTCAGCTCCACACGTGTATTGACGTCGTCTTTCCTGTGGGCCAGGCTGATTAAGCTGAGAGGATGGTTTAGGTGCTGGGCAAGCCTATTCCATCTCAAACAATGGCCCAGGCACTACAGCTTCCCGTTAAGTGTAGGCATAGGTTGCCTCCTGACGCTGTATAAATCATCTGATATAGATGTAAAGGCCTAAGTTTCTCTACCTACTGCTATAGTTTATATAATTATACATGTTGTTTAAAGTATGGAAATGGTTGTAACAGGCCTCTACAATTATATTCAACGTAGCTGCTACGCCGTAGATAATCGTAGCACTCGCGAATGAAAATAAAATTAGAAAAAATAAATGGATAAAATTAAGACTTATTTCAAAGAAAATTTATAACTGTGTAGATAGCTTAATCTAGTGGAAAGAAACAACGGAAAATGAAGAAAACCTGAAGAGTGCAGACATTAGATCTTACGGTCCATAAGTTTTTACTGCAGAGATGGGAATAGTAATAAACTGCGCGTTTAACTGTACTAAGATATTGTAGTTGTCCTGTTCTTGTTTCTAGTTATTGTGAAAGCTAAAATCGAGCAGCTTTTAAAAATATAGGTAACAAACATGTTCATGACTGCATTCCAGACCGAGATAGATATTCTCCACATCTTTAAAATCTTTGTATCTCATAAAAAAATTATCAAAACTTTAAATAATTTTAATATTTAACAACTATTTTATTATCTCCCTATTAAAACTGAGCCTTGGCCTATCTCGACGAAAACTGAAGGTTGTGTTCTATTTCCAGCCTTTCTAATCATTTTTCGTTTCGTGACTTTCATAGCTCGCATCTTTACCGCTTCGTCTACAAAATCTCATGTAAGTGTATATTGTTCTAATTCTATTAGGGTTCCGTTGGTCATATAACGTCCGCAGGAGGCCTCTTAGCCCGACTTTAATTAAAAGGTTTTTGCGCTGGGTGACGCTCGTAAACTGATATAAGAAACTACGTTATTATCATAAAAGTTAATCCTATATCTTAGACAACACATAACAAAATAAAGCAAGCCCAGGCAGACGTTGTAAAAACGGGGCATTAATGTTTTATATTAAAAAAAATCTCTACAACTCTGCCAAGAGTATAACAGTGACAAATATTGAGAAATGAAAAGTCTTATCAAAAACACCCTGTGTGGTTTACACTATAAAAAGTTAAAAATTATAGTAAACACAACGGATCTTTAGCTCTCTGAAGTTAGGTGCAATAGACGATTGCGCAGGTTCGGTAGGTAGTAAGCGAGATAGCACGATTTTCGGCGTCATAAAAAATGGGTTCTGCGCAGCTACTTCCGACAACTAAAGAACGATTGTGAGTATTGTTACTATAGTGACAACTATTATAATTATTATTCAACCATGTCTCTCTTCTTCCTCTCTTCGTGATTTAAGCTACAAGAGAAGGTTCCTGATCCTGAGTCTTTCAGTGCCATCTGTATATTATAAGCAATTGCCTCGTGACCACGATTGGTGCAACCCGATCAAAACGTCAAGGTAGTTAGTTCGAATATTATCTAAAAACTTTATGCGATATGGATTACATAACTTTCCAGTGAAAATATTACCCTTGTGTTGATGATGATTTTATGCCTGGGATTCGAACCCACAATTTTTGAACAGACAGTCAAGAGTACCCATCACGAGGTCAATATAGTTGGGTTTTTTAGAGCATTGTTATTCAGTTCTATTGTGAAACTACGAAATACATCAAAAATGCAATCAATATTTTGAATAACATGAATATATTTCAGAGAAACAAAAGCTCATCAGATTTTCTAGTCCAAAACAAATTCGAATCACGTTGCATTTATAAAAGAGAATGCCCATTTTTGTATGGGAATCCGTACCAACTTGCGTTTTTTTAAGTCGGTTAAAAACAACACAAACAACACAAAAGTCCGCAAATATTCAAAGTTATAATAAATTTTATTCACGTAATTCTATGAGTTCTTTCAGGGTTTTTGTTCAATAGAAGGTGGAAACAATTATCTTGAATAATTGGCCTTATTTATATCTAGCAGGTCATCAATTTATTATTTTCAACCGACTTCAAAAAAGGAGGAGGTTCTCAATTCGTCTGTATGTTTTTTTTTTTGTTTCTTGTTATGCGATTGTTCCGCCATTTGTTGACCGATTTGCAAAATTATTTTTATGTTTGAAAGGGTATAGATAATTTATAATTCATTTATTGCTTGTGAACCAAGGTTATACTCCAGAGGTGGTCCCATATAAATTTTATTCCTGAGGGATTGATAGTTTCCCCGTAAAACTCTAAACACCTTCCCTCCTAGCCATGTCACAAATAGAAATCGAATCGACAGCTTGACGCCCTGAGTCACACCGCGTTTCGAGTCAAACATTGAAGTCGGTTTTCTTTTTAGTATTAAAACGTAATGAACGTATTCTGTCCATCTTAGTATTTTATAAAATGTTTTAAAAACTGTTTCAACTAATGTGAGAACACTGATATAACGCCTTGACTTCGTCTAGTAGGCACAAAATAGGCTCCCCTTGTTTTCCTACGATACCTGATTACGCATACTGTAGTTTATGCGTCAAACAGCTCGATTTGCCTAGAGATGGCTCATTACACGCCCCCAAGAATACAAGTGTCGGTAATGACACGGAACTTACAAATGAGGTGTAACTTGTTTGCTTCCTTCCATGAATTGTGGAGTTGACGTGCAAACTTGCAGAATTATTATTTACCCTGTTATTCATATTGGACTTAAAGCCTCTATCAAACAACTAGTCAGGAGAAAGTGTGTCTTTGGGGCCGGAAATGGGTGTTATACTTTTTGGAACGAAGTTCGTTTTCGGACGGTATCGAAGAAAAAAAAGACTGAGGCTGGAAAAAAATGTTGTTCCATTTTACCGTCACGACACATTGTATATCAAATCGTCACAGTGCGAAATGCGAAGCCGCAACATAGTCCATATATTGTTACATTGTTAGTACGGAAGAGCGTTTCTAGGATACCTAATTGACAATTAATTTACTCGTATTATATTCCCAGTATAGAAAAGTACTCTTTGTTTCGTTCCAACCGAGTTTTCCACGACACTTACGTACTTTTTTTATGATGAATGGGTCGACTCAAGACTTACACAGGCAAGAATGAGGTCTACGATGGAGCGAGCTTACCCAGAAGGTGCCTATTAACTCTCTTCTTAAAAAAACAGGGTCGTAGCTCAGCGGATATACAGACGTAGGAAGCTGATTCCAAATTTTACAGTGCGCATGGTAATGAAAGAACTTTGAAAGTGCTTAGTTCTAATAAGTGGAATAACAACCAGGTGTGGATTGTAGTCAGCTGTGCGTCTGAAGTCCATGTAAAAGAACGGTGAAGGCGGAATAAGACCGTGTGTCTCTGGGCACACTCACCGCAGTACAGTCTGTAGAAGACCAACCAACTCGCTACCTCACGTCGATGGCTCGAACTGTCGAGTCTTGCTTTGGCAAGATAGTCTTCACCTATGAGTTTTCACTTCTAGTTATTTTTTTAAAACTAGCTTTTTGTAAGACATGCGCTCCAATTATTTTCTGGGCCATTTTGATCTTGACATCATAGTGTATATATTGTCTTTGACATCATCAAACTCTTGTTATTGAGCTCGATTCAAACACGCCAGGTAGGTTTGGTACAAACTTTTATATGACATTTATTAGTAGATAATTGATCAAGCCAGATAATCTGAATCAAATCAAACCGTCTTGTCATATTTTATAGGTAGGTACTAGTGCGAGAGTTGTGTATGATGTAATGTGAGTTCGTACAAAGCGTTTTGAGTCCACTTTTTTCATACGCACTGCCAAACTGTGGAACTCATTGCCGGGTACCGTATTTCCCGAAAAGTACAATATAGGGGTCTTTAAATCAAGAGTAAATAGGTTCCTTCTAGGAAAGCATGCTCCATCTTAGACCTCACTACTGCTTAACATCAGGCAGAGGGAGGTCAAATGCTGACCTATTTAATTAAAAAAAAAAAAAAAAATTTTACTCATCAAAATTAATGTTTCTGAATAAAAACTTAAAAATTAACCTCTATTTGGATCACAAAATCAGAATATTACAAATGTTTCACTACCGTATAGGCCACTAACGAAAATGTTCAAGTATGTAACCTGAATCATTTGTAATGATTGAGATGGTGTCAGTAAAGTACACTCGTAAGTAGACAAAATGTCCCTTTTGAAATTCGCGCAATCAGCTTAGAAGTAAGCGCTTTGATCACTCCGTCTCATTACAGCATCGTGAAATTGAACACCTTGTTTTAAATTGAATTGTAAATTCCTCTTGCCAGCCACATTGTTCAAGAAGGTACTATGAAGCATTCTTTATGCTAAGTCGACTTGGGTCCGGCCCGAGGCATGGATTCAAAAAGGCAATTTCAGATAAGCGGTTTAACTATGTTTACGAGGACAAATTATACTATACTTAAGAATGTTATAAAACTAAAAAGAAAACTTGGATTAGGTATAAAATTACAAAGATGATATTTTTAATTGAGTGTGAGTATAACCTAGGAATTAAAAAAAATATTATCTAAATCAGTTTCGATACAAGTCTATTCAAAATTGTATGTAGATGGAGGATCGAGATTGAGGATCTTGTACCTACCAACGCAAATAATAAAATCCTACTCATGAAACAGGTTTACTGCTCGACAGAGGACTGGCGTCAATAAACCTTTTGGAATGGCAGCGAAACGTGATTGTGTGAAAACAATCAATATACTTGTAATAAAGTGGTACCATTGCGAGCTGCAAAACAGATACGGAAATAAGAGTTATGAAAACTGTGTTGAAGCAAGTAAAAATTGCTATATTATTCTGCCCAAATTACTCATATCTCATATAGTATTGTTTATGCCAATTTAAATGAGATTTTTTTAAGCTTAAAGGGAAAATTATCAAGCTTCATTTCTCACTTTTTTTCTATAAGTAAGTAACTAGTTTATCATTTGAAAAACAACAATCACACGTAATTATTCATATAACAAGCCTCATATTTTACGTTGAACCCTTTTTATTTACAAAGCCGACCTGACAATAACTTCAAGTCACTACAAAATACGTGTAAAAACCAAAAAACTGCCTTAATAAAAACACTTGGATTTACTAACGATTAATAATGTACGGTACGCTCAACTCAATTTATAGCGCAGTTTTTGAAAAACATCATAGGCTGCTCGTAACGCTGAAGAAAGTTCAGTATGGACCCAACTCGCGAACGAGGTGTACGAGCCACGCTCACTCCCACACGAAATGTACGATAAACTTATCATGTCCAACCTCCTTGGATCTCTGAATTAAAAACAAATAGGTTGAATATAAAATACAAGAAAAAGGATACAAACCACAATACAAACTTTTTTCCTGGAGGTATTGACGTTCCATTTTCAAACTTTTCAAACTTTGAACGCAGTGCGACGTTTTTGTGATATTCCGTGTGTTGTTTTTTATTACAGTCAGACAAAAAGTTCATAAATATAATTGTGGACACTTGAAATCGATTTATGCAAAACTCAACATACTCGTACAATAGTTAACCCACGGCAGTAGCTGATTCTGAAAAAGTAAGTTTTTTATCTTAATAAGTTTATAAGTTTTTTTTTGTGACTGAAAATTTACGCTTTAGTGATTATAAGGTTTTTTACCAATTTCCTAAAAAAATCTATAGATTTTTTAGGAAATTGGTATCAAATAGGCAATTTAACACGTACGTATGTAGATATGTCTCATGATATGTGATGTCACTCTGTAAGGTCCAGTCTGAAAATCAGCGCTGTCTCCCTCTCCTGGGAGCAGCACTAAAGCTGAGACTGGACCTTTTTGGCACCACATAAAAATAGGTAGGACATAGGTAGTTTGTTTTTATTTTTGTTTATTTTTAATTCTGTTACTTTGTACCTACTCGTGTTATCTAAATGTTTGATGTTCTTAATTTCATTGTATCGTGTTGTGTGTGTCAAATAAATATATTCTTATTCTTATTCTTATATTATTCGAAAAATCTAATAATTAATAGCACCTATTATTATATAAATTAACCTAAGTAATTTTAATCTTCATCTCTTATTTCGATAATCTTTGTTAATGTTATCAGACACTATATGTACCATGGTAACACAACGCCCAGTATATTAGCTTTAAAAATCTATTCAAAAATTTAGATTATATCTCCTATTATACAACTTGTCATCCACATACAAACCAAAACATATAAATTTCGTAAAACAAACAATACTGAGGGGAAAATACTAATAAAATCACCCTATTTTATCAAAACAGTTTGCATTTACGTACAAACGCTACCGCCTAGATAAGTCCTCGATAACTCGCCTACTTTCAGTCAAGCACAAAACATTTTTGCTATCGACAGGCTCACAGAAAAATCTGGGTCAGTTATCCTATTGTGAAATATTAGCCGGCCAATTAATATGAGTAGCTGTGTTTGTGATGATGCTTGTAGAGTGACACCGGTATTCATGTTATCCCACTCATATAATAAAGCTGAAAGTTTGTGAGTTTGTTTAGATGTTTGGATATTTGGATGTTTGTGTAAGGAGCAGGCTCAAACGACAAAACAATTACCATGAAATTTGGTAAGGTGAAAGGTATAACTCCAGAATAGCATATAGGGTATATATCCCGAAAAACGTTCCTGAAAACCAAAAAATATGTAAAAGGACAACGGGAATATTGCAAAAAAACTTTAGCAGTACTCTGTTTGACACAAAAAGCACTGCTTTAAGGTTGCCATGACAACCAATAACTTTTGACTTTTCAAAATGGCGATGTCATTTCGTTCCACTATGCTTTGATCAATTTTAATGACAGCAAATCCAAAAATGAATTCAGTGTTTTCATGGGTTGGATTGGAACAAGGTAGTTCTATCTCTAAAGTTTTTCTCGTATTCCTTCCGTATTTCCTTCAGATTAAGATTATATGCGATTATTGTTTACAAAGACTGGCAAAGTTTATCTTTTATGAGTACTAGAACCTGAAAATAACACAACTAAAGTATCTAAACCTACAATGCCAGATTTACAGATCGTTAATGTATAGAGACGTCACAGTATTGAGTCTTAAGAAGCGCCTTCGTGGAAATACGTCTTCAACATCTTTGTCTTTTCTGTTGTAAATAGTTTAATGATTACAAAATACCTCGGATTCTGATATAACAATTTAAAAAGTGTTTAAAGAATATTTTTTAATGTTAGTAATTAGTAAAGAGGTACAAAATTATGTTATTGAGCTTAATAATAAGATAGAAAATATATTATAGAAAGTTATAGAAACATTAGATTATGCTGATATCCGATTATGTACACAATGAATTTTGAATAATAATTATGAATTTACAACTGAATGTTAGCACCTATCCTCAAAAAACAGTAGACTCTTTCTCAAAGCTCATAGCAAAAGATTTATTATATTCAAGTATTTTAGGTACACACCTACTCGCTCGCTACAGTTACTTCGCAGACAATTAATTGGTACGAACTATGTAAACCAAAATAATACTATTACGGTTGTAAGTTCTGGTCAACACAGCTTAGGGAATTAGCAAGATTAAAGGGCAGTTGGCTATGTTTGCCGTACTGCTAACAAATCTGGACAAATCGTTGTACAAGCTTACTTGACTGCAAATTGTTTAGCTGCGTTTATAGTAGAGAGATTTTCTGGCGAGAGTATGATATATAACAGCTAGGAAATAAAGAGCCGATTGACCAAAGAGGATGGATTTCCAGTACAATCCATCCCCTTTTGTTTGTAATGGAAAAAGCTTGCCAGTGCAAGCCTATTCCATTACAAACAATGTCCCAGGCACTACAGCGTCCCGTTGAGTGTAAGCATAGGCGCCTCTTCACTCTGTATAAACCATCTACATAGAACAAATGAATGATGTAAAGGTTAAGTTCCAGAAATTGATAGATAGATAGGTACCATTCATTGGTCGAGGTTCGAAATACGTAAAGTGTGTAGTGTCCACTCAGTTAATACGGCTCGCGTCAATAGTACTGAATAAAATGTATGAAATACAAAACAAATACATTCATCTATAAAATATTGCTCTTCAATGCAAACAAAAATGGAATTTATTTCATTGGAATATTTGCACAGGCATATATTAGGATTACATTTTTACAAAGGGTTTCATGTAATATGAAGATTAGAAGAAAGCTCTCAATGAGATTACTGTGTGTTTGTGTTTTATAGGTGCAGGCATTCGGGCTAACTACAATTTTCCACAAAGAATGATGAAAAAGAACCTTTAAATATCAAATTGTTTGGACTTATTTCGGTGACTGTGTAAAGGGATTTTCACGTCCAATTGGGCATTATCATTACAACACATTCTGTGTAAAACTGCTTGTCATCAGACACACACTTCGGTCAAAGCTTATCCCGTCTTATCAACTGGGCGAGCCCAATCATGGAGGCAGAACGATTTATCTTTGTACATCTTGTTCTTGCTCATTCGTCTTGAAAATGAGTTCGTTTTATCTTATTTTTCGCTATGGCGTATATGGACTAGGTAATTCAACCTTGGCTAGGAATATTGGTATAGCAAGTAACAAGATCATTGAAAATAATATTATTTTTCATGATCTCTCATGCAGCAAGATGCGTAAAATACTTTAAAAAAAATCATTGTTGCATGATCGGGACTCAAATCTTAGACTTTTAAAGGCGAGGCCTTTATTACCTCGCTCCGCCATCATCATCGGTTAACAAATCATCTATTATCAACGGAACGAATATTTTATATTTAGTACTTACCTATTCGTATTTTAAATTTAAAAATAACTTACATTTTTCGTTGTTTTTAGACAAGTAGTACATAAAACATAGTCCCACAAATGTTTGGATAACCAATAATGCTGCCCGGACAGCTAAACTGAAGATGCTCACGTTTATTGCAATATTTACACAACCTTTTGATTTGTGAGTTGTTTAAATAGATTGTAAATGATAATAAATGTTCGTAATTCGTATCACTCGGGTATTAGCGACCCTGTCAACTGAACAGATAGACTTGTGTCACTAGTGCAACATCGCTTCAATGTCAATAGTCAATCATTTATCGCTTGGCTCGTATCAGATAGATAATCGCTTCAAATCAACAATGGTTTAACTGACGAATGTATTTATAGCGACTAAGTATGGTTAATTTTGACCAGAGTCTGAATGTTTAATGGTTTGATTCCAGTTTTTAACTTAAATAAACACGCAACGAAGTTGCCGTTACAGAAGGTAAACAAAAATAAAAAGAATCGTGTAGGTATTCTTCTAATATTTCTAAGTAATTTATTTTTATATCCACCGCTTTATTCGTGTAAATCTTTAATTTGACATAACATACGCTGATAGCGCATAAATCCCATAAAACCGTGCTGATACGTTATCGCTCGTAAGGGATTTAGAGATATTTGGTGGCAGATCGACAAACATGTTGTCATACCAACATGTTGTCATACCGTGTTTTGGAGGAAAATTGGGAAAATGAAACCATTGCTATCAATTATTTTTCAAGCCTGACACTTGAGTGATTCCGGCTTTACTCGTAGAATTATATTTTTGTAGCTAATATAAGCTAAAACCTTAGGTACAACTTAAAACATTACATAAATAAATAGAAGAGTATGTAAAAGATAATGTATAAAATAGTCTTTCTTAAACTTTCGCGATCACATCTTTAGAGAAAATTATCTTATCTTATTTATTAATTTATCTTTTTTTTTTGTTATAAAATATATCTCTAAAGATAATGTATAAAATCTGTTCCCAAGAGACAAGTATTCGTATTTTGCTATCCGTGTCACCAGACTCCTTGTAGACATTACAGAGTCAGCTGTACTGTCTGTCTACATCGATTGTACGAGTATTGGAAAGATAAGTGCTAGAAACTAGCGGCACAATCTCGTATATTGTATTTTGTGACACAACAACATCTCATACTTTGATTTTTAAATATTAAATTACTTGATAATAGCCAGACAGATCGTTTAATGCTATGCTATCATAAAAGAGAAAAGGTTTTGACTAGTACATGACGGAAAAAGTGGCGTGAAAATGAGAAGGCTTATATTCGTAAAATATATTTGGGTTCATTTAGATGCTTTTCATCCAAATTCATAATAACTAAGAAAAACAGATTACAATACCTTCTATTTGTCGCTGGAAATAATAAAGACTTGGTTAAATATTGGGAGCGTAAACAACATGTTCCAAGCACACACCATATCCGATTTGGCGAAGGCGTAGGTGGAATCCTATAATGCTGGAAATACAATATAAAAGCTTAGGATTTAATTTAGAACAAACATTTTTATTATTCTATTGAATTATTGTAAATAGTATTCTGAAAATAAGCCCTGAATACTAGTCCGCTTTACCAATTTGTTTCATAAAGGATCAGATTAATTTAGGATTAGAATTGAAAAAACTTAAACAGGTTCACGACTTTATTCCCAAGGAATACAAGGAAGGAAGGAGGTAGAATTAAAATAAGGATAAAAAAGCTATGGGTAAGCCTTCTTATTCCAGTATTTCTCGTACACATCAGCCACGTCAGCGTATAAATTGCAACCAGTCCCAGCCTTTGCATTCAAATGAAATAGCACTTGCTCCACTTTTAACACGTACGAAAGAGTATATTTTAGTATTTGATATTTTCATAAACAATTTTGCACTTACCATTGTATGTGTTTATTTGGAGGGACCAAAATTTATGACTTCGTCATCTAGCGTCTTTTGTCTGCGCATATGATTAGACATAAATATGTTCATGTAAAAAACCTATTAAGCTAAGTAATATGTTGGTAACATGATTGCGAATAACGAGATTGCAAGAATATTTAGTCATCTCCACCCAAAAACACTCTAGAACACGATAGCTAGAATGACAACAGCTTTATACTTTTATGGGTAACTCAATATATTTTGTCAACTACGCAGCATCTTCATTTAGCGTGGAAATGCCTCCACCGCGCACATACTTGGATCAGTTGAGCTATCTAAAGATCATCATCAATGACCATTAAGGCTCTTTTTTGGCTCAGCTGATTCCAGTGAATTTTTTAAAGTGTGTAGAGATTACTTTTACTAAATAAATATTTTCGATGCTAAATTATTGATACAACTGATATTTATCATAGCGTACCACAATATCTTTCCATTCATGAGGGTAACATTTTACTCTCCCACACGTTTTCTTTTCTATTTTATTACTGTTTATCCTGGCAACCTTTCATCACTCCGTATTTACATAATGTTTAGAGAAGTAATGGAATTCGTTAGAAACTTTACCAACATCATTCCAATCATGTTAATTTATGAATAGCCGGCCTCGTGAGCCGTTTTCAATAGTCTCTTAGTAAGAAAACATTTTTGGTCCGTAGCCAAAGCACTGTTTTTTTTAGCCTGTTTATTATTTATTTATTAGTTTAATGCTTTGTTCGAAAGGAATCGGAGCCTTGTTATTGACGTGGAAAAATAAACGAATGTTTCAATTCAAGAACATCTAGTCCCGTTTTAAATCAATTCGTTCATGTTTAGGCTAGACTAAATTGAATTTGTGAGTTAGACGGTTGGCATTTACAGTGTTTTATTATTCTATAGAATGTTGATTGATTATTGAAGCACCATCGAGGTCATACGCCATTGAATTAATCATGGTCAGCAAACAATGAAAATTGTGCTGTTATTTTATTAAGCCTCCCCTTTTTTCTTTTGTTACTTTTTCTCGATACAAAGCCAACTTTAAAAAAAGTTACAGCCTTTTCCTTTTTTTCATCTGTAGCTGTTCTCCTAGCGCATACGTCTCATCTAATATCCTATTTTAATTACTTATGTTTTTATGCAGCGTAAGCTGAGTACCTACTATTATTCTAAAGTTTTAATAATATTTGTTCATGTGATTTCCTTTTCACACATGTTGTCAAATATTCTATTTACTTGTCCTTCTGTCCTACAAACAGCTGTCACCAAGGTCGTTTTTGGCACAATGTTCATACAAAGAACTAATTTATTTATTTGTCTCTTCTTAATTCATAGCACATTAAGCCAGACAAAGCGTATATCGATTACCGCTGGACGGAACATTACAACCGATTATCCAATCCATGTTTAACGATCGGTTTATCTGTGCAATTTGTTGGATGTCAGTAAATTGACTATATGAGAACGTAGCCGTAGCGAGGAAAGAGCGATAAGTGAAGCGTTTTATTTCGCGTCACTGATACTGAAACTCACTCACTTGGCCTTCCAAGACTGGACACCTGTTAGCTATAGGGTTAAACTATACAAACTGACAAGACCTAATTTTCGGGTCGTAATTAGACGTTTAACCGTATCAATTTAATTCCTACTCTTCTACCATTCCATTTATAACTAAATGCCATGCAACATAATTATGCGAAAAATAGTTCATAAAATCATCAATTTGTAATAATAACTAATTTTTCAGAGTCAGCTTAATTCAAAAGTTTTGTCTTTGATTTCCAGTTAATAAGAAGTCAAAGGAACTTTTTCTTCTTGTCTTGTAGGTGCTGTCTCAGAATTCAGATTAGGTACTTTTAGGAATTTTATTTATACTCGTAGTACCTATTATTTTTAGTACCTAAGAAATACATGAAATTCACGAAAACTTCACTCAGTTTGTATCCAGGGGCCAGGGCCAACTCTGATTAGGTCCCTCATACGTTTACGTACGATTTACGAGGTAAACGTAATTTTGTGCACTGATACGAATAATTCGATTGAATAGTTTTGTGCTATTTACAATTTGTAACACAGAACAGCCAACATTGTAGCGCGTGTTATTTCGAATTGATTGTAAAGTATTTTACCTAAATAAAATATTATTGCTCTGTAATAATTTTGGTTAGTTTGCATATTTTGCATACCTAAGTGTTTATGTAATTTAACGTCTAGAATGTCAGATATATTTTCAAATAAAATATACAAAACAAAGAATTATAGTTATGTTGTAAACTAAAAAAAATATATTTTTATTTACAGAAACTAATCTACTACATACATACTAATATTATAAATGTGAAAGTAACTCTGTCTGTCTGTTTGTTACGCTTTCACGACCAAACCGCTGAACAGATTAAGCTGAAATTTTTCATAGTTAAAGGTTGTTTCCCAGGGAAGGACATAAGCTACCTTTTATCCCGAAAAAATGAAAAAATCCCGAGGGACCGCGGGTCACACCGCGGGAGCACAGCTAGTATTTACATATATTTACAAAATACAACAGAAACTGTTGTTGTAAACATGTATTAAGTTATATGTACCTATCAATCTCCGCATTTGTGTAAGAGCATCACCTGTTCATAATTGGTAGTTGGTATGTACTCTCTCTGGCATCTTTTACCCATTTTTTTAACCGACTTCAAAAAAAGGAGGAGGTTATATGTTCGGCTGTATGTATGTTTTTTTTTTTTTTTTTTTTTTTTTTTTTTATGTATGTTCACCGATATTTCCGTCAGTTGTGGACCGATTTCCATACCGACTTCAAATTATATTCTTATTTTTCTCTTTTTAGTGTGTAGAAGGTTCTTCTGTTTGTGTTCTGTGAAGTCGGTTCAATTTTTTTTTTCAAAAATGTTTTTCCAAATAAGATAAAAGCATACCTCATCGTTGAGGTTGTGGACTCAAGTCCATATTTACACTCATATTTGAAAATGTTTTCCCCGCACTTAGTTCGCGAAATGTGGCGCAAATAGTTAAAGTTTCTTGTAATGTTTCTTTAACCAAAAATTACTGTCGAAGTTGCCAACTTAAAAGTTGAAAAGCTAAATGTATACTTTCGAGAGGCGACAAACAAAACTACTTTATAATTACTGCAGAAAGTGGAAGGCCGAGCAGGGATTTTTTTTTAAATAGCATCATATTTTTGTAGCATCATTATTTTGGTATAAAGTTTTCCATTACTGAAACAAAAAACCTTCGAAGATCAAATTTCATATTTCACCCTGCCAAATCAACCCTTAATGAGCTACCGCGAAAAATACATCAAAAATTGAGTTTTATTTATTTTATTACAAGCGAGCGTCGTGGCTTTCCCGCCGGATATATTTTCACGGTTAATACAATTTTGGAGACGTCAATAGATTACGGTGAAATATTGGCCCTCTTTGGCGCAAAAGTTCAATCAGTTTACCCTTACATTTAGTTTATTACAAGTTCAACCTAACTCCGTGTTGGTCTTTCCGAATCTTGATTAACTCCCGACCTTAAATATGTTTAATCCAAAAACGGTTAGTAAAAAAAAATGGGTAAAATGGTAAATAATTCCTAAATTATCACAGCTTAGTCAATTCCCCATCCATGATATAATTTCTTAGGAGAAAACCGGTTTTGAACTTAGATTGTACCCGGTTGTACCAGGTTTTATCCTACAAATAACAAAATATGACAATATTGTCTTTGGCCCTTAAACCTTAGATCTATCTTCTGATATTTTATTATTACTTTGAAAATAAATAAAAGTATAATTTCGAAGATGCAGAGCTTGTTTATTTTATGCTAAAAATCCGAAGCAAGCCAACCGATGTCAAACAATATAAATAAATCGTAGCTTTAATTTCTTTAGTATAAGGACCATGGTTATAATTAAAGCAATCGGCACCAGAAATAATTGCATTGGCACCCTTTCGGGTCAGCTAACAACGGCCCGACCCGCGATAAATTGCACGCAGAAGGGTTAACATTCAGTCAGATGAAAACTACGTATTAGATAATGGAATCTATTATATGATAGATTATCATCATCATTCCAGCGCCTATATCCGACCCTGGGTCTGCATCAATCCTTTACGATTGAGGTACAATGTATATGATGGTTCTACGAATGGCTTTGTTTGCTATAGCGTTAATTCGGATTTTGATTTTGCCATAAAGACTGATTTGTCTTATGATAATGGCAAAAGATTCCTGCTCATTCTGTAATCATTTACCTTTCAATATTATCAGTGTGGCCTCCATAATTTTAAAGGACCTTGTACGCTTATAAGATATATGTCTTCAGAGCCTAGGACATACAGCCGTGATCTTTTTCTTTTGGTGCTAAAAATATGACAGGACCACGGATTTAAAGAAATGAGACCAACTTACATTGTGGTTCACTTGAATTCTTTCCATTCAGAAGGGTTAGCGCTCGATCAGATGAAAACATTTTACAAAGAAGGATATCAAATGGGTTAATGTCAAGTCAAGCAGAATTAATATTGCGTGGAACCTTCAGGCTGTAACAAGAGACGAAGAGAGAAGCGGCCTTCACACGCACAATCTTTCGCGAGTGATTGAGCGTACAGGATTCTTTCTTTTATTCTTCTACGCATTCTTTCGTTATTCGTTAGTTCTTGTCAAAACGCAATCGTGCGGGAAAGCCTGTACCCGCAATCGCGAGTGAGATTTTTTTTAAGCTTGAAGCTACGCGTTCTTTCTTGCGCGATTGGCTGTATCACTCGCGATTGTGCGCGTGAAGGCTGCCAATGTCTGTGTTACTAATCAAATTACAAAATATGCGACATGACAGTATTTCATTTGCCTTTTGCCTTGGATAATTAGTGTCAGGATGTTAGGATTTCTGTAATCTACTACTAGATTCTTACCCGCGACTTACCTGCACCGGTTAGATAGGTATTTTTATAAGTACTACATCATCTAAGGAGCCGTGTTGGTCGAATGGGGTTGTGCCTCGACTTTCAATCCGAAGGTCGTGAGTTCGAATCCCGGCCGTGCATCACTGGATTTTTCGTTTCGAATAATTTATATGCGCTTTAGTACGCGCTCAAAACGGTGAAGGAAAACATCGTGAGGAAACCAGTTAGTGTTCTTATAGGCGGCGATGGGCTTGCAACCTGTCACGTACGGAATACTAACTTCTGCAAGATGTGGCCATGTTTCAAATATGTGTTTGGACATGCCTCTGACTACCCCCCTTAGACATCTTCATAGGATCTGGAATAAGTAACATAAAAAGATCTGAGAGAATGTCTACGCACGTTGGGGATACAGTCGTGAACCTGTTTACGTTTTTTACATCATCTCATTGTTTGATGTCATCTAAAGGTGTCTGGAAACCGCTTTGATTATTCATTTGATAAATATAATTTCTTCTCTCTTTAAATTTTTAATATAAGTAATTTTAGTGCAAATAATATTTTCGGTGTATTTTTGATTGAGCTCCATTGGCATGACAACTGGTAATCGATTTGAAGTTGCACATGAGGCTGCCTGACGTACTTCCTCTCAGACGTCGGAAGTCGATTCGGGAACATTTGACCGTCCGGCGTTTGGTCTTGTACAGCTTGTACTAAATGTTTGCGGTTGATAACTTCTGGCGTGCGTCCGACATTTTCTAACGTGCTATCGAATAAAATAAACCTAAATTCTCGACGTAAAAATAAATTATATATTTTAAACTATATTACTAGTTGATAAGTAGGTATATATAATTATCATTTAAAAAAATATTTACGCGACTTAGATGTATTATCGAGGTAAATGAGAGTAGGTACGTGAATAATTTTAACAATATAAGAGTAATGTTCGTTCAGGCATAACGGCAATAATTTCGATAAATAATCCCTAAATAATTAAGCAAGTAAACACAGTTGATTACCGCCAACATTTTTGTTAATGAATCTCCATATTTATCTAGTATGAGTATTAACCACACTCTGAATAAAATATCCGTGCCATGCACAAAAAATGTAAACGTATATAGCAAATCGGGTTAGGTAAGTAGGTAACCTTTCTGATTTTGTTTGAATAAACAATGCCTTTATTTGAATTGGGCCCACGTTTCTCGTATTACAATGTTCTATCAAAAGGGGCCAATATGAATTTAGTATTACACGATGAAGCAATATTTTAATGCCGAAAATGCGGATCCCTTCCAAAAATATTTTTGCTCTCTCGTTTCCCTTTTTAGAATACCTACTATTAATGGTTTCCTCACGCTGTTTCTCTTGACCGCTTAGAGCTCGTGTTAAGTTCTCATGTATTAAGAATTATATACAGGGTGTAAAAAGACTGCTACCGAAAACTGAGGGATTGCAATCAGACCATGATTCTGAACATATTTATAAAAAAAAAAATCAAAAAAAATGTTGACTTAGCTACGTCATTTTATTTTATTATCTAGTTTTTTGCTACTAGTACAACATAATAAGACCATACCTACCTAATCATTTCATTTATAAAAGAAAAAAAACAATTAAAACTCAAAATCCAGCAATCTACGTATAAAAAGGCACCCAGTACATACGCAAACAGTGATCTTCAAACGCTGTTTTCTCCGGATATAATGATTTTTTCGGAAAATCCTTTTGGATTTTGTTGTGTTTTGGGATGCTGTACCTACCCCTTTCGGCTTCGGTAGACGTCTTTTTACACCCTGTATACATATAATGTACCGCAATAACAATAGTTATACTTTTTTTATTTGGTTACATCTTGTTCGCCTTTCAAGAATAGATTGTAAGCGTATTTCCTGCCACTATAAAAGAGTGAACATGTTTTCCTGCCACGTAGATCACGTGCGTTGCGGGCGCTGAACGTGCCGACTGCCGTCAAATAAATCTATGCAGTCAAGCAAATTATTACTAAATTAAATTAATCTTGCTAACGGTGTTATAATCATAAACAATTTACGGCTAGTTAATCTATTACAAATAGGAAAATCATCCGTCTATGTGTCTCACACACAACTGAGGCTTTATGTGCAATTTATCTATCGTAAGAGGATTAGCTGATACGCGGAAACCAGACGGTGTAAAACCGGAGTGTGTTCTAGATGATTGGTTATAAAAAACTACGAGTAGGGCGAATGATGAACTTCGGCGAATAATCAGAAGCGAGTTGAGACATACCTACTACGTATAGTACCTACAGTCTCCTACAATAAGATGTGAATTTCATTTTTGGAAGGAAGTTCCTTTTCGGACGGTATCGAAGAAAAAAAAAGAATGAGGCTGGAAAAAAATCCATATATTGTTACATTGTTAGTACGGAAGAGCATTTCTAGGATACCTAGTTGACAATTAATTGATTATATTCCCAGTATAGAAAAGTACTCTTTGCTTCGTTCTACCGAGTGTTCGACGACACTCACGTACTTTTTTTTTTAAATAACATCACATAACCAATTACCTATGTAGAAACACTAAAATGAACTGTAGATGGTACCTATTTAACCCGTGTCGGTAAGGCGTTTAAAAACCAATGTAAGTAAGTGATTTTTAATTTTTCAATTGAAGTAGGTACTTATGTATTTCGTTCGTATAAAAAAGCAGTAAGTATTATACAGGGTGTAAAAAGACGTCTACCGAAGCCGAAAGGGGTAGGTACAGCATCCCAAAACACAGCCAAATCCAAAACGATTTTCCAAAAAAATCATTATATCCGGAGAAAACCGACCTCGCACAGCTGGTCGAGCGTATGTACTGGGCGCGTTTTTATACGTAGATTGCTGGATTTTTAGTTTTAATTGTTTTTTTTTCTTTTATAAATGAAATGATTAGGTAGGTATGGTCTTATTATGTTGTACTATTAGCAAAAAACTAGAAAATAAAATGACGTAGCTAAGTCAAAAAAAAATTTGCGTTTTTTTCGATACTTAAATATGTTCAGAATCATGGTCTGATTGCAATCCCTCAGTTTTCGGTAGCATTCTTTTTACACCCTGTATGTAAATATGTAGTAGTGATTCTTGTTCACTGTTAAGTTCAGCATACTAAAATCTGAGCTCAACTCGTCCAGAATATTTGCCGAATCAATTCTCCTAGATTCCAATAACTATCGAATCCCCTTATAAATTAATTACGGTAGAACACATAGGTACCTAGGTATCTAACATTGTGATCAGGAAATCGGAACTACCGGCCGCAAACATCCGTACTACGATGCGGACAGATTTAGGATCTGGGTTAAATAAGGGTAGGTACTTACCTAATTTAATCAAAAACATTGATTTATCATATCTTTGTTTCGTCGCATTTAAAAGAATTTTTCAAACTTAGGTCCTACTTTTATTAGATACGATGAATCATAGTCGTTTTCCATCTGTGAAGCGATGGTAGCAGCAAAAGCTATTCTGGTTTTGACAGATAAACTAGATCAATAGTGAGGCAAATTGGTTGTGTTCGCCTTTGAGGCGAGTAACAGTCCATTGAAGCTTATGTTACTAAATGCTTTCAATTACACTCAATTCAAACAAGATGAAGAGCAGGTTTCATTTTGATAATTTCAATTCATTCAAAGACTTAGATTGAGTTTCCTTTGACAAATTATGAAATATCAACTTTTAATTCTGTTATAGGAAACCATCTATAAATATTTAAAGGCCTTAATCAAGGCATAGACCGGGATTGCATAATATGTTGATGAAAAGACTGCAATATTAAAGTGGAGCTGAGCGGGGCACGTGAGTCGTATGAATAGCGATAGGTGGGCAGGGATTATTACGCCATGGGTACCTGCAAATGGGCGAAAAAGCCGGGACAGGTCGAGAAAACGTTGGCGTGATGCCTTCCAAGAAGGCTGGTGGGACGTGACTACAGATCGAGACAGATGGAAACAACTGGGAGAGACCTTTGCTAAGCAGTAGGAAAATATAGGTTAGATAAAAAAAAATATCAAGAGCTATATAAAAGTCTATGTTCGTACCTCACGACCACTCCACTCTTATTAAACACTGCTTGAGATCTATAATTCTTCTCTATAATCCTTTGTTGAAGCTCTAGCGAGGCGCCATCAAACGAATTGAGACGCAGGGGAGATATCAGAAGTATAACCAACATTGAAGCATAAACCGTTTGTGACAAATACAAAGATGCCACCAAGCTAAAAATAATTATACCTACCTAACTTACGAGTCGTACGAGAGTATTAGTACTTTTGCATGGCAACTAGTAAAGTCATAGCAAAGTTCTTTTATTATGCGCACTGCAAAAAAATTGAATCAGCTTCCAGCGTCTGTATTTCCACTGAGCTTCGACCCTGATGTTTTTAGCTCCTTCTGGGCTCTCCTTCCATTCATCATAAAAAATAATAATGCTAAAGCGGTAAAACCCACTATTTTTAATCTCTGCAACGAACTCATTATTTTTATTTACCTTTTCCCGTCCACATTCTATCGCCACGTTTTTAGCTCCTTATTCCATTCGCATCTGCTTTCACAGTAAAACAACACGACTTTATACAATCCACTGCACTTTTGGGAAACTTGCCAAATTGTAGCGCAGCTCTTAGATATTTATCCATACTATCCATACTAATCCATACTAATATTATAAAGCTGAAAAGTAGAGGATTAGCGAGTTTATATGTTACGTTCCCCAAAACGCAACGATAGCGCGATCTAATTTTTCCTGTGGCGCCATCTATTATGTAGTAAAATGTGTCTGTCTGACTGTCTGTTTGTTACCTTTTCACGCCTAAACCACTGAACAGATGATGCTGAAATATGACATGGATGAAGATTATGTCCCAGGGACGGACATAGGCAACTTATTTTTTTTCAAAACTAATCATGAAGGGCGTGAAATAAGGGTTGAAATTTTGTGTGGGGACTTAAAGTGAAGTTCCAGTTGAAGGCCACTAGATGGCGTTGCTGTCCTATGGCTGAGGTCGAGATGGCGCTATTATTGCATTTTTATTTTTAAAAGTATGTAACCCTGTTTTTTTAATTTGGTCCAGGCCAGAAAAAAAAATAGCTTTGACTGATTGCAATAGACAATGACATTGACATCTAATGTCCATGGGACGTTGCCATTGTAAGTGTTGCAGGCTAGGTCGAATCTCCATAACATTGGGTTGTTTTTGAATCAGTCTCGATTTAAAGTTGATCGTATTCTTTAAGTTTCAGATGTATTAGTACACAATGGCGTGGTAGATTAATTAGGGAATGTTCTGGTGAGGTCTAAGGAGTGTTAAAACTTGTTTCTGTCGGAATAGTGGATGATATTGCTATTGCATCTCTTCCCGATGTTAGAATGGGAATGAGCAGTTCTTGTGGTGGGATCCCGGATTTTCCCTGCTACGCATTTTGAATGCATGGCTTGAGTCTTTCCTCTGGGCACCCGAGCCGTGTAAACACTTTTTACTGGTGAATCCCCAGTACTTCTAAATTCCTTCTGGAACCTCTTCAGCTGGTATGTATCTTAGTGATCTACCTGTGCGTAGCTTCGGCAGCTCTGAAACTAAAGCTCTGGTCTTTTGGTTGAAATAGGACCTCGTGGTCAAGTCGTGACATCCGGAGTCCTGTGGCATCATCACCTGCCCTCGTTGTCATCTGCAGAAAGGCTGCCGGGAGGACTTTCCCCTGGAAACGGAGAGCTTCGTTCAAGGTACTTTTTATACCGGCAATATTCAGTGCCACGTGTCACCCACTAGGGTTTCCTACTATGATGGATACTCTTTAACTCTATTCTCTTGTCCCCCCAGAGCGCTGGCAACGGGGTCCAGCTGAAGATTCCAATTTTCATGTTTTGTGCCGTCTCTGGGACGGCCTGTGAGAAGTCGTTCCCTGGCAGTCTGGCGCTGAAGGAGGCGGTCCCCTTCTTTTGAGCCTGGCCACTCCGGAGCGACTGCGGTGTATACTGGTAACACAGACGGACCTTGTCCGCTGTGTATTTTCTTTATTCTGTGCTGTGACTAACTAACCGAGCCTTCGAACTCTGCGGTATCTGATTCTACATCTTACAAATGCTGAACATCGTCTAGACACAACCTTAACTTTAATTTAAACTTCTTATTACTTATCTGGTTGCTAGGAAAGTTAATTGTAGGCATCCACACCCTGTTATTACCACTGGGTGCTTCACCGACTGAGTTTGTCATTTAAAACATAAGGCGTACAACCAACATTTATTGTAATTTACTTTAACTTATCAATGTGTTATTTTGAATAACATATTATTATTAACGCTAACTTACTGTTTAATTTATTACATCTCTTACTTATACTTGTAGGATCCAACTTATAATTTTAAAGCGTTACAAGTATCAGAAGAGAATCTTCTGAACAGCAGTTTTCAGTTCTGTTTTTATTAAGTATGTTATTTTGCTGTGGAAGTCGCGGGTACCAGCTAGTTTAATAATAAAATGTATTATTCATCAAATTGCGGCTAAACTAGTTTGCTATTCAACCCTTCGAAGATTTCAAAGAAAATCTTAATAAGGTTTTAGAAAAAAAACTGTTTAGGTAATAAACATTTTTAATAAACTATTTGAGTCAACTCTGTGGACGTAATTTGTTCATTAACCTTGTTCAGAGCTCCATACATTGCCTTCTCCTTTGCTCACACCTCGTCTCGATAAATTGATTGGACCTTGCAGACCGATGAATGGTTTGGTTGCTCGGTTGTTCAACAAAGGATTTCCAGTATACCTATCTTAAACAGTATTATTGAAATTCTCTGTATATAACATTAATAGCGTATATGTGAGGATACGCGTCTATGGTAGATTTATAGTACAATCAAATCTAAATTATTAGTTTTTCTTTTTTTTCTCGCTAGATTTATTATAAACCGACATTGTTTGCAAATATCCAGTACACATTAGGTATTTACTACAATCATGATGTACAATACAAGTAATGCCATACAATCCGATGCAATTTTCTTCATAAATTACGTAATCATTTTCATCCTCGCCCATCAATGCAAACACAAAAAAGAAATAAACAATATACTGGACATTTCACCAGCATTATCTGGCCCCAAAGTAAGGAGAGCTTTTGTTATGGCATCCACATGACTAAATATACTTAAACTCTGTTTTTGTAAATACTTACATACTCGAGGGGAGGCAAATATTTGAATATCATACAAATATTTTAACATCTCATTTCATCGTTTTGACGACCTCTGTGGTGCAGTGGGCGATGGCCCGCCTGCAACGCAAAAGGTTGCGTATTCGATCCCCGCGGCGCTGCGGGACCAATGTTTGTATGATCTACAAATATTTGTCTCGGGTATGGGTGTTTTCTATGTATAATACGTATGTATTTACAAACAAAAAAGTATATAAGTAGTATATCAGTCACGTAGTGCCCATAACACAAGCTCTGCTTACTTTGGGGCAAGATGATGCTGTGTGAAAAGTCCAGCATTATTTATTTATTATTTGTCTCGTCCGCAGCGAGAATCAAACTCGACCTCTTGCGTCACAGGCGGGCCTTGGCCCACTGGGCCACAAAGGTCGTCAATACATAGAACGTGCTTTCCATTTGAGAAAATTATTTACCACAATTAATACCTTGTCTCTGCTACTGCCACGTTTCGCTGAGCGGAATAAATCCAAATAGGCTTTACAGACTTGGATTGGTATGACTTAAGACAGTGGCGTAGCTAGGTAGCCAAGGGCCCTGGTGCAAATAAAATACTGGGGCCCTAACTGAACGGTTTAGGTTTTATCTTGTCAAAATATAAATATGCAGTGTGGCAAAATTTTACTCTTCTTTTGAAGTTAGAAGATTTTGTTCGAAAACCGTTTTTTCAGCCCTCGGGCTCTCTCTGACTCACGAGCTGGCCCCTTGAGCTTGGGGGCCCCGGGGCGCAGCACTACCTAGCTCTCCGGTAGCTACGCCACTGACTTAAGATCTCCTAAGTCCACTTTTGTTATCAACTTGTATGAGTGTAATTATAATTATCCGTTTTTAAATATTCTTTATCTTAAAGAGAGCTGACATAATGCCTTAATTACAGTACAAAATCAAGACTTTATGCCGGGTCCGGTTCGTACTCCCCCAGTTTCGTTTCCACCCGGTCCGTACTCACCCGATTCGACTCTAACTTGTTACGCGAAACTTGATAATCACGTCCTTTTATTAAAGGTGCATTTACGATGCGATTTTTTGAACGATTTGCTAAGTCCCGCCCATCGAACGACGAGCGTCCAGCGAACTTTGACAAATCGCATGCGATGAGCATTTACACGTGAAAAATTGCCATACGATACGATATCGTATAGGTTGAAATAGCAAACAATAAAATTACTTCACAGCTAAAACTAAAATTGTATTTGTTTAGTCGAAGGTCCATCGAATTATTTTTCACCCGGAAACCGTTTATGCAAAAGTTTGTTGTAAATTAGATCTGAAAACATAAACAATCCTTTTTCCAGCGTTCAATATGTAAACAAAACATAAAACAATTTTATTTTATGTCGTACGTAAATCATGAATGGGTTTTTTATGTTTTGGCTATTTGGATCGACTTCCATGGTGGGTCGTTACGTTACGTTAATTATAAATACATCCGAAAACTGAATCTCCATAAAACTTTTGTCATTTTTAGAATATAAATATATTAAAAACTTATTGAGTTTATTAATTACATCCATAATTATTCTTTATTCTTCTTGAAATGTTTATACATTTTAAAAAAGATATCGAGATTTTTTTTCAACGTGACTTAATCGCGCGTATTCACAGCATTATTCCACGAAAGGTGGATAAATGACTTATCTAAATGTTGTTGACAACATCTCGAAAAAAAAAGTGTCGCGTAATAAAACCTTTCAAGTTGAAGTCGCGAGAATATAAAGTTACCTAAGTATGTTCAGTGATGCAACTTTTATGCTCTAAAGTAGTGAATAAAATGCCAGAGCTTAAACCTCTGAATAAAAGCTTATAAGTACCTATACACTGCAATTTTATTCCACGTTTGTGTTTCATGCATTCAAAATTTTCGTAATTGACATTGTGATTACATGATGTTCAATAGGTTTAATTTTCATGTTACAGCATAAAACAGTTTTCGTGACATAAATGTTACCGCGGTGCAGAATATACAGGGTGTAAAAAGACGTCTACCGAAGCCGAAAGGGGTAGGTACAGCATCCCAACACACAACTAAATCCAAAAGGATTTTCCGAAAAAAATTATTATTTATTATTTATTATTTATTAAAATTTATTATATATATTATACATTATATCCGGAGAAAACAGCGTTTGAAGATTACTGTTTGCGTATGTCCTGGACGCGTTTTTATACGTAGATTGCTGGATTTTGAGTTTTAATAGTTTTTTTCTTTTATAAATCCAATTATTAGGTAGGTACAGTCTTATTATGTTGTACTAGTAGTAAATAACTAGAAAATAATATAAAATGACGTAGCTAAGTCAAAAATTTTTTGCGTTTTTTTTTCGCTAAATATGTTCAGATTCGTGGTCTGATTGAAACCCCTCAGTTTTCGGTAGCAGTCTTTTTACACCCTGTATATACACCCTGTATATATACATATATAATAGCTTTGTACCCTATGTTGAAAATACTGCGCAAACAAATCTCACTTTACGATTAATGCGCTTGGGTTTCCAAAAATAATTCTTCGTACAAAACGTATCCATTTTAACTGCAGGAATCAGCCAAATCATTCGAGCCGTTTTCAAGTGATGCTCTGACATACATGCTGGTACAGTTCTTCCAACGGATCTAGGCATTCGTAAAGTTAGCAGTTTGTCTGCGCTGTAACCGCGTTTTCATACAAAATTGAGTTCTGCGCAGACAAACAAACGGCTAACTTTACGAATGCCTAGATCCGTTGGAGGAACTGTACGTAGTTTGATTTTAATTTTTTATAGATATGAAAACTGTTCGGAGAGGTCAAACATTAATAAGCAACAACAATACATCATCACGAAATACATCCAAATTAACATTTTATTACTTATTTTGTATGTTACAGAATGGTTTTATATTTTATGAATTAATATTTTATTGGAATGAAAATTTGTTCCATATTACTGTCACGACACATGTATAATGTCAAATCGTCACCAGTGCGAAATGCGCAGCCGTGACACATTCCATAGATTGTTACATTGTTAGTACGGAAGAGCGTTTCTCGGATACCTAATTGACAATTAATTTATTATATTATTCCCAGTATAGTAAAGTACTTTGCTTCTACCAAGTGTTCCACGACACTTACGTACTTTTTTTTAATTTTATTTAGAAAAATAGTATTTACTACAGAAAACAATGTCAAACTTACTTTGGTAAGTAAACTTACTTTAGTAAGTTTGACAACTTGTATTCAAACATTAAAGCCGAATTTACATTACGAAATTAGTGGCATGAAATTAATTTCGTGACATTAGTTTTACCAACAGTTTCACGTGTAATTTAATATTTTCGTAATGCATGCATTAATTTCATGAATCCAAATGAGTTTCGTGCGGTGCGCGATTTTTTGGTGAAATTAATGTCATGCAACTAATTTCATAGTGTAGACGCGACGTAAAATTAGTGTCGCGAAAGCGCCTGCGCTGTGCAGACGTCTGTATTTTTATCATCGCGCGCGCTTCAAGCGTTGAAAATGGCAAACCAACGATGGAGTACAGATAAAAATATACAACTCATTAATGAATAGTCTTTTTTTAAGTTTATATATAAGCATCTCTTTAGCTACATTGAATATAGAAAAATATAGCTTTGATGCTGATGGCGCCATGGTTACTGCAATACTGTGGATTTCATGACACAATTTTTTTTACGAAATTACTTTCGCATATACCGAAACTACTTTCGTGAAACTGAGTTCAACATGCATGACACTAATTTCGTAATGTAAATCCCGCATAACCGACCGACGGACGCCGACGCTAAAACGCATGGTCATCTAGAAAAGGCACTGTCATGCTTCGACTCCAATTTTAATAGCCTCCATAAGGCCCATTTTGAAACCAAACCTTTAAGTTGATTGGGTCCCTGTATCAGTTTCAAGAACTTTTATGCCCCAATTTTCCAACATTTTATATACTGTAGGCCGTGAATGATAAGTAACTCATCGTTTAACGAGGTTTTATCATTTTTCTTTTGTCAAATTGCCTGAATAATAATTAATGTTAATATTTTTTCAGACACATAAAAATTCAATGCAAATTAAAATGTATGAAATCAGTGGATTGATTGGGTAAATACTGAAATGACTGTGCGAAAGGAGTGAGCGCAAAATGATAGAGTAAAATAAAGAAAGAAAATGGACTTGATAAAAGATGATGAGTAAGCTGTTTTTCATGTCTGTAAATTTTACAATTCATGGGTTTAGCACATGTCTTTGTCGAGTGTGAGCTGAATAAATTGTTTCGCTCGTACCATTATTTTTCCTGCATTATATTTGCTGGATTGTGCAATCAGCATAATCCGTTGAATATTTAAATTTTTTCTGTTTTCCAATGCATCTTTTGAAGGGGAAGGTTGCCTGTGCTGTATAAATCATTGATGTAGAGGCCCCAGTCACTGCTATGCATGTGCACCATTCACTCATTTAATATAATACTCATTATTTAATATAATCTTTCATATGAACAAACTGAAAGTCTTTTCATTTGACTCTATAATCATAAGCGCATGTTACATATTATGATGTACAACCATTATACTCACTACACACACCCACATACACTAACACACACACACACACACACACACTCATACACAAAAAACTCGCACACTCGCCTTGACTCACACACACACACTTTCATTTAGCTCTCACATTCTCGCATTGCATAACTCTTGCCATCATATTTTATTGTATCGTTTATCCATGTAGTTCTCCATCGGAGCCTACTCGCCAGTTCTGAAGGTGGGCATTGAGACTGCTTCACAGTTTTACAACTTTTGCAGTTTTATCGTTTTATTTGTAATTTTTGCTCAACTGAAATTCGTTCTGAATAAACATATTTTTACTTACTTATTTACTTTTTATTAATACTGATGATACTACTCTATTTTCTAAGATCTGAAATCTGCAAAATACTTTGAAGTACACTTACCATTACAATCGTTTCATCTTGTCTGTTTCCTATCTATAAATAACAAGATAAACGTCTGTTTTAAGAGAACAAACAAAATTAGCTTCAGGTACTTGTGATCTTTTGATCCAGTTCGGTGCCGTCTTACCGGATGGTGTGATAAAGATAAATAAATGGAAGATCTTCTTATCGTGTCACCAATTCTTTCGAACCATATTTCTATTTCTATTATAAGTACCCCTCAAAGAGGCTAAATGGAAGATAAAAAGTACAGGCAAGAAGTCACTCAACTAATACTACTACTACTCGTATAATCCCTGTTTCTAATATCTTATGTATATCGTCTGTTTGTTACGCTTTCACGCCCAAACCGCTAAACAGATTAAGCTGAAATTTGACATAGTTAAAGGTTGTATCCCAGGGAAGGACATTTTTACATAGGCTTCTTTTTATCCCGAAAAAATTAAAAATCCAAGGGACCGCGGGTCACACGGCGGTAGTGCAGCTAGTTTATTTATAATTTATTTATATATATATATATTTATATAATTATATATTCAATAATACTAATACTAATATTTTTTGTACAATAATTGACCTGCAATCTTCCGATTTTAAAATTAAGTTCTCAGAGTTGATACATAATCACTTATTTCAATATTCCTTAAATTATTTAGTTAATTTTGCTCCATTTTTCAAGAAATTACGCATAGGCTTAATTATTAGCCCTCTAGACCCTGTTGTACACCACATAATTCATCTAGTAAAGTAAAGGCCTATGATTATGAATAATATGTTATATACATATGTATAAGCCAATTAGAACAGACATGTCGTGAGACAAAGTTGTTTGCTACGAAGACATGTCGTATGTAAACGCACCTTATAAAGAAAATTCAATTGTTCTGTTTGTCTTGAATTCGCTAGTTGTATAATCCAGTAAAAACTTGATCGGATTCCTGGTATTATATCCAATATTTATAAGTTAATCTTCTTTTGTCTCTTCGCTTACGTTTTCAGATATTGCAAGGAGCTTCGAGATATTTGGCTAAAAAAGTGAAAGAGAAAACTTTGCACTTAGCAAATAAAAGTGTAATGAACTAGCTAGCACTGACGCATCAGCAATACAATGACGACAGATACTTTTAAATAAAGGATAGAGGTATACAAATTTGTTGTGAGAGAAAGGTTATGTTTTCTCGAATGCCATCTGTCTACTCGTAACTGTTTAAAAATTAACCTCAAATATTTACCGATCGCTGGATGCCCTTCGCGTCTGGAATAATTTTAATTTAAGGTCTCGATGTCATTGCAAGACATCTATAATTAAGTCGGCAGTTCATTAATTACCTATCCCGGTAGCTACGAGGTCGCTGGATATTCATATCCTGTGGGTTTAATTAGAGCCTTTGATGTATTTTACTAGGAAGAAAATGCCTCGGGAATCTAACGCTTTAGGTTAGCCGGTCCAATTTAAAAACCGGCCTTTTTATTTGAAATTCCTTAAATAAGATAGCTTTAGAACCACGTTGGCTGAATATGTGTAAAGTAGTATACTACTAGTACTAGTAAAAATAACGTAAGAATACCAGTCTTTTTACTAGCCTGATCTTACGCAGGAAAAACATTGCATACAAGCATTTTTCATTTTCACCCCTTATTTTGATCTAAATATTGGTTTGCAGAACATGATTTGAAACCATCCATTACTAGATTTGTTGCTTTCCCGCCAGCCATTGGCAGTGAGTTTGATTAATTGTTTGCGCCAGATTAACATTAGGCGTAATCTTTCAGTTTTTTCTAACAAAGCTGCCAAATAGATCACAAAAACTCAGCTCGATTTCAGCAGTTTTATTCAAATGATTCTACGTCCGCTGAGAATCACTGCACTGACCATTCCTATCGTGATCAGTCCAGCTACCGATTTGCTAGTATCAATTAAATTACGAATGCATGAGGCTTGCCAACTGAGCGAGTCACCAGTAACACAATGCCACGGGTCACGTCCTAGATTAGGTAACAGGAGAACATCGGCCGAAAACTTTGAATATTTTATAATAGCGCATAGCGCACAAACTGCCAGACTCATTGTAGAGCGATTCACAAATAGGCGAAAACATTTTCTAATTCTACTACGCATCACTTGTAGGTATTTTGTCTGTAAACTACTTGTGTAGAACAATCAGTAGGCTCTGTGTCAGTCACAAATAATTGATCTCATAGGCCTCAGAACAAAAAAAAATGATTGACCTCGTCTTATCCCTAAGCATGTGACGTCATTTACGGAGGCTATTCAAACGTAGTACCAAAAAAGCGAAGCTGCTAGCAGATGCTAGTAGATTATGTAAACAGTATATGAAACCAGATGCAATTCTCGTATGAGAGTCGCCAAAGACTAACGAAGTAGATAAAATGAACTAATAAACTGTTTAAGTCGAGTTTCCGCTGTAATTTATTGGAGCCAATTTTCTTCATCATTCAGCGAATATTTTTAAATTCAAATCTAGTAAATGAAGTAATTATTCGTTTCCTCAATATAATTTAAAAAAAATCTAAAAGCTCAACAGGCAAAATCGACCTAATGAATGATTCAGCTTAACACGGATACAATTCCTTCTTTCTTAGTAAAATCTACTTAGACATTCAAAGGATCTGGAATACATAAAAAAAATCTAAAAGAATGTCTATCGTGCCTTGGGGTCGTGACCCTGTTTTTTTTAATCTACTTGTTTATGTACTTATATTTGAAAAACAGTATTATTACATAACGTTGTAAACATAATGTAAAGCAATATAAAAGCTTGAGTAAATACATAGAGCATCATTCTGAACACAATAAACTTCGGAATCTCAGATTAATTGACTATCCAATTGTTTGTTTAGCTCTTTACTTACCGCCTTTGTCGAGTTTTCCTTGACGACTCCAAAAATAGTCCATTGTTATTTTTGTTCAGGTAACTATCAACCGCAACCCACTATCCCTCTTATATAATAAAGCTAAAAGTTTGTATGTTTAGATAAGTAAGAATAATTATAATTAATAATTTATTTATTCAGGTGTAACAATGTTGAGTACTTAACTATAGCTACAAATCATACCTTAGAGAAGTTTTAACTTACTAACTAATATTAATTCTTGTTTATATAATCAAAATAAGTAGTAACAAAAGACTTAGTTTAGTAATAAAAAGAAATAAAATAAATTGGTTATTGCGGGTAGAACTCTGCGAGTGCGCTAGCTCCCACCCTAGGAGCACCTGTATTGTGGGTAGCTAGCCGCTTTCGAACGTTGTGTCAATTGAGTTGCCGCAGTTGCTTATACGCTAGATGAGAGTACGACAGTTTTTGCGGTCGACTGGTAAATTATAAACTAGTTTAATAACTACTTAGTTTAGTGCGGTATGTAAATAGATACAGTGTGTAGATAAAGTTATTAATAAAATTAGTAATCATAATTAAATCAATACTTATACCTAAGTAAATAGTTAGTATTCTGGTAAATAAATTAAGATAGGACAATGTTATATAAATATTATAATATGTAGGTAGATGTTTGTTTGTTTGTGTTTAAATCACGTCTAAACCAATTTGGTTGAAACTTGGAATAGGCCGTAGATTGACCTGGAATAGCATAAAGGCCGCGCGCAGTAGCTAGAGTTGTAATAAAATACGAAGTCTTCTATGTCCGTTTATCATCATCATCATGCATAGCCTGACTTAACTGTACAAGTACAATAGCATGTGTATTTTCGCAACTCAAAACACACATTGGGCTGTATACGGTAAAAATGCTCATAAAAAATACTGTCTACAGAAGATTTCAGTGTTAGATATTCAAAGCTTTGTAACAAAGCCTTTGCGAGCACTCCAAAGCTGTGATCTTCACAAAAAAACTCATAGCGACTCACAATATTTTTTCTTACTCCCTAATTAGGTACAGTTTTTTTTTAAAGAATGGTTTAGGTTCTGCGCAAGTCTATTCCATCTCAAGCAATATCCAAGGCACTACGGCGTCCCGTAAAATGTAAGCATAGTTGGCTTCCTGACGCTGTATAAATTATCTAGATATTGTATAGGCCTCAGTTCTTTTTGTAAGTGAATGGTGTGAGAAATATCATGTTAAGGCATTGCAATATTTCTCAATTCAGATCATTCCAGAGATTGTATGAGCAAAAATAAAGCTAACAAGTTGGAAATATTTTCTCGTCGTGTTCAATGATTCTACCCGCGTAGACGCTGAGCCCTCGGGAATAACGGGATAAAACAATGCTTACGTAAACCATTTTTCAGTGAAATCTTAACAAAAAAGATAGCATTTTTATTTTTTAGACCTGAACCACAGAATGCAGAGCTGACCTTTGACAGTGTTATTATTATTATTAGTTATTCCTTCGATTAGATACCAAATTTTTGTCTGTATATCTTGTCAACTTCCGATCCCTGCCAGACATTTCCTATAGATCTTGAATAGCTGAAGAGTAAGTATTAACACCAAATGGGAAAAAAAAAGGTTTTCACATTTCCTGAATCTGTACAAAGAATCTTGGGCTATTAAGAAAGGCCTAGCCTAGAGGCCCAGTTGGCTGCTTAATTAAACAGCAGCGTGAGGCCAGCTATAAACCAAGTTTAGGTGCTTTTATCTCGGAACTATTCTCACATACCACATACTGGGAATACCAACATAGGCTGCCCTGTAATCATCTTGTTACTTATCAGGGAATGGAATGGTCCACTCTGTCAACGTAATTTTGTTCTACTTATGATTAGACGGGCTAGTGTTGTGTAGCTTCTATTTTTGACAGTTATAGAGGTAGTTCTTTCGTCTAGGTGGGCCTTACTTATTTTATGCCAGCCTTCTCTACTCCTTTTGTTACACTTCATAGATAATCAGTTATACACGGAACGGTCTTTAATGCATTTGAGAATAACAAATTAAACAGTTTACATATCTTATGACACGCAGACTTATGTGTGTGTCAGACTAAACTTTTTTGGCAGTTACTTATGCAAATTGAGTAATGGATCATCGTTTGAGACCAAAGAGCACCTAAAAATACTCAAAGCTTGAGACACAATTTCCGCTTGAGTACGTACTCTGAATACGGGCCTTAGAAACATATCGTTTTCTTACAACTTTGTTCAATCGTCGGTTATTGATTTCGATCCCATTCTCACATTTGGAATCGAGCAAGTTCTAATACTTACTATTATTGATTTAGATAATACGAATAAAGGAGTTCTGTGTGTTCTGATGTCTGTGGATAACTTAAGGTACTCCAAAGTGTTTGCAATGTATTTTAATGGCCCGACAGATCTGAGAGAATCTCTGCGCCCTATGGGCTAACCTAGTCCTCACTAAAATTTAAAAGTATTTTTTCTTCTTTGTGTCAATTTCAAAGTATAGTATAAATAACACAAGTTGAAGATGTCTTAGGATACTCATAGATCGATGATAATGACTCTAAACTATCATTTCGCTTAAAAAAATGCTTTATAAAAATCACTCAAAAAAATCAAAAGTTTAAATTGTTTTGAAACAGTGGAAGCAACACTGGACAGGTTTTCAAGTTGACTTTATAATAAACGCCCATTTCTCTGAACAATGTCACGTAAAACAAGTTATTTTACGCATATTTCCAAAGGGACAACGTAATTATGACCCGTTGTTTAAGTGGAGTTGTGTTGAAAGTTGGGCGGGTCTCGCGATTAAATATGAAACAGGTAGGCGCCGACTCTCGACGCCTGTTTCCCGGTAAAGTTAAAAGTTGATGTAAGCTTCACATTCTGTATCAATTACCTACAGATGATTTAGGATCTAGATGTTGAACATCTTTACTTTCAGGAGGCAACAAATGCCTACACTAACAAAAAGTATGTTAGTATCTAAATCGCCATTAACACGATATTCTGGCATACCATCTGACATTTGATTTTAAATGATAATTCTAAGAAATGCTAAATCTAATTATACCTACTCACCTTTATATTAATTGTACCTACCTATTGACATTTATTTATGCGCCTAAAATTGTATGTAACTTGACCTTTAAATTTTTTATTGTGATTGTAATTTTAACTTAATCTTTGTTCTTGTTAAATAATGTGCAATGCTGTGTATGTACCTACCCCTATAATATTTTGCATGCTGCTAAGCTGATAATGGCTGTGCTTATCTATTATACCACTATCTTTGTTAAACCCATGTATCGCAAAATAAATAAATCTGAATCTGAATCTGAATCTGAACCATTCTTGCCTCTTGCCACAGAATCTCTTGCTCCGTTGAGTTGGAGAAAGCAAGAGGCAAGAATGGTATCGTGTAAATAGTGAATCTCAGAAAATAAATGGTCAATTCGTGTGAAGCTTTTCCCTCTCAGCGCTTGTATAAAGAATATTGAATGTATTGTCATCAAGGAAAACCAGCTTCAAAGTTGAATGTGGTCGAAATCCAGTTACTAATAACGTAATCGACTTATTTACGGCGAGGGAAAGTTTTATGTTGGCTCCTCATTAGTCACTAAGTAATTTTCTCCCATGGCACCCGTATGAGTAATGCATGTTAAAATATTACATTACTTTGTGTCAGCTGCTACGAGTATGCGCGTGGCTTCACTTGTTCTTAAAATTTTGGACCATCACATGTTCTGATCATTTCACTGTTATTTATGATGGTTGTGTTGGGCAAGCTTATTCTATCTCAAACAAACTAAGCCATTATGACCATAATATGTTCGTTCGTTTGATGAATATTCGGATGCTTCCCACCACGATTTCTGACTTCAAGGGTGAATTTTTCAGTTTGGAATATTTGTTCCTAGGTTAGGACCGTGTTTTAACGTTTGAAAAATTGGCCCTTGAAGTCAGAAATAGTGGTGAGAAGCATCCGAATATTCATCAAACGAACGAGAAAAGAAACGCGAATACGGCCCCTGGCACTACAGCGTCCCGTTGAATGTAGATTTAAGTACTTATATAGATTATGATAAAGTATATTAAAAAAATTATACAGGACTTAATCGCGTAGGTATAAGTAATATTTAAATACCTACCTATCTTATATCTCTATAGACTTCAAGTCGCGAAAGTTTAAAAATATGATAAAGTAGTTTCATATGATGATTACAACATTTGCAACAAAACAAACACATCAGAACAGTTTGAGCAATTCACAATCGATGTTGGCGTGAACGTGATTTGTCGCAGGCAATCGACCTGAGCGAGATAGATAGGTATCTACTCCAATTTGTTATCTGTCTCGTTTTCTCCGATCTTAGTTTATTGCCAAAACGGCCCGAGCTATTTCGATTTTCTATCTTAGGCCTTTACGTCTGTACTTGATGATTTATACAGCGTCAGGGGTCAAATGCTTACATCCAATGAGATATAGTGCCTTGGACATTGTGCTACACAATGCTACATGACACAGAGTAAAATGATGTACAATGTACAATCTGTGAAACTTTACTATGTTAACACCATACAGCTGAAGTAGCGGTAGCTAAGCAAAAAGTTTAAGGTAGGTAGTTGTGATCACCGGGATCTCTCTTCTTTCACTATTGTTTTAAGACTTGTAAGTTTATTTATAAACAAAGTTCGTTTCCAAGTCCTGATTCCATTTCAGATAGTGCTTAGTTTAATTTAGTCTTTAAGGTTGTATTTCCAAGAGTTTTTGGAACTATGTGTGGGTGCTATGGTCTCTCTGTGAGATATTTCCAAAGGATCACGAATGCCATAAAAATTCTCATAATGCCATCGCTCTAAATCTGAAAATTGCAAAATAACTAATCATGTTTCGATGGAGACATTCAGTGTTATTCAGAATTCAAACGGTTTTAAAGAAGGTAATTGCAATATAAGCTAAGAGATATATATTTTACAATATCCGGATAACAAACCCTTAAAAATTCCTGATCAATGTTTCTATCAAAGAAACTGATACACAAGTAAAGGAAAAGCTTTTTAAACTTGAACATGATGGATTGGTAAAGTTTGGGATATACGAGGCATTGGGATGAAATCTTTTCAGGACTCCAAAGAAATGCCCCTGGCACAGTAGGTACAGTGTGGTAACAATAATGAATAAACATATGAACCACATGAAACCTGGATGTTTCTTACTGATGTAGGTGTGATACATGTTCCGTTCACCTGTTGTCATGATTAAAAAATATGTTTATATTCCAAGTTCGAAGATAACGTTTGTAGGGCTCGCTAGCATAATTCTTATCACGAGCATGACGTATTGTTTCGTGCAAAAACCCGTAAACATCCACCTATTAATTTGCGGGGAAATAATGAGTGACACTGAACTCGTAAAAACAATATTTATTACCCAATTATCTGGAAATACAATATTTATCGCTTCTGTAATAATTTGCCTTGTTTCAAGTGTTAATCAAACTAAAACAAATCTCAACAAAATCTTTTGCCAATTATTTTTAATATTAATTTTATTGACTTTAGTTTGGTTTATTTTGTAGGTATAATGAGTTACGACTCAAATATCTACGAGTATTATTCTTGACTACGGTACTTGTGTTACTTGGCTACGGTAATCAGGGGGACTTTTCCAGTTAGGTTGCTAGTTTTAAGAGAGAAAAGAAAACCTATGATACCCTACCTTCTACGAGTACAACTCTACACTAGATATCTTTATACATTTAGGTATATGTTTCTTCTAAGTTCGTTCTATTTTCCAAATGGTTCGCCTTATTTTTTGATTAACTCTATACTTTGAATAAAATAACAGTTAGCAGGATAATTGCCTCATTCGATGTCAGCACTTCTAAGACTTTCAGTGCAATAAGATTTCCCTAATGTGAGCAGAGATCGGAACCGAGACTAAAAGGTTTTACGTCGTTAGATACTCTTTATTAAAAAAAGTAGCTTAAAACTTGGAATATAAAGTCTAACAACCGTTTCTGAATGCGTCATTATTATTGAATGTGTTTTTTTTATTATTTAATTCTCGATATCAAACGAAAATGGATCACGACTCTACGTAAAGTTCGCCCAACGGATCTAGGCATTCGAGAAGTTAGCCGTTTGTCTGCGCAGTGAACGTTTTTTCATACAAAATTGTGTTCTGCGCAGACAAACGGCTAACTTCACGAATGCCTAGATTCGTTGGGCGAACTGTACCCGTAAGGTCCGAATCAAGCAAAGCCGTGTTAATTTGTGCACATTTTTCAGAAAAAAACTGTACATATTCCAGTTGCAAGACATGTCATGACACATTTATAAATTTTTTCTGCATTTGCCTTGAAATTGCTTTTGTAGAAAACAGTTACATTACCTTTCTTAGTTTTTGATTGAAGTGACTGTTCTTTACAATTTTGTTTCATCACAATATCCTTGAGAAGCGAATGACGTAATTCACTTGAAGAATCCTGAGGCTTACGTTAATTTGTGACGACATTAATGCGGCTTTAACGACTTCAAATGTTTTCGTTTCACGATTACAATTTAACTGCCAACTGTACTGGGCAAGTGAGGGATGATTGGCGTGAGGGTACAAAAGTTTTTATTGCTGAAATGAAAACGCAATGATTAGAATACAAATTGTGTCATTGGAGGTTGCTTAGAGGGTGTCCCAAAGTATTTGATCAATGTGATATAGGTTTTCGGGCAGTCGGGCAGTCGGGATTTGGTGAGTTTCGTTTAAGATTTGTTCTCAAAGGAGGCTGACATGACTTCTAATTCCGGTCGTGTATCACTCAATTGATTTCATTTTGTTTTTTATGCGCCTCACAATTTATAAACGGTCAATGAACATCTGTGTGTTGTTATTTCAATTTGGTAACTCTAGAATTTTTGCGAAATTCAAAACTAACTTACTAACTCATCACAAACTTAAGACGTTGGAAGCCAATTTACTTCAAAAGGAAAACAATATTGTTTAATGTTTTAATTAGAGCTAAATTTGTTTGGCCGCTACTAACTTAAGCCCGGACACCGTTACCAGAGGCATCTTTGAAATTAAGTTTATTTCAAAGGAATACTGGTGATTTCGGCAGGTGTTGCCATAGTTTATTTCTCTACCCTTGCCTTTTATGTCAGCACAATCATTTTTTCTATTACACTCCTATATGTCAGCCGTCATCTCAACTATAGTTTATTATTATGTTGTTTGGCAAAGCTTCGGGTATAGTTTTCGTCGTTTACGCACACGCATGCTTTATATATTTTTTAATGAAATCCACCATCAGTGTTCTTAGCATACGTAAATTACTTTATAAGAAGTAGTATAGGTATTTTTATGGTTAAATAGGCCACTTACTTTTACTTACTTTCGTAATAAAGTATAGGTCCTTTCCATACGTAGTAGTATTATATTATCTGCCAGCACCTAATATCTTCTATAGGTATCCTCTCTGATCAATCAGATATATACAAGTCAATAGAAAGACACAATGTACTTAACATAGCTGTTTGCATCTGTCACCTATATTGTTGTTTCTGTTGCCACGATAATCAGCGCAAGAGTTTATCCATTCTATAATGGAACGCAAATATTCATAATTACATTGTACGAATGTTGCGTACATGTCTATAATATGAGTACAATGTATGAATGTTTTCGCACACGTGCACGAAAACTAAGTTCTAATGGCTTACGAAGTTGGCTTCGGTATATCTACAGTTTCTTATTTATTTGCGATTTTTCTCATTTGAAGAATGTAGGTACATCGTAAAATTTAAACTTTATAGATGGTTGAAGTTGGTTTATCTTGATTTACTCGTGTTTATTCGTTTCAAGATCCGAAGTAAATATCCAAGATCCAAGATTTATTATACGAGCAAGTTTACTGTTATCTCCTCATAAAATTTTCAAGTAAATAATACTCCACAAAGTGCTTTCTTTTTAAACTTGTATCTGTGCCATGTCAAGTCAAACTGAGTTTTTACTGATATGCGAAAGAGACTTTAAACTTTGACTACGAGTATATCCATGTGGTATATATCATATTATCATATTTCCTGAGTATTGTATAATTTGTAAACAACATATTTTTTTGTCTTCAGATGGATTGGCATCACAGCACATGTAGAAGATAACATGCTGTCAGTGTACAACGCGAGCCGCGATGTGTCTCCGGTAGTCAGGCATGACCCAGCGGCTATGACACTCAATGGCTCGTCCTACGTCGGCGGGGGCGTGTGGATCCTCACCAAAACTCTCACAGGAGAATCCGTCGAAGTGTTAGATGAGCCCAAATCCAACAAAACCACAGACATCATCGACGTTAAAGTTGTCCAAGTCGCATTCTGCATTCTCTACACCCTGATATTTGTTCTTGGCGTCTTCGGCAATGTCCTCGTCTGCTATGTGGTCTGCAGGAATCGAGCGATGCAAACAGTCACTAACCTTTTCATAACTAATTTGGCGTTATCAGATATATTACTATGCGTATTCGCAGTGCCTTTGACTCCTATGTACACGTTTTTAGGACGATGGGTCTTTGGGCGATTGCTTTGCCATCTCATGCCGTATGCTCAAGGCACGAGCGTCTATATCTCCACTTTAACTCTTACCTCAATTGCGATAGATAGGTTTTTTGTTATAATTTACCCATTTCATCCTAGAATGAAACTTAATACTTGCATATTTATTATAGTCTTCATATGGTTGTTCTCATTAGTAGTAACTTGTCCGTATGGCCTATTTATGGGCATCCAGATCACAAATAATAGAACTTACTGCGAAGAGAGTTGGCCTTCCGATAGATCTAGAAAGATCTTCGGAGTTTGCACAACTGTACTCCAATTCATAATTCCATTTATAGTAATAGCACTTTGTTACACGTGTGTAAGTATAAGATTGAACGACCGAGCACGGTCGAAACCCGGTGCTAAGAATACAAGGAGAGAAGAAGCCGATAGGGATAGAAAGAAGAGAACGAATAGAATGCTCATATCCATGGTCGCCATATTCGGCATTTCATGGCTTCCCTTGAACCTCATCAACATATTCAATGACTTCTACGCTCAGATGACTGAATGGAATTACTACTTTGTCTCTTTCTTTCTCGCCCATTCGATGGCGATGGCATCAACATGCTACAATCCGTTCCTGTACGCCTGGTTAAACGAAAACTTCAGAAAAGAGTTCAAGCAGGTGCTTCCATTCTTTGAATCTACAGGAGGTGTTCGAAATTCGTATCATTCTGGGAGAATGCCGACGCACAAAGCCGATAAAAACATTTGCAATGGTAATGAGACTATACAGGAAACCCTTGTAGCCTCCTCTTTTAATAGAGGACCGTCGATAAAGCACAGGATATTAGAAGGAAATGGAAAGAAAGATGGAGTGGAGGTTGAGAGCATACTTTTGGAAGAAAAGCCGCTATCAGCTACGTTTCACACAAAGAGTGAAAACGTTAACTTGCACTTGATAGATGAAGAGTCGCATGTTAGCGAGCCTAAGGAGAAGACATCTATGTAAATGTAAGTTATTTTTAGTCAAATTCAGTACGATTATAATTATCCTTTACAAATAGCATTCACTCAGCAGGGATCATTGAATACTTAAGAAAAACAAAAGCTCTATTCAGGCCGTAGAATAAAGATGGTTTTATTTGATCCATCATTCATAATCCACTGAGCAATTCAAATTTTCAAGTTACTCAATAGCATTATCTTCTAAAGTTCAAGCCCGCTGTTGACAAAGACATTTTATTTTTGTCTCCCCTTTATTTGCTTAACGATGAAAGTTTCTTACAAACACCTTCCTTGAGGTCCAGATAAAGCCAATTACAGAACTAAGTTCCCTTTGCGTCTACTTTAAAGTTAGAATGTAAACGTGTTTAGTTTGCTGATACGTACTAAGCTAGAAAAGAAAAATCCACTGAAGGTAGTGAACACTTGTTTCATTTTGAGGATCAATTTGACTCTGTTCATGATAGATTCTATATAGTATGCATTTATATTATACTATAAAGAAATGAATCAACTACATATTATTTGCATTACAAAGAAATACAATAAACTAAGTGATCATAACTAATGTGTGAAAAATTCCAGCAGTAAAAAAAAACAGGTTCACAACTGTATCCCCAAGGTGCTGTAGACATTCTCTCAGATCTTTTTGTTACTAATTCCAAGTACAGCAGTATTTATTATTATTATCATGATAGTAATTCAATATACTTATATTAGCAGTTACGTAAGTTCGCAAAGGCATTTACAAAGTCACTTTTGACTTATCACTCCATAAAAATCAAAGCAGAACGGTTGCTCCTAAATTTTTTTTCTAACCTATCGTGTTTTACTGCTAAGCAAAGATACATAAATAAAATTATTAAAAATATTCTCTATTACGTACAGCAGATTCTCATCAAGAAGTTTTCAAATAAGTATGCTAATAGTTGTTTTCTCTTCATTTCAGATTTGTATTCCGTGGACATCGATGAGTGACAACTTGTGTAAATAATTTTACGAAGAAAATGTAATTTTCTGTCATAAATAATGTCGATGAATTTTTACTTTGCTCGCTGTGATTACGTTAGGGTAAAAAATAATAATGATAATAATAATAGTAATAGTGTATAAGTAACTTACAATCTCTAAAAACACGTATGTGTACTTGTTGTAATTGTCTTTGTTTAATAATAATAATAGTCTAGGTGTAGGGTTGATTTGCGTTTCTCGACAAAAAATGAGCCCTTATTTCAAACACGATAAGTTTTTTACTTGTAATTTATTGTGATTTTTATTTTGTAAAATAATAAACTAAACTTTATTTTGTAAACATGATTTTTCAATGTAAAAATCTTTTCGCCGTTTGAAATTAGTTTTTACTTGAGAAACATAAATCGATAAAAACGAAAACTAGTTTGAAGGAAAACTTTTAAAATGTTACATAAAATTATATAAATGATTTTTATTGTATATAATAGTTTAAAATGCATTTAAATAGCTTGCTTGTAGCAATCGAAATCGCATGTGGTAACTGTTTAGTCCTGTCAAGTGTTACATTTTAATTGGAGATTAAATGAAAGTTAATTGTTTGTACATTTGTAATTTATTTGAATTTCATCTATTAGTAAATTTGTAGGGTGATGAGCCCTGCAGTATTCTTTATCGATGCCTGCAAGTCAGTCATAATAAAGTTAACAATAATTTAAATCAAACAAGAATAATAATAATACAATAAATATACAATACAACTTTAAGTTAAAAAAAAAATCATTTTCTTTGGTCCACTTATCCAATTATCAAAGTCAATGATTACTCCATGTGAAGCCATTTGCGTGAAAAAGTAAGTACTCCAGAGTAGGTAGACAGATCTTGTGTGAAATCTCAAACATCTAGATACACCAAGCCTACAATAGGGATAGTCGTCATTACGTGTATCGTAAGTATATTTTTAATCATTTTGATTTTAAGACCAAAATCGACATGTATTATTCCGTAGTTGCAAAAAGACACGAACTATTTATCTCTGAAAAACATTAATGAACGAAGTTGCAGTACAAAACACGGTACATTCATTTAACGAGATACATTTGCGAGTTTCGAGTTAACGTGTTTGTTGGTTAGTAGTTACGTGAGTTTCCTAATGTTTTATAAACAATTTGCACTAGCTCAGGCAGGAGTCTTTCATTCTGCTTGCCATCTATATATAATCTATTTATTTACAGAAACTAAGCTATATATTTACATAAGTATATATACAAAACACAACAAGATTAGTAAAGCTATCTAAGTATTGTTAGAAACTATCTATAAATAGCCCAACTGATCCAAGTCACTGTCAATCAGAAGCGTGCCCAAAACACTGGCGGCATTACCACACTGGATGGCAATGCTGATCCTTTGAGCCAATATGTGCCATCTCTTGGATCACGCGTCGCTTCGACCAGACGCCCTGAAATAATTTTGAAAACCCGTATCCTGAAATAAAAAAAACAACTCTGAGTTAAGGTTATTCATTCAGACAATCTGAATTGACTAAAATTATCTAAATTGCGAGAGAAGCTTCGAGCAAACGCTAGTTGAAATCATTTATCGTGTTTCTCGTTTTTTTGTAAGTTTAGGTTTGGAGAAACAGAACCTTCAATCGTAGTGAATAAACTAATTAGTATTTTTAGTACTTCCCTAAAACATCTTCAAATGATATAGCATTGATCTTATTTACTCTAATTACGTTCTTTTAATGGAATACTAAAAATATAATTTGTGCCAGTTAGTTTATTTTATTAAAGAAAAGAAAGAAAGAAAATATTTTTATTTTGCAACATATGAGTAAACAGGTAAGTACACAGAAGATATAATAAAAGAAAGAAAAGAAATGTTGCAAAACGGGCCATAACTCAGCATATGCTGGGTTGTATTAGCATAAGATTGTAAATTTAGTTTCATATTTACACTTACTAGCAGTAATCTATCCCAAACTTCTACCACATGAGTGATTTATGATTTGTTTGTTGTCCTAATATTTTGATTAGTTTGTAATTTCTGAGAATCCTTGGAAAGCATCAAACCAATAAAGTTATTTTAGTTTGAATGTTTTGCGTTTGGGTCAGTAGTTAGTAGTAGTAGTCCAAATCATGGTTAGATTGTTTAGTTTAATGAGTGAGGCCGTTTACACAGAAACATCATAGATATATTGAGTTTATCAGTTTGTTATTAGTACGATTTTGTTTTTAAATAAAAAAACCGGCCAAGTGTAAGGCGGACTCGCCCACCGAGGGTTCCGTACAAAGGCCTAATTTAGGTAGACTCATAGGTATATGAGAAGCTTTTTTTCGTTATAAATCTAAAGCAAAAATAATTAACAATCGGTTGAAGCGCCAATGAAGAATTAACAATCGGTTGAAGCCAATGAAGCCCTTTCATACGATACCCTACATGACACAGTTAACTCCCTTCAAAATTTCTACCACCATTACTTGCATGAGGCCCTGTTTTTTCGATATACGGTTTTCAATACTTAGGTACTCCATCGAAAAAATCCATTTTGTATGCAACTTATAACAATAATAAGCAACTCCCCAATATGGATTGTTGGGGACGAAAAATTGAGCAATATTTCATTCACAAAGCACGCAGTAAATTTTCTGCAATATTTTACAACGCGATTTCATCGTGGAAATTCAAAACCAATTCGCACATTTTATTCGCAAATTTTACCCCAGACAAATTCAGAAAGTGAAATAATATTGTGACCCAAAATATCTTATCAACATAAACGAAATATCAAACGCACGAGTTATTATGATTTATACAAAAACTTCTTGCTAAAGGACAATGGATATTCGCCAAACACTGATAACATACGCCAGTGTTCACAAGCCTCTTTAATAACAATAACATACATATCTAGTGGGAAATATCATCGTCTTTTGATTTAAATTTCCAATCGTTAACTTTATTTTAGCTTATTTGATCTATAGATACGACATCTGTGCGCGATGCTGAAAAATGTTGGAAGAAGAAAGTGGAGAAATCTGACTTTTCTGGAAGAAGCAACCAGTTCCACCTGATTTCATTAAATTTTTACTCTAATGTATGCAATTTTAAAAGAAGCTGATAAAACCAGGTAATACCTGGCAATTATTTCATTTCGAATAAATAGGTACTTATTTCTTTTTGCTACTGCTTACCAAGTGTGTTCATTTGTTGGTAACATAAATGTTTGAGGTAATTTTCATTTCACCACCAAATCTATTAAGATTTGGTAGAACACACGTAGAAGTTTGAATCTTGTTTAGAAGAAGGTTCACCTTACTTGGCGAAGTTATGTTTTGAGCTTCCACACTTGCTGTTACACTTTGGTAGAACACTTAGGAGCTTCAAATCTATTAAGATTTGGTAGAACACACGTAGAAGTTTGAATCTTGTTTAGAAGAAGGTTCACCTTACTTGGCGAAGTTATGTTTTGAGCTTCCACACTTGCTGTTACACTTTGGTAGAACACTTAGGAGCTTCTTCTTATGGAGAGGTAATGTTCATTATGACCAAGAAGAACTTATTTTAATTTGTTTCAGTAATCACTATAAAACGTACCGAAGAGCGACCTGCAGCCTATTTTCTAACTAGTAATCCATTCCCAGTTGTCATCCCAATAGAGCTCAACCAATCACATAATAGGAAATGACAACTGAAGTCCAGAATGGGTTTCAAAAGTCAAAATGAAGCCCATGTCCATTGCATTACACAATAAGGGACAGGGTGCAACGAGCGACCAAAAACTGTTAAAGGAAAAAAGAGTTCATGTTAACCCCCCAGTTCTAGATAACTACTCGTTCAGCGATATACGTATAGCGATCAGAACTCGCTTTAAGTGAATAGCTTGGAACCTACGCATACCAGCTAACCTCCCAGTGTGAGTAGTGAGGAATCGTTCACATTCACACTCAGGCCTATTAATAGTCAAGTGACAAAACTATCTCAATATGGACACTTCGCTGTTTGCTTTGTTTCTAGTTATCGGTGTGAGATGTCTTCGAGTACATTTCATAAAGTTACTAAGTAAAGTGCCTACTTAAAATATAAAATATTATCAAAATAATACCAAAATTTCTTTAAACATTTCTCAAATTTACAGATTTACATTTAAAAGCAAGCCCACATAAATTTTTTGCAATGATTTTCTTATTTTCTTCTGTTTTATCTGTTTCGTTTACTACAAATAAATATTACATAAAAAAATTTGAAAAAAATATTGAACCGACTTCACAGTACACAAACAGACGAACCTTCTACACACTAAAAAGAGAAAAATAAGAATATAATTTGAAGTCGGTGCCAACTATTCATTTACATCTAAGAAATTCAAAAGAACTTGGGTGCAACATTGTATCGGTACGCTATCGCTCGATTTCTTTTTTTTATAAGTACCTAATCGTATTCACTTGGCACCGACTTCAAATTATATTCTTATTTTTCTCTTTTTAGTGTGTAGAAGGTTCGTCTGTTTGTGTACTGTGAAGTCGGTTCAATTTTTTTTTTTTTTAATTTTATTTTTCCCTTTTTAGTGTAAGTAAATAAAAGTGTAAGTGTAAATAATATAGTAAGCTACATTAAGACCCTGCTTAGGATAAGAGAAGTCATAGGCAGGCCTACTAAAGGACACATCGGACTTCAGCAAGGGGGAAAACTATCAATCCCTCAGGAAAAAAAATATTTTTGACCACCTCGGGTGTAATCCCTTTCAAACTATTTAATGTTTGACTCAGATTGTGAGTCAGGGTGTGTTGTGTAGTGAGAATGAGGTTTTTTGAATGTTACGGGAAAACTGTCAATCCCTCAGGAAAAAAAAATATATGGCGCCACCTCGAGAGTATACCTCTTTCTAACAAAAAAAAAATTTTGGAAATCGGTCCACAATTTTCTTAAAGATCAGTGTTTTTTTTAGTTTTACGGGAAAACTATCAATCCCTCAGGAATAAAATTTATATGGGACCACCTCGAAAGTATACCCTTTCAAACAAAAAAAAAATTTTGGGAATCGGTCCACAATATACGGAAATATCGCTGTACATACATTAAAAAAAAAAACATACATACAGCAGAACATAGAACCTCCTTCTTTTTTTGAAGTCGGTTAAAAATGGTTCATTAACGCCAAATAGGCTAATTCTGTATGGCCTATTTGATTTATTAGGCAGTCTGAAATGGGGACGCGAGCTTTTTGGCTCGGACTAACTATCCATGTCTAGCACACAAATTTACTGGAACCGAACTTACTTTTAGTGTACTTCGTCAAGGGCGAATTACATCTGATTTCATGATCACGGGACAAAGACCCGTGTTATCAACACATTTATCACATAATTGACGCAAGCTCTTAAAATTAGGTACGTGCTCTATTTAATTTTATTGTAAATCGTAATGTATGTAAGCATGTACTATTATCTAAAATTCAGGTTGGATAGAGCAACTTTCAACGTGGAAAGGAAAATATTAATGATAAATCCGAAGTTTTGATGGGAACAGCGTAAATCTGCCAGATGAAAATGGAATTCTTATGTTCTCGTCTGATGTAATAGTTAGCACTAACTTTTAAAGTGCTTATTAACCTTACCCATGCTTGGCTATCTACAATAACATAGTGAAGTGGCGAGTTGAAAGTTGAAACGCGTACCTACTCTTTGTTAGCGCTTCAAATAATTTGCTTTTGCACTAAGCATCTTCATCATTATTGAAAAAGCTTTTGCTGTAAAGACAGATACCTAAATAGTTTCATTCTTGTCTCTGTTTTCTAAATAAAAATAAATAAATAATATGACAAGTTGGAATGTTTGTGAGAATGGATGTATGGATGTTTGTAACTTGTTTTTAACAATTCGTTAGTAAAATTTTGCGTTTGATCACGCAAATTTGGAAATTTGGATGAAATTTGGCACAGAGATAGATTAGTCATGAAACTTTAGTCTAGAATCTTGGTAAAGTGAAGCATTCCCGAGGGAACGCGGGTAACACCGCAGAGCACAGATAGTAAGTAATAACAGCGAGCGCACAAGGCATTGAATCATCTGGAAAGCTCAATTTTTTTACGATACTCAATAGCTGCACATACTCTTAATATCGAACCTTATGTGCGCGTTAGGAAAAGGGGTCGTCAAATAACGTCACTAAAGTCATGTCGACTTGAAAATTCTTGGAATGTTTTTTAGTTTTCGCTCTGCTTGGGCTACAACATTGATCGTAACATTCATGCTACCTAGTTTTTGCGAGAGTACAGTTATGCAACGCTCAATGCATTTTTCAATACTTAACCTACTAATATAATAAACCTGTTTGTGAGTATATTTTGTATGTTTGTCTTTCAATAACACCTAAACCAATGGTAGGTACCGATGTGGATGAAACTTGGCATAGGCGTAGTAATAAATAAATAAATAAATAAATAATGCTGAACTTTTCACACAGCATCATCCAGCCCCAAAGTAAGCAGAGCTTGTGTTATGGGTACTACATGACTGATATACTACTTATATACTTTTTGTTCGTAAATACATACATATTATACATAGAAACACCCAGACCCGAGACAAATATTTGTAGATCATACAAACACTTGTCCCGCGGCGGGGATCGAACCCGCAACCTTCTGCATCGCAGCCGGGCTTTCGCCCACTGCGCTACAGAGGTCGTCAGTAGTGACTTGGAATAGCATATAGGCTATTCAAAATGTTGATACCACGCGAGCGAAGCTGCGCGCATTAGCTAGTTAAGTCCAACTGTCACTGAACTGCATAATTTTTATATAAAAATTAATATTTTAATCGATTTTACTACTCACTCGATTCTGGTGAAACTGTTTTCAGGATTTGCGTTCTTTTATTAAAGCGTTGTAGATATGAAGAAGTGCCTAGACAGTTTTATGTTCCAGACGTCTTAATGGCATCATCTAAATATCTGTTTTTTTTTCTGAGGCCTCTTGACCTATTCGGTCACCGCTTCCTGTACAAAAGTCTACCAATTCCAAGTACCAAATCTACATTTAAACTGGTTCATTCTCCAGCAAACACAAAATAATAAAATGAAGAAACTTTTGCCTACATTTTAAGCCGACAATAGGAGAATACTGAAATCAAATGAACGAAATCAGGGAGTCTAAAAGGCAGGCGAAACGGACGTTTTCTGGTTATTGATAATCAGTCCAAGGTCTTTTGATTTAAGTATATTTTTCTCAACTGTAAAATTGTCTCTTATCTAGTTAATAAATATCTGGCTCATGCCCACATTTGGCAGAGGATTCAGATTAGCTACAATTTATAGAATACATTTAGGTAACTAGCTTTGTAAACCAACACGTTTCCCAAAGCACCCATGAATTGTTTTACATTGTAGATAGAACGGGTGAAACGATTTTCCGCCCGATCTGTCCACAATATAATTGCAGGCTCGCCGAACTTTTTACGCGAGATGGAAGTAAAAGCATTTTTATTACACATAAAATTATTTTCGTACGTAACGTTTCTGTGGCGCGTATAATGCCATCGGTGTGTTTCAAAGGAAGGCTTATAGCGTGTTACGATAAAGTTTATAAACACATGCAACAATCTTTTACAGACACGGAGAAAGTACATTTACGGCAAGTTTAGGAAATCGGTGCTGTAATTTCGGTGTGAAAATTTTCCATGAAATTAATTTGAGAACTTCGAACTAAATCTGTGACATTGAAAAAGTTTGTATGATCTGCAGATATTTGTTCCGTATCGTGGTACCATGATGGGGAAACAAGATAACAGCATTCAATGCGAACAAAGTCAACGGAAACAACTAGTTTCTAAATGTCTGTTCAACCCTCGATTCAAGAAAAGGAACAAGATGACATTTAACGGACAGATCCATCGTCAGGGGCCGTGGAGCGTGACACGAGGAAATACGGAGAATGCGTAGAATGCTCTCTGTTGAAGACAAAATTGTGATGTAGGTTAACAGAAATGCATAAATGATACGACGCTGACTTATATTAGATACGCTTTGAGTAACGAAGATGACAGTAGTAGGTAATGATGTGTAAGCGCGAACCATGGTAATTTTAGTAAGTGAATTAAAACATAGAATGTATCAAGGATGAATCATCCTTGAAATGTAGATATACCTACCTAGACACGGAAGTGCCATAAATTTTAAAAAATGAAACTCAAGACAGTCTCGATTACATCTTTCAGAATCCTATCTGAGTTTGTCCAATTATCGTTTGGGAATGTCAGATCAGTTTGGGACAACTGATACCGTCCGTATTTCTCTATCGAGTTTCCTAAAATCTGTGAATACCTAAACCGGCGTAATAGCGCATATCATGTGCTGGATGAAGCGTGTTGAATTCCAGCTCCACGAATATTTATAGGGACGATACGAGCGACATTTGTTTAAAAAACTCATTCTGCATCGCTGTGTGCCACAAAAGTATGTTTTTGTACTCGTGGTAATTTATGCTTCATGCGGTCCCAGCATGCAGCGTAAATTAGTCAATTTACGTGACTTATCAACTCAAAAAATAGCGCTCGTTTGGCCTCAAAGAGTCTGTTTTCAAATCAATACAAATAAAACCTTTATATTCGATTTTAAAATTATCCCAATAAAGAAAACGCGTTAAAACATAAAATTCTATTCGATGAAAGTCACCGCTTCTTAGTTTAAAGGATGTGTCAGTCAGCATAAATTGAGCCTCCATAAAATACTTTGATTAAACAAGATGTCAAGGCTGTTGAGTAATTTGGTATCAAGTACCTATTACTAAGGTTTATTTCAGACACATTAGAATGAGATAGAAGTTGAACTTAAGTATGTTATACAGGATGAAGCATATAAATATCTAGTAAGACTTTTGTAGCGAAACGCTCGTATAGTTTAGCATCATTCTTGATAGATCATCGAAGTTATACGACTTTCTACGCAGTCACAAGATTGATGGGTGACCGCTAGTGGTAGCTGAGCGCTTCCATACTCAAAACATGAGTGGAATATAATCCACCGTGGTAGTGGATTAGAGTGGAATAAAAAACATGAGTGGAATATAATCCACCGTGGTTTTGGATTTGAGTGGAAACAAATACCTTAGTGGATTTGATTAGTGGATCAGAGTGGAATAGGACTTTAGATTGTCAATTTTTTTATGACGAATATCATGAATGAGACAAAATATCAAAACCGCTAAGCCATGATGGACATCTTCGTCATCAGAATCGGAACTTAAAGGATAACAACTTTTTTTTTACTGTTGTCTCGGTTTTAGTACAGGTTTTATGTATAAAAACTGATAATTCCGATTTATTCATAGAAAAAAATAAAAGTACCTACTGCTAGAGTTCAAAGCCAAAAAGTAATTACAATAACAAACCTAGTTACAATTACAAAAATAAATCAATCTACATCAATGTTCACTTCACTTCACTTCTTGGTTTATGGCTTCTGCGACTTGTTTGTCACAATTCTGCCAGTGTCCGTTTCACTGTAGTGTCATAAATCTAAAATGTAAATCCAAAAAAGTATAGAAATCTAAAATGAAATATTCATCGATTCAAAAAGTCAGTTCGTATAAGTTATTGTCCATTTCATGAGATGGAGTTTGGACGCCAGAAGAACATGCATACCAAATCCAGGCTGCCTAGACTTAATTTCAAGTCAAAGTCAAAAAGCATTTATTTATTAGGACCACTGGGATCACTTGAAACAAGATACGAACAATCTAGATTCACTTTGTCTAGGTTCGAGGGGTGTAATTGAATCGTGCGTTGGATACATGTTTGCTTACCTACGGCAACTTTCATTAACTACTCATTAAAGTTGGCTGCCTTGAGGTGCACAGCTTAAATTGTCGCTAGCTACTACCAAAGCTTTCATTAACCATTTATTTCTAGTCGGGTTGGTATTGAGCTTTTAAAAATACAACGATAACTAGCTGCGCTCCCGCGGTCCCTCGGGATTTTTTTTATTTTTTCGGGATAAGAAGTAGCCTGTGTCCTTCCCTGGGATAAAACCTTTAACTATGCCAAATTTCAGCTTAATCTGTTCAGCGGTTTGGGCGTGAAAGCGTAACAAACAGACAGACAGACAGACAGACAGAGTTACATTCGCATTTATAATATTATATAAGTATTTAAGTATGGATATTTTAATATTTTTTTATTATTAAGTTCATCAGCGCAGATCGACTTATTTTTAATTCATAAAGTAAAACATTAAAATTTACTGATTCTAATACGTTACGAATTTCACCCGACTGGGTGACTGACTAGCTAGAATAATAATTATTGTTTTTGTTTATTAATTTTATCAATGTAACACCACAGCTACAATTTTATGAGCTGTACAAGTCCGCATTCGATAACCTCTCAAAGTGATTGTATAGGTACCTACTTTTGGTCAATTGCTTTGGGTCGTCATTACCATCGGCTCTCTTCAATTTGATTGTACTAATGAGGTGACTTTCGTAGAAGGCAGGAAAATCTGCATTTTTGCCATTTAATTTTATTTAGCTAGCATTCATAGTTTTCAAGATAATATACAAACATTTATAAACCCTGTTTTTTTCCTCTCGAGTGAATTTCTGACATACTTTTTGTAAGAGGCATTTTTAACCCCGACGCAAAAACATCTTATTAATAATATAAATATAAAAGTTTGTGAAGGTGTATGGATGTTTGTTTACACGAAAACACTGAATTGATTCACACGAAATTTGGTAAATTGAAATATTCCCGAGGGACCACGGGTAATACTGCTAAGCGCAGTAAGTGATATTATAAGTTTTACGTGTGTGTCATAATCATAATACGATTCTAACGAACTCTGTGGCGTAGTGAGTGAAGTCCCGTCTGTGAGGCTGAGGCAGAAGGTTGTGGGTTTGATTACTATTTGTACAGAAATCCTTGAAGCGTGTAAATATCAGAGAACTTTTTTTATTTTTATGATACAACGCATTTGCACCTAAAATCAATACGATTATATTATGTACCGTAGAAACGTAGCATAAATAAAGGATCACATAAATGGCCTTTACTACGTTATTATCGCACGTAGCTACGTTTTCTCCGTGAGAGGTGTTCAAGATGACTTTTATTGCACTCATTCAATTAAAATGTCTACGTGACTTTCGGCTCAGATCACGTACATACATGTTCGGGTATTTATTTAAGTATCTAAAATAGAGAAAAAATAAAATTCGACAAAATATGTTCGATTTCCTAGATCGAGATATTACACAAATTGATATACCATTCTGTTAGTCTGTTATTCTGCATAATTTTTTATGCGTTTCTATACCAAACACATTCAAAAAGACAGCTATTTTAATAGCAAGAGTAACCTTGTTGACAAAAACAACCAAAATCGTAGTAAACATGAAACTACTATGAAATTCGTAGCTCCGTAGATAGTCTCGCAGCAAAGTTCGACTAACTAATGAACTGCCTGTAACTTTCTCCACGTAACTTGTGTTCCCATTCAAACCGAGTATACTAAGTACGAGTTCTTTACATACTCGATCGCGTCAGCGTAAATGCAGATTTATAATGGGCTTCATTAGTTATGAGCGAGTACCAAGACGCGTTCTTTTTACATAAAAATCTTTGTTTTCGTCAAGTCAAGTCAAGTCGAGTAAAGTAAATACTCGTACTTGGTAATCGGAATTTTATATCTTTTCAACCGACTTCAAAAAAGGAGGAGGTTCTCAATTCGTCTGTATGTTTTTTTTTTTTTTTTTGTATCTTGTTACGCGATTGCTCCGCCATTTGTTGACCGATTTGCAAAATTCTTTTCATGTTTGAAAGGGTATACTCCAGAGGTGGTCCCATATAAGTAAATTTTATTCCTGAGGGATTGATAGTTTCCCCGTAAAAAACTTAAACACCTTCCCTCCTAACCATGTCACAAATAGAAATCGAATCGACAGCTTGACGCCCTGAGTCACACCGCGTTTCGAGTCAAACATTGAAGTCGGTTTTCTTTTTAGTATTAAAACGTAATTATTAAAGTTGCTCTTTACCAAAGATTTATATGAATTTGTATTTATCATTAACTTTGCTACGAGAATTCGATTTTATCGCAGAGCGAATTTAATTTTGGTAAATTGTATTCTTTATCGCGTCGTAAAGTAGATCAGTTGAAATGTAATGAAAGGAATTACTCAGGTACATTCCAAGGTTTAGAATGATTAAAACAGAATTAATGTAATAAACTAGATTCGTGCTTTAAATGAAGTGTGGTAGGTATCTTGTGATCAGATCTTTTTTGTAACATGTATCCGATTACAATAGGAAAATATCCAAACATTTTTAACCGAGGAAGAACATACATTTTATTGCGTCTTTAGCAAAGCAACTGCCATTTTCTGGTTTGACAAATTCCATTATCAGGGATGGAAATCTGTTGAGGGGAAAAAGGTTCGAAAAACATTAACTTTGCACATAGATTTGGAGAAAAAATAAAAATTATGTCTGAATGTTTGACAGAAGTAACGCTAAATCCAAGATGGATTTTAAATGAGGATGGTGTACTTATTATTAATGGTGCTTATGGAGTAGTAAGATCAGGATCATGATGAGAATGATCTTGCTACGAGTATCTCAAACGCAAAATAAGATAAATACAACAAAGGCATTAGCAAAACTTTATTGTTTTTCAAAATTTTATTTTGCCTTGGGATAGGTACTTGTTTCTGATTCAAAATTTTGCATCCTCTCGTTATCAGCTAAAAATCGCAAAATCAAAATTTAGTTTAGCTCAACGACCGCACTGTAATTTGGTCTTTATCGCAACCAGATACTGCCTCCCTAGCTATGTTACAAATTGAAATAGAAAAGATATCGTATCGGGAGTTAACGCTAAGATTTCACCAGCTTGCCAATACTGCATATATTTTAAGTCAAGTATCGCGGCACGTTAGTTTCTGGCTAATGCCAGGGACTCATTTGCGTCTAACGGCCACTCGACACATTCGCCGAACTATTTGCCGAGCTATTATTTGGATAGACGATAACAGGCGAATACATGCAATGAGGCCCTCTACACTTTCGTAACCATCGGCATTCGTCTATCATCAGCAAATATGTCGAGGGCCCATAAAGCGTAATATTAATATTTGACGTAAAATGGTGCGTAAGGTGCTAGATAATTGTAATAATACACAGGTGATTCCGGAACGTAAGAATATTTTTTTCTTTACTACCAAATCTACGATCAAATGCAAGTTTCGTTGGTTACAATTTGTATCACTCACTTTTTCTTAAGACTCCAGGGTCCTTTACGCTTTCTTGGATAAAATACGATGACAAGATACCATTACTTTATTTTATTTAAGACATCTGGAAAATTGCTATCATTCATAACATAGCACTTGACTTGATATATTTCAGTGCTTACACATTTCAGGATATAGAATAAGCTTAGAATTTTCTTTGCGGAGCGGATTCAACCAAACTAGCGTTTTGTTTTTATCCCTGACACATATAACTTTTACGTTTAACGCTGTACAACAATTTTTTTTTAATAAATGAAATCTTAAAAAAAAAAGGATTTTATCTATTTACTTTTCCGTGACGCGTGATCCGAGAGCTGGCACATTTTTGGCTCAAAGGATCAGCATTGCCATCCAGCGTGGTAATCGCGCAGCGAGCTATGGAACGAGCTATGCTCGGAGTTTCTCTGAAGGATAGAATCCGCAACGAGACTATCCGACATAGAACCAAAGTTGTCGACATAGCTCAGAGAATCAGCAAGCTGAAGTGGCAGTGGGTTGGCCATATCTGCCGAAGAACCGATAACCGTTGGGGTAAACGAGTTCTTGAGTGGAGACCGCGACTCGGCAAACGTAGTGTAAGACGCCCCCCGGTCAGGTGGAGTGACGATCTGCGAAAGGCTGGCCGGCAGAAGCTGGATGCGTCGAGCTGAGGACAGGGCGCAATGGCGCGCTAGTGCGTTGTCCAGCAGTGGACTACCATAGGCTGATGATGATGATGATGATGATGATGTGGTGATGCCGCCAGTGTTTTGGGCACGATTCCAACTGAGAGTGACCTGGATCAGTTGAGCTATCTATAGATTGTTTTTACCGATCCTAAGATAGCTTGACTAATCCTGTTGTATTTTGTAAAAAAACTTATTTTGTACGTATTACGTATTTTGTAAAATAAACACAACGCTTCAACTTTCAATAAATATCTTTAGGTATGTTGAAAAATTCGCGTATTTACATAAGATTTTTGGAATTTTATTTGAACCTTATTAATATTTGACCTATGACGACCTCTGTGGCGCTTCGATCCCCGCCGCGGGACAAATGTTTGTATGACCTACAGATATTTGTCTCGGGTCTGGGTGTTTCTATGTATAATATGTATGTATTTACAAACAAAAAGTATATAAGTAGTATATCAGTTATCTGGTTCCCATAGTACAAGCTTTGCTTAGTTTGGGGCTAGATGATGTTGTGTGAAAATGTCCAGCATTATTTATTTTATTTATTTATTATTTAAGGTGTTCCGCGACGTAGAAAATGTGAACCCTTGGGGTTTTTAAACCTCTTGTGTAACCGGCTATTTTATATTAAAATTGTTAAAAGATTGCTCTTATTTTGTTACCTAACAATTTTTTAAGCTATTGCATAGCTTCTATCGCGGGTCTTGAGCGTGGAGACCGAATCCAGAAATTAAATTCTGTAACGAAAAAATAACCTAACACCCCCCACTCCGACCGGCACAGCGGTGATACTTTTTAGTTTTGCCATCTATCGATGAATAGCAGAACTTTAAATGACTTTTTAAAATATAACGCTTGTTAGTTCAGCAACTCGCCTCTAGGTGGCATTTGGTTATATCAAAGAAGTGAATCAGAAAACTGGCGGCTGGCTGGGAGGGCAAGGGCATCGACGTCGGTGGAGCAACGTTAACTAACCTTCGCTTCGCTGACGACATTGTTCTCTTTTCTTCCTCGGCCTCGGAGCTACAAACGATGCTTCAAGAGCTCAGCATCGCAAGCCTTGAGATTGGGTTAAGGATGAACAGGACAAAGACCAAGGTCATGACTAACAGCGTTGAGACCAGTGTGACGGTGGATGGAGAACAGTTAGCATACGTCCAGTAGTACATCTACCTGGGCCAAATAGTCTCCTTCGAGTCCAGGCAAGAGAAGGAAATCGCTCGGCTAACCGAAAATGCCTGGAGGAGCTATTGGTCCATGGGCGACTTGATGAACGGAGATCTTCCTCTATCGCTCAAGCGCAAATTGATGGAAGTATGCATTCTTCCCGTTCTCACTTATGGTGCGCAGACCTGGTCTTTGACCAACATCCAAAAGTATAAGCTCAAGGTTTGCCAACGTGCGATGGAGCGCAGCATACTCGGAGTAAAGCGGATCGACCGTATTCGCAATACCGAGCTGCGCTCAAGAACACAGATCGCTGATGTAGCCACAAAAGCCGCCAAGCTTAAATGGGACTGGGCGGGCCATGTTTGCCGTATGTCGAGAGACCAGTGGGCCAAAATGACCACGGAGTGGTGCCCTGATACGTCGCGACGACGTGGCGGCAGACCGCGATCAAGATGGAGGGACGAGCTCGCCAAATTCCGTGCCGACTGGACATTATTAGCACAGGAGAGAGATGAATGGAGGGAGTGGGCGGAGGCCTTTGCCCAGCAGTGGGACATTGAGAGCTGATAATAATAATAAAAGTTGATAAAAAATGCTATGCAATAGCTATACCGCGGCAGTCTCCGAGTGTCACACGTCTTTTTTTTTATATTCAAGGATCGTAAATTCTAAGCGGAAGTAAACATCGGAAGACAAATAAAAAGAAGCAAGTAATGTTGAGTCTATAGTGATGTGTCAAGTTACTATTAAGCAATGGGTTATTTACAATGATCTTTTATAGTTATATAAGACCATTGGTTATTCATAGTTAGAGCCCAATTTAAATACTCTCAGATTATATTCGTGCAGCGTCATTATTTTTGGATTATAGGTATTAATTTGTCACATTCACGTAACCGGTAATCGCCGTGAAAGTAGGTGATGTAAAATATCGATTATTTAGTTGTCAGCGTTAAAAATAACGATGATACAATGTTTTTTTTAGCTTTAGGTACAAAGAAAACAAAAATATCGAGATAATTATAATGCTCGCATGAATTGTATTTTTATTCAAATTAAAAAGGAACCCATTTTCGTTTCTTATTTGTGTACACTGAGTCAAATCATCAGTACAATGGATCTGTGAAGAAAATAGATACCTAGGTAAAATATTTATAACTTTTTATGTGGGGTCGGAACAACAGATTTTAAAAATCGTCATCGCATATAAGAATGTAACTTTACAAACAAGTGCTCGTAGTAAGTACCTACTTAGGTACTAGTATGTAGTATGTTTGTGAATTTTTACGCAAAGCTTAACTTAGTAATAATACGCAAGAAACTAGCCAATTGGATAATCCCAAGGTGCCATTTCAACGGCTTCCGTTTAATTTAGCAGAGTTCTGGGAATTGTCTAAAAGCTACACTAGCGCAGTGGTTGTCAAACTTTGCCCAATACGTAGACCACTAGCAAGGAAGCCGATCTAATTTCCCAAAGCTAAATTTCATAGAGGAATGATTTATCAGCAAAGCACTGCTTCTATTGAGAAATACTCATTCAATGGGCTCTCTGAATATGGATAACAAAATTGTACAATGTGGTGTTAAAATTTCAAAATGACGGATGTTTAAATAGGATTTGAAAATCATTGAGTTTGGACCAAAGTTTGGACCAAGTTTGGACATTAATCTGGCTTGACTACCCTCGTTTCATAAAGGCGACAATGGCGTCGATTCTGTTGTGCACTGATTAAAGTTAACTAAACTAAAATGCTTCATTCGTATTTTGTATACGATAAAGTCCATAATAGAATTACTATTACAGTGACATTTCTAAAATTACTTATTTTTTGTCAAAATCAAGTATTTGTGGGTAAAATTAGTCAACACCATTTTGCTTGCTGTGTCTATCAGCTGTTACAAAAGTTCAGAGACGCCATTTTGATTACAATTTTAGTAACGTCACTTTTGGTGACATGCCGTTTTCGTCTTTATCGAGAACAAAATAAGAACTTTCAAGTTTTAGTTTAATTAAGCTAAGTCTGTGAACAACAGAATCATCGCCAATATACAGGGTGTAAAGAGACTGCTACCGAAAACTGAGGGATTGCAATCAGACCATGATTCTGAACATTTTTATCGAAAAAAAACGCAAAAAAAATTTTGACTTGGCTACGTCATTTTATTTTATTTTCTAGTTTTTTGCTACTAGTACAACATAATAAGACCATAAACAAATAAACCTCAAAATCCATGAATCTACGTATAAAATTCCTCTTGGATTTGGCTGTGTTTTGGGATGCTGAACCTACCCCTTTCGGCTTCGGTAGACATCTTTTTATACCCTGTATATATATATATATATATTCATTTCAAACTTGAATGAATGAATGAATTAATGAACACTTTATTGTACACCAATTAATAACAAAACAACACATAAATAAAACAAGTTCAAAATTAGTACAATGGGTGGCCTTATTGCTGAAATCGATTTCTTCCAGGCAACCTTTGGATGGAAAATCAATCAAAGAAGCATATAAAAAGTAAAATACAGTAAAGTTGTTGTAAAATGTTTGAAATTCGTCTAGCTAGTAAGATCAATGAGATATTTGAACAATGTGTTCAAATCGTGCAGATAAATTATGTTTACCCACCTAATAGTCAACTGCACGCGATTTGAATAAAGTGCAATCAACGCTCTGTAGAGTCAGACGTAGAAGCTTATTTTGTTTCTAAAATAGTTTTTTTCATTTTATCAAATACAAAAACCTTAAAATAAAGACAAAGATCCATACATAGCAACTTATCAAGGTGAACTGTTGGAAGAGTGCCTAAGATGCTAAATGGTAATGCTGATCTGTTATAGTACTAGTGTGTAATATTGGTATTTACCGCCGAGGCAAATTGAGACCCGAGCCATCGGCGAGGGTCTTAATATAACCGAGGCAGGTAATCATCAATACACACGTGTATCATACGACGTTTTTCAACACACTTGTGAATAAAATAACAATAAAAACTAATGTGTGTTGAAAAGTTGGTTATACACCATTTTTGTGAAAAAAAGCTAGTACGTGTGCAGACATAAACGGTATATAACGATCGAAGTATAACGTTCAGTATTCCTTACATATTTTTGCTCAGAAAATGCACAAAATCAATCTATCTGTAGTAACGCTACACGTACTAACGTACTAAAAATTTATAACGATTACCTACTCTAAAATTGGAATAAATTGATCGATTGTTATTCCACTCTCGTCGGTGACTCGCTTGGTGATTGCTTTCACTCAATTACATTGACTACATACCTACTCGATAAATTAAACTTTTCAACGATAATCGATGGAATGTTCAGTTGAAGCTTAATGTGATTCCGAGCATGCTTTTTATGAACGCGGGAATATTATATACAAATGAAAACACGGTAATACCTACAACTTGCTAGCTGTATTCTGATCAACCTGTGTTTACTTATTTGAAGTCTCTCAAAAATATTTTGCTTTATTCAGGGTATAGCCACCTCCATAACGAAGCCTCTGAGTAAGCTGGCTTAGTACTTTCGATGCATAGTTAAACAAGCTACAAATAAAATGTTAATTCCTGCTAAGCTTATTACAACAGGCGTAAAGGGTAGAATTTTAACGATGCAATTTTGATACTCCATCTAACAAATTTAAATCCGTTCATTATACTCCTTTGGCGAGGTTTTAGCGCTGGCCATTAAGAATAATTATGCTAGCATGTCGCTGGGACCGCTTTCTATTTCAGGTGGATTTTTACAGTGTAAAGAGTGACTTACAAAATGCTATGTAGGATGCATTCGGTTGCAAAACATGGCCGCATTTTAAAATCTCCACCAATTCAATGAACAAAAATAGCTGAGCAAAATATACTTTTTATTAATAAAAGCACTTCCCTGAGCGTTTTACGCATTGATTGCGCCGCCTTCGATGCATAGCAATGAGCCTCGCCTTTAATAAAGTGCTTTTGTAATAACCTCGGGTTTTAAACTAGATCCAAGTCAATTATGAACTTACAAAGCAAGTTTACACGAAGACAGTTGTGTATTCTAGTTCAGGTCATGAATAAACCCAGTTAAAGTGATTACACGAGCAAGTTGTCAAGGAAATACATTTAACTTGGAGAACTGAAACCTTTGAGACATATAATGGGTACATGGAGCTTGAAAGGTTTACCTAAGAACATTAAAAAAACAAGGCTATGATTGTTCCCTATCTTCGAATTACCGCTAAAAATTTAAATAACCCATTCAAAACTAGATAGTTCATAATCTCGCTGACTATACAGAGCAAATAGTTTCAGGTAAGTAAGTGGGACAAGCTATGGCTTCCGTGTGAATAAGCGTCAAGAACTTATAATTGATTATGAACCGATCAAAGGCACGTAGTTAATGGACAACCAAAGCGGTCAGTATGGAAATATTTCAACGATCAGAAATAGTTTAAATAAATATGTTATGTACACCTGTAAACATAAATCATGATAATAAATAGTTAAGAAGAAATACCTAATAAAGTAAACTTATTTAAGTGTAAATAAATAGGTACTACCTAATATTGTATTATTTATTGTGTAAAATGAATGAAACACAAGGTTTATATAACAAGGTCTCTTGGCGCATTTCCGCAATTTTTTCAAACAAAAAGAATTGATTTGGAATTAATCTCCTCCCACACACATTGAGAAGGGCACTTCACTGAATGCTAAGGGCTCTTGTGCGCTGCCTAGAGAGGGTTTTGTTCTTTCCTCGCTATTACTTCTCATAGCTAGCCTCTGCCACTCATATTCTGAATATTTTTTCAAGTAAACTTTATAGTAGTAGATGTGTATGAATCAGGCTTTGGTTTTATATGAAGCTTGAATATTGTATGTTTTTATTAATGCTTAGTATTATTAGCTTAGCTTATTAGAAGCGCTCGTGGTCGTGCTTGCCAAGCCTTTCTTGATAGATCGTCGAAGTCAAGCAACGTTCGAAACGGTTTGTAAGTGGATGGGTCACCGCCAGTGACATTTACATCTGAGCGCTTCCGTGCTTCGGAGGCGGTCCCGGCTATTTAAGTCTTTAAGCCATGACGGAGGCCTTAAGGCGGTCTAAAAACTCTGTCACCAGAGTTGGCCACTGACTCATACGAACTTGCTTTTTTATTCACTTAAAATAGTATTATGGACTATTTAAAATGTTGGTACATACTACCCAAACGAGGCCGCGGGCAGCGATATTATAAATTTCACACACAGCCACCACAGAATACAGATAGTTCGACGCTCATAGTTGAAGGAGCTATCCAAACTTTGCTTTATAAACCGGAGAAAGCTCTAATTCTACTTGAACTTTCCGTGAATAATGGTATTTTTTGTAAATGTTTGCTCAATAAAGTTGAGAAGTTTGGGAAATATATTATAGAAATTGGAGAACTTTGCGATTTTAATAAGTTGAGGATTAAAGAGATGTGTTTTCTTTAGCTTAAAGTAGGTAATTAGATGGCTAATTAGGTGTTTAAAAGTCGGGCTTCACCTAAATGCAGTACCTATTCATAGAGAAATATTTAAACATTTTATAAAAAAATATACTAGAGTCTTTATCGCTTTAAACGTCAGAAAAAAGGTAACACGATATCTTCAAACAAAATTAGTAAAATACCTCAGGATGAAATCGTCAAAGCAGATAAAAAATGAACCTTTTGAAGGTACAAATCTTTTAATAACCGGCTCAAGTCCTTTGTGAGTAGCGACTAGAAAACTGCCTGTTAAGAGTCTGATGAAATAGACGAGACTTCATAAAAACGGATTAGAGGTTGATAAAGGGGATTCACACTGCCGCGAAAATTGGTCAACTTTTAACGTTTTTAAAGCTTCATTTACATGGATATAGTTTATTTCACACGTTTTGGGCCGAAGAGTTGTATTCTACGAGTATTATAATAATAATATAATAATAATAATAATAATGCTGGACTTTTTCACACAGCATCATCTAGCCCCAAAGTAAGCAGAGCTTGTGTTATGGGTACTAGATGACTGATATACTACTTATATACTTTTTGTTTCTAAATACATACATATTATACATAGAAACACCCAGACCCGAGACAAATATTTGTAGATCATACAAACATTGGTCCCGCCGCGGGGATCGAACCCGCAACCTTTGGCGTCGCAGGCGGGCATTCGCCCACTGCGCTACAGAGGTCGTCGAATTATCGTCGATTATGAAAGACGATAATCGCATTAACCACCATCAGAGACGAATGGCGCAGAATTGTGAAGCGAGCCACACAACTCCCGACCTGACCACCACACCACTCTGTCAAGAGTGAAACTACTGAGAAGAAGAAGAAAAATCGCAATCGCATGTTTACATTCAACAAAAAACGAATATCTTAAATAGGATATAACGAATAACTAAATCAATAGGCGATAACCGCTCTTCTACGTACGATATTGTATGATTTATCATATCTTCGAGACAAGAATCATCCGCAGCCCGATTTCACCCACTGCTGGGTATAGGCCTCCCTTCGCTTTTGCCATTCTTCCCGGTCCTGTGCCAGCCTGATCCACTGTCGGCCTACGACGTTAATGATATCGTCCGCCCACCTCGCTGCCGGACGTCCGACACTTCTCTTGCCAGTTCTGGGCCACCATTCTGTCATCCTTTTACACCACCTGTCGTCACCACGTCTTGCCAGGTGTCCCGCCCAACTCCACTTGAGTTCCATTACCCCGAGACAAAAATATCTCTATGTAAATGGTATTTACGTACATAATGTAAAGGAAACGACCATACACTATACACACGGTGCAATAGAGTAAAATGATATATGAGTTCCGGCGATTTCGAGTTTTATCACAGTTGTAGATAAAATGCTTTTGCCTAAGCTTAAACTCAAATGGCATTTAACTCTATTCTAGAGTAGAGATACGGTTGAAGGTAAGCAAGCTGGTCTGCTCCGGCCTTTAGCTTAGTTTTGTCTATGGAGCTGGTGTATATTGGTTGCTGACCGACAGGGGCCATTCTATGGTAGGTTCTAATGTGGGCATTGTGCGCGACTGCCAGGACCATCGTAAACGCTCACAATTCGCGCTACCCGCCACAATGCCGCCTGTCACCAACACTCATTCGCACACCCAGCCACAGATTACCGATAGTTATGCAAATAATGGTATTCCTGTTATGGTTTTCAGTTATGAAGCCATGTACGGACTAGACGTTCCAATGTACGCGTAGTCGATTACTAGTCCGTACAAGGCTTAGCACTTCCACACAAAAATGTAGCAGCGCGTTTATGTAAGCGGCCGGTGAGGCAAGCAGCGGTTAAGCCTGTCACGTCTGTTTTAAAAATACACGAGTTTTAGCGTTTATTTTTTTTATTCACTCATGATTTGATAGATGAGATACCTAAATTAGTAGATACCTACTAGAACTGATACAAAGACTTTGATACATAATGATAATTTGTTATTAATCGCATTCGTTAGCAAATACCATCAGCAAAGGAAATGTCATGTCGTTATCTGACGGCCTACCGGCGAACAATAATTTTCTATTAATGGTATCAAATGCGTACTTAATTAAATTGTTTGAAACGAGAAACGTTTTGTTTCCGTAATTTGACAAACACACCATTCAATAATTTAATAATAATAAAAATTAACATTAACATCTTCTGATGTTAACGAACCCTGTGGCCAATTACGTAGAGACCTGGATGCTATCCTAATGTTTAGTGAGTCGTAGGTGACGCAGCCTGGTGTGCTTCTTTTTATTTGTGACGGTCTAGTTGCAGAGATATTCACTAAAATATATCACAGGCAAAAAAATTTTTTGTTTAGTTAATGAAATTTATTTAGTTAATGACGACCTCTGTGGCGCAGTGGGCGAAGGTCCGCCTGCGACGCAGAAGGTTGTGGGTTCGATCCCCGCCGCGGGACAAATGTTTGTATGACCTACAGATATTTGCCCCGGGTCTGGGTGTTTCTAAGTATAATACGTATGTATTTACAAACAAAAAAGTATATAAGTAGTTTATCAGCCATCTAGTACCCATAACACAAGCTCAGCTTACTTTGGGGCTAGATGATGCTGTGTGAAAAGTCCAGCATTATTTATTTATTTATTTTTAATTTACCGTTCATACGGTAATAATTATGGATATTAACTGGGTTTAACGTAGAATCAGTTTCACAGATTTTCATTCACGATAAAATTACAGGCCTTAAAACGTTTATGATTATTATACTTAATTAGATTGTATTCTTAAGAAAATTACATTCATATTTGTTCTTGTGTTGTTTGTTTTTCTCTGAACGGTGTAGGAAAACGAAAACATCGTGAGGTAACCAGTTAGTGTTCTTATAGGCGGCGATGGGGTTGCAACCTGTCACGTATGGAATACTAACTTCTGCAAGATGTGGGCATGTATCAAATATGTATTTAGGCATGCCTCTGACTACCCTCCTTAGACACCTTCAAAGGATCTGGAGAAATCAACAAAGATCTGAGAGAATGTCTACCGCGCCTTGGGGATGTCGTGAACCTGTTTTGTTGTTTGTTTTTGTAATTTGGTTTTATCATAGGCATTTTTGAAGAACATAGAATTTACTCTAGTAAAAACATAGTCTATTTAGATATTGACAATGTTGTTTCACGTGAAAATATTTACAACTCCTAAAATTCGCGAGAAATTTTTAAACTCGTGTAAAATTTATGAAACTTTGAAGGAAATCCCAGCTTACCGCGAAGAGCGTTTTCATAAACTCATCCAGATTTAGTAAACATATCGTCCATTTCAAGGAAAAATATCGGAAATTTGCGACAAGTCTGAATTAATTCGATGCGGATGATAAATGCACGTATCTGCGGGCGGACATTGCAATATGGGGTCAGTCTGCGCGTTGTGCGATCAAATGTATAAGAAACATTATTTCGACTGTAGGTATTTGTGATAGTTCCTATATTCTTGTGAAAAAATCTACTATAGCATGCTTAGGTTTCTCTGTCTCTTCCTGACTATTCATCTCACATGGTGGTGGGGTCCGTCTTCCTAATACTCTATCTCCACTTCGCCCATAACATCCATTCCATAACGTTATCTTGTAAAACGTTGCATGCCTTCATATCCCGGTCCAACACAGCTGTCCAGGAAGTTTGGTCTCCCTCTAGGTATTTTACCAGAGATATTAGATCCTTCTTCATGGCATTCATAGTGACTTGGCCGATATTTTAATCTCCCAAAAGCAGGAAAAGCTCAGCTGTTAGCGTACGTATGCTTTTGACCGTGCTGCATGTCACTCAATCAACTTCAACTTTATCTCGAATGACAGATCAAAAATCCACAAGCACATAAACATGGCTAAAGAAACTACACTGCGTAATCTGCTTCAGTAGATATTCGATCAATCTATACTTCATTGTAGAGTTTTCGGAAACCGTTTATAGAATAGTGTGTCTGCTGACTGATTAGACAGGCATCTTTCCACCCAATCGCTACATTACGTAATCACCCATACTTACACTAGTAAACAGCCTATTTGGGAAAAAATCCATCGACTCAGCAAACAGCGTGTAAGTTAACAACGGTTGGAACCATCGATGCGATAAAAAAGGAGGATGCGGCATATTGATCTTTGGTACCTATTCCGTAAGTATTTAGTAGATTTTTTGCTTTAATTTGCTAGGAATACTTCTAGTTTACGTAATACAATATAGACGTGAAATTCCAATACTTATAACTTTGTGTAGGATAAAAATTGTATGATTGTAGATGAAAATATAATATTTTGAATAACAGGACGAGATCGCGTAAACTTACCTTAGTCTGTTTAGGTGAGCCTTCAGAGGACTACGGATGATATGAAGATGGCTGCGCCTCTTGGCGATAAAAAAGACAACATGAGTTACGATGTCACGGGAACACTTTTTTGGATTAAAATTTTATTATACTTTTCCGACCTCCAACGTACTTCAGATTTCCGATGTCGGATCGGAAAGCGGCCCTTCCGACCCAAGTGTCCGTTTTCTTCGTCTGAGATGTTTGCTTGACCGATGAAGAATAATCTTTCTTCGGCTTCAATTATACTGACTACTCTGTGTTATCAAATCTAGTAGGTAATTGGGGTCTAAAATTGTATGTGGATCTAATAAATAGTTTAACTTTAAATTAATAAGTAAGTATAGTAAACCTAAAATATATAAAATCTAGATCAGATGACTGACGTAACAATCATCTAGAAACTTGAGAAGCTCACTCTTGCTATCGCAGTTACGCACGGCAACATTTGTGTCTCAGTACTATGTAAAGCCGAAACCAATTATGTTAAAAAATATAATAAGTGGAAATTGAAGAATCGAATAGTCTTATCACAGTTTAAACTTCAGTTTGCGTCAAACAGAGCGACGTTTTTGTCAGTGACAGTAACGTGTTCCAAGCTCGAATATGAAACTTCAATACTATGAACATAACGTATCTATAGCTGAAACACAATGTCGATTGGTTAATTGACGTTCTCCTGTGTTCAATGTCAATGTCAACGTTTCTGAATTGAAAGTATTAGATAGATAGATAGAAAATACTATATTGTACACCACATGGACATTACAAAAAGACAAACAAAGATGCAGGAAAATATTTAAAGCGAAGTACAATGGGCGGTCTTATCGCTGTGAGAGCTTTCTTCCACCTACCTATGTAGAGTTGACTATGGAACCAAGAGCTTTCCCGCCATAAAGACTTTTAGGAGGACTAAAGCTATTATGTGCTTAATTTAATTTCTAATTACCAGATTGGAAACTTCAGGTTATTTTAAAAACAATTATTATGAATTTCCAAGCATATGGAATTCGATATTTTATATACAGGGTGTAAAAAGACTACTACCGAAAACTGAGGGGTTGCAATCAGACCATGATTCTAAACATATTTAGTGAAAAAATAATGCAAAATTTTTTTTTGACTTAGCTTAGTCATTTTATGTTATTTTCAGTTATTGACTACTAGTATAATATAATAAGACCATACCTACCTAATCATTTCATTTTTAAAAGAAATAAACAATTTAAACTCTAAATCCAGCAATCTACGTAAAAAAACGCGCCAGGTACATACGCAAACATTAATCTTCAAACGCTGTTTTCTCCGGATATAATGATTTTTAAGGAAAATTCTTTTGTATTTGGTTGTGTCTTGGGATGCCCTTTCGGCTTCGGTAGACGTCTTTTTACACCCTGTATAAATACAAGTACATAACTCAAAACAAAAACTCGTAAACAGTAATTAAAGTACGCGTGGAGTGGCATTGTCGCTGAAACCAATGGAACGTTCAAGGACAAATACGGGTGACTATGGTTTTGACTCTGAAATATATTATAAAAATAGGAGGCTGTTTACACGATAAGTAAGTTCGTATGAGTGTTGTTGTTGAGGCCAACTCTGGTGACAGAGTTTTTAGGCCGCCTTAAGGCCTCCGTCATGACTTAAAGACTTAAATAGCCAGGACCGACAATGGAAGCGCTCAGATGAAAATGCCACTGGAGGTCACCCATCCACTTACAGACCGTTTTGAACGTTGCTTAACTTTGACGATCTATTAAGAACGACTAAGCAAGCAAGACCACGAGCGCTTCAAGACCACGAGCGCTTCAAGACCACGAGCGCTTCAAGACCACGAGCGCTTCAAGACCACGAGCGCTTTATATGCAAATATGCTGCTAATAAGGACGACCTCTGCGACGCAGAAGGTTGCGGGTTCGATCCCCGCCGCGGGACAAATGTTTGTATGACCTACAGATATTTGTCTCGGGTCTGGGTGTTTCTATGTATAATATGTATGTATTTACAAACAAAAAGTATATATGTAGTAAATCAGTTATTTGGTTCCCATAGTACAAGCTTTGCTTAGTTTGGGGCTAGATGATGCTGTGTGAAAAATGTCCAGCATTATTTATTTATTTATTAATTTTATTTATAACTGGAAGTTCATCAATGTGCATCAAAATAACGATAAAGATTAAATGAAATAAGATAAAATATTTTATGTTCTTTCCAAATTTTTGGTCACCAGAGTCGTTACTCAATTATAATATCAAAAATTATCACGACAACGTGCCAGTTGAATGATTTTCTTCGAAATAAGGCAGAAGCCAAAATAACTCACTAACTCAACTTAAACTTGAGATTTTTAATGTGTAAGTTGTTTACTTTTCCAACCAATTAAATTGATTTTTTGTCTAAAATCAGGAATATTGTGAAAACTTTAAATCAGTGTAAATCGTAAATTGATAATGCCTGACTGCTTCCACTGATTGGGACAGTCAATGAATACTTATTAATTTGATGTTAAAGTTAAAAACGAAAATGAAACTTTGCGTTTGTTTTAGGTTAGAGTTTCGTTTTTAGGTCTCAATATGATAAAGTAAATTCCAGGTTCAAAAAACACATATTATATCAGTGCTAATTTTGACTCAGGAGTCGCAAATGCGTTCACCCATTAGTGTTGGCAAACGGGCTTGCCGGCAAATACGCGTGTTGACTCTGTCTGATGGGCCACTGTTTGAACTGCCCTGTTTTACGCACTTCAGGCGTGACCACACGAGGCCGATTCATCGTTCAGTCAACTAACATGCTAGTTAAAATGCCCAATTTCATTGGTTATAAAGAAATGGGCAATGGAGCTTTGAAAATGTCTGCAAACCTAGAGAAATAGCAGAAGAGCTCTATTTTCTTGTATGAAACACCAAAATTGAACTTTGAACTTACTTGTACCTTTAAAGGTCGGTTCACATCTGACGGAAGATGTGAAAATCCTTTCAATACACCGTTCGAAAGAACTGGTGACACGATAAGAAGAAGAAGAAGCTAATCATTTGACACTTATTTATATTATTATTCTCCATATGGATATGAGAGACGGACGCTGTCTATACGAATACCTCTTAGTACTTATAAGAAAAAGTTATTTAGAAAAAGAGAGAAATAAAGAAATTCCAAGGATCAAAATTCGCAGAGATCAGTGAATTGAATACCTAACCTACTTAGCTATGGCTACTTCTTTGAAAGCGGTCGTCGTAACATAGCATTATCATATTTTGTATTAGTTGCATGCTAAACACTCATCAGCATGACACTCTGGGATAATATAATAGCTTCCATTAGTGCAATATTTATTTAGATCGAATCAACATTTCGGAAGCCATTATAGCCAACGTAATCCCTAGACGGCCACAACATCTTTCAAAACTTTTTCGTCCCGATATTTGAGAACCAATTTATACGAGTATTATTTATTCTCTTTGATAAGATTTGAATTGTTTTTCAATTATCGTCACGGCTATTATCTTTCGACTCGGCGTAAACTTTTTTATTCTAGGCCAGTTTTTTTTTTGTTAGCCTATACTGTACCACTGCTAGGCAAATGCCTCCCCCGTCACCTTCCACACCTCGCGGTCTTCTACGATTTTCCCCCAATCCTTCCTAAAGGCGTCGAGGTCATCGCGCCAGCGCTTTTTAGGCCAGTTCTATCTATCTAAAAACGTATCCAGATCCACATCACATCTAGTTAAACAATAAAAAAAATTGGCACATTTTTGGCTCAAAGGATCAGCATTGCCATCCAGCGATGTATGCCGCCAGTGTTTTGGGCACGCTTCCGACTGACAGTGACCTGGATCAGTTGAGCTATCTATAGATCGTTTCTAACGATCCTTAGATAGCTTGACTAATCTTGTTGTATTTTGTAAATATGTAGTAGCTTAGTTTCTGTAAATAAAGTTTATTGCCAATAAAAAATTGTGAAACGTAAGAAGAAAAAAGTTTTACAATTTAAAATCTTCCTCGGTCAATCCAGTGACTAAAATGATAATGAAAAAACGTTGGATATCTCGCCCGTGAGATATCATCCTGCGATAGTGTAAGAGCAAAATATTTACATCTTTTGAAGGCTTGCTAAACGACGTTTTCCTGACACAAATGGCGTGTAAACGCAGATACGGCAGATTGTCTCCCACAAGAGTTTCGTGCGTGTAAACACTTCACTAGATCGGTTGGTACACAACTTCCTGAGCTCTTGTACACTGTCGTGCTCGTAGACGTGGCTTGCATTCTATAATAAACATAACTTTAACAACGCTAGGTATTTTTTGTACTTGAAACTCACTACATTACATAATAATTGTTTTTCATTTAAAAACAACTATTACTCGTATTCACTTCTCTTTAATTTTTTTTGTACGGCGACGTCCTATTTCTGGTAATTTCTGTCCTATCCATACATAGGTTACCAGGAAGAGATCGCTTTTAGCGATAAGGTCACCCTTTGTTGCACATTTTGCTATAGAGGTTTTTATTTTCTATTTGTTACTATTTATGGTGTACAATAAAGTTATAATCTATCTATCTACATTCATTATGATTTAAACCGTCCCGGTTTTGTTCTCTTTGAGCACAAAGCTAAAATACTTACAACATCGTAACTAATTCGTTGAGTGTACGAGACCACTAAGAAACATGTTTTGGGGTTTTCGACTCCAAATTATATCATTTAAGTAGATCTAAACAAAGCAGTTGAACATTGTGTATAATTAAAAAAAATTCTAACCAAAAACATGACTAAAACCAAATTTTTTGTGTTAGCCGTAACCTGGGCCGTAACATAATATATGCGGCATTTTTAAATTGCGTAATAAAAGAGACTCAAATAGCTTTTAACATCTCCCAAATTGGCTTAACTAGGTACAGAGGAATGAAGTGCCAGGCTCCGGCTAAATTAACATTTTAACTTAAAAATAAACAGCATGAGAGAAGGCTGAACAAAGTGGTAACAGACCACTCTGGCCTTATTAATAGGTAGTAACGCAAGGGCACTTTGAGACGAATCTTGCAACATAATTTCAAACCATAGTTCTTCCGATTAACATACATACATACATAAAATCACGCCTCTTTCCCGAAGGGGTAGGCAGAGACCACGGATCTCCACTAAATTCCGATTAATTGTAAGTTAAATCATATTTACTCCCGATAGATACAACAAACCCTTATTACTAATAATACCCGCACGAGCGGTTAAATTAGGTTAGAGGAGACCCCAGTTTCCACAAACTTTACCTTAAATTAAACTAAAACTCAGAACAAACAGTGTTCAAACTTTCAAAAATATTTGTGACGATGCGATACAGCTGTTACAACGAGCTGTTTGATGATTGAACTAGGAGCTGGTCAAGATAATACTCCTTAGTAGGAAGTACGGGCTTTCTTCACAAGCTTTAAGTTTGAAACTTCATGGTTTGTGAAATTATAATATTAGGTTGATAGAAGTAAAATAGCAACAAGGAAACTACTGAAAACTGAACATCAAAAAAATATCCATTCCTGTCTGCTAAAGCGTTGTCTATTAAACAAAGTTAAATAACAGTTAAGCGTTTGTGTCGCAACTCTTATAATGACGGACAGAATTAACCATACATAAGCTTTTGTGTTGGTTCAGCCCTTGAGTTCAATTTTTAAAATAGCCTAGAAAAGTATGACAAACTTCATTCCCTATAAACTGAGACTAAACATTCAGGCCAGCTCTCTCAACATGGGCTTTAATTTGTTGTTATTTAATTCATCATCATCATCATCCACAGCCTGACTTCACCTTTGACTGATCGTGGTGGATGGCACAAGCTTAGGGAGGCCTATACCCAGCAGTGGGTGAACTCAGGCTGTGGATGATGTTATTTAATTAGTTACTATTAATTACAATTTGATATAAGTAGCAAATATGAATTGCCGTGTTATTAGACACAAAGACTGAAGCCAGTCATTCATAATTGTACCTAATGTTGTACAAAAGTTTCAATCAGTCAGTATTGCGCAATATGCTTCATATTTTATTCGAACTAGAAGCGAAATGTCTGGCTAAGAATATTGCGCAATTTCTTTTATTGTGCAATATAATTGATCAACTGGATTCAAAGCGCCATTCAATCTTATTGTACAATAAAATGTATTGTGCAATGTTATTGTAGGTCTATTGGCAGCCTAAGAAACAAAAGAATCATAATTGCATTTAAATTAATCAAAAGTGCGAATCCATGTTCAGAATATTTCGGAAAACACGAATCGCGAAATGTAAACGGTAAACATGATGTCGGGAACTACGTTATCATTATTTGCATAACAATGTACCTGTCTGAAATAGAGCTTTGTTTGCGGCATCCTTAGTTAAATTTTCCTGGTATATTTGTGTGGCTACCAATGGATTTGTAAATTAGAATTTATAGTGCAAAATTATATTTTCAATCTGGTGATATTCTAGCCCAGTTTCGAGTACACGGCAAGGTAATTTCTGCTAAAATTCTAGAGTAAATAATAACTAAAATCTAGCACTCCTAACTAAAATTTCTTAAGGCAATTTAAGTGTTTTTGGCTCCCAAACCTACCATAATAAAGGACCGTATCTTGAAAATATGTTACCTCGTTCATCTTAATTGAGTTTTAAGACGAAAAAAACGCATCAAATTCTGTTACGCAATTGATCATCAACTTGAAGGAATGTATTCATGATGTTCCAGCCCCATTTCTTATTCATTACCTACTCCAGTGATAAAAGTGGCGTCAAACTCACAGCTCATATCTCGTTGCGTTATATTTACTTAGGTACCTACTGTGGTACCTACTCATATTGTTTACGGCTGAGAATAATTAGTTCAGAGTATTTATGCTACGGGTTTCTAAAATAAGCTGACCGTCACATGATTTTGAAGTCAAACAAAGGCAGCCTGATATTTTTATGACAACAATGTAGATTGTAGATAATGCTTTGAAGGGATAGTATAGCTACGCGTTTTATGGAATTTTATAACCATGTTACTCACACAAACTTTAAATGACTAATATTTTATTGAAACCGTGAACCGTAGGTTTTTAAATTTACCTTCAAGTTTTAGGCTCATTTTAAGCCTACTGCTTTTTAGAAAACCAGAAGTTTCAGTATGTTGAGGCTTAAGTTGAATAGCCTTCTAGGGGCTGCGGGTTATTAAGTAAGCTCTGCTCAAAACTTGATTATTGCAGCCCGTATTTGCGAAGCGAAACAATACCAAACTGTTTTAAAATCTTAACTATTAAAAAATTTAATCAGCTAAATTGATATACTAAAGGTGCATTTACACGATGCAATTTTTCGTACGATTTGCTAAGCCCCACCCATTGAACGTGCGGACGAGCGTCGCGCTATCTATGACAAATCGCATACGATGAACGTTTACACGTGGAAAATTGCAGTAAAGTACTAACAAAAGAGAAAACATTAAACTTTCTCAGTAATTTAAGTTTTTCATCGCCTGTGAACGATAACATTCAACATTCAAAATAGGTACTCTTTTATGCTTACATAGATTATTTTTGTGGTTTCTTCAAATCGTAGGACAATAAGCTTTTGTTGAAAAAAAAGCTTTAAGTAGGTTAACGTGAGATCAAATGAACCTAAACGGATATTTTATTGTTATTCTCAATCAGAATGTTTGTTATATTATTGCATTGTCACTAAAAACTCATAAGTACCTACTCCAAAATTCAGCAATCAAGGATTGCGTCAAATTACGCTTACAAACTGCATTCTAACCGATTATTTGTACAGCTGTTAGCAATCTACAGCTGCGTATGAAAAAAAAACATTAAAAAAAAAACACTATGATAAGGCCCCGACGAGATTCGAACTCGTGATCTCCTGTTTACTAGACAGGCGCATTAACCAACTAAGCCACGGCGCCACGATTAGCATTTGAGAATTTTAGCAACATATTATCCACATTTAAAATAACTGTCAAAAATGGATGTGCTATAAAAATGTGGGTAAAACCGAGTATTTTTATTACTACTTGCATCTTGCAAAAAATGCGTCGACATAAACAAATGGATTATGATTTCGGTAAACAAATAATTACTTAGGTTGTCAAAAATATATTATTATTATTTATTTATTTATTTATATAGGGGTAAGAGACTTTTATACAATAATCACGACATCCACTGAGGGAAATCTCCGGGGGATAGTTTTCATCTCATTCTATGAAACCTTATCATAAACATCTATACCAAATTACCACCGACGACTTCTGTAGCGCAGTGGGTGAAAACCCGCTTGGGACGCAGAAGGTTGCGGGTTCGATCCCCGCTGCTGGATAAATGTTTGTTTGTATGATCTGCAAATATGTATCTCGTGTCTGGGTGTTTCTATGTATGTATTTACCAGTTATCTGGTTACCATAGTACACGCTTTGCTTAGTTTGGGGCTTAAATGATGCTGTGTGAAATTTCCAGCATTATTAAAAAGGGTTTTTTTTGTATTATATGTCTCATCGATTAATTAAAAATCATGCAAAATAAAAAAAACAGCAGCAACATAGAGCAAAAAGTGGCGGTCACCCATCATCTTTATATCCTCGCCCAGCGTCGCTCAACTTTTTTCTCCATACAAACTTGCAACCCTTATTTTCACGCCCCCTTATAATTATTTAAAGAAAATTATGTCCGTCCTTGGGGTATAATCTTTATCCATGCCTTTCAGTTTAATCTGTTCAGCGGTTTGGGCGTGAAAAGGTAACAAACAGACAGACAGAGTTACTTTCACATTTATAATATTAGTAAGGATAAGGATATAGTAAGGATGGTAAGTATTCATATTTTACTGTCATATTTATTGCTAACAATTGTCAATTAAAAGTTAAGACAACAATAGGTGGTTTTAAAAAAGTTTCAACCCAATACTAAGATCAATATCTATCACAATAATCTCTAGGGTAATTTTTCAAACGAAAATAACTTCATCCCAGCCATTGTGAAATAATTTAATTAAAAAGTCCAATTTCGTCATGTAAATAGCTAGATCAGGAGTGAAAATTACTTTCCTATGGAGCGAATCTTGAGATTAAATTTTATGAATAATTCAGCGTGTAATCTGGTCCACGCTCTTTTACGATTTATTATTTGAATTATTTTGATTAGAAGTATCATTTAAGAATATTAAGTTTCATAAGGAACTGGATGTGTCCAGGTATTATTGTATCTTCAAGGAATATCTACACCTTGAAGATGTAGCATTACTATTACTACATCCGTGATCCTGTTTAATACTTTTAAATTGCCTTTATTATGGAGGATTAATACACTACAGCTTATTAATAATTAATCATAATAATATATCCTCAACAGGCGTTATCCCTAATCAACTCTTTCAGTCAATTGCTCTGCTCGATCTACCTAAGCACACTTTTGCATTACTTCAAAAAGCAGTCATTCTGAACACGTGTAGGATTGTACGCAATTTTTTGCAAAGCAACCTCTCCGGTGATGTGCAGACATCGAACCCCGGAATCCGTCATCAATTAGGTGAATCAAATGATGTGCACTTGGCTTAGGCCCGTGCTCATCATTAAATTACCGACACCATTGAGTAGAGTGGATGAAAATCTAAAAACAATAATAATATTAAGGATTAGTTTATCAAGATAATAATAAGAGCATTTTTATATATGGGATGTAGGTAATTTTAGTATTTCATAAATGAGCTCTGATTTGTGAGTCACGTATGAGTCGCATAATTTAGTTGATTGGAAACAGAAAACTCATTTTGCGTCGTCGCATCGTGTGGACAAACAGAACTTTTGCTCGAAACTGAATACAGCGTACTAAACTCTTTTATTTTTAAGAAAGTTCTCATTTTCAGTTTTATTTGAATACATACCTTGATTGCTTGATATGTCAATAGTCTTAAAGTATAGCCAAATTTTGTGTTTCACTGTGTTAAAAGTGCATCTGTGGAGTAGAATATAACGAGAACAAACCATATTCTGCTTTGTTTGTAAATTTAATTCTCATCGTAATCAGTCATCGCAGCGTATCGGTATCCGACTAACCACTAATTAACCATATTGTAACTATTGATCGTTAGTTACCATTTACCGAGCTTATTCTAAGTTTCAAAGTGATCATTGGTATTATAATGAATGTTAAGGTACACGTATCTGCTGATGTACTGACCATTGTGTAATGTGTAATAGGCTGTATGGAGTACCTACCAAAATCTGGCCGTGTTCATATTTATTCATAAAAAAGTACAAGTATGGCATACGTTATTTCTAATAGTGTTTAAAAACTTAGAATAAGTTTGCTTAAACACTAGGTTCTCAAAGTTATTGTAAGAAATATTTAAAAACTATAAAATAAACACATTTTTGTACAGAATAAGCCAGCGATAAGCGCACGCACACATAGAAGCAGTCATAAATCATAATGAAGACAATAGCCAGCCATACACATATGTGCATCATTATTTTATTGTGTAACAAGTAGCGCTCTGCGGTGTTACCCGTTGTCCCTCGGAAACACTTAGCTTTTCCGGGATAAATCATATTATGTGCTAATATTCCAAACTATAAAATAATCGCGGTGTCAAACATTCAAATCCATTCAGTAGTTTTCAGGCATCCATACATCCTCACAATCATCATCGTCATTATCATTTCCCTGCCCTTATCCCACTTTTATGTGGGGTCGGCACAACAGGTTTTTTCTTCCACTCCGCTCTATACATCTCAACACTCTTTTTTTACCCACCAACACAATATTTAGCAGGAAGTACAATTTATAACGTATAGTTTATTTAAAGAAACTGGGCAACTACTTACATATATTTACAAAATACAACAGGATTAGTCAAGCTATCTAAGGATCGTTAGAAACGATCTATAGATAGCTCAACTGATCCAGGTCACTGTCAGTCGGAAACGTGCCCAAAACACTGGCGGCATTACCACGCTGGATGGCAATGCTGATCCTTTGAGCCAAAAATGTGCTAGCTCTCGGATCAGGCGTCGCTTCGACCAGACGCCCTGAAAGAAAAAAAAAAAATATATAACCCTTTGAAAGATCGATACTTTTATTGATGAATACCGAAAACTTTATAACAAGGTTTGTCAGTTCATGAACATTGATATAACAAGACAACTTTGTTCAAACAAATTATAGGTTTTCCTTATAAATATTTTTCACAACACGGACAATGATATTAACAAAAATATAATTACCTATCTTTGAACACGGGTAAGTATTTTAATCGAAGATGTTTTGTCAAACAGCTCATCGATCATGTACCTATTTGCTGTCTTTGTGTGATCTGAACTTGAATGCCGAACAACACCTGACTCCATCATCAGGATATGCCCACCGTTATTGTTACGAAGGATCAATAAACTAAGCGAAATTTCAACCTAAAAAGTATAGAAAATAAAAAAATTCATTCTATTTCGATTCACTCAAAACTCTGTATAAAACCTGAATAATGAAAGACGTATTTTTTATTTTGCAAAACTACCCCTAGAGTTAGTGGCGCAGACAAAGTCGCCCGCGGCACCATTAGTCATAAATAAAAGAAAGAAAATGAATATTCTTACATGAAAATTATTAAGATACTTACTTTATTTAATTAGAGGCACTGAGTCTTGTATGAGTTTTATTAGATATTCTGTCAGAAGGTATATTATGTAGGAATACCTACGTAATGAAATGTCGTAGGTAATTCAGTTTAATTTATGTAGCTTGTTTCCAAGCAAAAATATCTTGCCAAAATTACAAAAGCGTACAGTAAGAATGCAAAAAAACAATACTTATAACAATAAAAGTAATACAATTATAATACCTACATTTATTTTTAAAACAATTCCAGAAGACGTTATTGAACATTTACAGGTTAAATACTATACAAAGAGCAGCCTCAAAACTTCTCGGTGAACTATGCTCTACTTTACCGTCCTTTTGGGGATAAAACAGTTTTACGAGCACCAGCGACCGGAGACATTAAACAGATAAACTGTTTGCTATGTGTAACATTTGCTTTTTAAATACAAAACACTTTTGCTATTTTCGTTTGCTGACTATTTTTTAAAAAGCTTTCCAATATAAGCTAACTGGTCAAATTGAGATGTGGTCCAAACGCTCTTAAACCTTTTTACCTTGAACCACTACGAATCTCACTTCGTTTGATTGGCTCTCACTGGAGGTTAACTTAGGTATTTAGTATTAAGAAGATCGCAAAAAAATTTAAAAGTAAATAAAATAAATCTTAGTTTTCTACAGCTATTGATAAAGTAACGAACAATACCCTTGAGCGTGATTGCAGGAACTTAACTTCTCATTAGCCTTTCACAAAGACAGTGCTAATCTGCGCTGTAACTTACAGGTGGCTTGTGTAGTTTGATTTATGGCAGAATTTTATGAAGACAAAAGTTTTATGAACAAAAGATATTGCTCAGCAACGAAAGAAAAAAACAGGATGCGATAGTACTTCGAATACGGTAGAATATCTGCTCAATTCTTATAATGATACTAGATATCATTAAAATAATTGAGTATCGACGAGCTTCTTAACGGTGAAGGAAAACATCGTGAGGAAACCCGCAGCTTAGTCAGCTGCACACGTATCGACGTCGTCATTCCTGTGGGCTAGGCTGATTAAGCTGAGAAGATGGTTTAGGTGCTGGGTAAGCCTATTCCATCTCAAACAATGTCCCAGGCACTACTGCGTCCCGTTAAGTATAGGCATGGATTGCCTCCTGACGCTGTATCAATTATCTAATATAGATGTAAAGGCCTAAGTTTTAATTGAGTATCAGAGAGTAGCCAAAAGGTACGTCAGGTCAGGTTGCAGACCACATTTGGTTGAAAGTTACGATGTTTCTTGCATCATATAGAGCTTGTGATAATACCTACGCATAATTGTTTTATACCAAAAGCCAGTCATTTGGATGCCTGATCATGGAGATGCATGGCTGGCATTCAAATTCAAGAGTATATATTGTAAGTCAAGGCATTATCTCACTAGGCTAACAGATATTTTACTATTAAGTAGTTACACGGCAATTTTGAGCAACATTCTTAAAAAAAATGAAATAACTTGTGGCGACCTCTATCAACCATCGCCTGAACTACAAGCTAAACTTCAAGAGATGTCAATTACAGTGACGTACTTCGGAGCTGTACCACTAGATGGCGCTGGAATCACAGATAAGCATATTCCCATACAAATGATGCAAAAAGTATTGGAAGTCTGAATCGCGCAAGCAACCTTTCTGAGCACATACAACCTATATAGAACTATCCGACTATAACTGTCGGCCGATCAGGCCCTAAGGTAAGTGTGCCAGTTGGGCAAACCTTAGCGAGGCGAGTACTCCCTCTTTACCATAGTTTGGGGGAATACCATCTACCCCCAAAAACTACTTAAGTTGAACTAGAATCCGTACTTCTAGGAATTTTGAATGTTTCCAGTTTGCGTGGCAGGTCGTAGCTAACCCGTAAAATACTCTTCGCGTTGTTTCCTTTTAACTAAAAAAATAGCTTTTCACCACGTAATTGGAGCGTAGTAAAGCCTTACAAAGCAACCGAAGTAAAACGCTCTCGTTTAAGCTGTAACGAGCGCGATACATTGAATGCAAATCGATTGGGAAACCTTTCCCGCGAATCGAACGGAGCTTACGTGGAGTTCCGAATACAATCAGCATCATTGTTAATGTATCTCGATTTTATGAAGTTTCAAAGCAATGTTGGTTATTCTGTTACACAGCCATAATGAGCATCAAATATTATCATTTTCATAAGTCGCTGAAGTTAATTTCGTATCAGAGTCGTTGAGCTAGCTGTTTCTTTAACGCATTTTCATCAACAGTCATCAATTTTTGATCCTGAGACTTATACATTAATTAAATGAAGTACATCATGACTTTTACTAACCTACAAAAGCGTATAACAGAAAATGGCTTTCGAAAAACGTTAAGTAACGCAAAGTAAATTTTATTCTGTGGTAAATCGAAGACGTCGTTATCTGAATAATATCCGCGTGGGTAATTTATAAATCCGTATTCGGTAATTCCATGCTTCGAATAACTCTTCTTCGCCCGACCTAAACGAGAGCTTTTTGAACGCCTGTATTTTAACCTTATCTTTCAACCATCTACCATTATCTTTAGTAAAGATCTCTCACTAAGGTATGTGTAACATTACTAGGAAACTCGAGTCAGATTCACTTTGTGGAGATATTTAAAACACAATAACCCGCACGTTTTACTGACAACTTTATGAGTAACTGTATGATTAGTCGTCGACTCGTGGTCCCACTGGGATTGTACCACTATTACTCGTGGTCCCACTATCCCTGAAATCATGGGTTCGTGGTTCCACTGCTTAGTGGGACTACTTCCTACAATTTACAATAAGATACCAGAGAGCATAAAGGAATTACAATTCACGAGTTTTAAAACAACGTTTAAGGCATTACTGGTAGACAAATGTTACTACAGTTTATCTGAGTTTTTGACTGACGACCTAAGCATTAAATGATATGAATTGATAATTACGAGAATGTGTGATTAAAATAGTTAAATACCTACACAATAATAAATACTTAGTTAGATAATAATATTAATTTGCATGCCGACGATAAGGTAAGAAAGTGTTGGAACTTTTCTCATTATCCTAAGATCAATATTGTACATACTTTCTCGCAAATAAATGATTTGATTTGAATAAAATCTGTTTCAATTCCGCAACATTGTCTATCATAAGCCCCTTGTTTACACAACAAAAGTAACAAAAGTTTATGGGTTAAGTACGTACCCATTTACCGTTTACAAACGAAATGCTTTTAAACAAAGTAGTTGGGGTTCGCTTAATTATTATTGCGGACAGAAGCCCATTTCAAGCATTTGAATGTTCAATTTTCGTGAACTAATATTTTTGTAAGCAGTTCTTTAACCCATTTAATAGGTAATGGGGACTCAAAAATAAATCGACAGGATTCGGATGATAAAGAGGAAAGAGGCAATTTCATGATATTTTATAAATTACCATTTTTCAAACGGTTGGTAAAGCTTTTGTAAATTGACATTATTACCTACTAATAATAAATCTTGGCTTAGGTTTTCGAAGCGGTTACATTTTCTTCTTATGTCCCGTCAGCCTAGATACTGTGTTTTTTTTTTGTCTTTGCATAATTTTATTTTAATTTCTAGAAAATAATTTTCGATATCGCTAGTATAAGAACGCCAGTAAACACAACCAGTAATGGCTGAACCCGAAAAGATGATTGCAATGAAAATGATCATTAACTTTTATGACTAACTTAGCAAACACAAGGCCTCGCTCAGACTTAAAAGCTCAATTGGGTACAACTTTAGGCTCATATTTCTGAGAATAGGCCATTAGTAAGCTCTACAATAGGCTTCTCGTCGATGAACCGTGGAAACCTGAAATGTTATTACATTTGGACCTGAAATAAATACTGATAGGTAGGGATACTTCTTAATTGCAATTTTAGGAATGGTTTCGTCTTTCCATCTGTCTGTACAAAAAAAAAAAACAAAAATTCAATAAGTAATGTTTTTCTTATATAATTTACTGAATGTGGAAAATACTAAGTAACCTTTCAAATCTAATTGAGAGCATGATGTACCACAGACATACACCCAAATGCACACGTCAAACTATAATGCCCCACTTTTTGTACCAGCTTATGTTTCCCATCGAAAATGAAGTGGTCAAGGGGCGTAGCGCGGCAACAATACGTATTCGATAATAAAAAAACGAATAATCAAAAATAATTTAAGAGAACCAATAACTCGTATGAGATCAAACAGCAAACGTATAGAGCCACTCCACATTTGAATCGACATCATCAAACAATAACCAACATAGAACAGTTGAAGTTTTTAAACCTGGAAGCCTTCCCGTTTTAGGAGAAAATATTTTGGTAGATATTAGATTCATCATCTTCTTTCCCCAGATAAAGAATAAGGAATCAACCAAGTTTGAATTATATGTATATGAGTATTATGTTGAAATTATCTGGATTAATTTTTCTAAAACATAATGCGTTAATCTTTTTGTATTTCAAATATCAAACTTTTTCTTTGCTTGATATTCTACGATCTTATTAAAAACTGGGCGATTGCATCCAGGTGCAAGAACATAGTTTAATTTGTCATTTTGTCAACATAGTGAAAAATATGGTTGAAACATTACACAAACTTTATTGCTCGATCTTTACAAGTCTACAACCGCAAACTACGAACTCTCTGTTAGTCAAACTGAAAACCCTACTTTCAATCTTTTTTGTAATTTAAGAGGATTTTGTTACAACTCCTCGAAACCGCATGTCGTGATTCAAAACCAAAATTCATAATACCTATTAAATTTTCATCTTGGCTCCTCGATGTCGTAATTCTTATTGCGTCACCATACAACACCCATTATCATTTTTGTTTAGTCATTTTCATTATTTTTATCCATTCTAGTTTGCCAATTTCCATGATGAGGTTATCATCATATCTCCCGGTTTACCCTTTCCGGGTCAACCAAGAATAGGCATGACAGATGAACAAAAAATAAAACTTCCAAAGCTCTGGCTTCCTGAAGCGGAGACCGTTATATTATTTTCAAACTGTAATATCCCACTCCTGTGACACGAAAAAATCTTTAGTCCGGAGTTATTGCTTTCTATCTATGTTTTTTTTAGCCTCAGAGCAAAGGCTTTTTTGTACTTCATCCTCTATTCACGGTGTAGTGCGATTGTGGGCTAATCCTTTGTAAAGAGTCCAGCTAATGCCGCCATCTTAGTTACACATAAAAAAACATACAAACACACTGACAGGTTCACGAATGTATCCCCAAGGTGCGGTAGACATTCTCTCAGATCTTTTTATGTTACTTATTCCAGATCCTTTGAAGATGTCTAAGGGAGTAGTAGTCAGAGGCATGTCCAAACACAACAAATATAAATATATAAACAATTTCGGTTATATTTTATAATGCAAGCAGTTTTCTACTCCCAGTTCAGTTATTATAGAAAAAAGTATGTGAGTATCGTGGAACCTCCGTGGAACACTCGGTTAGAACGAAGTTTCAACTTTGAAATTGTCAAATAATATTAAAATCCTAGTACTAACAGTGTAACAATCGATAGACTGTTTTGCGTCTGCGTACTTCGCACTGTGACGTTTTGACCTATGTATGTGTCGTGACGGTTTTTTTTCTAGCCTCCATCCTCGATACCGTACGAAAAGGAACTTTGTTCCAAAGACGGATACCATATAACAGCCCCTGGCTCACAGAAATGGTGTTCTGAAGCCAGCTGAGTCATTGCACTCTATCGTGTGATTGATGAGCGTGGAACAGTACTGCTAAGTGTAGTTCATCAGCACGATTGTTTACGATAGAAATGGAATGGAAAACAATGGGAGCGTGAAATAAAAATCATAACTTTAGGTATTTGATAGGCCAAATGTTGGATTTAGATAACTCTACTTCTGTTTTGCTGCCAATTCGTCATCAGCTGATTTTCAAGACGTTATTGTAATTGTTATAATCAATCCATCTTAGTTTGATGATGGAGAGGCAGGCCACCTGCTGAGGATGCAGTGCGGGCCGGTCTGCTAGCTAGGTGCTGATGATGCAGAGCATCTAGTTATGAAGACCTGGAGCTGATACCTCCAGGATGATGGAGAGGCAGGTCACCTGCTGAGGATGCAGCGCAGGCCAGTCTGCTGTAGTAGACCGTTTTTCTTTCTAATTTACAGCGAAAGAAAACAATATCGTTGTGCTTATTTTTACACAGTAATCTAATGAAAATTATGAGTAAATTGTAATGGTATCTAAAATTGATCGTAAATTGGCTAGTTTTTTCGTTTTTTATTTGGGAAATATGGTGCAAACATGTGCAGCTTTTACATAGTGATCTTTCTACCAACCGTATCCTGGGTAGACTATCAACAATAGTGACCGTCCTATGGGCTTATTTCCCGTCGCGTGCATTGCACGTGTTCATTTATCAGGTGTCGCAAACTGTTACTATTTTTCATTCTAAACGGCTGACACAATTTGTAGCGCAAAAGCTTGGAGGATAAAATGCATCTTCAAGATATTCTGTCATAACTTAACAAGAAAATTCTAGAGCATTTTACATTTTATTTTTATTTAAAGAATAACCGGAGAATGTGTTTTGATATTTCCACTTTTTTGTGGTCCACCAGATCTTTATCAAGTGGTGACCACAACTTCACTCGTGTGATATTTATTATATGTTCCAAAGCATTCAATACAAAATTGATATCTAAATTATAAATGAATAACATAAATAAATAATGCTGTACTTTTCACACAGCATCATCTAGCCCCAAAGTAAGCAGAGCTTGTGTTATGGGTACTAGATGACTGATATATTACTTATATACTTTTTGTTTGTAAATACATACATATTATACATAAAACAAAAATTGATTCACAAACTTTCAAATTTATAAATAAGAAAGGATATATCCGTACTTGGGTTGACACATTGCTTTAAACTCCTCAATGGTACTTACGTACTAGTATTTTGCCACAATGGAATAGTTGGTACTAAGTATCAAGTGATTTCTACGTTTGATAAAAATCCTAATATATATACCTATGCACCGATACCTAACCTAATGCAACTTACCTCGTTTATCTGCGACAGGCTTAAACACCCACACTCGGTTATGAATTGCTTTTCAAATAGACATGCAATTTCCTACTGCGATGGAAATAAACCTAGTCGTCTCTTTGTCAAGTTTCAGAAATGCTGTTGATATGAGCATTCCCCGTGATATTAGGTACTCAACTAGAGGGCTAGCACTAGTTGCTAGTTGTGATGCATATTTATTTATTTTTTATTCGTAACATCTCATCTTTCTCTATATTTTCATCAGGAACGATTAATTTGCTAAGTCTTCAGGCATTCTTATAGGTAGGTACAAGAACGATGCATTTTTAAAACTTTTTACAGATTTCCATTTAAAATTAGAGCAATTCCCATGTTTTATCAAAGCGCTATTACGTAATTTATGAAGGTACCTCCAATAATATACTTAGAGCTCAAATTGCAAATAAGTATTACTAGCTACTGCCAACGTTTTGAATAGCCTATAGGTATATATGCTATTCCAGGTCACTATCTACGCCTATTCCAAGTTTCATCCAAATCGGTTCACTGGTTAAGGCGTGATTGAAACACAAACATACAAACATCCAAACATCTAAACAAACTCACACACTTTCAGCTTTATTATAGCTAGTTTGACACTCAGGTCAGTATGCATGACAGTCTAAAATCAGAACAGCTTTAGTGTTTTTTTGCATTTATTTCGGTATCCGAAGCTCAAGCATCAAACATTGTTATTGACGATTTACTGTAAAAAAAATCTCGGATCTTTGGTACCTATGCACAAAGTATAAAATACAATTTTGACTGACCTAAAAAAAACCTTAGGCCTTTACATCTATATTAGATGATTTATACAGCGTCAGGAGGCAACCTATGCCTACACTTAACGGGACGCTGTAGTGCCTGGGACATTGTTTGAGATGGAATAGGCTTGCCCAGCACCTAAACCATCCTCTCAGCTTAATCAGCCTGGCCCACAGGAAAGACGACGTCAATACGTGTGGAGCTGACTAAGCTGCGGGTGTCCTCACGATGTTTTCCTTCACCGTTTTGAGCTCGTGTTAAAGCGCATATAAATTTTTCGAAACGAAAAATCCAGTGATGCACGGCCGGGATTCGAACCCACGACCTTCGGATTGAAAGTCGAGGCACAACCCCATTCGACCAACACGGCACTAATTTAATTTTGACTGAGCACTGAAAATATTAATTACTGTATTCTAAGATTATCAAATCTATTACGCACACTAGTGCTGAGGGTCAGGTACGCGCTGCCTTTGAGCTGCTAGTAGTGCGTGGATCTAATATTCCCGAGCAAATTACAATTTCAATTATGAAAATTAATATTTCACTTGCTACTGTTAGATTAGTATTATAATTTGATGATATTGTAAAAAAAGAACGACTGAATACTAAGTAATAAAGAGAAAGTTCAAATAAATAAGTATAAATATAAATTAGCTGGCAACTTTTAATACAATAAATGTCCAGTTTTTCTTTTCGAGGTGGCAACTCTAGGCGGGAAAACAGAGCGTCATGTCAATGTTGTTCTAGTAAAAAGATCATTGTTTTGTTTTTGTACTAGAAAAATAGGGATTACTTTACTACCTAATTTAGCTAAGAAGAGTATTTGGATGTGCAATACAACGATACGTAAATAAATGGCCCATGTACTGTAATATCTGCAGGCGTTTAATTCATCAAACCCATTACAGAGCAACCTATGGTATTTATATTTGATAACAGCAAAACTTACACTTTGCTTCTATTCATTTGTTAATTACACAGTAATATCGTCAAAATTCTAATAAATTTATACCTAAATGTTTTTATTTTAAGATTTTAATAAAAGATCTCATAGCTTTAAGAAATGTTTGTTACAGAAACACAATTTTTATATTAATATAAAAAATTGCGATGTCCTTACAGGACTCATGTGTTAGCTACCTAGTACACCTATTTATAAGACCTTGTACACTCACATGTAAGCAATATAATAAATACTTTGACTTTGAAAATACTTTGTCTTATCTATAAAGAAAAAAAAGATTTAGGTATTAACCTTGGTAGGTACTTTTGTCCAGAAATGACCCAAATTACTTACAAAAAAAAATTAAATTAGTTTTCTACTCTGTTCTTCAAACTAAAATGCCTTTACTTTGAAAATGGCTGTCTGTTCAGAGGACATAGTGTTGTCGTGCCGCAAGTGTTGAGAGAATGCATGCTCAAGGAGCTGCACGATTCTCACTTAGGTATTATTAAGACAAAAAGTAACGCGTGGGCTAGGATGTGGTGGCCGGGCATAGATCGCGACATCGAAGGTTGACCTTTATACGTTTTATTATTATTTTGTTTGTCAATGTTCAACATCTCGGGACTATGGAGTCCCGGACCTTTGACATGCATGCATAGGGCCGAAGCCAATACACAGAGTCCTTTTTGACAGTTTTGATCTTGTGTGATGGAGGCACAAACCGACTACTATCCCTTTATTAACATTATATGCTTAATACATACCTATGATTTATTATATTAATTATTATTCGGCTTGCATATTTACAGATAGTGACACAGAATCAGTTGATTTATTTTCTTATTTTAATCTAACAATGAGCCCGGCTTTGTATTGTTCAACTTTGACCCGCGCCATTGAATTGTATGTCTATATAGTAGGTAGGTATACGAAATTTTGGCAAGATTCCCACTTGGGTCTGAAATTCCCAATACCAACTTATTAGCCCCTATAATTTCAACGACCTTGAGGCCCCCTTATCCCCCAGCAATCGCCAAGTTGTTCTAGTTTATTACCATTTATGACTTCCTTTCGATAGACTGCGGCGATTCCATCAATTACACCATTTTTGATATATCGTCGCAAAATCGACAGTTTCAGTAAGTTTGCACTGATACAAGCTTAAAACTACAAAGCCTTTAACGGCACAATACCCTCCTAACGTTAGCCACAGTCAGTCTCTTTAAACGAGAAGCTTCTGCGCACTTGAATGATTGAACAACAGTCTTACGCTTGAATTTACTTGTCCTTTTGAATTATAAAGGAGTGGTCCTATTGAAAAAAACTCAGTAATAGGCAAGTGTTGACCGAGCAATAAAAGACAACTTATTAATACTTTAATTTCATAAGTTTATTAATTTATTGTTTGTACAAAGGAAGGGTCTATTCAATTAGGGTTGACGCATATTTTATTACGACAGAGGTTTTACAATATTTTGATAACATAGACAATAAAACATAGCAATTAAAAAAAACTAGTTCTTATCAATGACCAAAAACTAAAGAATGTACCCACGTATAAACAGCAAATGTTGATCCTTAATTCAAAGGGTATAACATAATTGGTTAATTCTTCTCTCTCTGTTCTTATATATATTTTTATAATAATTACTGTTCGTTGTTTGGAATGGGACTCTTGTCTCTCAAGGGATCACAGTACAGTTACTTTTCCAACGTTAGTAAATCACCGAACATTTTTGATGACATTAGAAGACATAGAGATGTTTGGACAACAATTTTTTTTTTCTACGTAATACGAGACTTCTTTGATATTCTCTATATAGGTATTAATAAGGCAAGGTATAAAAGGCAATTTGGTTTGAGGTAGTGGGGATTTAATAAAAAACGATATGAAACTATTTCTTATTACCAAAAACACCGGCTAAGTGGGAGTCGGACTCGCGCACGAAGGGTTCCGTACCATTATCTATAAAAACGGCAAAAAAATCACGTTTGCTGTGTGGGAGTCCCTTAAATATATATTTCATTCTGTTTTTAGTAGTTGTTATAGCGGCAACAGAAATACATCATCTGTGAAAATTTCAACTGTCTGTCACGGTTCATGAGATACATCCTGGCGACAGACAGACAGACAGACGGACTGTCAGCGAAGTCTTAGTAATAGGGTCCCGTTTTATCCTTTGGGTAAGTACGGAACCTTAAAAAGCAACCCTTAGAGTGCTGAGATTAAACGAAACTTAAAGTTATTTCTACGGTCCTAGAGAAGAGCAAATACCTAAAGCAACATGCATTCAATGAAAATAATAATAATAATAATGAGTCAAAATTAAAATAATAAAATTTTATGGCGCATAACTGCAGCTCCAAGTACTGTGACAGAGAAATCTATACATAAATTAAAACTTTTTGAATACGTCAGTCTCTCTTTAAATTTTAAATCAGTGACTGTACAAGCCGACGCATGCACATAATCTAGGTTACAGTATTGAACTTTGAATTAGCTTACTCTGCACTGCGATGTTCTTTACAATAACGTGAAACAATAAAATCAGTCTGAAACAAGTACTCATCGGGTTTGGTTATTTTAGCTCTCTTCGGAGTCACCACCCTTAGCTAGCTACCCTTAGCTCTTACTTCAGCTCAGCTTTACTTATTGTTGGTTAGCCCCAACATTTTGGTCCTTCGAGCTTAAAAGCGGGATCAAACGGGAACATTTGATCCATCGAGCTTACGTACAAGCGGGATCGTAGCAATTCTTCTATTCCGCGTACGTTGACCCAGCGAACTGTGACGAAATTCGGTTCACGTCACCTCGCGAGCGATATATCAAAGTTAACTTTTACCTTGTGTGATCAAGTGCGTTACTGTGAGTTACAAGTGAGTCAGGAGACTTGCTTGGCCGCACCATTCACCACCAGCAGCAGCTTTCAAGTAAGATCGTTCATATTTTACTTGCTTAACTAGCTACCATGACGAACTACGAAGAGATCTTCAACCGCCAAGCGGAGGTCGTCACTGAAATTCAGCGCATCGGCGTCAACTTCGACAAGGATCCAGCTCATCGAAAGACCTCGGACTATCTTAAGAAAAGGTTAGACGCTTTAGATAGACTCTGGGGAGAGTTCGATGATAATAACAATACTCTTGTTAAGTTGCCGAATAAATCTCAAAGGTATTTCCAAGAATCGATTTACGATCGTACAAGTGAGTATTATCGTCAATTACGCGAAAATTTACTAGCTTATAAGTCTTCTAAGTTGGAGAAACCTTCAGGGTCAGGTACAGGTACTAATACCGAGACAGGTCCAACCAACAAAGCTGACGAACTTTTGTCCTTGCAAAGGACTAACTTTAGAGCATTTAAGCGACTAGTTTCGAGCATCAATGTGAGTGAGATCAGCGAGAAGTGGGAGTTAGAAGACGAGCTGCGCAGTCTCCAGGATAGATGGAAGGCCATCGACAAGCTTCATCTTGAAATAGACAACATTCTAGAAGGTGAGGATGAGGTTTATCAGGATGAGTTCATCAATCAGGAGACATCGTTTAAGAAAACTAAGAAGGCGCTCAATCAAAAATTATCTGCAACCTCTCATATCGAAAAATCTACACCTACTCTGGATATTCCCACCTTTACAGGGAAGTATTCTAGTTGGCCTACATTTTTTGATTTATTCACTGAAGCTATACACAATAACAACTTCCTGCCGAAAGCTCAAAAAATGCAGCACCTCAAGGGAAAGGTAAAGGGAGAAGCAGAACGCCTTATCCAGCATCTGAATATCTCGTCGGAGAATTACGACATTGCTTGGGAGATATTGACCCACCGATACAACAATCCTCAGGTATTGTTCAGCACTCACATCGAAACATTTCTTAATCAGCCCAGCATCAGTAAGCAGACGTCGTATGAGATCAAGCGCCTCTACGACACCTCCACGGAATGCATACACGCCATACACAACCTAGGAGTGAATACTGAGAGTTGGGATCCGCTACTTGTTCATATAATAGGCAAAAAACTCGATAGCGAAACCTACATCGCGTATAAGGAAGCACGTAAGTCTCCTAGAGAATTGCCTACTCTAGATGAGATGATGAACTTTCTCGAAAGTAAGTTCATAGCTCTCGAACCTACTCATAAGCGAGATAATTCTTCTTATGCTAAGCCAGCTCATCAGAATCCAGCTAAGCCAGCTACACAGCATCAAGCTAAACCAAGCTTCAACTACAGAAATTCATCCAGGTATCAAACCGCTTCTATTTCCACGTGTAAGTGCCCTCTATGTAGCAACGAACACGAGCTGTACCGATGTCAACGATTCCTAAACATGTCAGTAGAAGCAAAATTGAGGACGATTGCAAAACTCCAACTTTGTAAAAATTGTTTATTTAAACATCCAAATGATAAATGTTTTTCAATTAAAAGATGCAAAGAATGCAATGGTCACCACCACACACAAATGCATGACGCATACGTCGGGTCATTACACTCGAGGTCACCGTCCAATGTTGAGCAAAATTCACAATTAGCAACAACTTCACCTACTAAGCCGCTCAGCAACAAGCCTCACACAGCTAACCACATTTCTGCTGACGACGAAGAAGTTTTACTAGCTACAGTTTTAATAAAAATTCAAGCGATTGACGGAAACTATGTCACACTTCGAGCTTTACTTGATCAAGGCTCTCAGATTAACCTAATATCTGAGAACGCCGCCCAGCTACTAGGGTTGCCACGTCGAAAATTTAACGTTTCTGTATCTGGCGTAGGTATAGCTCGCAAGCAAAGTAAGCAACTTATTTCTCTAAAATGCATGTCAATCTACGACGACTACAGCTTTGCTACAGAAGCATGCATCATCCCACGAGTCATTGGAGATCTGCCCCACACTTCGTTTTCAAAGCGAGAATGGCCTCATATCCAGCACTTGAAGCTCGCAGATCCTGAATACAACATGACAAAGCCTATCGACTTGCTGTTAGACGCTTCAGTTTACTCAGAAATCATAATGAGTGGTCTAGTCAAAGGTTCGTACAATACACCCATAGCGCAGCAAACTCAACTCGGCTGGATCTTGTCTGGGAACGTCAAAACCTTCAACTGCAGCATCGTCGTCAACAATTTGGATGAAATAGTTAAGTATTGGGAGATGGAGGAAATGCCAAACTCATCTTCTGACCTCACAGTAGAAGAGCAATACTGCGAAGAGCATTACGCAGCTACTACCAAGCGACTGGAAGATGGTAGGTACGAAGTAGCCCTACCTATGAAGCAAAATTATGAACAAAAGCTAGGTTCTTCTAAAGCTAAAGCTACAGCTCAATTTATACAGCTAGAAAGCAAGATGGCGAAGAATAAAGCTTACTCCAATAGCTATAAGCAATTTATCCACGAGTATCAAGAACTAGGTCATATGCGTCCAGCGCTCCAGAGTGACCACGTCACGTATCATATGCCACATCATGGAGTTCTAAGGCCAGAGTCTACTACTTCCAGCATGCGTGTAGTATTCAACGCTTCATCAAAAACTAGTTCCGGTCTTAGCCTCAATGACGTCATGGAATGTGGTCCAAACTTGCAGCATGACTTACCAACGCTAATGTTAAACTGGAGAAGGTATAAATACGTGATTTCTGCTGATATTGAAAAAATGTTTAGGCAAATTCTTATCAGAAAGGAAGATCAGCGTCTGCAATGTATCATCTGGAGAGAGTGCCCCCAGGAACCGTTTCAAGAACATCTACTTACAACTGTGACGTACGGTTCCAAAGCAGCTCCATATTTAGCGATGCGCACTCTTCGTCAACTAGCTAAGGATGATTCCAATAAATACCCTCTTGCAGCATCAGCATTAGAAAGTCACTTCTATATGGACGACCTACTTAGCGGTGAAAATACCATAGAAGCTACTAAGGAACTACAAAGACAGCTAATTGAAATACTTAAAGGAGCCGGGATGAATCTAAGAAAATTCACTGCAAATGATCCAAAGCTATTAGATAATCTATGTATAGATCAGCTTGACCAGCCATTTGAATTTAAATGTCATGAGTCTCGAAAAACGCTAGGGTTGAGATGGAAGCCCTCGTCTGACTCATTCGTGTTTACAAATAAAATAGAGAACGCCGCTAAATGTAACACGAAACGCCAGCTACTTTCTGAGATATCGAAGCTATTTGATCCGTTAGGATGGCTCTCGCCACTAACGATTCGAGCAAAAATCCTATTCCAGAATACTTGGTCTTCCTGTATAGGATGGGACGACCCCATCCCAGAAGAAACGTTCAACGAATGGGTTCAGATAAGAAATGACCTTCAGCATATAAGTCAGTTCGACATCCCTAGATATTTAGGTGACACACAAAAGGCATTTCAATTACACGGCTATAGCGACGCGTCGGAAAAAGCTTACGCTTGCGTTATTTACTTAGTAGCGCACAATGATAAAGGTGAGTGCACAATACGGCTCGTCGCAGCGAAAACAAAACTAGCTCCACTAAAGAAGAAAGTCTCATTGCCACGTTTAGAATTGTGCGGAGCTTTACTTCTAACTCAGCTTATGCAAGTCGTAAAGAAAGCTTTAAAAGACAGCCAATTTGATGTCTACGCGTGGACCGACTCTACAGTAGTTCTCGGTTGGCTCCATGGAGATTTATCTCGTTGGAAACAGTTCGTCGCGAATCGAGTACAGCAGATAACGGACATCATACCAGCTTCAAATTGGAACCACGTCCGCTCCGAGGACAACGCCGCTGACTGTGCCACCAGAGGATTAACATTAGCTAAACTTAAGAGTAACCCACTTTGGTGGAACGGCCCGGAATGGTTAGCCAGTTTCAGTCCTAGCAACATCAAAAACAAAACGTATGAGCAACCGACGATTGAAACGAAGAAGGTTAGTGTAAACATAGCCTTACAGCAAGCTAGCATATCTTTTATAAATAAATTATTAAAAGACAATAGCTCGATCCCGCGCGCCGCAAAGGTACTTGCATGGGTGTTGCGTTTCACAACAGCGTTACGTCATAAACATTTGGAACGTGCCACTGTTTTGTCAGCTAAGGAAATAAATAAAGCATACGAACTAATTATCAAGCAAGTACAAGCTATGGAATTTGAAGCGGATTTACAAAGCATTAAAATGAAAGGTCAGGTTCGACCAAACAGCAAGCTAGCTAATCTCTGTCCCGATCTGGATGAAAATGGGATTTTAAGAGTAGGTGGCCGCCTTCGTCATTCCATAGTAAGCAGCTCAGCTAAGCATCCAATAATTCTGCCCAGCCACTGTCGATTTACTGATCTAATCATCAATCAAGCTCACATAACTACATTACACGGTGGCCCGCGACTTACTCTATCGTACATCCGAGAGAAGTATTGGATTCTCAGCGGCATGAGGACTGTTAAAACACAGCTTAGATTATGTGTCAAGTGCCGCCGCTTTAGCTCTGAAAAACAGCATCAAGTCATGGCCGATCTACCACGTGCCAGGGTCACCCCTTCTCGCCCCTTCACGCACACTGGCGTGGATTATACTGGACATGTAGACCTTAAAGCGAGCAAGGGTAGAGGAGTGAAGACCAACAAAGGCTACGTGGCCGTGTTCGTTTGCCTATCTACAAAGGCCGTTCACCTAGAATTGGTGTCCGATCTTAGCACTCCAGCCTTTTTGGCAGCTTTTCGCCGTTTCTGTGCACGAAGAGGGACACCTCGTCGAATGTATAGCGACAACGGTACGAACTTCATCGGATCAAAGAGAGCATTAGACATAGAATACAGACAAATCTTAAATACGATCAATCAGGATTTGTTCAGCAAAGTCAGCGAAATGAACATCGAGTGGTCATTTAATGCTCCAGCTTGGCCAAGTGCGGGAGGCTTATGGGAAGCCGCCGTAAAAAGCTTCAAACGACATCTGAAACGAGTCTTAGGCGAACAAAAGCTTACCTACGAGGAGTTTGCTACTTTGCTTCATCAGATCGAGGCATGTATGAACTCCCGCCCTTTGTTTCCTCTAACGGAGAATTCTGAGGACAGTTATTTAACCCCAGGACACTTCATTATAGGAGACTCTTTACTATCAAGACCTCAGACCGATCCAGATGATGTCAAACTATCAACACGTTGGCAGCTAGTACAAACTATGAACAGGCACTTTTGGAAGCTTTGGTCATCAGATTATCTCCAGCATCTTCAAGCTCGTTCCAAGTGGAGAACACCTACTACAAACCTGGACATAAACAACATTGTACTCATCAAGGATGACAACTTACCTCCAGGAAAGTGGGCACTCGGCAGAGTAATAGATCTTCATCCTGGAAGTGACGGATACGTTAGGGTTGTATCTATTAAAACAGAAAATAAAATCCTCAAGCGACCCGTAACAAAGCTTATACTACTACCGATTGAAGCTGCAAAAGATGATGACTCAACCTCAGCAAATCAAACTGACCAGCAAACTTCACCACTTGCAAGCTCTACTAGAGGTGCACGTGGAAACAAGCATAAAACTCTTAAAAGCTTTTTTACTTTAGCTCTCTTACTTTTCTCAATAATGATATCTCCTACTACTCAGCAAAACGTCTCACACATCAGTACTACAGCTCTGAATGATTCAAAAACACTTTACTTCGACAAATTATCTAATCTCCAGTACATACGAGATGAGTGGAGGCTAGTTGTGTACTACAATCTAACTGGCTACTGGCAAGCAATCACTGATATGGAGACTTACGTAAAGCATCTCAGAGAAATGACAACAAAAGGCAACTCTCAATATCAGCAAATTACTAATCAGCTAACACATGGATTAAGCGAAATAGAGCACTACAATCAAATTCTACAGAACCCTACCAGCAAACGACAGAAAAGAGGTTTAGTTAATGGAGTCGGGAGCTTAGCAAACTATCTATTTGGCACATTAGACGATAACTTTGCACAACAATATGCCAAGGACATTGAAAAAATAGCTTACAACGAAAATCATCTTAAGAAACTCATCAAAAATCAAACTGTAGTTATCGAAGCCGAGTATAACATTATACAACGCAACGAGCAAATTATGAATAAGCAATTTTCTGCAATCAATGAACACCTTCGCAGCGTGTCAGCTGATTTGAATCAATTGCGATCGAACGTCAACAACGAACTTTACATTACGTCATCGGCGTTATCAGCTAGCATCATCCTCGACAGCCTGAGACGTATGCAAAGTTCTCTTATAGCTACCGTGACCGATATAAGTCACGGCCACATCGATGCACATTTAATAACCTACGAACAATTAGAAGAACAAATCAACTTCATATCTGCACAGCTACAGGGTGATCTAAAAGTACCCTTGGAGACAGGAAGCATACGAGATTTATACAAGCTACTCAAGGTACACGCTAAAGTTCATAAAAACTATCTCATCATCGAAATAAAAGTACCACTAGTCAGCAATGAAATTTATGAGCTCGATAAAATAATAAGCATACCCCAGAATAAAGATGGTATATCATACCTTACCGTACCTACCTACCCTTATATAGCTTTTAATTTACGCAAAAACGCTATCATCTTCTTAACAGACTATGATCTCCAAGCTTGCCTTCATGCATCAGAAGAAAAAATACTATGCATCTCAGATAATCCTATTTATGATTTTGACCTCAAGAAAAACATATGTAACATTACTTTAATAAATACAGGCAAAACCACATCAACCTGTATTTACGAACAATCGCCGTGTGTAAACAAATGGTTCAAGTTACACCGACAAAACTCCTGGATATACTCATGTTGCAATGAATGCAACATTCACACTTTTTGCACAGCTGATGTTACTATGAGTTCTTTATCGGGCAATGGACTTATTGATATAGGTCAAGGATGCACACTTAAAGGTGATTCATTTACTATATTCTCTCACAACAACTTCTTAAGAAAGGTAAATATCCCTACTTCTATCGAAGCCCCAGAGCTATCTATTCTGAATAGCGCCATTAAGACACCTACAGCTAGTTATACTTTTACTACTGAAGATCATCAGCAAGCATATCGTCAGGTAATGGACGAGATAACCGAGTTGAAGCAGCAGGCAACATCATCTGACCTCAGCTATCACGACATCCACCAATACTCCATTTCTTATGGCATACTCGCCGTACTGGTGGTGGTATGTATCGTGGGAGCATGTTTTCGAGCAAAGCTACTCCGCAGCCTGAAGCTGGCAACGCCTCCCGGGGGGGAGGCCTCGGTGAGCGCAGCTGCCCGCGCGTCTGCTTTCAACGAGCGACACGTTTCACGCGAGTGTAGTGAGTTACGTGAATCAGTGAGCATGAGCAATTTAAGTGTTAATAAACGCATTGCGCCCCCTAAACCCCCGCGTTCCGTGGCGATATCGATTCCTTGTGACTCTTTCAGTGAAATAGTCAGCCCAACGGGGGTCGCGAACTAGTTATTCTAAAAAAGCTTTATACCTACTAAGACTATCTTTCAGTGTTTTTATTTTTAAGGACACTAAGCAATCTAGCATAGCTGTTGTTTTTACGTTATTTGTTATTGTACTCTTTTTACTTTTACTTTTCTTTATTAATTAGCATAGGATTTGTTTTTATCCTTTTTTTTCTTTCTTTTTTTGAGTTGGCAAGATGTACAAGCCGACGCATGCACATAATCTAGGTTACAGTATTGAACTTTGAATTAGCTTACTCTGCACTGCGATGTTCTTTACAATAACGTGAAACAATAAAATCAGTCTGAAACAAGTACTCATCGGGTTTGGTTATTTTAGCTCTCTTCGGAGTCACCACCCTTAGCTAGCTACCCTTAGCTCTTACTTCAGCTCAGCTTTACTTATTGTTGGTTAGCCCCAACAGTGACCTGAATAAAATATAATTATAATTATATTTTAGTAAGTAATTATTATGAATGTGTTTGAAGAATGTTTTAGTATATGTAAGAGTAGATAATTACATAATTAAGATAATAAATATACTAAGGTAGGTATTTCATCACAGCTGTTAGGTTATTTGATTGTATTTTCGTACTTTTCATTTTTTTGGCCTACTAACTAAACTATTTCTAACCGTACAAGTAATCAAACAAAAGGGAAGAAGTTTGTTATCTCTCTCTCTCATAATATGTTTCTAATGAATAATTACTTACTGTATAAACATAAGAACAAGCAAAAAAATACCTTGGGTCTCTTTACTACTGCATAGTTTTTATCTACACTCTTTATTGAGAAATAAAAAGTCTTATCAAAAATTTCGATTGCGATGTCAAGTGATGCCGTGGCCGATCGGTAAGGCACTCCGGCTTTAGGAGGATCGTTTGATCGTCGCGGGTTCGATACCCGTCGGTATCGAAAATTTGAATAATACTTTTCATTTCTCAATGAAATACCTAAGTGTGGTTTAACACTTTCAAGAATTAAAAATTATAAGTACACTCTTTATTACCTACTACATTATGTACTATTACTTGTTAAAGATCATCGCAAAGCCAATTTAACTTACCAAGTAAGTACGTTTTTTACCGTTTCATGCATTTTAGGAATGCATGAAACGGTTTGATTATTGATGCTTCAAAGTTACAGAATGTATTGTAGGTACCTTTTAGATCATTTACCATTTACACGATACCATTCTTCCCGCTTTGCTTTTTCAAACCCAACGGAGCAAGATTTAATATTCTGTGACAAGAGGCAAGAATGGTATGCCAGAATGGAATCGTATAAATGGCGTTTTACCCTCGGTTCAACGCTGCCGGAACTTATCTCGGCACAACTTTTTTTATTAAACTCCAAAGAAATGGGGGTGATTTTTGTCAAACGCTACATTTGACATGAAAAACTATCTTGCAGTAACAGAGTTCCGATTTGTGGGTTTGTTCGATTTTATATTTTTTTGTACTAAAATTCCCTGGGCACATACATACACATGCCTACCTTGAAACTCAAATACGAGGCTCATTAATTAATTACAAACAGTAATTAACTTTGTATTTGTTTTCACAATATCATTTAAAATTCAAAATTGGCTTCGTGATAATTTAAATTTAACATAATTCTGTAACCTACTACTTACAATAACTTACTAAGTACATTTTATTTTACCTCTCTCTTAGTCTAGTATTTCTTAACCCTATTGTTTTGTGCAGGGGACAGGACACTTTTAGTACTTACATTTTATTCTTAGCAATTACTAAACATAGACAACAATAATTGTGGCATAAGTAATGGAGGGTTTGTGCGGACTATTGTATAATGCAATATTTTCATAAAATATTATTAAATTAATGGTTTAAATAAGCAAACTAACTAATTACTATCTAAACATCTAAAGTTTGACTTTACATTCATTTTTATATTGTTCCTAATTTACTATCTAAGTATATTGCTTATCATTGACTCACATTAGTATTTGACACCATTACGTTTATAACCATGTCAAATCATTAGCACTTTGATAGGTATATCAACAAATATTTTTAAACTATCATGGCTACTACTTTCAAACTAATATTTTAAGTAAAAAGCTAAAAGTACTTATCTACAAATCATTTTGTAGGTAGGAGCCATCATTATTTACTATTGAAATAAATAATAAATTATGCTGAACATTTCATACATTCTGTGTACCTACTTATTTCTACTTATATTTTGTCAGCTTACACTGAATTCTGGACATCCTATATTAATGATAATAGATACCTACCAAACTTGGCGATATGTGAATATTTTAGTATTTACTCTCGATAGTCGATCGAGACGAATACCTAATCGATTATCAAAAACTGAAATCAACTTTGGATGATCTATAGAACCAAATTCAAAAACCAGAAGATGTTTAACCCATTAATAAACATTGAGAGGTACTTCAAAATTTTCAGCAAGATTTCAAAGATACAATCAATGTTTTTTTTTACTAAGTTACATCTAAAACGTTAAACAGCAAATATTACGTTACATTCTCTCTAAATATCACTAAAGCATCAAATAATTATTACTTAAATGCCAATAACTACTAATAACAAAACATGCCTATAGTAAAACAATATTCCGAGATCATTTATTATAAAACATTGCCCGTATGCATCGCTGTTCCCATCATATAAACATTTATTTTAATTATTAAATTTCTATTATAATAAGTTATAGACGTTGATTATTAGTTACATAACTACTCGTACTTACAATATTTATTAAGTAGGTAGGATTAATCAAAGGTTCATAAGAATTTTTGTTAGGTACTTACTTCTACCCTTTGATGTAGGATAAAATCTAATATTAGAATTATAGCGTAGGTACCTATTGGGGAAATCAGTGCTAATTGATAAAGTTTTTAAAAAGTAGAAAAACAATGGAATAGAAGTATTAAAACTCGATTCTACTGTTTACTGAACGTAGAGTGGCAGTGTAAAGGAAATTTTATATCTAAATATTTTCGTGCAAAGGTAAGTACGAATGCTACTACTTAGAAGATTATTATTATGATCTCTTCAAATCGATGTTTACTCAAATATCCTGAATCTATTTTGATTCAAATTACAGCATAAAAATGTATAGAAACAAATAAAACACCTACTTGCTTTTTTCTGTAAACATAATACGAGTAAAGTACTCGTATCTCACAATCAAAATTTATTCTTGTAGGTAGATACTGTACTGGTGGTCTAGTAGTAGTGGCCCCGCCTTCCGATCGTAAGGTCATGGGTTCAATCCCGGTCGTGCACCAATGAGTTTTTCTGCCGAGAAATGTATGTGCACTGTGCCAGTACTTTCAAACGGTGAAGGAAAACATCGTGAGGAAACCGACATGTCGTAGAACCTAAAAAGTTCGAAAACATGTGTCAAGTGCACGAAAGGAGCCTTTTAGAGGCGCACTTATGATCCTATCACGACACTTGTTCGAAAGAACTGGTGACACGACAAGAAGAAGTAGTTAGATAATAAATAAACTAAGATAAGCAATAATTTTCAGATAAATGAATCCTACACCATATTAATACGAATACACACGATCATCCTTCCTTAATTCTAAAGGTTAGTAAATTCATAAGCGTCATGAAGTTCCGTAGTCACAGTGTGCAATAGATCATTTTAGTAAAGACGAACGCCTTTAATACAAAATAAATTCACTCCAAAAATACAGGGTCCTTTTACCACTAATTTTATCTTTCTCACAGTTGGGAACGTCTCCAGTGCCGCACCTGGGAATGAGGTAAAATAATATAACTGTCATTGAACAATATTGTTTTCCAAACTCAAGTGTTAAAAAATATTAAGTGTGCTATGACAACCAAACACTTTTGAATTTAGTGGAACTTACCCGTGAAATCATGCGTTAGAATTGACTCTGCGTAGGCGTCCCATCAAACGACTCCTCGTTGATGAGCCGCAGTTTGACCGACTCCCTCCGAAGGTTGTAGCTGGTAGAGATGTGGCAATGCTTCACGTCGACATTCAACAAGTCCTCGTTCAGCTCTACTCCACTCCGCTCCACGTCCGCTGCTGCACTTGGCTTCCTTTTGTACCTGAACGACGCGGTTCTTTGAGAACTCGACCCCAAATAACTGTCAGTTGTAGTGCCCCCATTATTCGTCTTCTCAGCATTCCCGTCTATTTGTTCCAACTGTATATTTCCTCTTATATTTGCAGATGAGTCGATACAAGGAATCAACTGTTTGAACTCCTTTCGAAAATTCTCATTCATCCATGCATAGATGAATGGGTTGTAGCAAGTTGACGACATCGCTACAACGTGACCGATGAAAAATATCAAAAAGTAATATTTCAGATGGATTGCGTAGATATAATAGTCGTTGCAGAGATTGATGACATTCAAAGGCAGCCATGACAGGCCGAATATAGTGACCATAGCTATCAGCATTTGATTTGTTCGTCGCTTTCTATTTTTATCAAACTCCTCTTTCCTCGAGTTTTTGCTCGCAGCTTTTGCCTTCGCTCGGTCATTTAATTTGAAACTGACACACGTGTAACAGAAAGCTATCACAATAAAAGGCAATACGAATTGCAATATGGATGTGGCAGAGCCGAATATTCGTCGCAATTTTTCCGAGGGCCAAGTTTCCTCGCAGAATTTGCCGATGTTTTCTAGGTCGTAGTACGTCATGAATATAGCATAAGGCATCGTCACAGTGACTGAGAACGTCCAAATCATTATAATGACTGTGATGCAGGTCTCGATTTTCATTCTTGGCCTAAATGGATATATTATTACGAAGAACCTATCGATAGCTATAGACATAAGCGTCAACGTAGATATGTATACGCTGCATCCCTGTGCGAAAGGCATTATATGGCAAAGTAAAGAGCCCCAACTCCAAACGCCTCGAAATGAGTATAATGGGGTGAAGGGTACGGCAAAAATGCATAAAAAGATGTCAGACAGTGCCAGATTACTGATGAAGAGGTTCGTGACCGTTTGCATCGCTTTGTTTCTGACGACGACGAAGCAGACGAGTAGATTTCCAAGTAGTCCTAACACAAAGATGATAGTGTAGATGACGCAGAAAGCTGACTGCACCCATCGGTTATCGATAATGTTTTCTGGGCCGTGAAGCGGGTGCAGCGTTGACGTCGTATTGGTAAATCTTTCAGTGCCATTCAGAGATGTGCTATTTACAATCGTACTGTTCATTGTTTTTACCACGGTGGTTTCTTCCAATTTATTATTGGTCTTTAACCGTTGGTTTTACGATCTTCAATGGTCTGATTTATCTTCGGTGAAGCCTGTAACAAATATCTGAATTACCATTTAAGTTCTCTTGTTTCAATAAATTCTGTCAATAATAGAGTATCGGGTTAAGAATTTCGACAAAATAAATAACGAGTATTGGGCATAAATATGACTTTACTCTTTTAATAAAATTGGATGCCTGTTTTGTGCGCTTTTTAAGTTTATGGTAAAAAAAAATTGTGCAATGCATTGCATGTATACAGGGTGTAAAAAGACTGCTACTGAAAACTGAGGGGTTGCAATCAGACCATGATTCTAATCATATTTAGCGAAAAAAAAAAAATTACTTAGCTACGTCATTTTATGTTATTTATTTTCGGTTATTTACTACTAGGACAACATTATAAGACCAAACCTACCTGATAATTTCATTAATAAAAGAAAAAAACAATTAAAACCCAAAATCCAGCAATCTACGTAAAACAACGCGCCCAGTAGATACGCAAACAGTAATCTTCAAACGCTGTTTTTTCCGGATATAATGTTTTTTTCGGAAAATCCTTTTGGATTTAGTTGAGTGTTGGGATGCTGTACCTACCCCTTTCGGCTTCGGTACACGTCTTTTTACACCCTGTATAGTAAAATGTGCATTTCCGTCAGTGCATTATCAGCTTATAGCCTACACTAAAAATAAGAAAACTTGTATATTTATAACAATAACGGCTAAAAAACTTTGTGAATACATGATAGTCAGCATAGTACAGTCAGCGAGTCTACCTTTGACCTCGTGCTTGGGTAGCTTTTTTAAAATTCAAAAAGTGGAGGTTAATAATAATTAAAACCCGTTCGCAACAAATCAAAATACATTTTGAACGAAAACAGTGATAAAAGCATAAAAGAAGTGTAAAGCTGAAATTTAAGCAAGTGCTGAGATTCCTGATTTCGCAGAGCCAGTATTGGCAGAGTTCCAAGTTTTGATTGCTACGCGTGTTGTTTTGTATCCATCAAACCTGTATTGTAAGTACTTTAAAAACAGTTCTATTTATCTTTTATTTCCATAAAAGTACCTAAGTATATAAGTGTTCAAAAATCTGAATTTAAATAAATGTACAAATGTGCTAAAGTATCGTATCGATACTGCATCACAAAAGATGGGAAATTAGGAAAGTTTCCTAACAATGGATCATTTACCATGGTCCCTGAATACTTAATGTGTGCCTATTGTTCGTGAGAATACATATCTAAAGAGGCGATTTGTAAAGCAAATGGCGCGTAAACTTAGATAAGGAACACGTTGTACCTTAAAACGATGATAGAAGATTTTTTCATAAGTAATTATGATTTCTACCTTACTCGGTAAATTGATTTTTAAAATATTGGAACCGTAAAATAAAAAGTACTGAAGAAATACAAGTAAGTATTTTTGGTAGTTTTAAGACAACAGTTTTAGCAAGTGGTATTCAAAATTCTATAGTTCATGAGTACTCTTCCGCGTTTTACATTTTACTATGACAGTGCATCGTCAATCGTGTGGCGTTTGAGAGGCCTCTAAATAGATTCATTACACAAATTCTTACTAAATCTAGCGCCTAGAGATTCTACAATCTACAAAATATCAATAAAGAATTGCAGTCAATTGCAAATTGTATGCTCTACGCTTACGTACCTAGTATTTTTTTTTTCATCAAAATAAATGTACAAAATATTTTGTCAGAATAAAAAAGCGGGATGTGGTTTAGCATATTTAAATTCCATTGCGTGTTTTGGCTAGTTCTGTTTATGATGCTAAAAAATTCGGCTTCATTTCACTCGAATTTCTACATGAAATCATGAAATTTATATGAGACGCATTTTAAAATGGCTTCACAATCACAAAAGTTCACTATCGAATTGAATTTCAATCCATTCCAATCCAATCCACAAAAAAATACGAAGCAATATTTAAGTAAGTACATGTTTCGATAAAATAAGGATGTGTGTCCTATTGAAATTGGATGTCCAGGTACAACAAAAAATGCCTGTCTGAGAAAGTCCACCATAATCGTTGTTTGTTTCTAAAATAATATTTTTTTACTTAGGTTCACTAAAACACTATCGCATCATTACCTACCTAACCTTTTAATTTTTTTTTTATTTTTTACTATAAACTACTGCTAAAAATAAAGTTTAGGTAAAATTATGAAATAAAGCATCGAATAATTGCAATACAAGCAAAATATCAGAGGTGCTACGAAGTCGCTACGTTGCTGCGTCGTAGGAGCGACGTATTGCAAACTGACCCAGTTATTTTCTTTGTATCTGTGTGTAGGTCTGTCCATAATTCAGTTTACCTAGTCTGATTTCCCTTGCACGGTACGTTTGGTGGTGCATTAAGCCTGTATTGCAGCACGTATGCCTAAGGGATGGTTTTATGTGGCCAATCTACAATGATACCGTAAATATTTGACGACCCCTGTGGCGCAGTGGGCGAAGGTCCGCCTGCGACGCAGAAGGTTGCGGGTTCGATGCCCGCCGCGGGACAAATGTTTGTGTGACCTATAGATATTTGTCTCGGGTCTGGGTGTTTCTATGTATAATATGTATGTATTTACAAACAAAAAGTATATAAGTAGTATATCAGTTTACTTGGTTCCCATAGTACAAGCTTTGCTTAGTTTGGGGCTAGATGACGCTGTGTGGAAAATGTCCAGCATTATTATATTATTATTATATTACCGTAAATCGTTCGTCCAAATGAGCATCCGGGTAAAATAATGAACTTTTCAACACACTTGCTCATAAAGTGGCTCTATGGTCACTGTAATTAGGCACATAATGACACCCATAATCAAACTGTGACTTTTTCATTACTATAACCATAGATTTAGCATGGTACCTCCTATATATATGACTATAACCATAGATTTAGCATGGTACCTTTTTGGTACTATAACTCACTAGTGAGTAATAGATTGTTTTTTTAATTTTATTGGTTGAGTTGCTTTGTTCTTAAAAAAGTTTTTATTCAGAAAAAAGATCGTGTTCAATAGAACAAATTAATTAATGTTCCTATTGCTTGCTCATTTCATGAAACTTCTTATTTAAATAGATAATGTGTTTAATAAATAAAACTTTCACTCAAATATAACTTTTGTTTTCTCTGTAATAAAAGAAAACTTTAAATTCCCCATTTTGTCCGTGGCAGAATAGGCCGCAAACCCTATGCGCGGCGCGGAAATATAGTCTGTGGCTGATCGCAATGCGCGCGCATAGGAAAACTGATTAATTTTCCCCGCAATAGCGAAACATTTTTCACAACTCGTTTTCACTGTTGCAAATGAGTTTTTATTGTTATTTTATTCACAAATGTGTTGAAAAACGTCGTATGATACACGTGTGTATTGATGATTACCGTCCTCGGCTCTGTTAAGAGCCTCGCCTAACGGCTCGTCTCTTAAAACGCCTCGGCGGTAATCACCAATGTTACACACTAGTACCATAATGTACTATTAACGAACTTCAGAGCTGTTTGAGGTGTCAGTAAAATAAAAATTTTAGTAATGGAATATTATAACTCCGTTTTACTTTGTGTTTTGATAAAACGTTATGTCCATGAACATACTTACATAGATAAAAAACCGATAAATAAGAGCTCAGCTTTTAAATACAGTTTGAAAGCATTTGAATTATTGAATAGAGAAGCTTCAAACGTACCTACTTGATTCAAAGTCTGATTCGAAGCAAAACTCAAAAGGAATAGGTACCTCGTATTCCTGACATCGAAAGCAAGCAAAAAAAGTCAAGCACTTCGTATTTTATGAACATCGTATGAGGTACGGTCAGCGACAGAAGTTCATGAACATTTGATGTATTTGAATCTTCAATATCTTCGAAGTTCGTAGGGTTTTATATAAAACTTCAGCTAACATTCGATGTTTTGCCTTGCACTATTACTATTTATGAAAAAAAATGGCAATTTTCCCACAAATAATGATGAAAATGAAGCTTTAAAATCTCCAATTGTTCATGAAGTTCTGTCGCTGACTGTACAACATGCTAGTTAGTCAGTTTGAACGGCGGGTCTGGAGAGGGCAATCTAGAGACATTACACCTCGTCTGAGCAGTAAGTATGCATGGCTGCAATTCAAGCTCTGTTTATCTTAAGTACCTGGGGCATATCAATGCTGTAGGTACGTAACATTGATATGCCCAGGTAAGGATTCTACAATATTCTGTTTAGGAGCTTTGAATATATCTGCGCGAAATTCATGAGTGCACCTGTCAAATTCAACAAAACCCGGCTGGGAAATTGTAAATGTCTAAACTTAATTTCACAGACAAGTATCAATGCTAGGTTCTATTTATCTATCAAATCAATAGATAGGTTGTAGCAAAATTTTACAACATTGAGGGCAGCTACCTTTTCTTCTGGTTTTGTTTTTAGAAAATCCTAGGTTTAATATATTACCTAGTTAGCCTGAAAACAAAACCATCTAACTACAAAAGAAAAGGTAGCTGCCCTGAATGTTGTAAAATTTTGCCACAGCCTGTATAGGTATGTACGTACTTTACCTATTCATAAGATTTTTAAATAATGATCGCTTGAAGACAACGGTCGACTAAGAGTCTACCATCGTCTTTCTGTTTTTAAATGGTCGGTCGGTCTAAATTCGTCCGATGTAACCACAGCTTTAAATCCGTGGATGTAACCATTATCTTTAGATCGAAACCAATTTCATAAACAACAGTTGTAATAATACTGTCGCCGCCTTGTACAAGTTGTACTCTTAGCTTGTATAAGGTCGAATGAAAAGGACGGAGCTCGTTACCACGCTAAACTTAATCGGCGGAACGTAAACGAGTCGGCCATGGAGCTACACCCGCGGTCTGACCTTAAAATAGCAAGTGGGAGGTGGCGGAGACCTTAAAGCGATCGTAAATAGCTGTTATTGGGAAAACTTCGAGATCTATCAATATTTTTGATAAAAAGCCTTAAAGCTCAGTCGTGGATTAAATCAGGCTATGGAATCTAGGTTTGAATATGTTTGATAATGACGACAATTCACGTTATTTAACGTTGAACCTACTGATTACAGAATCTATAAGTACCACCACATAGTTTTGCTTGCATCAAAAATTCGGTACTGTTATTATTATGAATAGAATAGTTAATATTTAAACTGAGTAACCCATTTTAACATTATCACTAAACCACAAAATCATACCACATTTGACCTAATTTCACTTAAAAAGCCTCTAGCTAAATTGAGTTCATAACAAAAACATGTAGGTATTTCATATTTATTTATATAAATAAATAGAATAGAATCAATCTTTCACCTGCAGCTACAAGTTATATTATATCGACTTTCGCTGGTAATAATTCCCCGATAATTACATACCTCGTAAATAAGGACAGGTTACACACGTGTATCCTCCATCCCTCTCACTCTTTTGACCTTTAAGAGGTCATAATATTTTTATTGTTGTAAGATCAAAGCATGCTTTGTTTACATTCGTTAAATCTGGATAGGAGAAAACAAAGAAAGATAGTGGTTGAAAAATAAATAGGTAAACATCTAGGAATGTCAGTTTAATTTCATCAAGTTAGGTACCAAAAAATGACATCTGAATTTAAAGGTTATCAGGACGTTCAGGGGTTAGATATACTCACAGAAAGCGAAGCAAAAGAAGAGGTTATGAACTTTTAGCACTACATTTATCACTACTGAATTGAAAACTTTAATAAAATGGTCATGTTTAGTAAAAAACCTTATGAAAATATTTTTTGTTTTGGCAGAGCGGCGAGACAATACCGCCCGACATGCGCGCTTTTGGGTTCGCACATGCGCACTGGGGCGCTTGGGAAAGGCAATTATATATCAGTGAAATTTCCGCTGAGCGCTCCATACCGGAATATTTTAGGGATTGCACTGTCCCTGTCTCGCCACGAATTTATAGATAAGCAAAGTAGACTCATTTTACAACATATTTCTTCAGAACAGTCACTAGGTATTAGGTACTGATGAGAACAACTTATCAAAACATGGCAAAGCTAAAATATGCTAAAAGATGTTTCCATCTACAGTATGTAATAATTGTACTTGTTTCGGTTTAATCCGCTGTAATTTTTTTTTAACTTTTACTATTTCCAAATCCGGCTTTACATCTTTTTCAATTAAATGCAGAAATAGGTTGATATACTTAAAACTTTGTAATGATGAATTTTGTGAACTGAAAACTTAGATTTAGATCTATCCCTTGCCACAATTTTACTTAAGTACTCCTCTTAGTATTCAATTGCAGGCCAAAAAAAAACCCTTTATGAATTTAATGACACACTATATTTCAACACCCGAACTACTTATATAAATTTCCCAACCATTGGCACAAAGAGTACCTAGGGTCCATAAGCTCCCTTAAGTATGGAACGAACTTAAGTTTAAAGTTTGATTGGAGTCACAAGTTTCTATTGTTGCGCCGCACTATTGAATTCCGATCATTGTGTGTCGACGTCGTTGGCTGTCGGAAATAACGACAAACTGTTTCCCTTCGATATTGCGTATAGTTTGCTTTAGATACTTTAAGCTAAGGTATCCTATAAATAGCACATACAATCTACATTACACAAACAAAACTAAAAATTAATTACCTAGGTACTTACATAACTATTTTTTTAAAATACAGCTACTTGGGTAAGTTGGAGGTAGAATAGAAAAGGTATGGATGGATAACGACACAGTGCCAAAAAGGCACTGAACTATTTAATTACCGACCCACTCTTCTAAAAAGTCAAAAGAGCAATCAAGACGAACAGAAATCTCATGGTTGATGGTTAGATACATAGAAAATACCATAATAATGTTCAATAAAAGATGAGAGGCATTTGTTCATTATCGCATAAGTATTTTTTCTATTTTTACAGTAGGTTCTCGAAAAATGAAATCCTCGGGTAACTGATAACGGTAGGACAATGCGACGGCTTCCGTACCAAACAACTGGAAAATACCGCGGCTACTGTTCCATTACTGGCTTTTGTTCCAGTTACATTGTTTCTAGAAAAAATAGGAAATGTACTTCGTTATAACATTGTTTTGCTTCGAATAAAGAAGTTGTAGTCGTTGATTGAAAATAGTGTTTACTTAATAAAATCACGCCGATGTCCCGTAAGTTTAAAATATTTGCATCTTTGACTGAAACATACATAGGTAGTAGCACAGACAATTATAATCTAGAGAGCAAGAATTGTTTTTCGCAAAAAATTTTACTGACTTAAGTGACTTTCCTAGGTACTTACTAAAACAGTGATGTCTGATTAACTAGTTTTATGAAGAATATATTTCGGTAGGTATTTAAGAAATACCAAGAGAGAACAAAATACGCATTTAGTTGAAAATAACAAATCTGCATACGTAATTATCCGTATTCTAATTACCTCGGCTTATGCAACCTCTTTGGCTTTTAGAAAAGAAAAGATGAATGTAGCTTTCAGTTCTAATCCGGTTCCTAAAGGCAGCAGAGCAGGGTCTTGTTAGGCTTGAATATAGTATATAGTATAGTCATAACGGAAAATACGGGAAATATATAGGTACTGATGACCTCTGAAGCGCAGTGGGCGAAGGCACGCCTGAGACGCAAAAGGTTGCGGGTTCGATCCCCACGGCGGGACTAATGTTTGTATGATCTACAAATATTTGTCTCGGGTCTGGGTGTTTCTATGTATAATATGTATGTATTTACAAAAAAAGTTAAAAAGTATATTATTAGTTTATCAGTCATCTAGTACCCATAACACAAGCTTTGCTTACTTTGGGGCTAGATGATGCTGTGTGGAAAGGCCAGCGTTATTATTTATTATTTAATATTTAACTTACCAATGAATTTCAATATGAGGGATGATTATCTAATGTGTTTTCCCATGAGCCAACCTACATCACTTTCATTTCCATTTGAATCCCTCTTAACGACTAAATAAACCTTTATTCGAATTCCTTTCCTTCCCTATATTCACATTTGAGACAGTTTCTAGTGATTCATAAGAGCAATTAAGTTAATAAATCATGTACCCTTGTCACAATACCACTGTGTTATGACATCAAAGCATTCATTTCTACCCTCATCTCAATTTGACATAGACATGGTTGGATCGGAACTTAAAATTATTCAAGACCCTGATACCCGGATGTCTATGACAGTATCAAAAGTGATAGGCAACTCATCTTTCTAAAATCTTTGAAATATTCGTTTTCATAAAATTTCTTTCAGCTTATTTCTAAACTCATTAAAAATGTCTATTGAATTAAGTAATAATATTATTTTATTTTTAGGCCATATAATAATAGTGAATCTTAAATGTTTATGTTTCAATCACACCTTAACCTTATTATTATTATAATATTTAGCTCATCGTGTCCCACTGCTGGGCAAAGGCCTCCTCTCTTTTTTTACATTAAAACCGTCGCCATAAACTTGTAGCTCGGCAAAGTCGATCAAAGTTGCTTATGCAATCGGGATTAAATTGGAAAATACTTATTTGAGTCTTGTCGTATAAAAAAACTGATTTACTGCTAAAATAACTTATGAAATAAGTGCATCAGTAAAATAAAAAAATTGTTAAGTTTGTTAAATTCTAATAACTTTAAATGTTTCCATTTAAAATCAGTTTCAATATGTCCATTGTCGGTGTCCATTCGTTTTCAATTACTATTTTGCAATTCAATGCTATGTATCAGCGAACAAACATCCTATTTTTTTATTACCAAAAAAATTTTAACCATGCTCTCGGTGTCTGTTACCGGTCACATTTATGTAGCTCAAAACTCAAAAAAGAGAAAAAAAGTTATAACCTAAAAAGGAGACGAGACGAGTCAGACATGGATTTATGATAGCTACTGCGGTTTTACTGACTGGGGATGATAGGAGAGCATAGTTAAAATAAGAGTGCGTACGCGATTGTTGCCAGTAGTACTTATTTGAACAGTTTTCATCAAATTTTGTTAGGTTTTTGTTGATTACAATCCCCGATACTCTGTGATAGTTCAATATAAAAAAATCTGACCATGCCATTATCATTTTCTGCATCTGCTGCAATTGTCCTTATTTTTTGGTCGTCACAAAATAGTATACAAATTGCAGGTTTTACTTTTTGTTTTAATAATAAATTGTACGTATTCAACAAAATCCGCTTAAATGACCAATAAATGAACGGGTAAACAGATAATTGTGAAAACAATGAGCCTCATTAATTCTCAAAAGCTATTTTATACAATGCAAGCTGCATATTATTAAAATGCTATTTTACTTGGACGTGATCTATTCTGCTCTTCATAATTTATTCCATTGCATGTACTTTCGTATTTACCTATTAATTAAATAATCACCTACTTACTGGTACTTTTTGGTATTCCCATTTTTTTTTATTAAACCTTATGCAGATTTCCAATTTATTTCAGCTAATACAAACAACTACGTTACAGTTCACAAACTCTAGCCTCGTCTGTTAGATAAACCTTATTACCTACTATAATGTAGGTAACATTTCAAGGTTTCAGACTAGTGAACAAAAATCTTGAGTACTTAGATCACTGCTGAAAACAGGTTGGTACGTATGATTCTGTTCGTTTCTTTATTACAATAGTGTATCTACTCTCCGAGATCAGCTCCGACTACGAGACAATCTCGTCAAAGTCACGTTTTTCGGAAAACGGTAACGTGCTCCAGCGTTGTTCTAGAGATGCCAAAATAATAGAATTTCTGTGTACGTTTTGTACAAGTAAGAAAAAAGAACGTGAGTGTCGTGGAACAGGCACACACACACGGTTGGAACGAAGCAAAGAGTACTTTTTTATACTGGAATTAGAATTCCTAGAAACGCTCTTCCGTACTAATAATGTAATAATCTATTACATAATTTCTTTTTTTGCCTCAGTATTTTTTCTTCGATACTGTCCAAAAAGGAACTTTGTTCCAAAATCTATGAGTTTTGGCCGATAAATTTTACCAAAACATTAAGCACTAAAGAGGCTAAGGATTATGAGCTTCTTACAAATACCACCATTATTTATTTAATTATATTTATTATTTATATAATTATTATAACATTTGCAGAGTTTGGAAGCCGGTGAATTTACGGGAGATTAGAGATTTAATACAGGGATATGACACGTCTCTGTGTAATGGGCGAAACACACGTTGGTCACGTCCCGGGCAAGGGCTTATACCCTTTTAGGTTTTATTTTATATTCAAACTACGGTAAGCTTACATTTCACGTAGATATCCTTTTTCCCCAATCACTATTTTTTTTATAAATTCGATCCTGAAAAGCCAACTAGTGGCTATCTATACAAGTCAAATAATATGATTAGTTTTAACTTCATTAGCGTCGTGACTTCATATTCCCCGACATACTTACTCTCGTGAGGATCAAGTTAATTAAAGTTTATTTTATTTTAAAAATACCGCTGAGTGTGTGCATGAGTAAAGTAAAAGTAATGGCTTTATTTATTTAGCGCGTTCGTGATGTAACTGCAAACGACGCAATTTTTTTATTGAATTTAGTGCAATTTAAACAAGATACTTTCGCCCAAACCAATGCAAAAAAACCTAAAAACCTAGGGCAAATAAAATCTTGTGTCAAAACAGGAAAGTAAACAGGATCTGATTTGATTGCATCGTACAAATTGATCCAGCTAAACCTGTTTTCTAGTATAACATTCTTGAATTTCACAAAGCTATGCACCACCCACCGGTCAAATATATTCACATACAAAGTAGATATACTCGCTTAATTTATTTACAAACAGTGCATTGGTTAAAAATTCAAGGTATAATTTACATATATGCAAACTTGTGTCTTATAACAGCGACTATATTATATAATAATTATGTAGAGCACTTGTAGGATTTGCATTTGCATGCAGGCAAGGTGGCTGGTGGCTATCTATCTAATTTATTATTTCCTAGTAGCAGGAATTCAAGAACGTGTGACACGAGGACAGTTGTAATTATCTGTGTTATTATAATGTATTTGCACCTTTCTGGTTATTAATCTACAACACTACCTGTGGTTACAACCTGTGGAGAACCAATATTGTCTCCACTCTTTTGCTCGCACAATTTTATTTTCTACAGAAAGTGAAGAGTATTCCTTTTGCGGTTCGAACGTCGCTCGCCGCGTGCAGTCTGCGTCGCGGCGAGCAACGCAGCCTGCGCGATAAATATGGTAAACTTAAAGCGGCCGAACAGGCCCTAAGGTTAGTGTGCCAGTTGGGCAAACCTTAGCGAGGCGAGTACTCCCTCTTTACCATCATTTGGGGGAATACCATCTAGCCCCAAACAACCATACTCTTATTTTTATTGCCTTGCCCCTTACACCTACAATTACTATGACAATAATACAATCCAAATTATGTTCAACTGTGCGAGATTAGTTAAAAATGCATACAATTTTGATTTTTTCGTATGCATCATAACATAATGCGTAAAAGCCCAACGGCGTAGACCATAGCAGATAGGAGGCAGGATATTGGAAATTGTTAGTAAACTCCACATCACTAGCAAGTACGTATTTATAGCAAATTGTGTTGGGGAACTTGTTCTTGGAACTTCGATTCGGATTGACACGAATCTAATCTACGAAGTTAAAGTTTGTAGGAAATTGTATTGCGGAAAAAACAAGTTGATAAAACTTTTGAAGCATTAAATTGACAAAATTCTTAAATTCAGTCTAAATTTTGTAGAATACATATTATATTTGTAATTTATGTTCGTTATAAAAATGTCTGTCAATTCACTCATAGCTACTATTTTTAACCGACTTCAAAAAAAGGAGGATAGGAGGTTATATGTTCGGCTGTATGTATGTTTTTTTTTTTATGTATGTTCACCGATATATCCGTCAGTTGTGGACCGATTTCCAAAAATTTTTTATAGGTACCTAATCGTATTTACTTGGCACCGACTTCAAATTATATTCTTATTTTTCTCTTTTTAGTGTGTAGAAGGTTCTTCTGTTTGTGTTCTGTGAAGTCGGTTCAATTTTTTTTTTCAAAATTTTTTATTGTTGCTTGAATTACATAAACTAGTATAGTATTGAATTTTACAACATTGAGGGCAGCTACCTTTTCTTTTCTAGTTAGGTCTTTTTCTTAGGAAACTATAGGTTTATTTAAAAAAAAAAATGCATCATTGGATTTTAAAAAAAAATTACAGACAACCCAGAAAACGACATTTGTCAAAAAAAACAAGTTGATTTCAATCGACACTATTCCCAAAGTACCATGCCAAATCAAATAGTAAGTTTTTGAAAAAAAATAAAAAACGTTTTCCATACAATTTCTATGGAAAATCAAAATCATTCAATTTTGACACAGCCTGTACTCGCAGTATTTAATTTTAGTAACTATCTTACATCATCTTTATTGCAGTGGACGGAGGCCCGCCTGCGACTGCCTGCGATTCGAAAAAAAAACCTGTTTACTTTAGGGCCAGGCCAGATATTGCTATTTCCAGTATTATTTACCTATTTATATTTATTTATTTTCATGTGAGTACCTACACCTACCTACCTAATACAATTATCGCTTCACAAATTTTCTTAATAGTATGTGTTCATTTTCAGTTTGCAGCTCGATTATTGGCGGTTCTCGCGGTAGAAGTTGAATTTATGCAAATTACCGATTGTATCCGGCACATGCTGCTAACTACAACCCAACATGACCTCTTGTGACTAACTTGTAAACTGGAGGGTTATGTAACTTGTGCAACTCGTGCTTGTAATACGTAAGCGTTTAAATAATTTGTATTTATCAGTTTGACAACAATACTGCAGTGCCTGTACTGAATGGTGTAGCTTTTATTTTAAATAATTATTTTATACATAAATTAAGATATGATTAAATTAAATAATAGACACACAAACTAAGAAATATAAATACTTTAAAAAAATCGTGCTCAAACGATATTAAATAAATAAGCTATAGGTATACAAGCCTTTTATAAAAATCCTGATTTATGTTCAAAATTCCACTTTGAAGGTATTCTTTCTTAAAACGTATCGTAACAGGCAGCACTTTGGCGCTCGTCCAGTAACGCGATCCGTGCTCTCCAGTAGTTCCCAATACGTAACAAATGAACCAATCTCGTGTGCCGGGGCTTATCTAGAGAAAAACCTCATTTTCAATTTATGAAATCGTTTAAACGGCAACCCTGGCTAAATGAACCAGCTATTAATGTGGAAAAACCAACTGTTTATAAAATTATTTCTCGGGCACAGTGATTTTCTTTTGAAATCGAAAAGGAAGTCAGTTAAAACATTGAATTACTTATAATAAATGAATAATGCTGGGCTTTCCACACAGCATTATCTAGCCCCAAAGTAAGCAGAGCTTGTGTTATGGGTACTACATGCCAGATATACTACTTATATACTTTTTGTTTGTAAATACATACATATTATTCAATAAACACCCAGACCCGAAACAAATATTTGTAGATCATACAAATATTGGTCCCGCCGCGGGGATCGAACCCGCAACCTTTTGCGTCGCAGGTGGGCTTTCGCCCACTGCACTACAGAAGTCGTCGAACTTAAGTATACTTAACTAGTAAACTAGCATGAAAGCGCCCAATTATAATGGGAGCGGTCTCATTTGAACCTTTTTAAAAACAAAGGCACGGATGCTACGAACCTACGCGACCTGACCTCGAGGATTTAACATGCTTAATTCCTTGGATATGTTCCAACTTATAATAATCTACTTACATAAGAGTCTAGGGATATCCTCTTGAAACTTGCTCATGTATTAAGGTAATTTTGTCTAAGCTGTGTTTTAAAAGTATTCGTGCTTCCGTTGCTTGCCAATTCTAAGGAGGATTGTATAAGTTTCTTTTCAACACACTTGCTCATAAAGTAGCTTTATGGTCACCGCAATTAGGCACATAATGACACCCATAATCAAACTGTGACGTTTTCATTACTATAACTCACTAGTGAGTAATAGATTTTTTTTTTTAATTTTATTGATCGAGTTGCTTTGTTCTTTTATTTAAGTTAGTTTATTTAGTTAAGTTTTTATTCAGAAAAAAGATCGTGTTCAACAGAACAAATAAATTAATGTTCCTATTGCTTGCTCATTTTATGCAACTTCTTATTTAAATAGATAATTTTAAGTCGTACGTATTTAATAAATAAAACTTTCACTCAAATATAACTTTTGTTTTCTCTGTAATAAAAGAAAACTTTAAATTCCCCATTTTGTACGTGGCAGAATAGGCGCAAACCCTGTGCGCGGCGCGGAAATATAGTCTGTGGCCGATCGCAATGCGCGCGCATAGGAAAACTGATTCATTTTTCCCGCAATAGCGAAACATTTTTCACAACTCGTTTTCACTGTTTGAAATTAGTTTTTATTGTTATTTTATTCACAAGTGTGTTGAAAAACGTCGTATGATACACGTGTGTATTGATGATTACCTTCCTCGGCTATATTAAGACCCTCGCCGATGGCTCGGGTATCAATTATTTGCCTCGGCGGTAATCACCAATATTACACACTAGTACCATAATGTACTATTATGTGCTAAGCTTAGAGCTTGCATCACACATTGCTCTGTTCGTATGCAGGTAATTTTCGAGAGTGGTCGCTGAAAATTACTTAATATATTATTTATTTATTTATAAAGTATTATTAACTAATATTTTTGCTATAGGTACCTACGCACACATTATTATGCAAATTATAGAGATGAATTTTATAGGTAGAGGTATTCATTTTATAACATTATTTTCCTAGCTTAATGTCCTTCAGCTAGACAAAGATTTATTTATAAAAATAAATGCATTATTAATATTCTACTGAAAGCTGCATCTGTAAACGAGTACCCTTACGTTATGTAAATGAAAAACTCGTAAGAGCCCTTGGGAGTTTTCTTCAAAAATACCACGAACGTGGTTTGCACCTCGAAATGCTATTTGAAGTCCTCGGAGATACCTGTCACGTTGTTACGGCCACTTTTTACTCATCGGTAATGGAAGCTTTTACTTCGAGATACCAAAACTTTTATGAAATATCACAATACTTACTACATACTCCATAAGAGCCGTGTTGGCCGAATGGGGTTGTGCCTCGACTTTCAATTTGAAGGTCATGGGTTCAAATCCCGGCCGTGCATCAATGAATTTTTCGTTTCGTAAAATTTATATGCACGATAACACCAGCTCTTAACGGTGAAGGAAAATATCGTTAGGAAACCCGCAGCTTAGTCAGCTCCACAAGTATTGACGTCGTCTTTCCTGTGGGCGGCTGATTAAGCTGAGAGGATGGTTTAGGTGCTGGGCAAGCCTATTCCATCTCAAACAATGTCCCAGGCACTACATACTCAATATTTTAAAAACCTGTTCAATTGATGGCTATTTGAATGTTTAAGCTGTATAATAACAATCCCTAATATTTCTTATTTTAAAGCTTAGTAATTATTTATTTTATGGTTTTAAAAAAGTCAGCTCTAAATTTTACAAATTATTGGCATCCTTCCTACGAAATTATACTTCCCTACAAAGTCTACCTTTCAGGAGAAAGCCAAAAGTTGTTAAAAACCACGAAAATTGGCACATGGCAGGTAATTTGCAGCTGTTAAAATTCCATTTGACGCCTTTCCCATGTTTTGACTTAATTACTTTTCAGCTTTAGACTTTAATTAACTGTGTCCAATTTATGCCCAAATGGTGTGCCTATTTGGACTTACATAAACCTTTTTAGTTCGTGATTTGAAGGTGGAAATCAAATATTATGAAGTTTAGAAACAGTCACGATAAAGCTGAAGCTGAATGAATAACCAATCAAGAAAATAAATGTTAAATATTATAAATTACGTCTCTGTAACTACTAAATTAATATTATTTAATTTAATGCTACGAGGCTACGCTTGCTACGGCAGTGTATTATATTGTCTTTGCTACGGCGTAGCATTTGATTGTAGCTTTAGCTAATAGATCATGAATCTAATTGAATTCAAATAATTCAATCACTAGACTTTATTATACTTTGTAATACTTAACTAAAAATCGCACCAACATTGATAATTTTTTATAATACCTATTGCTATTTATTATAACAAAGTTATTTGGTAACTTTTTTTTCAATTCGGCAATGTTTTTTTATCTTAATTTAGGTGTGATTCAGGCACGGTCTACAGCTACTGTCTGGAAAAGTAATTGATGTAAGATTAGATTCTAGGAGTATGTACACGTTAGCAACTCAAACTAATTTATGCTTCTAGGATTTCAGGTCAGCTACTCGACAATTTTGAGAGCAGACGATAAAGTACGCAATTTACTGAAAATAGCACAATGGAAGAAGCTGATAGTACCCAATCAAACATCTCATTTACATTTTGGCAGTTATTGAGAAAAGATTACGCTTCGATGCCCTTCGCCACTTCCAGCTGTCCAATTGAATGTTGATTTATTGGAGGTGATTTTTTATAAAAATTTGCGAAAATCACAGGCTAAAATCTAAGACGTCATTTGATTTGAATATTTCAGCAGAATTTTAACGCAACTGTGATATTTTATGTCGTTCATCCAACAATCCCATTATTTTATGTCGTTCACTAATCAATCCCAGTCAGAAGTCAGAAGTGTGCTCTAGTCAAACCAATTTTTGTTGCGATATTTTTCATGTTTTCATGAAGCTACAAAGTATGTGGTATCTAAATTTTCATTTTGAACTAAAAACTCCAAGTTGGCCACTGACTCATACGAACTCACTCACGAACAAGTTTTATCGGGAAATGTTTGAAATTTTGACGTGCTGCGGTTTCAAAAGAGATATTTACAGGTTTCTGAGCTTGAAAGTAGGTAGAGAAAGTAAGTCTGTGCATCACCAAATCTAATTAAAAGAAAACCTTCATTATATTCTTACGAAAACTTACATCTATTGCTTAATTAGTACTATATAGGGTTATTTTAAACTAACTTAATTCAGGAATTGGGTTCAACAAATAAATTAAAAAATATTTATGAAATGATTTTTTTTGTCTTGTTATGAAAATCCCGAGAAAATTGATAAATACTATACTTTCAATTGATTGTTTCTTCTTGTATAACTTAGTCCATTCGTGATGTAGCTGCCATGCGATTGGTGGAACGTCTGTACTCCTTGAAAATCATTATGCAACATTTCAAAAAAAACAATAAATGATAGATTTTAAGTGAAAACTTAAATCGGCTTAGGAATTAAATTGATACCGTCAAACGTCTATTTACAACCCAAAAATGAGGCCTTGTCAGTTTGTGTAGTTTAAAATGAAAGACCCTATATATATTTATATGCTAAAGAACAACATTTAGTAATAATCAACTTCGTAAACAATGGTAAAAAATGACAACTTCAAACAAAGCTGTTACACTGTCTCAGCCGGCTCCAAGCACTTGAATAGTGAATAGGGATAATATAACGATCTATTTACTATCTATTACGATTTATATGGGCACATTACTACGTTCTACGATCCACATGAGCACAGTTGGATTGATTTCGAACCTATTCTTCTCAGTAGGTAAATAAAGCTACTATTTTTCATCATCAGCTTTAAACGTTTCTTATTATAGATTTAAATCATTGATAATAAACAATTTCTTCTTTTGAAGAAATTGAGAGAATTTAAGAGAGAAGAAGTATTACATTAAGTTCTTAGCTATTAATAAAATTGAAACTCGAAAAAAGTAAAATAATAATATGATCTATCTGAAATATATCTAGCCAATAAAGAAGTCTTAAGAGTGAGTAGGTAGTTTGTTTACGCCGAGATAAGGTAATCCTCTTGAGAATTCTTCAAGCTAAAGTAAAATATGCTTAAGGGAATTGTTAAGGATGTCTTTGTGAATGTATATTAAATTGTGGTCCTTTTCAAACATGAGGTACACGTACTTGTAACCTTGAGGTTTCGCAAAATAATTCGAAGTGGTGTAGGTGTATCTACTCAGACACGAGTATGTTCCCACTGGTATTTATTTGGTTGGTTATATTGTGTTAGAATATCGTATATAAAATAATTGCTATACTTAGCCTTAATAAAAGCTTCTTCAAAATGATGCGATATAATTATTAGATTTTAGGTACAGTCAGCAACGAAAGTTGATTAACAGTTTGATTTACATTTGCTTAGAAAAACACATACTTACTACATATACTTACTAACCTAATATTCAAATATTTGACAAAATGTTGGAAAAATATTCAGATTTCTTAAACATAAAATGTTAATCCACTTTCTTTGCTGACTGTAAGTTTAACTGTGTTAAATTAGTAGGAGGTGTATAAATATGTATGGCGTGTGAGATTCCCTGGTAGGTATATAATTTCACAAATATAATTTCCGCAAATTCTATTAGAGGAAATAATCCTACTTTAGTTACCCTAAACAATCTGTAACCGCAAACCGAGGAACTCTCAACCTTACCGTACTTTATATAAGGTAGATTTGGATTAAAGCTAGAGCCCTGTCGTTGACAAATAACAGTCTTCCGTTCTCGCCTAAAGCTCGAAGACGATTTTTCACACCCTACGGGAAAATTGGTTGTATGAAAGGGACGCAATTTTCAATGCCTCAGACCCGGTGACTGGAATCAGCTATTTGTTGTCGTCAGTTTTCGTTACGAAACTAAAATTTGTCCATTTTCGATATAATTCGAATTTGTCTATTTCTTTAGTCTGAAACTTTATTAAATATCCTAAGCTTTTTGTTAACATGATTTCAAACCCCGTAGGTACCTATTATTCATTTATGGACTGTAAATAATCAGAAAATCTTTATTATAAATTGTGTAAAACTCTACATCAGCGTCCACAACGTAGTGTTACATTATCTTTGGCGTCCGCCATTTATCATCAAATTATTCACGGGCTTCATCAACCTATCTTTATGTCTGGTGCGGGGGTGTGTGAACACGGCCTAATTACGACAGCACCGAAATTACCCGTCAATCTAATGTTACATCTATCTATTGTACAGCGCGTGCCAAATACATAAGTATAAACTTCAAACATAGGACAAATTATAATACTTAATTCACATCGATACATGTCATAGTTTCCGCTAAACTTAACGCTTAGGTAAACGTTATTCGTGCGGAAGGAACTCTCGTACAAAAGAGTCGAGATGTGCTAGTTATTATAAGGTAATATAAAACCTACCTACCTATTGATCATTCTTACGATTTTGAAAAAGTTATCAAGTTACTTACGATTTTTCACAAAGTTCGTATCTCAAGTCATTACATAAAATAGGATATTTTTATTGTTTTTAGAAGCAAACAAATTGTGTTTCATCGCTGCTTGGTAGTTTAAACTCGAGATACAAATCTTCCAAAGTCCAAACATTATCTACAACGCCATCATCGGAAAAGAACGAAAGCAACGTTTAAAATCTGTACCTCGTTACAAAGAATATAACAAACAATACGTTTCTACGCTTTTACTTTCGAGCTGCTGGTTACTGCTGGTGCACAGTTCAGTAATGTCCCACATCCTCGAATTATTTTATTGTAATTTTGAAATCATATTATGCAAACCAAAAATATGTACCTAGGTACAGACAATATAGGTCAACAAAGTTAATACAAATCCTAATTATGAATCTTTCATAAAGTTTCTTATACTTACCTACATATTATTAATTTAACCATAGTGACTTCCTTTACTTGTAGTCCCAAGACCACATCTGCCTATCTAAATAATAATAAAATTGATTGATACTTCCATCAATCATAGCTGTCGAAAGAAAATCGAGTTGCTATACTGTTGGGTTAGTTTGACTATTGTAAACAGACGAGTTAGCGAGAAATATTTACATGAAGTCAATGTTTTGCCGAAACACAGTAAACAGTGTTTCTACTGAGAAAGTTATCTCTAAGTACTAATATCTCTTTTCTTTTCCTGAAGATCCACCTAGCTGTCTAAGTGAATTGAAAAGACAAAGTTTTATGCAATAACTATACATACCTACAACGAGCTCGTAGAAAACATTTAAAGAAGCCAGTACCTAGGTATTTATACCTACTGTTGCAATTTGCTTGCACGTTCAACTCTGTAATGGCCGCAGACGAGAAACACTGTAATATCATTGTAGTTGAACCGGGTAAAACGCTTACTCTAGTTATGTCATTTTACTTGTGTAATTGAAATTGATTTTTACAAAATTGCAATGAGATTTCTTAGAAAACCCAATAAGCTTGGGTTGCAATTTCGTTAAAAATTTCTATTTAATGAATAAAAGTTCACGTAGACGGGAACCTACATTACTAAAGATATTCGTAGTGACTTGAAACCAGCCAGCGACATGATACATCAACAGTTGTGAAAGCTACCTATAGTTACGAACGTGACCTGTGTTTGTTTGCACTTCGCATTCGGCACCGGCCGACCAAATGTAGAACACCATTGCATGTCAGCTCGCTTTGAATATGTGACTTGTGAGATATTTGTTGCTACCATGGACATGAGAATTTTGTCGCTATTGCTACCAAAAAAGACAACAGTGAATTGACTTTTAAACGTTTACTTTACTTCATACGTCCCAGCTTAAAATACCTACCTATTATTGACTAGGAATGCTCTATCTACCGATCAAACCGGCTCAACTTCAATATGTACCTTGTATAAATCTGCGAGCATTTCTAAAATTAAAATATGAATATAATTTCTCAAATAGTTTAAAATCGATATATTCTGCATCTTCTTCGTCATTGCACAGTAATCTCATTCCACTGGGAGCCCCAATGCTACAGTTATTGAATCTAAACCGGTTATATTAGATGGGTTTTCTTATTTTATCGTGGGTCACGGTCTTTTGTTGTTGCATCTTATTTATTTTATAAATTTAAATTAGTTTTACTGAAACTTAGGAATTGAAAAAGTCACTTTTCTAAGTAAGATCATAATTTTTGTGTTGGCGCCCAACATGGAACACATTTATCCGATTGGCACCCAAACAGGGGCACGTTAAAATGAAGTACGTATAAAGGAGTGCCTGTTTGCGCAACAGCACGTGAGGTGTTATACAATTTCAAATAAAATTTCAGTGCATCAGCTCGAAGTATAATCTCATTTATAAAATCGTAACATAACTAAATATTATACTAAAAATACTGTTTCATATCACAAAGATTACTTCTAAAATCATAACACCTAGCTACTACTAACAATAATAAAAAACAGCTACCCAATTATTGAATTACATTAACATTCTAAAAACAAAATTATCAAACTAATTGAATTACTTATCAATGTTCCAAGTAATCCTCAGCTTGTCTAACCTGCAAATAAAGCTGTTCACTATTGCTTCTGACTTTTCTCGGCTCTTCATGTCCAAACCGATAACCTCTAGAGAGGTAATGGAATATCGCTATTGAAACGAACATCAGTCCTGTGTACATGAAGAATTGGATTTCCTGCAAAGAACATTTTATATATTAGACGTTTATTGAACGAGAGGTATTTTAGTGGTATTGTAGTTTCTGATAACGACGACAAAGGCAATATTAGTGAATGTTATGGTTGGGTTTTCATTGTTATAAGTTTTCGTTTGTTGTAATTGAGCCTCTGTCTACCCCGCGGGTGCAATGTTAGGAGCATTAAGTACCTACCTGATTAGATTAAACTTGGATATTATAATAAAATTGCGTATTATATTAAATTAAAGTGTGCCTGATGGGATGCAAAATGTACCCCGATATGAAATCTCACGTTCCCTTAGTAAGTATAATGTGAAATTGAGAATAATTTAGATTTTAATATTTATGGTGGCGACGAGCTAAAACTGTAAAGCGTCCTTTATAGAATGATAAATCTGTAAAATGTGGGCATGTGAAGAATAGTATAATAAAAAGCCATTATAATGATACCATTCTTGCCTCTTGCTTTCTCAAACTCCACGGAGCAAGAGCTAATAATCTGTAGCAAAAGGCAAGAATGGTATGCCAGAATGGTATGGTGTAAATTTCGTTTCAGACATTATTTTTATTACACGTTAAAAACTAAAAAAAACTTAGGCCTTTACATCTATATTAGATGATTTATACAGCGTCAGGAGGCAACCTATGCCTACACTTAACGGGACGCTGTAGTGGCTGGGACATTTGAGATGTAATAGGCTTGCCCAGCACCTAAACCATCCTCTCAGCTTAATCAGCCGCCCACAGGAGAGACGACGTCAATACGTGTGGATCTGACTAAGCTGCGGGTTTCCTCAAGATGTTTTCCTTCACCGTTTTGAGCTCGTGTTAAAGCGGCTCTATTACCCCTTAGATTTTTTCGAAATTACCTGTGAAACATTAACAAGCAGCCGAGTGATGATGATGATGAGTACATTTCCGAACGCTTCCGTAAGCAGCCACACTGACGTCATCACCGCCTTCATACTCTCAGGGGCTTCCTTGAACGCAAACTCGTTGCCCGTCACGGCGAACAATACCTACGTAATTAGTTATAGCTGATTAATATAGATGTATTGTTATGAGAGATCTTCTTCTTCTTATCGTGTCACTAGTTTTTTTCGAACCAGTGGGGTGAAAGGTTTTAAGTGCGCCTCAGAGAGGCTACTTTCGTGCACTTGACACCATGTTTGCGAAATTTGTAGGTTCTACAACATGAAGGTTTCCTCACGATGTTTTCCTTCACCGTTTGAGAGTACTGGCATGGCACATAAGTTTTTCGGCAGAAAAGCTCATTGGTGCACAACCGGGATTGAACCACGGATTGGACCCTACGATCGGAAGGCAGGGCCACTACCACTGGACCACCAGGGGAGAGAGTAATGAGATGGATTATACGACGATGAATGTCGATTTTTTTTTATTTTGCTTTTTTTATAAAATAAATGATAAAATGTAACATGTATATTCCCACACATCAATACATCCAAAGTTAAGATTTTTTTGATATTAGAATACTTTTTCCTTGGCTTTGGTTAGAACGTCATCTATATCGCCGAGGTCAAAACTGCTTTTTACTTTTTTTTAAATCTCCTAGGTGGCGTTTCTACTATTAGCGGAGGTCGAGATACGATCATTTTGAGTTTTGAAAAGTTAATGGAGATTCTTGCTTAGACTCTTCGATTCTTTTTATAGGTTTTCAAGTTACCTACTTATGTTATTTTGCTGACGAAGTCGCGGGTACAGTCAGCATCAAGAGTACTTTGACAGTTTGTTTTTTTATAGCGCCATTTCTTTTCGATTGCTAAGAAAAAATATACTTTCCTTGGGAAATTATTATGGACTAGAGTTAATCATCAACTATTTATCAAAATTTTGGTCATGGTGTTACGGATTACGGAAATATTCTGATTTTGGAAACTTCAAATGTTAATCAACTTTTGATGCTGACTGTACTAGCTAGTATAGATATCAAGGCCTACTTATACCTACTAGCCGAAGCAGCGATCACTCGTTTCTACATACAAGTATCTACCTACTAAGTTAGAACGAGATGCTCAAAGCAGAATCTGGAACTAGGTCTCTACATCTATGTTGTACGAAACGAACTACAAACAGCAACTTCTGCTGGGAGTAAATTCTTCCCCTAGAGTGCTTGTTTCACTATTGTAAAACATCTATTTATGTAAGACCTTGTGAATAAATAATTCATTCACTTAAGATTTAGAACACAAGATTAAGTAATTTTTCAGTTTTATTAGTAGTTATTTATTAGTATAGATTGATTTGTAGGCGACTGTTGAAAAGGTCTTCAATAAAATATTAAGAAAATTATAGCATTGAAAATTATGAAAACTTTGATTAAATCATTCATCACATTAATTTCATATTCTATGAGCCGGTAAATGTAGGTATTCTTAGTTTTAGCAGTAGTCGGTACTCCTAAAATAAATGTTCTCATTATAAATTAAGTAAAGTTTATACAAAATATTATAATAGGTGATTTAGTATATGTCTCAGAGCTCCCTTTGGCTGAAGTAAAATACTCTGATTTTAATTATTGTACAAGCCGTCATTCAGTAAGATTTTAACATTTGAATATGAAAGAAGAGACTAAATAATTATTATGTAACATCGTTCGTGAATACTACTAATGAGATGAAAAATACCTTGAATATTTTATCTAAGATTTTACCTACATATGCCTTGATGCTATTACTCACCTCTGCTATTGACATGATGAAAAATTGGGGTAAAAGCAACGCCATTGTTATAGAATTCGGTTGCGTTGTCACGAACACTTTATATACCTGAAAGTATGATAGCTGTTATTTATTATAATATCCTTTCCCAGCGTCTTGCACGTAAAACGATATTTTTTTCTATACCCTGGAAATACAATTTTAAATATAAAATTATGCTTAGATATTTTGGTTCCTTTAATTTAATGGTTATGTTATTCGTAATATTTTTATTTTGCTGTCAATCGTCCACAGAGTTTTTCAGTTTGGAATATTTGGTCCTAGGCTAAGACCGTGTTTTAACGTTTGAAAAATTAGCTCTTGAAGTCAAAAATCGTGGTGGGAAGCATCCGAATATGCATCAAACGAACGAAAATGAATATGGCCCCTGGTGCGACATCCCCGAGCTCAAATCCCAGTAGAAAAGTTTTTTTTTTTTAATTTTAGAACCGTTACCGAAACCTAGTTCAAGTTTTCACTTCTGCCCTGTATTTTTTTGTAATTTTAATTGTAGACTCACATTGTTCTGGCTCTTTTTGCCAATCAGAATAGTATAGACTCCACCGCTCTCCATTTCGTAGTCCTTCATAGCAACCCTGTGCTCTGATCTCAAAGAGTAAGCAGAGGCAAATACTTCCATTTGTTTAGAAACTCCCGTCTCATTTAAATAGGCCTCAACCTCGTTTCGTCTTTCGTTATGAAGAGTGATGTTAGTAAGATTGGTAGATATGAGAAATCTAGGAAGAAAAAGGATTTAAAGTAAATTAAGTAATCTATTTAATCTCGCAAGCTGGTTTACAAAATAATAAAGGTATATCTGAGAGTTACATCCAACTTTCAGTTATTATTAACAATAAATAGTATCTGAGAGTCGGATGTAGATATTAGATATTATAATAATAATAATAATATCTGAGAGTTGAATGTAGATATTAGAATTTAGATAGTAGATATTAGATGAGAGTTGGATGTAGGTAATGAGCCAACACGTTATTTAGGTACCAATTCGTATTTTCCTAATTTTATGATATTGATTGTGAACATAATTCCTTGACTCACACTTTGTACCTACTCCCAGTAATGTTTCCGGATCGAAGCCTCAACAAAACGAAACATTTCCGATTGATTTTCCACGAAAATTGGACTTCCGATTTCTGTCGAACTTTTTGTGACCGAAATTCTATTTTATTGCTAGTGAAAATGCTTCGTCACGTAACTTTTGATCCACTCTGAACATATTAAATTCCTGAACAGAACTGAACATTCGCCGTATTTTATCTCGTTTTTATAATAACATTTATTTTGTCTAAACATTGTTTTTGACGATTAAAATACTTATTATTTTCTTTTTAAACAAACTAGCTGCGCTCCCGCGGTGTGGCCCGCGATCCCTCGGGATTTTTTCATTTTTGCGGGATAAAAGGTAGCCTATGTCTTTCCCTGGAATAAAACCTTTAACTATGCCAAATTTCAGCTTAATCTGTTCAGCGGTTTGGGCGTGAAAGCGTAACAAACAGACTGACAGACAGAGTTACTTTCACATTTATAATATTAAGTATGGATTACTACAAGTACCTACATCTTTTATTTAGTAACATAAAGTACTTACCGAACGTAAGGAAACCCAGACTTGCTCTTGTCCACTTGATCCCTATACCTGACTACTTCATCTCCCATTAGAAAGAAAGAGATAGCACTCTTCTCCTCCAACTGAAAGTTTTCTTCTCTAGGTTCTATGCAACTTCCTCCCAGTTTGAGGTTTAGTTGAGAAACTCCAATGGTCCGAACATCTCGTTTTTGATAGAGGGAGAAAGCAGGAATGGTGTATTGTATGTTTTCAAAATCGTTCTCAATTGAGATAGAACAAGGGTTTCCGTTGTAAATTCGTAGTTGGGAATACCCTGATTGAGGAAGATTTGGGTAGGTTGTCTGAAAGATAACATGTTTTACTTTAAACTACAAAGTCAAGAATTCTTCCAGTTCAAAGAATACTGAATAAGTAAGTATCGGATCCAGTTGAAAGTCCCTAGTAGACTTTGTTTGCTTTTCTCGTTTCCACAAAAGCTGTAGTCTTTATAGAAATTCGCTTCATATTTTAAGGGATAAGTATTCCTAAAATTGGATAAATAGAATAAAGGTCGCACTTTATTCACATGGGATTTGCTGGTATTTTCCTAACAGCGGGATGGGTAACAACAACATCCAAGTTATAAAACACGTAATTGAAGGCAATTTTCCGCTTATAACTTCAGCCCTGTGCCTTCCCGTAGAGTTGATGGAAAAATTACATCGCCAATATATGATTTAGCTTTGATTATTTTTATCTCTGAAGTTCAGAGTGTGTGAACCGTGTCGCGTTCGATAAGTAAATTCAAGCACCCTTTTACGGGTGATGTAATTTTATTAAGTACTCAAAACGCGGGACAATCAAACGAGTATAAAATCGTCTCCTGTTCAAATGCCCCTTCGATTGCTAAGAAGCTGAAACTGTAATATTTTTCCGATAAACTTTATATTAAATTTCAACTTCCACCTGGGTTCCTGTGATAAGCTGCTCAAGTACACTGAGATGACTCGCTCACTAGGTCGGGTCAGTACAGTATTCATTTATTTATTTTTCAATACACTTGCTCATAAAGTGGCTCTATGGTCACCGCAATTAGGCACATAATGACACCCATAACCAAACTGTGACTTTTTCATTACTATAACTCACTAGTGAGTAATAGATTTTTTTTTAATTTTATTGGTTGAGTTGCTTTGTTCTTAAAAAAGTTTTTATTCAGAAAAAAGATCGTGTTCAATAGAACAAATAAATTAATGTTCCTATTGCTTGCTCATTTCATGCAACTTCTTATTTAAATAGATAATTTTAACTCGTACGTGTTTAATAAATAAAACTTTCACTCAAATATAACTTTTGTTTTCTCTGTAATAAAAGAAAACTTTAAATTCCCCATTTTGTACGTGGCAGAATAGGCCGCAAACCCTATGCGCGGCGCGGAAATATAGTCTGTGGCCGATCGCATGCGCGCGTAGGAGAACTGATTAATTTTCCCCGCAATAGCGAAACATTTTTCACAACTCATTTTCACTGTTGAAATGAGTTTTTATTGTTATTTTATTCACAAGTGTGTTGAAAAACGTCGTATGATACACGTGTGTATTGATGATTACCTGCCTCGGCTCTGTTAAGGGCCTCGCTTAACGGCTCGGCTCTCAAATAACGCCTCGGCGGTAATCACCAATGTTACACACTAGTACCATAATGTACTATTATACACACATCAGAAAAGTATTATTCCGCTGAAAATGTACACTAAACAGATCAAAACACATAACAGCCTTTGTAAATGTAGCAGCCACTGAAGCTATTTTATCCACAACATTTTCTTTTTGTTGTATCTAAAATTATACCTTTATGTTATCAAGCTACTTACTTTTAGATAAATTTCAACGGTCCCGGATGCGATAAATGCGACTCCAGCCAATACTCCTCCCAGAGTCAACTTGTGTAGAGGATTCTTTAACATGTTTCGCCTCTCGAAGAACGGGTAAGCGTACTAAAATTGAATGAAGTAAAAATTTTACAAAATGGTAATGATAATTACATATTGCTTTTCTGCAACAGCTTTGTAGTTAAAAACTTTAGTAACACTCTTACTTCAAATTACTTTTTTATTAATTATTTTAGCTTAAATGTTTTTTACTTTTAAGTAAACTTTTTGTTTACATAAGATATTTAGTGGAAAGTCAAAAATACTTTTGCAAGTTTACGAGCCCATTTCTGCCATGTAAAGAATCTTTTACTTGTAAAGAATAGAAGCCCATGTAATTTTTTGTATTGTTGTTGTATACGAATCACAATAAAAACACTACATAGGTACCATTATTTCTACAGCGTATACAGTTTAATAAAATACCAAACTTTTTGTACCAATTGAATTCATCAAAGGTTTCAAAAGAGTACACAAACACAATATCGGAAATGAAAGAAAATTCCAACACCAAAAGCGTAAAGTGCGATGAAACCAAAAGAGAGCTCGGCTATGTGCGTGCAATCTCTTCGTCTACCTGAACTGGAAATATCTGTTGGAACGAAGTTCCTTTTCGGACGGTATCGAAGAAAAAAAAGACTGAGGCTGGAAAAAAGAAATTGTTCCATTTTAACCGTCACGACACATGTATATGACAAATCGTCACAGTGCGAATTGCGCAGCCGCGACACAAGTCCAAAGATAGCTACATTGTTTCTACGGAAGAGCGTTTCTAGGATATCTAATTTTTTTTTTTTTTTTTTTTTTTTTTTTGTTACAAGTTTTATCTGCAATCAGTTTTCCAACTATGAGCAAATTTGCGGGTGTAATGTCAGGCAGAGTTCACTCCAGTAGGCACTCTTCATTGTTTTAGTCACACATTTAGCTGCATGACATCTTTCCTTTTAAGTCGTCTCCTATAAGTAGGTTTTGTGAGTTGCTGTGCTAGTTGATTAGGATGGCTTTTCAGTTTTTCCTGATATGTTTGAGCAGTGGTTTTGATCTCTTCAGCTACTGTGTTGACTTTAAGTATGTCATGCAGTTCCGTATTCTTTATGAACCAGGGTGCATTGGAGATATTTTTCAGGAGGCCATTTTGGAAGCGCTGAATGATGTTCACATTAGAGGTGCATGCTGAACCCCAAAGTTGGATGCCATAAGTCCATATTGGCTTCAGTACAGTTGTGTAGATGAGTAGCTTGTTGTCTACTGACAGCTTTGAGTTTCTCCCAAGTAGCCAGTAGAGTCCTCTGTATTTTAGACTGAGTTGGTCCCTTTTAGATTGAAGATGTTTCTTCCACGTTAGGCGGCGATCTAGGTGCATACCTAGGTATTTAACAGAATCACTGTGTGGGAGCGGGTCGTTTCCCAGATTGACGGGTGGACAGTCACCTCTTTTTAGTGTGAAGGTTACATGGACTGACTTTGTGGCACTTGCTCTAATTCTCCATGTTTTCAGCCAAACATCCACCTTATTAAGGCTCTTCTGCAGTAGATTTGATGCCTCGATGGCGTTACTGCTATTTGCAAGAATTGCTGTGTCATCAGCATAAGTGGCTATGGTGACATTCTGTGTTATAGGTAGGTCCGCTGTAAAAATAGTATAGAGGACAGGTCCCAGGACTGAGCCTTGTGGAACACCCGCAGTTATATTGTAGAAGCCAGATGTCTCCTCCCCATCTTTTATTTGGAATATACGGTCTTGAAGGTAGGATTTGAGTAGTGTGTAAAAAGTGTGTGGCAGAAATGACTTTATCTTGTACATGAGGCCCTCAAGCCAGACTCTGTCAAAGGCTTGCTGGATGTCAAGGAAGGCAGAAGAGCAGTATTCCCTGTTTTCCAGAGCACTTCGAATAGTATGATAGACTCTGTGGACTTGTTCTGTTGTTCCATGTTTTTGACGAAACCCAAATTGATGTTCGGGAATTACCTTTCTATCTGTCAAGATTGGAGAAATTCTTTTCAGTAGTATTCTTTCAAACAACTTAGATAGCACCGGCAAAAGGCTTATTGGTCGGTATGAGCTGGCTTCATTGGGTGGTTTGCCCTCTTTGTACACCATTATTATCTGAGATACTTTCCACAGAGACGGGTAGTGTTGCACTCGGAGTATTCCATTAAACAGCGTAGTTAGGTATACAATGATTTTCTTTGGGAGATGTTGTAAAACTTCTTTGGTGATTAGGTCAAAACCTGGTGCCTTTTTATTATCCAAGCCTTTTATCTCAAGTTCTATTTCCTTCGGAGTTACTGGCTTAATTGGTAGATCCAGTTGGAGGTCTTGGCTTAACGTACCCACAATGTCTGCTGGCGGAATACTGGGATCAGCCTCGTTTGGCGTAAACACTGTCTTCAGATGGTCTGCAAACGCTTCAGCTCTTTCCTGACTCGATCTGGCCCACTGACCATTGGGGAGTTTTATTGGTGCATTTACTTTCTGCGGTTTATTGGCACTATTTTTCATCGCTTTCCATAGTGAGTAGTTTGATACCTTTGTGGCAGTTAGTGATTCTAGGATATTCTGTGTATTAACTTCATCAGCGTTGTGTATTAGAATTTTTAGTTCCAATGCGGCTTTATTTAAAGCTGTTTTATCAGTGGGACATCTACTGGTGTGCCATACACGACGCAGTCTCCTTTTTTCCAGTATCTTATTTCTTATTTCCCAAGGCACGTTTTTTTGCCTCACTTCTTGTTCAGTTTTCTGAGGAGTACTTTTCCAGCAGGCTCTCTGTATTGTGTTTGTTAGTTGCATAGTAGCATTATCAACATCTGCAGGAGTTAAAAGTGCGCGTTTCAGTTTCAGCTCTTCCTCCATTATGTCACGGAATGAGTCCCAATCTGTATGCCTATTGTAGAGAGTTGCCTTTTTTTTATTTAGGAAGACACTGGTACTCATTTTAAGTATTACTGGGACATGGTTAGACGATCCATACAAGTTTGTTTCCGTGCTGAATGAGTATTTAGCTAGTCCTTTTGTTATGTAGAAATCTATGATGTCTGGTAGTTTATATGACTCAGTCGGCCAGTGGGTGGGTTCAGTTGGGGAGAGGTGGGTAAGGTTCTTAGCATCCATGCTGCCTTTTAGCACTCTACCTCTAGTTGTAATGAGCCTGGAGCCCCAGTGGGTGTGTTTGGCGTTCCAGTCACCGCCAGATATGAATCGCCTCTGGAGTGTTTCAAAGTAAGCATCCAAAAGTCCTTCGGAGAATTTATGTTTAGGAGGGCAGTATATAGCGGAGATATTGAAGCTGCCATTTTTATCTTCCACTGTTACTGTAGCTGCTTGAATTTCATCTGTTTGGAATTTACAGAGATAGTGGTGTTTGATTGAAGTTTTAATAATTACTGCCGCACCTCCGTGACCTGTGCCATCAGGGTGATTAGTGTTGTAGATATTAAAGTTGCGTATTTTTATGAGGTGTTTATCAGTAAGGTGGGTCTCTGATATTAGTAAGATATCCAACTCGTGCATGTTTATAAGCGTTTCCACTTCTTTTACGTTGGGCGCTAGGCCATTGATGTTCCAGGTTGCTAGCTTTAATGTTCTTACTTGAGAGACTTTTCTACTAGAGTCACTATAAGACTCATTAGGGAACTTATTTGCTGAAGCAGAAAATCTATTTTTTCAGATTGCTTTATGAGTAGATCTTGTAAGATCTGAGTTGGCTCCACCTCTCTAGGAGGCAGTGATTGTGGTCTGTTAGGTTGTTTGGCTGCTTCAGCATAGGAAGCTTTGGTGTTGGCGCCTTCAAAATTTCTTGTTGAAGGAGTTTTGGGGTCCAGTGGTTGTCCTAATAATGGTTGGTGCTGCTGGAATGTTGTACCTCTGTCACGTTTTCCGTACTGCCGTTCAATGGTCTGCCGGAGCTCTGGTTCTTTCAAAAGGTATTGCTGTTGTTGCTGTGGCTTCTTTTTATGTTGTTGTTGCTGTTGGTCTTGTGGTGGCTGCTGGTCTTGTGGTGGCTGCTGGTCTTGGGGTGACTGTTTGTAGGGTTGTTTAGTACCTACTACTTGGTCTTCCTTTGGGTTCTCATTGGATGTACCGGCTTGGTCCAAGAACCTCCTTTGCTTTGGTTTTTTTCTATTCAGGATTTCCTTATAGACCTCGCATCCTTTATAGTTTGCTGGGTGGCTACCAGAGCAGAGTGCGCATGTTGCTGGGGTGTTCCGATCCGTTTTTGGGCACTCAGACGTTTTATGTGATTCTGCACACTTAACGCAGCGGTATGGTCTTAGGCAGTTATTTTTAGTATGTCCATACTGTTGACATCTGATGCACTGAACAATGTTGGTGCGCTTTTTTGGATCTTCGATGGTCACAGTTGTATTATAGATTATTTGTAAATCTTTAATTTTTCTGTTGTTGGGTCCAGGTTCTAAATTTACAAAGAATGTAGATGAGGGCCTTTTTTCTGGGCCTATCTTGGCGTTGATAATTTGGCCTCTTACCTTATTGCCAGTTTTTTCAATGTCTTGCACTATTTCATTATGCGGAGTGGAGTGGTGCAAGTTCTTTATTACTATTCGCATACATTTATCTTCTTTTAAGGTAAAAGTGTGACCAATAAGCTGCTTTTCCCTCACTAGGGACATAAGCTTCTTGTAGATGTCTGCTGATTTACAGCTAACTCTCAGTTGCTCTTTCGACATGATTTTGATAGTATAGTCATTCTTGCTCAATGTAGTTTCTATTGCTTGTTGCAATTTGCTGATGTCTTGTATCCCATACAGGATTAATGGCGGGGGCTTGCTGGATTTTTTAGGTTGAACATCATCCCCAGCATCATCAATCGGCAGCTGGGAAAAGCTGTTGTTGGTTGTAGTGGGCGGAGGTGAATCTGGGTTCCGTTTACGTTTCTTGTTCCCCATGGCTGGCGCATTTTGCCATTCCGGTTGTTGGGGCGCAGTTTGTTTGGTAATTGTTTCAGAGTTGGAAGTTGAAGGTACAACCGAGTTGCTTCTAGTCAATAGAGCTGGATGAAAAACTTGTTGCATCAGTTTCTTTTGGACTCCCTTGGAGTTGGGAGTGATTTGGCTATCGGAAGCCTGAACGGAGGTTTGGGAGGACTCCCCCGACATTTTCCCGACATTTGTCGAAATTGCTTTTGCAGTCTGGTATTTTTTTATTTTTTTTTTTAATAGAATAAAAGTTTTTTTTTATAGCACTGGTAACACTGCTTGCACTTGACAGCGTCAAAATCGGAATGTCATTTGATTTTGATAGAAGAAAATTAATAACTTGTGGGTGGAATTGAAAAAAGTTAGCTAGTATTGGATTTTGTCGGTTTTGGAATTCGCGTAAATTGGAAACTTTAGGTGGAGATAACGTTTACACAGTCTCACGACACACCAAACTACACTTTTACGAAGTTTTTTGCACTAAAACACAGGTTTTGCACAGTTTTACGAATTTTCTTCAAGAGCGCGAAACGATTCTCTTGACAGTTGACAGATTAGGTAGGATATCTAATTGACAATTAATTTATTATATTCCAAGTATTGAAAAGTATTCTTTGCTTCGTTCCAACCGAGTGTTCCACGACACTCACTACTTTTTATTCTGAAACAGCTAAAGGATACTTTGAATAAAAAGCTTGCAATTTATATAGAAATATTCCTAGATAACCTAACCATATTTCATCTCAGTCTATTTCATAATCGAAAGTGAAGTTAAAATGCTGCTCTTTTAGCGTTTTGTAGGCTAGGCCTTCTCTCATACTTCAAAAATAACATAACTTTCACATATTTTGGTTTACCATAAACATTAGGTAAACGAAAAGCAACATTGTTGAGAGGACCTAGTTTGCCAACAACGATGGTAAACAAACACCTGACACAGCCTACGAGAAAGACGAGCGTATGTTTGGTTAGGTGTTGCCTAGCCACGTATTAGCATTAGCTGGGGACTGGGGATCGGAGCTTCATAAAAGTAAGTAAAAACTAAGCTTGCTTCATAGAAACGTTAAGTTTATGTTCATCACAGTCTTTTTACGTTTTTGAAGGGTTTTAGTAGTGTCTAGTAGTATTCTCTAGTTATTTGTGTAATAAGTACTACGGCCGCTACGCATGCTCCACACTACTCGCAAGGTTGGTCGAGGGTAAGGCGAATATGATAGTGTAGAGTTGCACTTCGTTTCGTTCTATCTAGCCTCGCCTCGAGCGACTACCGATAGGTAATTTGGGCCCTAGCAAAGTTTTACGGTCATTCTTAAAAAGTTAAGAGTCGAGATGATTTTGCACTGTAATGTCTTCATTACAGAAAAAAAAAGTACGTGAATCTCGTGGAACACTCGGTTGGAACGAAACAAAGAGTACTTTTCTATACTTACTGGGTATTTCAACTTAATATAATAACAATTGTCAATTAGGTATCCTAGAAACGCTCTTCCGTACTAACAATGTAACAATCTATAGGCTGTATCGCGGCTGCGCATTTCGCACTGTGACGATTGGACTTAAACATGTGTCGTGACGCAAAAATAGAACACTTTTATTCGTCCAGCCCCCATCCGATATCGTCCGAAAAGGAACTTCGTTCCAAAAAGTTAGAGTAGATCTAAAGGAAGCCATTTTAGAAGAATGACCGTTAGATTATTGTATTTTTTTCTAAAGGCCCGAGTCAAAGGGACTGGAATCATCATCGCGAGGTTACACGTGACTACGCAGTTCGGTATCTCGGTCATTTTCGACAAATATTTAGTAGCAATTCCGCGATATGTAGAGGCGGCTTCAAAAAACCGAGAGAGGAATCATCTCTTACGTATAAACGCAAATCAGCACCTGTACTTAGTTTATTATGTAACTGGGTACTAACATTAGACATTTCAGTTTATATCGAGAAGCGTTTCTTTCAGACAGCATCATTACTTATTTTGTGATGTACTACCTCCTTTTGTCTTTATTTCCTGCAGGGAAAGGCAATTTATATTCCTGGTGGTCTCGCAAAGTGTTAACGACAGATTTTAGTGAGTGTCTGGAGTATAGTTTCCATTATATTTTACATCTTTTTGCAATTATGCTTCATCAGCATCCACTTCCATGGCTTTTTATAAAAACCCTATGAACTTTTATATACTTACTTATCCTTTGATCATCTTTATTGCTTTTTAAATGCTTTGTTTCATTAATAATTCATTATGGTAAAATGCCAAAGGTAAGTAGAAAGCTGCTTTGATCCCAAAAAAGATGTGTACCACATCTGTTCCAACAAACACTTTTATCCTGTTTGCGCACAGACAAGATAAGACACGAATGAATGAATATTTAATGCTATCCCACACCGATTCTTGATATATCCTCGTACAAAGAAATGTTGTGACAAATACGATATTTCTTTTCAGAAAATTCTCCATAACAATATACCTACAGCCTTTTTCTAGAAAAAGTGTTTTAAATGGTAATCTTTATTTTAATAAGAGTCTTCTGCTTCTTCTTATCGTGTCACCAGTTCTATCGAACCAGTGTGGTAAAAGGATTATAGGTGCGCCTCAAAGAGGCTCCTTTCGTGCACTTGACACATGTTTTCGAACTTTTTAGGTTCTACGACTTGCCGGTTTCCTCGCGATGTTTTCCTTCACCGTTTGAGAGTACTGGCATAGTGCACTTAAATTTTTCGGCGAAAAACTCATTGGTGCAAGACCGGGATTAAATCCACGACTTTACGATCGGAAGGTGGAAGGGCCACTACCAATAGACCACCAGTGCTATAAGAGTACCGCCAGTGAATACATATACATATTATATATTTTATATTGAAAAAGAGTGATATTGTTTTACCTTTTGAAAGATGGGTATCAATATAAGGATAGATATCGGCGACAAAACTTGCATTTGATCGGGTTTTATAGTGACCAAACCAAATCTTCCATCCATTTTCGTGGCTTGTAATGTCCAACGCGAACCCTAAAACATAAAAACACTTACTAAAAGACTTATCAACGGAACTCACATCATTTGAGGTTAGTTCATCCTGTTTCGTATCTACAAAACAAAGTAGCAAGGGTGTATGATAAGCAGATTACTACTAGATTAGCCTGACAAAAGACCGCGGGAAGAGCGCCCTCTTTCCGAAGTGAAATAATTTTTCTATTAATAAATTGAATACCTATTACCTACCTGATAAGCAGTAGGTTTAGTATATATTTTATTTCATAAAATATTTATAATGCGAAACGGATTGTATTATTTAGGCTTTAGCTAGGCTTTGCTCGTGACACTAGGAGACACAGGAGTACTTATTCAAATATTCAGTTCTATTCAGTTTTTGAAATTGCTTCCTACATAAAAAGTCACTGAAATGGTAGTAATATCCATATCCGTAACCGAAACAACCGGATATCCGAAATAAAAAAATATTAGTAACCGTAACCAAAACCTGTATAATCCGTAACCGAAACTACACATCCGTAACATCCCTAGGTACCTATATTTGTTATTTAGAGACTTACCATCTGATCCAGCAATGCCCAGAAAACAGGTAGAACCGTAAAAAGCATTAAAATCGAGAGAGTTTTCTTGATGTCTTTTATAAATCGCTTGTCGTACTGTGGTTGTGTGGTGTCCAGCCAATGAGTCATCTTTTCAGTTCTACCTCGCCTCAGTATGGCGTTCTTTATACCAAGCTGTGAAGTACAAATGATATTCGCAGAATGCCAAAGGAATGTAGACATTGCAATGTGGGCTAGAGCCATTCCAGAGAGGAGTTAAAATGGTCTTGTAATTCCTTGTATGAATAAAATGTTTGAGAATTTGAAATTAGACAAAGTTAAGTCAAAGTTTTAAATAATTGTTCTTTTCCGGTGAGTAGGTACCAGAAATTTTCTGTTTTTTTTTATGTTCCTACGTAAAACGTGAACAGGTTCACGACTGTATCCAGCAGGACACTATATCAGCATGTCCTAGCACATATTTTATACATGCAGAAGTTAGTATAGGTTCCATACGTGACCCCCCCCCCCCCCGATGGATTCCAATCTTGACGCGATGGGGGGGCTTAGTAACCGTGGTTTGGAGGCCCACGGTGAAGCGAAAAGGAATCCCAGGCGGGGACGCCCTGGTGGCGTCTGGCGGATAGGGTCGCGGGTGAAGAGGCGTGTCGGTGTTTCGTTGCCGCTCGCCCTATCTCCCGCGACCCAACAGTGGCGCACCGTAAGATGCGTCGGCGGCGGGGCCGCAGTGGAAGAGGAGTGTTGGTGTTACGTTGCCGCTCTCCCTGTCCTCTGCGGCCGTTTTTCTTCTCAACGCGCACCTCTTTAATTAGAGTGCGCAGTGGACGAAGGGAGCGGAGAGCTCTGGTGGTGAGTAGCGGACGCTAGGTGTGGGGGCACCTTCGTCCGCCTTGCACTACTCACCACTATGCGGGGCCGCCTTAAGGGCGGGGATCGCCAGAGGGGGACTGGACGTAAAGACTGTGCCAGATCCCCTCCATTCCAGGCGACGCCGTAATGACGCTGGGTCGTTTAGTGGGTATACCGGGAGTCCCCGGGGAGTCCCACATACCCCTCTCGCCCCCCGGCGGAGGGGATGCGTAATGCATTTTCCCAGCGAGAAAAAAAAAAAAAAAGGTTCCATACGTGACAGGTAGGTTGCAAGCGCATCGCCACCGCCTATAAGAACACTTAACTTGTTTTTTTTTTTGGTTCGATTGAAGTATAAAAACTAATGATTTTGTAACAGTTTTACAAAATCACTAAGTATAAAGGTTTCACTAAATAAAATAAATGCAAAAAAAATAGTAATAAGTAATCCTATTTCCGTATCAAAAAACACAAACATGAAAATCATCCTGTCTTGCGAATCGTTGTTCTAGTCTAGTCCTTAAGAAATATTCACGTCGTCTCATGCAGCAAAGTTGAAGTAGGGAACTTACCGATACACACTTAACAAAGTCCACGACAATGTTTCCTTCGGGCTGTTTCATAACATATCGGTTCTTTGCACTTACAAATATTACTGTAACAAGAAATGTAGGCTCATTATAAGTATTTTTGACGTAGGAACTTTTACGTTTTACGCTGTACAACAATGAAACATTTTGAAATAAATGAAATCTAGTGATAATAATAAATGATACAACTAAAAAAAAGGATTTTGTCGATTTCCTTTTTAATAATTTGAGAAATTAAAAAGAACGTTGTCACGGAACCATTCCTATGTGAAAAGGACTTATAAATATTAATATCTGAAATCACGAAATTATTTGATAAAAAAAGTTTTGTTTAAATAATTGTTTTTCAGAAATTCTTGAAACTAACTACCAAATAAGACACAGCTTGTACCATGTAGAAATTAAATATCTGAGTAGGTTAATCCTCAGATCATACCTGAATGTGTGACCCTTGTAGGTAGGAAAAAACAAAGAAAGATAGGTTTATACAGCATTCTAAAAGAAATTGCAAATAATTATGCGTGTCCTCTGGTTTTTCAGCTTTCCCAGAGGACGAAATCTGTCTTAGTTATTAAGTACTAACCCATATTGTTTAAGATTTTACTAACACTGTGGACTCTGTTGTCTTAAATAAAAACTATATTTAATTTAATTTAATTTATACCGTAAACAAAATACAAAACCAAAATAACATTGATTGTTTATTCTACGTAATGATAAAACAATCATGGAAATATACACAGACAATTGTTTGCATATTTGTTATGCATATATAGTCTTTCGTTTGCGTATTACTGGAGGTGTGTAAGGAACATCTTTTATGTTTACGGAATTATTCTGTTTAAATTACTGTTAGGTACACGTAGGTATCAACAGTTACTTGAGTAGTTATACTTATGGTGGAATGTTCTTTAATGTAAGTAGGTACTCGACTAATTAATTTCCTGCACAATAAAATACCTAGAATTAGGTAATTAAGATGCCAAAGAACCGATTTATGTGTTTTTTTTTTTCAAATTCAAATGGATGTTTATTTACAGAAACTAAGCTACTACATCATATGTATATTTACAAAATACAACAGGATTATCTAAGGATCATTAGAAACGATCTATAGACAGCTCAATTGATCCAGGTAAATTGTCAGTTTGTTGGCGAGGCGGCAGATTTGGGTGAGAATCTCAAAAGCCAAAAATATATAAATCTTGATAGGGTTTATACTCGTTTGAACCATTTCAGGTTGAGACCCTAGGTCCGTGGGGTTCTGGAGCCCTTCGGGTTTTCAAAATTCTTTCAGGGCGTCTGGTCGAAGCGACGCGTGATCCGAGCGCTGGCACATTTTTGGCTCAAAGGATCAGCATTGCCATCTAGCGTGGTAATGCCGCCAGTGTTTTGGGCACGCTTCCGACTGATAGTGAAAATTTATATTATTATCATATTTATAAACTACTCCAGCCATGTGAACAGGGTGCAAATAGTTACTGAAATAGACTACTCAGTTATGACATGCAAATATAGCGTGTTCTCAAAATAGACTAGTTTCACCTTAGCTGTATTTGCACTTTGGTGATACGTATTTGATAGCATTGAGGTCAAATTGATAATGCATATGACAAAGAACAGAAAAAAGTTGAGCTATGTTTGATTTTTCTACGTAATAACGTGTAACTTACGTCATAAAACGCATTATTATAAATGTACCTATAATAAACTAAAAACTAAATGTAGATAAGTAAAGTACGTAAGAGTATATCTTATCATTGATAAATGTTATAACCAGGGGACGTTATGTAATTTTAGACATATTTGCACATGTATGTATCTAGCTCTGTCTAGGGCTTCCAATTTACCTGCCAAATCTGATATTGGACTATCAGGTATGGCTTGAGATGCCTGTCCAACCGAGATGAGTTACAAAGTCATTAGTCATCGAAGGTTTGAAGGTATGGACATCGATATTACTCATACAACAATAAAATAATAAGAAAAATAAACGATTTAAATTGGAATTAAGTCTTGCCATGTTTTCGTAGCACCGTGCTACGCAACGCTACGATAAATTATTTTTTGAGTAAAACGCTTTTTATAATCCGTGTGAGTGAATTCTTATCTCATGATCGAAGGTTTGTTGTGTCAATGTCAATAATGCATACGACTGAAATAAACAAAAAAAAAAAACATACATACAGCCGAACATATAACCTCCTCCTTTTTTTTAAGTCGGTTAAAAAATAAAACTAACTTTAGAGTCGTGTTGGTCGAACGAGGTTGTACTTCGACTTTCAATCCTAAGGTCGTGGGTTCACATCCCGGCCGTGCATCAATGGATTTTTCGTTTCGTAAAATTTATATGCGCTTTAATACGAGCTCTTAACGGTGAAGGAAAACATCGTGAGGAAATCATCATCGCAGCTTAGTCAGCTCCACACGTATTGACGTCGTCGCGGCTGATTAAGCTGAGAGGATAGTTTAGGTGCTGGGCAAGCCTTTTCCATCTCAAACAATGTCCCAGGCACTACAGCGTCCCGTTAAGTGTAGGCATGGATTGCCTCCTGACGCTGTATAAATCATCTAATATAGACGGCACTGTGCTTTCAATTCATAACTAACTTTTATATTGCGTAGTGCCTTGATGGATAATCGATACGAGTCGATTGAAAAAATTGTTTCGATTGAAAACTGTTGACTGTTATTTTATAACATCGAATGCATGGATAGCATGAATCGATAAAATGTAGAATTAATATTTTTCTTAAAAAAAAGGCTAAGTGATTTACTGAATTAGTACCTATGCGAATTCAGGGATGGGTAGAACTAAAGGTGCATTTACACGATGCGATTTCAACCCAAACGCAGGCATTTTTTCACGTGTATGAAAAACGCTCATCGTACCCATGCGATTTGTCATTAGTTAGCGCGACGCTCGTCGACGTTCAATGGGCGGGGCTTAGCTAATCGTACGAAAAATCGTATCGTGTAAATGCACCCTATGTGAGCCATTTGTTTCGGACGGGTTAGATAAATGATATCAAAACTTACCAATAGAAACTAAAACCACCAATCCTGGAGCCCCAAATGCTAGCGAGTAGCAATCCTTATCCCCAAAACAGTGTATCTCTGACCTCAGTATAGGGGATACTGTCTTCGCTATGAGGCTGCCTATACACAAACTGAAGTAGAGTATACTGAAGTAAATAGCCAAGTGGTGCTCCTGTTTGGGCAGCACAAATTGGTCACCTCCAAATGCGGTTACACAAGGCTTGATGCCGCCTGTTCCGATAGTGATCATAAAAAGACCGATCAGAGTGCATAGTCTGTGGAACAAAAAATTAATATTATACCTACTTTAAAGGAATTGTTTTTTTAATTTTATAAATTTTTAATTGTTTGGGTTGGCCCACACACAACAAAGAAATTTTGCAAGCAGTAATATTATTTCAGCCAGTTACGCCCACTGCTGGGTAAGGGCCACTTATCTATCACACTACTCCTGGCAGTTTTGTAAACACATTGTTGATTAGAAAATAATGTTATCTGAAGCTATAATAACTATCCTGTACCTATCTGAGATAAAATAGTTGAACCGATTTATGAAATGCCAATATTATGTTAGGAGTTTGTTCTGGGAACCATATTGAACTAGGATGTACGATTTTCAGACCTCTTCGTTAACCATTCTCAGCACGTACAATTTTTTTAGCATGTAATTTCTCACACATTCATTTTACCCAGAATATACCCAATGGAAATCCACGATAACTATTAGTTTCGTATTTCCCATGGATTGACCGACTAAGCTCAAATAGTTCAGACAAAATAATACTCAAGAAGCCTACTCCATTTGAACACTGGTCCAGGCTCTTAAACATTCTGTCATGTGTAGGCATATGTTGCCTACTGCCTCTTGATGCTTCATAAATCACAAGTCTAGTTGGTCTAACTATGTCCAAAATTATATTAATATTACTAATACTTAAGTGTTGGAAACTATAGGCATAAAGAGGCAGTTTAATCAAAAGTTAGACCCCCAAAGTTTGTAGAGATTTATAGCCAAAATTATGTTGAGGAATGAGTGTTATTTATATAGAAATAACCTTAAGAGAATTGAATACTTTGTGGAGCACAACACAGGCAATTATGAAAAGTCCCTTGATTAATTTCGGTAGGAAAACTAATTAATGTGCCTAGCTATTAATAAATTAAACTAAATTACCTTACGAAACTTATCTAATTGGGCCTAGTGCAAATTTGCTACCATGATCACATAATCATAAGAATTTTAGAGAATTTGAACCTACTGCGACGATGTAATAAAACATTACATAAAACAGTTAAAATATAAGTACTAGATACCTACTTATTTTATTCTTACCTGCCAGGCAAAGCTAGATGAGGTATCGCTGTAATGGCGACTAAGAGATTCCCTGCTGCGTATACGAACATCATGTAGAGAATCGTCCTGAGAAACGAGAAACATTATTTTATTCTTTAGAGAATAGAGGTCAGAGATGATGATGCCCTTACTAAATAAATATAAAAAATGGGAGACAAAATAATAAACTTTTAAAAATATGCACCTACTTTCTAGGCATTCGTGAAGTTAGCCGTTTGTCTACGCAGTGACCGCTTTTTCATACAAAATTGTGTTCTGCGCAGGCAAACGGCTAACTTCACGAATGCCTATATCCGTTAGGCGAACTGTACTTCCTCGTATATAAGTTCTCACCGAAATTTCCCAAGATGATTATCAGCAATGATCCCGCCAACAATAGGGAAGACATACACAAAACAGCTGAACACGTGGTATGTCTCTGTGGCTCCATCATCAGAGTAGCCCAGTTTACTTCGCAAATACAGAGTGAGGAATGCTGAAAATATTTGATGATAGGTATCCAACTTTTTTCTAAATCCGACTGTCGCTATTTTCTAGTAGGTACCTAGGTAGGTATCTACCTATTAGATGTAATAGATGTAAGGGCCTAAGTTTTTTGGTAAGTATTGTAGGTAAAGTAGGAAGGTACATACTAAAAATATGGTATCTACATACATAAGAATAAGAATAATAAAGGTTTATTTTGTCCACATCATATACAACAGTTACAATATATACTTAAATTTACATAATTTTATGTGGGTGAAAATACGGCTACCGCTCAGCATGTGTTCCAACAACTGGAGAGTGTTGGAGCGCTGGTTTTCAGTGGCGCCATAAGCGTTGTGGTGCAGCACTTGCTGCGACACGCATCTCATCGCATAATTATCTTAGTTTAATAAACAATTTAAGAAAACATCAAGGAATCAGGTCACTTACAATACTTTTAAATTATTAGATCATTAGATATTATAAGACACCTACATCTAAACTACGACTAGATTAAAAATCATAACGTCGCGTCATCGTCGTGGACACGTGGCAATCACAAACATGCGCCCAATAGGCCTACTAGCATTTAACGAAAGCTGAAAAGCTCACCGCGCGGGTACGATACAGCGCTGCGCCGCGTCATTTCAAACTTCTCTAAGTACCTACCTAGTGTCACCTGTGGCTTAGAACAAATAACACCCAAAAACTAAAATCATAAAACTTACCTTTCATCCCAGAATAGGAGAATCGCTCGCAAAACTCAGCTAATATGATTATGATTACTATCCTGGGAAAACGATCCTTCGCCTAGAACAAAACTCGTGAATTACCTACCGTTATTTAATTTAATCATCTGGCTTTTGATGGCATTAATTGGCATTTAAAATTTTATAATTTGTCAATGAACACAGTGGAACGTGGGAATAAAAAAAAGAAAAGTTATTTCGCTTTTTTTTATTTAAATTTTATCGACTACCAGTACCTACCACTCATAAAGTTTGATTATCGGTTGTAAAGGTAAGGTCGAACTCGACTCAAAAAAAAATTTTCCTAATTATTTGATAACACAAAAAAATGGTTTTAATAGGTACACACACCGGTGGCGGTAAATCCTTAAATTCCACCATATCACGTGATAGTTTTGCCATTGCACTAGCGTGTTGTGATTTTAAACGATGACTAATTCTATTTGGACGCGTATAACTAATTTATATTATTTCACACGTGTGTTCATAGCAAACATTGCTATCACATCAACACAGCTAAAACAAATAAAATCAAAGTAGATAGGTTGCTGATTAAGTATTAGGTAGCTACTAGTACCTACGTACTTATTACCTACCGACATAGGTCTGGGGGACGACTAAGCTCGCGTCCACAGGAAGCACCTTCACAACCCTGCACCGTGTCCCCTGGGTGGTGCTAAACGAGATCGAAACGAAACTAGACATTTCTAAGGCGTTCTGTAAAACTTTCACCGACCTAGGTAACTACCTCACTAAGTAGGTAGATCATAGTTCTTCTTCTTAACGTGTCACCAGTTCTGTCGAACCAGTGTGGTTAAAGAATTTTATATAATAGATTAATTATAAGGACAATGGCAAATGTATTATTAACATATGTAATATTATTATTTTATTATTATTAATAATTATATTTTATTAATATGTACTTCAAATTAATGGGTTGCCACGCTTATATTTTTTGAATTTGCCGTGATTTTTTAGGGTCTTCTCTCATTTGCCAGACTCTAGTATCTATCGTTTACGCTTCAATACAATCATCATTAAACATTTCATCAATAGATAGCGACAAACCTACACCTACGTTTATTATTTTCGTACTAGAGATTACCCACGGAATTTAATGGGGCCTTTTAGCCTTTAAGCTCTTAGGGAGCCCAGCGTTTGTAATATTAATACCAAAATTTGGGCTCTACCTAGGTCAGCCAACTTCTAAAGCCCGCTTAATGAAATAAGTGTGAAATACTACTCAAAATAAATATTCTCAGCAAATAATGTATCATATTTTCTCATATTTTATTCAACACGGTGCCGTGTAATGGAACGTATCGTAAGTTTTGACATTTTGACGTTTAATTTGGTTGGTTGTGTCATTCGTTGTCATTGTCATTCTTTCTATCTAAGTTCGGTTTTTGAAAAATTCGAACTAACGGCATTCCTTCAATGTTTGTGTATGTTTTTGTCTGATCTATTTATTTTCAAATTTCAATTCCTTTCGTGCTAAAATATACATGAAAAGTACTGATGCGTGATGCTGTGTAATACATAGAATTGCCATGGATATTATATTACTGGAAATATAAAGTGTAGTGGTTCAAGTGTGCTAAATTTCTCGTGTGAGTGAATCTAGAGTAAACAATGAAGACACCATTGAAGAAGCGATTACCATCTCCAGCCCGATCCCAAGGGGCTGGGCCCCGTACTCCTATACGCCACAGGCATCGCAGAACGCTCAGCGTAGGTTCAGCTCGCTCCAATGCCTCAGGCAGACTTACAGCTCTGATACAACAAAATAGAAACATGGATTCGTTTGCCGTGTCGCCGCTAGCCAGCAGAAAGTCTATTCTGTCTGATAACACTGAGATTGAAGAGCCTAGACGTGAGTTTTTGTATTAATTAATATTATTAATTAACGGCAGACACAACTGCAGCTGTCAACACATTTAGAAGCTAGATGTTACTTTTACAAAATTGCCACACAATGACCAAGGCTTACATAATCTCCATCAAGGTCCAGGGTGAAGTTCAAGTAGTATGACACCAACAATATCTGAATAGAAGCCTGTGATGTGTGACTTAGCAAAGAGTGACAGGAGGTTTAATCGGTTTGTCAATTTGAAAAGCGTTCAAGAAACCAGCTGTTAACGTTATTAATGTGCTTCCAGTAGAGATGAAGAGATTGCAGTTGCAAAGTCAACCAGTAATATCACTTCCAAGCTTTCCTCAATATTGCAATATTATTACTACTTTGCTACCTACTTAGTTTTGTTACACATCATTATCTGTGTCTGTTAAGTCATTGGTAAATTTTCATTCTTTATTGAAAGTTTTTGTTTATTTAAGTTTCTAAAAGATTTAAGTCTCATGATTTCATGACCATCAAGATTTTCTGAATAAAATGCTCATATATTATTATTATCTATGATCCAACTAAAATTTTAATATTTCAGGTAAAAGTTGGTGGAAAAAATTGGGAGAAAACTCAAGAGATGTAACAGAACTTCTTGAGGAGAACAAGAATGCTGAGCCTAACAATATAATTGAGGAGCTGGATATTGAAGTACTAAGGTACATTTTAAGCAATTATGTTCATGTGAATATCAATATTTTCTTGGTCTATAATTTATCAGCTAATTTATTATTCCATCACTCTCTTAGGGTAATTTTTGTTTGTTGGAAAAGCTTTGGATTTATTGTCATTTCAATTCAGATATTATTAGTGCGTAGAGTTTCAGAAAACTATTCAAAATTTTATTTTTAGCCCGTATTGTCCCACTGCAGTGCTAAGGTCTCCCTTCTCATTTTCCAGTCTTTTATGTCTTTAGCTATAGCTGACCAGTCTGTAGATGCGTATCCAAAGCCATCTCCGTGGTGCTCTGCCGCGCAGACGTCTTCCGTCTGGCACCCATTCAGTGACGGTTTTTGGCCATAAGTCCCTCTTATTCAAAATAGTAAATTTTTTTTTTATTAAAACTCTCACTCAGATACAGTTAGAGATAGAGTGAGCGAAGCCGCGGGTGTTCCGCTAGTTAATAAAAATATATCTCACAGAGCACCTGGTCAATATCGTCAAACTTAACATAAAGATTGCTTTGTAATTTCAGCCAAGAAAAGAGAAACTACACAATGGATTTACCAGAGAGCAGTGACAGTGAATCAATCAACAGCATTGTGATCCCACAAAGAAAGCTATTCACACAAAAGGAAAACCTTCCACAGAAAAAGTTTGGTGAAATCATTGGAACAAGAGAAACTTTGGCCAAACTGCACAAGACTAGCAACACAAATGTTGAGAAATCTATCAACGTGGTCACCAGAGAGCTATTTCAAAACAATCACCGCTCTAAACCAATATTTCCCGCTGCTCTACTAAATATCTCGCCAAATAAGACAACCGCAGACAAAACAAAAGAGCTTGCTACAGTTGAGCCGAAAGCTCAAGTCCGCAATATATTTGGCAATCGAGCTACAAAACGCAAGAATATATTCACAAACTTTATAGTATCGGAGAGTGAAGATGAAATTCCAGAGATACAACCTAAGGTTTTTGGCTTCCAAAAAAAGATTGAAGCAAAGAGGCGCGGTAGCTCTTCTTCTCGCGGTATTCGAGAACCTTCTCCTACCTCCAGTATCACAACTGATATTGAAATGGATGACTGGAAAATGCTGCCCTCTTCCACAATGGTTGAACACCAATTAGAAGTCATGATGGCTGATGGTAACTCACCAAAACGGACTAGGCTGAGCAAACTGACAGAAATTGAATTTGAAGGGAGTAGTAATGCTACTAAACAGTCAAATAAGTCTGTACAATCTAAGGAAAAATCAAGAAAATCAAAAACATTTACAAAAGAAAAAGAACCTGAGTCTAACGCTGCCGAAGAGATATTTGGGCAAGATGAAGAATCTTCTGATAAGCCTCGAAAATCTAAAACATTTACAAAAGAAAAGGCTTCTGAGAATTCTATGACTACAAGAAACAAATCTGATGGTAATGTAGAGCAGTTTCAACAAGACCATGATGAGCAAAGCAAGAGTTTAAAAGATAAATCACGAAAATCAAAAACATTTACGAAGTATAAACTGCCTGAAGCTGAATCTATGAGTGCAAGAAACAAGTCTATAGCTTCTCAAAATGTTGATGAAGAAACAGAAACTCAAAAAGATGGTGATAAATCACGGAAATCCAAAACATTTACAAAGGAAAAAGGAACAAATTTAGAAACATCTATAAATACAAAAATTAAGTCTATGGTTTCACAAAATAATGAAGAAGCAGCAAAGAACAAGTCAAAAATTTCACTAACTGAGGAAGTAGTCCAATGTCAAGAGACTGTAAATAAATCAAAGTCTAAAATCACCGAACTTAATATATCTCAGGCATCAATCAAAACAAGAAGTCAAAGTAAAGCCAATTCACCAAATACCAGTCAAATTATTGATGGTGAAATTGTTACTGAAAATGTTGAGTCAAGTGGCAAAACTAAATCAAAGAGCCCCAAAAACACAGAAACTCAAACACCTTCAGAAACAACAGTTCAAGATAATGATGATGATGACTTAAACTTTACTCTAGAATATGAAAATGAGTATCAGCAAAATGAAGAAATACCAGAAACAATTCCTAACAAATCTAACATTCAAACCAGAACATCTAAAAGTATGACTCTTCAAGAAAATTGTGCAAATGTAAGTAAGACCAACAAAACCATGCTAAACAAAGTTATTGATGAATCAGCAGAGATAGAATCAACGCAAGAAAATAGCGATCAATTGCTGAAAGGAAAAAACAAATCTCAGACTACTGACGGTAGTCATATTGAAGGTGAAATAAAATCAAACAATGAACAAACAGAGCATCACGATGATTCAGAAAATGACGAACTACAAAAATCTATTAAAAATCAAAGTGAAGACATGGAAGATAAAAACCTTACAGAAATAAGTCAACAGGAAGAGAATGAAGACAGTCAAATTGCAAATAATGACAATAGTGAAAAACAACATGAAAGCCTAGTAGAAAATAATGAAATTGAAGACCAAAATGAAAGTGAAGTTGAAAATAATGATGAAAGTGAAGTCAAAAATGATATCGAAGCCGAGAAAAGCCAGGAAGAAGAGGAAAGTAATGAAATAAACGAGATTGAAGAAGATGTTGAAATAGCTTCTGAAAATGAAGACGAGACCGACGATGTCAGTCAGGAAATAGAAGATGATGATAATAATGGAAGCCAAGAAAATGAAGAACAGAATGAGAGTCAAGATGAAATACAAAATGAAAGTGAAGTACAAAATGAGAGCCAAGAAGAAAATCAAAACGACAGTGAAGATGAACATATTGAAATTGAGGAGGAACAAAATGACAACGAAATACAAAATGAAAGTGAAGTAATGGACGAAAACGAGGAAGAAGATGAAGAACAGAACATAAGCCAAGAATTAGACAATGAAGAACAAAACGAAAGTGAAGTTGTGAATTCTGAAAGTGAGGCTGACGCTGATTCTAATAGCGATGGCGGAAATAACAGTCAAGACGTTAATAATAGTATTAACAACGATGAAATAGAAAATGATCCAGAAGTTGTTGAAAACGAGGACGAAATAGAAACTCCGAACGTATCACACGACACTACAGGCAGAAACAGAAAGAAGAATGAATCACCCGAAGTCATCCTACATGATAGCAATGATCACTTAGAATCCTTCGCGATACGAGGTCGCAACACAAGCGTGAGAAAAACAGAAATGATAAAAACCATGAACATACGACCTAGTCTAGCTCCTGTAAGAGAAAGCACCGGATTCTCTGATGGGACCAGAAACTCTAGCGCGGATGGCTCGGGATGGGATTCACACAGAACAACCAGAAAAACTCTCAGACAAACATTCGGAAAAGACTTTACTCCTAGAAAATCTCTACGCGCGTTAGTAATGGAGAAATCAGCGAAAAGACAAACGCAACACAATGATTTAGCGTCAGTTACCACCAAATTCCCGCAAGCGAACTCCACTGAGCTGCCGGAAATGTCAAACCGCTTTGATGACGATCAGGAAAACCAGGAGCCGATTCATGAAGTCTCTTTGAGGACTCGACAGACTACGCTGGAAAGGTATCTACAGGAAATCAAAAAGAAGAATACGGAGACTAGACTAAAAATGGTATGTTTACTTTTGACTAGCAACAAAAAAAATTATAAAGTTAGAATCCTTTCACTCATTCTTGAAAGTTTCGTGTCTTGATTAAACTTGTGTGATGTCTTCTAGTACATTTGCTGTAAAGTTTCCCGTAAAATAAATTTATCATTCAATGTTGCCTTGTAAAGCTTCATTACTCTTGCCAAATTTTCCTACTTCACATGATATTTGGCTAAACATTTTACAAAATATCTGTTCTCATTTAATGTTACAGGAAGAAGAAGTCCTTAATTCACTAAACGCGCCATCAAAAGAGCACATATTCAAAGTGCCAGCAAAACCTTTCTTTGCGCGACGTCAAACCAAACCGCCCGCCAAACCGAAGCAAACTAAATCAACACTGTTCCTCGGTGAATTACCAGCTGAGGTTATTGAAGACTTGAAGTATAAACCGCCTAAGAGATTTCAGCCCAGCAATGCTCCGTGGATTACAAAACGACTGTACAAGTTTTTGGAATCTAAGTTGGAAGCAAAGTGAGTTGATCATCTTAGGGTGAATAGAAAAATACGTGATATTCACTAAAACGTTCAATGCCAGCGCACTTTTATAGGCCCACAAATACCAAATACATATCAATATTGTCTGGGATATAACTTAGTCTTCACACGTGAGACCGTCGGTGTGTCTCGGCGCGGCAACTAAGGCAAACGATAATGTTTGATTCCGTCATACCCTCCATTCTTACTACATATTACTAGCCGTTGAACGATTGCGATAGGTATGTTCGAAAATATTTCTTATAAAAACATAGGCCTTTACATCTATATAGATGATTTATACAGCGTCAGGAGTACACTTAACGGGACGCTGTAATGCCTGGGGACATTGTTTGAGATGGAATAGGCTTGCCCAGCACCTAAACCATCCTCTCAGCTTAATCAGCCGCCCACAGGAAAGGCGACGTCAATACGTGTGGAGCTGACTAAGCTGCGGTTTTCTCACGATGTTTTCCTTCACAGTTAAGAGCTCGTATTATAGCGAATATAAATTTTACGAAACGAAAAATCTATTTATGCACGGCCGATTTGAATCCACGACCACGACAACGACGATGAGATTGAAAGTAGAGGCACAACCCCATTCGACCAACATGGCTCTAATGTGTAAAGTGAATATTTCACAACGGAAATATCTGCGCAATAACATGAATTGTTAACGCCGCTATGGGCTTGCAAGTCGCTTTTACCGAGGATTTTGTCTGAGTGTATTTACTGTGTTACAGATACGACTACAAAGCTAGAGTCCGAGCTGAAAAGTTAGTCGAGCACATCTACAACTTTGCCAAGGACCTGCGACGTCACGATGTGGCCACGTCCGACGCTGTCGATGTCCTGAAGCGGGAGATGGCGCGGCTCGACGTTGTGAAAACCCACTTCGAGTTCTATGAGTTCTTTCGTCAGTTTATGCCGAGGGAAGTTCGAGTGAAGGTAAGATACAAAAAATACAATGTAGAATATTTTACTTTGATGAAACTTTGAAAAGATGTGGATCTTAACCTGGAATAGCATAACTATTGGCTTTAAAAAATATTGGTACCTACTACGCGACCGAAGCTGCGAGCCGTATACATAAATAATACTAATCTTGTCAATTTTTTATTTATAAAGTAGAGGGAAATGATTGTATAAAATAGCAACCTGATTTTGCACATTGATATTAATAATCTCCTCTGTTTCCATTGTTGCAGGTTATACCAGATGTTGTAAATAAAATATCTCTTCCGAGACATGGTGTGTTTTCTGATATTCTTTAGCCATTATAGGTCGGCAGAATGTATGTGGTGTGTTAAAATTATGTATTAAGGATATTTGTTACAGTACAAATAAATTAAGGTAATTATAAAATGAGTTTTACTTAAAAAATATCTACAAAAATAATCAGGTATGGTAGAAATAAAAATCAGGAACTGTGGGTATCTAGGAATTGTTTATTTCGAAAATACTAGGATACAAAATGTAAACCTGTTATAATGGAGCACCATACATGAAATAATATTGCAATAGTATTGGTTCAATAAATTAAATGTCAGCTACAGATACAGAACAGATATAGTTCTGTGGCTACAAAACAACAATCATTGTTACAATTATTATTAGGGTATAAGGTTTTTGTGATTGTTCTAGAAGACTCGAGACATAACTGACCGAGAGGACAAACGGACTCAAAGGAGACCTTAGTGTGCCATCGGCAATAAGTTTGATTAATTGCTTTTAAAATCTCTGTCGAATGTTGAATGCAATATTTATTTTGTTTTGCTTGTCTTGATCAATATTATTGTAAAAAGCTAAAAAATTTAAAGTTATTTGAGTGAACTTTGCAATTCCTAACTTGTCACTAGTGCCAATTCTACTGTTAACTCACTAAAGCTAGCTAGACTAGCTAAAAATCTTAGCTTAGGTAGAAATACTAAAAAAGCTATTCCGTTATTCACAGTTGATTAAATTTAGAACGCTTTAGTTCATCCTAAACCGCATCTTAAGTTTAATACCCGCTGCTGCCATCTGGTGCTGAGTAGCAGTACAAGAGCAATATCTATGGATTTGTTTGATTGGTAAGGGTTCTTTCACACGAGGATTTTACGAATTATTTGACGTTTTGAAGTTGACTTTTATCTTTATTTGACAGTTTTAAAGTTGATTTGTTGTTATTTGACAGTTCTGAAGTTGACTTTTAATGGTAATTGATTGTTGTTCGACTTCGAAGACGTGTAAAAAGAAGAAGAAGGATGTAAACAAAACAAACACCATCAAAGCTGTTCTGGTTCTCGTTAGAATATAATTTTCTTTGGTTCTGTTCATCTACAAAGAAAAAACCTAAATGTATCAGAGGGCCTAGACAATGTAACAATCGATTAGCGAATCTATATTCGATAAGTTCAAAAATGTAAGTATGGGTTTGAAGAAATGAAAAAAAGGTTACTAAATTTTTGTTTGTTTATAATAACCAACCCTTTGTATACCTACCTGGTTGAAGTCAACCAGTAAACAAACAAAACAAATTAATGACCTTGTTTCTAGAAGCCCTGAAGTGAGTCAACTGTTTTATATGATCAAAGCATCTCTATTAGATGTTGGTGTAGTTCACAGGACAGTCACAATGAATATAAGGATTCTACTTTATCTAGCTGAGTCTAGTGGCAGAAATCTGCGGATAATGATGATAATTCATTAAAATTACAATGTGTAAATATGAAGTTGGAAAACTAGGTGTGCTTTTTTTTCAGAGAATCAAGATAAAGCACAAGTCTTAAAGATGTAATATAAAGCATCCTCAGTGGAAGAGTTTCTATTTGTGTTGGAGCAGGACTGCTCTCAAGATTGTTGGATCTTTATCTGTAGAAGTTTCCAGACATCAAATGAGGTACCTAATTATTACAATTTTATAAATTATTCTATTTGTAAAGTTTAACGGTGTCAACTTGTACCTAAGTACTTTAAAAAGCTTGTTTTTACAGGATCTGCCTATGCTACAATATTACCATCTTCAAAACCATATAAACAACCACCACAAGTGCACTAGCCACTAAGTGAGGTAGATGATAAGCAGGCACCGTCCAATCAAGCTGGCTTGGCTTCCGGTCAATTGCAAAGTTTAATGAAAACGAATAATGGATTACAAGTACACCGGTGTTTGGAACCTACCTTGTTTTTAGTTATTTTTTATTTCATTATTCATTCTACTTATTCATAATGAAATTGATAATTTAATGAAAAATGTATTAGGTATGTATAATAAAACATTAAACATTCTGTTATAACTAGTTTTACTTATTGAAAAATTAAAAGAATCTAATACTAATTATCTGGCAAATAAACCATGCTTCGATTAGAAAATCATAACTTCTGGCCAATATCATCCTCTTCATCCGGTAGAAATTATTGATATCTGGGTCTCCGAAACCTGTAAAAGTAACATTATTCAATATTATCATTACTTTCATCATTCTTTTGGGTAGGTAGTGATTTTACTCGGATTCTATCTGCTACCATTGATATAAGCACATGCTCAGGGCTGGTTAGCTGAAACCAGCACAGGGGATAGTAGTGGGTGAAACCACGGATTTAAAGAAATGTCTGTGGTGAAAAAAAAAGATAAAGATTGATGTGAGCAGAGGTAAAACCAAAGTTATGATATAGGCAGGTTTTTTACTAGTTCAAGATAACTAAACAAAAGACTAGGTTGTTTGGGTTGTTTGTGGGTTTTTCTTTGTTTAGTGGATGATGTTAGCTGATTTTCTTGAAGTTATAGCAGCTTGATCTTAGAAAAAATACAAACTGATCTTTATAAACACTTTGTTTTCACAGGTTAGGTTTTTATGAGGGTTTTTATAACCAAAATAACACTCAAGAATTTTAAACGTAGGCTCAATCTTACAGCAGAAGCACTGACCACATCAAGATGTATGTAAAAACACAAACCTTTACGAAGAATCCTTCACGACAGCTACCACAAACTTGCATGTTTTCGGTGATGTTTTGAAGCGATTTTCTCACAGAACACTTACTCCTGGCGGAGGATTTTCTTCTGGTAAAACACTCGAAAACATGTATTTGCATCACCTTGTTCATTATTTAATAATTCAACTAGCACAAAAATAATATTTTGTTTGTTTTGAGGTCCTTCAAATCACATTTCACATCACAATCCTACTTGGTATTTTTAGTCAACACCTATTTACATGCTCGCTAAGATTAGGAATTTTACGCGTAAAACTGACTAAAAATGTACACTCAGAATACGGTTTAGGCATTTTTAACTAAGTTGAGTAACTAGCTAAGATTTTAGAGCTATCATCTTAACTTTAGCTTTAGTTTGCTGCGTCGGAATAAGATAAGTGATTAAAGCTAATCTTAGCGATTTTTAGTTAGCTTTAGCTAGTTAAGTGTCTATTGGAATTGAGGCCACTTAAGTTTTTACCAAAATTCAACCTGCTCTTTACATAAGGAGCTATTTGGTTATAATTATATAATTTTGGTTCAATACAGGGGTGAAATTTGTTAGATCATTAATGGGAACATTGTCGCGAGCATAATTCTAGAACAACATAACGGAGAAATCAAATACATTCCAAATGGCTTAATCTTATAACTAACAGTATGTATGTATAGAAGGGGTAAAGGCAAAGCTTAGTCTTACTTTGATCCTATAATTGGGGCATTTACATAATAAGTTCATAAACACTAATATCTTATTATTAAAAAGTTGTCGAAAACTTACAAAGGGATATACATTGTACAGAATTGGATTACATTACATTTATTTTATAATTTATACATTATTGCATAACATAGAGAATTCATTATCATTGTTTATCCTTAAGACAAATTACAATAGTGTTCACAAAGTTCTATTTTTCATGTTTAAGGTCCAAAGTTTAAATCTTGTTATTATCCAATTGTAATTTACCCAAGGCCATTTTATAATAGAATTTTTATTGTAACGAGAGTAAAAAGGCTTGATATGGTTTCAAGGCAAAATCGAAGCTAGTATAGTAATTCTACCGACTATTACAATTTGAACTGCACTGTGTTTATATGGAGATATAAAATGCGATATCAAGTAAATATGGCTTCTTACGTTGCAAGTAAATAAAAGGTTACGATTATGTAAATAACACGTTATGCATTTATTTAATTTACCAAAGAGCGAACTTTTATTTAAAGTTAGTTTCACCCCAAATGGAGAATATACATTGTAGCTTGATGAATTTGTCGTGTGGAACACATACATCTCTATTTCTAATTGTCTAGAGGGGTACCTATTTTCAACATTATTAATATTATTTAAATTCTGTAGATCCTTCTTACATCTATAGGTATCATAAAATCGTGAAAAGTATTATTCCAAAAGTGTACCTACAAAGTATTTTGCGACACTCACGTGACTTATAAAACCATCGTAAAAATTGTAATTGGAGTAAACTTTGGCACTACTAAGACACGATTTCAGTAGAACCTATAGGGATTTATTGTGGTACAATAACATGACTTACGACTACAGAAATAATAAATAAGAGTTATAAAACTTAGCCGAAACAAATAAATTGTAAATTTTCCTAAAGATCATAGACATTTTCCACCGACAGATGTGACTGAAATTACAAAGATAAAGTTCTAGAAAACATAAATCTGTGCCATCAGCCTATCCATTCAGTCGACTGCGATGTTGATCCAGTCTGTTAAAAACTATAATCCATTCTTTCCGTGTTTCTCCAGTTCAGTTATCGTTACTTCATAGTTTTTTTTATGTGTATGTGGAAATTTTAGGCCTAGAATAAATTTCATGAGTCAGATAAAGGAGAAGATCGCTGTCATGTCGTATAAAGAAGTAAAGGAGACCGCATTGGAAAGGGAGAGGTGGAGGAAGTTGCATCATTGCACCGACAAGAGCTGAGCTCTTAAATTTGATGATGATGATGATGTGGAAATTTTAGCAGAAATCGATCTACACAGATAAGCAGATGTCACTAGAAACGATTCTACCACTTCAGCCCCGTCTGGGATAAAGAGGCCGTCAGTATTTCTTAAGTAGTAAAAAGCTAAATAAATGCAGTCAAGTCTAAAGTTAAGCAAGTCAAATTAACACTCAGACCTTCGATGTGGTCTTATAAATTTAGTAATCTTAAAAATTATATAATAGATAAATTCATCATACAATTTATCCTTACGCAATAACAATAATGACTTAGTTCAAATTAAACGTAGTTTAAAATAAACAAGCGATAGAAATTAATATAAAAATGCATTATTAGGATAATGTCTTTCATAGTCGAGCATTAAAAATATTCTTCTAAGCCCGTTTTGCTTTTAAATATTGTTTTAGTGTGCGTATGCTCAGATAACCTGACTAGGTACTGAAATTACTCACACTAAACTAATTAGCATGTTTTAGTGTGCGTATTATGCGTACATACACAACAAACAACTAAACAGTCTTCATGAAACAGAAACTTACAAAATAAGGAAAATACTCACTAACTAGTCAAAGCTTTTGATTCTGGAATATTCCAACTAGTAAATTATAATAAATGGGAATACTCAGTACCGATACTATAATAATGCAGGTACTGTATAGAGTACTATAGGGTATACCGGGGTACACACAAGGTACTAACTGAATTTATACAAGTAAGGTAACTTGCTAGTTTAATAACAATGAGGACACGAATATTTCATAGAGATTTAACAAAACTGGTTACAGGAAATTGAAGGTATATCTTCTTAAAGTCCGACTGGATTCATTGAATCTTTCGTTCTATAATTTAGTGTGCGTTATGATGTAAAGCTTACGCACACTAGTTGTAAAGTATATAGAAATGAGTCGGAATGATAGGAACCATTCCCATTTCTTGCATTTAGAACTAGAATAGTTTCAACATTGAAATGACGATGGTATGATTTTTAAGACATAAATTGGTTGGCAAAAAAGATTTAGTTGCCAAACTGATGCACTAAAGTTTAATTTTCCGATACATTATAAACAAATCTCATTTTGCCGACCATTTCATTTTTTTTTTACTATTATGATTCCATACATTATTTACGTAGGTTAACTTTGTGGCAGCGTTACATTGAGTTATGCTTACCCAGCAGAACCGTAGGGATTACGTAAAATTTGCGATCGATTGACAAACGCTTGTTAATTGTTGGACTAAGGTTCGACTAGTGACTAGCGTAGTGAAACTTCCTTGGTTACAATCTTCGATCAATCATCTTGATCGAAGGTTACAATACACTTACATCCAGTGATTGCTACTCGATCGCAATTTGCATATCAACGTGCGATCAGCAATCGATCGCAAATCATCACCCCCGATATTATGAGTAAAATCTGTTTTCCTGTTACGCGTACCACCCGGCGCTGATCAAAGTAGGATTTTATTACAATGAAATAAGGATACTAACTGCTCTGCAAATAAGAACTTTTGCAGCAAAAACATTGCCAATTTCTTTTCACCTTTTCAGTGTCCTTACTTCATTGTAACAAAGATCCGCCCTGACAAAAAGCATAATCTTTATTACAATGTAGTAAGGATACTGATTGTACAGCAGGGTCGAGAGAAATCAGCGATGCTAATTCTGCTGAGACATTAGCATCCTTACCTCATTGTAATAAAGACTACGCTTCGATTTCGACGGTACACGTGACAGGAAAACTGGTTAATAGTAGAATCAGCGTGGATGTGCCGGCAGTAGTTCGACGTAATTGGCAGGAAAGAGGCCGAACAGACCGCGCGGGCCAAGTCCCTGCCACCAGCCGGCGTCGATCTGCTCGATGTGCGTTATAATGTCACCCGGGTCGAACGTTATCTCTGACTCGTCCGCTGAAAATTATACAATTTTAATACTTTTGTCCTCTATTACTTTTTGTGTGCGTAGTCAAAGTCAAAAAGCATTTATTCAGTAGCCGCTGGGATCACTTTGAAATGTCTTAAAACTAAGTGATTCTCTCTCTCGTAAAGCTGTGAGCGCTCAGTATCGCTTACGCACACAGAAACGAAGGGGCATGCATCTTTGTACCTACAGTTATAATATTACTGTAACTATAATAACCGCCATTTTGGCCGAAGCACGGAACTGCTCAGATGAAAATGCCACTGGCGGTCACCTATCCACTTACAGACCGTTTCGATAAGAACGAGAAAAATGGCGGCTAGTAGTATTTAAAAATAACATATGACAGATATCTCGTAGTGTCAGGTCATCATCATTGTATCAGCCACTGGACGTCCACGTATCAGAGCTACGATACCTCAAACAAGTACAACCCGTCTTATTATAAAAAATATAAACCGAGCAAAGCACTGACTAAAAAACTGTCTCTAGAAAAACGATCTTTAAACACTCGTAAATAAAGAATAAAGAAAGATTTTTTGTGGTAAGTTTTGTTTTGACATGTGTCAACATGGTGTTCAACAAAGGTTTAACTTTTATGTATTAAGGCTAAACGTATTGTTGCTTATTATAAAAACGTAAAACCTTGGTTGAACCCCTTGTTGACCCACGGCCTTACTAATAAACGTGGTGTAAAGTTATTCCTAAGTGTAAACTGTCAAAATGTACGGTTATTTTTAGTTAATTCCGAGGAATAACATTATACCACGTTTATTAGTAAGACCGCGTATTTCTAGGGACAGTTTTTTAGTTAGACTTGGTCCAAACTCGGCTCATTTTCTTGTAATAAGCCCCGTTTAGTTTAGCTCCTGATTTTCTTTATATTTTTATTCTATTTTAAATTAGGAACGAGTTCTAAAATTATAAAATTCTTCTTGTCGGCTGGTTCTTTAGAAATCAAGAAAATATTATACATCTTTTTTCAGCATTTGACCTCACGCTGCCGTGAGCCGTCTAAGATGAAGCATGCTTTCCTAGAAGGAACCTATTTACTCTTGATTTGAACAGCTAAAGTCCTCACCAGCTTGATAGTCGTAAAGCGCTCGTGCGGTCAGACCGGGGTCGTCGTCCAAGTCCTCGTATATTGTCCCTTCTTCATCCATCGCTTCAGGAGACACATCTATAAACAAAGTTATAACATTTTAGATAACATACGAGTAAAACACAATATGGATTAAGAACATTTTCTAATCTCAATAATCCGAAAGTATAAAAAGATGTTTGTAACTCGATCAAGATTAAGATGCATCTCTTTAGTTTAATTTAACTAGGTGTGTTCTAAGATTGTAATAAATGGACTTATTTTTTGTAATGAATGGATACTTTATAGATGAATTATTATTTTATATAGTTCAATTTTAAATCAGCTTTTTCTTAGTTTTTCCACAATAATAAATTTCGACGATATGAAGCAATGTTTCACATTACAAAAAAAAAATAGTTTTAGAGTGACGCCAGGCGAGCGTAATTGTATGAGTTGTGTTTCGCGTAATTTCTGCTACATTCGGTTTCATACAAATCTCCTGTTTCTTTCACACGGGCGTTTTTCGATGCCGACGAGTATTATACATATGAAGCCGAACCGATGTAGCAGAAATTACGCGATGCACAACTCAAAAAATTACGCTTGTCTGGCTTCACCCTTATTTTAACTTAACGATAAAAAAACTTACCTGCGGTCGGTGATCAGGCCCAAGGGCATGGATCAAGATTCATAATACAGCGGAATGCATTCGGTTCGGAATCGACCGACAGCAACCAATCACAGTGCAGGAATTGATCCGAATTTGACGTTTCCTGCACTGTGATTGGTTGCTGTCGGTCGATTCCGACCGGATGCATTCCGCTGTATGCATCAAGGCCCTGAACACTGTTTTTTAGCTTTAGTTTAATTCAATTAAGTATGTACTTATGTATCTGTATGATTATTTACGTATTTCGTGTAAATATTAATAAACAAAGTGACTTACCATCAAGAGTAGTCCCATTCTCCTTCTTATAATTAACATTCTCAATCACTGTGTTCTGTCTTGTCAACTCCCTCTCATTTTCTCCCACAATATTATTCTTACTATACGGTGACCGCTTGATCGTGCTGAACTTATTATCACTATCCTCATCATCGTTCTCATTCGAACTGGAGTATGAAGCATCGAACATATCATTCTCTAGAATATTCTGTTTGATCATCGGCTCACTCTGTTTCCCTTCTATGTCTCTGTAGGTTTCGTTCTGTCTGTATTCTGAGTAGTTGATTGCGCTGAAGGAGCTTGGTTCATCAGTACTTGGGCTGAGATCAACGGACGGGTCTATGATAGGTTCGTATTGAATCTGTGAGGGACTTTCTAGGCTGAGTTTTATTTTGTCTATGTTTTTGAGTGGGCTGGTTTTGGATTCATCGGGGGTGGTGGGTTCGAGTTTGACAGGCGATTTAATTGGTGACTGTGATTGCGGCAGCTGCTGCTGGTTTTGTGAGAATGTGTTGATGCGTTGCGCGATCACTGAGCTACGGACAGGCTTTTCTGGGATGGAATTGGATCTGTAACGAAATTTAAAGTTTACGACTGTATAACCAAGGCGCGGTAGACATTCTCTCAGATCTTTTTATGTGTTCCAGAACCTTTGAAGATGTCTAAGGGGGTTGTCAGAGTCCAGAACATATGTAACGGACGTGACAGGTTGCAAGCCCATCGCCGCATATAAGAACACTAACTTTACTGGTGTCACGATGTTTCCTGTAACGTTTAGAGTGATTCGAATAAACTACCTTCGGATTGAAAGTTGAGGTACGACCTCATTCAGTCAACACGGTTCACCCGTAAAAACAATTATCAGTTAAAGTTGCCATGAGTTCCATTGAGTGCCGCCTCTAGTTTAAGACAGTCGTTAATCTATAGGGTGTAAAAAGACGTCTACCGAAGCCGAAAGGGTAGGTACAGCATCCCAACACAACCAAATCCAAAACGATTTTCCGAAAAAATCATTATATCCGGAGAAAACAGCGTTTGAAGATTACTGTTTGCGTATGTACTGGGCGCGTTGTTTTACGTAGATTGCTGGATTTTGAGTTTTAACAGCTTTTTTCTTTTATAAATGAAATTATTATATATGGTCTTATTATGTTGTACTAGTAGTCAATAATCGGAAGTAACATAAAATGACGTAGCTAAGTCAAAAAGCGTTTTTTTGCTAAATATGTTTAAAATCATGGTCTGATTCACCCAGTTTTCGGTAGTAGTCTTTTTACACCCTGTATAGTTACCTAGCCAGTAACTGTCCTTGTGCCAGGTTCTGTTGGAACATGGCTCTGGCCGCGGCGGTGGAGGCGCCGATGAGTTGCCTCGCCTCGGCCGAGCGACGTCGCCGCTCCGTTTCACTCCCACCTGTTCCTGTGCCCATATCCGCTTCAGGAGACTCGCTTCTATACAAAAAACCAATTCAAAGTCAATAATTTTTTTGAACAAATTCAATATTCTTTACTTGAAACCAAAAACAGGATATGAAAACAATGGTACAATACGCACAACCAATATTTAGCTCTATAAAGTAGCTGCGCAGAAGCAATTTTTGATGACGCCTAAAAGACGAAGACAGCGTTGTATAGCCTCGCTCACTCGCTTAGTTTTTTGCATCGTGCTATCTCGCCTACTCGCGCAAATCTGCGCAATCGTTTTTTTTTCTAATCTTTGTTCCCACTGCTAGGCAAAGGTCTCCCCTTTATTTTCCAAGACTTGCGGTCGACAGCTTCGTCCCACCAGTCAGCCCGGTATGCATCGTGTCGTCACGTAAAAATAAAATAAAAATCTTACTTTTGTTGCTCCGTCTTCGCACGTCTTTCGGCTTCCAATTCATCTCTTTTTCTCGCAGCATCTTCAGATTTCCTCTTCTCCTGCAAATTACAGATTATAATAAGCATAAATTTCTTGATATTAGAGAATTTTGATCCTGTATATCCATTTGTTTTAACAGTAGAATAAGAATAATAAAGTTTTATTTTCTCCACATCATATACTACAGTTACAATAGGTACTTAAATATACATAATTTTATGTGGGTGAAATACGGCTACCCCTCAGCATTTGCTTCAACAGCTCGAGAGTGTTGGAGCGCTGGTTTTCAGTGGCGCAATAGTTCATGAAAATGGAGGAAATAATCCAAATGGCGCTTAGCGATGTAAAAAAGCTACATACTTCTTCTCTCCTCTTCCTTTCAGCTTCGACTCGCTTCTTCTCCTCTTGTTCTTCTTTCAACCAGAACTGGTCTCTTTCTTTTGAGTTTATTTCTTGAACTGTAACAGATAATAAAACCTCTGTAAGTGGGACCCCTTTTAATTCAGTCGATGACCCACAAAACTATCTCTTGTGTGTGCCCTATCTCCTGCCACAAGAGACGCTCTTTTTATCACGCGTAAAGCTGAAGAGGTGGCAACTATCACCTCAATATGTTGAAACGATAGAAGATTAATCTGATCTATTTCATCACGACTGTACTCCCATGGTAGACGTCTTCAACTCACTCAAGATTCTTTGAAGATGTCTAAAAGCCAAAGGGAATGAGCCGTCGCGCAAATCAATATTTTTCAGAAGTTAGCATTCCATACAGCACACATCCGTGACAGCCCCCTCAGCATGGCGATTGTTTAGGTACCGGAGAATAGATAAAATGACAGTAATGACATTAGAGTGTAGATAAAAGTAACTTTTATCCACATTCTTCCCGTTTTATCCACACTCAAATGTCATTACTGTCATTTCTATATATTACCTAGACAAACGCCATGCTAAGGGGCAAGTCGCAAGCCCATACCCGCCTATTAGAATATGCCAGTGGATGATTGACCTACCTCGTCTCAAGCTGTTTTTTCTCCTCTTTATTTCTTCAGCAACTTTTCTAGACATCACTACGTCGTAGCATTGCGATAAAAGCACACTTGTCATTTTATTGTATCATCAGAAAAAATTGTATTTAACCAGCTAGTATGATTGAAGGCGACAGTGAAAATAGCAAAGCGATTGTAAATTAGTTTACATTGTTTGCGGCCAGCAGAGGTAAACAACCTTTGTCACGTCGTTGTCATTTCAGGTATTGTAAACAATTTTGTATGAGGTCGATTGATCTAGATAATGCGAGAAATTACAATACTTATCATCATTATCATCAGTCCATTGCTATCTTTTAGACGTATATTATTCTCCAAGTGCATTATTTTGATTTATTTTAAGCTGTAGATAACCAACTCGAATGATTCTTAAGAAATCTAAAAATAGGAAGAAACAAGGAAGATTCAGCTTTTTTTATTTTCTTTTCATTTAGCGTTCCGAAACTAACATGTAAATAAATACGTGGGTATAATACCCTTAAGAAATGTTATACGGTCCCGAGTATAATAAAAAAAAAAAGACGTGTGACACTCGGAGACTGCCGCGGTAAAGCTATTGCATAGCATTTTTTATCAACTTATGCAATTATAATTATTTATTTATTTTATTTATGCAGTATTTTTTTTTCTTTGATATTAATTCAAGTTACACTTTTTGAGCGTGGTGACCGATAAGAAAACAAGTTTTTTCATGCGCAGTAACGCCGATACAACCAATGCCACCTAGAGGCGAGTTGCTGAACTAAAGAGACAAGCGTGATATCAATTTCAAAGCGTTCAATCTTAATAGTTTTCTACTGTCATTGAAATACGGTTGAGTTTCGGTCGGAGTGGGTGTTAGGTGTTATTTTCGTTACGGAATTTCTGAATTCGGTCTCCACCCTCAAGGCCCGCGATAGAAGCTATGCAATAGCTTAAAAATGAAAATTCAGATCTTTATACGCTTGTTTTACACCATGCTGTCCCCTACATATTTATTAACATACTCATGATCTCACTAGGCTGTGTTGTATCAGAAACTACGTGGTAATCGTAACCGACACCCAGACCCAAAACAAATATCTGTAGAACACCAACATTGAAGAAAATCTATTCCATTAACCTGGATTCACTTTCTGGTACGCAGTCCCAATAGGCCCACTAGGAGGTAGTTCCTCCTTCACAGTCTTGAAGTTGAACGCGGAGCCCGCCTTAGCCAGTTTGTCGAGAATCATCTTCTCATCAAGATCGTCCTCAGTCCGAGCGTGAAGCATGAGATGGAAGCCAGTGAAGAAGTTGGCAACGTGCTTGACGTGATTCGCGCAGGTGCCTTTACGAACTGTTGGGGCGCCCTCTCCCTATAAATAAATAAGCTAAAGTAAGTAAGTTCGTATGAGTCAGTGGCCAACTCTGACGGAGTTTTTAGGCCGCCTTAAGGCCTCCGTCATGGCTTAACGGCTTAAATAGCCGGGACCGACAATTTAACGTGCCCTCCGAAGCTTCCGTGCTTCGGAGGGCACGTTAAATTGTCGGTCGCTCAGATGAAAATGCCACTGGCGGTCACCCATCCACTTATAGACCGCGGAAGCGCTCGTGGTCGTGCTTGCTTAGTCGTTCTTGATAGATTGTCGAAGTTAAGCAAAAGCGAAATAAATAAGCTTATCTTATAAGTACATTATTATGGATGCAAATGTTGGGATGGATGGGTGCCCTGAATGAAGTTTGTTGCTCCTTCACGCCGAAACGGCTGGATTACTATAACATACATAGTTTTGAAGAGGGACTGAATTCGAATATAATCGTTATTTTAAAGCAATAAACCGGACAAGTGTCGGACTCGCCCACCGAGGGTTTCGTACAAAGGACTAAGGTACCTATAACAGTGAAAACTGTTATGTACTACCTTCCTACATACACCAAATTTACACATGAGAAGGGATTTTATTATTTTTATTTTTCGTCATAAATCGAATACTGAGCATCATAAAAATAATCAAAAATCTGTTTAAGCTTGTGCCAATGAAGCCCTTTCATACGACACTCCACATGACACGGTTAACTCCGTACAAAATTTCGCCAATTACTTGCATTAGGCATTTTTTCTGTGATTTAACTAAAAATATAAGACCTTTGCCCAGCAGTGGGACGAAATAGGTTAATTAAAAAAAAAATATATATACGGTTTTCAGATTTTTTCCTGTACTTGTAGTCTAAGACGATACTACTTGCCAAATTTCATAGTTCAGTTTCATAGTCAACGGGAAGTACCCTATCAATTATGTTTTTAGCGGCTTAACCGGCCGTATCTTTTTTTAGCGTTAACTTAGAAGTTTATTTTTTCACAGCCTAAGGGACTGTAGACCTGAGTATACAGTTTCAATTTCAACTCGATACCTCCACGCGTTCACGAGATAAGGGGTCTTAACACACAGACAGACAGATAACAAAGTGATTTTATAAGGGTTCCGTTTTTTCCTTTTGAGGTACGGAACCCAAAAAATATTAGTTGATGTAATCTTCTTGATACATACATAATTTAAACTTACATTAGTCTAATGTGGTTGTTAATTTTTCTATTTTGTTTCCTAGTTTTAATATAAGGACAAAATAAATCAGGAGCGTAAATAGTCGTAAGGTTCCTTCCTCCTATTTATTTCCTTGTTTAAAGCTAACATGACATAATCAAATAATATTTGTGTTGCATGAATTGCAACATAGAATAAACATGATAAAATGATCACCATGGTGATGTGGGTGTAGTAGCAATTTGGAGGGATTATTATTATTATTATATTAAATATCAGCCTTCAATGACCCACTGCTGGGCAAAGGCCTCCCCCCACTCCCTCCATTCAGTAGGGATTATAATATAACAAAATTATTCTAAATTGAATTGTAATGATCCTTATAATAATACAGATATTTATGTATTAAAGGAATGAGTTTTGGAGTTTTGACAACTAACTTAATGTGCAATCTCCTTTATTGGAAGTCTCACACAAAACAGGTTTTTATTTTATATCCGCAACCTTTTTGGATTTAAATGTATTTATTTTTTAGATTCTTTATTGTGTAATTTATGTATTATTATTATTTTGTTTGTCAAAGTTTAACATCACGGAACTATAGAGTCTCGGACCTTTGATAGGCATGCATGGGGCCAAAGCCAACACACAGAGGCCTTTTTATTATTATTATTAAAGGCAGGTAGATAACGATAGGCTGTTTGGGTTAAAGCCCCCATGTGATACACATTTTTATGATTATACATAAACTATGTGGATGATGTCATTGAAGCCAGATTAACATATTGTACCAAATGAGTAGGAGTAAGTACTTAAGTATGCTATAATATAAGAATGACTAATAATTATATGAATACCTATACACCTTATAACTCAATGGAATAATCTCTGTATCTAAAATTATTTAAAATTATATAAAATTTATTTACAAACAAAAAAAAGTATATAAGTAGTATATCAGTTATCTGGTTCCCATAGTACAAGCTTTGCTTAGTTTGGGGCTAGATGATGCTGTGTGAAAAATGTCCAGCATTATTTATTTTATTTATTTATTTATCTACAAATGAATACAATCCTACCTATGGTTGCCAGGAAGAGATCGCTTTTAGCGTTATGGCCGCCCATTGTACAATTTGTTTATTTGTTATATTATCTGTATTATGTTCTTGTGTACAATAAAGAGTTAATCTATCTATCTATCTATCCTGCTGTTTACACACTAGTAATGCAGAAGTTTGGATGTATGTTTGTGAGTTTTGGGATAGTACAGAATCAATAGATTTCATCGTCATCATCTTCATGTCAGCCATCTAGTGTCCACTGCTGAACATAGGCCACATAGGACCCATCGATTTCCACAGCCATCGATCTAGTACAGCCTGCACCCGACAGCTCCCAGCAACCTTTACCAGATCGTCTTTCCATCTAGTGGGGGGCCATCCTCTACTGCGGTTTCCAATAGATCAATAGTGTTAAGTCCAGTAAAACGATGTATTTTAGTAATGACTTTATTGGAGCTATGTAGCAAGAAACACATGTGTGATACTGACAGAATATACACACTTATAATAAATACCCACATAAATACCCACACTTATTATAATGTTTCTATAAGTACCCACATTAAATACACAACAAATAGATTTACAGAACAATAAATTAACTGTAGGTAAAAAAAATTACACCAACTGATCAACTATACCTAGCTAAGCAATGTTAAAATACGAGATTCAGATTGTGTTCATAATAAAAAACCTAGGAAAGTGCAATGTGGATAGAATATGAACAAAATACCTTTGTTAACATTCTCCTCTCCGATAACATTAACAAAGACACAGCAGAAGGCATGTATTATTTTATCATAAAATAACTCCAGTTCATCATGTTATCTCAAGCCACAGTTCTTATCATTTTCAAACAATCCTATCTAAAGAAACATATAGTAATGAGAATTACCTGCCAGTTGATAAGCACATATTTAGATATGCTTCCGTTAGGTACATCCACTTTGAGAAAAGCATACTGTATCTTCCCGCTGTTGAGGTCGTCTATCAACTCTGTAAGACCTCCATCTCCTTTGTAGACAAACTTAAGGTCGTTTGTTTGTCCTTCATAGCCAAATAGAGCCCTAGAATCAAAGAAATTGTCTAAAAACTTAGGCCTTTACATCTATATTAGATGATTTATACGGTCAGGAGGCAACATATGCCTACACTTTACGGGATGCTGTAATGCCTGGGACATTGTTCGAGATGTAATATGCTTGCCCAGCACCTAAGCCATCCTCTCAGCTTAATCAGCCTGGCCCATAGGAAAGACAACGTCAATACATGTGGAGCTGACTAAGCTGCGGGTTTCCTCACGATGTTTTCTTTCACCGCTTCTCTATATATAGTTATTTCATGAAGATTTAGCAACTTTGTAACCACTTGGACCAGGAAACCCCGTTTGTTTCTTGCGACTTTTGTAATATCTTAAAATTATACATACAATAGCATAGTTCCGTTCAGGCGTGTACATTTTTTTGATCGGATTTCTCAATTTTCATTGAAACTGGTAACAATAAACTAGAATAAAAATGCAGCACACTGTCATGATCGCTTCCAAGAATTGCATCCTCATTGTCACTTAAAAGGGACACTGGACAGTAACTAATAACCATTCAATTCAAACAAAGCTAGCGCGCGTGTTTATTTTAATCTCACTATCATATGGGTCGGTAACACTTAGCTGGGTTTGTTGCACTTACCAGTTGGTGTCTGTTTTCTCGTCCAATACCTCTTTCCAAGCAGCGACCAGCTCATCTTTATGTTTATCGAAATTAATAGCCATTTTACATTGTTTTATTCGCCCAGCGTTTTGGTAAGTTTACAGAAAAATCGAAATGAAATGAAATGAAAAGCCGCCGACGACGATCTGACTCACAACAAATTTGCAATGCACAGATTATAATTATTTGACATTGACAAAACCAAATAGTTATGTCAAGTTGTCAATGTTGCCAACATGCCAATGTTGTGTTTTGATTGCTATTTGCCGCATTTACGCCTATTAGCTTGATGATGAATGATGATTTCTACTTGCATGAACTCAGACCAGACATGAAATGCATGAAGAATAGGTAGCCTAGCTAGATCATTAAATAAAGTTTGTCTGAGGAAGGTAGTAGCCCAGATCATATTATAGAAGTGTACTACAATTTGACTACAACACTACAACATTGAATGAGCTTCAAATCATTGCCAATGAAACAGCAAGCAATAAAGTAATTCCCAAAGACTACGAAAAGTAGGGGAAGACACTAGACACCTACCGATAATTTTAAATTATGGTACGGTGGTGACTTCATTTCGACTAAACCTGTGACCTCAGTCAGACCAAGGCTCAACGCTCCTTAAATCTTGCGCGCGCAATACAAACACCCTCAAGGAAAAGTAAGCAGCTTGTAACCCGTTGTAATATGGTAGGTATTTATTTGTAGACTTTCATTCATCGAGAATCACAAGTTCACAACACAACTCGGTAGTCACGTAAGAGATCGCTTGGCAGGTAAACGCCGATCCCGCGTCATGGCTTGTTTTCGTACTACATTTAAAAACAAAGTCTAGACCAGACTAAAATGTGGGTAGATGTTAGTGGACGTGAAAAACAAAATTACATGTCGCAGACAAATGGGGCATTTATACCTGGGTAAGTAGGAAACATTTTGTATTCTAAGAACTGAAGGGCAAAAGACATTGTGCAGTGCACTACTATGAGGAGGTAGGTTCCTACTTACTACCAACCCTACTCATTAAATATGTAGGTAGGTAGGTAAGTAGGTATAGAGCATATTAATTTAATGCGACAGGTAGGAGAAAAATATTAGGTAGGTAGGTACGTAGGTATATTTTTGTATTAGTAGGTAGGTATAAGGGTTCCTACTTACTTACATAATACTTACCACTAATATTTTGACAGTAGGTAGTAGGTACTAAGTTCGTATAAGTCAGTGGCCAACTCTAGTGACGGAGTTTTTAGGCCGCCTTAAGGCCTCCGTCATGGCTTAACAACTTCAATAGAAGGGACCGACAATTTAACATGCCCTCCGAAGCACGGAAGCGCTCAGATGAAAATGCCACTGGCGGTCACCCATCCACATGCAGACCGTTTCGAACATTGCTTAACTTCAACGATCTATCAAGAACGACTAAGCAAGCACGACAGGTAGATCAAGGTTGTATGTAAGTAAATCATTTAATATGTGGGTTAAAGTTATGATTAGGCATGGTAGATTCAGTCAGCAACAAAATTCGATAAACATTTGAAGTTTTACAAATAAGAATATTTCCAAAATCCATCTTGAAAAATATTTGAAGATTAGTGTTCAAGATAATTTCCTAGGAAAAGTTAACTTTTTCTTTGAAATGGAAAACAAATAATTATGGCATTTAAAGAAATCAAACTCGACTTTCGTTGATGACTGTATTTAGATAATATACTACTACCTAGCAATTTCTGATACATTCGGTCGTGATTATCCACTTGGTAGATACCTACCTACTTACCTACCTCTATGCTTTGTATGGATTGCCAAATCCACCAATTTGTTCCCCATTCATAAACATTGTACCTAGGTACGTATAAACACAATAAAGTGAAAGTAATATCCACAGTTCAGTGCTTAAAAGATCTAGATTGGATTTAGGCTGATTTAGAAAGCCGATGCGCTAAAGCTGCAGTTCACGAAACTGATAACACGCATAGGATAAATTAATTTTAGATAGGTAGGTAGGTCTATGAAGCTATTTCCATTCAAATATCTAGGTCATCGTTATCACCATTTGTCATGAAATCAGCCTTTCCATTCAATTAAGATGCCTTAACTATGCCAATCAAACGTAATATAAAATTATACTACTTCACAAAAGACATGACGACAGAATCAACCTTGAATCAGAAAAAAATATCCAAGAATCGATTAACTCATTTAGCATTCCATGTTTCATAAATATCATAAATTCACGGTACGCCATTGCACGCAACACGGCATTAGATAGGATGGTAGAAAAAATAGTATTTTTACTATTATACCACGCAGTTATTATTCACTCTCTCGAGCTACCCTACACTCTACAGCCATATTAGGCCACATTAGGCCACCTAATTTAGGTACCCCTGAGCTATAGCCTGTGCCATAAGCTAGGTTGCCTCACTGCCCAGTGCCTATTCGTCCTTGGGTCCACCCGTAAACAGCGTAGAGGCCGTCAGACACTGTCTATGTATACAAATAAGTAGGTAGGTACTATAATAATCATGTATACAAGTCAGCTGGTAGTGATATAAATCAGAATTATCGATCGGCCTGAAACTGACCCGCCTAGCAAGCAACGTTAAATTTATTATGGCAAGCCACCTGTGTCTACATTCGCAGAAACCCAGTCGTGGCACCGGAAGACTATCTGTGCACGTCGGAACCACCGGAACTGATAGCAATATCCATTGGTTTGTTTATTAGCTCTATGGCATTGTGCCATGCAATTTCAACGGAAGCAAGGTTGATTGGAAAATGGAAATCAATGACTATAGTAATTATGATTAAATCTAGTAGACCGATTTTAGAATGAAGTTCAGAATAAAGCAACATTTTCTGCTTTCTTTGTTTTAAAGCTCTTTCACTTAACTGATTGTAGATAATGACCATAATTCTAAGCAAAGATTATTACGTACCTAAATGGTTGAGGATCAGTCGATAAAATAAACGTTACATTTCTTGAATTAAACCATAACCACAATGTTTAGTCTACTAATTTTAGTTATAAAATCACAGAATTGAAACATTACACGTTAGATTGCGGATATTATAGGTCTAGCCGCCTCACACTTGGCTAAAGCGGCTCCGTGCCAGGCACTTTCAAGTTCCATCTGCTACATAACCACCATTAAGCTCATAAATAGGTAGCTAGGTATCTTTCGCTAGTTAAGTAGGTCGCGAGTTCGTGATAATACCTCGTTTGTCAGATTCAAACAGATGTTTCTATGATTCCCCACTTGGAGTTTGATAAACACGTTCAAACTTTACAGCAGTTCTACTAGATTGGGTCTATTAACGCCCTATCTAGTTTGTGGAATAGTGGCGATAGTTTATAGTCTAGTCTTCAATGCCAAAAAGCTCTAGGCGCGAGCTGCATCGATTAAGACGGTTTTATTTTCGCGGCTTTCGTAAAATTTATTTTTAAATAATATATTACACAATGCACTTTTGTGAACTACATTAAGTACAAAGATCACAAGAAAGTTTGCAGGTAAACGGACTTGTTTCATTTCTTTGTGCAAACAAATATACCTTTCCACATGTGGAAGGTATATTGTACAAAAGTACAAATAAACCAAACGATTTGACAATTCGCAGAACGTTTTCAAAACATCTCACAGCAGTGTAAACTGCAGAAATTATAAATTCGCTCGATGATAGTGAGAGCGTCGCGATTTCCACGTCTGTTACTATTGTGATGCATAACAATGGATGTCTTCGCTACTATTTTGCTTTCTTTTTCACTTGTTAGTGGATTCGACTATCAAAGACGATGCTTGTTTCATAAGCAAAGCTGTAAGTAGAATAACATTAACGTATTAGTTTAGGTACCTTACCTACTTATCTAACTAAAGTATGGAATGTTAAATAAATTTAGACTTTCTAATAAACGTGGTATTATGACAAGGAGTAACGAAAACTTGTATGGTTATCCTTAGGTTATACCTGTCATAACTTTAAACCACGTTCATTATAAAGACCGATAGATTTTGAATTTTGTACCACGTTGGGTGCCACTTTAAGAATTGGTTTTCCGAGGTTTTCAGGAAGTTCTTTGTACCGAATGTTCTTTTTCAGGTGTAGCAAGATGCCCCAACTTGATGCATGCTTATCACACACGTTGCGACAAAGATACAATCTCGCAACGTACCTGTACGTCGCCCTATGTTTATCCAATTGGTGAGTATTATTTTCATTCTCAGTAAATGTTATAAGTATTCGTCAGTTTCACTATGAGAATACGATTTATACTCGTAGTTACCTACTTCCTAAATTGTGCCGCAGTACAAATTATCCTGTCCAATTACTCGCGTGAGTACCTTACCTATTCTTTGAAATATAATTTTACCAAATATGTAGGTTTCGCAAAGTCCGCATTGTAACTTCTAGATTGGCGATTAGTATTGTAGGTACATGGGTAACTACAGTATTGTCCATTTCTGCCGTCATCGTCACCATAATGCTAGCTATCAATGCTGTTCGACATGGATGACTTGCTAAGCGATAATACACATTCCTTCTCCAGGCTACACCTGCGGGTGGTCTCGCTGCGACTGCAACGGGGACTTGCTGCTAGACGAAGAGACTTACGGCTGTGTTCCATTTGACATGTGCCCTAAACACTCGAAGAAATCACTCAGACGTCGAAGGAAGAAAAAAACCTACAGAGTCCCCAAAAATATTGGCAACCGCGTAATCTCAGAGGGAGATCTTATTGACTTGCGTTAGCTATCTAGGCAGCTTTATTAAAAAAAAACTTGGTTTACCTAAACCACAAATCATATTATTTATTGTTTGTTATTTTTAAATAGGGTTACCTTTTATACTAGTAGGTAGTAACCTACTTATGATTTTAGCAGACTATGAAGCGCATCGTTGAATATAAATGAATTTTAATCGATTAATAGTTTTTTACGTAGATGTAGTAGTTTATCAACCCCTCAGAAAACCTTAGACTTCTGTCATACATTATACCAGTAGTTACCTAGCCTACATACGTGGGTGTTGTAATTATGAGACTCCCAGCTTATTGCCAAGAAACTCGACACCTGAATGGGTATTGAATTGCAGTAGTAACACAAACAAACAGGCGCACAACCATCATTCCTCACTTGATTTGTAGCACTTCATATAGACCACACGAAAAATGAAACACTCAATTGTGATAGCCTGCCTTGTATCAGTTTTAGAAGCAATGGTTTACTACGGAAAAGTGGGAAACCCAAACTGCCTCAATTTCAATGGAACTTGTGAGTACTTCGAGTTTAGTGTACCTACCTACTTCGAATTGTATGGTAGGCAGGTACAGTCAGCAACGAAAGTCGATTAACAGCATGACTTTTAAAACGCCAATCCTTATCGATTTCTAAGAAAATAATAACTTTTATTGGGAAATTAATTATGCATTGAGCCTTTATTTTCAGAACTAGACAAATTTTGGTCATGATGGATCTCGGAAATATTCTGATTTGTGAAACATCAAATGGTAATCGACTTTCGGTGCTGACTGTACCTACTTACTTATTTGTAATATCAAAATATGTGCGTAGGTACCTACCTAAAATGAGCTGGACTAGAGCACAGCTAAAGTTTAACATCTGCTACATTGTTTTGCGAAGAATTTCACCACTAAAATAACCTCGGACATTTATTGTTCACTGAACCTTGACATGCCACAAAACACCTTTGAACTTACGGAATCGATCAGTTCGTAAAAATGTAATTTTGTCTTTCGGAGGTCAGCATATTTTCGGAAAGAAACTCTTTAGTTTCTTTCCGAATACTCAATAACTTTGAACTTTTTTCGCCTTTGCGAAAAAAGTTCAAAGTTATCATCCTATTTCAAGCGGATATCCTCGACTGACATCTAAATGGACTAAAGTAAAGATAGGTAAAATAAAGAGCTAAGAATAAGTACTTTTTCTCCCGAACGCTAGTCAGAAGGAATAATGTAGGTACAAGTTAGATTATGCTATCTATTCTACAACTTAAATTTTTCCTGCATTTTAAATTAAATGTTTTCACAGGTGTAGATGAATGTCCCGAAAATATGCACCGCCTAAACAGCGAGTGTCGTCCAACCCCATCTCAGAGGACCTGTGACGAACCCGTCGCTTTGTCGATGGGGATCATTTGCGACTGGTCGCGATGTGACTGCGACTTCCCTTTCGTGCTCCACCTGGCTTCAGGCTACTGCTTCGCTTACGAAGATTGTCCTTGACAATAACTTTGCATGATTGGAAAGTATAATAAAGATATTTTTGTGAATTTGCGTTTTATTTTTGCAAGTTATGTCTTAACATCGATTGCTTTAAGTTTGGTATGGGGTATTTGGTAGGTAATGGCACTAAAAGCTGAACGATTAAGGGTTTTTAAAAACTTTGAATAGATTTTTTTCCGTTACTTCGTGACATTGTCGTTAGCCAGTACGATTTGTGCATTAAATAAATACACAAGATTTGATTTATGCAAGTAAAATTCTATCGCTTAACCGAGATATTCAGTTTACGCCTGATTGGAAAATATCGGATTTGCGATACGCTGCGGAACAAATTGGATTTTTATAAATTGAGTTCAGAATGCATTGGTATGGAAGGAATAGATATGAAAATATATTCGGGAAGGGTAAAGGGTACATTAAGGTAGCCTTTTACTCAGATTAAGTGTTTCAAACCATTTCAGTTAAAAGATATAGGAAAATAATATAGGTATCTATAGGGTAGGTTATACTGTAGGACCTACAGATGAACTGAATTCTAACAAATACATAGAACACTATATGAGTTTCCATCCAGATTCCAGAAAGGACAATATAATAGTGAAGCTCGACAAAAGAAACGATAGGTAAAGTAAAACAAATAAGAAAAACTAGTGCGTGAATAAAATGTTGGTTTCAGATACACCGGCCACTGTCCGATGCTCAAATTCCGCTTCGGAAAATGTTACGGAGACAATACACGCCAGATACTCAGAGAAATAAGATCCAAAGGACTATTCAAGTGAGTATTGTACGCCCACGATGGGTATATTGTTGATTCAACGTCTTTGCAACACAGTTTAAAAATATATGTTTCTTATTTCTTATAGTTTGTTTCACAAAAGACAAACTACTTTTGGGGGAGAAGATATTGCTTCGATATTTTCCCAAAACAAGTGAATCCCTTGGCTCGGACGTAGTCACCCAAATCATAGCATCATGATATACGAAACTAGCGAGGCACACAGTAAGGGTCAGTCGTAAATTACTCTGTAATTAAAGAGCCAATTGATAAGTCAAGCGTGTTACGTTGAATTAATGCTTAACATCTGCATAAGCTGTAACTTGTGCTATCGTTGAAATAACTTGTATGGAAATAAGAGACAATGAAGACATTATGCATACACTTTATATCATAGCCAGTTTCGATTGAGTAGTCAATGTATAAAAACTGGTGTCGGTTTCCCTACTTTCTAAGCGTGAAATCAGACCTTTTTTGCAATCATAATTGCGCATTGACTTTATCATACGCACGTCCTAAGCTACAAAAATATGTGTACCTCTTATGGTACATATAAATGTAAGATATTATGACTTAAAAAACGTGCATGTTCATGCTTTTTTCTGGTAAAATAAAAAATGTTATAAGGAGTTTATGGGAATGGGAACTGAGGAACTAGGTCATGGGTTCTCAGTTTTTGAACAAAATGTTTCACAATTTGATAGATTCCTAACCGGTAGGTCCCATTTGTACTATGGAATGACGTAATATAACAATTTGAGAAAATATTGTCTCTATTTGTACTATAGAACAGTTTGTACTTTTTTTCTCAAATTGTTCCATAGAACAAACTAAGTAAGTATTGTTAAACTGCTGTTTTGCTTTTATTTTGCAAAATAAAAATATTATGTAGCGAGTAGTTTCATTTTTTTGATAGTGAACTGTGATTAATGTCATTCCTCGTATATATCTCATCATGGAAGAATTTGGGAAAAGCGATTCCAATTTAGTTCTGTGCATTTACAGACAAATAAAAACAGGAGCAAGAGCTAGTATGTAGTTCTATAGTACAAATAGGGACAATATTTTCTCAAATTGTTATATTACGTCATGTTCCATAGAACAAATGGGACCTACCGTTCCTCACTACCTACATCTCATCTACAAAGGCGCAACGCCAGCAACGCGTAATTATGTTTTCGATAAAGTTATAGTGAAACCTTACATTTTCAGTAAACCTTTGGAATATAGAGCAGGCGACAACTACGAATTGGATAACATGCCACGTATTGATAAGCCTCAACGAGACGTCTACGACGGGGTCTACAATCGACCAAATGCATACATGACTGGGTACACAGGATATGTGCCTGGGATGAATTTCCGGTACGTAACATTAAAATAATATTGGTGAATTGGGTGAATAATAAGATGTGAAAGCGAAACTTGATATCTGTTGTCATAACAACGGGAGCACCCATAATCATTTTGATAAATTGAAGTACACAGGTAACCTTTATGACTCCCTCAATCAATTTAAACTCATTGTTTAGTTAGATAACAAGCAAATGGTTATTTGTTGTACAGATACGGAAAATCGTATGGAAGAGCAGCGGACGATTGTATGGCTGATTTTGAAGATGACCAGAGAGGTATACGGCGTAAAGCTGATATGAACAGAAGTTATGTAAGGTCCAGAAGTGCTCCTAAAATGGAAACCATACACACAAGAGACGAAATTCGACGCGACCTCAGCCGTTTTAGGGAAATCAATAAGTACAAAGGTAAGTTAGCATTTGGATTATACAATGAAAAACTTTATAAAACTTTGGTTAGGAAATTCACAATACTTGCAGGGGCTAAAATAAATAATGCTGGACATTTTCACACAGCATCATCTAGCCCCAAACTAAGCAAAGCTATGGGAACCAGATAACTGATATACTACTTAAATACTTTTTGTTTGTAAATACATACATATTATACATAGAAACACCCAGACCCGAAACAAATATCTGTAGGTCATACAAACATTTGTCCCGCGGCGGGGATTGAACCCGCAACCTTCTGCGTCGCAGGCGGACCTTCGCCCACTGCGCCACAGAGGTCGTCCTATTTTACGTTTAGGAAATTTCAATAACAACTTTAAGAAATCACAATACTTTAGCATGAAAACAGGGTTGGTGTATCACAAGGTCACGTTTTCAAACCCCTACTATATCTTGTTTACAGAAAACACGATATCGCCGGAGTTTCCGCCAATAGCTGGCTACACTGGCCATATACCCCGCATCAAAGGTGCCGAAGCCTCGCTTAGCCAAAGATACCACTGCGCAGCCAAACGTGGATTGGAGTTAATAAGGATGGAGAGAGACATAAGGCAAGAGCTCCAAAACGCCGACGCAAACATAAAAGCCATCCTGAAGGACAACGGGAAAAAGTATTCTTATTGGAACTGGGGATAGCATACGGGTAGAAGGATGTACTTTACCAAATGTCGGTGAACAAGGCATCCTTCTATAAACGAATAACTAACAGTATTTTTAAATCGGCGCAATATTAATATTAGTATCATGCACAAGCCACATTTTTATAAACAGTTCACATTGAAATAATTGATTAATCTAAATATTCAGTAAGTATAATAAGCAGTAAGTGAGTTCGTATGAGTCAGTGGCCAACTCTGGTGACGGAGTTTTTAGGCCGCCTTAAGGCCTTCGTCATGGCTTAACGACTTAAATAGCCGGGACCGACGATTTAACGTGCCCTGCGAAGCACGGAAGCGCTCAGACGAAAATGCCACTGGCGGTCACCCATCCACTTACGACAGTTTCGATCGTTGCTTAACTTTGACGATCCATCAAGAGCAGGCACGACCACGAGCGCTCCAGTAATAAGTACGTATTGTTGTAGAGAATATTGAGTCACCGAAAAGCTATAGAATATTTTCCATTTCGCCTAAGACCATCTACGATCATGATAATTTCTTGAAGTCTATAATTACATTGTAAGATAGATTACAAATAGATATAACGAAACCGTAAGGTATTCAAAGAGTATTTAAAACTATACTTCCAATTTGTAAATACCACTAATTTAAAAACCGTATTCAATAATGTGTTGCGGAACTAACATGAATTATGTTAGTGCAAATTTTGAATATGGTAATTCATAATTCCGTCGTGGGTACACTAATGTTTTAGTATAAGCTTATCAAAGGAATAATTGTTATATAAGAATAAAAACTATGTTATATTTAAATAAATTCTGGTTTTATTTGTTTAGAGTTAAAATTCTACACTAGGTACTTATAAAGTTAAAATCAACATAGTGTTTGTAATTTTTCAAAGTAAATAATTAAGGTTATTTTTGTGTTTTTTAATAAACTTACATAAACATACAAAATTTTCTAACACAAAATGTCATGTTTCACATGAATTCTTATAAGTTAATATAATAAGATAATAAAGGCACATTTTTAGGCACAAAGATTAAATAATGTAAATATTAGATATAACTCATTAGACCCAGCTGTGGGATAATATTGGATGATGATGATATGCATTTTTATTTAAATCTTATTTAAATTACACGTCTAATTAAACCTAAATTAAAATAACGTAATAATTGCACCTTTTTCTTTACAAGCTACCTTAAATGCGTGTTGATGATGAAAAAATTAAAATCTTATATATAATAGTACATTATGGTACTAGTGTGTAACATTGGTGATTACCGCCGAGGTGTTTTTATGAGCCGAGCCGTTAGGCGAGGCTCATAATAGAACAGAGGACGGTAATCATCAATACACACGTGTATCATACGACGTTTTTCAACACACTTGTGAATAAAATAACAATAAAAACTCATTTTCAACAGTGAAAACGAGTTGTGAAAAATGTTTCGCTATTGCGGGAAAAATTAATCAGTTTTCCTATGCGCGCGCATTGCGATCGGCCACAGACTATATTTCCGCGCCGCGCATAGGGTTTGCGGCCTATTCTGCCACGGACAAAATGGGGAATTTAAAGTTTTCTTTTATTATAGAGAAAACAAAAGTTATATTTGAGTGAAAGTTTTATTTATTAAACACGTACGAGTTAAAATTATCTATTTAAATTAGAAGTTGCATGAAATGAGCAAGCAATAGGAACATTAATTTATTTGTTCTATTGAACACGATCTTTTTTCTGAATAAAAACTTTTTAAAGAACAAAGCAACTCAACCAATAAAATTAAAAAAAAATTCTATTACTCACTAGTGAGTTATAGTAATGAAAAAGTCACAGTTTGATTATGGGTGTCATTATGTGCCTAATTGCGGTGACCATAGAGCCACTTTATGAGCAAGTGTGTTGAAAATAATATAAGATATACATACACGTTTATCTATTTATAAGTTTAAACTAGTAATCTGCACTTTTTAAAGCACGTTTCATAAAAAAATATTGTCGTAGAAGCAGACAATGATATTTGATATCAGGTAATAATTTATATAAGTAGCTTAGTATTTTAATCCAGGACTCAAATGTTCCAATTCTCATCTAAATTAATTGAACCACAATGATCATTGCCAATATTCTTTTAATCTACATTAGTAACATATTATTAATTATTATTGTATATGTAGGTATCTATAGTAACATATTATTCATTTAATTTTGTTATAAAATTATGGAGGAACAATATATAGATAAACAGCATATTATAGGCTGCACTACTAACCCCTTTACGCACCCCTAGAACAAATTGTTCGAGACAATTATGTTGCTATGAAATTGCACACAGTCATACAAAATACAACAAAGTCCTTTAGGTACATTTATCAAGTAAATATGTGGTACAAAATTTAATATTACTCATTGATATGATAGTCAAAGGAGAATGGGCAATATTGACCTAAATTAATTACACGCGAAAAAAATGCCCATCCCAACTGAAAAGCTTTAATTCAGTCAGGATTTTTTGTGCCTTCATATAAGCAAACTAGCTGTCCGCCCCGGCTTCGCACGGGTTTATTATAGGTATTTAACAAAAATTTAATAACAACATGGCGATCCCGGAGCGGGATGTATGATCCTTTAAAGTTTAGAGGTTAATATGTAGGTAAGGTCTAAGGTAGGTAAGGGAGTATTGGGCAGTAAGGCAGGTTTGGACACCACCGGCAAATCCCCGTGTTATGCCGGCCATACACCTCATGCCAATCCACCATTAGTCATGCCAATCCACCCCCATATATGGTCAATTCTAACTGATCAAATTCCGATTTGACGATAGGCATGATGGTTTATGGCCGACATGACACGGGGGTGTCCAAACCTCTCTACTGCCCAATGCTCCCCTACCTCACATATATATTTCATTGATATATTACCACTCCCTTCCATTCATTCCATAGTTCCCAGACACTTTTTAAACTATCATGGTTTTCAACATTTTTAACATAGTTAACGGGATATTTACCATGATTTAATGTTTTTTGAGTTTCCCGATATTTCGGCGCAGTTGCATACGCCATGATCAATAGTATCTATGGTATTAATCATGGTTAATATCCCGTTACCTGTGTTAAAAATCCCAGACACTTGTCCTACCGCTTTAACTGATATTTATTCTGTGGTCGCGATGTATCTTACATTTTTAAACTTCAAAAGTTATCATGCTTTTGAATAAAATGTCCGATTTCAATCATTCAAAAAGTAATCGGCGGGTACTAAAACAACCTTTACTACGAAGGAATTTATTTGGATAAGAATAAATACCAAAATAAGAATAACGTGGTCTGCTTTTTGTCGGCATTTTTATTCACTTTTTAAATTATAAAAGTTGTTATTCTGACACAACCACAATAGTTGGACATATGCTATCGCTGACTTTTTTGTAGATATTGATACGTTCTTTAATATTGTAGAACATTTTTTTGTTCTATCATCAATAGTTTTCGCAGCGCACGCGATATGAAGAATTTTATGTTCAAAATTTTTACACCTTTGGTTACATTATTGCAATTTTCATAAGGATCTCTAATTTTTTTGAAAATAATTTATAGCCTATGTTCATCACAGATAATGTAGAATTCTAATGGTGAAAGAATTTTTCAAATCGGTCCGGTAGTTTCGGAGCCTATTCAATTCAAACAAACAAACAAACAAACAAACAAATGTTTCCTCTTTATAATATTAGTGTAGATAATACTGCTTCTAAAGCACTTTAATTAAATTGTGTTTCAACGCTACGCGCATTTATAATAACTTATAGAGCTCCGTTTTATTCCCATTCTCCTATATCAATTATGCATTATGAAGGAATTAATTCGTTGTAGGCCTTATTAATAGAGAAATATTATCTTTAAAATTAACTATTACCATTCAATTCAACCATCTTACCAGTCCTTTGGTCCACACCATCTATAACAGAACTTTTATCATCTTCATCTTTATCTTGAGAGTTAGTTTCGTCAACATTTTTATGCGTAGCAAGCTCCAACATTAGTGTTTCAAGTTTCTGAGCTTTCCTGGTTTCGTTGTGGGTTATTAGAGCACATAGATGTTCAGTTAAGAGCTCTTTTTTCTCCTTCTCTTTTTGCAGGTGGATTTTCGCTTGGAGGAACTCTTTTTCCACTTTGAGATAGTGTTTCCTGAAAGTTACATTAATATTGCCTGTGACATCATATAAGATAAGATATACAATACAAGTATACAAGATATGAAATAAAAGTGCAATATTTTTTAGACATTTCAGACATTCAAAGAAAAAACATTGAATTAATCTGAGGGATGTCTTTCATGAGTCATGACAAATTGATAAAAAAGTGATGCTGTTTCTGTTTTTTTTTTTGTCCTCCAGCATTAAACTTTGCAATTTCAGATAATTTTTGAGAATTTTATAGATATAAAACTACCTTTCATACAAACAAAGTAGTGATAATAAGAAATAATTTGGACAACCGATCTTTGTCTCTCTGAAGTTAGGTGCACTAAACGATGGCGCAGGTTTGGTAGAGTAAGCGAGATAGCACGATGCAACAAACTAAGCAAGTAAGCAAGGCAGACATACAACGCTGTTTTAGTTTTTTGGGTGCCATCAAAAATGGGTTCTGCGCAGCTAATTCAGAGAGACAAAGATTGGTAGTGCGTATTGTAAATATCATAGACCAAACAAATACTTACTCAGCTTCTGAATATGTGATACAAGCTAAATCTATTTTCTTCCTCAGCACAGCCACATCTTGTGAGAACTGACCATCTAACACTTGCAGCTCTTTCTTTATCTTCTCCAGTCTTAACACTTCTTCTGTTGTTTGTCTCGTCCTAAAAGAAAGACACAAGGTAATGTATTGAAAGTGTAGAATAGAATAGAATAGAATATTTCTTTATTGCAGACCATGAAAAACAGACTTAGTTTAAACAATGTGTAGCAATGGGCAAAGTGTAATTATACTTCAGATTTGAATCATAAAATTCGATTCAGTAGTTTATTATTAACACAGATACCATACAGTCAACATAATATGTAAAAGAAACATTAAATCTGTACAGTAATGCAACATGAAGAATGGGGTTTGATATCAATTAATCTTACCATATTGTTTTATTAATCAATTGCAAAAACTTGTTAACCATATTTACATTAGAGCACTGTTTCACAAACAACACACTGTGCTATTTCCTCGTATGAGAAGTAGGTAGGCTTGTGATAACAGATCAATAATAGATAAATACTGCTGATAATATTTTCCTGTGGTACTTTGCTCTCAACTTTTGAATATTTATTGGTTTAATATAACTGTTTCAGTTATTTTTGACGACCTCTGTGGCGCAGTAGGTGAAAGCCCGCTTGGGACGCAGAAGGTTGTGGGTTCGATCCCCGCCGCGGGATAAATGTTTGTATGACCTGCAAATATTTATCTCGGGTGTTTCTATGTATAATATGTATGCATTAACAAACAAAAAAACAAACTTTGCTTAATTTGGGGCTAGATGATGCTGTGTGAAAAATGACCAGCATTATTAATAAATTTATTTATTTTTTATTCTATCTTAACGGGTTGGTTTTAATTGCGTGTCGATCTGTCTGTGGTTTTGATGCACATGCATTTTATTTCGGTGTAATCACAGGAACGCTCTATGGACGAATGAGCATTTAGTATCACTTACGCACACAGAATCAAATCTACACACACTATACAGTTTAACTGGTGGATGGATCAAAGTATGTCTACTGGCTAACCAACTCATATAAAAGGATCAGCATTGATCAGCTACACTGTGCTGTAAGCGGCTCATGGTGAGTGATAGACTAGCTGGAAGAACAATCAATCATCAACCATCAATCATCAAATCCGTTGATGTACCCAAGTTTATTCTTGCTGGGCTGAGGAATAAGACTTACCACTGTGAACTCTCTTTTTTGACCCACATTTCGCTTTATAGCTAAATTAATATAAAAAGTGCAGTGTACATGCATACATCAGCAAAAGTTGATATAAGTAAAATGTCTTTTTATTTTTGAGATTATGACCAACCAGTACAATCTGCCTAACATTCGAGACATCTTGAGAAGAAGGGACGAACAAAGACCTTCATGTGGCCATCAGCTTAAACTCATTCGTGACCCCGCCTGCTTACTTACCGCCTATAACTTCTCCGGCAACAGAGTGGTTCACAATTGGAATGCACTACCAAATGACGTTGTCACTGCTACTTCGGTCAATTTGTTTAAGAACAAGCTCGACAACTGACTACGAACTAATAAATCAGTGCTCAAAAAGATTAACCAATCATGAACAATCGGACTATTTCAACACTGAGATATAGACATATCAGCAACAGCTGCTTGTCTATCATCGATAAATAAATAAATAAATAATCCTTACCTATCAGCCAGAGCTTTAGACAACATTTCTTTCCTTTTCTTATTCTGTTCTTCCATTAACTTCTGTTTCAGCTGCAGTTCATCAAGCTTAGCTCTATGAGAGGATAAATCATCTTCTACAAAGTCCACACCCCTCACTATATCAGGTGTTGTATTATTTACATCTTTGATGTTCGGATCATCTATTTTGTTTTCATTATTATTCATATTTTCCTTTTCATCATAGTCAATTGTGATTACATTTTGAATGTCATTAGTATCATTATTCTCAGGTTTTGTAATTGTCTCATCATTTGGAGGTTTGATACTGAGTCGACATTTGTCAAATTGGAGGTCATCAATAGCATCATCAATTCTCTGATTTTGCAAATTCACTGATTTGTACTGATATGCTTTTTTCTTAGCTGGGATGAACTTTATAGGGTTTTTTATGTATGTCGTGTGATTATGACTATCTGTGAAGCAAGTTATATGTTTTATTTACCTTTTTAGGCCTTTTTTTAGGTATATTTATATTATCATTACAGACATTTTTATAATCTAATGCGATAATCTAGATATAAAACTGACAATATCTTTCACAGCCTGATTCTACTGCTGGGCATGATCCTGAACTGTGAACTGTGGTTTACTGAGTATAATTTGCCCCTTTTGCTACCTTCTCTGTTACATTAGGATGAGATGTAGTGTAAAACCTACCATAAAATTTATCAGAGCTTCCTCTATTGTAACTATAGGTAAGTTGTGGGGGGTTGTGGTAAGTATGTAGGTACCTACCTACCTACTTACTTATTTAGTGTGTGGTATTTTACATTTAACCACTTCAAAAACGTATTACAAACTTGTGAGATGAACTATTACCAAATTAATATATATATATACTTATGCGAAAAGTTATTTGCAGATTATCACTGAAACACATCATGAGAAAGTTTTACCATTGTTTGATGTGAGTTCTCCTCCAGATTTTATTCTTTTTAGGTCCTCTTCACTAAATCCAGTAAATGTTGTCATTATTTATAAGTTTTTGGACTTTAGTTGGCGAATTTAATTTTTCTTTCTGTGTTGTGTTTACAATTTACATCATTCAATTTGACAATTTTGACATAAATTATGACATCAGCACGCACGGTAGTCGTGTAACGTAGGGATGTAAAGTACCTGGAAACAAGCGTAGCAAGCAAACAATCAAACAAATTAGTTTATCGATACCATAGAGAAAAAATGATTGGACTTGACCTCAGACACTTCAGACCATTCAGACTTGACTCAATCAGTCGTTCACTTTTCAATTTCATTCATTCAATATTTAATATTTAGTCTGTATCTGTATTCGTTCGTTTCATCGGCTTTTCTTTCTCTCAATTAACAATTTTGAGGTTAGGTAGAACATCCTACAAAATTACAAGTTTTGTTTGTTTGTTTTTTACTAGCAACCAGGTTCGTAGCAGACATATCAAGGTTCCTCGGTGTACCAGACCGACCAATCTTCTTACATTTTTATTTATTTCAGATAATAATCTCTAAAAATGGCGGCGGCTATGCCAATCAACCCCAAGCCTTTTCTCAATAGCTTGACTGGCAAATCTGTACTTGTGAAACTAAAGTGGGGTCACGAATACAAAGGCCTACTGGTATCAGCAGATGGCTACATGAACCTTCAGCTAGCCAATACAGAAGAAATGGTGGATGGATCATGCACAGGTTAGTCATTCCATTGCGAATTTCGTTCAACAACACTGTTGTTATTTACTATCATTTAACCTTAATATTATGACCAGTCTGGTAGATGTGGGTATTAAATAATTAGCCTATTGGATTCCACTGCCTTTGTTTTGTTTCCAATTCTTTGGAATAGTATATCTTGTAGTTTATTCCCCTAGCCTATTTATTTCTACACTATTTATCTTTGAGTAATACTAATGAATAATTTTGTACATCGTAGATTGGAGAAAATCTACATCTTTCAACGTTTGAAATTTTTTTCAGGTAACCTCGGAGAAGTCCTAATCAGATGTAACAATGTTCTGTATGTAAGAGGGGCAGAGGAAGAAGATGAAGAGGGAGAAATGAAAGAATAATCATAAGAAATTAAACAAATTAGAAAATAATGTCTTAACTATAAGTCCTCACCAGTTTTAGGGTAAATAAGGTATTGCGTAAGATTGCATTTCCATTTGTGATTTTAAAATGAAATAGATGTAAGGTACTTCTTTATAAAGTGTTTTATTCTGTAGCAATACTAACTCTAATTGGATTTAAGACGGAGAAGCTATACCATGCTCATCAAGTGCCTCTAACAAAGTAAATAGAATTAAAAAATACAACTTTGATAACAAACATGGTTTCTTGGTAATGTTAAAATTAAAACATTAAAAAAACTTGGAACTTTTGGAATCAGCTTCCAGTGTCTGTATTTCCGCTGAGCTACGACCCTGTTGTTGTTAAGAAAAGAGTTAATAGGCACCTGGGTAGGCTCGCTCCATCGTAGACTCCTCACTCTTGCCTGTGTAAGTTTCAAGGTCAAGAGCCGACCCATTCATCATAAAAAAAAACTAATATAAAATTGAAATGTCAGAATAATGATTCACCACTTTATTCCCAGCATCCAATTCACAGGAATCAACAGACAGATTACACATTTTTACTTACAATACTAACATTTCATATTCTGAAGAGTTCAAAGATTCTCTCAACTTATTTTATCTGCTAGATGTGATTGACAATATACCACATTGAAATTTCAAGTTAATATTCATGTTGTAACTTGCTAGTAACGTTAAAATAGATACTACCACTCATTGAAGACAAAGTATTTTAAGATGTTTCAAAAATATTGTTCCTTCTTATTTTAATATTTTTTGATTTCGCTGATACTAAACACCAATAGCTGGTTCTCATAAAATTGTCTAGTTTTGTGCATATTGAGTGATACAATAACAAAAAAAAACAATAACTGCAACATTATGGTTACAAAAAGTGATATAAATCCTAAAAAAAAATTAGATAACTGAAAATAGTTTGTGCTATGGAGAAAGTCTGTTTAATAGAATATAAAATATACATAATCACAGAAATTGCTCAAATATCCACTTGATTGAAGCTAATTTTCCACTTAGGAACAATAGAATTCTAAAAACCTAAAATGAGATATCTCAAATCACAGCCAATATGTACAGTAGTCACAACGAATCTTTAGTTCTCTGAAGAAGCTGCGCAGAAGCCATTTTTGATGACGCTTAAGACGAAGACAGCGTTGTATAGCTGCCTCGCTCACTCGCTTTGTTTGTTGCATCGTCCCATCTCGCCTAATATACGCAATGTACTACATGCGCAGACCTGCACAATTGTTTAGTGTACCTAACTTCAAAGAACTAAAGATCGGTTGTGCGTAAGGTCTTATTCAAATCGGTGCAACTGAAATATCCTCATTCCAGAACAAACATCCTGATAAACACTTTTCCTTTACAATGAAGTTTATATTTTTGTCTAAGCAGTGTCCACTGGCAAGTAACTGCCACAATTTTATGCAGAAGTCAATTGACAACTGTTTCCACTGACTGCAATGATGCTTAGTTTATTTAATAGCATTGACTGACTGCAATCGTACACACGTGCGACTTGCAGCAAGTTCGGCAAATTACTAAAACTTGCAGCAAGTCCACTTGCTCGAGCGATTACACGTTGGAAGTCGCTTGCGCAAGTCAACTTCCGCAATTTTTATTGCTAGTGGACACTGCTGAGCCAGTAAACATGTAGCTTTATACAAATCATGGTATTTTAGTTATCTCTGTTTCACTCTCACAAAGTTGGATCTCTTATTAGTGCAAAAGAGATGAAAATATTGTCCAAAGTTTTTTTACAAAATAGTGACTAGTAAAAGTAAGCGGTTATAGCGACAAATCTCTTATCCAAATAGCTCTGCTCAACTTCTACTGAGCCTCCCACTTCTTTCGCGAGCGACAGGATCTGAAATAAAAATGTTAATTTATGGCCAGTGCTCATAGTAAGAAACATTCGAATATTTATCAAACGAACGGGAATCACACTATTACTCAAACTCCCCCCCCCCCCCGGCTCTGTTCACTCTATTATTAAAATCCCCCCTCGGTTCACACTATTATTAAAACCCCCCTCTGTTCACACTATTATTCAAACTGCAGCAAGACAATGTTTTAGCCTAAGATTGATTTTTCTTACTTGATCAGGTCTAGAGTTCCTAGGCAGGTACAAATACACAGTAGGGGAGATGTTTCTCGCTGCGCTCATTAATTCTGAAGCTGGTTTCGGTTGCAGCATTGTTTCTATGTCATATTGAGCGTTCTGGAATAGGTAAAGAACTGATATAGGAGTATCTAACATCTATGAATTACGTGTGCAATTCAATGGGAATACTTCATTATTTGAGGATAAAGAGAAGCACATAATAAAATCCAGGGTAGGAGGATCCAGGAGGTCATTCATTTTGGGCCCAAAAGGTAAAAGTGCCGGCCAACGAAAATAAAGGTTTCATCACTATTGAGGAAGTCAATCAGAGTATTTTTCAATATGGGACCAAGTCTCTAAGACTCTTAAGTCAATTACTTTGCAAATGATTTTGTAAGTCAAAAAATTTAATCATAGGTACACATAGAAATCCAGATTTTTCAACTTAAGAAAATCTTTTGAAGTAGATAGTGGACTTAGAGACTTGGTGCCATACTGAAAAATACTGGGTGTCAATCCCAGTATTTTTATTATTACTCACTACTCGAATAAAATACTAGCCTAGTCCGAACTAGGCATAAGTCTCTGACCGAATGGAAAGCATGTATTTTGTAGGTCTTTATTTATTGTAATGTAACACCACCTCCTCTCGTTTTCTTTTCCATCCAGTCCATCTGAAGGTTGCCTAGAAGAGATCGCTTTGAGCGATAAGGTCACCGTAATTTAGTCTTAGGCTTTATAAGTTTTTAATTGTTTGTAATGGTGTTAAAAAGAGTTATCTATTTGAGACTTCTTATTGTGTCACCAGTTCTGTGGAATCAGTGTGGTGAAAGGATTTTAAGTGCGCCTCAAAGAGCCAAAGAGGCGGATGAATCGCCCCTTCATCTGCTGGGAGAGTGTGGGCCACTAATGCACAAACGCAGCGCCATTCTGGGCAAATACACCTTAAGCCCAGAGGAGCTACGAGAATTCACACCCAAAAAGGTCCTACAGTTTCTGTTAGCAGTAGGGCTTGGTAGTGAACTATGAACGCCCCGCCTCAAGGGGCGACTTGAAAGTGGCGATCACAATAGGTCTTCATGGCCGCAGTGATATGAAAGCCACGCCATCATTAATAATAATAATAATGCTGGACATTTTCACACAGCATCATCTAGCCCCAAACTAAGCAAAGCTTGTACTATGGGAACCAGATAACTGATATACTACATATATACTTTTTGTTTGTAAATACATACATATTATACATAGAAACACCCAGACCCGAGACAAATATCTGTAGGTCATACAAACATTTGTCCCGCGGCGGGGATCGAACCCGCAACCTTCTGCGTCGCAGGCGGACCTTCGCCCACTGCGCCAGAGGTCGTCAAATAATAAATAAAGGTAATAATAATAAATAAAGAGGCTTATTTGAGACTTACATTAGAATAGTTGGGTCCGCCCCAAGGCGGGCTAAGGAAGACCATATCCGCTTCTAGACTTGCCGCGAGCTCGAAGAAGTCCCCAACTATGAATTCAATGCGATCCGCAACGCCATACACTGTAGCGTTGTGTTTCGCCATTTCTATCTTCATAGGGTCTATGTCTATTGCTATCACTGGAAAAATAAATCATAATTATTATATTATTATTATTATTACTTATATCAGCCATTTGTGTCCCACTGCTGGACAAAGGCCTCCCCCCATAATGAAAATTCATTATTAAATTATCAAATAATTCATAATGAAAATAATCTATTATTATAAGAATCTTTGTCCTGACTGACTGACTGATAGACAACGTACAGCCTAAACCGCTGGTCGTAGAGACTTGAAATTTTGAGGGTATGTCCGTCTTGGTGCGTAGGGGTGTACTAAGAAGGGATTTTTTGAAATTCAACCCCTAAAGGGGTGAAAAGGGGTAAAAACGATTGTATGAAAAATCGTATTCCTGGCACTTGGAGACATGAAATTTAGAATTATGATAGTTCAACGCTTTTAATGAAATTCTACATTAAAAAAAATTCAAAACTACCCCTAGAAGGGGATGTAGGGGGTGTTAATGTTTGTATGGGGTTTTTTGAATGCGTGGTCCGATTTGCTTGAAACTCGGTATGATTATTTAAAAATTTAAATAAAAAATGTCCGCACTCCAATAATTTAATAACTACCCCTAAACCGGGGTGAGAGGGGTGTTAAAGTTTGCGTGGGATTTTTTAATACGTGGTTCAATTTGGTCAAAACTCGGTATGAGTATTTAGTAGTAGTGTAATAAATAATATCTGCATGTTTTTTTTTTTTTTTAAATCTACCCTTCAATGGGGGTGAAAAAGGGGAAGTACAGTACAGATTCTATGGGAGCCATAAGTCCATTGGGAGTGGAAGTGGGGTATTTGGGGAAGGGATAACGTATAAGGGATAAGCGGGAAAAAGTGGAATGAAGCGGGATAAACCGGGATAATGCGGAGGAAAAGCGGGAAAAAGCGGAATAATGCGGGAAAAAAAATAATAAACAGGGAAAAAGCTGGATAATGCGGAATAAACCGGGAAAAAGCGGGGGAAAAGCGGGAAAAAGCAGGATAATGCGGGATAAAGCGGGAGTAAAGCAGGTTAAACTAGGAAAAAGCAGGATAATGCGGGATAAAGTGGGTAAAAAGTGGGATAAAGCGGGGAAAAAGCGGGATAAACCAAGAAAATGCGGGAGAAAAGGGGGATAAACCGGGGAAAAGCAGGATAAAGTGGGATAAAGCGGGATAAACTGGGGAAAAGCGGGGGAAAAGCGGGATAAACTGGGGAAAAGCAGGATAATGCGGGATAAAGTAGGGACAAAGTGGGATAAACTGGGATAAAGCAGGATAAAGTGGGGAAAAGGTGGGATAAACCGGGATAAAGCGGGGGAAAAGCGGGATAAAGTGGGGACAAAGTGGGATAAACTGGGATAAAACAGGATAAAGTGGGGGAAAGGTGGGATAAACCGGGATAAAGCGAAAAAAAACGAGATAATGTGGGATAAAGCGGGATAATTCGGGATAAAGCGGGGGAAAAGCAGGAAAAAACGGGATCAAGCGAGAAAAATGGAATGATGTGGGATAAAGTTTGGGGAAATGGGATAATGTGGGATAAGTGGGAAAAAGCGGGGAAATAACGGGAAAAAATCATAAAATTATATTCCTGGCACTTAAGAGACATGAAATTTTGAATTATGATAGTTCAACAGTTTTAATGAAAGTCTGCATTCAAAAAGCTACCCCAGTGTTGATGTTTGTATGGGGTTTATTGAATGCGTTGTCCGATTCGCTTGAAACTCGGTATGAGTATGTTGGCATTTTAATGTATAGTTGCAAAAATTAATATGGTAACATTTGTTTTGTATTCATTGGTAGATTATACTTTGAACATGGCAACACTTAATGCTTCAGCATAAAAGCCTGAACGCCTCAGAATCTTTCTCTTTTCACTGCTGCCTGCCTTGGAGTAAGAACCTAGCTATAATACCTACCTTCCTCGTATTGGTCATATTTAATTTCAATATACGTATCAACGTATTTTATAACGTAACTCTGCATTTTTCTTTTTCCCGTAATCCTAATTTCCAATAGGTTATGGGCCCAGTAATCTAGCTAAAGTATCTTCATAAAATCACGTGTTTTCCCAATCGTCATGGATAACCTAAAAAAGAAGAGAAACATCCAACCATTCAACGGAGAAAAATATAGCGTGTGGAAGTTTCGTATTCGTGCGCTATTGGCAGAACTGGATGTCGTCAAGGTCATCAACGAAGAACCCCTGTTACGAAACGAGGCTTGGGAAAAGCAAAACCAAACTGCGAAAAGCGTGATTTAACGCTAGCCTTTGTAAAAACAAGATTGTTAGACCACGAGGTGAAGTTGAAAAATGAGGGTACCGACACTTCGAAAAAGGTACTTCACGCCGAGTCCAATGAAAGTCAAAAATTCTACAAACAGAATTTTAAGGCTACCAAGAAATTCGTGAGGTGCCACCATTGTGGGCGGAAGGGCCACATGAAGAAGGACTGCTACTACTTCAATCGTCGAGACTATCAACAAAAATTTAACCGGCCGAGACAACCCAACCACCAGCGAAAACCGGCAAAACCGGCGGACCGGTATCGTACGATTCAAGCGGTGGAGCTGACCGAGGGGGCGATATCCCATGAAGCCTCTGGATTCGCATTCATGTCCGGAAATTACGAAGCTAGCGTAAACGAGCAGCAACTAACATTCCTGTTAGATTCCGGAGCATCAGACCACATCGTTAATAGGGAAGACCTTTTCAGTACCTTTACCACTTTAAATACACCGTTTCTAATTTCAGTTGCTAAGCACGGTGAATTCATTTCGGCTACCAAACGTGGGACATTGCAAGTAATTAGCGACACAGGCATCAACGGTACACTGGAGGACGTGCTGTTCTGTCCTGAGGCACCCTACAACCTGCTGTCGGTGTCGAGGATGCAACGTGCCGGGCTGACCATCACCTTCGATCAGCACGGAACGAATATCAGTAAGGACGGTACAATACTGATGCGAGGTAAGGCAATTAATAATTTAATTTCGGTAGATTTCAAAGTTAATCGATCTGTTTCTCATTTATGCACTAAGAATAAAAATAATTATGACTTGTGGCATCAAAGATTAGGTCATATAAGTAAACAAAAGTTTTTGTGTTTGAAAAATAATTGTATGACTAATGACGGTAGTTTAATTGAATCAGTAACTCCGAACGAAAATCTTTGTGAAGCATGCATAAACGGGAAACAGTCTCGTTTGCCATTTAATATAGCTAAAGATAAAAGCTATATCAAACGACCATTATTTGTTGTTCATACTGATGTTTGTGGGCCGATCACTCCTTCTTCAATTGACAATAAGAGTTACTTTGTGTTGTTCGTAGATCAATTTACTCACTACTGTGTTGTGTACCTGATAGCCTATAAATCAGATGTGTTTTCAGTCTTTAAAGATTTCGTAGCAAAAAGTGAGGCAAAATTCAATTTAAAATTGGTAAATTTGTACTGTGATAATGGGCGGGAGTATTTGTCTAATGAAATGAAAGAATACTGTGTGTCTCGGGGAATTTCTTATCATTTTACTGTTCCTAGAACACCTCAACAAAATGGGGTTTCTGAACGTATGGTTAGAACAATAACGGAAAAAGCCCGTGCTATGGTTAGTGGTGCTAGTTTACCAAAGTATTTTTGGGGTGATGCAGTATTAACTGCAGTGTATTTGATAAACATTACGCCTACCCGGGCTTTGCATCAAAATAAAACTCCCTTTGAATTGTGGCACGATAAAAGACCCGAAATTAAATATTTAAAGGTTTTTGGTTCTACCGTGTATGTACATAATAAAACCAGTAAGAGTAAGTTCGATGAAAAATCATGGAAGGGTATACTGGTAGGTTTTGTACCGAATGGCTATAAGGTATGGAACACAGACCGTGAAAAATATGAAACAGTTCGGGATGTCATAGTAGATGAAGTTAATTTTCTACAGTCAAGGCCTAAGTTGCAAAATACTGAATTGATATCAGTATCTGGGTCACCGGAACCTCTAGGCTGTGATAGTTCGAAATCTGATATACCTAAACCTGATAGTTCGAAATCGGGTAGTTCGAAATCAGTTGAAACGAAATCGGGTAATTCGAAATCCGATATTATTATGCCTAAACCGGATAGTTTAAAATCGGGTAGTTTGAAATCAGTTGAAAATAAATCGGGTAATTTGAAATCCGATATTTCTAAACCTGATACTCGTAGTTTAAAATCGGGTAGTTTGAAAACTGATGAGTTTATTTCTGGTTGTAAGATTCGTAAGCTAAACGATTCAAATAGTATGACAAAGCCGATTGTTGCCGATGAAACAAGTACGAGTGAAACTTGTAGTTCCGATCATGACATCAGTGATTCTTGTCAGTTGAGGAGGAGTGCTAGGATAAAAGGTCGTACACCGATTTCGTACAAAGAAATTGATGATGTTCTATTGTGTGCTCAGTCTGTTAGTTACGAAGTACCTACTTCATTTAGTGAGATTAAAAATCGGGAAGATAGAACTCGATGGGAAGGTGCAATTAGAGATGAATTAGATTCACATTTAGCCAATAATACTTGGACGTTAGTGCCTGAACCCGAAAATAAGAACGTAATAGATTCTAAATGGGTTTTTAGTATTAAAAATGATGAATTTGGTAATCCAATAAGATTTAAGGCACGCCTAGTTGCCAGGGGTTTTAGTCAGGAATATTTAACTGATTACAATGAAACTTTTGCGCCAGTAGCTCGTATAGCAAGTTTTAGATTAATGATTAGCCTTGCAAATCAATTTAATTTATTGGTACATCATATGGATGTAAAAACTGCATTTTTAAATGGCATTCTGAAGGAAGAAATTTATATGAAAGTGCCAGATGGTGTGTATAGCAAAAGTGGTTATGTCTGTAAATTAAATAAAGCTTTGTATGGATTAAAACAAGCTGCTAGGTGTTGGTTTGAATTATTTGATCAGTGTCTGAAAGAAAAGGGGTTTGTAAACTCATCGGTCGATAGATGTATTTATATTTTAGATAAGGGTGATATATGTAGAAATGTATATGTGCTATTGTATGTCGATGATCTCGTCTTGGCCTGTGCTGACAATCAAACAATGGTTAGTCTGAAGGACTATTTGATGAGTAAATTTAAAATGGTTGATTTAAACTCCATTAAATTATTTCTAGGCATTAAAATCACTCGAAATAATGACTCTGTAACTTTAGATCAAAGTTCATACATAAAATCGATTTTAGAAAAATTTGGTATGTCTGACTGTAATCCGGTCAGTACTCCTTTAGAGGTTAAGCCAAATTATGAAGCTCTAAACTTAGATAGTGAGTATAGTGCACCCTGTCGTAACCTTATTGGTTGTTTGATGTATGTTATGTACGCGCCCTGATTTAAGCGTTAGTGTAAATATTTTGAGCAGATACACAAACAAAAATAATAAAGAGTTGTGGCAATGTCTCAAGAGAGTGCTTAGGTATTTGAAAGGCACTGTAACATTAAAACTAACGTACAAAAGATGCAATAATTATGAACATATTTTATGTGGTTATGTAGATTCAGATTGGGGTGGCAATGATGTAAATGATAGAAGAAGTACTTCTGGTTATTTATTTAAACTGTTTAATAGATGTACAATAACTTGGAATACAAAGAGACAAATATCTGTTGCGGCTTCTTCGACTGAGGCCGAGTACATGGCATTGTTTGAAGCTGTGAAAGAAGCATTGTGGTTAAAGTCTCTTATGATAAATGTTAAAGTTGATATTGTCAGTCCAATACCTATTTTTGAAGACAATAATGGATGTATATATGTATATATGCAAATAATCCTACGAGCCATAAGAGATCAAAACATATTGACATAAAGTACCATTTCTCTAGAGAACAGGTTGAAAACAATGTAATAAAATTGTTGTATCTTCCCACAGGCGAGCAGACAGCCGATATGTTAACTAAGCCGCTGCCGATTGTCGCGTTTCGACAGTTCCGAGATGAAGTGGGTTTATGTTTGTAGATGTATCTCTAGGTACTTATGTTGATTTTGTTTTTAAAATGTTTGTTGATTTACATTGTTTTCTTAAATGCATAATTTAAGTGTTAAATGCATAGTTTAAGTTTTGAATGAATAATGTATGTTTAAAATGCATAATTTAAATTTTAAGTGCATAATTTAAGTTCATGGTCTGATTAGGTTTTACTGGGTTTCCCTAATCCTTGCAACAAATGTTGGACCATAAGTATTGTAATTTTCCCCAGAAAATACTTGGAAGGTTTTTAATGTTGGATAGGTAGAAAACTAGGATGATTGTAAATAGTTTGTGATTAATTTTTGAGGGGGCGTGTTGGCATTTTAATGTATAGTTGCAAAAATTAATATGGTAACATTTGTTTTGTATTCATTGGTAGATTATACTTTGAACATGGCAACACTTAATGCTTCAGCATAAAAGCCTGAACGCCTCAGAATCTTTCTCTTTTCACTGCTGCCTGCCTTGGAGTAAGAACCTAGCTATAATACCTACCTTCCTCGTATTGGTCATATTTAATTTCAATATACGTATCAACGTATTTTATAACGTAACTCTGCATTTTTCTTTTTCCCGTAATCCTAATTTCCAATAGAGTATTAATTAGTGTAATTAAAAAATGTATGCATTCAAAAAAAACTCAAAACTACCCCTAGAAGGGGGTGTTAATGTTTGTATGGGGTTTTTTGAATGCGTGGTCCGATTCGCTTGAAACTCGCTATGAGTGAGTACTGAGTAACATTTTTATATATTTTTTTATAAACTCCACTATAAAGGGGGTGAAAGAGGGAGTAACAGTTGCTAAGAGAACCATAAGTTCTAAAAACTTGAAACTTGGAGGGTACATTCTTCTTCTGCTGCATTTTTAGGATTTCGTAGGGGTGGGGTGAACTTTTGTATTTAGGGGCTGGGTTGAAAGGGAGGGCTGTAAATAATTCCTGAAACAGGGTGTTGGCGGTGATTAAGTATGTGTGGAATTTCTTAAGTGGGAGTGAGATTGGAAGTGGGGTTAATTCATTTATGGATTTGTGGATGGAGTGAGAATGGTAGTGGGATTGATGGATTTGTGGATTTGTGAGTTTATGGGGGCGTCAGATTAAAATGTGAGAGTGAGATTGTGAGTCACATTAAGAGTGAGAGCGAGATAAGGGTTAGATTGAGGGTCAGATTTAGAGTGAGACTCGGGCTCAGACTCAGTCATCAAAGTTGAACTTGCAGTCACAGTCACTCAGTTTAGTCAATGTGATGAAAAGCTTAAGCTTACCTACTCAAGTGATAAGGGCTATGTTGATATGTACCACGTGAACGAAGTCGCGGGCGTTCCGCTAGTAATTAATAAGAGATTATTTAAAAAGAGCAAATGTGAAAGTGATCCATATAAATGGTCCCTCAAGAGTAATCCGAGTTCTGACTTAAGAGTGTGCAGGAGCGATTTAAGCAATTTTGTAGTTATTTATTTCAGAATCAGTCCTCAACCTTCATATTTAGGGAAATGATACTTCAAACTTTTATCTTTGATTACGTGTTTAAAAAACACGATTAGTGAAAGTTTTCTAGATAATATATTTTTTTGAAAAAATGTCTCAGGAACAGCACGGTTCATGCAATACAGCCTGGTGACAGAGGGACGAACAGCGATGTCTTAGTAATAGGGTTAGCGTTTTACCCTTTAGTTACGGAACCCTAAAAAAAGAAATTTACGAATACCTTTCTTGACTTGAGGACTTTATTCGCCATTTTTGAAGGAGCTGCTATTTTATTTAGTTTCCTCGTGTTTTACTAGTTTTTATTATGTAATTTCGATGGCATTTTACGTAACAGGCTATTTGGCAAATGGAATGGGGGAGTATTCAAGAAGATTTCTCATTTGACGAAAGATATCCGTTGGAGTTTTGAAATTAAAAGCCACCATGTTTTTTCAATTGACTCAAATTGACGTGACATATTTGAAGAAAGATTTGAAGTGAAAAGAAGAAGAAGGAATAAAAAGAAGAAGAAGAAGAAACCAAGAAGTTAAGTGAAACCATGAAGAATATGAAGACCTATATGATGAAGACTAAGCTAAGATGTTACTGATTGGGCGATATAGTCGCTCAGCGACAAAGCCCTTTTCTTTTTTTGTAAATAATAAAAAAAAAAAAACTTGACCGGCAGAATTATACTGATAATACAGTTAGTTGCCATTAATAAAAAGAAGCATACCTTTTTTGCTAGTAAATGCGAATTGTATAGTATTCCCGCCGGCGCCGCAAAACGCATCAAGCACCGTGTCGTACGTATATTTGCAGGCGATGTGACGCGCGACGTTCTCAGGGGTCACACTGAACCAACTCTCGCGATCAAGGCGGATGCCTTCGTCGAACCTAAGAAACAAATTTTCATATTATTGCAAAATATGGTTAAAGGTCTTAAATAATTATAAAGGTGTCACATATTTCACCAAAACATTGGCATGCAAAATATTTTTAATAATAAATTACACAAATCATGGATGTCAACAGAGATTATTAGGTTACAAAATAAGTGAGTTCGTATGAGTCAGTGGCCAACTCTGGTGACGGAGTTTTTAGGCCGCCTTAAGGCCTCCGTCATAGCCGAGTCCGATAATTTGACGTGCCCTCCGAAGCACGGAAGCGCTCAGAAGAAAATGCCACTGGCGGTCACCCATCCACTTACAGACAGCGATCTATCAAGAACGACAAAGCAAGAATGGAAATAGGTACTGATAAGTGATACTTAGTCAAAAGACTCAGGCGTTTGAGAAGAATAGATGATTATTTTTACCTAAAAAGTTTGAAAACATGTATCAAGTGCATGAAAGGAGCCTCTTTGAAGCGCACTTAAAATCCTTTCACCACACTGGCTCGAAAGAAGTGACACGACAGAAGAAGACTAGATGATTTATACAGCGTCAGGAGGCAACCTATGCCTACATTGAACGGGGCGCTGTAGTGGCTGGGACAGTGTTTTGAGGTGGAATAGGCTTACTCGGATCTTAAACCTTGTCAGCCTTGTCCACAGGAAAGACAACGTCGAATTTTTTTTTTTTTTTTTTTTTTTTTTATGATGAGTGGGTCGGCTCTTGACCTCAGACTTACACCGGATTTGTAGTTTCGCACTATCATATCCAGCAAAGTAAGAAGCAAAGTCTCCTTCGAATGTCAGTTTAAATCTGAAGTTATTGTGTAACTAGCTGGTACCCGCAACTTCGTCAGCAAAATAACATACTTGAAAACATCTAAATAGAACTGAAATCTGCAAGAATTTTCTGAAACTTTTAAAAATGCAATAATAGCGCCATCTCGACCTCAGCCATAGGTTAGCAACGCCATCTAGTTGGCTTTAACTGGAACTTCCAACTCCCCATACAAACTTTCAACCCTTATTTCACGCCCACCATGATTAATATTATTTTTTCTGTCATAAGAACCTTCTCCTGACAATAAAATAACAAACACAACAAAAAAAAATAGGGAAATCGGTCCAGCCGTTCACGCGTGATGGCGTGACCAAGGGATATAGGGATTCATTTTTATATATAGAGATTGATTACCTGTGGAAAAGCGAATGCCTCTTCTTCCAATATTTGATCATGCGCGGATCGTCTCTCAACTCCTCCGGCAAGTTAGCTAGAATTTCTTCTTGCACCTTCGCTTGTCGCTTCTGCCGACGGCGGCGTTTAGACGATTCTGTATTTGTAGCAACTGAAACGAAAAACAGCTTAGAAGTGCACGAAAGAACTCTCTCAAAGGAAAATATTTTTAAAAATAATTTTATATTCAAACTTGGAGCCCCTACTCTATTTATATAAATAGAGTAGGGGCTCCAAGTTTGAATACCATATTAGAGTTCATCAAAGAATCTGGAATACAAAAGATCTGGAGGGTTATTCGCATTAGTTTTTGCGTTCGTTTGATGAATATTCGGATGCTTCTTACTACGAGCTTCATTGTATTCAGTCGATACGATCAACGTTAAAACACGGTCCTAACCTAGGGCCGAATATTCCAAACCAAAAAATTGGCCTTTGAAGTCAGAATTCGTAGTAAGAAACATCCGAATAATCATCAAACGAACGAAAATAAAAATCGGAATACGGAAACGAATGTCTACGTCGACTAGGATATATTATTTGTGTTGATATATCTATATTTAATCTTTTATCATTGAATAGATATAACAGAATCAGAACTTACCAGCATTTTCAACCGTATCCATTTTAATTTCAGATTCTTTATCGCTATTTGACTCAGCTTCGGATGGCAATGGGACTTCAGATGCTTCCACCAGTCTCTCATCTTCTCCTTCAGCAATATTAACCCTATTCTGTACATCGTAAGGCATAGGATCGTTAACATTTTTCACTGCACTTTCCTGTTCTTCAGATATAAAATCGCTTTTATTTACACTATCTTTGTTATCGTTGGAAAGTTCATTTGATTCATCTGAGTTCTGTGCAAGAGAGTTAAGGATTTTGATAGCTTCAGTTCTGAAATCTGGACATTCGTCCTCTGTTTGCATATCTTTATCATATTGTGATTCTTTGTCCTGTAAAAAATACCATGATAATTTCCCGAGCTTTCAAAGACTTTCGATTGCATAGCGACTATTAAACCCGAGTTTTGAACTTCAAAAGTAATCTAAGTTAGCGCAGTGTAAACACAAGATTGTGAAGGTAATTTTAAAGTTTAACCTCATACTCTCATCTGAGAAACATTTTGGTTCACCTTGAATTTAAGCGGAGTTCAACAGGGGCACATTTTGAGACTTGTTTTATTTTTGCTTTAAGTAAATAACAAAAGTGTCAATGTAGAAACATCAAAACCAGAAACCATTCGTTTATGAAAAGAAAGAATATAAAAAAGTACGTGAGTGTAGTGGAACACTCGGTTGGAACGAAGTTGACATTTTTGACATTTTGCGCACTCTGCGCATATTTTTTTCGCACTACTATGTGCACCATTTTGCACAATTTGTGAAGTTATCAACGAAAACATGTTTTTTGCTTCTCTTGTAAAGTTGTGTTTTTTTTTTTGCAGTTATCTTTATTCCCCGGTCACAGCGATATGTCGTGACGGTAAAATCGATCGATTTTATTTCTAGCCTCCATCCTCGATACCATCCGAAAAGGAAATTCGTTCCTATATAAGAGACAAGTTTGTTACACTAAACTAACATTTAAAATTACCTGATCTACTGGGTTCCCATCTTCGTCAAAGTAGGTCTTCCTAGGAGCACCGAACTTTTTGAATCTCGATGGTGGGCGAAGCCGTATCGCCCTTTTACGATAAACCATGCTACCTTTAGGTAAAGCATTATTTTCGATACAGAATCCCATCATTTCGAATGTGGATTTGATTTTCTCTGCTACTGTTTCTTCTTGGTCCAATTCATGGCTGAAAATAGAAATATAAATAATTAAATAATGCTGGACATTTCACACAGCATCATCTAGCCCCAAACTAAGCAAAACTTGTAGGTACTATGGGAACCACGTAAACAGGTTCACGACTGTATCCCCAAGGTGCGGTAGACATTCTCTCAGATCTTTTTTTATGTTATTTATTCCAGATCTTTTGAAGAGGTCTAAGAGGGGTAGTCAGAGGCATGTCCAAACACATAATATTTGATACATGCCCACATCTTGTAGAAGTTAGTATTCCATACGTGACAGTTTGCAAGCCCATCGCCGCCTATAAGAACACTAACTGGTTTCCTCACGATGTTCTCCTTCACCGTTTAGAGCACAAACCAGATAACTGATATATACTACTTATATACTTTTTGTTTGTTAATACATACATATTATACATAGAAACACCCAGACCAGAGATAAATATTTGCAGATCATACAAACATTTAGCGGGGATCGAACCACAACCTTCTGCGTCCCAAGCGGGCTTTCACCCACTGCGCCACTGAGGTCGTCAGTATAAATGTGGTACCAGGATAGACTATATTTTGTCAATTACTTTCAGTATCATCATCTATATTGTATAGCCTTACTTCACCCACTGAATATTGGTCTCCCTTAGCTTGTGCCATCTACAAAGATCTTGCAAAACTTTCTTATGTATAGGGCCAAGGATAACGCTCAGGATTGTTATGTGTTGGAAAAGCCTATATGATCTCAACTACCCTATAAAATCTCTCTATATCTCACTATAAAATCCTTTTATACTCGTATTTATTTTTCTATTAAAGGTATCTAAGCCTAGTTTAGTTTTGTGTTTATCATAAACATTCAAGTAATTTTAGATATGAAAATAGTGAAATCGAATTACCTCCGCTTCAAATTAATAGGAGTTTCATCCGGGGGTTCATCATCTCCATCTTCATAGCTAAACGATGACATTAAGTTGTTTTTTCCAACAGTCTGAATATTAACATTACTATTATCTTTCTTTGCAACTATTTCCCCTCTATCTTTCTTATCACTGTTTCCATCTCCTGCATCAGTAACCTCATTGTTATCATCTTTTATGCTTTCATCTTCAGGTTTACTTTGCTCTTCCTTCAATAGACTTTGTAGCAAAACTCCTACAGAGCCTAGGTACCTATCAGTCTTCTTTCGACCCCTTCTCCGTTGCTTAGTTGCAGTATCATCGATCTTAATCTGTTCAACTTTAGCGGCAACTGATTGGACTTCAATAACAGTAGGTAACTCCTGTGAATTACCTTCACTATTCTCACATTCAATGTCCAAAACTTTTTCTAAATCTGGATGTCTTTCTATTTCTTTAATCTGAACTTGGCCTTTCAAATTTGAGTTATCTGCATTATGTATCTTGATTGCTGGAATATCTTGCTCATTGAACATTTCAATATAGTTTGCATAATGCAAAGCATATTGCTCCCCAAAATGCTTTTTCCACAGGAATCCCCAATACTGATCTGTGTCCATCTCTTCAATATTATCAGGGTCTAATTCTACATTAACTATTCTTGTCTGATCATTTGACTGATCATCTGATGTTGATGAGGATAAGCTGAAGTCATCAGTCGGTGTTGATTCTGAAGTGACATGACTTGAACTGACATCATAGCTGGACATTGTTATTTTCGTAACATTTGTCATAGAATCCGTGCCAGCTAATGTTCTTGGACTAACTATACGATCATGTTCAGAACAAGAGCGCCTTCTGCCCACTGACAACCAGGACTCATCTTTATATTCATGCTTATCATGTTTTTCAGCTGGAATCTGATTCTGCCCTTTCTTACATGGATTTACTTTTGAATCATATGAAAACTTCCTTTCCCTGATACTATCATCAGCTTTATCAGATTCACTGTAAATCTGATCAACTGATCTTTGTTTTGGAAGTTTGTTCTCATCCATGAGCAAATCATTGTTTCCATCTAAGTATGTTGGGTTTATGTAATCGCTGTATTTCTTTATCCATGACGCCCAAATCAATCTTTCTCCATTGATTGACCAGAATTTGTCCCATGTGGTTTCAGAGAGGTAGTTTTCTGTTTCTGTGATTGGTAAATCTTGGTCCATGTGCTCTAGCTTGTCATGGTTTGTGTAGTCGGAATGGCAGTCTTGGTACGTGAGGTCTGCGCCGCTGTCGCTAGGTTGAAGAGCGTGAGAGGTGCTGAGTATATTTGCTGCATCGTGTTCATCAGTCGAGCAACAGTTGTCTGTATGAGAGGCACTGCAGTAGCAACTGGCCCCCTCATCTTTCTATTAACAATAAGTTGTACTTTAGAAAATTAACTATGAATATTCTTAACAGCATGGTGAATAATTATCTGAATCAATGTTATTGCATGAACAATTTATTTTCAGGGAAGAACCAAAATGTCCGTTGTTACATACCTAAGCATCATACTATCAGTTTAACTTATACACAATCTCAGACTCTATCTATACTACTAACTACTAACTCTAGGCATGGGCTAAAACTTCAAACTTGAAAGCCAATTCTTATTATGGATTCAAAATCAGCTTTCAAGTTTGAATTATCTCAAGGAATACATCATCATCATCATTTCAGCCTAGAGACATCCACAGCTGAACATAGGCCTCTCCCATCCATTTCCACAGCCAAGGAATACATACCTACTTAAAATGTATGACCATAGAAAAGTTTAAACTTTATTTGAGTTCAGAATATCAACTTTTATGGACCATAAGCTTTGTGCTGCGTTGTTAACAAGGCTATATTCTAAAGTCAACGTTAAACTACTACAATTACCTCACATTTCACCTTATAAGAGGTGTCCAGTGAGAAGTGCACATGGGAATGGTCGTCGCCTGGCTGTGACTGTGCATCCTTTGGCGCCTCTGCATCACTCTCACTGGCTTCTTTATCCACATAGTAGAATTTCAGCCCATCCCTTGAAAAATTAACAAAGTTTTCTTTTACACAGCGTACACAGCGCATCCACATTTGTTAATGTCTTCTCCCTAGACTAAAAGGTTTGCTTGTAGCTCTTTTAGGGTTAAGCTCACCTTTGTACATGAACTTATAAAATATTGTTTTTGTAACCATTATGTTGTGTACAATAAATAATTACAGAATATCTTGCAGTAAAGACAATTAATGAAACGGAATCTTTCAATGTATCATTTCAGCTGGTTGTCTAAACAATGTATGACCTACAGAGTCCACATCAAGTTTTTGGTGCAATAATTTATTCTACAGTTTTAGGTACTCACCGAATATAGGCCCTGCTGCATAGGCAATACAGGTAGCTTTCCTCGTCATAATCATCATCATCACTGTCCAAATTGAAATGGAATTCAGCAAGAGGTTCCCAGCGATGGTAGTGATCGTAGTACTCAGACATTTCGTTAGTAATGACAAACACCTAAGTGAAAGTTAAGTGTAGAGTTGTTGCTTTATCGATTTTTACGCTAACAGTTCACCAGACCTTCCATTGTATGTGTTAGAATTTTGCGAGCTCCTCAAAAAATCGAAGATCTCATTTCGCACACACATCCACATCCAATCCCCAATGCATTATTTTCCGTTTCGTTTTTCACATTTATTTTCCTATCATGTCGGCTAAGAGCGACCTTCGAAGGTTCGAAGGGGAAAAAAAATCTGCATGGAACGGAACAAATTTTTGTCTCGTCGATTTTGAATTGAACATAGTAAAACTTTACTCACGGTCGCCCATTGTACTATATTTTTGCATGTTTGTTTTTTTTTTATTTGTGTTATTTTTATGGTGTACAATAAAGTTGTATTCTATTCTATTCTATTCTCGCATAAAAACAAATGTAAATTGTAAAATACCTTGCCACCACCACCTTAGGGGGTATTTATTCATTTTCTCATTAGTATTAACGTGTCTGTCTACCGAAGTCCCATATTATTCTCTTTGTTTTTGTCACAAAACTAGCTCTTTTTCTTTTTGATGTTTTCAAACGTCTAGGAAGGCAACGTCAAAAACATGTGTTAAACTGACTGTCAATTGAATTTGACATTCTGTCTGCAATTCGGCGCATGCACGTTGTTTGTGTGGTGGGTGAACGAAGAAAGGAAAATAACTAAAAGGAAAGGAACTTCAAAAGCCAAAATATTTAAGTTATTGAATTGGAATTGTATTATTCAGGAAAGATGGGAGGAAAGAAAAACAAAGATTCCCTTGGAAGATCATTGATAAAAGATAGATTCTCTAAAAACCGCAACAAAAAACATGTCGAAGACAACTCAATGGTGCGTACGGATTCTACTCTCTCATTATTATTTAGTAGAATTTATTGTGAGCGCATAGAAATACTTAATTAGATCAAATGCTTGGTACATGGTTCATAACTTTGTGTTTCACTTTAATATTTTGCTTAATCTGTTAAATTTTTTCATAAATGTAAACAATGGAGACTAACCTAAATTTCCGGCCAAGTTGGTTTACCTACCAACATTTTTGAAATCAATGCAAGAATACCTTCATAATTCGTTTTATTTTAAAACATTCACAATACACTACATCTACTTACACAATTGTATTCCTCTTTCTAGCTTCACACAACAGAGGTAAACGATGGCTATGACTGGGGCCGTCTGAACCTCCAATCTGTGACAGCTGAGTCGTCACTACAAGAGTTTCTGTCAACGGCAGAACTTGCTAACAGAGAGTTCACTGCTGAGAAGCTAAACCTGAAATATGTCAAGTCGGTACCTACTGAGGTCTCTGTGGTAACTTCACAGCCTAACTTTGATGAGCCCCTGACTGTGCCACGCAGGTAAGGATAGTGTTATAAAGACTAGCTGTGACTAGCTGTGAATATAGTCCTAAAATAACAGTATTTTAGGAGACTAACATTATAACTACAGAGTTATAATGTTAAATTCCCATAGTCTTACATACATATAATGTTGTCCTAATATATGAAAGACATACCATTCAATTAAGTGTTTATTTACAAAAACTAAGCTACAACATATTAACATAATATTTACAAAATACAACAGGATTTGTCAAACTATCTAAGGATCATTATCTTAGATAGTTATGTCGTCATAATATTTATGATTACTATTGTTGAGTTGCAAAAACTATTTTGTCCTAATTTTGATCCATCCAAATATAGTATTTAAGACCTACAAAATTAATATGACGGCAGCCAAAGCGCCACCCAAATCGAAATGAAATGAAATGAAATGAAATGAAATGAAATGAAATGAAATGAAATGAAATGAAATGAAATATTTATTTGCAAGAAATATGGTTAACAAGATGATAGGGTTTATATTTTGGGTTCACATATTTCACCTAGAACTGGTATGCAAATTAAAATGTCATGCCAATGTAGTGGAATGTCATTATGTCACGTTATACTACTAATAATCTAGGTATGTAATTGTTCCAATTATTAATCTACAATAAATAATATTTAATTAAATTATGAAAAAATGTCTGTAATAAAATTACCTACTTAACTATTAAAAAGATCATCAACACTGTAGAATGTTCTTTTAAGAAGCCATAATTTCAGCTTTTTTAGAAATAGCTTAATGGGCAAATCTTTTATTTCACCAGGTATATTGTTAAATATTTGCCCGCACATTGCAAAACAGTTTTTTTGGTATAAAGTCGTTCTAGGCACTCTTGAAAGTACAATTCTATCGGGATTTCTGACACATCTACGATATAGGTCACGTGCTCTTCTGAACAAATGCGGTTGTTCTTTAACGAACTTAGCTGCCTCTAAAATATACAAGCTGGGCAACGTCAACAATTTTAGATTCCGAAAGATCGGCCTACAAGACTCCCACGGAGGTATACCCACAATTGCTCGTATGCATTTTTTTTGAGCTATAAAAGCTTTATTCACATTTGTAGAGTTACCCCAGAGGATAAGACCATATTTTAAAGTAGAGGCTACATATCCATGGTAAGCAGTCAAAATAGTGTTAAGATTTGCAGTTTTTCGGAGCCTATATAGGACATATACGTACCTATTTAACTTTTTAGAAACCTGATCGACATGTGCCTTCCAGTTACATTTTTTGTCTAGCTTAATACCAAGAAATTTGGTTTCATTTACTACAGTCAATTTATGTTCTTTATAGCATATATGAAGTTCCTGATGTTCCTTATCGAATTCAGTTGGTTAGTTTAGGTTTGAGTAGTAACCACTAACGCGCGAGGCGAGTGAGCGTAGCGAGCGTGCTGCTGCAGCGGCCGCCGAAGCGCCAGAAAAAGTTTAGTGGATTCACTCATTCTCCCAGATCAAATTTAGTGGGTTAGGTTATATTTGAGTAGTGTCCACCAAGGCGCGAGGCGAGTGAGCGTAGCGAGCGTGCCACGGTAGCCAAACATCTAAACAAAGTACTAAAAACAAAAAAGGAAGATAGTAGAATCAAATGCAGGTAAAATTATAAATTCCTCACTTATAAATACTTCAGACCTCCATGGAAGCCTGGTATCACAGCAGAAGAGCAGCTTGAAATGGAGCGGCAAGCCTTCCTTGAGTGGCGTCGGCATCTGAACGACCTTCAAGCGTCACTAGGAGCAGCCGTGACTCCATATGAACGGAACATCGAGCTGTGGCGGCAGCTCTGGAGGACCCTGGAGAAGTCTGACGTGGTGCTGCTGCTTCTCGATGCAAGGAATCCTTTGCTTTTCAGGTAAGAGTAACTTGTTGTTTTTATTTCAATCTATTGTCCCAGTACTGGGCATAGGTCTATTTTTGGTCATAACAATTAAGAATAGAATATATTGCTTTATTGCACACCATGAAAAAAACAATAAAAATCTAAAAACAGACTTAGTTTAAACAATGTGTAGCAATGGGTAACCTTATCGCTAAAAGCGATCTCTTTATTTTCGCTCACAGTGGCTACAATAAATGATTAAATAGGATAATACTTCTTAATTTATCTGTTTTGTGATAGTGCCTGTTGAAGGTTAAATAAAACCTGTTGCATTATCATTACAAAAACTGTGTTTGACTACTATTCATAGCAAAACTTTTAAATCTTTATTATTAAAATTCATATTAAATGACGTTTTTTAAGTCTTAATACACCACCAAAAAAGTTGAAAATTTTTGTATTTTTGGAAAGTCTGTATTTTTTTTTATAGTCTGGTTTAGATAGAAGTATTCTTCCAGATGTTCAGATTTAGAGGAGTATGCAGCAGAGCAGAAATGTAAATGTATTCTGCTATTGAATAAGGCAGATTTGACCAGTGAATATGAAAGGAAGTGTTGGGCAGAACACTTCACAAAAGAGGTAACTTACACACACACTGTAGGTATTATAATATGTACAAGTATGATCTTTATGTAATGAAGTTTTATATAACTGGGCACAATAAATATTATATTGAAAATAATAAGTTTTAAGCACATTAATTACACATGTATTTTGTACTACTGAGTACTGAGCAACTTTTCTCTACTTCACTACAATGCTTTTCTTTATTTTCAGAATGTCTCTATAATATTCTTTTCAGCAGCGAAAGACTCAAAAGAACGTAAGATATCTGAAGCCAGCGCCAGCGACGAAGCAACTAAAAGCATAAGTATCAATGACGACATTGATTCCGACACGGAATCGGCCCGGTCCGATATAGATGCAGACTCAGAGAACGAGGATTACGACGTAAAAGATGCTCTAATGTCTACACAACAAGACATAGAATCGTTCAAAAAACAAATACTAGAGTTAGACAAAGCTGTATGCAACACTGCTGATAGATTCGACAGGATACAAATAGCTTTAGACAAGGTTGTTGAGAATTTGAGACTTGGTAAACCGATAGAACCTTTTCAAACTGAAGCAGTACAAATCGCAGACAAACAAAGCATAGAAAGCGATAAAGTAAATACTTTGAAAAATTCACATGAAGTTTATGACAGAGAAAGATTGCTGGAAGTGTTGAAAAATCAGACGGTTGAGAATAAGAAAAATCCACCGCGAATTAGTGTGGGTATGATTGGATATCCCAATGTTGGTAAATCTAGTACTGTCAATGTATTGATGCAGACTAAAAAGGTTAGTTATAGTTACACTAACTAAACTAAAATGTTTCATTCGTAGTTTGTATACGATTAAGTCCATAATAGAATGACTATTACACTAACATTTCTAAAATTACTTATTTTTAGTCAAAATCAAGTATTTGTGGGTAAAACTAGTCAATACCATTTTGCTTGCTGTGTCTATCAGCTGTTACAGAAGCTCAGAGACGCCATTTTGATTATAATTTTAGTAATGTCACTTTTGGTGACATGCCGTTTTCGTCTTTATTGAGAACAAAATAAGAACGTTCAAGTTTTAGTTTAATTAAGTTTAGTCTGTGAACAACAGAATCATCGCCATTTTATACTTTCGCGACTTGAACACATCTTAATCAGTCTTAACGGGACTTATCGTCTGCTCGTGACCACGGTGGCTGTAATGCCATGGTAACGTCGCGGTACCTAAATAAGTTTTTACTACGCGATTAAGTCCCGTTATGATTGTTTGACAAGTCCTTAGAAAAGCCCCCGCCAGCACTTCTAGAAAAATTAGATATAGAAGTTAGTCAGATCCCCTCATCAACTAGAAAAGAGGTAATGATCTTCAAACGGCTGAACAAATTTTCATTAAACATGGCTAAGTACACTCGGTATAAAATTATCTGACACAAAAAAAACGAAATGAAAATCGGTTCATCCGTTTGGGAGCCACGATACCACATACAGATACACAGACAGACACGTTAACACCCCTTTTGGAGGAGCCAGATTTCAAGCATTGCAATTGGTCAATTCACGGAGCTTAGCGGCGCATAAATTGACCAATCACAATCGAGCATTAAAATTAGTCAATTCCGCCTCAATGAAAACAAATCCTTTTTTCATAAGACATTTTCGAAGCACCTTGAATGAATTGATCCGAGATAATGTCGCGTTTAGTCGTTAGCCTGCTCTTGAATGTATAAATAATAAATAATGCTGGACATTTTCAAACAGCATCATCTAGCCCCAAACTAAGCAAAGCTTGTATTATGGGAACCAGATAACTGATATACTACTTATATACTTTTTGTTTGTAAATACATACATATCATACATATAAACACCCAGACCCGAGACAAATATCTGTAGGTCATACAAACATTTGTCCCGCGGAGGGGATCGAACCCGCAACCTTCTGTGTCGCAGGCGCCCACTACGCCACAGAGGTCGTCAATGCAAACCTATGTTGTGTATCCTTCAAAAATTAATAAATGAAGTCATTACTATTATTTAAATTTTAAACATAATTTTTGTTATTTATGAATAACTTAGATTTCGTTCTCAGGTGAGTGTAAGCTCGATGCCAGGACACACGCGACACATCCAATCCCTCATTCTGGATGACATCGAACTACTGGATTGTCCCGGGCTAGTGTTGCCAGCTTATGCAGTCGCACCGGACTTACTTCTTACTGCTGTACTGCCTATTGATCAGGTAAATCTAAATAACTAAAATATTTTTTAAATAAATATCGTATATGTGTATATCGAATATCGTGTATAGCGAGAAGGGTGTTTTTTCTTGAATTTAGTAGCTTATTGCTTATGAGCTCAATGAGCTGTGAGAATTTATAAAATACTAGCTGATCCGCGCGCGCCTTCGTCTGCGCATTGTTTCGTCAACGATCTTTGGAACTGCCTTGCACAACCCCTAAGTTTTTCAATTTATACCGAGTTTAGAGTGAATCGGATCAAGGAATCAAATTTTCCATATAAATTGGACCACCTGTATACCATTTTTCTCTCCTGACAATAACAAACAAAACAAAAAAAAAATTGTGAAATCGTTCTAGCCGTTCACGCATGATGGCGTGACCAAGGGATATAGGGATTCATTTTTATATATATAGATATATAGAGATGTATTTGATGACTTATGCAGCGTTATGAGCAACATATTGCTACGCTCAATTGAACTAAGTCTTTGACATTGTTCAAAATTAGATAAGCTTGCATAGAACAAGCCTTGGAAAAGGGTTTTAATACGTTATTAACTGGGACGAAATCGCAGGTTTTATGTTCGCATAACGTTGATAGTGCGATTATTATCCAAAAATCTTAACGGGATTTCGAACAGTAATTTACATTTGTGAATAAGTGAAACTAGCTGTCCGTCGCGGTGTTACCCCGGTCTCTCGGGAAAACTTCACTTTCCCGGGATAAAATATGTTCATCAGGGATAATGTAGGATTCTAATGGTGAAAGAATTGTTCAAATCGGTCCAATAGTTTCGGAGCCTATTCAATTCAAACTAACAAAATCTTTCCTCTTTATAATTTTATTGAGCTGCGCTCCCGCTGTGTGAACCGCGGTCCCTCGGGATTTTTTAAGTTTTTCGGGATAAAAAGTAGCCTATGTCCTTCCCTGGGATACAGCCTTTAACTATGCCAAATTTCAGCTTAATCTGTTCAGAGGTTTGGGCGTGAAAGCGTAACAAACAGACAGACATACAGACAGACAGAGTTACTTTCACATTTATAATATTAGTATAAATAAATAAATAATGCTGGACATTTTCACACAGCATCATCTAGCCCCAAACTAAGCAAAGCTTGTTACTATGGGAACCAGATAACTGATATACTACTTATATACTATTATACTATTTGTTTATAAATACATACATATTATACATAGACACACCCAGACCCGAGACAAATATCTGTAGGTCATACAAACATTTGTCCCACGGCGGGGATCGAACCCGCACCCTTCTGCGTCGCAGGCCCACTGCGCAGGTCGTCGAGTATGGAAGTATGGATAGTATGGATACATAAGATCCTTTTGAATCGTCTTAAGACAATATTAAAGGTAAGAGATAATAATATTGTTGTAGATGAGAGCCCACGACGCTGCCATGGCCCGCCTTTGTGAGCTGGTCACCAAGCAGACGTTTGAAGAGAGATACGGTCTGCTGCTGCCCGAAGAAGAGATTGAGAAGGAACTCATGTACAAACAGATTCTCACTGCACATGCTTGTAAGTTCACTACTTGATTTGAAACACTTATACAGGGTCTTTCATTTTAAACTACACAAACTGACAGGGCCTCATTTTTGGGTTGTAAATAGACGTTTGACCGTATCAATTTAATTCCTAAGCCCATTTAACTTTTCACCTCAAAATTTATCATTTATTGATTTTTTTGAATTGTTGCATAATGATTTTCAAGGAGAACAGACGCTCCACCAATCACAGCGCAGCACATAACGAATGGGCTAAGTTATACAAGTCTTTATCGATTTTCTCGGGATTTTCATAACAAAACAAAAAAAAATCATTACATAAATATTTTTTAATTTATTTTTTGAACCCAATTCCAGAATTAAGTTAGTATAAAATGAAAGAACTTATATTGGCAGATAGCTATAGCGAATCCCACAAGGATATCTGAACCGGTGAGGGAGGCGCTGCTATCACATTTGGCATAGAGAAAGTAAATGTCTATGGCATTTGGTGTTGCCAAAAAAAAATACAGTAAAGTGGGTAAGCAAGGGATAAGATTTTGTGATTGCAGTTCCAATAGTAGTATAATAATACACAGGTACATGAGTCAAATTCATAGCCTCCTTTTTTGAAGGTGGCTAAGTAATTAATAATGTGGAATAGGGCATTTTAGCATTTTTTTTTAACTGTTTAAATCTATCCTGAGGTCGTTATAAACTTGCAGAATTTTTATTTCAATTTAAAAAAGAAACATAAATTAGATTTTATTTTAATTAAACGAAAAATAAACACACTGAGCAAAGAAGCAATGGCGGATATTATGGCAACTGAAAACAAATGGCAGACAGATTGACATTTCAAAATGGCGTCGTTTTTTCCTCTTTTTGAGGCGCTCTACACGATACCATTCTGGCGTACCATTCTTGCCTCTTCCTTTCTCAAACTTAATGGAGCAAGAGCTAATATTTTGGCAAGAGGCAAGAATGGTATCGTGTAAACGGCATTTTCATTCTTGTTGTGTCACTAGTTCTATCGCACTGGTGCTGCAGCTTTTAACTTTTAAGTGCGAATGTCTCTAAACTTTCACGCACTTGATGTAAGATTTTTGAACATTTTAGAATCTACGACATGGCGATTCCCTCACTATCTATCTAATCAGCCCAAATGTACTCACTGCTGAAATATAGGATCCTCATTTTCAAGCAACTTTTTACGATTCTGCGCCAATCGAATCTAATGCCTTCCCGCCACCACTATATTTTCCTTCAACGTTTGAGGGTACATACACAAAAATCTTTAAGTTTACAATCGAATCCGAAAATAAATACAACTCGAAAGGCTTCAACTACACAACAGTGCCCAGTGTTCTTGCTCAAGTTTTGAGATTTTGTCCCTCTGAGTCATTTTAAAATGTTTAAATTCCCTAAAATATCTACCATGTAAAATAGTGTATCAATTGGGTTCTTGTTTGTTCAGATAACCGTGGTTTTATGACGGCTGCGGGCCAGCCCGACGTGTCCCGATCAGCACGTCTATTACTAAAGGATGCAGCGAGTGGTCGTTTGCGGTGGGAAGTGTTGCCGTCAGATTGTAACGTACCGTGCGAACAAATGCATGAGACTAAGCGAAACGAGAGGAGAAAACCCACGCCTATGGAAGCTAGGATGGTCGAGGTAACTGTTACAGTCAGCGACAGAAGTTTATGAACAATTAGAGACCTTTAAAGTTAAAGAATTTATGTGTCGGTATGGATTACATTAGGAAACCGGTTAGGCTATCGGTGCTATAACCGATAAAATATGAGCTTATTAAAAATTTCGATTGTGGTGGCATGGATTCTGTCGCCGAATGGTAAGGCACTCCGGCTTTAGGAGGATCGTCTGATCGTTGCGGGTTCGAATCCCGTCGGAATCGAAAATTTTGATAAGTCTTTTCATTTCTCTACATTAGTATAAGTAGTAACATGTTTTACCGATTTCGGTGTGCAAACCGAGAGAATTTATGTTTCTCTATCATGATTATGTCCCACATTATCATGATGAAATTGTATTTTGTTTACAAATGGTAGTGATGCAAGGCAAAGCATCTCGTAAGTATAAGCTAAAATTTTGGTTAAAATTACAATTTCGGATTTCGAAAAAAAATCTCAGTCAACAGAGAAAAATGTTTGGCATAAAAAAACAAGTTTTATTTCCCATCAGGTGCACTTTTCTCCGAATAAAAATAAATAAAATTAAACTTTTTGCAAAAAAAAAAAAAAAGGAAATTATCTTATACAGGGTGTAAAAAGACGTCTACCGAAGCCGAAAGGTACAGCATTCCAACACAACTAAATCCAAAAGGATTTTCCGAAAATGTCATTATTTTTTCGCTAAACATGTTTAGAATCATGGCCTGATTGCAACCCCTCAGTTTTCGGTAGTAGTCTTTTTACACCCTGTATACTTACTTACAATTTATTTTCAGGGTTGGAAGAGCAAATCAGCGGAGATCGACAGCGCATTTTTCGCGATGAAGAAAGGCACGTCACACGTCAAAGGCAAGCCTATCGTGCCAAGGTACAATCTAAATTATTCCTTCTATCTAAGTCCTTTATTTCAAGTGATTTTAACCAGAGGGGTGTTATACTTTGACGTGAATGTCTGTGTTTGTGTTGTAAATACTTGTAGCTTCTAAACGGATGAGCCGATTTCGATATACTCAGTTATTTTTGTTTGGAAGGTAATTTTATCGAGAGTGAGAGATTTTACTACTTTTTTTTATCAAACAATGGCTATCTAAGAACAATTAATTGAGAAATAACTATTGCACCTGTTTTATGTATTAGCCTGTTCTTCTTCTTCTTTTATGGAAACTAACTGTATTATAAGTTCATTCTGACAGTGACAAGTTTTAATGTACGTTTATTTTATTTATATTTATGTCAAGTCGAGCCGACCCCACACACATAAAATAAAAACTTTTTTTTTTTTTTTAATGCATTCCTTAATTTTATCAAAATCGAGCCCGTGACTCCTAACATTTTTCCATAAATATAGCCGTTTAGATTTTCACCAGAGGGCGCTTAACAAAACTCACCAATATACTATGTATGTCAATGTCAAAAGTCAAAGTAGTCTTGAAAGTATTATAAAGGCAGGGAGTATATAATTCCTGCCTGTATCCACTACATCTCCTGACCCCGTCCCTAATTTTTACTCTAAAAATAACAATGAAAAATGGCGCATGCACGAAAAGGGAAGCCAATAAAAAGGCAGGGAGATGATGATAATGACTGTTCTCTCTGTTCGCGTTGCTATATTAAAACAGGTCTTAGGAACTGCTAACCATAGTAAATACGCTAGCACGCCACAGTAGTTTAAAAACCAGAGTTTTATCTTCGATTTTATTGCAAAGAACAGCGTTTCACTTTTGATGTTAATTCTTGTACACGGCACTTAAACAGCTAACAAGACAGAAAACATTTTAATGTCATTTCTAACATGCGTCGCGGTTCTTTCTCCTTTTCGACCTCTAGCCACAAGCACAGTGTGGGACCATTACAGTATGTACAGTTGTTCTACCTCACGAATTCGTGAGTCTTTGTTTCTATGTAAGAAAGGAACGCGCCATGGACGAATGAGCGCTTAGTATCGCTTACGCACACAGACAAATCTACACACACATACACACACTCCAATAAGATTAATTGTACCAAATACAATTTTAAACGCGTTCTCTGTCACTCAAGTCGCAGCAGTGTCAATGGTATAACTATCTCGGGAACGGAAAGTGTTAATCATTATTGGTGATGTGTTTGTTGGGTAATTATTTTAAAACTCATGAGAGTACAGTCGACACAGAACAAATTAGATAGCGTTTTTAAATTTTCAGTGTATTAGTAGAAGATTAATACGACCCTTTAGATGTAGTATTCTTCAGTTCGGTAATCTTCGTATTTCATTCGTTTATCTTCGGGAATGCCTGGATGTCGTCTCGTCAATCAGCTATACAAGTATTGATAGCTTCAAATAAGATATTATTTCTGTTGAGGAATGAAGTAATCGACAAGTTTATTAAGAAAATACCATAAACTAACTAAATTGTGGACATACTTTATTATCGATTAAATAAATACTTTAAACATTCTTAGAACTGATATTTGGAACATTATAGACTGTTCCTCCGATTTTAAGTCGTTCAAGGAATATTAAAATTGTCTTTGCTTCTTTACCCGACTACGACACACGCATTCTTTATTCTTCTGCATCCGGTTTCCTCATGATGTTTTCCTTCACTGTTTGAGAGTTGCCATCGTAGCGCATATTATGTAAAGAAAGAAATATTTATTTATTTGCCACCAGAAAAATAAACATGTTTTACATACAAAAATACAAAACAGTAGAGTTTAAAAAAAAAGAACAAAAAAAATAAAATAAAAATAAAGATACCCACTTCTAGGATTACAAATACAAAAGGCACAAAATAGTAAAAAAAAGTATTAAAAAGGAAAGGAATATTAAATTATGGTTAAATTATGATGTACTAGCTGCTCTCCCGCGGTGTGACCCGCGGTCCCTCGGGATTTTTTATTTTTTTCGGGATAAAAGGTAGCCTATGTCCTTCCCTGGGATACAACCTTTAGCTATGCCAAATTTCAGCTTAATCTGTTCAGCGGTTTGGGCGTGAAAGCGTAACAAACAGACAGACAGACAGAGTTACATTCACATTTATAATATTAGTATGGATACCTACATTTTTGGACAAAGAAACTAGTTGGCTGCGATAGCAGGAATTGTACTTCAATTTTCGCCAACTCAGTGCTGCCTCTACAAGACAATCAAACCTATTATCTACGTAGTAGGTTTGAAATTTCCTTGGGTCCCATTAGACCGGCGGGACTATCACTTATATTCCTTTTCACATAGGAACGGTGCGAGGAAATAAACAAAATCCTCCTTTTTTGAAGTTGTATCTTTTAGTATTATCATTATGTTTCATTTATTTCAAAATTGTTCATTGTTGTACAGCGTAAAACGTAAAGTTCTGTGTCAGGGATACATTCCTACGCGAAAAATACTATAGTGATATTTACAATATTTGCAAAGAAGTCTCAATATTTGAAAAGTTTTTAGCGATTTCCCAAAAAACTAATTTTTACTTCGATCAGTTTAATATTAAGTGTGCGACTAGATCACTGATAAAACAATTAGAGTTAGAGTTCTTAATTTCCTCCTCTGTGTTGTGAGCACTGGATGGCAGCCAACTGTTAATTCATATCGCTGCTTTACGAGCGGCCGGTGCGCTAACGACGCTGGAAATTACACGATATACTTGTATATAAATCATAAACTAGCTTCCCGTGGCTTCGTTCGAAAGGTGCCGGCATTTTGAATAGCTAATAGCATAATAAGCTATTCAAAATGTTGGTACGATCATTGACATCTATTCATGAACTATTATTACTTTGCGTTGAAGTATACTTATTTGCCGTTCTGTGAAATAAATTACGTTTTTATACTAAAAAGAAAACCGACTTCAATGTTTGACTCGAAACACGGTGTGACTCAGGGCGTCAAGCTGTCGATTCGTTTTCTATTTGTGACATGGCTAGGAGGGAAGGTGTTTAGAGTTTTACAGGGAAACTATCAATCCCTCAGGAATAAAATTTATATGGGACCACCTCTGGAGTATACCCTTTCAAACATGAAAATAATTTTGCAAATCGGTCAACAAATGGCGGAGCAATCGCGTAACAAGATAAAAAAAAAAAAACATACAGACGAATTGAGAACCTCCTCCTTTTTTGAAGTCGGTTGATAATGCTTAACTATGATATTAAAGCTTCATTTTCATCATGATTTATGCGGAAATTGTGTATTTTTTCGCTCTAAAATTTTATTGTTATGAAATTCAAATGAAATTGAGCTCACGTTGACGTTATGACGTATGATTTATACAGCGTCAGGAGGCAATCCATGGCTACACTTAACGGGACGCTGTAGTGCCTGGGACATTGTTTGAGATGGAATAGGCTTGCCCAGCACCTAAACCATCCTCTCAGCTTAATCAACCAGGCCCATAGGAAATACATACATTTAACATAAGACTATATTAATTCATGGTTGCTAACTTGGCATAATGCAAAATAAAAGAAAAAGAAAAAAGTCTGTTGGTTAAACTCTGGAAGCAAGAGAAGGTCCTATGTGCCTGTTAATAAGGTTTATTTTCTTTCAGCACAATCGGAGCACAACCAGCTGGTCAAGTCGGGAAACCCTGGAAACAAGAGAAGAAACACGTGAATAAAAACAAAAGAGAAAAGCTCAGGAGAGTCTACTCTCATCTTGATGAGCATTAGAGTGAGATAGTTGCCGTGTGAGTGAGACAGACTGCAATATTATACAAGTAAGCAATATTGTTCGGTTTAGATGTTTCTGTAATAAATTATGTTTATGTAAATGTTCTATTAGTTATTTTAATCCTATTTTATTAACATGTTCTCTCTGGTTCGTTTTATAATCCACTAGCTTCCGCCCGCTGGTTCGCGTGGTACGTTCTGAATAGTTTAGAATATGCTATTCCAGGCTAAGATCTACACCTATTTCAAGTTTCATTCAAATCGGTCCACTGTCATTGAAACACACATACTCAGATTCAAACATTCGAATTTATAATATTTTAAGATTTTATTATTATTAACAAAAAAAAAAGAAAAAAAAAACTAAATCAGATTTGGTATCTTTTACTGTTAATTTTGTAAATTATACATATATTATTTTTTTAATACGTATCCGTAGAAGTTACGTACAAACCGCGCTTCCAACGTAAAAGCACTCGTCTTAAATTAGCGGCAGCGCATAAATCAACGGATTTGGGCCAGAGTTACGCCATAGCATACTTGGAATATTTCAGTAACGGACTGTTTATTATAACGTTCATTACTGTATGGCTAAACAATGGTTATTGCTACACACTGTTAAAGTCAAAACAGTTTATTGTAGTCGTTTCTTACTAAAATCTGACCGAAAAACTCATAAAGTTGGGATTATTCTAATCAATGGACCGATATGAGCGCTTCCGTGCTTCGGAGGGCACGTTAAATTGTCGGTCCCGGCTATTAAGCTAAGCCATGCCGGAGGTCTAAAAACTCCGCCACCAGAGTTGACTGACTCATACGAAAAAAATGTTTGTATGATCTGCATTTATCTTGGGTCTGGGTGTTTCTATGTACAATATGTATGTATTTACAAACAAAAAGTATCAGTCATCTGGTTTCCATAGTACAAGCTTTGCTAAGTTTGAGACTAGATGATGCTGTGTGAAATGTCCAGCATTATTTATTTATTTTACCATGTTACTACATGCGTTGTATTGTTGATCGAGCTATAAATTCTTGACTACTTCGTTCCGCTTTTCTTCCCAGCTTCAAATACTAGGCACACACGTTATAGACAACAAAAGGTTTAATTTTATCCTAGCACGTCATTCCCACAATATATTATACTCGCGAGTACCTACGAGTGAATCATCAAAGAACATTTTCAGTGAAGTTACAACACGAAACATGAAAAAATAATAAACGCCTCACACACACACAAAAAACTATTTAAACACAATATAAATCTCTATGATAAAAGTGTATAAATCACTAAAATGAGTTATGAAAAGCTACTGGATTCGAAGTATAAAAGCGAGCGTGTAATCCCCTATACGTGGTAGAAATAAAAATATTTTTATAATATATATATTTTTAACAGATTTATTATGAGTTGGTAAGATCTAAAAGCAATTTACAGTAATATACAAAACGCTATTAAAAATATATTCAAACGATAAAAGCACAGTAATAATAACACATACCTAATTGTTTTATTATAACAAATGTATTATTTTTAACAAATGCTGCAATCATTTTATCAAAGCGACAGACAATTTCAAAGATTGGATTCAGCCACTTTAACATTTTTAAAGAAACAAAGTGTTTTTTGAATGCTCATTAGACAGTAAATCAAATTAAAATAACCAATGTGTAGTAAAGTCACCAATTAGTAAGCTGAATTGGTCGACATAAAAATCAACTGAGCGTGTCGAAAAAATATCAATAAATAACATGACATCGACGCAGTTCCACTGGATATCAGTGGGACCAATGTATGTATCATCATCATTTGCAACTCAAATGATAGCCCACTGCTGGACATAAGCCTCCTCCCTCAAACGCCACGTGGAGTGGCGTTTGGAATGTATGTATGATCTGCAAATATTTATTTCGGGTCTGGGTGTTTCTATGTAGGTATACACAAAAGGTATATACTTAAGTAGTACCAGTTATCTGGTTCCCATAGTACAAGCTTTGCTTAGTTTGGGGCTAGATGATGCTGTGTGAAATGTCCAGCATTATTTATTAATTTTTAACTCATTTTTAAACATACCTAAATACAACACAGTGGAAAAAATAGCAACTGACTGGAAAGCGTCTCATGGCCAACTTTTACTCCTTATTCCTATTTAATGATACAAAATATATTTATTAGATTTCAAAACATATACATTGTTTTTGTGACATAATTTAACACAAGTTGTATGTTTAGTTCGTTATGTTGTTACAGATAGTATATCGGTAAAATATAATTATTGAATGAAAGGTAATTTTAACTAGAAAAAAATAATGCGTTTCTTTGCTCTGCATCTTAAACACACAAAGAGTTGGAATAATTCTTCTGTTGTGACATCATTCTTCTTTGGTTCTTTTATGTTCGGTGAATGTTCTCATAAAGGAGACCTTTTCACTTTGCTGTTGACTATTCATGCCATCAGCAGCAAAGCGGAAAAAGACAAATTTATGCAGAACTCATGCTTCCTTCTTATAACTTCTTGTTCTTGTCTTCTTTCTTCATAAATCTCATGCCAGTCATTCGTACTAAATCAACTAGGTAAATAAATTAAATTGGGAATTAATAAATAAAATAAACATGCTTCGAAAGAGTATCATGGTAGGTGTTTTCTTAGAAGATTCGAGCTTGTGTCGCCTTAAAACCTACCAGAATTGGCTCGCACCACTACTTGCTGTCATCTTCTGTTTTGAGAGGACGGAAATCTTTAGTTTTGGGCTCATTAATATCGATTAGAATCCTACTTCCGCCATATATTCTTACGATATCCTCTCTCTATTAACAGATCAAACGACCTGATTCTGTTATGAATTAGATAAAAAATAATTAGTTTCTCAAATCCTCAGACACTTATGATATGAGATCAACGGAACAGCTCCGTTTGATCATCAAACGTCGAATGTGTTGAGTAGTGAATTCCAGACCTATATGTTGTATAGGTATCGTCGGGAAGTTTCTGTATATTTTCACTAAGAAACAGCTCTTGGCAGTACTGTAGTACTATTTATAGTGTGTTGTATATCATTGCGCGAGAAATGTAAACAAAATTACAGTTATCGTGAACCAGGATGAAAACGTTCCGAAAAACTATGATATTTTTGTGTTACCATCAGCCGAAGTGAATTGTTGAATCAAAATTTTGCATAATACTTATTGCAACTACCCACAACTACCATATTATTTATATCTATTATCATCTCTTCTCGTTGTACGTTTATCTAATATCGTTTGCTTCCTTCTCACCTCTGTTTCATTGTTAGGCTAGGGACTTCTCTAGGACCTTGAAATTCTTTAGCGTTTATCAGGCAATGCTGTGGCAAATAATAATGAGTCACCCATATCCACTGCGAAAACATATCACTTTAAACTATCGAAGGCGATAAAGCGCTTAAATAATAAAGGTCTTTGTTGTAAAACTTTCCGAATGATGGATGGGCCGGCGTAGTTGGCACGGATGACGGTAATGTAGAACTGTGATTTTTGCGTCGATTTACGATTGTAGTGTAGCTGACCCGCGCGACAGCCGTTCACGCGTGATGGTGTGACCAAGGGATATAGGGATTTATTTTTCCGCGCATTTTTTTAATTTTTTTCTGTCATAAGAACCTTCTCCTGACAATAACAAACACAACAAAAAAAAAGTGAAATCGGTCCAGCCGTTCACGCGTGATGGCGTGACCATGGGATATAGGGATTTATTTTTATAGAGAAGAAAGAAAGATATTATGAAGAGTCACTAGTCGTATACTTAATAGGATTGAATAGTGATACACTTCAAATAAATTTGAATTCTCCAACGCCAGAAAGCTTCGGTACCTACGAAGCTTTCTGGCTTTGTGTAAATAGTGAAATAGTCCTGCAAATAACTCTGTGAGTCGTAATTGCATTGATCGACAGTTTAAGGACGAATATACAATTTGATAGATGCCAGTTTCGGCCTGCACACAATAACAAAACACTTACGCACACTTTGAAGCCGTATCCCCGTTCGATTATTAGTTGAACGAGCTAATTTTGATACTTGAATGTTTTGAAAGTACGAAGTAAAAAATAAAGTAAGGTAGATGGTGTGCTATAAAACAATTGAAATATTAGGTAGGTAGGTGCATCTTTATTATTTAGCAGTTATATTTAAGCACTAGCTGACCCGCGCAACTTCGTCTGCGCATTATTAGGATTCAAGTGCAGGAGTGTTACCTAAAGTTTATTTACACTGTGTTTGAAGTGAATAAAAAGGAATCAAATTTTCCATACTAACTTTAACACCCTGTAAAACATCCATATGGGTTGATTTTTTTTAATTAGATAAGCATATATTCAAGTAAAAAAGCTAAAGCATCTACGTTCCAAATTTCATTACAATCGGTTAAGTCGTCACGTCTATGAAACTGCCTATTTTAATTTCCAAAACGCTAAATGATCTGTATTCTTGATCTCGCAACGCTACCTAGTTGTGAAAATGAAAAATCTAGATGGCGTTGCTAGCGTTGCTAATCAACGCCAAGGAAAAATATTTTATTTTCTAGCTGGTACCCGCGATTTCGTCAGTAAAATAACATAAGTTGAAAATCTATAAAAATTATCGAAAAGTCTAAGCAAAAATCTCCAATAGCTTTCAAAACTCAAAATGATCTTATCTCGACCTCCGCTATTAAAAAGTAAAAAGCAGTTTTGACCTCGGTGATATAGATGGCGTTCGAACCAAAGCCTAAGAAAAAGTATTTTAATATACCAAAAAAATCTTAATTTCGTATGTATTGATGAGTGGAAATATACATGTTACATGTTTTTAATTAATTTAAAAATCATTTATCATGCAAAATGAGAAAAAAAACAAAAAAATCTGCAATGCAAAAACAGAGCAAAAAGTGGCGGTCACCCATCATCTTTATGACCTCGCCCAGCGTCGCTCAACTTTTTTCCCCATACAAACTTGCAACCCTTATTTTCACGCCCCCTTATAAATATTTAAAGAAAAAAGTAGCCTATGTCCGTCCCTGGGGTATAATCTTTATCCATGCCAAATTTCAGCTTAATCTGTTTAGCGGTTTGGGCGTGAAAGCGTAACAAACAGACAGACAGACAGAGTTACTTTCAGATTTATAATATTAGTATGGAAGTATGGATTTAACAAATATTTAATAATAATAACATGGCGGTCCCGGAGCGGGATGTATGACCCTTTAAAGTTTACAGGTTAATATGTAGGTAAGGTCTAAGGTAGGTAGGGGAGTATTGGGCAGTAAGGCAGGTTTGGACACCACCGGCAAACTCCCGTGTTATGCCGGCCATACACCATCATGTCAATCCACCCCCAAAAATGGTCAATTCTAACTGATCAAATTCCGATTTGACGATAGACATGATGGTTTCTGGCCGACATGACACGGGGGTGTCCAAACCTCCCTACTGCCCAATGCTCCCCTACTTCCCATATATATTTCATTGATATATTACCACTCCCCTCTCTCATTCCATAGTTCCCAGACACTTTTTAAACTATCATGGTTTTCAACATTTTTAACACAGTTAACGGGATATTTACCATGATTTAATGTTTTTTGAGTTTCCCGATATTTCGGCGCAGTTGCATACGCCATGATCAATAGTATCTATGGTATTAATCATGGTTAATATCCCGTTACCTGTGTTAAAAATCCCAGACACTTGTCCTACCGTACTAACTGATATTTATTCTGTGGTCGCGATGTATCTTACATTTTTAAACTCATGATAACTTTTGAATAAAATGTCCGATTTCAATCATTCAAAAAGTAATCGACGGGTACTGAAACAGCCTTTACTACGAAGGAATTTATTTGGATAAGAATAAATACCAAAATAAGAATAACGTGGTCTGCTTTTGGTCGGCATTTTTATTCTCTTTTTAAATTATAAATGTTGTTATTCTGACACAACCACAATAGTTGGACATATGCTATCGCTGACTTTTTTGTAGATATTGATACGTTCTTTAATATTGTAGAACATTTTTTTGTTCTATCATCAATAGTTTTCGCAGCGCACGCGATATGAAGAATTTTATGTTCAAAATTTTTACACCTTTGGTTACATTATTGCAATTTTCATAAGGATCTCTAATTTTTTTGAAAATAATTTATAGCCTATGTTCATCACAGATAATGTAGGATTCTAATGGTGAAAGAATTTTTCAAATCGGTCCAGTAGTTTCGGAGCCTATTCAATTCAAACAAACAAACAAACAAACAAACAAATGTTTCCTCTTTATAATATTAGTGTAGATTAAATTTTTAATCTCAAATATCTTAGGAAATCTAACATTTACGTGATTTTGTCCCTCAATACTTTTAGAACGAAGTTCCTTTTCGGACGGTATCAAGGATGGGGGCTAGAAGAAAAAAAAGCGTTAGATTTTATCATCACGACACATACATAATAGGTCAAAAGATCACAGTGCGAAGTGAGCAGCCGAAAAGCAGTCCATAGATTGTTACATTTTGAGTACGGAGGAGCGTTTCTAGGATTTTAATACTTGTTACAAAGTTGAAACTTCCATCCAACGAGGTTCCAACCGAGTGTTCATCACGTAACTCACATACTTTGTCATAGCGCTTACGACGTTTTGGTCGCTAGAATAGTATACTCGTAATTTACTAACAAGCTGTTTAGTTGTCTTGCGAAAAAATAACCTTTTCTTTTCATCACATAATTTGTGGGGGCTAACTACCCCCCCACTTCACCATTTATAATTCCCTATTGCACACTACTTTGCGCACTCTGCGCATTTATTTTATTTCTTTCAGCACTGCACACTACTTTGCGCACTCTGCGCATCTATTTTATTTCGTGCAGCACTGTGCACCACTTTGCGCACCATTTTAGGCACTTTGCGCACTTTGCACACTACTTTGCGCACTTTGCACACTACTTTGCGCACCTTTCACACAACTTTGCGCAGTGCTATGCGCACCTTTACTCGTTGTCAGTATTTTGCACACTTTGAAAACTTTTTACTACTAGTGGTTCTGTGAGAGTAGTAGATCTCGCTCCAAAAAAATTACGAAGAATGTACCTAAGTACCTACCTATCTACAATATTAAAAATATTTTTATTGAAAAAATATTTTCAATAGGTCCAAGCTTTTTATGGGTGATGAGCTGATTCATATGAGCCCAAACACGGATATTACTATTATCCACATAATGAGTTCCATTGAACAGCTCTTGGCTCCATCATCAAAACAGCTCCTGTCACCATACTTTCAAATTGTACACGAAACTTGACCGATTTACACAGCTTCAATTAAATCGGCCTATTTTCTGAGGAGTTCCGTGGAACAGCACCTGATTCCACCATCAGATAAGCTCGTTGTCACCATATTTTGAAATTGTAGATGATACTTGATCGACAAACCGAGTTTCAACTTAATCGGCCTAATTTCTGAGGAGTTCCGTGGAACTGCTCATGACTCCATCATCAGATCAGCTCGCTGTCACCATATTTTAAAATTGTAGATGATACTTGATTGACAAACTGAGTTTCAACGCATTCGGCCTAATTTCTGAGGAGTTCCGTGGAACAGCTCATGACTCCATCATCAGATCAGCTCGCTGTTATCATAAATTATTGCATCATCTCCAAGGACTCATAGGTGTACCAAAATTCAGCTCTATCGGAAGCCGGGAAGTGGGTCAAATTAAGCTTGTAAAATAGGACCCGGACAAACATACATACATACAAACCTACGAACATACAAACATTGCAAGTTAATAAAAAGCTTTTAAAATGCGATTTGTATGCGAGAACAGGAAGACAGATGGACAGACGGACAAAAGCAATTTTTGCGAAACTCGAAAGGAAGGCGCTGCGCTCGCTTCGCTCGCTCGGTCAAATAGGCGCGCACCTATTATAACTGGGCATTGGTGCTGACGATTTACACGTGACGGAAAATAAAAATTTTTTTCCTTATCCTATCTTATCATCAGCTGTATCGTCCGAAACCAAAAGTATCAATATTTTCCAGTCACGGTATTCGTATTCATACAGAATTTTAGATAGAACCTTGTCGAACTAAAAAATTGAAAAATGCGATACACCCGTCCTTCCATAAGCACGTTTGACGTGCATCTGAAGCGTCTGAGCTCGGATTCGGATTTATATGGCAAATCGAGATTGCGCACGCCATAGAAAATGTATGGAGAGAAATCGTACTGTTTTTTGTACATTTTAATATACTCATAAATAAAAAACTAATTGATTTGGGATAAAAATAATTAGCAACACGCTTAGAGGACTATATAAGCTAAAATTTTCTATATTTTTTTTGTCAAAATTTACTGCATCTTTGGCTATTTTTGTTCCGATTCGGACCCCATTTTTCGTCATTTTTAACGATTCTTACGTTATTAAAAGCTTTTTTTTGTGGAATTTTTGTATGGGACTACCCAGTTTTTTTTATCACCCCGTGTAGATGAATACTTTACCTTTAATTTCGTACCACAATTTCACTACAGCTGTGGTTCCAGGCTCAGCAAATGGTACCGAAAAACCATACAATTTTGTATATTCATCCTTAAGACAATTACGAATACCTACGATCTAAAGAGGCCAAACACTGCAACTTTGTAATCTCAAAGTGAACTATTTCAAGATCTTTGAAGTATTCCAATGATTACTATGTGTATGTACCGTTATTATTAGTAAGAATGCAATATTCATTGAACTAGGACAACAGATTTTGTTTTATATATCATGAATTTATTTGTTTTCGGACCAAATTGATTGATTTTACTATAAAGAATAATGAATTTGTTTTTTCTATCTGCTACTTTCTTTTGTCTTTTACCCGTCTTGTCTGTTTTATGGCTGCGACTCTTACATTTTTAAGTTAGTAAGTAGTGACTTAGTTTAATACCTACCATGTACCTAAGTGACAAAACCAAGTGTGACTTGAGCACTTACGGCGAATAAATGAGTATGAGTATGGACCCTCTTTGGCGCCATCGCCAGTCTGATTTATACAACTTACACCATACTTACCCTTCACAACATACTGTTTTAAATACTTTTTCACCAAACACTATTTATTATTCGCAAGATATATAACTTTCGTCTTTCCCAGTTATTTTACTGGCGTCTATCCAACAATGTTACAGATACGATTTGGTAGGTAATACGGATACAGGTGGGTAATTTGGGCTTCTTTATTCCTACGTCTTTATTGAAGGTGAATGGCTGTCTGTTTCGTAGAACAGAAAAAAGTAAAAGACACACGATATTCATCATACATTTAGGATAGGAATGTTACACAAAGTTTTAAATAAGGGCTTAGGCGATTCGAAATATAATTTGAATCCTCATACGAATATAGTTATGTTTATAATTAAAAAGGTGGAACTCCCGCATGCTGTCTCTACTTTTTTACGGACGCAGAGCTTCTCTTACATTCATAACATACGGTACCTGTCCAGAGACGTAGATCCAGTACAAGCTAGCGCAAAACTTCAGAATATCTTAACAAATACCAACGAAAGGCAAAAATGGGGATTACAGGCTAGCGCGTCAAAATCAAACCACATTACATTCACCCTAAGAAAAAGTAACTGTCCACCAGTGACACTCGGGCACGACACCCTTCCTCATACCGACTGCGTCAAATACCTTGGCTTTCTTCTGGATAGAAGACTGACCTGGAAAGAACACATAACACGCAAGAGGGACCTCATCAATCGCAAGTTCAAATCCCTTCTATGGCTCATGGGTAGGAACGCTGTGCTCTCCGTCGACAACAAGCTACTCATTTACAAGAGTATCCTTAAGCCAATTTGGACCTACGGTGCTCAGTTGTGGGGCACAGCTAGCAAAAGCAACATACTCCGTATCCAGAGAGTTCAAAATAACATCCTGCGAACGATCGCCAACGCACCCTGGTACGCTAAGAACGACGAAATACACGAATACCTGAACATGCCAACCGTGGCCGCTGAAATAGAGCTGATGAAGGAGAAATACATCGATCGCTTGGCCCACCATCCAAATGAACTTGCCACTCAACTGCTGGACACTTCCCGCACAGTGCGGCGGCTGAAGAGACGGGATATCCTATGAGAGGAGAAAGGGCACTGGCCTCTTCACTCTTAAAGCCACTGGAATCACTCAAGCAATCCGCTTATGGTCAGAAGACCGATCGCAGATAAAAATGGAAAAAAAAAACATTTATAACATGAATTTAACTATTGGGATTTGACTCGGATTAGGTTCTTTCGTCTGTTGTCTAGACTTGTAGAGTAGGAAGTAGGAACCTACGTTAAAGAAAATGTTGTTCTTTGTGAAGAAAACTGCCAAAGAAAATTCTAATTATATGAATCGCGGGTGTAGGTAGGTAACCAACAACCCTCGTTTAGAATATATTTTTGAGCTGGATTGATCAGTTAGAAATAGTCCAAGGTCGATCTGTAAATAATAAACTGGTGCGTATGATGCCCCAACGGATTTATTTGCAGACTGAATTGATGTGTCCGTAAATTAGATAGGTTGGTATGAGAATAAATATTTGGGAAGTCGAGTAGGTATCTTTATTAACTCCGGTGAAGAATGAAGAAAGTTGTAATTTACTGTTTTTATTCGACGCCAACATTTATTTTTCATAAAGTTCAATCTCGCTAGGGCTAGTAAGAAATATTCAGTTTTCATATGATTAGAAGCGCTACAATTTCAATTGCCTAAACCGAAATGGCTGTAAAACCACCGTCAGCAGATCTTTGATCAACAATTACAACCAGCAGATCATTAGTCTAAAGGTATTAAACGGCTGAAGGTGGTTTCATGGCCTTTTCTTCTAAGTAGATATAGATATTTGTTAGATAACCCTATCTAAACAATGTAGGGTGAATTCAGGACTATATAGGTATGCCGCTGTAGGTGTTATCGCCGTAGGTGACTGAAATTTGATATCACTTAAATATAATATATTAATAACGTTTCCTTCGTCGGCACAACATGTCTGTTCTATATAAGATGCACCTAGCCTTAATTTGTTTAAAACGAAACTGAAAAAACTATTAATTGAAAAGGCATACTACACCACAAATGAATATTTAATTGATAAAGAATTGTAACATAATTTTAATTTTATTTTAGTAGATAAGTAGCACAGAACTAGATATAGTTCTGTGATAAGTAGTTACTTAATTTCCTGACATACCCAATGTTCATAATTTATTGATTTTTTGTTTATGTTGGTGCTTAATTCTCTTTTGTATTGAATCCCTAGTTATTTCTAATATTGCATGCGCGTGACGCTGACTATGGTCGAACTACATCTGTATCACTAACCATCTGTTATTTACCCATAATACGCAATAAATAAATGAATTTAATTGAATTGAATTGAATGTCTCCCTTCTTAAATTTTCCTCTGTCACTCGTCATCTCAGCACTTACTCCTTTCACACACACATATCTGCAACCGCATTCTCATAATATATCTCAGTAGGCAGCTATGAACTTTTAGAATGCAATATGAGTTCTTAATATATGGGCCTTTTGCCAGTTATCGCTTGCTTGTGAAAAATAAAAAGTTGCTGCATACCACCCATCAAGAAAATGGCTATTTCAATACATACTGACGCAAACGCATCTATCAGCGTGCACTCAATTTTTTGTTTACACTACATTCCTCGTGTCTACTATGAAAAATATGTAAAAGCTTAATTTTTTAGAAGAAATCTACAAATAGTGACTAGGTAGGTACGTTATATGTTGGCTACTAAGTCCTAGATAGACAGGAATGAATGCTAAAACATTTGATCATTTTGTTTCAAAATAACGGCATCATTGTGGCCCTGAATTCAATCTTCAATTTAAGGTGTCGATATGGTACAAATTACCTGGTATCGATTTGCTACAAAGGTTTCTGTTACACAGGTATACTTATGTGAATTTTAGTAATCTTCTACAGTTTTGCACCACCATAAGAAATCATCCATAAATGTCTCGGCACGTACGCCTGTGGCAGCGTGTAATTTTGGAAACTTGATTCTAAAATAAACTTACATGTTTTACGAGCTAAAAACTCCTCCTTCCTTCCTACGCTGTTTCCGAATTCCATTCAACAATATGACAGTTTTCACACCTAATTATTGTTCACGTCATACAACAAAAAAATCAGTTTCTTTAAATTCAGTTAGGTAAGTAGGTTTCAAAAACACAAAATGAATGAGCTTTCGCCACATGCCAAATAATTTACAAAGATTTTAAGATTCTTGAATAAAACCAGTCTGCAAATCTGCATAGGTTTTATATTGGTCCACTCTAAATGCTCTAAATATTTTAAACGTTTTTAACATAAGTAATTGATTTAGCAACTATTATATTTTTGCGATCTCTCACCATTTTCTGCGCCTGATCGTACGTATACATCTTGGCTAGATTTTGTCTTATACCTATGCACAATTTTGTAATGTTACTAGCCCATTATTGATGCAATATCCCGAATTAAATTATTGGCAAATGAATCGTTTTGATTTCCAAAGTATTTTCATTGACTTAAGAGCAAAATAGGTACTGTCAGCGTCACCAACTGGTTACCCTCCTGCAGTACAAACCAACTTACTAAGGTGGTTACCAATTGGTGACGCTGACTGTACCTAATAATATGATTTGCGATGAATTATTTTGCTCAATAAATGGTTTTAAATAATAATGTCCCTAGCACACGACTTAAAAAATAGAAACATATTCCAAAAGTGATTCTGTTTGTAACGATGATGCCGACAGATTTGTTGCAATGCAGAAATCGTGTCACGATTTTTTATTTGATTACTTAACCGTATAAATGGGCGATATTATGTTATTTCAGCTATATTTATGACGTAGTCCCCATCTTTCAGTTTTATGTTTCCTGTTGAGGTGAGTCTGGTCACTGGTGTTTGGCAACGGTTAAAACTTATTTTCTCTCTATTTCATTGAAATTTTTATTCAACTTGCCTTATTATGATATACACCTGAAACAGTTGAAAAAGTGATTGTGTGCATAAGAAACAGCAGAGGGCCAATGAACCACCCTTGAGTGACCCCAATAAATTTGGCTCAAACCATTATCATTATGAATATCTCAGATTTATGTTTTGAAACAGTCTCAAAAATTTAAAATACATTCACCTATCACAAAGTCAGAGTAAATAAAAATGAACGACAACTGCACACCAAAAATACCGCTGCTAACAAGATTCTTGAAAGTAAAATGATATTGTGGTGCAGACAGGCGACAGACAAAACGATCGCGCGGATCGATGCCAATTCTCTCCACTTATCTATCATTGCAATTTTACGAGTAAATAATATTTATTTACGATTGTGGATATCTTGTGGTTCAGCATTTTTAAAACGCTTAACAAAGGATTATGACGCCTGTGATTTTTATGATCAATTTCTTGCTACTTTTAGGTCTAAAGCTAATTGGTAACCCATAAACATGAAGTTTAAAGCTAGCTGGTTACCTACAATAATTAACATTTTATGCCTAAGCGACTCAAATAGAAATAAGCTGGGATTCGAAGCCATTTCCACTGTCTCACACTTTCTCTGAATAGTACCTAAGCCTTTTATGTGCCTGTCTTTCAATTAGGTACTGTAATATCAAATATCAAATATATTTATTTGGAACAAAAACACACGCGGGTAAAAATACAATAGGGAAACGCTGACTACTGTAAAAGTTAAAAAACGGAGTAGCAGAGTCAGTGCTCTCCTCCAGACAAAAGATTAAGTTCTAACTTGGTAAATTATTACAAACTTAAACTAGATTACTAAAGAACAAAGAAGCTAAATATATCCTGTAAGAATACTGCAAATTAAGTAGTAAGTAGGAGAGTAATCTCTTTAAAGTGTCAAGCAATTCCTTAAATCTTTCCTATTTACTTTGACACAATAATTAATGTGGTCCATAGACTTTGATTCCGAGATGATCAGTCTAGGAAATAGGTTCCTTTACTGATCACCATCTGCACAAAGCATTTCCAGAGTGGGGATAACATTATGTACTCTGCCACAATCCTCAGGATAAATAAAATAAATAAATAAATAATGCTGGACTTAGTAAGGATGCCGTTGCGACTTAATAAGTACCTACATAGGCCTTTGCTGTTTGATCCACAACCATGCCCAAAACATAGGCTTTGGCAGTGATTTCTTGTTATCTAGACGTCCAGTGCCGTTTATACATTTATAATTTACCTGAGTCCCCTTTTGACACGTTATCCTACGATCATCAAGTGTAGGAAGGTACTAGGTACCTAATGGACGAAGTTCAGCTCTAGCGCAAGCGATATTATGAATGAACGCATGTGCAGCCTAGAAATACATCTAATGAGTTGGCTTCAATTTATTAACGTCCGCTAATGTGTTCGATGTTCATTCACTACGACAGGGTTTAGTGTTGTCAATGTGTGTTTAGTTGATTGTGCCTATTTTCATGTCGCGTGTAATGGTCTCACTAAACTATTGCACGTTAGATCTAAGTGCCTACACCTGTACATTTTCTAAATGCAAAATGAGTGTAGGTAACTTATTGGATTAAATGTTTGTAGTTACAATGACGCTGATGCTACAAGATGCTGAAGAACAACGTAAGATATGTAGGAACTCTAGGAACCTGCTCATTTTAAGGTACTGTTGCCTTCAAAATTTAAGCAGTAGTAAAGTGGAAACTCGTTGCCGCAGTTTTAGGATACGTTGTAGATAGGTAGTTTTTATAAAAGTTTTCATCGCGTTCCAAACTAAGTGATTCGAAAACAAATGAACCGGGAAGTCTTGCCATCTATAGTTAGCTCAGGTTAAATCCGGATCAGGGTGTTGCCCTTAAAAATAAAGTCTTGAAATAAGGACATTTCCCTTCCCTGTTGTTGCTGAGATGGAATGCTTGGAGTTAGGTTATTTATAGTGGAACTTGGAGAAAAAGTTCCAACAACTTCGGTTAAGATGTGCGGGCTACAATAACATGTTATTGGCATCAAATTTTTACCATAAAGGAACTCCAGCAACTTCATGTGCAAAAATAATAAACTTATGAAAAAATAAATAGGTACCCAAACCTATCATGCGCTCAAAAGTGCGTTACCTACTAGAGAAAGAAGGAAATACATATTAATATTACGAGTACCTATACGATATCTTTCACCTTGTAGGGTTAGGTAACCATAATACTACTGTCTTACAAAGTGTAGAACATCAATTAGCCAATAGTAACGACCGTAAAAACAAATTAATTCAAACAGTTAGTCCAAATAATTCCAGCGATTGAGCTGCCGACATTTTTGTCTCCGGAATTGTAATATTTTCACTATTATTTCACGCTCGGACGACGTTAATGGACCATCAAAAGCTTGATCACACTGTTTGTCACGGTGTCTACAGATTCACGGCAAGGCGAGAAAACAATGCATAAAACGAACCAGAATGTTTGCTTTTAAAGAGCGTCTACAAATCTCTAATCGTCTTCTCGTGAATCTAGAGCCAGAAACAAAACTGTTGAACGTCCAATTGATGTTCTGGAGCTACCTACATATTTTGCGTGTCAATGGAATATTTTTGAGTTTGTACTTTATATTTGTGTCATGCATGAGTGAGTCATTATTACCTGGAATTCAGTTTCGTCTACACTGTGATGCCTGCGTCACTCTTGTGAGATACTCGCACAATCTAGAGACCAAGTCGTAAACGACTAGCATTTTCATTCAAATCATTAATCGCTAAAGTCACGTGTGTGTAACTATTCCTACAACCTCTATACATTTTGGACGGTTACTAGCACAGGTTACTAGGGACCACGACATTTGAACACTTTAAAAGCGCAGATGAATTCTATGAGATTACAGTAGGTAGCTACAGCAAAAAAAGGTTTCATGTTTTGTTTAATCTAGACTTTTCGGAGTTCAATACAAAATGCGGACGATGATCTGTCAATGTCAAATTAATAAAAAAAATAATGAATAAAGTTCGAATTTCAACGAGGGACAACCATTTAAAACTATAATAATAATTTAATTCCAAACTTAATTGGTAGAATGCGTAGTAGGTACGAATGAGGGTTAAAAATAAATAACGCTTCCAAAATGACAAATGCCTAAAATTGCTCAAGATGTCATACAAGCTACACCTCCTTAGTCCAGGAAACAGCTAATTGGGTACCTACCTACCTCGACTCCTGTTTTTTATGGTTCTATTTAGGGCAAGAGCCAGTGGGATATCCACCCACGTTATTTGTTATTTCTATTTTCATTTGAGCTATTAATTTTTCTCGGATATCGGGAGACGGTTTGATTTAGTGCCAAGTTAGTGTTCTTTGACCCTTCAACATCATCATCAGTTGTGTAACTCTACCTCGCAACGCATGATAATGGACGAAGCTAATATTAATTAGGTATCTGACATCTTGGTCAATTAATATTTATAAAAACACACAACATACCTACAATTACATAGTCAAAGAACAATATTTATAGCTGTATCTAGTATCTACTATGTACCTATAATAACCACAACGGATCTTTAGCTCTCTGAAGTTAGGTGCAATAGACGATTGCGCAGGTTTGGTAGATTAAGCGAGATAGCACGATTTTAGGCGTCATCAAAAATGCGTTCTGCGCAGCTACTTCAGAGAACTAAAGAACGATTGTGCGTATTATAGTAAAATATTATGAATTTAGGTACTAACCTAAACATCAACAATAACATAAAACAGATTCGTTTTGCGTAGTCAAAAAAGTAGTGTTCCTGCGTAAGTTTTGCAAACTATAGGTAAGTTTTACAAATTGATGGTTCATCATCAGAGAGGATTCTTCCAAGCATCTTACTTATAATAACCTACTCGCTGATAACTAAGACATCTTCAAAGGATCTTGAGTGGCTTAATCTTATACTTAGTTAGACCGAGATGCTCAAAGCAAAATCTAGAACTAGGTCTCTACACCTTATGTTATATGGGAACAACGAACTACAAACAGCAATTTTTTGCTGCGAGTAAGTTCTTCCCCTTGCATTACTTCGATACAAGATTGTAAATTACTTTAGTTAGTTAAGACCTTTCTGAATAAACATTCATTTCATTTCAATCTGAGCAAATCTACCATCATCATCATCATCATCTTACCTTATCCCACGCTAAGTGGAGTCGGCACAACATCTGAGCAAATCTACCATTCCTTGATAATCCTGTTTCGTCTGACTGTAGGTATATAGGTACCTACACACATACCTAAAGCTGGAACCGGCATCATCCGTGAATGTTTACAGCGCGCTCGCTCCACATTACCGAAATACACTCTTTGAGGGCGTCCTGAAAAATGGCCTGCTGAAGCTCACTCCACACCCGCAGACGGATGTTTGGATAGTATGGAATAAGCAATATGTAGAAAACACTTCTCTAAGCTACTAGCCACACGCCCCACTTAGCCTACGCAATACGCATGTCCATAATTTAGTAACTACGTTTGAAATGGTAAAATCTTAAGAAAGGTGCAATGTTTTATTGCGGAATTTTACGTTGTAAAGTTAGTAGCGATTTAGTACCTACGTTCATTAAATGACGGATAAGAGCTTTATTAGAGGTAAGAGCTTCAGCTGTTTTTATGTTTTTCCGTCGATTTGTTTCAGGCTGCCAGTAGGTAGGTAATGTAGGTACGTTAGCTCCTGAGGATAGATTAGTATGGCGATACTATATCGGTAGAATTCGGTAAGTGACTGATACTTCAAGAATATTCAGAGTTAACTGACGTCAAGCCGCTGTTCCTAGTTGGAATGACGCGCAGAAATCATGAGAGAATTACGTCGAAGACAGGTGTCGCGCGGATCAAGTTGTGCTTTCGCGTCAAATTAGGTACCTACCATACGCGTAGATGGAAAATAAAGTTGGATAGAAGGTGCTATGAAACTGCTATGGTGCCCTCTCAATGATCTCGGAGCAAAATCATATAACAAAAAGACTTAAAAAATAAGAACACACGAACAAATCTTTCATCAATAAATTAACAGAACGTTCGATTTAGCCTAGAATTCCAATGCAATTTAAAAGATTATTTGTTTATATTATTCGCTGAAGTCGGTTTATTTCTTTTAGCGTAATAGATTAGTTTCTACTTGCGAATGATTAGACGGTAAGTGCTCTGAATTTAGACTCAAAATGGATACTGTTCAATTGATGCGTCACGCGGCGGGTTAAATGTAGGTAGAGCACGCTCGGGTCCGTCCCTCTATAGGTAATAAACCGAAAATTGCAAATCGGACTGCAAGGTTTATATCAATGCATGCTGTAAACATTACCCACCTCTAATAGTCAAAATTATAAGTACACAAATTATCACACTAGACTGAACTAGCTTTCATTTTTAAGTATAGTATTTTCCGGAAAACTAAAGAGTTGGACCCGTAGGCGATCTACTATTTTACTACGTGATCCTCTACGTCGTAGCCGGCCTACGATGTAGCACCATCGGCTACGCCGTTTCTGAACTTTTTTGTAATGTTGTTATAGGTACTTCAATAAACTGAATTTTAAGATTAGTTTATCTATCATTTTATTATGTAAAAGTATGTCTAGCCTAGTACGTTTATGTTTGTATTTATTTCATAAAATCCTGCGCTCGTGGATTTCTGAAGATTATGATTTGAATTTCATCACGGTATTATGAAATCTCAATGGGTTTGTGGAATCCGGGCTAATCTCGCGTGGACAGAGGGAATGCTGATATGTGGCGTGTTGACGGCGCTCCTGTTAACAGTGGCTCTAAAATTTGATACCAAACGGGTTTTGAAACAAATTACTGAATGGGTAGGTACATTTAGCCGAAAAGAGCTCTAACGGCCTTACTAATAAACGTGGTATAAAGTTATTCCTGAATGTAAACTGTCAAAATGTATGGTTATTCCTATTTTATTCCGAGGAATAACTTACGCTAACCGTAACGTATTACTAATATTTCCGTAGCAGGGTGGTCTTTCTAAGTTCCTTTTAAGGTCTTAGTAGTCTTAGTAAGTAACAACCAGGTAAGTGCGAGTAAGCCACTAAGTTTAAACACGTGGGGCTTACTTCTGGAATACACAAAAGATCAGAGAAAATGTCTGTCTACCGCACTTTGGCGATAGATAGATAGATAACGTTTATTGTTGAAAAGTTCATATTTTTTATGGTTAGTAGTGTCTTAAATCATTAAGTTAGGTTATCTAGACACTAGAGTTCTCTTATATAATTTCGTACTCATAGCCAGTCATGATTGTGTTTGTTAAATAATTACTTCTATAAAACCCAAACAACCCCCCCTCTTTGATACTGAGAATATACCTACCTACTCGTACTTTGAAGCTATGCAAATATAAATCTAAGCGGGTTTATAACCGACACTGACTGTGGTTCGTTGCGGTGGTAAAGTCTCTGACCGAGACAGACTCACAGTATCCTGTTGTTGTCAAAACTATTACAATACCGATACTAGCTGGTAACGCTTTTCCGGGATAAATATTAACTTACCCCATAACATGGTCAGTACCTAGGTAGGTACTTACTTCATGAAAATAATTTGTTCAGTATTTTTATCGTGAAGAAGCAAATGTATGGACCAAGATGTCTGCAATAAAATGAACATCCATCTAACTTTCGTAGGTAAGTATTTATAACAATAGTACCTAGACCTACCTAGTAACATACGATAGCTTAAAAATGCACTAAGATTAAGTTTTTATTAGGCATTTCAGCGAACTGACGGGATGCAATGAAATGCAATGCCAAGTAGGTTGTGCTTCAGTGCATTTGTGGCCCTGAGAGATTCTTTGTCCAAAGACGTCAAAAGAAGCTTAATGACTCTAGATTCCAGAAAAACTGTTGATTTGATTCACTTCAAGCATTATTAGGAAACAGCTTAGTTTTATGAGAGACTGTGAGAGTACATAGCAGTAGGTAAGTATAGGTACTACCTATGCTATACCAATACTGAAGAAATAGTATAGTAATAATTGAGTCTTCTTCTAATAATAATTGAGTTATAAGATCTAATATGCTCTCTCATAATACTAAGCAGTTTCATAATAATTCTCGAAGTGAATCAGATCGATTTTTCAGCACCACACAATGGAACTCTAATAGTTTTCTATTAGATTTCAATTGCGTCTGGGCATCCGTCTGGGCGATGGTTGATTGAAGTTTAGGGTTATTTAGTTCATAAGTTAGTTTACGCAATATCCTTGGTTCCAATAGTGATAGTGTTAACTGCTAAATCGTGAAACATAAAAGACACGAAGCATGATAGAGACGTCGCATAGGATAGGTACTAATATACCAGATAACCTACTACTGATAATATGGCGATGTAACGATTACCTATATATTTGGACGTGTTCCTGACTAGCTCTTAAGCCCCAGAGACAAGACAATTTAGGGGTACAGTCGAGAATCTTGTTTTTGTTGTATTGTGTAGATGTCTATAGAACTAACTAATGAAGAGACAGCTATATAGACACAATAAATTAAAATATCAAGATCCGAGAGTCACTTTTGACTTTTGGCTTGGCAAGCATCTTAACCTGTTTGAAGGTAAGAGCAATGAAAATCAAAAATATCTCGGCCAAATGTGCCGCATCATCTGAAACAGACATAAAAGAAAAAATGCACCGGCCCATGTGGAATTATAATACTCGTAGTTAAACAGATCATATCGTAAAACTTTACGGGGCCGCGCGTCTAACGAAAGTACCCACAAAACTCAAAAATAGACCGTATAGCAACATTTCTGTGGAAATGTTCAGACTATTATCTTTATTTATGATTCCCCACTCTTTTTAGCCCATAAATCATATTTCAGACTAGCGGGCGGCGAAGAAATAAAAATAAATGTGAAATATGTAGCAATTTTTGAAAACATTCCTTGCGGATTTAAAGAATGATTATTTGATTAACGGATAAAGGAATAAAAGAAGTTTTATGAATGGAATAAAAATTTAAAATATTCGGCAAAGGTAATAATTTAGTGTAGAATAATAAAACATTCTAAAGTTTCAAGAAATGCAACAAAGGATGTACTCACATGGAAACAACACACACACTCACATCCACCCTGCGCCGGCGCACGTCACGCGCCAACTCTACCCCGATTTAATTTTAATATAAAAATCTCGGTATCGAATCATAAAAATACAATTTTAAGATCGGCCGCGCGCGCGTCCGTCTGCCCATTGACGCATACGTTTCGGACTAATTCGGTGCAGCGCTATTCCGCGATTCTGTAAACACAACGTTGGTAAAACACGACCAGAAATCCTTGAACCATCCCAACTCTCCCGTCTCATTACCTACCTGTCCATGAACGAGGGAAGAGAGGCCAAGATATTCTGGAGAGTTACACCCTTGCCGCGTTAAAAATAACTCTGTTATACGCTGTATCTCAAAGGAGTAAGGTTGACTTTTGTTCGTTTGCGGTTGTTTATAAATTGGTAAGCATTAAGTTCTGTTTTGGGCACGCCGTGAGTCAGTATGAGGAAATGCGTGCAAGTTATAATTTCAGCTCGGCCGACATTGTTGATAGGTTTTATAAATCTCGTTGGGATATTGAAAGTGCGGGTGGCAACTCTTTTTGATACGATGTATTCTGGTAACTTAAATCATTGGCGAGCTTTTAATCATGCCGAGAGCCAATTTGCCTCATATATTACTCAGAACTGTTGCTTACTTCAAAGTAATATATCTTAGAAAATGGTTGGACTAATAAGAGCACGGTTGGACTTTGTATCCAAATTATGTAGAGCGAGTATACATACAAAGTAACTTTACCTACAAACATATGTATCTAAGAGATCTAAGATCTAGATAGTAACTATAGCCAATATATATTAATACAAAAATGGATGACTTTTTGCTTTCTAGAAATGTAACTTGTATTCTGTAGGTATTGTTTTATGATAATAAAAAACGCATATAATATTACGACACGTATACTTAGAAAACAGATATTCTAACTGTCTAAAATTCACAAAGTTTCAAGTGAAACAATTTCATTAACAGCCGACTTTGTTCAAGTCTTGATATTCTCAAACAACAAACAGTTTGAAGTCGGACTAATATCACGCGTAAAATTTACCAATCACAGCGCTCGAACGAACATTTCGTCAATTCGATTTCTCTGCTCGTGCCCTAATTGGTCAATTCAAATCCGCGTATAATCCCGCCATTCCTTAGCGAACATGGCGACGCCGGACGTGACGTCACTGAACATTCCTCATCGCATCCGCAACATCCGCCATTTTCAACCCTTCGAGGATGTAGAGCAAGTTCTCAACCGACGCGTCTTCGTCATCATCGAACCAGAGTTGAACCATGTTCTTAGCTCGCAGCGCGTCGGTCGCGTTTTCCGTCTCGAAGAATTGTATCTCGTCTGGTTTGTAGCCTAGTTTGGCTGCTAGTTTCTTCCAGTCAGTAAGGGCTGATGATAAGGCTTCGAGCTGCGAAGGTGATATCATTGTGACGCGGGAGCGTGCGGTTTTGTCGTAGTCTTCTTCGGCAGCTGTTGAATCCGGCACCTGTTGGAAAAATTAATAATGTTGTACTTTTCACACAGCATCATCTAGCCCTAAAGTATGCAGAGCTTGTGTTATGAGTACTAAATTACTGATATACTACTTATATACTTTTTGTTTTATAAATATATACATATTATAAATAGAAACAACCAGACCCGAGACAAATATTTGTAGATCATACAAACATTGGTCCCGCCGCGGGGATCGAACCCGCAACCTTTAGCATCGCAGGCGGGCCTTCGATCACTGCGCCACAGAGGTCATCTAAATCATATAACTAAATCATCATTAGGTCCGCCTACGAAGCAGAAACAGAAGGACAAAATGTTTGCATGTTGTGCAAATATTTTTTTTGGGTTTGATCATATTGGTGACATTTTGAAAGGCCAGGTCAAAGTACCCTGGACCGACTAGCTTGTATGAAGATTTTATCTCTGAGTCATTGTTGATTATATAAAAAAAAACGTAAACAGGTTCACGACTTCCCCAAGGTGCGGTAGACATTTTCTCAGATCCTTTTATGTTACTTATTTCAGATCCTATGAAGATGTCTAAGGGGGGTAGTCAGAGGCATGTCCAAACACATATTTGATACATGCCCACATCTTGCAGAAGTTAGTATTCCACACGTGACATATATATATATATAGTTGATTATATCTCTGTGTATATTTGAGTAACGGGTTTCTCGAACGCAAATCATCTTCAAAATTAACTAATCATTGGTCGAATCTGTCATTCGACCAATGAGGACCGTAGTATTCCAAGTTTAGTCTTGTCAATTTGAAAAGCGTTCGAGAAACCAGCGATAAATGAGGCGTAAGTGGAAATCGCTCTTTGGCTAAGTAACATCAAAGTGTCTTTATATCCTGCGAATAAAGACTTACCATGGCGATTGTCGAGGTACCAGAGAATAGATAAAAATTACAGTAATGTCGTTAGTGTGGATAAAACGGGTAGTGTGGGTGCCTGAAAACAGTCGAAAACGCGGCAGACCCAGGAAAAGGTGGCGAGACGATCTGGATGTATTCGAGCCAGACTGGCAAACCGTGGCCTTGGAGCGCAAGGAGCTTTTATCCACACTCTACCCGTTTTACCCACACTCTAATGTCATTTTTATCTATTCTCCGGTACCTAGAAAATCGCCATGGTAAAGGGGCAGGTTTGTTTCAATTTAAAAGTTGAATACCTGTTCAATGTCGACTGAATCGCCTTCCTTCATGAGGTCTGCTTCCATCTGTTCATCAGTATCTTCCTCTGCAGCTTCCTATAAATAACACCATAACATTTAAAGGTATTCATTATAGTATTTTCACGTAGGAACGTATCCCTGACACTTAAGTTATATATGTTGTACAACAATGAAAAATTTTGAAATAAATGAAATCTAGTGATAATACTAAAAGAAACAACTTAAAAAAAAAAAGGATTTTGTCTATTTCCTTTTAATTATTTATAACATAACACTTCAATTCGTTCTCTCGTCCATTATATCGTGTGTAAGTGATATTGTGTAAGTTTATAACAATGATATTACCTGTTTGACAGATTTCTCATTGCTTGATCTGGAGTCTCCGTTAGCGACGTTGGCAGCGGCCGCCGCCGCTACCTCGCGTGTAATGCGCTCAACCTGATAATGATAAATAGTTAGGTACTTAATAAATAATTTTGTTGATAAAAAGATAAAATATCAATCTTTTTATCCATCTATCTAGCTATAATATTTTAAACTAGCTACCCCACGCGGCTTTTCAAAATTTTGAATAGCCTATATGCTATTCCAGGTCACTATCTATGCCTATTCCAAGTTTCATCCAAATCGGTTAACTGGTTTAGGCGTGATTCTTCTTTGTGTGGTGAAAAGATTAGGCGTGATCGAAACAAACATACTCACAACCTTTTAGCTTTATTTTATTATAGTGGGATGAGAATGTTTGCGAGGAAGTACATGTTTGTTGTTCTTTCACGCAAAAACTACGCAGTGGATGAATTTTGTCACAGAGATAGATTTTATTCTGGAATATCACAGTCTACTTTTTATTACCCAAGTACAGTTTGGGGAGTCAAGGTATTAGTCCTGGATAGTTAGAAGAACTGACCATAGCATCAAGGAACTCCGGCAAGCATCCAATAGGGTTATTGGTATGAACAAAGAAGTGTGGTGAGCGGCGAGCTAACAATCGTAACGCACGCCAACCCCACCCGCCACACGCTGTGCGCTTGCGACCGTCCGATGCCAGCTGGGAGCCCGTCACCATGTACGAATCTGAAATAAACAGTATACAATAATGTGGCAAAACTTACCACATTGAGGGTAGCTAGAGGAATTTACCTTTTCTTTTGTAGTCAGAAATAATGTAGTAATTCAACATCATAGCTAAGCTACAGTCTAAATTATTTATGAAATAAAAAAAACCGTGGCACTCCCGGAAGTGCCGACAGAAGTAAAAACTTGAACAAAAAAAAATTAAAAATAAAGCACTCAAACCAAGCTTAGAGATCGAGATCAACTGAAATGGTGAAATTCATCCTAAATATAACTTTCTTACCTAAAGAAGGCATGAAGTCTCGCTCCTTAGTTCTGCATGCAGCGAGATTGTCGGGACATAAATTCCAAAGCTTGGTTAGTTCATTGCTGAAAAGAATTGGATAAGATAATATTATTATTATTTCAATCTCAAATCATAAGAAAACTTTTTTGATGTCTTTCTTCACAGTTGCGTAAGAACAAGAATAAAATCGTCTTTGTGCTAAGACAATCAGTGATTTTAGTCATCTTATTGCATAAAACTTGTATTATACAAGTTTGAAAACTTACTTGCCAATATAAGACCGGTCGGTCCCTTCATATTCTTTTACAATATCGCCGACGGGTCGTCGCCGTTTTCTGCTTTTGCGAACTTCATCGCTCGACTCGGACTGGACTGGTGGCTTAGGTTTTTGAAACTCTGCAAAAAGGTGGGTAGATACTATTGTAGATTAGATGAAATTTCATGTAGATTAGAGGGTTGTTCAGATAAAGTACATCCTATAGTCATTTGATTTGCTAGAAATATAATGTTTCAGTTATAATTATGGTTTTATGTACCTTTGTTACTGGTAATTTGAGAACTTTCGAAACCGGGCAATAATGTTAACTTTCGTCGAGAATCTCTCTATAAAAAGTATCACCTGGACAGCCATCATTCTTCCAGCTATTCCAATGCTCTTCTCTCTTCAATATGCTCTTGACGCATTCTGCAAATTGTTTGCCGTGCGGCGGAGTCTCGCCGAGAAGGCGATAGATGAGTGTTGTTGTCTCTTTCACCCAATCTGATTGATCTGACTTCAATTCTTGCGATTCCCTAAAATGTACTCTATTTGTCAGGCAAAGCCAATCTATTTGAAGTAAGCTTCGTAGTAAAAGGTCTGTTGATGTCTTTTTTGGGAATTGAAGGTGTGCCAAGTCATGGCTTGAAGGAAACCCCTTCATACATGTGACTGACAATCACCTAAGTAAATAGATGGATGTTTGCCAGTGTGATTACTGATAGTTAGGCTTGTTTGATTAGACTCTGCGGTACACAACAAGTTTATTTAATTTTATTTAGTCTATAGACAAGCAGCTGTTTCTGATATGTCTCACAGTGTTGAAATAGTCTGATTGTTAATAGATAAATTGATAGGTTAATCTTTTTGAGCACTGATTTATTAGTTTGTTAGACGTATTATGTCAATAAAAATATTTTCTTTCTTTCTTTCTAAGAGCAGTTAAGTTCTAGCCAGTTCATTTGTGGTGAAATCCATTTTCTTTACCCTTATAATTATGTTATTTTAGTAATCATTTATAGGTTATATTATAGGCTAAAAAACTTACATCTTAAACTTTACCGTAGACGTCAAATACTGGAATAGTATCAGAAACTGAATCAGAACACATCTTCTGAAATTCGAATCTGACAGTTGAAGTTCCAGAAGCTTCTGATTGGTCAGGAACTTGGCAAAGTAATGTTGTTCCTTGGACTCCTGCATCTCTATGTCAGTGTTGACGGCTTTTAATCTGTTCAGTTTTGATTTCTGAAGCTCTACTGATTCTAGCTTGTACGATGAGAATGCTGACAATACACTACCTGAATGCTGAAATTGAGAAAATGTTATATGATAGTGGATTAACTAAAAAATTTAACTAATATAGCAGGAATGTTTATTGGTATGTTTAAAATTCAACAAACTTAAAAGTTTGCGGAAGCGATTTAAGCAATTTTGTAGTTATTTATCTAAGAATATGTAAAAGCTACAGCATTCATATTTAGGGAAATGATACATCGAACTTTTATCTTGAATTACGTGTTTTAAAAATACGATTGGTGCAACTTTTCTAGATAATACAATTTTTTTGAAAAATACATGTTTTGCACACATTTTGCTATTTATCTCAGGAATAGCATACTTTTTGTTGGGTTTTTGTTTTGTCAAGAAACCTACATGTATTTCTTTAGTTGTGTCTTTTAATTTTGCCATTGGTTGTTTTAAATATAATATAATAATAAGGTAAAGTGTTTTGGCACTGTAAATTTGCGTATCATATCGCTCTGTACTACTTACACACTAGACAATTCACACTGGCTGTTCTGCTTACAAAATGGCTTATGGCACACTCTTAAAATTATTGTTTCAATGTATACTTACAGCTACAAATGTTTTCCACTGCAGTTTATTGTAGCATGTGTTAGGGTTTCTAAAAAAGTCCTGCAAACTCCAGAATCTGCAGTACAAATTGTAGTCAATCATCAGCTTGTTCTTATCATCATCAATCACCATCTCTTCATCCAAAGCATCTTTGAGTGTACTCGAGTTGTCACCCCCAAATTCAGTCACATTCTCAAGGTTGAACTCTGAGACTATATTGAGTCCAGAACGTTCAGAGAAAGGGAAGAATTTAGCAAGAAAGAGCAGTATTCTTCCACAGAATACTGTGTTCTGCGATCGGGACAGTCTACGTAGCAGATCGTTGCACATTCTAAGCAAATTGTTCTTACACGCGACGAAAAATAAATCTTCCTTCCAGATGTTTACGCCGTTTTCTACGTAAGAGAACATTTTCTCGCATTTATTCAGTGTAAGCGCGTCGAAAATATCACCGAGGAGGACCACGGGCATTGTAGGTGTCACCATGTGCCGCCTGCACGACTCTATGCAGAAACAAACGAATGATTCCAATGTATCTGGCTCTTCGACCAACAAGTCCAAAAGTTTGTCTCTAAACGCTTGATCCATTGCCGATTTTCGATCTGCTTCGTTAGCATTTTTAGAGAACGAATCGAGTAAGTCAATATTATTGGTAGTGAAGGCTTTGGAGAGCACATCCTAAAACAAAACAATAATATTGCAACGAGACAAATTAATAAATTAGAAGCCAGGAATAAAACTTCTTGTTTTTAGGTTATGTATGTAAACGTTACCTTGTATTTTGCTCGCAACTCATCAAAACTAAGTTTATCAGACATAACTATAAAAAACTTGATTAGCAAGAATTAAATCAACTGTTATTTACAATTAAATTAAACTAAGACAAACAATCAACATTCAACACAACATCGTGACGTGACCGAATGAATGAATGAAGAAAGAAATAAAATGATCGTAGACAGAACGCTTCTAGAACGGTAGAACGATCGAACAAAGCAAAATAGGACCTACAGTACAGTACGCACAACCAATCTTTAGCTCTCAGCCCCCTTAGCATGGCGTTTGTCTAGGTACCGGAGAATAGATATAAATGACAGTAATGACATTTGAGTGTGGATAAAACGGGAAGAATGTGGATAAAAGTAACTTTTATCTACACTCTAATGTCACTTTTATCTATTCTCCGGTACCTAGACAATCGCCATGCTAAGCTGAAGTAGCTGCGCAGAACCCATTTTTGATGACGCCAAAAAAAACGAAGACAGCGTTGTATAGCTGCCTCGCTCACTCGCTTAGTTTTTTGCATCATGTACTACATGCGCAAACCTGCGCAATCGTTTAGTGCACCTAACTTCAGAGAGCTAAAGATCGGTTGTGAGTACTGTACAATACGCACCATCGTTCTTTATTTCTTCACAATCGTTATTTCTCTGAAGTAGCTGCGCAGAACCTTGCACCTTACTTCAGAGAGCTAAAGATCCGTTGTGCACAGATAATGTATGAATTTAATCTCTACCGAGCTGAGAGGGAGACCCTGCCTGTCTCTACTATTGATTTATTTATCTCTATGTTTTTCTTCTATCTCTACTCTACGCACTCTACCACAGTAAACGGTCCTCAGAGTAACAAACGTTCAAACAACAGAACAAAAATAACAAATAATAATAAAAATAATTTTAGATGTGGAAACAAAAAAATTATACACAATAGATTTTAAAATTATATATGATTTCTATACAACAAAGTGCTTGTGCTTGCCTTTGCCTCTGTATACTTTTTCCAATGCTACATACTTCGTAAACGCATTTTGCGACAAATTGTCTCTTTGCCTGCCTATTGGTCGTATTCTTGTTTGAAAAACAATCAGATGCAGCAGTTGGTCAAATGTCTAGAAACGATTGTAATTCCACCAATCAAATGAAGAGTTCAATGAACGAAGTGCAGCAGCTGTTAACATTTTTCTTTGGCATTTTTATTTTTTAATGTTTTTTGACAGAAAAAACTAATGTGTGGCGTGTGGAGAGGAGAAGCGTCTCACTCGTTTTTCTAACTTTATAAAGTGTTATTTACGGATTTACTGGATCCTTTGTTTAGAAATGCAGTAAAGTTTATATTATTGCAGATAAGTTGTACGTGCCAAGTAAAAATAAGTAATCATTAGAGCAGAAGTGCTCGGCTTTGTTTGAAAACATGGATCGCAATATGAGGTAAGAGTAATAGGTTTTGCTTTCGCTACGTTTACTTTCACGTTCTGCAGACGTGGTACTTGCGGCGATTAGCTTGCACAATAGTTCTAAACAAAGGCACGTGAATCGATAATGTTTGAATTTAGAACAAGGTTATTTCATATCTCTTGCTATAGGTAATTCCCCCTATTCGATTGTAGTCCAGTTTTGGCTTTAAATGAGCATATAAATCATGTTTTGTTGTTTTTTACTACATTCGCTCATGTTTACGCACGCTAGTTATTGTTAGTATTGATAAGCGCGCTTATCACTAAGTTTAGACACCTCAATAATAAAGCATGTCAAGTAGGTAGTTACCTACAGAATACGTTTGGTATCAAAATTGTAATTCGAATCTTGTAACGCAGATAACATCAGAAGAAATACCTGGCTGGTAATTCTAGCTTAGCAAGTAGGTTTAGTATTTTGTGCCTAAAATGAGTCCTATAGATAAGTTGACAGTAAAATTCTAAAATCATGGTCCCTAAAAGCACCTTACATTAGTATACCATAGCCAAGTGCATCTAACAATAAAATGTGGTTTTAGATCAAGCTATGTGAACAACAGCGGTCCCAGATCCCTCCCGCACATGGGCAGCAATAAACGTCACAACAACGGCAACGGACACAGTAATGGACACAACGGAGCACGCCTCAGTCCACCAGATCAGACCCCACTACCTATGAATATAAACCAGCAGGACGATATTATAAACTATGTATATGATTCATGGAATAAGGTAATTGATGTTTCATCACTTCTTTTTCTTTGTCACACTAGTTCCAGTGAAATAATTTTAAGTGCGCTTTTAGTTTTTAAGAAGAAAAAGGCATCCTAACCTAATCCTAACCCACTAGGATTACCTGTGCTGTTGTTGAACCTGTACCCAGACCCAAAACAAATATCTGCAGATCATACAAACATTTGTCTCACCTAGAGAATCAAATACACATCTCTTGAGCCAAACACTCTCCTGTTAAGTTAGCCTGCTTAGCATCTCTATCTTATTAATCACACCTAAACCAATGAACCAATTTAGACGAAACTTGGAATAGGTGTAGATAGTGAGCTGGAATAGCATAATAGGCTATTCAAAATGTTGGTACCATGCGGGCGAAGCCGCACGCAGAAGCTAGTGGTATAATAAAGTAAGTACATTTAGCATGTTTCATGAAAATCATCTAACTCATACTATTTTAGCGTAAATGATGTTCATTATCATAAATAATTCCAGGTAAGCCGTGAGCTAGAACGCGGCAGTCAAGACGCCAAGTATTACCAGGAAGTGGTGACTCCACGCCACCTCGCCAACTTCCGGCCGTTCAACCTCGAGGAGTTGTGGGCGCGGCGGCTGCTTCAGAGCATAAACAGGAGCAAACACCGCTCTTAGGTTATAGATACTGATTGATCATAGCAACGCAGTAAATATTTCAGAAATTGAACACAGGCATATTGTACCATGTAACTCGTAGGTCTGTTTTAGGGCTAGTTTGTCTGTGGAGGCCTTAAGACTGCCTAAAAACTCCGTCACGTTGGCCACTGACTCAAATGAACTAACTTAGGGCTTGTTGACTGCTCAGACATCTGATTCAGCTATTCTACCGACAGACACTGGTTGGTTGATGAATAACTTGTTAAGAGAGACCAACATAGTTGACACGTAATCAAGGTGCCTAAATTAAAAAAGATAAAAAAAAACCGTCACTTCCAGGAGTGCTGAGATAAGTGAAAACTTAAACAAAAAAAATTATACATTTTTAATTTTTATTCACTGGTTTAGTTATTTTCTAAAAACTCATTTAAGTTTTTAGAAATGTAAAAATATTGCCGTAAAAGTTTACCGAGTACAGAACTAGATGGCGCTACTGGTAGGTGTCGGTGAGCAGTCACGTGACTCGCACGTGACCTTCCAGGTGAATACAAGAATTTATTCTCATCTCATTAAAAATGCCCAACGCGCCTAAAGAATTTTTCACTTCAAAAACAAATCATATTTTCTAATGGCTGTTATGTTAGGGACTCGCGACTTTTAAAGGTAATTCGCGCGATATTTGATAAAATACGCATGTAATGTTAAAAATCGCGCTTATTAATGGCATTACATTTAGCTGAGTCCCTAGCATAATCGTGAAATAATGATAATAATCTGGCAACTTGTGAAGTTGGAAAATTATCAAAATATTTGCCTCAAATGTGTCAAATTCTTGAATTTTTAGTGTTATTGCTATGGTTGACTAAAACTACTTAGTTGGGTCACTCCATTCTTCAGTCAAACTGAATACGGCATGATACAGAACCACGTAAAATAGTTTAGTTGTATCAGAATATTACACTAATTTTACTCAAACAGAAAGTTAGTTACATTTTACACTTCAGAAAGATTTCACTGATCATTTTCATTGCTTTTGTCTCATTCAGAGTAGATCCTGAACAGTAGAAGTGACCTAGCTGTAATATGCATTTTGTGAAGAAGTTGTGTAGGTTTTTGAATATCAATGTCCTATTGTTTTTCTGTATATTTTGAAAATATCACAATTTGCTACCACATACCTGAAAAAATTGTGCATGTAAAGATACAACATGTTTTTTTAAAACACTTTGTAGTTCTATGATTACTCATAACACTAATGGGAGTACAGTATTTTGTATAATATTTTCATCACAAGTTTATTACAATAGGACATTATTATAGCAATACAGTACATACAACTTAGATTTCAATACTTTAGATATGTTTCCCTAAACTTAGGCCTTTACATCTATATTAGATGATTTATGCAGCGTCAGAAGGCAACCTATGCCTACACTTAACGGGACGCTGTAGTGCCTGGGACATTGTTTGAGATGGAATAGGCTTGCCCAGCACCTAAACCATCCTCTCAGCTTAATCAGCCGCCCACAGGAAAGACGCCGTGTTGGTCGAATGGGGTGCCTCGACTTTCAATCCGAAGGTCGTGCATCACTGGATTTTTCGTTTCGAAAAATTTATATGCGCTTTAACACGAGCTCAAATCGGTGAAGGAAAACATCGTGAGGAAACCCGCAGCTTAGTCAGCTCCACACGTATGTTTCCCTACTGTTGTGTAAACTATTTTGTATTTGGTTTTGTGGATTGCCATACTAACAGTCATGAATTATTATTGTTACATATTCTAAGATACTAATTTGGTCTCTGTACAAAACGTATAATAGACAATCGTTCTTTAGCTCTCTGAAGTAGCTACGCAGAACCCATTTTTGATGAAGCCTAAAATCGTGCTATCTCGCTTACTCTACCAAACCTGCGCAATCGTCTATTGCACCTTACTTCAGAGAGGTAAAGATCCGTTGTGCTTAGTATACGTATATTCAATTATTCAAATATAACATTGTATAATGTCTTTCGTTGAAAAAATACATAAAGCCAACTTAAAAAACTATGAACTGAATCCCTAAAGCATGGATATCTGGAATAAATCACAAATCGAACGGAATACCTAAAATTCATTCTATTTCTTAGCATTGTCTGTAGTGTTGTCAATTTAATTGAAACCGCTGTTGTGAAAAAAAATTCAAAAGTATCTCATGACTGTTGCGTACGATATGGACAAGATGTTTCTAACTGTTATAATTTGTTACTAAAAAGTTTATCTTTAATGCCAGGCACTCATGCGGTTGACATAAAACGTGCATATTTTATGTCAAAACATAAAATATGCATGTTTTTTGTCAATAGAATTGCATATTGGCATAAGACAGACAATTGAGTTCTAGTTCTAACATACTAAGGCGATAGTAAGTTGTTACAAGCAGCAATAAGTAGACATGAGGTTGGGAAACTGTATTTTAAAATGTTTTCAACGTCAAGTAATCCATAATGTAAATAGGTTAGTGTAATGTCTGTTTTAATTTATAAATAAGATTATTTTCAGTAATGTAGAATCGGCTAGATGTTCGTTTTAATCATGACTACAAGCTTTTAGAATATTGACTGTATCAAGAAACTTCATTGACACGACTATTATATCGATCTCATTTTTTATCGTAGGTATTTGATTCGATTTTTTGTAACTTTCGTCTTTTTCAATGATTCTCGTAGTTTTTCTGACATCTTTGGAATAAGGATTGTGTATGAGTATTCCTCATCATTGTCAAATGTCATTTTTAATAACTAAAATTGCGTTTAAAATTACTCATAGGTCCATTGCATTTTTTATAAAAAATAAAGCAGTTAAGTTTAACTGAAGCATAATTAATTACATAAATCGAATTCAGTATGATCGTGTAACGTCTAGATTTTAAACCATTACAGATTAAGATTTACATTCCAATATGTATTGAATTCACGCCTGTACTTAGAATTTGAATGTATATACGTTTTGAGTGATGCAGTGCTGTAAGATTATGGATTTGAATAAAACATTTTTTATTAAGAAATTGTTATTTTTCTGAAATACTTGTAGGTAACTTTCTGATATAAAAATATCCTTTGGAGAAGTGTTTCAGCCAGATGAACGTAGACTATTAAATTATACTCTAGACTAGGTTAGACGAGACACCTGTGTTCAATCGAAAGGGCTGTTCTTGAAGTTAGAAAACTACCTAGGTACCTACAGTACGCACAACCGATCTTTAGCTCTCTGAAGTTAGGTGCACTAAACAATTGCGCAGGTTTGGTAGATTAAGCGAGATAGCGCGATGCAACAAACTAAGCGAGTGAGCGAGGCAGCTATACAAATCATCAAAAATGGATTCTGCGCAGCTACTTCAGAGAGCTAAAGATTGGTTGTGCGTACTGTTCCTAAGTATTGCCGACCGGCATGATTCGAGAGCCGCTAACTGCTATACAAAATACAGACTCTTAATTACGTGTAAGAGTAAGTAAACGAGAAAGATTAGATACTGATATTAATTAAATTAAATTGCGTAGAATAAGTAGGTGAGTACCTACAGAGAAGGTAGTAGATATATTTATTGATGTAGGTCCATATTTACTTGGTGAGCTAAGCCTGCTTTTAATGAAACCGCAGAGTATACAGCGGGCTTCATAATGTCTCTGGTCGCACGTCAAACAAGCAACTTGTATGTATATAAGTACGGAACGGGCGTGCTAATGAGAGGAACTTCGCGTCCTACAAGGGGATTTAGCAGTTTTCGTCTTTTTGTTGTACCTATTCATTATAATTTAATAATAAAACTATTCTATTTGAAAATGAAACAGTGATAAAAAGACTAGGCTATGTACCTAATACACCAATTAGGCACAAGTTTTCACACACCTAGGCACTTTAAGTATGATTGGTTATGCTTAGGTAACTTAGGCCTTTACATCTATAATAGATCATTTATACAGCGTCAGGGGGCAACCTATGCCTACATTACCTAAATTAACCAATAAATAAACGAGTTTGTAGTTAGAAGGATTCATTAGATTTAGACTCATTAGATTAAGATACATTTGGTAACCTTTTGAAACTTTAATTTTGTAACTTTTAAACTTAGCTGCCCATTGCATTATTGGACAAAAGTACTTGGTATCGCCAAAAAATATTTACTTTATACAACTACCTATAACAGTATAATATGAGCTGAAGCAGAGACCCTTGCGTCTTAATACAAGTTTCTAACTTAGTAAGAGCAAGGTTCAACGTTTTAATTGTATAATACAGATACAGGTTTAAAGTACACTAAAAATATGTAAAATTACCTACGCTATACCTATACCTAAGCTAATAATTACAACAATGTAGTTTTACTCTTTAGCTGTAGTACAAATTATAACCTACTGTATTTTAAGTTTCCTGAAATAAATACTTGATTGATTGATTGATTGATTGACATTCAACGGGACGCTGTAGTACCAGGGACATTGTTTGAGATGGAAATAGGCTTGCCCAGCACCTAAACCATCCTCTCAGCTTAATCAGCCTGGCCCACAGGCAAGACGTCAATACGTGTGGAGCTGACTAAGCTGCGGGTTTCCTCACGATGTTTTCCTTCACCACTCAAGAGCTCGTGTTACAGCGCATATAAATTTTGATTGATTGATTGATGCACGGCCGAGGCCAGCAGTGGACTGCCATAGGCTGATGATGATGATGATGGCTTTATTATTTAGGTTATTTGGATGACAAATAAATATCTTTGGATTAAAAACACTATTAAATATTATCGTTAAAAGACGATTCAAACATATTCAAAGTGATTGAAAGTATGGTGACGGACATACAAGTAGGTATAATTCTGTGCCTAGGCACGGAACCAATTATTTTTACGGCGTAGGCCCTGCTACGACGTAGCAGTTATGCATGAAATCTGTTTATATTCGACCATCAAAGATAAACTAGGCTCAAATACCAACCTATTTTCGCTCTAAGGCCTCTTTAGAAAGATACGATATCTTAGTATAGCAATATAGGTCAATTTGCTACGACCTCTTAGCACCAACGAAAAGCTGATAATTTATCTAAGCGCAGTCCCGTTTAATTAGGTGTGAACAAAGCGAAGTGCGATGAGCTTAACCACTGTCTTATCAGTGTTAATATCTTCGGCTAACTTGCAGTATAGCGTAGGTAGGTAAGGTAAGTAAGTTTATAGAAAATGTTGAGATAAAAATCGACTCAATTAATCTTACATCTTCTTTATTAACTTTAATGAGAGAAAAGAAAAGGTCTAATGTGATTTGATTAGATGTTATCATTAATTATCATGCATTTCGACGATTTTTTTTCTGACTTGTTCAAAAACTTTTGTGTGCTACCTATCTGAATGTCATAACTCTCGCGCGGTGAAGGAAAACATCGAAAGGAAACCGGCATACGTACTTATCGTAGAACTAAAAAAGTTCGTAAACAATAAAACATCCATTATGTTGACACAGTCAAGTTAATTGAACTAATGAGAAGGAGAACATAGTAGATGAACCTACCTACACTTTAACAATACCCAAATCGTGTAATTTCGACCGTAACCCAGAAAATATTTCGTCTTTTCCGTCTTATTTCTGAGCATTTGACCACTGAGCTCATCGTCAGTTCGCGAGGACGCCATAAAAATGTCTATCGTAGACATAAGGTCGAGTGCACATTGAACGACATTTACCTACCCTCATGCATGTTGTAAGCGAATGATGAATTGACATACCTACCTATCTACATATGGTAGTTAACTACCATACGAGTGCAATTAGACTGGCGTTACAAACTTGCACAAATATTTATTAGAAAAAATAACACTCATAATTTTAATAAAGAAATCAACACTAAAATACTCTGACAGCTACAGAACGCAAAAATACAAAGTTCCTAGCACAACAAGACGTCTGTCGTGTCTGAAAGCCTATTCTAATATAATCACTAGATTTCATTTATTTAAATTTTTTTATTGTTGTACAGCGTGAAACGTAAAAATTCTATGTGTCAGGGATATGTTCCTACGTATACTTATATGTACCTAACTATTATGAAGGTTTTTTTATTCATCACGTGAGCTGCAGGATTTGGTAACCTATGAGGTTATGAACCAGAGAACCTATAGGTCATGTAGAGAAGTGTACGAAATTACTTCACAGCTCAAGTTGTATTACTCAATTGGTCATTCTTTGGTTACAAATGAATCAAACATTGTGTCTACACCCCAAGGGCGTCCCATAAAAATGTCTATCGCAGTCTTTACTGTTCATTAGTGTGTCCCGATAAAGAGCTCAGTGCGTAAGCTCCTTTAGGCTCGCCTCATTACGCGCCGCCTTTACTTATTGCAAAGAAGTCTTTGGAAGTAATCATAATTTTTTTGAAATATAGATTTCTTATTGTCTCTGGAATTAGAGAGGTTGATATTCCTATTCCTACAGATACACAAACAGTATAGCATTGTGTTGGGACCACTGAATTAGTGTTTTAATTCGAAAGTTTTGTGAATTTATTGATGTAGACAGATAGGATCCATTACACATTCTATTCTTGGTTCATTTATGGAATACTTATTGTTGTAGATTACTTGTGGGTACTTTTAATTAAACCAAGAAAAAATTAAACGCTCCTAAAACTTGCTTTGCATTTTTATTTTCATATTTTCATAATAAGTAACATTAAATCATAAAGGTAACAAGCCATAGTCATCGGGATCAATCTTTTTTTTTGTATTTTCTTTTGCTTCGTAAAAAAGAACTCACATCATCAGAATCCATTGACAAGCCAAGTCGTTTTAAGATCTATAAAGACTGATGCAAGGAAACCAATATCTACCTTATACTAACAGAAATGTAGAGTTGAGAACATCAATTTTATCAGTCAAGTTTTTATAGCAAAAGCAACAAAATTTTTAAGATCACATTATTTTGATAAGGTTACTTATAAAAGTAAGAAATCTACTAAGTATTTGTTTAAGTTGGTAAACATAACATCGTAACTTACCTATCACAATGAGGTACAGTCATCCAGAAAAACGTTTACTTACATAAATGAAAAAAAATATAACATTTTATAAACTTAACAAAGAAAGCTCTCGTTAAGTACCTACCTAATCTTTCTAGTGAAGATTGAAGTATTTCGGCCTTTTAGTTTTCATCCTTAATCGATCTCTTTTGAGTTAAAAGTACCCTCTGAATAATGTAACAACATTGCGTGGGAAGAATCAAAATTGCTGGAATATCAAAGCTTAGCGTAGAAAGTAGAATAATAGCCTACTTTCGGAATAGTTCAGATTTCAGCATTGTTGTTGAAATTCCCTCTTTGTGGAGTAATTTATTGTTGGCTTTTAATGTCTTTTGCTAACAAAGGGACCTATTAATTTTGCAATTACAGCATGACCAAAGGAATAATTTCACTGAGCGCTTTCATATTCTAAGTCCTAATCAAGTTACTAATTAAACTAACTTAGAACTTTGGTTTCTGTTCAAAACTGAAAAATATTGCTAGAAATCGGTTGCTATAGAACTCAAAAATGTTGGATAGGTAAATATATTTAGGATTTGGTTTCAATGCATCAGCTCTGTGAAGCAAACTAGGCTTCCGCCGTAGGCTGCGCTTGCGACTGCGCGGTGGCCACGCTCGTGGTGTTGGACACGGAGTCAGGGTCCTGTTCTCGAACGCCCATCCAGGGGATTCTCTTGGTCAGTTCCGCCCTGAAATATTAATCAACTTTCATCAACAACTCTCTTTAAAAAGTAAGTTCGTTTGAGTCGTGGCCAACTCTGGTGACGGAGTTTTTATTGTGCCTTAGCCGGGACCACGTATTTGACGTGCCCTCTGAAGCACGGAAGCGCTCAATATTATTGATAAGACAATAGCGATCACCCATCCACTTACTGGCCGGTCAGAAGGTTGCTTAACTTCGACGATCTATCAAGAACGACCAAGCACATTCGTATTTGTACTGTTAGGAAATGGAACTATTCGTCTCAGCCACAGATTCGGCCACAAAACTAGTCGACACTGTTTGCTGACCTGTATCTCGGGTGGTTGATCGCGTAGACCCATGGATCTATGCAGGAGACCACTTTACAGCACACGGCAGGTATCATCGTTGCTATCGGCGTAAGGAGTGACCTGTTCAACAAACAAACTATCAACATACTTACGTTTTTATGCTTAATGTTTTTAGATTTGGATTCAATTTATAAAAAAGGCTTTAATTATTGTAATTTTTATCTGGAACCCACAAGCTCGAATCTGATGTAAGCTACGCTGTAGTAATGTAAATTAAGTACGTTATAGAAGTAAAGTGTGTTGTACCTTTGCTATATTTTGTAGCTCTGCGGCAAGTTCTTAGATCTCCAAACGATGGAGTCACAACTGTTCTGAACAGCCAATACTCTTGACAAAATAAATCTCAAAAGTTGTATTAAAACTTTGCGAAATTCTCCGGCGAATTATTTCCAGTCCGAGCGAAGAATGTTTGCGAAGCTTAGCGTTCGAACGCGATCAGATGTACACATGGAGCTTTAGTCACTGGACCCCATGTAATACCTATACCTACATCAGAGCCATAATATTTTCACTAGTCTTAGTATAGAATAAATGTACTAAATGTACTTGGGTCAATATGCTCCATCGTCAAAATGTACAATGTGTCATGGTGGTATTTGTTAGAAACATGGAAGGCACACATTATAAAGAAAAGTAGGTATTACAAGGTCTAGTTTTATTTCTTTAACGCGTTTCGTTAAAAAACCAAAAGGCACCAGAATAGATGTTATCGAAACCTATAGGTATAATACTGTGTTTCTGGGAATAACCTTCAGGGGAAGGTTTCACACACACACACACACATAGGGATGTGCAGAGATACATTTTTAAAATTATATACCTAGAGAGCAATACCAATTAGCAATGTCTCTGTTTACTATTTTGGGTACGCGTTCTGCTATGACAATAATTCATGATGGTACGTACATCTGCATCGAAAGATATTACGGAACTTCTGTAGCTAACAATGGTCAACCCACGTATTTTCCAAGGTTTTCTTGCACGGAAACCGTATGTAAAGCAGTGCAATAGAATCCTTAAGTAAATACTCCTAGATTTGCTCCCTAAAACGCCGGCCAAAAGTTATTGAGCTATTTCCATAAAGCACTTCGTAAAGAGGGCTTGGTGGGTTTCCCGCGTTTTATTACTAGATTCAAGTACGTTTGATCTGAGGAAATGTTGATTCCGAGTATCTTATTAGGTTCCAAGTGTTTGTCGCGAACAAGAGCCATTGATTTCTGATCGGTTGTCAAAAGTACTTACCTATCTATTACATTACGTATTCGCTTTACCCGTCTTCTTCTTATCGTGTCACCAGTTCTTTCGAACCAGTGTGGTGAAAGGATTTTAAGTGCGCCTCAAAGAGGCTCCTTTCGTGCACTTGACACATGTTTTCTAACTTTATAGGTTCGACATCATGCCGGTTTCCTCACGATGTTTTCCTTCACCGTCAGAGAGTACTGGCATAGTGCACATAAGTTATTCGGCAGAAAAACTCATTGGTGCACGACCGGGATTGAACCCACGACCTAACGATCGGAAGGCGGGGCCACTACCACTAGACCACCAGTGCTCTGCTTTACCCGTGGTCCCTCGGGAATAACATATGTTTTTCAGAAACAAAACTTAGCCTATCCAAGGTATATATGAGCTTTACATTTAGGTCCAAATCCGTTAGGTAGTTAGAGCGTGATGTCAACAATAAATACCTCTACTAAAACACACATACCGCCAAACTTTTTGATGATATTATTACATAGATACGAAAGGAAACGTATTACAACGAAGAGTATATAAGTAGTATATCAGTCATGTAGTACCCTTATCACAAGCTCTGCTTACTTTGGGGCTAGATGATGCTGTGAGAAAAACTGTGAAAAGTCCTGCATTATTTATTTATTTTTTATTTATAGATATCCATGATGGGATTATTTCAAAATATTTCCAAAATGTATATTAGTGAAACACATACCTGTCTCCAAAAGCACCAGTCATGGTGACAAAAGCATACGGCGTCCACGCGCAGATGAAGAGGAAGAAGATGGTGAAAGCCACTTTCGCGATGCGTATCTCAACGCTCTTGCCGGCGTCTTCCTTGTTGGCTGCGAGGGACTTGACGTTCATCTTCTTTGCTTGTTCTTGCAGCATTCTTTCGTGGAGGCGCACCTGAGAATATAAATCTTTGCCATGAAGCTCATGATATCCTCATAGTAGACTTTAGTTGAAGCTACTAGCACTGATATTTAGCTTAGTCAAAGTCAAAGTCATAAATCATTTATTCAGTAGGACCGCTGGGATCACTTTGAAACGTCTTAAAACTAGGTGATTCTACTCCTGTTACTCGGCCTTACCTATCCATAGGAAATATATGAAATGATTGGTCTGATGAAATGATCTATACCTACTGCTGACTAAGCGGGTTTCCGCTTAGTCAGCAGTAACCGAAATTCGGTAGGTACCTGTGTAATTTTTCCGTTGTAAGAAAATCCTAAATAAAATAAGGAGCTCGTGTAGGTACAATAATGTGATTCTATATCAAAGAACAATACTTCTAACTGTAAAAGTGTTAACTCTATAATAAGCAAGTGAAGCCAATAACGCTTCCCCAGTCCATCCGCTGTATTAAGTCTAACATTTTCGGTTTGTTTAAAATTGATAATTACATCCAACAGTCCCTGAACTCCGGGACCCTCCATTACCAGCTTATCCTTAAAGTCCTGGGCTCGTGGAAACTGGAGCCGACATAACTTGGAGACATCATGTTTCATAGATGTTTCACGAGATAATCTTGACGGTGTTTATAATAACATCTACCGATTTGATCCTTTTTTGTTTTTTGGATCACTGTGTTAGTTCAAGTTAGTCAGTCAAAAGTTAATAAAATAATCTACAAACATCGCTAAAGAAAGACACGTAAGATGGTTTTGGATTAGTAGGTACTAGGGGAGCAGAATTTATAAGGTGCGAGACGAAATATTGAAATATTTATGTAAATATGACTATGTAGTCGGTAGCTACATAACGGCTAATACCATCTCAAGAAACCGAAACCTCAAACATTTTGAGAGGTGACAAAGTTCTGCGCGAACTCTTGCCGAGTTCAAACTTGAAAGTTTTTGAATTGCGAAATGTAGACGGAAAAGTTATTTCTTTGTGGATTGATGTTTGATGTTCTCGGTGCGTCGATTGCGCTACCATCAAAGCTGTCTCCAAATCGACGCGGCCAAACAAAACTTTTACGAAGTAGCAGCGTTCTTTTTACCACTTGCGTCAGCTTAGACATAGCTTTGTTTCAATCTCGAATAAAATCTAACATAGGTACCATTTTATAGCAAAATCATAAGCTCGCCATGCTTTGAGCTTTATTTCATTGTCATAAAGTTCTCTTTCCAATACACTGCGGACTACAGCCGTTGAGTGCATGTTTTATGTTAGAACAGAAGCGAAGTGGAACCAATAAAATGCAATAAGGTTGTGCTGTTTGTTTGACCGCGACTTCCAATAACTTCGAGAACTTTCGTACTTAGGTACCTAAAGAATGCACGGGTACTTTGTACCTCATGATAAACGAAACTATCTAAGTAAGTACCTATATATTTTTGCTTCCGAATTACATTATAGCCAAACTTTAAATGCCTATTCATTCAGGTGGGTTCCCAACCAGTCACACTAAACGTGTTACATTATTACTTGTTGGACAGTAGTTACCTAGGTAATGTAATGATCGTTATGGCATGAATTTTATATGGAACAACAATGAATGCTATCGACTATCTTAGTCAATTTGTAATTTATCAAAATCAAGGCAATATAATACAAAACTTTATACCTAACTAGCTGCGCTGTGCTCCCGCGGTGTTACCCGCGGTCCTTCGGCATTTTTTTTATTTTTTCGGGATAAAAAGTAGCCTATGTCCTTCCCTGGGATACAACCTTTAACTATGCCAAATTTCAGCTTAATCTGTTCAGCGGTTTGGACGTGAAAGCGTAACAAACAGACAGACAGACAGACAGAGTTACTTTCACATTTATAATATTAGTATGGATACCTACAACTTTTTGTATATGAATTCGCGCAGCTTAGACGAATGATCAGCTTAATCCCACAAACGCAGTAGCAATCTATAGCCGAGCACATTTATTTTCCAATGTAACACAAAATAAAGAAAAGCGGTCGGCGGTAAGCCACAGAAATAATTTATTTTGCGTAAACCCACCGCTCCAAAGCCCGGGACCGGTATTCCAACATCATTCAACATTTAGGGCCCGTTTATACTGTCAAACCTACTCCATCTAATTTTATTCCTTGCGTTCTGTGTGAGAAAGATGTTCTGTGGTCTATGGGATATAGTAGTACTTAGTAAGTATGAGTTCAAATACAAAAATACGATAAAATTCACTTGAAAATACATATTATTACATTAAATTTATTAAATTTCACTTTTTCATAAGTATATTTAAAAATGATTGAAAGAATCTCAGAGAGAAAATTAAGATAAAAAACTGACGAAAAGTTGAGAGTCTGCATTAAGCCTTAAATTGAAAAAAAAAACGACGCAAAAGAAAGTAATGGCATCTTTTTATTGGGCTTTTAATGATTCCATCTCTTTGAAAAGATAAGGTTTCACAAAACCAATTTATTTAGGTACTTTGTTAATTAATGTTTTTGAGAAATATTAAACAGATGCAGAACGAAGATAAACAACCTTATACGAGTAGGTACATTACTTATTTCATTATCATTTGAACTCACTGCAGCTGCACTTGTGACGTCTGGAATGCTAATTTCTGACGTCTGCACGTTTACACGATGCCATTCTAGCATACCGTTCTTGCCTCTTGCCACAGAATATTAGTTCTTGCTCAGTTGAGTTTGAGAAAGCAAGAGGCAAGAGGTACGAGTATGCCAGAATGGCATCGCGTAAACGGTGTCTAAGTGACTGATCCTGTATCGTATCGAAAATACCTATTTATCATATCAGTTAACTTGATGAGAGAGAAAATTAAGCACAAATTATTTTGAAGAAAACTTATTATATATAAACTTATTTTATTTCTATTTCAAGAAACTTCTAATTTACTACGACTGAAAACTGCAAAGCCTCAGTTTTCGCTGATAAAGCTATTTGCGGATCTTAATAAGTTCGCAGAAACTATGTGAATATGGGTTTACATCCAAATTCTCATAGTTCATTAAGTTATGGGTAATTTCTGACATTTCCTAGTTAAGAAAGGGACCACTAGAAGTTTCTAAGTTTAGCGGACAGCTTACGAAACGAGATAATGTTAACAAAGTTGAATTCCCATAGCAATACATAGTTTTGAAAATAATGTATGAATGATTGGGACTTTGAAATATGCTCACAAATAAATAATAATATTAATCTCTAGGTTAGTTTATAGGTACATGAAAGTACTTCTGTTAATTTTTGTAAGTACCTGTCTATGTTTTTTTTTGTTTACTGTGTCGGTGTATGTACCAAATAAAGTAGATATCTATCTATCTATCTATCTATCAATATTCGATAATACTTAAATTGCTATTCTTTAACATTGATTGGATAGCTTCCTCAATAGCTCATCACCATGGCAATTCAGCCAATTCACTATCTAGGGTTTGATAGTAGAAGTACGAGAATGTGTCTTATCAATTACAAGGCATTATTGATAGGCGAAGCTGCAGTTTAGCCAAGTTGAAATCAAATCGTTTCTTCTCTCTTGCTATCGTATTCTATTGCTATTAGTGAGTTTAATTTTCGAAAAGTTTGGATTAATTCCACTTAATTTATACTTATTTCCAGAATTTAATTCGAAGCTTTGAAAAACGTTCGCGTTTTATTTTATACTTAGGGTTTGCTTGATTGAATTCTATTTTATTGCTTATTTCCAGGAAGTTTCTAAATAGAGTTAACTTAAAATACCCACCTATTACGTTTTCACCAACCCCAAAATCGAAATCAAGAACTCTTCTGACTAAATAATTTTCTAGCAATACGGAAAAACTGACAAGTAGAATCAAACGATTCAAGAGGAGCATTTTCACAGAGATTTTCCTCGCCCTATATTTCATTCGATTGATCCACAAAAAGGTCAAGCAAAAAGTACCACTTTTTCCTCAAATCTCTGGTGATTTAACGAGGGTGATAATTAAAACCGATTCCCCTTCCTTTCGCTTTTCCTTAACCGGGAATCGGACACATTAAACCGTAGTTTGTAAAGATACGTCCACCGAAAAACTACTTTGTCAAATACCGGAGCTAAAAATGTATTAAAACTGTAGAGTTATTAGTAAATATAAATACTTAATAGCAAAAAAAATAAGAAAATTACTTGCAATTCACCTTGACAAAAAGTTCTTATGAATATTCTTGCTTTAATTTTTTAAACCTAATAAACTAGATCTTTTATTTGTATAATGATTTATTTGTTTATATTAGCCGACAACGCTATATGAAGTGTGTCGCATCTTATAGAACACTCAATGTTGTAGGTAGGTACCGAAATGGAAAGTTACATTGATTTATCTCTGTTTTGTTTGCTAATTAAAGCTGTTGCCATATTGTGTTGACATAATCAAGGCTTAGTTGACGATAGTACTTCCGAAGCGGATGATAAAGTATTTTAGTCACAAAATGCTGGCATTCTTCAGAATACCTAAAGGTTAATAATCGTCAGCTAAGTTATACCTAAGTTATGATAATCTGTTTCGCGTGGAACTAAAACTGAAGCCAAACGCAATTTCTTTACACAAGGCTTATTTCAAACGGTTTTATACTCACGGCGCTAAACAGCTGCGAGTAGAAATAGCAGATGAGAGACATCGGAATGGCGTAGCTCCACACGAAGATACACGCCACGAACACCTTCGTGTCCTGGTCATCCGTGAAGTAGTCAAACGAGCAGGTCGTCAGGAAACCCTCTGTAAACAAATTATGCATGAGGAAACCCAATCTTGCACAGTCATTCTTCTCGTAAAACGTAGACCAACTTATAGGTGAAAGTTATGAGAGGGCATCAACTCGTCTATGAAGTAGAATCAATTTGATGTCACCTCAGAATACCCAAAAATGCGACTCAAATTACTAGGACCTATGTATATTGCATATAACATTGAAATTTGATTAGAAGATACTTATTTACATATCAAAATAACCGAGACTAAAACGAAATGATTAAAACAACTTCAAAACTTATTTTGCAAAGTTTCAGCAACGCTGTTGCTGTGCGTTGTAGTAAGACCCAACTTCAGCGATCTTAGATAGGAAGATTAATCATCATTGCCGTGTCCGTTATGAAGACAGATAATCTGTTTTGACCGGATGAGGACGATTCGTCACACAATTGGCGCAGTTAATCACTCGGTAATGCGTCGTTGAAATCTCGTTTTAATAATTGACGGGCTTATTCGATTCCGTTTACAGATACGCTCTTGTAACTTAAACGTGTAGTATTTTTCGGGCTATAATCTACAATGTTCAAAGCTTTATGTAGGTAAATATGCATTTAGTAACAGAAACATCTACAACATGGCAATATCTGTAACTATCATCATTCACTGAATACTGATCTTGATCACCGTTGGTTGGGCTGAATTGTTGTAAATCTTGCACAAGATTTTCTTTTGCTAAACAAGTTTTTTCATATAACTACTGCATTGACGTTACATTGGTTTGTTCATGGCTGTAGCTCTTGCAGACAAAAATAAAGTAACCAGACGAATTTCTCGAAACTGCGTCTCATAATTGTAGCGTTTGGTGATTTACGCTTTCATTTCGAGCCACATTACTCATTTTAAGCACCTGTTTAGTATGTTAAGTGCTCTGATAATGTGCTTATTGAATGACTCAGTTCACAGTTCAACCTTCTATGAACTTTTGAACATGCAGCGGAAGAAATATTACAGTCTTATTAGTTTAATGGCTTTTTAAACTTTGTTAGCGTTTTGCTGATAACTACAAGTTGGTGATTTTTTTTTCACAAAAACACGGCCAAAGATAAACGCATTCACTTATTTAGTTTTGAGATATTTTCATTTAAAACGTAAACAGGGTCACGACTGTTTTTTCATTTAACTTTGAACAAAAGCCGTTAAGCCGCTTGTGGTCTAGCTTACGTCATTCTAATTAGATCGGCTAAAGCTGCTGTTACTCAAGGGGAGTTCGGCGATTTCTTCTAGGCAATAATATGGTCGCCTAGAAGGAACATTCGACGGGATCACAAAGTATGGTACCGCTAGGGGTAATAGAAAATTAACGCTTCTGTGCTTCGGAGGGCCAGTTATATTGTTAGTACCGGATTTAAAATCCTAAGGCAACAACCTTCAGCTGTCGAAAAAACTCCGTCACTAGAGTTGGCCACTTTATATTTTGAATGAACTAGCAGACAAAAGACAATCAGTTTTACCAGGTACAAATTTTCCCCATATCTTCATCGCAGGGAGGACGGTGAAAGGTAGTGACCAGAACCAAGTGAATACGATCAGAAGGCCCGCTTGAACCTTGTTTATGCGGCCATCTAGAGGGCTTGATATAGTCCTGTGGGAATACCATTGCTTTGTAACAGAAATAATTTTACTATAAGTTGTTCATGATATGAGACAGGATCATCACTGTGTAAGTATAGGCTTCTAGGCACGATAGATATTTTGAAAAATATCTTTTGATGATATTTTAGATCTTTTTAGAAAATGTCTAAATATATTTGTAAAATGCTCATAGAGCTGTATTTTGCACTGTTATAGATAGATAGTCTAAATATTGGCTAGAACTCACTTGTATCTGTCAAACGCGATAACAGCATTAGTTATAGCTCCGCCGATGCCAGACAACGAGCCCAGCACAGCATAGATATCGCATCCGAGCTGGTAGCCTACCATCCGCTGGTGGAACGAGTTCATGATGAGGAGCGGCATTTCTAACATCATCATCAGGTCGAAGATGGCCAGGTTGATTACAAACATATTGCTAGGGCTTCGGAGAGACTTGGACCTGAAGTTCAAGAGATAAAATACATTTAATACTCCTTTTTATTGGACTCAACAAACATGCAGATAAATCTGTATTCAAAATGAAGATTGCTCAGCTTGTAGAGTAGTAAGATGATAAGCTGAGTTTGTGGGTTCAGTTTGCGATTACCTAAGTGCAGGGTCTACAACACTGGAAGTCACATTCAAGAAAAATAATCTTCAGGCAACTAAATCTAGTTTGCTGCTGTCCCAGTTTGAGAACATGCAAATGTTTCCGCTCAAGTTTGCACCAAGTCACACAATCAATGCTCTGAACTAGGTTCTGTTGGCCACATTTTTTGTTAAGGAAGTAAAATTTTAATATTTAAACAATTTTACTGCGAAGAAAACGGAAGTTTCAAAATTTCGAGTTTATGTAAATGAACTGTGCATACGCGGAAAAATCGCTCAAATTGTTCAGCACCGCGCAGAATTTGAGAAGCTAGTTGACAAGAAGGCCGATAGGGAACAGACATAAATAAATAACGTCTCAAAGTCTCAAATAACGTTAGTTCATAGCCCTTCAAGCGTGAGTTGAGCTGAAATAGAGTCTATCCAGCAAAAAGATAAATAAAAGCGTAAAAAAAGCTTCGATGCGACATCGGAAGCGTTTTTCGCAGCTCGCTCGCGGGCGGCCGTTTAGAACTTTGTTCTTGACACTCGTTTGCGTCGAGCGGAGAGATATATTTTTATTCGGTTTTATAAAGCGCTTGTAAGTTTTTTTGTAGATGAACTAGGTTAAGCTGTATATTTTTCACACACTATCCTATGGAATAAACTTGAGAAGTTTAAATTGTATATTTTAGTGCTACAGCGTAGCAATTAGACATTCATATGTCTAGCTAGGGTTTTCATGTGCTACGGCGTAGCACTACAGATCTAGTAAACGCATAATTTATTTATTATTTACAACACATTTTAGTATAGGAAATCTAAGTTTTTCTGATCGTGGTGACACGATCACGACAACAACTTTCACCACCCTGGTTTGAAATAACTAGTGATAGTTAGTAGGTGAAAGTATTTCAAGTGTTTCTCAGAGGCGCCTTTATTATGATCTACCAGGTCTTTATCACAGACTCCTGTCAACAAACTTATACATATTTTACCGTTACATTTAATCTAAAATTATCCAAGCTCGCTATATTTTTAATTGGTGTGAGTAATTACAAGTTAATTTTGCAGTTGTTTGTCAAGGGTTTCTCTGCAGGCACAGCCCCAACTTTGAGTTCCCGATTTCACAGCTAAAGGTTACAACTTACAAGTAGTGCTATAAGTACTCTTAATATTTTATTTAGTACTTTTTGTTGCTTAGTTACTGTGGTCTAAATCGTTTATCAGTACTACTAAGCAGGCGCTCTGCAGTTTTACCCGTGTTTTCTCAGGAATAATCACTTTTCCGGGATAAAACAGTCTATAGAATTTTTCACGTAGGAACGTATCCCTAACACATAGAACGTTTTTTTTTTTTTTATGATTGAACGTTTACGTTTCACGCTGTACAACAATGAAAAATTATTAAATATATGAAATCTAGTGATAATACTAATATATAACTAAAAAAAATGATTTTGTGTATTTCCTTTTTAATAATTTCAGAAATTAACATAAAAGAGCCCTGTCACGGAACCGTTCCAATATGAAAAAGACTATAGCGGGCCCATAGCGCTTAAAAAGCCAATGTGTTATTCCCAGAGAAATGATAAACTACTATGTAGGTTATTCCAGAGTCTGGAACTAATATCGCTATACTTTTCATCCGAATTCTTAACCTTTCGCACTCGTATTAGTAGGATAATAAAAAGTAAGTAAGTTCGTTTTACCATCAACTAAATCGATATCATCTTATTCCGAGTTTTCCATTATGTGGAGATGTTTTCGTTCATCGTGGATTGAATAAAAGAACCGAGCAATTTATCAAATGTTGGAATTACTTATCAATATTACGAATAACATATTCTATTAGACCTCGGCATTTTTAACAAAGACCAATGGTAGGAGACCATGTCTCAATGCGTTTGAACTTAATTAAATCAGAGTCAAGTGAAGGCAGTCAACGCCACTCGATCTGTTCGCCAAAGATTTTCACATTATGAGCTTTACCCTTTCGAATCTAACAGGATTTTAAAACGAACGTCCAACTGAATGAACTTAATGGAATTCAGATTGATTGAAAGGTAAATTAAGTTGGGAAAGTTTTAATTCTACGCATGAGCGACGTGACCTTTAGCGTTTAAGTTACGACTGCCTGAGGCAGCCTTTAGGGTCGGTTCACATCTGACGGAAGATGCGTCGCGTATTATCGGTCGCGTAACGCCAGTCAGACAATTATATGAGAAAATATACAACCTTTCACACTTGACCGATGATACGCGATTATGATAACGAAGACCGCTGAATACACTCGACGCATCTTCCGTCAGATGTGAATCGACCCTTACTTTTTGAAACTACTAGCAAAGGCCCTCAGAGAGTAAATAACCTTATAATTGAATGTTATACCTAATTGTCTACGTAACTACACGCTTTGACTGACGGTTGACAAAGATGAGAAAACTAAGATTAAAAAAATAATCTTATTACTAAAACCACGGGTTTTCTCTTGATGTTTTTCGTCACGTTTAGGGCTTGAACTAATACTCAAATGACTTTTTTTTTTTTCAGAAAATATACCACGATGAAGATTTATTGACGGATCAGTTGAGCTATCTATTTCGTTTTAAAAGATCCCTCTAAGACTCAACTGATTCTAGCTAGTCTATTTCGTAACTTTATGTAAAAATATAGCAGCTTAGTTTCTGTTAGTAATTTGTCACCTCTACTCATGTACACATACTACTCACGTGCTAAATATCCAAATGACAATTCCATTGCCTGTGAGTGACGTCATCATAAGCATCGTGTAGATGAGAGCGAGGCAGTAGTGCCAGTACTTGCTGACGGCCGGAAAGTTCCTCCAGTGGTCGTGGACTAGGTCCTGGTGCTCCTCGGGGATGTTCCAGCCGAGCATGTGCTCCACTACCTCTTTTGATACCCTGGAGAATTTGAGAAGATGGTATTTATATCACAGAATTACAATATTTCTAGTAAAGTAAAAGGAGCCTCATAAAATATTTTTACTACACTGGTTTGGAAGAACTATTGACATGACAAGTCATATAGATAAAGTATAAAATGAGGCAGAAGGTACTTACATTTGCAGTGGGTAGGCCATAGGCCCAATGGCATCTGTGTAATTTTCCGCCATTTTGTGCGGTGTCACTTCACAAAATGGCGCCGAAAACGTTCAAGACTTCACACTATTGTAACATTGATTGGATTGGTTTAATTTGTACCTATTATAGTTTTTTATATGGATTTTGTTTTAAACTGTATGACGAAGTGAGTAGTCCGACATGAAAGTCGCTTCTCACCTGTGCCTTCTCCGTTGCGTGGGGGACATTTTATATCGTTTATCGTGCGTGCCAGTTAATTCCTTAATTCAATAAATAGTAAAGCTTCTTATTTATTTGGTCAAGCGTGAAGCGCTGCCATTTGTTCTCAATCTGTTTTACGCGGAGTGATTTTATTTTTTGTTAAAGAAATGGAAAGCGCTTGGAGCAATGAATCTTTCTTGTAAAACTTTTTCATTTTAAGGATCTTGTTTTAATCCTGAAAAGAATGAACAGAAATAGAGATTTACAATTCGTCGTGTGAGTACCTATTTGAATATTTTCGACGTATTTGATGTCAATTTCTGATATTTTTGAATTTTATGAGTCTGTAGGTCTGTTGATTGAAAAACTTCGACAGTGGGACACGTGGGACCGTTTCGAAGATCCTCCTATTGAACGAGTGCAACTTTATATTTCCCATTCGTCAACAGTGTTGACGACAAGGTGTTACCGACCGGAAATAACTTTTCTATTAGGTAAGTATACTTGTGTTTTCCCCAGTTAAAAAGCATATTCAATACCTACTTTAAACTGAGTTGAACATTATTCTTGCTCACAATTTTCCGGTCAGCAGCATTGTCTTCCGGTCCAGTTGGTATCGAGCCTTGATTCACACTCTGTCGGGATTGCAGATCGATACTCTGAGAGTTCAACCCTATTCCTCTGATGTATGCTTGATTTGTTACACAACATAAATTATTGTAAGTGCTTTAAAAATATAACGAACCATTTAAAAAATAGTTTGATTATTTGAGATGGACTTTTTTCAGAGCATTTCTCACCATTTTGGATCAGAAGGTTTTGGAAGCTAAATGTTCTTAAATGCACATCGACGGTAATATAAAATGCTCTGACAGCAAAACGTCCAGTATTATTTTACTGTTTTGAGCACACACCAATGTATTCGTAAGCAAATCGGTAAAAACCTAAGTAATAATATATTATAACTAGTATTGTAAAATATCGGTTTTTTAAACCATATTTACCTTGACATTCACATAAAAGATTTGACTATTCTATTATTTTTAAAAGCATTTGTGGAGTCCCAATCCAGGACAAAGCTTCTTACTCTCCAGTAATTAATAAAAGAACAGTGCAAACTTCATGATTATTTATTTATACCTAATAATATTTTTTATTTCTAGCTAGGATATCAGCTAACTACAACTATAGCTGAGTCTGTGGGTGACAGATGAACCCAATCAATTGATAGCTGGCTGGCTGCAAGCCTGGCTGCGTCGCCTAGCTACGTAATTACCTTCGAGCAAATAGTTTTCAATAAGAGTGAAATTGCATTTTTTTTTCTTTCCAGCAGCATCTCATGTTATGTATGTATATGCATAGGTTGCCACTAGACGCTGTAAAAACATCTAAGGTGTTTCATATCAAGTTAGAGTCATACAAAAGTCTTGATTTTTTACTTACTCTACCTACCTAATCTAAGATATTATACCTACTCTCACTTATTATGACACACACCGCTTGTACCGCGAACCTTCTTATATCTTGCTTATTCTTTAAACTTTTCACTGAAGAATGTTGTCAATACAAAATAGTCTTACACAACTAAACACACTTAGGAGGAAAAAAACTGGAAAATTCATTAAAATCCGTTTTTTAAGCATTTTGTTCCCAGGACTGAATCTCACCACTATAGCACCTAGTACCTCTCCTGTGACTCTACGTGCTTGGAATTCAGCTTATTACCAGCTAATCGACTTGAAATGCAGGACAAGGACAGCACATCTTCATCCTCCTGTGTAAATAGAGATGGAAGATACTTGGGGCACGATTTATTGCCTGGTTTTTAGCAATATAGGTCATGAAGACGTCTGGTCTGGAACAAGTGTGGAATTTGAATATGTTATGAAGTTCATAGAACTTTTTGAGTTTTCCTATACGATCATAAGTTTATGCATTTCTACTACCTATCCAACTCACGCATGATTGTACTTGGTTACTGTTTTTTAGGCCTTTATTTTGAATCTTTGTGTTAGATAGCAATGTTGATACGAGTATCATTTTACCTCTCTTCTACTTACATCATCAATCAAAACGAAAATAGATGTATCAATCTAAAAAATATTTTTAAATATTTTCCAAAAATCTCCAATGAATTAAAAAAGTAAGCATTCCCGTCAGATTTGTTAAGATAATATTGAACTTCGCAACAAATAATAACATCAATCAAAGTTTCTTGAACACCTGGAATCACTGGGGCAAGTAATTTGACTTTGATTCCATCTTTGGTTTCGTAGGCAATGTTACCAAATGAAATAATAAGACGAATCGTTGTGCCTACTTGCTTTTATAAACAAACTAGCTGCGCTCCCGCGGTGTGACCCGCGATCCCTCGGTATTTTTTAATTTTTTCGGGATAAAAGGTAGCCTATGTCCTTCCCTGGGATAGGTACAGCCTTTAACTATGCCAAATTTCAGCTAAATCTGTTCAGCGGTTTGGGCGTGAAAGCGTAACAAACAAACAGACAGACAGACAGAGTTACTTTCACATTTATAATATTATATAAGTATGGATGAATAGAGTTTCTGTTTTCCAGCTTAGCCTTTAATATTTATTTTATATCTTGATTATTCTACGTACTTAAAACTGACTGTAGTGATATACTCGTAGTAAATACTTTATCAGATCTAAAGGCATTGTTTCATTTTTATAAGTTAGTAAGTAAAAGTAAGATGATTATGATTATGAATGAATGAATGAATAAAAATCTCTTTATTGTACATACATTCTATCAGTTAAAAAGGTACAATATTAGTGAAGTATAAAGTAAGTTTAGTACATACATACATACATAAAATCACGCCTCTTTCCCGAAGGGGTAGTAAGTTTAGTATTTACTATGTATTAGATATAATGAAATGTTTTCCCTTTCAATGACCTTTCACTATCTTGGCATCCCTGATTTCAGTGGTCTGGCCACATGTGCCAAGTCACCGCACCACATAGAACCAATTATGTACACAGCTTGGCTCACGATATATGAGCGACATGAATTTATGAAGCGTTGCTTCCCGTCGCCGGTCCCCGTATTCCATAAGGAGAGCGATCTCGGTGACATCACCATCAAACCTTATCTTCTCAACAAGGAATCGAATTGATGATTGTTGATTGGTGGGTTATTACAAACTCTCATTTCCTGGCAGTTTTTGAACGTGTGTAGGCGACAAAACATAAGTGCCGCTATTTGTGTTTGGTTTCAGTAAGTTCGTATGAGTCGTTGGCCAACTCTGGTGACGGAGTTTTTTTTTAGGCCACCTAAAGGCCTTAGTCATGGCTTAACGACTTAAATAGCCGGGACCGACAATTTAACGTGTCCTCCGAAGCACGGAAACGCTCAGATGAAAATGCCACTGGCGGTCATCCATCCACTTACAGACCGTTTCGATCGTTGCTTAACTTCGACGATCTATCAAGAACGACTAAACTAGCACGACCACGGTTAAAATACAAAACTTGGCACTTCAGTAATGAATGGCACCAGCTGCGGTTGAATTCAGGCTGCGGATGATGATGATGGTGTCATGATTTTTTTTTATATTTTGTGAGTGCCTTCTTAGAGAATAAGCGGGCAAGTACGAGATTGTGGAGCTCGACGGCACGGTCTTTAATCCAAAGACAAACATAAAGCTCCTTAATAAGCATACAATAACTTAAGCTACATGTAAGTAGTAAATATAACATAGGCATGCTTAACGGACAAGAAATATTTGCGTAGCGTTTAGTTTAAGTTAGGCATCATTTCAGCATATTTTTAGATTTCAGCACACTAGCAGGCATTCAAAAGTCGGCTAAATTAAAAAGATCCGTAATATTAATAAGCCTCAAACTTTGGGTCAGAGTGCAACCTCTAAGTGCTCTAGAAGTCAATCCATTCAATGACTGGTGAGACTGAACTGGTTAAGTTACGTCCACGCTCCGCCCTGATGACGTCATAACCCTTTATGCCATCACTTTCGTCACGACAAGCTTCGTTTATGAAAACTGAATTTGTCTGGATGTACAACCAATAGTCAGCCCCAACCAGCTTTTCTGTCTCGAACGTGTACGTGCGGTTTAATTATTGGTATCATTGCGTAGTTTGTACTTATTCAGAAGCCAGGAAGAACGAAAATTGGTATTCACCTTTTAGTATTGCAGAGCCAAATCAACCTAAGAGATTAAGCTCCCATTTGGGTGCATTTTATAAAAGCTCATCTCGAAGCGAAGTACTGAGAGAACTGCATAGTGACCGGCGAAACTGGTGCAGTTTTCTCGAACTTCCATTTATTCAAATTTATACAAGCCCACGATTCTCGCCGCAGAAACTATGAAGATAGAACATCATTGCACAATTTTTGGTTGCATGGTTCAACTGAAAATATTTAAGAGTTTTTTTTTTATTGATAACAGTTAAAAAAATCCAAATAACATTTGCATTAGGTACAACGACATGATGTTGATCCAAAATTGAAAAACAAATGGACGCTATCACGATACTTTTTAATGCTAGCAAAATCATAAGCTGGTCCAATCGTTGCGTGTTCAACGTCTAACATTGAAACAGAACGGTTATTTTTCAAAGTTGAAGACAATTCTACAAGATCCTGTTCTTTCGCGGCGCTTTCATCGAGCGTGCTCAGAGCAATTTGTAAATGGGACGCGGAGAGATGATTTACCACCCGCTAGGCCGTGACGGTCTCACCCCTACCCAAAACCTTTCCTCAGAAACCATCCACCGCTATCTTACTATGCTTTTATCTTCAGAAAACCTTTACTAAGTAGCCGTTATCGACTCTGAGTATGACATAAGGGAGTTGAAATAGTAATACTTCGTCCTTTTTAAGGGTTGTGTTAAACTATCTTTAGATGGGACTCAGCGATTCTTAGTTGGTTCAATGAATTCTAGTTTATGACCTATTTCGTAAATAATATAATTATGTTGTTCCCGTAAAAAGGTGTAGGTGCGGCCCGTATTCCGGTTCTTATTTTCGTTCGTTTGATGAATATTCGGATGTTTCTTACTACGATTTCTGACTTTAAGGGTCAATTATTCGGCTTGGAATATTTGGTCCTAGGTTAGGACCCTGTGCGTTGATCTTATCGACCGAATACTATCTATCTCATAGTAAGAAACATCCGAATATTCATCATACGAACGAAAAAACGAACGTTCGTTTTGTATTCGCGTTCGTTTTTTGGTATGGTTAAAAGAAGCACATCGAGATAACATAGGTGCATAATCGCGTCACTTGTCCGTAGGGGTAGGCAGAGATTAAACATCAATTGTTAGGTATTTTTCCGAATAGGTAGGGACCTATACCAGTAAAGCAGGGGCTTTACTTCTACGTCCGTAATAAATGGACGACGTTATAATGAAACCTAAGCTTAAGATACCTTTGTCCGCGTAGCTTTTGTTTGAGATCGCTCTCAAAGAGTTTCGGGTAATTAGGGATAACAGCGATAAACATTTGTTGGGAGATTTTTAAAACAAATGTAGGGCTCTTTTTAATCACCACCTGCCTCCCTCTGTAAATTCTAGCATTGAATTATTTATTTCGGAAATTATTCTCATCTTTTTTGCAGAGATTCACCTTAAAAGTTTCAATTACCTACCTAAACACATGTATCTATTACGGTGATGAGTAATATTTGTTCTGGGCTTTGTTATGGTACCTAGGTAGGTACCTAGGTACCTACTCATAGATTTTTTCTTAAGTGTGGCCTGGGGCTATTACGTACGCACAATCATTCTTAACTCTCTGAAGTAGCTGCGCAGAACCCATTTTTGATGACGCCTAAAATCGTCTAAAATCTCGCTTACTCTACCAAACCTGCGCAATCGTCTATTGCACCTAACTTCAGAGAGCTAAAGATCCGTTGTGCTTAGTATACATAAGTATGTGTTTTCGTTTTTTATTCTATCACTTCTCGACATTCATTCAGTGATTCTAACAAATAATTTACATACAGTAGGTACTAAATAGAAACCCCGGTCCGTGGTTAAGCTAAGATTCAGTGAAGAGACATTTTAAACTTATAATGACATTTTAGCTAATCCTTGTCAGCGCGGGGCTGGCAGTTGAGGCACATGTCAACTTCTCGAATTCAGGCGGGTTTTGTAATACCCAGTCAATATAATATGATAAATGAGTTGGACAGAATGACTAAATAACAAACTGCTTAGTATTAAAAATATTCTGTATGTACATAAGTATTTTATACCAGAGTAGGTACGTAACTGGCTTTAACCTTGAGTCCGTGCCATGAGAATTTCTTTCAGTGACGCTAGTTCTACTCAATTCCTTCTTTTAAGAATTTACTTTACGCCAAGCCCCAGGTAACATCAAACAGAAAGAACTACATTTGCCAGAACGCTCTCCGTAAACGCATCCGCATAGTTCCATCACACTTGAATCAATTCCGGCGTCAGTGTTGCCAACTGGCGTTGAACGAATGACAATCACTGTGAATGCTCTTTGTAACCGCCATAGAACGTCCGTTTCGAAAATAGCTTTTGAAATCCATTAATGAAGCATGTCTATTTAGTGGTATTTAATTAGGTTGGAGTTTCTGGAACAAACGGAAATAGAACAACTCAGATGGGGACTTCAGAGCATGAACTTATATGAGAATATGTATCTTTATGCCTTATGGCGGCCTCAAAACTTCGTCGTCAGAGTTGGGCTCTAGCTCGAACGAATCCCTTGAATACGGACTAACAGTATCCTTTGTCTATGAGCTCTTAACGGTGAAGGAAAACATCGTGAGGAAACCCGCGGCTTAATCAGCTGTGGAGCTGATTACGCTGATGCGTGAGTGAGCTGATACGTGTGGACGTATTGACGTTGTCTTTCCTGTGGGCCAGGCTGATTAAGCTGAGAGGATGGTTTAGGTGCTGGGCAAGCCTATTCCATCTCAAAAGATGTCCCAGGCACTACAGCGTCCCGTTGAGTGTAGCATAGGTCATCTAATAAAGATGTAAAGGCCTAAGTTTTTTGTCTATGAGCGACATTTAAAATAAATACCTAAGTAAGTTTGTGATGAGGCAGTTGACTTACTTCTGGTAGTAGAGATTGTGATCTTGAAGATGTTAAAAGGGTAGATGCTTTAATACCTTCTTCATTAGTAGGACAAACAGCAGATTGAGATCCATTAAAAAGGAACCAGCCAGTAAATTATATAATTTTGCAAAGTACCTAAACAGTAAACAGTTCTTGATAGACTCCGTTTTTTTCCTTCAAAACAAGAAACAATGATGCCATCATTGTTCATTATTGCTATCATTATGATAGTCCCGGATAGCAATAAACATTTTTGTTATCCAGCCGTCAAATACTGAACAAAGGCCCCACTTCTTCATCTATTATTCAACGCTCATCTGTGAGCTCTCTCCATCTCATTCGTGCTCAATGAGAAAATAGAACATTATTACGTTTAGATAAATAAATTTAAAAAATTATATCTGTTAGTTTGTTCGAGGATTCTACGAAATGTCCAAGCAAATTGATGAAACTTTTCACACATCCTGCCTTCAATAGCTTCGGAATGTTCAAGGAAAGGCGTCTAAAATAAACTGAACTTTTGAACGGCTCTGACTCATACCCTCGCTGATAATAAAGTCTTCTCTAACGCAGTCGTTATAGAGTTTAAAGTAGAGTGCTTGCTGTTTTTAGCAGGGCTGCTAGTGAGCTTTGATTATTGCAATTTAATCATTTATCTTTTAAAATGGGTTAAAAAGAAGAACAGGAAAGGGGGTAATTTTTTATTGAAAGTTAAAATGAGTCTTGTTACTAACACGAAATCATTTTACACTAGGTTTCATACAAAACTTCTGTTAATGCCAATTGTGGCATAGTTATAATAATCATAGTTTAGCAATAACAAAACACTGAGTAATTGCAAAACTTCTCGTTCTTCGATATTCAAATCCTTTAGTTCGCTAATTCAAAAAACTTTATTAGCCAAATTGGTGACAGCCCTGTGACTCTATGAGGGCGATGTGTCATGTCACGTCACAAACTGTATGACAAAACAGGATGTCCCGGCGAGTGTCGGGGAGGCTTTTAAGGAGTGCCCTCGCGTCTACTTGTTTACACATAGCGAGGTTATATCGCTTAGATACATTAGGTTCATGTTGCTAAGTTTTATTTTTCTTTTATATCTAATATATAAAATTCTCGTGTCACAGTTTTCGTTGCCATACTCCTCCGAAACGGCTTGACCGATTTTGATGAAATTTTTTGTGCTTATCCGGTATCTATGAGAATCGGCCAACATCTATTTTTCATCCCCCTAAATGTTAGGGGTAGTCCTCCCCTAAATTTTATTTTTTTATTTTTTAGACAAAATTTTTAATTTCTATTTTTTTATGATACAACATACAAAAATACATACAATCCTCAATTTTCACCCTTCTACGATCAACCCTTATTTTTTCATAGCGATATAATGGAAAAACAACGTTTGCCGCGGGTCAGCTAGTACTTATATATTTACTTTTTTCATGTTCTTTTATAATGTTGTGTATCTTATAAAATGTAAGCCTTAGATGATTTATATATACAGCGTTAGGAGGCCACAGCTACACTCAACGGGACACATTATCTAGGACATTAGGATGCATCTAGTATCAGCTTAGTTTAATACTTGAATCACGTGTAGTTGGAACCCGAAAGGCGAAACAAAATATATGTCTTGTGAAGGCTCTTTTTGACTATTTAGTTCGTTTTATAAACAATAAAACTCATGGGTATCCCTTATAAACAGAAGACAGCTAAAATTTTTGGTACCTCTATCTCATTTCGTTACACGCAAGTTTTTTTTTATTTTTTTATTATTATGAATGGGTCGGCTTTTGACCTCAGACTTACACAGGCAAGAGGGAGGTCTACGATGGAGCGAGCTTACCCAGAAGGTGCCTATTAACTCTCTTCTTAAAAACAATAGGGTCGTAGCTCAGCGGAAATACAGACGCTGGAAGCTGATTCCAAATTTTTGCAGTGCGCATAATAAAAGAACTTTCGAAGTGCTTAGTTCTAATAAGTGGAATATGACAAAATTCGTTGCTATTGCCGAAAATGACAGATTTAGAATAGAATAGAATAGAATAAAGTTTTATTTTCTCCACATCATATACAACAGTTACATAATAGGTACTTAAATCTACACAATTTTATGTGGGTACCCTTCAGCATTTGCTCCAACAGCTCGAGAGTGTTGGAGCGCTGGTTTTCAGTGGTGCCAGATTTATGAGAGAACTGCCTAAAACTTTGAGAACCATCGTACTAAAATAGTAGATTCATTTGTATTTCATTAAGTGGTTTACTTGTAACTAATTGGTATCACGGGATTAGTAGACGCGTTACTGCGTAAAGCTGGGTGTTGATTAAGCTGTTTTTGTCCTTAGCACTTGTTAGCACTTGTTACTGAAACTATCAAATATCTAGTTTTGATGAACGTGCGAACGAGGGGGAGTGAAGAGGTGTGGACGAGTGGTTTTAAATTAAGAGTAATTTTGTAAAATCATGATTTAGAAACTTACTTATCATTGTAAATGTATTCCCATAGTTATTTCTTGTTTTATTTTATATTAGGCCATGCATTCTTTTTATTACGAAAATAGGTACAGAACGCTTAGGACTTTTGAAGTTTCAAATAAAAATATGTAGTATCCCTATCGTTTGTGTTCTAAGCTTCTTCTTAGACAACTCGGTCGTGCTAGGGGCTCCGTTTCCGAATCAAAGGACAGTTTGCTTAATCCAGTGGAAGCAACAGTTTGTAGAAGACAGTGATCAGTTACACTTTGTACAGCACAGAACTTGTACAGTATTGGCGTAGTTTGGTTTTCATTTTTGGAAAAAAGGTCAGCAGAAAAAAGCGTCTTCTTTTCGTCAAAAAAAAGCTGGTGGTACATCCAAACAGGCTATGAAACTAACCATATTATTATACTTTTATCAACTGTTATTTTTCATAGGCGGCGTTGAGCTTGCAACTTATCTCGTATGGAGGAATAACTTTCGTAAATTGTGAGCATTGGCAAATATGTATGTACCTATTTCACGCAATTTTTCTCCAATTTCCAAGAAATCTCTCGGAGGCCGATCGAGTCGCTGGACCCGACCTACTTTTTACCATACTCGCCTTTTTCTTTCGCTCCCATTCTCTCCTGAATAGTACAGTCGCCCGTAATAAAATGTATCAGCTTTTCATAAATTTGAATCTACTGTCACATTAATCTTAACCAACAATTTTTGTTTATGTACCGAAAGATACTACACTAGACAGACAAATAAAAGCATTTTTGAACTTACAGGAATTTATAAGGCACTACTAGATTTGCGTAACCTATACCTTTTAGGTATTCGTTTAAAACGCAAATCAGTTGAGTGTGAAATTAAAACGCACCTCGGATACCTAACTCCCACAGAAGCAGTCGTAACGTGTCATTCAATTTCTTATCAAGAGTTTTGTGTTTATAATTATTATTTAACGAATTAAAATGTGTTTTGTGAAGTGTCAAGTTCGGAATTGTATCGGTAGTAGTCGTTGTAGTAAGATTGCATGAAGATTAAAAAAAAAAAACCTAATACCTACCTATATCTACCTATACTTCCTATCTGTATTCTGTGCCTATTACTGGACATCGCACAGCAGAGAACTCATAGCACCTATCGGATATATTATACGACTCATAATTTTATTTTGGTTTATCAAGGTAAAGGTTAGACAAAATCTGTAGGTTTTATACACGGATCTGATATCTATAGTTTTTCACTACCTATAGACAACTACTTCTATCAAACCGAAAAAGCTTTAAACACGGTTTGGGGCATAGCTTTCTTTTAATAGCCATGATTCAGTAATAGTCCTTTCCTTTTGGCCTTTGGTTACGGAACCTCAAAAAGGGGCCACAAAGTTAGCTATAACATGGGTTCTCTCAGCTGGCTGTTTATGGCACCCTTAATGGGCTTACATTATTTTAATTATCCTTATGTCACATTACAACAAATATATTGGCGACCTTTTTATGCGGTAGTCTATTTCAACTTTTTCCTAGGTAATGAAAAGTTACGTATCAGACAATTAAACAAAGACAGCTTTTGTATGTTAGTTTGTAGTTTACAGCGTTTGGGCTTGCCTCTGATTACCCCCCTAAACGTTTTCAAAGCATCCGATCGGAGACTGATGATCGTCCAAAAGTTTACCGTACTTATTTGACCTACAGTTAGATTTGATTCTTCTATTTACCAGGAATTCTTATTATTTTACAGTAATTATAGTTGCACGTCTCTCAAATTGCTAATATAATTATATTATTATTATAATTAAACAAAATAAAATAACAATTAGCAGTTCCTCAATTTTAAAACAAAACATCATGGGCAAACCTTTAATGAAGCGAGTAGGTACAGTTCGCCTAACGGATCTAGGCATTCATGAAGTTAGCCGTTTGTCTGCGCAGTGAACGCGTTTTCATACACAATAGTGTTCTGCGCAGACAAACGGCTAACTTCACGGCTACTCCTTCTTTGCCATAGTATGGGGGAATACCACTTACCCCCCAAAAATGAAACCAAAATGTCGTGGAACACTCGGTTGGAACGAAGTTTGTCGGTACATTTGACTTTTTTTTTAATCATATTCGAACTTCATACAAGTCTTAAGTTTCTCCTTTTCAATTTGCAACTACCTAGATAGTGTGAATAGTGTGAGACGTGCAACTATAACAATTTATGGGATTATCGGGAACTCGGTAAAGGCGAGTTAAAAGCCAAGCTAATGTACTCTAAAACTAGCCACCACTTGCATCAGCGCGATAAATCTAGATTTCGCATGACCTCAAATTAAATACAAATTGATTTTAACCCTCATTAAAAATTTCATTTTGAGACGTAAATAGTATTTTTTTTATCCAACTATAAGTACTGGGAAGGTTACTTACATAATTAGGCTTTTATAATAATTTCCTTTTTCGTAAAATAACAAAAAGGGAAGAGAATCTTTTACCTGTTCATTTTTGTGAAAAGAAGAAATCGGGGAAGATCAAGGTTTCATATTCCCAAATATTATTCTTATTGAATTAAGAACACAAATTAACTAATTACCGAAAAATAAAAAGAAGAACGTTTAGAACGAACGAACCATTATTAATAACCATTATTATATAAAAAAAAAATGTTTGAAAATAGAATACGTTTTCCAGTACTTTTTACTGTCTTCTGTTTTTCTGGCCATTAGTGGCCAGTGATAAATAGGAGCAATAAAACCTTATTGCTACACAAATAGTGGGTCCCAACATGGCATCTGGACTGTAATCAGGAAAATTGTTTTTGTATCAAATAGAAATACCTAGAAAAAAATCTGATGAGCATGATGAATTTTAAATAATATTTTTTACCGATTTTGATGTAAGGTTAAGTTATTTTTATTTAGGTTTTTATTTAGGTCACCTGGATGGATGTAGAGATCCAGACCACACCATGACCTTTCTGTATTCTGTGCCACGATACATTTTGTATCGAATCAGTTTTTTATCAAACCAGAGATTCGTTTTTAAACTGACAGTTTTTTTTTAAACCAACAGATTTTTTCCTCTATAACTGCCTGCTTAAGTACCTAATGAAAATGAATAAAGTCTGCACTGCTGGCGATTGCGCTACGCATGATTGATTACCTTCCTATAATTAGTAGTACCAATTATTATTGCAACGTTTAACGCCAGCCCGGCTAGCTAGCTACTTTCAGGGTTCGGCAAATGAGTTCAAAGCACAGTGGAAGGTAAAAGCACGTATAATAATGTAAAACACAGGAACAATATGACAAAGAATGTAAAGTGTAAAGAAAAGTTAATAAAATCACAAAAGTCTATCTAATCCGTTCGTTCGTGAGACGCTCACTGTCGCCGAGACGCGCGGGGCCGCGGGGAACAGAATGAATAGTTGCGCGGCTGTGGCGTCAGATGGCGCTGGTTGTCAAGATATTTGAACGCGTCGCGGAAAGTATGTACTTTAGCATCGGCGCGACGCGGTCCATTTGAATTTGAATTTTAGGAAACCAGTACTGCGCGTTATATACTCCCCTTCCAAGTTGGAAGCGCGTCCCGAGCCCAACTTGGGGCTTAAATATGGCGGGGAATTGACTGGAGAACAGGAAAAGCTAGAAGAAGATTAGGAGGCCTAAGTGGAATCAAGTCCATGCAATGATACGATGGCAGTAGGCTCCCCTTACATTCTAACGTGGCTTCCAGAATTAATATTTTTACTAGGCAGCAAATCAGCTGTGGAAAGGGTCATGATTTGCTGGGTTGAATTTTCATACTCAATTGGATAAGTTATGTGTTGACCCGAAAGGTGCCAGCTTGATGAGCCAAAATCTAGCACAATACCCGCTGCCACCAGAAAATCCATCCCGAGTAAGGTCTCATTATTTTGAGCATCAGGGAAGATAGTGAACTCAAGGGTCACTGACCTTTCGGGGTTAATTCGGACATCTAAGGTAGTGAGCAGAACTTTCCGGGTGCTCAAAGAACCGTCTGCAAGCCTCACCTGACGGGTAGCACCCACGCAAGGGTGGTTGCGTTCTTGCAGCAGTTTGAAGAGCGAAGCACCAGCTATACTGCTCTTAGCACCGGAATCTAAAATTCCCCTACCTCTAATTCCTAATATTTGGACACTTAAACTAGGTCTTAACCTAGCCTGGTGCTCAACAGAGTCACTCAGGGAAACATTTTTGTCAACAGAGTTACTTGAGGAAAAATGTCCTAAATTTTTCATGGTCACCCTACTTTTCGAACTCATGGTCAAACTACTTTTATCACTATGCAACAAAGTTGCGGCTCGTTTTGACAAAAGGGGTGAAATATAATTCGCATGATCATAACAATACGACCTAGGTGAATCGTAAGTATCATTGCATGCACCTGACCCCACTCGGCTATAAATAGAACCGGAATAAGATGTAGGACGGATAGGTTTGTGCTTATGAGAATGCAATGAGTTTACGCTTGGAAGGGAAGCACAAGGCGTATGTACTGAGTGTTTGGCAAACTTAGTCGGACTTACCTGAGGTTTTATCTCACCGGTAACAGTATCGTGTACGGGAATGGACCGTGTCGCGTCAATGGCGTAGTAGTCGGCGTTACACTTTGAGCACTGAGACCGCGTTACACCTATTGTGTTACAACCGTAGCAAGTAGGTACGTCGGCACTGTCCGTCTTTCCTTTTAGTCTGAGGCACTCGTCACGTACGTGTCCATAACGTTTGCAGTAAACACAATATCGACGCCTATCGCCGTCGACCGCGGGTCGCGACGCGATAGCGTCACGCGATGAGGGCGGCGCGGGAGTCCCGGCGCCGGCGTTGCTATGCGCGGGCGCGGCGATGTCGCTGTTGCTATGCGGCTCTCTGCCGGCGGCGCTCGACGTAGGGAGTCCGCGTGAGAGACGCGGCGTCGTCGGCGGCGCGAACCGATGCGGTTGCGGCAGGGCTGCGTTGGCGGCGGGGGCTCCCCCCGCAGTAGAAGACGGCGGTGGATGCGTTGGATGCGGGAACTCGTTCACGGCCTCGTCGGTTGCATCTTCGATGTGTCTCGCCTTACGTAGTAATGCGTCGAACGAATTTATTTCGTCTCGACGAAGGCGCTCTCGAACTCGACGGTGTAAAAGGCCGTAGAGCATGTCGAGTTGTACCTTCTCGGTGACGTCGCCGGGGGGAAGGCGGGCGAGTAGCGCTCGCGCCTTGGCAACGAACAGCTCGGTCTTCTCAGAGGGACCTTGAGACATGCTGAACAGTTTCTGGTAGATACGGTGAGGTGGACGAACGTCTCCGTAGGCGCTCCGTAGTGACGTCACGGCTTCGGTCCAGGAGGTGATGGAGGACTTGATGCCCTGCCACCACACGGCTGCATCTCCTGTGACCAGCATAGATAATCCGCGTAGGGCGTTGTCGTCTCCGACGCAGGCGCAGTCCTTATAGGCCTCCACAGCATCGATAAATCCATCAAGCGAGTCGCCACCGGGCGCTCCGCTGAAACGCGCCGTACAGAGCGCGAACGTTCCGAGATGGAGAGCGGGTGCGTACGCCGAGCCGGCGGGCGAAGCCGCCGCCGCTGCTGGCGTCGGTGATGACGAATCGCGACGAGTCTCGTGTGTGAGAACTCTGTCGAGAAGGCGTTCGAATGCTGCGGTTTGCGTCTGCTGGAGCATCGCCATAATGGACGCCATATCGGCGAAATGGGAGCTTGGCGTCTCTGTAGGTGGAGGCGTCAGCGTCGGCGTCGCGATCGAATGCGCGTCTTCGAAGTCCGACTGACGGCGTGATTGACGGCGTGTGCGCGGCATTGTGATTGTCTTTTACACTTTTGAATAATGTCCCGGTATGCACTTCTACACTGCACTTTGTCCAAAGGCCCTCGCTTGGGTAGCCAGTTTAACGCCAGCCCGGCTAGCTAGCTACTTTCAGGGTTCGGCAAATGAGTTCAAAGCACAGTGGAAGGTAAAAGCACGTATAATAATGTAAAACACAGGAACAATATGACAAAGAATGTAAAGTGTAAAGAAAAGTTAATAAAATCACAAAAGTCTATCTAATCCGTTCGTTCGTGAGACGCTCACTGTCGCCGAGACGCGCGGGGCCGCGGGGAACAGAATGAATAGTTGCGCGGCTGTGGCGTCAGATGGCGCTGGTTGCCAAGATATTTGAACGCGTCGCGGAAAGTATGTACTTTAGCATCGGCGCGACGCGGTCCATTTGAATTTGAATTTTAGGAAACCAGTACTGCGCGTTATAAACATAGGTAAGGTTAATCCACATTTTTTTTAAGCTACATTATCCCACTACTAGGCAAAGGTCTCCCTAATCCACATTTTAGCAATATAATATTTCTTTGAGACTTGAAATCGTGTGAGGTCTTCGAATCGATGCCAGATGCTACAAAATCTAGGTTATCCTGTTCTTTATGCACTCCAGTTGCAGCAAATGCGTGAAATAGAGTGTGACATGGATAACTATTACGGTCGTGCGCTGAGATGCTTATTCATTTATTATTGATGTGAAATTGGTAGGTATTTAGGTAAAATTTGAAAAATGCCAGTCGTAAAAATGTTAAGTCCTATGTACATACCTATACTGTATAGTACTCGTACATCGGGTCTGTAGTAGAATTGTCACTGTTGTCAGGAAGGTAAGTATTGTCATGTTTTGCAACGAAGGAATCGTACCTACTACTTTAATAGGTAGGTAGGTAATAGCAAAATATCCATCAAAGCTTGCATTTAGGTAGTAAGCATTGATGATGTAGTTTAGGTACCTATGCACCGGTGTGTTCCGTAGGAGATCCCGGAGCCCCTTGACGTGCATGGAGGCCGGCCACACGTCAGTTTTTAATCGGTGAGAGTCCGACATAACCCTTCCGCTGTCCCCACGGTATTATCCATAATGAATTTTCTGACGGTATAAAAAAAAAGTTAGGTACCTATATTGTGTTGCTTCTTCACGCTGAAATGGCTGAACAAATATTATGAATGTTTCTTGTTGAGGTTGTCTATAGCACCTATGCTACATTTATCCTGAAAAAGAGGTGTTATACTGAAGGTTACATTAAGAAATGCAGCTGTGCTTTATAATTTCCATTTAAAAAAAATTACATTAAAGACAATTTTCTAACTAAAGGCACAGAATAGGAAGGAAAGTTAGGGCGAGAAGTCAATAGTCTCGATAGTGCAAGGTTTACTTAAACTGTAATCTTTTCTCCGTCACTATGTACTACTACTAACTATATCTACCTTATAACCTACCTATTCTAGTTTAGTTTAAATAAGTAAGATAAACTATTTATTGATTTATCTGAAAAAAAAAATCTTAATTTTGCACCTTCGCAAAATATTATACAACAAAAACGTATAAAATAAACAAAAACTCTTGTGTGTAGTAAACACAGAGTTAAGCTTCTTATGCACTTTACTCAACCTACTAATGAGGGTTATAAACGAGAAAGACTAGCACAATTCTTAATGAGACGTATTTAGTAAAATGAGATGAAAATATTAGGTACATTATTTTCCAACGATACCCACTCCACTAATAGCTTTGAGACTCGTGAATAATACTAGAACTAAAATAATTATTATGAATTACGAAAACACTATAAAACTATGTTTTTTTTTTATGATGAATGGGTCGGCTCTTGACCTCAGACTTACACAGGCAAGAGTGAGGTCTACGATGGAGCAAGCTTACCTAGAAGGTGCCTATTATATACTTACTTATTATGTACTTTATTATGTACTTTCATTTATTTATGTACTAGCTGACCCGCGCAACTTCGTCTGCGCATTATTATGATTTAAGTGCAGGAGTGTTACCTAAAGTTTATTTACACTGTGTTTGCAGTGAATCAGACCAAGGAATCAAATTTTCCCTTCTAACTTTAACACCCTGTAAAACATCCATATGGGTTGATTTTTTTAAATTAAATAAGCCTATATTCAAGTAGGTACTTAAAGCATCTACGTTCCAAACATCACAATCGGATAAGTCGTCACGGAGCAACAAAACAAACATTCACTAACACAGACTTTCTTTTCGAATCTTACGGCTTTGAAACTGCCTTGCACCACCCATAGAAGTTGTTTTGAAAAAATAAAAATTATTTATACGGTCTTTATTTAATAAACTTTAATTAATTAATCTTCGATCAATTCATAATTTTAGTGGGATAGGATTATTTAAGGAATAAGATCAGGGAAATAAGTATAAGCTAAAGCACAGGCTAAAGTAAACTTGACAAAACGCAACGATAGCGCGATCTAGAAAACGGTCAAAATTAACAGCGCCATCTAGTTGCGTTAATAATTTTAATATTAAAAATTGAAACTTCGGATGTATTGATGAGTAGATTTATAAATGATCATCATTAATTTTAAAATCATTAAGTAGGTAAGTACTTCAAATTTTAATTTCCAAAACGCTAAATGATCTGCATTCTTGACCTCGCAACGCTACCTGGTTGTGAAAATGAAAAACATAGATGGCGTTGCTAACCAACGCCAACGCCAAGGAAAAATATTTTATTTTCTAGCTGGTTGGTACCCGCGACTTTGTCAGTAAAATAACATAAGTAGGTACTTGAAAACCTATAAAAATTATCGAAAAGTCTAAGCAAAAATCTCCAATAGCTTTCAAAACTCAAAATGATCGTATCTCGACCTCCGGTATAGTAGAAACGCCACCTAGGAGAAAAAAGTAAAAAGCAGTTTTGACCTCGGGGGATACTGATGGCGTTCTAACCAAAGCCAAGGAAAAGTATTTTAATATCAAAAAAATCTTAATTTCGGATATATTGATGAGTGGAAATATACATGTTACATGTTTATCATTAATTTAAAAATCATTTACCATGCAAAATGAGAAAAAAACAAAAAAATCTGCAATGCAAGAACATAGCAAAAAGCGGCGGTCACCCATCATCTTTTTGACCTCGCCCAGGGTCGCTGAACTTTTTTCCCCATACAAACTTGCAACCCTTATTTTCACGCCCCCTTATAAATATTTAAAAAAAAAAGTAGCCTATGTCCGTCCCTGGGGTATAATCTATATCCATGCCAAATTTCAGCTCAATCTGTTCAGCGGTTTGGGCGTGAAAGCGTAACAAACAGACAGACAGACAGACAGACAGACAGACAGACAGACAGAGTTACTTTCAGATTTATTATATTAGTTTTCATACAAAATGTATGGAGAAAAAATATTTTTTTTTGTTTTATTTTTTTTGCATTTTTAGATGCTTTGTCCGATTACAAAAAAAACTAATGTATCGTTTGCCTTGCCTTGCCGCGATACATTTTTATGAAAAGTAAAATGTTGGATTTTTCATTGTTCCAACAACATTAGGCAACATTAGTTATTTTTGCTACACAATTTTACTTTAGAAATTAACAAAAGTAAGTACCTACTTACAGACGCAGACAGACTCGAGTCATTTGCAGAACTTAACTTTGCGCGAGAAATACTTATTTATTGTTCCACAGTTAAATTTTTTAAAGTTTTTTGAATCTGACTCTAATATTTTTTTTGTTTATTTATCTGATGATGTTGATCTTCTGTACGACGTCCACGTACTTCCCCAGTCTGGCTGACTATAATTTCAGTAGGAAAACTGAACGCAACTTCAGCCAGTTGGTTCAATGTAAACAGCATAGATGTTTAAGTTTGCATATAGCTGTCTGAGTACCCTATTCTATTCCGCACCCATTTCAAAAGCCAGCATTCAACAGCATACGAACGCACAATATGGCGGCAATAAATAAACGGAGCGACACCACGGCTCGACGATATTGGCAGGAGGGCCTTCATGCAATTATGAGGTAGCGCTGTAGTCGCTGTACGGACAATCACAACCCACTATGCTGCTATTGTTGTAAAATGTAGCGGGCGACACGGGAAATTGTGAACCGTGGCGAAACTTTAATTTGTGATACTTTTGTAAACGTCTGTTGCGGTTTTGTATTTAGGTACCATAGTATTTAATATTCATTGAAATTGATAGGAACAGTTAGCTAGTTATTTTGAAGGAAACTTAATAGAAGAGAACAGCAGTTTATGTTGGTAATATCCTCTGATTGTTAAACCTAGTCTATGAAATAACCACAATTTCATAAGTACAAAATTGGGCATAGCTTATTTAAATTATTTCTAAACTTTTATACATATAAAAACTTAATTAAAATTTGAGTCCTAAAGCAAAGGATAGTAAGGAATTACCTAGAGTCTAGAGTAAGTTCCTAATAGGTACTTAAGCTCAGTATACTTCTCTGAGGTATTAAGATAAGTACTTCTATACTTACATCTACACTAATAATTATAAAATTATGTTTATTGCGGTACCAATGTCTATCTATAGGTAGGGTATGTACAATTTATGAAGCTCGACTCAGTGAGCTCATCACAGCCATTGTGGAGCTATCGAGTGCAGCGAATTTCCCATGGGCGTTATAAATGCAATAACGCATGGTGTATCCGGCCGGAGGGGAGCGATGCACATAAACTGCTTTTCTATAAAACGACTGCCGTATGCCTAACTTAGGCCTCTTACAATTTATACAGCGTCAGGAGACAACCTATGCCTACACTTAACAGGACGCTGTAGTGCCTGGGTCATTGTTTGAGATGGAATAGGCTTGCCCAGCCCCTTAACCATCCTCTCAGCATAATCAGCCGCCCACAGGAAAGACAACGTCAATACGTGTGGAGCTGCATGACTATTGACTAGGCTGCGGGTTTACGATGATTTCCTTCACCGTTAAGAATCGTGTTAAAGCGCATATAAATTTTACAAAACGAAGAATTCATTGATGCACAGCTGGGATTCGAACCCACGACCTTCGGATTGAAAGTCGAGGCACAACCCCATTCAATCAACACGGCTCGTATATGCCTAGGCTGGGCTGAGGTCAAACTTTAACGGATGAGCTTCGCAGAGCTATGACGGCTGCTAATGGCGGCTCATTTCAATGACAATCAAGGACGAATGAGGTCAATTGAAAATTGAAATAATGGATACTTACTTAAAAAACCTGCTTAGGTTCTGTTAGATGTCATTAATATAACGGTCACTGTTTTTCAGTAAATCCAAATCTTTATAAATAGTAGGTACCTACGTACATAAGACTAGGTTACCTTATGGTTTGTGTCAGACTGGTAGGGGTGAGATGTGCTTGGTTTAATGTAATCAAACATACCTATGTTTGATTACATTAAACATGATTATTTTCCTACTGACATGTAAAATCTTAAATTCCTTAAAAATATTTTAGAAATTTTATTTTTTAATAAGACCAATATTGCCTATGCCCTTATATACCTACAGCTAGGCGATGCGAGCGAAAGTGAAAAAAAGTTCGTATAATTCAATAAATTACATAAAGCCTTGAATATCTGCGCCCCGAGGTCAGGGTCTGAGGCGCTTATCTCATGAATATGAAAATGAAAACGCCGACTAATGAGCTAACTCGATGATGACGTGATCCTATTTCACTCGATTTTATTGGTTGGTTTTTTTACGAAAAAAATCATAATTGCTTTGGTGTGAAAGTCGTGGTTCAAACAGAGAAAGTAATATGTCCAATTCCGAAAGGCGGCGAAGAGCTTTCAAACTGTCATGTAGGAAGCGAGAACCCAGAACAGAAATCGTCTACCGCTGGGGAACCTATTTCATGATTCTGTTTTGTTTATATCTAAATAAGTAGGTAGGTTCAACGCATCTTCCGTCAGACGTGAACCGACATTAAATATGTAATTAAGCTGCTTAGAACCTACTGCTGTCTGTGCGTAGCTTACCTAAAAAATAGGCGCACAATTAGTTTTCAAAATATGGATGCCAACTAAAATTAGCCGCCTAAATATTATTCGCAGGCGGCGCTTCACCGCCACCACATATCGGATATATGCTGCGAATGAAAACTTTAATTTATTCTATTACTCTGGCAATGTGAAATATACATTTAGGTATATTAGTTAAAAACTAAAAGTATGTAAGAAAATTATTCGTTTGAGTAAATTTTTAGGTGGTTTAAGACCTCCATCATGGCATAACATCCAAAGATTGCCTGGAAGAGATCGCTTCTTAGCAATAAGGCCGCCCATTGTACATTTTTATCTGGTTTTTCTTTTGTTTGTTTTAATTTTATGAATGGTAGAATTTTCATTAATTAATTCATTCATTCATAACCCTTTCCTTTCACTAGGTACACACACTAGTTTGAAAGAAAAAGTGACACGTCAAGAAGAAAATAAAGAAATATTTATTTATTTATTTGCCACCAGAAAAAACATTTTTTACATACGGTAAAGTTACGAAAAAGAACAAAAATAAAAAGATTAGAAGAATGGCTTAACAATTTACTAGGGATAACGTGCCCTCTAAATCATAGAAGTGCTTTTTATTTGTCAAAAGCGGTCACCCATCCATTTGCGCGCAGGAGGTATACCTACCTACAATCTACATCGATTAATCTAATAAACCGACTGTAAGCTGGCTAGGAACGCGTGTTGTTAATTTACGCAAGTTTTGCTCGTGAACTTCGGCGTTTTTATTTTTTTATCAGCTAGGTTGGTCATAGTGAAGTGTTACTTTAATTTTCCGGTTGGTTTGGGTCAAGGTTACGATACGGCTTGGTTAGATCTAGGTGAGATACGAAGTAGGTAACTGGGTGCTTTCATATTACACCGCAAATGCATGCTATGCGAGGTAGGTTAGCTATTTATTATGTAAAAAATCATGTGCTTTGGTTCAATCTAGTATATCTTTTTGTAGGTAGGTAGGTAAATATAGAATCTGGAACCTGTATAAAAAGATCTGAGAGAATGTCTACCGAACCTTGGAGATACGTCTACGCTAACTGTTTTTACGAACTAACGACCATTGACCTACCTACACATAAAAAAATAGGTAAGTAGGTACCTAGCGTCCTAGCGAATAAATTTCAAGTTCTAAAGTTACCAAGTAGGTATCTTTACCTACGTAGGTAGGTAGATAATACCAAAGTATCTTTTGTATTAAGTAAAAAAATGTGACTGTAGCGTATTTTGAAGGTAGGCATGTAATGTAGTTATTCTTCTAAATCTACTAATCCCTTTTCTCATTACATTATCCGATTTTCATAATTTTCCTGTAATCTGTGGATTTTCTCAAAAAGTAGAGCAAACTCCCCGATACAAACCAGCTAGGCTCTACGAAATGCTACGAGAAATGCCACAGCGTAGCAAATAGCCACAACACGCAGTATCTCCAGTTCACAGAGGCCGTTGACTACTATGAGCGACTTGCTCTTTCTCTCGTGCAGTCGCACTCTTCCGTAAATCGAAATCAAAGCTCGTCGGGATTGAGTGCACTGAAGCTCGCGCGGATGTTTACGCGGTGAAGCTAGCTACAAGTTAGCATGCGTTCCGAAACTAGTTTAGCATTAATTTGCTACCACTTGACAGCTGTTTTAATTAAATAGGTTTTGGTTTTATTTTGAAATTAAATTACCTGTTTTGATTCTATTATCCATAAACTTTACTTATTTTTACTTATCCTCATGAAATGCTATGAATAAAACACGTAAAAATTTATTAAAATCATTACATTTAAGAGTTTGAGAAACGTTTAGGTTTCGAAGAAATTCCTTTGCGCATGTACAGAACGTGCCTGCATATGGCGGACGCTCAGTTTGTGTTTATGTCAATACAGAATCTGATTTTTATTATTTTGCGCGGGTGTGGGACAAACAATTATTAATTATTATGTGTTAGTGGAACCTGTGATTTGTGTGTTATTTATGTGATAATGTTTTGCACCACCGGACTTTTGGATAACTTTTTATCGTCAACGTACTTTTATGGGTATGTACAAATTCTAAGTTTCTCGTAGATTTTAGGATTTCTAAAGCTTTCTATGATTGTTTAGGGCTAGGATTTTGCATGCATCTCGGCGTTGATATTTGCTACCTCATTGAAAATGTTTCGTACAACATTTGTGTGGAAAATCTGGACTTTGGAGATAAATTTGTGGAAGTTGAACAGATTAGTACTGAGTGCCAGATGATAGCTTTTGACAATTTTATTGAGGTTCATGAGAATATACTGATGTCATTATCCATTAAAGTTTAATCTAGACATATAAGAGCACATCTTAGATACAAAATTTCATACCTATAATATAATTGAACTTACGATTTCCGAAGTCGAATGAAGGCTCTAAAACCAGCTGAAGACTTGCATTATTGAAGAATTTACATGAAACAATTGATCTGCTACGCTATTATTTAAAACTATAGCCCAAATTTTCTTATGTTTGTTGTTATTATTATTATTAAATATTACCAGACTCCAAATAAAGTACCACAAGCTTTCACATAACTAATGCACGGTTTCTATATTCAGCGGACAGTCATATGTAAAAGCTACAACTAGTTTCCACCTAACCATTAACGGATGGTAAGTTTGAGCTCAAATGACGTTTGAAAAATGGATATAGAATCACAACAGTGTCATTTCCATACAAAAAAGTTACGGAGCGTTTAAGGTAACCCTCCAATCTGTTAGTAACCAACTGCAGTTTAAAGAAACAGTTAACACTTATGCCTGGTATCATATTTTACTGTCTGTAAGTAAAACAAACCATTTTTTTTTTATAGGAACCAGGCATAAGTACTTATACAAAACTATCTACATATTCCACACATTTAAAATCTCAGCCCGTATGCTAGCTGACATAAAAAAACAAACATCTCTATCTGAACCAAAGAGTTTTAAACCGCTACCGGCCAGACGCTGTTTACAAATCCGGTACATGTGTCTGTGAATCATAAGACATCTGTTGCGAATACAACGGCTATTAAAATGTGTAAAATAACTCGCCATTCATAAAACATGGATTATTAATTACATATTACCAGATGTGTAGTGACATCAGTGGATACCAATGGCATAATTATGATTGATGTGTGTGAACTTCGATAATTTTAAAACAATTTTTGTTGATAAATAGCCGTCATAGTTGATACTATAAGTGCTATTAAATGAAGGGTTATTCAATGTGTGAACTAATGTAGTAGTTGATGGATTCTTTACTAACAACACCCTTTAAATACTTAATACAGTGTTGTCATACTTGTCATTACAGTAGTTTTGTGTACTCCTAAGAGGTGAATGATAGCATTTAGAGAGAGGTACATTTTGTTGAACTACAAAGTTGGAAACAGTGTCAAGAAATGGGAACTGCTCTGGTAGCCTCTTAGAGGCATACTTTAAATCCTTTCACCACACTGTTTTAAAAAACTAGTAACACAAGAAGAACAAGAAAGTGTTACTGTTTAATGTGAAATTTATTGTGTGTTAATATTTTGTACAGCCATTTGTAAGTTGAAAATTGGATGTGCTTCAGTAACAGTAATGTTTTGTTTTGTTAAGCAGTTCCTATAAAAAACTAATAAGCATAAAAGCATAGATATTTAAACCTAAGTATTGAAACAATTTATGGTATTTATATACCATTTTTTTTACCATATTTATATAACATGTCCATTACAGTACAAAAAGACAAGAAACTTGAAGTATCAAGAAAAATCATTGAAGTTAACAGAAAAAACTCATAACAGTTGACACCTGTTTCCAATATTAAAATAGGTCGACCAAGCCATTTAGAAGTGCTACAGATATGATCAGTGATTACTTTTTGATTGATTTAATGCACTCCACTCTACAAGTAGGTCAGATAAATCAGTTCACTTTTTATAACTCTCACTTTCATAATAGTGATTTATTTTGGAATAGTGATATTAATAGTGTACTGAGTATAACATAAATTTATTTAAGGGTTTATTTTCTCTTAAAAAATCTATTGGCACTTCATATTTTTGATGTTAAAAAGATTCACGAAATGCCTACTTATACCTACTCAAACAAAATAGAACACACATTAAATGACTGAGAATGATGATGGTGGAAAGCCTAACTTTTGCTTATCTGTTATTGATATATCGTCAAAGTTAAGTGAGTTTTTTTGTCACTAACTGGATGGGTGACTGCTAGTGGCAATAACAACTGAGATATTCCATGCTTTCAAGGGCATTGTAAAGAAGTTTTAACTCGATGGCTGCATTTTAATAGATTTAAAGTTTATCACTTTCAAAAAAATACTAAGTATCTTTTACAACAACTTATTTCAAAACAAAGCACCATCTTTACACGTTTCTCGTGAAAGTACAAGTAAATGCAAGTTGGCTAATGTGGGCATTTGTAATCTGAAAAGTTCTGCATATTCAAATTAAACAGGTCCATACCATGGTGCCAAGTAATTACATTACGCTCATTACGGTGCTTAATGTGCTTATTGAGCCTTTTTGCTACTAATTAAGTGCTTATTCTCTTGACCTTCAAGAATCCTTGAGCCATTGACATTGTGGTACATTTGTTTATAAAAAATGCCATAATAATAGGCGATAAGCATGCACGCGTAGGTTATACAAATTTTGCCGATCGCGACACGAATGACGTGAAATTTGAACCCTATTAGGTCCGTTTACTTACAGAACGATAAACTATGAGCAAAAAAAAATCCATTAACCTAGAGAATATTGCCGTTTTTCAGTCATTCCAATGCTTTTCTTAGGCTCAAATATACATAGAAATTCATCCAGGATATTAAATTATACATATTTTAATTTGATAGTTTGATATATTGCATTAAATGATGTCGTTTTTCAAAAAAGTTTAATCGACACTGCGTGTCGCTTAAAATAGTCATAAAAGTAAAACTATTGAAAGTTTCAGGCCAATCCATGACTTTTCAGGGCATAATGATAGAGAAAGTCGTACCCAATCGACCTCTTCATGGTTCGATGAATAAAAGTATATTAAAACTAGAAACTTGTTCCGATCTGAAACAAAAAAGATGAAATTGAAATCGGTTCATTCAGATGAGAGCTACGATGACAAACACCAGTACATTAGGCACACGACAAAGTTATAAAACCCTCTATTTGCGTCGGGAGTTAGTAAAAAGCTCCAACGAAGTTGTGTAATATTTTACCTAATATTGCTGAAATTCGTATAAATTTTTTACTTTTTTTACGAGTAAGCCTATTCTTCTGCTGGACCTATTGGCCGTTTATATTTTTAAGCACTTGTATAAGCGCCATTTCGTCTTGATTTCTGATACTACGGAATGTCAAAAAAATATTCCTAATTATTAATAGAAAAAATCGTTTTATTAAATAATAAACTTAAAACTGCTTAATAAATTTACAAAACTTTGTTGTGTACGTTTAAGTATTACAAAAGCATTACACACACGACACTGTAAATGTTGATTGAACCGTGCTCAACCGAGGGATCGAGACAAAATTAAATCAATCTCAACTTAATGTTTGTAAACATATCCTGACCACGTTAAACGGAATGTTATTTCAATCGAAACTTTCAGTATATTTATACACGTACGTAATTATACAGCTGGTCTATACCGAGCTGACTGAGGTGACCGTATGATCCCTAGGCTCCTAAAGTTAATTTTTTGAGTCAAAAACTTATAGTGCTGTAACTTTGGGCTCTCAAAGCAAAGTTACAATAATGTCAAAAATGTAAGTGGAGTACAACGTACTCTTAAACTTGGAAAATTGTACACCTGAGAGTGTAATAAAGGTCAGGTCATAGCGACCTTTGCTAGGCTAACTTGAGGTAAATTGAAAGTTATTTTTCAATTGTATTGCCTCCATTAGAATAATCGTAAAACTGGTTGCCAGTGAGCTACATTATTCGAGAAATATGCTAACAGAATGGTTGCGATAACGCTATCCAATTTGAACTACCTAATACGTAATAAGGTTTCGTAAGAATCATCATCATCATCATCATCATCAGCCTATGGCAGTCCACTGCTGGACATAGGCCTCCCCTAGTGCGCGCCATTGCGCCCTGTCCTCAGCTCGACGCATCCAGCTTCTGCCGGCAGCCTTTCGCAGATCGTCACTCCACCTGGCCGGAGGGCAGAAGAATATAGTACATTATTTTAAGTTTATATATATATGTATGTTCTAAAATATTAAAATGAGAGATTGCACTCCTTAAAAAGCATTACACGATGCAATTTTCAACTCGATTTGCTAAACCGAGCGAGCGTCAGACTACTAACAGCCGATGACGGTTTAAAAAAATGTAGTGCGATGCGATATCGTCTTGAAATTCTTTCGTGCAAATGCTCCTTCAGCCTTAAAATAATTATATAAACCCTCTGTTTGTTCTGTTATCTGACTGAAGTCATCAAATCTTCTGCACTTAACTGATGCAAAAGATATGATGACTATCAACCAAACTTGTATTGCTTTTGTTTATCAAAGTCACATTTATTGCCACTACATCATCTTCACGTTCATCTCACAACTCAGCCAGTGCAGTCTCACTTCTTCTTATCAGCAGCCTCACTTAATACCCGTAGTAGAGTAGAAGGAGGAAGAAGAAGGAGAGTAGAAAAAACAGTTTTATAACTTTAAAAAGATTGCGTTCCTGTGTCACTTTTGTGGTGAATTTAGCACTAGCTAGACTATCAAGTTTGAGTCGGTCATATCTCACAACGTGATCAAATTCTCATTGCAAATAACTAAATATTACCTAGAAATGAAACAATTTTGTACACTAAGCTTATGCTGCTTATTACATAAACGTTAAACCTTAGCTGAACCCCATGTTGACACATGTCAAAACAAAACTGTTACCACAAAAAAGCGTTCTGTGTACGAGTATTTAAATATCGTTTTTCAAGGGACAGTTTTTTAGTAAGTCTTAGTCTAAACTCGGTTCATTTTCTTGTAATAAGACGGATAAGGTATAATTCTCAGCCATTTTCAGGTGTCTGTTCAGTCAGTTGGGTCGTTGTGAAGTGAAACCTTCCTGAATTATTGATCGATCTACTGTTTAGTCAATTGCGTGTAGGTACTTGAACATTTTATCTATTGGTACCTAAATAAACCTCCGTGTGAATTGACTTCCAATCTCATCGATAAGTGCTTAACTGCGTAGAATTTACAATAAAACGGTTCTTACTAACTTACTCGGCAGATCGTGTAGATATGTGTATCTTATCTGGCGTGTAATCAAATCAGACGGTGTCGTTGCCCTCATCTCGTAATCAACGTGGAATAACTGAGCATAACCACAAAGATACACTAGTGATAGATGAAGATAGCCTTGAGCTTGACGAATATCGGGAATGGTCAATATATATATATTTCCGGCGGCTCTAGCGCTGTTTTATGAGGTAATGTGGATTTTGGTAACGGTCCTGAGGGATTTTTGTACAGTTCCTTTTTTATCCGATTACGATTTTGCTGTTACCACATTGTAGCGTTTAATGCTGACAGTAAAGTAGGGATATTTCATTCACTTTCCTTATCCATCTTTGAATTATTCGTATATAAAATTGTTCTGAGCATTTGCGTTCTGTGGATTGAAGGTATCTCCTGAATATATTAACATTAGTACAGTTACTTACTGATTATAAAGTTTTAAACTGAGTTTAACATGTTATTGATTATATAATATTCGTTTGTTATAAAGTAAGTCATCATCCATTTGTGCACTAAAACCGTGTTTGTTGCCCTAGTTTTTCAAATACATTGAATAAAATTGTATGTCATTTGAACAGTGCATTCCATCATAAAATAATTCGAAATGCATTTGAAATCGCGTAATGTCTGTCGAACGGTTCCCGGTTGGTAGTCACGAATCAATGATCGGATTTGCAAACATTTTTTGCATGCAACTCATTGTCTGGTAAGGTATGAATGCCTAACAAAGGATGCTATGCTTTATAAAAGAAAGAACGAAGTGCACTCAGCTGTAACAGTGGCTGGCGGCTAAATGAGAGCCAGTTGTTTGTTTCTTCAAAATCAGAGGACTTGGACGAGTCCAGATGTCTTAGATCAATGGACGAAAATATGGACACGTTTGGGTAAAGATTGTTGATCGAAGGGTAGATATGATTATTTCGATTCCTAAAGAGCTTATTGTTTGATGAATTGTCCAACATGCCCACCCGAAGTGACCAAAACATAAACGACTGTAGAGAATTGTAAATTTGTAAAATCAATTAGCAGAATAGTACTTTCTTTGGGATGCAAAGTATCTTCCAAGTACTAATCCTTTTATTTGAAATCCTCACGCATGTACGAAACACGCTGTATTCCAGAGCTTTCCATGCAAGAGCATCTCAGCATTGTAATCCTATTTAGAGGTCTACGACTTGGGTCATGGTTGTGTTTTATTTACGTAGCCTACTTGCAACCCGGCGCATTTTATTATAGCCCCAGGGAACTAAGGGTTTCGCTATGGTTGAGTCACTTGAAATCAGCAATCAAAGTAAAATAAACTGTATGCTTAGGGCATAAAGTTGGATTCGGAAAACGTGTTTCCCTGACAAATGTTAGTAATATTATTATTAGGTTTTATGAAGTCTTAAGGCCAATTTTGATAGCTTTCACGTGGCTTTATAGCCGGGACTGACAATTTGATGAGCTTTAAAAACTGTTGGCGATTAGACCCATATATTTTCTGACAGCGCCTTTCTTCATAAATCTATCAAAAACTTTAGCAAGCTACACCAACAACAATCTACCGCGACGAAATGACTATTAAGAGGAGATCGGTTCGCGTTCTTCAGCGGTAGCCGATCAAATATCAAATTATATGGAAAACTCGGTTATATTTTAAGCTTTGATGCCAGATTTTGCTTATGCATGCTCTCCCAGTGCGTGACAGCGCCTGAATGAAGTTTTTGTACTACATCAGTACATGCTGTTATATATTCTGCGGCTTCAGTAACAATGTGAGCGAGCTCAGATGTGGATAATAAACGAAGTAACTTTTTATTAGGTCACCGCGACCTACCGGCATCCCGATATTTTCAATTTCACAGCGCTAAGCCTTTCCGACCTCTATCGGATCTTGTCACTTCTGTTTAAAATATTACGGTGCCGTGACCAACTGTTTGTTTATATTGGACCAACTTTGAACCCGAGCCACTAGGCTGCCCTAATCAAATTGGCTCGGATAAACCGACTTGCAAACAAGACCTTTACCATCTTACATTGTATGAGTAAAACGACCTTGCGAAACCTAGGCGCTCACCCCGTTACTATCTCGATTCTACGTCAAAACTCTGAATAACTTTGACACAGGCAATCGGAACTTTGTAATTATTGGCGTGTTCCCAAGCTACCCGAAAGTCTAAGGACAATCTACCCACTACATTATTGATCAAGACTCCGGTTCGAAGGACCAATGACGTCCTTTATTTTCACTACAAGCTTACTTCATGATAATACAGGGCCTGTTGTTTCAATGCTTCGTTTCATCGGTTTTCGTGCCGACTGATGACACTTTAGAGTGCGCTAAGTGATTTGTAATGCGTTAAATCGAGCGGGAATAAACGTGGAAACTGTATTCAGCGAACCAAATACGAAACCGGTTTGTAATTGAGGTTTTCGTCGCTTCGCCCGGGTTTTCAGCGCCAGAATCGAACACACCTTGTAATATAGGGCTTAGGCACCCTAGCCAAAACCAGATAATGTTTAGCTCCAACTAAAGATATCACTAAACGAAGCACTCGCCGAGCCAGTTTCATTATTTTGCCCAAGATACGAACTAACTATGGGAAAAAAAACGATAGTCTTTGAAGGCGCACAGATCTATAAACAACTACCTTCAAACATTAAAAGTGTAAGTTCATTTAACGTATTCAAAAACAAACTACACAGGCATATTACCAATGATCACACCTTACTCAATATGCGTTAAATGAGCATAAACTTCCAATACAATCCACCTTTATGTACTTACTTGCACGGAAATGACCGACATTCACAATACTTAGATTAGAATTGTTCTCATATAAGTGACATTGTTTCTTGTCTTTTTGAGAATAAATTTATTATAAACCTAATATGTCCTACCTCTTCTGTTTCCAACCAAGTGTATGTTGATTGGTGAAGCGCATGTGACATACTACAACTCAATTGTGAAAACATTTGAAACATTGAGACGATATCGATACAAGAACACGGAACAATATGCGTGTACATTATGTCTCGAAATCAGCAAACTACCCGGGTAATATCTCAAGAAGTTGGCAAGGATAAATGATTAAATTGCCAGGGTAAATAAAGTTGCACGCTGCAAAGGCAAAGTTATTTTCCAAGTAGGTTAATTTATTAAACTTAGGTCACCTGCCTACTTGGTCTAAAATCGCGTACTAATGGTAAAGGATGAGTTAATTAGGTTGAATTTTTGCAGTCATTTTGATGCGAATGTTTTTTATTCGTGCAAAATTAGAGAAAAATTGATTTAGGCATAAAAGAGGGTCTCCAAAAATCGACTACTTAGTACTATAGATGTAAACGTAAGTAATGTGTAAGTAATGTAAGATTTACGAAAGCTTGATTATTGCATTACTATGTAGAAATGGAGGGCATCTAGCATGTTCCTATATCTATGTCTAATTAGTAATTGTATTGATGGAAAGACAACTCTATTTAGGTGTGCGCTATCTTAATGAGGAAGAGACATGTTTAAAGGTCGTTGAATCATTCGGAGTGACGAGTGAATAAGTAACAGTGATTAGATAAGTTCTGTTATGGAAGTCGAAGTGTTCTACGATCAATTTACTGGCATTTGACAGTATTACACATGCTGCACTAAGATCTGCTAATCGCTGAGCAAGCCTTTTTTTGTTTGTCTTAATTTTTAGTTTCTTCTTTTTAGCATTTCATAAGTATTCATTTTAGTGGGTATTTATTATATATTAGTATATTGTTTTTTATATTATTAATGGAAGTATTAGGATTATTTAAAACTTTTTCCAGATTTGTTTCCCTCTAAATGAAACTTCTGTGCACTACCGTCCTATTTGTATGCTTCTTTGGTTTATTTTCCATCCAAAGGTTGCCTGAAAGAAATCGCTTTCAGCGATAAGGCCGCCCATTGTACTAATTTTGAACTTGTTTTATTTATGTGTTGTTTTGTTATTAATTGGTGTACAATAAAGTGTTCATTCATTCATTCATTCAAGACCCTGTATGCGCCTAGGACGCGTGGGCAAGCCATTCTGTGAAAAATATAATGCTTATTACACATTTTAAACTTTCTCGAAAGTTTAGCAGCTAGACGTATGAATAAGGTACAAAAGGATGACGATCCGAGACAGCGAGCATACTTGCCGTATATTCGGGGGGTGACAGACAAATTTGGTTCTTTGTTGAAGGAGTACGCAATTAAGATTGTCTTCTGAGCGAGTCGAGGAACATATCGCAGCTGTCAAAAATCGCCAGGTGTATAAATCAGCGATAGCGGAACACTTGATTTCATTAGGATCAAACCACTGGATTGAACTACATCAGCCATTAGTCCTTTCCAATGATCGCCATTATTATAGTCGAATTGTGCGTGAAGCGGTGGAAATAAAGAAACAAAAATTTCAACTGGGAATGTGGCTACAAGCTTTCATCAACGTGGGATCTAGTGATCAAAAAGTGTTAGGGTCGTGAAAAAACGTCTAACACTAACTCGGATATTGTTAGTTTAGTATGTCGCGACCCTAATGTTATTTTGTGTTAATCGAATGAGGGTAGTTTTCTCATCGGTCGAAGAGGCGAACGAGTACCGGCGGGCAGTCTTCTCGGCTTCTCGTGACCACGGTAGCTGTAGTGCTATCGAAACGTCGAGGTAAATAAATAAGTAATATCTACGCGATTAACACCCGTAACTAAATTTAAATATATTTGACAGTATGTTTATCAATCAATTCTCACTTTTATAATCTCCTTTTTCATTAGAAATAAAATTCTAGTTGATAGAAATCAGAGTTAAGGTTATCTATTAACTTTTTAAAAATATGAGCATTTACTCGGAATTTAGACTGTTAGACTTGAAGGACTGTCAATCATCCGAAGAAAAAGCCAAAGGTCAACAATAAAAAAAGCTTTCGTCTTCGTTTCGGTGTATTTTTTTAATTAGCACCTATATCACCCTATTCAGATATTAAACCCGGCAACAAGGATACCAGTTTAAAATATCAGAAACCTGTGGATGCTTACATCAGACAGCTAATTATTTGACTACACCTGCGTCGGTATGGCGACAACGAACTCATTACCTACGTGCTCCATAGCAACATAAGTTGTAACATACGAGTATAAAGCTATGTTACATGTTATCTTCAATACTGATTGTTTGTCCTTCATTCACGCAGCTATTCGATGGTGTATAAAGTCAACAGACCAATTTATTTGTATTTTTGTTGTAAAAAGTTGATATAATTAGACAGTCATAACTACATCTCCCGCTGATAAATAAATAAATAACGCTGGACTTTTCACACAGCATCATCTAGCCCCAAAGAAAGCAGAGCTTGTGTTATGGGTACTAGAATGACTGATAAACTACCTATATACTTTTTGTTTGTAAATGCCTACATATTTTACCACCCAGACCCGGGAAAAATATCTGTATGTCATACAAACATTTGTCCCGCGGCGGGGATCGAACCCGCAACCTTCTGCGTCGCAGGCGGACCTTCGCCCACTGCGCCACAGAGGTCGTCGTGGTGATAGGTATCCCAAATAAAGTAAGCACCATAACTTATGATCAAATTGGCGAGTGAAATCAGGGCTGGTACGCAGGTGACGTCTGAAAGCCAAAAATATAGATTTGACTAAGATTGCTAGTATAATTTCATGGGTTTTCTATAGTTGGAACTATACAACTATAGAAAACCCATGAAATTATACTTAACCCAAAATGTATGGAACACGGATTTACAATGGTGGTAAGTAGAGTTAGGCCTCCTTGTGCGTCGTGGTTAAGAACACATCAATCTGACGACTGGCAACTGAGAATACGTGTGTTTACTCGTGTTGTTAATAAAGCCATTAAAATTATCGCGAATTGCGACCTTTGTATGGTCCGCCGCTGAAAAGTTACGTGTACATTGTGCTTTAACCCAATTAACGAGAGCATATTAAGCTATGTTGCACACCGCTAGCTGGTAAAGCTTAGACTGCAGCTTTTGTTGCTAACACTGATCTCGGGGCGGTTTTAAACTACTTTTTAAGTTTATTTTTTTAACAAAAAAATTAAGTATAAAACCAGGTAACCAATGCGAGTCAGAATGCGTCCTGAGGATTTCGACGAGTTCTAAACGGGGAAGGAAAACATCGTAAGGAAATCTGCGGATTAATCAGCCCCATACATATTAAAAGGCAGTGATGAATGAAGCTACCAACTACTGAGCTGCACTGCAAGGCCAATAAATCAACAGTTGTAAAAGCACAATTTTTTGGTGCAATTTTCAAGATGCATTTAAAAATCTAAGGCCTATATTGTACAAATATAGTTCAGTAGCATACAAGCATAACATATTGTAACATGGTTTGCCGCTTGATGGAGTCTGCTCTCCCGATAATAATGACGTTACGTTGTATTATGAAGCTATGGCGGACCTACATTATAAAGTTTGATATGATTTCCGTATTGTGTTGAGTGCTCGTAAAACAACGGTAACTTCGACCTATTTGCCTGTGATGAGGGACAGAGTGCTGTTATAATTTGTGTTAAGTATAATTTTTGGGTCGTATTGGATGGCACAAACAAAGGGAGGCCTATGCCCAACCGTGGGTTAGATCGGGCTGTGGATGATGATAATTTTTGATGATGAATATGATAATATGCTAGGTAAGAGTTCTCCCGACTACAATAATCTATAATTTCTAAAAACAATAGTAGAGTTCATAATATTTTATTAATTTTGTTACTGTGTTGGTACTTATATTTTTATTAATACTAGCTGCCCTCCGCGATTCCTTGGGTATACCTTTCTTTTCCAGCATTTTCAAGTTCAAAGTTTCCAATTTATATTATATTTCAGACTATAAGTACCTACCTACCGATAAATATATCTCGGTGCTAAGTTAATACGAAAAAAACATTTAAATTCATTCAGTAGTTTTTTCTTGAATGAGTAACAATATTATCCATCCATCCTCACAACCTATCGCATATAATTTAGTAGTCTTGGAAAATAATGGGGAGATCTTTGCCCAGCAGTGGGACAACATAGGTTAGAATAATTACGTTTTTATACTAAAAAGAAAACCGACTTCAATGTTTGACTCGAAACGCGGTGTGACTCAGGGCGTCAAGCTGTCGATTCGATTTCTATTTGTGACATGGCTAGGAGGGAAGGTGTTTAGAGTTTTACGGGGAAACTATCAATCCCTCAGGATTAAATTTATATGGGACCACCTCTGGAGTATACCCTTTCAAACATAAAAAGAATTTTGCAAATCGGTCAACAAATGGCGGAGCAATCGCGTAACAAGATACAAAAAAAAAAAAAAAACACACAGACGAATTGAGAACCTCCTCCTTTTTTGAAGTCGGTTGAAAAGTCTACCAACCTAGTGTACCTAGTTTTATCAACATTCCTAGCTAGAATTTGTTATCTATCGAACCAACGTAATTACTTTCGCATTTATCTCCGTTTAATAGGTATCAACCCTTGTCTTCGCTTCGTAATTAAGGCTCTAAGTTATAACTGTGTAATGAGATGTAAGGTATTTAGTAGTCAACCCTTATTAAACCTTCTGCGAAGAAACTGTTATATTATCTGTGCCATCAACTCACGCAACAAACGAAATGCGGTGGGGTCTCTAAATAGAAACAGATTATTACGAAGTTAGTATAGAGTTCAGTTCACACAGTATCTATTTATAAAGCTGTGGTTATGAACCAGACATCTCGCTCAATATTCCTATAGGTCTTATTAGTTACATTGATTGCTTGTCGGTACTCCGCATGCAATGCAATAAAACTATTCTTGACACGCATTATATAAACGTTGACCCTTTGGTAAACAGCGGAAACGATACATAGTACCTAGTACATACAATTTGCTTAGGTACGTAAATCGCGAATTTATCGAACATTTTACCAATTTTAGATGATTTTGAGGACTTCTCGCGGCGACAAAAATAAGTCCCTAGACACGTAACTAAAATTTAAGTCAGTCTGGCGATAAAAACGTATCAGACGAAAGCCAGACTAGATTTTCTTAGTGAAGGTCATTGCCATTGATATCGACCGCATACACTGAGCTAGACGTGATTTAGCTCATCTAGGATTTTATTGCGTAGGTCACTAGAGCGATTTCAAAAATAAAGTGATTTTTCTGTTTTCAGACAATTTTAGTTCCGGTGCGAAGTGCCATCGCAATGGAACGAGAAACCACACCCGTAAGTACCTAGAATACAATTCATAAAATCACAAAATGTTATAATATTAAAAACATTCAATCTTCACAACAAAGTTTTGCCACACTTATAGTAACGCCATCTATTGGCTTTTCAATGCGACAACAGCAGGCTCCCGTGGGATCATAGCTGACGTCAGCGCGCCTGTTGCGTAGTTTTGACGGTTACTACTAGATGGCGTGCTACTAGTAAAGATGAAGTAATATCAAGACATGATGCTAGATGGCGTTGAAATAATAGTTTGGCTTTGTACGACAACAGCTGGTGTTGCGAGGTAAAACTCTCGATAGCTGTTTCGTTATTAAGTTTTACCACCCTCCGCTAGAGGTAGTGACAGAGTGAAATGTGAAAAATATAAGTAAACATTCTGTTATGTTAGGCATTTCAAAACCACTCTATGATATTAGAAGTTGGGTGATGTTATAAACACATTGTATACCTACCTTAAACTTAATGCCAAACCATACATTAGGTACCGAAAACAGGGTAAACTACTAATAATGCTATTTAGTTTTTTAAAACACTGGTATTTTAAGCCCTTTTTTTTGTAAATAAATAATAATAATAATAATAATAATAACCAGCAAGTAGGTAACTCTAACAAAATAAATAGACAGTGCTGGCAACCATACTTTTTAGATGGCAACTCGATGAGAGAAGCTGATGACAATGACAGCGTGTGACGTGAGTTCCGGCGGCGGTCGGGGGATTGAAGTTAGTTGTTGTTGAAATATAACAAAGTAATTGATAAAACATTGGAATTAAACATTGGAAGAAAGCTAAGAGTTAATAACAGAGAGTTCATTTAAAATGCGCTGTTTTGCATCCGACGCGCGTCCAATTCATTATGTTGCTAGTTTTTCACCCGACAATTAATTGTACACTTAGCATTGCGTTGTATAATAGTCGCCTGAAAGCTTGTTCGTGTTATGATTTTAAAAATTCACTCCAAAGGCGCGTTGAATATGAGCTTAATTTAATGCTATGTGTGGACTTGAGCGCGTTACATTACGTTTTTCCAACAATTTCACCGGGCATGAGCCACGCTACGTAAGTGCCGAATTAACACATTTTGGCATGGGACATATCGCTTTTAAAATATTTCAAAAGATTATGCAGAGCACTGGCCTGCTGCAACAGCGTTCATTGTCCGCGAACCTACATTCTGCTAATTTATATGAGCCGTTTCGTGGCTCATATTGCTCGCTATCGGTTCATTAATAAACTATATCCTGTTGTCGCACCATACAATACAAAAGCCGCAAACCGTTTTCGAATTGTTCGAGCACGAAATTTATAACGGTTCGAGTTTTGAACACATATTCGTTTCGACCAATTGTTATTTTAATTAAATGTTGTTGCATAGATAAATCTGAAAGAAAGTTATTGCGCAAATAATAATCCGGTTAAAGTAATCTAGAGTGAATGAACGCTTATGTATGATACATTTCATATGGGCTAATATTGACTTCGTGTAGAAGATCTAGCTCACATTTCAGTGAATAAGCTTCGCCGTAAATTTACCGGTGCAGAAAACTCCGCCTCGAGCGCGTCGCGTCGCCGGCTCACGCCTGTTCCGGATATTCACGTTACGAATGGCTTTATTAAGACTAAATATTACAATTTCCGAGCAACTATTGCGACGGTTAGAATTGCTAATGCGCCGCCCAAGGAAGGAGCCGAGTGAAAAGATGCGATTGCACCGAAAACCACCCGACTCCGCCGGTTTCCTGTTTTATGAGCGGCGAAATTGCAGTTTCACGCCGAGTTGCCAACTACAGCTGGATGTTACGGCTCAGTATGATTTAAATACTTCTTCTATCTGCAATAACTTACATTTTGCACCGTTCTTATCTCGCCTAAATGGTTGGAGTAGATTGGTGGATAACCTTTGTCTTATCTACGGCTTATTACAAGGTTATGAAGAAAATGCGTAAAAATATCTAAGCCATTTTCAGCGTTAGAAAGATAACTCGTCGGGAAAGGGGCTACGTCTTGCAACCACAAATTACTATGATTTAATATTGCTTAGTTATCTGCGGGTTGGTAATTTGTTAGCGCGCCTCTCGGGGCCCCGTGTTGGGCGCCATTGTTGCTCCGCCGCCTTTTGTTCATCGCCTTCCACCCGCGATACGATCTTGAGTTATTATGATTAGGATTCTTTGCCAAGTGACGTGGACTCGTTTATTTCTCCATTATCGTTTTAGTTTTACCCAATCGTGATATTTTTTTTATCATATTTTTGTCTTTGCTAGCTTTTTATATTGTTTAATTGTCTTAATTATTCGGATCTTAAAGAAATCTTGTGGGCTACTTATGCCTTAATTTAATGAACCCTTTTATAATTTCGCTCTGCCAGCAAGCGCCCAAACCAAAGCAGCTCGTACCAAATTGAAATGCTAAACTTGGGATTGTCAGAACCGTCGATTCATTTGCATAATGCGTTCACCCGGTAAACTACTCGATTAATATACTCATATACGGATATTGAGGTGACCCGCTAGATTAATAAACGTCACTACCGCTCGTAAAGTCAATGGAGTTAATATATCAGCCGTCATGTCACGCCATGGCAAAGTCTGACTTTCATTTCATATAGTGCTCTCAAATGAATCGATCTGCGTGTGGCTTTTTCAATTAGTGAACATATTCGATTGTCGTTGTGTTTATAGTGTAATTGCCGGTCTATTATCCATCTATCTTGACCGGTGTAATGGGTGGCCATCAGGGAAATGAATCGCCTAGCTGTCCGGCTGAGTGGAATAGGAGCGCAATACGAGTGTTCTCCTCGCGGAATTGCTTTCCGTTTAAATGTCTGAGGTATCAGGATACCGCACCACATTGACGTCTGTTAGCGATACTAATGTTTCCTTTCCCACCACCTTACAGAACATGTGATTGAGATAAGCAATGTTCAGTTAAATTCCGTTTTATTTTCCAGATTCCTGCTATCCTATTCCTTTTACCCGAGAACCAAAAATGTATCTTGCTGTTTTGATGAAGAAATTTACCGCATACCAGATTCTCTTTTGTCCTAATTTTTTACATGTAAGTAATTATTAATCCAAATAAACGATCCAATCATGTGTTGTAGAGAAAAATAAAATGGTTTTTTATTTTATTATCTGCTGCTTCACACAAAAAAAATTACAGATGTCCCGAAATGTGTAGGTATGCTTCTTATTCTGATGTCAACACAGCCAAATCTAATGGATGGCACGCCAAAGAGCTGTATCGGGTCGTGGAGCAAAGCGCAATGGGTCCTTTCATCAAATGCAACTGTGTTTGCAGCCGGGGCAACGTGAAAACCGTAAATATCGCACACACTACGCCACGGCGGAGCAGTTAGCAAGGATTGCAGATACTGCAATGGCATGCGGTGTGCGTGCCACACCCCATTCATTAGGCGCCGAGTGCTTCCGAGCATTTATCAATCTACCCGCACACAATGGCAACGCCTAGCCGACCTCCTCATAAAGCGAATAAACCAGTTTTTAGGATACTAAAGCAACGGAAGCGCGGTTGCAGAAAATGCATTGTTTCATGTGCAGCGGTCAGTTTGCGCCACGATAAAAATGAAAATTAATTATACATTACCATTTTGTTCAAAAAAAGTTTTAGGAAATTCCATTTAGCTACCAAACTGCGTTCCCAAAAAAACTTAAAATATACATCATGTATTGCGTCAAGAATAAAAACCCGCTAGAAATACGATTTTAAATACTGCAGCCTCTGCCTATGCCGCAGCGTAGGCCATAAAACTAAACCAAAACAAATGAGGATCAAAACGCCCAAAGTCAATTTTTGTAGATTCGTTGCGCACATCACATTGAATATTCAAACTAACGCTCGATATTTGATGAAATATGCACGTTTTCGAAATGACTACGCTGTAAAGATGAAGCTGCCTGTTATTTTAAAGCTATGCTGACGTTCTATCGTTTTATATAAAATTGTTGGATTGAGTTTAAATACACAATTTGTCATGCTCATGGCTAGCTAACTTTAATCTGAAGACCCTTCGGCTTATACCGAAATATCGAATTTTGTGTTTAAAGTGTAAGTTGAGTAAAATGATCAGTTTAACCGGGCAGAAGCCGGATACACCTGCGTCTCCAGTGATCCAGGGCTTATGGCCACTGCGGATGGCTAAGATAGTGATGAAGCACTGGCTATTAACGTTGGCGGAATTAGAGCATTAGCGAAGTGTAAACTTCGTTCAGGCCACTAAGCCCGTTTTGAATGAGGTTTCATCTTGGTTTATGGAGATACATGGAATTTTTATGAATGTCTTGAAAAATAATGCATTGATAAAAGCACTTGAAAAGAATCAACTACAAAATCAACCAGATCTTTTAAAACAGTAAATAATTTAGCAGTCAAAAGACGTTCAACATTCGTTAACTTGAAATAACACACTGTAACCGTAAATGTTACGCTCCATCCAATCGTAAACATGACTACCGATGGGACATTTACTCTCAGCGAGTTTGACATTAGCTGGATTTGTTCCCGGAGAAAACCGCAACCGACTGCGGTTACTACAAACCGAATTGATTCGTTAAGATGCTGAGACAGTCTCGAGAGAGATAGCTGGTCGTTTCCAGTGTTAGAATGAGACGTCACTATCTTAGTTTCCCTTTGATCGTTCACGCATTGTAGGTTTCGTATAACCTTTCAACAAAAACTTGCAACAATGTTTACTATACCCCTTGGGTTTGCAGGGGCTTAACGCGTGTGTTTTCTTAGTTGAAGACATGAATTTGATATTGTAGTATAAAGTGACAAAGGGAACTGGTTAAATAACTTTCATTCACAAATTTCAAATACGATCGGCAGTTAAAGCAAACAATGCACTCGGAACAAATGCTCGGTCGCGGATCGCAATGTCTGCACCTCGTGGGCATTCGGATTACTTCCATTCCAACCGCCCGGAACGGTAATGTGCCTCCGATTTAATTACCATTTATCCGGTTAATTGCTCTGCGAAAACCGCACCCACTTGGTTTTATTTGAAAAATTCTCCAGGTCTTTGTATTTGGTTTTCGAACAAATAGATATCTCAGAGAGCTTTTCAGCAAAATGTTTTTATTATTGAGTCTATTAATCTGTCCCCAATATGATACATTCACGGCTGAGTTTCAAACAAATTATTTGGTCGTTCAGCAGCTGTTTACGTTTCATATTTGGTTAGTTCTTGGTAACCACTGGATGTGAAATAGTAATCTTCATTATAATTCAATACCATGGAAACTGCGCAGATGAAAGTACATGGTTTGCTATAGATATTGAATATCACAATTATCTCTTTGATCTTATAAGGGGACACATCAGGTGCTTTTGGAGTGGCAAAAGGAAAGCCGCCAGAGATTTATGTCTTGCCTGTTTAGTTGCATGATGTTACAAAAATTGAGGATGCTAGAATTTCCGAGTCACGACCGAAATTGCTTACGAAGTATGAATTTGAAGTACTGTGACATGGTGACTTGCTAAATACTCTGGCTAAATAGTTTTCTTTTGTTAATCAACTTGAGTGTCAAGGTGTGCTCAATTTGTGGGGACTGTCCATTGAGTTGTAAAATTAAGGGTAGATGACTTGCGAAATGTGACGATTGGACATGCCTTTTTGTTACAACATTATTAACCCGATAATGTAAGGACAATACGCCCAATTGGTTTTGACGTAACTTCATTAGCTATTTACTCGTATCAGAGCTCTTTAATTATCTCTATCAGTGCAGATGCACATGTAGTAGATACGTGATGTAAGTCTTACCTGCGGCCCTCTCCTTCGGAGAACACAGCAAGAGTTCGATATTTATTCTGTGGTAACACGCCCTACACTAAAATTTTTGACGCAGAAGAACATTTTATCACTCATTGTTAGAGAATCATACATCAAACTAGTATCATCATATTAACGTCGATTAACAGATTTTTGACTGAAACTTAAAATATATTCCGGTAGTCTGATATTATTCAGTTATAGACAGCTGAAAATGGAAAATGTTTGCCAGTTTCGTTGCTTCGCAATGAACTGTAAACACGGCGGATAAACAGTGCGCTTTTGAACTATCCATCTCCGAGCAAAATGTTCGGATCGTTTACATGGCTCTATCGGTGAAATATGCGCATCTAATTACCTGCGGCTAAATGTAATACAACAAAGTAGACGAGTCTACAAGCATAATGTCACGCCTCTTTTCCAGAGACTTGGGGCCGTGACCACAGAAACCACTTCCTAGAATCCTCATTTCATTGCGAAAATTAAAAGTAAAAGTCTTATCAAAATTGTCGATTCCGACGGGATTCGAACCCGCGACGATCAGACGGTGCCTGTAACCGCTCGGCGCGGAACCACTAGACGTCGCAGTCGAAATTTTTGACAAACTCATATTTATCGGTTAAAGCACCGGTAGCACCATCTACACGTTTCACTCAGTGAACTCATGCTTATTGTCCGAAGTTACATTCCGAAGACTTTTCATTTTCGCAATGAAATACCTTAGTGTGGTTTAACACTTAAAATTTTATCCTCTTTTCCACTCATTCACTCTCATTACATGGTTCAGTTCACACACACTAGCCACTCTGGTTCGTTAAATGACTTTAATCCAGCCCCTCATTCTATCAGACATGATAAGGTTTCTTTATGATTGATACAACTTAACTAGTACAAAAAATGAAAATGGCATTTGAAAAAATATCTTAGCTCTTTCTGAAGTAAACGAATATTTTACTAATATTAAAAACCTGTCTCGCAGTGAATAGGTACATGTATTTTTTTTCAACACTTAGAAAAAGAATATGTGAAATAAGATCACGCACGATGACGCAAACTAACAAACATCTTCACATGTTAGTGCATATATAAAATAGCACTTTTATTCGGACAAAAATAATTTAATTTGCGAAGTCAGCAGCACCAACTTCCATTACCAATTTATCAACACCCCATTCGCAGAACCATTGAAATTCATCGACCAATTATCTTCGTCAATCGACGGGTTAGAAAATGTAAGGGTCAATTCTCATTTCATATTCCGTGGTGTTCCCCCTCTCGTAATGGAATAACGGTGTGAGCTTGTGGATGGCTGATCGATCTACCTTCTATATTTTATTTTCGCAAATTGCACGGAATGTCCGCTGACCCTTGTCAGCTAAAAATGTGTCGCACTGCATTGGGGTTGGAATCAATGTCACGGTGATCTGGTGTTATTTATCATCGCTGGAAGCTTCTCCATATCTTTTTTATGATTTATAATGCCGCTTTTATACTGGAAAGTGATTTTGGTGTGATATTTTTCCATGCAAATGCACTAAACTCTACCTCTCAATAAACACTATTACCTACGTGTGTGAGTAAAGGTGTTCAACACTGAGCACAAAAGTAAGCTAATTTAATGTTTAGTTGAAATGAGCTATTGAAAATATTCAATTATAAACCCTAATTGTAGATTCGTAGTTGAATCAACTCAATAAAAACATTATTTACAGCAATAGTTTACTGACATGGAATATTGTTACGGACACTTTTCACAGTTAGTTAAACTCCGCAGATTGTTGAACAGAATAGCAGTTATCATTCATGGCTCATGTTACACCAGTTAAACTGATTACTTTGCCTATCTATTTGATTTACATTGTTGATAGTGGAATGTATTACTGTAATGGACAATTTTTATGAAACGATAGTGCCAATGATGATGGTCACGCAACACCCAGACTAATATTTTCACCGAAATTCATGGAATAAAGCATTTCGTATACTGAAACATCAAACTTATTACTTGCATATGCTGAAAATAAAGCTGCGGAAATGTTTTGTGTGTGCAGTCATGCATAGATTTTATTTGATAGAACCAATTCTATTTTCAGAACTCTATTTGATTCTCATTCATGTTTCCGGTTTTTTAGATTATATGGATTTTCTTTTCTATTAGTTTTCCTTAAACTTTTGCGATCGCAATTCAAACGGGATTACTTATTGTTATTACTGATTGCTTATTTAGTCACGAAAGGAAGTGTTCAAATCTTAAAGACTGTAGCGTGACCTGACTGACGCCGCCTAAATCATCTGTAATAGATGGATAAAGAGGCCAATGATGATGATGATGATGACTTATGGTTAACTAATTATAATATTAGGGCAGGTCGCGAGAAGACAGGTTCTTTTTGTGTCTCCGGAGCTGGATACGATAGATCAAGGATACATGGCATGTCATTTAATGAGTCGATCTTCAATACATTTGAAATGACAGTGACTATCTGTTATCCGGCACTTCCACAACTACCTATAATACTTGGCAAAAACACTTGTGATACATGATAATAAAGCCATAGTAAAATTATTGACCGTATAATATCCGTGATGGCCATTAAAAATTGATAGGTCTCGTTTCTACGAGACCTATCAATTTATGCTTCTGTGGACTACCGAGTGAACGAATAAATAATGTCGGGCGTGCGAGGCATGAGGGTTCCCGGCTCTTAACTCTTATTTTATACTTATCGAGACACCACTTTTATCTCCGCATAAAACGCTATAATGCAGGATGCTTTTAAAATTATATTATGCAGCGGCAGACTGCTAAGAGGGGTTTAACTGTGCATTTTAAACTCGCGCTTATAAGTGGAAACTGGCGTGGCGTACGACTATTGTTTCCTCAAGCTCAACATTAGTCATTGTCAAACTCTTGCTTTTAACTCATGTTATATCAAATCGTAGAGAGAACACAGAATCTAGAATATTCGTACATATTTCCGAACGTTGCGGAAAAATACGTCGCGCGGGATTGCCGCGGAATAGTTTGGTCGTTTTGTAAAAGTGGTAGGGGGTGGTTTAAAGGGTTTTTTACTCGGCTCGCTAATGGACGCAGAACTTTACTTACCGCCCGTTCCGTTGTACGCTTGTTTACTATTAATTGCGCCTTTTGTCGCTTCCAGCTGTTGTCGGCTGTGGTCCCGATGCGCCCGGCTACCGCGTTTATGGCTGTTATCTAGCGTCGTGGAATTGAGACGGTTTCGTTCCCCTATTTGCAGATTGCACTACTTTTTTTGCCAAGTTAAAGCTCGGCAACAATTGCTGTGCACGGGATAATAGCTTTAGATAGACGACTCGATAACTTCTCGTATAACGAGTTGGGTCGACGAAACTAAGCTATGTTTACCTGGAGAGCAGTTGCCGTCCATCCCAAAACGATGGTCCCTAGTTGCCGAACAGAACCGAGTTTGCGAAATTATAGCGGGCGAGAATGAATCGAGTTTCGCTGGATACAAACAAACGCGAACCCTCTGCTGATGGCTCCAGTATTTAATTACAAATAATGTTTTCATCCGGAGTTGTTACTCGGCGCAAACCACAAAAAAGGACTGTTTCCATTTCGTGCTGAAGTACAGTGCAGTCAGATTTTTTGTTGCTTTGCTAAATTTTATTTATCGCCGCCTGGAGCCACGTGCGTCGTTGACTCGCAAGTTTTTAATTAAATTATTTAGGTATACTTGTGAATTACTCGTATTATAAAATTATACGTACGATAGTTTGCTTCAGTTTAATAGCTGAGTGTGTATTGTGCTCTCACTGTCTTCTTGCTTTCTATATTTTTTTTATCCACATAGAGTTTTTGTACTGATTGTTTGTGTCAAAATTATTTGGTAGAAGTGAATGGTCACAACTCTTTTCGAATGTAATTGCCTGACAGTTTACACCTAATCAACTCCTAAAGCCAGCGCTATTTGTGTGTAACGCAAATAAACCCTCATTTCACCAGTAGGTAAATAGGGATCACTTGTTTTAGCTTTTGTTATTTGTTTCGTTTTTAGAAAGTTTTTTTTTAACGTTCCGTTCCTATCATACTGAACTCTTGAAGATTGGCTATTGGACCTCCTAAAGGTTCAAACAGAGCTATCTATTAAAAGTTTAATTTTGTTCATAATCCATTTCACTGCCCCTTTTTCTCAAAGAATATTAAAAGTTTCAGCTTAGCCTTCAATATTAAGTAATATCAAAACAATGTTTAGATACTGGTATCTACTTCCTAAATTACGCTCAAGTTTTGCATCTCGTCGTTCACAAGCTTTGAAAACTTCTCAATTTAACGCTGCCTGTATTTTATTGCCAGTAAATATAAAAGTTGAACTCTCCATCGATTAATATTACAAACTTCAGAGGATTCAACACGCTTTAATAAGTTCAACGTGAAATTATGTGGCAGCACAGCTCAGGGGAGAAGGGGTGTATAAATATTATTTCGTGGGTTTACTAATCTATAAAGAAATTGCCTTTGGGACCGCAGGCAAATGAAGCGAGACTTATCTATGTCTACTTTGAGAATGAGCTGCCTGTCAAGTGTCAAAGTTACTTGACGAACATGCACTTGCTTTAATAATGAACTAACATCTAAAATCCTTCCGACTTTCAATGGGAAAGTTGAATCGAATGCTTTATTTGAACTACTAGAACTAAATAAAAGTCGATGGTACCCAGGAAAAACCTATAACGATTCTGTAGGAAACAATGCATCAAAACATACTCATACCTTGAAACGAGTACATTTTTCCATTGAAACATCAGATTCACCCCAGGTAGCGTTGACAGTACATAATTTCGCCTGAAGGCATTGTTTGTACGTTCGCACGACACACCCAGTCGTATGGATAAGGAGTGCGGAACTGAGCGAGCAAAATCTAGGCAGCGTAACACCTGTCGACAGGGCCTTGTTGCAGTCGCTGGCTTAACTGGCAGGAAAAAAAGGAGCGCTTAAAATGAAACAATATACCTTGGTACTACGATTCACGAATCAGATATCGAAAATACACGATATCTTTTCCGAAAACAATATACTCAATTGTTTACATTGAACGAAAGTTGTGATTAACATTGATATGACAATTATGTGGAATGCGAACATGTGAAAACAGTGAGTACCTATAGGATAGGTTTAGTGAAGGAGAAGAGTCGCCTGAACGAAAGCATACGTCATGCATGGCTTAAAAACTATCTAGGCAAACTCTAGGCAGTAGGTTTGTTTTCTAGCAGAACGTCTCTTAAATTCGACGATCTATCGCCAAAAAGCAAGCTACTCCACGGCAGCTTAAAAAAGCGGGTGCATTATCCTTTTCTGACGAGCAACAGCACTTCACGTGGCCGATGCAGATTGGATGACGCCACGTGATTTACGCTTCGCACAGTTCCCACCCGCGTCTCACGCTATTCTTGCGACCTTATAAATTTTCTTAATAAAATTACTTGCTTGAGGATATTCTTGTGAAAGTGTGTACATGCGAGATACAATGTTTTTCAGAAAACATGTTTATGCATTTTCTTCGCGCAAGTTTTTATTTTGGTTCTAATGTTTGTGTAAGAAATTCCTTTGTTATCAAAAGAAGCTACAAATTTTAGTTCTGTCTCTGAGAGGTATTATTATTATTAGTGATGGCGTGGCTTTCATATCACTGCGGCCATGAAGACCTATTGTGATCGCCACTTTCAAGTCGCCCCTTGAGGCGGGGCGTTCATAGTTCACTACCAAGCCCTACTGCTAACAGAAACTGTAGGACCTTTTTGGGTGTGAATTCTCGTAGCTCCTCTGGGCTTAGGGTGTGTTTGCCCAGAATGGCGCTGCGTTTGTGCATTAATGGTCCACACTCTCCTAGCAGATGAAGGGGCGATTCATCCGCCTCCTTGCAGAACCTGCAGGTTGGAGTGTCGCAAAGCCGTAACTTAAACATGTGCTTGTTAAGGCGACAATGTCCAGTCAAAGCTCGGACCATAATGCGTAGGTTATTTCTGCTTAGCGCTAAGACTTGGTTGGTATACCGTTTGTCAAAGGCTCTGATTAGCAGTTTGGAATGGTTCATGCCCGGAGAGTTATACCAGTATCTGGTTGACTCTCCGAAGCAGGAATCTGTTAGGGTTCTTTTGGCCAGACTTTTCGGTATGCCACAGAACGGTTCCGGACCCAGCTGTGTACCGTTAGATCCGGCCCTTGCGAGTTCATCGGCACACTCATTACCGTGTACTCCAGCATGACCTGGAACCCATCTTAGAACCACCCTGTTTTTTAGACTCAGAGTGTTCAAACGTGTCAGACAGTCCTCTACTAGCTTGGACGTGATAGCCTTCGAATCCAGGGCTAGGAGAGCCGCTTGACTGTCAGAATTTATATATATTGTTTGGTTGGAGTAGCGTTTCTGAAGATTAACGTATGCACATTCCAGAATGGCATACACTTCCGCTTGGAAGACTGAGGCGTGTTTACTCTGAGAGGTAAGGTGTATCGTAGGTGTATATTTTCTAAAATGTAATATGGATACGGAAAAAACAATTAACTACGGTCAATTAATCTTCTGAGTAGGTGTAGATTTCAGCGCAACTGGTAGTTTGTCACTTCAAAAATATTTTTTTAGAGACATATGAAAACTTAGATAATAAATAGAAAAGGCAATTAACACTAAAAGTTTCGTAGGAAACTTCCAATTAATTAGTGGAGGCTTCGAGTACTGCTGGGCACGCAACTGTCTGTAAGCTTTAGCAAAACTGTTGAGTTTTTAGTTGAATATCAATAATTTTTATAGGAGACTTATAAAAGAGGAGATTTTAAAAAGAGTAGTTTTTTTTAGATTTTAATAATAAAGTTCTATTTCAACATTTTGTGTCTCTGAATTTTACTGGATTGGATGAATGTTTTTGTACGAGTTATTTTCACGTATGTCACTGGTCGTTACAATAATGATAGACTAAGCTATATCAAAACGAAAGCAACAATTAAAAGCTCGTTGGTTACCATCACTTGTTTATTATTATGTGTTCCCTGCAACCCTAACGATCTCAACTTCGATGTTTAATAAAACTGAACACTATGGACCTCATCAATTAAACAACCATCTGTCATCCCTTTATAATCATTTTTGATTGGGCCCCTCCAACGAGGCACTCTTGAATCGAAATTGGATTGGGATAATCTGGATCGCTGGCGAGACCATTAATCCTCGGGTCTGTACCAATGTTTTATTAGGTACGGAACTCTGTTTAGTTTGAATAACCATGTAGTAAAAACAGTTCGGTCACTGATCTAGGGATGAAGACAGACCGCCGGTCAGCTGAACACATTTACTACCCAGTAATTTGTATACACACCATCAACTCTTCTGAGGTCGCTTACCTCAGACTGGTAGAAAAGAAATACAACCAAACCTAACCTGAAGTTGTTTTACAATGGCGAGGTGTTTCAGCGTTCCCTGTAAATATTTGTATTAAAAAACAATTTTCAGTTTGCGTCTACTGTTTGTAGTTAATTAACCTCCAACCCACGTCCGGCGTCCAGAAATTGTTGTGAAACACGCCACTTAATGGGATAGGTAGAAAGATATGGCAGAAACTAGTACTGTCTATATAATTAAGATAGAGGGTCGTCTTCCATGAAATAGGATATTTAGATTTCGATCTTCATAAATAATATTCATAGTTATATAAATATTAAGTAATCTAAGATTTTTTCTTTAGATAAGGCTCTAAATATTTATTTTATAAAATCGTGAAAATAATATTTCAGTATCAAAAGGGATATTTTTACAAGTCCAACTAAAAAAACTCTAAAAACACAACTAATATATATATCTATATAATCCATTTCAGATTTCGTTTACTTTGTACGAAAAACATTCGGATGCATCAAATCTATATTTTTATGGAGTTGCATACAATTCGTACGTCACGGGAGCGACCCGGTCGCAAAATGCCAGCTATGTTTGTATTGAAGTGTCCATTATCGTGATGAGGTAGCAACGTTACAACATAAAAATATATGCAGCTTTTTGTTGTCTGCCACTCGGGTGTATTCAGGCTGCATCACATCCAAAACACATGCTAGGAACAGACACGGGCAAAGTTATGTAGGATTTTTATTAAGATTCTTATCGCGTTTTCAGAGCCAACATACAGACTTTGAAGAACTCATAAATAGGTATAGAGTATCGTCGTGAATTCTTCTTCATTCGTTTGCAAACGTGACCATTTATAAAAACTCCCCTTCAAGCAAAGAAGCCTCTCATCTTTAGAGCTGCGACAGCCATTAAACTAAGTGGTTGCACAAAATGCTTATCCCTGCTATCGTTAGTATCATTGATAGTGGTTCTTCTCCCCAGTCTTTTGTCCTTTAACATGCCTTGCTTACGTCCACTTGTGTTATGTACGAAGCTTGTCAGCGACCCTCCGACGAGCCCGATTCACTTCTAACTTCTCATAAAATAACTATGTTTCATTTCTATGCGAAATGCTTGGTATCTTATCGTTTTTACGGACATAAATAAATAAATAACATTTATTTCAGACACAAGTTCCATACATTACACAAAAACATAAAACACACATAAACAAATTAAAATATTAGGTATTTAAGGTACCTACATCTTAAGTACCTACCTACCCGAAGAACCAGTTTTTGATAAAACAGGTACAATTACTTAATTACCTACTTTTCTGGCTGCTAAGCATGCATACCTACAGAACATGTCAATTCAATTGGCGATTTTCAGTATTATCGCAGTTGTAGAAAAGATGCTTTTACCTAGACTCAAATGTAATTTTACTCTATTGTACCGTAGAGAGAGTCTTGGTAAGCAGGCATGTAGTTGATAGTATCTGATATAAGTCCACTAGTTGTATCGCAGTGAATTAATATGCATCAATACTACAACTGCTCTGTGTCCACCAGCGGCAAGCTTTTGTCCTCCTATTTAGATGACATGTTTTGTTCGGATAATTGACTTAGGTCCGTAGGATGGTCTGTCCTGGCATGTTTTTATACTGATGACACTTGCTGGCTTTGGTTTGTTTACAGCCACTTGTTTCACTAGTGTTTGATTTGTTTGTGGACTCAATTAGGGAGCATGGGTTTTGTCAAAGCACTTTAAAAACAGATTCTATTCCGTACATTTTTAACATCAAAACCTCTGATTAAGCTGGCACAAAATTGTAATCAAGCATTTTACATTTTCGGAGATTTATCAGGTTTGTTAGGGATTAGGTAACCAAAGGTGTCTGACATAATCTTAAATATCTATGCTATACCTTCGTTCGTGTACAGTAAAGAGGGATTTTAGTAACTAGGAGACTTCAGGATACAGGCTAATTGTAGCTGGCGGTAAAAAGCAAAACGCCACATAATGGGCGCACCACACGCAAGCTTACAGTAAATTGTTCTACATTTGCCTTGTGCTGTTCAGATGGCTATTGCCACCTCCTGCGATGGCGAAGATTGCGGTATTTGTAATGATAACGGCTGGAGCGTCGGTGGAAGTGCACCGCAAACTCTGAAAATGCTTCGTAAAGTTTCGTATTCGATTGTTATCTGTTGTCCTAACTTTGAAACATCTCCGGCGAGAATCTGGATTCCAATAAGTAAAATACAATTTAAGTTTCTTAGAAATATACCATTGGCTTTAGTTATTCATAAAGAAAAACCTTTCTGAACTCTATAATAATCATTGGAAATTTATTAAAAATTAACTTCTTATCATTTTGTTTATATTATATAATTAATTATCATCATAAATTACTAAACCAATTTACTTACCATGCAATCTGTGTTTCATTAACATTGTAATATCATTATATATGTTTATCTCTATGTAATCTTATTACCTTAATAACTAGATCCTATCTACGCACCGATATATAATCATATAATAATTATTAAAATTATTATTTATGTATTGTTTTCATAAATAATATGAAATAATATGTTAATAATATGTTGCTCTGCTTACTTTGGGGCTAGGTGAAAAGTCCAGCATTATTTATTTATTATTATAAATTCAGCTCTGTTGCTGGTGGTATTTCTATTATAAGTCCAGTAGGTATATCCAGCCCAACTACCAACATAGTACAACAAGAGCTTTTAAAATATTTTTCTCCTTTTCACATCTTATCAACATTCACACTATCCTTCCAATGTTATTTATTGAAGAAATGTTGATTCATTAGTTTGAGTATTAATATATTATATTGGTATCTACATGCTATCTAAGCTACTTAAGTAGATGGGTAGTTGTGTACATCATACGTGCGTTATCTTCCAAAGCGATGGTTAGTAAGCAATCAATGTATCGCGTAGTATCTGTCGAGATACGTGTAACCTGTGACGGCTATTCAGTATCTATGGTAACGTACCTATTATTATCCGTGATTATAGTCCTAGGCATTGTCTTGGGAATGCAGGCGGGCTGGTTATGCCATGGAATGTAGTAGGTGTTGGGAGGTAACCTAATTTGAATGCTACTTATTAATAAATACCTAACGAAGCAGCCGGCTTTTCATTTAGTTAGACTCGCCCGTAGCTTCTCTCGCGTATGCTATCCCAAGCTATGATATACCTACAGTTGGGTGTATTAATGTGTATATTACACTAGTTACTGCGCGCGGCCTCGCCCGCATGGTACCAACATTTTGAATAGCCTATATGATATTCCAGGTCACTATCTACGCCTATTCCAAGTTTCATCCAAATCGGTTTACTAGTTTAGGCGTAATTGAAACACAAACATACTAACATCTAAACAAACTCACAATCTTTCAGCTTTATTATATTAGTGGGATAGTGGGATTATTCAAGTTTCATCTAAATCGGTCCACTGGTCGTGTGATTGAAAAACATACATAAACAAATACCTACATCCAAACATACTTACAAACTAGGAGGATTGGTGAAAGCCGAGATCCAAGCCGAGCCAAGCTATCCATCGCAAGTAGTACAAGTAGTATATGGAGCGGTGTCATAGCTTTTAGACGTAGCTCTTATCCTTACCCTGTATTCATCCATATAAGAAATATACTTACCTGTTCCCGAAAGCCATGTTTGCGAGGTGGGTAGTGAGTGCTTCAACTGCGGATTGTAATCCGCAGATCGTGGATTCAAATCCCAGTCGGAGTTTAGATTGGGAAATTGTATAAGTATGTACATTTTGACTCGAGCTCTAAACGGTGAAGAAAAACATCAGGATAAAACTAGTTACTTAGTTCGTAATAGGCGATTGGTGAAACGAACAAATATTTAAACCTCCATATAAAACGTTTGTAAAAGAGCTGTGAAACGCTAGTTCGAAAATCTAAAAACATTTTTATGAAGAATCTCATAAAATCTCAAGCTTCAAGGGACAGCAAAATAGCGTAAAAAGTACAAACATTTTACACCAAATAAACATAAATGGCGCATGGCGGTTGATTCGAAAGTCGCAAGGAAGTTAGTTAATTATGCAAATTGCGGCGTGTACTGAAATATGGAGCGAATTCACTCAGGCCCTTAGATAAACCCGACCTGACTTATGGAGCCATGGTAACATGGGAATGTTCGCCGTGTTCTAATGGGAACAAGTGCTATGCAGTGGGTACTATTGTGGATGGTTCTAGAGTTTAGTAGAAGGACATTGTCAATGAACTACGGAAATTTTCAAAGTTAAAATTCTACTGAGTGATTCTGTGGAATGCTTCTGCAAAATTTAGGCATGTGCATTGTGCAACCATGTGTGCCTGGCTACCCCTATATACGAGTATATCAAAGATTCTTAAATGCCTAAAAACAATCTGCCGATCTCCCATGTCCTGTGCAGTAGATATCCGTTATCCTGGTTTTACCAAGTATTTTCTTTCAAGTCAAGTAATTTCTTGAAATAGATTTGGTACAACATAAGAACTGAAACTTTGAAGAATTGAAAGAATCTGCCAAGGTATTTTATTTTTAGTTGACTAGATCTTAATTATCAACCAACGAAACCACAAAACAATTATCTTGATTAGTGTTTTGTGCTAAATGGAAGGTTTTATTTCGTACCTGGTTGTTTTTTAAAATGCTTGTTCATTTACCTAAACAAGCCCAGTTCTTTTGTCTCGTACTTCTACAACACTCAGCGTTTCATTAAGAAATGTGGCTATTGTAGCCGTAAGTACCTACTAACAACAAATAGCCACAATTTGAATTGTCTCCGAGAAATACAGTAACAAGAATGAGCCATTAACCCAATTCAACGTGTTCTTGTAAATAGATTTAGGGTTTTAGGGCTAATCACGTACTTAGTACATTGTTCAGGCGTGGTACAATCGTGATAAAGCTAAGAAGTCTTTTACGTTGGCTTTCGGCTTACTTAGGTACTTAAAGTACTCTGTTGAGACTTAAAGAATGTACCTTCAGTGTTTTGACTATCTAAATCTATGGATGGACTATATTTTTGCTATAGTTAGGTTAGGTAAGAGGACTACGACTACGACTCAACAATGCTACGAAAACGCTACGGGTTTCAATTTGCTTTGCTTTCTTATTGTGAGGTTACTGTTTCGCATGGACACAAATTATCCTATTCACTATAAAATACGTAAAATTCAGTACATTTTATTTGCAGGGGAAGTCAAAAGTCCCGAAGCTCCCGACATTATCCGCCTCAATCCGTACAGTACACCTCGGACGTACAAATACGCAATAAATCGACAAACTTTTAGCAAGCAATTTCCTTCGGTTACGGGAACAAGATTCATGATGTCGAGGAGCAGGCCGGAGCGCGGTAAATTGCGCTGCTTTTAAAATTTAACGCCACTAGCAAAGTGGATTGCAATGATTCTTTACAAAGTTTGAGGGGAATATATTTAATATTTTGCAATTTTAGGTAGGTTTGGTTGAATAGCAAACGCCGATGGTTTGCAAAATCGAGTCAAGTAATTTGAAAACGGTCTCTTAAGACCACCAGTTATGGAAGGAAGGAAGGAAACGTACCTACAATTACGGGGAGGCAATTCAAGACAATCAATTGACTAAGCTAACCAGATGGTGTTGCGAAAGCCTGTCATTTATAAGGTAACAAAGACTAAGCTTGACATTAAAAACGGAGTATTTAATTATGTAAATGTTGATACCATCAAATAACATCCCTGATAGTCTGTAAGTACCAGCCATTCGCGGAATGTTCGGAGCCATCTTGAAATGATTAATGCTGACGCACCCGTCTGTGCTCGCATTTCGAGACTAGATGCCGTCTGCGGTTTTACATAACATTTTACCTAATATGTATTCCAGTTTTTTGCAATACTTACAATCTACAATGTATAAATAAAATAATGATAGTCTTTCTTTTTGAGACCCGTTTCATTTCTAAAAAGTAGTTTTTCAAAGATTAACCTACTGTATTATGAAAACAACAGATAAATGTATTTAACTGTCTAACCCTCTATGAATATTTCAAACAAGCAAACCTCAATCGTTGTTCAACATACATTGGGTTTTCCTCGCTAAGCGCATCCTGCTTAAAAGGACCACCAATCGAACAAACAGTATAAAATAACAAATTCTGAAGCGTACATAAAGTGGTTTGTGGACTGTGCTATATCCAAATGTGTGAATTGGCTTTGGGCCAGTGATAGTTGAATAATAGAATAACGCTTGAATATTTTTACGGGTTCAGAGTATAAAGGATTGTCTGGATCGGATAGATTGCGGTGTTTACTTTTGGAGATAAGCTACCTTGTTGTCTTAGTGGAATGTACCTTGACTAAAGGATCTTATTGTGAATACCTTTACCTACCTACTCCTATCAATAGGATTTTCATATTGAGAAAGACATAACAATTAGAAATAGGTTTCTTGGCGATTATTTTAAGTTTCCAAAGGGTTAGCTCTACATTGTAGGTACTTAGGTACATGTCTTAGATGCTTGGCTATCTTCACTTACTGAGTCCTACTTAAGTTTTTTTGGCGTTAGGTACACCAAAAATGGGTATGGCGCCACTGAAAACCAGCGCTCCAACACACGAGCTGTTGGAGCAAATGCTGAGGGGTAGCTGTATTTTCACCCACATAAAATTATGTAGATTTAAGTACCTATTGTAACTGTTGTATATGATGTGGAGAAAATAAAACTTTATTCTATTCTAAAAAAACTTATTACTTTCTTTTTATTTTAAGAATATATAAAAAATATGCTCTTCAACTAGATCTTGTGTTCTACATTTATAATAAGATAATTCTACAAGTTGTTCCAAAAAGGTGTCAAGCGTAAGTAAACAGCATCCTGAAAGATAAAGCTCTCAATTTTCTTAAAAAATTAAGTACCCACATACCCAGGGATGCCTTAAGTTACGGCTGTAATCTTAAGCCCTGGTCTTAAAATTACTTATTAATTATTAATATTAAGAGCGAAAACTTGTCTAGTGAAATAAAGACAAGGGGGAGCATGATGAAAGTATTATTTATTAATAAAGAGACTTTGTATACATATATATATTTATATACTTTGTATGTTAACAGATACAGAACTTAAAAAAATATACATACATTCATACATACATAAAATCACGCCTCTTTCCCGAAGGGGTAGGCCTCTGCCTACCCCTAGTCTCTACCACGGATCTCCACTTGCTACGATCCTGACACACTTGCTACATTCTTCATACATGCTCGCCGGTTTAGGGTACTTTTGACCTGGCCCTTCTGCAAAATTAAAAAATATAGGTACAATTAATTATAACCTACCTACTGGGGTACACAGGATTGAAGCTTCAATAATTAAAACAAAAATCAATTCTAATTGAATCATTAATCAATCTATGTCGAGAGGATTCCCACTTTATTTCCAATTGATTAAAAATCTCCAATTAAAATGGTCCCGATTATTTTTACTGAGAAATTTACACGGAAACTCAGTTTACCTCTAAGGCCGGGTGCAAACGAGCAGGAAATTTATAGCTGTTTGTTCCAGGAAAAAATCCGAAAACATTTTACTAAATTACATCCGGTAAATATTGATACACCGCCAGAAAAACAACAAAATATGTTTACGCTGTATATCAAAGTTAAATTTTTGATAACAAGTGAAAAACGTGCTATGGTTTGGCGAGAATTCGCTAGATTTTTTATAATGTAAGTGCTTTTACGATAATTCGTCTATTTATCACAAACGAGAGTTGAAAATGGACGAGAGTAAATAAATGAGGAAAGTGTGTTTTTCTTATCTTTTTATAGCCGTTCTACCAAAATTGGGCGTAGGCTTAAGCTTAGTCTACATTAAAATAAACAAGCACATTATATGATGAAATTCAGCTTTCTGACTGACATCAGCCTCATCAAGCAATTGATTGAGGAAACAGAAGGTGCCTTCGTTAAAAAATAAGTGCCCTTAATGGCATTAACACCTACGCCCATTCGACCCTTGATGGACTTAATTAATTTCTGCCACGAATTTATGTCCCCTCTTCGACCTCATTTTACAATATATTTGTTTAGTTGATAACCTGTTAAGTGGTAGACATTGTTGGCAGGTAGAACTTCTGTTTACTTAATTAATTTATAATATCTGAAGATTCTCTATCTATGTTCCAACTTGTTGAAATTAATACAAGCTGACAAGAAGCTTTATATTTTGATGTCTTTGCGATATAATTTTAAAACGCCACAGCTATATGAATTTCTAGTTTAAAGTACCAGCGTGGAGGCTAAACGATAGCATATTAACAATTTAGTTGAAATTAATATTATTCAACATAAAACTATTCTAAAATCTCTTGATAAAATTGAAACGCAAATTTCCGAATCCTATCCACACAAACAGAGCTGTGTTTGCTCAACCAAGTTAAACATGGTAGAAAATAAACTGTAATCGCCAGAAGAACAACGGTCGGGCCCGACCGACAAAAACTTTATTAGGAGTAGGCGGTGCGGCTGTCACCATGCCTTGTGGTTGACGCGGTTGGGACAGCGCCGTCCCTCTATTGTACACGCGGCTTTACATCTTCATTCATGGTTCTAGTTTTCAGGGTTTATTTCAAGCTTAGTTTAATTAATTAATTTACTTTTTAGTGGACGTGGCGGTGGCACGAAATAGTTCAAGTTTTGCAGTGGAAGTCTTATGAAATTGACGCATCAGTTGCATCGTTATTTTTCGGTAATTTGAACTCTTAGGCCCTTACTAATATACTTCACTTAAAGTTATGTCATGCATAACCTATGAATAACCATAAAATTTTTTTGTTTATTCATGACATAATTTTATGTTCAGTTTATTAGTAAAGGGCCTCATAGAGTAAACTTAGTAAAAGAAAAATATCTACTAGTAAACTCGGAATAGCTTATGCCTTGTACGCAGATTTTAAATCTGGTATAACCTCTTTAAAATTCTTCCTTAAAGAAACTCGTAAACAAGCAAATTTATAAAATGCAGTATTTCACTGTTAGAAAGCTATAATATTTCTGTATTTAATTAGTAAGTTTTCTTAGAAAATATTACTTACCATAAAAGTAGGTACTTACATAAATAATTAGAACATCCCTCATTTTTTGAAGTCTCTTATGAATAAGTCTTTAGTGCTTTGAATATCGTGCCCACATTCCCATTCTTACACAAAATTGGCCACTTTTTTGGCCACGGAACCATTTTGCTGAGACAATACGGACACACCCTTCCACAATAAATAACCCTTGATTAATGAACTGTATGAAACAGGGTTAATCATGACACGTCCGAAGCTAACCTTTTTTCATAACATGTCTAAAGTTAACCGTTTTTGCCGGACTGCTATTCGGCCGTTGCTTTTTATTTGAATTCCATTCTCTTTATAAATTGTTTTTGACAGATTTAAGCTCCTCTAACTTTGGGTTGTAGAGATTTATCACTGGTAATATACATCCCTATTTTTTGATTACCAGAAAAAATTTAACCGTGGTCTCGGTGTCTGTTACTGATCACATTTTTGTAGTTAAAACTCGAAAAAAGAGATTAAAAAAAATAACCTAAAAAAGAGACGAGACTAGTCAGACATGAATTTATGATAGCTACTGCGGTAATAATAACTGGGGATGATACGAGAACATAGTTTGAATAAGGGTCCGTGCGTGATGGTTGTCTGTAGTACTTATTTGTACAGTTTTCTTAAAATTTTGTTGGTTGTGGTTGATTACAATCCTCGATAACTTTGGGATAGTTAAATAAAAAAAAAACTGACCATGCCATCATCATTTTTTGCATTTGCTGCAACTGTCCTTAATTTTTTTTTGTAATTATAAAATAGCGGTGAGTACTTAAAATAAGTTTGTATTTAAGATACTCTAGTAGGGTCTTTAGGTCATAATATAGAACGCTTCAAAGATCTGAATAAAAGGAACAGTTTTATTCTAAGCAAAAAATGTGCCGTACCTACCCTAAAATGTCCTGACCAACCAAAAACGAGAACCAATGCTTTTGTGCACCCTAGAAAGTCAGTGTCGATCAATGGGAACGTTACTCTTTTGTTTTCCAGCAGGAAAACTTCAGCTGAACTAGTGCGGGCTACATTTGTTTTGTGCCAGTGTCAAATGTCCCACTGTTGTCCCATCGCGCAATGTCCGCTTTGTGCGCCACTTTGTATTCCAGACGACGAAAAAAAGAATGTCACCTTCGGCCAAGCTGAAATGGCCTCGATATTCTACCTGTTGATTCCTCCACATTTTTTAGGGTTGGAATTGATTTTAAATTAAGTTATGTGACGATTGATTAATTATTGGGTTGGGTCTTTTTGTAATTAATCCGAATTTCCGCGCGTCGAATTTTTATGGGGTCGTAAAAAGGTTTATTCTTTCCCTTTAAATGCGAAGTCGTTAAATGGTTATACACCTGCCTAATTTATTAGATGCGCAAGTACACACAGAAGTAGTAACTTTTTATCTATAATTTATTAAGCTTTCAACCTAATATAAAATGTTAAAGCTTTCATACGGTTTCTAAGCGAAGTACCTATTATATCATAACATCTTGGAAACGCTCGACTATACAAATAATTCTAGCACAACACTCCAGCTTCCACATTGTCCTAGTTAATATCATAAACCCGACGTCGATACAGCGATAATTCCACGAAGCACGTGCAGTCGTGACAAACAGACAAACACGGAGAGATGAGCCGATTAGATGAGGTTTATGGCTCGGAACTTAAGTCGTCTAAATTGGACTTTACTGATTTGGAACAAGGTGTTCAATCGGTTATAAGTACCTGTGATGGTTGAAAGGTCCGGGAATGTTTCTTAGACTGAGATGTATATACAGGGTGTAAAAAGACGTCTACCGAAGCCGAAAGGGGTAGGTACAGCATCCCAACACACAACCAAATCCAAAAGGATTTTCCGAAAAAATCATTATATCCGGAGAAAACAGCGTTTGAAGATCACTGTTTGCGTATGTACTGGGCGCGTTTTTGTACGTAGATTGCTGGGTTTTGAGTTTTAATTGTTTTTTTCTTTTATAAATGAAATGATTAGGTAGTTATGGTCTTATTATGTTGTACTTGTAGCAAAAAACTAGAAAATAAAATAAAATGACGTAGCTAAGTCAAAAAATTTTTTGAGTTTTTTTTCGATAAATATGTTCAGAATCATGGTCTGATTGCAATCCCTCAGTTTTCGGTAGCAGTCTTTTTACACCCTGTATATACCATTAAGGTAATTGATCTATTGACCGATTTATTGAAACATTCTGGACAGTGTTTGCAAGCTTTGAGACATGATCTAAAAAACTTTATGAAGCTAAAAGTTGATCCATTATAAACAAAACAATATGTACGTCGATACAAAAACCACATAATACCAATTTTTATTTGTAATTTTGTACAATAAAGTATTTAAATAAATAAATAAATAAAAACCGACAACCCTAGCTTACCTAGAGATGCGACCATATCGATAGGTGTTTATCGATACAAGTCATCACCTGCTCAAACCGTGCAAAGTGTCGGCGACTGTGTGTCCGGAATTGTCCGAGACCGTCCGGATATACCCAATTTCCTTGTTTCTCCTCGGGCGCACGTCACAGCTGCGGTTAGACGGATGATGTCGCCACGGAATGGATGATAGTGCTAACGGGAAATCTCACTTGGCTACATCAGAAATCCCACTACCTAAACAAAATATAGAATATGTTTAACATAAAGATTACAAACAATTCTATTCTATTGACCAGTATGCTGATTCAAAGTGATGTAGGAGATAGTTTTGTCGCAAACTGTTCTCACTATTGTTTATTCTATGCGATTTCAGAATAGTTGGCTTGCCCGAATGCAGACGGTATTGTTTTGTTAATGCAATATCCAAGGATATCTAATCAGTTTTCCGTATAACTGAGATCATAAAGTGGCTTTATGGTGAAGCCACTTTATGAGCAAGTGTGTTGAAAAATATTTTTTCAACACACTCATAAAGTGGCTCTATGGTCACCGCAATTAGGCACATAATGACACCCATAATCAAACTGTGACTTTTTCATTACTATAACTCACTAGTGAGTAATAGATTTTTTTTTTAATTTTATTGATTGAGTTGCTTTGTTCTTAAAAAAGTTTTTATTCAGAAAAAAGATCGTGTTCAACAGAACAAATAAATTAATGTTCCTATTGCTTGCTCATTTTATGCAACTTCTTATTTAAATAGATAATTTTAAGTCGTACGTGTTTAATAAATAAAACTTTCACTCAAATATAACTTTTGTTTTCTCTGTAATAAAAGAAAACTTTAAATTCCCCATTTTGTACGTGGCAGAATAGGCGCAAACCCTGTGCGCGGCGCGGAAATACAGTCTGTGGCCGATCGCAATGCGCGCGCATAGGAAAACTGATTCATTTTTCCCGCAATAGCGAAACATTTTTCACAACTCGTTTTCACTGTTTGAAATTAGTTTTTATTGTTATTTTATTCACAAGTGTGTTGAAAAACGTCGTATGATACACGTGTGTATTGATGATTACCTTCCTCAGCTATATTAAGACCCTCGCCGATGGCTCGGGTCTCAATTATTTGCCTCGGCGGTAATCACCAATATTACACACTAGTACCATAATGTACTAATAGTTAAGTACCTTAGAAACTAATCTACACTTATTGCATGTTTAATCAAATCGATTTATTGGACAAGGCTTTATTGTAACACTAACATACAGCATAAACTTTCAGAAATATAACTTTGTAGTAAAATCTGTAGAAAATATTCTATTCGTAATATTTCTGTTAATCCTCGCCCTTTACCAAAACCTAGCATTGAGTCGTGAAAACGCTGTAGGCGTTGTTTACTTTTAATATCATTGTTCATCACTCCGCAGTCAAAAGCTTCTGTGCCTTTTCGAATAATGTATATCCTTACAAAAAGGTAATGGAATAACAAAATGAGCACTGAACATAAAATGTCCATAACATTGGAGCACGTGAATATGACTAAATTTATTGGCACGTACCACTACAAATATTCTGTCTATGTGAAAATGAGCTTTATGCTGTTGGTATTAGAACTAAAATAGAGAACGATTTGAATTAATGTAGGATACAAAGGAACTTGTTTAAAGAAATGCTTACAGCGAGTTCGATACAAATGATCTATTTTTCAGTAATTTTTATCTCATATACATGCCATATTACATATCGATGCCGCATTATGCTGATACTATACTCACACATACTCTTTGAATCAAAGTGGCGCATAATAGTTTGCACCATGTAGGTATGAAACACTGTTTTAAAAAAAAAATAGTGGGAACTTTCGTGTGTTGTGCTCGTTAGAATTAAAACTAACGAGAATTCCCACAAATCGTAAAAATATAAGGCGGAATCATCATCACAGTTTTCACGAAATTCATTGCAGGATATAGGATTTTCTGGAACAATTTTCTACATATAACCATCTTTTTAACATGTAAGTACATCACGTGTAATGTATTGTATGTGACATAGGGCGTAGATTAGAACACAAGTTCATTGCGCACTCGATTGAGCAAACTTGTTGAATGTCTACGAAATAGTACTTTTCACTAAGTATTGAGAAACTAAACAGTAGCTACTAAATGTACGATTTCGAATTGTGATTGACAAGGCAAGATAAATCCTTGCGAAAAATGCGTCCCAAACGAAGTGAAATCTGCCTCACATATGTAATTAATTTGACACCTGAGCTGTAATATTTTAACAGTCACCGTCTCATTATTTAAACTGTCACGCGACTGAATGAAAGATTTCAGTCGTTTTACGGGAACAATGTAAGCGTGTATTATCATTCGGTTAGGTCGATTGTTGCCATTATTATTTATTCAACTTCAGAGATAATACTAGGTAACAACAAAATAAAAATGACCAACGAGCGTGGTTCTCGTCTCTAATATAAAACATCAATCAGACCAACAACCTTGTGAAACATGAGCATTTATCTCAGAATATTGAAAATTATTTTTTAGTAGGTAGGTATGAGGGTGCGAAGAATCTCCGGAAGATTCCCTGCTGCCCAACCACACTGACCTTGGCAACGTACATTGTGGGGGCGGTGGGAGAACAGTGGATCCGGCTGGCACAAGACCGCCAGAAGTGGCGTGAAAGAGAAGAGGCCTATACCCAACAGTGGGTGCTACCGGCTGAATAGATAGATAGATAGGTAGGTATTGTTGTTTTCATTAATTGAAAATCCCTTCGTTTACTAATATATTTGCTAATAATTGGTTTTATGAACAGAAACACAAATAGGTCACTGAAATCGAAAGAACATTGATCGAGGAATCAAGACGGTATCTCTTATCGATGTTTTAACATTACTAACAAACCAAATTGTAATCGCGTTGACAAACACAGTCAGCATGCGAGCGCTGACAGTCGTCTGTTACATCAATGAAATCTGAATGTTTTTTTCTGGACCTGGGACCTGGGACTTAAACCTATTCTGAGCTTTTGCAAAGTTTAGTAAGTATTTTGTTTATACTGCTATATTTATTTTATTTATTTATTTATTTATTGGTTTACAACAACTGTTACACTAATAATATTATAAAAGTGCTTAATTATAGAATAAAACTAAGCGCACAGTTTTGTACAGTAAATGCTTATTTTATATTTTTTGCATATTATTTTATACATCATGCTTTTAACTAAGTGCTTATTTTATATTTTTAGTTAAAAATTAAGTTACACAAAAAATATTATGTGAGACACAACTCAATTCATTGTGAATTGAGTTGTATTACTTGATTCTTAAATGCATTGAGGGTAGTGCCAAAAATGTCGAGACTTTTACTGTTTGCGTTATAAAGTGTGCATAACCTTGAGACGGGAGAATTAGAGCCGAGAGATATTAATCTGTTCGTTTTCTGTACGCCACATTAAATTATAAATTACCAACAATTAAAAGGTGAATTGTTTGAGGGCCACTCTACACATTCGCTGAACTATTTGCCGAACTTTTCGCCGAACTATTATTTGGAAAGACGATGAGGCCCTCTACACCTACGTGAACGTCGGCATTCGTCTATCATCGGCTCGTGGTCGTGCTTGCTTAGCCGTTCTTGATAGATAGTCGAAGTTAAGCAAAGCTCGAAACGGTCTGTATGTGGATGAGTGACCGTCAGTGGCAGTGGTTTGGTTACATCTGAGCGCTTCCGTGCTTCGGAGGACACGTTAAATCGTCGGTCCTGGCTAATTTAGTCGCTAAGCCATGACGGAGGCATTAAGGCGGCCTAAAAACTCCGTCACCAGAGTTGGCCTCTGACTCATACGAGGGCCCATAACGAACAGTTTCTGACAAAAAATATATGCATCGTGCACCAGTGCACAACTAGTAGATTAATAAATTAAAGCTACAAAACCATATATGGTTTATGCTCTATACATACGTACAATGCATTGTCACTCAGACTAATTATTGTGACGGGAAAACATGAATTGCGAACCAATTAGATTAGTGAATTGCTCAGTTGTCGTCCTATTATGTCTATGGAGTGCTTACATTGTGAGTAACACATGTTATTTGTAGTGTAAATAATATGAGCTTGTGTGAAGAGTGAATGAAGTGAAAAGGGTCTGTCAGATCGAAGCAGACGGAAACTAGTCACTTACGAACCTTACGAACAAACGACATGACTCTAATATATTTTTTTGTCTTCTCCTTATCGTGTCACTAGTTCTTTCAAACCAGTGTGGTGAAAGGATTATAAGTGCGCCTCAGAGAGGCTCTTTTCGTGCAATTGACACATGTTTTTTTTTAACTTTGTAGGTTCTACGACATGCCGGTTTCCTCACGATGTTTTCCTTTACCGTTCGAGAGCGCCGGCATGGTGCACATAAATTTTTCAGCAGAAAAACCGATTGGTGCACGACCGGGATTGAACCCACGACCTTAAGATCGGAAGGCGGGGCCATTACCACTTGACCACCAGTGCTCTGATCTTTTTTCTTGTAAAAAAGTCATTCAGATACTTTATTAAGCTACACTTTAATATACTTAACTTAATAAGAAATTATTGTTATATATAATAGATATTGAGGCACATTTAAACTGTGTTTTACACACATTCACAGTTAATTTAAACCTATAATGGAAAATAAATTGTCAATTAGAAACGTTTATTTTTTTTAAATATAAATCATTTGTAAAAATAATCAGGTATAAAAAGCCTGTGGCATAAAACACTTCAGTGTTAGAAATAATGAAACCTAGCTATCGCAAACCTTTGTATGATCGCAAACTTAAGTAAAATATTAGTACCCAGAGCTAGCTGAGTAGAGAGAGCTAGGTCGTAAAAAATGAGTTAAACAGATACCTTGGCCTGTGACAACTGAATTTAGTCTATGTAAATTAATGTGCATAGGTTCTACAAAAAAAAAAACTGCAGTCTTAAACATTTATTACTGTGCAAAACATAGAAAAAGAAAGATTTTGGTAGAACTCAAAATGCGTATATAGAGTTAACTGAACTTTGCTGAACGCTAGGTAACAAGTTTCATGTTGGTACCTATAACATTAAAAGCATCAGTAGGTACGAATATAGGCTGTTCTTGTTCATACTTTTCGACTGACATTTCGATTTCTATTACTCTTAAGAAACGGTTTAGTATAAAATTTACAGCATTGTTAAAAGTTGACCCCGGGCGGTAAACTCGGAGTTATTTAGCATGTGGTACTGAACCAACTAACATCAGTCATTTAGCAAAACTATTTTATTTTATAGTAAACTTTAATTTTATGGTTTAATACATTTACGGCAATCTGTGTTCGGTTGATGGTAAAAATAATATGTACATTTTCGTAGCCTAATGGCCGGATAGGTGCGGTATTTTCGAGGTAATCAAAACCACTTCAAAGCCAAAAAAAATAATCGTAGCTTGTACGATGGCATCTTTAACCGGTGAAAATTTCGAAGTAAGTTGTTACTAACATTTTTTTAAACTTGACAAAAATAATGCCTGAGCGTCTCTCATAGAAAGTAATAGGTCTACTCACAACCTACTCAGTTTCGGTTCCAAAGTGACGAATCCTATTCAAATTAAAATTTAAATACAAGTTTACTCAAACATGTATTTCCGAATTTGTTTAGTCCGTTCTAACTCGGGTTTCAGACGAATTCAGAGTGTGTAGGAAAACTCATACGAAATGCATATACAATGTGAGCTGACTTTATAAGCAGCTGATTTAAAATTATAATTCCCGGTTTCGGCCCACGGAGTATCGGCACAGACGGAATAATAGTACACACACAGTCATCCTGACGATACTAAACCGTGATGCGTGAACTCAGAGTTATAGAAACGAAGCGCTCGTGATGTAGCTTACCTAGTCGTTCTTGGCAGTCCAAGTCAAGTAACGTTCTGGGTCACAAAAGTGGGTGACCGCTAGTGGCATTATCAACTGAGCGCATTCTTGCTTCTACGGCCACGTTAAATTGTAGGTCGGTAAAAACAGTCCAGTAAATCTTAGCAGACCTTCAAGCAGCCCAACCACGTCTTTTTGACAATAGTTACTTCTACATATGAGAGCTTGAAGTCTCGAACATTCAGTGTTATTTCTTGCAACATGCTACTTGACAGTAGGATTAGAAAGCTTCATGCTGTTCAAGTATTACATCTTTCGAAGTAGCCGAATATGTTTTAGCGTATTAATTCCATTTCATTACAATACCTATGTGACTGCTTATAATTCTTTATTATCAAAATGTTCTGCAGATTTGATTCAAATCTTATTTCACCGAAATAAAGTTCATTTTCCCCTGCAATAAGATTTTAAGTGACATTTCGTGGTATCGCGGTGTGCGGCTGTTATTTCAGAAGCGGGATTAATATCGAAATATTAAATCGTAGTCAAGTTCCTTGGCGACGGAATTTGGCCGCCAATGTTTATTTTCCTTTCGTATTCGAGTTAATCTTACACGTGGATGTTATAACATAAAGCAGAAAATGAATCGGTGAAATATCTTTCAGACACCTTATTCATTTTTCAAACGATGATAAAACAGCTGGTCCTGATGAATTTATGTTGTATAATCTACTCCTTATTGGATTTGATAAGTGGATCAGAGTGGAATAGGGCCTCTGGTTTGAAGAAAGAGGTACGACTAGAAAAATAAATAATATTACCTTACGCATTAATGATCTTAATTCGAAAACACCGTTAATTTAAGCACCAATGTCCATCAAAGATTATGTAACAGATGTATTTGACGGCTCTTTTCCCTACAGATGTCTCCAATTTGTCTCAAACTAAATTTAATGATGCTATCAATTACTGGGCTATTGGAGATCCGATGGTCCTCGTTAAAGCGGTATTGCGTAGTTCATAACGTTAATCAGGCTTAGTTTATTAATTGTACTCAGTGATTAATTGTAATCGGTTTTGATGGAGTAGTGGTGGTTAATTTTAATAGGTTTTCAAACTATGCAGTCATAACCCAAATGGGTTGTTACAGAATCGTATCCGGTCCGGTTATGGGACGCGGTTGCTATTTTCATAAGCATTTAATGGTACCCTTTTCTATAACGGCCTGTGTTCAAATTGAATTGTAGGTCAATTATTTTCAATTGAATAGGGTTTATGATATGGTGTACCATATGGTGTACCAGTATGTAATACCTAGTATATTGTCTGTGGTAATACTTATACGACGGCAAATATTTAAAATACAAGAATTTAAATTAAAGCGTGTCAACAATTTTTTTGTGTTGTCACTCGCTTGTGTGACAACTGAAGAGATTAGCATGAAACTTGAAATATACATACCTAAGTATATATTTCGTGACAACGCCATACAACAACATATATACCTACAACAACATATATACGTCAAAATCCTATTTCATTAATCTTCTTCTTCTTCATGCCCTTATCCCACTAAGTATTATTTATTAATGTTGTGTTAAAAAATTATCTGCAGTAAAGTATATATTGCGTTAGATCGAATCTGGGAAATTTCATCACATTTAAATGTTAATATTTTGTCAACAAGTTTACACATCCACCCCTAAGTGTACCCTTTCATCTATAACCCAAACTCGTGGGCTATTTGTCCCTGGCCAGAGATAAGCTTTGGTGGCATCCATTGTCGATGTCATAAAAGAAAAATATGTATATTTTTGTTAGTCGACAATAACTTGTGTTGGTTTTGATAGTGTGGATGAAGGATAGGTATAAATTGTTTTATTGCTGAAAAAAGCTTATATAATGTATAGTTTAGGATTCCTTATATCCTCTAGCCCCAAACTAGACAAAGCTAGAATACGAGTAGGTACCTACATCGCTTTATTTTCCAAATTTTATAACACCTAGGCACAGTACAGATTTCCATGATCATCACACAAAAGTTTGTCATTATTTTTTGTTAGAATTGGAATAGGAATCAAACCCAAGACATACAGTGTAGAAGGCAGACCTACTCCCATCTGAGCTGTAAGGCAAAAATCAATTATTTCATTATTGTGTGCACGAACATGGTAGACCATTGAGAAACGAAAAGCCTTATCAAAATTTTCGATTCCGACGAGATTCGAATCCGCAACCTCAATCAATGAAATACCTAAGTTTAACACTAAAAAAAAATACGGTAGACCATGTTCAAAATATTGACAAAACATTTATTTCTTTATCTCTGTTTTGTTATGAAATATTGTGTAAAGAAAGAGAATCTAAACATTATTTATGTAATGTTACCATTATGACCATCATGGCTAATTTAACGGGCGAAAGCACTGTTTTGTGTACAGTCGACAAATGATTTATTTGATTTATAGCCAGAAATGTTTTTGCGCACCGAACTCAAGTGATAACGCACGGATGGCCGCGAAATAAGGAAAACGTGGAGGAGGCATTTTATCACGCTCTCTAATTTATTTAATGGTGCATATGAAAGTATGGCTTGTCGAAAATGTGTGCTCATGTTTTGCGTAAATATTCCATATGCTGATGCAGCTGTAATACTATACAAGTTTGTCGGTTGGACTTCGGTTGGGAGAAATGTTTATACTTTATTTCACGCCTATGTCTTACAATACGCACAATCGTTCTTTGGCTCTGAAGTAGCTGCGCAGAACCCATTTTTGATGACGCCTTAAATCGTGCTATCTCGCTTACTCTACCAACCTGCGCAATCGTCTATTGCACCTAACTTCAGAGAGCTAAAGATCCGTTGTGCTTAGTATACTTTTCTTGTGCCTAATAAAAATTCTAGACAACAGATTCTAAGCTTAATAACTATTAAGTCTTCGGTTATCTGATTAACCAGTAAGAAATGTAATGCAGTGTTTTACCAAGGGTCGTTATTAACTGTGATCCACAGTCAAAACTTTGCAAAAACGGTAACTGAATCATCTTGTGACAACTCAGTGGCAGTGTTCCGCAAGCCGGATAAGTCGATTTTCCAAATTTATAGTCTAGGCTAAGTACTGTTTCATTTGGTTACAAACTTGGGATTCTATTCTGCCATTCTCTCAAAAAAGGCATAGGGCAAAATTGAACGTAGAAATTCCCCAATATCTCAATTTTGTGTCTTACCGGCTCTGTATTGGACATGAAACTTCTTACTTTTGTTATTTTAAGTTTTTTTTGACGTGACTACGTCTTATAATTCGATAGAGCCTTCTGAACGCACGAAAAAACATGACGTCATGAGGCGTTACCTCGCTCTGAGGCGTTCCATGTAAGGTTTGAAGTGCAAGCGAGAGCGCTGAACGAGCGACAAAGAAGCACAATCGGCCTTTGCGTTCGGCAGCGTTCGACATCCGTCTCTCTCCTACTTGAGTGAGCGATGCGTAGACGTTGTCACGTTCAACTATCGTCAGTAAACCGACTTTACAGACAACCAATTATTTAAGTCAAAGTCAAAGTCAAAGTCGATTTGATAATATTTTTTTGCATTACATTTTTGATTGATTTTGATTTTCAGCTTCTTCTTATCGTGTCGCCAGTTCTTTCGAACCAGTGTGGTGAAAGGATTTTAAGAGCGCCTCAATTTTCAGCTCATATTAATAAAAAAAGTAACACATCATCGAATTACGTAAATTCGATACATTCTTTTTGAACGCCTTTTTCGCACAGTTTGCAAATTAATATAAATTATCGGAGAACTTACCTTACTCAAAAAGACGATTGAACGGAGATTGTATTGATTAATGCCTATTAATTTTGATATAAAGCGTCGTTCAATGAACCCCTAACTTAGCACTTAGTGGCCCATTATAAAGTTTGCTTACAATTTACAAGTCAAGTTGATACACTAAACTCCGATAATGGGTGTTTCCATTCATAATTTAACGCAGATTCATCAGTTCTCGTACTCTGCGGACGTAACTATAATTCACATCCATTTCTGGCTTGTAGAACAAAGCTACCTGGCGCGGCGAGTAAGTTGCACGTATCAAAATCACTCTTGCGTTTGCTCAGCTACATCAATTTGGCGATGAAATAATAGACGGAAACATTCTCATCAAGTTTCACTTCAACTACAGTTATATGACTAAATTATAATATAACTTACCATAATCATGCAACTCAAACGAGACATGCTGTGTGACTATCTAGTCACACAGCGAACCTATCTAGGTTCGCATTGACGTGGATCTAAACATAACGATTCTAGTAATTATTAGCGTAGTTTCTACTATGTAATTAGGTAATTATTTTTAAGACAATGCCCTTTTACAGCAGCATATAATCTTAATTTTATTTTAATAGTAATTGATTGATTTTACTATAAAGAATAATGTTTGTCTTTTACCCGTCTTGTCTGTTTTATGGCTGCGACTCTTACATTTAAGTTGACCATTGTGATTAGAATGTAGTGACTTAGTTTAATATCTACCATGTAAGTGACAAAACCAAGTGTGACTTGAGCACCTACGGCGAATAAATGAGTATGAGTATGAGTAAAATCCCATAGCCAGATAAAAAAGGCTCATATTTGTCGGATTACAGGATATTAGATTCTACGATAAATGGAATATAACTCATTTTGCATTTAGCACGGAGTGACGTGGCCCGTACGTACCTCTGATTAGGGTTGCCGCATCGAGGATTATTCGTAATTGAATTTTTCGGATGCGTTGTGATGTGACGGTGTTTGATTTTCATTTGTTTTGTTTTTAAATAGGCATAAAGACCGTAAGTAAAGGGTTTTAGCTGTTGTTTATTTTTTTTTATGTCCATTTCAGTAACAAGTAAGCATGTTAGTTCAAATAGAAAACTAGACGAATCTTCGCTTTTCTAAGTAAGTTTCTCTTTCTAAGGTACAGTCAGCAAGGAAAGTCAATTAACATTTGACATTTCACAAATCTGAATATTTCTGAAATTCGTAACATAATGACCAATGTTTTATCAAAAATATTTGAAGATAAAGTCTTGGTTCATAATAATTTCCCAAGAAAAGTTTATTTTTTCTTAGTTATCGAAAACAAAAGCCATTTTAAAATGTCCAACAGTTAATCGACTTTCTTTGCTGACTGTACCTATCACGTAAAAATCACAGAAGAATTTTCTGTGATCACTAGACCGGTACATTTGTGCCCCATTCGAAGATATCCCACGGAATAGCGAACCGTGTCCGTAATCAGATGCCTAACTATAACCCAAATATCCGTAATCAGAATAGAAAATCATAATCCGCAACCGATAATGACAAGGTAACAGCCCTATTTGCCGAACAAATGGAACATTTGCCAGACCCAACCACAGGCTGTGCAAATAGCTAGTTCTCTTCGAAGACAATTTTTGCCCAACAAAATATTCATCATCTTTAAGAGCTCAGCTCTTGTCGGTGCAATGATGCAACTTCCTCCACCTCTCCCTTTCCAATGCGGTCTCCTTTACTTCTTTATACGACATGACAGCGATCTTCTCTTTTATCCGACTCATGAAATTTATTCTAGGCCTTCCTCTTCCAAGTCTTCCTTCCACTTTTCCTTCTACTATGTTCTTGATAAAGCTGTCATGTCGTATAAGATGTCCAATCATTTTTCCTCTTCGATTTTGAATGGTGTTCATCAAAACCCGTTTCTCCTCAACTCTATTACAAGAACAATAAAACTACCTATAAGTACCTATACCTACCTATAGCTACCTATACCTACGCTGACTTTAATATAAGTAGACTAATATTAGCAGGAATAGAAAGTATAATACGCACAATCGTTGTTTAGCTCTCTGAAGAAGCTGCGCAGAACCCATTTTTGATGACGCCTAAAATCGTGCTATCTCGCTTACTCTACCAAAACTGTGCAATAGTCTATTGCATCTAACTTCAGAGAGCTAAAGATCCGTTGTGCTTACTACAAATGCGTTTGAGCTGATGTCCATAATCAATCGAGTTATTGAATTTTTAACCTAATTCAAAAAAGCGGGTTCTATGTTTGGCTGTATGTATGATTTATTAAATGTTACACTGATATTCTCCGTCATTTGTAGACACTTATTTACATAATAATATTGTTTGAAAAAGGTATACTTTCGAGGTGGACCCGTATAAAATGTATTCCTAAGCGATTAATATTTTAACCGTAAAATGTTGAGGTTGAAATGAATTACGACTGGTTTATAAATATCTACATAACATACCTCAAGCAATCCATTCTCATTGAATATTCTAGCTGTCTTACCAACTCTACCACCGACAAACACCGAATAAACTAAGCGTAACGTCGCCTTTACGAACAGTTACTAGAGTTCGCTCAATTGGCCCATATCTCCAGTGCAGGGGAATTGCCTGTGCAATAGCTGATTTATAATCTGGAAACTTGAATGAACCGAGAAGCTACGTGCGGTGGTGAAGCTGATTGGACTTGCTCAAATCCTTGGTAAAAACTCACTGAATCCAAATAAAACGCTCACGGTGAAGCAAGCTTTGTTCTTGATTGATCTACCTATTTATTTCTATCTATCTATCTATATAATCAGACCACATCTGCTGAAAATTAGGCCTCCTCATTTTCACCTATATATTTATTGAAAAAAAAAAAAAAAAAATTAAGACCCTACTCCGTAGCTTCTAGTTTTTATGATCTCCCAGCAAGAAGCTTAAATGACATCATCCACGTTTCATACATTTTTGGTCCAAAATCCAGGCCAAAAAATATTAACAAATGCTAAGACCGTAGTATTCTATCAGAATACAGCACTTTTTTTTTGGCCGGCACTTTTGGATTTTGGAATAAAATAGATGATGTCCTTTTATAATATAAGCTGACGGGATAGATACCTACGGGATAATATAACTGGGAGTCAAGAGTCTCCCAGTCCTCCCAGTGGGAGACAAGAGTCTCCCAGTCATGTAGGAAAAAGTCAATCAAAACGTATCAAAACGTTCTTGCAGTGCTAACGCAATGAAATTCTTCAGGGTGCTCCATTGATCCAGAATCCACTTCTCAATCCAATAACGCAGTCCTCGCGATCGCACGAATGCAACGCGTATAGTCAGCAACGAAAGTCGTTTGATTTTTTTATGTCAAACCTAGTAAAATCTAGTTGTGATTTTACATTACCTACTCATTCTCGTAACGTAAATAAAAAAAAAATTGTGGCACTCCGGGAGTGCCGACAGAAGTGAAAACTTGAACAATTACGTACATTACGCACAATGAATGTTATCCCTCCAAAGTTACTGCGCAGAACCCATTTATGATGACCCACAAAGATGAAGACAGCGGTTGTCAGACAGACAACAAGAAATGACAGAGGCTTTACACCGCGGCCTAGAAATTAACACCTGAGTTGCGTACAGACTCATATGAACTTACTTTTTTTGGTACTTGAAAAGCTGAGGCTTGTGCCTTCACAGTGTACATTTGCCTGATACAAGTACAAACTTACAAAAAAAGATATTTGGTTTGTATCAAAACTAAAAAGTGATTGTACTAACATACATTTAATTTTAACTATGTAGCAACAATAGTATTCTGAAGTTATTGCATATAAATAGTGTGATACTTTTGTGATGATTGAGTGAGTGTGATTCAAAAATTGTAGAATGTCTGTACGTATACATCTCATTGCAGGCGACTGTACCTAACAGGTAGCGCTACTACAGTATCTATTCTTGTACTACTAAAGTAGGTACAGCAACTAAATTAATACTACAGCAGCTAGGTAAATAAATACAATGTCCCAGGCACTACAGCATCGTCTTGAGTGTGGGCATAGGTTCGCTCCTGAATCTCCTGATTCTGTATAAATCATCTAGTATAGATGTACCTACAGAGGCAGAGGTTTTAGATAAAATAAAGTGTTATTGTTGAACAATTGTAATAATTTAAAAGTTAAATTTATAGTAAACGCAACATATACAATTTGACAAATCAATGATTTGAAAAGTGTCTGCGCAACCCCTATGAACACCATCACTGATAGTTATTAGTAGCTTCATGCAACTCAAGAGTACAGTTCGCCCAACGGATCTAGGCATTTGTAAAGTTAGCCATTTGTCTGCGCAGAACACAATTTTGTATGAAAAAGTGGTCACTGCGCAGACAATCTGCTAACTTCACGAATGCCTAGATCCGTTGGGCGAACTGAAAGTAAGAAAAAAGCTAGATCAAACGGATTTTTGGATTAGGAAGGTTTTGTACCTACATATCTAGTTGGATAGAAATAGCTTTGGGAATGTTCCGGCTCCTCTCTGGTTTTCTTCAAGCCACAAGTAAAAATACTTACTTCTGAAAAAATGCTGCTAGGAAAAATTATCATACATATTTGTCATAGGATAAGTTTTAATCAAAAAGTGAGAAATCAGCTGTGTGTGAGTCATGTACCAATGCACTGTACTAAAAAATCCGAAATAATCACACATCACTCGGTAAGTTTGTATGTAATGTAACACAATTAGATAGTAGGTACTTTTCTCTATGCACAGCACTGACAATATTCTAGAATACATAAAAATGCTCGATCTGGGACCTTTTTATAGTTTCTCCAATTAATTTAGCTTATTCTAATGTTATTATTTATTAAATTATTATATCTAATCTAAATGTAAACAAAAGCTCTATTCCTAAACTTTATGCAGTGTAGAACAGTTACTGAAAGTAGTTCTGAAATTTATAACTAGATGGCGCGACTAAATTAAACGGCCGCCTTTAAAGTCGAACGAACATTTTTTTTATGATGTGCTAGTTGATATGTGTGGTCTTAGTTCACGTGACAGCGTCTTGACATTAGAGCGTCTTAGCGTCTTGACCATAAAAAGGAACCATGCTAAATCTATGGTCTTGACAGTAAAGCGTCTTACCGTTTTGACAGTAAAGCGTCTTACCGTTTTGACAGTAAAGCGTCTTACCGTTTTGACATTAAAGCGTCTTAGCGTTTTGACATTAAAGCATCTTAGGTCAAGTGACAGCGTCTTAGTTGAATCCAAAGGTTTTTACTCATATTTCCTCTATGTCGCTAACGCGCCTAAAGAAGTTTTCACTTCAAAAATGCAACTTTTGGAAATATCGCAGCATTTCTCTAACTTTTCAATGGCTATAATGGTACTTGTTGCATTGCAGTCCCCTGATAAATTGTGTTTGCTTCTCCATAAACGGTAGCTCTAATTCACACAATACGGAGCCCTGTTCAAATATCAGCTTTTTTTGTTGTGTTTTATTAATGGATCGCCGGGTACCTACTTGAGTGTAAGTGCTAAATCATTTGATTCGTATTCACCCTTCGCCAGGGGTGCAGTGTATACAGTGAATTGTTTACAGAATTTGCTAACGTAGCGTGTTAACTCAATGATAACGTTCTCAAAACTCCAATACATATTTTTTTTAATAAAGGAGAGAGGGTACAAACGTTGGCATGATGCTTTGACCAATTGAGCAGGATTAACAGTTTTTTTTTCGGTATATTTTCTTGAAAACCTAAGGATCATCCTAAGGATTTTTTTTTATGGAAGAGGGGGCAAACGAGCCAGTGGCACACCTGATGGTAAGTGATTACCACCGCCCACAGACAACTGCAGCATCAATATAATCAAGCAAGTTCCCCAATTACCAATAAGAATATCTTGTATTGTCTGAAATCCCTGCAATAATTTGAAAGATAATATATGATATGGTTGTATTTACAAACAAAAAAGTTTATAAGTAGTTTATCAGTTATCTGGTTCCCATAGTACAAGCTTAGCTTAGTTTGGGGCTAGATGATGCTGTATGAAATGTCCAGCATTATTTATTTATTTATTATTTATGAACTTTATAACGTCTTAGCCGTCCATTTATTTATTACTAGCTACTGCGCGTGGCTTCACCCGCGTGGTACCAATATTTTGAATAGCCTTTATGCTATTCCAGGTCACTATTTACGCCTATTCTAAGTTTCATCTAAATCGGTTCACTGGTTTAAGCGTGATTGAAACACAAACATACAAACATCCAAATATCCAAACATCTAAACAAACTAACAAACTTTCAGCTATTATATTAGTGGGATTTATAAACTCCATAGCGTCATAGCCGTCCATCTCCATCGAATGCACTATGTCATATCTACGGGCATTTATTTTAAAATTTGGTCGGCTTTACCCGTTCTCCTTGACCCGTTTCACCTCTGCGCGCCAGGAACTTTCAAGCATGTAACAATTTGCATTTACGTATAAAAATGTTTTCAAATAACCGTATAATGTTCCTCAAACGTTTGTTATCGAGTACTTATTTCTTGGAAACGCGCTGCGCGGCCCGGTTCTCCCAAGGTCATTGTCGCCTTGACTAATATTGAAGTTCTAGCTAAAGCTCTATTAAAGTAATTACTTACATATTTGCTTGTTTTATAATAAGTAAATTAAAAGGGAGGTTAGGTAAAGCGTTCGTGGGTTGCTTAGTAGTTTTTATGGTAACATTGGTAACGTCGTTTAATTTGTGAGCGTTGTTCTGCGCGGTCGCAAATTGGATAGGTGACTGCAATGATAACTTACCTAGTGCTTTTTTGCTTATTTGTCCCGGCTAAGAAATCGTTCTGACGGAGGCTTAACGATTAAACATTAATTATCTCTTACTTCTTGTTTTCAACCGACTTCATTGATTAAAAAATACTTATAACTTTATACTACGCTCAAATAAAGTATTTTTAAGGAACCAAATTAATCAAATATCCTGTTGGCTTAAAAAAAATACCCTATATCCAAAGTAAATGCTCGTCGATGCTTTGTAGATCAAACTTTATGACCAACTTAAATGTTACGAATTGTCTTTATTTTACTCATTTTTCGGGCCTTGTTGTATCGTAATAGATTATTACGGCTTTTGTTATTGCTCCATTGTTATTACCTGTAAAATTTGTTACATTTTAACATTTATAACTGCAAATTGAATACCAAGTTCAAGTTAATACGTTTCTAACGTAGATAGTGATGTCACTTATGAGCTTATTATTATTATTATTAATAGCCCGTGATGTCCCACTGCAGGGCAAAGGCCTCCCTTCGTTTCTTCCACTCCTCTCTATTGTGAGCTAATGTGGTCCAATCAGGAGAGTGAGAGTCAAGTTCGTCTCTCCACCGTCGCTGGGGTCTGCCGCAAATGAGCTTATTACCTACTATTATTAAAAGATGGACGACCTTTTTAGCGCAGTGGGTGAAGGTCCGCTTGCGAGGCAGTAGGTTGCGGGTTCGATCCCCGCCGCGGTACAAATGTTTGTATGATCTACAGATATTTGTCTCGGAGTGTTGCTATGTATAATCGAAAGATAAATATGAACAATTTGACGACCCCAAGGACTCACTATCAATTTCACTTGTATAGTAGGTATATGTTCGTATGAGTCAACTCTGGTGATTAAGGCCACCTTAAGGCCTCCGTCATGGCTTAACGACTTAATATTTGGAACCGACAATTAAACGAGACCTCCGAAGTACTAAGCTTTCAGTGAAAGCTCTGTACAATGAAAACTAGCACATTGTGCAGCCCTATACTAAAGCGTTGCAGTCACATTAACATAATGCACCTCGGGCCATTGCGCTTTGTTTATTACGTGATTGGCCAAGTTTCTATGTAAATACTAAGTCTATGATCGCCGTAGATCGCGTTGATTGGCTCTGCTCGCTGCTGATTGGCGATGCTAATCACGGGGAATTGCTATGAAGCAATGAGCATTGACGATATGACTTCAGCGTCATAATATCAACGAACAATCCTTCGAAGAAAGAAAATATTTAAAAGATGATTTTTAAAATGCATCCCAAATAATTATCCCTATGTGTGAAGTAGGTAACACTATAAAAATATATCTTGATCAATTTCATAGAAATTAAAAATGTTTCAGTTTTACGTTTGTAGTTTTCTGATATAGTTATTTGAACCATCGATAACAATACAGTTATGGTATTATTTCTAGGTCTCAAAAAGCGGTTTCGATTCATTTCGATATAAAATTCAATCTAAAAAGTTAAACAAAGTTTCGCTGCAAATTCAGTAAATAAATAAACTATCTTTTCGTTTGAGCGTTCTAGATGCTTCTTTGAAAACCTATCAAAGGAAACTTCAGCCAAACTATAAATTAAATAAGAAAATGATATAATACGCACAATCGTTCTTTAGCTCTCTGAATTAGCTGCGCAGAACCCATTTTTGAGGACGCCTAAAATCGAGCTATCTCGCTTACTCTACCAAACCTGCGCAATCGCCTATTGCACCTAACTTCAGAGAGCTAAAGCTACGTTGTGCTGTATACATTTGTCTCGAAAAAGTAGCTGAAAGCAAACAAAAACAAAGATACTTTATTTATGCTCCCTTTTGTGACATAGGTAGCGGTCTACCCGTTATTGCATTTTGCAAAAGAAACATAAAGGACAACTCCTATAAGGCCGAAGACTATTCTGTTTCTGAAAGAACGATTTAATTGTCATCGGAGAATCATAAATTTACTTTAATAAAAAGGATTTGTTTTATATCAATCCATGTTCCAGAGTAGGTATAATAAATAACGTCCAAACTTTATTCACCCCATCGAAAATAAAAATGCAATAATAGCGCCATCTCGACCTCAGCCATAGGACAGCAACGCCATCTAGTGGCCTTCAACTGGAACTTAACTTTAAGTCCCCATACAAAATTCCAACCCTTATTTTACGCCCTTCATGATAAGTTTTGAAAAAAAAAAGTAGCCTATGTCCGTCCCTGGGACATAATCTTTATCCATGTCATATTTCAGCATCATCTGTTCAGTTGTTTAGGCGTGAAAAGGAAACAAACAGACAGACAGACGAATTTTACTACATAATAGATGGCGCCACAGGAAAAATTTGATCGCGCTATCGTTGTGTTTTGTGGAACGTAACATATAAACTCGCTAATCCTCTACTTTTCTATTAGCTTTATAATATTAGTATGGATATGGATTCTGTTCTGAAAGCATCGATGACTACAGTTTAGGATTGTATTGTAGTTGTACATTGTAGGAAGCAAAAGTTCGAACTCAACTTTTTCAAATTAACCTTCATTCTATTTCGGGGTGACCTTTACAATAAAGTCATGGGTTTCATTCGTTTTCAGTTCAATAACACATTTATATGTAAAAGTTTCCACTAATCGCTAAATAACAAGTATGTTGTGTTGAATGAGTTTACTGTCCTTTTATCAAGAGGCAAGAAAACTACTCGTAGTAAGATATTTATCTTTAAAAATAAATAAATAATACTGGAAATTTTCACACAGCATCATCTAGCCCCAAAGTAAGCAGAGCTTGTGTTATGGGTACTTACATACTTTTTTGTTTGTAAATACATACATATTATAGATCAAACGTTAACTGTCAATTTTAAATTCGACAAAGGGCCATCGACGCGGTCGTTCAGTTTGCAGCTAATCACGTCCACAGCTGGCGCCATCGATCATGTTGCAATTCGGAGGCGCGCAAATCCGGCCGGCGTCAGATCATCCGGCCCCGCTAATGCGATAGAACCGTCATGAAATAGACCGTTTTATCGTATCAAATCTGCATATCTCTATACTATCTATATATCTCTATCTTAGTGTGTTTTTTTTTTTGTTTTTTTTTTGTCGCAGCCTGTGTGCAAGCAAGGTGAGCTGGACATGGTAATTCTGTAAACTAAGGGCTAGTTCACAATACCTAAAACCTGAAAGTGAACTAGTGAAATAAAACGGACTATTTTCATGAACTCTGAAAAAAGTAATCCGATAATAGAGATCAAAGACTGGATTGTAAAAGACAGCTTTTCAGTCTTCAGCTCTAGTCTCATTTGTAAATACCACTGTTCACCCGTTTGGATCCGTAAACATTAACCATTCAAATGTAAGCAGCGATAATGCACATTTAGTTTACGAAGCTGTTTTTGCCGGTATTTTGCTAAATCTGCAACCCTAATCAGACTATCGGGGTCACCAACATCCACGTCATTTTCAGTGTATTTTGTGTGCGTGTGTGGTTTGTGAGCACATGTCAACTGAGTGGGTGGGACTGTGTACTGTCAGGTGAGGGTTGATACATGACCGAGGTTTGACACGTTTGAAGAGGGATGCTCGATCGACGAAAAATCATTTGATTTACTGCAAAGTGCTGAAGGGTGCGTTTTCATGACCCAGTAAACGAGATTTGAAAATCACTTCTCGTGTAATACTTTTACAGAGTTTTACAGAACAGGCCGAGGTAAGAGGGTTTACCTCTTACTTGTTATTATATGCATATACTTTTTTGTAATTAACCTATGTACTTAAAGTAAATAACACAGTATGTTCCCGCACCTTTGTATTTGTAAATAGAAATCTATATTTATTAATACCTAAGATCGACCCTTATAGATTTCATGTAATTTGATATTTGTAGGGTCCCTATGTTACACTAAGTTTTAGGTATTCAACCAAAACCAATCAAAAGAGTTGTATGTATATACACGCTATTTAACAAAATAAGACACGTTTACGGGTCAAAAATACCGTAATAATTTGTGACGTCTCGCAAGGGTTGACTTTTAAACTTAGAGGGCTGTTTACAACCCCTATCCCCACCGGAGGCCACTTACCCGGTGACACATAAACATGAGAGATACTGTTCCTGGAAGTGGTTCACAAGTTTGGATATGTTAGTCTTGGAGTATAAGTTTATGTGAGAACAGTGCGGCCCTGTCTCCCGATCCTAATATCGTTGGTTCTAATCCGATCTTAAAGCAATAAGTTAGTCAATAGAAAAAAAAAAAATGTGCAGTGTCTCTCAAACGGTGAATGAAAATAACGTGAGGAAACCGGCATGTCTTAAAACATAAAATGCTCAAAAACATATAACGTCAATTGCAAGACAGGAGTCCTGGTTTCTAAAAATCATCATCATCTTCCTGCCCTTGTCCCACACTATTTCGGGTCGGCACAATATGCATTCCTCCATTTTCCTCTATCAGCCGTCATCTAAGCACTCGCTCCTTTCTCATTCATGAAAAATGACAAGACCAAAAAAAAAACCGGACAAGTGCGAGTCGGACTCGCCCACCGAGGGTTCCGTACAAAGGACTAAGTAGATACATACGTATAACAGTGCAAACTGTTAGGTACTACCTACCAACATACACTAAAGATACAAATGAGAAGGGATTTTATATTTTTGAATTTTTCGAAAACTATACATCATAAAAATTATTATAAGTCTGTTAAGCTTGTGCTAATGAAGCCCTTTCATACTCGCTTCAAAATTTCGACTCCCATTACTTGCATTAGGATCTGTTTTTTTTTGTGATTTAACTAAAAATATACGGTTTTCAGATTTTTCCCTGTAGGTACTTGTAGTCTAAGACGATACGCCAAATTTCATAGTTCTAGATCAACGGGAAGTACCTTATGAATTTTGATTACCATAGTGTCGAAATACACGTTTTTTGCGACACAAACGGCCGTATCTTTTTTTTGCGGTAACTTAGAAGTTTGATTTTTTTTTACAGCATAAAGGGATTGCAAACATAAGTATATGGTTTTAATTTCGACTCGATACCTCGAGATAAAGGGTCTTGACAGACAGACAGACGGACAACAAAGTGATCCTATAAGGGTTCCGTTTTTTCCTTTTCAGGTACGGAACCCTAAAAATAAGGCCTTTTTGATCATGCCTCTTCCAGTGTCCTAGCTCCAGACATAAACCCCTAAGCAGATAATTCAGCTAGTTGCGTCGGGAGTCGCCACCTGGGACGCGTAATTACTTCAACACATCCTACGGCTCTGTCTACACTTGAATCACGGCCTTACTCGGCTCGGATACGAATAATATTGGATACATATGGCAATATTATTTACAAGGAATATAAAGGATTGAATGCTGACTTTAAAATATCGTACTTTTCCGTTGGTAATATTTAAAAAAATTGCAGGATCGTGACAATCCCCAAGGCAACAGCTATTCTCTCAGAATTTTGAAAAGCATTTCAAATCTCTTGAATTTGTCTAATGAGAGCTTTGAATACTGTTACATTTTATCATATTTATAGATACCGAAAAACTACGGATTGAGTTTTTCCTTTTCGGTACCTAACTAGTATAGAAATAGTATCGAACTTTTATTAAATTCATTCATTGCAAATGTAGGCTCTAACAAGCTGTTGCTCACATGTTGCATAACCCCACCACACTCTTGTTTCTTTCCATACACTTATAAATAACATAGTTGCTACTCGGTGGTCCCTACGAAATAATTCACTTTAAGCAGAGTTAAAAGTAGCCTTTGCGATAAGCTAGGTACCGCCAAATTTTATAAAAATCTGTTCAGCCGTTTCAGTTACTTAAGCGTGAAGAAATTATAAGCATCTATCTTAATAGAAGTAAAGATAAGATTTGATTGCTGCTTATTATAAAAACGTAAAACCTTGGTTGAACCCCATGTTGACACATGTCAAAACAAAACTGTTACCACAAAAAAGCGTTCTATGTACGAGTATTTAAAGATCGTTTTTCTAGGGACAGTTTTTTGGTTAAACTTGGTCTAAACTCGGCTCATTTTCTTGTAATAAGACGGATGTCTAGTAAACGATCAGGTACTTCGAGTTTATGTTCTAGGTTGTAACTTGTAATAATTCGTTGGCAGATGTTTTCATCCAAACTATCAACATAACCTATGTTTATTATAACTAACCTGTTAGTGGAATTCTCGAAAATACGTAGAAACGTAGTCTTGAGTTCTTTCAGTAAGATATTAGATTGGTTCCGCTGTACTCTAGTTTATACTGGCACAGCTGCAGATAACGCTTCACTTTCCTGATGGTAGCGCTTTTATTCCATTTTAAACTTATTAGGAATAGAAGTATTTTGCTCTTGTTTTTTCAATTTATCGAGTAAACTTCTTGTCGTGGCACCAGTTCTTTCGAAACAGTGTGGTGAAAGGATTGTAAGTGCGCCTCAAAGAGGCTCCTTTCGTGCACTTGACACATGTTTTCAAATTTTGTAGGTTTCGCCAGAAAAACTCATTGGTGCACGACCGGGACTGAACCCACGACCTTACAATCGGAAGGCGGGGCCACTACCACTAGACCACCAGTGCTCTCCACAATCGAATAAACTGATACTTTACAACTAATTTCTCCAACAAGCTCAGATTACCGATTACAGTTGAGCATAATTTGATAACTTTGAATGGTACGCAATACTTATTGATATCTTTATTTTAATACATACCTACTTTTTCTATAAAAGTTTGCGAATTGATAGACAATATTTTACTTAGTAATTTTAATTGTGTTTAGGTTTTTTTGTACAAGAACTAAGTAAAGCACTTAGGCAAAAATAAAATGTCGAAAGGGTGAATTAACACTTCGCTTACGAAGAGGCTTTTTTCAGTTGAAATCTCTGGTGGAAACAATTCAAGAATTAAAAAGACAAGAATCAATGGAAGGTGCTAGTGCCTACTCGCGCAAAGTTTTGTCGAGTAATTGAATGCACTGTATTTGTTTTCAAGACACCTAAGGCGCTCGGTTTGTTTAAAATTCCGTAGACATTGTCGAGTAGGAAATTCAATTTGGGCGATGTATACGCTCGGGTAGGACTAGAGTTGTCACTAGGAAATCAGGTAAGACGGAGAAACATGCCCGTTTCTTCCCATTGCCAGAGAACATAGCTTTTTCGCTAGAACTTTTCGAGTGTTCAATGTTGTTTACATACAGGCTTAGTACAATAAAGATATTTCAAAACGTTGACGTTATTGTAAAGTGGAGTCTTGATATTTCTCTTAAAACTGTTTATAATATTATTATGTTGCCATTTACAAATCACAATAGACACGCATTATCGCATTTTAGCCGGAAAATCCTAGAAACCGGCCATTTACTTCCTCATTTCGGTGGGACTAGCTTTAATTTAAACAAAACCGGTAAAGTTACCGGTTTAACGAGTTGCGCAACTGAGGGTTGGATGTCTCTTGTCCCTACTGTTTTGTGTCTAATCTATCTCTGATAACGGTATACTACTTCACAGAGAACTGCAACAGAATAGGGACAGAATTCGGGGCAGGAAGCCAATAAACCTAAAAGTTGACGTGTCCACGTTTAATAACTTTGTGATATGTTGACACGACAGCTGGATGGGTTTATGAGCTATCCTTCCATCAGAAAATTAAGAGCTTTCGGAACTTTGAAAGAAGTACTTGCCAACTAGAAAATAGGCTCCTTCGTTTTACGATTCATAAAGTGTTGTTTACATCTATTTTTCTCATGAATCCTCTCTTTCCTTCTTTCATCAGACTAAAATAAAAATAATGCTGGACATTTTCACACAGCATCATCTAGCCCCAAACTAAGCAAAGCTTGTACTATGGGAACCAGATAACTGATATACTACTTATATACTTTTTGTTTGTAAATACATACATATTATACATAGAAACACCCAGACCCGAAACAAATATCTGTAGGTCATACAAACATTTGTCCCGCGGCGGGGATGGAACCCGCAACCTTCTGCGTCGCAGGCGGACCTTCGCCCACTGCGCCACAGAGGTAGTAGAGGTAGTTTGTTCTCTCATCCAATTCTTTTTGCCATCTTTGTTTGTTTTAGCGCTTAGACATTACATAATTATGTAGATATTCGATTTCTATCCAATGTATGTATGTATCTAGGCACTGAACTGACTTCACCGTACTCGACTCGGTGCAGGCTAAAAAAAACATAGGTTAAAAAAAACCATAGGAGGTATGAATGAGCTTTTAGAGAACCGAATACAAAACAATCCGAATGTAGCATTTGAACATCATTGAGCGTAGTGAAATCAATGCGATTAGGGTTCCCCATTGTACAAAAAGATGAAACTTTTAGAATTAAAACAAAACAGGATCGCCACTATATCCTCAAAGCATGGTGGACATTCTCACGGATCATGGCACTCAAGATCCTTTCAAGATATCTTAGAAGGTAGTCACAGAGACGTCCCAATACAATATATTGGGCACATGCCCACATTTCGCTTAACTTAACATTCCATAAGACAGGTTACAAGCATAAAGCCTTATACTCGTCGAAGGATTCCTATTAAAAACATCATTATTTGTCTATGCAGGGGCCTATCAGGCTTGCCGTGGGGTTTGCCGACGGTTCGCACATACTCCGCGAGATTTGCCTGGATTTCAGCAAATCCTTCCTAAACCCGGATTTCACTGAGACTGAATGCGGTTCCAACTGATGTTATCCACTTAAATTATGTTTGGATATTATTTTTATAAAAACTTTATTTATTTCTAATAATTTATATATTTTTTATAGTGTTAAACCACACTTAGGTATTTACCGGTTTACCGGTGCTATAACCGATAAAATATGAGCTTATCAAAAATTTTGTTTTAACGACATGGATTCTGTGGCCAAATGGTAAGGCACTCCGGCTTTAGGAGGATCGTCTGATCGTTGCGGGTTCGAATTCCGTCGGAATCGAAAATTTTGATAAGACTTTTCATATCTCAACTTCATTTATTTCTACCAAATATTCATCTTCGTTTTCTATAAACATATTTATATATTTCCTTAATAAAATTGATAATTACCTACCACTGATCACTTAAAATATTCCACACAGATATAAAGTCACTAATCTGTGACCTTTGATCAAATCCCAAGACCTTCTAAATATGTACCTTTTTTATTTATACGAATGTAGCCATCCAATTTCTCCCAGATTTCATCTCTCGCCTTTTTTCCTGTGACCGCCTATTTTGCGCTATTTTCTTCCCACTTTCTTCACCGTCATCGAACAAACATCGCCAGTAATCTCTAGACAATTCCTCAGAAATCGAACGACGGGCGTCGCAATATACCACAAGTACTGCAGTTACGTGCCGGCTTCGGCCCGGGCGGTAAATACCGGTTTGGTCCTACCCTAACCTTTGTTTATTGGTCAGTATATCGATAAGGAAAATTAAAGAGGAATATCCTTCACAAAGTAATAATAAATGCTGATTTAGATTTTGTCTTTGAAGAGACGAAGTTGGTCTTTTGTTACGATTTTTATGTCATGGCGATATACTCTACTTCGCTCCTGGGGGGTTATTCGCGTTCGTTTTTTCGGTCGTTTATTGAATATTCGGATGCTTCTTACTACGAGATACATTATATTCAGTCGATAAGATCAACGTTAAAACACGGTCCTAACCAAGGACCACATATTCCATATCGAAAAATTGGCCTTTGAAGTCAGAAATCGTAGTGGAAAGCATCCGAATATTCATCAAATGAACGAAAAAAGGAACGCGAATACGGCCCCTGTTCCAAACACGATACGACAAGCTCCACATCTAAGATTTGAATAGAATGAATTTTTATTTTTCACCTAGCTTTCAGAGATTTTGTTATACGAGTAAGATGCTATGTAAGTAGTTGTGGAACTAGGTAACTCTATCACAACCTCTTGTAATTTAATTTCACCGGAACTTCCATATTTCGTTTCCAGCAACTGTTCCGACTACTCCACAATTCAGCAATAAATGTCGTAACCAAACGTATACGCTCGCACAGAACTGCGCGTTTAAAAACGTTATAAATTAGAAATAGCATGTTATTCCGTACAGCAATAATGGAAAACATAAATCTAAGAGACAAATTGGTGTCCGGACAGAACTGCGGCCCGAAGACGAGGACGTTTCTGCTTTCATGCCTCTTGACAACGCTTTAGTTGCGTACGAAAACAATCCTGTTACATCCGCTGTAGACCTTATCCCGTCGTAACTCGATCCATTTTTGTTTAAATCTTCTGCATTTCCAACACTGCCAGCAGATCCACCGGCAAACTCATCCTTGCGGCTTAGCAGGTCTTAGTAGTGCGAAATAAGGTCGTAAATTGCATCGGAAGGATGCAGTTGCAATAGATTGTAGTCCAAGTTAATTCCGTAGCGGTCACGTCTCGTTGCGAGCGGACGGACGGCATAGAAAACGTCGTCCCTGTCAAGTTAAGTCGGTTGATTTTTCTGTTTCGACGTAGAAAGTCAAACTAGTAGTAGGTACATCAATTTGTTTACGAGATCACCACTGTTTGCATTTTTGAATCCAATGCCTGCTTTCCTTCTAAACTTCTGGCTTGTAACATTGTTCAATGGACGTAACGAACGTTTCAAGCCTACACTTGATTTCACATGCATATGGTCATTTTTTTCCTCTACCGCATAGTTCACAGGCGCTTTTTCAGACGCGAAAGCTCTTGATTGATACGAGGATATTTTTGATTCGAATGTTGTCTTATTTCTGTCGTGTGCACGGACCGGTTGCATTTGACTTGCTTTACTTATAGGCCGTTATTAATAAACGTGGAGTAAAGTTACGCCAGGTATAAACTGCAAAAATTGTATGGTTACTCCTACGTTACACCCGGCGTAACTTTACTCCACGTTTATTAATAACGGCCATAGAGTATAGATACTTGTAAATATTTAGAAGTCTTTAGGCAGTCTTAAAACTTCGTTAAAGATGCAACTTAAATTGGTTTATATCATAATAGATCAGCATTCATTAGAAAAAAGGACTAAATTAACAAAAAGAAGTATAATACGGACTCAATATTATTAAAACACCAAATATCAAAAACTAAGTAAAACGTATATTTCAATATAGAATTACTGCTGCAGAAAGCGACATCACAATGGACAACTTCCAACTACCCGCAAATTTGGAAAGTTTGTCAAGAAGCAAATTAGTGGGCGACGAAGAAATGGGGCGTTTCGCATTCATTCTGAGTACCCTTACCATCTGCCGGAAATTTTTATATAATATCGTTGTGATTTAGGCTGCGTTTCTTGATAGATACTCGTAGATATTTAGGTATACCGGGAAATAGGAACAAACAGTCATTTTAGCATAGAGCTATGCAACGTTAAGGTAGAAAGAAGAACGTAATAAGTATTGATAGTCATTTAAAATACATTATTATTTCTTTTTTCACAATGATATGTAAATCAATTATGGATGACAAAGCATCGACAATTTGCATTTCATATGTAACTAATCTGCAATAAAACATAGCGAATTTTGAATTTTAATCTAGAACATAAGTCTACAGATAACAGTGAGTTTCTATAGTGAACACGAAGTACGGGTTTGCACCGGACGATAGAGTTCTGGACAGGCGGTGCAATTTGACGCGACGAGACGCCAGCATCTAATTCACAATCTTCAAGCTAAGTCGATAGAAAATGTTTTTTTTAATTAAACCGTAGTGTAAAGAGAGTGCAGGTAGAGCGATAGATACGCGGATCTTTATGAACTGATTTGATTTTAAACCCATCATAAAATACAGAAGGAAAAAAAGAGGTATTTGGTGGTCCTATAATGAATAAGGGACAGTGTAAGTAATGTGATATTCACAGACAAAAAGTATAATTGTAGAAATAGTCCTGCGAGTTCTTTTCGCAATTTGTATCGTTGTTCCAAGGATGATTTTATCCAAGCGTTTTTCTTACAACGCGTTGAAAGTAAAGTAAAATGAAATACCTCACACAATACACTAGCACCAGACCAGACACCGACAAGCCCCGACATTCGTTAATTTCTCTCTGTTTACCTTGCTCTCGCTCGTATTAGATTATGTGAGTTTATTCTCTTTCTACTCCCATTTCCTGTGCGTGGAGTGTTTTACTTGTTATACTGCCATTAGAAAGAAAAACATGTGTGTCTTGCTATTGAAATTGTCGTTTTGATTCAATATAAAATCGTCTGCTATGACGAGTATTATAACGTTTACATTTTTATAAAATTAAGGAAGAATGCTTACTATTGAAATGAGGCTGATACAAATGTGACTAGTCGTAGGTGTTTTTAAAGGATCTCAAGTTTATCCCAAGGGCTTGAAGATCCAAAAAAGGCCCATTGATATACTTTATTGAATCTTTTCATGAAAGAAAAAGAAGTCCTCTTTGAGCGGCGCTAGTACGAGTATCTATGTATAAAGATACATTTTATTGCCATAGATTTTTTTTAGTTCTGAAAAATTCCGCAGGACTTTCCGTGAAATAAATTTCTAACATACAGATTAAACGTAAGCAAACCCGCTCGCAAAATGTAAGACCTTATAATTAAATTGGTTTCTCATAAATAGTTTTATTCCGAGCGATACTTATTTCATTATTTCTAAGTATTACCACATTTGGTCGACTATTTCTTCCACTCCTTTTTAGTGCTTGCATAGAATATTGTCGATGGTATAAATTATAAATGCTCCTGCATAATATTACCACCTTTTTATTAAAGTGTTAATGTTGATTCATTTATTTAGGTTTACTTCAATGAGGTTAATACTCTTATTTCTGTAATTTCCTGTCCATGCGTTGTTGCGTGAACGTTATTCATAAAAATATTTTGCATTTCCTTGAATAGTTGTAGGAAAAAGTTGTATGTGATTATTCCGAATACGTACTTTTCCATTACTTTGCGCATGTGTAGCTTTTCCTATTATTAAAATTGCTGTAAGTTCGTAAAGCTCTGGCCTTCTGGCAGCCTAAAAATTTACCAGAGTAGGTCACTTTACTCATTCCAACTTCCTGACCCCTTAAACTTAAAAAACCCCGTCATCTCTTGTAGTTTTCTACGTAACCCAATATTCAAGCCGGTTCTCTTTCCAGCTTACCAAGACCACTATTCTCTACGGTAGAATATAGTAAAATTAGGAACAGTCTGCGTCACCAATCAGTAACCCCCCTAATATGGCAGTTTGGTTACCAGTTAGTGACGCTGACCGTATATTTGAGTTAAGACAATTTGAGTTTTATAGCGGCTGTAGATAAGATATTACGATATTTGACGAAGAATCAGATGTTCGCTCTTGGGGTCTGCCAACGGGCTATGGAGCGCAGTATCTTAGGAATAAAACTGTCAGACCGCGTGCGGAACAGTATACTGCGCTCCAAAACCAAAATTGTTGACGTTGGTGTCAAAGCCGCCAGCCTGAAATGGAACTGGGGCGATTAGTGGGCAAAACGAGCCACACAGTGGACCCCACAAAATATGACGCGCAGACGTGGAAGACCCAGGGCGAGGTGGCAGGACGAGCTGGACTCTCACCTGCGGAATTGGCCTGTTGCTGCGTTGAATCGCGAAAAGTGGAAGAAGGGAAGGGAGGCGTTTGCCCTGCAGTGGGATGAGAACGGCTGGATAATAATAATAAATAATAAAATAAATAAATAATAAATAATGCTGAACTTTTCAAACAGCATCATCTAGCCTAAGCAGAGCTTGTGTTATGGGTACTAGATGACTGATATATACTTTTTGTTTGTAAATACATACATATTATAGATAGAAACACCCAGACCCGAGACAAATATCTGTAGGTCATACAAACATTTGTCCCGCGGCGGGGATCGAACCCGCAACCTGCTGCGTCGCAGGCGGACCTTCGCCCACTGCGCCACAGAGGTCGTCAATAATAATAATGTAGATAAGATGCTATCTCTACGTTAATCGTCTCGCGTCATGTTCTTGAACTTAAAGGTACCTATAGGTATATCAAATGCTCGTATGTTCTAGTTTTCTTTATTCATCCGAAAAGCAGTTTTCTAATGTTTCTTGAGTGCACGGATGCACCAAAGGTGTAAACATAAAGTGCGGTGTAGTTCGCAACTAATAACCAGCATTTACGAGTTGCTCTGGCCACTAATTGCGTCTTATTGTGATTTGTGACCGTCCTGAACTTTATACATGTGCTACATTGTTAGAAGATTAATGTCATGTATTAGATTCATTAATGTTATTTATTGTTAAAAGGTTAGTGAATTTATTGGTTTATTGACCCTAAGCAAAGTAACACCAATTATAGCCCACTTCTGGACATAAACCTTCTCCCTAAAAATACACTTCTACGTCCTGTGCTAAATAAATGGTAGAAAAACACACAAATCTCATATCCCCAAATGCATACATCTGTCTACGTTCCTGCGATAGGTAAAAAAACCGACATTGTGTATAAAAATACAAATAAAATAAAAAAAAACATTTATTGCCAAGAAAGAGCACACATAGGTATTAATACAAAGTTAATAAAAATAACTAGTGAATGAAAATGGTCGGCAATGGGACTAAACTCAGCGCTAGTCTACGCACATTGTGCGTAGTGCTGGTTTTCAGTCAAGCCCCGTGTTCGAACTAAGGTGTTTGTCGAACCATAAGAAGTAGTCAGAAGCAGGTTTACACAACTAGGTACAATAAACAGCATTTTTTTTTTAACTACCGGAGACAAAAAATAAGTATATAAAATTTATTATAACAACATAAAAATTTAAACAATAATAATAATATCAACCAGGTTTGCGAGCGTATGACTGTGCAAAAGAAAAGGCTAAAAAGGCTAAACTTCTTACTAGGCAACACAAATAAAATTACTGGTTAGAGTAGGCACTAACTTTTTTCATTTACTTGATTCCCTACTCAATGAAAAGGCTAACGGTTTCGATTCCAATTTGATCGCAATCGAGTAAAACAGGAGCCCATCAGGGGCCAGGATAAACAAGTGCCCCGCTCCCTTGTCACTGAGATCTGGGATAATCGACTTCGGAATCCCTATAACCTTTAGTTTGAGATGTGCATGGCTTGCTGCTTTTGAAGGATGATTGCTGTTTTTCCATGTTGGTTTTTAAGTTTCGTAACCAAATGGTGCTGACGGAATCCTATTACTCTCTCGTTACTCGCTCCAATATCAGGTAGGTATATTTTGAACTTGGATAGAAAACACTTGAAATGTTTACTGATTACAACATAATAACAAGATATCAAGTTATATAATTTAACTTTATTTATTTGTGCAACAATGTTTCCTGCCTCGAGAATCGAACGTGAACCTCTTGCGTCTCAGCCGAGCTTTCGTCCGCCACGCTATATAAATAAAGAACTGTTTTGACAACCTCTATGGCGCAGTGGGTGAAAGCCCGCGTGGGACGCAGAAGGTTGCGGGTTCGATCCCCGCCGCGGGATAAATGTTTGTATGATCTGCAAATATTTATCTCAGTTCCCAATATCAGACAAAATCCCCCCAACTCCGACCGCATTGGCACCCCAAGGTACGGCCGATCGTCTCCCAATAAAACAACTCGTTGTATGGAGATCGGCTGATACCCTCACTTTATTGGCTTAGTAATGCTTTGTCCTTAATTGTTTCCCTTTTCGACGCGTCACCATTACTTAGAGCTAGCTGCGAGTTTAATAAAGCGAGGCTAAGTTAATTAGTAAGTTGTGTTGAAGCTTTGTATATTATACTTTTTACTTTATACAGACTGTAAAAAGACGTCTACCGAAGCCGAAAGGGGTAGGTACAGCATCCCAACACACAACCAAATATATCCGGACAAAACCGACCTCGCACAGCTGGTCGAGCGTATATACTGGGCGCGTTTTTATCCGTAGATTGCTGGATTTTGAGTTTTAATTTTTGTTTTCTTTTATTTATGAAATTATTAGGTAGGTATGGTCTTATTATGTTTTACTTGTAGAAAATAACTAGAAAACTGTAGTTAATAAAATAAAATCACGTAGCTAAGTAAAAAAAAATCTTGCGTTTTTTTTACGTTAAAGATGTTCTGAATCATGGTCTGATTGCACATTTAGGATCAGGAGGTTTTGGAAGCTAAATGTTCTTAAGTGCACATCGACTAATTCAAAATGCTCTGACAGCAAAACCACCTCACAACCCTTCAGTTTTCGGTAGCAGTCTTTTTACACCCTGTATATTGTACTTTCTTCTCTCGAGGACTAATAATAAAATATTTAGTCTTACTGCAATCGTATATTCTATATACGTATATTATAATCGTATATTTATTGACGACCTCTGTGGCGCAGTGGGCGAAGGTCCGCCTGCGATGCAGGAGGTTGCGGGTTCGATCCCCGCCGCGGGACAAATGTTTGTATGATCTACAGATATTTGTCTCGGGTCTGGGTGTTTCTATGTATAATATGTATGTATTTACAAACAAAAAGTATATAAGTAGTTTATCAGTCATCTAGTACCCATACCACAAGCTCAAGCTTACTTTGGGGCTAGATGATGCTGTGTGGAAAGTCCAGCATTATTTATTTATTTATTTATATTCGGCCAGACTAAACATATTTGGATAAAGTAAGATCGTCGGCTTATTGTTAGAAGTCTGTAACTACTACAAGTCACTAACTGCGTTTATCGTACCGGCGCCGGCGCACTCGTCTGAAAGAGCTCTTCAATAATCAAAAACCCATTTATTTCTACCTCTTCTAGTTTCGACGCAATGACACTTGATAAAAGTTATTAATCGAAATAATTGGCATATTTGGTTTGAATATATTTTTTTAGCAAAGTAACAAATCCAGAGTTTTAGCATTTTCCTTGTTGCAAAAAATCATTAATGGACTTTAAATACGTGAAATAAATAACTTTAATGATTGAAAGAGTTTGCTTAAAGCAACCCATGATGGCTAATTAAATCTAAAGTTATCATCTTTTAACTATCCACCCATTTCATGCCTACACTATAAGACTTTTTTTGAAATTACCAGACTACATCTTGTTTACATTTTGCATATTTTTAATTACAATACATCTCATATTTATATTCGAAATATAAATCTGAGCCGCAAATTAATCCCATATAGCAGGTGTTGCATGTCCCCACAAAGATTAAATGGAATAACCTCTTTAAATTCACTAAGCTCAATAGGTTAGTTCGGTTAACGACACACGTGGGGTAAAATCGTTTAGGGTAAATGCAGCAAGACACCTGGTGCCGATCTATCGCTGGGACATGACCGTAATGTATGAAGGTATCGGAAATTTGGCGCAAGGATGCTGCTTGAAGTCACTTAGTTAATTGTAAAATTGCTCACCTGGATAAGGAACAGAACCACAACTGTGCCTGATGGACGGTAAAAGTAATCTAAGATCTTGAGGCATTCAATCGTTTGAAAATCATAATTTTGCAGAAGTAGGCAGCTTTTTTACAATGAACAGTCATTTTGAAAAAAATTATAAGTTTAGGTCCATAGGTATAGAAAAACAATGAATTAGGTTCTTTCCTATTAGCAGGATACCTACAAATAATCTCGTTTTGTTACATTGATTATTTGGAACGAAGTTCTTTTTCGGACGGTATCTAGGATGGGGGGGGGGGGGGGAAACAAAAGTGGTCGATTTTACCGTCACGACACATACATAAGTCAAAACGTCATAGTGTGATGTGCGAAGACGCGAAACAGTCCATAGATTGTTACACTGTTAGTACTAGGATTTTAATATTTGACAATAATTTAGTCTTTCTTAAACTTTCGCGATCACAATTCATCTTTAGAGATATATTTTGTAACAGGATTTTATCGCGTATTACCTTTATTATTTCCCGACGTTTCGGCTGTATTGCAACAACCGTGGTCGCGGGCGAACTGGAGGTAGGTCAGCGGAGCCGACGAAAAGTGGCGGTAGTTATATAGAACTACCCTCCACTAATCTTCAGAAATAAGATCGGCCGCACGTCCACCACGGCACACTACACTAACAGTATCTTCACACCGAAAAGTCACATTACGACGCGCCTTGCACCTACTAATCACGGGATTCCACGCAGTTGGGAGCTTGAAACCATCCTCACGATTGAAATTTGGGTACTTCTTGATTTCAATTGCCTCACGAATCATTCGCTTGTAATATTGTCTTTCGTTGGCAAGAATCTTCGGATCATGAAGCTCAATCCAGTGATTAGGCCCTGAATCCACTACGTGCTCAGCTATCGCCGATTTATTAACCCCTACGACCCATAGTGAGTCAAATTAACTCACCCACTTACAAATTGGCTAAGCATGTTGCTGCAGTACTACAGCCGATCGTAGGAAAAACGTCATCTTTTGTAAAAGATTCTCGCCATTTTATTGACATATGTAACGTCCGATTTTAACAATGGTATTGTGAACCGGTCCATTTTTGATTTGTCCTGTCCTCTGCCAGATTCAAACCTTGGCGGCAGCGAGATAGGTTATAATATAATAAATTTTTAAGTCTGGCAACACTGTATTATTAGGGAAATGGTTCAGTCATGTCATATTTGCTATCTGTGCAATTGTCAATGTCAGTCTGACAGGCAACTTGATGTCTATGAAAGATTGGATTGAGGTTGAAGCTGGACTGACGCCATTTTGCTGAGGTTTGATGGCTTTGCTTGCGTATGAGTCGGCAAATTCGATTCGTCTGCTAACTAAATTATTAAATATATTCATTGGAGCTTTGAGTTTGTCGCCGAGTTGTACCTACTGTGGCGTGGCCTACAACCGGATTTCATAAGTGAATTTTATACGACCTCTGGTAAGATCATTGTCATCTACTCCTATTGTTCAAACTTTTCTCTCGCCGTGCGAACGAACCTCAGGCATTTTGTCTTCCCTTCCTCTGTTCGCATGGACTCGCTTGCGGACGCATTCGCTTACCGAGGCATTGGTTTTTTCCAGAGAAAGAGGTTTTTTGTCTTTTCCTGCCTACCAGCTGAACACGTGGCACGTGTTCAAAGACTCCGCGCGGGCCATCAGCCCCGCCCTGCTGCTTTCTCGTCTTGATGCTTGCCTGCTGAAGCTGCAGTCAGCCCTACTTCCGCTTGCCGCATCTTCCGTCAAGCCTTGGGAGCGATTCCGTCGCCGTAACCTTCAAAGCACAAGCTTCTACCCTTGTGAATTTGAGAGTACTGTGAGTTATATGTATGGGAAAAGCATTTAACCTAGGGTGCGTGCGAAGATTTTCCTACTAACCAAAATTGACTCTATCCAAGGAATTCCACCGTGACGTTTTAACCATATCAGTGTGAAAAGTGTTCGGACAAGTTTTCATCTGTATCTATTGCTACCTCGGCAAAGGTCAAGGCAGATCACCAACCCTATAAATTACCTTTATCTATGTAAGAGTAGGTCTAAAAGAAGTTATATTTTGTCGACATCACATCATTAGGTATTTATTTTATTAGAATCTCTCTATTGTTTGTTAGCGTGGAGATTCTTGTATAACATAATGTTCTGGTGTACTTAATGTATGTAATAAAGTTAGGTTCGTTTTGGTGAAATAATCTTTATTTTTGTATGACCTACCCTTTCCCCTATCTACCCCTATCAGGCTAGGGAAAATAGCATTACACATAATCAAGTGCATAAAAATGGAACCTGATGACATTTTGGTGAGTTTTGACGTAGAGTCCCTTTTCACCAATGTACCAGTAGCAGAATGCCTTGATGTGGTGATAGAAAAGCTGAAGGACAACGAACTTCCAGAACAATATATCATTATGCTTCGGAACTGTTTAGATGGCAGTTTTTTCTTATACCAAGGACAGTATTACCTCCAGATTGACGGGGTAGCCATGGGCAGCCCAGTGGCGCCGGTGTTGGCAAATATCTGGATGGAGCATTTTGAAAATCTTTTAGATCTGAATGGCTATGGTGTAAAAATGTGGAAGCGATATGTTGATGACGTATTCTGTATATTGAAGGGTGGGGTACACGATATTGAGAAATTGAATACCTACTTGAACTCAATCCACCCTAAAATTAAGTTTACTCATGAAACGGAGGAAGAAAGAACATTGGCTTTTCTTGATGTAAAAATAATGGTGAGAACTGATGGTTCCTTAGCGCACTCTGTATATCGAAAGCCAACACACACAGACAGGTATTTAAATGCTGCATCACACCACCATCCTCGTCAACTACATTCTGTAGTGTCCTCTTTAACTAGCAGAGCATATGATCTTTGTGACCCTGAACATTTAGAGGGAGAACTGGCGCATGTTCAGGAGGTTCTCAAACGAAATGGCTACAAAGGTTTTAAGAGGCGACGTCGGAATTGTACGAGTAGAAGGGAATTACCAGATGTTAGCAGACAGCCCACATACTTGCCTTATGTAAAAGGAGTGACGGACAAAATTGGCAATGTTTTAAAGAAATTATCTATCAAGACCATTTTTACACCTTTTACTAAAGTAGCAAAGCTGTTAAGATCACCGAAAGACGTCATACCTTTTCAAGTACCTGGCGTGTATAAGATAGACTGTAGTTGTGGCCGTTCCTATATTGGGCAAACGAAGCGTACAATAGCTGAACGCATAAAGGAACACATAGCAGCAGTTAAGAACCGCCAGGTTAATAAATCGGCGATAGCTGAGCACGTAGTGGATTCAGGGCCTAATCACTGGATTGAGCTTCATGATCCGAAGATTCTTGCCAACGAAAGACAATATTACAAGCGAATGATTCGTGAGGCAATTGAAATCAAGAAGTACCCAAATTTCAATCGTGAGGATGGTTTCAAGCTCCCAACTGCGTGGAATCCCGTGATTAGTAGGTGCAAGGCGCGTCGTAATGTGACTTTTCGGTGTGAAGATACTGTTAGTGTAGTGTGCCGTGGTGGACGTGCGGCCGATCTTATTTCTGAAGATTAGTGGAGGGTAGTTCTATATAACTACCGCCACTTTTCGTCGGCTCCGCTGACCTACCTCCAGTTCGCCCGCGACCACGGTTGTTGCAATACAGCCGAAACGTCGGGAAATAATAAAGGTAATACGCGATAAAATCCTGTTACAAAATATATCTCTAATAATGACAATAATTTATTTGACAAATTCCAAATTTCAAACTTGAAACTTTGTTCAAACCGAGTGTTCCACGGAGGTTCCACGACTATGTAGTTCGGTTAATTTTCCAATATCTTATCCCGATGTTTGACACAATATCAGATACGACTTTTACGACTATATTTTATACCCTCTGAAATATACATTAGTCAATACTGTATGTTTTTTATACGTTTTGTGCAAGGTCCCGTCCCAGCGAGGGACGCTCTCCATATTGATTAGTAATTTAGATATTGATGGGTGTGCCTCGGGAATGTACATTTTTTACACAATAAATATAATGCGTGGAAATTTAAAAAAATTGTGTGTATTTTCCATACTTGATTGCAGATACAAAGAGCTTTTGTATTACCTATTTATTATTCAATGGATAAAATGAACTGTCCGAAAGGGATAATATCCTTTTGATATCAAAAGGATAACTATTATTTGTTTCTTTTTTTTGAAGGCGAGTGACGAGAGTATGAGGCTAGTGTGTATGGGACAGCTGGAAGAGAGATTTTTGTGAAGGGCCAGGTCAAGTTGTGTGTCAGGTTCGTAGCAAGTGCGAGATCCGCGGTCTCTGCCTACCCCTTCGGGAAAGAGGCGTGATTTTATGTATGTATTTTTGAAGGGCTGATTTGATGGTGTGTTTCAGTATTATACGAGTAATACATTGTAATACCTACTCATTATCATCTTTTTATCTTTACCCAGAATCAAAAATTCGAACCTATACCTACCTAACCTACATTTATTTTCTACATTTCAGAATTTTCTTAGCAACAAACATAGAATGCATTGCTTTGTAAACCGTTCAAAATGTCTAGACCCCTACGCCGAACCGATTCGATTCTAAATTTAGACCTCTCATAAACTGCAGAGGCGATTGCCCCCGAGGCCAGAGTCAGGGGTGGCTTGCAAATAACCAGCTATGCTCCTTAGGCCAGTTGTTAGCACAATATCTTACTGTGACCTAAGTAAATGAATTCCATTATGAAATGTTGAATTCAGTGCAGAAAACAAGAGCAACATTACAGAAAGTAAATAAAAATTGGAAATCGGTGCACAATTGACGGAAATATTGGTGAACATACATAAAAAAACATACATATAACCTCCTCCTTTTTTGAAGACGGTTAAAAATAATGACGTATTATTGAGACGGGATTTATCGCGTACCCTAATTTATTTTATTTCCCGACGTTTTGCCTGTGTTGCAACAGGCGTGGTCGCGGGCGAACTAAAATAAAATAAGTTCGATTAATCCCGTTTCAATAATACGTAATTATGAATAGTGATCGCGAGAGTAAAAATCATTTATCAACTTAATATGGTTTATTCAAATTCAACTTTATTTGAAAGTTTAATGCCCTATAAGGTAGAAACGTGAAATAGGCTCAGAGATCGACATGAGTGCTTATAACTCAATATTACTTTATTACGAGCTTATAACATATATATTTTTTATTATTTTTTACCTACAGACATGCGTAATTAGATTTTTATTAAAAACTAATATACATATAAGTAATTTTAGAGTGTTTATAATATGTAGCAACATATATCGAAATCAATACTAAACTCCGAACACCCATTTAGATATCTGATATCTGAGGTGAAAATGCTTGAGGCTTTACGCTGTGCTTAGTTTACTACCCACGCTACAAATAAATACAAACTGACGATGTAAATCACTTAATGCCGACTAGAATGAAAGAATGACTGCAACCCTCTCTCTCTTACAAACAAAGAAAGGGATGGCTGTAGTGTTAATTTTTCTCAATTATTCTCGACGAGAACACATTTCGCTAATTCGTACTCAACACTAAAGGAAAAGTGCCGTTTTGTTTCTGTTTGCTTTCTTTGTTTATTTTACTACTAGTGGACCCGGGCGCGACTACGTCTGCGCATGGTTTCGTCGTACAAACTTTAGAGATAGAACTAACTACCTTGTTCCAATCCAACCCATGAAAACACTGAATTCATTTTTGAATTTGCTGTCTTTGATAAATATTAATAAGTACCCATCAAAGGGGTTGGGTAGTTTTGAACAAATAATAAATACGTTACAAATGCATTACAACCCCACAAATAGTCTTTTAATTTAAGTAATAAAAATTGTTCAATGCATAGTAAAACGAAATGACATCGCCATTTTGAAAAGTCAAAGTTATTGGTTGTCATGGCAACCTTAGAGCAGTGCTCTTTGTGTCAAACAGAGTACTGCTAAAGTTTTTATGCATTATTCCCATTGTGCTTTTACATATTTTATGGTTTTCAGAACGTTTTTCAGGATAAAAAGTAGCCTATATGCTATTCTAGAGTTTTACCTTTCACTTTACCAAATTTCATTGTAAACTGTCGTTTGAGCCTGATTCTTACACAAACATACAAACATCTAACGCCTGTGACGCCTCTATACAGCCCACATCTGGTTATTATAACTCTAATATTGTTTCTCATCTATGAAATTAGACGAGAAACTGATGTCTCAGTTAACAATATTATTATTCTTAATAATGCTTTTGTTAATTTGATTTCTTCAGGTTCAATAAATACATTTCATTTCATTTTCATTTCATTTCTAAACATCCAAACATCTAAACAAACTTTCAGCTTTATTATATGAGTGGGATATTGTATGCCAAGTCTTGGTCGGCTTGTTTGCCAATAAACATGCAGCATAGGATAGAGTGCTCTTTGAGGCAAGTGTTGCTGTTCTATGTATCAATAGCGAACATGTGAACTAATGTTTTATTCGCACACTTATTTTTGTTTTGAGTAAGAACATGGTTATAAATAAAATCAGGCCTCTTTCCCGAAGGGGAGGCAGAGACCACGGATCTCCATTTGCTACTATCCTGACACATATGGTTATTGAGGGGTATATATTTTCTTAGATAAAAGCTTTTAGGTAAAAAAATATAGACAACTGTTAAGTCGTTTTTTTTATTAAAAAAACATCAAGAGTATAGTCCCATACATACGTTTGGTATATCCTTATTTTTTTAAATAAAAGTTTCGCATAATTTGTTTCAAAACAATCCTGTTTACTAAACTCCGCTCGCATACAAGCTCAGTCTATTACGTACTTTACAATTTTCATCACATCAATCAATCAGCTTAATATAATCCCCTTAAGCTATTAGCCACCATAAAATAATCTGCCAATCTAAACCCTATTTGTTCAATAGCCCTTACCTGCCACTTTCATAAAGTACGCATGGTAGCGTAGCTTCATTAAGCCTTGTAAAGTCACATACATCCTGTTGTACAATTTTATGGATTGTAATAAACGTAATAGGTACTGCATGGTATTCGCTTTATTCTTCGTCACGTCATTGGTTTTTACACTGCATTGTTTTACGTGCAGTTTTATATTCTACTTACTGTACTGTTAGATATTGAGTGAGAATGAGGCAAAAAATTTTAATAATATAATTTAAAGAAATACTCGAAATTAACCAAAGGCCAATAACATACCACTAAGTGTACTACGAGTGTAGACTTTTCCGATCAGTGGCAATAAGTGTAGTAAACTAAAATTCAAGTCTAGGCCCATTTTTATTCAATCAAATGGTATTTCTAAATATTATACTTGTGTCTTGCATAGCGATACGATTCCCCCAGATGCAAGAAGTTTTGCAGAAATGGATACGTAACCCACATTAAGGAGTTTCGATGTGAGCGTTACAAGTTTTTATTCAGTTAACGCTTTGGGACAAGGAACTTTCTTATCTGTTAGGGTTATATGATGTTATTGGTTGAATCTTCTTTTCATTTTACGTTCGTTGTTGTATTATTATTCTCATATATTATTATCCCCTTACTTCAAAGGAATAAGTACATAATTTTGTGTAATAAATAAATAAAAAAAATCTTGAGAAAATGTGTTTTTGTGATATTTTTGAATCGCATGTTTAACAAAACCGTCAAAGACGATATTTTATATCCAAGCTGCCTTTGATATTTCTGTATTGTTGAACCATAAGGTTAAGTGCGAGTCAGACGCACACGAAGGGTTCCATTGAAAATAAGCGCTCAGTTGATAATGCCACCAGCAGTCACTCATACATTTATTATGACCGCACAAAACGTTACCTAATATAGACTACTAGCTGCGCTCCCGCGGTGTGACCCGCGATCCCTCGGGATTTTTTATTTTTTTCGGGATAAAAAGTAGCCTTTGTCTTACCCTGGGATACAACCTTTAACTATGCCAAATTTCAGCTTAATCTGTTCAGCGGTTTGGGCGTGAAAGCGTAACAAACAGACAGACAGACAGAGTTACTTTCACATTTATAATATTAAGTATGGAAGTATGGATATAGATAGTATGGATCGACTATGGCCGACTAAAGAAGCTATACCACAGGCGCTTCTGTTACAAACTTATCATATGATGTGCCAGTGTTTACATAACGCGGACATTTCCTAGCATTAGCCATTTCAGAATGCTGAAGACGTTTAACCAGAACAGAAAGTCATTACAAGTGTGCCAACTAACCGTACCGGGAAGCACTTATGAGCAGCGCCAATTCCTAGAACTGAGCTAACTTGGGTGAAGGACATTATGCGTTTAGTTTGCAGTTGGTGGTAGTTTTTATTAATCTGAAACAACATCCAGCAGTAGTAAAATCATTTGATCATTATCTTAAACTAAACCTCTCCCGGTATGCAAAGTAACAGATTTATACTTGCTACCAGTTGTATCTCCGAAGGCGGGTTGGTCTTAATTGTGTGTGTAGGTAGATTTGTTCTGTGTGTGTCCCCTATACTCATTCGTCAATGGAGCGTTCCCGAACTTAAGCGAACAGAAACAACGTGCATGTGCATTTTGGTACACACAATTTAGACCGCCTAGCCTTCGTAAAATAGAACAATTTCATTTTGCTTTTTTAGCAACTGGACAGCAAATCTCTTTTTAAGACACAGACGCCCTATAGCAGGATTAGCATCTCCCAAGTCCTAATATAGGGCGTTGAACCCAATCTTCAGCTCAACCCATCCAATTACTGTCAGTCGTTCGCAAGTCATCGCTCAGCTAAGCTATTGCCTCAAACTGAGCTTGCTTGTTTTATGCATACATATATACATGATATTTTTATATTATATACATGATTTGTGGATACATGATTCATTCTGTTTTAAATCTTAAACTACATAATTCAATAAGACTCATTTTAACAAGGCCATGGATTGTTCTGGCGCATATCATTTAATAAGTAAGATTAATTGCACAATTTGTGTATATTGGATGGTGGATGACAAACAAAGAAATGCCTATGCCCAGGCGGTAGGCTAAATCTTATGATGATGGTGATGAAGTGGATTTCAAAATGAAATGAGGAGGCTGTAATATGGTTAAAAGAAAATGTTTTTTTTTTCAGTTGGAAAGCAAGTAGGTAAAACAATATATTCTCACAATACCAGTTATTAGAGCTACCTTTCTCAGTCGTGGCTCATAAACGTGGTGGTTCTTATACCGCAGGTTTAAGACCTTCCTTAAGCTTGCCGGCATTAGTGAGATTAGGTTAGACTTTTTAATATGGTTTAGTTTTCATGAGCGTAGGTATTTGACTCGAAAAATTACGAAACTCACTCATTTCACGCAACGCCATCTAGCCTTTAACAAAACTTGTATTATTCATGTAAGTTAACAAAAACAAGTATGCTTCGAGCTCTTATGGCGAATAAATGAATATTATTCTTATTTTATTCCAATACAAATAACAATCTGTACACAACATATTGAAAGCAGAAATAGGCACCAATCTTCAAAATCTTCGAATCTATTTTAAATATTTGTCATCAAAATGGTTTTACAATTCAATTCGATCGCTATTCAAATACAAATCAATTGAAAGAGCTAGTCCATATAAATATGTAAAACATTGCGACTGACTGACTCCACAGTGAGGAGTCCTCACAACTCAAAAGTAAAGTTGGATGAAAATGATATCTACTTCTTGTCGTGTCACTAGTTATTTCAAACCAGTGCGGTGAAAGGATTATAGGTGCGCCTCAAAAATACTCCTTTCGTGCACTTGTATGTTTTATTGTATATATACGGTTTCCTCACGATGTTTTCCTTTACCGTTTGAGAGGAACTGGAATAGTGCACATAATTTTTACGACCGAAAAACTCATTGGTGCACGACGGGATTCGAACCCACGACCGGAGGATCGCTGAAACCGATTGTTTGAAAGAATTAAACCAATTTAACTTCTCAGGTATAAAACGCTTGCAGTTAGGGAATAGTTCTCCACAAACGAAACCACGAGCGTTTTACTAGTTTGAATATACGCAGCGGGAGTCGTTTTTATTAGAAATGCCTAGACAGACGTCTAGTCTTGTGAGATTCACTTTGAATACTTATGACATATGACTTTGTTTTCTTAGAGAGAATTTTATAAAACAAAGGTATTGGTACGTTATCAGCAAATCATGTGAAATGCGAGGTTTTAAAATAATACTTTAACTTATCTTGCCGCTGTATTGTCCAGCTACATCATATTAAGTAGATAGATAAACGATTTATTTGGCACATATAACATTTCAACACAGACACAAAAACAAAGACAAGTAACAAGTAGGTAGGTGCATAGGTAAAAAATAAAACTAGAAAAAAAATACAAGTAGTCAGGCAGACATAGGTGGATGCAACAGTGGTCTGTACCAACTGTTAAATAAAAAATACGTTATAAGTAAATGCGTTTCTTTCTGCTGAGTTTGATGTATTCAAATTATTGTAAGTTAATATACATTTGCCTCTAACTACTCTACAAAGGATCTTAGTGACTTGATTTGAGAGAATGTCTACCGTACCTGCAGCTTATGGAAATACAGCTTTGAAAAATATGTTTTCTATCTAAAGCAGTGCGCAGTCAAGGTCAAACTTCCCATTACAAATCAACAAAGGAATCGTTCCTACCACTACCGCACCCAATTTCATTATTTCCCTAGGTCCTTACGATTTAAAAAGATTTGAATTTTCCCCGTAGCGAAATTATGCAAAACCACTTTTAAATGAAAACACATTTTGTAAAGCTCCGTGCTACTTTAAAATAAAATAATAAAGCTAAAACTTCCTTTACTTATTCCGGTCAATTCTCCTTAGCTTCTACAATAAGACTGTGTTTCTGCAAGTCAAATAGTCCAACGATCTCAGTTGGATTTTTACTCAAAATATTTCTAGTTTTAATTAAAAGTTAGTTCTAGTTGCACGTGAATCATATTCATAGTTCGGACGTAGTATAATGTCTCCCAGAAGAGACATTGGGCTCGCTACTGCTTATAATGGACATTCTACGATGGAATTGTACTAGAAAGACTCCTGAAAGTTCCTCTTAGATTAAGCAGATTTACTTTAATAGGTACAGCTTCTGCAAGTGCCGTTAACGTGGTTATTTTAATAGTTATTATACCATTGTTTAGTTAGTCTGTCCGTATGTCACCAGGTTGTATCTCATGAACAATGATAGTAAGACAGTTGAAATTTTCACAAATGTTTTTATAGATAACAGCTTCTGCAAGTGCCGTTAACGTGGTTATTTTAATAGTTATTATACCATTGTTTAGTTAGTCTGTCCGTATGTCACCAGGTTGTATCTCATGAACAATGATAGTAAGACAGTTGAAATTTTCACAAATGTTTTTATAGATAACAGCTTCTGCAAGTGCCGTTAACGTGGTTATTTTAATAGTTATTATACCATTGTTTAGTTAGTCTGTCCGTATGTCACCAGGTTGTATCTCATGAACAATGATAGTAAGACAGTTGAAATTTTCACAAATGTTTTTATAGATAACTAGCTGCGCTCCCGCGGTGTGACCCGCGGTCCATCAGGATTTTTTCATTTTTTTCGGGATAAAAAGTAGCCTATGTCCTTCCCTGGGAGACAACCTTTAACTATGCCAAATTTCAGCTTAATCTGTTCAGCGGTTTGGGCGTGAAAGCGTAACAAACAGACAGACAGACAGAATTACTTTCACATTTATAATATAGATGGTACGGAACCCTTTGTGCGTGAGTCCGACTTGAACTTGGCCGGATTTCAAAGGTACTAGACAAACCGAATCTTTTGTTTTTAAGCAAAATTATGACACAACATCTTGGTGATAAAACTACGAAGAAAGACAAGGTCAATAGCACAAAAATAAAGCAATAAATAAACTTATAAGTCAGATTTGCCGCAAGATAACAAATATCCATTAAGTCGGGGGGAATGAAACAAATCTTACTCTGAAATTCCCGAAGCTCAAACAAAGAGCCTGCCCAATTGTCAAATGAAGATTCAATTGGGCCACGATAAATTAGTTCGGCGACGCCTTAGCGGAGCTCAGTCCCTTCATTTGCAAAGTCACACGGTGCTTCGCGAGCCCTTAGAGTGAGTTCACAATACAAACATGCCACAAATACCTACTATTGGATTGGAAATCAATTGTTAGAGATAGCGATGTGTTTCATAAAAAAATTGTAACGATCTTTGTCTTGATTATAGTATAAAATCACAAGTTTAGGTATCTCGACTGTAACTTGTAATTAAATTGTAATTTTGATAGAGTTGAGCTCACTCTTATCATTAAAGATTTGTTTTTTCCAATCCAATCCATTTTCTCATTTCAAATCTCAACCCGTTTGCACCCTGACAAGGCCTCTATTACGCCATTCTTTCTGGTCACTTGCGAGTCTCAAAAAAAACTTTAAAAAAGAATTTCAAAACTATCATCTATGTATCAGACAAGTGTAGTGTGAACACATTCCTTAGCGTTACTAAAACCCTTCATTTGCAAAGTCACACGGGTCTTGCGCGGGCCTTAGATAAACGGATACAACACCCTTTGTTCTTCTGGAATGTATTCGCGCTTCGATCGACGTTTAATTGGTATTTTGTTGGTTAGTTATTGCTTATTCAGTAAACCCTTATCTCATGAGTAGGGTCTTTCAATTCTCTTTCAAAGCTGTTGAAATATTTATAGGTAATTTGAATTTAAATTTTCATGTTATAGAATTTGAATAGTTTTTCGTATTATTTAGTGAAAACCTATCATTAGATAATATTACGAAAAAAATCTTATCATTATACTTTACATTATTATTTTACTTGTATATAAGTTCGTCATAATCACAATTTTCTTCCTATTACTAGGAGTCAAGTAGCTTTAACACAAAGTCTCATAGATTTCACATTTCACAATAGCAAAGCAAAAAACAATGGATGATTATAAAAACTTTTTCTCCTTCTACGATATTCACTCTCAACAGTTTCTATCTCCTCTCATCAATAGAGCTGATATTATATTTAAGCGTATTTCTCATTCAGAAAATCAAAATATTCCAATTACCTACCTCAATATAGAGTGACTATTGTAAGATCCAGAGTTAAACCCCGGAATCTCAGCAAGTGGCTCCGTCTCCAGTTTGCCCAGTCAAATGTAAGTGACATGCACCATTATTGCCTTCTGAACAAACATTACCCGGCTAAGACCAGCTTAAGTACACGCTTTTGTTCGGTATGCGTCGAACAATCCTCGGACTTAGTAGTCAAGCTAGTGAAATGTCTGTGACTTTTGGTGTCTTTTAAAACTTTACGATCTGTCCTTCAAGTATACTATACTTGTAGGTACCGAATTAATTACATCTTAGAGAAGAGCAACGTCAAGAGTCCCATAGGCTAGCTTGTATAAAGAATGTAATGATAGCCAAAAATGTGTGTCAGGATCGTAAGTGGATATCTATATCTGTGGTCTCTGCCTACTCCTAAGGCTAAGTTTATATGAAAACGTTATTGCAAAATTTTTGGAGATTTATTTGTTAACATCGTTACCGTTGTCAGCAATACCTTAGTTGTAGGCTGCTTATTAAGTGTTAATAAGGGAATGGTTTGATTGATTGAAATAACACAGGATTATTGGTTCAGCGCTCTATGATTTCGGTTAAATATGGCTTTGATACCACAGAGTATGATAAAATAATATTCCATTTAAAAAAATAAAAGTTGTCTGGCCTGCCGTACATGCGGTATCATAAATGTTTTTTTATCATTTGAGTTCGTGCCTGAACGTGCTAAGATAAGTATTAAGTTTGATTACCAAAAGCTGTCTGTTCTTGTTTGCTAGATATAAAAAAAAACAGTATATTATTAGTTATTCTTTGTTTTCTTATTTAAACAAATTCAGCTTCTTTCTTTTCTTAAATCTAAACGTTTTCAAAGCCTAACTATTTTGTTAAATTTCAGAGAGTAGGTTGGTTAGTGAAGAAAGGGTCTTGACAGACAGACAGACAAACCGACAGACAGACAGACGGACAACAAAGTTATCCTATAAGGATTCCGTTTTTTTTCTTTTGAGGTACGGAACCCTAAAAAGGAATCTAAAATTGATATACTTGTCAGATACGAAAGCATAAAGATCTAGGTACCTACAGTCAGCATTTGCCAAGAGAAAACAAAAATTATCGAGTCCACCGCTCGACCCTAAACTTCGTCACCTTTATGTCTATAGAAATAGAGTTCATAAACTCATCTGGATTGGCGAATGCGGTGAAAATATCTTATTTGAATATCCCCAGCTCGGGGAAATGGATCGGATAAACGTGAAACTTTTAACTGAAATAATATTGTCGTTTGTACTGGAAGGGACTTTTGTCGGTCTTGTGTAGATTTGTATTTGTAGTTTACTGTGTTTTCTTTCATAAATAGTGTAACCACAGACTACTCTTTTATCCTTATAAAATGATAAGTAGTTCTATAAGCAAGAAATACTGATGAAGTAAAAAATTTTGGATGTCATTATTATGTGAGAAAAAGCGCGCTTCGCCCTCGCATAACTTTGTCGAACAAAGCCCTCAAAAGATCCACACATTGATGCTTATGATAAACGAACAAAAAAATACGTAAAGTGCCAGCCACTCGCTAAACTTTAAGAAACTCGGAGAAAAAGTGTTCGCTAAGAGCTTTATACGAGCAATATTTCATAGTTTAAAAGACGAAAGCGCCCGGATACCTTTTATTTAATGTTTATGAAGACTGCGGCCTTCCGCAGCTTGTTGCTTAAGACTTCAGTTTTTAGACTGTTCAAGGCAAAGAAAAAGTGGCTTTCAGTAATTCTCCTTTCCTATCATGTTTTTGTAGAATTTTTTTACTATAACAATTAAACTAGCAGTTCAAAGGTAGTCTACACTTATCTCTGGCATATCCAACGAGCGAACTTTTTCAAATATAAATTCTTTTAGACAATAAATATCAATAATACTCAACTTACACGAGTACCATCAATGGTCATATAAAATATATTCTCCCGTCTAGACATATCAGATGATAGCGAAAAAGTTTATTCACACATTTCAGTAAAGTTTCGTATTCTAGAAGTTTCTCAGAAATATTTATTCAAGACATATCCAGGCTATCCTGTGTCGATGACAGGAGCGAGTGCTTATCGCATTCAGATGCTACTACCAAAGAAATGATGAGGTTGAAAATTTTAAATACCTTCGACCTGCTTAAAGAAATCTTAGAAAATAATATGAATCAAATCAGGTTCGATTTGAAAGCTGTATTGTGTAATTGGCTATGGGCATTCAAGGTTCTTTAAAGATGGTTTAGCGTGGTCAGAGAAGCACTTATAGAGAAATGGCACATGTCTATGAAATATATAACACACAAGCGAAGCTGGAGGCGGAAGCTAGCTCTTAATAATCCCAGTACGCCCGGATTCCTAAAAGAAAATCAAAAGACACAATATAATAATTTGTTTCATCACTTCATCCTAGCCAAGTCTAGAAAAGCATTATTAGCATACCAATAGGCAATGATTGCAATATTATGACGGGCATGCGGCACCGCTATCGCTAGGAAGCACTTTGCGGTTTCTTTGTCGGTCTCGGACGTCGTATGGTAATTCCCCTTCCTTCCTAGCTGTAGGCCCATAAATTAGGTGCCAAGTCGGCCTCGCGACCGCTCTGAAAAATTACCAACTATAAGGAAATTGATGTTACATAGACGTGTGATGTGGTAGATTTAAAAAAATAACACTTAAAACAAGCGGCGATTGGCTTGCAACCTGTAGTATGGAAAGCTAACTAACGCAAAATGTGGTTGTGGGCATGTGCTACTTTTGGACATGCCTTTGACTAAGTACCTCCGTACTACAATTTCTAAGTATCTTGAATATTAAAGGATCTGAGATAATTTTCACCCTTGAGATTTCATTCGTGATCCTGTTTTTGTACTCGTAACAAACACACATTTGCGTTTTGCGTTAGTTAGCTTTCCATACTACAGGTTGCAAGCCAATCGCCGCTTGTTTTAAGTGTTATTTTTTTAAATCTACCACATCACACGATCAGCTTTATTAAGTGTTATTTAAACAATCGGAAGAAGACTAAGTTTCTCGTAAATTACCTTTGTCCTTTTTTTTAAATTAAAATAGGTCAGCCTTCTTAGCATGGCGTTTGTATAGGTACCGGAGAATAGATATAAAGGACAGTAATTACATTAGAGTGTGGATAAAACAGGAAGAATGTGGATAAAAGTTACTTTTATCTACACTTTAATGTCATTACTGTCATTTTTATCTATTCTCCGGTACCTAGACTTGCCATGGTAAGGGGGCTGCATTTGACCTCACTCTGCCTGATGTTAGGCAATAGTGATGTCTAAGATGGAGCAACTTTGAAGACCCCTATGTTGTACTTATCAGAAAATACAGAGCCCGGCAATGAGTTCAACAAATTTGGCAGTGCGTATGAAAAATGTAGACTCGAAACGCTGGGAATGTCGACCATGTACAAGTGGCGTCTGTTTGGGAACCTGTTGGCCCGATAAAACAACTAATGTGACAAAAAAAATGTATTTCAAATACTTTTGATCTGCCAAGTTTCAAACCCACGGCTCTTTTAAAACACAAATCCTGAGTGAACTAAGTAGACAGAGTAAGTAATTTACATTTTGTGAATAAATAAATAGAGCTAACAATAATAAAATGGAACAAAGCTGATTCGCAAAATTAATGTTTTGTAAGTAATTAACTGATTGCGATTGCTTACTGTGAATTATTGTCAAAATTTTGAATGTTAAGCGCTAATTCAGTTGAAAAATTACTGTTTCATGTAAAAGTTTTGAGTTCAAAGTAATTAAATGCATATTGTTTATACAGCCGTGGCAGGTGGTGGATTGTATATATGTACTGCATTTATTCTTCGTTAGAAACAGAACCATGACAACCCCTCCAGCGACAAATAAGAGAGCTTTCAAATAATAGGAAGCACATGCCTACATTTTGTGTTCTAAGCGGTGAAGAAAAACATTAAAAACTTAGGCTTTACATCTATATTACTAGATGATTTATACAGCGTCAGGAGGCAATCCATGCCTACACTTACCTACACCTACACGGGACGCTGTAGTACCTGGGACATTGTTTGAGATGGAATAGGCTTGCCCAGCACCTAAACCATCCTGTCAGCTAATCAGCCTGGCCCACAGGAAAGACGACGTCAATACGTGTGGAGCTGACTAAGCTCCACACGTATACGTACGAAGAAAAACATTATGCTTATTATTATTAATAGGGTTGACCTTAACCCGGAAAACTAGCATAGACTTTTCTTAATTTATTCTGTGCCATGAATGTCTTTTCGGAGTTGCGCAAGTATCTTCGTGAGAACATTAAACAGCAGTTTCTCTTCTTTTGCTGAATTCCGCAAGAACTGAGCTACAATTTACTACAGTGCTATACGATTTACAATCACAACCTCCACCATCAGACTGGATTCCAGTACGGATATAGCTATTGATCTCTAACAAAAATGTCTCCGCCGTGTTTCCCAATTAAGTCTGACATTGATTCTGTCTGCAGGCTGCGTCCGTGGCCAGGCCTGAAATAGCTGCGGCTGCGATCGATCCAAACCACCAAACTTATCAAGCTATTTTACACCTTAAGCCAAAGCAGTAAAGTTTAATCCAGCACAGGAGAAGTAATCTGCAGTTGATCCGCGATTTTCAACTCTATACCTAGGAAGGATATACTAAAATAACATTATGCATTTTAAAAGGATGTCATTAAAATAAAGTGAGTATGAAAAATTCATTTAATGTATAGGCAGTTTTTATTTTCTTTCTATCTTATTACATACAAGCTCAGTACTCATAATACCAACACTGCCTACCTATAACACTCAGATTTTCAACCTTGAAATGATTTAGAATTGGATCAGTGATAAATCTTCTAAATCATGTTTGCAATTTGACGAACGACAACCGCTGATGTGATGACCATAGGTAGGGGTTTTCAACGCGTTTCGTTACAAGTTTTAAAATCACACTTCTTTGATTTTTTGCTATTATCTTTCATCAAACTAAAAGTAACTTAAAACTTCTTCAATATAACATTAATAAAAAACAACTTGATAAAAGTGCATGAATGGTTATTCTCAGTATTCGTGTAAGACGATTTTTCCAGAAATATTTTTCCGCATAACACACTTTGAAACGCGGTTATTTTTGTGAACGCTGTACACAGCTACACGTAAGAGCAATTACTTGAAGTAACTGATACCAATTACTCAATGTGACTAAAATACAAAATGACCTCATACAAAATGTATGACCCAAAGTTAGCGGAGCCCAATGGACCTTCTGAAATAGACGCAATCAATAACGAGGCTTTTGAAATATTCCAATGAATCTTCTGAAGTAGCCACACAAATATCACTATGTAAAATAAGGCGGCTAATTCTGCTTTTTCGGGTAGTTTATTTTAAAAATAACTAGCGTATCCAATATTGTTCAGTTGTTGCTAAAATTAGATGGTTGAATCAATACTTGAGCTGTTTTTTGGATCAATTTGGTTTGGATTATCGTGAGAAATTTGTTTGTATTGTTATTCCATTATTTATTTGATAAAGTCCTAATTGTTCATATTTCTTATTTAGTGTCCAATTAAGAGACCGATCTGAATACACTCCAATAATATCAGAAATTCAATAGCCTTTTGACGCAGCTAAAAAACAAAAAGTATACAAGATAAGTACCGCAATATGGTCACTAACAAACCGTAGACTTCACGTACTGTTACAATATTTACACTAGGTCACAAATAACACGTTAATTTGCTGACAACAAAGTGGTTTTGCGGTCGAAATTGCATTAGTGACGTTTGACCGGGAATATTCAATTAGTATGCGTTCAAAGGCATTCGAAAGCCTGGTTGCTACTTTCTCTCAGGGGCTCTGATTTGTATTGACGAATACTGATAGATTGCTATCAGTATTCGTCAATATCGTAAGCCAAAAGTAGCAAACAACAGTACAAATGCAGGGAAAATCCCTTATCGCGTGATCCAAAGAGTTGGAGAGCCTTGTTGAACCAGAACAAGAGCTGTAATCGGTGAAGGCAAAAAGCGAAAATACCAGTTATTGTTATGTGGTGGTAGATTATTAAAGTTATCTTCTGTAAAATGTAGCCTAGACAAGTAGGGGAAAAATCCAACTGTAGGATAATATTTTTTACGGAAAAAATCTCAATCGATGTTTGATCGTGAAAAAAAAACATTACTTATATCGGCTAACTAAACAAACGATGTCCAGTCACGTTTGTATATTTCAATGCTGGGAACTGTTTTTTACAAGAGACATTGCACTCAATTCTTTACAGCTCCATCAAACAATTACTTAGATGCCCGAGAGTACAAAATACGAGCCAAAGGCTGATAACAAGGCCCTCGTATAACAAAGCCAATCAGATTGCCAACAGCCTGTATGGAAGCAATTACAATGCTGCATGCTATATGTACCTTTATGACGTTGCAGCGAACCCATTACTAAAGGAAAGCTATTCCAACTAATGATAATTATAACTGCCTGTATTAACCCGAATATGTTTACCATGGGAAAACGTTCATATGCAAACAATGTAAATCACTGCTATACATACTCATGCTTTTACATGACACAATCACCTATACTTAGGTACTTAGGTATGTAATTTATGCAGCAAAAATACTATTGAACTAGCGGAACGCCCGCGACTTCGTTCACGTGGTACATATCAATATAGCCCTTATCACTTGAGTAGGTAAGCTTAAGCTTTTCATCACATTGACTAAACTGAGTGACTGTGACTGCAAGTTCAACTTTGATGACTGAGTCTGAGTCCGCGTCTCACTCTAAATCTGACCCTCAATCTAACCCTTATCTCGCTCTCACTCTTAATGTGACTCACAATCTCACTCTCACATTTTAATCTGACGCCCCCATAAACTCACAAATCCATAAATCCACAAATCCATCAATCCCACTACCATTCTCACTCCATCCACAAATCCATAAATTAATTAACCCCACTTCCAATCTCACTCCCACTTAAGAAATTCCACACATACTTAATCACCGCCTGCTTCAGGAATTATTTACAGCCCTCCCTTTCAACCCACCCCCTAAATACAAAAGTTCACCCCACCCCTACGAAATCCTAAAATGCAGCAGAAGAAGAATGTACCCTCCAAGTTTCAAGTTTTTAGGACTTATGGTTCTCATAGCAACTGTTACTCCCTCTTTCACCCCCTTTATAGTGGAGTTTATAAAAAAATATATAAAAATGTTACTCAGTACTCACTCATAGCGAGTTTCAAGCGAATCGGACCACGCATTCAAAAAACCCCATACAAACATTAACACCCCCTTCTAGGGGTAGCTTTTTGAATGCAGACTTTCATTAAAACTGTTAAACTATCATAATTCTAAATTTCATGTCTCTTAAGTGCCAGGAATATGATTTTATGATTTTTTCCCGTTATTTCCCACTTATCCCACATTATCCCATTTCCCCAAACTTTATCCCGCATCATTCCATTTTTCTCGCTTAATCCCGTTTTTTCCTGCTTTTTCCCCGCTTTATCCCGAATTATCCCGCTTTATCCCACATTATCTCGTTTTTTCTCGCTTTATCCCGGTTTATCCCACCTTTCCCCACTTTATCCTGCTTTATCCCAGTTTATCCCACTTTGTCTCCACTTTATCCCGCTTTTCCCCCGCTTTATCCCGGTTTATCCCACCTTTTCCCCACTTTATCCTGCTTTATCCCAGTTTATCCCACTTTGTCCCCACTTAATCCCGCATTATCCTGCTTTTCCCCCAGTATATCCCGCTTTATCCCGGTTTATCCCACTTTATCCTGCTTTTCCCCAGTTTATCTCGCTTTTCCCCAGCTTTATCCTGCTTTTTCCCGGTTTATCCCCCTTTTCTCCCGCATCATCCTGCTTTTTCCTAGTTTAACCTGCTTTCCTACCGCTTTATCCCGCATTATCCTGCTTTTCCCCCGCTTTTTCCCGGTTTATCCCGCATAATCCAGCTTTTTCCCTGTTTATTCCTTTTTTTCCCGCATTATTCCGCTTTTTCCCGCTTTTCCTCCGCATTATTCCGCATTTTCCCGGTTTATCCCGCTTCATTCCACTTTTTCCCGCTTATCCCTTATACGTTATCCCTTCCCCAAATACCCCACTTCCACTCCCAATGGACTTATGGCTCCCATAGAATCTGTACTGTACTTCCCCTTTTTCACCCCCATTGAAGGGTAGATTTTGAAAAAAAACATGCAGATATTATTTATTACACTACTACTAAATACTCATACCGAGTTTTGACCAAATTGAACCAAGTATTAAAAAATCCCACGCAAACTTTAACACCCCTTTCACCCCGGTTTAGGGGTAGTTATTAAATTATTGGAGTGCGGACATTTTTTATTTACATTTTTAAATAATCATACCGAGTTTCAAGCAAATCGGACCAAGTATTCAAAAAACCCCATACAAACATTAACACCCCCTACATCCCCTTCTAGGGGTAGTTTTGAATTTTTTTGAATGTAGACTTTCATTAAAAGCGTTGAACTATCATAATTCTAAATTTCATGTCTCCAAGTGCCAGGAATACGATTTTTCATACAATCGTTTTTACCCCTTTTCACCCCTTTAGGGGTTGAATTTCAAAATATCCCTTCTTAGTACACCCCTACGCACCATGACGGACATACCCTCAAAATTTCAAGTCTCTACGACCAGCGGTTTAGGCTGTACGTTGTCTATCAGTCAGTCAGTCAGTCAGTCAGTCAGTCAGGACAAAGATTCTTATAATAATAGATTGTAATTTATATTTGATGGCAGAATTAATCTTTCTGCCTTCTCTGCTCTTCTTTTTATTTAGCGCGATGATGATATAAATGTTTGCACTTAATGCATCAAATAATCGGAGGTAAGCCTCTAGGTATGCCAGTTAACATAGAATCATAAACATTCAATAACAGAAAGAGAGTTTTACTGTGACTTTCACATAACCTAATGGTTAAACTCAACTCACATTTATAAAGCGAACTGCACCATAACACGTTCAAATAAAACGCTCCGAATCTAGAAAGTATCACGTTGTGTAACACGATCTTATTTAAAAGTCACACCGAGTGCGATTTTATAAAGGAACAGTCTTAACACACGGGGTGTTTATGTGAGACGACATGTGAAAAAGCTTGATGCACGCTTTTGTGTTTGAGTTATGTACGCTTCATGGAACGCTCTTTGCATTTTTAGTAGATACCAAGTTTCATATGAGCTTGGTATAAACCTGCGTACTACATTCATTGAGTAAACTTTTTCATTTTTCTTTTTACATAAAACACTATTACATCTTCTCTGTATCTTATTATCAACAGGATAGGATACTTAAAAAATACAATTATTAATTGGGATTTCCACCAAAATCAGCTCATCCTATCAGGCCACGTTGGGTACGTACCAAATTATTATTGTAAAAGTTATTTTCATTTAAATTGAAACTCAAAAGGATTAGACAGGAATATTGATAGAACAAAGAGAACCATGATTTTACCAGGTAGTCTCCACTCAAAAGGATTAGACAGGAATATTGATAGAACAAAGAGAACCATGATTTTACCAGGTAGTCTCCTAACTATACCAAATCACTTAAATAAGGTGTCTTCTTCTTCTTGTCGTGTCACCAGTTCTTTCGAACCAGTGTGGTGAAAGGATTTTAAGTGCGCGTCAAAGAGGCTCCTTTCGTCCTGCACATGTTTTCGTACTTTGTAGGTTCTATGACATGCTGGTTTCCTAACTATGTTTTCCTTCACCGTTTGAGAGTACTGGCATAGTGCACATAATTTGTTCGGCAGAAAAACTCATTGGTGCACGACCGGGGATTGAACCCACGACCTTACAATCGGAAGGCTATACCAATAAACCACAAGTGCTAAGGTGTAATCATAACGTAATTCTGCTTAGTTTAAAATTCTAAATAGTCGAACGAAAACTAAAACCGCAATACATTTGCACTGTACTGTAGATACAACCGATAATTATGCAACATACTCGCACCTAACCAAGCTCTCAATCCCAGTATTACTGGCCCTCCAGCGTAAACAGCTGTTCGGTTGATAATCTACTATAGTACTCTATCATCCTGGCTGTATATCTTTTCACCTCGACATTAAGACGATGAGCAGGTGCTTAAGTTGTCATTTCGCGCGTCGGGGCGCGGCCCGTGTAATCCACCTAATGCTCGCCCTGTACCAGAGGTTCTCGAAAAGGTTGCTACGGAAAACGAAAACTACTACATATAAGCGAAAATTTAGAGTAACTATTGGTAGCGAAGATTTCTCTGATAGCTGTTTTGGTCATGTGAACTCGCTAACGGGTTTTTTGATTCGACTTATTAACGTAGACCAGTAAGTAGCGGTTTTATATAATAGGGGAGAGATCAACGCACCTGAATCTGATCATGTTTGTTTATTTCGAAGCTGTGTGTATGTGTTCTAGTAGCCACTTTGAACTCGTAATGTGAGACTGTAGTGAGTTGAGCAAATAGTAAAGGATAGTACTTTAGTGCAGCTAGGTACACGACTCCGCTGAAGAAAATGGGAAATTGCTCCCGGTGCTTAATGCCTGAGTGCGAGAGAGTAGATTTAAACATTGTCTCCTACATTTCATCTACATTATTTTGTTTATCTCAATTGCAAACAAGGAACTTTAATGTGACCCGTGAATTCAAAATTTGTTGCGACTTTTGGCTCGCATTTATGTGTTAAGCTTACAGTAACGTGCATCTGCAATTTGTGTTGGAATATTTAGATATTATTATCCTATCTTTCATAGTACTTAATTAAAAGTTTGGGACAGAATGTGGTCCATGAGTGAGTGAAAGATTTTATGCCCACTCCACTTAGCGTGGGATAAGGGCAGTATAAAGTGTTCATATTGGATATTAGTCAAGTCATGTTTAAGTGTAGGTAAATCTGTGTTTTCCGTCAAGTGTCAATACTCAACAAAATGGTTGTAGCAAACCATTATTTTCTTATCATCAATCAGAACTAAATATAGTCCAGATTTAAGCTAGGCAAAACCCAGATGTTAAACCAAAATATATGCATGTAGGTAGATAGAAAATGACAGTCCAAACACCACATCCCTACTCAAGTTTCACTGACAAAATTAAAGTAGTTAAAAAACCAGCAGTTTCAAAAACAAAACCACGAAACTGAACAGAACAATACGTGTTTTCCTATTGGTTCTACACTCTCGCTGAGACATCTCGAACATCTAGAACGTTCCATATCTAACAAAAAAAGTATAGGAACTAGGAACGCGTGATATGAGGTAGTGTCTTTTTTTTTATTCTTTTGATGAGCACATCAGTATTGTACAAATTAATATGATAAGCGTAAAAGTTTTCAAATCTTTGATCTCTGCTGTCGCGAGAAGTGGCGAATCCTTTTAAACATATTTTTATAAATCTCAGAGAGTTTTTCTAGAAAGTCTATTACGAGTGAATACTCGACCTGACCAATTGCTGTTATGCCATCCGTAACGAGGTCAATAACTTTTTTACATTTTAAACATTACGCGATCAAGTCCTGTTGACTGGATGTCTTTTATAAGTGTTTTTATTTTATTAAGCTTAGTTATAATCAGAACTTTAGGGGAAGGCCTAGGCGAACCTTCTTGGATCAAATTGGCGACATTTTGGGGAAGGGCCAGGTCAAAAGTACCCTAAACCGGCGAGCATATATGAAGAATATAAAGAGAGTGAATGAGGCAAAAGTTGTGTGTCAGGATCGTAGCAAGTGGAGAGCCGTGGTCTCTGCCTACCCCTTCGGGAAAGAGGCGTGATTTTATGTATGTATGTATAATCAAAACTATGTTAATGTTAAGGAGCTGAACGTTGAAACTGCTACAGTTACCTAACTTCTGTAGTTTCATCGTACTTTTGTAACCCTTGTTCCTCTGATTGTTCTGAATAAACTACTTTGTATTTTTTATAAAACACTACGCTTGAGGATAGACGCCTTCGAGGAGATCTTATTGAAACTTACAAGATAATGACCAACCAGTACAATCTGCCTGACATTCGAGACATCTTGAGAAGAAAGGACGAACAGAGACCTTCACGTGGCCATCAGCTTAAACTCATTCGTGACCCCGCCCGCTTACTTACCGCCTATCACTTCTTCGGCAACAGAGTGGTTCACAATTGGAATGCACTACCAAATGACGTTGTTACGGCTACTTCGGTCAATTCGTTTAAGAACAAGCTCGACAATTGGCTACGAACTAATAAATCAGCGCTCAAAAAGATTAACCAATCATGAACAATCGGACTATTTCAACACTGAGATATAGACATATCAGCAACAGCTGCTCGTCTATCATCGATAAATAAATAAATAAATAAATAAATAAACAACTGGTATGTTTCGGCGAGAATGTGGAGCGGGTTAGCAGTTCGGCTGCAGTGCGATCACAAAATTACGTGTCAATCCAATACGTAGTCGCGCGCACCGACCTCACCCTCGGAGTACAGATAAGGATAAAACTAGTGTGGAAATGCAATTATTATCCAACTACACCCGCAGGAGATGTCTGGATTGGATTAGGAATCAAAGAAATTAAAGGATTATGGCAGGTTATAACATTCTAACCACTTAGCAAGTTTTTGTGTGTAAGACAATAGATTTCGCATTGAGTGGGACTAACCCATGTTTGCGCTTTGTTTTTTAAAGCTAAAAGAGGTATTGTATCTTTAAAAAAACATACAACAATAGTATTGAAATCATGTGCAGTAAAATCCTACAGCAAAACAATATTGAATCATTATCATTTTATCATAATTTCGTAAATATGTATAGTAACCCGTGATAGCTATTTGGTTGCGCGTATTTGTTTATCAAGATTTTGGGCCTTTGAAGAGCTTTCGAATAACGCTCATAATGTAAATATGAGCGTGATTTTAGATAGCCGATAAATTTAATCGCCAGAAGGTCTATTTTTGAAGGCATTCTTATTTGGAGTCAATTTTGTCATTCAGTAGTCTAAACATCATTTACACGATACTATTCTGTCATACCATTCTTGCCTCTTGCAGGACAGTAATACAGAGTATAAGCTTATGCTGAAAAGATTTAAAGTGCGCAAAGAGGCTCATTTCGAGCACTTGACTCATGTTATTCAACAGTTTTTAGCTTAACACAAGAGCTTGTAAGTCCGACCAGGTCAAATTCCGTGTGATTATGGCATCTCAAGTTGAATTAGCAAACAGGCTGTGAGTTTCGTATACTTCGCGCCCTTGGAACGTGACTTGGTTCAGCTGTTCAAGGTTCTGTTTTGTGAGTTGATTGGGTTGCATCTACCTCAGTACCTAATGTTTTAATACAAGCTGAGTATTTAGTTGTGTGGGTCAGCTGGAAAAGGAAGGCCTAGGCGAACAATCGAATCAATTTTGGTGCCATTTTTCTTTTTCCTTGTAAATTTTATCCTGTGTCAGGATCGGAGCAAGTGGACATCTGCAGTCCTTGCCATAACTACAATAAATAAAAAGGTTGTCCTATTAAAAGAATGAGAAAAAAATCTACACAAAACAATAATCATATAAAAATATATGTAATTTAAATATTGTACAATTACCGCGAAAGCTACGTGGGTTTGACGTATACAAAAATATCTAAGATTATGGTTTATTTATCAAAATAATAATGAAGGAAAATAATAATTTTACGAGTATAATATAATGTGTAAATAGGCCAAATAAAATGAAATTGTACTTTTATGTTTTTTAAGGTTGCGTGGGTTGTTTGTTCCGAAGATAGACTTGTCGTACTGATCTTTATTTGATATTAAATGGTTTACGGTGTGTATTCAAACAGATTGAAAGAGTAAATCCGTGATGTATGTAATGTGTGCGTTTGTATTTATATAAACTAAGTAAGATAGTAGGATTCTCATGTAATTCGAAGCAGAAATCATTCTACTCGACTGATTTAATCACGATCCTCGGTCATGAGGGGACGCTGAAGAACCTAGCTATTAGGAACTTCAGAGTCTTGGGCATAATTATGTTGATTCGATACAACGCTGAAAGAAAACCTCGGGAGTCATTGAATCGGCCTTCGAGCCGGATATCTGTAATTGAGTTAGTACCAGCACTCCTTCCTTCTCTCAATGCGACGCTATGAAAGTAGCGGGAAAGAATGAACGTGCCACTCGTTATTGGCTGTTCATTAAGTAGCGAGTGCATTTTCGACAAGTGTGAATAACCACTTACAAAATGGCTTGACCAATTTGGTTGAATTATAGCGCTCTCGATCATACTTACTATCATCATAATCATCATCATCTCAGCCTGGTAACACCCACTGCTGGGTATACCCAGCCTATAGGCCTCCCTTCTTTTATGCCAGTCTCCTCTATCTTACTTACTATAACAAGGACGAAATGAGAATCGCAAACACAACTCTCTTTTTGCATTCAACATTTAACAATTCTATTTTTGGATTGGGGACTAGTAAAATAACTTATACTGTCCTTTTGCAGGTTACTTTTTAAATTATGAATACGTCTTTTTGTGTAGCTTGTTTTTCGAATTGTAAATTAAAATCTAATAAGGTCTCTCGCATCTCGCATTTCCTAGCTCTTAATTTCCTAACTTTAAGAGCCCGAAGCGAAACGAAATCAATGCGATGAATAGACGAGAAACGAATTGCCGATCGTCTGGTAGAAGTTTGTGGCAGACAAACCTCACTCTGCGTATATCATTAGGTGACGCAGTCATACGAAAGATGCCAATAACTGGAAGATGGCATTTGCATTAGTAGTCCACGGTAAAGCATTCTTTCAAAAGATTTTAATAGAGCTTAATATTTTTTTTTTATCCAGAAACAAATTATACGCAAAAATGTAGATAACGCTAAGATGTCTGTCGATAGTTTAATTGAGAGAAGTATTTTATTATCTTTCATGATCTTTCAAGATTTTCTAATAAAAAAGTAAAACTTTATCAATTTTTTTACTTTATTAAATATTGATCCAATACCACCATTGTTATATCTACTTTCTAAAGTAATCTGTATATTGTATAACCCAAAAAACGTTATTTTTGTTACATGAAACTCACAAGCGCGCTCTGAAAACCCCAATAAATTATTTGCTAAAATATAACCGTATAGGCCTTTACTATAGGCGCTAACATGTTGACAAGTCGAAGCGGATTACATGTCGGCTTATTCCACCGGATTTATGTTGTTTTTCAACACTACTGCAAAATACCACTTGTGGGGTTCTGCCCCACATTGGGGATAACTGTTGAACAATTGGGATCCAAAATAAAACACATTAAATAGATTTAGCCTGACGCCGGCACGTCCGCTCGGTTCCACGCAATCTTGCGAATTCTCCCAAGCGAGCGTCTCGGACGCCATCTTTATTCTCTCGGCTAGAACACCACACCACTATTAGAGAAGTATTTTCACTTGCATTTGTACGTTAAGGGTTTGGTTTCATCGCGTTTAGTTTATCGAAATTCGGTCCGTAATAATCGTGGATGTAAATATTATTATGTTCAAAATGCAAATAAAAATGTGATATTTTATAAATGTCCAGTATTATTTGTCAGTGTTTCTATTTCTAACAATTGTGGAGGCAAAACTTTACCTTCTCCACCATTTATGGCTTCATGTAACCGGATATAAGTCAGCGTTTAATTGATACGAAACTAAGTTGGGAACTTTGATGTACCATTTTGTGTCCATTATGAATGGACTGGGTATAACGAAGATATTCAGTTGAAGATTAATTTTTGCGAAACTTCAACCGAAAATGTTCTCCCTGAAATATTGATGAAGTCTCATTTGATGAGATTGGTCTATTTTCGCGCACTTTTTTGTGTCACTTGTTTTTACCAAGGCTTTTACTTAAAATGTTTGGATAAATTGAGTTGGCTTAGATGAAAACTTGCTTGTTTTTCCAACTTAGCTTCTTTTGGCTTTTGCTTTATTACAAAATATGTCTTTCATTAGGTACCTTGTGCATCGAATACAGATACGTACCTTGAATGCGAAAGTTTGACGATGTTAGTAGGTAAGTATAATGTTTGTGACTTCTTCACGATGAACGAGTAAACAAACGAATTTGGTTATTTTTTTATGGAATATAAATGTTCGGTAAAAGGTTACCTTTGGATAGAAAATGTAGGTAACGGGTATCACTGCGGAGTGCAGGTATTATCAAATATCTAATATCAATTATAATTAATAGGCGTTCAAAAACCTAGTCGTATTAATAATAACATCACAAACTGTTTCATTATAGTCGACATGTCTAAACATGATTTCATGACAAATAGTGTCAGCAATTACTGTAAATTTCATACAAAATTTCTAAAACAAACATAGTTTTCAGCAGTTTCGCTAAAACCAGCAATTATTCTAATTGTGCGACTCATTGAGAATGAATGAAAACGCTGTTGCTAGGGATTTACAGTACGTCCCTTTCAAAGAAATTACGTTTTATAAAGTGACACTAATAACGGTACATTGTTAATTCAGTTATTGTTATTGTGAAAAAAAACTTGCTTTCATCATCATCATCATCATCAGCCTATGGCAGTCCACTGCTGGACATAGGCCTCCCCTAGTGCGCTTACTAACTTGCTTTCAAGGGACAAAAAACATGATGTAAAAAAGCTTAGGTTTTAAGCATAGATATACCATAATGTTACTATGTGATAAATTATTATTAGTTCCCGTAATATTGATCTTAAGCTTATTAAAAACTGTGCAAAACCACTTAGATGATATTTTGATAATACATATATGAATAATTCATTTTTAATTTGTATAGTGTAGACCACACTTAGGTATTTCATTGAGAAAATTGAAATTGAGTGGAAGAAAGAAAGTGGAAGAGCTATCGGTAGGTTAAAACCGAATTTGAGCTTATCAAAAATATCCAATGCGACGTTAGTGGTTTCGTGGCCGTGCGGTTAAAGGCACTCCGGCTTGAGGAGATCGATGATTGTCGCGGGTTCGAATCCCGTCGGAACCGAAAATTTTGATAAGACTTAATTTTCTCGTATGAATAAATGTTTTTTTTTCTAAAAACGTATTAAAAGACTTATAACTAGTCCTTTTCTCAACAATAGGATGGTGTGGGCTAGTAGTAATAGTAATAATTGGTATAACAAGTCAAACATTCATAACATATTTTTTCTGGATTATCCAACTGAGTTGGGATGCCAGCCAGACTCTATGATGTGTAACATCCATAGATAAAACATTAGTTCGCGATCGATACTTGATTTCCGATCCAAAAAATTTTAATATTTTAATATCGCTTCCAATAAGGCGTCTTCGAGTTAGAAATAAGGTCTGTTTGGCACGTAACCGGCTTCAATTTGGCCAAGGGCCTGTTATGCCGTTAGTTAGTGCCAGCACTTGGCTCTGCTCACTTGTGGTGAGATAATGACATCGAAATTACATGAACGACGGAAGATTCCTACACTATCTTAAATTATTTTGTTTCGACGAAGAAGCATAGGTAAACCTGGATTTATATTTGATCTACAATTCTTAATCAATAATACTAAGAAATATGGTATTCTGACATTCTAAGTTAAACAATCTTCTCTATACCTCTGTACGCGGTAGATCTTTCATAACTACGCAACGGATTTGAATGCGGTTTCCATTCATAGATAACGTAATTCAAGAGTAAGGTTCATACGCATAGTTTTGTATCTTTTGTTACATTGCACCCGAGCGAAGGCGAAACCAAGTGGGTCACTCGTAACTGATGATAAAGAAAGATTCCTACTCTAAGTACTTGGCCACTCCATTTAACTTTATTCGTAGCAGCTAAATGAAACTGAGTAGGCAAGTCAACCGCGATCGATGTCCACTCACCACCACTAAACAGAGCACTCTGCGGCTCGCAATAAATCGCTCATTACGCGAATTATTATGGCGCAGACGAGCTCCATTACTGCTCATTAGATATTAACGTGCAAACCGTCTGTTCGTACTCGCTCGTAACTGCTGGATATTCTGCGCGAAACCGTTTCTAAAGCTTTGGTTTTGGGCAAAACGGCAGCCGTCACATGTGCAGCAAGCAGAAGCAAGCCCCGAGCCACGTGTTTTGGGCTATTTTTGACGGTCAGTGTGATGGTTAGTACTTGTACAATAGTTTGTAGTTTTCGTATGAGCCAACTTGTTTATGAAAGCTTTTATGTGACTTAATACCACAAATCAAAATACGGCTGAAAATCAAAAAATATTTTTGTAAAATATCATCGTCGATGATAAGGTACGTTTGCCGCTATCGAAGGAACCTAAGCCTATGTAACTCTGATGTGTTCTGTGTCACTCTGCCGGCGCAGTACCTACGTACCCTAGCTAGCTGAATGAAACTAATGTATTTTATTATTAAATTTGCCATCAATGTGTTCCTAAAAAGACATTCAATTACACAAGATCGTCCAATGCGGAGGATAACTCGCAATCTCTTTGCGTTTCTAAAGCTTAAAAAAAACAGTTTTATATGCAATGTTGCTAAATACATGCAAAAAGGCATGTGCCTCGTGCGATTATGTTTGGCCTGCCTATGACTGCCAACTAAGACATTTGAAAAATATCGTGAGAGCCCAAAATTCATAGAGAATGTCCATCGTATCTGATAAGTTTTTTTTACGTTTTAAAAATAATGAAAGGATTTGAACTAGCGGTTCAAATCCTTTCATTATTTTTAAAACGTTTAGTTTCTGTGACCTCTAAGCCTCGACCATGAACCATATGCTAACTACGTTTACCCATGTTTTTATTCTTGTTTCTAGGCTATGAAGACCGGCCATATTTCTCGCGTGCTAACACCCTAGTACTCAACACATCGTCTTTGTCTGTACCAGGAAAACATAACTCAACTAGAGGCGTGTGCCGAAGTGATGTTTCAGCTCAGTTTCATATGCAAATCGTATTCGTCACGGCACATAGCTAAGCTAGTGGGTAGGGCTGAGGAGTTCTCTAGAGAATTGTTAAGATACCCACGAGAAAATTGTCCAAGTGACTTCTTCCTTTGATTCTTGATTTTTTTTACCAAGGTTTTCTAGGTTGGGTATTTCCTATGATTCATACAGTGTCGCGAAGTTGCCACGCTAAGACGTAGTTGAGTGAGATAGATCAGGCTTGATATTTTTCGGGGGATTTTCGGGGGACTGGATGTAAAGGCTCTGCCGGCCATCCAGTCCGTCTCCAAGACGATGCCTGAGCGCCGCTGGATTGTTTAGTGGACATGCCGGTACTTTCGGGCTGAGGAGTCCCACATACCCTTCCCATTCTCCAAAGAGGCGTAACGCATTTTTCCCATCTGGAAAAAAGGCTTGATATTTTTAACCAAAGCAATGTTAGAGTAGCTCAACCTTTGTTGGTTGTTCATTCTGTGTCTTGCCTTATTTTAGAGACAAAATATCATGCTTAGTCGTTTTTTCTGTAAGTATCTACACGCAGTCGATTTGAAATTGTGTTTTGATTCAAGCGATTTTAAATACTTGATGTTCGATGAGTGAAAAATACATCGAATTTCTTTGCGTGACTTGATTTTTATTTTAAGTAGTCCAAATATTATGTAATGCATAAGTTAAGTTATTAATTAATTGTTAGATATATCCAATCTGTGCAACTTTATCATGATATTGTACAATTTCGTGTGTTAAGCGTACATGTCAAATTCAGTTACAGAGCGTTGTAGCAACCCTATTCACGCCGAGAACAATAGGTATACCGCACTTCTGATAGCTGATATTTGGCAAATGTCATTGTTTTCATATAAGTGGGTTTAAAAGTTTATTTCAAGTCGTTTTTGCTGCATATCATATTACTCGGTGTACGTGGAATACATTGAATGAGATACATTTTATTTTAAAAATGTGCTTGGCAGAATGACTGGCATAGTGTTTGCCCCAAAATGTATTACTGACGTTCGGATTACATGACATTGACAGCTAAACTGACAAGTTACGGGTCTCGCCAAAGTATTTGGAGCTCGGTCGTTTTACAGTTTATTATATGAATAATTGAGTGAAGTGCGGAATACTGCGGAGTAACCATCTCCTACTTAGCCAAAACAACGCGAAAATGCTTGTGTAACTGAGTACTTTTTTGTATAGGATTTTAAAACGAAATTGTAATTTAAAACAAAAAAAAAATACTTAAAGGACCGTTTCATACCGCCCCACTTAGTGCAAGATTACTCGATACCTGAGGCAAACAATTTGCGCTTAGAACGTCAAACTGACAGGTTCTCAGCCTTGTGATTTGATGCTTCCATTTTACAAGACGGTTATATACTTGTTTATTAAGAGGATGAGCGTCGTTTACCAAGAAAGTATTAGAATATTGCCTTATCATCGTTTGCTTCTAACTTATTATAATGTACTTTGAACAGCGTGTCTTGTAGGCCTTCTACTGTTTCATTTCACTTCTTGGTTCTGCGTTTTGTTGTCACAATTCTGCCTGTGTCCGTCTTGTAGTGTTTCTAAAACGTACCTTTTTTGACGTTGACAGTATTTCCAAAACTTACAGCCGCACTCAGAGACATTTAAGTGGCCATTAAGCAACTCTGAGTGCGGATGTTTAGTAATAGCTTATCTATGTTCGGCTGTTGCTGAAATTACTTCTCAAAAATTTGAAATATTAAGTATAAATTATAAATACTTCGTATAAATATTATTATCAAGGTTTATACGTAGGTTTGCACCGCGTGCTAGTGTCAGCTTAGGCTTCGTTCACACGGTATTGTCCTGCACGTTTTTTTGCAGTATACGTCTTAACGTATAAATAGTGAGCATACAACGTACACAGATCCATCCACACGTCGATTGAATTGCAAAAAAACTGCGTGTAAAGCTGATACGTTTAAACGCATACTCAACGGACTTGTCAAACAAATAGAATGAACTTTGACGTATTCGGTTCGCAGTGGCATATGGTATAGCTTTGTCTCTTATTATTCTATAATAGGCTATTCGTGTGCCGTGTGAACGAAGCCTTACCGTTTCTCAGACAATGCCATGTACGTCTGAGGCCTGAGCTCCCTAGACAGCGACTATCAGCGCTTTGTCCAAACGCTTGCACAAATCTTCGCCCATCCGTCCGGCTGTGAATTTCAAATACTTTAGTACAGGATTATCTAATTTCTAATTCTGTGCAAAGTGAACTGTTCTAGTACTGAAGACCTCAGTGGCGAAGTGGGCTAAGGCCGGCTTGCGCTTAAAAAGCATACCTTCTTTCTTTGTCAAACGAGATTTAGGACTTAATTGGCTGATATTCCCTGCAACGTACTAATTCTTCTTTTTTTTTAATTAAAATAGTTCCAAGTCTACTTAAAAAATAAAAAATATTAAAAAAAAAACTTGCAAAACTTTAGCCAACATCTTTTTTTGATAGAATTGTCAAAATAAACCTTAAGTAGATGATTGACATCAGTACAACTACGACTTCTTCTTGTTCCATTCATACCATTTAGCTTCTAAGTACACGCGATATAGAAACTCGAACATATTCCTGCTATTTGCTAACTAACCATTCAACCAATGTACTTTCAACTAATAATTTATACCCCCAAACTCCGTCTACCGCACTCACTGTTACATCAACTATGCCCAAAATCACTCTTAAATTAGCTTTCAAGTGAAAATGAGCTTTCTACTGTTGAGATTGAATTAAATATCGCTCACATGTATTAGGAACGTTGGTCAGATCCAATTCTGACTGTTCTGAAGAGTCAATAAAATTGTTGTCCAGTATTTTTTAAGCATTTGATTTAGGGACAAAAATATTATAAAATGTGTGTATCCATCTATTATTTACCTACTAAGTAATTTATTTTAATCATATCTTGAAATTAGATCGTACTATCCTTGCGTTTTGGCCTGCGTAAGTTGTTAAGATAAAATTTACGTCATTCACATGATTTTGTTCATAGTTCATTTATTCCTTAAAAAAAATATATTGCATGCGGAAATACAAATAAAAATTTAACATGGTCAGAAAAAACAAAGATAAGAGTAATAATCACAACTTATAGATTAGACATAGTTAGGTAAATGTGATTTTGAAGTGAGTCCAAGCTGTGTCAGAGGTCATCAAGTGAATAGAGTCACTTCTCTAGAAGAAAAGTTTTTAATGTACGCTAGAAAGTAGTAGGAAAGTTTAAAGGAAAACGTAAACGTAAAAACGTAAACAGGTTCACGACTGTATCCCCAAGGTGCGGTAGACATTCTCTCAGATCCATTTATATTACTTACTCCAGATCCTTTGAAGATGTCTAAGGGGGGTAGTCAGAGGCATGTCCAAACACATATTTGATACATGCCCACATTTTGTAGAAGTTAGTATCCCATGCGTGAAAGGTTGCAAGCCCCTCGCCGCCTATAAGAACACTAAGGAAAAGATGGATTAATTGCTTGCCTGATAACATGAGTAAAAAGTGAGCGCCGGGACTGATAGAGGAAAACGGCAAAGAATTTCATGTTATGTTGAAATAAAAAAAATTACGTTGTGTTAAGTAAGAGTGGGACAAGAGCAGGATGATGATGATGATGAGTAGGACAAGTGATGTTAAGAAACCGCCAGCTGCGCTCAGTTATTCTGTGCCTGCGGTGGCTCTGTCTGCCTTATTATTGCCGAGGTCTGCAGCGTTCCAGAAGTTTGCCTTTCGATTGAATCGTCAATTTAACTACTAAATCAGGCCTCGTCTAAAGTCGGTCAACTTGCTGATTATAAGCTTTCTCTTTACTCGTTAGCCGTGTTGGCTTAACTCGACTGGTCGTGGATTCAAATCTCGGACAAAAAAGGTCTAAACGTTGATAGAAAACATTAAGAGGAAACCCTCTGGTTCCTAGTTGAAAAAATCTTGAGGTCGTATAAAAAGGTGATGAACGTATAGATCCCCTAGAAGAATCGAAGCGATCTCGAAAATCAAACTAGCACTTCCGTCTTAGCCGGACAATCACCTACCATGCCACAGTCAATTTGGTTCGTATATAGAACATGTTACAACTGCTTCGGTTTTCAGCCTCAGTTACTTACAGAATACAATTGACAATAATAATAAAGTATGTACTCTACATGCCCTAGTGGCAGTGCCTCAGCCCCACGTCCTGCCCATAACTTGGCAGCAGCCATTCTTCGCCAATAATTGTGTTTCAAGAACGGAATTCGCCCTAGAATTACATTTATTTTATTTATTTTGATTACATACTAAAATGGAAATCCGTGGTCTCTGCCTACCCTTTCGGGAAAGAGGCGTGATTTTATGTATGTATGTATATACTAAAACAGTATTTTCGCGTGACCCTTTATAGATTAAAAGAAACCTATTCATTGAATATTCATTAGAAAAATCCAGAAATAGACACGTGATTGTAAATACCGTGGAGAGCGAGCTGGATTGCACACGGTTCCGTACTAGGAAAAACAACAACAAACGAATCCCATAATGTTTTTTATTGGAAATCCTTTGTATTTGTCTGTTGATTTTATTGACCAAAGTAAAATACACTATGAATGTTTAGAGAGTCTAATAAAACTTAGGCCTTTACATCTATACTAGATGATTTATACAGCGTCAAGAGGCAACCTATGCCTACACTTAACGGAACGCTGTAGTGCCTGGGACATTGTTTGAGATGGAATAGGCTTGCCCAGCACCTAAACCATCCTCTCAGCTTAATCAGCCTGGCCCACAGGAGAGACGACGTCAATACGTGTGGAGCTGACTAAGTTGCGGGTTTCCTCATGATGTTTTCCTTCACCGTTATGAGCTCGTGTTAAAGCGCATATACATTTTTCGAAACGAAAAATCCAGTGATGCACGGCCGGGATTCGAACCCACGACCTTCGGATTGAAAGTCGATGCACAACCCCATTTGACCAACACGGCTCTTAAATAATTAATTTTGATAATAGCTCTTAATTTTGAGAGTCTAATAGCGTTACTATTATGGTTCATATCATCATCATCATCATGTCAGCCTTGTAGTGTCCACTGCTGATGGTTCCTATATACAGTCAAAAAATGGACTTAGTAATCCCTGGGTCCCTGAAAACAAGCATACCTTTTTCAAATCATTCGGATCTTTAGGCATACGAAATTTTTAATTGTTGTGTGTGACTAGAGACTAAATATACTTTTAATATTGCAAGTACTTCATGTAGCAAGTTGCAACCCCATCGTACATAAGAATACTACCTGTTTTTCTTACATATAAAAGCTTGTTAATTAAAGTCTTTAGTATTCTTGTTTCTATTTTCAACAAGGTTATTTTTTCATTTAATAAATTAAACCAACAATTTTGTATTATTAGGTAGTAAGTAAACAAAACCACATGAAAATTTTACTGAAAATTATTCACAAATTATAATGTAGCAACGTTTAAGTGGTCACTTCCGTAATGGCAGGCGCTTCACATTAATAGCATTTTAATCAAGCAGTGATACCTGAAGCCATTTATCATCCGTTGTTTGGGTTCCGTACAAAAGGAAGACTTCCCAACAAAAGTGATTACCATCTGTGTAATAAGTACGTGAATGGGAGTCGGACGAAATCTTAATTAGGTTTGGGCCCGTAATGTTACGAGTTGTAAAACTTGCGCCTTTTATTGTAGGAACATTATCTGCGACCCTTGTTTCGCTTTCATTAGACAAACAGTCGATTGTACCTCTTATTGTACGTTTGTTTCAAATTGCCAAAGAAACATTCGAATAAATGTGATTCCAGTCTCTAAATGGCTGGTTGTTGATGTCCGAGATAGGGTTAAAAGTGAATAGATTTGGATCAGAATTTTTGGATATGGAACTAGTACTCGTAATAGTACGAGTGGAAACTAATAAAACAAGAAAAACGTGCTGGATTCGCAACACCGGTTTTATTCGTGTTTGAAAATGGAACATCCCTCGATTTTAGAACTGAAGACTGGCCGGTTGTTTTCAAAAATAGAACACTGCAGAAAAAAAAGTCAGCGTCGTCCGGCCGGCAATAATTGATCAGCAAATCGAAGTAAACAGCCACCTGGCTGGCGTTCATGATTGCCTTCAATAATGCATTGTTCATAGCACGAAACGTTATAACCGGCCGAGCATGGTTGTTCGTCGGTTTCATACAACCCGCTCAAGCAAGATGGCTATTTGATTTGACCGGGTAACGTGGCATTCATAATAAGCGTGCGGGCGTTCGGAGCAAACAAGGCTTGACTGCACACGCCATTAAGATATTCCTGCTGATACCGAACACCATTGAGTTGACTTGTTTTTTTTTTGTTCGGATGAACTTACGGACGCTACTTTCTATGGATACCTAAAAAAACTACGAGTAGTAACGATGCCACACAGGAATACTTCCTGTAAAATATTTTTGGAACGAAGTTCCTTTTCGGACGGTATCGGGTAGGGCTAGACGAAAAAAAGTGTTCGAATTTTGCGTCACGTATGTATATGTCAAATCGTCACAGTGCGAAGTGCGCAGCCGCAAAACAGTCCATAGATTGTTACATTATTAGTACGGAAGAGCGTTTCTAAGATTAGTATGACAATAGTTTATTTGACAAATGCCAAATGTCAAAGTTGTAACTTAGTTTCAACCGAGTGTTCCACGACACTCACGTACTTTTTTTATAATCTTATGTCTCGTTTAAGACATACATACATAAAAATAATACTTTTTAAATGTTAGTAAAGACTACCAGAATCGCCCTAGTTTAAATTCGACGCCATACTTGCAATATGTTTAATAATAATTGCGTCTAAATTAAATTCAATAACTAACTCAAACAAATACATCTAGACAGAGGTTTGTTTTCTGCTAATAAATAATTTTCTTTATATTAATCTCTCTTTCTTCTCTCTCTTTATATAAAATATAAATTATATCAAGCGAGCGAAGCCGTTAATGATAACTAGTTTCTAATACATCAAATGTTTTAATCCAATTTTATTAATGGTTTGTGTGTAATTAATTCATATTGACCTTTTTTGTTTACATTATGCCAGTTGACAGTTAACAAATTGTAATTTTCCTTAACATTAACCGCGATTATATTAGTGTCAGTATTATTTATGAATTGACGAGTCTAATGTCTATTGTACAGTTGTTGCGAAAAATTGCTTGGTCTTTTAAAATTAATATAATTTTTTTTTCTGTTCCAAACCAGTACTCTAAAACATTAAAAAAAATGTCGGAGAACCTAAATAGTTTAAAAACATCTTGTCAAGAGGACGAAGAAGCCTCTTTGAGACGCACTGAAAATCGTTTCACCACACTACTGCTTTGAAAGAACTAGTATGGTGGAAGTACACGGCAAGAAATAGTATTCCAACATTGTAAGCCAAGCTATTTTTGGCAACGGTATCAAAAATTACAATATTTATAACTTATTTAGTGCTCACTTGTCTAAAAGCGGTATCTTTTATGTTTATCTATTCATAATATTTCATAGTTAATTCTGCGACGACCTCTGTGGCGCAGTGGGCGAAGTTCCGCCTGCGACGCAGAAGGCTGCGGGTTCGATCCCCGCCGCGGGACAAATGTTTGTATGACCTACAGATATTTGTCTCTATATTTGTTATATATGTATAATTTGTATGTATTTACTTGTATACAAACTAAAAGTATATAAAGTAGTTTATCAGTCATCTAGTACCTACCTACCCATAACACAAGCTCTGCTTACTTTGGGGCTAGATGATGCTGTGTGAAAAATTTCGGCATTATTTATTATTTAAGTGTTATATTTAGATAGGCTCCGCCAGTAAATTTACAAATTCAGTTTATAGCCATTATTTTGTAGATTTTAAATTAAATACTCTTTATAGTTGCCTACTGATTTTAAAAAGTAATTTTCAAATTATTCCTGTGAAGAGATAGATTTAGATACTAAACTCAGCTAATCAAATTACCTGAATTCAATTCTAGAAAATTTTATGACGATGTTTGTTATTCATTCACGCAAAAGCTACTGAATGGATTTAAATGAATTTTCGTAGATAAATAGATTATTAGAATAAACATGAGTCAGATAAAAGAAAAGATCGCTGTCATGTCGTATAAAGAAGTGAAGGAGACCGTATTGGAAAGGGAGAGGTGGAGGAAGTTTCATTATTGCACCGACAAGAGCTGGAGCTCTTAAATTTGATGATGATGATGATAGATTATAGTCTGGAATAGCACATAGGCTTGTTAATCCCGGGAAAGTGAAGTATTCCCGAGAGACCGCGGCAACACCTAGCATCATAAACTGAGAAATTATCATTAACTCTCTCAGTCCTCAGTTAATCACAAGACGAAGCGACACCTGAACCAAATTAATATGCTTTGTCCGTTTAATTCTGCGTCATTTACAATCATGATTATAACAAATTCGGCAATTGTGGTTGAAAAATTAGCGCGAGAGTGTAAGATTGATAAATTGAACGCTAGAAGGATTCTCAGGTCAATGACTTTAAAGTCTAAGGCCCTTACTAATAAACTTGACATAAAGTTATGTCATGCATAAACTAAAAATTTGTATGGTTATTCATAGGTTATGCATGACATAACTTTATGTTAAGTTTATTAGTAAGGGCCTTAATTTGTAGCTAGCAATCGAGTTTCCTGAGCCAATAGACAATGTAACAATTGACTGTCGAAAGCGAAGGTAGAAAAGTACAAAAATGTATGGGATTGTCTTGTGCCTTAAATATGTCACGTGATCTGTTGTCAACGAATAGATTATTAATAGATAATGTACTTACAGTTCATTTCCATCAACATATCGACAATATTGAATGATTACTTCCATACAATTGGATTTTTCTACCTTCGCTTTCGACAATCGATTTTTACATTGTCTATAGGCTCTGTGTCTCTTCACACAAAAACTTGAACTCTTTTTTTGTATAATATAAGTAAGTACTTTTTACTTTACTTTGTAATAAGTCTCTGATAGTTTAACTAAGTTTTCATTTATCATTGGGTCTATATGACGTAATATTACTTTTATTATTATAATTATAAGCCCGACGTTTCCCACTGCAAAGGCCTCCCTTCCCTCCCTCCACGTCTCAGAGTCCAGCTCATCCCGTCGCTTGGGCCTTCCACGAGGTCGCCGCATCATCGGATTCCATAAAGTGGTTGCTTTAGCCCAGTATGCCTCGGCCATGCGGCTAACGTGTCCGGCCCAGTCCCTTTTTAGGTTTCCCGCTTTAAGAGTTACATCGGCTAAAGGCTAGGGCAATGGTACCCCCAAAATATATAGCGACCAGTGGAATATAATAGGCTTAAAATGATACCTGTGGGTAAAAGTTAGTTGAACCATAAAGTTTCGCATTTATTTTGACCCACCAATAATCGGCATAATTTTTGACAGTCATTCGCTAACCCATTAAATACCTATTCCTTGGCTTATTTCCCCTTCGGCCCGCGACGCCATTATTAATTTAATAAAACCCTGACAATAATAATGAGCGTCTGTTAAAACGAAGCGAACCTTTTTAATATTTATTTGGCGAAAAAAATGAAAAAATCCCCTGCCCGTTATTTGTCTCTTTTCTTTATATCTTTTTTGTAAAGCGGCTTTTCGGAAAATCCAACAGAACGAGGGGAACCTCCGACGTAACTGATCCCTCTTTATAAATCATTAATAAACAATATCCTTTTAAATGTTGCTGCGATTTGAGAGCTTTTTTTATTGTAAATGTGACCTTAGATTCTTGTGTGTATTTTATAGGTCAGAATGGAGTAATTCGAAACCATTCGCTACTAACCTCTCTGAGTTTAGTTGATTTTCGTTTGCATTCGTTTTTGTAAGTACATAACATACGTTCAAATATATTTTTTTATAAGTAGTTTTTAAAATGGAAACCTAAATTATGTAAGTTTGTACTTACATATTCTATTAAATAATATAATCATCATCTTTATCAATAGACTGAAGCCCTCAGCTACTTTCAATTTTTTTTCAAAATTTTTGAATTTCGTTTGTATTTTCATTGAATAGAGCTGAATGTCCTTTGTCATTTCATTTTATCACTGACCAATTTAGAAAAACTAGGTGTACCTAGGCTAGTTCTTTTGTTGGGTGACGTTCTTTGTTGTCATCAAATTGATTGGTGACCGCGAGTTTTAACCAAAAAATAAGCATAGATAGATATAAATGAGTTGTCAACTGTTTATACTAATGCATAATTATTTTTGTTTAAAAATGCATTTTAATATATGATTTTTTCATATCAGAAATTACGATAAGATATAAAAAAGATATTATTTCATAAAAAATATAGAATGTCACTAAAATCGGCCTACGCGAGGCAACAAAGCATTTAATTGAAAAGGAAGGGCCGGAATCTCTCCGCGCCTCAGTGCTACGACGCGCGCCGCGTAGACCGCCCGCGTAGCTGCTGCGCTACGCCGTAGCGACGATAGTGCTGTGATAGTGTTCATGTAATGTGTTTTTGTTTGCGAACGGAATTGGAATGCGCATGGAGAAAAAATATAAAGAGGAATTATGTATTTCAAGGTTTTTTACACTTAATAGATTTTTTTGAGAATGTTATTTTACAATTTACTGACTAATCTTATTACATTAAAATAGAACTTAGGACTGTTCTTTTAAAAATTCTTGATCGAAGTAATAAAACCACAAAAGGTCATGCAAAAAAAGTAAGATAAACTTGGTGTTTTCGGATCACAGATTTGTTTATAACAGAAAACTAAACGATGTAGTTTTAAGATCGAAAAATATTGATTATTTTTTCCATTTGGAATTATCAGCTTCTAAAAATATAAATTTATGTAGCACGATGGATTTTTTTTCAAAAATTCAGATTAAGATCCTTTAACTATTGTGTGCTAGGATTCAGAGGCACGTCCTCACATCTAAATGAGCACATGGTTTAATTTGTCTAGTAAAAATACCTTAAATCTTAAATCATTTCTAATCTAATAGGATTTGCCTTACTATTTGGACTTGCCACTGACTATTGACTAATTGTCCTTCCGTGCTGTGGGTTCCAGATACGTTTCCCATCCAATACAAATATTTGTGTAGGAACATTGATGTTTCTTTTGTGTCTGGTTGTTTTTTTTTTCTTAGTTTCGGGGTAGATGGCGCTGTGTGAAAATATATCTCTGGCTCGAGTCTCTTATGTAGCCTGTTCTACAGTAGAAAAGAGTAAAATTACATTGAAACTTATTGGGTAACACCCAAAAAAAAATGTGCTCGATTTTTTCCAACGTGCGGTAGACATTTTCTCAGATCTTTTTATGTATTTTTGGCTCTTTGAAGATGTCTTAAGGTGTTTAGTAACATCCGTTAGGTAAAGACCTCCTCTCTATAACATGCCTGGTATCGTTATAATAAACTGAAGAATCTCTGAACGATGCTTATGAAAATGATCCGTACACTGTACAGTTACTTTGAGTAACGGTTCCGTATCAGATTCCAACTCTATGCCCCTTCCTTATTTATGGAATGCAATTAAATTAACAACAACAAATAATTTTATCAAAATTAATATTTGTGATTGATCCCGTATTACGATTACATTTAATGAAATTAAATTATTTGATTTATACGCATATAAACCTGTAAAATCAGTTTGGATGTTTGTGTTTTCCAAAGAATAGGTCATGGAATTTAATAAACGTTAAATTAAATATAGATAAGTATTTGTTGTTGTTATTGTTCACACCTAAAAAGTACATCAGCAACGAAAGTTGATTAACAATTTGTTTTTTTTTTTAAACCAAACTTGCGATTTTTTACTCCAAGGACCAATTTGTTGGTCAAATCAAATCAAATTAAATCAATTTGTTTATTGTTCAACATAGTTTAAAATCTTAAGATATTATGATAGGTAGAGTATCTCTATGTTACCAATTGTTGGTGTGCAATAATTTACCTATAGCCCTATAGCAATCATAATTATAATGTCATGCAATAACAATTTCATCAATTAACATTTTAAAATAGTGTGTGTGTGGCAAGCATTCCATTACCTAGTTGATTTTATTATTATCGCATTAGAAGCAACATTCCCACGTTTGAACTAAGTTCAGGGCGTATGGTCGAGTTTTGGTAGAGTGGAACATATCGATCTTATACCATGTAGATTTGTACAGTAGGAAACTTTCTTACAACTTGAATGTGCCTGCAATCAAACTGGTGTCGGCAATTCAACAAACAGATCGGGCATATCATTATAACCTAAGATAACTGCTGAAAAACTCGTATTTTGTAGTCACTCATTGCCAAAATGAGTCTTAATTCATTGCAATAAAGTATATATTTAACTACAACTTTAGTTCAAAACTCCGGTCGATATTGTTTGAGCACGCGATGTTCTAGAAACTATAAATCCTAAGAAACGTGCTTTCGACGTTTTTCCACGCTGATTCTAGTTTTACATAAATATTTTAAAGTTAATTGTTGCCTTTTAATCGAATAAGGCGCCATTAAAAAAAAAGTAAATAAAAAAGGTTCCTTGTTCCATCTAGTCATACACTTAGTTCTACATTTACGACAACTTAAAAAAAATCCGCCTAGTTCGACATCTATGTATGACTACTTGGAATGCATAAAATGTTATTTTTTTGTTCCATCTAGTCATACACTTAGGTCTACATGTATGACTACTAAAAAAATAATTCCCGCCTAGTTCTACATCTATGCGACACTCTTCCCACTCTTTTCGGAAAACTGGCATGCGGACATAATAATATACCAATCGATCTTACAAGGTTAAAAAATTCTAGTTTTTAAGAATGTTTTTAAATTTCCATTCAAAGTTAAGTTCAGTAGTACAGGAGTTCTATAACATGGTCATTCTACTCATCTTCCTTTGCAACCAATACCGTGAAGAACCAGGGCAACAAACACGGTTTGGGGCCAAAAACACTGACCGTACTGCTTATTTTCATACTGTGTATAACTATGCAGTAAAACTATTATAGGTAATGCACGGTTCGGTGTTTACAGTGTAGCCTTTCAATTTTAAATATAAATATCGCACATTTTTCGGTTAGCCTTGCCATATTTTTCAATCAAAACTTTTTACATTAAACGTTAATAAAAATTAGATAGTTTTTCAATAAAAATACCTATTTTAGTGTGCGCTCGAATTCAAAATTGTATATACTTTATCTACTGCAAGCTTGTTATAGAATACTAGCGGCTTGTCCAAATCTTCATTGAGTACTAACACATGATAGCCTTCAACTGAATAATAAAATAACTTTATTTAAATACTAGTGAAACCGCGCGTGACTACGTCTGCGCATTTTTTCGGTATATGAACGACGCGCAAGAGTTTTGAGTTGAATATATTTTTCCATAGAGGAACTGCCTTGTACCACCCCTAAACCACCCCTAAAGGGGTAGTTTTTTGTTAGATAGCTTGACTGTATCTGTAAATAAGTGTATATTTTTGACAAAAAAAACTTTTTACATACTATGAAATGTGTATAATGAAACACACTTTATAGTGAAACATAGTATTTTGTAACGATTTATTTACAGAAACTAAGCTACTACATATTTACATACGAGTATATTTACAAAATACAACAGGATAAGTCAAGCTATCTAAGGATCGTTAGAAACGATCTATAGATAGCTCAACTAATCCAGGTCACTGTCAGTCGGAAGCGTGCCCAAAACACTGGCGGCATTACCACGCTGGATGGCAATGCTGAGCCAAAAATGTGCCAGCTCTCGGATCATTCTGTAACTACATTGACTAAAGTTTTGTATACTCAGATTTATTAAGGCTTTGCATGTAATTCGACCCCACAAAGCAAAAATAGTGGCAAGATCTATCGACGAAAAGAAACGTTGGCGTGTCGTTCTTGCTCCATTTACCGTCGCGTGCTGAAGAACGTTATCACGCCTGTGACCCTATCCCAATACTTGTAGTTGGATTAGGCAGTAGGTGAAATCAATGTGGCCGAGACAATGAAACCTCACAAGTCAAGCAATCGATATCAAGTTGTCTAAATTAGCTGCTATTTAGTTTTATCACAATATACATTATTTTGATAATCGATAGGTACTTTCGTCGGTGATCGATTTAGCGACTGCATCGATGATGTTTCGAGTTTTTATGGCTATTAGATTACAATATGTATTGCGAAAAGTAGTAAAGAGCAAGTAACAAAGCAAGAATAATGATATAAGTGAGTAGGTTCTCAACTCTTTTGTCCTTGAAATTCGTCATATTTTTTTATTACAAATGATTATTTGTTTAGTATTGATGCTATATAATTTCGAAGTAGGCGTGGACACAGTAACCCAGTGCTTTTCGATAAAATAACAGAAATTATGCCATCATCCGCGGTAACAAATAGTTCCGATACCGTGAGGGTTGGAACACCCCATGCGTTTTTATGTGCTCGTAATATGAGGCGGTTTGTGAGAAAAAGCTTTTTGGTTCGCTCGTTCTATTTAATTTGTTCAGTGGTCTTTGGAATGACTGTACAGCTAAAATGGTACTTAAACGAAGAGAATAGTCGTACTAAAATACTGACTACTGAAAAGAGAAAAATCCAATTGATTTCTCTTGTTGAGCAATTGATTTAGATAAAGTTATGGGTTAATATTTTTGCTCAAAATATAGAGTTAATAATACTTTATACTTTAAAGAATATAGGTGTTCGAGTAAAAGTCACGAACTCACAATAGAATATACCTAGGTAGGTAGTGTAGGTACGAATAAAAATGAATCGAAAATAAAATGAGATGTAAGTGTACTTAAATATAAAAAAACAACATTCTATTTTCAACGGTTTCCGCTGACTCTTTTCAAGATCCAGAAAATAACGTACTCTATAAGATTTATCACAAAAGTTACAACGATGTCGACACCAAGAAAATCCGCAAAAATAGAGAGATACGTTCTCTAACTTGAGAGTCTCGCAGACCGATATATTATTGCCTGGCTTCCAGTCCAGCCCCTATTTATAGAAGGCAGTGAATTTTAAGCGGTGAAGGCCCCAATCTGGGGGATTAATGAACTGTAAAAGATCTCGCCGAATTGAGTAATTCTCCCATCTGAGTCGCCTTTTTAAATGGGGAATGATAATGTCATTGATCTTACGTCGTCTTTCACAATTTCGATGAAAGCGGGAAAGGTTTTTGGACTCAGTGACGTTAGTGCCTAACCTAATGTATTGTGCCTAAATCGCTTAGATCGAAAGGGGTCGACATGAAAGCTGAAAAATAACTACTTACACTTACCTATTTTGTATAGGGATTGCTTTGCCTAAAACTCCTTTGTGTTTTCGTGCAGATTTTATTTTTATCAGATCTCGTAAAGGAGATTGACCAAGCCCTAAAGGCGATTCACTACATATTTTTTGAACGTTAATGAAATATTGCTTCATTGCTTAATGCTTGAACTTAAAGTAAGTATTTAATTTTTCAATAAAATCTGGTTATTTATACCATTGGTTCTTTAACTTTTGACTGCTAATGAATGCGGTTATCAAGTTGTATCCTGTATATTTTTCACCTTTTATGGCTAACCAGAAATTATTATAAATTATTGTATTAGAAATTTCTTAAAATTCAAAATAGCAATTGTAAACTGCACGTAGTTGCTGTTCAACTAAATTGGTGGGGCTAGTGATGGTCATTTTCCTTTGAATTATTTAAAGATAAGATAAAATTTAAACAGATGTGTTTTGTTTATTAAGTAAAAAAAACTACTTATTTTTTACTTACTTATGTTTAGTCCGGGTTATCAACCTAGTATAGAACCGTCTACAACAAATAAGCTTGTCTTGTAGTTCCGATCGGCTGAAATGAGGCTAATTGGATTGTTTCGTACCTAATGCTCACGTCAAAGTTTTTGCTAAGCTCTACTTACATAATAAAATAAACGTATTGTTGTCGCCATAGAGTAATTTGTTCTTTTTCTCGGAATATTCATTAAGTACTGTATGTGGATTCGAAGTATTCTGATATAAGCTCTATGTATTTTAGGCGATGAGCTAATGTTTTTTAATAAAAGATCCTATTTAAATTCACTAAACCCTAAACCGGCGAGCATGTATGAAGAATGTAATGAGAGTGAATGAGGCAAAAGTTGTGTGTCAGGATCGTAGCAAGTGGAGATCCGTGGTCTCTGCCTACCCCTTCGGAAAAGAGGCGTGATTTTATGTATTTAAATTCATTGAAAAAATTGCGCCCTTTTTGAATTTGTATCCACGGCCATACCGATCCGTGACGCATTGGCGATTATATTTTTCTTTTCATACCTATGTGAAATAAAAGAATTAGAACAGATTTAGCTGTCGTTAAGCATATTAGTGCAGAAAGCGTCACCAATTGTAACCTATGGCAATTTTTATTTGTTGCAAGTTTGTGACTGCATGTAATTATAAATGACAAGGCACACAATTCCCAAGGTTTGACAGCATTTCGAGTGTATCCTTCGATTCGTAGGTTCTGTCACTGTTGTTATACCCGGAATATAACCTATTTGCAGAAGCCGGAGAGTGGTCCTAACCAAACACAGTTGAGTATTTGCCTACGTGTCGAAGTTTTGAGTTTTAACCCGAGGTTAAAGTTTACGTTTGTTTAATCATCAATTGTGATGGGGAAGTGTGGACACAAAAGGAATTTAAATGTTTCTGGAAATATATGTTTACTAACTGCGCTCCCGCGGTGTGACCCGCGGTGTGACCCGCGGTCCCTCGGGATTTTTTCATTTTTTCGGGATAAAAAGTAGCATATGTCCTTCCATGGGATACAACCTTTAACTATGCCGAATTTCAGCTTAATCTGTTCAGCGGTTTGGGCGTGAAAGCGTAACAAACAGACAGACAGACAGAATTACTTTCACATTCATAATATTAAGTATGGATTTGAAGAATTTTCCAAAAGAGGTCTGGGATCAAAGTCAGAGAAAGTAACGTAGGGTTTAGTTTGATCATATAAAATCGAGCTTGGTAGTTCTAATCATGTCCTTTCGCGACAAATACCATAAAGAATAAAACAGATATAGTTAGACCCAATTGGTGGCGCTTTTGGGTAGAGTTTTTTTTTTAAGTTTTAAATTAGTCAAGTTAGATTAAAGTCACGAATAAAGCTATCACCATTCACCACTCCATAGAAGTCGTCCAGGACGAAATATTTTGAGCCGCCTCTATGAATTCTTCGTGTCGTGTGTAGTCGATCTATGTCGTTTCCTGGTGCGAAAGTGTAATACAGAAACATTAATTCCTCAACGTATAAGTACACTGAAGTACAGACGTCAGCACAAGCCGCCTTTATACTTACTTACCACCTTTATATCCAATTATTCCCGCTGTACGTGGATTTACTTTGTTACTCCACTGTACATAGAGCCACACAACTCTTAGGTCTCACAGGCTCAGTTCAATGAACCTGTCGAATTTAAAGTAGCAATTTTTCATAACGTCAATACGTATATCCATTCGTGCCGGTCCTATTTCGTTGAATGTCATCGTAAATCTTGTTTTCGTATTTTTATTCCATATATCTATCATAAAACAGGTTTGATTACCTGCCTACCTACACTCGAGATTTTTACCTATGCTAAAGCTAAAATGCTGGGCAGAGTACATTTTTATTTGTTTCTAAAATTGTCCTACTGCTAAGCAAAACCGTCGACCGTCAGCTCCGTTTCATTATAACATAAAATATTATAGAAGACATCTCTTTCATCAGCTCTCCAATTTTTAGTAGAAACATAACAAAGCTCTCGTAATTTTATTGACACCTTCTCATAGTTTCTAATTGGGGGAGCTGTAAATTTATGCAGTACTGTAACACTCGTCTAGAAATTGTTAAAAATCCTCGTTAGCGACATCCGCCATTGCACGTATGAGTATAAAACGAATTGAGGACGTATCAGCGTTTTGAATTATGAATTATTTTAAATATAAAGGCACATTCTAGAAGATATAAAAAGACGACCTCTGTGGCGCAGTGGGTGAAAGCCCGCTTGGGATGCAGAAGGTTGCGGGTTCGATCCCCGCCGCAGGATAAATGTTTGTATGATCTGCAAATATGTATCTCGGGTCTTGCTGTTTCTATTTATAATATGTATGTATTTACAAACAAAATATATATAAGGAGTATATCAGTAATTTTGTTTCCATAGTACAAGCTTTGCTTAGTTTGGGGCTAGATGATGATGTGTGAAATGTCCAGCATTATATATACACATTAATAAGAGGGATAGAGATGTAGCCGCCTTAAAAACCATGAACGCCGTGGGGCGGTCCAAATACGGTGCCTTTAAAGTCATATAGCCACTACCGATATATTGATATGCTTTTGAATTACGGAAGCGTTCAAATTTTAATGAAGTTTTTCTAGCGGTCACCTTTGTGACCGCGTAGATAAAACGTTTATTTTCGTAGATATCAAGAATTTAGCAAGTTCTCAAATAAGGAACAGAATATCTGACCTGTTTTACGGGTGGATACATCCTTAGATTTGGAAACGTATGTAGGGCAAGAAACGAAAGAGCCGAGAGTGTAATAAGTCTTTTGAATTTCATGCGATGTAAGTTTGAATACAGATACAGGGAGCCAACCTCTCTATGCTATATTGTAGGGATGTACAGTCAGCAACGACGAAATGTTTGATTTTTACAGGTAAACCTTTTTGGTCACGACGTTACGGTGTCCTGATTTTGAAAATATTCATATTTGTGATTTGTGAAACTCCAATGTAACTTTTTCCAATGTTATATATAAATTTATAAATGCTATACCAACTTATCTCAGTTATAATTCTGATTCAGCCTTAGGCTATGTGTTACAGAGCACGAACGTAAATCTCAAAGCACTTCCAGCACCAGCTTGCACGTTAGCGGTATACCGTCGCTGAAACAAGTAAAACCACTTCGAATCGGCCATTACAAAAATTGAAAACGATACAGCTTATAGACAGTATAAATCTAAGAGCAAGCCAGGAGCACCTCACGTATATAAAAATACATTTCTCAGAATTTACACTAAATCGAACTTGAAGCTAGAGCGGGCAAATTGAAAACAGGCGACTTTGCCTCGTTATGGAGTCGAATACACCATTTATCTTCATTCGGCCTTTCAATAGGGTTGCCAAAGACGCTTTCCGCAACTCAAATGGTGGAACTACTTATTATTTCGAGCATTTGAGGCTTAACGATTTGGCTTGAACTCGGGCGCACCTGTCTCGGGAGGTTTTGAAATTCGCGACCCATTCTCGGTAGATAGCTTTCTTTGTTGTAAGCGGCCGGAATTGTTCGCGTGGAACGGAAAATTTCGAGGTCTTGTGTTTTGGTTTACCTGCTGCGAAATTAATCTGGTTTCGGATAAATGTTGGAATAATTCACAGGAATTTTAGGAGGTTTTCGTGCGTTCTATGCTACAGATAGGCTGTTGAACTAAAATAATAAAAGAAGATAAAAAAGTTCGTGAGTGTCGTGGAACATTCGGTTGGAACGAAGCAAAGAGTACTTTTCTATACTGGGAATATAATAAATTAATTGTCAATTAGGCATCATAGAAACGCTCTTCCGTACTAACAATACAACAACCTATGGACTGTGTCGCGACTGCGCATTTCGCACTGTGACGATTTGACATATGTGCCGTGACGGTAAAATGGAATATTTTTTTTTCAGACTCAGTCTTTTTTTTTCTTCGATCATCATCATTCCCTTGCCCTTATCCCACGCTAAGTGGGGTCGGCACAAAATGTATTTTACCATTCACTTCTATCACTCGTCAAATCTGTATCCACTCCTTTCGCATTCATATCATCTCTCACACAATCCAACCACTTCTTTTTCGGCCTTCCTCTACTTGCATAATCTCCAGCCACACTCATATTCATCACTTTTTGGGTAACATGGTTTTCATCCCTCCTCATAACGTGTCCATACCAAGCCAGCCTTTCAAGCAGTTCTTTTTTTTCTTCGATACCGACCGAAAAGTAAGTTCGTTCCAAAAATATCTTTGTAGTTTGACGACCTATTGGTAACAGCATCGAGATTGCCATAGGTTCAATTGATGATGATGACTTATAATGCCTGGAAATTAACCTCTCAATGCGAATTGACAATATAACTATCCTACTGAAAACACAGGAATTGTTGTCACTAGCTTTAATTACTTATCATTTTTGTGGTCTCAGTTTTGTCGCCTAACTTAGAAAACTATGAGAAAGACTAAGCAAGCTACACGAAAGCTTCGTTTCTTAGTAAATTTTATGTCGATCAAAAAGTTTTCGACTAGTATTGCTGCATTTTTAACGCTAAACATTGTGACAGCCCTAATAAATGCAGAATAATCAAAACGCAATTTATTTTAACTGCCTTTAAAAATGGAACAAAACAAGTGAAAAGTCATCGTTTGAATTTCTTGAATTAGGCTACGTGAATAATAGAACGACTTAGAAATTAATTAAATGAAGGGTAAGTATTCCAAACTCGAACAGTTTAGGGCGAGATATTTTTGTTTCATTAACAACCATTACCCGTTGTCTCTTGAGTACTTCATCCATACTTAATACTACTGAACTGATTAGACTGAAAATTGGCATGGATAAAAGTTGTATCCCAGGGAAGTACATATGCTACTTTTTATCCCGGGAAAATGAAAAAATCTCAAGGGACCGTGGGAGCGCAGCTAGTTTAAATACCATGATCCTGTTTTTTTTCTTCTAAGCCAACACGCCTTTGTAATAAATTACGATCCAAATATTCGTAAGACAGCGCCGGCGTGTTCTGCCCGATCGAGCGATTAAGCGCTTCGCTGAATACTCTGACATTTGATACGTTCGTATTAAACTATCTGATGTTGATCTTACGCCGTTGTGCACACAGCTTACGAACATGCTCAACAAATTAAGGGCGAGCTTCTTGACTGGAAGTTGTGCCAATATGCCCTAAGGTCTTTGTTGAACTGGAAATGTAAATCGGCTCAGAAAGTAACTCAAGTACAGTGACTTGGATCAGTTGAGCTGTCTATAGCACGTAGAAATAATAGATCGTTTTTAACGATCCTTAGATGGTTTAACTGAAGTGTATTTGTAAAATTATATGAGTAATTGGAACGTCGTCGATATCAGAAACTAGGAGTTCTATGGTACCATAACACCTAGACCCGTAACGAATACCTATCTGCAAAACGTTATCTTACTTCGCTCGCGTAGTACCCACATTTTGAATAGCCTAAAGCGTGTCGCTAATAGAAACGCAAGTCGAGGCGGGGAAGCGGCGAGGGGCGCGAATCTCGTTGAAAAAGTTAAAAAAAAAACAAAAGTCAAAAGTCGAGGCGCGGGCGAGGCGGGGTCGTGGCGCGCGCCCCCTCCGTGACTCCTAATCACCTGTCTCTACTCATATTTTAGAAGATTACATGTTGAATGAATGAAACAACACATAAACGCCTCCGCCTAGACGCTTAGCACACGTCAATTTCGCCCGCGCCCCGACTCCGCCTCGATTCCGCCCCGACTTTGCTATATTAGCGACCTGCCTTATGCTATTCCAGGTCACTATCTACGCATATGCCAAGTTTCATCCAAATTGGTTCACTGGTTTAGGCGTGATTGAAGCACAAACATACTCACAAACTTTCAGCTTTATTAGTAGGATGATTATTGTGTGCGTTCAAAAGAAATGTAATTTGTATAATATTTATATTAGCCTTTTTTCTAAGAGTTCTTATGGTAATTAAAGGTTTTATGTAATGAAAAATCCGAGATAATTATTTCAAAGAGCTCTTTAATCATGATACACAACTTGCATCTATTTTCCAACATGCGAAGCTCTTTCATTATACTCGTAATTAGAGTTGTTGGAAAAACTTGAATGATATCTAAACTAGTAACTTGAAATATAAGTAATGTATATTTTTTAAATTTTGTAAATATTTTTATATATCTAAAATTTTTTTTTTGTAAATGTAGCTGGGAAAGCGTGGAAAAGGATTGCACAGGACTGAGAAGAGTGTCGTTGTTGAGAGGAGGCCTATTGAAGGCTGAATGGAATAGATATACTTACTTATAGATATTTTTTAATACCGCGTGTCATTTCCTCAGTCTTAAAAAAAGGAGGGGCTATATGTTTGACTGTCTGTATGCTTTTTTATGTATGGTAATCGATATCTCCATAAATTGTGAGCAGATTAGAAAAATTGATTAAAAGGGTAGGTATACTTACATACTGTTGAAGTTCTCGTAGTCCTATATTTTCATTGCAACGAAATTGAAATCTAATCAAAATCAAATCAAAGTCTTTTATTGCGTAATATGGGTTGGTAATTGATACTTTTATCGTAAAAAAACTCACCCTTTATAGTTATTTTCTACGCAGTTCAACATTAAATTAGGTTTTCTCTTTGGTCTCCAAAATGTAATTATTGATTTGAAGTCTTAGTTACGTAAATAAATAATATATGCAACAAGATTATTTGGATCATATCGAGCCATTTAAAGCGCTAGCTACTTCTGTTAAAGAAACAGGACAACCAACACGGTTTTGGGCCTTGTTGTTACGGTACCGCTACGTTACGGTCGCATGTTTTTGGAGACCAAACGAATTAATTAAGTTGACACAGACTAAGTAAATACTGTGTGAGCAAATAAACTATAATTGCCTGCACGTAGAAATAATAGGTAACACAAATATAGAGCTGTTGTTTCATCTCTTCGATTCATAGCTCTTTTATATTAGAAACCCCCCTTAGACATCTTCAAAAGGATCTGGAATAAGTAACATAAAAAAAGATCCGAGAGAATGTCTACCGCGCCTTGGGGATACAGTCGTGAACCTGTTGTTGTTTGTTGTTGTTGTTTATAATTGAACCAATCCATAACCATTCAAAGTGATCCCAGCGGTCCTACTGAATAAATGCTTTTTGACTTTGACTTTGACTTTGACTTTGACATACTAACTACATATATTGAATAAATTTTGTAGGTAGAATTTGGATAATTTGAAATGTACATTATTCCGGTCAAAACTTAGGCCTTTACATCTATATTAGATGATTTATACAGCGTCAGGATGCAATCCATGCCTACACTTAACGGGACGCTGTAGTGTCTGGGACTTTGTTTGAGATGGAATAGGCCCAGCACCTAAACCTTCCTCTCAGCTTAATCAGCCTGGCCCACAGAAAAAACGTCAACAAGTGTTAAGCTGACTAAGCTGCGGGTTTCCTCACGATGATTTCCTTCACCGTTAAGAGCTCGTGTTAAAGCGCATATAAATTTTTCGAAACAAAATATCCATTGTTGCATGGCCGGGATTCGAACCACGACTTTCAGATTGAAAGTCGAGGCACAACCCCATTCGACCAACACGGCGCAGATTTCCTATTCCGGTCGTATTCCGGTCAACACAGGGGGGCAAAATCTGTATTATTTTAAAATTATAGAAGTAAACTTTGTTTGTTCGTTCGCATCTGTATATACAATAGAGTTATGAAAGCAGTTTAAATCGTTCAAATCTTTTTTACCTACTTTTTATTTTCATTTTTTACCTTTCATCATACACCGCATAGCGAGACGACTGTCTAATGTAGGTATATTAGTATACCTACTTATTGTAATTCGACTTTAAAAAATCTTTTATTTATTAAAATATCGATTACAAGACAAGAGATTAGCTACCCAAGCGTTGCAAATCGGAAATTGCATTTCGCGACGCCATTACTTTTTAAACAAGCACTATCTCAAAGGACAGTTAACCTAATAAATTACCGTCGCTAGTTAATTAACCGGTCCATTGACCATTATACTAATAGCAACCTAGTTTGGAAATGTTATCTGTACGTTTGTCCCAGGGGTTGACAATTAGGATAATGCAAGCGATAGTGCACTGACATTACACGGCCAGCTCATTCAGCCAAGCTAGATAACTTATAAATGTCGTACCACGGGGATCACACACGTGAAAATATCGCCCATTTTGGTACCAACATAGATTCGCGTTCTACTCATACTAGCCTTTTTTTACCTATTAACAAATCAAATCAAATCGTTTATTTCGTTAACTTAATCTATATGACATAAATGCTTTAGAAACCCCTTTTAAGTAAATATATACCTGTGTAAAGGGGTTTCGCTCTTCCCTTAGTGAATGAAGTAAGATTTATCAATAATCGTTCTAATATAATCTAAAAAGTTTCAATCAAAATCTCAATTGAATCTATAAGTTTGAGGCATTGAGGCATTACGAGTATTAAAGAATGTGTAAAGTATGACCTATTATTAACAACCTTTAGATATTTGGCTTTAAAGTCTATTTATATTTGTGTAGTAAAGTAGGTACGTAAAATAATAGTACATTATGGTACTAGTGTGTAACATTGGTGATTACCGCCGAGGTGTTTTTAAGAGCCGAGCCGATAGGCGAGGCTCTTAACAGAACCGAGGACGGTAATCATCAATACACACGTGTATTATACGACGTTTTTCAACACACTTGTGAATAAAATAACAATAAAAACTCATTTTCAACAGTGAAAACGAGTTGTGAAAAATGTTTCGCTATTGCGGGAAAAATTAATCAGTTTTCCTATGCGCGCGCATTGCGATCGGCCACAGACTATATTTCCGCGCCGCGCATAGGGTTTGCGGCCTATTCTGCCACGTACGAAATGGGGAATTTAAAGTTTTCTTTTATTATAGAGAAAACAAAAGTTATATTTGAGTGAAAGTTTTATTTATTAAACACGTACGAGTTAAAATTATCTATTTAAATTAGAAGTTGCATGAAATGAGCAAGCAATAGGAACATTAATTTATTTGTTCTATTGAACACGATCTTTTTTCTGAATAAAAACTTTTTAAAGAACAAAGCAACTCAACCAATAAAATTAAAAAAAAAATCTATTACTCACTAGTGAGTTATAGTAATGAAAAAGTCACAGTTTGATTATGGGTGTCATTATGTGCCTAATTACCCATAGAGCCACTTTATGAGCAAGTGTGTTGAAAATAAAATTACGTAACCAAAGTCTTGGCTTATACTTGTTTACTTAATTTAACAATATCTACATTACTTACCTAAGCTCTAAACATGACGTGTTTCTCCCAAGTTACCAGTTACGTAAATTTGACTTGTAAACCTAACATAAACATCAAAACCAGAAATTCTGTGTATACAGGGTGTAAAAAGACTACTACCAAAAACCGAAAAAATCAGACCATGATTCTAAACATATTTAGCAAAAAAAAACGCAAAAAAAACTTGACTGAGCTACGTCATTTTATGTTATTTTTCGTTATTTACTACTAGGACAACATAATAAGACCATACCTACCTGATAATCAATTAAAACTCAAAAGCCAGCAATCTACGTAAAACAACGCGCCCGGTACATACGCAAACAGTAATCTTCAAACGCTGTTTTCTCCGGATATAATGATTTTTTCGGAAAATCCTGCTGTATCCCTTTCGGTAGACGTCTTTTTACACCCTGTATATGTCGTGGGAGTATATTTAACTTATTTGAAATTTCAAAGAATTTATCCCACGGGAAATCTGAGCTAGATACTACAAAATTAATTAATTTAAGTCTAAAACTTAGGATTCTTGAATTCATACAACGTATTCGTAACTAAATTAATGAAAGTACTTACTTAAAGAGTTGACATTTGTCTATGAACAAGAAATACGAGAACTTTAATTAAAAAATATTATTTCTCAATTCACAATCGTTTAAAAGATCGCTTTTAACTCACAGAAACAGATGTAACAAAGTATTCACTATTTCAATTCTTCTTTCAATACGATTGTATGCCACAGTACACAATTAGCAGTAGGTTAATCTGGAGCCGTTCGCTTATTACTGTAACCGGCGCGCTTTGGTCCCCGTCCTTTGTTGGTTACGGATGATCGCACGTGACTCGGACACAAATGTGCAGTGTTTATGTCCTGTTTGTCGGGCCTAAGCACGGGGTTTGATTGACAGAGATATTTGTATCGTGATTAGTTTCCGTGGAGTTGGGTTACTGTGAACGCTGCGTCTTGAGTTATTCGATTTGGCTAGCTTTCTTCGTTATTGAAAATGATTATGAAATTTTAAACTATTCCCGTCGCTGTTTCTCTAAAGTTTATCTGTTATAATATCGAGTTTTTGATTTGAAAGAGCTTTGAGATGTTCTTTGAACTCCAGCGAAGTTTACACTGTTTAGTAAGATTCTCTGAACACTTGGAAACTTTGAAAATAATTGTATTCAATTTTATCATCGTCTACTCTTTGAGTGGTCACAAAATGGATGGTAGTGTTCCTTGTTCTGTGTGACAGATTATCAGTATGAAGAAAAAATTGCAGTGAAGGAAAACATCGTAAGTGTATTCAAATAAGGAAGACCAAATGGTGATATTTTAGAGCAAAAGAAAGAAGGCCAGGTCACATTTAACCTGGACCGGCAAACTTGTACGAAGAATGTAGCACTAAGTGGAAATCTGTGGTCTTTGCCTGCCTCTACGAATATATACGACGGAATATTCTATGTATGTGTGACCTACGGTTACATACGGTTATGTATAAAAATGTACCAGGCTGGAATAGTCCCATGTAAAAAACAGTAGTTATCCGCCGCTAACTAGAAAGAAGTACCAGGCGGGCAGGAATCGGAAGGCGATAAGGTGTTGTTATCATCAATTACGACCGGCGATTGCAGTGCGCCGCTTAACCGACGCGAGATAGCGTGGCCAGGTTAATGTTTTCTGGAATGCTTTTAAACGGTGGAAAGATAGCTTTTTTATATGGTTAAATAAGGGCCCTGAATAATTTATCACGGAATACGTTGTAAATTCTGATAATGTCATTTTATCATCAAAGATACACAAGAGATATATCTGTCTAAGGCAGTCTTCAATCGTTTTTGTCCTTTGCGATATAATTTTTAGAGGTAGAGAGATGAGTTAGTATTTTTATACGAATAGTTGAAATGCAACAGTCTTGTATTGTAGAGCACCGCAAAAATTCATAGAGCAAAGGAAGTAAGCAGAACATCAAAATTCTATTTTTGAATCGATCCTGGGCGATATTCGGCGCGAGTTACTGAACTCCATTGAGACATGAATGCCCGCAGTAAACCTTAGTCCATTAGGTATTCCGGCCGTATCCATAACATAACGTGCCTGTAATCTGTTTTATATACTCTGCCATCGAACCTTCACCTCTCCATCGAAGGTCCCATAGCCTCTTAGACTCCGCTTGGGCCATAACCAGGATTAGTCCCCGTTATCCCCAATAAATCTCGTCCAATAACAGTTTCCAAGAAGGTCTTACAACTTTACTTTTATAGTTTTTTGAGCTCTATATCTGCGGGCTTTTGATCTCGACCGGACCCGACTTAGCTCTGAATTATTGAAAAGATGGTAGTACGATGAAAATATTTTGCTTTTCTTTTAACCTAATTCTTTTGGATCTGTTTCAGAGCTAGCTCGAGACTCATCAAAATATTGCGGTCTTGTTTCTTATTTGTGAAGATCTGCTGCAGATCGTAAGCATCTTATCTCCTCCGACCATCTAACTTGCGCCATAATTGAATATCTACAATATTTTGAAACATTATACAACATTAGGAACCTAAATAGTGTCTAAAGTCAGAGCAAATGATGTAAATTAAGCAGTACTAAGCGTGGCCGCTAGGCGTTCTACGTATCTAATTTTCAAAGGTGAACCGAACATAACTGTGGGAGCCACATAAGTTTAAACTTGTTACTAAACTGCGCCAAAGTTTCTTTGATAGACAGAATTCGTAACGAGTCGTCAAAGAGGTTGCATGTGGGTATTTGTCTAGGTAGAACGTTTTGAGTAAAGTGAGGTTGAGAAAGGCCTGCTTTAAAGCTTTTAAGGGACGAGAACCCTCATTAAAAGAAGATTGTTTAGTCCGTTTGTAAAAGAAAAAGGGAAATAATAGTCTACAGCGAAATCAATTATGCGCAAAAAATCCTATACGGTTTCGAGTGCATTGTTCAAATTCAATATTTGGCATAGCACTTGACGAGTTCAGGCTCTCTACAATACGGTACCTGCCCCTATATTCTGAATCTCGTATCTAAAACTTCGTAAGCGTTTAGAGGTATTTCCTGGTTCATTGCTGGCCACCTCGGTCGGATTAGCAAGCGGACCGATAGGGACCCGTGATAAATTGCGATCTCCGGGCATGTACGGACATGGCTTGTATTAGGACGCCTAGTTACGCGATATGAGATTGGGATCATAGGAAAAATTCTCTCTAGCTAGATAAACGGGGTAGCATTATTATACAAAATACGTATGCCCAGTTTTTAATTGTTCTAAGACAGTAGTCGATTCGTTTCAAAAATAATATAAACCACAAAATGCAATTATTGATTACATTTAGAATTGTGTTTGTTTATTTAAAAGAAATACTGAGACGCACTGTAAGTCCTGGTTTAATTAAAACTAGTCTCGATAAACCGCATTTCTTAATAAAAACATAACTCAAGATTTATCCCTTAGACGCGAAAACCACGGATTTTCATATCTTGAACCCTGACACCTTTGCTTCATTTACCCTTATCAAATTCTGGACACTAGTCCGCATTATATCCAAATACTGACCTCTAGAATACATAAACTTGGCTGACCTCTGTTCATCGATCTGTTATCATCATTATCACCATTCTGTTTGCACCCACTGTTGGGTTACTCCTCTCTTTTACACCATAATTTTCGGTCTCTTCCTGATTCCCGACAGTAGTCGATAATATCGTCTGACCATCGGACTAGTGGTCTGCCTTTCGGTCGCTGTGCATCCCTCAGCCTTGATAAGTGATACATCCCAAAAATATGAGTTCCCCTTCCGTTATGTAAAACGCCAAATAAAAATTAAATTTCAGAGTTTATCTCACCATTGGGAAATCAGCGCTTCAGAGCGGATTTTGATAGGACTTTCTGTGAACTTAAAATTACTTTAAAGTTTAAATTATTATTAAAAGCAGACAAGTAATGTTTATAATTAAAATTGCTTTTTAATACGGGAAAACATCCAACACATTAAGAAGATAAGAGTTCAACTAGTAGATATTTTAATTATTGTTGTTTCTAAAAAAAATATGTACTTTAAGGTCGAATGAAAGCTGTGAGACACGTGAACAAAGAAATGTATTCCAAAGACATCTAATTTCAAAGCATTGAAGACCTAAGCATAGCTTTGTATCTACTAGGAACTACTAGGAACTCTAACAGAAACAAAAATCAAAAAGTAGTCGCCTCGCTCAATGCCACTAACCCTTCATTAGTAACGCTGGGTTTTTTTACCCCGCATTTGAAAGCCTTCTTCAGACGAATCTAATTTGTTTCTTTTCAAGTGTGGCCTCGTTTCGCAAGCTGATTGCGGGTTGTTCGCTCATCTCACCGTATTACCCTTGTCTGCATTTTGTTTGTAAGACATTCATGGGATTGATGATTTCCTTTCGACCCTTTTATACCTTCAAAAATAATTACGACCCGAATTTAGACCCGAATTTAGGGTTAAGGTTGGCGACGTTTTAAAGCAAAATTTACCCTGACGTAGCAAGAGTAAGAGATACGTTGCTCATCCATTGTTCGATTTTATTAATACGACGATATTGATACCTAAATACTTTTTTATAAAAACTGTCATTATTTTGAAACTGAGCTTATTCGCAAATGAGTCCAAATAGAAGTGTAATTTTCTATTTGAAAATGCATGTCAGTATTTTCGTGTCGGAACACGTGAACGTTCCATCAAAGCGTTTAAATTGCGCTGCACTTCGCAATCATATTTACACCTTCTGTGTTCAAGACTCATTAAAAATGCAAAGCAGCTTTATTATTTTACAATTTTCTGTCTTCATCGTTGAATGTTGGCAACATTGTTACCTTTGGGCATGATACCAATAAAGTTATGGGACAATTCAATGTTTTTGTCACATGTTATTATTGTCCAATACGCCATGACTTCTTCATTTTCTGTACAATATGCTATCACATAGCACTGCTATCACATTGCAATTCCCATTTTTCTTCTCTAATGACCTCTGTGGCGCAGCGAGCGAAGGTCAGCCTGCGATGCAGAAGGTTGCGGGTTCGATCCCCGCCGCGGGACAAATGTTTGTATGATACAGATATTTGTCTCGGGTCTAGGTGTTTCTATGTATAATATGTATGCATTTACAAACAAAAAGCATATAAGTAGTTTATCAGTCATCTAGTACCCATAACACAAGCTCTGCTTACTTTGGGGCTAAATGATGCTGTGTGAAAAGTTCAGCATTATTTATTTATTCGTATCTATCCTATATCTTCATATTAAATGAAATGAATTGATTTCAGTGTACCTCAAAGAGGTTCCTTGCACAAAAGTCCCCATTATTTTTATAAATTTCTCCCACACTCGTATACCCCAAGATGTAAATTCAATCGGCATCTCATAGCCCGTGCTTACACTCAAACGATTCGGCATCTTAAGTCAACGGAGTAATGTTCACTTTACATAGCCGATTTGAGACTCAGGTACAGGATGAGATTCTTGTTCATATTTACCTAGTAACTTACGGAACCGCATTTCGCAAGAGCAATGCAAATATTCGCATGTATGAATATTACACGTTACGATATTTCCATCTTATTCACAGGTTATAGATATTTTTCTGACTAAAGTAAGTTTGTATGATCTGTGGCAAACTCTAGTGACTAAATTTTGAAACCGTCTGAAACTCTCCGTCTTTGTCACCGGGACCAACAAGGTAAAACGTTCCAATCTATTTGATATCACTGTAATAACTAAAACTCAATTTGTTTTTTTTTTTAAACTGAACTTTGAACTTTAAAAAACTCGCAATGACATAAACATTTTCTTAGTCCATACTGTAACTAGTTTAACGTAAATAATATTTAAAACACAGAGTTCGAAATCGTGTGAACGTCATTTACAGCCGTAACTTTATTAATAGTTCAAAAACGGCTAAGCGATATTTTCGAATTTAGCTGTTCCATTTATATTAAGTAACTCATATTGTGCTAATTATGCAAAGTATGCGTCAAACTTTAGAACTAAGTTTAAGTTCAGCGGACTGGTTAAGTGAGACCTAGGACACAGTACTTGCGATGCACAGCACAGTATTTCTGAGTCTTAAGCTTTAGTTTCTTAAAAGGTGGTGGCCGTCATGTTATGTTCAGAATTTAGAAGTGAATAAATCAATTCCATGCTTTAAAGATTTTAATGTATACTAGGTTCATCTGTGGCTACGTTGTTTCGCTCAAAACGTGGTATTTCGTAGCTGCTAGTGCTAATGAGTAGCATATAACTATAGAATTACATTATTTAATTTGCAACAAACGCATGTTTTTTAATTTTTATTGTTGTTTTCGGACTAATTATATATAATAAGACTAATTATATATAAGACTATATATATATAGACTAATTATATATAATAAGACTATAATTTAATTAATAATGAATTTTTGAATTTACATATTTTTATTTTTCATTGTATCAACTAAAAATTGCACGCCACACTGGCAGAATACATTGCTTCCGGATTGAGTTTTTTATAACAAAATACCACCATGTACTACATGTATTTCACACAATAAATCTTTACTTACTTTCTTGAATTTAGTGACTCTCAGATCGCTATCTCCCTCTAATAAAATAGCTGTAACTTTATTCAATTGCGTCCGTTGTTAGCGGCTAACAGTTTCAGAGAACCCTGCTTAAAGTTTCTATCTGTACAATTGTAAGTTTCTCGACGAGTAACGCAAGACTTGAATTATACGGATTTAGAATGTCAAACTTTAAAGATCGTACTGCAAGACATCGCAGTGTTTGTTGAACTAACAACTAGCATAAGAATGAGCTTCCCTTATTCAGTATATACCAATGATTTTTTTACTATATCATTGGTGTACAAGTTGATATAGCGTGGGAGATGCAGATGACTGTCCGGGAAACGTTCAAATATTTAGCAAAATTTTGAACCTGTCGCTCAAGAGGGTGTTTGTTGAACAAACAACTAGCATAAGAATGAGCTTCCCTTATTCAGTATAGACCAATGATTTAGTTTAGTATATCATTGGTGTACGCACAGGACCGAGAGGGGTGGAAGGGGGATAGGGAAGCCTTTGCCTTGCAGTGGGACGATGCAGGCTAAAAAAAATAAAAAAAATATCATTGGTGTACAAGTTGATATAGCGTGGGAGAAGCAGATGACTGTCCGGGAAACGTTCAAATATTTAGCAAAATTTTGGACCTGTCGCTCAAGAGACCCAAGACCAAACAGAATAGTGTTAGAGAGGAGGCCTATAACCCAGCAGTAGGTGCAACCGGAAAGATTTAACAACTTTTATTTCGTTATCATTTGACAACCTCTGTGGCGCAGTGAAAGCCCGCTTGGGACGGGTTCGATCCCCGCCGCGGGGGTAAACGTTTGTATGATCTGAAAATATTTTTCTCGTGTCTGGCTGATGTATTTACAAAAAAAGTACATACGTATTATATCAGTTATCTGGTTCCCTTTTTTTTTTTTTTTGACGCTGGGAAAAATGCGTTACGCATCCGTATACCCACTAAACAACCCAGCGGCACTCCGGCGTCGCCTGCATTGGAGGGGCTTTGCTTAGTTTGGGGCTAGATGATGCTGTGTGAAATGTCCAGCATTATTTATTTATCTCTTTCGTGCCAATACATCTGGGGGGTCAAATTTATGTTTCATGTGAGTAAAATAAATATAACACTTCCCAAAGTCTTGAGCGGATTTTAAACGATATAACCATCTCTTAAGACAATTATTACGTATCTATTGGTTTCCTTAGAACATTACATTTAGCTATTTTCTAAACTTGCACACGCTCTAAATCAAATATCAATTTACAAAAGTGACTGTACAAAATTGAAATTTGGGCGTGTTATTTAAATACCGCTGGAACTCCAACTTCTGTAATTCAAGTAAGTAAACTTCTCTGAAGTCACACCTAAAAATAATCAGAGAATTGAACCCAACACTGAGCAAAGAAATTATGTAAATCGAGACACCATTAGGGCTCCCGAAAATCTTTTTCAAAAGACATTACTCAGGCAAACAGACTGGCGACCTTATTCCGTTTAATTATTCAGTGGCCGACCAATCGGAGCATTATCAAACTCTTCAGAACGCTCCAGAAATCAATTAGCTTTTGCACCCAAAGAATCGTGGAATTTAAGTCTATAGTTGGGTAAATTTGAAAATTTTAAGTCTGAAGCAAGTATTCATTTGTTAATCTAGCTAGAGAGCGTTGGCTGTAAAAACGTTGACAATAATAATCCAGGTTACATCCCAATCGTAAAACAAACAGACATAAGTACAACCCTTTCAGACTTAGGTATTGAAAGAGCAAGCAAAGGTAATTTTAGTTTGTATGTTTGTGAATGTATGTTGCACGACAACCACATACCATCTCTGCTGTTACTAATCCCGTATTCATGAAAACTGTCCGTATTAATTTTGATTGACATATTGGGGAAATCCAGACTTTTAAAATTTCAAAATGCCCGAAACTAATTTGCAATACAATGCGGGGCAATCCCGCAACCGCACTAAAACACCCGCCTAATATGCGTCGATGTACAGCGTTTAATCTAACTTTCCTCGCAAAGCTCTGAGACGACAACTTCAACTTGCATTAATTTATAACCGGAGGGGAACTATCCCAAGAAATAAACACGAGACGTGTTTTAACGTTTATTTCCATTCGCGCAGAGGTTAATATATTTTATTAAAATATTAACTCGAACATGACAGCTCTATTACTTAAAGAGCTCTCTAAAAGCAAAACGAAGTTAAACAACCGAGCAAAAGTGTATTAAATTTCTGAATATTTCTCCTTGCAAACTAATTAATTAGTTTCTAAAACTCCAAGCCGAGTGTTAACGATGATCTAAGCAATATCAAACCTGCCGCGCTTACCTCAGGAGAAAGTTGCAAGGGAATCTGTTGCTTGTTACTAAGAACGTACCTTCAGTAAGGTGCTTTACCGCCTTTTATGTTATAGCACAAGCTCTTTCAATATCAGTTACCGAGTAGGTTGGTACTTTTCAGAGCTATAACATACTTCAACCCGGGGCCTTATTGTGTAACTTAACTGGCAATGGACATCGGCTTCATTTTGACATTTGAAAGAAGGACTTCAATTGTCATTTTTGTATTGTGTGTGAGAATGACTGAGAATGGATTTCAGGTTAGACAATGAGGCCGCTGGTCAGCAGCCTTATTGTCTAACTTAAAATCCATTCCCATTTGTCATCCCAATAGAGCTCAACCAATCACATAATAAGAAAATGACAATTGAAGTCCAGAATGGGTTTCAAATGTCAAAATGAAGCCGATGTCCATTGCCAGTTGATTTAGAAAATAAGGCTGCAGGTCACAACCCGACTAAACCGGTGACAAGGTAAACGAAATTAAAAAGAAGTAGTTCCGTGTCCCTACATCGAGCAACGTAATCAAAAATGTCGAGTCAACGTAAGTTTTTTAGATGGTCATGAATAACTTACGACGGCGACACGCCTCACTTGTTGTTCGAAAAGTTTTTTTATTTTCTTTCATTAAAAAGGCGGGTCGGCTGAAGATTTCGCGACGCGCCCGATGAATAATTAGAGAGTATTTCTTGCCTGTCATGCCGTTAATGAATATTAGAACGCAGAGCTTTCTCGAAAATTTCCAAGAGAAAAATCGAAAAGAAATCTGCGGTTGTTCGGGAGAAGGAATTCCGTTAATTACGACCGGTTGAGAGATAAATAAGTCACTAAGCGCAAATTTGTCCATTCTTCTTGTTTTTGTTTCGGTTCCGAGGAGTTACTTTGTTATTGGGCCATTTTTTTCTGAGCCGACCGAGTGAATTATATTCGTCGTTTGTGTGCGTGAAAACGGACGGAATAGGCCTCTAAGTGCCATTTTGTCGGTTATAAGAGGCTTTCGTATAGTAAACAATACTTTTTACGGTCAAGAAGAATATAGGATTAAGCAAATGGCTTTTTCACTCAGTGGCATCAGAACACGCAAAATATCGAATACATAGTAATGAAACGGAATAGATAGGACATTTTACTTAGACGCGGCCAAAGAAATACACAGTACACTTTTGATATACACGACATGATATTAAAAACCCCTACTCATTTACCATGTAGAATCAAAGTCGAATGAGTAGCTTAGACGCTACGATAAAAAAAACATGAATACACGCACAGTTGAAATCCTAACATTTTATTTTAGTTTTGTAGTCAGGTAAAAAAACCAATAGGTAAATCAAATACGTGGGTATCGTTGACATACAAGACAGTACTCCCATGTTTACTACGAGCATACAAAGCAATTGATACGGGCCGGACAATGCCCCCGACATGGGGTCCTGCCATATGGTGTATGTTTTATAGAGAAAAATAATTGTATAAGGAAATATGACATGTTATTGCAAAACATAAGGACCGTTGAGAAAAAAAGGACCCAAGTCGTTCTTTCACAGAATTCATCGCGATGGAACAGGAGCGGAATCTAGTCTTACCTTTATACTTTTTAAATCCAAAGGTTGTCTGGAAGAGATATTTGTTTTCTTGTATTTCCTGTAATGTGTTTCTTTTGTGTACAATGGAGTGTTTTTCTATTCTATTCTACTTAAGAGATATATCATTCTAGACTTCAATTAATTAATTCATTACCTATACAATATAAATAATAAAACTACTTTTTGAGCACACCGCATAGAGTGGCAGTATAATAAAACAAAAAAGGTAAAACCAGTTCGCAATATACAAACATAAAAATAAAAACATGATAAAAAGGATGCTTTCATAAACTTGACAATGTATTGAAATCGCAGACGTACTGCTCGCGTGCTCTCTACCCACTTCCTGCAGCAGAGTGCAGGAAAGGTTCCAGTGAGCGGAGCCAATCCACTGATGTTCAAGACGGTAGATGTACACGTACCTAAGCTTAAGCTTGGGAGTGACTAAAGTGTAGGTACAGGGAAATATTATGTGTTAGCTTTTATTAACTTGAAATGTTTATCGAGGACACCCAACAGAAATATCAAATAATATTAACAATTTCTTATTTAATTTTGAATGTATTGAATGATCACTAAATTTGTGAGGAATTTTGACCAATTTGTATTTTTATACGTTAGTCCAGTCTAGGTCAAATGCAACCTGATGACCACCTTTCCGATCTCCGATTAAGATTTCGTGTTTTGAATACGTTTTTGAGTTCACTAGTGTACAGAAAAATGTTCTTTTCATGTCGCAATTCATAAAGAGAAGGCCAACGTAAAGTCTTTGTTATAAATTGTATGAATGAAGACTTCCAACATTCTTTCGACATCTAACATCAACACAAAAAGTGAATCAACATAAAGAAACAAAGTGATCCTATAAGGGTTCCGTTTTTTTCCTTTTGAGGTACGGAACCCTAAAAACATTATGTAACACATTGAGGGTCCCAAGCGTCTATTTCAGTTTTTGAGTATTCAATGTAATTATTGGAACGCCATCAAACAACAGAGCGTAATTACACATAGCCAATTAGTTAATTAATTACTGTGTATACGTCGAATAGCCTTCGGAATAATTAGAGCTATGATTTTTCAAGAAATATGGGTAAACGATGTTATTTGCATATTTACGGGAGCCGAGTGAACAAATAAATTGGAACATACTGGTATTGATATATCTTCATTGTTGCTGATTGTGGTAAGTGGTTTCTTAAAATGGTAACGCTAAAATAGTTTTGAAGTGAAAACTTCTTTAGGCGCGTTGGGCATTTTTGAGATGGGAAAAAACCATTGAACTCGCGACACTGTAACCGTTACCGTGACCGATACCTCTGTATCGGCCACCGACGCTTACGTCTTTGGCCTATCTGTTCATAACTCGGTTTACGATGTGGCATGCGGCTGGATCGTATCCTAATAAAAAAAAAAATATATATATATACTTTTTGCATATTTTTGAAAGTTTAGAACCGTTTTCGACACCTCGTTCAAGTTTTCACTTCTATCGGCACTCCCGGAGTACCACTGTTCTTGCATAGTTTGTGACAGAAAATGAGTAGGTATAACGCGCGATCAACACTCTTTCTTTCTTCTTAAGATACTTAATGGTATACGTAGTCTGTTTGTATTTGAGTCGATCTGCAGCACCATACGAAACGTAGCAGAGATGCATTATTTACACAGCGCCATCTATCGAAGAGGAATCACTTTGAAAACCTTTCTTAACATAATTATTCGCTGTAAACTTTTCATTTCTGACGCTTCGCGTTACACCAGACTCGTACCGAAAGAATGTTTGCATTCTATCAAAGAGAAACTTGTTATAAGACTCGAGCTGCGTTCCGGGATAAATAAACCCGAGATTATTACTTACTGAAGAATTTATTTAAAGTTACTTATCTTTTACTTTTAAAATAAATATGCCACTGTATTTCTACGTTTGACGTTTAGCACCGACACAGCGAGATCCAATGATATTTTTCAATGTTTTGAATATCATTGGCGAGATCTCAGCAGTATAGACGAACTCTTAGGATGAACTAAGTAATAGTTTTTTTATGTCTAACTTCTTTGACGCACTAGGTCTTAGCAAGACTATCAAATCTATGTGAGCTATTTCGAGTGAGGTTCTCGCCAAACTGAGCTATTGAAACTTCAAAGCAATTTGAAAATATTTTTTCTCTAAAGGACTCCCACATAATTACTTCTATCTTTAAGCTATCAAAACGTTTAAGTACGGAACTAAGTTGCATACATGAATAATGTCCTAATGAATATGCATACTATTCTTTTGTCGGTTGAGTTCAGAAAAGGGTAAGTATATAAATATGCTAAAAATATTCTCTGGCTGTTATTTTAAGTTTAGTTTTTGGTATTGTTATGTGTTTTGGTTTTATTTCGAGTTCTGAAATGTTCTTTTGAATTACATTAAGCATGCAGAATATTAATGCAACTCTGGATCGCTGTAAGTTTTCTACACAAATGGCCGAAGGCGTTAGTAATACATAATTACTACACGGTCTGAAGTACTATAATAATACCCGTTTACCTACCCTACCCGTTTATTGAAGTTTAGAACCGTTACCGACACCTCGTTCAAGTTTTCACTTCTGTCAGCACTCCCGGAGTGCCAGTGTTTTTTTTATTGCGGTTGTATTGTACTTATATTGTAATATAGGTACATAATGTTCAGAATATAGTTCAGTTTTTAATCTAAAATCCGTCCCAAATTGCTGACTGTAGTGAGATCAAATTCAGGGGACAAAGAGTCGACTGCGAACTCATTATCTAGCAAAACAAGTCCCCATCAGGATAATTAAACAAAAATGACCAAAGCGTGCTAATTAACGGATCTCTCGGGCACGTAACGTGTAACGTCGTGTAACGTCCGATTTTAACAATGGTATTGTGCATCAGTCCATTTTTGATTTGTCCTGTCCTCTGCCAGATTCAAACCTTGGCGGCAGCGAGATAGGTTATAATATAATAAATTTTTAAGTCTGGCAACACTGTATTATTAGGGAAATGGTTCAGTCATGTCATATTTGCTATCTGTGGAATTGTCAATGTCAGTCTGACAGGCAACTTGATGTCTAAGAAAGATTGGATTGAGGTTGAAGCTTGACTGACGCCATTTTGCTGAGGTTTGATTTGATTGTGTTGGCGAATCGATTCGTCTCGTCTGCTAACTAAATTATTAAATATATTCATTGGAGCTTTGAGTTTGTCGCCGAGTTGTACCTACTGTGGCGTGGCCTACAACCGGATTTCATAAGTGAATTTTATACGACCTCTGGTAAGATCATTGTCATCTACTCCTATTGTTCAAACTTTTCTCTCGCCGTGCGAACGAGCCTCAGGCAGGTTGTCTTTCCTTCCTCTGTTCGCATGGACTCGCTTGCGGACGCATTCGCTTACCGAGGCATTGGTTTTTTCCAGAGAAAGAGGTTTTTTGTCTTTTCCTGCCTACCAGCTGAACACGTGGCACGTGTTCAAGGACTCCTCGCGGGCCATCAGCCCCGCCCTGCTGCTTTCTCGTCTTGATGCTTGCCTGCTGAAGCTGCAGTCAGCCCTACTTCCGCTTGCCGCATCTTCCGTCAAGCCTTGGGAGCGATTCCGTCGCCGTAACCTTCAAAGCACAAGCTTCTACCCTTGTGAATTTGAGAGTACTGTGAGTTATATGTATGGGAAAAGCATTTAACCTAGGGTGCGTGCGAAGATTTTCCTACTAACCAAAATTGACTCTATCCAAGGAATTCCACCGTGACGTTTTAACCATATCCCGTCCCGGAGTGTGAAAAGTGTTCGGACAAGTTTTCATCTGTATCTATTGCTACCTCGGCAAAGGTCAAGGCAGATCACCAACCCTATAAATTACCTTTATCTATGTAAGAGTAGGTCTAAAAGAAGTTATATTTTGTCGACATCACATCATTAGGTATTTATTTTATTATAATCTCTCTATTGTTTGTTAGCGTGGATATTCTTGTATAACATAATGTTCTGGTGTACTTAATGTATGTAATAAAGTTAGGTTCGTTTTGGTGAAATATTCTTTATTTTTGTATGACCTACCCTTTCCCCTATCTACCCCTATCAGGCTAGGGAAAATAGCATTACATTGGCGCCCGAAACAGAGGACTGGTGATCTGCCGACTTATAAAGGTAATATTTTGTCTATTTTCTGGTCAAAATTGCTCAGTGAATGTTGACTCTAGCCGAGGCCAGATGAAAACTTAATTTCAATTTATTTTGGTAGTAACTCTTGTTTATCATTTAAAAATTAGCATTTTATGTGTTCTAGGACCTAATAGGGACCTCTAGGTTTTATTTTAGTTTGATTTTTGAGAAAAAAGTCATATTTTATTGTAAGTTTTGTTGGCTTATATGAAAACTTAGTTTTTTATTATTTCTATATCAGATTTAAGATTTTGATTGTAAAGTTGATTTGCCTTGATACTTCACTGCCTGGGGAATAAGGGGAGTTTATTTTCTCTTTATTTTAATCATAATTTTGCTATATTTTAACCTTTTTTGATTTTCATTACCACTCCTCGGACACTATGTTAGAAGAAAGGCCTATAGCATTTAATGTTCTTGCTAGGGATGAATTAGAGTATGAGATTAGGATTCGCGGTGCCAAGCCTGCTGCTGACACCGTCACTGCTCTTAGAAGTCAGGTTAGGACTCTCAATAAAGAGATTCCCTCTGATGAGATTGATTCGGTTGAGTTTGAGGTTACTTCAGAACTTGAGATAGTGAAAGCTAAGTTAGATAGTCTGTCTGATCTCGTTTCTGGGGCTGCTCAGAAACCTTGCTCTCTAAAAATCTTAAATAGGGTTCAAGCCTTAGGTCATCATCTTTTCCATAGATTCGGTCGGCTTGTTCCGCCCAAAGAAGCTGATGAACTATATTCTAACTATACTAACATACAGGAACGTCTGGACAGATTGTTGAGAAGGCTAGATAGGATATTTTGCAACTTCAAGAGTAGTATTGCTCTAGCTGATGATGATACTACTAACACAGAGCCTGGGGCTAAGCTAGATAACCATGATAGGCAGGATTCTAACCAGTCTAGCTGCAATAAACATGCAGCCATTCATACTTTGAATCTAAAATTCAATGGAAAATCTTGTGTAAAAGCTTTTATCCAAAGATTAGAGGAGCTAACCCTATCCAGAGGGATTTCAGATACTAAGCTGTTCAATTCAGCTGCAGAGTTATTCTCTGATGAAGCTCTTTGTTGGTATCGTGGTGTTAGGGATGAAATAAAAGATTGGGCAGGTTTAAAGAGTTTATTGCTCGAGGAATACTTACCGTTTGATTATGATCACAGGTTGTTGCAAGAAATTAGGACACGCACCCAGGGTCATGATGAGAGTATTATAAATTACCTTAGTATAATGCAAAACTATTTTTCACGTCTGGCTAAACCTATTTCTGATGATGAGAAACTTAGCATTGTTCTTTATAACATAAGGCCGTTTTACACAACACAATTAGCACTGAATCCAGCAGAGTCTTGGTCTGACTTGAAGAAGAAGTGTAGGCTGCTGGAAAGTGCCAAGCAGCGGTCTGATTTGTTTTCTGAGCCTCAGAAGTCCACCAATGCTTGCGTTGCTCCTGACCTCTGCTATAAAAACGCTTCCTCCAACCGCTCCGGTCCACGGGTAGCCTCCGTTAAACCGGGTGGTAATGATGATTTCTGTGTCCGTTGTAGAGTAAATGGTCACAGTCTCAGCCGTTGTAGGGCCCCATTCACCTTGATTTGCTACCGTTGTGGGGATAAAGGGGTAACTTTGAAGAATTGTCCAAAGTGCTCTTCTTGCAAAACTCTTGAATGTGATGTTTCGAAAGAGCGCAGTAGTGGGAAACAGCGTTCTGATGTTGTGGTGGCATCCGTTAGACCCAGTCGTGATGAAGACGATTGGCAATCTTGGTTGAGGTTTATCAAGGGTTTCTTTGCAGGAAATCCAAAATCTTGCTCTGCGTCCGCGCCGCCGGCTCAAGAGGAGAGCCAAGGGATGGATAAACGTCCATTTTTAACAATTTCAGTGTATGACCTGAAATTCAGAGGTTTGTTAGATTCGGGGTCTGAGATTTCGATCATTGGTAGTGATGCGATCAGGCATTTCGCTAATCTAGTTTCAGTGCACAAGTCGACCGACTTACACCATATTAGGACTGCGAACGATTCTTTATCTCCTGTGGTAGGTTATGTGTCTCTGCCAGTCACAGTTGCAAAGAAGACTTCCATTGTCAAGTTCTATATCGTTCCAGGAGTCGCGACTGAGCTTATTTTCGGGATAAACTTCTGGAAAGAGTTCAATATTGCACCTGACATTCTTGCATTGCTAGCTGAAAACAAACGTTTTTCAGGTGAGGAACGCGTGGATACGATTGTGTCCATAGATAATTGCGTTCATAGTTTCAAGACTGTAATGGGACCGCAGAAGCAAGTGGCGGTTAGTGAAATTCAGCAAGGGGTAGATATTTCCAAACCTAGACTATCTCCTCCTAAGTCGGTAGTCCCGGATGCTTTGTCCAGGTCTGCGCCCGTAGCTTCTATGGATACGGCAGGTGGTGCCGATTCATGGTATAAAAATATTTTTAATCGTTGTACGGGTAACCCGAAAGCGTGCCCAAATTTTCAGTTAAAAGATGGTAGGCTTTATCGTTTTACAAAGAGTAGTAACAAACTCAAGGGAGATTTCCAGTGGAAGGAAGTTGTACCGTTGGAATGTAGGCGAAATGTGATCATAGAAAGTCATTCTGAACCTACCTCCGCTCACCTAGGTGTAGCTAAAACATATAAACGTTTAAAGTTGAGGTATTTTTGGCCCGGTATGTACCAAGATACCGTGAACTTTGTTAGGTCTTGTTCTACGGGCGTTGCGTGTAGGCGCCGCCGCCCGCAAGTGGCTCCAGGTTCTGAAGCGAAACATAAAATCTTTCGCCGTCCCTTCCAGTGCGTCAGTGATTCGGTTGACCCACTGCCCAGGCCGCGACGGAAGATACCTCGCAACGACCCTGTCGCTACTAATATGATGGTTCATGGATCTTTTGGTTTTAACGTAGGTTAGAAATTGTAGCTTCCCCGTGGTGATCCGGGTTTAGAATAGTTCATCCACCCTTACAATCGCTGGTGTCCTGTAGAAGGCAGGAGAAGGCTTTCATTCACTCGTTTCCCATCCTCGAGTATTCACTTTTTTACTTAGGCTAATTTTTGCATGTTAGGTGTATTACGTTATATCGCCTCATAGGCGTTTAGGTATGTTTGCATTTTAGGGTTAAATATGCCTCCGGGCGCTGGTAGGGTTAAGTATTTTTTTTTGTTTTTGTGTTTATTTTTCATCAATCTTAAATTGTACCTATACCCTGGATGTGAGTCTGTCTTGTCTTATTTTTTACTCAAATCTTAATTGAATTTATCTCAATTAAGCTAAAAATTAATTTAGTTGTTACGATTTTTTTTTGTATCTGAACATCTTTTATTTAATTAAAAAAGGTTTTATTGTCTATGCTGGTGGAATGTTGTATTTACCATTAGCCTACGTATTCCCAAATTTGGTAGCCGCCTCATAAATTTTACCCAATTTTTCGGGAGATTATTCTGAGCTATATGATGTTTTGCTGGTTTGTTTGCGATTCTCTGGCGTAGAATATTCTACTGAATAATCTACAGTCGATCTGAGGACTAACTTAGAGCCCTCTAGCGGTAGCATGCTACCGACGAGTGCGTCTATATTGTGGTCAGCATATGTTTTACAGTAGCCCGAACAATTGTTATGAAGGTTTCAGAGTCAAAATAGTTATCGAAGGTTGTTTTAGGTTGTTGATATTTATCTTTTTACAGTTTTACGGGAGTAGGTTAGGACGAGGTCGTCCAAAGAATTCCCTGCGTGAATTCTTACCGGGGAAAGGGAGTGCTGTAACGTCCGATTTTAACAATGGTATTGTGCATCAGTCCATTTTTGATTTGTCCTGTCCTCTGCCAGATTCAAACCTTGGCGGCAGCGAGATAGGTTATAATATAATAAATTTTTAAGTCTGGCAACACTGTATTATTAGGGAAATGGTTCAGTCATGTCATATTTGCTATCTGTGCAATTGTCAATGTCAGTCTGACAGGCAACTTGATGTCTAAGAAAGATTGGATTGAGGTTGAAGCTTGACTGACGCCATTTTGCTGAGGTTTGATTTGATTGTGTTGGCGAATCGATTCGTCTCGTCTGCTAACTAAATTATTAAATATATTCATTGGAGCTTTGAGTTTGTCGCCGAGTTGTACCTACTGTGGCGTGGCCTACAACCGGATTTCATAAGTGAATTTTATACGACCTCTGGTAAGATCATTGTCATCTACTCCTATTGTTCAAACTTTTCTCTCGCCGTGCGAACGAGCCTCAGGCAGGTTGTCTTTCCTTCCTCTGTTCGCATGGACTCGCTTGCGGACGCATTCGCTTACCGAGGCATTGGTTTTTTCCAGAGAAAGAGGTTTTTTGTCTTTTCCTGCCTACCAGCTGAACACGTGGCACGTGTTCAAGGACTCCTCGCGGGCCATCAGCCCCGCCCTGCTGCTTTCTCGTCTTGATGCTTGCCTGCTGAAGCTGCAGTCAGCCCTACTTCCGCTTGCCGCATCTTCCGTCAAGCCTTGGGAGCGATTCCGTCGCCGTAACCTTCAAAGCACAAGCTTCTACCCTTGTGAATTTGAGAGTACTGTGAGTTATATGTATGGGAAAAGCATTTAACCTAGGGTGCGTGCGAAGATTTTCCTACTAACCAAAATTGACTCTATCCAAGGAATTCCACCGTGACGTTTTAACCATATCCCGTCCCGGAGTGTGAAAAGTGTTCGGACAAGTTTTCATCTGTATCTATTGCTACCTCGGCAAAGGTCAAGGCAGATCACCAACCCTATAAATTACCTTTATCTATGTAAGAGTAGGTCTAAAAGAAGTTATATTTTGTCGACATCACATCATTAGGTATTTATTTTATTATAATCTCTCTATTGTTTGTTAGCGTGGATATTCTTGTATAACATAATGTTCTGGTGTACTTAATGTATGTAATAAAGTTAGGTTCGTTTTGGTGAAATATTCTTTATTTTTGTATGACCTACCCTTTCCCCTATCTACCCCTATCAGGCTAGGGAAAATAGCATTACACTGTGTTTACACTTCATTATAAATAGTTGAGTGTTGAACAAGCAGTCACCGACGCATTATATTAGCGGCTAATTTTACCTTTTAGCTTAAGCGACTCGCCCGCGGCTTCGCTCTTGTTACATAATTGCATATTGCTAAAGGAAACGTCGAAGCGATAAGTCGATTCGTTGATTACCTACATACAAACAAGCATTAACGGTGAGGAAAAACATCGTGAGAACCTCAGCTTTGTCAGCTTCACACATCTTTCACTTCCATTACCATGATTTTTGGTATTTAATGTTTCCCAATATTTCGGCGCAGTTGCATGCGCCATGATCACTGAAAACAACAAATCTCAAAATCATGGTAATTATCCCGCTGATAACAGTGTTTTTCAAAACCATGATAGTCTAAAAAACTATAGAGCGTATATTCCATCTCAAAAAATGTCTCAGGCACTACAGCGTCCTATTGAGCGTAGGTATATGGGCTGCCTATTCATCCAGCATAGATGTATATGCCTAAGCCCCTTTTCGCACTAGTGGTTGAAATTTTAGTACAATTTTGAGGCGGTTAATGGCGGTTAGGTGCGTACAATGACACACAGTTGCATACTAAAACTGGAAAAGTGGCTCGCCACGTGGCTAGCTGCCCCGCGGTTCAACCGCTAGTGCGTAAGAGCGGTAAGTCCTTTTACGTGACATACACATCGCTTTTCATGATGGTATAAAAATTGTGGTCTAAAAAACTGTCTGTATCCTCCCGATTCTAACCTATGGTGCTCAAACTTGGTCCCTTGATGTTCAGAAGTCCAAACTCGAGGTATGTCAAAGAGCGATGGAGCGAAGTATACTTGGCATAAAACTAACCGGTCGAATTAAAAATGCCACCATTCGCTCTCGAACGCAAGTCGCCGATGTAGCTCAAAAAGCCGGGAGACTCAAGTGGTACTGGGCGGGGCACGTCTGCCGCATGCCGAACGAACTGTAGGCCAAAATAACCACTGATTGAAGCCCTGAGACAGTGAGACGGCGCGGCAGACCACGCAAGCGATGGCGCGACGAGCTGGACACCTTCAGCGACTATCAGTGGCACGCAATAGCGTTGGACCGGAAAGCTTGGAAAACTCGAGGGGAGGCCTTTGCCCAGCAGTGGGATAGTGGGGGCTAAAAACAATAACAACAACAACAATAAAACTGCACCGTAAACTGTCTGTCCAATATCTAGTAGATTCTACTTCAGAGTGATTGCACTACTTACTGCTAGCAGATAACCACAAGTGGGCAATTAGATAGCCCATTACATGAAATGTGCTCACCAACTTCAGACTTTGCACGTTGGCGTCAAAGATCAAAATCGCATGAACCGCTTAACTGCATTTACCTTACAGGTTACATCATCAGGTTTACAGTATATTGGACTTTACTGTGTGTTATTAAGCTTTAAAGTCGTCTGCTGTACGTAATGCAAGTTTAATAGTAGTGCTTATTTAATTAAAGCGTGTATATCGGTTAAAAAAATCGCTGATTCACTGAAATTACTGATTTTATCGTGTTTATATTGAATACAGGGGCAGTTACCGCGAGTTCGTGTCACAATTTGATAAAGTAAATAAAACAATAAACATTAACCTTGGAATAACACCATGTTTCATAACTGACCAGGCATAACTAAGTTTAAACGTGAATCGAGACCAAAAGTGTATGTTTTCTACATAATTTAAAAGAGCATGGGCTAAGCGGGTCCTTTCTGTCCTATTTAGTTTCCAGCTTATTTTACAGAAATTAAATATTAATATTAATAAAAAAAAAATTTTTTTTCGTTGGGCAGGCCGCACAAGACCGATCGCTGTGGAAATCGATGGGGGAGGCCTATGTTCAGCAGCGGACACTAAATGGCTGACATGATGATGATGATGATGATGAAATATGATTTAAAATCGATCTGTTTACCTCATTTCTATTTACAAATCAATATATTACCAATCCTAGCTAATTTACGGCATTTAACATAACCTCTAATGAATGCAATGCACCCTAAATTAGTTTGTCCGCCATGTTTGCGGATCATTGTTTGAGGACGTATCGACCTGCTAATCTGGTAATGCAGTGGCACTTGGCACTGGTTGGTGACGTCATCGAGTTATGTACGAATTCCGAATTATAGCGATCGATGTGGAAAAACAGTTCTTGAAGCAGTCATGGTTACAAACATAAATATTATAAGCAAAGATATTTATTGATATAATTTTACCTATACCTTCGACCTGTGGTGTCCCGAACGACGTTATTTTTGACAGTTGATGGGAGAAACTGAAAACATTACAAGTTTGCTATTATTGGAAGAGAACTACCCTCTTCCTCAGTTTTCTTCTGAACCAAATAACTATTTTTTAAGAAAACTCAAGTCATGAAAATTATCCCGTTTAATATTTAATAGATTACATGTTCGTTCAAAGCCAGTGAAACTACGTACAAAGGGAAGCGTCTCTTCATTCTAAACCCCTTATCTCCAATCAGCTCCGGAATTAAGTGCGTTTACACACCATAAATACTGCTAACAAACGGGAACACTAAAATGTCCCACTGGGAACGTACAGACGCCGACACAAGTTCATCAACACATAATATATTGCTGTTACGAGTTGAAGACTCAAGACTAAGCTCGCCTTTGTACATGTACTCTTTTTTGTTTTTGTAACCATTATCTTGTGTACAATAAAGAATTACAGTGCTGTATGGGGAATTAGGGTGACTTAAATTGTTTTTGTACCGTATCAGTCAGGATTATATTGGATATTAGACTTCAGATAGACAAAAACACATGCATTTTGACTCTGTTACCATCTTTCATTCCCTAAAGTGACAACTATGATATACGAGTATTATATTATCAAGATTAAGGTGTAGGTCATAAAAACATAATTGTGAACTTTCTGAATCGAAAACAACTTCTATTTCAAATAACACTTTAAGTTATACGTTTTTCAGTTTCATTTCATGATAATTTCGTATCTCGCAGCTTCATTATCATAGCAATTTCGTGTTTCGTAGCATTCATTGTTATTTCTACCAGTGTCCGTTACGTTCCACTTCTTTCGTCGACTGTACAGCAAACATTTGCACTCCCGTCAGTGCCATAAGATACACAGTCTGTGTGCGATTGAATCGTTCTTTGTGAGGTCCTTAACGACTCTTTATGCTCCCAAAAAGCCTCACGGTCCAAACACTGCCTGAATTCAAATGGCAAATATCAATTATTGAAGCGTCGAATGGTGCCAAAGATGCATTTAGCAGTAAAGCCGGTTGTCGATGACTGTCCGGCGCTGTTTATCTGTAATATGGCAGCAAAAATCCATACAAGCTGATAAATTACTTAGTTTTTTTGGGCTCTCATTTTTTTATTAGCAGAATAAATAAATAAAATAAAACTTTATAAGACACCTATTGGTCAGCTGAGTTGGTACCGGTTACTGCCAGGAAACAGGCGCTGGTACAAGTTTTTCGTACACCCTAATAGCGATTTTTTTATATTATTTTCGTATCTTTATAGTTTTTCGAGCGCTTGGGAATATAGACGTGCTCGGAATGTAATACAGAATTTTCACAGACCGACGACCGTTTTATTACGCTCGACATGATTTTTAGTATTGCCTAAATTAGGTGTGAATGCAGCTTGAAACCTCAGACCTATGCAACTCCCCATTCCATTCATTTACTTTATCCCATTAACGTCCAAACTTGTATTCCAACACGCCCTTTAAATCTTTTTTTATTGAGGAACACCATTTAATTCTCCAGACGTTTTCATAGAATAATTTTTGTCTACCAAACTATCTTTGTAGAAAATTACTCTTCTGAGTAGCAAAATAGTAAGTATACCAAACAATTACCTTAATGTTTAGACTGTTTTTCAATGTGGTTAAAAATACTTTACGTCCGCCATAGTGTTGTAGAAGCATGTATGAAATAACATTTGTCCACTTAGCTTTCATTCTGTGCCGTATTTTTACTTCGTACCTACGAATGGACTTTTGTACAATTGAGGATAAGTTAATATTTTCTTCTAGTCTTTATTAATAGTTCTTTATTGTTTTGATTTTGTCTGTTATTATGTTTTCTTTAATTTAACGAAGCTACTTGATATCTTATTTATAGTTTAGTCTGATTTATCCTATTAAAATAAGTCTTTGTTTTAATAAAGCTGCTATTGTTTTATATCAAAAGTAATTAGTTACATTTCACTCAAATGAAAGATGAGATCAATATTTGAAGTCTCCTTATTACGGGGGCCGGTATTTTTCAAATTAATTAATGTTTTTGCGGTGCGATTAAAACACATAAACCAAGCAAAATAATTAGTGCACTGCTATTTCTTGCTTTGTTCCCATTTCTGTATTATTTTCCATTTGTGTATTTTTTCGTAACTCGTGTTGAATTGCGAAAGAAAAATTGTTCCGTAGTACAGAGGACTGATCCCAAACGTGTCTTGATACAGGGACCTACTTATCTATGCCGAATCGAAAAGGGTTCGCCTGAAGTGGCTTTACATATCCGCGACTTACACGCTTCCCAGACCCAATTAAAACTTAGGTAATCTCAAGTTTTAATTACACGAACTCTTTACGAAACTGAAACTATTTATAAGCTTAGACGCGCTTTGTACTACTAAAAAGCGGTGATGGTAGTTTTGTATGTTACATCACTGTTTTATCGGTACTAAATGATGACTTCTGGGTAAGCTCGCTCCATCGTAGACCTCACTCTTGCCTGTGTAAGTCTGAGGTCAAGAGCCGACCCATTCATAATAAAAAAAAACATAGAACTAATAAGATCCCGCGCTATCGTTACGTTTTGTGCAACAACGCAGCATAAACAAATGCTTAATTATCATCTGTTTTCATTTCATTTAACGTTTCTATGAAAATGTTTCTAGAAATGTTTGTTTAGGACGGGCTATTAACTATATATTTTTGGTTTCAAAAAGTCGTTTTGCTACTTTTAATAAACAATCGTTATTCTATTTCGTTACGTTTCTTAACACAGCCTAGAGATTACGGTCATCATTCAACAGTCAACGCTATTTAGAAAACCACCGCTTAACCAAAAGTATTCTCAAGGTTTAGTACAAAAATTCCACGTGAAATCACTTCGGAAGTAAGAATACAGATTGCTCAAAGTTAGTATCTCAAATTTCAAATTCAAATTCAAATTCAAAATTTCTTTATTGTTTGTGAACCTAGGTTATACAATTGGTGTTCAGGTTTAACAGAGCCTCTAGATTCTGGCGGTAGGCCATACAAACATTTACAAGGTCAATAAGTTGTTGTGATAAATGATTAGTACTTAATTAATAATAATAAGATATAATAATATAATGTCAAAGCAACAGATAATAACAAAAAATACATTCAATCAACCTACGTCATCACAAAATTATGTTTGAATCATTTAAAAACTCGTCAATAGAATAATAAGCTTTTTTAATAAGAATGTCATTCAGTTTCTGTTTAAATTCATTAATGGATAACTCGCGAACAGAAATTGGGATTTTATTATAAATAGTGGGAACCATACAAAACACACTCATGCGGAACAATTGTGTCTTGCATGGGACGTTACGGAGTTTACCCTCCAAACGACTTCCAATTGCAAACTTCTCAAAAAGTTCCAAGTTAGATTTTGCAAACACAGCTACCTCATAGATGTACATTGACGGAAATGTGAGCAAATTTAATTCTACAAAATGAGTTTTGCAAGAGTCTAGCCTTTGCAGACCACAGATAGCTCGAACACAGCGTTTTTGAGATCTAAAGACTTTAAGTCTTCCCGTTGAATTTCCCCAAAACATAGTGCCGTATCGCAATATTGATGCTACATAGCCGTGGTAAGCAGTCAGCAAGGTCGACATATTAGTTACCTGACGTAATTTGAAAAGTGCATATGCAAATTGTTTTAAGCGTGTGCAGACATTATCTGTATGCAGTTTCCAGTTCAGTTTACTATCAATAATTAGTCCCAAAAATTTTGTGTTGTCAACTTCACTGATTTTAGTGCCAAGGTAATTTATGTTCATGTCAAGATTTGAATTATTTCTTTGTTTAAAGTTCATAATAAAAGTTTTTGTCAAATTTATATTTAAATCATTTAATTGTAACCAATTGATAATACATGTCAAAGTAGAGTTAATATCAGATTCAAAATTATGTAACCTTTTATTTGTGAATAATACTGTACTGTCGTCAGCAAACAATGTCATTGAATGATGGGTCACCTGAGGTATGTCATTAATATATAATAAGAATAAGAGCGGACCTAAAACGCTTCCTTGGGGAACTCCCTTGCACACCCTTCTGGCGGTTGATTCATACACTGTATCAGTGTGTGTTTTAGGACATATTAAATTTATTTGCGTTACTTGACTTCGTTTGCTCAAATAAGATTTTATAAGCGAATTCGCCGTACCCCTAATGCCGTAGACATTCAGCTTATGTAAAAGAGTTTCATGATTTACATGATCAAATGCTTTGGTCATATCCATGAATAAGGCAATAGCAGTATTATTTTTATCCCTATTTGTCATGGTCTGATAAAGAAAATCATAAATTGCTCTATTAATTGATCGTCCTTTCCTAAACCCGTACTGGTTTTTGCATAAGATGTTGTTCTCTTCTACGTAACTGTAAAGTTTTTGATATATTACCTTCTCAAATACTTTTGAAAATACAGGAATGAGTGCTACTGGTCTGTAGTTTCCTATTTCTTCTCTTGGCCCTTTCTTGTGTAGAGGTTTGATAACTGTTAATTTTAATACATTAGGGAAAATGCCAAGCTCTAAACAATCATTTATTATTTTAGACAGTATAGGTGATATGTACACTGCTACATCTTTAATAATTTTTGTAGCAATACCATCGAACCCTACGCTATTAGTGTTTTTTAGTGCATTTATTATATTTATTATGTCATGAGGTGCTGTAGGAGTAAAAAAAATTGAGTTCGATTTGCAATAGTTCATTTTATAATTAATGTCACTAGGATAATTGGATTGTACAATGTCAATGAAATAGTTGTTAAATTTATTGGCCATGTCAGTTGGGTCAGTTATAGATTTATTGTTTACACGTATTTTTTTTATATTTTCTCTGGGTAGGTTGTTACTATACTTGTTAATTATATTCCATGTAGCTTTAGATTTGTTAGCTGCTCTATTAATGTAATATTCATTTTGTGATTTTTGAGTCAGCTTAATAATCTTGTTGAATCGTTTAGTATACTCGATCAGAGTTTGTTTAGTCGACTTTTTACGACATAATCTATATTTCCATAACAAAGTACGCTTTTTTTTGCTGCATAGTTTGATACCTTTAGAAATCCATTTGGACTTTGTCTGTGCTGGAATTTTAATTTTTAATTTTGGAAAACATAAATTGTAGAATAATAGAAACGTGTCATGGAATAACTTAAATGCTAAGTCAGGATCATTTGTAGTAGAAACATCCTTAAATGTCAGGTTACGGATGCAGTTTACGAATTTTTGGCGATTTCCTATATTAAAATCACGAGCTAAGTGATACCAATACTTAAGGGTACAGGTTCTTTGTGCAGGAACTCTTACTATCTGGCCTAAGTGATCAGATATTGCAAGGTCCACTATTTCTCCCCTGGTACCTCGAATATTGTGAATAACATTATCAATACATTTGTTACTATCGGGGCGAGTTACTTGGTTAAATTCTAGCCTAAAATTATAACATGCCAGTAAATTGCGGAAATCAGCAGTTATTTTATTATTTTGCAGAGTATCAATATTGTAATCACCACAAACTATGATTTTATAATTCATATTGAGAGCATATTTCTTAAGTATATCATTCAGTTTATTGAAAAACTCGTTAATCATGGGTCGATTTTCCCTAGGCGGGCGATATATGCATAACACAATTAATTTGTGCTTTATCAAGTTTATTGCGGAGCATTCAATAATTTTTGGAATCGATAAGTCTACTATACTTTTAATATTTTCAAAGTCATGATAGTGGTTACGAACTAAAATGCAAGATCCACCTTTACGCTTAGGCCTACAAAATATGGAACCCATTGTAAAATCCGCAACCGGAATAGTGTAGAGGTCCTCGGTTATCATATTATGTTCCGTGATGCAAAGTATGCTTATGTTTTTACCCACATTTTCGAAGTTATCCAAATGAATCAAAAGATCATCAGACTTCTTAATGAGACCATTAATATTCTGATGCAGGATATATATACAGTTATACACGAAAAAAATGGTTGTTAGTATTAAAAGCGTCGTTTTGTGATGGCTCTACTGTGCTAGAGTCTACATTTTTAGCACATTCCTTACAGTTCTTAATAACACAAGCTACATTTTGAAGAATTGTTGAGAGTCCAAAGTTGTTCATTTTTCCCGAAGGTCTGTGGAACATGCTGTAATCGTAGTCCAGATAGTTGTTGGTGTCAAATAAGGTCGCGTATTTATATGCTTGCACGTTCAGTGATAGTAGACGATTGAAATTATATATTTTTCTATTTATGTCATCTTTTCCGATTCCGTAGTGATAAGCCGGCGCGCATAATATTACATTGGTATGCGTTATCTCTTGTAGAGTTTCCTTGATTCGGTTTATTAGTTCAACATTGTTCTTATTTTCCCAAATGTCTTGATCACTGACGAGAATAATGCAGTAGTCTTGCATTGTGAAATCCAACAGCTTTCCTTGCAGTCCTGTCAGAAATTGTAGAGTACAGGCATGTGGGGTAAGGTAGTGACAAAACTTGAAATTGGCTGTATGAAACACATCACAAGAGATTCCCAGTACTTTATTTTCCTTATTATTACTTATTAAACATATTTTAGGCTTGTAATTAGAGTTATCCTTCTTATTCGTAGATATGTACTGAGTTTTTGCTATGTTGGTATCTACGTCATCTTAGCTTATTGGGAATCGGGATTTTTGTTTTTTACATTTACGACAAACAGTAATCGGGAAGAATTATGAGAATTCGTTTTGTTCGACTGGCAAAGAGTTTTATTGCATTGGCTTTCCAATCAGGTAAATTGTAGACGAACATTTCCAGCCATTTCGGTTTTAAATTGGTGTGGTTATTACATGCACACGAATGTCCCCTATTCGAGCAACCATCGCAAGATTATGATGTACAGTGCGCAAAACCAATTTTTAGCTCTCTGAAGTAGCTGCCCATTTTTGATGACTTGTATAGCTGCCTCGCTCACTTAGTTTGTTGCATCGCGCTATCACGCTTACTCTACCAAATCGCGCGCAATCGTTTAGTGCACCTAACTTCAGAGAGCTAAAGATCGGTTGTGCGTACTGTAACTAAGAGAATTTGGCTCGTCGCGTATCTAAAGACTGTTTTTTATCTGCTTATAAATCCTACTACTTAATCTATTGCTTCTTTTCAATATTTATCGCAGTACCAATAGAAATAAACTCTTTAAGTTTCGATAAATTCACAAAATTTAATATGAAACAGACGGTAAGAGTCAGCAGATTGCTTGAACCAATATACAGGGTGTAAAAAGACGTATACCGAAGCTGAAAGGGGTAAGTACAGCATCCCAACACACAACCAAATCCAAAAGGATTTTCCGAAAAAAATCATTATATCCGGAGAAAACAGCGTTTGAAGATTACGGTTTGCGTATGTATGTACTGGGCGCGTTATTTTAATCTTGAATTTTGAGTATTAACTGTTTTTTCTTTTATTAATGAAATTATTAGGTAGGTATGGTCTGATTATGTTGTACTAATAGAAAATAACTGGAAATAACATAAAATGACGTGGCAAAATAAAAATAAAAAATTTTTATTCCTAAATATGTTTTGAATCATGGTCTGATTGCAACACCTCAGTTTTCGGTAGTAGTCTTTTACACCCTGTATAAGAATAGTATTCAGAGCAATCAAATAAGTGAATAAGAATATCCTAATAAAACAATTCCAAGTTATGTCATCCCACACATGTGTATCGGAACTCGAAATTTCATCTGACTTCGAAAGTATACTCTGGAAAGTTATACTCTTGAAACTTCCACCGTATCCCTGTTTTCTTATGTATTTTGCGGGGTTTCGTAAATTGATTTACTGAGATCAGTGACTCTCGGATTTCAATTTGGCTTTTGTGAGTTCGGTGTGTTCGAGCGAAAAATGTTGAATAATAGCGATGTTTGTGATCTTGCGTTTCAACGATTCGGACTTTGATAACATGTTGAAACACGATAAGAACTGTAACGTAAACTCTAGCTAGATCATTTTTTTGTTGGTATCTGGGATGAATGTACACAGACATACAGATTGTTTTTGGTATAAGTTGACATGAAATATTTATTTTTAATGACACAGAAAGTAAACTTTCAAAAACCGCCACGGAAGCGTTTAGTTTTTAATATCATTAGGGGTCAATTATTTTCTAACTTAAATATATTCTAAACCACCATCCCTTTGTAAATTAATAAGTAATAGTATTTTTAATTTTGTACTTAATTGAACACCATTCTATTTTTTGTGGTTTTTACATTCTACAACAATAAAAACAAATATTTAAAAGTGAAAATGTAATTGTTTAATTACATTTTCACTTTTAAATATTTGTTTTAACATGTTTATGTTTGCAACATGTTTATGTTGCTATGAATTATATGAAGTTGTCGTAGTCGACGTCAACAAACAAGAATAACAACGTTAAATGAACAAAACAATGTGGGCATCCCTGTTCCAAGCCAGAATATCTGACTTCCAGAATGTACACAGATTTCTGTACTTACATAATTCAAGGTACAATACAACACAGCATAGAAGGATCGTCGGCAAAGTTGAAAGCACAAACTAATATTCCAAGTGTTTTTAATTTTTAAAGTGTTAAACCACACTTAGGTATTTCATTGAGAAATGAAGTCTCCTGTCGGAAATCCCGTCGGAATCTAAAAAAAATTTGATAAAACTTTTCAATTCTCAATGTTTTCTAATTATTTATTACTTTGAATATTACATCGTGCATCAGGGATTAGAACAATAATAAAAAAAAAATCTTTGATGATGTCATGGGGGTTAATTATAAAGTAATGTTCCATATTAATATATTAATTTAGCCTTAAAAATTTAGTTCAGACCCAATAATGTAGAAATTCACGATGATCAAGCATATAACTTATGAATTACCTTTAATCATCCTAATCATTTATCTTTACCCAACATGGCCGACTTTCCTGTGTTCGGGCAACAGCGAAAGATGAATTATCTCAGTGAAAGGGTTTGAACTATCTGAATTTTTTTGTTTCAATCACGCTTTTACCAGTGGATTCTTCTTCTTATCGTGTCACCAATTCTTTCGAACCAGTGTGGTGAAAGGATTTTAGGTGCGCCTCAAAGAGGCTCCTTTCGTTCACCAGTGGATTTTAATGATACTTGGAATAATGTAGATGGCCAAAGGTCAAGACTTGGCGGTAAACGAAATCGCTAAACGTCTGTTATTTTACTATAAACCACCTACGAGTTGTAGGCCTAAGCCCAAGTAAATACTTTCGCTATCAGAGTATAAAATATGAGCCAATAATGAAAGAGTAAACGAGACTGGAACATGTTGTCACGTTGCGAATGCTAGGCACAAGTATAAACCACCACATATGACAACAACCACGAGATGTGACACACACAAGATACACTCAGTACACATTAATTAAACTCTCCTAAATTTTCGCGACAAACCGGAACCGCCATTTCTTTTAAACTTCATAACTTATTTTAATTTAATCATGGTTAATAATTTCGGTTAGCGCTGACGTAAATTGGTAAAGTTTCGTATTTATTATGGCGATTTGTTTTACATCTCGGCTTGACAATATCCTTATTGGATGGGGTTCGGCTGTTAAATTGGTAACGGTTTAAGCTTGATTAAAATAAACACGGTTTCAACTTGAAATGAACACCTCTTTGTAAGACACTTTCATCATTACGGATTTGTAAACAACAGGAAATTTTTAATTATATTCTTAATGATTAAAAGTACGTGAATGTTAATATTGTTACCATAATGGATGGTTCATTCATTTTTTTTATCTTATGGTATCTCCTAGTCACAGCACACATTTTGGATTTTGAGCTGTTCAAGACTCTTTAGTCAGTTGCGTCCAAATACATTTTTAATCGGCACGTTCTTACTTTTTTCAGAAGCAGTCCCCCTACGTGACAAAATAAAATAAATTCATTTGACCAGAAAAAAGAAATAACAAGTTATAAACTATTCGCACGAGGGCTAGCCTGTAGCCTGTGTGTACATGGTTTCAGAATTGGAACTAACTGATCTTTAGAGATATATTTTGTAACAGGATTTTATCGCGTATTACCTTTATTATTTCCCGACGTTTCGGCTGTATTGCAACAACCGTGGTCGCGGGCGAACTAACTGGTTAGATGATAGAGGAGTATAATAGGTTCGTCTGCACTAGTTTATAGCAGAGTAATTATGTACACACGGCCAATACTTTCCAGAGCTAAAAGGAGTGGTCATCCTTACCCCAATTAGCCGAGCCTGGAGTTAATGTACAGGGGCGCCAGTCTGACTCCATAAGTTACATTTGAGGGTTACCATAAAATGAAATAGAAGCCTTTCATTTTTATGACGGTTGGCTGCGTTTTTGGCAGCGTTCGGAGTGAAAAGATTATTTTTGTATATTTATGTGAAAAAATACAAAAGTGTGAGTGTGAGCGGTGTCGAAAGTGGAAGTAATGCCTTTGGTACAACACAAGTTATCTACACCATTCTTCCTTAAACTTACGCTATTATAGCTCTTATTTATTAAACACATTATTTTCTTGTGTTTTTTAGTTATACTCGTAGTTTAGTTTCTGTAAATAAATGTCTTTTGTATCTACACCATTACTTTTTCTAAGGCGCTTATAGTGTTACTAGAAACACTTCTCGATTCTTTCGAAACATGGTTGTTACAAGCTATGGTGTTCCTGTATGGGGTAGATCAGACACCTAAGGCTCCATAAAAAGCAACGGCAGCCGCTGGGACCGTTTGGTAAAGCCACGCGTGTACTTCGGATATGTGATGCTATTTGGATTCTATAGTAGCATGTTGTATCTTGTTCATGTGACCATATTATGAGAAACACTTGAACATGAGCAGCTTCATGCAACGACGCTCTTTTTAAGTGACTTCAAGAAAAGGAGGAAGTTATATGTTCGGCTTTATGTATTTTTATCTATGTTTACCGCTTTCTCCGTCAATTGTGGACCAATTTTCAATTTTTTTTGTTTGAAATATTATAGGTTCTCTCGATGTGATCCTCCATATAAACTTAATTCCTTATACTTTTTCCCGTAAAACTCTAACCTGTATCTTTTTCCCGTTTCTTGGCCAAGCAATCGCCCGCTACGCCACCGAGGACAAAGAACGTAAACCTCTTTGATGAGGTATAGATAGTCAAGTAAAGGGGAGTAATTTTTGCCAATACCTCGCAGGCAAAGTTGTATTGCTACTTCCTAGTTTGGATAGCAGCCGGATTTATCGACGCTACTTGGGAAGACTTCTGGATCCGTCCCATTCTATTGAATGTCACAGGTAGGAAGGAAAGCTGGTTCGTTTGATACAAATCACTGTTTAGTACTCGCTTCTTCTGAAGAATAATTCTGTATTCTTGTCTTATTCTTGCATTCTTCTTGTCGTGTCACCAGTTCTTTCGAACCAGTGTGGTGAAAGGATTTCAAGAGTGCCTCAAAGGCTCCTTTCGTGCACTTCGAATAATGATTAGTACTAATCAAATATTGTTTTGCGATAGTCAAACTAGCATCTCACGCTAGACGATTATGCAATTGATCATGCTCATACCTTAAAATGCTAAACATATCTCCAGCGATAAACGCTAAATAAATTAAGCTGGTATCCATTGCACTTCATAGCATTGCCAAGACCAGAGTTCCTGTGCATACTAAGCAGTGTATACAAACACATCGAGGTAAAGTGGTTTCAATTCGACATACTGGTCTTTGTAGGGGAACATTGCTTGTGTAATTTTAGCTTAGGTAACTTTGATTCTTCTATAAAATCTTTCTTAGATCGTACTAATAATGCTTTAAAATTTTACTTAGGTAATTTTTTTTATTGTGAGAGAAAATTAATCAAAAAGTCGTTATTAAGTCAACATGGGAAAATATGGCTTTGTATATAAAAAGCAAGTGTGTATGAAATACCGATACCAGTGTAAAGTTTACCAGCTGTTGTCGGTTGGTTGTTGCTGGTTCCGTACCATGGTTTTTGTTCACCATTTGAATTGTAGATTCCTAAGTTTGGTAATATGTTTGTCTTGCGCGTGTCCTTTTATTTACATTCAGTTTCGAGTTGTCTTCGGGCTCGGTTTTTTGTAGGCGCTGTTAACAGATTGTAGTTTTGTAAATGTTTCGAATTGTTGTTTGTTTATATAATTTGTTGTTTTGTTGATTTTGTGCTATTTTTAGTTTTGCGTTGCACCGCTTTGTTCTTTATGAATGCCAAGAAAAGCTTCTTACTTTTGAATGGTATTGTTATTTATCAGTTAAATTTTTGTCAATATTGTGCAGTTCTGAATGGCCTATTGCCTTAATGGCGTCTGCGTTTTATTGATTATAGCTTATTTGATTCCTATTTCCTCATAAATTTTACAATAAAACCTTCTCATACAAAATATATTTTATCGTAAAACTTATAACATAAATGCAGTAAGCTCTCGTCGGCTCTACATCGCGGATTCGCGGAACTTGGAATTCGACTCCGTTCCAAGTTTTCCAAATAAGTTTTAATACAGTTATGTACGGTGTTTATATTATGACTCGCTGTGTGATATATGAGGGTTTTGTAACTTCGACAATAAGCTGGTTTTATGCCTCGCGAGCTCTGCTTTTTGTATGCAAATTAGTGCCTTGGTCTGTGAAATTAAGGTATATTTATAAACTTGCTGATTGAAGATGATGAACTGATGACAGATGTGAATTCAAAAATTTCAACGAAAAATCTTACTTATCTGAATTAACTCCTCTAATATGGTAATGGTTGTTTCATTTGGGGTCAAGTGCTTTGTATTATTTTACTCGAAGTTTCCGATAAGACATGTCATCATCATCATCAACATGTCAGCCATCTAGTGTCCACTGCAGAATATAGGCCTCCCCTATCGATTACCACAGCAATCGATCTTGTGTGTCTTGTGCTTGTTAATAAGACATGTGGAACTCAGAATTTGCTACGAGTATTTAGGTTTTCAAAGTCAAAGTCAAAAAGCATTTATTCAGTAGGACCGAAATCACTTTGAAAGGTCCTAAAACTAGGTGATTCTACTCCTGTTCCTTCGCGACCAATACCGTGACGAACCAGGACAACAAACACGGTTTGGGGACTAGCTTTTTTTTTAGGTGATCCATCTTAGATTTTTTAAGATCTTTAATAAGAACTAAGGCAAGAACGATATTCTAGACTACAAATCTTAAAAAAAAAAACTGTCTTTTATAATATGATGGGTTAGCGAGATAATACAATTCCTATTAAAAATTTGGCTCGCTCACAGAATATTTGGCCACAGCGTCAGTCTTGATATTGAGCTGTTCTTGAGCCAAATGCCGTTTTGAATTATCGCACCTATTCAAAGTCTCAGTTTTATAGCAAAATTTCGAAGGTGATAAAATTTTGGAATTCCTTATAGCCATTTAAAAGCGTCAATTAAGAATGAATTGGGTTTAAAATGCTTCCGTAGAATACCTTTGGGTTTATGACGACTTACACGATTGCTTGTGAAGTGGGTGATCGGTACGGGGCTCCGGAGTTAGATCGTATAGATTGTTTTATTCTTTCAATCATGTCGTTTTGCTAGATTGCTTGTGATAAATTCTTTGAATTCTACGTGAATTGCACCAAGTTTTATATAAATGATTGGAAAATAAAATAGGACAAGAGTCCAACATTAAATATTTTATGTGGAATTCAGTTTCATACCTCAACTTATTTCTGAGACAACGGTCTTGATACACGGTCTTGATACAGGTTTAGTATTCTCCCTAATTCCGAAATCCTATAAATAAGATTGAGTAGGTATGTCATGGCATGGCTTGGCATGTTATGGCTTGTTGAAAAATTGGCTGCAGGCGCAACGCACCACAATCATCACGACAACAAATATTTGTAGTGAGTTTAACCTAGGTACCTAGGTTTTACTGGTATCGCGTGAGGGCGCCGAATAAAGCCAGTAAATATTAAAAAAAATAATTGTACTTATTTCGTCCATAACTTCTTAAAATTTGGCTCAGTTCCATGCCATCGGACGAAGCTTTATTCTAAAGGCTGCAGGTGTGGTTGGAATTTAATTTGGTACTTCTTATATCGCAAAAGTCATTATGACTTGCGCCCTTATAGCTCGCATACGTGCCGAGGTTTAAGTGCTCTAAAAAATATTATATTGTTTAATTCGCTTACATGAACTAAATAATATGCTTGTGATTTGAGCTTTTGGTTTAAAGTTAATAATATTGAAACAAAATAAAAAAGATTTAAGAAAGATAAATTACAACCTATTATACACAAGAAGAATATTACAGAAAATACAAAGAAAATAAAACATTTTACAAAGGGCGGCCATATTAAGGTAGGTAACAATAAAAAAAAAAAATATTAAAATCGGACTCCTCTGTAAAAAGTTATGCGTGGTCTAACATAAAAAAAATATATACGCGTCGACTTGATAACCTCCTCCTTTTTTTTCGTCGGTTGAAAATACTTACTACTTTACTTTTGCTTGGACAGATTTTGGATTCACCTTGGACACATTTTTCTCTTATATTTTTTGTATAATGAACTGTGCCATGTTTTGGTGAACATTTTTTTATGGTCCAGAGTCACAAATAGAAACAGGTGACAATGATGATGTTTGGATGCTTTTCATTTCAGCTATTTATCAACAAAGATCTCATACTATAATATTACTTAGCTAAGTGATTGCCTGTTCTGTCGCAACGAGTATTTCCATCAGCTTTACATAATTTTCTCATCTTTGGCGAAATTTTAATATGAGCTTACTATTATACAAACTAAACTTATTCACTCTATTTTACAAGATTTTAGTTTACAGTGTACACCTACTGTTCTTTAATAACTTAATGCTATTACTTAAACTTAGAATAATACAGAATTGGTCTCAATTAATTATATAAATTAAATTAGATAATAACAGAGAAAGAGATACACATCTAATAATTAATTAAAATACACCAAATATATATTCAATTCAATTCAATTCAATTCATTTATTTATTGCGTATTATGGGTAAATAACAGATGGTTAGTGATACAGATGTAGTTCGACCATAATCAGCGTCACGCGCATGCAATATTAGAAATAGAATTAAGCACCAACATAAACAAAAAAATCAATAAATTATGAACATTGGGTATGTCAGGAAATTAAGTAACTACTTATCTACTAAAATAAAATTATGTTACAATTCTTTATCAATTAAATATTCATTTGTGGTGTAGTATGCCTTTTCAATTAATAGTTTTTTCAGTTTCGTTTTAAATAAATTAAGGCTAGGTGCATCTAATATAGATTGAGGCAGGTGATTATACAAGCGAGGTGCCATACAAACTACACTCTCGTTAAGCAAAGTGGTTGTGTTACGAGGATAGCATATTTTGTTTTGGTGTCTCCTACTGTTTCGTTTTATAAAACGAAATTTTATTTTATTATATTAGGAGTAGAAAGTACAAAATATAAATTAGGTTTTATTGATGGATTGGAGTGGAAGAAAACGTGGAAACAAATCCCTTAGTGTAGTTCGTTTGATAAGTGGATCAGAGTGGAATAGACCCTGTAATAGACTTCCGTCATAGCTTTACGGGTTTTTTGCTAAAACCGAGAATTTATCATGACTTCCGACTGTGCTTCCGAAGCATGAAACCTCTAGCGGCCATTTTGTGACCGCGCAGAACGTCGCCTAACGTCGACCGTCTTCAATACGTGTACGTAAAAAACGTAAACAGGTTCACGACTGTATCCCCAAGGCGCGGTAGACATTCTCTCAGATCTTTTTTCCCCCTAGTTATATGGGCAGTAGATTAGTTTAATTAAAGTTCTTGTCAATTGTAATCATTTTACCTGAAAAAAAATTGTTTGGAATCTTAGCTGATGAGTATTGTTCCCCGCCGCCAGGAATCAATTACACGTAAACAGGTTCACGACTGTATCCCTAAGGTGCGGTAGACATTCTCTCAGATCTTTTTATACTTATTCCAGATCCTATGAAGATGTCTAAGGGGCGTAGTCAGAGGCATGTCCAAACACATATTTGATACATGCCCACATCTTGCAGAAGCTAGTATTCCATACGTGACAGGTTGCACGCCCATCGCCGCCTATAAGAACACTAACTGGTTTCCTCACGATGTTTTCCTTCACCGTTTAGAGCCGTTTATTAGTAATCAGAAAATTAAATTACTTACATTTCAATTTCATATAAGCTTTCTGTTCCAATTAATTTAAACTCGTGGGCAACAACAAAAACTTTACCTGTTATTCGATTATAGTTTGTTAGTTTTGTTTGCCATACATCGTAGTTTTTAATAGATAACTGGTACACTTGAACTATAATGCATAGGTACTTACAGTACGCACAACCGATCTTTAGCTCTCTGAAGTTAGGTGCTCTAAACGATTGCGCAGGTTTGGTAGAGTAAGCGCGATGCAACAAACTAAGCGAGTGAGCGAGGCAGCTATACAAGTCATCAAAAATGGGTTCTACGCAGCTACTTCAGAGTGCTATAGATTGGTTGTGCGTACTGTACTTAAAAACAGATGTGCGTTCTGAAAACTAAGAAATGAATTGTAAAGTTTCTACTAAAGTATTTTATTTATTTAAGAGTTTTGTCGCTTTTCTACAAAAGTAAATATAAACTCTATCAACATTTTCAAGAGACTTTATCCAAGCAGTATCGGTTAGTATACTTAGGTTAAAAAACAACTTTCATTTTGTAGATTGATCGAAGTTGTAAGTACTCTAATGTACTGAATATTTTGTTTTTCGAAAATCGAAAACACAAACAACCTTAATAAAGTTTGTTTTTATTAGTGTGTCTTACTTACCACTATCAAAATTGACTCAGCTTGGTTATTTTAAAAATGTACTCTTTGATTAAATTAGTTTTTTAATTACTTAAGTGATTTAACATCTTGTAATAAAAATATATAGTTTATTTGAGGATTAGTTTAAGTGACTGTAGAGTGAGACTACTACTGCCTGGATCGAAAAACTGCGGATATAATCATTGTAAATGTCTTTGGCGATATTTTTCGGAGTATGTAATATTCTCGTGAATATAATTTTTTGATCTTTCATACATGTTTTATCTTCTCTGTAAGAATTAACCCAATTATCTAGCCTGGTCTGTGTTGTGTCAGTTTTTGCTGAGTAAGGGACGCGGTCGTTCATTGTACATTAATTGCTTCTGCCGGGTAAGCTCTGTTTGTTTTAGTTTTAGGCGTTATTTTAAATTATCGTGTAAACTGATATTACTAAATTCCAATACCTGAAATTGCTGGACCTATTCATAACTCTTACAAAATATTATTATGAAAGTATTTTTTTGGATATTCCCTAAAAACAGTGTATAGGTACTGCATAACACCATCCACAGTTAAAATAACTATTTTTCAGTAGTTCCTAAAAAAAAAATTGACCTATTATTGCATAACACCATCCAATAATGGATGTAACAACAATGAAGCAATAAAAATATGATTTCACGTAGAGTTACGGGATTATTGTCTTGAAACTTCCAAGTTCACCAACATCTATTTCTTGCTAGCAACTCGTTACTAGTTCCGAAGTGTTATCACGACAAACAAACTAGCGAACAAGCACGTTGTGAGTAAATCACCCGGCGAGCACGTATGCAACTCATTCGTTCAGTTTTTGATTTATGCGTTCAATTTGAATTCCGCTTGTGTAATTTGGTTTTCGGTATCTTTCATTATCTAGAGGCAATTAGAGAGTGATACATTTCTCGGTGTTTCATTCTCTTTCTTTATGATGCTTGTTTACGAGGATTGTCATTGAATCACATGAGTCTAGAAAGGGTGAAGGCAGGGAGGCTTGAAAAAATCCAATCACTAATAAGGTGGGTTTGGCAGAATTTTAACATCAACCATACTTCCTATAAAACATTTTTAGTTAGTTTAGTGGGTACTAAAACTCTGTCTTATGTATTGACAACTGGTTCACATTATATTATGAAAACACGTACAGTCAGCAACGAAAGTCGATTAACAGTTGGACTTTTAAAATGGCCTTTGTTTTTGATAACCAAGAAAAAAAAACTTCTTGGGAAATTATTATGAACCAAGACTTTATCTTCAAATATTAGTAAAAATGTTGGTGGATGTTACGGAATTTGGAAATATTCAGATTTGTGAAATATAAAATGTTTATCGATTTTCGTTGCTGACTGTACGTGTAAATTTATGAAAATGTTTGTATATAATTTCCCATGATTTTCTTTGTAAAGCTCGACAGAACCTCTTTCAATATCGTATCATAAGAGCAGTAAGCACACTGAAAGCAAACGGCTAATTCCCGGCTTTCTCATTCGAAAATCCCGGTAGTTTCCATTAATTGTCAAAGTTGAGCGCGACCCGAACTCTGCCTTATGTTAAATAAACTTTGTAGAAATATCGTGTGTGAAGAATGGCCCACGTATACAGAGTTAGGTGATTTGTTATTGAACTGACTTCGTAGGGATAATATTATTGTAATAAATATGCGTTGGAAATGCTTAAAAAATCGACTTATATCGCATCAGCGTTCAGCATCATCAGAAAGTGAAGAATTTTTGCCTGTGACAGTGTGACTGTAGTCTAATGTAAAGTCTTCAACTTCAGAGAGATCCAGGCACAAAACCACACAATACCAATGTTAACACAACAAATGTTTGTCATGTATGGGAATCGAACCCAGCGCTGGCTGTCATACAACGATTTTTGGCAGCAAAGTAGCAGTAACACGAAGCCGAAAAGACATTACCATGGGAACTTACTAAATAGCAATATCTGCGCGTTTGCTGCCTGCAGCCACCATTAAAACTAATGTTTCGGAACTTGGAGCCAAGCAATGACCTTTGAACGTTCGATACCATAATAGCTTCGATATTGTTTATTTATGACCCGCGTCTGTGAAGTTTTTTCAATAACTCTTTATGGTGGTGTATTACACACGTTATCGACGTAATAATCTCTTTCGGAGTCTTTTCTATAAAGTTATCTTTGTAAATAAATGTTTTACCCCTTTTTTTCTTTAACCTTTACTTTCCCACTGCTGGGCAAAGATTTTCCCAATTGTTTCCACCTTCAAGCTCCCTTTAAGAATTGAAAATTTGGTATAGTTAAATTACAACATTTCTATAAGTACACAAATATAATATTTTTTATCGACTTGCGACATCTCTTGACGTAACACCAGGCTATATTTCTTAACTACTTACATAATATTTTTATAAGCTTTAATCGTATTTTCGGAACCGCTCGCTATATATCCAGCTCATCCAGGTCTTACCGTAAATCCATTATCTACATAAGTTGCGGTGAACGTCATTCAGGCTTATCAACGTTTCACTGGGAACCAATTTAACTTGGCTTGTTTACGTGCAACTTCACTGAGAAGGTTGACGGTATAATTGGTTGACGAGGGGGACTTCCGAAGCGCAATCTTCCATGTCTCATGTCGTTGGAAAACATGCACGGATAACATAAAAAGATGTTAGAAAAATTGATTTTTAGTGCATAAATATCAGCGTCTAGCTTTCGTTGACTAAACACTTTCAAATTTTAACTTTGATTAACAGTTTTGCACACAGTGGTGTACCATACCACGGTAAACGATTGCCTCATTGATTACCAATAAACCACAAAGCCGCAGTTTCAAAACCGAGGATCGCTTGAAACCTTGTTATTTGAAATCTTAAGATTGTACAAAATCCGCTGACGATTAAGTCGTTTATTTGGTTTATTGGTACAGCACAAGACTATGAGCAAACGAGTCATAGACCGGCCCGCTGGCTCGGCAATGGATCACCCTATATTTAAATCTTCTAACATCCAAGAATATACACGGAAATCTAATCATGTCATCTTTGTTTATCAAGTTGTTCGAGACTCATTTTAATGACAAAGATCTCGGCTCCAGACTTAATTAATCATTGTTTACTGATTAGCATACGCCCATTGGTGCGAGCTTCTGAATTTACATCCAGATAGTACGGTATAATAGTTGTTCCAGAATATCTGCCCTGGTTTATGGTGGAACTAAACAGAGCCATGATTCAGTGATGTCAGAAAAGCATGTTCAAATTACACTCCATCCATGTTCTTGTCTAGAATAAAAATAACGAGTATTCTGGGGCCTTACTCTCGTGTGATAAATACGATATCTCGGCTGAATATTCGTACGTTTCCTACAAGCTACATTGCAGTCACCCTATGAACTCAATCCGGACTTATGAGTCAAGTATTTCGAACCGAAAATTGGAAAATTCACTTCAATCGTGTTTTTGTCCGGCCCGAGCATTCGGATGCTTCATATGAGAATTAAGGCCCGACCGTAACATAAATCTATGCCATGATACATTCAAGACCAAAGTCATATGAGTGTGATTAAGCAATAAATATGAAGCATGATCATAAACTTTTGCATGTTATCATGTCTTCATAAACTTATGCATTAACACCCTCGTAAACTTTTGCATGGGCATCTTCATAAAGTCTTGCATAAATAACTTGAATTTCAGTATGCGTGTTTTTATTATCATATCATCGAACAGCTAGAAATATTGAAGATGAACTGAGAACTCTAAGTTTGTGTCACATTGGTCTCTAAGGAAAGCCGCGAAGGAACTAAACTGTACCTCATCATACAAAATTCAAAAGATATCAGAATAATACAGTAATAAAGTTTTAGTTATGAGGCAGTTTAAAAGAATTCGGAAGAAACTTCTTTCTGAAATATCTTCCTTTATTCATAGGCTCTCACTTCATATTATTTCCAAGTTTATTATAATTCTTGAACTGGTCTGTAGACATAAAGTAATTAAAATAATACAAAATGTTGCCTAAAGTAGCTTCCCTAAAAATTTTAATCGTTTAATGTGAGTTTGGTTACAAGTAAAACATAATCATTATTGTTCTAGAAATCTTTACAATATTTGTACAAGAACATTTCAAAGTGCTTCCTAGAATTTTTTCTATAAGCTTTTCTCATTTCCGAATAAAATCATACCAAATATGTATTTGTTATTATGTTAATTTGTTGTAAGTTACACACATGTGTAAACTGTATCGCAAAGTCTAACAGATTCAGTGATTGGATTGGATGGTTCGTGATGGTTTACATCATGTAGTCAGTGCTTAAAACACAGAAGTGATTTATGACGGGACGAGATCGCGTAAAGATTTCAGAGATAATATTCGAATATTACCTTACTTCGTGGTCACGAGGATGAGGGGGGGGGATCCACGAGGTAACGAATATTCGAATATTAACTGAAATCTTTACGCGATCTCGTCCCGTCATAGATACAAAAATGAGTTTAAAAAGTGATTATAAAAAATGTTTACCGCAAATTCACACTTTAAAGTAAAATCTTTGCAAAATACTCTACAATCTCGCTCGCGCTACTTGTAAATTCATTTGAAATCATTCGATTCATAGAATAAATCCACAATTCATTGTTGCGCTGCATTTCTCGAGACCTACAGGATATTGAACTTTCATAACGTTCGTTTGTTGCTATAAATAGACTTTATTTATTCTTTATATGGAACATGTTGACAGGAAATTAATAAATCAGATGTTTTGTTTAAGATGCGAGAGGATAGTGTGCATTTGATTGTGCAATGTGACTCATAAATAAATGAGCAATTCCTTCGGCCTTACTAATAAACGTGGTATAAAGTTATTCCTGAGTGTAAACTGTCAAATATTTATAAAAAATATTTTTAGTTTAATCCGAGGAATAACTTTAAGTCACGTTTATTAGTAAGGCTACTTGTATATTTAATTATATGGTAAAACCACGCTAACTTATTGCTATATAGTGTAAAACACCGGCAGCCTCTCAGGACTATATTACTATCATCATAAAAAACAACGTTCGTTCTGTGACTTTTTACAAAACATAATACATTTATCAAAAACAAACCTTCAAGATTTCTTTGTCCTATCTAACACATTTCAACTCTGTATTAAATAGGTCAATTTCAAACGCCCCCGCCGCCCTAACCGTGTTCCCCTCGCTATTGTACTATCGCTTTCTTTTGCTTCGTATAGGCTTCGTAAAATTTAGAGCGTTTAATTTAAATATTTTTATTTTTGTATCAAAATGTGATGAATTTTTAAAAGTCATAGAACAAAAGTTGTTGTTTATGATGATAGTCATACAGTCCTGAGAGATTACCGGTGTTTTACCCTGTACTATATACGTAGTAATATACTAGCTTCTACCCGTAGCTTCGCTCGCTTTGTAATCACTTTTATACAGCCTTTGCTATTTGACACATATTTAAAGTAACATCAAAATCAGTCTACTGGATAAGGTGTTATTGAAACAAACATATATACACATTTGCATTTTTTCACAAAATATGGGCCAAAAACATCGAACCCTCATAAAATTTTACATGTAATGACATATTCGGGGAATATCATTACCATGAATAGTTCCAGATTAAAAGTCAATGTGCACAATAACATTTTACAATGTTATAAAACTTAAGCGTTTCTCGATATAGCTAGGGCATGCATTTAACGTTGGTGAGGTGGAATTGTATGGTATCATAACGAAATAAGATAGGTGCCATTAAATAGGATAGACTGAAATAGACTGACGCATTGCAATATCAAAAATAGCATGATATTCTCAATTCGACGGTTGTAGACTGTATTTTTTGTTATGGATTTTCAGGAGTAACTTCTATGTTTAAAAGATACGTAATCTTAATTCCAGACAAACCGACAAATAATTACGAAATGACAGAAAGCTGCAATGAACAGGAATAGGGCTGTCAGAGCGAGCTGTCAAAATGCTTTGCTAAATGGAGAATATGTGGTACGAATGTATACGAGTGTATATTCATAAAAACTTTACCTAAGTAGGTAAGTATAGATTTTTTACGATAACATATAACAGTAGCAAAAGATGCAATATTAAAACTGTATCAAGCAAGATTAGATATTAATCACGTGTACATTTTGATGGAAACCAAGGTAGCGGTAATTGTCGGTTATTTATGTAGATTTTTAAAATATTTAAAAAAAACTAAGCCTTTACATCTATTATATTAGATGATTTATACAGCGTCAGGAGGCAATCCATGCCTACACTTAACGGGACGCTGCCTGGGACATTGTTTGAGATGGAATAGGCTTGCCCAGCACCTAAACCATCCTCTCAGCTTAATCAGCCTGGCCCACAGGAAAGACGACGTCAATACGTGTGGAGCTGACTAAGCTGCGGGTTTCCTCACGATGTTTTCCTTCACCGTTAAGAGCTCGTGTTAAAGCGCATATAAATTTTGCGAAACGAAAAATCCATTGATGCACGGCCGGGATTCGAACCCACGACCTTCAGATTGATAGTCGAGGCACAACCCCATTCGACCAACACGGCTCAAAACACGGCTTAAAATATTAGGCACAAATGAAATACGGCATTTTTTTTTAATTTGGCAACCCTGCGCGAGCGTTTCATTAACCGAAATGGAAATCATTCTCCAAATGTACTTCATAAAGCTATCTTTGATGTCGTCTGAAGATAACTGTTGAATGAAATTCCCTGCCTTTGTTTGTACAGTTTTGGTTGGATTGGCTTTGATTCATTTTTCGTGAATCTTATTGCAAAGTTGCAGACCAGATTTAATAATTATCAAAAAGGTCACAACTTAAATCGCAGGATATCGAAACTTATGTTGTTCCTTTTAAGCCGATTTTTGACTTCAACATCATATTTGTTCTCCCACCAAAAACCTAAGGTCGTCATGGTGGGCTGATCGCATTAAATGCAGCACAAATTCAAAAATGGAACATTTTGTTTTTAATTATCTAAAGATTTCGTGTTACATGCATCATTCCATCTTTAAATACCAGGTTGAACTTTTTTTCAAGAAATAGTTTTCATACTAGCAAAACAGAGGCTAAAAAGAGTATCTACCCGAAAAGTTAGAACTTTTTAACGTTATTGCTCTTCTATTTATTCTGCCTGAACAAAGTTTAGTTTCGTGCAACTTGGAATAAAAAAAACTAAAATTCCATTCCTATTTTTAGTTTGTCCAGTAATTATTATGCCACGGATTCCTTTTTCAGTTTTCTCGCTACGAATTACGGAAGAATATTCTTTATTTTGTTGTAACACGATTCTGATTAAGCAGTTCCGAGAATTAGTAGCGACGTATTTTTTGAAGTGTTTCTTTGTGTTATCACAAATTCTTCTGTAATTATTTTTCTTGTAATGAACAAAACAATTCATTGCAATCGAAGAAAGTAACATTTAAATTGTATTAAGTACCTAGCATGTGATAAATTCCCCTATTAAACGTAGAACTAAAAGTTTGTAATCTTTTAGATCTATTACGAGTAGTACCTGGCTATTGAGCATTAATACTAATCACATTCAACTTTGGGAATGTCAGAGTCCTTCTCTAATTTTGTTTTAAACCAAAAAGTGAGTAAAACACATCAAAATGCAATATACATTTATTTACAGAAACTAAGCTACTACATTTTTACACAAATTTACAATAAACAATAGAATCAGTGAAACTATCTAAAGATCGTTATATCTATCTATAGATAGCTAAACTGATCCAGGTTACGGCCAGTTATGAGCTGCCTTTGAACCAAATTTTTACTCAATTAGATTATGATGAAGTCTTATCTAGCATCAGCACTTCATTAACCCTAAAAATTCTCGTTAGTTGTCACAAAGTTAGCTAATAAAGTTAGACTTAATTAAGATGGTGAGATTAAACGCTGTATGATAGATGGTTATTGCGATGTCTTGACTCTGCGTAGGAAATAGAATTTTAACTATCTTTTGTATATATGCTAAAAGTAGTCGGAAGCCTTTATGCGACCTTAGAACTCCGTCACCAGAACTGGTCACTAAGCCGAAATAACTTTGCGGAAAGTAGTACTTATTTAGGTACATTTTAGATCATCATCATCATTGGCAGCTTACTAGGACATATTTTTTTAAATTTATATTGTTAAATCACACTTAGGTATTGAAATAATAATAAATAATGCTGGACATTTCACACAGCCCCAAACTAAGCAAAGCTTGTACTATGGGAACAAGTGACTGATATACTACTTAAATACTTTTTACCCTACCTTCTTTAATTCAATGATCAAATACAGCTCAAATAATAGCCCACTGCTGGACATAAGCCTCCTCCCTCAATGGCCTTACTACTTAGAAATATTTTCTTAAACGTCCTATTAATAGTTTCATTCATCATCATCATCAGCCTATGGCAGTCCACTGCTGGACATAGGCCTCCCCTAGTGCGCGCCATTGCGCCCTGTCCTCAGCTCGACGCATCCAGCTTCTGCCGGCAGCCTTTCGCAGATCGTCACTCCACCTGGCCGGAGGGCGTCCTACACTACGTTTGCTGAGTCGCGGTCTCCACTCAAGAACTCGTTTACCCCAACGGTTATCGGTTCTTCGGCAGATATGGCCAGCCCACTGCCACTTCAGCTTGCTGATTCTCTGAGCTATGTCGACAACTTTGGTAATAGTTTCATTACAGTAGCTATATTAAAAGTAAGAAAGGTTATCAAATTATTCAGTGCTCGTCGGCATGCTCACAAAGCCAACGGAACTTATAACGCTCTAATAACTCCCGAGTCGGCTTCTGAATTTAAAGTATTTCGCCCTTATAAATAAACCAATGTGGTTCGGATAAGAGATTATCTTTTGCGAAGGTAATATAAAAACTATATATGTACCACCAAAATGTTGCCAGGGCGATAAATTAGATTAGGCTTTTTGAAAGCTAGCGAGATAAATTACTGTTTTAATGCCGAAAGCATTAACGTTTAGGTACACTATATTATTCTGAAAATAGTTTTTAGGGTTCCGTACCCAAAGGGTAAATTGGGAACCCTATTACTAAGACTTCGCTGTAGGTAATTCTTTGCCGTTTTTATAGATAACTAGCTGCGCTCCCGCGGTGTTACCTGCGGTGCCTCGGGATTATTTTCATTTTTTCGGGATAAAAAGTAGCCTATATCCTTCCCTGGGATACAACCTTTAACTATGCCAAATTTCAGCTTAATCTGTTCAGCGGTTTGGGCGTGAACGCGTAACAAACAGACAGACAGACAGACAGACAGAGTTACTATCACATTTATAATATTAAAAAGTAAAAGTATAAATGGATATGGATGGATGGTACGCTGGTTTTTTTTTTAGATAAAAACCTTTGACACTGCCCGTTGGACCAATTTTTTGGACCATGACAACAATTACGACGTGCCTTTTTAAGCGCATTGACACAGCGTCATCTAGCCACAAACTAAGCAAAGCTTGTAGTATATACGTTTTTTTATTTGTAAATACATATTATACATATTAAACATAGAAACACACAGATAAATATTTGATACAAAAATTTATGCCGCGGCGGGGACCGAACCCGCAACCTTCTGCGTCACAAGCGGACATTCACCCACTGCGCCACAGTGAACTGTAATAGTGAACATTACGACCACTGTGGCGCAGTGAACTGAATGAATATTATCATTCATAGATTCAAATTGTTAGACCAAATATGGTAACTGAAAATGAGATATGAACTGCTCAAGAACACGTTAGAACTATGCAAATAGCTATATCCTAACATCAACGGTCACACCTGGTCCAGCCTTATTGAAGTTATAAGTTGTGCAAACTGGCGTACTCTGTCTCCCTCACACCTAAGCCTCGAATATATTCATCTCTGTCTGCCGTTATTGGAATTTGAGAGACTTCCATATTACAGGAGTTTGAATATAGATTTTGATGTTTAATATTCAATGAGTAATCATTTCTGTAAAGTGGTTGGTGATATTTCAATTTGGAATGTAAGGGTTTGTGATGCAAATAAGCATTATTCGTCTACCCTTTGTTTTAATAGGATTATAATGACATCACGTAAAGGTAACTTGCGAAACGTTTATGAAGGACTCTACTCAACTAAAAAATGTATTACTATAAATCTTTCCTTTTCAAAAGCTTCCTAGTTTGTGATTTTGTTGAAACGGAAAACCAAAGAGTAACATAAATACAGACTCGAATTAGGTTTGACCTTCTGGGAAAGTTAATTGTAGGTAGCGGTTTGTGGCACATTACTTGACTCGGTTGTTTTATCGTTTCTGTCGACATTATAAGTACTGAAATAAATTAAAATACGAGGTTTGAAAGCTTTTTAGAGTCGTTCTTTTGGTGTTAGCTCTTATTCTCTTTTAATGGTCTTGGAATTTTTATGGTTCAGTGTCACGATTCAGACACTTAAGATCTTCGCAAAATATTCGTTTCGTTAAAAGTTCAAATAAATATACGTATAACCTATAGTATGTAATCCTTAAACCCTGACCATGGTACAAAAACATAACTTATCATGCGCATTCCGATTCCGGTAGCAGCACGCTTTAGGAAGCGATTTGTGTGTTGTTAATTAGCATGATTCATGTATCATACTAGTCTACAACATATTTCTAATGTATTTCTAGGTCCAACAGCATCGGAACACCACATGATTCCCACACTAAACGATAAAAAATGTGTTTGATTTGGAAAAGCTCGAGTGCTTCTGATATCGGTCGAACGTGCCAGTGCAGTGCTCCAATATATTTCAGTTGATGAGAATTACCAAATTGTGCCGTATAACAATGGAATATGGTTGAACTCAGTACCTCTCGCCTGAACTATGCTTCCTAAAATAATAAAGCGCAGTGAATCAAACGAAGCCTAGACTACAGAAATCAAACAAAAATCTAGATTAGAATAGACAGAAATTGTTGTATAAATAGATAATTAAATTTAACTCTTAATCGTTGTCTACGTGTTTACTTAACTTTTAAATATTTTGAAATTTTTTCATCGAAGCGGTTGTCGTATTTTTGTGATATACAAAGTCGTATCAATTAATCTATAAATTAAAATCTTAATGTAAATTAAAATAAGTGGCAAAACTCGGTTGTGATGTGTTAAGTTAAGCTGTATCGTAAGTAAGGTGCCGTCGCAACTGCCGGCCATTTTGTGAAGGTCGGCCATATTGGGCTGGTCCGCCATTTTGTCGTCGCCGATGTTGCGTGTGCGTGCGGTGCGTTGTCACGTGTATTTTGGCGCAGGCGCGGCCCGGCGCCGGTAAGATGAGAGAGCGGTGCATCGCGCACAACCGCACTGTCGTCGTTTTGCTGTTTGCCTGCCTTCTCACCCTGAACTGTCAAGTCGACGCTGCTGGTAAGTCTTTTTACTACATATTAGGACTTTCATTTGAGCTTATCATAGCTGACACACACTGCAGTAGGTTTTCTAGACGTTTTAGACTATACTAGTATCTTCTACTTATCATTAACGTTATCAATCACTTGAAATATGATATTACGAAGTGAAATATAGCAATCAATAAGCACAAATGAAAGTCCGACGCCATAGTGTTAAGTTTATAACAGATATGTAAAACGTATGACGAAGTAACGACATTAAAATGCGTAAATAATAATACATAGCCAAGTAATAATAAGGTCAAGCCGTAATTACTCTAGGTAGAATTGTTTTTATGTAAACAGCGACTTGGTAACTTTGTAACTACCAGTTTTACTTCACATTTCGGATCCTGTACCATATTGGCTAAAAAAAAAACTCTTATTTTCAAATATTTGTTTATAGTTTGAGATCTTTCACATTTATTGTGTATACGAGACAATTAATTGTGGTTACGTTAATAATAATCAAATCGCCAGATGAACTTACAATTTTAAATGCGGCGTAAAAACAAAATGGCTGCTACATAAATCTATTACCTAAATCAAAGTTCCTTTAAAACAAATATCCTTAATTTAGGCGTCTTATTATAAAATTGATTCGATATTGTTACTCCTCATTTCATAATGGGGGAATATTAAATATTACGCTTCCCTGATGAGCTTGTATAAAAGATTCACGGAACAAGTAGCGCTTAATTATAAAAATTAAAACTTGGTCTACCATTCTACTTTGAGTTTTAATCAAATACTTATTCGTGGGGCTTTGAATGCTCATTAAATAATTTACTTCTTAATTATATTTATTTATTACACAGGTCACTGTTACTCTTCTAACCATCTATTTTTAATTATTGACTTCCTACTATTTATGATGACCATGCTTCTGGCAAATAAATTTCATATCCGATATTTAAGAATTTATTTAGCGGATGTTTTAGTTATCTGCTACTAATTATTTACCCAGTTTACAACTAAATTAAAGTTTTCAAAATTTTGTGGCTCTTTGTTCATCTGACACGAGTAATTATAGTCAAAACCTCAAGTTATACTCGTAGTTTCTAACCATTTAGGTTAGAAATATTAGATGGTAATTACTGAGAGAACGACTTTATTTCCAATTGTCACATTGTCAAAGCTATGTGTTAGCTATGTGAACATAGAGGAATTCTCTATATTGTTTACAAGTGTATAGGTACTTTTCTAAACACATAGGCATGTTTTCACAACCTATGTTGAGTAAAGTACACACGAACATAATGATCCGAGCATTTCGAGCTTTAATATACTGAATTTCGTTTCACGTATGGCAACAGAAGGATGCAGGCTAAATAGTGGTTCTATTACAAATACGGTTCATATTCGCTCATTAGCATAAAGGGGAGAGGTGTACTTACATTTACATAAAACTCAGACCAAAAATCTCTTCCGACTCTCCGGTTTACCTTCTAGCGTAATTACACCTCGGTTCACGAAAATGAGACATAAAAACTGTTTGAAGTATTAAAATAAAACGAGTGTATAATAAACTGTTGTTTTCCACACTCCCGAAAGACAGATTCGCAAAATGTGGCCATTTAATATGCGTAGTGGCGCACTCTAAGCTTTTAAAGCCGGTTTTACAAAACACACACGTACCGGTTTATGAAAGGTCTTCACTGCGTGTGTCGTAAAATATAAAATATCATATGCTGAAGATGAAGTAGGACGCAGGGTTACAATTTAGAGTTATTAGATACACTTATTGTTGTTTTACTTCTTAAATTGTTATAATGTGGACGTTAGGGGCACGCGGCGCGCTCATTTGCATGGCGCGGCTGCTCGCCCATAAAGCCAGCTGTCGAACTTATGAACGCAATTAATGTACCGAATGATACAAACACCACCAAATTACATATTTTTCTTCCTCAACCCGCCTTTTTTAGTACATTAATATTCGATTAAGAACTTTATCGCGATCGTAAAAACATCGCTTACGTTTCCACATATTGGAATAATTCTGTCCTTACAAAGACTATCCGAATGTTGGATGTGCGCGAAAAAAGCGCTTTTGATTTGCATTTTAATATGCACAAGGGGATAAGGGAACGAACCTGTCATATTGTGATCATGTAAAGCAGACGTGTGTCGCAGTCACCGCACAATCGATAGCCAAGCTGACATATCGAGGGCAGAATGAGAAAACGTGGAGACTTTTTTCTACCTTTATTTGAGTTTTTATGTCAACTCGCGGTTAGGAGATGATAAAATTTTGCAATACAAAGACTTATTGGGCTCTGGTGCAAATTCAATTTGGTCGGGAGATATCAGAGTTCGTTTTGTAACCCATCCGTCTTACGTGCCGGTTCTTACCTAACTTTTCTTAGTCGCTCTTTCGAATGTTGTCTGGAATTTGTCCTGTTGGATATTGTAGAGTTGGAGCAGTGTAATAAAAAATATATTACAGGTTATTTTTAACCCCCGACGCAAAAAGAGAGGGGGCTGTCTGTGTATCTGTGTATCTGTCTGTGGTATACTTTAATAGTTGCGTTCCGGGTTACCCTCCACTCCTGGGTTATACTTTTACACTTTTTCGGAATAAATAGTCGCCTACGTGTATACCCTTTTATACTATTTCATCCATTCGGTAGCTTTGCGCGAATCTATACGTAAATATACTATTTCATAGAACCGTCTAGATTTCAATCGAGTGGGAAAATGGAATAGAACTTCCCCTTGCCTAAAATGTGGACAACACAGTTAATAAATAATAAATATTTACTAGCATCCCAGTGCATTGTGGTCACGTTTCCCACAATGGGCGGTCCAACGCGAAACGTTATTAAACTTAAATAGCGTTGCTCGGCGATGCAGAAACTTCTTATTACAGAAAATCGAAAGAAAATCTCTTATCAGGAGCGATTATTGGGCCGGGATTAATATCTAACCGAGCGCCGAAGGCTTGCCTCAAGATGGGATTTGCGAAGAACCTTTGTGGTCCGTGGACTCCTTTTGTTTTTTATTAGTTATCGGTTATTGGTGTGTACACAGCTTAACTGTTATTGGCTCGGATTTTGTTATCTTGTGCACCGACTAAGATTTTATTTTTGTTGAACGATTTCATGATAGCAGTTGTTATTCAGTCTGATTTTGTATTGAATGTGCTTTCTGTGTTTATTTTGTTGAATACGCTGTTTTAATAACCAATCTTGAAATGGTATTTAGGGATGGGTTCCTTCAACTTTTGAAACAAGCTAACCTATAAAGGATCAAAATAAAAGCAGAATGTACCGAAATTATTACAATCTGGGTATTAAATCCAAGCTAAAAACCCTTTTTAATATCCGTAAGTAAAGACGTCTGAGTAAATTCCAAACATATGAAACTTGAGCCATTCAAACGGAATCACTTCACTGAATCGATATCGAAGAAAATATTCCATTTCGATGGAAATTCAATTCTGCACGTTTCGACAGTCAACGCAACTCTAAATAATATTAATGATCCTCCGAACTTTATCCAGCTTTGTATAAGTGGGTGTTTTATGCATTTCGTGTTCTAAATCTAGAAATATATTTAGTTTTTTTAACAAAAAGGAGGAGGTTATCAAGTCCACGCGTATATTTTATTTTTATTTTTATATCTAAGTCATTTTGAGTAGGCGACGTATACTAAGCACAACGGATCTTTAGCTCTCTGTAGTTGGGTGCAATAGACGATTGCGCAGGTTTGGTAAAGTAAGCGAGATAGCACGATTTCAGGCGTCATCAAAAATGGGTTCTGCGCAGCTACTTCAGAGAGCTAAAGAACGATTGTGCGTATTGTAATTAATTAATTTGTTTGTTGGGCGCCGACTCAAAATTACTTAGGTATAATAAATAATAAATAATGCTGGACTTTTTCACACAGCATCATCTAGCCCCAAAGTAAGCTTGAGCTTGTGGTATGGGTACTAGATGACTGATAAACTACTTATATACTTTTTGTTTGTAAATACATACATATTATACATAGAAACACCCAGACCCGAGACAAATATCTGTAGGTCATACAAACATTTGTCCCGCGGCGGGGATCGAACCCGCAACCTTCTGCATCGCAGGCGGACCTTCGCCCACTGCGCCGCAGAGGTCGTCAGGTATACTTACATTATTTTAAGAACTTGGTTAAGATTAAATAAAAAAGGTTTAACTATTATTTTTTGCTTTTCAGTTCTTTCGACGGTTAATTGTTTTGTTAAAAAGTTTTATTTTAACTTACTTGTTCTACTTATTACTAGATTTTTATTAATGTCATCATAATACTCCTACAATTCACTTGTTATTTCGAAAAGAACCAACCGTGTGAACCAAAGTTGTGATTTATATTAGACCGGCCACACTTCAGTACAAAATACCTATTGATATGAACCCCAAGGCTTACATGTCCGTGAAATTAAATAAGCCCGCACACCGAAATGGAAAACTAATTATTTTCAATGCGAAGCGTAAAATCGATAAGGGAGTCGTATTCAAAACAGTAACTGTTATCTTAAAGAGTAGTTATCGCTCATGAATATGCATGGCCGTAGATACTGGCGCGCGAGTACGATATATTGTGCTAAGTATTAGAATTCAATGTCTGATGATAAATGTATCTACGAGATTTATGATACTTGGAACAACGTTGGATATAATAAAAATACTACTGAATTACAACAATTTTGTTAAGCCATGGCCGTGTTGGCCGAATGGAGTTGTACCTCAACCTTCATTCCGAAGGTTGTGGGTTCGAATCCCGGCCGTTACGTAAAATTTATATGCGCTTTAACACGTGCTCTAAACGGTGAAGGAAAACATCGTGAGGAAACCAGTTAGTGTTCTTATAGGCGGCGATGGGCTTGCAACCTGTCACGTATGGAATACTAACTTCTGCAAGATGTGGGTATGTATCAAATATGATGTGTTTGGACATGCCTCAAAAGGGAAGGGGGGTACTCCTTCGACATCTTCAAAGGATCTGGAATAAGTAACATAAAAAGATTTGAGATAATGTCTACCGCACCTTGGGGATCCTGGAAACCTGTTTACGTTTTTTACGTTTTTGTTAAGCCAACACTGGTGAGGAATTATTTAAACTTTTTAAAAATCTCTTGTATATTCCGATTTAAATACTTTCACACCTTTCACGTTTAATAATTTTTGTATTTCACATGAAATTTTAAATATTACGTGAATTCGAAGAGTTTATTTTGGTCAACTCGGTTTCGAATGAAGCGTTGGGACTAAATAACTGATAATATCCATATTTATGACGACCTCTGTAGCGCAGTGGGCTTGGGACTTGTGGACTTGTCCCGCCGCGGGACAAGTGCTTGTGTGATCTACAAGTATTTGTCTCGGGTCTGGGTTTCTATGTGATGACGGCTGATAGAGGAGAATGGAAGAAGAACACATGTTGTGCCGACCCCACATAATGTGGGAAAAGGGCAGGAAGATGATGATGTCTGGGTGTTTCTATGTATAATATGTATGTATTTACGGACAAAAAGTATATAAGTAGTATATCAGTCATCTAGTACCCATAACACAAGCTCTACTTACTTTGGGGCATTTCAAAGTTTTATGCATTTCCGTATATATCTTTGCGTAAAGTACCTACATACTTTGAATAAGTTTCAGTAAAATGTAATTTACCAAACTAGTTTAGTGGCACAAAGATTTCATAGATAAAAGGTTTCGTTCCGTTGAAAATTCTAGTTTATTCTTTAGCGATATTCAAAGTAAGCCAGGACGGTAAAAGGTACGTGTCCTGTATCGTGACGGAGATGTATTAGCATTTAGATTATGTCCCGGGTACCACGTGGCGCCAGATTTGTCTTCGGATTTCCGAATTCCGTTCGAAGGTATTTCGACCATTGAACTGTTTGTGAGGACTGATTGTTTATTTTTGTACTTTTTGTGAAGTGTTATTGTGTTCTTTGCCATTGCGGTTGAAAGAGTAGATAGGATTTTGTGTCACCATGGTGAACTAACTCATACAAACTTTATTATAACCACCCATTGTTAGGCATACGAACTTACTGCAGTGCAAAAGAAAATCGCGCATGTGCAGTTGCATGGGTAAAAGCCAGATATCATCCCACTGCTGGACATATCCCTCTCTTAGATTCTGACATTCGCTTTTTTGCTTCTTTGATAATCTTGGCCGTGAATTAAATGTATTACCTGTGGATCTAACGTTGATCCATCATGTCGATGGACGACCGACATGGATAGAACTTCAAATTCTAGGATTTTTAAATACATCCCATAAATTTCACTTGCGTCGTTTGATCTCACTTTTTTACCAAGCAAAAGTTTTAACAGTTTAATAAGTTCCACGAAGCTATCTGAAAATGTTTCGACGAAACTAGGAATCTTTATATTATTTCTTCTACCGTAATGGCTTGGAATGTCTTTAGTTAAGCTCAAAAACGACCGTCTAAGTCCATTGTCTCCCACCCCAAGAATTTCACTTCCATGCCATTAATTTTCCATTTTGCCCCTAAATCGACTATTGAGGGGCTCTACGGCGAATTTTGAGACGAAATTTTCTCGATAACTTACTATTATGTAGGAAAAACCGGCTACGTTGACATATTTTTTTAGTGCTTTTATATGCTTAAAAATAAAATACTGATGAATATTTATTGTCTAAAAATTACCTCCAAGAACTCGAATGAGATTTTCCCGTAATGATTTTAACAGTGCAATTATAGCTAGATGTAATACCTACATGATGAACGAGCCGCTTTCTTTACATTTTTCAATATCTAGAATGATAGAACTAATGACACTGATATAGGACAGCCAACACTATAACTTTTCTGATCTCCGACATCCTTCATCATCCATAAGATCCTTTACTGAAAGTTGTATTTTGGTCTCAATAGAACTACAGTTGTGATATATTTAGTTTCCTTTGGTTCATTCATTATTTCTTTATATATGAATATGAATGAATATGAATAATGCTGGACTTTTCACACAGCATCATCTAGTCCCAAAGTAAGCAGAGCTTGTGTTATGGGTACTAGATGACTGATGTACTACTTATATACTTTTTGTTTGTAAATACATACATAATATACATAGAAACACCCAGACCCGAGACAAATATTTGTAGATCATACAAACATTGGTCCCGCCGCGGGGATCGAACCCGCAACCTTTTATATGTTTACAAACTAAGAGCACCTCTTTATTTATGATCCACGCTACCACACCTTAATATTATTTATGTTACGATACAAAAATAAAACGGTAATCCATGACTTTGTATCGTATCACGTTTCATTAGAGAGTGCTGTAAAAATTGTTTAGTAATACTGAACCTACCGTACGCCACGGGTAATTAAAAATCTCATAAAATATTTAATAACCGTAACGTTTTAAGTACTAAAAGCGTTATACTTCCAAGATATCTACAGACAGGTATTTGCAAACTGAGAGTCTGTGAGTTTGTTAGATAAAGTGCCAAACCACATTCGACGCAACTTGCGTCGCACAATTTAAAAAATTGCTGAATGAAGAAATAAATAAATTTAAAAATTGATTGCAGGAAATGTCCTTAGAGCGACTCTTCTGGATCTTTGTTACTATAGATTCGTAAGTCATTTTTATCAAAACAACTAAACCAATCATTTGAAACATTTGATTGAAGCGAGAGTCGTGTGATATAGATTCAAAAGAGTCGTTTTAAGAAACTAGTCTGCAATCTGTTTCGGCACTAAACTGCTAAAGTCATCATCTTTCTTACCTTTTTATAGACAATTATGAACAGAGATTTCTTCCATTGTTGAAGCTTGGGAAGGTTAGTAAGAACAAATTCCCAAAGATTATTTCGAATATTAAAACTAATTTTTATCTGACTGACGGGTGAAATCGCAGACAGAAGCTTGTTGCTTTATAAAGCTCAAAGCTGTTCCTAAAACGGGTGGTAAATTTTCACAAAGTACCTTGCGTAATATCTAACTAACGTTGCAAAAATTGGCTTGGTAATCTGGTCTTTTCAGAGCTCAAGCAAGTCCGGAGATGAGCATTCACTGGCAAATTGTAGTATAACACTAATAAAGAAACGTGTTATCTTTTAAAATAGTTTCAAAAACGATCAAAAACGGTTTTATACAAGGAGTATTGGATTTCCGGCCGATTTGAAATACTACTACCTGCAAAAAGTGGGCATAATTAATTATGCCAGATTTTGGGCGAGTCTCAAATTTTTTATTTATTTATGTTATTTTATTTGGGAAACAAACAGTACATGATGACAATTTGAAATAAGGCATATATATAAAAACACATAAACCAATCAAGTTTCCACCGATAAGTAGATCATATTATGTAAGTGAACAGAAATATCAAACAATAGAGAGAGAAAAAACAAAAAAAAAATAGGAAACGAAGTTACAAAAATAATTAATAATAAATAATGCTGGACATTTTCACACAGCATCATCTAGCCCCAAACTAAGCAAAGCTTGTATTATGGGAACTAGATAAGTGATATACTACTTATATACTTTTTGTTTGAAATTACATACATATTATACATAAAAACACCTAGACCTGAGAATAATATCTGTAGGTCATACAAACATTTGTCCCGCAAATTCTTAAAACATCATTCTTAAAAGACAGTTAAGTACTTAAATCTTTTTTATTATAACATACAACATTTTTTTAGCAGTCTTAGATCAACCTCTTCAAAAACTAAACAACTGTTACTAAAGTTGATAATACACAGTACTTAACTGTTTTTCATGATTAAAATAAAAATAAAAAAAAATCAGATATTTCAGAGAAGTCAAATACCCTTGTGTAATATGAAATTATCATGCGACAAAAACCAAAGTATTAATAAAATAGTAGGCTAGCTACCACAGCTAGCCCACTATTTTATTAATACTTCGACGAGTTTGCTCTGTTTAATTTTGAGGGCAGTCATGAAAAGGTCGTTGAAAAGAGATCGAATTCGCTCGCCCCCTTTAGATAGCATCTGTAGTGCTTGTACTCCTTTGAGGGTACATTTTTCATTTCTTTACTGAATGCTAACTAGTGTGAACTGTGGCCAGCTAAAGCTGAAAGGAGATGTACACACGATACGTGCATAGTTTAGCAGCCTTTGCTTGCCAAAGTTAATGGAACCGGGCTTGAATGCGGCATCTTATCTCTACGTTTAAGAGTTTCGCAAGGGTGTTTGTTTAAGCGCAGCATGTGTGTAAGATGTTTTGTTTTTGGAGATAAGTGTTACAGTGGCATGCGTTAAGTAGGCAATAAGGCATTGCCAGATCTGAATGTTTTGGCAACATTACTACCGCGAATATTTTATTTACTGGCTTCTGACTCTGGCCTTAGTAACGAATTTTGATTTTTTCGGAAAACTCTTAGCCCTCTTATGCACTAGCGGTTGAAGGCGGGGCGGCTAGACGCATGGCGGGTTGCTTTTCTAGTTTTAATATGCATCCGCTTCTGATTGTACACACTTAACCGACACAAAATAGTACTACATTTTAGCTGCGCGGCTAGCCGCCCCGCGGTTCAACCGCTAGTGCATAAGAGGGCTTACTCTGTCCTTAACCTAAACCAATGCACAGCATTGGTTTTCTTATTAAAATGTTGTCGTCAAGACTCTCAATATTACGCCGCAATATTAAGTCGTAATAATAGCAGAAAAGTTAAAAAACTTCCTAATAAAAAATAATCCAATTACTCCCAAATAAAAAGAAAATAGAGAATTATTTATAGTTGAAATAAATTATTCTGTTTTTACCACAACAGTAATAACTAATAAGTAATGAGATATCGTTCGTCATTCTCACGTTTCGACCAGTAAACAGATATTTAATCAAATATTTCACCACAATTTACTTAAACCCGACCTGGTTTAGTTTGTTTAGTTTTGAAAGTATATATTAGATTTTGGTTAAGTTTTGGTATTAAAAAGTATACAAGTGTAGTATGGGTAGTCAAACGAAAGTCATAACTGCTTCTAATTTTTCACTAATCTCAAATCAAAAGTTCATAGAGATGCCCATGTAATAGGTCTTCTTCCTGACGTGTCACCGAGTCTTTCGAACCAGCAGTGTAGTGAAAGAATCGCTCGTGTCGTATGTGCTTTCTTGATAGATCGTCGAAGTTAGGCAACGTTCTAAACAGTCCGTAAGTGGGTGGGTGACAGCCCCAGTGGCATTTCATCTAAGCGCATTCGTGCTTCACACGTTAAATTGTCGGTCCCGGCTAAGTAAGCCATGACGGAGGCCTTAAGGCGGCCTAAAAACTCCGTCACCAGAGTTGGCCGCTGGCTCATACAAACTTACTTAGTGAAAAGATTAAGTGCGTTCAAAGTAGTCTGTGTCAAAAGCATATCCCGAAATTCCTACAAATTCTGCGTATCAAATAAAACGGGCCAATGTACGAGTAGCAGGGTGTTTCAATCACTTCGCACGGGATTTTTATTAACTCACAGATATCGTGTGACCGTTATTACCGCCTTGGGTCGTCCGGTCATTTATGTCGGTCAGTTTTCGGGTCGAATCGAACTTCCCTTTGCATAGATATGTGAATCGGGCAGATGAGTATCTGTCACTGATATGAATCATTTGCTCAGCTCAGCACAATGATATTAAAAGTAAAATATCAGAACGACTCAGAATTAACTTGGTAAAAATAAATAGTGGATATGTCACTGACATCATTAAGTCATCTCAGCAACTGAGGAAGACAATCTATTTTTTATCAAAATATTTTTGAGTGCAAAAACTACCTAATAACAAAAGAAAACAATATAAGATTAGTTTTTATTTAGTTTGAAAATTGTGTTAATGTTTATAGTCTGTTTCCATTTTTTTAAGTCCTTGCATCTTTTAATTATTGTTTTCTAAACGTCTTTGCTTTCTTTAAAGAGTCAGTGACATACATACGATTTGAAGAATTGAAAAGTCATAGAAATGACTGGAGCACAACCCTAACTCCGATCTCGGGTATTCAGAGCCATACTTTACACGTGGCTCTTCCCGGTACGGATTAGGGATCTTTTGGTTACCTAAGTTCTTTTTATATCCACCATTGTTCGAAGGAAATATGGGACGGGTCCACGCATGGCTTTCGTTTTGTTCAAATATTTATTTTCGTGTAGGTATTCCGTTTTGTGTCTGTAAACATTTTGAGAGGTATTTAAGTACCGGTCCCTTTCCTACACCTCACTGTCTTTCCACTAGTAAAATCCTGAATAGATGGATATAGTTTACTTGATATTCAAACTAGGTTCCGTGTGCGGCTTCGCTCACATAGTTTATCAGCTCAGAGATACTGCAGCTTAGATCCGTGCGATAATATTTTGAATCGAATGAAAGTTTCGGATCCTACATACAAACTCAAAAGTTTTACCTTTATAGAATTAATGTTGATGAATATCTTGAGTGTAAACACAGGTACACGACTCATGTCGAAAGAAAATAAAGATGTAGAGCGAACAAAATGTTCTTCAAAAACATTAATAATGTAATCGTAAATTTTCGCAATCTACTAATGTAAGTGAACAAAATCGCACCTGTCAAAGAAATGTAAGTCAGGCCGCTTGTTTACCGTCACGACACCTCGCACGCAATGTTCCAATGAAGGAAAACAATGGAATTATTCGCGTATTTTGATAACTATTGTTATTCTGTAGGCCGTTTTCATAAGAACTTTATTTCAGCGGGAAATTCGTTCTGTTTTTTGTGGATTATCAAGATTTAAAACAATAACGACTATTTGTTTTTTTTTACTTTATTTTTTACATCTACGTCAAAAAAATGTTGCCTATTCATGAGGACATAAATGAAGAATCGATTGACACCTCATTCATCAAAATAATTTTTCACGCTACAGAGAAACATACACTGCCAAAATGTTAACTCTTTCTTTTTGATTTGCTGTCGGATAAAAACAGGAACTCTTATGTATATATTTATGATGTTTGTGGATGTAGAAATTGTATCAGTCAGAGGCATGTCCAAATTGTACCTAAACTGGCACTGCCCACACTCTATACAAGATAGCATTGTAGACTTCTTTCTTACACCATAGCATCTTTTCCATAAACTATGAAGATAATGGTAAAACTAACGGTTTTCCACTATGGTAGTAGCTATGTATTTAATATATTCTCGTTGGCTCCTGTGAAAGTAGAAACGTGCAAATGGTTTTTTCTAAAATTTACCCTTTTCTCAAGTTTAAATTGCTTCCAATTTAACATTATCATTTTCTAGATCTACGTGCTTCATCGTCTGGCAGACCGTCACTTAACACCAGGCCAGTTGGTGCCAAACCGTAGAGACTCTATTTTCTAAAAAAAAACTAGTTTGCTTAAAAATAAATGACACTTTATTTTAAATTAACTTTAAAAAGGGGAGGGTTCTATGTTCAACTGTGTATATTTTTATTTTTTTATTGTGTTTGTTTGTTTTGTATATTTTCATTGATATTAACCGTCAAAGCTGTGAACCAATTTCTAATTATTTATTTATTTATACTATTTGACAAGCTCGTTTTCTACAAAGAACAATATTGTAGCCAGTTTTCTTTTTCATTTTTAAAACTTAATTATTTACTTTTAAAATGCATTTACTTGCGAATTTCTAAAAACGTGTTTTTGTAAAGTACAGGCTGTTATTTTTTGGCTCGAATGAAAAAGTTTATTTTAATAGCAAAGCTCTTAACTAAAAAATGAGACAAATAAATCTAAGTACAGCTAAACCTGTTAAATGCTGACAAAATAAAACATAAACAGCGGCCCTTACCTTGGCTTTGTATATCAAGTTTGGTGTATAAAAGCATTTTAGTGGTGTAATCGTAAAAGATATGACTCACCTAGCTTTCCGCGTTATCTAAAATAGGCATGATGCTTTATTACTAGAATTCATTTTTATGTTCAGGCTGATAATGAATCATCTACCTGTCCTTGTCCCACAATAATAAACATCTATCTACATGTCCTTGTCCCACAATATGGGTTTGGTTTGAATACTTTATAACTACTGTCGCAAATGCTGAGAGAATAAGTTCATGTCGACTTCATTTTGGCAACGTTTTTCGGAATTGCTTTGGTTTTAGGTAATGAAAGTGTCATGTTTTGATTTGCTTGTCCAAAATAACATGGCATTACGTACTTTGAGTTTTATCTACTTAAAATATTTTGTGTCTTTTTATAATAAAAAATATTATCTATAAGAAAAACACAGACGAATATTTTCTAAAAAAAATCAACATTAAACAAATAAATTATCCGTGCCTTCATCGATTTTTTTACATTAGTCATTTCTGTGTTTCCCACTAACATTATATTACCTTCTTTTTGCTCTCCCGTTGAAGAAAAAGCTAAGTCCCTAAGTCCAGATGTAACAAGAACTTCCAACTACCCTTTATCCTACCCTAATTAACCTAGATTAACTCACAAGTCTGCATATTTATACCGCTAGGCGCCCGCGCGGTGTAACTTACATAGTTGCTCTAATATAACATACAAAAACGATTTGATTTTAGATCCTATAAGTACAGAAATAATCTTTGAGACGCACCTAAAATCCTTTCACCACACTTATTCGAAAAAACTAGACAAGAAGATGAAGTACATAGAAGTACAGCAATTCACTGCGAGGCAACTGTGAGGTCATAAAAAAAGTGGATGACCGATTGTGACCAGTTGATTTGGTCACTGAATTGACGAAGATCCGCAGAAACAATAATATGAAATTCACACTGAGTAATATTGTATTGATAAACCGAAAATATTATTTTATTTTGCAAGAGATTCTGACCATTGTCCGAAATATTTTTAAATGAACGTGACGCGATGCTAATTTTTGGTTACAGTCAATACTGTTTTCTAGAAGATTTATACTATCATTTTCAACACTGTAAAAGTAATGTAATAACTCATGAAAAGTTAGAGTAGACATGATTGCAGTACAAAATAAAGACAACTAGAAAAATCTCATAAAAACCACTTCCCGGTGTCCGATTGAACTATGTAGTACAATACCATAATTGATATTTCAAATGAATGAAAAGAAAATACCCTTTGAGTCTGAGTATAAAAAGGTTGTTTTGAAAGATATTTTTCTTCAAAGCTTTTTTATTTATTCATTCGTGTATTCTTACGTAATTTGTGTCCTTAAAACTCTGCCTTTGTGGATTAATCTTACTGGTACTTACTGTTATTCTTGCATACATTAAGCGAACTACGTTTACATGCCACCCACTAGATGGCGTTGTTCTGGGCAATAACTCGACTGTCCCACTGCTCACAGTCCGTGTAATTATTTATGTGTTATTCTGGTGTGTTTGCTCATTTACATTTTAACTTGCGACTGCCTTAGGGATAGGTGGAATTAGGAAATGTATGTGCGTGGGTAGTTTTGATTTGTAGAGTTGTGAATTGAGATGAGGTTCATTATGACAAAATGTTTTCTATGGAATCTTTTAACTATTTTACATTTTGTTTTGAAATAAATTTATAAAAAAACCGGCTAGGTGCGAGTCGGACTCGCGCACGAATGGTTCCGTACCGTTATATATTAAAACGGATAAAAATCACGTTTGTTGTATGGGAGCCCCCTTAAATATTTATTTTATTTTGTTTTTTAGTATTATTTTGTTATAGCGGCAACAGAAATGCATCATCTGTGTTTTCAACTGTCTATCACGGTTCATGAGATACAGCCTGGTGACAGACGGACAGACCGACGCACAGCGAAGTCTTAGTAATAGGGTCACATTTTAACCTTTGGGTACGGAACCCTAAAAATAGTACATACCTACGTAAAAAAAATAGGCTTAAAGCAAGGTACAGCGTGCTGGAATTATAGTGATAAGTAAATTATATTTGTTTACGCTGCGAAAATATACCTAATAATTACTGTGCAAATACGGGTAATCTTTGATGCTTATTGTGTAATTCAACTAGCAATGGACATGGACTCCATTTTGACATTTGAAACCTATCTGAACTTAAATTTTCATTTTTGTGATTCGTGATTGGTTGGGCTCTGTTGGGATAAAAACTGGGAATGGACTTCAAGTTAGACAATAAAGCTGGTGGTCCGCATTCTGTTTGCCGATTCTGCTCATCGTATGTCAGATTAGTAGTTATTGCGAACTTTTACTGAAAATATTAACACATATTACGGATATTTTCAAAGAAATGCTAGTGAATGGATGATTATACATAATAATAATAATAATAATAATAATGCTGGACATTTTCACACAGCATCATCTAGCCCAAAACTAAGCAAAGCTTGTATGGGAACCAGATAACTGATATACTACTTATATAATTTTTGTTTGTAAATACATATTACATATTATACATAGAAACACCCAGGCCCGAGCCAAATATCATGTAGGTCATGCAAACATTTGTCCCGCGGTGGGGTTGCGGGTCTAACCCGCAACCTTCTGCGTCGCAGGCGGACCTTCACCCACTGCGCCACAGAGGTCGTCAATACATAGGAATGTAGTACATTTCATAGATAAACTCCAGCACTAATAGGAAGAAATACTAAGGCCTTTACATTATAATTTAAAGTGCAGGTCACTATCGTGCCCAAAAAACTACCATTAAGAATGATAAAGAAAAGGCTGCCCTTAATGAGATAAAATTTTGCTCCACATACTGGTCATTATCATAACCATGCATACTGATATTCGTTACAATAATAAAGAACCCAAAAATTGTTATTGGTATATTTGAATAAATTAACCATCACGATGAATCTATGCAAATAATGTTATTCATATCCTTGCTCCCTTTTTGTAAAAACATGCATCTATGACAAGGCTTAAAAGGCGCAGGTGCGCTTCAGAGAATATAATAATACTACTTTATAGCATGGACACTTCACGCATCAATCGAGACTCCTCGAGTTCTCAATTGCGTTCTTTTGTACTAGCTACACACGAGAGGATGTATGTACAAAAATGAGTGGTCCGCCTTTCCCCTCGTTTATACCAAGCTTTAAAACATGTGTTATACATGTATGAGGCGAGTTTGTATGGGACAGCTGGAAGGGGAAGGCCTAGGCGAACCTTCTTGGATCAAATTGGCGACATTTTTGAGAAGGGTCAGGTCAAAAGTACCCTAAGCCGGCGAGCATGTATGAAGAATGTAATGAGAGTAAATGAGGCAAAAGTTGTGTGTCAGGATCGTAGCAAGTGGAGATCCGTGATCTCTGCCTACCCCTTCGGGAAAGAGGCGTGATTTTATGTATTTATTATACATGTATCCACATTTTTGTGTTTTGATCACACTTGGTAACATTTTGTGCGAGTAGTAATAATTTGACATTTGCCTAGCAGTTAGATAAATTGGTTAAAATCTATCTTATTTTGCAGAGAGATTGGCAAATATTTGCTTGCATAAAACAAATATGTAAGACGGTAATTTGAAGTATACAATACAACTTGTTTGTTTTGGCTAATAAACGTGGCTGTTAATGGCATTTTCAAGTGTCCGGGGTGACTTTCATATTATGGAATATGATCCTGTATTTTTGCGGGTTGGATGCGTGGGTTACTCGTGTGTAATTTCTTGTGTGTGGGACGTATCTGTCCAAAATCGTGGAAATATGTTAGTCTCGGATTACGCAAGAGTAACATGCGTAGTATGACATTCATAGGGCGAAGGGCTTAGCATTAACCCTGTTTACAAAATAAATTTAAAAATATATTCAATTTGTTTACCTGACCTATATTGCTGGGTAAAAAAAAATGTAGGTCAATGTTTCTTTGTGTTTTTAAATAAAGCTACAAACAGGTTGTGTCCGTACACTTTTTCTGTGTGAAATTTAGTCATGCTTTGTTTTGAAAAATAGGGGCTATTTTATGTTTTAACTTGACTTATGCTCTCCACAATAGACCACATAAGCGCTCGTGGTCGTGCTTGCTTAGTCGTTCGTGAACGTCGAAGTTAAGCTACGTTCGAAACGGTCTGTAAGTGGATGGGTGACCGCCAGTTGCATTTGGCGTGCTTCGGAGGGCACGTTAAATTGTCGGTCCCGGCTATTTAAGTCGTTAGCCATGACGGAGGCCTTAAGGCGGCCTGAAAACTCCGTCACCAGAGTGGGCCACTGACTTATACGAACTTACTTACTTTTTTACCACATAAGCTCAGAATAGGCCTATAATCTTCCGTAATAATAACAATTAAAATAGAAGTGTGATTTTAGGGTTCCGTACCTCAAAAGGAAGTAACGGAACTCTTATAGGAGCACTTTGATGTCCGTCTGTCTGTCTGTCAAGACTCTTTAACTCGAGAACGCGTGAAGGTGTCGAGTTGAAATTAAAACCGTAGTCTCAAGTCTACGATCTCTTTAAGCTGTGAAAAAATCAAACTTCTAAAAGATACGGTCGTTTATGCCTCAAACAACGTGCATTTCTACACTCGTGGAAATCAACATTCATAGGGAACTTCCCGTTGACCTAGTGACAAGTAAGTAGTATCGTCTAATACGAGTATAGAGAAAAATCTGAAACCCGTATATTTTTAGTTAAATCACAAAAAAATAGGCCGCAATGCAAGGAATAGGGTCGAAATTTTGAAGTGAGTTAACCGTGTCATGTGGGGTATCGTATGAAAGGGCTTCATTAGAATTTGATTATACAGAATTTTAATGATTTTATGATGTATAGTTTTTTATTTATGACAAAAATTTAAAAAAATATGTTTTTCCTTCTCATGTACGAATTATACCTACTTAATAACTTTGGTGTGTTTAACAGTTCGCACTATTATACGTACCTACTTAGGCCTCTGTACGGAACGCTCGATGAGCGAGCCCGACTCGCACTTTTTTTTGTTTTAAAAACGTAGGTAATTATTTCTATAAATAAACTTTTAACTTTATTTTATATTTTTCTTGCTCAATTTTTTTTTCTGCAAATATTTATCTCGGGTCTGGGTGATTCTATGTATATTATGTATGTTTTTACGAACAAAATGTATATAAGTAGTATATCAGTTATCTGGTTCACATAGTAAAAGCATTGCTTAGTTTGGGACTAGATGATGCTGTGTGAAAAAGTCCAGCATTATTTATTATTATTTATTTTTTACTTATACCAGGTTCTTAAACAAACAGCGATAGCACATTTTTACCAACACATAGATTAGTTTCTGATCGTAAACCGCTGTGTTTGTCTTCGGTATCGCCACAAAACATCGTGTGAGCCAAGTGTGTGTTGGTTTTGGAACACTGTTTGCGTCGTATTGTTTGCTGCATTGAATAATGACAAGTGCTTTTTGTATTATGCTGGCAAATAGTGGTAGTTCCAACCTTGCAAGATTTAGTCTATTTTAAGTGTTTTTTTAATAGCCTATACTGTCCCACTGCTGGGCAAAGGCCTCCCCCGTCACCTTCCACACATCGCGGTCTTCCGCGATTTTCCCCCAATCCTTCCTAAATGCGTCCAGGTCTTCGCCCCAGCGCTTTTTAGGCCTGCCTCGGAGTCGCCTGCCATCCACCGGGATCCAACCCGTCACCACTCTGGCCCACCTGTCTGGGCGCATGCGGGTGACATGACCTGTCCACTCCCATTTTAACTTGGCAGCCTTTACGCCCACGTCAGCCCATGTCTAAAAAGTAGTCTGTCCCTAAAAAGTTGTACAAAGAACAGGATAATTAATTACTAGCGTTTACTTGTTTTGTATACTTTTAACGTACATCGACTACCCACAGAATATCTTCAAAAGACTTTGAATTTTTGGACGGTTCATTGAGTTTTCTATCAGAAACACTTTACTTACGTATTTAGCTAATAACGTACGGCTTGCGTAGCGATAAATCCCAAGTCTATAGTAAATAATATAAACCTACAATGAATTTACGTCTCAAGCCACAAAATTCACTTATAGTAATCAAGTCTAGGCGAAATCTCGAATGGATATTCCGAAGAAAAATTGAATATTTGGAAGCACGCCCAAACATTACACTCGTGTTTAGAGCAAAAAACTTACAGCAAAACCCTTTAATATTTGTTCGCTATTGAAGTACGCAGTATGTGCATTGATTTTTATCTGATCCGTGTCGCAGACCATTTAGTTATCCTCGTAGAATATTCTACGTAGTATACAGTCTGTAGCACAAGCTACGCCACGTAGCACTCACTCTGCCACTGCTAGTCTGTAAACATTTTTGGTTAACGCTTGCAAAAGATTCTCTTCCACGTTTCTTGGGCAGTAGCTTAAAATGTTTAGTTTCCTTATACAGCTCAAAGCTCTATAGTTAGAGAATAAAGCTACAATGTGCATGTGTATACAGTTCACCGATTTACGCCGCCATACGTCACAGGTGCCTGCAATTACGCTGCAGCGTGTCCGATAAATCACTTTACTAGGGAAATTGTTGGAGAGCTCGCTTTTAATATAGTTGAAAAAGTTTAAAGTGTTGTTTGTCTAACTAGTAACTGGTAGTTTAGTTTGCAATATAAAATATGTGCTTTCAAAGCTCGATAGTTCAAACTGTCGAATGCCCATCCTAAAATAACTATGTATGGATTCTATGAAATAATATTTGATTCAAATTAATTACATTTTTTTAATTACAGATTATACAGGCTTCCGTCAATACTTTTACTTTAATATACAATATTTAAGCCTCTGACTACCTCTCTATAAATATCTTCCATAAATGCTCATGAATATTTGAAGATCTGATTAGAAATATATATTCATAGGATACGGTCTTGCGCCTTTTTATCAAATGCGATCACTTTTCCAAAACACGGAAGCGTTCTTCATTGCCACTATCAGGTCACCTATCCATTTTATTACAACTAAACGTTGCATAACATAACAGTAGATAGTTATTGAGAGTTCAAAAACCAAATTATACAAACGACGGAAGGATCGCTGATTCACTTCTCTCCTCGCTTTGCTCGTCGCTCCGTCAGTCAGCGATCCTTCCGTCGTTTGTATAATTTGATTTTAAAACTCTCAATAACTTTAGGTTGTTTATTAATGTGAGATATCATTTCCTTTCATCATTCAGAGAAGATCTCTCTAACAATGAAGTTCGTTAAGCAACCGGTGTCATTACAGTTCGAAAATATTGTCGTTGATTCTAAAAAACAAAATTTCCGACATGGAACGCTTTTACCAAATACAATACGTTGTATAATTTGCGGTCCATCAAACTGTGGAAAAACAAATTTGGTTATTGGTCTACTCTTACATGAAAATGGATTACAATTTCGAAATCTTTATGTGTACTCAAAAACTCTGTATCAACCGAAATATAAATATTTAGAGCAGGTTTTACAAATGGTTCCTGGAGTGACTTTCTCAAAGTATCACGAAAATGAAGAAGTTCTTACTCCAGAAGCAGCAAAATGTAATTCCATTATAATATTTGACGATGTAGCTTGTGAGAGTCAAAATAATATGAGAAATTATTTTACGATGGGTAGACACAAGTTTATAGACTGTTTTTATTTAAATCAAACTTACAGCAAGATTCCAAAACAGTTAGTTAGAGATAATGCAAACTTAATCATAATTTTTAAACAAGATGATATAAACTTAAGACATGTCTACGATGAACACGTCAACACAGATATGACATGGCAAGAATTTAGAGAAATGTGTTCAAATATATGGGCAGAACCCTATAGCTATGTTGTAATAAACAAAGATTGTGAAAAAAACAAGGGATGTTACCGTAAAAAGTTTGATACGTTTGTTGTATTTCATTAATTGTCATTTAACTTAAATCACCTGTAAGTAGGTAACTACCTATATACTTACCGAATGATCAGTTTATTCGAGTCATTTATTGTTGAAGTGTCAAGCTGAACGCATCCAAAATACAAAGATTAATGTGATTGTGATTTGATGAACCATGCCATACATTCCTGTGCATCGCTTATACTGTACTGAATACAAACGTCTCAGAAGCTTTGATACTTGGCCAAGAGGATTAACTCAACAGCCAAAGGAAATGGCTGAAGCCGGTTTTTTTTACACTGGATATGGTGATAGAGTAGTTTGTTACTACTGTGATGGCAGGCTTAAAGATTGGGGTCCTGAAGATCAAGCATGGGTAGAACATGCACGCTGGTTTCAGTGTTGTCCATACGTTTTATTAATGAAAGGAGAAGACTTTGTAAATAATGTGTTAAACAAAGGGTATGACAAAGCAGGGGAAAAGTGTAATCAAACCGCTGATAATGATGTATCGATTACCAGAAACACATTACCAATCAACTGTAAAATTTGTTTGGTGGATGATGTTAACACCTGCTTTATACCTTGTGGTCACGCCCTGGCTTGTGCAAAGTGTGCGCTATCGATTGAAAAGAAATGTCCTATGTGCAGAAAAGTATTCGTAAATATAACTAGATTATACTTCTGAACTTTGCACCCACCGTGTGCCTACTATATATAGTGGAACTAGAGAATACATGCAATCATTTTCGTGATCACACTTATGAACACAGTGGTTGTGGACTATTTATCATGGAAAAAAACTTAAAAAGACAAATTGTGAAGGCTGCAGAGGCTGTGAAAAAAAAAGTTCGAAAGATGCGAGACATTGAAACGAAAAACGTGGAAATGTTAGAAACTGTTTTTAAACCAATTACAACCCCTCTTAATAAATTAATTAAAAAGCCAGAAGTACCATCACAAAGTTCAAAAAAATTTGAAACTTCAAGTCCACTATATACAGACAAAACACTAAAAAGGGAATCAAATATTGGTTTTAATGTATTTAGCCCAAAAGACTCTGATGATTCTGAGGAATGTAATGATAATTCAGAAGAAGATGAATCCAATGATAATTCAGAAAATGGTGTGGACGATTCATTTAAAACAGTTGAATCAAATTCAAGCGACCAGCGAGACATTTCTTCGTGGTCTAAGTCATCTGAAGCAATGACTGATGTTCCATTTGGTGTCAGAAATGAACGCGGTAAACTTATGATGGGGTCTTCACGTGTTGTTTTGTCAGACAATTATGTTGAAGTTGGAAAAAATAAGTTTAAGTTTACCACAGGCATAAATGAATTACTGTTTAAAAAAGTTCCTGATTTATCTACAATAACTCCTGAAGACTTAGGACATTATAAGCTGATGCTGTTAGAAACCAACGTACATCGAAGAGATTACGATCCACATAAACCAATCAGAAGTAACAGGGGACGAAAATACTTAAACATCATTAGGCCGTTATTCAAACTACGTAAAGTCTCCGCAAGCACTGACAGTAGTCAACCGGGCTCATCACATCAAGGAGAAGGACTACCTTTGTTGAAGAAATGGAAGAAAAATGTCGACTACGTTTATTGGGATGACCCTAATGAACTCGTTGAAAGATTAAAATTACTCATTGCATCTAAAGATGCTGGTAATACTGGGTTGGATAATGAAATAATATCTATAGTAGAAGAGCTACGTGAAAGTGGCATTATACCTTAATAAATATCAATTCTTTCTTCAAATTGTTTCATTTCATCATCATCAATAACACATAACAGTTCACTAAAATGGACAAGTTTGGTCATCACATAAGTAAACGGGTAAATTTACAAGATTTTTTTGAAATTTTTGATAAGGTCTTAAAGCGCACAGAAACTGGAGAGTACGATTTACAGAGTGCAAGATTGACTGGTGTTACAACTCCACTGCAAAGTTCCGACGCTGTGAACAAAGATTACGTAGATAGTCAATTTGAAATAACAAAGAAAGAAATTGATTTACTTTTAAATGCCTTAAAATCTGAGTTGGATAAACTCAATAAATCTAAGAAATGAGCAAGCTACAAATTGTTAACGAAATACATAAAACAGCTCGCAAAAACTTTTTACGCAGATCAGTAGTTTTAAAGGGTATTGATGACTTATGGCAAGCAGATCTGATTGATTTTCAGACTTTAAAAAGTTATAACAGCGGGTACAGGTATATTTTAGTTGTATTAGATTGTTTTTCAAAATTTTCATGGGTTGTTCCCCTTAAGACAAAAACTAAACTGGAAGTAGCACAAGCATTTCAAAACTTGTTAATCAATAGTAATCGAAAACCCTTAAACTTACAAACTGACAAGGGTACTGAATTTTATAATGATGAATTTCAAAAGGTTATGCAAAAATACAAAATAAATCATTACTCTACTTACTCTGTTAAAAAAGCTTCTATAGTTGAAAGACTAATTAAAACACTCAAAATAAAATTATATAAACGTTTTAGTTTAAACGGTAGCTATAAATGGGCTGGAGATACCATTAAAAATGTGATGTTAACGTATAATAACACAATACATCGTACAACAAAGTTTAGACCGAACGATGTATGTCAAGCTAATCAAAGTAAAGTTATGTCCAATATAATTAAATCACAATTAGTTAAAGTAAATACTAAATATAAATTACAAACTGGTGATCATGTTCGTATTAGTAAATATAAAGGTAGTTTTGAAAAGGGCTTCACTCCTAACTGGTCTACAGAATTATTTTTGATAAAAATGGTTCATAATTCTAAACCTGTTACGTATTCAATAGAAGATCTACATCATCAACCGATATTAGGCAGATTTTATGAACAGGAACTCCAAAAGACAAAATGTCCGCATGTATATCTCATTGAAAAAGTTATCAAAAAGAAAGGCAACAAGTTTTTTGTAAAGTGGTTAGGTCTTCCTAATACTGAAAATAGTTGGATTGAAAAACGCGCAATTGTGTGATTATTTCTCTTATAATTATGAATTTTAAGCGAGATTATCTCATTAACAGCTTAGCGATGCGAGGTGGAGGACTAGTTAATAGTATCATAAATAAATTACCATTCGAATTACATTTACCTGGATACAATTACTGTGGACCTGGTACACGTCTAAGAGAACGATTATTGAGAGGAGATCAAGGAGTCAACGAGCTTGATAACGCTTGTATGAGACACGATATCGCTTATGATAATTCGAATAATTTAGAAGAACGACACAAAGCAGACTTAGAACTGATAAATATGGCAAAAAAGCGAATGAAATCCAAAAACGCTGGAAGAGGAGAAAAGTTAGCTTCGTGGTTTGTAAGCAAAGTGATGAAAACCAAAGTGAAGCATGGTGCTGGTACGAGATCATTTAAGAAAATAGTTTCTTCTATACATAAAACATTGAAGAAGTTAAAGCCGAAAAGTAATTCCAAAGCTATTAGAGCAGCCTATTCAGTTGCAAAAAAATTAATCAAAAATAAAAAAGGAATCTGCTTGCCGCGTGTTATACCGCTACCGAAAACCGGTGGAATTTTACCGCTGATACCAATATTCGCTGGACTGTCTGCTTTGGGCGCGCTGGCTGGAGGAGCAGCAGGTATTACTAAGGCTGTAAATGATCATAAATCAGCTAAACAAAACTTGGAAGAAGCTCAACGACATAATAAAATGATGGAGTCTATTGCCTTAGGAAAGGGACTGTACATAAAACCATATAAAACTGGAAATGGTCTTTATATCAATAGTTCAAAAAACTAGTAAACAGGTTACCCAAACGTGCACTAACTGATGTAGACATAATAAAATATGCTAGTGAACACATTCCTTTCTTTAGAGGTGTTTTCATGAGAAATGAATTACCTACTGCTCCAAAAGATATTGAGTGTGCGATTGTAAATCTAGATAGTTCAGAAAATAATGGAACTCATTGGGTAGCCTACGTTAAACTGTACAATTATTGTGAGTATTTTGATAGTTTTGGTGATTTAAAACCACCTCGTGAGTTAATTAAGTATTTAACATGTAATATAACTTATAATTATACTAGATATCAAAATTTTAATACATTTAATTGTGGTCATTTGTGTTTAAAGTTTCTCACAAACTTTTGGAATAATATAATGTGAATGTTTTTTTTGTTTTAATAAAATGATGTGCCTATATATTTAAAAACATGTTTAATTACTTTCATTTATAAAATGTCCTTCACGTTGTCTGTAACAGGTAATACGTCGGTGTTATCCACCACCTATTATCCAGCTTTGCAATTCGATTGTGAATACGAGTGTGCTCTGTTGTATTTGTCAACATTCAATTCAATCCCTAACATTGACAGAAGAAACAATAAATTTTACTATGGTAATAACGAAGTTGTAGAAATACCAGAAGGTGCTTATGAGCTGCAAGATATATCTGACTATTTAAAAACAAATGTGAAAAATGGAACAACCTTTAATTTATTTTGCAACAACAACACATTGAAAACGTTCATCTGCTGCTCCAAAGATATCCTTTTCGAAAAAGACGATTCTATTGGGAAGTTACTAGGATTTGATAAACGATCCTTAGAAGCTAATATAATACACGAGTCACAGCTTCCAGTTAACATTTTATCAACGACTGTGGTGAGAGTCGAATGTGATATAGTGAGTGGTTCATATATTAACGGGAAATCAAGCCATATTATTTATGAATTTGCTCCAAACGTTCCACCAGGATATCGGATAATAGAAATACCTAGAAATATTATTTACTTTCCCGTGAATCAAAACAACATCAGCTGCATAAATATCAGATTATTGGATATTAATAATAACTTGATAAATTTACGAGGTGAAGAAGTTCAACTATACATGCATATAAGAAAAAGATGATTGATTTTAATAAAAATAGTAACCATTCAATAAAACACATCAGTACTCATCGGACAATCCGAAAAGGAACAGCTAAGAGAAGAAATATATTAAGCAAAGAAAATAAAAGATTCCTTAAATTAATTGGACTTCTAAAATGAACATTCTAGATGTAACAAGTTCTCCAACATATGATAACACAATAGACGGCATCGAGTATCATTCGTACAAACCTTACGTGACAAGTTTCAACAAGAATGATGAGATTCGCATACCTATCAACCAACAGGATTTGTACATTTTACCATCAGCAAGTACCCTTTATCTTGAAGGCACAGTAACCATTATGAAAAAAGATTTAAAACAAAAGGTTTCCGCAATCGAATTCACAAATAATCCATTACTTTTCCTTTTTCAAGACATTCGTTATGAACTCAATGGGGTCGAAATAGATAGAATAAAAAATGCTGGAATGACAACGACTATGAAAGGCTTACTATCTTTTAATGAAAACGAAGCTAAGATTGCAAAAGCTTGGGGATGGGATGTAAATGGGACGAAAACAAATCATGGAGGAAGTTTTTGTGCTTCAATACCCTTAGGTAATATACTAGGATTCGCAGAAGACTATAAAAAAATAATTATGAATTGTAAACACGAATTGATATTATTACGCAGCAATACTAATTTAAATTCATTGAAAGTTCCGCCTGGTGAGCTTCTTGAAGATATAGTAATAAATAAACTAGTGTGGCGCGTACCCCACGTCAAGGTCTCTGATAAAGAAAAAGTACATCTATTGAAGTTATTAGAAAAAGATCGTCCTCTGCATTTTGCTTTTAGAAATTGGGATCTATACGAGTATCCATTATTACCTCAAACAACTAAGCACACTTGGTCAATTAAAACATCATCGCAGATTGAAAAGCCGAGATATGTTGTTATTGGTTTACAAACAAATAGAAAAAACTTAGCAGAAAAAGATATTTCACACTTTGATCATTGTAATCTAAGAGATGTCAAAGTCTATCTTAACTCGACCTATTTTCCGTATGAAAACTTGAACGTTAGATTTAATGATCATAAATTTTCTTTGCTATATGAGCAATATGTAAAATTCCAACAATCTTATTATGGACGCCGTAGTGAACCACTGTTAAGTGCATCTGAATTCAAAGAAAAGGCACCACTGTTCGTTATTGATTGCTCTAGACAAAGCGAAAATCTTAAGTCAGGTCCAGTAGTCAGCGTTCGTGTCGAACTTGAATGCAATGCAGAGATACCAGATCAGACTGCAGCATATTGTCTCATTTTAAACGATTCTCTTGTTGAGTACAGACCGTTGAGCAATTTAGTGAAGAAAATATCATAAATATGAATTCCAATGAAAATGACAATGTGATAGTCGATGTGCAAGGATTCAAGGACACCAAAAATATTTTCATTTTGAAAGAAATTGCAATTTTGTACAAAGGGTACACTCAAACTTTTCTTGTCAAGCCTCCTTATCCATTTAAAAGTTTGTTATCAGAAGAAAAGAGGCATGTGCGATGGATTGAAACGAATCGAGGAATTTTTTGGAGCGAAGGTTTCGTTGATTATAGAGAGTTCCAGCGAACTGTCATACCATATCTGTTTAAGAAAAATGTTTTAACAAAAGGTACTGAGAAAATTAAATGGATTAAAGAATTGTGTGAGAACTGTAAAGTAACAGATATAGGAGAAAAAGGATGTCCAAATTTTTTTAAACTTTATAATGAATATGAAAACTCAAGTGATAATTTTACCTGTGTTCATCATAAGAAAATGTGTGCGTTAAAAAATGTTATGTGCTTAAAAAAGTGGTATGATGATAATAAAATGACTGTTTTAATGTAAGATAGATGAGCACCTAATAACTTTTGACTACTTTTTTACTTTTAGCCTATTCTTTTAATAAAAATAAAAATTTATGTATATTACCTACCTTTGTTTCACTTAACCTCTTAGGTATCAAAGGGTATTTTGAAATAAAAACAATAATGCTCTAAGAATGATAAAGTATTTATTTTTAAAATCACATAATTAATTCTTATAAAATAAATTAAAATTAAATTGATAAAACTTACTTACATTTTAAGATTCACTTATTATATTTTCTGATATATTTTTAATCACTCTCTGTGTTTGGTCCATTATATTGTCCATAAAGTCATTTACTATATATTGTGCTGAAATTATAACGTCACTTTCACTATCACATTTGTCATCACTAATGTCTAATATTTTAATTTGAATTAATCGTCTTCCACGGCATGGCTCCCGGTTCAAAACAAAGGATGATCGTCGCAAACGACGGTTCTTCATTTCACTATTATTCTTCTTAGCCTTCCGTTTTGGTCTTTTTGGCGTTTTTTTGATGTTGATGAGAGGGAAATTCTCATCAAAATCATCCTCCGGATTTTGCGCGCAGTTAAATAGAAGATCTTGCGTGTTTATCCCGAACAGCCCATCTTGGGTTTCGTTATTTTCCAAGTCTGCCATTTTCTGAAACAAATGAAACAATTATTAATTACAATGTTAAAACTGAATTAAGAAAAAATACGATAAAGATACGAAAAAAGAAACTTACCAACGAGTTAGATTAAACCGATGTAAAGTGTGCTCTGTTTGAAGCTCCAAGGAGTAATAATGAAGAATCGAGCAATGCGCGTATAATTTCGCTGATCCTACAAATTCATGCTAAGACCTATCGATGTGCTCGGGCGAGGGAAAAATTGTGCTGCGCTAAGTGAACTTGAATGGAATGTAGGTAAATGACATGCTAATAGTAAAATAAAAAAACAATTATTGTGATAATTATATTTATTTCATTAATAATTAAAAACAATATTCACTTAAAATTATAACTTAAAGGTATCCACATAATATTATAGACAAATTAGATATTTATGTTACACTACTAATCTTATAATCTAATATCATTATTATCTACTTTCATATAACTATAAAATCTACTAATCACTTACACCCCAAGAATAGAAATGTGACCCCAGGCTCTGCTTGACTTTTTATCTTTCGAAATAAGTCGCTTATCGTCGTTACTAGAAAGCGCAATTTTGTTAACAGATCGTGTGAATACTTCATGTTTAATACTTTTAAATAACACGTTCTTCTTGCGCAGTACGTCTGAGGTCAACAATGTGTTTCTATAATCCAAGATATTTAGATCTCGAACGACACAAGATTTAACTCCTTTAGCCTTTTTAATTTCAGTTTCAGTATTTTTAATACAGTATAATTTAGAGCGTAATCCTACAAACTCAGTGATTATTTTTCCACCCATTTCATCTTTAAAAAGACCTGGTACTTTTTTGTTAATTATTGGTAAATCGTGATAATTATCAACTGAATAATTACTGGTATCGAAATATTTCAACAAGTTATTTTTTAATTCTTGGTAAAAACTTGCTGTTTCAATGTGGTAAATAAAGCTGTCTGTATCAGTGTAACACATCTTCAAACGGTCTTTATAGAATGGTTTCATTGTAGAATAGTGAAAATCATACATATGTGATTTAGACAATTCTAGGACTGTAAATCCTATATATAGAGGCTTATCTAAAACAATACGATCAGGCTTTAATTGGATTGCTACCAAATTTTCCGTAAAAACAGAAGCACTGTGAAAATTGGGGCTAGCGATTAATTTCTCTGCATTATTTCTTTTTTTAGTTCTGTTGTTATGATCAGCCCACTGGTTTATTAATTCAACCTTGACTTTTTTTCGGTTATTTTCCAAAGTTTTTCCAAAAATACTGTTGTTAAGCAACTTAAAAAAGTCTTGTTCAAAATTTGACGTTGTTTTTTGACGCAAATTTGTGTTGAGATCGATGTATTGCTTTAAGTAAGCACTTTGACGAAAAGTTATAGCGCGATGTATCTTTGTTAAGATTAAACCATGCCTTAAACATGTTTTTAAATGTACATAATGTATAACGTAATTAAATTTGTCATATAAATTTGGAATTAACTTTTCGTTTTTTCCACCTGGTGGAATATCTTTTTCGGGGCAAAACGGCAGGTCGTTATGTTCCCAATGTAATTTTTTAGGATAAATTAGATCAACTTCGAGAATGTAACCGAACTCTGCATCATTTGAAACATTGTTTACATCTAATTGATCTAACTCGGACTGGTCCAGGAATCTAAAGTTTGATAGTGGCAATGATTTACACATCGCGTATCCATAAAGATTATTGCAATCAATATAGACTATATAAGATTCTGGCATCAACGGGTCATAATCCAAAATAAATTCGTTATTTGCTTTGGCATGCCTGTGTGATACCATAACAATGCCTCCTCGTATGCCAGTTTGTAAAAGATCTACTATCGCAAAGTCATCTATTAGTTCCAACTCAACGCCTGTTTTATAGAGCATTGCATCGAAAGACAAACTCGGTGCTGTTACGTAAAATGCAGGGTCCAAGAGATAATAGTGTTTGCAAGTTTTTCTAAACTTTTCAAATATATCGGTCAATAATAACACATCGGTTTTTAAATATAAATCAGTATATTGACCCAAATCACGAATGTTGAATTGATCCCAAACCGTTTGTGCATGATTGTAATCTTCATTCGATATGTGTTCATTATTAAGAGAGCTATAAAAATGTTCTTTGCTCGGTAGAGTTTGATCGTTGTAACGTTCCCATGAGCTCATGTATTCGTATGGATAAACGCCTTTGCGTTTTAAAAGAGCAAACTCCTTCGCGTCTGGGTAATAATTGCAAAGGTGGTTGAACTCACAAGCTTTCATGGTATTCGCGAGTTTTTCTAAACTGGTTCCTAAAAATTTAAATGAATCTACAAATCGCAACTGTATAAACTCATCTCTCGTTATAGGAATAAATTTTGTAAACGAAATGTAATTTTCTTTCGTTTTTGGGATTATTTTTATTGATCCAGGCGCTTCACCGAGTTTTTTAATGAACAAATGACAATCATATCCTGCTAAATTATGGAAAAAAATTGGCACAAACTTTGGAACACTGTATTGTAAATTGCACAGGTTATGGGCTGCGCCTCGGTACCGACCAGTAAGATGGCAATGGTCCCTAACTTTATCACCGAAGAGAAAAGATTGACAAATATGACATCGGACTGAATTTTTAAAATTAATTGCATCATTTGCATTGAAAATCATGGGTACATTTTGTGACAGCACTGCATGGATATCACGAGTATCTCTGTAGAGACAGGAAATAAAATTATCTACACAATCGAGTCCGCGATACGTTACAAATTTATTGTAAGAAGGGTTAACAGAAGAAACAACTTTGTATGCGAATGCTACTGGCACATGCTTTTGGGTGGTATGTGTATGTGCGCCTTGGGATTGTGATGCACTTCCAACCACATCTTCTAACATAGTTTCAAAATCTGCGTAAATTACAAAGGGAATGTCTTGTTTGCGCTCGAAATTCTTAAATTTAATCACAGAACCCTTTTCTGGTAAAACTGTGACAATACCGGTACAAGTGTGACTTTCCACATCATCAGCCGTTTTGAAAAAAAGCAAACAAGTATCACAAAAATAGAGTCGACCATTATGCTTAGTTATTTGACTTCTCACCAATCTCGATAAGTTTTTGATAAGACAGAAGTGAGATGTTGTGTTATTTTCCAACCAGAGTAGGTGAATTGTTTTTTTATTTTCATGATTGTTTGATTTATAAAGTGGGCCTACAACGGTCTTGTTATTTTTTAAACCGAAAATGATAAAACTTAGGTTTGGGTTGTTTTCTTCGAATATTTTAATGTCAGATAATGTCACAGGAAAAGACATATGTTCAGTATTAAGTACGTCGCGAAAATGTACATATGACGAGACCTTTTGTGGGTGGCTCTGAACTGGATAGAGAGCTGCAACCACACTCCACAGAAAACAATGTTCATCATTGTTGCGAATATTTAAACATGCTCTCTTTCTCTTGATGGATTGTGGTAACTCAATGTAGCTCGAGCCACGAAGTGGTTGGTATTTATTAACATTTACCTCAATATGTAAGCAGTTAAGAAAGGTCCACCCCGAATCTTGCTCTTCAAAGTGATCTATTTTTGTGCGTATTGTATTGATAGCATTTGAATACAAAGTCTCGAAATTATAATTTCCATAAACTGGAATATTTTTAGTTGAAAATGATTTTATCTCTTGTTCATTATTTTTGTAAAGCAAAAAGTTTGAGAACAGTTCAAAGTTAACTTTAACACAGATATGTTTTATTAAGCATTCATCTAAAATTAGTTTTATTTTGTTTCGTATTGAATCTAAAAAAACGTCTATAGAATGTTCATTTGTGTGTTGCGCAGCAATTCTGTACGATATTATTCGTCTCTGAAAGGCTGATGCAACAATGTCAATGCCATCCGCGTTGATATGCGGTTCACTTACTACGTTTTGTTTATGTGCGTTACTTCGCAAATGACCTACCCAATGCCTACCGCTGATAGATGTGTTACAAACTGCACAAAGTGGCATTGTTCTAGGAAACTATTTCAAGACTAACTTATTTATGAGACAAAATTAAGGTATTCACTTATTAAAACAACGAAATAAAAATGTTACAGTACCTACCTACTCATTAAAAAGGAAATAAGTAAAGTTTAACTTAAATATAAGTTTAGAAACTATGGATAGAATGCCTACTTAGTTATGATTAGGTTCTACTTAATATTTATAAAATAAAAATCCCATTACCTATTTAAAATCAAAATGTATACTCAATTTTATTTAAAATTAATTCAATTCATTCTAAAACCATCACTAAATTTAGTTGGTTTAGAATTTTTAAAAAGTTTAAACGCAGTTATCAAAAACTCCTGCAGAGTGTCCCACTCTGGACAATCATCATCGAGGCGCAGTTTTACGGATGTTAGTGCCTTCTTGTATCGTTCTTCCGGAGCCGTATTTTGTACGTCGACAAGATTGTACAACTTAACTTCCACGTAAAAGTCACCCTCGGTGATAGGTGTGGTGCGTCGGCTCTGCCCTCCGGAAACCCGCGATGTGAATGACGATGTCGTCGCAGCAAAGCCTCCGCGTGTTGAGGTGCTCGTACTGGCCCTTTCTTCTGACTTCAGTATTGAGAAGATGTCCGTCTTCCTCTTTTTAGACCTGCAAACAAAAAATAAAACATCTTTATGTTTGCGTATATAAAAACACCGTGTGATAGGTATTAAAATAAGAATTTGGTACAGCTATAGGTGGTGAGGGCACTCTACATGTAAAATCTTAAAGATATCAATAAATCGAAATTTTTCACCATTACGTACCTTGAAATTTCTCCCTCTTGCGGGTCAGGCTGTGTGAGCGGTATGAGCTGAGCGGGACGCTGAGCGAGTGCGGCTGCGTTCGCTACGGGTGCGATCTTGCGCTTCGATGATGTTTTCGCAGCTTTGGGCTTCTTGACAGGTGTGGGTGGTGGTACAGGAGCGGTGGTCACTGTCACCTCGGATTCGTATTCAGAGTCCGACCTAAAAAAGATAAAATATTATAATAGATGATTTTAAATCTAAGATTTAAAAACGCGCAACATGAGGATACTCACTCACATTGTTCGTTATTTGAAGTGAAGGGTTTGACAGCAGGCGAGTCTTCGAGCAGCAGTGGAGTCTTCGAGCAGCAGCAGGCAGCTCGAGCAGCGTAGTCGGTTGATAGCGGCGTCGGTGGCGGCGGAGTCAGCGGCAGCGGAACCAACTTTGGCAACAGGAGTTCCAGCGTCGAGATGTCAGCGAAAGAATGTGACGGTTTTTCAGCTTTCCACAATTTTATATCCAATAAATTCACATGTCAGCAGTAATTATTCCAATCCAAATAGTATTAAGTATTTAAAACAAAGCAAACTAATTTGAATCCTAAATTTAGTATAATTATGAAATCATAATACTTCTCGTCAATGAACACAAATGTTGTTTTTCAGACTCATTATATTTTCCATACAATTGGTTTAAACAAATTTGATTCTTATCTTCTAGTTGATAGAACTCATAGCGTTTGCAACAAATGAACTCACTACCATAAAAATACGTAAACCTTTGAAATCCGACCGAAGACAGGTTGCATCATCTCAAATGACAGAATAAATTCCATTCCCACCAGCAATAAATAATATACCTAGGGTGTAGTCAAAGACACGTACGACCAGTGTACTTTAATAAGTACCTACCTTTAAGAAGGTGGGTACTCAATTTTTTACTAGAACGTACCGCTTTTCTCATTACGTTCAAGTATTTTATTTTTAAAGGTATATGGCGCTACCAATAAACGTGACATAAAGTTATTCCGAAGTGTAAACTGTCAAAATGTATGGTTATTCTTAGTTTATTCCGAGGAATAACTTATCACGTTTATTGGTAAGGGCCTTAAGGTTTATTTTTGAACCATGACCATCCATTAAAATGCATTAATGCTTGGGAGTTGTAGTCAAAGTGTAAAATATTAACAGCTAGCAAAACTTAGTTCTGACTGTTTATTCACTAGGTAGGTACCCAACTGTCAAGGGTTATATTTTTCACGCGTATCTTGTATGCATATCGTTTATTTACGTTGTTTCCTCGTAACTTCCAAACAACTGGATAGATTTCTATATCTAAGGTATCATTCAATTTTGGGTTTTAATAACCCAAGCGTCATAGAATAGGATAGAAAAAAAATCTTATGTGCAAAATATGTGCTATCACGTTCTTAAGTTCTCGCTGTGAAAATAAATATTCAGCTACCTGTATCAAATAAGTACCTACATTTCACATGAATTACTGGGTAAGTACCTACTCTTACACTCTTACTACATTATCTTATTACCTACAGTATGAAAAAAGTTTGTTTTAAAAACTAACTGGAAAAGGAATGATTATCAATTATCCTAATTTAGACAAAAATAGTAAGAAATCAAAATGCCTATAAGATTCTTTAAATGTCTTTTTACTTTACATGCAACATAAATCTGAAATCTGATCGTAATGGTGTGTTGTAGCAAAAGTAAAAAAGTAATTCACAGCTAGTTATTTATGATTGTGACAACATGAATGTAAAAATTACAAACCTCGTTTCTTTCGTAGGTATCCTAATGTTTAGATTTGGATTTAAAGTTTTTCATGGAAAACAAAATAATTTTAATTATATTATGTAAGTATGTACCTAAGTGTAAAAGATATGAAATTTTAAAATTTCCATTTGAACCAATACCATAATAATAATGACCTTATAAAATGGTCTACGATTTTAGGTAAGTACCTAACATTTACTAAGTACTTTACAGCCAAATTTCTAAAATAAATTATTTGTTCATCAACTGCAACATAAAATATTCAACGCTGCATTCTAAGCCTATAGACAATGTAATAATCGATAAGCGAAAGTAGAAAACTACAAAAACTTATGGGGTTGACTTGTGCCTTAAATAATATATCACGTAATCTGTTGTCGACGAAAACATTACTGGTAGGCAATATAGATACAGTTCCATCAACATACCGACAAAATTGAATTATTACTTCCATACAAAATGACTTTTCTACTATCGCTTTCGTTATTCGATAGATACATTGTCTAGAGGCTATGTTTACTAAGTTCCCATAGAACTGTTGACACAGCATTCGATTAGCGAGAACTGATATCGCTCCACGATGCCCGACCCCTGCCCTGACCGCCGCGGTGTAGTATGACTGAGACTGAGACGTGCATTCACACGTTCTGACAAGTTTGAATTCTCAATTGTGATTTTAAGTAAAGTTTAAAATCAGTGAAATTATGCAAATAAATTGTGAATAAAAAGACAATGTAAGTATCTAGCTCATAGTATTTAGTTATTATGTATATTAATAGGTTTAACATCTCATTGAATCCTCTCGATATTCCTCTATGAAAAACTAACATCATCATCATCATTAGTAAGTACCCAAGAAAATCCCACTGCTAGGTAAAGACCCCCCCTCTGTTTAAAACTAACATCAGTATTGAATTTTTTATTATTTCATCTACTTATTTTGTTATTTTTATACAACTGACTATGAAATGTATTTTAGGCTTATTAGCTCATAGCATAAAAAAATTGTGGAATTACCAAAAATTTTAAAGTTTAAAAAGCCCTTTTTTCTGTAGGTACCTATCTGGTTGTGTAATTTTTACGTAAGTAATAAATTTTCATCTATTTCTTTGTTTTAATTTTTTCTTATTTTTACAGGGGTTCACTAGGACCTACAGTACCTAAAGCAAGCAGATTGAAATCTTCCATGATGTTTTATACAAGTAAATCCTTAAATTGTATGGTATGTACCATTTTATTTCTACTTACATAATAAAGTACTTATTTTTATTCAAGCCAAGCTGGGCTAAATTTGAATTTGAATTTAAAGTGTGCAGACAAGATTTAGACAAACTACAGTATTCTATTCGTTCCTTACCAATTTTAATCAGTTGTAATTAAATAAATTAATTTATTTTAATCGATAGTATAGAAAAAAAAAACTAAGCTAAAAAAATAATAATTAATGATACTTACCATGGGTCACTCAGCTGATTGCGTTAGGCATCATAATCAGTGAGAGTTTAATCCTACCTTGGTCTCTCAGGACGATACCTACCTCGGGTCGTTCAGCTGATTATGTTAGGGCATCACAATCATGGTCGTTTGTATAAATACAGTAATAAACAACCTAAAGTTATTGAGAGTTTTAAAATCAAATTATACAAACGACGGAAGGATCGCTGACTGACGGAGCGACGAGCAAAGCGAGGAGAGAAGTGAATCAGCGATCCTTCCGTCGTTTGTATAATTTGGTTTTTGAACTCTCAATAACTATCTACTCATAACTGATATTTTTAGATAAGCACCGTCTGTATACATAGAGTCATTATCGTAACATTATATGCATTATACATATACTTTCAACACAATAAGTACCAGGAGCATATAAACCGAAAGAGGTCGTAAAAGTTCACAACAGGTGAGAATGTCTCCGACACACAAACAAGTAACGTGTGTTAAATTGGTAAATAAACGAACGTGATGTTAGATGGACTGTGTTTTTCTTGTTTTGGTAAAGGCCCGAATCGTGATAAAGTATCTTAAAAATTTATTTGTATCGTATGTTATGAGTACCGCGTACACACGAATATGGGATAAACATAAAATAACGCTCGTAGGGGTAGTTAGACCACAGATTTTCATTTTCTACGATACTGACAAATATCTTTCGCCTTTATTCTCTTATTGCATTCTTCGTAATATTGTTATCATCAATAAAATATATTCTTTTGCAATTTTTGGGGTGCATTATAAATTGTATCAAACATTCGTTCCGATTAGACAAGTTGCCACTAACAAATAACAGCAGGTTCACGACTGTATCCCCAAGGCGCGGTAGACATTCTCTTAGATCATTTTATGTTACTTATTCCAGATCCTTTGCAGATGATTTGTGATGGGTGTGTGTTTGATGAATAACACTGATTGATATATACTTTGTTAGATAAAAAATATTAACTGATTTATAATCGCTTGGGCCTATTCATTATGAAAGTTCAAGAACTATTGAATAATTCTTTGAAACACCTACCAGCCTATGCATGCTAAGCTTTTAATGGGACATAATGAAGTGCTCATTAATGTAAATTGTATGCAAAGCTTTAATTGAATTTGATTTGTTATTCTAATCTTTTGCAAGTAGTTTTTTTCTCTACTTATGGTGTGATACTGTAACTTGTATTATGGCTTGTTTATTGTACTAACTAATATACAGGGTGTAAAAAGACTACTACCGATAACTGAGGGGTTGCAATCAGACCATGATTTTAAAAATTTAGCGAAAAAAAAAAACGCAATAACAATTTTACTTAGCTACGTCATTTTATGTTATTTTCGGTTATTTACTACTAGGACAACATAATAAGACCATACAAACCTGATAATTAATAAATTAATAAACTGAAAAAAAAAACAATTAAAACTCAAAATCCAGCAATCTACGTAAAACAACCCGCCCAGTACATACGCAAACAGTAATCTTTTTTTTCGAAAATCCTTTTGGATTTAGTTGTGTGTTAGGATGCTGTACCTACCCTACCCCTTTCGGCTTCGGTAGACGTCTTTTTACAATAATAATAAAAACCTCTTTAAACATGTACATTATTCATTTGTTTAATTAAAAAATAATCATAAAGTAGACAGAATATTTTTCAAATATGTCTTTGGAAACAATTGTATAAATTTATTTCACATTCAAAAACTAAAATAATAACATATTGTGTGCTATATTCATTCTCAGGTTATTCTACGTTATTTCTAAAATAACATTTTATAACACGCTCACGAGTATCACAGATAGTTTCAGGCACAGTTATGAAGATATCTTCAATTATAACTATCAAAACTTATATATTAACCGTATCTATGAAACAAATTACTGCCAAACTAATGTTATAAACTGAAAACTCGAAGACTGCGGTCACTAACTCGATAAATTCCAATCCTCTCGCTTTATTTTGAATTATCTCACCTTAAACGAGAACCACATACTGATTATACACAAATACGAGTAAATTATGACACAGCCTCACCGCGGAAGTGCTTAAGCCGGCAAACGCAATATTCCTTTACGAGCGATAAAATTACCGAGACACGATACCGCCCTCTCTCGGATGATTTAGGCAGCGCGTGATTACGAGTAATTTTGATGTGTGGAAGTTTTTGTGGTCTTATAAAGTCCACCTGTGGATCGATTAAGGCTTACTTCTGCTATAATCGGGAGAAGTTCTGTCATTTTTTGAAAGAAAACAGATATTTTTCAAAGATGAAATTGAGATGATAAGTCTTCATAATAAAGATTCGCGAAAGTTGGACAAGCGTATCGCTAAACGAAAATAGTTAAGAAGGTTTAGTAATAAAGTTACATGAATTCGTTAGGTGTCTGCAAAAATCTAGTGAGTAATTAATAATGCTACAAAAAAGTTAAATTCCCTTAATTGCTTATGAACTCCTAGACATTGCTTTAAGAATTAATAGGCTTATTACAAGTCATACAACTTAGTGAAATTTAATATAAGGGTTACTAACAGACGTGGGTAGGTTCTCGTTAAACCCTAGACGCTCTTAGGAGACCCTCGGGTCATATAATTAGTCGTGACGGATAATTTACGTCCACACGACCTACATGTTATCTTGGTTGTAAATCGGAGTTCGTTCGTCAACATAATTTTCATCACTAGCTTTGAACCCAAATTAAAAGGCAATTTATATCCGTATGGTCACTTTGAATTGAAGCATGAATGTTGAGGTACGAATGTTGATGGATTTACGAGTAGAGGTAGGCCAAAGAAAATATGGATGGATTGTGTGAAGGATGACATGAGTAAGAAAGTAGTGAGTGTTGAGATGACGGCTGATAGAGGAGAATGGAAGAAGAACACATGTTGTGCCGACCCCACATAATGTGGGAAAAGGGCAGGAAGATGATGATGATGGTCACTTTGAATTGAAGTGTATACCTTTTGGACTTCGTCTTGCAGCATTTTGCTATAATATTGAATACTATTTTCAATACACTATAAAGACGGAACAAGAAACTTAAAAAAATGACAAAACAACGAAAAAAAACCGACCAAGTGCGAGTCGGACTCGCGCACGAAGGGTTTCGTACCATTATCTATAAAAATGGCAATTATCTATCTATCTATCATCTGTCTAACTATCACGGTTCATGAGATACAGCCTGGTGACAGACGGACAGACAGACAGACAGCGAAGTCTTATTAATAGGGTCCCGTTTTACCCTTTGGGTACGAAACCCTAAAAATGACAAATATTACCACTGAACTGTGCTACTGAAAGAAGCTGAGATATTTTTTTCAGCAAAAAGTATTTGCTTGTTAGTCATAGCCATATCTAACAGAAAGCAGTGCAAGACGCCCGTAACGATCTCTTTCTACATAATCCCTTTTCTTTTGCAAGCCTTCTCTTCAAATCATAAAATACATTTAATACTTTACATTCCACTTAACATTAGTAGCATTTTTCTTGGAAACAATTAATTCAACTTTTCAACATTCACACAGCAAAAACATTCTTAGAGATATCCATACCGTATTTTTTTTGAAACGACCAATTTCAGTCATGAATTAGACATTATGTTTTTATCAAACGAAATAGAGCTATTTGTCTCAGTATTAACTCTCAAAATAGACCGCTTGCCCGTTGTAGTAAAGCTGTTTGATTATATCTATGGTTTCTTCCGTAGTGTTCGTTTGTTTGCTCCTTTTTGCTTTGACTGTGTCTCGACCTATTACTATAGAAATGAAATAAGGCTCTAGTTTGGTCCCTATTTATTATATTTATATCTTGTTATGTTTGCTACCCTTATAAGGAGATTATTTTCTTTTGGGCGTCGTGAAAGTGTCACGTTCGTTTTCGTCTACTGTCCTAGTTGATATAATAGAAACCAATATTATTCTCAGATGAAGTTTTGCCTCATATAAGAAACCTTCCAAAGTCCAGAATTAAGCTGGTGAAGTTGCTGTCTTGGTCTAAGTTTGGCGTCTAGCCTATATTAAAGCAGGATACACGAGTGGTGAATTATAGTTTTTTAATGAGCGAAAAGACCGGCGTAACAGTACTTCTGCAACAACGTATCATAGTAGCACTGTTTTATAAAGTTGCGACTGCTGGCCCGCATCCAATCCGTTTGTAGCGGAATAGTAGGCATGTCATCGTAATAAATGCGGCCTAAATGCTGGGTAATGTTGTAATGTTTGCTCTACATCCGACCGGGAATGTTTCAGATGAAGTATAGTTTGATCCGACTTGATTACCGTTTGTTGCAAACGTCAGTCCGGGGTTTTTCTTTTGTGCGATGTCTGCTGTCTGTGTAGGTACTTGACGTGATTTATGTAAATTTTTTGTAACTCCCTTTTTTCCTGTTTGTAACCTCTGGTATGCAGTACGAATAGTGTATTTTTCGTAGTTTTTGACTAATATTTTGACGGATTGATTTTTTTATAACCTAGTCTCAGATACAATCTGTTTTAATTTTACGTCAATACAGAAATAAAAACCCTGACTTCCGACATCCGATTATTATGGTTCTTCTTATTAATAGCATCCCTTATTCCCCTCTTAGGGATTCCTTTTTTCAGCCTCGAAATAATAATAAATTCTCCTAATTTGCATCTCATTTTAGGTTAATTTCTCGGTTCGCGTACAGATACTCCGTGGATTAAGCGACGCGTTTTCGCTTATCATCAATTATGTGTGCTTTAATATTTCCGAAAAATTTAGAAAAACACGTTTTATTTAAAAAAGACATGATCTTTTCTTTTGCCAAAGAAAAATCACAAAACGCAGACGCCATCGTTTAGGGAAATTGCTATCATAACCATATACACTAAGTAAGTAAGTTAACTAACATTTAAGTCACCGATAGACACAAGAACTAATATTTCTAAAACTGGTATTAAGAAAAAACGTGAGTGTCGTGGAACACTCGGTTGGAACGAAGCAAACTTTTCTATACTGAGAATATAATAAATTTATTGTCAATTAGGTATCCTAGAAACGCTCTTCCGTACTAACAATGTAACAATCTATGGACTGTGTCGCGGCTGCGCATTTCGCACTATGACGATTTGACATATACAAGTGTCGTGACGGTAAAATGGAACAAAATCTTTTCCAGCCTCAGTCTTTTTTTTCTTCGATACCATCCGAAAAGGAACTTACCGTTCCAAATAGACGAACGATAACACAGCATATGAAAATCTTTATTTGTGTGTAAAGATATTCCGTGTCTAATAAAGTTGCGCACAAACAAGCGGTTTTATAGATGGATTATAGCTTGACACCGAGTAATCTTGCTGCGCTTTCACACACACATACAACGGTGTGGACTTTTCGAAATAGAGGTACTAAAGCTTTAAGCCCGCTGACACCGGGTGAATAAGTTCGTATGCGAGAGGGGAACGTGTGGACCAGGGCGCGAGTAAAAAAGCTAGGCCCCAAACCGTGTTTGTTGCACTGATTCTTCACGGTATTGGTCGCGAAGGAACAGGAGTAGAATCACTTAGTTTTAAGACGTTTCAAAGTGATCCCAGCGGTCCTACTGAATAAATAAAAAAAAAAAATTATCCGCTCGTATTGGGTGAAAGCTGACAACGGTGGGACCTATCGTCGTAACAGAACGCATATTTTAAAACCTAATATTAAATCAGTAACATTAAGGGTTGCTACGATTATATACCGAATGAAAAAATAGTAGTTGTGATATTCATAGCCCAGCAGACCTCAGCCACGAATGTCTTTGTCAGGAGGGGACAGGAGAGCCTCAGTGTCGGCTGCTCCCGCGACTGCACCTGTCAAAGTTACTCGCAGCGGAAGAGTGGTTAATCCTCCTAATAGATATGGAAGTCATTAATTTAGTACCTAATCATTACCTATACCTAACTACATACTTTGTCAGTCTTTTTGTATTTCATTAAATGTTCACTACCGACTGTTATTAGTTAAAATTCATGCTTTGTTTTTATTGAGAAGAAGAGAGATGTTGTAATAGGGTCCTATCGTGGGTAGACTTATTCTACTTAACGCGGGTATGCTGAATAAAAGTTAGTTGTTTCTCACTACGTGAACAGAGTGTTTGATTTAACTCCTCCATAAATACTACAAGTGGCCTATAAATTATATTATGTGTCATACAAGAACATTAAACAGATTTGGAAATTTAAAAAAATGTAGAGCACCTGAGTTATCTTTAAAAGTTGTGAAAGCTTAGTGTTGATTGAACATTATAGAGTTTTAATACGTTATACAAACATTACCCTAGTAGCCTTATGATTTGGATTCCGTCTCAGCGCTCGCAACGCTTTTTACCCCATGTTAAGGTCAAGCTCCGGTCAGTCGATGCCCATCAATCATCAGGCCACATTAATGATGAAAACAGGTCTAATGACATTTACTTGATCCGCTTTTTCGCTTTTACAAAGATTAAATGTGACTCCTATTCAGCAGTTAATCATTTTTTGGGTTATAAGGTAATGTATAAGAAAAAACAAACATATTTGCTCATGCTTAGTCGTTCTTGATAGATCGTCGAAGTTAATCAATGTTCTGTGTCACAAGAGTGGATGGGAGACCGCTAGTCATCAACTGAGCGCTTCCGTGCGTCGGTATCGGTAGTAAGTTAAAAATAACTTTTCAATCCGAAGAAATAAAATTTTATTATAAATCGATTTTCCATATTATATCAATGGTCTATAATAGCAATTTTCAAAATGTAAAAAAATATAAATCTATTAATTATAAATCTTTATAGGGTTTATATATTTTAACCATTTGGGGTTGAGACCCTAGGTTCATGGTGTTCTGGAGCCCTTCGGGTTTTCAAAATTCTTTCAGGGCGTCTGGTCGAATCGACGCGTGATCCGAGAGCTGGCACATTTTTGGCTCATAGGATCAGCATTGCCATCCAGTGTGGCAATGCCGCCAGTGTTTTGGGAACGCTTCCGACTGACAGTGACCTGGATCAGTTGAGCTATCTATAGATCGTTTCTAACTATCCTTAAATATAAGTAAATATGTAGTAGCTTAGTTTCTGTAAACATCGTCCATCGACATATTTTTCATTTTCTAAATTTTTTGATATTCTAAATAATAGTTCCAAGCGGGTTAAAGCGGTTAACCCGCTTTTTACATACAAACAGGCGAAGGGTAGGCTGATAGATGTACCCTCTACTGAGATTGGACTGACGCATCAATTTATAAAACAAAGATGACTCGTCCCGGAATTAGTGAACATCGTACTTGTGTCTCCTAGGCAATTTGTTTCAGGGAAATAATTACAATTTACAGAAACAAACCTTATAAGTAATAAGGTAAAATTTATCTTGTAATTCTAGTGAGAAAATACACAATTTGTGAAAATTCACTAGAATAAGTTAGGATCTAGGATCTGTAGGTAGAAAGCTCAAACGATCCATTGCAAAAGTCAATCAGTAAGTGAATAAAGTTACAAAAACTCAAAACTTTTCCTTTCATTATTAAACATCAGCTTCCCCTGTCCCCTGTCTGTTCCCCTTCCGTTGTATTTAAATCCTTTCAAATTATTTTAAAACTACAACAAAACATATGAAAACCACATCATCTCATCGATCATGAAAAAAACATCAGAAATGTTTCAATCTTAGTTTCCTGTTTTCTTGCAAATCTATCACAGATGTCTTGTTGTCTCTGTCAGCCGTGATAACAAACTTCGATAGATGTTATCATGACATCAAACTTACTTGACGATGTGCGATCGTGTTTATTTGACTGAGTTTATTTAATTGACGACCTCTGTGGCGCAGTGGATTAAAGCCCGCTTGGGACGCAGAAGGTTGCGGGTTCGATCCCAGCGGCGGGGCCAATGTTTGTTTGATCTATAAAGTTATTCCTGAGTGTAAACTGTCAAAATGTATGGTTATTTCTATTTTATTCCGAGGAATAACTTTATACCACGTTTATTAGTGGCCCTAGAAGTTTAATAATAATATAAGAAGTCACCTCATAATCGACCTCTTCAAAATTTTACATATCTTTGAGCCCTGAAACTTAGTTACCGTAATTTCCCTACAAAACTGACACAGGAAAGTCTCTTATCCAGCTAAGAATTTTAGCAGCCTAAGTTACACTCCGGCCGATTAGATATGCCTTCATAGGTTAGTGGTTACCTGCCAGCTGCTATCTAGAACTTAGTTACGGCCTGCACAGGGATGGTTCAGTTCTGATCTAATAAAGAGAAGCTCAATTTATATTATGCAAAGTAAATCAATTTGAGAATATCTGTAGAAAAAAATCCTAATGTAAATATGGTTATAGAATGGTAACAGTTCAAATGAGGTGTTCAATTTTTTTTATAATGTTAACAAGTGTGGGAATAAGGACATCTGTTCGAATAAAAAATAATTTAAGTAAATAAAAAATGGTATTTTTTACTGGCTGGCATTTTTTGTGGGAAATAAGTACCTAACCCTTTCAAACAAAAAAATGCTTTCATCGGTTCATAAATAACGGAGTTATGAGGTAACAAACATAAAAACAAATGAAGGAAGAATCTCCTTGTTTTAAGTCTATTAAAATTAAATGTTAAAGACAATTTTGATACATTTTTCATTTCGCATCAGTAGTTTTTGAGTAAGATTTTGATTTAGAAAATATGCACCTGGCAACTCTTAAGCTTCCTTAGTCCACGCCCGGGGCACTAAACCACCCACAGCTCATAAACAGTTTGAACGATATTACCACCACATAGTTCCCGTATTTAACCCGCTGCATGGCGGGAACTTTGACGTCCACTGTTATTAGTTTTAAAAAGTTATTTTAGTTCCAGCCATTATTTTTAGTTTTGCTTTGTGCAATGTTTGGATTTTTTGGGTTGGAACGTGTTTTTAAACTGTTTATTTTATGTATAAAAATAATTCAAGCTTTAAAAATAAACTATGTTTTGGAAGATCGAATTAATCAGCAATAAAGGGTGAAATTCTGAAATAAGACTAAAATATATACGGTACAGTAACAGTTTAAACATACGAAACTTACTTTTTTCTTTTCTAAGTCAAAAAAAATTGAACCAGTCAAAAAAAGTACAATTGCAAAAGTTTTTCATTGAAAAGTGGTGCTACAGTTTTACTAATAACCGAAACGTAAAGCCATCAATACAATGTGCGTTTCAAATACAAAGTGTTGTAAAGCCGTGTACACATCAATCAGGCGATAAGCCCATTCGATCACAGTTGTCATTGGCAATCGATTGTTAGCTTCAGAATTGATGTGTTACGCGGATTGTATGACCGCATTCCTTCTTTTCTATTATCTTTTATGGCTTACGAAGATTCGAGGGCGATTTTCTCATTCGATAACGATGACCGTAGACCGCTAGCTCAGCCTTAAGCTCCGTCTATACTAATTTATTACCTAATTATTGCGTAATGAAACATAGTGAACGTAGACTATTATTTGCATAAAGAGATGTTGTGCCTACCTAAGAAATCAAAATGAGAACAGAAGCGAAAATAATGGAATATAAAATTTTTAGGGTTTCTTACACAAGGGGGTAAAACGGGACCCTATTACAAAGAATTCGCTGTCTGTCTGTCCGCCACCAGGCTGTAGGTACCTCATGAACCGTGATAGTAAGACAGTTGAAATTTTCACAGATGATGTATTTCTGTTGCCGCTATAACAATAAATACCTACTAAAAACAGAATAAAATAAATATTTAAGTGTCTCCTATACACTCCTTTTGCCGTTTTTATAGATAATGGTAAGGAATCCTTCGTGCGCGAGTCCGACTTGCACTTTAAATGCTGGTTTTTTTAAATCTGCTACACGAGTAAAATAATAAATGCTTATTTAAATCCAAGAATCCAAAGCGAGCAAAGCAAGCTAAGACAGCTTGCTTCGCTCGCTCGATCACAAATGAAAACTTAACAAAATGAAGAAACAGATTACAGAAAGATAAAAAGTACATTTTGAAATAACGTTATGGCACTTGATCTTTAGACACTAGCTGAATTCGTGATTTTTTTATATTAAAGTGGTTAATTCAAAACACCATTACTTTGCTTACGAGTTCATATACAAAACGTGTTCGGCGCTTATCACTCCGAAGAAAGCGTTCAAGTAATCGATTCAATGAAATATAAGGACTGTGAAGTTTACTTTGCTAATAGGTGTTTTCATTGGCTTCTGTTGATTTTTGTCGTTTATACAAAGTCGAACTAATTTTCAGTTAAATTGACTTAGTATGACTAAAAACTACCTACCTACCTACGTTTTTGGTTCTGAGTGGCAAATATTTAGTAAAGTTAAATTAAAATGCAGTTAGTTTTAGAAAATTGTAGAAAAAACAAAACTTTGGTTACCAATGATGAAAACATTATCATTGTTGGTAGGTAACAAACAAAAAATCCTTAAAAAAATATGTTTATTTTATAAAAAGAGGCGCCTTTAGCATCAAATAGGCCGTTTACCATTTGGCCCACAGTTCGAAAGAAAACTCAAGGCACAGATTTGTTCCAATTAATTTCTTACCGAGGCAATCTCCAGCAATCAAAACTTAAAAATACAAGGAGCTCTGTTTTCATGCTTCAGAGTTTTGTGTTTTTAACATAACGAACTTTAGTGTGTACAGACGGGCAATTTAGGAGATATTTTTTTTTATGCCTTTGATTTGGATAGGTCTTTTGTTCATATATTTTAAATCTGAAATTTTGAAAATGCTGAAGTAAATATTATAAAACTACTTTACTTAAGATGGATCACCTAAAAGAAAGATAGGCTCCAAACCGTATTTGTTGCCCTTGTTCTTCACGGTATTCGTTGCGAAGGATCAGGAGTAGAATCATAGCTGTAATTTTTTGTTTTTATAATGGCATATCGAGATCTACGTATAGTCTTGCATAATCGAATAGATATTTTTGCTTTTTACTTTAACGACTTATAAAACTGCTTCATTAAGCATGACGAGATTGAGGTTGCCCAATTAAAATTTTCCGTGTAAAAATAACTCCAAACCGAAATAAAAGAAAAGCACTACAGAATGTAACAAGAACATAATTGTTTTCTTGATTCATTCTGAATGGAATCGTATCTACGACGATTCGTTTGCGAGGTATAATTAAACGCTTCGTAATGGAAGTTGAAGATCTGCTCGTGGATGACAGTAATCGTAAGTTTCTTTTTAAATGCAATTCTCATCTTATCATCCATACTTCCATACTAATATTATAAATGTGAAAGTAACTCTGTCTGTCTGTCTATCTGTCTGTCTGTCTGTCTGTTTGTTATGCTTTCACGCCCAAACCGCTGAACAGATTAAGCTGAAATTTGGCATAGTTAAAGGTTGTATTCCAGGGAAGGACATAGGCTGCTTTTATCCCGAAAAAATTAAAAAAATCCTGAGGGACCGCGGGTAACACCCCGGGAGTGCAGCTAGTACATTATATTATCTTAGTTACTCCGTATTGAAATTTTTAACCCGCAAAAAATCTCCATAGAGTTTAGCGGGGGCGACAAGTAGTCTAGTTTACTGGACTGGATGCACGTGTATTTAAAAACTTAGGCCTATACATCTATATTAGATGATTTATACAGCGTCAGGAGGCAACCTATGCCTACACTTAACGGGACACTGTAGTGCCTGAGACATTGTTTGAAATGGAATAGGCTTGCCCAGCACCTAAACCATCCTCTCAGCTTAATCAGCCTATTACGTGTATTTAGTATAGGTAGTAAAAATGTCTAAAAAACCGGTCAAACTTTGATATATCCTGGGAAAATCTACATATTTCAGTTATTCGATACTGTCCTACATTTGTCAACGACTGTAGTCATTATTGTCCACTTTCCGAGCCGATCACCAAAATACAACACCACTGACGAATTCATGCAATCTATTCCTAAAATATGGAAATAACAAATGTATTCGACGTTCCAAATGTGTTATTATGAATTGGCAACGGCCTCAATTCAAATGCCGAATACAAACGTTCTCTCATTATGCCGCAGAAATAATAGCAACGTACAAACTGCGACGTGACGTCATTATTGCTTGAAAACAACATACATTGTACATGTACAACATAGTCTATTACTAGTCTGTACCAGAAAATCCATCCATACTATAAATATTATAAATGATAAAGTAACTCTGTCTATCTGTCTGTCTGTCTGTCTGTTTGTTACGCTTACGCCCAAATCGCTGAACAGATTAAGCTGAAATTTGGCATAGTTAAAGGTTGTATCCCAGGGAAGGACATAGGCTACTTTTTATCCCGAAAAAATGAAAAAATCCCGAGGGACCGCGGGTTACACCGCGGGAGCGCAGCTAGTATCTAATAAAACTATGCTGATGCTTCTTACCTTGCTTCAATCATTATTTATAACGAAATCGGACACTATCTCATTTGAAAACAGAATCTTCATTACACTCTCAATCTCACCATTTGCTGATAAATATCAATCAAAACATCCGGTAAATTCAAAATCAAAGTCAAAGTTTTTATTATTATTATTATTATTATTATTAACTCATTTATTTCAGATTAATTTAAAATTCATATAAAAACACATAAAAAAAATCACATAGTCAATTAAATAGTTTTGCTAGATAGCCTTTTCAGCTTATGAAACATTTTGAACGCTTTCGGATGAGCTGTTGATATACACACACATACACTCTATCTAGTAATGTAACTGTCCTTCAGAGCCAGTGACCTAAATCCACCTAAATCCTTCGGATTACCAAAAAGCACACCGGTTACAAATTCAAATGTATTCATCAGAAATCGACCCTCGAGTCAAACGGCCCACTTACCCAGTCACTCAAGTTTTGTTTGTAGCAAACAGCACGTATGCCAGTCCCGGCCGGCTGCGTACAAATGAAGGGCTAATTGTCGTGGGGAAATCTATTGAGTACGCGTTAGTTATGGTGTGTTTCTATGGGGTAGGATGGAAATAAACCAGTTTAACGCTTTCGAAATGGTATGCATATTGGTAAAAAAACTGGTTCCAATCGTATTTTGTGTAAAAATAGTCATTTCATTCAGAAGTGATTCTACTCCTGTTTATTCGCGAAACAAATACACTGTTTGGAGCTTAGCTTTTTTATTATCATCCTTTATGAAAATAAAACCGAAATAATCATTAATAGACATTCTATCAAATTAAGACACATAAGTTTCTTCGAGAATGTCAATGGAGGTAGATACCTAATCAGAGGTCCATCCAAACTAAACAATCATGACCGGTGCGTATCGTTATCTGTCGGAATTCATTTTTTAATTTATGTTTATTTATAAAACAAGACACGAAAACAATACTCTCCAAATGTTGCTTCATCAATTCAAGTGAAACATCCTCGAGAAACTAACATATTTTCTTCACACGATAAGAATTGAAACAAATACGGCTCTCTCGAAAAATATTCATAAGTTACTACGTGATTCGAAATTATTATTGAGGCTGCGTGAAGCTTAACGTATTTATTTGGTTGTTGAAAAATGTTCTGGCATTAGCAGAAACGTTTTATTCTCTTAAGCTTGGAGGATTTTGCGGGAATATTTCAGAGTTTTACGTGGATACTTGGCGAAAATTATTGCCTTGGTAAAAAATGCCTTATACCCTATTGATATATCCACACTATTAGCCTAAATATACAACGTATTTGGCTACTCCATACAGCATTATCTGGGATTTTTCTTTGCAGTCTAATAGCCACTTGAATCTGACAGTAGGTACTTGTTAAAAACTAGGATAGCTGCACATCTTATGACTCTCAGTGTAATTATAAAAACAGGTTCACGACTGTATCCCCAAGTTGCGGTAGACATTCTCTCGGATCTTTTTGTTACTTATTCCAGATCCTTTGAAGATGTCTAAGGGGGGTAGTCAGAGGCATGTCCAAACACATAATATTTGATACATGCTCACATCTTGCAGAAGTTAGAATTCCATACGTGACAGGTTGCAAGCCCAACGCCGCCTATAAGAACACTAACTGGTGTAGTTATAAAACATAATCCTGAAATTAATATTCATTTAAGATTTTTTTTTTTGTATCTACTCCTAAAGTATACTTTTATGTAATTACAACTTGATATTAAACCCAGTTCTGCTAAGCCTCCAGAAATTTATCTGTGCGCAAATTGGCGAGGGCATACAAAAAGGTTGGCAGTCTTTAGCAATGAATTGGCTCTGCACTTACATGTTTATCTCTCGCTCCATTTACTGACACTTGCCTTGTTTTGGCATACAAGCTACTTATTCTCAGTTTAATGTAAACACGAACTAGTTTCATAAACAGGTCCAGGAACCTTGATTACCTCCCACTTGGTACGATTCCAAGCAATTCCCACTCGTGTTTAATTATTTGTTCGCAACCACGACGGTTTTTCGGCTCTTTGCTACCTTTGTGCGCATACAGAATGGGCAACAGTTGCTTAATACGTAACTATGGTAGTAACCGTGACTGGAATGCGATTTCGCCCCCTTTGTTGTCGAACATTCCGTGTTTCCTTATCGGTTTTATGTTATTGTGTGATTAGATGTCGTTAGGTGTAATTGAGAACATATTATTCAAAGCGTGTGGTATCTCTACAATCCATGCTTTGAACCGTGAACAATTCTTTAACACAATATTAAATGTACTGGGTATACAAAAGCTGCTACCGATAATTGACTAAGGTTTCAGACACATAGGTATGTTCAAAAACAAAAATGCATATAAAATATGCACAAAAAAAGCGGTTGCTGATAAAAATGGCAGTAGAGTCATCAAGTCCATGTCCAGCAGTTGGGATATGACATAAACAAAAACATTACATAATTGCTGATTCCCTCCAAACACATTAGCATATCCAATACTAGAAACCATCAGTTATTCCCTCTGCAACGAATAATTGCATAAAGTTTTTATACAGTTCCGGCATTGTTACCGCATTCCGCTCAAATTACGCGCATCTGCTTCGTTTATGGCTGTAACTTGAACTTCTATGAAATACGAATAATACGAAAACCGAACAGTATGCTAGTCAACCAGTTAGTACGATGAATACTTGTAGTAGCGAGAATTCGATTTTGTGGTGCAATATTTAATATCTCTTGAGCAAATTATAATACTTTTAACTAAATTATTACATATCTATTTTTAACGTGCCTCTGACTACCCCCATTGAAGTATTCAAAGGATCTATATGAGAAAATGTCCATGAGTCCTTGTGGGTATAGTTGTGATTTATTTATTTACTAGCTGACCCGCGCGACAGCCGTTCACGCGTGATGGCGTGACCAAGGGATATAGGGATTCATTTTTTCCGCGCAATTTTTTATTTTTTTCTGTCATAAGAACCTTCTCCTGACAATAACAGACACAACAAAATAAAAAATAGTGAAATCGGTCCAGCCGTTCACGCGTGATGGCGTGACCAAGAGATATAGGGATTCATTTTTATATATAGAGATATTTATTATTATTTATTATATAATGTGGGAAAAGGGCAGAAAGATGATGATGATATAGAGATATTTATTTATTTTATTTATTAACAGTACACCTATTTATACACAGACTTATTATTTTAATATTCATACGTGATCATAACTAGTCATTTCATAAAAATCCTATGAATTTAGCAAGGCTTTAACAGATGTAGCAGACGTTAAAACTATGGGCACCCTTTATGCCCATTACGAATAGGTAATAGAGAAACAAGTTTAATCAAATTAGAATGGTTTTATTTTCCAATTTACAATGCTCTTTGCTCGACAACATTAAAAAAAAAACAATTGCATAACTCACCACTTGTCACTGTCAAAACATTTATTTATTTTATTTTTATTTAACAATAAAAAGAAAAGGGCTTTGTCGCTGAGCGACTATACCGCCCAATTATTTATCTATGACATGACCTGGACCAAGGAGTATTTACCTAGGTATCACCAAAAAGTTTTACTAAATAGGTACAAATACGCTAACATTGACAGTTATCTAGAATCGCCAAAATATTTAAGTAACTGATCTAATAAAATAGGATTCAAGGATTGAGAAAAATGCATTTATTGTCCTAATAAAGTCGAGATTATTAAATCATTAAATAAAATAAATCTACAAAATACAACAATCTGTAAAATAAATCTACAACAGATTTTGAAAAATTGACATCATGCCTATTATAGCTATAGCCATTAGCTTTTACAAACGTAAGGTGCAAGTTAAATTATTCTACAGTAAAACTCAGATTGAGATTGTAACAATAATCCCATTTAGAAATCTCTAGCGAATTAAATTAACATATAGTTGGTTCGTTTGATTTTTTCCTCACTGGCCTTTATAGCTGCCCATAAAAACGAACGACCGTCCGAGTCTAGCGTGCTACGTGGGTAGCTTAGTGAATTGACAGTTGGTGAATTCACACACGCCGAATTATTTGTTAGGACAGCTGTAGTAGCTCTAGTGTTTTTTTATGAAACTATTGTGTCCCACTGCTGGACAAAGGTTTCCCCCATCCACTGGTCCCTATCCTCAGCGATCTCCTACCATTCTCTTTCTGTCGTTATCCCCCTTTCATGTGAGGTCGCCACTGCAGGTTTATCTCTTCCACTTTGCTCTAACAGCCATCATCTCAACTTAAAATGTTGTACTTCCGATATCGCCTACATTTTAAACAATTTACATGCATCATATAGAATAAGCGGCGATAAGTCCACATTTCGGAAATGTGGGCCAAGAAGAGAGCCACAGTAAACAGTCTCTCAGTAAAAAGATCTGAGAGATCTTTTTTTTTTATTTACATAAACAAAAAAAGAAAAGGGCTTTGTCGCTGAGCGACTATACCGCCCAATCAGTAACATCCGTAACATCTTAGCTTAGTAAAGGAATCTTCTTCTTCTTGGTTCCACTTTACTTCTGTCAACATCAACTTTACCAGCTGTTTCCTGCGGGCAAGGCGTGTCCGGGCACGACGGCCTGCATTTCCGATTCAGTTGGGAAATCGAACGCTGCTGAAGTTCTTTTTGTCAGGATTCCCAGCTGGAATCGTGTTATGGGGCGGCTAACTGCCTATTATGTAATAGACGTGAGCTTCGTATAAACAAAAATAAACAGGGCTCGATGATTTGGCTATTTGGAAGCCGTCATGGTAAAAGCTTTGCATAAGTGTTGTTTACTCAATTACAATGTTTTACGTTTCAACTTCTTCTTCTTGTCGTGTCACCAGTTCTTTCGAGCCAGTGTGGTGAAAGGATTATAAGTGCGCCTCAAAGAGGCTCCTTTCGTGCACTTGACACATGTTTTCGATCTTTTTAGGTTCTACGACATGCCGGTTTCCTCATGATGTTCTCCTTCACCGTTTGAGAGTACTGGCATAGTGCACATACATTTTTCGACAGAAAATCTTTGGTCCGTACGTTTCAACTGTGCGGCTATAATACGAAAGTTTTAGTTCTATTAATACGATGATGGTGTTGTAAATCGACACTTCAGGAACGATAATTTCTACAATATATGACCATGGCAATGTACCAAATATATTATTTCATGTGGCTCCTATCCTCTCAACATTTACAAAATGCCTTTACGGAGAATCTCATGGAATCTGAGTTACTCTAGCTCTAGTTTAGGTTTTCTCTAAGTGGTTTTAAAAGCAATTGCTTCGTCCATTCACTCTACTTATCTTCTTAGCGGGTATTGTAACGAGCAGTCGTAAACTAACACCAGGCTTAGCTGCTTTTGTGGATGCGAGGTACGTTTTAGTTTTAAATAGATAAACTAAAATGGGTAAACGCTTGAACTGTGAAAAGAAAGTTAATGCTGACTGACTGTATCCAACTAGCCAGCTTCCTCCTGCACTACCTACGTGGCATCAACTTTTTTAATAGCCTAGGTATATGCTTCTTGTTTTTACATCTACGTTTATTTCTAGTATCAATCAAAATGGGCCACAAGCATACAAAACAAACGTACAAACATTATAAGTACTCACAAATTTTCAGATCTATATTTATGGTAGTGTAAATCAAATCCTATCTTATTATGACAATAGGATAGGATTGGTTTATTTTATAAGTGAATTTAAAACAGAAAATTTATTGAAATATTTACGGTCTTTGTAAATAAATTATTCAGTGTCGTTATATTTTATTCCCTTTTCAACCAAAGCGATAGACAGGTATGTCGACACGCAATACGGTATTTAGAGAAACGATTTCGTGAAGGCAGTAAAATAATATAACAGCGAGAAATATAAAAGAACGTAAAACTTTATTGAGGAATAACAACACATTTGGCAATTGGTTATAATATTCTTGGATAGCAAAAAAACTTTTAAAAAATTGCATACAAATTACAATTTTTTTAAAGTATTTTTATAGTACATTATTTTTCCTAAATAGTTGGCGCAGTATATATTTTTATGAATAATACTCAAAATATATGAACCGTTGCAGGTTCTAAAATTTTAAATGCAAGTGCGAACCTTGCCCTACAAGTTTGCTACTTATATAAACGCTTCGCCAAATTTCAGAAGAATTTGGACCAAAAGGGTCCAAACTCCAAATAAAATATACTATACGTCCAAACATTTTAATTTATAATATTTCTTCTATTATTTTTAAAGTTTAACTTGCTTGCAAAAATAAAACAAACCGCAGTGATTAAATACTAAAGAGAAAAGGTTCGGTACATGCGAGTTAAAAAGAGTTTTTTATCCAACATTCGTCGGAGTGAGTTATGGGCGGTGTATTTGAGGGTTCTGCAAACACTTTTACCACATGTCAGAGAGCACAATAGTATTAGCTTTCAAATCAAATTCAAATCAAATCAAGTTTTTCAAATAGTAAACTATTTTTTATCAGATATCAAAAACGAGTAAGAAAATATGCAGATCATGCAAAAATTATGATAATATATTTCAAAGTGATCCCAGCGGTCCTACTGAATAAATGCTTTTTGACTTTGACTTTGACTTATCATAGTATTCTTTATAGGTTCATAACGCAATCTCAATGCGATCTTACATCGCACATAACATTGCATCTAGAAGATTTTTGAAGCGCTCGTCGTGCTTGTCGTTCTTGATAGATCGTCGAAGTTAAGCAACGTTCTAACTAAACCGTCCGTAAGTGGATGGGTGACCGCCAGTGGCATTTTTATCTGAGCGCTTCCGTGCTTCGAAGGGCACGTTAAATTGTCGGTCCTGGCTATTTAAGACGCTAACCCACGAGGCCTTAAGGCGGCCTAAAACCTCTGTCACCAGAGTTAGCCACTGACTTACTAATACGAACTTACTTATAGAAGATGTAGTGCCTATGATAAGGCCACTCAAATTTTGTTGTAGGTTAGAGATACCGAAGTTACTTTTACATTGCGCCTAATGGTGGTCGCAGACTTATCCGCGCCGAACTGTCAATTCAATAAAATAAATGCTGAGACGTCAGAAGCGAGCCGCATTTTCTGACATCATCAGCATCTTTTGTATATAAATATGACTGCTGCGCGTTCAGCGCGGCTAAATTTGCGATCAGGTTAAATGTACAACATGCCAGTCTAAAGTAATAGTTTTCTAACTTTTAAAAATAAAACACATGGCTAGAAAAGCTGACTGGGTAGTGATTTATATCGTTTTAAAAGCAACCATCTACTGTTAGAGCGGGCGAATAATGAATTGCTGAGTTTTTTTATGCTTTTTATTCATTCTACATAATTTCACGAGCTTTATTGTGCTTGCTAAATGTTATATGATTTGAATGTTTCTTTTAATTATTTATGCGTTCATAGTATTTAAATAAAAACACGTTAAATGGCAGGTACATAATGCAACTGTTTCGTATTTAGTCAAACCAATTGTTTGACTAAATACGAAATATAATAAGTATTAGATACAACTCATATCTGCCCTCTTAGCATAGCGATTGTCTAGGTACCGGCGAATAGATAATAATAATAATAATAATAAATAATCCTGGACATTTTCACACAGCATCATCTAGCCCCAAACTAAGCAAAGTATTATGTAAGCTTTCTATCTATTTTTAATAAATCATTTCATTTCATTTCATTTCATTTCAAAGCTTCTACTATGGGAACCAGATAACTGATGTATACTACTTATACAGGGTGTAAAAAGACTGCTACCGAAAACTGAGGGATTGCAATCAGACCATGATTCTGAACATATTTATCGAAAAAAACTCAATTTTTTTTTTACTTAGCTACGTCATTTTATTTTATTTTCTAGTTTTTTGCTACTAGTACAACATAATAAGACCATACCTTAGGTAGGTATGGTCCTTGTATGTTGTACTCATTTCATTTATAAAAGAAAAAAATTATTAAAACTCAAAATCCAGCAATCTACGTATAAAAACGCGCCCAGTACATACGCAAACAGTGATCTTCAAGCGCTGTTTTCTCCGTATATAATGATTTTTTCGGAAAACCCTTTTGGATTTGGTTGTGTTTTGGGATGCTGTACCTACCCCTTTCAGCTTCGGTAGACGTCTTTTTACACCCTGTATAATTTTTGTTTGTAAATATATAAATATTATACATAGAAACACCCAGACCCGAGACAAATATCTGTAGGTCATACAAACATTTGTCCCACGGCGGGGATCGAACCCGCAACCTGCTGCGTCGCAGGCGGACCTTCGCCCACTGCGCCACAGAGGTCGTCAGATAAAAAATACAGTAATGACATTTCTACCCGTTTTATCCACACTCTTATGTCATTACTGTCATTTTTATCTTTTCTTCGGTACTTAGACAATCGCCATGCTAAGAGGGCTGGTAAATATTTTTTACAGCGGCACAATTAATACTCCAAAAATGAAACATACACCTCCGGTAGAAATTCTCTCACAAAAAGTCACAATGCATTTGAGATGTCTAGTGCATGCTGGCCCTGCGTAGATATTGTAGTGTAGGTGGTAACATCCCCTCAGCTTGTCATGTGTAAAGTCATTATCGAACAGCAATGCAATTAAGGACTTATATAGACCACACAAAAAGTTACATAGTTCTTTCATAATGCGCACTGCAAAAATTTGGAATCAGCTTCCAGCGTCTGTATTTCCGCTGAGCTACGACCCTGTTGTTTTTAAGAAGAGAGTTAATAGGCACCTTCTGGGTAGGCTCGCTCTATCGTAGACCTCACTCTTGCCTGTGTAAGTTTCGAGGTCAAGAGCCGACCCATTCATCATTAAAAAAAAAACAGTAAGTACAATGACAGGCGCTTCGAGCTGCTGATACTCTCGCGCTGTCGTCATCGCATCGTATCGCGTCTCGGTGTAAGCTGATCCTTAGCTATTGCAACTTATTTGTTTGTTTACCATTCCCATATTTATTTATCGAATCGAAAAATCAATTGGCTCTGCCGGTATTCTTGGATTCAGTTAGGTTCAGCGAAGTTTCCAATATTTTGTTTGTTACAATACTCGTAGTATCTGGAAATATCGAAATCACTTAGGATTAGCGATCACATTCGCTCCAATCAATTTGTGTTAGAAATATACTTTGTTCCCTCGAGGTCCTTTCGAATCCATTAGGTTCTTTATACAGACGTACAATCAAGTATCATATATTTTAGACTTTTCTTTTTGTTTCGGGATTATCCATTATTGGATAATATAATTATCATTGATGTGTAATATATGTATATGTAACGGGATCTATGTAGTATGTCTAAGTAGAAATCTGTGTTTTCTGTCGACTTAAAAGAGGCGTGATTAATTGTATGTATTATTTAATCATACAAATGACAATAATTATTTTGTAATATTAGTAGTAATATAATTTAAATTCAATAACATTTCTCTGTCGATGTTTTATTATTTATATTATTTTTTACTAGCTGCGGTTCCGCGGTGTGACCCGCGATCCCTCGGGATTTTGTCATTTTTTCAGGATAAACAGTCCCTATGTCCTTCCCTGGGATACAACCTTTAACTATGCCAAATTTCAGCTTAATCTGTTCAGCGGTTTGGGCGTGAAAGCGTAACAAACAGACAGACAGACAGATAGACAGACAGACAGAGTTACTTTCACATTTATAATATTAGTATGGATGGATGGATACATCCTATTTAATGCATGTATTGACTGCCAATTACCTAATGAACGGTAGCGGGCAGTGCGGTTTACTTTGTTGAATTAAAATTTTCAAACATTGTACAATACCTACCTACACTCCGCTTTGTAATCAATCTATCTATACGTATATTTTCAAACAAATATAAGTTTGTAAGGCTTTGTGCAGTGAATATAGCGGTGTTTAATTTACAAGCTCATTGTTTAGTTGATGGTAGATTTCAATTATGGCGCCCAACGTGGTGCAAAATTTGGTTGTATTTTACCTTGGATTTTAATAAATTACATTTTCTACGCGCATGTTGTTATACGCAATAATGGTTCTTACAGCTATGTTTATTAATATCAAATTCAGTATACAATTATCCAATAAAATCTGAATAAGCAATTGGAAAACTAAGTTTCCAAGTTGTACAGTCAGCGACAGAACAATTGGAGATTATAAAGCTTCATTTTTATCATTATTTGTGGGAAAATTGCCTATTTTTTTCATAAATGAAATTGGAAAGAAATAATAAATTGGTGCAAGACAAAACATAAAATGTAAGCTGAAGTTTTATCTAAAACCCTACGAACTTCGAAGATATTGAAGATTCAAATACATCAAATGTTCATGAACTTCTGTCGCTGACCGTACCAGACTCGAAAAACGGCTTTAGATTTTTCCATGAGTTCTGGACACAATAATGCCAACAGGACTTTATTATCATTAAGCCTACGCTGTGCAAATGTGTATGCACCCTTATGTTCTGAAAATTGCCCATACAATCAGTTTTATTAAACCATTGAATCATCAAATAAGAATTTGCCCGGTTTTGTGGGGATTTTACTGTTTTACGAGCGATTGTAATATTTTACGGTAGCGTAAAACACGTAAACTGCTATTGAAATATGTCAAATGTGTGTTTCTGTCGCGGTTGGCATACCAAGCTCACTTCGTACCTTCTTATTACATTTTTACTGCCATTCTGTATTAATAGGCAGGTATTTTCTCATTTCATTTTAACAAGCTAATTCGACTTGACATGAATGAATCATAAAACATAACTTGGAGACATTGTGGTGTCTAAATTATGATTCTGCTTATCTTGCATAATACTCGTACAATTTATTATAAAACACCATTATGATACCCGTCAGTCAACACAATCCCTAAGTTAGTCTAACAATGTACACAAACTCGCTGTCATAAAAATGTGTTTTGAATTGCGAAGCATATGAATTGATCCAAACCGTCACTCATGATATGTATTCGGCGCACATATAATATCATTCGCGCGATAGAATGTCACCACTCGATAGGATACATAAGTACGACATTCGATTACAAGACATTCCATTCCATTCCGGCGGAGCGGTAAGTAGGCGTCAAACCGTACAGCCTCCTCAAAAGACAATACAAACCTCTCAGTCAAAGGTAAAGAAAGAAAGCGACGAATCTAATAAACGTAGCCCGTATCCATCCCGTTTGTTTTTACACAACCAGCACTATAAGATCCCCTGCACGTGCGGCGATCTCCCCTCGTTAACTGATATCGATATGATTTGCGGGAAACGCAGAAGATCTCGATAAATTGGTCGCGATGGACCTCCAATTCTCGGAAATGGAAGGGTACACCCATGGGGCCGGCTTTCACAATAGACCTTTCCGAATGAGATCCATTAATTCGCATCTTTGTTTTATAAAGGCACAAAGTGACGGGAATTGACGTTATGTGAGCTCATTTAACGATAATTCAGTTCAAAAACCATTCTCGGACAGAAACGTTTAAGCTCGCCCGCCCTTTGCTTTTTGCTAACGAGGTTAAGCTAAGGGCATTACGTCCAATTGCCTTGTAATAAAACGTATTGTAAATTCGCGAATAGGGTTAGCGTTAGGGCTTTTAATAAAAAATAGAATATAAATTCCCCGAACTGAGTATTAAATGACTCGGCCATTCGGCTACAATTACCCTTTTCATTTTTTATGAAGAGGAATAAAAAATAATACAAAGCTTGAACTTACCAATATTCATGTCTCGCTTCCGAACTAGACATTTGAGTTTGCGGTACAGTGCGCATACCAATTGGCCGAATGAAGATTTTATTGATAAAAATCACGTAAACCACAAACAATACCGGTTGTTTCCTTTTATGAAACTATAGAGTGGATGAGAGATGGCGGATTTACGACTGTTTGCGGGGCAACGAATCTGTTCATACCGATCGGAACGGGCTCACATGAGAGACATAAAATCTCGCATAGAAAACGAGGCCCTATAAAATTTTCCTTTTATTCGCAGCGGGGACAGATCGCCGGTCTTGGCGATTTATATGACACAGTTGTCAGCTGAAACTGACTGCGTTCGGGGCATTTACCTCAAGAGTGTACCATTTGCGAGTTTAGAGCGCTGTTTCTTTTCTTTATTGCCATTTTTCATACAAAATACTCCCTCGAGGCGGGTTTTAGTGTTAGAGAAATCACTTTGGAGGACATGAAACAAATTTAGTTGTGCTCTGTTATGAATTACGGTCTTTTCCGGATTGCTGTTTTATGAATTTGCAATAGCATAGTCCGTAGCGCGAGCGGGACAACATGACCTTTCATCTCACGAAATCATAACCAAAGCTCGTTAATCCACCTTAACTCTAACAACCAAAAGATTATGATAAGCCAAAACGGGAATAAACCGTTCAAATTATGCAGTCGTTTGAAACTCTCTCTCGTACCCGTACACTTCGTAATGGTCCAAAAAATGGGTCCACAATATTAAAGTAGGCTTCAACCCGGACTCTCATTCCAGAATAAGTCTCTTATACTGGTTTTACATCGATAGGGACGCAAATTTGAACGTCCACTGCCCTGTTATATTTTTATAGGCAGTTCATAAAATAACTTTTTCGAATACATTAGACGAGCGTTTTGGCTCTACATTTGCTCGGGAGTAATAATTTTAACGTTTATTGGTGTTTTGCATAAGCTGCGAGTGTATAAAATGTTTTCTGAATATAATTTTGATGTCTGTGTAAAAAGGACCCAGTGATTGTACGCAAGCCCGTAACACCTCTAACTTTTTGTTCAGTGATTGTAATGTTTACAATTTTTAATTAAACAAACAATGTGCTACACACATAAAGTTCTATACTTACGGTTTGTAAATTTGCCCTTTTTGAGCGCGGGTTTCTTTGGGTTTTAAAAAATAAAAGGAAATAAGGAAGCTAAGTAATTGACTACTTGTGTGTAAACATGCCCTCTCAACTCCCTCGCTATCTTGTTTTCTTAAGTACCATTTCTTATTAAATTGACTACTGTTTAAATCCATAATTAAAATTGGCGAGTAAATTAAGTGTACTTACACGTTTGTCTTTCTTTAAACTATTGAAGACAAATAATATAAGGAAAACTATACATTGTCGCCTTGTAAATGCTTTGAACAAAGTTATCATCTATTCTTAAATCGATACTTGCTTCTTTTGCTGCCCGAATAAACTGTGGAGAGTAAATTTTCAACGCCTACTGCGTTGAAAATTTACTCCCACAGTCATAAACTGAATAACTTTTCAATTCGCCTCTCAATACCATCAAAATTTTCCACAGTTCACATTTTGTCGGCGACGAATGCGTCCCACGATCCGCGCCATATTTTACATCTCCCGGAATTCATAACTCGTAGTGATGTAGGGCCGGCTCCCGGCTCATTCCCCATAGAGCTACTTATGATGCTGCTTGAGCATGCCGCAGTGCAGCGAACTTAGTACTTTAACTTAAAACAGATCTTGTCAGCCCAAATATGTAACTTTGGTAAAAGGGATCTGAGGAGAAAATTGCTTTAACTTGTAGAAGTAAAGAGATAGAACGTCGAAAACACAAGAGTGACATGATGACAAGATGACACATAACATAATTAAAAAAAATAATAATATAATAAGTATCGTTCTTTTACTTCTGCAAGATGCGGGCATGTATCAAATATGTGTTTGGACATGCCTCTGACTACCCCCCTTAGACATCTTCAAGCGAGCTGGAATAAGTAACATAAAAAGATCTGAGAGATTGTCTACCGCACCTTGGGGATACAGTCGTGACCTTTTTTTTTACGTTTTTTCAACAGTAGAACAATGCGCAAAGTTGTTCTTCTGTTTATTTTTATTCTGTGGCTATATGGAATTACGTGGCACGTCATAAAGTCGAAGTGACGTCAAGAATGAGCACTGCGTTTTTACACAGATGATAAAAATATGTTATGGCATGCTTACTTACTGTTTACTGGTGTTTTATGAAGGTGTATCCATTACTTTTATGAAAACCTGTGACATCTTGGAAACATGATATTAGTTCCGGTGCTTGTTATATTGTGTAAAATGCCATTTTATTTAATTGGCCTTATCCAAACGAAATTAATTGATGTATTATACCTTCGATTTTCCATTGGCTCAGGTGAAAAGAGCGTCACCACGGATCGGTTAAGGTCCCGGGTACAAGTCCCGGTTTATTGAATTTTTTAGGATGCAAACAAATTTTAAGCGTGTTTAGCACATATTTTGATACGGCAAACGCACAAAGCATATTCCTTTTGATATTAAAAATAACTAGTAAGACCATCTTTTATGATATTTCTATCAAGATATCCACAAAGTATCATTCGTCTGCAATATCTCACATACTCGAAGACGTACTTTTTGATACACTGCCAGAAATAAATCAGATTTCCTTTGCGCTCGGAAGTTCCCGACCTTTGTGGTCCAATTCTATTCACTTTATACAGGACCATGTCAAAATAGATTTTGAGGGCACAGAGATATTGATATCATTTACTAACAATAGTATTTTATATAGAAACTTCCGTATTTATATTATTAATGAAGGAGTTTTTTAAGTAAGTGTTTTCACGACTTGTATCTTTATTGTTGCACCCTCTGTAACGGCTGAAAAAATATCTTCAAAACATCTTTGATGTCTACGGATCTTTAAAATCTAAGCTACATTATGTGCGTTGGTTATAGAATAAAAAGTTTTGTATACTACTGAAAAAACAAGTGTATGTAGTCTGACACTAGTATCAAGAGGAAAGGATACCGGCTCTTCCTCCATACAAACGTAGTCGACTGTTTCCTCCCTGGATAATGACACTGAAGCAAATATTTTTATACCATAAAACCTTTAACTTCCATGACCATGCTCCTGTCTTGGTTTTTTTTTAACTACGTTTCGTCGACTACGTTTGTATACGTTTGGATGGAGAAAGAGCTGGATATCCTTTCCTCTTAAGCTAAGCGCTCGTGTAAGCTACACAAGCTTAGCCATTCTTGATACCACTAGTAGCTACATCAACTGAGCTAAATTGTCAATCCAGACTATAAAGTCGTTATAGATAGAGACCAGGCGGCTTAAAAACTCTGTCAGAATTGGTCACTAAATCAAACTTACCATCAGTTTGATATTGCTTCACCGTCGTGCAATGGAATTTTCCACTTGAAAAAATTTAATACGGTTTTACGAGCACTTGAGTTCCCAGATGCTATCTTCTATGATATATCGATCGTAGCATGATGAATGCATGAGTACATCATAGTTACTGTCAACAGTAACAGCCCCTGCTACCATAGCGCCCTTAATGGCTTTCCTATACTTACATGTATGTGTTTCGGACAACAGACCGAGCAAACTTATAAAATATGTAAAACCTTAATAGGATCACGAATGTATCCCCTGGGACGGTAAACATACACTTTTACTTAACATAAACTCACACACACAGCCATACAAGTTTCTTTTGAAGTGGTGTATGAACCATCATACTACGTAACTCGCTTTTTGTTTGTATTGGTATAATTTAAGCTTCGATCTTAAAATGGATTTTTCGCGTTGTAATATTTTTCGCAGATACGTGCGAAAGATATCTTGAGTTAGTATTACAATAGGATTGCAATCCATCACGTTCGAAATCCGATTCAAGATTATGCCTTTGACTCTCTAGGTAAAGATTTTTACAGGATTTGCTTGAAGACCTTACATAATATACCGTAGCTTAGATTCATGATCCTGTATTTCCTACAAAATTGAAAAACCTAAACTAATGATGGGTTCTAAATTTTTTCCTTTGTAAAACAAAGCAGGTCGTATTTATGTTTTTGGTTCCGTTTTCACTCGCTTACACCAACAAAAGATGGAAACTTCAGCGAAGGCTCTCCAAACTTTTCATCGACTAATCCCGCGGTGCCCGCGGTAAATTCTCGATTTATATAGCGATGTCTGGTCCACTTCTTCTGATTATTTAAAGAAAACTCATCTTTATTGTTGTGAGATAAGATTCATTATCCCTACAACAGTTCGGTCGTCCGAAATGTAGGGTTTCTTCGGCTGACTTCACTATATAAAGGTTTTATCCTATTTATCCGTATGAATGAACGAATGAACTCATTATACACCAAGAAAAACATTACATAAAAATATCAAGTTGAAAAAAGTACAATAGGTATTCTTATTGCTTACAGCGATTTCTTCTAGGCAACTTTTCCTTTATATGTATAGTTTGTTTAGCTTTCTAGTGAAATAATTTTACGTTGTAACTGTTGTATCTTCTGGATGAGGCTAAACCAGGATTATGTGGTAGCATATTTTTCAACCGATTCCCAGTTTTATGCCGGATTTGTGGTGTGTTTGTTATCGTTAGCAAACTTTCGATCTTCGAAGTTCATGTCCACTTAATATAAGTTTCAGTTCGTAATTCTAGTCTCTTGGGGCTTCCCAAATTTATATTCTCTGGCTGCTTATCCATAAGTAGGTTCGTATGAGTCAGTGGCCAACTCTTATTATACTTAGCTTATCATGAACACATGGTAGAATAGAAAAAAAAAATTATCCTTTGAAATAATAAATCCTTTGATTTAGACGATTTTCATTTTGAGTTTTATTGTGATTGTAGAAAAGATAATTTTGCGTAACCTCAAATGTCATTTTACGCTATTCCACCGCGGAGTGGTAAGCAGGCTGGGGTCTGTGTTGTGGCATGGTCGACGAAAGTACTATCGACAAACTCGCTTTACCAATTTTGAAACTGTTTCGCTTGCAAGCAGCTAGCTAGCTGATCCCGCCTTTTTTGTCCTGTTATTTGACCAATAGGGACATAAACATCTATTTAGTTTTGTCTTTTGTTTTTATTGTTAGGGCCCACGGGTGGTGCCCTATTGTCGCCGTCAGTGGTCAAAAAAAACCTTTTTGAAAGAGCCCCCCAATACTTCGCTGATATTGGTGTTCAAAAGCTAGCAAGGTGGAGGTAGCTACTAGTCGCTTCACAGAAAACAAGCATATTTTTTGGTGATGTACGTAAATATTTGGTGTCTTTAAATCTTCTAAAAAAACTTTCGTTTATATTAGAAACACTTGAACTTTTACTATTGACTTTGGGGCTTTCTTATATTTAACGTTTTAAAATAAATAATAGTTTTCTTCTTTTTTTTATGATGAATGGTTCGGCTCTTGACCTCGAGTCTCTGGAACGGTGCCTATTGACTCTCTTCTTAAAAACAACAGCGTGGTAGTTTAGCGGAAATACAGACGCAGTAAGCTGATTCAGATCTGTTTATATTTGGATTTGGTGTTCACGATTGAACAGATTTAAATGTAACTTGAAAAGTTAAAGATTTCTTAGGCTTATGTTGACCACGCCAAACCCTAAGCAAGTATCTATTAAAGTTTCTGAGATTTATAAAGGGTGGATTAAGTTGAAACGAATTCTCTCTTTGACAAGCCCGTAGGAAACTTTCTGACCGTGGAAGTTTAGTTTGTTATTGATACTGGTAACCCGCCTACAGATGCCACACAAAAGGTTTCGATACATGCCAATAAATAACAAGAAATTGTCTTCGTGATACACGATATATCATGCGTAGTTTATATTATACGCGGGTCATCTTTCTTAGCTTTCACGTTACCATGGGATATGTATAGGATGATTCATTCGTGAAATGATTCATTCGTTGGCTAAGTATATCATTTTGCAGTTTTTTACGCTACTATGCATGATACTCTCACTCGATCTTGTGTTACTATTGACAATACTATGAGTAAAATACGGTTGGTGAAAAGTGACGCAACAACTTTCGTTGAATTTTTACGTCATCTTCTATAGTCCGAAAAACACAGATAAAATTATACTATTAGAAAAAAAACATGTTCCTGACTCTACCCCAACTATGTTCTTTGTTGTTGCTGCTTCGGTAGCAAGAAAAGATGAAACAATTGTCGAAGGAAACAATAGCTTTTAAGCTGAATTAACAGTTTTCGTTTGACCTATTATTATGTTTCTATACCTCAATAACTATCAAGAAAGCGAGAGAATAGTTTGGAATTATGCGTTTGATATTTGATCATCGAATCACCCTGTATGTTAAAAAAGTTACTTTGTTTTCGGGTAGTCTTGTTTTTTCCACCCCGCGTCCCTCCCCTCATCATTTTATATCTAGCCTCGGTGCCGCGCGCACGTGTCGATCTGATTTATGACCTACTGAATAACTTACACTTCACGATTTCCCATTTATCAGAAACGCTGATAAATAAATCGAGCACAATAGTATTTGTATTGACTGAACCGCTTCGGTAAATATTTTAACTGTTATCCATTAATGGGATATCGGGGCGTAATCGTTAAAATTATTTGCGGATACTGTTAATTGATATCGAGGGAGCCTAATAATTTTACGGTCTACCGGTGGACATTAAACAAATCCAGAATAATTAATAATTTGAGCTAATCCGATTCAGTGCGTTTTAATTACTTTTTACGAACTTTTGATTTGGCCATTTGTCTGCAATTAGAGCAGGAATAATTTCATGTGTGTTTAAAAACACTTTAAAGACTTTACAACAATTACTTCGTTTTAAAAGCCATTTTCGTGTTTAATGGGTAAGCATTTTTATGAATTTTCCTTATCTTTTTTGCGGATTGCGTTTTTTTCGTAAAATCACAATAATTCTCACAGGAAATGTCCTGAGTTTTCTTATAAATTATTCATACAGTTGCTGACTCTACATCTGCTCGAGTCGACGCATTTTCTACGTATCTAAACGTATCTAAATAATGTTTATTTGCTGAATCTGCGCGGATACCAGCTCGCATTGCAAAACCGCTTGACAATATCAGGCAATGGATAAAAATCTTTTTTATTAGTTAAACCATTTAAATAAGACCACTCCTTACGAAGTCAAAAGGAATTTGCGTTCGGATGATCTTATTTAACGATACACATGACGTGAAATATGTATCTTGTGTTAACCTTTGCATCACATACATTTAATTAATTAATTAATAAAGCTGTGACTTTTTAGTAACATCAAAAATAATAACCCTAAACAATAGCGACTACAATAATCGATTAATCATATTTTTCACTGACGCTGTATTGAAAGTTTTCATAGAAAAAATAATAGGTAAATATGATTTTTCCTTCAAAGGGGATTATGGGACTTTTTTAGTTTCAAAATCCCCGTCAGTCTTTGCTTGAAGCTCCAAAGGGGATTATGACAATAATCCATTTATTTTAACTGGAGATTGTCTGACGTTATCATATTTTCATCAGTCAATACTTGTGAAGCCAGAGACATCAGCTAGGTATACCAGTGTTAACTAACCTGAGAGTTACTTTGAATTATTAACTACCTACCCAAGGAAATTGCATTATGTACCTACCTGCGTATCTACAAAGGCTTTAATGATATTTAACTTGGCTTGTGTCCCTGAGGTCAATACTAATTCATTATTGATCAATTTGAACTAAAGCTAAGAGGAAATTTAGCAAGTTGATAAATAATTCTTTTATTTCTCTTTGCTTACTAATTACTCCGTACGGTACGGGTATTATCCGTACGGTGTAATAAAGTAAAATTACATTTAGGATTATAGTTAAATTTTAAGCTATTCCGCCATAGGCACAAGGTGGTCATAGTAAGCTGGAAAAATAAAATAATGAACATTTTAACAAAATTGAGAACAAAACGAACTTTCTTAAGCCGCGGCTAAAATATACGAGCTGTAGTTCGAGAAAACCGCTTTCCCCAAGGTGGTTTCGGGTAAATACGTTAAACTCACTCCACTCTTGTGCAATTTGTTTCAATTTCGTCGGCGATTCGCACCAATCACTTGCGGTGTGGTTTCGCTCCCGATTTTTAAGGACATTTGTCGAGTTTCGGGGTATTTATTACGTAATTTGTATTAAAGGAAATAAAATTACGCGTACTTTAGACGTAATCCTACCGTCCCACGCTTTACAATATTACACTGATTTGTAATATTGGATTGAAATAAAATATATATGTAAATCGGGAGTGAAACATGGTGTCTGTCTTCTAAGTACTAGTCTACATGTTCTTAGTTCTACAATGTATACCTTAACTCCATATCACTTCTGAATACCAAAGCGGTTGCTCAATATTCAGGCCGCTACACCTGAAAAATCAAATGAAACCTACCTCTAAACCAACGGAATAAGCAGCATTTTTGCATGAGCTAGTTTCCGAAACTACAACGTACATAGAAACTTAAAACTGAACCTTAAACCAACAAAGTAAAGTCGAAAGCTGCGTGTGGTTTGTCGAAAACAGAACGTTGCATAGAATCTGGATTCTTGAGGAAAGTGCGGTATTCCTCAGAGGATCGATGTTCGACGGTTTAAAAGCTTGTCCGTCAATCGTGTTTTTCTTTATAAAAAGAACATTGGCTGGAGCGAAAATGGCTGAGGTTAAATATTTATTGAGAAAAAAGTATTTACAGTGCGAGTATTTGTACCTTGTGCTTTTTATTTGATACAGACATCATCAAATTATACATAAATAAAAAATATTCAACCTATTCTATCCTCGAACATGTTGGTCTTCGAAGTACATAAAGTTTAAATTCGCTTGCGCTTGACACGTTTTTCAAAGTTCAAGGAATTTCCATTGAATGCTGCTGTCTTGTCTATTTGAATACATCGTAGATATCCAGGGATTACTGAATCTATTCTCCCTGAAATATGCATATCTAAAGGCGATCTTTGGGTATACTTAAAACATGTATGTACCTATGCCAATTTAAAAAAAAAATAACGTAAGTTTAATTGGAATTGCAGTGTTGTATATTTATCTTAAAGACATTATTTGAAATATGGTTTCTACCTAAAATATTGAATCTTAGCATATTGTGTGATACAATTAAAATGTGTATAAATTAAGTCGTAGAAAGTAGAATAGAAATAGACACAATAAACCAACCCGCCTTCGTGAGATTAAACAACTGTACGTTATTCAATAATGAGTAAATAAATAAATAAATAATGCTGGACTTTTTCACACAGTATCATCTAGCCCCAAAGTAAGCAGAGCTTGTGTTATGGGTACTACATGACTGATATACTACTTATATACTTTTTGTTCGTAAATACTTACATACATAGAAAACACCCAGACCCGAGACAAATATCTGTAGAACATACAAACATTTGTCCCGCGGCGGGAATCGAACCCGCAACCTTCTGCGTCGCAAGCGCACCTTCGCCCACTGCGCTACAGAGGTCGTATTGAGTTCGTTCATGGCTAATCTTCAAGTGTTGCTCAATGATTACCCCATAAGTTTGCATAACAATTATCTTATTCATCACCAATAATTGCCACAATCAGCAATAAAATACCCATAATTATAATAAACTATTAAATTTCAATCTCGTGTGTACAACGGGATATTAATTAGTAGGGGCGGCGATTACAGGAATTAATTGGGTAATCCAATATGAATTTACCGACATCCGCGCTCATTTCCGCACATTCTCATAACACAGGGTGGTTTATTGACAGTTCTTAAGCCATGACTAATCCATACTGATATTATAAATGTAAAAGTAACTCTGTCTGTCTGTGTATAACCTTTTCACCGCTGAGCAGATATTGATAAAACTTGCCACAAATACGGCATGACATAGGTTATTTTAATAAAATATTGGGGGTGAAATATATATATATATATATATATATATATATATATATATATATATATATGAGTTTGTATGGGAAGCAAGTTGCAGGAATGAGAAAGTATCAAAGTTCATTTATTTCAAGCCAAACTCATAAATAAAAAATACACAGAACTTATATTGAAGGAAAGGCCTTGGAAAATTAGGCTAAATAGATAAACAAATAATTATATTTTATAATTGTTACTTGTCCGTATTTAAAGTCGTTTAATTTCTACTTATTCAGGTCGTGAAGGTTTATTTTTAAGAAATTATAGCTTCTAAAAGTAAATTACCTGGATAAAAAGGTTATTTTTATGTTTAACAGTGTCCATTGCCATAAATTCTAAGATATTAACTTGAAGACAAAACAATGTACTATTTTTCTTAGAACAAAAATACCTAAATTGAGTTAATAAAACACCCTACCTTGGACGTTTTTTTAACTATGCCTATTGAATGAAATTCGGATCATGTAGATAGTGCGAACTGGTGTAGTATTTTCATAATGTCAAAGTCAAAATTAGAACATAATTCCAAAGAGATTAAAAATAATAAACTATGTGTTATTTTAAAACTCTTTGGATTGTTTAGAGTCGTCTTTTTACAATTTTTTTGTTAATTTATTTTAATCCGAGTTGGAGCATTTTCAGTTCCAAGCTTTTATGATATCTAAATAATCAGATTCCTATCAAAGGCTTTATTTGCAGAGATGACGTTTGATTATAATATTCGACCACCCTGTATATGGCTTCCGTCCGGCACTCATGAAAGTGATTCACCAATGCCCATTGTTCTTCCGGTCTTATGATGGTATTAATGAATATTAATCGACGTTCAAAATGGTATTTTTACTGAATTCCGAATTCATTTTTGGAAATGAATATTTGATAGTAACCTGTTCATATTCTATTACAGCTGTAATAGAACGATGAAATCTATCATTTAATATTATCTTTCATAATACATTTAGTAAAACTATATTATAAATAAATAAATAATGCTGGACATTTCACACAGCATCATCTAGCCCCAAAGTAAGCAGAGCTTATGTTATGGGTACTAGATGACTGATATACTACATACTTATATGCTTTTTGTTTGTAAATACATACATATTATACATAGAAACACCCAGACCCGAGACAAATATTTGTAGAGGGCCTTCGCCCACTGCGCTACAGAGATCGTCAAATACATGAAATATGTCGTTAGTTAAAAAGAATTTATTTAAACGACGGGAGAAACAGCAATTTAACGTAAATTTCGAAGAACGGCAGTGTCCAGTTTATATTCTCACAATTGTAACTTTGAACATTGCTTAAATTCATCAATCAAGTCTAAGCAAGCTACACTACGCTTAAACTCACACCTTAGCACGTAACAATGAGAAATCGCACTGTAAATCAGTGAAGGGGCAGATTCGCCAATTAGCCAACCAGGGCGTTAAAGTTTACAGTTTTCTTTTACCCACCCATAGACACCATTAGGCACCCTTTATCTTCATTAGGCTACAGCGGTTAATCTAAAAAACCTTTTAACCTCGCCTCAAAGCGTACAGAATGATAAAAAAAAAGTTACGAGTAAATTAACTACCCTATTTTCGGTTTGGCTTGTCCTTTGTGAGAGTTTTTTAAAAATAGAACTAGAAATACACCTTAAAACTTTATGTTGAGGTTAGAATTTGCAATTTTATGGTCTCATACACTTTCTAGCTTTCAATATTGTCTAGAAAATATAAAAAGAAAGTTTGTATGAGTCAGTGGCCAACTCTGGTGATGGAGTTTTTAGGCCACCTTAAGGCATCTGTCATGGCTTACTCGGTAGAATGAAAGATGACAGTGCCAGTGATCCAAAACAAGGACACCTGAAGAGAGGGGGCTACCATAAAGTCAATAGTTTACCTCGCAGCGAAACACAGGCTTAGCAAAATTAATAATCAATAGACACTACAAAACTTTTCATAGATTATTTTCATTCATTCATCATTCTGAATGATGAATATATTATATTTTTTCAGTTTTCCTCGTTATTATCCTGACCTGACAGTGGTCGGCCTCGAGGTCGTTGTATATCTCTTGGCCACTTTGTCTGCTAATCCTACTGCGGTGTCTCCTTCTGCGCGAAGTAACTTATTTATGTAAAGCCTTCCAGAAGTTTTTTTAACTGACTTTAAAATATATAGATTCAAAACAAGGTTTTTAGTGTATGTAACCGCATTTCTTTCCATCTTCCTTCCTTAGTTCTTATAATAGTCCTATCCAACAACTTGACCTAGTTTGATAGTTGCTTTGATAATCCCCCCCCCCCCCTCCAGGAAAACATAGGTAGAGCACGGGTCCCTCCCCATAGAATTTTGACTTCTAAGTAATCTATTCCAAAATCTAAGTAAGTACTTAATATTATAAATGCGATAAGTACTAAAAGTGGTAAACAGGTAAATAAACTAAGACTAACACAGAGCAATTCACAACGATAGCCGCTATCTAGTATACACCGCTATTTTAAAAAAAATTAGGGACGATTGAAGTGGATGCAGAAAATGATAATGGCATGGTCAGATTTTTTTGTATTTAACTATCACTCAGTGGGTGCCTGAAAACAGTCGAAGACGACGCGGCAGACCCAGGAAAAGGTGGCGAGACGATCTGGATGCATTTGAGCCAGACTGGCAAACCGTGGCCTTGGAGCGCAAGAAGTGGAAGCTAAAGGGGGAGACCTTTGCCCAGCAGTGGGACACGACAGTTTGAGTTATCGAGGATTGTATTCAACCAAAACCGAACAAAATTTTAAAAAGGCTTTACAAATAAGTACTATAGACAACAATCGCGTACGGACTCTCATTCAAGCTAAGCTCTCGCAACATCCCCAGTCAGTAAAACCGCAGTAGCTATCATAAATCCATGTCTGACTCGTCTCGTCTCATTTTGAGGTTATATTTTTTTTCTTTTTTTTAACTCTTACCACATAAATGTGATCAGTAACAGACACCGAGACCACGGTTAAAAAAATTCTGGTAATCAAAAAATAGGGGTGTATTTTGTCGTCAGTTACAGAAGCAATCAGCGTTACATTATCATTGCAACCCTTGCAGATACGATCTACCATTCAAAAAAGATTCCCCAACATCATCACAACCGCAAACCAGGAACAATATTCACGCATGAAGGGCAATTGAAAATTCCCGGGTTCTCCCAAGTGGCAACCCTGAATCGGCCTACGCGGGCCTTAACGAGTCCCGGGACCTCGGAGGCCGTTTTGAATCCAGTAATTAGGCTAATAGCTATAATAGAGGCATCGTGGACCACCTGAGATGCGTAGAAGTAGTTTGGTTGGCTACGTTTTTGGGTGTTTTGTTTTGATTTGCCGCATTTGAGAATTTTGATCACTGGATGACCACTTACGATAATTATTATTGTCTTGAAGAATAGACATTGTTTAAAAATATTTTCGTGTGTCATAATTTCAGTCACCTTTGTATCATACAACTTACAAGAAAGCCAACTCAAGAAAGGTGTCCAAATTTTACCGTTACTTCAAGTCAATGTTAAATTTGGCAAAATATAATATAGGTTATATATTTTGAAGATGAAGGCATGTATCAAATATGTATTCATGCCTCTGACTACCCCCCTTAGACATCTTCAAAGGATCTAGAATAAGTAACATAAAAAAGATCTGAGAGAATGTCTACCGCACCTTGGGGATACAGTCGTGAACCTTTTTACGTTTACGTATTGTACAAAATATACTACTTAAAAAGTATATTATTATTCAAAATATGACCTTTATAAACATAGTTTTGACGATTTTTCTGAACCCCAAATAATGCACTCGCAAAATACTTGTATTTATAATAGGACTTTGGTTGCAATATGCAAATTTTATTATCAAACAATGTTCATCCAAATGTGTTATTATTGTATTAAATGAATCGTATCGATGTGATCTGTTAGTGATTGAACAATGTTATTTTAAGCCGAAAACACTTTTGATAGATAAACAATATGGAAAATGTCATCAGATTTTTCAAAAAGACATTTTCATGCAGGTCACTCTTATGTCATTGAAAAGAATCAACCAATAGATTTAGCAATAAACTTACGGCCTTGACATTTAATTAGGTGATTTATATAGCGTCAGGAGGCAACCTATGCCTACACTTAACGGGACGTTGTAGTGCCTGGGACATTTTTTGAGATGGAATAGGATTGCTCAGCACCTAAACCATCCTCTCAGCTTAATCAGCCTGGCCCACAGGAAAGACGACGTCAATACGTGTGGAGCTGACTTAGCTGCGCTTTTGCAATAAGTCAGACAGTAATAATGACATACATGAGAATATAAATACATAATGACGACCTCTGTGGCGCAGTGGGCGAAGGTCCGCCTGCGACGCATAAGGTTGCGGGTTCGATCCCCGCCGCGGGACAAATGTTTGTATGACCTACAGATATTTGTCTCGGATCTGGTCGGTGTTTCTATGTATAATATGTATGTATTTACAAACAAAAAGTAAATATGTAGTATATCAGTTATCTGGTTCCCATACTTCCCATAGTACAAGCTTTGCTTAGTTTGGGGCTAGATGATGCTGTGTAAAAATGTCCAGCATTATTATTTATTATTATGAGTAATAGACTTTATTTGACAACACTATCATAATTAGAGAATAGGTTGGGCTGTAACCGTAGATTGCATTACTTCAGTGTTGGTCAGTGTCAAATTACAAGAATTAGTAATATTAAGCCGAATTGGGAGTAATTTTTAGCCGAAGCCGAATTCATCCATACGGTGAGATACTATCTGTTTTCATTTCATTCGGCCGTGAATAAGCTAAAACTGATTCACTATTTATTTTGTTACTTGTATTCGCAGTGCTCAGTGATTTTAATAAACTTTTTGATATATTTGAAACTGTATTTCACATGACGATGGATTTTATCGGAATTTTGATTTACTACTCAATAATAGCCAAAGTAGAATGAACTTTGTTCAGTTGTTTTATGGGCGATTATTGGTTAGACATTTGTACTTATTTATTTGACTGAAATAAAGACAAAGCGCGTGTTCTATTTTAGGGATTTTTGTTTTACGTTGAAACAAAAATATACCGAAAATTGGTAACTTGATTGCCTAAACCATCAATAGATTTATAATAAGGACCAGTGACGTAAGATATCCCACTTATAATAAAGCTGAAAGTTTGTGAGTTTGTTTCGATGTTTGAATGTTTGTGTTTCAATCACGCCTAAACCAGTAAACCGATTTGGATGAAACTTGGAATAGATGTAGATAGTGACCTGGAATAGCATATAGGCTATTCAAAATGTTGGTACTACACGAGCGAAGCCGCGCAGAAGCTAGTCCATACTAATATTATAAATGTGAATGTAACTCCTGTCTGTCTGTTTGTTACGCTTTCACGCCCGAACCGCTAAACAGATTAAGCTGAAATTTGGCATAGATATTGGTTCTATCCCAGGGAAGGACATATGCTACTTTTTATCCCGAAAAAAGAAAAAATCTCTAGGGACCGCGGGTCACACCGCGGGAGCGCAGCTAGTAAAAAATATAAATTACCCCACTGTAACCCTGTTTTTTAATTTGGTCCAGGCCAGAAAAAAAAATAGGTTTGACTGATTGCAATAGACAATGACATTGACATCTGACGTCCATGGGACGTTGACATTGTAAGTGTTGCAGGCTAGGTCGAATTTCCATAACTTTGAGTTGTTTCTGAATCAGTCTCGAATTAAAGTTGATTGTATTCTTCAAGTTTCATAGGTATTAGTACACAATGGCGTGGTAGATTAATTAGGGAATGTTCTGGTGAGGTTTAAGGAGTGTTCAAACTTGTTTCTGTCGGAATAGTGGATGATATTGCTATTGCATCTCTTCCCGATGTTAGAATGGGAATGAGCAGTTCTTGAGGTGGGATCCCGAATTTGCCCTGCTACGCATTTTGAAGACGTGGCTGGGATTCTTTCCTTGGAGCACCTGAGCGTGTAAACACTTTTTACTGGTGAATTCCCAGTACTTCTAAATTCCTTCTGGAACCTCTTCAGCTGGTATGTACCTTAGTGTGTGAGATACCTGTTCGTAGCTTGGCAGTTCTGAAACTAAAGCTCTGATCTTTTTGGTTGATATAGGACCTCGTGGTCAAGTCGTGACCGGAGCCCTGTGGCATCATCACCTGCCCTCGTTGTCATCTGCACAACGGCTGCCGGGAGGACTATCCCCTGGAAACGGAGAGCTTCGTTCAAGGTACTTTTTATACCGGAAATATCCAGTGCCACGTGTCACCCACTAGGGTTTCCTACTATGATGGATACTCTTTAACTCTATTCTCTTGTCCCCCCAGAGCGCTGGCAACGGGGTTCAGCTGAAGATTCCAATTTTCATGTTTTGTGCCGTCTCTGGGACGGCCTGTGAGAGGTCGTTCCTTGGCAGTCTGGCGCCGAAGGAGGCGGGCCCCTTCTTTTGAGCCTGGCCACTTCGGAGCGATTGCGGTGTATACTGGTACCACAGACGGACCTTGTCCGCTGTGTATTTTCTTTATTCTGTGCTGTGACTAACTAACCGACCCTTCGAACTCTGCGGTATCTGATTCTACATCTTACAAATGCTGAGCATCGTCTAGACACAACCGTAACTTTAATTTAAACTTCTTATTACTTATCTGGTTGCTAGGAAAGTTAATTGTAGGCATCCACACCCTGTTATTACCACTCGAGGCTTTACCAACTGAGCTTGTCATTTAAAACATAAGGCGCCCAATATTTGTTGTAATTTACTTTAACTTATCAATGTGTTATTTGGAATAAAATATTATTATTAACGCTAACTTTCTGTTTAATTTATTACATCTCTCACTTATGCTTGTAGGCCTCCAACTTATAATTCTAAAGCGTTACAATTGCAGGCAACCTATATAATTTTAAAGCGTTACAGTGGCGCTTCCAACTTGGTAAATAACTCCTAGCAACCACAGTTACTTTTTGATACGTATACTTTAGTTTCTAAATTACAACATTAGGTGAAAAACATTATTGTTAGGACAATACTTACTAACCAACAAAACAACTTTGTAAAATATAATTGTTGTGTTTTATTTCCTTCCTTTGATTGTTTTGAACCTGTGTAAATTGTATTTTTGTTGTGTGTATACTATAAGATGTTATCATTGTATGGTGCCAACTTTGCTATGTGAACTATCCGGCTATTTATTGTAATTCTTAGCAACCAAATAACTTAGAAATCTAAAATTACACTTAAAATTTTAATGCCTGCATACTTACTTCTTTAGAAACTCATGCAAACGTACAGCACTTTGTTTACTCTAGCTTTTGCATTAGTGTTGTAATGGTAAAATTGTGTTTCAAGGGATAGTGTTGTTCCGGTGTTTCATTTTCTTAAATTCAATTCTGGATAGGGTTTTCTCTACACTAATATTCTAGGAACTACTGCTGGGATGATCCTTAGCTTGATTTATTCCCAGTTAGATTCTTTGCTTAATCATAGTAATTTCTAGGATACCTGGTCTTATCTAGAATTGTAACTTTGTTTTATAGGAAACTCTAAAACTTGAATTAGCCTCTGTTGCTTTGGTAAAATAGTTTTTTCTTCTTGGATAGTTGTTGTTTAATCATAGTAATTTCTAGGATACCTGGTCTTATCTAGAATTGTAACTTTGTTTTGTCGGAAACTCTAAAACTTGAAATTCACTCTGTTGCTTTAGGAAAATAGTTATTTCTTCTTGGATGGTTGTTGTCTGTGTGGTATGGACATTGATTTACTGGTAATATGGCTAAACTAACTTCACTTTACACTAAAAATCAAATACTAAATATCAACACATTGCAGTGATCAATAAACTAATTTCAAACCTTTGCTATATTCACTACTAAATACTCTTACTAATACTACATAAATAAAACAAAATACTTCAATATACTCAAAAACTAAACATTTCATCTTTGCATTTGTTGGGTTCATTTTGTTGTCTGGTTCATACTCTCCTCAGTTCAGTTTGTCTGAGATGTTCTCACATCTGACCTGCAAAAGGGTTGAACTAGTAAAACATAGCGCGACGGATGAGTAGGTAGCTACTACTACTTATTTTTTCCATGCGGTGCTGTCTGACAGGTGTGCCGTAAAGATACACCCTTTCACATACTGAAGTGAGAGGGTAGGAATCTTGGCGCGATGGCGCGTCTCAACTCGCTAAAAGTGGGTAGGTAGCTACTCCTACCTGCTTTCTTTAAAACTAAAACTTAACTCAAGCGTGTTCTAAGCTCGTTGTGAGTTGGTAGCTATTACTACCTAACTTCCTCTAAAATTAAAACTTAACTCAAGCGCGTTCTAAGCTCGTTGTGAGTTGGTAGCTATTACTACCTAACTGTCTCTAAAACTAAAACTTAGTCTATAACTAAGATCTAAAACAGTTCTGACTGGGACTGTCTGAGACTCTCAAAGTCTCAAGAAAGCCCTGGACCGTAGCCCAGGCTACGTAACACTTGTCCTGGGAGTTGGATTAAACTTGGTTTGTTGGATTGCTGGTGTCATGTTTTTATTTCTTTTGTTGGTAGGCACAGGCCCGCCACCTAGTGGAGTGTCGGGTGGTTGGTCTTCTGTAATCACCACCCTTCATTCCCGCCGGCCTGTTGCGTGGTTTGTTAGGTTAGATTGTCTGTTAGATTAAGTTGCATGCTAGCATAATTAGGTTAGGCGGTAGGTAGATAGGAAGTAGGTAGGATAGGGCTTCTTTATAGGTACTACCTATGGGATTTTTTCTTGTTCTGCAGTTTTTTCAACAAGGAGATGTTCCCCAATTGCCATTTAGCGGGTCGTGACTATTGAAATAAGCCAACACTGGGTATTTTGGATACACTCACTTGGTTACTATTGACAGTCTTACCATGTCTAAACAGGTAGACTGCATGATGTTAGTATGATAGTTTTCAATCACAGTATCTTCAGTTCCTAAGGAGAAACTGTGTGTGCTTGTGGAGGTATGATTGTGTGATTTGTTAGGGGGGTTTATGAAAGTGAGTTAGGGGGGTTTATGAAAGTGAAGAATGAAAGAAGTTGTTTTGAATGAGAATGTAAGTGTCAAACTGCTTAGGATCTTCAATCCTAGAGAACTAATTCCCTTAAGCCAGTAAAAACCTACTACCTACCATTTGTCTATACTTTAGGATAGGTATAGTATTATATAGGTACTTTTGTTCAGGAAGTATTATACATAGTTACGTACGCTCCTAGCTACTTTTCTTACTTTTAAACTATCATGATAGGTAGCGGGACTAAACCGTCGCTTAGTCATTGCTAATAAAACTACTTAGGTACTCATAGGGTTTACTTTTAATTTAAACTAAGGTTTTCTTTGTTTGTTAATTTAACATTTTTGGTGTTTTTTTTTTCTGCTCTGGTTTTCGGCTGGGGTCAGCCGATCGAATTTACTGCGTAAATTCTGCTGGGGTGGGGATGTACTGTAACCCTGTTTTTTAATTTGGTCCAGGCCAGAAAAAAAAATAGGTTTGACTGATTGCAATAGACAATGACATTGACATCTGACGTCCATGGGACGTTGACATTGTAAGTGTTGCAGGCTAGGTCGAATTTCCATAACTTTGAGTTGTTTCTGAATCAGTCTCGAATTAAAGTTGATTGTATTCTTCAAGTTTCATAGGTATTAGTACACAATGGCGTGGTAGATTAATTAGGGAATGTTCTGGTGAGGTTTAAGGAGTGTTCAAACTTGTTTCTGTCGGAATAGTGGATGATATTGCTATTGCATCTCTTCCCGATGTTAGAATGGGAATGAGCAGTTCTTGAGGTGGGATCCCGAATTTGCCCTGCTACGCATTTTGAAGACGTGGCTGGGATTCTTTCCTTGGAGCACCTGAGCGTGTAAACACTTTTTACTGGTGAATTCCCAGTACTTCTAAATTCCTTCTGGAACCTCTTCAGCTGGTATGTACCTTAGTGTGTGAGATACCTGTTCGTAGCTTGGCAGTTCTGAAACTAAAGCTCTGATCTTTTTGGTTGATATAGGACCTCGTGGTCAAGTCGTGACCGGAGCCCTGTGGCATCATCACCTGCCCTCGTTGTCATCTGCACAACGGCTGCCGGGAGGACTATCCCCTGGAAACGGAGAGCTTCGTTCAAGGTACTTTTTATACCGGAAATATCCAGTGCCACGTGTCACCCACTAGGGTTTCCTACTATGATGGATACTCTTTAACTCTATTCTCTTGTCCCCCCAGAGCGCTGGCAACGGGGTTCAGCTGAAGATTCCAATTTTCATGTTTTGTGCCGTCTCTGGGACGGCCTGTGAGAGGTCGTTCCTTGGCAGTCTGGCGCCGAAGGAGGCGGGCCCCTTCTTTTGAGCCTGGCCACTTCGGAGCGATTGCGGTGTATACTGGTACCACAGACGGACCTTGTCCGCTGTGTATTTTCTTTATTCTGTGCTGTGACTAACTAACCGACCCTTCGAACTCTGCGGTATCTGATTCTACATCTTACAAATGCTGAGCATCGTCTAGACACAACCGTAACTTTAATTTAAACTTCTTATTACTTATCTGGTTGCTAGGAAAGTTAATTGTAGGCATCCACACCCTGTTATTACCACTCGAGGCTTTACCAACTGAGCTTGTCATTTAAAACATAAGGCGCCCAATATTTGTTGTAATTTACTTTAACTTATCAATGTGTTATTTGGAATAAAATATTATTATTAACGCTAACTTTCTGTTTAATTTATTACATCTCTCACTTATGCTTGTAGGCCTCCAACTTATAATTCTAAAGCGTTACAATTGCAGGCGGCCTATAATTTTAAAGCGTTACACCACGACCGGACACAGGGCCAACAAGACAGTAGAATAAAAACTCGGATTACTTGGCTATTCTCCATTTAAATTCTACTTCGCTGGTAATTGAAATGAAATTAGAACTTGTCTCCTTTAATAAAGCGACGGCTTATGTAAAGAATAATAATTTGTTTTTAGTAGGCATTTACCTTCTTCTGTTCCTTAACCTCATTATATTTATTATTGTAACTAAATTCAATACAAGTCAAATTATAGTATTTTATTGAAACTGGGGGGTTATTCGCGTTCGTTTTTTCGTTCGTTTGATGAATATTCGGATGCTTATTACTACGAGCTCCATTGTATTCAGACGATTGAATCAACGTTAAAACACGGTCCTAACTTAGGACCAAATATTCCAAACCGAAAAATTGGCCCTTGAAGTCAGAAATCGCAGTAAGAAACATCCAAATATTCATTCAACGAACGAAAAAATGAACGGGAATACGGCCCCTGTAACGCAAATAATAAAAAAGTTTTATAATATAGTTTAATAAAAGCAACTAAACTGGTGAACATACATTAAAAAAAAATTAACACAGAACCGAACATAGAACCTCCTCCTTTTTTAACCGACTTCAAAAAAAGGAGGAGGTTATTTAAGAAGCTTTTTAGTATAATGCTTTTAATTAAAGAAAGCACAGCCTCTAGGATTCATCTTAATAAAAGCTAGGTATCTGAATCAGGATTTATCTGCGTGAAATATGGCCACGTCCGTGAGTGCAGGCGAGCGAAACGATTTGTCAATGTGTAGGCGATAACACTATCTAGTTTCTTTGATTGTACAATTCTCTTTTAAACCGTATTTGAAAATTTGAAATCCATTGAATCGTTGATCAATTGAGGTAACAATATTTTTGCAGAATTATTTTTGCAAGAAATTATCATGAATGATTTTATTCAATGTCTACAAAGATATTTTTGTTTTTTTGAGAAGTTCTTTCAGTCATATCTGTTTCTGACGAATTCTATAATCGACTTCTAGATTGGTAGACCCTTGGTACTTTTGTGTTCACAAGAATAGGTCGTCATTGAATCACTTCACTGAAGAGAGAAGAGAGAAGAATAGGTCGTCATTCAGTGTCGTATTGTGTTGTGGTTGTGACGCGTCAGAGCGCCATAAGTTATTCAACTTCGTTTTTTTATTAATGATGAGATTTTTATTAATGCAATTCGTACCATGGAATAGTAATGTAACAGTATTGTTTCAATTTATCCGAGACGTGGCCGTTCACTAAGGAAACTATTCATAGAATACGTGTAGCACAACGAGCAATGGAGCGTGCCATGCTCGGTATCTCGCTTCTCGACCATGTGGTCGAGAAGCCAACGTGGAGATACGCCGCCGTACGAAGGTCGTGGACGTAGGTATGCGGATCGCGAGTCTTAAGTGGAGATGGGCAGGACACTTGGCTAGAAGAGATGACGGCCGGTGGATAAAAGCAGTGACAGAATGGTGTCCAATAGACGCACATCGACCACGGGGCAGACCACCAGCCCGATGGTCAGACGACATAGTCAGCGTGGTTGGACGACAATGGATGAGGATAGCACGGAGCCAAAAGGAGTGGCAAGTTAAAGAGGAGGCCTACGCCCAGCAGTGGGTATTAATAGGTTGTTGATGATGATGATGATGATGTTGGAAACAATTTCACTACAGCAAGTACCAGGGCGGCATAACAGAGAGAGTAATCCCAAAATAAAAGGTGACAGTTTATTAATTAAACGTCAAGTCTATCCCTCAGGCAGGGTTCCATTTCAGGAATTAGTTTACCTTTAATTTGGCTGAGCTGTGTGCTCAGGCATGGCTTATGGAAGCTGCAGCTGGATCACTCCTTTATTTTTTTGTAAAAAACGTAAACGTAAACAGGTTCACAACTGTATCCCCAAGGTGCGGTAGACATTCTCTCTGATCTTTTATGTTACTTATTCCAGATCCTTTGAAGATGTCTAAGGGGGGTAGTCAGAGGCATGTCCAAACATATTTGATACATGCCCACATCTTGCAGAAGTTAGGATTCCTTACGTGACAGGTTGCAAGCCCATCGCCGCCTATAAAAACACTAACTGGTTTCCTCACGATGTTTTCCTTCACCGTTTAGAGCACGTGTTAAAGCGCATTTAAATTTTACGAAAACTTTATTTTTAGTTTAGACATAAAAAACCCGCTATCTGTAGTCATGGTTATGCATCTTTGCTGATATCTAGTTAGAGTATATCGCTAACTCTGGTGGCAGAGTTTTTGAAATGATAATATTTAGGGTGTGATTGATAGTGAGAAAACTTTGTAGAGTTGTCAAATAAATAAGTTAACACCTGTACAGATAGATCCCATTTACTAAAAAGTTTTGTTAACTTACGAAGTATTCGATTTGCGGTTGTCTGTGGGCGGTTATCACTTACCATCAGCCCCCTTATCATGGCGTTTGTCTAGGTACCGGAGAATAGATATAAATGACAGTAATGACATTAGAGTGTGGATAAAACGGGAATAATTTGTGGGTAAAATTTACTTTTATCTACCGTCATTTTTATCTATTCTCCGATACCTAGACAATCGCCATGCTAAGGGGGCAGGTGTGCCACTTGCTCGTTTGCCCCCTCTTCCAAAAACGATGTCCCAGCTGTCTAATTATTAGCTGTAAAACTGTGACCAATCCAATAAAAACAAGACGCCTACCAACGTCCCCAATTGAAGTGTGGACAGAAGTTCTTGCTTATTTTAAACATCATTCGCTTTAAGTAATAGTACTTATCATTTTCTAATTTAATATTAAAATTACAGTCATATAAAACCTCTATTTTAGTTGTATTGATGTTCCTTGAATAAGAATATACTTTAATATCCCACTACTGGGCAAAATGGACTTCCAGGTCTTAACTAGTTTGTGCAGTAGACTATTACTCCTTGTCGGCACAACTGATAAACCCCTCTCCATGTATCTATTTCCAGGGCTGCTTCCTTGACCTCTTTATACGACATGACAGCTACCTTCTTCATTTGGCTCATGTAGCCTATATCCTCGGTCTTCCTCTTCCTCTTCTTCCTTCCAGTTTCCCTTCTATAATGTTCTTAATGAAACTGTCATGTCGTACCCTGCCACACCCTGTATTTTCAATATTTTACGAGTATAACACATGGGTGTTTCAAACACATTTGTTGGTTCTATGTATGGACATAGACATTTTTGTCTTGGATGTGATTCAACCCCACGACCACAGTAGTATAAAATACGATACTCCAAACGGCATAAATCACTATATCGATCTTCAAGTGTTACGAACCAGTCAAACGTAAAAATAAAGAACACCATTACACTATCAGAAATGCGATCGCGATTCCTATTAAGTCCTTAAATGGATAGAAGTAGCCCACCTGATGTTCTTTTATTGGATAAGTTGGAACTTTTTATTAAGGTCCGACAGTCGTAAGAAAAGTTTTATTTTAAGTCACTTGAGGCAAACTTATCGGCGAATGAAATGAAAAAGCTAAAACAGGCTAAAACTGTGTAGCAAGAGAGCGTGGTCAACAGATAGGCGTGTCGCTAACAGAAACGAAAGTCGAGACAGGGTCGCGGCGCGGGCGCGAATCTCGTTGAACAACGTAAAATAAAAAAAAACAAAAGTCAAAAGTCGAGGCGCGGTCGAGTCGGGGTAAGTCCCCTCCGCGACTCCTAATCACCTGTCTCTACTCATCTTTTGAAGATGACATGTTGAATGAATGAAACAAGACATAAACGCCGCCGCCTCGACGTCAATTTCGCCCGCGCATGACTCCGCCTCGACGCCGCCCCGACTTTGTTGTCAGCGACCTGCCATTAGACATTTATTGAGTAGTCGTTTGACATGTGTAGTAGCGCGTTTGCGTTCTGAGTCAACTGCGCATCAAAACAGCTAACTCTATGAATGCTCGTATTGATTGTAGAGCGTGATTCTTTATCAAGCTTAAATTATTTTACGATGCGAAAAAATCACTTAAGTTTTGCAAATTAACGAATGAATGTCATTACTCACATTAAAGCAGAAGAGGATAAATAAATCCACTTGAACTTACCTTAAAACAGTTAAAAAAAACTAATTTGTTATAGATCCGCTGATCTATAAATATCATCATCATCTCCCTGACCTTATCCAACGCTAAGTGGGGTCGGCACAACATGTCTTCGTCCACTCACTCCTATCACTTGTCCACTGTACATCCACTCCTTTTACATTCAATATCATCTCTCACACAATCCAACCACTTCTTCGGCCTTCCTCTTCTTGCATACCCAGCCACGCTCATATTCATAGCTGGTCTATAATATGATAAAATAAAATTTGTTTGTTGGTTCCATAGCTGTGGAATTATTTGACTAATTTAGCTGTTTTTTTATTTCAAATATTTATACGAATAAGTTACTAGGTTAGAAAAACAGAAAGTGCCTTTTCTATGGGATTTGTATAATCTAAAATTGGGACAAAACAATTGTCTATGGAATTCATTATTTATATCATTCGTTCATCATTCAATATTAAATACAGTGTAGGTATTCATATTTTAGAAGTCTTGAATGATACTCCCGAACAAGGCCCGTATTTTAACAAAAGGCCACAAACTTAAGCCGAGCATTCCCAAGTGTAACTAACCTCAAAATCTGTCGCAGGCGCCATTCCTGCTTTAATTAAATCTGATAGTTACACGGGTTCCTTTGTGCGATTCAGTTCGGGCGACTATTTAAGGAAAATACTCCTAAAAAGGCATTCTAACCTACTAATAAATGTTTGTGAACATTGCATTTGGTTTGTGTAATCGCTACGTGAAACTAACGTTTATTTTTTATTTATTAGGTTTTCAAAACTGGCTGTTACACTTTGTGAAGTTTTCGTTACAATTTTAGAAATAACTATATGAACTAAGACTGCGACAGAGATTATTTGCGAACGCGAGATGATATAAAAAGTTAATAATTTTAATAAATTGGTTTTTGAGATTCCTTTATTAATATTGTCAAAAAATTCACAGTGAAATTGCGCAAAGCCAACTTCAACTTTAAGCTTGTGTCAAATAATTAGATTCTTCTTAGATATGCTTTTAAGGTTATTGGAACGAAGTTCCTTTTCGGACGGTATCGAGGATGGGGGCTAGAAGAAAAAAAAACGTTCGATTTTACCGTCACGACACATACATAGGTCAATCAAAGATGACCTCTGTGGCGCAGTGGGCGAAGGTCCGCCTGCGATGCAGAAGGTTGCGAGTTCGATCCCCGCCGCGGGACAAATGTTTGTATGACCTACAGATATTTGTCTCGGGTCTGGGTGTTTCTATGTATAATATGTATGTATTTACAAACAAAAAAGTATATGAGTAGTTTATCAGTCATCTAGTACCCATACCACAAGCATAAGCTTACTTTGGGGCTAGATGATGCTGTGTGAAAAGTCCAGCATTATTTATTTATTAATCGTCACAGTGCGAAGTGTCGCAAAGCAGTCCATAGATTGTAACATTGTTAGTACGGAAGAGCGTTTCTTTTCAACTTTTTTTTTAGGGAAACTTAATTCTGGAATATTTTTCCAATTTTAAATCTATGCTAGAAGAATCTTTTTAAAGAACTAGTGAAACTCAAACATATGCCGAGAAAATGTTCGTTCTCAGTTTATGATGAATAACTTAAAACGCTTCAACTTAAACCTTAAAATAGTTTTGAAAGTTGCCAGTTATAACAATTGCTACGAAGTTTACGTATAATTACAGAATCTAAGAGTAATGATAATATACTTTTGCAATAATATTTTAATTTCCAATTTAAAGTTACATTAAATTTAAAGTAGTATAGCTTAGAAATACTTTATTTACAGTAACTAAGCTACTACATATTTACATATATTTACAAAATACAACAGGATTAGTCAAGCTATCTAAGGATCATTAGAAACGATCTATAGATAGCTCAACTGATCCAGGTCACTGTCAGTCGGAAGCGTGCATAACTTACTTAAATTTTCGCGTTCACTATTCATATTTATATTAGTTTAACGGGAATTTATCGCGTTAATTACTTTATTTGTTTCTCGACGTTTTGCCTATGTTTCAATAGGCGTGGTCGATGAATTCCCGTTAAACTAATCTATAGGTATAAACTTTGTTTATTTATTTATTTTCTAATATCTAATTTTCTTTTCGAAAGTTAAAAATAACCGACCATCTTTCCTCATGGTTTAATGTCCCTCTCACTTGAAATTATATTATTTGATCTTACTGATTTTTACAGATGTTCATACAACAAATAGCAGTTAGGTAACTCATTATTCCTCTTCTTAACGAGCAATTTGACTTTTTAACTTAAATTACAGTACTCTTGAGGCATTTGGGTTTTGTAACAGGAGCTTTTAGAGCACTTTACATACGAATTAATACGAATTCACAAAACTCAAATAAACTCCGAAAGTAAACGCTTCAAAAGCACCTACAGTACGCTCAACCAATCTTTAGCTCTCTGAAGTAGCAGAACCCATTTTTGATGACTTGTATAGCTGCCTCGCTCACTCGCTTAGTTTGTTGCATCGCGCTTCGCTTACTCTACCAAACCTGCACAATCGCTTAGTGCACCTAACTTCAGAGAGCTAAAGATCGGTTGTGCGTACTATACCTACCTATATTTTAGATAGCGGCACACATCAAATTAAATCGCACTATTGATTGTTGTGTTTTGAGCTATGTAAATCATTATTTTAGAATTTTAATTTAAATCTCGATCAATATTTTACTAATTCTCCTAGGTACAATCAAACAATACAAATACAAAAATGTTTATTACAGCAAAACATACAAACAATTCTTAACTAAAACTTAAAGATAGATAACATAAAAAAGAGAAGATTTATAATTACGTATGTTGTAGTTTGCTGAGAGCTGATACAGAAGTGGGGGTATCTGATAGTTTCCTCACTAGGCATATGTATCTATTATAAATGTGCTTGTGTGTGAATGTTGGTGTGAACGAATATTACAATAATACATCACTGACCTATAATATACCCTTAATATAGTGTTCACTTTAATTAGAATGTTCATTTTCTTCGTAACATTGAAAGGTGTGTTCGATCACCCTGAGTGCTGGACCTGGGTAGTTCATTATGAACCAATTCTCTAAGTAAATGTCGATGTACCAATGTTACCATGTTATCAATAAATAAGCTCCTAGTAGACTTCGCCCTTCACCGGCACTTAATTTGAATACATGAATAGTAAGTAGGTGTTTTCTGATACGGAATTTTGTGTTATTATAAAAAAAACTTGAGTGTAAGTACTAGGAAACCTGTGTTTCATACGCATTGATTAAGTATATTTATCCAGTGATCAAGATTACGCTAACAGGATGGTTTAGGTGCTGGGCAAGTCTATTCCATCTCAAACAGATCCCCATTGACGACCTCTGTGGCGCAGTGGGCGAAGGTCCGCCTGTGACGCAGAAGGTTGCGGGTTCGATCCCCGCCGCGGGACAAATGTTTGTATGACCTACAGATATTTGTCCCGGGTCTGGGTGTTTTCTATGTATAGTATGTATGTATTTACAAAAAAAAGTATATAAGTAGTATATCAGTCATGTAGTACCCATAACACAAGCTCTGCTTACATTGGGGCTAGATGATGCTGTGTGAAAAAGTCCAGCATTATTTATTTATTATTTATTGAGTGTAGTCATAGTTTGCTTCCGAATGCTGCTTTTATTATCTATTAAAGTTGTTCTTAATTATGTGTTACTGAGCGCTCATTCGTCCGTGGAGCGCTCCCAAGCTTACGCACATAGAAACAACGCGCATGTGAATCTACACAAACAATTGAGCCCTTTTTTACCTACAAAAGTCGTTGCCGTAAGTTAGATTGTATTAACTGGATAAATAACAAAAAAACATGGCCTTTTAAAGGGGACAAAGAAATATAAAACATCAAAGGAACATTAAAGACAACCAGTATGCATACGGCTTCTAAAGTAGGTACAACAGAACAGTAAAAAGTTCAAATGCTTGCTTCATTTTCGTCAGATTATACACCGCTATTTTATGACTACCAAAAAAATTTAAGGACGGTTGCAGTAGATGCAGAAAATGATAATGGCATGGTCAGATTTTTTTTAATTTAATTATCACAAAGTTATCGAGGATTGTAGTCAACCAAAACCGAACAAAATTTTACGAAAACTTTACAAATAAGTACTACAGACAACAATCTCGTACGAATTCTCATTTAAACAATGCTCTCGTACCATCCCCAGTTAGTAAAACGCCGTAGCTATCATAAATCCATGTTTGACTCGTCTCGTCTCCTTTTTAGGTTATAATTTTTTTTTATCTTTTTTTGAGTTTTAACTACATAAATGTAATCAGTAACAGACACCGAGACCATGTTTAATTTTTTTTTTGGTAATAAAAAAGTAGGGGTGTTTAGAAAAGAAACCCTAATTTTAAGAAGTATCGTTTATCAATTTTTAAAACGTTTTTAAAAATAATGACTAGTACATAGTATAGTATTACGATTAATAAATAATAAATAAGTTACTTATATATTTTTTTTAATAAGTAAATAAATTAAAAAATAATTAAAAAAACATATTTATTGTTTTTTCTCAATATTACTGTACTAGTGTACTTCATCAAATTCAATTAGATTTCGAATGAAAATCTATCCTTACCCAGAGGCTGACTTTTCATGGGTATAGGCCTAAGCTTGAACCATCAACCGGTATCTGATCAATCGAACTGCGACATAAACAATACCATCTACCAAAATCCTCTGAATGAAATAAATGGTGAGTATGGTGAGTGTGCCCAGGAGCTACACGACCTTATTCCGCCTTCACCGTTCTTTTACAGGGACTTCAGACGCACAGCTAATTATCATCCTCACCTGGTTGATATTCCACTTCTTAGAACTAAGCGCTTCGAAAGTTCTTTTATTATGCGCACTGCAAAAATTTGGAATCAGCTTCCAGCGTCCGTATTTCCGCTGAGCTACGACCCTATTGTTTTTAAGAAGAGAGTTAATAGGCACCTTCTGGGTAAGCTCGCTCCATCGTAGACCTCACTCTTACCTGTGTAAGTTTGAGGTCAAGAGCCGACCCATTCATCATAAAAAAAAAAAAAAAAAAAAAAAAAAAAAAATTGAAACAATCTTCTTGTCACAATAAAAAAGCGAAAAGTCATTATTATTCTGAATACGCCCCAGGCTCCAGATTCTCAGTTTTATATCACAGTCGCAATCTTCTTAAATACATGGCCATTATTCAAATAATTACTTTGCGATTACTTTTTGAAATAATTAAAAGTCATGTTATGAGTTTGTCCCCAAGGTAAAGTGGGTCGACTAAAACAATTTCTTTTGAAGATGCAATGAAATGAATGAGACTTGGAATGGTTTTCTTTTAGCTTGGAAGCTTAACCTCAATAGCACTAATGAAATAAAATGTTATAAATACTTTTTTTTGTGTGTTGTGTTGAAAATTAATAAATAACATCATTAATTTACTAAAATTATACCATGGCGATGGGCTTGCAACCTGTCACGTATGGAATACTAACTTGTGCAAAATGTGGGCATGTGTCAAGTATTATGTGTTTGGACATGCCTCTGACTATCCCGCTAAGACATCTTCAAAAAAAGATCTAAGAGAATGTCTACCGCACCTTGGGGATACAGTCGTGAACCTGTTACTTTTTTTAACCGACTTCAAAAAAGGAGGAGGTTATATTATGTTCGGCTGTATGTATTTTTTTTTTTTTTTTTTTATGTATGTTCACCGATATTTCCGTCAGTTGTGGACCGATTTCCAAATTTTTTTTTTTGTTTGAAAGGGTATACTCTTATAGTGGTCCCATATAAATTTTATTCCTGAGTGATTAATAGTTTTCCCGTAAAACTAAAACAATCACTGAACTTTAAGAAAATTGTGGACCGATTTCCAAAATTTTTTTTGTTAGAAAGTGTAAAGGACACACTCTCAAGGTGGCGCCATATATTTTTTTTCCTGAGGGATTGACAGTTTTCCCGTAACATTCAAAAAACCTCATTCTCACTACACAACACACCATGACTCACAATCTGAGTCAAACATTAAATAGTTTGAAAGACACACTACACACTAAAAAGAGAAAAATAAGAATATAATTTGAAGTCGGTGCCAAGTGAATACGATTAAGTACCTATCAAAAAAAGAAATCGAGCGATAGCGTACCAGGATACAATTTTGCACCCAAGTTCTTTTGAATTTCTTAGATGTAAATGAATAGTTGCCACCGACTTCAAATTATATTCTTATTTTTCTCTTTTTAGTGTGTAGAAGGTTCTTCTGTTTGTGTTCTGTGAAGTCGGTTCAATTTTTTTTTTCAAAAATGTTTTATTACTTAAACCAGACAGGATCACAAGATCACAAATTAAGAAAAATACAACCAATTCTTATTTATTTATAACAGTTATGATAGAAGCTTACCTACAGTAAAAAAAACAAAACGCTAACTATATAAAATTAAAACTTTAATACAGTTCTTCCAACGGATCTAGGCATTCGTGAAGTTAGCCGTTTGTCTGCGCAGAACACAATTTTGTATGAAAAGGCGTTCACTGCGCAGACAAACAGCTAACTTCACGAATGCCTAGATCCGTTGGGCGAACTGTACATTATCAAGGAGTTAAAAATAGTGGAAAGATTGTTATTCAAAATGTCAACAACATCTTTCAAAATAGATTTTAGTACCTTGATTTTATCGCCGCCCGCGACCACTGTTGCAACACAGCCGAAACATACATACATATATACATAAAATCACGCCTCTTTCCCGAAGGGGTAGGCAGAGACCACGGATCTCCACTTGCTACGATCCTGACACACAACTTTTGCCTCATTTACTCTCATTACATTCTTCATACATGCTCGCCGGCTTAGGGTACTTTTGACCTGACCCTTTTCCAAAATGTCGCCAATTTGATCCAAGAAGGTTCCCCTTCGAGCTGTCCCATACACACAGCCGAAACTTCGGGAAATAATAAAGGTAAAAACGTGATAAAATCCAATACTACAATTTATTTCGAAACATGAAGATCGCGAAAGTTTAAGAAAGACAACAAGTGATCCCAGCGGTCCTACTGAATAAATGCTTTTTGACTTTGACTTTGACTTTGACTAAATGTTAACACGTTGGACCTCATGCGAATAATGGCCCTCAAAGTTAAATTTAATTCAATGTTTTCAAACAATTTCTTTTTAAATATGCCTATCTATCTATCAAAGATGTTCAGTTCGTGTTATGTATAAATATTATCATATTTTAAACCTAAAAAAAGTTTGGTTAAAAAAGACACACAAAGAGCGTGCATATTCACATATTTCACTTACAATATTCCATTCAACTCAGTGTTGCCATAAATACTCGCTCGATTTCTACTGTTATCGCTTAGTTGTGTATTTATCGAAGTTTTTTCTTTATTCTCACACAAAGGGCCCTCGAAGTTGCTGGCAACTTTTAATGTGTAAAAGCTCCTTGCTCTGTTGTTCGATTACTAGGGCTTCGATTTTTCGCGTGAACGGCTTCTACATTTGAATCAAGATGAAAGTGTTTATGATACCCAAAATATTTGAAAAATAGAGTCATTTCTTCAATCCAGGGTCAGGGACTTTAAATAATACAGTATCATGAATTTATTGCCAAGTCTCGGTACAGTACAGGTGTCTAAGCAGGATTTCTTAAATATGCCTACATTTGCAGTATTGCTATAAGTATAAGTACTGATTACTGATTGAAGCATGCTAATGTCCCATGTGCACAGTTGTTAAGGCCGCCTGAAAGCCTCTCTTTAAGCGGCCTAAAAACTCTTGCACCAAAGTCTTCTAACTCATACGAACGTAATTTAAAGCTAACTAAAGGAGTAAACATGAATAGGCTTGTATGAATGCGTCTACATTTTGCTTACGCAGATCGATTGAGTCTCTCGTTACTATTCAATCCACATTACCTACTAATGCTACGTCGTAGACTTGCTACAGCGTAGAGCCGCTACATGGATGCAAATCGATAAGTAGTACGAAAGATAGTTTCTACATACTCATATATTAATACAAGGGTTTGTATATATTGTACTAAGATCTAGAGAACTAGACTAAAGATCTAAGAAACTTCGGCTATTTGATGTGATCCCAGCGGTCGTACTAAATAAATACTTTTTGACTTTGAATATTCATTGTTATTAATAAATCTGTCTCAACGATAATGATTTTGTCACTTTTCTAAACGACAACTTGAAAACTATCGATGTCACGACTTTGGTATGTATTTTACACAATTTACCTTCCCAATATTGAACTGCGGTTGTAATAAAAACAGTACTCTTCGAGTTTTTAAGTCCCGACAAGCAATTGTCAACATTTACTTCAACTTGGAACTCGGCAACTTTACCGAACTTGGACTAATTAATTCCCGCGTTTATTCGGGAATTTTTAATCAGTGTTCCAATCTTTATCAATTGTCTGTTAAAGGGAGCTAAGGAAGCGTTTTATGAACAACCAATAGAAATTGTTTTAGGATTTTTAATGATCTTCCAATTTATTAGCGCAATCTTATTTACATTCATTTGTGTATCTTTAGTTCAAGTGTTGCAAGTAAGATTTAAACTACTTCCCGGTATCCAATTAAGCTGATGGGTGGTTTACTTACGTACCTATGTTATACATGCATTATGGTGCTTTTGAGCTAGCCGTTTGTAGTTCAAAGGTACTCAGGAACCATCAAGTATTTTGGATCGTAGGATAAAGCTATTAGTTTTTTTTTATTATATTTTAATGACATAAAATCTTCTTCATTGTCCCCTATTTGAAAAAACAGCCGTTTGACTCAAAGACTATACAGTACCACCCTTTCAAAAGTAAAGAAAACCCAGCTTTCTTTCCATTCAAGAATATTTTCGCTGTTCTTTCAAACGCTGACTCGAAAATCGCAAATGAATCGCTCGAGTCTGCTCGCAACTGACAATTCTATAATTCTTTACCGTTGTTCTTTTGTTTCAAAAGTAAAAAAGAGGACCATAATAAAAATAAAAAAGTGGTACGAGTTGATGAACGAAAATAATACAATTTTAAATTTCCCAACCCGTACCACTTGGTACAAGATGAGAACTACTCCAAAATGTTACCTTGCTACTTATATTCTTGATACTCATCATCATCACAGCCTGACTTCACCCACTGCTGGGAATAGGCCTCCCTTCTTCTTTCGTGTCAATGATACGTACATCGATAAATATGTGTTGAGTAGAACCTCGCCACCATCACTCCAGCGTCTGTGGCGTCCTTCTTGTGCAGGTGGGCAAACGATCAGGTGGGACATTATTTGGATAGGGACCCCGCAGTCACAATGGGTCTGGGAGGGGAAGCTTGTGCCATCCACCACGATCATGCGCTAATCTGATCCATTGACGACGCAATAAATATGTCAAAAGCAAAGTTCATTATGCCAATTACTAATAACACAAATGTTCAGTAGTCTAAGTACACCTTAAGCACGTTTGACTCAAACGTTCCCTTATAACCCTAGTTTTTGCAATAATGATCTTATCTAGCAGTTCATTTTCCTCATTCCTTATAAACTGCTTCGTTCTAAAAAAAGCTAATGAATCGTCCAATCGCTTTTATCTTCGCATTTTTATGATTGATGCACACGCTTATATGACGTCATATATAACATCCTCCATGGAGTTTCCTCGGTGCTTCCTGGCATCAATCTTTCACGTCAGGAGAGTTCCTGACGTTGGAAAAATACTTATTATCGTTTATTAGGGAGCGCACTTCTGCAATCTTCACAAGCTAAAATAGTCTCTAAGCGCAAGAAGTAAGGCCTCAATTCAAATACACACCTGTCTTGTTAAAAGCAGTCCTTAAAGATCTAAACTATACCTTATGCATATGGGTTAGAGCTCAAACTCTTGTGGTTGAAGTGGATTGCGTAATAATGTATTTGGTGTTTATTGTTTTCTGTTTAGTTCACTTGGGAGAATGAATTCTAAATCGGGCTACATACACGTAAATAATGGAGTTGTAAAAGTGCGAAGAGCGGTCAAAACTGGCTTGCAAAACTGTATACAATCCAGAGGATTCAAATACTGAATGTTAAAAGTGGAACGATCCGATTCGCTTACCGTTATCTAAAAACAATAGCAAAATTTATTCAAACCTGGAAATAGAAAGTCAAAACCCGAATAAAACCATGGTGGGTTCAATAGCTTCGCTCCATACCTGAATGTAGAACGTTTGTGTGAAAGCGGGTAAGAAATTAAATGGTAGGTACAGTACACAACCGATCTTTAGCTCTCTGAAGTTAGGTGCACTAAACGATTGCGCAGGTTTGGTAGAGTAAGTGAGATAGCGCGATGCAACAAACTAAGCGAGTGTGCCAGGCAGCTTTCAGGCAGCAAGTCATCAAAAATGGGTTCTGCGCAGCTACTTCAGAGAGCTAAAGATTTGTTGTGCGTACTGTAGTTGCGTTTTTCTCTCGAAATATTCATTCTAAGATTGGACTATCAACGCCGCGCTAGCAGGATAAATGTTTATGTGTGTGTTTTCTATGTACTTATTCTATATATGTTCTCATAAAACAATAGGATATAACTAGTGAATCAGTCATGTGGTTACCAAAACACAAGCTCTGCTTACTTTGGAGCTCCGTCCGAAGTACTTTTCTCTACTTTGTTCCGGTATGCCTGCGGTTACCTACTTTACATGTAAACACAGCGCGGAGAATATTTTTGCAGATAGATTTCGGAATACTTTTGATATTGCTCTGGTATAGTAAATAGAAAATGTGAGTCGAAAATAAACTTCAGCTTGTATTGCATTTTGTTTAAACGTTTCGTAGTAATGCGTTTTAGGATACTGAGTGGAGAATGTGTATTTTGTTTGTGATAGAAAAATATAGTTCGTTTTTATAATAACCAATACAACTCAGTGACTAGTATTAATATAATAACATCAATTACTACGTCCGTTAATCAAAACCCATTGTCCTAGCAACGACTACTACTTGGTTTCTTTGCGATATTTTATTTCATCGTTATAAAGTTACATTGATAAAAAAATCGTTACCGAGCCGAGTACTTCATTATTGTGTGGGTTACAAGCTTTTGTTATAATATCTGTGTCAGTGAGCAACTGGATAGGTAACGAATGGGATTTGTCTTGAATGCAGTACGTTCAATTTTTATTTGTGTATGTACCACAGTGCAAAATATTGCAGTCAAACAGCGTGATTGAATCTGTAGCCGTTCTTGATAGAACTTGATTTATAATATTTAGAGACATTTTGGCTAAAAAGTACAAGTCAGAGTTGTTGGACCAGCAAAATAAAATGCGTGTAAAAGTTGGTTTACTGTCATACACGAATCCTAAGTTCACAGAACAACTATATGAATACACTAGATGTCCGTCGCGGATTTCCCGCGGTCCCTCGGGAAAACTTCACTTTCCCGGGATAAAATATAGCGTATATCCATCAGGAATAATGTAGGATTCTAATAGTGAAAGAATTTTTCAAATCGGTCCAGTAGTTTCGGAGCCTATTCAATTCAAAGAAACAAACAAATCTTTCCTCTTTATCAGCGGACTATGGTTGTCCAGTTGTGTTTTGCAAATATAACATTTTATCACAACATGAAGCGCTTTTAGTGAACGATACTGAGGCAAAACATTGATCTTTCAATATCCATCGCAAAATATGTATAAAACATTTCATTTGCTATTTTTCACCAAAAATGTCACCCAAATTTGGAGCCGCAGATGCGAGGACCTAACAAAAGGTGTAAAACCAAACGGCCCTCCAATTCTGGGGTAGCATGTGAAACAGTTTATGGCGAAATATAAACATACTTTCTTTTACAGGTGGGTAAAGATAGTATTGGTGTAACGAAAATACATTGACTTAGGGTACCCATTCTTTTCGTAGGCAATTCTTCTGGATTGCTCGAAAAGTCACGAAGATAGATCACAGAGTAGTTCATGCTCACAGATACGTACATACATGTGGTGTATGAACAAGAGTGTTTGGATCAACGCTGTTTTCCAAATGCTAGAAAAGATTTAGAGTCATGGAAACTTATGAGTGTATACTTTCATATTTTTCGGTCATTTAGGTCGACACGGCAACATTTTTTGAGCATTCCACCTCATTTATGGCATTCATATTATGACTCACTTGTTGTATGTATTTCATACTTTCAAATGTGGTTCGTATTCATATCTACGTGATGGGTCATTATAAAAAAGATATCACGAATATCAGGCCACATCACGCTTCCGGTAAAAAAAACCTAAAATTACCTCATTACGGAAACCTCATTTTACTATCATCGTACGTTTCACTCATATTCGCAACAAATCAAAATCTCGCTTATAAAAAACAAACTTTTTCAATTCATGAAAACTTTTGAACTCTGAAATTATTTTAGTAATCATAAAAGTCACCCTCACATCAAGTGAAAAGTATTGAAATACCCGTATACTTCCACACATTTCTCCGCTTATTTTCCCGTAACTTACCTACTTTAAAGCTTCCCTAGTAATTTCGTTGGCAACACAGTAATTTTTCTAAATGTTAGCCGGTTTAATATCAGGGTTGCCAGCTTTTGATATACGGTCGTACCATTGTCGGGCAAAAGCCGCAGAATTAAAACCGTGAAATAATTTACTTGTTGAATTTATGCCGTTGTAACGTTAGGGCATCTGGCCGGCAGTATTTTGTTCTGATTGCGCGTGATGTTTTGCACAGATTGCTGTGAACTTGGATAAGGCTTCGGATCTTTTGACTTCTGCAAAATACGGGCATGTACAGAAAGCGTCACCAATTGGTAACCATTCGTAAGAGGAAGTGGAAGAAGGTTCGCCTGCGGTGCCGGGTTCGGTTTCCGTCGCGGGATAAACGTTTGTATAATCTGCAAATATTTTGGTCTGGTGTTTTTTTCTGTATAAAAAAATATACAAAACAAATTATACCTAAACACACTTACTTTGGGGGCAGATGATCCAGCATTATTTATTTATTTATGTATTTTGAACGAGTACAGTTATAGTAAGAAAAATCTATACAGCCAGCCAACAAACCTTTCGGCACCTCTTATGCCGAGGCCCCAAAGCCATCAGCTGACGTCATAGATCGAGTGACAAGTGACAAAATGGCGGCGCTGAAATCTGACACAGAAGCTAATGAGTTCATCCCAGTTTATGGATCGACGCGAATTGATGACTCAATTTTGGAGCTTATTACATTTTTATTTCTATCCTGACGTTATGTTTTTCACCTGAAAATTTATGTTTTTGTTAAAAATTATCGTTTTCAATACAATGAACACGGTTATTGATAATTATCAAATTGGATTTTAATGATTAAACATGATTTTGGTGTGAAATTAATATGTGGTATTATATGGCTCTTTAGCAAGTAACTAAAAAGTATGCTTAACTTTTGTTACATAACTCATATTACATAATGAGAAAAGCATCAGCACATAATTTGTTCTAGAAAATTCATGAATTAAATTTATGAGACCTTTGAAAACTTAAAATTGGAATGATTTAATTACCTATATCAGTTCTGTCTGCTTTTTGTGAATGAACATTATAACGTTGTTCAGCAGTATTGTCCACTACCTCATACAAACTTACTTATTCATAAACTTTTGTAAAATAACATTCATCAAAGTCATGTGCAATAACATCTACGATAACTTTGTTATGACAAAGAAATATTTTTGCAGCTGAACTAAAATTGGTATTTTATTGAATAAAAAATAATAAATAGGCAGGTTTCTGGCGTTGAGCCAATACCTGCAACCTCTCGTTATATGCCTATTGATGGGTCAGCAATTTTGCACTATACTGCGACATTTAACGCAAAATGAGTTTTATCGTGTAGCATTCACACTAGGATTATTGGAATGAAGTTTCTTTTCGGACGTTATCGAATGGGGGCTAGACGAAAAAAAGTGTGCGATTTTTGCGTCACGCACAACACTTGTATATGTCGAAACGTCACAGTGCCAAGTTCGCAGTCGCGAAGCAGTCCATAGGTTGTTACATTGTTAGTACGGAAAAGCGTTTCTAGGATTTTAATGAAAAAATATTTGAATGCCTAATGTCAAGGTTGAAACTTCGTTTTAACCGAGTGTTCCACGACACTCACGTACTTTTATGCCGTGGTCATACCCACGACAAAAAAGTACATTACTTACTCATGTAAAATGGTATCACAAAACCTAAACCCGGAACAATTATTTGCATATTTTGCAAACATTTTGTCTCGACGAGAGAATCGTACTCGTACCTCTTGCATCCCAGCCATACACACCAACGCCACCGAGACTGTGAACGCTAAATTGGTTATAAATATACTTGTGAAAACGACTGTACTTTCTGACAGGACAGATTGAATTAGTCCCTTTCGAGACATTTATTCAATCTAAATAAATTTTGAATTTCAGAGCACAACATCCTCATTTGGTTGGTTTAGCAGAGCAAAGTCAATATGAAATAGAACCGCGACAGAAAGTATCTGGCTTATTGTCATTCCTTGTTATTTCTCTTAAAATAACAGGAAAATACGCGTCTCGTTTTTACCCGATATCATTTTACAAATTCAATTTCTAATTTCGATCTCCAACGGTCTTTGACCCCCCCTGAAATTGATCCCTGAATTCCTGAGCTATTATATTCACACTTATTACGTTGACAAAAAGATTGAACGGAAAAAAGGTGGATATTATCTTCTAGATTACAAAAAGGGATCACGATTTATATTCGAGGTTCAAACGAAGACATTTTAATATCTCCGGATTGCGCGAAAAAGTATTATCTAATCAGGACACCCTTCTGGCAATAAATAAAATAAACCGGGTCAAGTTTGAGTAGGTATTGCGATTTGGGTTTCGTATACCAATCACATTTTTAGTAATTATAAACCCCTTTTTGATTGGCGAAAATGGGAAAATCAATCACATTTATCATACCTACTAAAAGTTCTATTGTATCGTCTAAAATTTTGTCTTTTTTTATGCAATCGCAATATTTCACTATCATTGTTGTACACTCCTCAAAAAACACACACAAGACACTTCCTACCTGAATATTAAGGTTACTTTTTACTGATTATACAGGGTATAAAAAGACTACTACCGAAAACTGAGGGGTTGCAATCAGACCATGATTTTAAACATATTTGGAGAAAAAAAAAACGCAAAAAAATTGACTTAGCTACGTCATTTTATGTTATTTTCGGTTATTTACTACTAGGACAACATAATAAGACCATAACTACCTGATAATTTAATTATAAGAAAAAAACAATTAAAACTCAAAATCCAGCAATCTACGTAAAACAACGCGCCCAGTACATACGCAAACAGTAATCTTCAAACGCTGTTTTCTCCGGATATAATGATTTTTTCGGAAAATCCTTTTGGATTTAGTTGTGTGTTGGGACCTTTCGGCCTCGGTAGACGTCTTTTTACACCCTGTATCTATCTATCTACTACTATTGTGTCACTGTGTTGTATGGCAACGCGCAATAGATTTGTAACTTTTTACAGTAAATAATAAATAAATAAACGCATGGAATGTTTTATGTGCACAACATTGCGTTATATAATCCGCACTGAGCTGTAAACGTTGCACTCTTGACTTGTTCTTAAACTTCAGTTACGGTACCCCAAAAATGGTGCAATAAATAACTTTAGCGCTTCAAACAGTCTAATGGTAATGAGTTAGAAGGGAGTGCTCCCGGAATGAGAGCCGTTTGCTCCAATAAACCATTTGTATTCAGACTGTGTAGCCGCATTTTAATTTACTTACTCGAATTAAAACTGCGCGTGATTCGAATCCGATCCACTTTTACAGCGATACTTTATTTTTATCGTTGATTGAAGACGTTTCCTTGTTATTATTAAGGTTTGTTTTGTTAAGCCTTTACATCTTGTTAGGTGGTTTTGTACGTCAGGAGGCAATCTTTGCTTTCACTGGAACATTGTTCAGATTAAATAATCTTAGGTATTGAGAAAAGGGATGTTACCAGGCTTAGATGATGAAGACTCGTTTAACAAGGAATTGTTGGGAATTCGACCTTCAATCCTAAGGATCGAATCTCGGTTGTATATCACAGGATTATCGTTACGTAAAATTTTGATAATACGCATTTACACGAGCTCTAAACAGTAACAGAAAACATCGAGAGGTTAGTATTCCAATAGGCGATTTGTCTTGTCACGTATACTATGCTAACCTCTGCACAATCTGTGATCCATTTGGAAGGGTCCTTGAATACGCTTTTAGGCATATCCAAAAGATCTGAGAGAATGTCTACCGTGCCTTGGGGACACAGTCGTAATCCTGTTACGTTTTCAATTACTTTTAAATGTGACGGAAATAAAGTTTCGACTCCACTGAACTTTTCTATCGTCTCCTGGAGGTGCCATATTTTGTAAATCGCCTATAACTTTTCCGTACAGAAGTCGATTGTCTCCAGCGTTTATTCTTCAATTTGCTTATTGGCTTTTGTTCAAATCGAGACTTTTAGAGTGCACAAGTTCAGAGTTCTCTTGATGGCTCAACTTTTTGTTTGAAAAAATAAAAATCTGTTTTCATTCGAATCCCATCGAGTTTATCATTAGCGTTCATTTCATTCGAGATACTTTAGAAAATCTTTCAGAAATTTAACTTTCTATTGGGTCTGAAGTTTGTGTCATTTCTTATGATTATTTAGGAGCTTTGCACGTTGACAACCTTTTAAGATTATTCAAAGCTTTTTAAAGTAAATCGTATTTTCTTAATTTATTGCGGACCGCCTCGCACCCTTTCATGTCTTTGTTTCTCGCTAATTAGAACGTTTGCTCAGCGTGACCGTAGTGTAAAGTTCATTCATTTCATTGTCATCATTCTGCCCATCCTTTGTCAACTTCTTCTACCGAGTCATTTATATTCTGTGACTTATTCCCCGTCTCGTTCAAAGCCGTTATCGTCAGATTCGATGTATATATTTGCACAACAATCCTTTGCGCCACGCTTCGGCTTTGTTGTGGTAATTTCATTAGACGAGGTCGCCATTCGCTGAATATTAATAAGCGAGTTAGCGCTTTTGCTTCTGACCGTACCCGGAACAGCGGAAATGACTGAAAAGAAAAGAGCGATTCGTTTTTGGTCCTTGATTATGAATGACCCTGCTGTAATACTGGGGATACTACTTTCAAGATTCGGATATTTACATTCATATAATTCATTCAATTTTAATTCTTACATTGACGGCAACAGTACACGTTTGTTGGAGGGTAATTGCATCCGATAAAACCTTTTTAACAAAGGCAGGGTAATGTGTTTGTATTCCCGCTCGGAATGTGGATCTATTTTTATGCAGAGCTATATAGATATATGACGTCATTATTGTCAGCGTTTCTTCAATTAAATTGACAGTTCGGCGCGGATAAGTCTGCGACCACCTTTAATGTCGATAAGAGATGAGATGACACACATTTCAGCTCACGTCAAAATGTATGGTAAACTATGAGGTGAGCTGAAGCGTCTTGTCTAGCGTTGTTTTGTGGAGTACCTGATACATTCTAGTGTATTACAAATTCCCGCTATTATTTTTTATTTCTCAAGTCCTATTATTTATACGTGTATTACTTAAGCGGAACTACGTGATTAGTTAGTAATATCCGATAAACTGTTAGTGATGACCATATTGTGCCAGTTGGCTATCGTCACTATCTGATACATAATTTAGTATGGTCATAATGTTGCCCATAAACGCTCATACTAGATCGTAGTGTCTTAGTTTGTATAATAACCAACAATTATATTCTTCTTCTTTGTCGTGTCACAATTTTTTCCGAACCAGCAAAGATGCTCCTTTTTTGATCCTGCTGGATCAAATCCTTGAAAGTGCTACTTTTTGATTTTTTTTTCAAGTTTTAATAAATTCGAGTTGAAAACAATTTCCATTATATTTTACGCCATAATGCAAACCGTTAAAACTATTACGCAACGAGATGTCCAATTCAATTGTCCCTTTATGCGGCGTCTCTAACAAGAAAACTGCAGAAAAGTTACATCGATTTAAAGTTTCAGCGTCAAGTTCCAGGCGATTTGCATAATCATCTAATACACACGTCGTGTCTTACCGCTGCGGGTCGAGGCGACAATTTAGATCAGGTGTATTGAAGGCGACTCATACTGGAACAGTCTTGCACTTCATTCACTAAATGAGATTATAATTTAGAAGATGAACGTAAATTTTGAAAACATATTGTGCAAAGAGAAAACGCGTGTGCGCTAACTTTAGTAGAATCTAGAGCAATAAGGATTAAGAGGCGGTGGCTTATGCCAAGACGCATACATAGTAAATGTTCTGACTGCATAGTCATATTTCTTGGTAAAACCTCGATGCATTTTTTCTATACAAACAGGATCACCACTTTCAGATCCATTTAAGATGTCTAGTGTTGTTGACAGAAGCAGAGCACTGGTTGTTTAGTGGTAATGGTGACTGACTTTACGATCAGAAGGCGGGGTTCTGATCGTAAAGTCGTGGGTTCAATCCCGGTCGTGCCAGATCGTAAGGTCGTGCTATGCCAGTACTCTCAAACGGTGAAGGAAAACATCGTGAGGAAACCGGCATGTCGTAGAACCTACAAAGTTCGAAAACATGTGTCATGCACACGAAAGGAGCCTCTTTTAGGCGCACTTATAATCCTTTCACCACACTGGTTCGAAAGAACTGGTGACATATTACAGATACATGCCCACATTTTGCAATTGTTAGCATTCTATGTGAGACAGGTTGCAAGCTCATCACGGCCGATAAGAATATAAACTAATTTCCTCACGATTTTTTCTATGTTTTTTTGAAAAGATACAAGTTTAACATTTTGTATCAAAACACAAGGTCAAAAAATAAAATGTATAAAGACAAAAATAACATATATACAGCCTACATTTTGAAGTCGGTTAAAAAGTGTGTTTTCAAATGCATAATAGAGAAACAATGCTATATCTTAAATGCGAGTTTACACAGAAACTAAATACATTCTTAAGAAATATTTGAATTTTTCCACGTAAATTGTTGCTACAGCCAACTTTTCTTTCGTTTAAAACCCGCTACATCCCGTTCCAGGAAACCGCATGAGCTTCATTCCGCTCTATGCAAATACATGTGTATACATCTGATATACGTACAGTCAGCGACATCAGTTCATGAACAATTCGAGAATAAAAATGTCCTTTTTCACATTACGAGTATAGGGATAAAACTTTTTTGTTTACGAAGTAGTGTTTTTGCTAGTAATTGATACGCTAAATTAGTTTGGATTCAAAATGTTTATGAATTTTCTTCGATGACGGTACAATAACTGCGAGTTAGAGGATGCAGTTTGGTATAATATCACGCGAAACTTACGACGCGATAATAAAAGTATTCGCATCCGCATAAACTTCAATTATATTGACGACCTCTGTGGCGCAGTGGGCGAAGGTCCGCCTGCGACGCAGAAGGTTGCGGGTTCGATCCCCGCCGCGGGAAAAATGTTTGTATGACCTACAGATATACTCGTATATCCCGGGTCTGGGTGTTTCTGTGTATAATATGTATGTATTTACAAACAAAAAGTATATAAGTAGTTTATCAGTCATTCTAGCACCCTAACACAAGCTCTGCTTACTTCGGGGCTAGATGATGCTGTGTGAAAAGTCCAGCGTTATTTATTTATTTAATTTTTAAAATAAACACATTTATACTGCGCCACAGCCACTAAAAGTAACTAAGTAATGAATTTCGTGCTACGTGATAGAAACATGATGTTAATTTAAAAAATCCTATAGGACAGCCTTGTGGAGACAAAAATATTCACAACTAGTACCAAGTAGAATTTTCAAGTCTAAAAAGCAACGTGTCTAGCCGCAGATAGTGCACCATAAAGTCAATCCACTTGCATCTTACTTCCCGACAGTACGTGGGAATTTCCAAGTAATATTGTTTATGGTAAGCAGAAAATCTTGTCACGGTTTTATCCAGCCCGTATACATTCTGAGATGGCTTTATATCGTATACAGGTATGTACATATTGTACATGGCTTATCTGTGTATATGTTTTTGAATCACGAAATGCGAATGTGTCTTATTTTTGGCAGGTTTCGTTTTGTATTTTAACTTGTAATTCAAATGTGGGACAAAGGTTTGAGATCTTGAAGTAGGACGCTATGTTTTGTTGATTCTGAATTCTTTTCTTTCTATACACGGCTTCATTCATAGTATAAATGAGTAACAATCGACTATATTAAAAGTAAGTAAAAAAGCATTTATTCACTGACCATCTTACATAGAACTTAATCTAATTTTAATCTAGTTTACAAATAAATATAATAAATCACAAAATCTTCATCAACCGGTTTGTTAGTCAGGTTGTCTTTCGACATAGGCCTCGTATCGATATCGAGTAATCGACTATATACCTAGTACCAAAACACTACGGGAAAGAGTCATGGTTTTATAAATAAATAAATAAATAACGCTGGACTTTTCACACAGCATCATCTAGTCCCAAAGTAAGCAGAGCTTGTGTTATGGGCACTAGAATGACTGATAAACTACTTATATACATTTTGTTTGTAAATACATACATATTATACATAGAAACACCCAGACCCGGGACAAATATCTGTAGGTCATACAAACATTTGTCCCGTGGCGGGGATCGAACCCGCAACCTTCTGTTATGTATGTAAATGCATGTAAAAGTACGTGTAAGTAAGGACAAAACATTTTTTGCTCTATATTTGAAAGTGAAGTTAGGAGGTAAAACACGTAAACAGGTTCACGACTGTATCCCCAAGGTGCGGTAGACATTCTCTCAGATCTTACTTATTCCATATCCTTTGAAGATGTCTAAGGGGGGTTTCAGAGGCATGTCCAAACACATATTTGTGTAGTTAGGAGGTATTGGTGTAAAATATTATTATTTAATATAATATTATTTCAAATATTATTGTCGTTACATCGTCATGTCGTAGTTTTAAGATTTTTATGTAATAGTCATAGAGTATGTGAGATTAGGCTTATAGGCCTAATTTTATTGACTTAATGTTTCAAGTAGAGGCATATTCGTACAACTTATTTTGGTGCAATCTCTAGTTTTATCTTCGCTAAACCCGGATCCTTAGCATTCGTTTTATAATAAGGCAGACTGGTTTCATCTAGTCACATAGATGAACCCCAGAACTTTGTAGTTTCAAAATGGATACCTAAAGTTGAAATATCTCGAGATTTCTACTTATCTCTAAATCAAAATAACCAAGTTTAAGGCTACACTAAAGTATACAAACAACTTAGGAATAGTTTCTTCTAGAGCAGTTGGGCAAACGATGAATGTTTGAGAGCATCATTTGCTGTACATCAAAGTTGGGCCATATATCTGCACTGTGCATTAAGGGGAGTTTCGAGCAACGCGACTAGTATGCGCGACAAGCGACTGCAAATTATTTAAGTTCGTTTTAAGAAAAGAAGTAACACACGGCATTCTACGTCTAGCTTCTAAAGTACAAACTAACGCGATGATCCAAGTTATAATCAAACCGCACTGTTTTCAAAATTCGGAGAATATAAGGAGAATTGCAGGCCAAGGAGGTATCCAGACGAATCCAGCTGGGATGGGCAGCATTCAGCAGACTGGATGACATATTAAAATCACATTCTGTACCACAGTGTTTGAAGACCCGTCTTTATAACCAATGTGTCCTGCCCACGATGACTTACGGTGCCGAGACATGGACGCTCACGAAGGAGACTGTGCATAGGATGAGAGTAGCACAGAGAGCCATGAAGCGTGCCATGCTCGGCATCACACTTTTAGACCATATCTCCAATACCGAAATTCGCAAGCAGACTAAAGTAAGCGATGTCAGCAAGCGTATATTGGGGCTCAAGTGGAGCTGGGCAGGACACTTGGCCAGACGCGGTGATGACCGGTGGAGCAGAGTGATTACCAAGTGGTGCCCTCGAGAGGGCTACAGAAGAGTAGGTCGTCCAGCGGCTAGATGGGTCGACGACATTATAAAAACAGCAGGTCGTACATGGGTCAGACTGGCGCAGGATAGGGAAGGTTGGCACAAGCGAAGAGAGCCCTATGCCCAGCAGTGGGATGAAAAAGGCTGCGGATGATGATGATGATGAAGGAGAAAAACATAATAGCGGTCTAGAAGTGATCAGGAGCAGGGCGGTTATTCATACTTCAGCGGAACTCATCTGCTACAAAACCGTTACGGTGAAGCATTCGGTGAACACGCAGTGCGGGTCTGCGTGTGTCGCTGAACGCCGCCGGCCGCCCGCCGCGCCGCTCCCGCTGGCTTCGAGACCGCAGTCTATGTCTCCAAATGCGGCTTAGTCCCGTTGCTCGGAACGTCACCTTTAACTCGGAATGACGCAGCTCCATTACCTTCCCGGTGTTTATGGCACATAAACTGCAGCGTGGTCCCGTGCCCGAAATAGGTTAGGTTTTATCATGAAGGAAATATTTAGAAAAACTCATTGAATATTTTATTACAATGTTTTTGTTTAGTAACTGTCCGGCAACAAGATGGGAAGTTGATAACCAAGATCGTAGATGGATGGGATTAGCACTAAATTGAATGTTTCAAACAAAGAAGAAGTAGGCCTAATTAATTGAAGGGAAGCCTACAGTGGGTTATATCGGGCTGTCGATGATGATGATATAAACTGCCGTGATATGTGGAGTATACCATAAATGTGATACAGTCCATTGAAGAGATGGCTACAACTACATACTATACAGGGTGTAAAAAGACTGCTACCGAAAACTGAGGGGTTTCAATCAGACTATGATTCTAAACATATTTAGCCAAAAAAAACGCAAAATTTTTTTTTGACTTAGCTACGTCATTTTTTTTTCTAGTTATTCACTACTAGTACAACATAATATGACCATACCTACCTAATCATTTCATTTATACAAGAAAAAAACAATTAAAACTCAAAATCCAGCGATCTACGTATAAAAACGCGCTCAGTACATACGCTCGACCAGCTGTGCGAGGTCTCTTTTCTCCGATTATAATATTTTTTTCGGAAAATCCTTTTGGATTTGGTTGTGTGTTGGGATGCTGTACCTAGGTACCTACCCCTTTCGGCTTCGGTAGACGTCTTTTTACACCCTGTATACAAACAAACTCACAAACTTTACCTCTTTATAATATTATAATATAGTAAATATTATGTAACGTATAGTAAGTTTTACAACAAATAACATACAGCAGCAAAATACAAAGGCTGGTAATAAAAAGATGGAATATACTCGCTTAGTATTACTACGGGATATTGAGTGGAATATGAAACGCGTTTAATGGCCCCTAAGGAAGACTCTATTAGTTCTTGATAGAGAGTGAAGGTATAAATAGCTGGTGAACTTCCTTGAAGTCAATAGCTATATTTAACAGACTTCTAAAGATTCTTTGCAGAACTTTAATAAGAAAAATCAGAAATCTTTGATTTATTCATGATTTCTGACCTCAGCCATAGCTAGGCACTACTACAGCTACTCCTGTTGTCCTGTCCTGAGTGTAGGCATAGGTTCCCCCCTGACTGACTGACTCATCATCGCCGAGCCGAAACCGCTGAAGCTAGAAAGCTGAAATTTGGAGAGTAGCTTTCTTTTATAACATGCACGGGTGTCATAATAACATAGTGGGTACTAAGGCGGGATTTTTTGAAATTCAACCCCCAAAGGGTTGAAAACTTTTGTATGAAACTTAAATGCGTCGAGCGATTTGCTTGAAACTCAGTTTGAATACTAATAACAAAAAATAAATGGACACGTGTTTCAGGGTTTTTCAAAACAACCCTCAAAAAGGGCTGAAATGGAGTTTCAAAGTTTCATAATTTTTAATAGCGATATTGGCAAAACAGCGTTTGCCGCGGGTCAGCTAGTCTTATATAGATGGAAAGGCCTTAGTGTACCTATGTACTCAGGTTTTATCAAGATTTCCAGAAAATATCAACTAAAACACACCTTTCCTTTAAACAAAATTACAATCCAAACAAGTTTTTTTTAAACTTACAAAGCTTAAAGAAACTTCTCAAAGTCTAAAAACATAAAGTTGATTTAGTATCTGCAATCCTAAAACAAAAGACCCACTAGCTACTGCTAGGAGCTGGAAAGTCTTAGGTGCAACATACCCTGGATTTAGATATTATCCACTCGTAAAGTGGGCTAGTGGTTGCCTAAGCTGTGGCTGCCAGAGTTATGGCCCAATCTCTCGTATGAAATAGCTTGAATACTTTCAGGTACAATGTAAACAGTTTTATAGTGCCCCAATATAATATAGTGGGTTCGTAGTCAATATTTGTGATGTCGATGTTTATAGTGCTGGTGTTTTATATTGTAACTAGCTGGTACCCGCGACTTCGTCAGCGGAATAACATACTTATTAGCAACGCCATCTATTGCATTTAACTGGAACTACCAACTCCCCATATAAACTTTCAACCCTTATTTCACGCCCTCCGTGATTAATATATAGATTTTTCTGTCATAAGAACCTTATCCTGACAATAACAAACACAACAAAAAAAATTTAATGAAACCGGTCCAGTCGTTCACGCGTGATGCCGTGACCAAGGGAAATAGGGATTCATTTTTATATATAGAGATTTTTAGAAAGTTTTAAAAACCGTGTCTAGATTTTGATTTGAAATCAATGAAAGCGTTCATGGTGTACCTTGATTTTTGATAGGTTTTCGAAGCTTAGCGACGTGCAGTCTTAAATGTGGATGTTGTATCGCTAGTTGCATTAAAACTAAGCGTATTTAAAAAAAACGATTTTTTTTTCTTTTAGATCTTTGTTAAATCTTTATGTAGTGAAGAAAAGCATAATAGCACTACCCCACTTAAATCCCAATATTTTCAGCACATTAAGTGGTTGAACAACAAAGCATAACTTACATCACTTCGGAAGCAGCTAGGTGCGGAACCATAAATCATCCATTGTTATTACCGAGAAAAAAAGTCGGCCGATATCTCGATACTCGCTATAAATAAACATCGCAACATCGATTATTGAAAGATTTATATCTCGGCACTACTGACGTGTATAGTGCCGCCATTATTCATACTATTGTAGACTTTTGTATAGAGATAAAGTGTGTCTATAGACTTCTGAGTTCCTTGAAAGTTTGAAATTGAGTTTTGAAGTTATTGGATGTGAAATCTTATTTTTTTTTTATATTTTTTTTTCTAGAGAAAATTTTTTTTTTTTAAGTTTTACGTAAGATCGTCACAACGAGTTTATATGGGAATACTGTTTCATGTATATTTAGTAAAGTCACGTAGATAAATAAAGTAATAAATTGTATTTATTAAAGATAAAGTCCCTTTTATTAATATTTCAATAATAGATAAGCTTTTTGATGTACAAAATCTAATTTCTTAGCAACTTTTCGAGTTTCTCCTAGAAACCTTTTAAAAGTACTTTCAATACTTTATAACAGCCTGACCTTCCTAAAAGAATCCCGGAAATTTTCTGGAAATTATTCTCAAAGACCCCAAGTAATTCGGAGAGATTACGATGAAAATAAACGATAATAGATACCCACTGAATGAAAGTTTGTAAGGAAAACCGAATTTCTTTGTGAAACTTTTGTTTTTATTGGCATCCCAATATTGTTGATCTAGGCACTTTAACTTATAGATTTATTATCCATAATAGATTACTATTTCATGTGGAAAAAATAATGTTTATTACGTATGGTTTTTACTACCACTTTCATCAGGCGCAACCTGTGCGTCGTCGTCATTTAGCGTGTTAAACTTTCCTGTTTCAAATAAAGACTTTTTTTTTTAAATAAACATGCTTGAAAAATTACAAAATTTTCTTTTTTTTAAATTTATCTAAGTTCTGTCATTGTATTAATTCCTAAAAACTCTATGTATTATAATTTTATTTCATTATAAAAACTAGGAGAATAAAATCAATATAAATACAGAGACATAAAACTCGCACATATTTGAATTATAATTTGCAGTACACTTCAAATAAAAAATGACCCGTGATTTCATAGCTTTTAAGGTACTTGAAATTCAGCACATGCCTATTGATTAATCGGTATGTAAGGACGCGATCACAATGTGAAATACGCGAGAGATGTATCACTCGATACTATAGATCGCTTTTTCTATCGTTCGGGGAATTCGTGCGCGTTGCTTAATCGCGCGCATTAATATGAACCCACTAGAGTGTTCTGTTGTTTTTAAACATGAAGAGTTTGATGTAATTGATAGAAACATTGGGTATTGCTTTTAACTGTTTTAACTGTTTCGATGGAACTAGAGTTTAATTGTAGGAAATCGCGATAGCTTTTTCCCGGGATGCTGAATGATACGACCGAGTTAACTGTTACGTATTTATTACACAGAGTAGAAAATATATAATAGAGTAAATGAGTGCGGTTTATGAGGAAGATGCTGATGCACTGGCTTACGTGCGTCGCCCGTCCGCGCTCGCGGTGCGAGCGACCTACTTAGGCCAAACTGCTGATGATGCTCACGAAACACTAAAATTTTTAAGGGTATTCAAGATCCGGTAGATTTTTTAAGCGGACTTTTATGGATAGATTTTTTTTCGCTTATGTATTTTCCTATCTCGAATCTATCTATCGTGAATGAAAATGTTTGAACGAATATGCCTCGACTAAAATTAAGTTGGACAGTTCGTGTTGAGTCACGTTATATTAACAGTATGTTCTAAATTTTAAATTTTTAGATCCCGTACATAGTTTAATTGCTAAGTATATAATTCTGAATATTATGTTAGATTTTATTCTAGAAACAATGCGGACCTAAAAGTTTAGAGTATTAATTAATTAATCATAAGTAAATACTTTATATATGATAGTTATTGTATAGTAAAGTTTATGCCACAAAAAACAACTCAAAAACAAAAAACCCGCAAAACTACGACAACCGCTCGCGTCAACAAAAAAATCTTCTCCAGACGAAGACTTGGGAGAACTAGAAGAAACCGAGCCGAGTACCACATCAGCTACATATCTACCAGAAATACAAGAAGAACTACCCTCAGAAGAATTACCTTTGGAAGAAGACGAACTACCACCAGACAGTTCAACGGACAACGATAATACACCACACATATACGGAGGCTCACCTCATATAATCTACAATCCTGAATTAAACTATAATAAGCCGCCAGAGAGTGAAGACTTGCCGCCTCATATAGACGGACTGCCGACCGATTCACATTATAACTATCCGAATATAGTGAAAACTGCTACTGATGTGAGACCGCCGCTAACAGGATCTTTCTCACCTGTGGTGCCTCCTATACCAGACTTGCCGCCAGTCAACGATAGCAGTTCAAATCTTTACATACGATATTTGACACGTAAGTTTGGTTAATTTTCTTCTGTTTCAGATTGGAGTCTTCCTGGATTTTGTAATTACTGTAAATTTTCAGATTTTTTTGGAATGAAAATTGCTGGAAACTACATCCTGTTTCCAAAAAGATTCAATTTCGATAAACTGGTATTTGAAGGAAGATAATGTAACAGGCCAAATATCACACACATTTTAGTATACTAATTCCAAACATCCGCTTAGCCAATCTAATCGATACAACCTCTGAATTGAATTCAAACGAGCTTCATAGATAAAAGTATAAGTAAAACATCAGATAAACAAGGCTATAACCTCACTCGTAACTCACAAAGATTACTCTCAAACGCTCCCCGCGACCAATTCCAATTAATAGCCACATCCGCACTGTAAAATAATAAATTTCGTTCTGTTTAAATCGGAATACACTTCTATTTATCCGCAAAACCGGTTATGGGCGGATACGGTGAGATTATTGTCATAAATTGCCCGTACGCACGTGCCATAAGGGCGGGTCTGAAAGTTGAACAGGTTGCACTGTCCACTATCGGACCGTGGCACAAAGTCGAAAATAAATAGTGGCACAAAGTCGAAAATAAATAGTGGCACAAATTATTAGCGTAACCTGAAATAACAAGTGTTTAATCTGTAGACTATTCATTGTAAAAAAAAATTAGCCTGGTATGTAACAAAGCTTATGATTTATACGAGTCTAAGCTACTAAACTTACCTCAGGTTATTTACAAGTATATACAAACTCTCATTCATGGTCCATTCATGCTCAAAGTACTCTGTTTTGTCATGATTCTGAGGTCGAATCACTGCGTGCACATTTCGATTAACTCTATTGGACCTCGTAATGAAATGTGCCTCTGCACAATAAAATTAAATTCGGAGCATAAATCGATTACGTCATGTAATAATTTCGGACAAAAGTGGATCCGAATCCTGGTTATTCAGTTATTGAATTTATGCAAAAAACAATGATTTTGTTGTTTCAACGCTGCTTATTTATTTACGTACGAGTACCATAGAAACTAGCCAATACGTCAAACTCTGAAACAGCTAAGAGCTTCTGTCAAAACCCATTTTTGGGCAATATAAGTAAGGACGACACACACATAAATGAGTTTTTACTTTAGGCACAGTGGAAGGGAAATTCCCTTCATTAGCAATTCCTCAAAACTTTTCATCGAAGGTAACTTTATTGTCATAATTAAAAAAACTATCTGGCCCAGATAAACTTATTTGATGATATTCGTGTAGAAGCCACCAATTAATACTAACTATTTACAGTTTCTCGCTCAAATCGCAACGTATCTTCCGATTGCTGTTTATTCTGTGCCCTCGTTTTTGTCGCACCAGCGAAATGTCGATGCCAGCAGAGCACTATTCACGCAGAAAACCGCATTTACATAGAAAACGAACTAACACCGCTTCTTCTTTTTGTCGTGTTACTAGTCTGCTCCTTAATCAGTGTGGTGAAAGGATTTTAAGCTAAAAACTCGGTGACCACTGTTGGCCACTAGTTCAACGAACTTACTTTTTTGAAGCTCGTGTTCTGTATTGGTGCTTATTGGAACTTGTTTCCCAGCGGTCAGTTTGTAATCTGTGTTATTTCCACAGAACTTTATTTAGATATAGTTCTGTGGTTATTTCTTACTATGGAAATAAAGCTTATTTTATTTAAATATTAATTTTAAAGAAACTTAGCTACTACATATTTACATATATTTACAAAATACAACAGGATTAGTCAAGCTATCTAAGGATCGTTAGAAACGATCTATAGATAGCTTAACTGATCCAGGTCACTGTCAGTCGGAAGCGTGCACAAAACACTGGCGGTATTACCTATTACTATGGATATATTTGTTTTAAATAATGCTGGACATTTTCACACAGCATCATCTAGCCCCAAACTAAGCTTGTACTATGGGAACCAGATAACTGACATACTACTTACATACTTTTTTGTTTGTAAATACATACATATTATACATAGATACCCAGACCCGAGACAAATATCTGTAGATCATACAAAAATTTGTCCCGCGGCGGGGATCGAACCCGCAACCTTCTGCGTCGCAGGCGGACCTTTGCCCACTGCGCCACAGAGGTCATCAAACATAAAACATGTGTCTGATGTGCAGACACATGATGACTTTATTTATGCACTAAGAAGCGCTGGCTGAAGAGAGAGAGGCGGTTTGAAGGAATTGGGGGAGACCTTTGAGAGAAGTGAGACAATTCAGGTTAAAAAAAGAGACAGACAGTGTAACAACCGGCTTCACTCGTGAAATCTCACCAATTCGACATCGGCCCGATAACGAAACGATTTCGCATCGCTGACTAATGAATACTCGACGTTAATTGAACGAAATATCGCTCTTTGTTGCGTTTATTTTCGTGAAGCGAAAATTTACAGGCGTTCGATGCTGAAATTATGATATAAATGTATGAATGCGTTCCTGTTTCTGTAGTTTTCTTTGATCTGTGCAAAAAAATATACTTCAAAACGGAAGTATATCTTTTCTACAATTACAGAACAAAGAAAACTACAGAAACAGGAAGAAGTTTCTTCTATGCAAAATGAAATTCTATATAATCCATTAGTGAGATAAACATGTCCAGATTTTAGATTATGTAATGGTCAGAGAGTTTGTTCTCGAAAATATGGTTGATTCGAGTAATTTTACAGTTCTCGAGAAACAGTTGTAATTTCTTTCAATGTACCATTTACAATTTATACGATAGACGTACTGTATCGGGAAAACGGAAACGCATTCAATTTTCGAGCTGACCACGACCGTGGCAACATAGTAAGTAAGCTAGAAAATCCTATCAGGGGAATAACCACAAAAATGGAACGAGATTTTCGGAAAAGTTCCGAATAAATCGTGAAAATTCTAGACCAGTTTTTTACCAATGAAACTTTTTTAAATATTTCTTAAGAATAATTTTGGCATCGACTGACGTACAGTGCCACAAACTTAACTGGACCGGTGGCCAAAAGAGTAGCTAACGAATTTTACTGTAAAATATATTTTTCTGCCAACACCCAATGCGATAAGAGCGCCTCTCTTGCCGGTCCAGATAAGTTTGTGGCACTCTAACCTCTTAAACTTGCGGTCAAAGCATTTTACTGTTGCAAAATTGAAAACAAATGAAGAGCAAAAGCGCTTGACAAGTTTTTATTGGAACGCGTAGGCCGGGGACACGTCCCACTTCAATCCCGCGCACATAAAACGTGACCACCTGTCCCGCACGGAATAAACATATCCGTCACACTTTCCAACCCTTGCGCGATTCAAAAGCAAATATTTGAATCCCGACAATTCGCGCAGTTAGCGAGATCGCCATCAAGCTGTAATTGGATATCGAGAGCGGTCATTAAGTCCATGGATATCGGTGAATTTAGATGCCGTTTTTATTTGTGGCCGAACTGGCCTCCATAATTTCAATACTCTGGGGAGTGGATTGTTTCACGCTCCCCCTGGCTCATATCAAACCCGATATACGCTTCCAGATATCTCTAATCTGGCCCGCGACCTCGGCGCGACGGTGGCCGATCCATGAATATTTTAACTCCTGTGTGACGTCCTCGAAAAATACGTTCCTCGAATTCGTTTATGAATGTGACATCGATCGCAGGATCGCCACCCGAGGGACAACCTTTATACGTACGCAACTAAATGGGATTTCATTTTCTAGTTGAAGAATCAAACGCTCCCGCGGCGTGCGTCCAATGTTCTTTTAGAGATGGCTCCCTTTAGATATTTCGGTTCGTTTGGCAGCGGCGCCGGCCGCGGCGCTCCTACGAACTTCACGATTCACATTTCGTACACATAATTGTTTCGTCACTGAGCGCGCATTTTTCCACAAGATAATGCCATTAATCTCGCTCGGCGTAATGAAAATGTACCGCTCCAGCGTCCTCTGTCTGTGTAATTTGGTGAAAAATAATTCTGGCGAATTCTGTTCGTGTGTCACACGACACTGGAAAGTTCGAGGCAACTTTCTGGGGAAGACTTTCTGGTGTAAGAAGTTAAACGCGTTTGCCGGAGCGGTTAAGGTTACGTGAGGGTGATTCTGCAGAGTGCTCGCAACTGAGATCTCGTTAATTTATTCATCGTTGAAAATTGGATTGGAATATAGCGAATGCGGAATGAGTGGCTAAGAGCTCGTAAAAGTGGACCGATGACGGTCTCTACACATACATAATTCATATTAGCAACTTTGTCCGGCTGTCGGATTAGTTACAGCGGTCGCTGGCTAAGGGACACCGGGCATTTGCATTTTGGATGAAGGGATAAGTTTTTTATTAGATCATCTACCTATCATAGAGTATGCAAATCTTTCCCATTATTATTCATTCGAAGGGCTCAGTTTCGAAGGTTTTTCCAAGACACAAATCCTGTTACAAAAGTTAAATGATGTGGAAACTTTTCCCGTGTCACGAATGACAGCAGTGTAGTATACATGTTACATTATCTCTCTGATATAAAAAGGATACAAAGGTCTTCTATCCAGTAAAGCTTTACCTAGATATTTTTAACCAATATCCACACAAAAAGTGACCTTATCTCTGTATAAATACTAACCATTTCTCCTTGTGTGTGTGTGCAGATCCGCCTGAGATCACCATCAGGCCCAGGAACCTGCAGGTTCGCGCCAGCGGCATCGCTGCGTTCTTCTGCGCCGCCCGAGGCGACCCCATCCCCAACATCCAGTGGAGGAAGAACGGCAAAAGAGTCTCTAGTAAGTACTTACACGTCTTATCATTTAATTTAAGGGCCTTGAGCCTCACGTGGTTTAGGTAGCCGTTCTTGATATATCGTCAAAGTTATATGACCAAAACAATTATTACACTACGGAGAGCATTTTCGGTCCAAGCTGAAAAGTCATCATATCCTTACCCTTCTACTTGAATTTATTGTTGTTGCCATACTAATTTATTTGTATCATTTAAATTGACAGAAAGTTTGTACCTGCTGAGTCTTATCCAAATGGATTTCAAATAAATTTTAGTCTTACACTTTAGCCTAGAAAATAACGATCGTTAAAGGTACCTTAATAAGTCCGAGCTCTACCCCTTAAGACTTCTAAGTAAAGTTATTCCTCTTAAGCACCCATTCAGCTGTTACCAAGCGCTTAGCGTGATAAGTAGGTAACATGAAAATAAACAGTAATTACTTTCATTTATTTTACGCAAAGGATAAAATGTAAACAAACATTTATGCTAATAGCTTCATCATCATTACACCGGTACAAAAAAGCACTTCAAAGTAAATTAACATTAAACACCGTTCGGAAAAATCGCTTAACAATCGCAACACACATTACCTTCATATCCAATCAACCAATCAGAGGTCAGATAGCTCGGTCGAGTTCGGGAAAAATCGAAAACTGTCGGGAAAAAGAATTGGCAACGGAGCATGTTCGAGACTCGAGAAAACCACCGTACGCCAACGTACACCAACTTTTTTATTCGCGTTTGAAAAGTAAAGCCTTCATTTCAGCACATGAGGAGTGTTGATGACTTTTGCAAAACCTTGGCCAAAGCAGTGAGCTGGAAACGAATCGGTCACTGACTGCCTGTGTTGCCAGCTTAGGAAAATTAAAAAAAAAGCATTGGCCCAATGCTTTTATTGGCCAATACATTTAAATTTTTGGAACGAAGTTCCTTTTTAACGATATCGAGATTGGAGGCTAGAAAAAAAAACGGTCGATTCTACCGTCACGACACATACATAGGTCAAAACGTCACAGTGCGAAGTACGCGGACGCAAAACACTCCATGGATTGTTACACTGTTAGTACTAGGATTTTAATATTTGACAATAATTTATTTGACAAATGCTAAATTTCAAAGTTGAAACTTCGTTCTAACCGAGTGTTCCACCGAGGTTCCACGACACTCACATTCTTTTATTTAAATTAAATCTATATTATTATACTATTATGAGTATACTATGTATTTATGAGTATATCACAGAATTAGTTATTCTAGGCCTTAACCAAAATAATATATACAGGGTGTCCCACGGCTATGCCACATGTAGGGAAAGTACCTTAAATATTGTAGATGGAACATTTTACTGAAAGAAGACATTATTTTTATTTAAAAAACAACTTAAACTGCATTCACAGATATTTAAATAATTACATGTTTGAACCGGAAATCGAACCCGTTACATGAGAAAAATAATCATCCTGTAGCTTTATCATACCGATCGAAAGGCTTCATCATAAGGATTATTTTTTGCTAAATAACATAGTGTCACAAATAAAAGGAAGGCCATGAATTTTATTGATTGCCATGATTATTTTTCTCATGTAACGGGTTCGATTTCCGGTTCAACCATCTAATTATTTAATTATCTGTGAATGCAGTTTAAATTGTTTTTTAAATAAAAATAATGTCTTCTTTCAGTAAAATATTCCATCTACAATATTTAAGGTACTTTCCCTCCATGTGGCATAGCCGTGGGACGCCCTGTATAGGAGTAGTTACTCCTATGAATATAGCTCACATTCATGAAAAATTTATTTTTTTCTGACTAAAACAGTAATGATCATGGATTCGTAGCGTATCTCATTTCATATTCTATGTGGCTCATTCGAGAACAATTTGTCGCAATCGGCCATTCGTCAATAGAAAATATGTAAGTAGTTAGAGTACAATTTATTTAAATTACATTTCTTCGTATTTTTTAATCAAATTGTTTTTGTAGGTATAGGTCTATTCATAAAAATATTGAGAAACATTGCCTCATCTGTACATTCGTAAATACAATTTTGTTTTGGGGCGTCAACTTGAATTTAATATTGTCTGTGTGACAGTTTGACACTTCTGTACGTGACCTTTTATTAGATAATCTGAGAAAGTTTTGCGTGAATATTTTTTTATACTCAGAAGACAATTTATTTTTCAATTCTATTTAACTTTTTAAATATCAACTTTGTAGGTAAGTCTAGTTAGCTTCATGAAACGCAAAACGTATCGCTAAAACAATTTGCGGAAACATTCATTTGTAATGGTACAATTTCTCAGTGAATCTGCCAACAAAATGAGTAATGTAACACCGCCCGCGTGGAGCTGTCGCGACTTGTCGCACGCTAGATTGACAATCACGAATCGCGTCAACGCTCTCCGTGATGGATGACAACCCTAGGTTTACGCTAGGGTTGCTACTACTTACAACTTCTTTAAATGTAACACTTTTTGCAAATTGCAGACTTATACTTCTAAAGCGTACTTATTCTATGTTAAGTACCTACTCTACCTACTTAACTGACTTGAACTTAAACATACTTAAAATAGTATTTTAATTTGGAAGGCATGTTTTCCACCAGTGACAAAGAATTTCCTGATGTGGTTCTTAGAGAGATATATAAATAAATGGATTACCTAATAAATATTTCAGAAATCAATGATGTTAATTAAATATCATTGTTCAGTAATTAACTAATTAAACGTCGACAAAAGAAACGATTCAATAAACTTCTGCTTGTCAACCCTATGGTTGTGTTAGGGCTGCTAAAATCCGTGTAACTTGAAACAAATTATTTTATTTCAGCTCGTGTCACCGGTTCCCAAAAGGGAGTGTGGCATTTGCTTCGGAACAATCACTCGGCCCATAGGTGTCGCGTATAAATCTTTGTTTTCGTTTCATGTAATCTTTTATTTGGCGGCACACATCGAATTAGACCGCCATATTGTTGCGTTTTGTGGTATGTAACTCGTTGTTCTAAAAAACTTACTGGGGCTTATTACAAGAAAATGAGCCGAGTTTAGACCAAGTCTAACTAAAAAACTGTCCCTAGAAAAACGTTCTTTAAATACTCGTACATAGAACGTTTTTTTGTGGTAAAAGTTTTGTTTTGACATGTGTCAACATGTGTCAACATGTCATGGGGTTCAATCAAGGTTTTACGTTTTTATAATAAGCAGAACTCTGATTTAAAATATTAGTATGGGTTGCTTGTGTCTATGATTGACACTATCGTTTCCATAAGCATGATTGATATGATGCTCTACCGATTATAGAACCGTCAGAAGCCCATCCTTCGTCGCACAAATTCACTAGCATTCAAGCCACGTGTATCTGATATTACTTCATGACAGTCATATTTTTTATAACCCCACCAAAACTCCTTTGTTTACTCACCCGTTTTTCTTGTGCAATTTTGAACCATAACACAATAGAATAGCAAACAGGTACGAGTAAGTTGGTTTAGGGTTCACACGGATTTTACTGTATGTTTTTATAGTGTTACATTTATACTCTGCAGTGAAAAAATACTTCAGTTTTGTATTGAATCAAGTTTGTAGACACCTGAAGGATTTATTATGGAAAGTGGAATTTCAAGCGTGACATTCGCATTTTATAACCGACACGTGATGGAGAAAGCCAAATAGCATCATAAAAACAAGACGTATCGCTTTATTTTCTTTGCCTCACGATATAAAATATTCATTAAAATGTATCAGCATCGACATAAGCTAAATTCTCTACTAAATGAACTCCGTTCCATAAAACTTCTCACGTCTTGTTAAAACAATTCGTGTAAAACACACGGGTATAATCATAGAAAAACCCGTTACGACTAAAACTTGGCGTTCGCAGAAAGACAACGATTATTCTCACTTGTTGTGGAATACATTTTCTTGGCACTTACCAACAGAGGCGATTTAGCCACGTCGGACACTGCCATGCAAACTGCAGGGCAATTTAAACTTTACTCCGTCGAGATAAGAATCAGAGCAACCTATATAGCCTAGTACTTTTTATGTTGCAATCTTCGTAAGAAAAATGCAAAGTGCAAGAATGTGCAGCAAAAACGGAGTATTAATAATGAGGGTTTTAAGGGGAGAACGTGGTTTCTTTTGAATTTTTAAGCTTTTTGTGGTCGTTAAAAATATCGATGCTTTTGCAGAACAAAGTTGAAAGGCTTCTGTGATTTCATGCAGTAGACAAAGTATTTTCACTTTAACACGTTCAGAGCCAGTGACGCACAGTAGTGGTGCGCCAAGAGTGGCAGTGAATGCGTTAAATAGAAAAAAAAACACAATCTGTTTATCTTGGTTGGTTTAACGGGCTGGATATGAAAAACAGGGTACAAAGAATAATACTATACCCCTTTTAGTATAAGTAGGACAGGGGGAAAAAATCGACAAGACTGAATCAAAATCCGAGCGAGAATGATCATGAATGATTGGTAGGTATCGAAAGACAAAAACTACATACTCTCATCGACTGAGTACAATATTCACCATCAAAGTTGATTACAGAATAGCTGTTCATCAAGGGGCATAGAATCATGAATGCCATCAGCTTGATTAGTCCTAATAATTAAAGCGAACATCTGTGAAAGCATCGCAACGGGCGACAATAGGACAAACAGAAACTAGGAGTTCCATACAAAGGGGAGTAGAAATTACTACTAACTGGACTATACCCAGTTTACGTTTTACATTCTGAAATGAAAGCACTTTGAAAGGACAGACGCAGTTTGGTATCATACAAACTCATATTGGCACTCTGAAGGAAAATAATATTCTTCTAAGGGGTGATTGCGCTGCGAGTGCTTGGTTCAAGAATATTTTATTTTATTTGAAAAACGAACAGTAGTACAATACGCACAATCAGTCTTTAGCTCTCTGAAGTAGCTGCGCAGAACCCATTTTTGATGACACCTAAATTCGTATTATCTCGCTTACTCTACCAAACCTGCGCAATCGTCTATTGCACCTATCTTTAGAGAACTAAAGAGAGATATATAGGCATGTGCCAAATATTATTTGGACGTCTTTGACTATCCCATTAGGATCTTAAATACTTTTCTAATTATATATTATTGAAGTCGGATTTTTTTGAATCGACTTCAATAAAAGGAGGATCTATGCTCGGCTGTATGTAAGGGTTTTTCACGTGTGTTCTCCGATATCTCTGTCAAGTGTGGACATAATTATTTTTTGTTTGTAAGGGTACCTATGTAGGAATGGATTTTATATGGGACCAGCTCGAGAGTATAGCTGGTCCCTAAAAAAATCCATTCCTACTTTAATTATCCTCCCTTGTAGAATTCGATCTGAGTCCAACATTGAAGTCGGTTTTCTTTTACCTTTTAAACGAAATTATTATTATTTCACAGGCATGCAATCAAGATACCAAGTGTCGGGTATGGATGCGACAGCGGGTCCAGGAGCCAATGGCGCGGTGCTCCGGATCGAACCGGTGCGAGTGCAGCGAGACGACGCGACTTACGAGTGTGTGGCTGAGAACGGAGTGGGTGACGCAGTCACTGCTGTCGCTACGCTCACTGTCTTTGAAGGTAAGTCTCTACTTATGCCGCAGGCTCATCAACGTTTCGCCTTTCGGAAACAAAATAAAGCTATTTGCGTGCCTTACGACTTCAAAACATGTAAGTACCATATAAGATATTTATCGTTTTATTAAAACATAAAATATTAAAAATTCCTACTACCTAACTACAAAAATCTGCAAAATATATATATATTTTGTTAACATTTTAGTGTGATCAAAAGTCAACCCATGCCCCATAGTTTTATTATAACATAAAATATTAAAAACCATGTGCCCTTTGTATTCTCAAACAAAATCCAATAAAAATAAAAGACCAAATAAACTGTTATCACCAAGAACGTGTGAGAAATTCTGAAATCATAACAGTTTCGCAAAGTTGGTTTCATGCTTTTTTAACTGCCCCGTTTTCCATTTAGTAGCCTTAACGACCCCCAGCCACATAAAGTAGAACGGTCGCGACATTCTGATCCTGAAAATGTCCTCAAAAACACTCGAAGACAGTGCCTTTCAATAAATAAGCATTAAAACGACCGATAGGGGCTACAGTCCCAAATTTATAAAGCATTTTGGGTGAATTCGAAAATTGAACGCGAAAAGGTTAACTTTAGTGTAATGCAGTTGTGAAAGAGGATGTTTGCTTGTTTTTTGAGTGAACTTTGCCTTTTGATGCTTGGACATGCTTGAACAAACATGTCTTTTTATAACGTTTAGGAGTTTAGAATCGGTAAGTATACAACTTTTGTCACTTAATTTTTAAGATTTTTATGTTATACGTACATAAAAATATTTGTCCCGTGTCGTCAATCGAACCCGGAAACTGCTTTGCAGATATCAACAAATATACCAAGCTCGGTATTCATTCGCTAAAAATGAATTTATTTAAAGTATCACCACACTCCTCGAATTTCATCCGCAAGCAAAGGGGTGAATGTCACCGAGCCCGAGTTATGATATAATTATCGCAATTTAAGCATCTAATTGCGAACCGCACTTCCGCCGTGAATCGCCCAAGTTATCATGATAACTCGCGAGTTAGAAGTTAAATTAGTGTGTAATTACTCTGAGGATCTTTGGAGTTAGCACAATGTACGTAGAAGTAGAATAATTTTGTACTCTCTGAACTCAGAAGAGATGGCTCGGTGAAAGGTATAGGCTTTGTCTAAATGTTGGCTTAGTAAAAATTCTGCAATGGAAAGCGATTTTTTTGTCATAAATAATATATTTTAAGGTAAAAATAAAATGTATGCCATAGCATAAAATAAAAAAATAAAATATTTTAAAGGAAATCGTCGTCGGTGATTTTGACTAACAACTATTGAAGACTTTTATGTACTGTGCGTCGTTTTACATACACTTAGTCAATTAATTATAATATAATCAAAGTTCCCGGTCTCCCGCGACACAGGCTTGCTTGTAACTGTCTGATGTACCAACATTTCTAAATGTTATAATTTTGTTATGGTAAATAAACTGTTTTGTATTTGTATTTTATCTAAAATCACTTTTATTGAGTTTATTGAGTACTTCAGCTCAGATTTGCCTTTACTTGCCTTCGCCAGGCAATTCTGAGCTGAGACTCACTTAATTCAGACTGTCTTATTTTTCCCCGAAACTCTTATTTTAAGCACTTAGCGCTAAAAAAGTATCAAATTTTCCAGACTTATACACAATAGTCTAGAAACTTTTAACAGCTAAAATGTGTCTGAATAAACCAGTGGGCGGATTGCCAAAAAGTTGTCATATTATTTCATACGGACATTTTCATGTATCACAACTTGTATTGTTGAGTTGTTTAAGCGAATTGGACGTTTTTCAATGTACGTTTCAATTTATTTTATGAATCAATCCACTGCTCGTTGTTTTATGATTGCTTATAGGCTTTTACATCATCACCTGATGATTTATACAGCCAAACGATGTCTATACCTAACCATAAGACTTGTCCTAGAAATACATTCCATTTATGATATAGGGGTGTACTGATAAATAAATTTTAGAAATTCAACCCTTAGTGGGTGCAAATTGGAATTGGAGTAGGTAAACATATTATTAAATTTTGTTTGATATTTGATAAAGAACGTCTTTCTTAAACTTTCGCGATCACAATTCATATTCACATACATATTTATGTGTATACAAATATAGATAGAGAACAATTTCATAAATTCATGATTATTTCATCCAACTAAATTGCTATTAACCAACCATTGTACAATAAATCCCCGTGTAACAACGTGTTTATGCATTGTAACACAATCTTAGCTGTATTAATTTACTTCTCAGATGATTTAGACAAAATAATAGACCGTATATCAGAGCATTTAGGTATTCAATTATAACTATTGTGAATGAGATAATGATATGTGTCAGGATCATATGTATTCTCAATTTATAATCAACTGTTTAGAACCCATTAATTTAGTGATAATTTGACTCTGATAATTTGACTGAAGATTATGTTTCAAGCTACAGTCACACAGTTATCTATTAGAGAAAATCATTCTGGGACCGACAATTTAACGTGCCCTCCGAAGCACGGAAGCACTTAGATGAAAATGCCACTGGCAGTCACCCATCCACTTACAGAGAATAAATGCTTTTTGACTTTTTGAGTACTGTGTGCAATGATCTTCTATACTAGATCATTGACTGAGTGTTATCACTAAATTAATGGGTTTTAAACAGTTGATTATAAATTATATCAATCTATTCTAACTATTAATAGCATTTAGCGATTTGATTAGAACATTGTTATCAAATAGATCGTTTTACTGTAAGCTGATTAAAGTGATTGTTATAGTGCTTGTGTACTCGTAGTTATAGTGCGAATGACTTCATTCATACAAAAATGACGCCAATGCATTTTAAATATACTAAACAGACAAAGTGTGTGTCAGGCTACTCACTGTGTACAGAAACGTGTGTGACGTGTGTATAAAAAGTACTTGCTACGTAAAAACCGTAAAAAAAAATATACTGATTATACAAACCTCTTGCATCATTGAACGAGTATACCTGAAGTTCTGACAATTCCTGGATGAATTCGTTTTAAAAAATAAACAACTCGTACCAATGCATTCAACTTTTAATCGGACGCAATCAAGGACGAAACCGGAGACAAAAACTACATTATCTTAATTGCCGGCATCGGCTCATTTCGTTTTAATGAAACCGTGCAATATATTCAATGATATCGCATTGATTTCGACTCTCGTTGATTTACGCGGCACTGAATAAAATCCTGTAAGCCACGTGCGATTACTGTGACGTCAGCGGACAACCTGACAACGATTGATGAGCCCTTTAGGGCTAAAATGGCGGCTATGCTGTTTCTTATGTGTGTATCTGATATACGCACACATACATGCATGAAGTCGTGACTCTTTCCCGTTAACTTGAAAGTGGGAAAGAGGCATGATTGGGCAAACACAACAGATTTATATTTACAACGATCCAGATAATCATTTTTTTTGCCTTTTTACAAGTTCACCAGTTAAAGGGGACTTTTGATCTGCCTGTTCTCTAATAACATCGCCAATTTGGTCCTTCTCTTCCCGCTTCATGTGAATGATCGGTCCACGATAAAAATCAGAAAATATCGACTTGACTTTATTTGAAAGAAACGAACGGTTAATATCCTGAAAGTATGTTGAGTTACAATCTGCTCGATATTGTTTGTGTTTCCTGCGATATCATTATTCATCGAAGGTTTTCGGTTCATTAATTTACACGTGTTCAGCCGACACGTGAGTTCCGATTGTTTTTTGTTTCGCCTGTGGATGATTAACCCTTTCTGGGTGTGGATTTGAGAGGGCATGAAGTGAATATTTGTTACGTATAAAAAAAAAAGAATCACGACTATATCCTGGTTAAAAAGTTATGTTACGTTTGCCATAATCCTACGGGAATACTTCACCTTTTTCGGGGTAAAAATGTATATGAGTGTAAATCTAGATTAACACTATTATGTGAGCGTATAACAAATTTCATGGAAGACCCTTTCAGCCTGTAGAATAAATAAGTTTTCTTGAGGACACATATTTTACAGTAATAATCTCCTCCAGACGAGAAACTGGTTTTGTGATATGTCTGCCTAGCTATGATGATGAAACATCAGCAAAACATGTAATTGATTCTTTCGTATCCAAGAAGCCAATCTACGTACTGAAAGTGAAACTTCGTGTTACCCGATACTTAGCAAGTCCCGATGCCCCGAGCCTGTGGGCCTGTATTTCAGTAAATTATGTTGGCAAAGTTTCGGCTTATATTCACCTTCTTTAGAGCTGTGTTGGCTTAAGTGAAAACGTTTTTTTTTTTAATGAAAACTTTTTTAGGCGCGTTGGGCATTTTTGAGATAGGGAAAAAAACTATTAATATCGCGAAACTGTAATCTGCATATCTTGATACTATGCAAGTAGCCATAAATGACGGTGGCCTATCGGTTCATAGCTCGGCTTACGCATCCCACAGAAACAATTTTTTTAAGTTTAGAACCGTTACTGACACAATTGTTATTAGTACTCGTAACTGTAATTCTAAGAAAAAACCATAGACATTATATTTTTTTCGCTATGGAAAAAACAAATACTAGGCACAGAATACAGAAAGGACTAGGTACGATAAAATAAACCAAATTTTTTGCGTGACAATAAAAAATCTGTCAACACATTATCCATCCAATCGTAAGCGTACATAATTCGTACATTTGCGCACATTTCGCTTATGTTATATCAACGATTCAGGTCACTTATTCTAAGGGTATAGAGTCTAAAACCGCCTGTCGGATCACTTCTCCCCTAGGAACCGCCGTAAAATTGCGTAGGGACTGACCGCACACGCTTGGCATGTTAAATAAAGCAAGAGTTAAGAGGTAATTTGCAGGCATACGTGAAATACTTGTGTGTGATTTCCGGGGATTTAAACCTTGTCATTCTTGATGTCTCACGTTTTTGTACGGAAACCTTTTTTCGTTTTCCTCATACATTCTGTCTGTGTAAGTCACGAAGGCGTTGGTCTTAGTGTGTGTAGATTTGTTTCTGTGCGTAGGCGATACTGAGCGCTAATTCCATGGAGCGTTCCCCAGCTTACGCACACAGAAAACACGTGGTTGTGCATCTACACACACAATTAAGACAAACCCGCCATCTTGAGATAAAACAGCTGTAGCTGTTTCAATTTTAGCAAGCTGAAACATTGTTTTGTAAAAATATCCTCAATTCAGTTATTTTATACTGGCTCACGATTTCGCCCACGTGATACAGTCAGATTTAAGAACATCAACTTTGAGTAAAAGTTCTTCTTTCATTATTCTATGTGGGTTTTAATATCAGATCACTTTTTTGGAGTTTTTAACAAGAATAACAAATTCCAACGTGACGTTATTGCTTGTTAAAGGTTACATACAAATACGAGTAGTAGGTAATGACCAAAACTTTAGGTAATCTTACGTGTCAGGTTACAAGGACATTGAAGATTAGTGGCGTACCAGTGTTTTTCTTCTTTTCACCCACTTAGGAGTAGAATTTCCAAAATTTTCTTAGTTCTCCCCTTTATCATAAGAGGAATGCACCCTCAAAGTTTCATGTTTAGAACTTATGACTTAGGTTGTGCAACAATCTGTCAGTAAATCACGAAAGCCTTTTGAAAAATATGAAACTTTCAAGAACTCTCTTTCGAACCCATTTGAAATATCTTCATTTATGTTGATATTTATACTAATAAATATCAACCTTAAACGTCTCATAGTTTTGGTGGAAACGGGTAATTAAACACCGAATCTCACTATCTACCGGAAACCCGACTTAACCCCTATATCTCAAGATACTCGGTTTCTAACTTCCTTGAACTTGGAGCCAACTATTGGTTAAATATTATTGTCTATTAAGATATCGAACACGAACTTATTAAGCGGTTGTGGGTAGTGTAGCTATGCTATTAGTATCCCAATATACAATTACATACCTGATGATATAAGTACATGGTCTTTCATTTTAAACTACACAAACTGACAAGTTGTAAATAGAAGTTTAAGCGTATCAATTTAATTCCTAAACCGATTTAACTTTTCACTTCAAAATTGATCATTTATTGATTTTTTAGAAATGTTGCATAATGATTTTCAAGGAGAACAGACGTTCCACCAATCGCAGCGCAGCTACATCACGAATGGACTAAGTTATAAAAGAAGCAAAAATCTATTGAAAGGATAGTCTTTATCGATTTCCTCGGGATTTTCATAACAAAACAAAAAAATCATTACATAAATATTTTTTTATTTATTTATTGAACCCAATTCCTGAATTAAGTTAGTTTAAAACGAAAGACCCTATATGTAATTATATTGGAACGAAGTTCCTTTTCGGACGGTATCGAGGATGGGGGCTAGAAGAAAAAAGCGTCGTCACGACACATACATAGGTCAAAACGTCACAGTGCGAAGTGCGTAAACAGTCCATATATTGTAACATTGTTAGTGCGGAAGTGGGAAGAGCGTTTCTATGATTTTAATATTTGTCAATAATTTATTTGACAAATGCCAAATGTTGTTCTTCAAGTTGAAACCAAAGTTGAAACTTCGTTCCAACCGAATATTACACGACGCACACGTACTTTTTTTTTATATTGGCCACACTAGCCACATTGCCCATGATCTACACTAAGCCAAAAATAAATTTAGAATATTATCTTACTTATTTGAATTTAAAAATGTTTGATCCCGAAATAATCTTCTCTTACTTATGTGAAACCGCTGCTCGTGACTAGTATCTTATTCCTTATCCAATAACACAGCTCAATTTTACACCAATCATAAAACATCAAATAAAATTCAAAATCAGAACATCAAAAGATTTACTGCCACTGTATTCGATAACTCACGTGAATATAAATGGCGTATTACTGTCACGTGGCATAGAGTATAGACCGCTGGCCACGCCCACTCACCTGGCGTTAATCTGAATATAAATTATCCATAATTAAAGTGGACTCGGACATGGGGAGAATAAATGCGACCACTTGAAACAAAGCCTTGTGGGGCGGTGCAAGTTTTAAGAACCTGACGTTTGAAAATAGAATACGAACTTTCAGGGGCTTATTACAAGAAAATGAGCCGAGTTTAGACCAAGTCTAACTAAAAAACTGTCCCTAGAAAAACGATCTTTAAATACTTGTATATAGAACGCTTTTTTGTGGTAACAGTTTTGTTTTGACATGTGTCAACGTGGAGTTCAACCAAGGTTACGTTTTTATTATAAGCAGCTCAAAGTTTCAGAATACTTTGGATTATGAGGTAGTACCTAATACGAGTATTGTTAAAAAAATTGGTTGTCTGTAAAGTCGGTTTACTGACGATAGTTGAACGTGACAACGTCTACGCATCGCTCACTCAAGTAGGAGAGAGACGGATGTCGAACGCTGCCGAACGCAAAGGCCGATTGTGCTTCTTTGTCGCTCGTTCCGCGCTCTCGCTTGCACTTCAAGCTTTACATGGTACGCCTCAGAGCGAGGTAACGCCGCATGACGTCATGTTTTTTCGTGCGTGCAGCCGGCTCTATCGAATTATAAGACGTTGTCACGTCAAAAAATCTACTCGTATTGTGCTTGTCGGGAAATACAGAGCCCATTCAAATGTCATCAATTTACGTTCTTACTATGGAAAAAAGTGATCAGTCGTTATTGCCACTAGCAGTCACCCATTCTTTTTGACCTTTCTTCTTCTATTATTATTAATAGCCCGTGATGGCCCACTGCAGGTCAAAGCCAAAGGCCTCCCTTCGTTTCTTCCACTCCTCTCTATTGTGAGCTAATGTGGTCCAATCAGGAGAGTGAGAGTCAAGTTCGTCACCCCACCGTCGCCGGGGTCTGCCTTCTCGTTTCCTGTCCCTTGGGATCCACTTTGTAGTGGTTCGTGCCCACAACTCATCCGACATGCGACAGACGTTACTTCTTCTACTTTGACAAAAATAGTAATAATAAAATAGTAATCAGACGTTCACTTGCTCCACCTAATATCTGGGAGCCCTTGTAATGCGAGCTCAAACAGCGCCATATTTTTTCCGACAGCTTTTGTGGGTAATGGTACTAAATTCGGCGAAACGTGTCGCGTCTGAAAGGCTTTTGATAGTGCGACAGTCATCTGTAATTTGTGAGCCTTAAGCCGATGCAGTAAGGTTCAGTATTGTATGGCGTAGGATTTTAGCTAGGAGGATATTGAGTTGGGAAAATGGATTATTTGGTACGCGGTCTTATTGTATCAAATAATTGTAGGAAGGGCACAAAGGAGAAGAAATATTTTGTTGTTGTATTATACTTAATTGATATTACAAACGATAGGGCTGCTCGATAATTCTTCTAACATAAAAAATCCAAAAAAAAATGAATAATGGTCCTAATGTTATAAAAAACTATTTAGAGCAAAACACAGTGATAGTGCTGTCTGTTTTGTGCTCCTAAAACTCCGAAAAAAAACTCATTGATTCAGCAAGAACTTCAACAATTACATTGAACAGGAACAACAGTTCTAGTAGAACAAAATAAATCCGAATTTAAACTAATCGTCGGTTATCTAAAGCTAATTCTATTTATTATTATTTGTTTCGGAGCCTCTGAACCAATAAGTATTACCTACTTAAACTAAGGCCTTTAAGTATTTACAATTTCAATAGTCCCATTTAATTGGATTCTACAGATTAATTTGTCTCGTTGCACTAAAACAAAAACTCATTGAGTTAGAAAATGGAATAAATTAAAATCTAAATCGAATGAGCCGCGGGCGTTTCTGTGAACTAGTTTTTGTAAAAGTGCTACGTACAATTGTATTACAACTGTTCTCGATTCCAATGCTTAAAACTTAAATTATTTAATAGTCTTTTGAAACCAGCTTAGGTCTTTACCAAAACCCCGCTTATTAATAGTTATTGAAATTTTATTAGAAATCGTAGCATGAAACTTTAAAAAGCCAGTTGGTCTAAAATGGCCCATCTATCGATCCTGTTGTAGAACTATCAATGGAAGTCTATAGTCACCTATTTCATTGAGAAATGAAAAGTCTTATCAAAATTTTCGATGCCGACGGGATTCGAACCCGCAACGATCAGACGATCCTCCTAAAGCCAGAGTGCCTTACCATTCGACCACAGAATCCATGTCGTCACAATCGAAATCTTTGATAAGCTCATATTTTATCGGTTATAGCAATGTATGTACACATATGTGGTATGGTAAGGCACTCCGGTTTTAGGAGGATCGTCTGATCGTTGCGGGTTCGAATCCCGTCAGAATCGAAAATTTTGATAAGACTTTTCATTTCTCAATGAAATACCTAGTGTGGTTGAACACTATAAAAAAAGAAGTAATGGTTTAGGCTGTAGGTTATGTACAGTCAGTCAGTAATCAAAGCCTTATATGTTTAAAAGAAAGATGACTTCTTGAAATACATTTAAACGAAAGAAGACTTTAAAGACCTTGTAAGTAAATTCTGTTGACGTGAGACGAAAGTAGGTACCTATATTCCTCGTTAAGCGAACCTTAAAAGTTACGTCAAAATAAAGCCTCCAGGCTCGTCTCACTTATCTGTATTCATTTTTCAGCATGTTCATTAACGTAAACCCCTTTGAACTCCGTATATGACTAATTAGTGCCTACCGAGCCAAATTAACCCGATATAAAACAATACCGAAGTAAGCTCCGGGCTATGGCATCGACGAGCGAACTTGGAGTCAACTTTAGCACTAGTTCCTAACATGTTTATCAAAATCAAATCAAAAAAATTGTACACTTGTTTTTTACCAAAAATTGATTTGTTATTGTGGTCCATGTGACATATTTATTTTATTTTATTTTTAGTTCGTGCTGTCCCACTGCAGAGCAAAGGCCTCCCTCATTTTCCAGTCTTTTCTGTCTTTAGCTATAGTTGACCAGTCTGGTAGATGCCATCCATCTCCTTGGTGGTCTGCCGCGCGGACATCTTCTGTCGGGCACCCATTCAGTGATGGTTTTTGCCCATAAGTCGTCAGACATGCGACAGACATGGCCTGCCCAGTCTCACTTTAGTTGGGAAGACTTTTTGGTGACACTGACAACCTTAGTGCGTTCGCGTATTGTTGAATTTCTTATCCTGTTGATCAGCCGAACTCCTAGAAGACTGCGTGACATATTAACCAAGATTTTATCATCATCATTAGAAAATATTTTCGTAGAAAACTTTACGTGTAGTTTAGTTTTAAAATGATTTAATATTATAAATCTTAGGGGTTTTTTGATCATCATCATCATCATCATGTCAGCCATCTAGTGTCCACTGTTAAACATAGACCTCCCCCATCGATTTCCACAGCGATCGATCTTGTGCAGCCTGCGCCCAACGGCTCCCAGCAACCTTTACCAGATCGTCTTTCCATCTTAGTGGGGGGCGTCCTCTTCTGCGGTTTCCGGTGCGTGGCCTCCACTCGAGAACCTTTCTGCCCCAACGGCCGTCAGTTCTACGAGCTATTTGCCCCGCCCTCTGCAAATTCAACTTGCCGATCCCGTGGGCTATGTTTTCTATGGTTTTTTGATGCCACCACATAATTATATCATTGATTTATTAACATGCCAAAGTCCAAAATACTCTGAAAAATATCTCTAAAGTTGTTAGTTCCGAACCATCAAAAACTGGTGCTGGCCCACCTACACATTTTCTGAAGTCGCAATCTGTATTTTCACTTTAGAGATCCCTTCGTTTACTTATAAGTCTTGGTGTGGTCTTTGTAAAAAGCTTTAGCGAAAAATCATTTTGTTTAAACTATAAAACCATTCGGCATAAATTGTGATAATTCCAAAGAAAGATCCACTTAAATAGTCTTAATAAGCTAGGTGATTCTACTCCTGTTCTAAAGAAAAGTTTTATTTTTTTTACTTGTACTTTGTACATAAGCTTCGAAAATTCTATTGAATGCATTTTTGCCAATCCTACGTGCGTTTGTTACCTGTTAACTTTGTTCAAGCTTGCCCAATCTCCTTTATGGGCGTCTGTATTAGAATAGAATATAATAAAGTTTTATTTTCTCCACATCATATACAACATATTAGTAACAAGTAGCAGTAGCGATTGGCTTACACTACTTACTCACTCTACTTGATACTTGCCACTGTCACTGATCAAACCACCCATTCGCTTATAACTTGGGTCCCATTACAGTAATATTGCGAATCGCGGCAATCTTCCTTGCGTTGAAATTGTTTGTGATTACGGCAGTTTGCGTTGAGAGGCAAGGTGTTACGCAAGGTTGACGTCTGTTCTAATACTGTTTTTAATTATTAGCCACGCATTAAGGCTTAGGACTTTAAGGAAGAAGGAATACTGAAATCATACTCGAATATTGCATACATTTTGAGAGTTTTTTTTTATGATGAATGGGTCGGCTCTTGACCTCGAAACTTACACAGGCAAGAGTGAGGTCTACGATGGAGCGAGCCTACCCAGAAGGTGCCTATTAGCTATCTTCTTAAAAACAACAGGGTCGTAGCTCAGCGGAAATACAGACGGTGGAAGCTGATTCCAAATGTTTGCAGTGCGCATAATAAAAGAACTTTAAAAGCGCTTAGTTCTAATTAGTGGAATATCAACCAGGTGAGGATAATAATCAGCTGTGCGTCTGAAGTCCCTGTAAAAGAACGGTGAAGGCGGAATAAGGTCGTGCAGCTCCTGGGCACACTCACCGTAGTACAATCTGTAGAAGACCGACATACACGATCGAATCGTCGTGAGGTATCGTGTTTGTCTGAGCCATCGGGCTCAGACTGTCGAGTTTTGCTTCGGCAAGATCTTCACCTATGAGCCTCTTGTCTCTGCGCTCCACCGAATCACCGAATTACGGCATTATTTTGATAGTTTTAAATATGTTTCTCTTCTTAGAAGAATCGACAGGAGGACCTAGAAATTTTGGATTACAGATATTATTTAGATAGTTTTAGTCAGCTTGACATTCTGGAATAGTAGGTACTTACTTGCAAAATCCTCCGTCTAAACTATACCTAAGTACTTTAGACAAATCAAGTTTAGGCTATTTAAGTGATGTACACGTAGAATCGAGCCCAATGCTGTAAGCCGGTACAACGGGTGGCCTTATCGCGGAATACGATCTCTTCCGATCTCTTTTCTCTTTACAGATTTATACCATAAACTGTTGGAATTGTTGATATTCATGGCCCATTTAGTAAATAGGTGCAATACATAATGCCCCAGCAGGCTATAATGCCCCGCCATTGGTTTCCCATGGGAGGTATCCATCACTCCATGTCCCATCTGTCCCTGTTATATATTGTACAACAAAACAGGATCACGAGTTGATCGGTTACCAGGGGGTAGTCAGAGGTGTGTACAGTTCATGTCAAACAATAAATTCAATTTTATTACGTTAAGTTTATTCGTTAGTAAACAATAAATAATTTTCAATTTTACAAAAAAAAAATGTATTTCACACCTCGTCATCTAGAGCTTGTGTTACCACATGACTAATAGACTACTCATATACTTTTTTTTTTCACAAACGGGCTTTCGCCCACTGCACCACGAAGGTCAAGGTCACAATTGGATTGCAGCCTATCAGAATTCTAACTGATTTCCTCACAACGTTTTTCCTTCACCGTTTAAAGCTTGTCTAGTTCTTCTTGTGTAACTAGTTCTTTCGAACTAGTGTGGTGAATGGATTATGCGTCTCAAAGAGGCTCCTTTTGTGCACTTGACACATGTTGTCATGACATGCTGGTGGAGCTTGTCGAGCAGGTTTAATATTCAAATTAACTTATACAGTTTTCTCACTGATTCTGCGCGAGGGCAGTATAAGAGAATTTTGCTTTAGAATTTAGAAAATCAGGCATATTTTGTTCTCTCCGAGCTCTTGGCCGCTTTCAAGGGCTCTCTAGAGGCCGCTTATGCAGACCTGACACTCGATTTGTAACCGTGCCAACTTTTTGATCTTATAATTGGACCTGTCTGAGGATATAATACGACAATTCATATAGGTTACGCAAAAATCGATCGTATTTCTCAGGAGCTTCTAGAATTCCGCATCTTATTTTGTGTTGAGTGATTTTCTGGCAATGTAATGCCATATTTTAATTTGCAGGTCCTTTTTTCGACGTAGATCAAGAGATATAGAGAGAAGTCAGATATAAAGTTTTTCGCGCAAGTCTAAAGTTTCTCTGCTTTGCTTCTATCAGTTAGCTGTGAAATAGGTTTACAAAAAACTCGGTGTTCGGATTTATAATCCATTTAACGCACTACCTCGCAACCAATATTTTACCCGATGTGTCGACCGACTATTTTTATACTCTTATATGTTTTGTACTACCGAGCTGTGAAAGTAGACATCAAAAAAAAATTACTTTGGGCCTGTAAATTTTATATTACACTAGCTGACCCGCGCGACTTCGTCTGCGCATGATTCATTTTTTCCGCGCAATTTTTTAATTTTTTTCTGTCATGAGATCCTTCTCCTGACAATAACAAACACAAAATAAAAAATTGTGAAATCGGTCCAGCCGTTCACGTGTGATGGCGGGACCAAGGGATATAGGGATTCATTTTTATATATAGAGATAACAAAGATTTTTATTGGACGTTAAACTAGAGAAGAATATTTAAATAATGTTTCACAAAAATCACTTTGAGTTCTTCTATTGTTATTATTTTTTTCTATGTTTAAGCTTTTTGTACACCGCCGTTTTAGCGATAAGGCCGCCCATTGTACCTACTTGTTATTTTGTGTTCCTCTTGTGTGTTTCTTTTGTGTACAATAAAGTGTAGTAAGTCTATCTATCTAAAAATCTAAAATTTACTTATTTTTAATACTTACTACTAAAATTAAAGTTAGATAATGTAGTAAACAAAAACATAAACATTTTATTGCTCAACTAAAATGTAGGTACTAGTACATCGATCTTAGTTTAAACTTACAAGTAGCTAAACAAGTCATTGACTTTACAGTAGGCAATCAATGATCTTAATGCACTATGAAATAAGGTACCTACCTCCCGGGCTAGTTGTAAAGTGTGTTACGGCGAGGTAGGCCCTCCCTCCCATACAAAAATATCATTTACGAGCAAATTAAAAGTTGAAGAAGATCTATTAAAATCTAGTAGGTACCTACTTTCTTATTTTTTAGTTCTTTGAAATCTCAAGGAAATCCACACAAGCTCACGATTGTACCTATCCACGCCGTCTCAGGGGTAATGAATGGAAGTGTCCCGGTACAGTTTGTATTACCTTCCTTAGTTTACAGTAAAAAAAAAATTAAATGCTCGTGGGAAATCTAGAAACCGAACGCTGAATTGACAGAAAAGGTTAGATTCTTGGAAGACTAGAAATTTTTGTGTGGGAAAATTAAATTGATGAAACCTTTTCATGGGTTTTTTTAATATAAATTATTAGATTATTAGAAATACTATTTAAATATATGTTTAGAGTAAAAAAGATTCTAATATTATAAAGCTGAAAATAAGATGATTAGCGAGTTTATATGTTACACAGTCCAAAACGCAACGATAGCGCGATCTAATTTTTCCTGTGTCGCCATCTATTATGTAGCAAAATTTCTCTGTCTGTCTGTCTGTTTGCTACGTTTTCACGCCTAAACCTCTGAACAGATTATGCTGAAATATGACATTTTTCAGAAGATTCTTTCAGTTTCAGTTCTATTTAGTGGTCTTCAAGTATGTTATTTTGCTGACGAAGTCGCGGATAAACAGCTAGTTATTTATAAAATATGATTCGGTTCTTCACTTATTATTATGAGAAAGAAAAGGCGTTTATTTATTTCATTAAAAGAAACTTCATCACAACTTTGTAATTCTTAGAACAAGAGACATCAGTAACATCTTGTACTTTTTCTCTCGCTGCACTAAGCTACTAAACTTAAGTTATATGAAAAGTTTGGCGTCGCAAAGTAAAAATTCTAAGAGTATGAATTCGTTTCACGTAGTTTCAATAAGTTATTCTTTTTAGTGCATTTTATATTCTCTATTTTGCTTAAATTTTCAACAAACAAGTTAAATTTTTAGTAGAAAATGAAAACTCACAAAAAAAACAAAATTGTGGTAAAGTATTATCTACCGCATGAACAAGTTTGTATCAATTTATTCGGTTGTTTTTTAGGTTAAACTAATAAAAATATACTATTTAATTTATTAATATTGACAGACAAAATTCATAAAATGCAAGTATTTAATAAGTTATTTATGGCAGATCATTTGGCATATTTGATATTATCTTTATTAAAACTAACTTTCAACTGAAATTCAGAGAGAAAATGTTGACAATATGGTGAGTCTTGGCAATATTCAGGCTCTTGTAAATCGGATTTCCCTCCGGAAGTAAACCAATGAGCCTCCTCCATCAGATAACAATAACAGCATATACATTTTCTGGCAAATCTTGTGTACTTCACGGTTGGTTAAATTGTATTTTTCCTGCTAGCAGTGCATAATGTTCAGATCCATTTTTAAACAATATCAAAACAGGATATGTTTTTTTATGTAATATGTTCACCGACATGTCAATAGTTAATCGATTTTCACCGATTTTAAAAACTATTCTTTTTATTTCAAAAAGCTCTTAAAGTGGTCGGTCCCATTAATATAATGTAAATTTATGTACACGTGTGTTAAGGAATACTTTTTTTTTTAATTCAGGGGAAACAGGGGAAAATTAAGTAACCTGTAAAGACATAAACACATTTTTTTCCAGTAACACACATCATTCCAGGTGGTGCCAAGCTTGTTTACTGACATACATACGCTCTTAGCTCGAGCAGGGATGACAAACGTTTTTTCTATTAATATTATATTATTTTTGTTTGATGGCAAAAAATTGCGTCTTGATAAAAATACTGACCAAATTATATCAAGAATATTGTATTGTGTGTACCAAAAATTTTGGTGAAATAATATTATGAAGGGAAGCTCTTTCTTTTTCGTACGTTTTTGTTTGACTGGTTTCACTAGTTTCGTCTAAAACTTTTAATAAGTGAGTTTTGGGTTCGAGTCGCGGTTGTGAATCAATAGATTTGACTTCGTTTCTCTAGTTACGGCAAAGGAAAATATGTAGAGAAATTCGTGGATTAGTCAGTTGCAGGTGTTGTCTTTTTTCTGGAAAAGGCTGATTTTAGTTATCCTTATGAGGTTTATAGTTTACCATTTCTCATCTCAGCTTCCAGAACTCCACGTAATCAAATATAAACAGAGAGGGAAAACATTTTTCCTGTTGTTTTCACATGTAAAATGGATTCATGTTTCATTTTTTAGAAATGTTTATTCATTGAATGTGCTGTATGACTCTCTACAAATATATGTATGTAGAGAGTTATTCTGTCAAAGGTTTGAATAAAAAAGTGTTTGAAATCACACGACTTTATTTGTGATTTCAAAATAATTTGTCCCATAACAATGGAATCAATGGTTCACGAAGAAACCTCTGCGAGGCGCATTTATAATTGTTTCGCCACATTTGTTTGAATGATTCTTAAGTGTTGATAGTGACGACCTCGGTGGCGTAGCGAGAACGTGTTCGACGCAAGATGTGCGTAGGTATTCGATTTTTCTCGCGTCGACTATCTGCAAAGTTTACAGGTGAATGCGATTATTGCCTGCTCTATATTTTTCAACTTCTTGCAAATAAACATGCAAGAAAATATCTCCATGTAAATAACGCTTTAGTCAGATATTACATCAGTAAAGCCATTGTTTCTCACGACTGGGCCCTTAAAGTTACAATATTGACTCTGTAATATTTCAACGCATAAGCAATTCTCATCGTTATAAGTAAATGCTTTGCAGTTTCGTTGAATTAAACTATCAGCAACTATCATTGTTTACTCAGATAACAGGTTGTATAACTTCCTACGTCGTCAGTTCTCAGAACCAGACGAATATTTGTTCAGTAATTAATAATAATTCGTGCTTGTTTCATCTTTGAGAAAGGTTCTCAGTAATCTAGACGTCAGTTAAACAGCTACACTTACACCATCGCTGAGTACTAACTGGCTGACTTTTGTAACATATCCTGTATATGTTACAAAAGTCAGATTTTTGAGGATTTTTGAGATCGGCCACGCACGGACCTTAACCGTTGTAGCTACAGGAAAACGCTCTTAGGAGACATTCCCTAATCTTTTGAGATATTTTGAACTGCATTCGCATTTTGAAAACTTTTATTTTCTACCTATATATGATATTTTTTTCACACAACATTCTGAACAACATTTTGAACAACAGATTTTGAAAAATTGTCATCATGCCTATTGCGCTACAAAGCCTTTCGTGCTCTTTTTTCGAACTTTGCATTTACCACCAGCCTTACCAAGCTAAACCTTTACCGTGCATCAAATAACGCGTATTTATATTTGAAGAACAAGAAACATCGTCACATTATCCAATTGGCTTTGTAAGAGCACAAAGCAAGCCAATGAAGCGGCCCATTGATGTCGTGAGAATCGAGTTATCGAGACGAAAACGTGTATTTTCGGGTAACATGACGGTAAATGTATTTTTCATCAATCCAAATACAGTTATTGTGGTTTGTTTACAATGCGGGAAATCTTACCATGTGAAAACACCCAGAATGATCTTCCTACATTATGAACTATCGGGACTTTCCTCTAATTGTACGGCTACGTGAGCTAGATGATAGATCGAATGAGACACTAAACAGTTATTGTTTTAATAAAAATAAAACTTTGTATCTTAGGTACATTGCTGAATTTTTTGTATTAATTTTCTTGTAATTTTATCTATGTTTATGTTCTTTTACCACACCACCCGGCTAGTTTCAATAGATCGTTTTTTTTTAATTTTATCGCATTGTATAGGGTCTTTCATAACTTTATACTTACTTTTTTTTTACTAACTTAATTCAGGTTGGGTTCAAAAAATAAATTAAAAAATATTTATGTAATGTTGTTTTTTTGTTTTGTTATGAAAATCCCGAGAAAATCTATCAATTCTATTATTTCAATTGATTGTTGCTTCTTGTATAACTTAGCCCATTCGTGATGTAGCTGCGATTGGTGGAACGTCTGTTCTCCTTGAAAATCATTATACAACAATTCAAAAAAATCAATAAATGATAAATTTTTAAGTGAAAACATAAATGGGCTTAGGAATTAAATTGATACTGTCAAACGTTTCGGGTTGTATTTACAACCCGAAAATGACACATACAGCCGAACATATAACCTCCTCCTTTTTTTGAAGTCGGTTAATGAAAGACCTATATAAACATAATAATGTTGCAGAGTTCAATGTAACACAGTCACCTTGCAATCTCCAAACTTTCTAATTCAAAGCGTAATAAGCAAAAACTTTCCGTACACTCGTATTAACTTAAATCTGCTCTTATGAAAATACCCGAGAAAATGTAACGAATTTTCGTATCTTACGATCTTTGCCGAGATGCCGGCCCAACGGATCTCATCTAATCTCGTAAAGGCACGTTGTCTACACTGTATGTTAATACAAAGTTAATTATACGTTTTGCGTGCGTGAAATAAGCCCTAGTATCATCCTGGAGCCGAGATTTTAGATTTGAATTTATAAATAAAGTAAGACAAGTTAAGTTGCATTAAGCGTGTGTCTTCCTTCTGCTGAGATATTTCACGAATTGTTGTGAATTTACATATTTACGTCATTTGACAAGTAATTTTAACGATTGGAGATTTTAATGTTTTGCAGCGATGAGCTGGCAACTTGATACCCTGAGATACAAGATTGATGCGATTTTTTTAAACCAGCATTCTTGAACATGTACATGTTCAAGAATGCTGTTTTAAAAAAATACACAAGAAGCTACTTTTCAGAAACGAGTGTCAGTTGCTTTTTTTTAACTATAAAATTAAGTATGTTTTTTATTTATTTATAGTATCAAGAATTTGAAGATCGATTGGAAATATCGGGACTAAAGTAATTATTATTTACAAAACACTACATAACTACACCATAAAAAATAGTAGCTCAATTGATCCTTTCATAGACAGTCTCTGGTAGTCGATACCTTGCCGCTACAAAAGCTACAATTTTGGCTCATATTTAGTGAACAATGAAAAACACCTTCAAATACTCTATTATATTAAAGCTCCGACCTTTAACGCGAAGAATACACTTTTTATAACAATAAATGAGTTCATTGTACATTTCAAACAAAGCCAACCAATCTTGCTCCGTATGTCGATTGAATAGAGTTCAAAATAAACGTGTATTTTATACAAGGGCACCTTTTGAAGCGGTCGAGGGCTCAGACAAACCTACAATAAAGCTTAGTCTGTGAGTCTAGCAAAAAATAATAAGCGTTTAGTTAGATTAATAAAAAAATAATGAATGAATTTTGATAAACGTATTGTATATGTCTATTGGGATTAGATATTAAAAATTGTTGATTTATTTTATATCTCAAAAATGGCAGCTATTTATTTTTAGATTACCAAATTCATAAATATTGTGTTGCGTGTCTCAAATCTTAATCATGATAACAGACCTAAATCAAAATAGACTATCTGCTACGCTACAAATTCATTACGTTGCTAAAAACTGTCAAAAGTTGGTAAAAATTTGACGCCAAATACGACCGTTATAACTAAAACACGAGCCATCTCTATCTCCCGTCTTTCAAATAAAACTAACAAACAGCAAACAAAAACCGAAATCAAATTACACAAAGCCCTCAGACATCTTAGCATTCCGACCTTCAACAGAATAACTCGCATCCAACAAATGTAACGCAAGTGTGGCCATTAGTAGAGGTAAAAAGTGCCTCAACGCCAACACGTGTACCGAGTCCGACCATTTCGCGTTTCCTTAGACTCGTTTGACTATTTCTAGCTACTAGCCACAACACTATCCCATTTCCTGCTAGTAGGCTAAGTTGGTGTCGAACTTTCGATGTTTAGATTTTTATGTAGATGAAACTTGACCTTCACATCTTCATACAGCGTCAGGATAACCTATGCCTACACTCAAGTAGACGCCTTTGATTTGATATGTCTTTAGAAGATTAATAAATAAAAAAATTGTTATTAGGCTGTAAAATCAGCATCTTGTGCTGCGTCTTCGTTATTATATATATTTATTTTTTATTTAATGCTGCCCTTTTCACACAGCATCATCTAACATGGGTACTACATGACAGATATACTACTTATATACTTTTTTGTTTGTAAATACATACATATTCTTCTTCTTCTTCTTCTTCCTGTCTTATCCCACTTAAGTGGGGTCGATTTAATGGAGATTTTAATTTTAACAGCCGGATAGATTTTAATGGAGATCCGTTATATTTTATGCCACACCATGCTGTCATTAATGAAAATAGCAAAAGCACAAAAACGCGAGTAGTTTTCGATGCATCAATGAAAACAGATAGGAAACTTTCTCTCAATGACCTCCTACTGAATGGTCCACCTATCCAAAACGAATTGTTTGATATAATGCTTTTATTTAGACTAGGTGAATACACCTTCTCCACTGATATACGCCGCATGTTTCGTTGCGTGAACTTAAACCCTAAGCATGCAAGCTTACAAAATATACTGTGGAGAAGCAATGTCAATGATCCTATCAAGTGTATTCAGTTAGACACGGTCACTTACGGTCAAAAAAGCTCGACATTTCTTGCTACGCGCTGCTTATACGAACTTGCTATACAGCATGAGAAAGAGTACATATGTTTGTTGGTGGACTGTATTTTGGGGTGCTGGTTTGTTGGTGAATATAAACACGTAGGTAGGGCGAGTTCACTGAGTTTATTTTATTTTGTTACGTACAGTTGCAAGGGTTTCTACATGGATTCAATCATTCTATATTATATTATTATTACATTCTTGCTACTCTTGACAGTTTCTTATTATTTCTACCATAGACAAAAATATAGTTCTACAGACGATAAAATTAAAAATAATTTGGTGTTGTTGTTGCAGTCTAACAACATGCTGGGGGCAGCAAAAGGATCTAACTTAGTTAACACTTATTATTATTATTTTTTAAATTGACACAGAAAGTAAATTTCTTATTCTTAATTGGCTATTCTAGAGGTAGCTTACAAATTAAATTGTTACCAAAAATAAATTTCTTATTCTTATTTGGCTATTCTAAAGGTAGCTTACAAATTAAATTGTTACCAAAAATAAATTTCTTATTCTTATTTGGCTATTCTAAAGGTAGCTTACAAATTAAATTGACACCAAAAATAAATTTCTTATTCTAGAGGTAGCTTACAAATTAAATTTCTTATTCAACTAGGCATACCTACTTATTCTAGAGGTAGCTTACAAATGCCACTCAATGACCTTTTGTATATCTTTTTATTTGGTGTTATAACCTCTACTACACGAACCTTATTATCTAGACCAGGAAAAACTTTTACAATTCTGGCCATGGGCCATGTTAGGGGTGGAGAGTTAGGCTCTCTTAAAATGACTAAATCGCCTACCTTAACATTAGGTAAACTGTCCCGCCATTTGGGTCGAGACTGTAGAACATTCAGATAATATTTATGCCAAATATTCCAAAAATGTGACCTAACTTTATTACATAGTTGCCAAAACTTAAGCCTATTGGTAGGAACTTCTACCACATTCCTCTCAGGGAAAGAAGTTAGTGCATTACCAACTAACCAATGTCCTGGTGTTAGATAACTAAAATCGTTAACATCATCAGCTGCCAAAGGTAATAATGGCCTAGAATTTAGGACAGCCTCGATTTGACATAAAATTGTGTGTATTTGCTCATAAGTGAGCACATAATCTTGTATTACACGTTTTAAATGAAATTTCATGCTTTTGACTGCAGCTTCTGCAAGACCAGCGAACACGGGTGAGTAACTGGGTGTAAAATGAAAGTTTATCCCTTGTTGAGTTGCAAAATTTTGCACCTGTGTCTGGTGGTCCTTAGAAGCTTGCAGTTCATACAAACGAACTAATTCGTTCCTTGCGCCTTGGAAGCAACCGCCGTTATCGCAGAATATATCTGTAGGCAAGCCTCGTCGCGCTATGAAGCGTTTGAAACAGGCAAAAAAAGCGTCTGTACTTATATCGGATGAAAGCTCTAGATGTATGGCTTTTGTAACAAAGCAAACAAAGACACATATGTAGCCTTTTGTCTGTAAAGCCTTTCGTATGCGAGAATTTTTGACAGTAATGGGACCCGCGAAATCTATTCCTATCTTTTGAAATGGACGACAGGCGGTTACTCTTTCAGGCGGCAAGGAACCCATTAGCTGCTTGGCGCACTCTGCTTTCATTCTAAAACAAACCAAACATTTATGGATTAGTTTTTTAACATGTTTATAACCATTTACAATCCAGTACTTCTGGTTTAAGCTAGATAATAATAACCTAGGTGCGGCATGTAACAATCTGACATGCTCGTGGTTTACAATGAGATCAGTGATGCGAGATTCTTTAGGTAGTACGATAGGATGTTTTTGCGAGAACTTGACAACTGAGTGCTCGATTCTACCGCCTAATCTAAGTACTCCTTTGCCATCGATAAATGGATGCAAGGGTTTTAAAGAACCTGTGACATTTTCACTCTGATTTATTAATTTTCCTATGTCATCTTTGAAATGGATGCTCTGTTCACGTTTAATAATGCTATGCAGCGCATTTTCTAACTCGAGAGAGGATAGATAAGTGCCTGAAATGCGTTCATTTTTATTTTTAATGTTGTGACAAAACCTACGTACATAAGCCATGATACGTATCATTTTATTGAGATCCGAGCATTCGTTTATGAAACGTAATGAATCATTCATTTGTGTGAGGAGAGATACCTTAGCATTCGATAATGCTGAACCCTTCTTGACTTCAGGTAGGTCATCAATGGGGGCTGTCATCGCAGCATTATTAAAATCGTACTTACAGTTTTGTAGAAATTGTGGACCTGTCCACCACAACTTACAGTTGATCAGCTCGTCAGGATCAGCACCTCTGCTTACACAATCAGCAGGGTTTTCTTTTGTGGGCACGTACAGCCAGCGCCATCTAGCGGTTTTCTCTCGAATCAATCCCACTCTATTTGCAACATAAGCATTGAGTTTCATGGGCTCTGTAGCAATCCATGCTAGCGAGATTTGTGAGTCAGAGAAGAGATAGACATCATTTATCTTTATTTTTAAGCTCAGAGTGTCGTAGACTCTGTTTATTAATTTTGTGAGCAGAAGCATTGCATTTAATTCTAATCGCGGTATAGTGAGTGCCTTATTATCGCGGGGGTTGATTCGAGACTTAGAGCAGAGTAAAGAGATTGTAGCTTTACCTGAGTCCTCCACCACCCGAAGGTAGACACAGCAACCATAGCCGGTTGTGCTCGAAGCATCAGCGAAGCCAATGAGTTGCACTGCAACTGCATTGTGAGAGACCTGTATGTTCCTATCAATTATAAAAGGTTTCATAACAGATAGTTTTTTAGCAAAGGAAAGCCATTCAGATTGTAGTGATTGCGGAAGGAAATCATTCCAGCCGATTTTTTCGCACCATAGCTTTTGCATAAAAGCCTTAGCTTTCATTATAACAGGCGACATGAACCCTAAAGGATCATAAAACTTAGAAATATAGCTAAGCACTTGTCTCTTCGTAGGAGATTCAAAGTTGAAAGGTTCTGGGCAAGAGAATATGAAACAATCCCTGCTAACATCAAGCGTAAGTCCCAAAGCCTTCATGCATACATTATTCTTTTGAAAATCTAGCTCATCAAATTGTAGCTTGTCTGGAGATATTCCCGTTAATACATCCTGACAATTGGATGCCCATTTGTGTGTGTAAAAACTACCCTTAGCCAATAATTCACACAATTGTTTTTTCGCTTCAACAACTACCTGAATCTCTGAGTGAGAATAGCAGGCGTCATCTACATAAGTGCAGTTTCTTAAAATATAAGAAGCCAGTGGGTACTCTTTCTCATGCTGTATAGCAAGTTCGTATAAGCAGCGCGTAGCAAGAAATGTCGAGCTTTTTTGACCGTAAGTGACCGTGTCTAACTGAATACACTTGATAGGATCATTGACATTGCTTCTCCACAGTATATTTTGTAAGCTTGCATGCTTAGGGTTTAAGTTCACGCAACGAAACATGCGGCGTATATCAGTGGAGAAGGTGTATTCACCTAGTCTAAATAAAAGCATTATATCAAACAATTCTTTTTGGATAGGTGGACCATTCAGTAGGAGGTCATTGAGAGAAAGTTTCCTATCTGTTTTCATTGACGCGTCGAAAACTACTCGCGTTTTTGTGCTTTTGCTATTTTTATTAATGACAGCATGGTGTGGCATAAAATATAACGGATCTCCATTAAAATCTAATGTATTTATATCAATATAGTGCCCGTGTCCTAACTCAATATATTCATCTATGAATTTTTTATACTCCCTGAGTAGGTTGGCATTTTGTTGTAATTTTTTCTCTAGGCTTAGATACCTGTAGTATGCAAATTCAAAAGAATTACCAAAGGAATTATTATTTATCTCGCTCATTGGTAATTTTAGTGGCAAATCTACTTGAAATTTGTTGTTCTCGAGCACAGTTGTGCTTTGAAAGATGTCCTCACATAAATCATGTTCTGAAACTTTTTCAGAATAAGTTTCAGGCACCTTTTCAGTTTCAAAAAACTGTTGAATTGTGTTGTTAATATCAGATTTACAATCTAAGCATAAAAGTGAGACCTTACTTGATTTACTGAGATTTTCCTTTGTAGGCTGTGGCAAAGCCCCAGCTATTACATGCCCAAACCTGGTGTTTATGAAGCGTGGTTGCAGGACGTGCTCGTTAGATTGCAGAGAGGATTGCAGCGTTGTAGCTGATTGCTCTGGAAGCAGCGTCTGGAAAAATACATCGGCTCCAATTAGCATATTTATTTCGGATGGAATATGAAAATCCACATCAGCCAGGTTTAGATCGTTGGGCATGTTAATAGACTTCATGTCTACTTTGTATTGTGGTATTTTACATGTGATTCTGTCAAGCACATGACAATTGATTGACACCTTATATGGTGTGGACAGTGAGAATACTTCGAGGGGGACAGAATAATTTGTCATATTATTTGTGTTGCTGACCCCTATAATTGTTGTGTTATCTTGGTTCGGAGTGATACCAAGAACCTCTATCACCTTGCTTGTTACTAGAGAAACCTGTGAAGCGGAGTCCAAAATTGCCTTCACATGCACCTCGGTACCATTCTGCGAATAAAGCTTTACTTTTACAGTGGGGAGCAAGACTCTGTCAGTTTGGGTGTTGGAGATCAGTGTCACATGCTTTGGAGCTGGCTCTTCAACTTGCTTTGTAGCTGGCTCTTCGTGAAGCAAAGCATTGTGAACTCCTTTGCAAATGGTGCACCGGAAATGAAACTTACATTTGCCTTGGTGAACATTGAGACAAACATTACACAGATCTTGGTTCTTTGAAAACTGAATTCTTTCTGCAGATGGCAGAGTTTTAAATTTGTTGCATGCAAATAATTTATGATCGTTGGACTTACAGTATCGGCAGCCGTTGACGTTGGGTTTGCTCGCTGCAGCAATGTTTACCACTGCTCTCGTGCTGCAGGGCTTTGACGATACCAAAGGTTCAGCATTTTCCAATGCCAAGGCTCTCCTCTCCATGAAGTTCAAGAAATCCAACACTGTTGGATCATTGTCGGTGCATCTTTCCAGCTGATAAGCTCTTGATGTATATTGATCTAGTTTTCGGAACAAAATAGACAATATAATAGGATCCCAAGTACTAGTATCTACCTGAAGATTTTTCAAGCTAGCTAGGCACTGTTTTACAAGAGATACAAAGTCTCTCAATTTGATCGGAGAGGACTTGATCAGAGCATTCATGTCAAGGAGTGAATTTATATGTTCATTTATTATTTTGAACCTGTGATTGTATCGCTCTTCAAGCAGTCTGAGCGCCTCATCATAACTGGAATTTTCCAAAGGGAGATTTTTGATTATATCAAAAGGTTCTGTTTGCAAGAAGGATCTCAAATAGTACAATTTTTGAATGTTATCAATTGACTTATCTTTATGAATTATTGCCTTGAAGAGGTTTATAAATGGAGTGTACTCACTGTATTTACCTGTGAAAGGTTGAATTTCAATTTTTGGCAATTTTGTGCGAAAAGAAGGATTACCTGTGTCCGAATTGGGAGTAGCTTTGGTCTTAATAGCCTCGTTGAGTGACGACAGTATTGTGAAATATTTAGATTCAAAGTCCCCCACATCCTCGCTGTCATCTTCGTCAAACGCCAGGATTTTTTTATTGTAGGACTCGTATTCGCTAAACAATTCCGACACCCTTGATCTCTTTGCTTGCAGAGTGGACAACGTAGTCAACTCAACGTCTTTTTCGTTTTGTACAAATTGATATAAACGAGTGAGGGAAGCTTTCGCATAGCCCCTTGAGGCCCTCAATTCTTTTACAGTTTTCTCCTCAGACATTTTTACAACTTAAATTCTTAAACGTTATAAGTATTACTAGATAACTAGTCGTTTAGGTACAATTTTTACAGTAAAAATACAGTATTGTTAGCACTTTTAAGTAAAATGTTACTTGCTACGCAAAGTTCGGAAACACGAATTCAAAATGGCAGTTCGTTTTGTTGTTGCATCACCTTTTGTTGAAAACGTACAAACCATAGATTATTAGGCGTAGTTGTTGCGTATCAAACCACGAATCACCGATGTGAAGTATTTCGCGCGGTCCAATCACGTTGCAGCGTTTTGACGTTTCGCAGTCTATCGACCGTGCTGAATGGATCGCAGCTTGTTGCGTCAACGCAGAGTGTTTGGCGGCAAAGTTTGAAAATTGTTGCCACTATCTTGCGTCTCGTTCAGATTCCTCGCTTGCACGTATCTTTTTCTCTGTTACACCAAACACGAGGAAGTGTTGCGTAGTTTGGCGTAGTGTAGAACTTGTAGAACGTGGCAAGAAATTGCTTCAACTTCCTTGAAACAATTTTATGTTGGAAAGAGCGGACGAAATTTGTATGAATGCTTGAAAAATGATGTAGGAACCTTGATTATTGTAAACTGATTGCTGTGAACTCACTTGGTTGTAGGTTTCAAACCTGAGCTTGCACGAATTTTGAGATTTGCAGTTCCTCGGAAGTGTAGCGAGAAATCTGGGGTTTGCGTGAAGCTTATCGCAGGTTCTAGGCCCAATTGCAGCAGTGTAGAAAGTCTGATCGCAGGTTTCTTGATAACCTGAGCTTCTCCACCACGCCGAGACGCCACGTGCGTTCTTGATACCCAACAATATTCACAATTTTGTTTCACTTGTCGAAGGACCATATGTTTGTTGGTGGACTGTATTTTGGGGTGCTGGTTTGTTGGTGAATATAAACACGTAGGTAGGGCGAGTTCACTGAGTTTATTTTATTTTGTTACGTACAGTTGCAAGGGTTTCTACATGGATTCAATCATTCTATATTATATTATTATTACATTCTTGCTACTCTTGACAGTTTCTTATTATTTCTACCATAGACAAAAATATAGTTCTACAGACGATAAAATTAAAAATAATTTGGTGTTGTTGTTGCAGTCTAACAACACTACTTATATACTTTTTTGTTTGTAAATACATACATATTCTTCTTCTTCTTCTTCTTCCTGTCTTATCCCACTTAAGTGGGGTCGGCACAACATGATACATACATATTATACATAGATTATTACATAGATATTAAGACACGCTCGCTCGCTCCGTCAATTAAGGTTGTGGGCATGCCCGTAGTGCCCACTATAGTGGATCCGCGCCGGCTAGTTCTTTCAACGAAATAATTCCAACACAGCATAAAGGTGATCCCGCAGTAGTGTAGTTCAAAATCCCAACAATAACTGAGATACGCGACTACGTGTAGAAATTCCGACGGATCCCACTCGTCAGGGTGACGAATCGTCTCGCTTAGGAGTCAGGATACGACGGCGCCCTAAGTGCGTCTTATATTATGACTTGCTGTAAAGTGCTATGAATAAGATACTCGTCTCTCTGCAGTATCGTGTAGAGAAATGATGATGAATATCATTGCTAAGATAAGTTATGATACTAAACAATGTTATAGTTGTCATGGAATTTTGATATCGCGAAGTAGCAAAACTAGATGGTCTGAGCTATCGTCGTGAGGTATCGTGTTTGTCGGTCTTTACTATACTTTACTATAAAAACTAATTATATTTTCTATTAGACTTACAAAATATTTATAGTCACAACTGTCTGTGTTGTACTAAAAGTAATTTTATACATTAACAGAAGAGCGAGATCCTCTAATACAGGTATATATCTTACTTAAAAGAGGGTCCCAAACCCATGAAATGTATTTTAGTTTAAGTTAAAGAAATAAAATATTTTGTATTTTTTTTTTTTTTTTTGGTCTTCTACAGATTGTACTACGGTGAGTGTGCCCAGGAGCTGCATGATGACCTTATTCCGCCTTCACCGTTATTTTACAGGGACTTCAGACGCACAGCTGATTATCATCCTCACCTGGTTGATATTCCACTTATTAGAACTAAGCGCTTCGAAAGTTCTTTTATTATACGCACTGTAAAAATTTGGAATCAGCTTTTTGCGTCTGTATTTCCGCTGAGCTACGACCCTGTTGTTTTTAAGAAGAGAGATAATAGGTACCTTTTGGGTAGGCTCGCTCCATTGTAGACCTCACTCTTGCCTGTGTAAGTTTCGAGGTCAAGAGCCGACCCATTCATCATAAAAAAAAGAAAAAAAAGTTCTGTGATGAAAGGAAAAATTTTCATTAAGACTTATTCTAAATTCAGACCATTTGCATGTGGAATTGAGTTAGAAAATAACAATAAACTATCAAGCATTCTAACCACTAGAACTATAGAAATCCCAATGGATGGCTTAGACCATTACGATTGTATAAAAGTGAAAATTTATCTACGGAACTCATTTCGGTATGAGGTTCGTTCGATGAATATACAAAAAAAAATAAGTCAAAGTCAAAAAGCATTTATTCAGTAGGACCGCTGGGATCACTTTGATACGTCTTAAAACTAGGTGATTCTACTCCTGTTCCTTCGCGAGTAGATAGATAGATATCTTTATTTCTCAGAAAACTTTACAATCTTTATTATGTTTCTAAGCCTATATTAGGTTTGTCTAAACACTACGTTCTCGTTGACATTACACACATGTTTAGTAGGTACAAAGTTTGAGACATGAATACAATAATTTAGGTAGGTAGAAATTAATAAAAGACGCGTAGCTAGAAAGATAATGGTTGCACGCACACATCCAAAAAAGCTTACATATTTCACTACGCTTGGGTGCGTACCCTTACTAAAAAAACTATGTATAGGATGCTCCATTTTTCCCAATAATTGAGTAGGAGTATCAAACTAAATTGAAAAGTAGGTTTTATGAATTTTTTGTTGTTTTTGTCTCGTATCCTACTACAGTTTGAGTTTGTTCGGTAGACTTCAATGAGATATTATAGTTTTGAACCAAAATATAAACATAATCACGACTGCATCGCCTAGATCTATTAAAAACTTACCAAAAACTTACCTTGTTATTCAAAAATAGACTAGACTAATTATAAGCTACTTAAAACATGTAAAATTAGTTTTAAAATTAATACTATGAAGTTGTTTGTTTTGGCGGTGTACAGTCCACATAAGTGAAGCCGCAGTCGATCCGCTAGTCCCTGAAAAAGTTGAAATCTGTTTTTCTTGTAAACCAAATGAAGAAGACAAAGCGCCATAAGACCGTCTCGAGTATCAACTGCGGTGTCGAGTGAGCGGGTAAGGAGACGCCGACAGATCCCCGATGCCACCCGAAGCCTATTCATCGAATTTGGGATGAGTCTGGAGGATTAGTTGTACTTACACTTAGCTGTTAAAGAACCTAAAGTTGAGCAAATGATGCTAGTACTGATAAACCTTCGTGACTTGAACACATTTTGTGTCAATCTACTCGTGACCACAGGCTGTAATACCATCCGCAACGTCGAGGTAAATAAATAAATAAACAATGCTGGACATTTTCACACAGCATCATCTAGCCCCAAACTAAGCAAAGCTTGTACTATCGGAACCAGATAACTGATATACTACTTATATAATTTTTGTTTGTAAATACATACATATTATACATAGAAACACCCAGACCCAAAATAAATATTTGCAGATCATACAAACATTTATCCCGAGACGGGGATCGAACCCGCAAACTTCGGTCGTCCAAAGCGGGCTTTCACCCAAAATAAGTAATTTTCAATCAACAAAAATTCGACGACAATAAGTTAGGCAATCAAAAAGAGTAATTAAAGACAATTAGAATTTTCGTTTTCTTACCTAATTAGACGTATCATACATTCGTGTTCGCCAAGCTATCAAAATTGAGTTAGGTAATTGGTTTCAAATCAAAACATCATGTAATCTTTTTTTTTTAATCATCCACACTTGGGTTAATCAAAATTTTCGTAAATAATAATCGACAAACTGAGCTTGGAAAATTTTAATTAAAGATACTCGCTCACTCCTTTATAGGTGAAAAAGCAATTAAATACCGCCGCGGAATATTAAAAGGCTTCTGAGGGCTTACAATGTGTATGTTATGTGTTAATGATATTTGGAAAAGTCATATGACGACCTCTGTGGCGCAGTGGGTGAAAGCCCGCTTGGGACGCAGAGGGTTACGGGTTCGATCACCGCCGCGGGATAAATGTTTGTATGATCTGCAAATATTTATCTCGGGTCTGGGTGTTTCTATGTATAATATGTATGTATTTACAAGAAAAAGTATATAAGTAGTACAAGTATATCAGTTATCTGGTTCCGATAGTACAAGCTTTGCTAAGTTTGGGGCTAGATGATGCTGTGTGAAAATGTCCAGCATTATTTATTTATTTATTTACCTCGACGTTGCGGATGGTATTACAGCCTGTGGTCACGACTAGACAAAATGTGTTCAAGTCACGAAGGTTTATCAGTACTAGCATCATTTGCTCATCTTTAGGTTCTGTAACAGCTAAGTGTAAGTACAACTAATCCTCCAGACTTGGGTCTGCTCTCCTTGAAAATTATTATGCAACAATTAAAAATAAACAATAAATGATAAATTTTGAACTGAAAACTTAAATTGGCTTAGGAATTAAATTGATACGGTCAAACGTCTATTTACAACCCAAAAATGAGGCCCTGTCAGTTTGTGTAGTTTAAAAGAAAGACCATATATATCCAAGACCAATTGATTGTAAGTACTATATTAAACCATGTTCCATAACACACCAAACATTTTTCCCATTATTAAGTTACCTAACTCCTATAACCGTAGGTAGAGCATTAAGGATGTAACATACTTCACGAAAACAGAACTTAATTGTCCGACCGAAAGGAAAGTAACTTGGCAAATGCAATTTGGTAGAAATGGACATCTGTATCTAGGAAATCCTGATAACTTTGTTGTACGAGATCTCGTACGCTTCTCCTCGATATCGATTGGATGAAAATATTGTTTCTTCTTGTTTTTCTAGAAGATAAAGCTGCCTTTACACTGCATTCACTTTTAGTGGTACAAGTTATTAATGCTAGACATTTCATATAGCACCTAGCCCCAGAGTGAGCGGAGCTTGTGATAGGAACCACCATATCAGATTTATAAAAAAAAAAACAAAATCATGACTGGATCCCCAAGGTATGATCATGCCTGATCAAGTTTCTATGCATATCTATGCATAACATTTAGCACCATATCCATATTTGTCGGATTACAATATTTGTATGTATCTTTTTTGCATATTTCATTAGTATTGCATCAAACGTTACAATATATAACAATTTGCGGGTAGTCTGCGAGCCACGTAATTAATATCAAGTTTGCGATAAATTTATGAGGGCTTACCGCAGCCAGATTGCCAAGCAATTTTTCACTGAAACTCCGTACATTAAAGTTGATATTCTTTTCTCGTTTGTAAAAAAGGATTGCTGTGAAAAACTTCGAAACGAAGGTTTTTTTGCGCTATCTCACCTTCCGTACCATACTTCCTTTGACGGCTGCTAATTCATTATATTACGAGGTTTTTATCATGTTTTATTAAACTTTTATAACGTGATATTGTTTAATGGAAAGATTCGTTGTCTAGCTCGTCGTTAGTGTAAATAATCTACACCATCTTAGTGTAATCGCCTTGTAAAAGATAAATACCTACACCTTGAAGTCAGTATTTGCATAAAGTAACATTTTTCCATTTCTGTAAGTAGCTTTTTTGTCTCCTCTAAAAATAAAATGTTTTGTTAAACAATCAAATGGGAATCCATACAGGTGTGAAAAATAAACGTAAGAGCTACACGGGCGGTTCTCCCGCCGCGGTAATCCGCTTCTAAACCGCACTAGACATAATTTAATATGGAAGTTGGTATGCGGCGGGAGAACTGCCCGCGTAGTATGGCCCTTCAACTTAAAATTGTGTCTAGTGCGGTTCAGAAGCACCCCCGCGCCTGTAAAACCGCCCGTGTACTATGGCTCTAAGAAAGAAGGAATAAATGAATCCTTACTTTAATATTTTCTGAGTCTAATATGTAATGAATGATACAACACAGGTGTTTCTGTTCCTTTACCTTACTAAAGTGCCATATTGAGTGACGTGTATCTCTTACCACTCAAACAAACACAACGAGTTTAAATATGAACGAGCTAAGTAGACCAATTACTATCGACCGCCATAAGCCACTGTAATTCAGTTAGCCCATAATTATAATTAACGTAAGAGACCCAAACGCATGGGTGTCCCAGGATTAAGTTATATCATAAACTGTAAGATTGTAATTCGCATAATAAGGTAAGTTACGTACAACTTTTAATAAGTCTGTGTAGATCAATAAATATCTGTCTTAATCTCCTCATTTTTTTAAAGGAATTTTACTGCAAGATCTAGTATTATCCAATTTTTTTGACAATATAAATTTCAATCCAGACAGTGTCAAGTCAATTATATGGTCGTGTGAGTTGGTTTTGAAAAATTGAGTCACCTCATTAGTCTCTTTTCAAAACTCCAACGTGTGTCGTCTGTTAAATGAGATATATGTTTATCTTCTTCAGTACTCTCTCAAAGTAAATCTCCCAAACTATCAGTCGCTCTTGCTTAAACTGCGCGTATTAGTCATTTGTGAAGATTATAACCGAAAACACAAAATCTATTTAACTTGACAATAAAATTCTCGTTCCCTACAAGTGCCTACTTAAAAGTTGTATAATTTTCTAACCGACCCACTGTTTATCCAATTAATCGAGAACCCAAACAATGAGTTTCATTCTATTTAAGTTCGCAAAAGCAATCTTCTATCTCTTTTGCACCCTGATAACGAACTGATGAGACCCGGAATTCCTGAAAATAATGACAGCCCAACTTAATCAAATTTTCGGACGAGAAATTTCATTTGGCGAATTAACATTTGACTATTTGCAAAATTTTACGGATGTTTTGAGTTTCGGACTTGTGATTCGTGCGTTTGAAGATAAGGATACAAAGGAACCTTTTCTTACCTGATTTATTGACAGGAATGCGGGTATTGCTCGATTGCATCATGGCCTGATTTAATTCCGGCATTTATAGGTTGCGGCTGAGTCAATCCAATTTTCTTGGGAAAAATGTTTGTGGCATGGTAGACTTTTTCATACAACTTTCCAAGAATTCCATTTCATATAGCCTCATAAGAGTTGGTTTTTGTTAAAATTACGTAGCTAAAAAGGTCACGCAAAAGGTACGCTGACAAAATAGAATATGTGTGAGAAAAGTTCGAAAGATTAGACTTAAAATGTATGGTGAAGTCAGAATCACGTTCAAATACGCATTTAATAATCCTCTTATAAAGGTGAGGAACAAACTTAAAACAAGTGTATATCTATGGTGCCTACCAATCTCTTCGAGAAAGAGGGGTGATTTTACTTATGTATGTATGTAGATGAAGACTAAAACGTTGATTATTGTTCCAGCTGACAAATCTCCCCCTGGTTTCCCGAACATTGCCCCACCTCCTACAACTATGGTTGTGGAGGTGGGACACACCGCAACGCTGCCGTGTCAAGCCAGCGGGAACCCCACGCCAAAGATACGCTGGCTGTGGAACTCGCTGCCCCTGGATGTCGCTGCCAACCCGAGATATGCTCTACTCAACGACAAGATGCATGGTAAGTACAATCAATAAAATACGATTACCTCGTCCAGGGGTTCCGAATGATCGGCCTAGACAAAAACACGATCGTAGTTGCAATTTTTTACTTCAAGGATCAATTTTTGGGAAAAATACTTGGTTCTAGGTTTAGACGTTATTTAAATAGGTATCTATTTTCCTCCTCAAATTATATCTACCTACTAAAAAAAAAAACTTAAAACTTAGGCCTTTACATCTTTAATAGATGATTTATACAGCGTCAGGAGGCAACCTATGCCTACACTTAATGGGACGCTGCAGTGCCTGGGATATTGTTTGAGATGGAATAGGCTTGCCCAGCACCTAAACCATCCTCTCAGCTTAATCAGCCTGGCCCACAGGAAAGACAACGTCAATACGCGTGGAGCTGACTAAGCTGCGGGTTTCCTTACGATGTTTTCCTTCACCGTTAAGAGCTCGTAAACGCATATAAATTTTACGAAACGAATCCATTGATGCACGGCCGGGATTCGAACCCACGACCTTCGGATTGAAAGCCGAGGTTCAACCCCATTCGATCAACACGGCTCCTACTAAGAACGTCAATAATAAAAACTTTCTAAATCCCAATAAAAAAACAGATTTGGTCAAAGCCTTGTAAAGTGGCCGAGATTAAAATCCGTTTATCCAATTAAGCCAAAAGCCAAACAAATAACGAAGTTCTTATTTTCCTGCGTACTGGCTTTTACGAAAGCTTTATTTTTATTTCGCGTATCAAGTCTTCATTTCTAGAGTCTTCTTGCGACATTGTGAATACAAAGTCTCAGCGGTGACCTACTTAAGCTTAGTATTTTTGAGATACGATAACCGTATTAATACAGCCGTAATATTACGAAAACGTTAAAATTTTTCACACTGCTGGGCAAAGGTCTCCCCCAAACTCTTCCTCATTCTTGCCTGTGTAAGTTTCGAGGTCAAGAGTCGACCCATTCATCATAAAAAAAACTCATACATCGATATTATCCTCCTATCAATTTCTCTCGAAGGTTTATCGATATTATTTATCGATTTCCTCTTGCCAATGCCTATGACAAAGCATGTTCGTTCGTATGTTGCATCTCTGTTAATTGACATGAGAACGACATGATACAACATTCTCTATAGGTTAATATGAATAATAGGGTTAGTGCATAACTTGACGTGCACGATGAGGATTGATACGGGTTTTGTTAAATCACTGGCACTGATTTCATTTTTTCATCAACATTTAAAAATGATATAAAATTCGCACGTGGCCTGGCACTTTTGCCTAAAGTATCTATCTCCTTTTGTAAGATTAATGTTGCATTTATAGATGCTTTATGGTGGTCGCAGACATATCCGTGCCGAACTGTCAATTCAATAGAAAAAATGCTGAGACGTCAGAAGCCAGCCGCATTTTCTGACGTCATTACCATTTTTTGTATAGAAAAATTACTGCGGCGCGTACGGGGCGGCCAAATGTGCGATAAGGTTTATACCGCCATGTGATAGCCCCAGTTTTTTGTGTAAAACTGAGTTAAAGCGTGTTTGTCTCAAGAAAATCTTCAATTTGTTATATCTGTAATAGAATCTGCACATCCATCAAACGTAAGCATACCTTGTCACATTCTAATGAAGTATGTATTGGACTTGCAAAGTATTTTACGCAAATTTTACGCCTTAGATAAAATACGCTTGAAGCCATTGCTATTACCTACCTACTTGAAGCAATGATAACGTCAAGCCACTTCAACGCCCATTGCGTACATTGCCATGCTCCTAACTTAGTGATCTGGATCACTTAACTATCATAGATCGTTTGTAACGATCCTGCGATGGCTCGTTGCAAGTTGCAAGCTGTTAAGCAAGACTGGAGCATGTAGAGCTTCCTTCGATGAGCGATAATTTTCACAATAACGAATATCTTCAGAAGAACAGTGATCGCGAAAGTTTAAAAAGAAGAATACCCACATTATTGGATTTTCTTTCTTTCTATTATTTCTATTCTTTCTATTATAGACGAAAGATGCACTAGCTCATACAACCATACAGAACCTAGTTTTGACATTGCCTCCACGCTCGTGGTTTTTGTTGGGTTTTCGTAATAATTCGAAACGCGGAAGATGTGCGCATTTAATAAAGCCTACGCGTAATTCCGGTAATACTTTGTAAGCCCGTTCTTGTTATTGAATCCTAGGTAACGTTTCTCTACCGAAATAATATCCGAGACAAATCGGCTAAGCATGAGTTGGACAATATTTAGCAATTACATTTAGTTAGAGCTAAACATAATTCCGAAAAGGCTCATTTCTTGTAGGGAAATAAAATCACAGAAGAATTTCTTCCTTTATTAATAAGGAACTAAGGAAGACATTCTCTCAAATCAAGACATTGAAGATGTATGTATACGTAGTCAGTGGCACGTCCAAATAAATATTTAAAACTTATATTTTGTACATTGAGCCGTGTTGGTCGAATGGGGTTGTGCCTCGACTTTCAATCTGAAGGTCGTGGGTTCGAATCCCGGCCGTGCATCAATGGATTTTTCGTTTTGTTAAATTTATATGCGCTTTAACACGAGCTCGTAACGGTGAAGGAAAACATCGTGAGGAAACCCGCAGCTTAGTTAGCTCCACACGTATTGACGTTGTCTTTCCTGTGGGCCAGGCTGATTAATCTGAGAGGATGGTTTAGGTGCTGGGCAATCCTATTCCATCTCAAACAATGTCCCAGGCACTACAGCGTCCCGTTAAGTGTAGGCATGGATTGCCTCCTGATGCTGTATAAATCATCTAATATAGATGTAAAGGCCTAAGTTTATATTCTGTAGCATTTTGATATACACGAGGTTTCAAAGGTTTCTGCATAATGTTATGATGATGAATATATTCTAACTAGAACTCACTAGTGGATCTATTAAACCACTAGCGCTATTTATTCTTCATGATAGTTAAACTAATATTTTCTCTGCGACTAAGTTTTTGCCCACGTCCGATAAACTCAATACAAACAATATTGTCTCGCTAACTTATCTAGAGCGTGCTTCAATTCTCCGATCCAAGTTCGTTCGATTCGCAGATATTCATAAGTTTATTTTACGGCGATGAGCTTTCATTCATCATGTATAATGCAAAATTCTGTAAAATATGTGTCGTTCAAATATATTTTACCTACCTACGTACTTATATACGGTTTTTTTATGGATGAAATAAGTAAAGTTATTTTTGTCGTGTTACTATTTCATTCATATGTTCATTCTTATGTTCTTCTTGTCTCGTTACTAGTTCTTGAACGAACTAGTAACGAGACAAGAAGAACATGATGAAACGATTTAAAGAGGCTCTTTTTGTGTCATTCGTTTTAAGTCTATTCTTTGTGATTCCAGCGATACTGAACAATTGCTTTTTTTAACTTTGACTTTGAAAAGTAACTCTTTACTGGGGACTTACATCTTACAAATAAATATGGATGAAAAAATCGGGTATAAATATGGGTTTGAAATGTCTCCATAGATTCACTATCTAGCAAACAGAAAGCCGTATATCGTTGAAATCTTTGATTCAGATATATTCAAGCTTCGGTGCACCTTTAGCAATAAATATAGTACCTGTTATTTATATGCAATATTGTTGCAATGGTTCTAGAATGGACAATTATTGTTGATATTTCTATGCGACAATAGCGTGCATCTGTGACGCGTGTCAATGTGGCGTGGCAATTAATTATATGCATTTGGATTTTATTGAACGTGTAATTTAAAAAGCACAAGTTAAATTGTATTTAAATAGTATTTATTTACATCTAGACTTATTATTTTGACGTATAGAGTCAACACGACTTTTTAATTCATGAAATTCATGGGTTCAAAACCTCACCGTCAATGGATTTATATAATTTAGCTATTTTGAAGGCCTTTATGTTTAAAGATAAATAGGGTGCTTGAAATTAAGTTTAATTATGAAAAGCTTTCACGTAGCGACGAATTAAATTTGCAAATGCTTAGGAACTTTACCTACAACTTTTTGTCTCAAACTATAGGCTCTGAGAAAATATCAAACGTAATTTTCATAACTATAGATATGAAGTATACGTATGTCCTGTTTACATGAGTTATTAGAAAATACATATATACATACATACATAAAATCACGCCTCTTTTCCGAAGGGGTAGGCAGAGATCACGGATCTCCACTTGCTACGATCCTGACATACAGCTTTTGCCTCATTCACTCTCATTACATTCTTCATACATGCTCGCCGGTTTAGGGTACTTTTGACCTGGCCCTTCTCCAAAATGTCGCCAATTTGATCCAAGAAGGTTCGCCTAGGCCTTCCCCTTCCAACTGTCCCATTCACTTGCTTTGTCAAACGATAGAGAGGATGGATGACATCATCTCTACATGCCCAAACCATCTTAACATACCTTTCTCGATAAGATAAGAAAATACAATTTATTCATCTCTCTTTCAAACACTATTTATGAACACAAAAAATACCTCCCGTCTCGCTCTTTACAGGTTCAAAAACAAGGGAAAGGTTCAAAAATAATGAGAATAATTTACAAAACAATTAAAATAACAAACGAAATCCTTAGGCCTCTTAAGGGCTTAACATTTTTTCATTCACTGTCTTATAAACCGCACCCGAAACTTCGTAGCCCAAATTAATTAACCCAGAAGTTCCAAAACAATTAAATCCGGTCTGCTAGGAAAATGTTAATATTTCTCAATTTTAATGCCATTATGCACTTCACAAGAGGTGAGAAAGTAATTTAGATTTGACTAGCGGCTACTTTACACGAGGCCAGTAAGCAACTACACCGTTTTAGTTCATAAGTTAGTTCATATTACTACTCGTAGTAGCCATCTTTAAGCTTGGAAGCATTGATGCTTTAAAGCTCAATTTAGTTGGCCATTAGCGAGAGCTAATAACCAGTTCGTAGAAACGAATTTGTTCTTCATACATTCCATTTTATCTATAGTTAATCCATATCGTATAGCTATACCCCGAGTTACAGTTGGCTACATGAACTGGGCCTTGATTCATGATACAGTGGAATGCATTCGGTTCGAAATCGACAGACAGAAACCAATCACAATGCAAGAAACGTCAAATTCGGATCAATGCCTGCACTGTGATTGGTTGCCGTTGGTCGATTCCGAACCGAATGCATTCCGCTGTATTATGAATTAAGGGCCTGGTCTGGTATCCATTTCAACCAGTATAGTCTCTATCTTTGGGCTTTTTCGATTATAAAAAATATTAAAGTGTTATGTTCTAACAGTTCAAATTATAAACGGTTGGTCTATATGCCGCCTTTAAAAAAATGTAATATACTCGCCTTGTGTAAACGAGGCCTTAGCTTGGACTTAAACAATCTCATTCATTTTAATTTATTCAAGTAGATTAATTCTGACTTTGATATTTAGAGAGTTTTATTTGGCATCATACTTTTGTGAAATAAAAAAGGGAAGTAAAAATTACATTGTAGTTTAGACAATTTTGAGTTCTATCGCGGTTGTATAAATTATGGATTTGCCAATTTTCAAACGAAATTTTACTCTTTACCGACGTGAGATAGCTACTATGCGTATGTGTGCGTAGGCCTTTTTATAACTTTTTTTTCAATTTTTTTTTTGTTAGTTGTAAGTAGTATTTTTTCATTTATATTTAAAATTTTTAGGTGTTAATTCTGTTTAAATTTCATTAGGTAGTTTTTTTTTTTTTTTTGGCTCAAAGGATCAGCATTGCCATCCCGCGTGGTAATGCCGCCAGTGTTTTGGGCACGCTTCCGACTGACAGTGACCTGGATCAGTTGAGCTATCTATAGATCGTTTCTAACGATCCTTAGATAGCTCGACTAATCCTGTTGTATTTTGTAAATATATGTATGTAAATATGTAGTAGCTTAGTTTCTGTAAATAAATATAAAATTTACTTAAAAAAAAAAGTTTATTTATAATATTTTTTTATAGACTAATTAACGCTGATCCTGACAACTCGATACAGTGCCTCTGTAATTTCAGGATTATCCTGAACTTTGGTCAACGTTAACTGACATTGTGATAATTATACTAACTGGCATTTATCCAGATTTATCCCAATGTTCGAAATTCAATCGTAATACATCCAAATAAGATCATTGATCGTAATACATTTTTTTAATTTGACATTGACAGATTTAGAGTTTTTAAAAACATTCCGTTATAATTTTATTTAGGTATTTCTTCCCTAATTATCACTATGAAGCGTATTTAACCAATGAAACGTAAAGATCCTTCAGAATAACGGAACTATTTTTTATCAAGACGCATTTTTCGCACCCTGATGATAAGTTACCTTAATTTCGAATCATTAATCTAGATAATCTGATGCTGTGGTCCAATCGAACGCCCCCGGCCATCAGTTAAGCTCGTTTGTCAATTTGTAATTGGAACTCCGTAGAACTGCGTTTTGATTTTGCTCAATGTGGATCTGTTAGTTTGTTATTGGTTACTTCAAAAGTACTTATGAATTTGCGTTTTTTCTTCATTACACATTTCATTCCTATTGCTTATTTTTGGAACGAAGTTCCTTTTCGGACGGTATCGAGGATGGGGGCTAGAAAAAAAGCGTTCGATTTTACCGTCACGACACAAACATAAAATCAATCACATCAATCAAAACGTCACAGTGCGAAATGCGCAGAAGCGAAACAGACCATAGATTGTTACATTGTTAGTACGAAAGAGCGTTTCTAAGATTTTAATATTTGACAATGCCAAATGTCAAAGTTGAAACTTCGTTCCAACCGAGTGTTCCACAGAGGTTCCACGACACACACGTACTTTTTAACCGACTTCAAAAAAGGAGGTTCTCAATTCGTCTGTATGTTTTTTTTGTATCTTGTTACGCGATTGCTCTGCCATTTATTGACTGATTTGCAAAATTATTTTCTTGTTTGAAAGGGTGTACTCCCGAGGTGGTCCCAAATTTTATTCCTGAGGGATTGATAGTGACCCGTAAAACTCTAAAAACCTTCTCTCCTAGCCATGTTACATATTTGTACTGACGATTTACTATTGTTAATCGTCAGTTTGATATAAGTACCTAACGCCAGAGGGGTTATTTATATTTAAGTAAAACCTGAAGTACTTATATTTTGTTCTGCAGATTTATTTATTGACAATTGAATATTTGGCCCTGACTAACTAACACGTAAAACGTTTAAAATCAAATGAATAATAACCGATATATTTTAATATATGGTGGAGAGACGAACTTGACTCTCACTCTCCTGATTGGACCACATAAGCTCACAATAGAGAGGAGTGGAAGAAACGAAGGGAGGCCTCTGCCCTGCAGTGGGACATCACGGGCTATTAATAATAATAATAGTACATTATGGTACTAGTGTGTAATATTGGTGATTACCGCCGAGGCAAATAATTAAGACCCGAGCCATCGGCGAGGGTCTTAATATAGCCGAGGAAGGTAATCATCAATACACACGTGTATCATACGACGTTTTTCAACACACTTGTGAATAAAATAACAATAAAAACTAATTTCAAACAGTGAAAACGAGTTGTGAAAAATGTTTCGCTATTGCGGGAAAAATGAATCAGTTTTCCTATGCGCGCGCATTGCGATCGGCCACAGACTATATTTCCGCGCCGCGCACAGGGTTTGCGCCTATTCTGCCACGGACAAAATGGGGAATTTAAAGTTTTCTTTTATTACAGAGAAAACAAAAGTTATATTTGAGTGAAAGTTTTATTTATTAAACACGTACGACTTAAAATTATCTATTTAAATAAGAAGTTGCATAAAATGAGCAAGCAATAGGAACATTAATTTATTTGTTCTGTTGAACACGATCTTTTTTCTGAATAAAAACTTTTTTAAGAACAAAGCAACTCAATCAATAAAATTAAAAAAAAAATCTATTACTCACTAGTGAGTTATAGTAATGAAAAAGTCACAGTTTGATTATGGGTGTCATTATGTGCCTAATTGCGGTGACCATAGAGCCACTTTATGAGCAAGTGTGTTGAAAATAATATTATAATACGGAGACCTCATCTCAAAACAACGCCAAACGAGTATACAAATTTTTTAATTGCCCTACTTTTTGGAATAAACACTCTGAATACAAACTAATTTTAATGAAACTAAGCTACTACATATTTACATATATTTACAAAATACAACAGGATTAGTCAAGCTGTCTAAGGATCGTTACACACGGTCTATAGATAGCTCAACTGATCCAGGTCACTGTCAGTCGGAAGCGTGCCCAAAACACTGGTGGCATTACCACGCTGGATATATATTTTAATTACGTAGAATTCATTATTGAACCAAATAAGCCAGTGACAAGACAAACTAACTATACTCCGCATATCCATTTGTTTAGAGCTAGTATTTACCACAAACGAAGATATCTTGCAACTAGTTTGGTAAAGCTGTAGTCTCTTAAAAACGGTGGCCGTCCAAAACCAAAAATACTCTTAGCCTAGACAAATATAATATGTAGCATTCCAATTTATAAATATGTATTTTGTAAATATATGTAAATATGTAGTAGCTTAGTTTCTGTAAATAAATATGTACAAATATTTATAAATATAACAATACTTACCCCGAAATTAAAAGATCAATAAAAATGTTATATGTCAAAATATATTTTAAACGTGAAAAAGCGTGTTATTACCTTTTATAATGCCTTAAAAATCTCACAAATTGCATTTATGTTGCGTATTTAGTGAATTTAGCAGTTCTTCGTCACATAAACCATACCGTCATGTATCATGCACCGTCTTTTCAGAGCCATTGCCTGGAAGCCTCACATACTTGATTTACATTAACGCTAAACAGCTTCTAGAACATGGCTGTTTATTTAGCTGAAACTAGCTTCTGGTGGTTCGCTCGAGTTATTTATTTTAACTTGCTACACATTATTCAAGGCAACTATACGACATGTGGCTTTTATGCGTGTTTCTATTTCTTCCCTAGAATACTAGCATTCATTAGTTCATTTATCTCGATAAAGATACGTAAATCATTTTTTAACTCTACGACGATGCTGCCCCCTAGAATGTTATGTAGGTAGTTTAGCAAGCTCCCTGGCATTATTTCAAACTGGACGTTTTACTAATGCCAGGAATTCACGTGCCGCGATACTTAGGCGCGGATCCACCGTTGTGGGCACGGTGGTCATGCCCACAACCTTGCCTTGAATGCCCAAAACTCAGAATCGGTCCGAGACTATAGTGAGAGTCTATTAGAGAGCGAGTTCATCCTCTGACTCGCATCCTTGGCCATTTTTTGGGTGGCTGTGCCCACAACATGAGGGCTGGTACCGCGCCTGGCGATACTTAATAAAATGTACAGTCACGGCCAATAAGATGTATACACGCGAAATTTTCAAAAAAATGTATACACTATAAATTTTCAAAAAAATGTAAACAGCATAAATTTTCAAAATATGTATCCACCACTCCGTTTCAAAATATGTATCCATTTACAGAAAACGTTCTAAAATCTAAACCGCTGTTCGTAGAGACTTGACATTTTGTAGATATGCCCATCTTGATGCCGTAGGGGTATTCTAAAGAAGTATTTTTGAAAATTCAACCCCTAAGAATTAAAGTAAAAGTGCAAAAACTTTCTATGAAAAATCGTATTCTTGGTAATAAAGAAACATGTACGAGTATGCAATATGGAAATAAATGCCACCAGATGCAGGTGGAGTCTTGAGCGCTATCTGTTGCTTCGATTTCTATTCTACATTTTTTTACTTTGCTAGAGGGAGGGCAGCATTAGATAGTAAAAATATTAAGTCAAATAAAAATAAAAATAACTATTATTTCAAGTAATCCTAAAGATATTATCAAAAGCAACTGTTATCTATATTACCAGTGAAAAAGCTGCTCTTAAACGTGAAAATTATTATAATGTATCAAATATGGTAATTCGGTATTATGGCTATGAAAGTACATAATAAACTGCTAAAATATACTAACCTCGTAATAATAATGCTTCGTTTAATTCTGTATAGGTTTTTAAAGGTTAATGACAAATTGTGTACAGAATTATAAATATCTACTTAGTACATTATCTGCGAAGAATCCAAGTTAAGTGCTTTGGTGTAAACTTGTTTCACTAAATAAAAAAGGTTTTTATAGTAAGAAGATAGTTGATCTATCCGCTCCTAACTTCTCTCACGTGGTAATAATATTTTGAATAGCTTAGGTATATGCTATTTCAGGTCACTGTCTACACCAGTTCAAAATTGTATCCAAATTCTTAATACAGTAGTAGCCTACCTCATCTTAAAAAGACATGTTTGAAGCCAGTTTTCATTATTGTTATAATTTTATCTTGATCTTGACATTCGTTTCATCAGTGAGATATCCGTGCATCTTACTGCTAATGATTCTGTACCCCGGTATAGATACACGGTGTGATTGCGCCCACCGAGCGAAATTACGATTCATTTACATACAAATGCGGGGGACCTTCCAACTTTGAATGGGACGCTATGGTTGACTGTTGTTCTAGCAAAAAGCGAGGCTTAATTCGAACAACAGTTATGGGAGTGGGCGTTGATTAAGGTTGGGTTAGGTGCGCCCGCCTCTTGTCACTTTCAGAGAGGTATTTTTCTGTCCCATATATACCCCTTCTGGCCTGTTACAGCGTTAAATCGCGAAGAGTGGAAGAAGGGAAGGGAGGCCTTTGCCCTGCAGTGGGACGAGAATGACTAAATAATAATAATAATAATAATAAAAATAAACACCCCTATTTTTGGATTACCAAAAAAAATTTAACTGTAATCTCGGTGTCTCTTACTGATCACATTTATGTGGTTAAAACTAAAAAAAATATATACATAACCTCAAAAGGAGACGAGACGATGCGGTTATAATGACTGGGGATGATACGAGAACATAGTTTGAATGAGAGTCCGTACGCGATTGTTGTCTGTAGTACTTATTTGTACAGTTTTCTTAATATTTTTTTCGGTTTTGGTTGACTACAATCCTTGATAGCATTGTGATAGTTAAATAAAAAAAAATCTGACAATGCCATTATCATTTTCTGCATCTACTGTAACTGTCCATAATTTTTTTTTTGGTAGTCATAAAATAGCGGTGTAGTTTGTATTGTTCATTTTATACATGATGCACTCTGAGGTGTTACCCGCGGTTGCTCGGGAATACTTGACTTTTCCAAGATAAATAACCATTGTACTATTCAAGACAGTATAAAAATAAACCCCTACAACTGCCAAACATCCAAATCAATTCAGTAGTTTTTTCGTGAAAAAGTAACAAACATCCATTCACATCCATCCTCAAAACTTTCCAAATTATAATTTTAGTAGAAATGCTTAGATTAACTACATTCATATTTCATTTATTAATTTATCAAAACTTTAATTTTACGTTACGAAAAAAAATATATTGTAAATTGTAAACTATCATTGAAAATATAAATAAAATAAAAGAGACATTGTTAAAAATGTTTCCGGTTTAATAAAGAACATTGTTCCTCTATCCATTGCACCGTGTAAAGTATAAAATTGTACAATTCCCAAACTTTCTGTTTTTCCAGTAACTTCGTTGTTTATCAGCGATACGATGTGCAATCTGCTTTATTGCAAGTTTACTGTTGCACTTCCGACGAGAATATAATGCATTCAGTAAGATAACTATGTTACTGTTATTACAACTAGTCGAACGCCCGCAGCTTCGCTCACGAGTCACGTGGTACTCACTCAATGTGGCTGTAGCTTTCCCGTTTTGAAAGATTACATACTTTACCGCTTTTCAATAAAAGTACATTTAGACTATTGATAATAAATGTAGATTTTACCATGCATTTTACTTTGTACTAAATGCAATTTGAATTTAAGTTTGATACTGGATATAGGATACAGATAAAATTAAGAATAAAATAAGTCAGAACACTAGCATCAAGAAGCATTTAGCATAGTTTTTCTATACAAAAAATGGCTTCTGACGTCTCAGTATTTCTTCTATTAAATTGACAGTTCAGCGTGGATAGGCCATCGCATCACTGACGTTTATTTATACTGTATTACAACTGTACCGTGACAGCGATGCTTCAAACATTGAAAAACTAACTTTATTGCAACGTGATACGGTCTTCATATCTTCGGCGTTTTTTTAATGCTTTATTTGTACATTGAAGTTCAGGCAACGAAATTATCTACAGTCAGCATAGTTCTCCATTTAAAATAAAATAAATTGTTTGTAAGTTACTGAAATGAATATAGAACGCTGAAATGTTCTGTTAATTTGGCAGCAGTCATAAGTCAAGTCCATCTTTCCAAAGGAAACTTAGAATCTCATCATCTTAGAATAGAATGGAAAAACACTTATTCTGTGTTAGAAAGAGTTGACTTGAATACTGGAGAATGAAAGGCAAGTCAGAATAGGTCACGTTTTGACAGCAGTCATTTGATTTTCAAATACTTTTTTTTTTTTTACAAAAAAAGAAAAGGGCTTTGTCGCTGAGCGACTATATCGCCCAATCAGTAACATCTTAGCTAAGTCTTAGAATGACAGGCCGTGTTTCACTTTTTTACATTTTGGCTCAAAGGATCACCATTGCCATCCAGCGTTGTAATGCCGCCAGTGTTTTGGGCACGCTTCCAACTGACAGTGATCTGGATCAGTTGAGCTATCTATAGATCGTTTCTAACGATCCTTAGATAGCTTGACTAATCCTGTTGTATATTGTAAATATATGTAAAAAAATATGTAGTAGCTTAGTTTCTGTAAATAAAATTTGTACTTTTTTACATAAACGAAAACTATGGTGGCTCTTTCTGCTGGTATAAAAATTTCAAGATACCTATCTAAAAGTTATTGATTTTCGTTTATGCGGTAAAGGGATTCCATAGATATCCCATTATTGAATCATAGGGTAAAACTATCACAGTAAAACAGGATTACCCCATAATCCGGGTAAAACCAATATAGCCCACAATCATACTTTATGAGACTGGTTAAGACAGGAAAATGTGATCATGAGTGTCTCCGGAAAATATGATCATCTTATATCGTTTAATCAAGCCTTGGTCACGAGCACTCAGGTAGCGTCGACTAAAGCAGTCTATGGTATGATTCAATACAATACAATAAAATTGTATTTCTCCACAATACACGAGTTTTACAATTATGTAAGTATCTATAAATTTTTAAGTCGGTGAAAATATGGCTATCCCTCAGCATTTGCTCCAACAGCTGAAGAGTTGATTCACATTATCAATCAACGATACAGCGCTTTGTACTTACTTAATTGTGAGAAATTACCCCGTCATTATTGAGCAGCCTGTGGGTGAGTCATTCGCGGCGACAGTACAGCGCCCTACGGGTCCAATACAATAACGCGTTCAGGGTGGTGGTGGGGCTGCCCCGTTTCTGTAGCGCGTCGGGGATGTTCGCCGCTGCGCGTGTGGACTGTTTCTACACCACCATGCGCAAGCGGTGCACATCCCTGGGGTGCAGGGTTCGGGCCAGCTCCAACAGCATACTGAATGCGTTATCAAGCCGTTTTGACTGTGAGTACATTAACCATTGTAGTATGGTACATGCACAGTTTATAGGTAAGTAAGGACGTATTTGCTAATTATTATTACTATTATTGATTTTATTTGCGCTTTAATACGAGCTCATAACGGTGAAGGAAAACATCGTGAGGAAACCCGCAGCTTAGTTAGCTCCACACGTATTGACGTCGTCTTTCCTGTGGGCCAGGCTGATTAGGCTGAGAGGATGGTTTAGGTGCTGGGCAAGCCTATTCCATCTCAAACAATGTCCCAGGCACTACAGCGTCCCGTTAAGTGTAGGCATAGGTTGCCTCTTGACGCTGTATAAATCATCTAGTATAGATGTAAAAGGCCTAAGTTTAAGTTTATTGATTTTATTTGTGAGCATTTAAAATGTGTGTGATATGGATCATGGTATCTGAAATAAATGTATTGAATTGAATTGAATTGAATTACGCTCACGTAGGACCAGAATTTCCCACCATGCCAATGGCCAATGTAAAATTCTGATTCAGTCCATAATCTATTAACTGTTTTTAATAACCGAGGAGATTTCGTAAAAATTTAAAACTATAGATTACATGTAACTAATAACCCGCTATAGTGGATGGTAGATTCTACGTGTTCTAAGAGCTAGATTAAACGGACCTACCTAATAAAGCCCCCATCCACTATACCTTGACACGCGTGTGCAATAACTCAGGGGTACAGCGGGGTCAGGCTACGGTGGAGGCTGTAACGGTCGAGCTATTTCGCGGGACGTTTATGAATAGCAGTTATTTTTCTTTTAATTACGACCCCTTGGTGTCTGTTGACGCGTTTTATGAAGAATACTACCCCCGTATTCAAGATAAAGACGCCCGTCGTGAAAATATGTCACAAAGCGCCATCTAGACCCAAACTAAGCTAAACTTTTTATTTTTTATCTGGTTCTCATAATAAAGTATTATTAATCATTATAAGTAAGTATTTACGTACACATATTTTGTTAATTTGTAGGTACTTATAAACACAGGTTCACGACTGTATTCCCAAGGTGCGGTAGACATTCTCTCAGATCTTTTTTTTTTATATTACTTATAATAATATTATTACTTATAATTAATATTTTCACTCTCTTTATATAAAAAGAATTTTGTATTAAAATTTTGTATACAAAAACAAGTACGTGAGTGTCGTGTTCCAACTGAGTGGGTTGGAACAAAGCAGAGATCACTTTTCTACACTGGGAATATAATACATTAATTGTCAATTAGGTATCCTAGAAACGCTCTTCCGTACTAACAAAACAATGTTACGATCTATGGACTGTGTCGCGGCTGCGCATTTCGCACTGTGACGATTTGACATATACATGTGTCGTGACGGTAAATTGGAACATTTTTTTTTTCCAGCCTGTCTTTTTTTTCTTCGATACCGTCCAAAAAGGAACTTCGTTCCAACAGTCTGGAATTTTCAAAAACATAATATAATAATAATACTATACCAAATAAGCTTAAAACAAGCGGTCTTAAACTAATTTATTGTCTGAATCCCTTCAGTCACGTGGGCCTAATATTTTCAACCTAAAACAGAAACACACCTGTTACCCTTACATAAACCCTTTATTAGGCATTTCGTCATATCTCGCGGCTAAACAACGCCCCGCTAACACCCTTGAACCCTCAGTTTCGTCCTATTTTTGCTAACACAAACAATAAAGTACAACATGTTTTGATTAAAAAAACGATTTGGGCTACAAAAACATATTAGAAAGTATGAGGTTTTTTAAGTTATAGAGGAAAAGTATTAACACCTTAGAAATCAAATTTATATGGAACCGACTCGAGATTACAATCCATATCCATACTGTAACTCTATCTGTCTGTCTGTTTGTTACGCTTTCACGCCCAAACCGCTGAACAGATTAAGCTGAAATTTGGCATAGTTAAAGGTTGTGTCCCAGGGAAGGACATAGGCTACCTTTTATCCAGAAAAAATTAAAAAAAATCCCGAGGGACCGCGGGTCACACCGCGGGAGCAGCTAGTTTTAAATAAAAATGTAACTTTTAAAATCGGTCCATAACAGACGGAAATATCGGTTATTAAAACGAGTCAATTGGGCAGGTAAATTTCTTCAAAACTATATTAAGAGTTGGTTAATAAATAACATTTATTGCTAACGAATCAGGCTATAACCTCTATAAAGAGCACAATAAAGTTAATTTTCAAATACAAATTTACTGAATTTGTATTACTAATTCCAGGCACGTAGACCTATAAACTTGTCTAAGCTAAGCCCTTCCCTGGGATCTAGACAGGTATTATTTCAAATCTTTCATGAGAAGGGTCAAATGGTTTAAGCCTTGTTTTTCTAGACGGTCGGTAGGCAACGGCCGTCAGCTAGGACATTGTCAATTAAATGAATAATGTTTATAACCGTCCAGCGATGCCTATGTGACATAGATCTCTTCATAAAATTCTCTAAGCATTGTTAGTACCAGTGATTTATACGAATTTTCCCCAAGTGGGGTAAAGTGGGACAATCGGAGAGGTTACCCTTATAAGAGCTGTATTATCATCGAGTGGCTGTTTTGTTAAACATACACGTTGCTCACTTGGAAAAACGCTGAGACATGATTTTGCCTCACAGGGCACAAAACTTTTTTGTTCGCTGTCAATATACATATTACAGTATTAGTATTATTTATACTTTAATCAGTAAAAACTCGAAATGGGAATGTGCATTGTGCAGCTCAATCCCACTATCCCACTAAATATAATAAAGCTGAAAGTTGGTGAGTTTGTAGATGTTTGGATGTTTGTATTTTCGTGTTTCAATCACGCCTAAACAAGTGAACCGATTTTGATGCAACTTGGAATAGGCGTAAATAGTGACCTGGAATACCATATAGGTTATTCAAAATGTTACTGTCTAGTAGCTAGTCATAGATAAAATGGAAATGGGATAAGTGCATTCGGGACGTATAATAAAATTAGAGAAATTTTTGGCATCTTTCATTCTAATTAGCTTGACTTCTGTAGGACAACTCATTTAGCTGTCATAGGTTTATTCCTACAATCTTATGATTAATAGCCTACATTATTATGTAATTGAAAAATAATATCAAATACCCATGTCCTATAAAAAATATAGATTATCTTGTACAAAGCCAGTAAAGGACCTTCGTCAGTACAGGGTACGTCAGGATACCAATCGTCTCCTGTCACAGCACCCGAAGTGCGTGCGTGTCCAACATTCTTATTGGGACGTACATGCATGAAGATTGATTGGTCCAATATACTGGGTGTAAGAGAAAACTCCCAATTTATAAGTGTATAATTGTTCTCATACATGAATTCACTTTGCTATTTTGAATAGTATTTTTCTGAGATGAAATCGATGATTTTAGCTGAGGCATGATGATTAGTTTATGACTTAAGCTGTGAAAATATGATTTATCGAATAATATGTGGTGAACCACAACTTTAATCAAATATTTTTTTCTTTTAAAAGTTTAAAATCGTTATCATAAAGGTGGGTACTGACCGGCCGGCGTTACGAGGTGTAATGTACCATTCGCAGCGAGCATGTTACGTTACGCCGTGTGCTAAAATCCGTCTAAAGCCGCTCGTTGCTCGCTGGTTTCCCCGTACACTACGTACTGACTGCATGAATGCTCGCTGTGTAACATGTTACATTACACCTCGTAACGTTATATACTGTAAGTAATCGATTAAGAATCTGAGACCGAGCATTCGGTGCCGAAGGTCCTGTAAAATTTTCTTGAGTCTATTACACCCAGTACATTTGAATAAATTCTATAAATATTAGAGTCCTGGCCGTGTGCTTGGAATGGAAATAAGAAAACGAGATGTTTTAGCTAAATATTGTAAGAAAAAATAAAAATGTGAACGTGTTGAGAACCTAATATTAAATAGCTTAAATGTCCTTCGGCAATATAATACAGTTTTTAAGGAAGTATTAGAGTAGGTAACCAATATGTCAAAGTCAAAAAGTATTTATTCAGCAAGAACGCTGGGATCACTCAGAAAACTAGGTTCGACTCCTGTTCCTTCGCGACCAATACAGTGAGGAACCAGGGCAACAAGCACAATTGGGCCTAGCTTTCTTTTAGGTGATCCATCTTGAAACTAAATACTCTAACTAAATAGTTATGCTCCACCGCGGAGCCAGTCTAACAAAATTAAATGTGAACAAAGGTGACTAAGAAAACCGAAATCATAAACACGAAGTAATGATGAAGTCTATGGACCATCCGCATGAGTTCACTGAGTGAAACATGTAGATGGCGCTACCGGTGCTACAACCGATAAAATATGAGCTTATCAAAAATTTCGAATCTTTCAACAAGGGTTCCGTAACCGAATGGTAAGGCACTCCGGCTTTAGGAGGATCGTCTGATCGTTGCGGGTTCGAATCCCGTCGGAATCGAAAATTTCGATAAGACTTTTCTTGTCTCAATGATGAAGTCAATTCAAAAATATTGTTAGTTTACCTTGCAGCCTTGCAATAATGGAGCGAGTAATACAAAACAAGGTCTAGTCTAACGAGAAAATTATCTAGAAGGAGGCATAACGGGAAATATAAAGATTTATGATGCAATAACACTGCCGAGGTGAAATGCGGCCCGCTATGGGGTTTCTAGATGCACTTTAGGCTACAATCAGATTCTGAACGTTCGTTTACCTGCTTACCTGATACTTTGGCTTCTTTTTCTTGTTGTGTTATTAGTTCTTTGGAACGCCATTATAAGTGCGCCTCAAAGAGGCTCCGCTTTTGCACTTTGGCGTGATTTTGCGGAAGTCTATTTTAAGATGGAGTGTTGTCAGAGTTTTAAAATATGTTGGTACCTAGACTTTTTTTTCGAAGCTTTTTGGAAAGCTCTTCGTCTATTTAATTTGATTTCAATACAGAATGACGCATATCGCAGTGCTGTGTGAGTTTGTTCGATTTGTACCAAAAAGTTGGGTTATTTGCGTTCCCTGTTTTAAAATATAACCTGTTTTCTACACGAATGCATTCAAGGTTCTTCTCTATAGTGTTCCCAAGGGAATATTAACGTTATTAAGTCAAATTTCAAGACCACCTGTTAGCAAGAACAGATGTTTCGGCTCTCAAATGTAGAACTTAAAGTTATGTGTGTTGAAAAGTTTCAATGAGTTTTATTGTCACGCAAAATTTCGAAGTTTGGTGTGTATTTTGAGCGCACAACATTTGCGACGTAATTTTGAAAGAGAGACCTTTGCGAATAAAAAAGTACGTGAGTGTCGTGGAACACTCGGCTGGAACGAAGTTTCAACTTTAACATTTTGTCCAATTGATGATTGTCAAATATTAAAATCCTAGAAACGCACTTCCGTACAAACAATGTCACAATCTATGGAATGTTTTGCGACTGCGCACTTCGCACTGTGACGTTTTGACCTATGTATGTGTCGTGACGGTAAAATCAAACGCTTTTTTTCTTCTAGCCCCATCCTCAATACCGTCCGAAAAGGAACTTCGTTCCAAAAAATAGATTACTAGCTGCGCTCCCGCGGTGTGACCCGCGGTCCCTCGGGATTTTTTTATTTTTTCAGGATAAAAAGTAGCCTATGTCCTTCCCTGGGATACAACCTGTAACTATGCCAAATTTCAGCTTAATCTGTTCAGCGGTTTGGGCGTGAAAGCGTAACAAACAGACAGATAGACAGACTATAGTATAATAGTATGGATTTTATTTTATTGGCTTGCAACCTATCACACCTTTACAAATTAAGAAAATATACATAATTCGATGGGCTTGCAACCTATCACGTTAGGGAATGCTTCTTTATGCAAATTTGTATTTTTGCGTTTTTACCTGACTGCCCAGAAGAGTTTTGTTTTTAATTTTAATTAATGTGTATAGTTTAGCAACTTTGAACTTTTAATTGGCACCTTATCTCTTTGTTTTCTATTAGAAACATAAAATAAAGTACAAGCTTACGAAGCTAGTTCATTAAAAGTTGCTATTTGTACAATCTAACAAACCTAGCTCTGATTAATTTATAGAAAACCACAAGCAAGCGAATGCGGCTAAGCACGAAATATAAATATTCTATTAGAGTTTTTGCTTGACAAGTTCATTAATTAAAAAAGAATAATCGAAAAAAATAATTAAAAATATAAAATGTATTACAGCGTTGATGTCTTGTCTAATATGAAATTTTTTTAACATCGAAACTTGAAAAAAAAATCGTAATGACTTTGATATAAAAAACATTTTAAAACTTACTTACCTACTTTTCATTCCGAAAAGTAAGTTTTAAATGAAGCGCTCGTGGTCGTGCTTGCTTAGTCGTTCTTGATAGATCGTCGAAGTTAAGCAACGTTCGAAACGGTCTGTAAGTGGATGGGTGACCGCCAGTGGCATTTACATCTGAGCGCTTCCGTGCTTCGGAGGGCAGGTTAAATTGTCGGTCCCGGCTATTTAAGTAAACTCCGTCACCAGAGTTGGCCACTGACTCATACGAACTTACTTACTTTATTCAAGTGAATTATTTCCATTATCCAAGGGCATGGCAAACTTAACTTGCCATAATAAAACACACTAGAATAATAAGAATAGGATACTTATCGGAGACTAACGAAAGTATTTTCTACCTTCTAATGGTTTTCAATTTCACACTCCTGTATCCAAGCTTTTAAGCAGTACATAGAAACTTCAATGAATCTCGAATTAAAATGCTCTGTCTCTTTCAGGTACCTTGCAAATAGTGAAGAGTGAAGAGGGCGACCACGGCAAGTTTGAGTGCGTCGCTGAAAATTCCATCGGAACTGAGTTTTCAAAGCCGACCCTGCTTTATGTCAAAGGTAATAATGAGCATGTTGCTTGTGAAGGACTTGTTGAAGAGGAAATAGGTTAAAGGAAATACAAGTTGAAGGAGTGTAAGGATTTGTTGGAGTATTCTCGTAGCCAGTGGCTATCTTGAAATCGAGTGCAGCTTGAATGACGCGATTCAATTACACCACTGAAAACTTGAAACATTACCCGTGTTAGCTCTATCGTAAACTTAACGCCTCACAACACATCACAAGAATATTTAAAGTCTGAAGGTTTATATTCACCGGTACCTAGATAATCGCCATGCTAAGGGAGCTGTTCATATTTGTATGTGTATATATAGTATAGTAGTGGTGTTTTCAAATATTAGGACTACCAAGCATTTTTGAAAATCTTTCGCTCGTCAATAGAGGAGAATTATAGAGGTCCACATTTCTTAGTTTAAGTCGACACGGTATCGTGATTATTTACGAAAAGGAAAAAAAATACTACGTCACACACACACGGATACACGGATCGGCAAGATCATGGGTTCAAATCCCGCATGGGTGCAAATTTTTGGAATACATTTAAAAATCTTTAAAAATCTTTAAATATCCCTAAGTAACCGCACACTTAGGGATATTTAAAGATTTTTAAAAAACACTATAAAAATATAATCCTTATAAAATACTACGTGTTGAAAGAGAAATTCGCCCCAAATGCACGGTGTGACTTTATATCGACTTGTACTGCAAAAACAGCAATTACACTAGAATTAAAAAAGCTTTAAATTAGGTTCTCAGATTGGGAACCATAATTAACTTGAATCTCATGACTTTTTGAAGTCAGAATGAGAAAAACACATTTTCCAATCTAAAATCATCGTGACAACTGCACCGCGCAAATAAAATGGCGCCCCTAAGTAGAGCACATAACAGAAAGTAGGCTGAAACGGACGGACGGACGTAATATTCACAATATATTTCGCGATAGTGTCGCGCGGGAACTCTTACATGCATTAGGTGAAACGAGGTTGGTTGCGACATTGCATTATATTAAATAATAATTTATGAAATAGCGACCTGCCCTGACTTCGGTTGCCTAAACTAAACATACAGGATGCTCTCTGTGCTCTTTTCGACTGCTATATGTGGGAAAATCTAAACTTCTGTAGAAAAATGTTAAAAAATAGTTTCTTTTTGTTTGTACGAGTAAGTACTGTTTTTATACATAACAAAAACAAATACTTTCCAATAACTTTATGTCTGTCGATGTTGCAACACTTTTTCAACAACTAGGTACAAGTGTTTCCATAAAGTTATAGCCGTTTCGATTTTCCCCTCAAAAGGCGATCGAGTGAACTCACCTCGAGAGGATCTACTACAAATTTTCGAAAAATATGCAGATGATAATCTTCAAATACAAACAAACGTACGCGAAATATGAAAAAATGAAATGAAAAAGGGAAATAAAGACACAGTGGGATGAAAAACTCTGATCCTATTTAGGTCAACTTTAAAGTTCGACATGTGCTAAATGTATATCAAATTGTTAAAATAAATAAATAACGCTGGACTTTTCACACAGCATCATCTAGCCCCAAAGTAAGCAGAGCTTGTGTTATGGGTACTAGATGACTGATATACTACTCATATACTTTTTGTTTCTAAATACATACATATTATACATAGATACAACCAGACCCGAGACAAATATTTGTAGATCATACAAACATTGGTCCCGCCGCGGGGATCGAACCCGCGACCTTTTGCGTCGCAAGCGGGCCTTTGCCCTCTGCGCTACAGAGGCCAGAGGTTGTTAAGTTATTGATATGAAAACTTGAGCGATTAGTCCGGAACTTAGTCGAACATTGATTACTTAGTCGGACTAAGTCGATTTGAAGTTGACCGCTGACTGGCAGCGATAACCGAAGGCTTCGTTTGTCTTCTATTATTTAATGATCGATCTCAAGGACAAATGTTTGAATGTTGAATAATGTTTGACATCTCCAAGTTTTACTTGAGCCTGTTGGAAAATCTAATACTGATTTCGAAGGAGGTTTTAAGTTTACGTATCTAATTATCATATCACTCTGACCCCGATCTTCTTATAAGGTATATACAGTCAGTGTCACCAATTAGTAACCTAGCAAAGACAACGTAGCCTAACAAAAAAACGGTTTATACGGCGGGGGGGTTACCAGTTAGGGACGCTGACCGTACCTCACAAATTATTATCACTACTTATATTGTTATTTTTTTATTTTTTAAAGTAAAGAAAAGAAAAGAAAGAAAGAAAGAAATATTTATTTTCCACCAGAAAAAATATTTTTTACACACAAATATACAAAAAAGTAGAAATTTATAAAGGTAAAGTTGCGAAAAGAACAAAAAAAAAAAAAAAAAGTGGTACCGTCTTTGTGTTACGTAAATAAAATTATCCGTTTTGATACTACCATAGACAAACACACAGCTGATACAGTTATAGAATAGAATAGAATAGAAAAACACTTTATTGTACACAAAAAGACATTACAGGCAATACACGAAAACAAGTAAGTAGGTACAATGGGCGGCCTTATCGCTAAAAGCGATCTCTTCCAGAAAACCTTTGGATGGACTGGAATAGTTACACAGAAAAACGGCATACATGTCATAGTAAAACAGCCTTCTTTCTCCCCTCTTCTTCGTATCAAAAACCGCATACAGCAGCTAGTGAACATTCATGGCATATTAATTCAGGCTGATATTTAGAAGGTAATAGATTGGTTAACTTATCGAATCCATTTCGGTTGGTTTAATCTGTAATATGTTTTCAAGTTAGCTTTCGATTCTAAACTTGCGTCATTAAGCATTTCTTATGAAATATCAATATGTATTAAGACTACTACTAAAATCTGTAGGTATACAGGGTGGTGCAACAGTTTACCTTATACAGGGCTGCATTTTCTTTCGTAGCTAGAAGGTATTATGTACAAGCCTAAAAAAGACTTTTCGAAACAAGACTTGTTAAACAAGGTGGTCTCAATCGACGCCATTTCCCACAAGGAATACTTATCCCAATCAAATCGTAAGATTTTGCAAAAAATTATAAAGCTCCTATTTTTTATTATATTTCACAATTTGAATGGTACAGTCTGACTTTTCTTTACGCGGACGAAGTATTAATATTTCCAATTTTTTAACACAATCACGTGACTTCATATTCCTTTAAGATCCCTTTTCATTAAAGAATAATGATTTGAACACTTACATAATGCTAAAACCCATTTTAATTAGGAAAGAATTCGTATTCGCTGAACTAATTTTAATTAATCGTGAAAACAAAGTGGGGGAACACAGGAACCGTTTTTTGAATAATTTCCCTTGCAGCTATAGGGTGTGTGGTCCAAGGTAAACTTTCAGATGTAATTAAAACAATTTACTATTATTTTTAAATTAATATAGAAAAAAACGTAAACAGGTTCACGACTGTATCCCCAAGGTGCGGTAGACATTCTCTGAGATCTTTTTTTTTATGTTACTTATTCCAGATCCGTTGAAGATGTCTGAGGGGGTAGTCAGAGGCATGTCCAAACACATATTTGATACATGCTCACATCTTGCAGAAGTTAGTCTTATTCGATACGTGACAGGTTGCAAGCCCATCGCCGCCTATAAGAACACTAACTGGTTTCTTCACAATGTTTTCCTTCACCGTTTAGAGCACGTGTTAAAGCGCATATAAATTTTACGCAAAATCTATTGATGCACGGCCAATATAGAATGCAATATAGAATAGAATAGAATATTGCTTTATTGAACACCATGAAAAAAATCTTCATGAAAAATTTCGGTATGCAACAGATTACAATGTTCGGTGAAGGAATATAAATAAATAAATAAATAATGCTGGACTTTTCACACAGCATCATCTAGCCTCAAAGTAAGCTTGAGCTTGTGGTATGGGTACTAGATGACTGATAAACTACTTATATACTTTTTGTTTGTAAATACATACATATTATACATAAAAACACCCAGACCCGAGACAAATATCTGTAGGTCATACAAACATTTGAACCCGCGGCGGGGATCGAACCCGCAACCTTCTGCATCGCAGGCGGACCTTCGCCCACTGCGCCACAGAGGTCGTCTATATCGTGATCGTCGTATATATCGTGAGAACATCTGAAGGACACAATAACGGAATATTTTGCTTGTTTATTCAGAAGAAATTTTGACAAATTCAAAGCACACTTTTAATGAAAAGTATATCTACAGCGTTTAACTCAAAGTCCAATTTCAATTGCAAGAGCGGCGTCGTGTGAGCGTTGACCCTCATATAAAATAAGCACAGTAAGCTCTTGCCTTAAGCTTGTCTCATCCGTCGGTAAAGAATACCACCGCAGATCTAAAGGATGTCTCACGGCTCGTCCACGTCTCACCTTAATTAAAAGAGGAACACTGCCTCTTAATGAACTGTCCGGAAAACAGGGATAATTTGCCTTAATAAGTCGTTTGTTTGATTAAAAATAATAAAAAAACTACGTTTGCGTGTTGCTTTATTTTGATGCTTAAAACAAAAGCACTTCAAGGAGACTTAAATGCTACTAGGTACATATTATATTAAGTACTTATTATTTAGAACCAAGGCGTTTTTCCTACCTAGACCTTATGCTACAAGAACCATTTGCCACCAAGTCTTTTAACAACCATGGAATTTTAAAAATAACACATTTTGTCACCTAGACTTAGTGTATACTAAGACTTTTTTCCACCAAAACATTTTGCTACCACAGACGTTTTACAATCCAGACGATACGAACCCAACCCGAATTCATCTTCTTATCTCTCTGCTTTATCCCTGCTTTATTACTTTCTAGCTGGTATCCGCGACTTCGTCAGCAAAATAACATACTTAGGTACTTGAAAACCTCATAGAACTGAGAACTGATTCTTCATACATGCTCGCTGGTTTAGGGTACTTTTGACCTGGCCCTTCTCCGAAATGTCGCAAATTTTATCCAAGAAGGTTCGCCTAGGCCTTCCACTTCCAGCTGTCCCATACGAACTCGCCTCATAAACTTGCATTGTCAAACAACTGTCAGCCAACCTCTCTACATGCCCAAACCATCTTAACATACCTTTCTTCATAGTTTCTTGTATGCCAAAGTCGTAGAAAAAAATATGTAAGGTTTTTTTTATAAAATGAAAAAACAAATTTATTCTAAAATGTTTTTTTTTTACAAAATAACGACGTTTATCGTCGTCTAAATAGTACCCTCACCCTAGCTGGACCCCAAAGGTATACATAAGTAAAACAGAATGTAATTACAACGTTGAATAGCCTTCTTTGCTTGTCGACTATCGACCCCTCTACAACGAACAAAGAGGGCATTGAGTAGGTACACTTGTAGGTAGAAGATTGCTACATTGAACCAATGAACCAGATACAAGATGAAAGCTTTCCTTCGAGGAAATTAGACGTGCATTTTTATACAAAAACAAACAGTAACATACACGGTACTGTCACTGATTTGCAAACTTTTTGCATTTTTTCAACCGACTTCAAAAAAGGAGGAGGTTTTTTTTTGTTTTTTTTTTGTATCTTGTTACGCAATTGTTCCGCCATTTGTTGACCGATTTGCAAAATTATTTTTTTGTTTGAAAGGGTATACTCCAGAGGTGGTCCCATATAAATTTTATTCCTAAGGGATTGATAGTTTCCCCGTAAGACTCTAAACACCTTCCCTCCTAGCCATGTCACAAATAGAAATCGAATCGACAGCTTGACGCCCTGAGTCACACCGCGTTTCGAGTCAGACATTGAAGTCGGTTTTCTTTTTAGTATTAAAACGTAATTATACTTTGACTAAAGTACATTTATTTACAGAAATTAAGCTACTTACATTTTTACATAATCCTACACAATAGTTATAATTAATTATTTACAGAAACTAAGCTACTAACGACATATTTACAACATACAATAGAGTCAAGCTATCTAAGGAGCATTTAAAACGAACTATAGATAGCTCAACTGATCCAAGTCACTGCCAGTCGGAAATGTAACCAAAACACTGGCGGCATTATCACGCTGAAAGGCCCTAGGACTTGTTTGATTATTTTTGTTTTGTCCGCAGTGAGACGAGTGGCGCCACAGTTCTCAATACCTCCACCACCTCGCTCCGAAGTCATGCTCGGAGGTAACCTGACGCTCAAATGTGTTGCTTTCGGATCACCCATGCCTACGGTCAAGTGGAGACAAGGTAAGGAATGCCAAAATATATCTCAATGAGTTCTAACCTTTGAGATAAGCAATAACAAGATTAATTCTGAGCTGCATAGCGATTTAGCATATCTTCGAGACCATCCGTCGCGGATGCCTATACTGTTGAAAAAGTCCGGGTAGCATCAGCTCTTGTTTCGATTTTTAATACAAACTTTTCTGGGTCCATCTGTAATGTCCGTATGAATCGCAAAAATAAGCCATTCAGTTAAATAAATAAATAAATGATGCTGGACTTTTTTCACACAGCATCATCTAGCCCCAAAGTAAGCAGAGCTTGTGTTATGGGTACTAGATGACTGATATACTTATATACTTTTTGTTTGTAAATACATACATATTATACATATAGATATACACCCAGACCCGAGATAAATATCTGTAGGTCATACAAACATTTGTCCCGCGGCGGGGATCGAACCCGCAACCTTCTGCTTCGCAGGCGGACCTTCGCCCACTGCGCCACAGAGGTCGACACAGAATTCGAAGGATTGTTCCTTCGAATTGAATGGCTTATTTTTGCGATTCATCACACTTTTTGAAGATCAGTTTTTCACATAATAGATTATTATTCGCAAGCTAGTTTCTTTAGAAACTCACCCGTACTTTCATAAAATAACACCACGGGGCGCTAGTTTTAATTATAAACCTTAATGTAATTTATGCAAAAGATGTGCATAACGTAGCACCTCTGATCACAATACATAATCCTTATTATCAACCCAAACAAAGACTTGAACCAGCGGTCTTCACCATGCAATGGTGAGGTTAACACAATAATCTTCACTAAATAGTAAATACACTGAGATACTCATTACTCATGCGAACTTACTAAATACACAGGTTTAGCAAAATGGATCACGCCAGAAGACCACCCGCCTTACGGCCTGAATACCCTCAAGTTGGAAGACATCAGGGAGTCTGCTAACTACACATGCGAGGCTGCCAGCGTGCTTGGAGTCATAGAGGCCGTGGCTGAAGTCAAAGTGCAATGTGAGTTTATATTTAATAAACCCAGTTGCAACCATAGTAGGTCTCCACTCCATGTATTACGCCACTCTGTCCAGTCCTCTCCACTCCCACGTTTTCCCAGCAACGTGGACAATATCATCCGACCATGTGGTAGTCTGCCCGTGGTCGTTAAACCTCTCTGAGCCACTGTTTCGTAATGGGAGTTTGATTAAATCATAGCAAAACCAACTGATTTGGATGAAACTTGGACTAAACGTGAGCCAAGCCTGGAGTAGCTATTCCTTATGTTGCTACCACGCAAGCGAAGCCGCGGGTGGAAGCTAGTTATACACAATACCTGATCCTTTGTGAAACGTAGACCTGCTCAATTAATCATTAATCAGGCTGACATCAGTTTGTCTCTGAGGATCGCAAAACTTTGCAACCCTTTCAAATATAATTTATAACACTAATTCGTAATGGATGGCCCCAACTTGGCTCGGTACAATTTATCAAATTGATTTTCGTAAATCCCTCTTTCGTTGAGTAGTTATTACCATAAATTTGCAACAGTTATCCTAAGAAATTATGAGTTTAATTTAATTCGCTTTGTTTGAGAGAGTAAGCTTCTAGAGGTTTACTGACACTGTGAACCATATGGACGAATTGAGAACCACGATCTTATCTGATTGCCTCCTTTACACTTTTTTTTGCTATCCTTACAATTGCAAAATTTAAAGACCACTTAGTGTTCTCATAGTACAATCTTTGTTTAGTTTGGGGCTAGATGATAATCGTCCATTATTTTATTTATTTATTTTTTGCTAGGCTACATAGCTCTTTGATATAACAAGCCTAAAATATCAAAATTTGGTCTATAAAACCGGCACCCTAAGGTTAGGAAGTATTATCATATCAAGTTTGAACAGACAACAGGATAAGGATCCGAGATGGGGTACCTGTTGCCGTCTAATCTCGGAGGGACGAAATTACTAGGGCGGGCAAAGGGGCCGCAAAGTTCTTAACCTTATTTGTACTACTAGCTTTTTAATGTTATCTTTATGTCCATCGCATTGAACTGCGGTCTTTTGTTAATTGTTCCTCTAACCCCAGGTTTACAAATAAGTTGTATACAGTTCAAAATACCATACTAGAACTGTTTATACAAGTTTTTTGACAAGTTTCGACAAAAATTTTATAAACTATTCTTACAAAATTTTACCTAAATGATCGTCGTTGAGCCATGACGGCCCTCGATCATGGATCAACGACGATCAAGGTGGCCTAGAAACTCCGTCACCAGAGTTGACCACTAACTCATTCCAATTTACTTACTTTTACCTAAGTAGATACTTGGATTGCACAAAAAACTAATTGTCTTACATGAATACATATTTTGTTGTAGGCCTATGTTCAGCAGTGGACACTAGATGGCTGACATGATGATGATGATATTTTGTTGGTATATTGGTGTGAATAAGGGAATTATTTTTAGACAAACTCTTAGATAAGTTTAATAAATAAGAAGAGTAAAATAAACAACATTTTTCGTACAAGTGTGTAAGTAGTGTAATAAGCAAGTAGTATTTACTTGAAGTAAGAGTTACATACAATTAGCTCGCCAAACACCCGAGACTTGATCCGCAATCAGATTTTGGCCAAAGTTCAACATGCTATGCGGTTTCGGATTGTAAACGCTTACCATAATTTGTGTAAATACTTCATTCAGAGTTGATGGACTAGTGTTAAAGACTTTGAATTCTACATTTAATTTTGAGATTTGAGAGAGAGAAAACATTTATTTTTTTTTCATTTCATTGTCACCAGATGATGAATAATGCGGAGTTTCTAGGCTGAAGGCAATCATGCAACAATTCCGAATGTTTAAAATTTTATTCCTTTCCGATTGATTTTCAATGAAGTTTGACTTTTTAGATCGGAAGAAAATACTTGGCCCCAAATCAATTACGTGTGTAAGAAACCACGCAAAAAACGGTTTTAAACTTCAATTCTAAATTTAAATTTAGAATTTAAGTTTAGAACTGTTTGAATTAGGCATCCTAAATAAACACACTGTTCGATGCCAATGCTAGGCAAATTCATCTCTTCTATTTTCCTCGGTATTATTTGTTTTTATTAGTGCAATGCACGTCAAGTTAGTCCCGTCGTATGGGTCGTGCATGTGGGTTAAACATAGTCGAACATTGAATACTTGGAATTGAATCACGGCGTAACCGTACCGATTTGATTCAATTTTAGAACTACTGTTCTTGATTTTGATTGCACCGATTTGTTCTAGTCTTGGTACTGTAATTCTGAAGTTTGGCTTTTCTTGATAACAATGTAGAGATGGAACTCGAATGGCGTTAGGCAGGACACGTTGTGAGGCAAGGTGATGAGCCTTAACCGTGTTGTAGCCAAGAGAAGACATTCCATCTTTTCTTAGGTTAGGCCCCTATAAGTGCGACCCAGACCAAGTAGTACTCAGTGGGACGTCTTGAATGAGCACAAAAAACTAATTTATACATTTCACAGCATTGCCTGGACCACCGACCGAAGTACGGCCATCGGAGGTGACGGCGACGACCGTCCGACTAGCGTGGACCTACCCCGGACCTGAAGAACCTCAGTACTACGTAATTCAATACAAGCCGAAATACGCCAATCAGGTATTGTATTAGATTTGTTGAAAATGCAGCCCAAAATATGCATCCGATTACATTTTTGGGATGTATCTAATAAAATATTAAAAGATCTCTAAATGTAATGTAATAAATTCTCCGATTTTGAACATTATTTTATCGTTTGAAATGGTAAAAGTATTTTATTCCTGAGCTTAAAAAACCTCATTCTAAGTAATTTTCTTCTTAGTCCAACATTAAAGATTTATTTTAAGTTTTAATACATAATTATGTTTTTTAACGTTTTCGTTTCTTCTAGGCATTCAGCGAGATCTCAGGAGTGATAACTCAGTATTACTCGGTGACGAACTTGTCTCCGTACACTGAATACGAAATGTACGTCATCGCAGTGAACAATATCGGGCGAGGGCCACCGTCGTCGCCAGCCGTCATCACGACTGGAGAAACTGGTACGTGTGATTTTCATTACACAGCTAAAAGCTGTATAAGACTCTCATTACTCAGCTAGATGCTGTATAAGACTTAAATTGCACAGTGAAGTGCATAACACAGCGAAAAGCTGTATGAGTCGCTCAAAATTTCAACCATCCCGTCGACTGCCTATTGGCACTATTGGCTCAGATTGAGCGTCACTACAGATCGGTGAAGGCCGCGGGTTCAAGTCCCGCATGGGTACAATTTTTGGGATGCATTTTTAAATGTTTAATGACAATATGGGGAGACCTTTTACAAACGGTGCAAACAATCATATTACCATTTTATAACCATTTTCATGAACTTTAAAACAGCTTTTTTTTACTTGATCTCTCTTCATAATGATTTTGTATGCAAAATGGCAGTCCCAGAATAATGTAAACGAACAATTTTCTTTAAAACTTGTGTACGTACCTACTTAACATTAGACATGTTGTCTTATAATACTCATAACATTTGCTTTTTCGTTTAATTTTTACATCTTGCTTCAGAATCTCGCATCCATTAATTATTTTCTCTTGCTTTTGGATTTGGGTAAATAGATTTTCGTTTATTCTGCTGAACCTGTTTTTTAAATAAAGGACACAGTGCTACTGGCCCGAGGCTTTTGTTTCCTGAAATGTGAGATACCTTATTCGAAAGATTTTCATAAACCCACTGAATTTTCAGAACAATGAAATCAGAATAGAACAAAAATGACATATCTTACGTAGGCGCAACTAGCCTAGATAAAATATTACATTAATTTTATTTTAACCTATCTATCTATTGATTTTGATTAAATGTTGTGAATTCCTTGACTTCTTGTGGCTACTTTTTGTCAAGTAAAAAAATACCAGCGTATATTTTTCGAATGAGGTACATTCCATCTTTGGGCGTGCTTTTGGCCAGAATGCGCTCCATTTGACCAGTCTCCTTTAATTAGATATTTCCTTTTTGATCGTTTTTACATGCTACGTACATACGACGTACGCGCGTCGCTTTCATGTAAGTTTGTTTGAGTTCTAACATTATGTATTGTTTCTTTTGCACTTTTCTTATCATTTTTGTAGTTGTAGATCTAGTGCGTGGTTTTATTTATTTTTTTCATGCACCATTACGTTTTTATAAATGTTAGGATAGGAAGCCTTTGTTGTTATTCACAGTACAAATCTTACCTTCGAAGTGAAGTTCCAAAATGTATATTACTTTTTGATTTTGTCATTAAATAACTATCAGATCTCTATAAATATCGTAAATAAGAATCCATTCACACTACATTTTAAAAAATATGATCTGTGATATGCAATTTAGTCAAGTTCTCTACGCCAAAAGTTGACACATTTTTGGACATTGTCCTTTATATTAATCGCAAAAATGAGTAAGAGACAATGCATTTTCAGAAATCTTTGTTGCCATTGCATTTTGATGCAATTCTATAAAATAAGGATAAATTTAATAGTACACAAATGTCCATCTTATGGCGTAGAGACTACAATTAGCACTCACGGTTTTTCTAAGCACCTCTGTGTGAATTCCCCATTATCTACATTTTATCTAATGCTACATTTGTTTTTGCGTCCGTCTGCAGTGGACCACTTTAATGAAGGAGCGAGTAAGTACTATTTATAGATTTATATACAGGGTGTAAAAAATCAATGGGCCCTGGAAGGAAACCACTTTTAATCCTTAAGATAGATTATTTTACTAAAAGGAAACATTCCTTTATTTCCTATGAGTAAAATAATCTGTCTTAAAGATTTCAAGAGGTTTTCCTCAGGGTCCATTGATTTTTTTCACCCTGTATATTTTTGGGTAACGTTAATAAAGTTGTCTGATCTTGGGTCAAAGTTTCGGTCGCTGTAAAGTAAATTGGTTTTACTAATTTAATGAGATGTTTTGCGAAGTTTTGGGTTCAATTCTTATCCAGGACAAACAACCGTGTGGATTCTTATATTTGTTTCTAGTAAATGTGTTATAAAATATAATGAGTATTAAATAATACACAAAAAAGTTGTATCCACGTATCCTTTGAGGATTACCTTCTAGACGAATAGGAAGAAGTTTAAAGAATCATGGCAAGATCGGACCTCAAATTTCCACAAATAAAATATATACCAAATTCAGTACATTTTAGGGGTAAATAAATACAGTTATTATTATTTTTCGGCTTCTTAAAAACAAATTACGAATTGCATACGGTAAGTGGCTTTGTAAAAAAGAAAAACTTTGTAGCTAGGTTTCAGCTTGTATGGTGATGACCAACGTTCTTTCAGTCATATATCGACCGTTGACATCAAAATTATTGTGTTTCTAATCTAAATATTTTATTATAATTTCATCTGCATGTACGTTTATTAATTAAATCAAATTAAATTGTCTGTCTATGATCTTCTTCGTTTTAATTAGATGTAAGAGAATTGAGACAAAATTTAATTCACTACAAATAACAACATCAAAGTGCCATCAAATCTAATCTTCAACATGTATTTCCACCATCAGGAAACGTCGCGAATCGCAAACGTAGAAATGAGCGAGTAATGAAAGAGTGCTTATTTTTTTCTTTACGTTTCTAATAAAAGAAAAGTTTGGGTGTGGAGCGGCGACCCGTATTTTCGCCTCGGTACGCGATTATATCGTTTTAATATTACATCGTCTCCTGAAAAACTTTTATTGTTTCGCTCGCCGTTGTATCATGAACAGGGAAGAGATTTTTCATTGAGTGACGCCTCTTTTTCATCGTGTGCAAATCCTATTAGGATAGCCATTGTGCCCGCAGCTCTTATTGCGTCATTATTTTTATTTTCATTTAACGTAATTGAGACGCGTTTGTACTCTTTATTTGATGTGGCGACGTTATTGCTTTCATGATAAAACCAAAGGCGAATAAAACGTATTCAAGGGAATTAATTTCAAAGGGTGTTATTTTCTTGTGTTCAGATATTGTTGGCGTCTGCACGGAGATATATTTGCGATTTTGATTGATGTTTGTTATTTGAAACATCTGAAGATTTCACCATTGAAATTATTTACAAATCAATAGCAAATCTATTAGAAAATACTTTGTTATTTAATTAATTCATTCTATTATAGGTAATATATGTTATTATGAATTCTACCTATAACCTCAATTTAATATGAATTTATCAAATTAAAAACCATGGTATAAGTACGAAACTTATAATTGTATCAACTTCTGTTCTTTGACGACCTCTGTGGCGCAGTTGGCGAAGGTCCGCCTGCGACGCAGAAGTTTGCGGGTTCGATCGCCGCTGCGGGACAAATGTTTGTATGACCTACAAATATTTGTTCCAGGTCTGGGTGTTTCTATGTATAATATGTATGTATTTACAAACAAAAAGTATAAAAGTACCTAGTTCATCAGTCATTCTAGTACCCATAACTCAAGCTCTACTTACTTTGGGGCTAGATGATGCTGTGTGAAAAGTCCAGCGTTATTTATTTATTCTTATTGTAATATTTTATAGTTAGTCATCATTTGTAAATAAATTAAGCTACCCATAGCCAACGGTTACAAGTTATGTGTAAACAGAGTAACACTGGATTCTCACGTTACCAACAATTTAGTCACACTACCTTAATCAGATGATTATTATTTATTTGAAGATTCAAATAATCATGAATGTGTGAGTAAGTAAAAATAGTAAAGTAAGTAAAAATTTATTTATTTGAGACAAGCAAAGTGACTCAATCTGAGAGAATTTCTACCAATCTATATCTAACGATATATTTTTATGATTCCAATGTTATTCCGTCAAGTACTACACCGAAAGTTGTGCTATGGACCCTATGACGTTGTAAACGCTTTTTCGGTTTATTCATGGAATTATTATCCACAGAACCGGGCTCGGCTCCAAGAAACGTTCAAGTTAGACCCCTGAGCTCCAGCACCATGGTAATCCAATGGGACGAACCTGAAACTCCCAATGGACAAGTTACGGTAAGAATACTTTAGTGGTTTGTTTTGTGAGGAGCAAGTGGAAATCGATAGAAACAAAAAAATACTGATTATTATATCCCATGTTTTTTGGAACTAAGTTCCTTTTCGGACAGTATCGAGTTTATGTTTTTATCAGTTGAAGAATGTGATAAAAATACCTGTCCCAGAAGATTAACTTGAGTTATGTTTACAGCTTTACAAAATCTACTACACAACGGATCCTTCACAACCTCTACAGTCGTGGCTTTCTCAAAAGGTATGTGCTCAATTTGACGTATTATTTCTTGAATTAGGTAAAGATTACCAGGAAACGATCATTATTCTGACTATATTTCTTACCGATAACTTCAGTACTATTATTTTTTGAGCTAGATGAGTTCTTCATTGAATCGCTATTATATAAAAGTGCGTATGGCGTCGTGTCTCGCGCGCCTTGAACGTGAATAATACGACATACTTACACACTTCATTATTATAATATTGTATCCATTTTAAGTGATTTTTGGCTAATCAACACCAGTGTTTTGGACACGCTTCCGACTAGCGACCTGGATCAGTTAAGCTATCTAGAGTTTTCAACTATCTTATGATAGCTCAACTCATTTTAGTATTGTATACTAAGTTATTTTAATATGTTACTTAGTTCATATTAATAAATGTATATTTTAGGTGGACAACAGCCATCTGACGACTATAAGCGAGCTGACACCACACACAGTATACACGATCCGTGTCCAAGCATTCACATCTGTAGGCCCGGGGCCTATCTCTGCGCCTGTGCAGGTCAAAACTCAGCAAGGTAAGTACTCGTAATTCAGAAAAATAAGCAAGTACTTATAAAAAAAACAAATCAAATTCCATCTACGAATCAAAAGCAACCGGGTTTCTTTTTAGGTATTTGAATATTTGGATATGCCTTTAGAATAGTATAGAATATGAATTATATTACCAGGTGTACCTTAGCCTTGAAGTGCTCGTGGTGTACCTTGCTTAGTCGTTCTTGATAGATTGTCGAAGCTTAGCAACATTCTTTGAGGTCACAAAGTGGATGGGTCCGCTAGTGGCAATTTCGGAGGACACATTCAACCGTCGTCTATTCGTTAAGCTATGATGGAGGTCTGAGTGCGCCCTAAAACCCTTCAGCAGAGTTGGCCAGTAGCTCATACGATCTTACTTACCAGGTGTACCTTCCCAACCGTCGAACTTGGTGGCCGTAGAGGCAGGAGAAACATCGGTGACGCTGTCGTGGAGACGGCCGGCACACGCGGGAGACAACATCGTGTCCTACGAACTGTACTGGAATGATACATACGCTAAGGAACATCATAGGAAGTAAGTGTCTCATAAAAAATCTGATATGCACATCTTCACTCTGCTATAATATTGTACTGTAGTCTGGGGTTGTGTTAATTTTGGATATTTTTCATCGCATTCCAAATGTAACAATACATCCCAGTGAGTAATAAAATCAAGCCACGACAGATGTCTACCTAGATTTCGTTCTGAAGGCAACACGGCCGATATGCAGATTCAGCATTAAGATGATGAGCCAGAATAGAGATCACAATGATCCTGCATTGTGGATGGCGCAAGTAAACATTACGTCAAGCCTATACCACCTCAAACAATATCCCAGTCACTATGGCGTCCGTTAAGTTTAGGTATAGGTTGCCTCCTGACGCCTGTATAAATTATCTAATAAAGATAACGACCAAAAAACTCTGTCGCCAGAGATGGCCACCAACTCATACGAACGTCTAAATGATCTAGTATAGATAAAGGCCATCCTAACGTTCTCAGGCGGATACCAATAACGGAGACCTACACACTGAACGGTCTTTACCCCAACACTCTGTACTACATCTGGTTAGCAGCGCGATCTCAGCGTGGAGAAGGTGCAACGACCCCTCCCATCGCAGTCCGGACAAAGCAGTATGGTATGTGGTGTGGGTCGCGAGACGGACGGGCAAGAACTTGATCGAAGTCGGGGGCGGAAACATTGCTCATGAATTATATTAAAAGCAAAAATTGATCTGTTAATTTTGTCAATGGACCGAAATGGCTTTAGAATCGTCTTGTTGTTAAACGTACATGTTTTATAACAATAATCATTATTAATTTGGTTGTGACTGACTCGTAGTTAGGTAAATTTATACAAAATATTAAATATAATTCAATCTATCACTCAACGTAGTAAATTTTCTTGAAAATTTTCTAGAAAAACATTCTAATAAAACTTTTTACTCCTACGCCCGAAACATTCCAAGTCATAAGTAAATAAAATGTTCTTTGAGTAATGAACTCTTTACCACAACATTCTTCCTGACAAAATTCCAGCTCAAAAGCGTAGCAAGCAATCTACTTGTTTTACACTTCCTCTAAAAGTATCACTTGATTTTGTTGCAAGGCTAAATTACCCCGGCTTGACTCCACGTTTAAGCCCTTTACTCTCGCCTTCAAACAGTTTCATAGTTCTGAAGTACACTGAACAATTTATGAGTAATGCTTTCAACTTTCCGGCTCGGCAAACGACACCAACAGATCAAATTCTTGAACGTAGCTCCTCGATCGATGCTTTGTGAAGTGTGTGAGTGTATGAGTCCTGTGTGGATTCCAAGGTAATTCCTAAAATAATTCACATATGAGCACCTGCCCGGCACGCTGCCAGTAATTGAAGCACAAAGCACCAAGTTTTTATATCACAATATGTGTTTTGTATTCGTTATTGTCGAAACGGTAATGTGTACGCACATCTAAGGCGTACACGGTACCTTAGTAGTAGCTTTATGTTGTACGTAGGTCAGTTTTAATGAGGTTTTCACCTCGTGTTAAAATTATTTTTACCAATTTGCTCGCGACATGAATAGCATCGCGTTCCAGCATTCAATAAAGCTCAGTTCCTCGAGAACTGCACGAAATGAATTCACATAAATGTCTCGTGCCGCGAGCAAAAGTCGTAATCACAATTTTTTGCAGGAGAGAGTGACGGATGAGAAAAAGAGATGTATGGGCGAGCGGATCTTACATGCATGCATTTATTTTGGAGCACATTTTCGCATTCAGTGATTGCATCGGATAGGGTAAAGGTTTTGAGTTTCAGAGACTTATTGATGAGATATTTTAGTTCCTGGAGCGCCTCCGATGAATGTAACTGCCGTGGCGGCTTCGCCAACGGCTATTCGGGTGTCGTGGCAGCCGCCGCCGGCGGAACGGGCCAATGGCCGGATCGCGTACTACAAGCTGCTATGTGTGGAGTCTGGGAGAGGGGACTCTGAAGCGACTGTGGTCAAACTGAACCAGACCTCGTTTGTCCTGGATGAGTTGAGGCGTTGGACGGAGTACCGCATCTGGGTGCTCGCGGGAACGAGCGTGGGCGACGGCCCGGCCTCCTATCCCGTCACTGTGCGCACTCACGAAGACGGTACGTGTCTTGACAATCGTTCAAATGTAACTGGTAGCCGCGCTCGATCTTCTGATGCTGTCATTTTTTGGAAAATATATCTACGTTGTAAAAATCTTTACAGGCTTTGTCGTCGTTTTATTCGCAGTACTGGAGAAATAAACATACTTATTGAACTTTTAACGACGTGAGCCTAATTCATGCATTACTGAACACACATTCATGAACTTATGTATGTACGTGAAATATGAAAAATCATAAGATCGAGCGTTTTCAAGTCAAAGACATAATCCTAACAATGATTTCGAACAATAAATAACTTTTCAAATAATGATGTTCTTTGACTGTGTAATATCAAAGGATTTTTCATATGCAATAAAAACATTATTCTGAATTGTATTTGTTAAACGTAAATGATCATTATTAATAATCATCCTTTGACGTTACATTTCATTTAAAATTACTTAAATCAAATTAACTAACAAAACTAATGATTTTCATGTATTCTTGGATCGCAATGGTGGTATTATTATCTTAAATGGACCATAATTCATAATATATTAATAACAATTGTGTGTGTAATTGATATGGATAATGTTATGGGTGGTGGCAACAGTCAAAATGGAAGTATTATCTGGAATTCACTAATTATGAATATACTTATTATACTAAGATGAATGAGTAAAATTAAGTCACTAATGAACGATCCATTTCGGCTGTAAATCAATTACGCATCTGGTGGTGGTACAAAACATCCGAGTTTCAAATCATTACCATTATTATAGGAGCCATACTTACGTGTAATTTATGATACGAGCGCAGTACTACCAATACTAATGTCATTTTTTCTTTTGTTCCTTTTTGTGAGCACATAGCAGGATTCTAAACAGGAGGTCTAATTCTCGTAACGAAACTTTACTATGCTTGCTGGAAATTATGTATTTATCATCACGATTTTGGTTTCACTGTATTTTAGCCGCTAAACTAGCGGCATAGAGTCGATATTTCCACTCACTGTCACATGTAATGATTTCATTCGATGGCGAGCCCCGGCCCGCCATCGACTCGCTAAGATGGCACTCACTGAACTGCAAACTTTATAATGCACCTGGTATAGTGTCAAAAGCACCGTTCTTTGATTTTGGCGCACAGTTGTTGAGTATTTAGCGATGGACACAATTTTGCATGCTTTCCTACGACACAGCACCGTTTTCGTTTATCACCGGGCACCGGTTAGGATCGCTTGCGGTACGCACTCGAGTACTCTAGTGCGTTAAGCAAGCGTTGCACCTTTAGGAGCACTCAGCACATAGCGACGACACGAGGTGAGAGAGCGAGTGCGTGACTCGAGAGGGCCGGCCGCGGCGTGGAGGTCGCCAGTCGCGCGGCGGCCCCCACGGCAACAGGCCGGCCACACGCACCACGGCCCGAGCGCCGCATTTGAATACCAATACCGTCCCCACACCACACGCGCGCATGCAACTCACAACTACCTACTTCTACTCACTATACTCTACTACTATCTACTATTAGCGGGCGTGTCCGGGCCGAAGCAGAGTCCCGAGGATCCACTAAATTTCACTAACCCCATTGGCCGCACCGGATCCGACGGATTCGATTCGACAACCTTCGCCCGAACCCCCGATGCTCGGTACTAATAGACTACGCGCTACCTCTATCTTTCTCTGTCTCTCTGTCTATCACTTGCTCTTGTGCTACAACTTCTTGGCAGTAGCGGTTTCAGTCTCGCCTCTCTTCTTTCTTCCGTATCTATCAGACTATCGTGCATGAACACTAGTTAATTGTGACATATACAGAATACTATTGCCTAAGTGCGCTATTGCCGTTTCTGATCGACGAGCGGGGAACGAACGCAACGTCACACCGGCATCACTCCTGTTAAGTACCACTATATTACTAACCGAAACAGTATATTCGAAGAGCCAAAGGACACACACAATAGACTAACATCACAGAAGATACACGAGGTACGAGGCACCACACACACTGAGGCAACGGTGGGCGCACATTGACAACAAGACACAAGAAGCACACACACAAAGACAGCAAAGCGGCCGTCGCGTTAATCAATACATGTGCGTGTGAGTGACTGCTCTGCGGGGCAAGGATAGACAAGTCGGCGTTCGCCTCTCTCTGTTCCGTATGTTGCTCTCAATTGTTACCGAATGCTTTTGCGAGCTGTTTCCTAGTAATTAAACTTCGCGCAAACATTTTCAACCTATTCGAGAAAATATAAATCCTATTTGTGCACCGGGAACAGAAAAAGGCAATGCACGCGAACGTAGACGTAACGCCCCGAGCGGCTTTAACGAATGCGCCTCCTAAAGAGCTCAAAATATACGAGGAAGTAAAACAAGAGTGCCCCTATTTCGCCGACAAGCGTTCTACTCGTAATCTCTCACTTAGTAGTTCCGTTCGCCCTGCAATGTTCGCACAATTTGTCTTAAATGTATTTGAATGCGTTTTTCTCTTTTTTCTCTCGTCACTGACTTTGTATGGGCTGCCGGTAACCCGTACAGCTATAAAGAGTGAGTATAATATACTTTAGTGCTTGTATCGATGTGCATTTGTGCTTGTGCCTATGCTTTACGTAGTGTCTTCCTAGTATTACTCTCTTCTCGAACAAACTGCAAGCGGTTATCTGACTCGCATGTCTCCGTAGACGTTTTTACGAGTTGAAAGACTTGGTGTGGTATTTTGATTTAGGTACTCTCCCAAGTCTAACGTCCCGAAGCATGATCCCTTGCAGTGTGTGAATAATGATGTTCCTAGATTTAGAAACGCAGCTTGGATAACTTTACCTAGATGACTTACTAAATGTTTGACTCTTTGTAAAGCTTGACGATTTAGTTGTTCTATGATGTGGATTGGAAGGTAATGGTTTTTAATTGGTTATGGTGATGTGAAAGGGCGTATATGATTATGTCTCAGTGTGTGTTGGTATTCAAATGCCCGATCGAGATGCTGAGGCGTGTGTAGCCACTCGCCTTTGACCTAAATACTCTATCAGCATCAGAGACGGGATACCGACCGCACTAGCTTCCCAGACTCTTTTGAAGCTTTTACTCCGGACTTAGACCCTTTAAACCTAATGCTTATAGTAGATTTTATAGTGCTCCCGTAGATGCTGATAGGGCATTCAAGTCAATCCAAATAGTTCCGGCTCAGATGTCTAACATTTGTGATGTGTGCTCACAGTGCCCGGAGAACCCCAAGACGTGAAGATCACCGCCATCAACTCTACCTCCATCCATGTAACGTGGAAACCGCCGCAGGAGAAAGAGAAGAATGGCATTATCCGAGGCTACCACGTCCACGTGCAAGAGCTGAGAGATGAAGTAAGTACTTTATAACTGGGTTCTGTGTGATAGTATTGTTACATTTCATTGTAGAAATTATTGCCTCAGGGTAAGGGTCTTCTGAACGAGCCATTGAGGTTCAACGTTATGGACGAGACGATATTGGAACTGAACGTGACAGGACTACAGCCAGATACTCGGTACAGCGTGCAAGTAGCTGCGCTCACGAGAAAGGGAGACGGAGATAGAAGCCCACCAACTACAGTAAAGACGCCTGGTGGTGTGCCAAACAGGCCGATTGTCACCCTAAAGTAAGTTATTAACACATTAACAACTTTGTAGTCTTAGTTACATAAAACATTTTGATAAATAACATTTTATAATTTTTCTCAGGATTTTGGAGAAAGAATCAATAGTCTCAATAGAATTAGAATGGTTAAAACCTACTCAAACGTACGGCGAGCTGTTGGGGTATCGGCTAAGATATGGCAACAAAGATCAAAAACTCACAGATGAAATCAATTTCCCTCCCAAGATGTCCAATCATAAGATCACTGATCTTGAAAGAGGAGTCCAATACGAGTTTAGGTTAGCAGGAAAGAACCATATAGGTGTTGGACAAGAGACTATCAAGTACTGGCGGACACCTGAAGGTGCACCAAAAGGACCTCCAACAAATGTCACATACCACTTCCAAACTCCAGATATCATTAGCGTTAGGTGGGAACCGCCGATTAGAGAAGACAGAAGTGGCCAGATAAAGAAGTATGATATTCAGTTCTATAAAAGAGGAGACCAATCTTCACTCATTGAGAAGACAACGGAAGGCATGAAAGCAGTGTTCACCGGATTAGAAGAAGATGCTCATTACGTTTTCAAAGTCAGAGCGTATACCGATCAGGGAGCAGGGCCGTACAGCAAAGACGTCACTGCTCATACTGAAAGAGATATCGGCAGAGCACCTATGTCAGTCAAAGCTGTTGCAACTTCAGAGTCAGGCGTCGAAGTATGGTGGGAAACCTTTAGATCGAGAAAAAAGATCATAGGCTACGTTATATTTTACACAATGACCCCAGTGGAGGATTTAGATGAATGGCAACAGAAAAACGTCCACGTAACACACTCTGCGGACTTGGAAAACTTGGAGAAGTTCGCAGAGTATGCTATTGCTGTGGCAGCTAAGACCGCAGACGGTTTGGGAAGATTATCAGAAAAGGTTACTGTGAAAGTGAAACCGGAAGAAGTGCCTTTACACTTACGAGCTCAAGATGTGTCAACGCACTCCATGACGTTGTCGTGGTCGCCCCCATTAAGATTAAACCCCGTTAGCTATAAGATATCCTACAATGCGATCAAGGAGTTCGTCGACTCTCTTGGGATGACTCAAACGCAAGAAATCCCAAAAAGAGAAATCATCGTAAAGCATGAGAGAACAGCCTACTCGATAAACGATCTCTCACCGTTCACGACTTATAATGTAAACGTAAGTGCCATACCTAATGACGACTCGTACAGACCGCCGACTAAGATCACAGTCACCACACAAATGGCAGCTCCTAAGCCGATGGTGAAACCTGACTTTTATGGCGTCTATGAAAACGAAATCCTCGTCATTCTACCTCAAGCATCCGAAGAGTACGGACCCATTTCCCATTATTATTTAGTTGTAGTACCTGATGATAAGGCTCATAATCATAAGAATCCCGATCAGTTCCTAACCGAAGATTTAATTAAGAATAACGCTAGAACAGATGATGAAAACGCCCCATATATTGCCGCTAAGTTCTTGCAGAGAAATATATTGTACACATTCCACTTAGGAAATGATGAGATGTACGAAGGCTTCTCGAATAGGAAGTTGAACCTTGGTATCAAGTATCGAGTGTTTGTGAGAGCGGTTGTAGATACTCCGCAAAAACATCTCTACACTTCTAGTCCTTTTTCGGAGTATTTATCGTTGGATATGCGAGAAGCGCCTCCTGGCGAAGAACCCAGCAGACCGGATCCGAAGGACATCAATGGCGACCCAGAGATCAGGATAGAAGAGAATAGAAAAGAGGCAGGTATGATCTGGGTGATCGGTCCAATCATTGCTGCATTAATGTTGTCACTTTTGCTCGTACTTTTGTTCATCGTAAAGAGACGAAGACAGCCTTGCAAGACGCCGGACCAGGCAGCCGTCACAAGACCGCTGATGTCAGCTGATGTTGGATTCGGCGCTCCATCAGACCCCGTTGAAATGAGAAGATTAAACTTCCAAACCCCGGCTATGATCTCTCATCCACCCATCCCAATCTCTGAACTCTGTGATCACATCGATAGACTGAAAGCGAACGACAATTTGAAATTTTCCCAGGAATACGAAAGTATCGAACCCGGTCAACAGTTCACGTGGGACCACTCCAATATGGAGATAAACAAACCCAAGAACCGTTATGCTAATGTAATTGCTTACGACCACAGCCGTGTAATCCTACAGCCAATGGACGGTGTGCTCGGGAGTGACTACATCAACGCCAATTACTGTGACGGTTATCGTAAACATAACGCTTACGTCGCCACTCAAGGGCCCTTGCAGGAAACGTTTGCGGATTTCTGGCGAATGTGTTGGGAATTGCGGACAAACACGATCGTAATGATGACTAAACTGGAAGAGAGAACGAGGATTAAGTGCGATCAGTACTGGCCGAGTCGCGGGAACGAGTCTTATGGAAACATGAACGTGGCGATTGCTGAGGTTCAAGAACTGGCGACTTATTGCATAAGAACTTTCCAGCTGACTAAGGAAAACAGTGCGGAGCGGCGTGAGATAAAACAGCTGCAATTTACAGCCTGGCCTGATCACGGAGTTCCGGACCATCCGGCTCCTTTCTTGCAGTTCCTACGTCGCGTCCGCGCTCTTAACCCAGCCGATGCTGGTCCGTTAGTTGTCCACTGCTCCGCCGGAGTGGGCCGCACTGGTTGCTTCATCGTGATAGACTCAATGCTCGAACGAGCACGGCACGAGCGCACTGTAGACATCTACGGCCACGTCACATGCCTGCGAGCCCAACGCAACTACATGGTGCAAACCGAAGACCAATACATCTTCATCCATGACGCTTTGCTTGAAGCTGTTGTCTGTGGCGATACTGAAGTCCCAGCTCGCAATCTCCATGCTCATATCCAGAAGCTGATGCGTATTGATACAATTGAGAATATAACTGGGATGGAGTTGGAATTTAAGAAACTTGCTAATATGAAAGCTGATTCCAACCGTTTCGTCTCTGCCAGTCTTCCGTGCAACAAGCATAAGAACAGGCTGGTGCATATCTTGCCCTACGAATCTTCTAGAGTCTGTCTTTCTCCTCGGGATGGATCAGACTACATCAACGCCTCTTTTGTGGATGGATACCGGTATCGGGCGGCGTATATCGCCACTCAAGGACCTCTGCCTGACACTACAGATGACTTCTGGCGGATGCTTTGGGAGCACAATTCTACTATCATCGTGATGCTGACTAAGCTGAAGGAGATGGGACGGGTAAGTTAACTGTACTTTTTTGTCACTGTAATTGACAGAGCGAGGATTTAACAACCAGTAAGATATTTCTTAGCTGTTTGTTATGTAGGTAACTGAAAACGAATTAAGCAGGACAACATTTTTCTTTTGACTCCATCACGCTTTGTAATAATAATATATGGTATTGTTCTTTGTGTAGCATGAAGTAATTCGTTGTATTTTTTAGGAGAAATGCCATCAATACTGGCCATCTGACCGCTCTGTTCGCTACCAGTGCTTCGTGGTTGACCCTATCGCCGAATACAACATGCCTCAGTACATCTTGAGGGAATTCAAGGTTTGTTTCAGATGATGATCATAATTATTTTTTACACGAATACTAACACAGATAAGTAAATAAAATGAATACTAGTATCCGAACACCTTGTAATAACTCATCATCATCCAGGTAACAGACGCGCGTGACGGGGCTTCCCGGACCGTCCGCCAGTTCCAGTTCACTGATTGGCCAGAGCAGGGGGTGCCGAAGAGTGGCGAAGGGTTCATCGACTTCCTAGGACAGGTGCACAAGACCAAGGAGCAGTTTGGACAGGATGGACCTATTACTGTGCATTGCAGGTGAGACTGTTAGGTACACCTCACATTTCTAACATCGTATCACGGATCTTTAAGATATTTTATCTCAAAAATCACCCATAAGCGTGGGAGAAAACTGCACAGTACTGGACAGGGCATATTAGCAGTGGGTGCAACCAGGCTAATTATTGATACAATACATAGATTTCCAAAAATGGCACTTAAGCGGAATTTGATGTACCTATAATACCTAATATCAGCCATCTTGTCTTGGTCATCAGCTTAAAACTTTTTTTATACTTACTTATCTCTATCTCGCTCACACCTTAGTCTTCGGAGCGTTTTTGATGTACGGTCAGCGTCGCCAACTGGTAACCCCCTTGCATGAGACACGTATACTAAGCACAACGGATCTTTAGCTCTCTGAAGTTAGGTGCAATAGACGATTGCGTAGGTTTGGTAGAGTAAGCGAGATAGCACGATTTTAGGCGTCATCAAAAATGGGTTTCGCGCAGCTACTTCAGAGAGCTAAAGAACGATTGTGCGTGTTGTAGTTCCAATTGCCCCATTAGGGTGGTTATCAGTTAAACTTAAATTATGGCTTATCCGCCGAGAAAGATAAAATAAATGATCATCATCTTCCTGCCCTTTTCCCACATTATGTGGGGTCGGCACAACATGTGTTCTTCTTCCATTCTCCTCTATCAGCCGTCATCTCAACACTCACTCCTTTCCTAATCATGTCATCCTTTACACAATCCATCCATCTTTTCTTTGGCCTACCTCTACTCGTAAATCCATCAACATTCATACCAAGTACTCTCCTAGTTAAATGACCTTCTTCTCTTCTCATTACATGCCCATACCATGCTAGCCTGTTGCTCCTCATCTTTTCATTCACTGGCGCCACTTTCACACTTCCTCTTATGTACTCATTCCTTACTCTGTCCATTCGCGTCACTCCACACATCCATCTCAGCATTCGCATCTCACCCACGTGTACCTTTTGTTCATCCGTCCCTTTTGTTGCCCAACACTCAGACCCATACAATACGACAGGTCTTACGATCGTCTTATATACTTTCCCCTTAAGCTTAAGGGGCATACGTGGATCGCAAATTATAAAAAAAGATAAAATAAATGATATTTTTGAAAAACTATAATAAGCTTTGTTCTTTAGTGCCGGCGTGGGGCGCACGGGTGTATTCATCACATTGTCGACGGTTCTGGAGCGTATGCAGTACGAAGGTGTTGTGGACGTTTTCCAAACAGTGCGCACGCTTCGCACGCAACGCCCCGCCATGTTGCAGACTGAGGTAATATTTACGTATTGCACTTTATTTTTTTGTTGTTTTTATTAATTTTCTATACAGCTGACATCTTAGCACAATGTGAACCTTATGGCCCTTTTACTTATAAACTTGACTTGTAGTTATGTCAAGCATAAACAAAAAATTTGTTATAGTCCTCTTCACCTAGGAACGTTTTCGTGACAAGTCTCTAAAGGTCGGGACCAAATAAAACAAGTAGGTACGTGATAAAAACCCGTTTATTCAAAAATTAATTATGTAGTCAAATCACGAAACCTTAATAAGTTTAAGTCTCTTTTGTTCATTTCTGAAATTTTAAAAAGGAAATAGACAAAATCCTTTTTTTTTATGAAGTTGTATCACTAGATTTAATTTATTTCAAAATTTTTCATTGTTATACAGCGTAAAACGTAAAAGTTCTATGTGTCAGGAATACGTTCCTTCGTGGAAAATACTATAGTAATGGCCGCTACTACTACTAAAGTAAACCCGCATTTGCGCTTTAGCCCGCCACAATGAAGAACTTATCATGATTCTTATAAAAATAATTGAACCATAATTGTAACACCCTAATCTAAACTGCCAACAGGACCAGTATGAATTCTGCTACCGCGCCGCGTTGGAGTATCTCGGCTCATTCGACCACTATACGAACTGTCGCTGAGACAGGCTCGTCTAGACAGCGGGACTCCCCAAATGTACTTAACTACGTCACGTGTGCGGAACAAAGGACGGTTATTATCTATGACGCTATTTATTCCGTGTTCTCTTTTCGAATTTCAAACTATCGATATGTATATCATATATGTATGTTCCTTTTTTGAAAAGTCATATTCGCGATTCTCTTTTCAAATTTTGAAAAAAATAATTGTGAAAAAGTTCAGTCAAGATCACCATTATCATTTTAAAGCTGCCCACTCATGAAGTTTCACTATTTATAGATGCTATAAAATGTGTCGTGCTACGATTTTGACAAACATTTTTTTTTTGTATGAGCATTTGTAAGAAAGTATTCATCGAAAATATTGGTAGCTTTGTAAGATTAATAGACTCGTTTTAGTGCTCAATAGATTTAATAAAATTTGTCCACAACCAAACCAAATCAAAGACAATAATGTTTTTAAAATGTACAATTGATAGACTTGATGATCACACGTTTTATAGAGCACAGATAATTCATTATCTATATGCTATCGCATCAAATTCAATCAAATTAATTTTTATATTTTTTTGTGATTGATGATAATATTTACGAGAATGGTAAATACAGAAAATTTATTCGTTGTATTTTGGTGCTTCCACTATCGATTTATATACTTAATATTTTTAATTGAAGAACTTATAGGTTCCTATATTAAGGCACCTATGACTCTTGTCTATGAGCACGATACAAAAAGTACCTAGAGCTAATTATTATAATAGGTATCAGTTATCTTACAAATCAAACTAAATTATAAATATTCTAGGTGAATACTTCCTTTGTTCCGTACGAAGCAATCAGGTAGAATGGGGGGTCCCGACCACCGCTAGTGACGTACCAACATCGACTGACTCACATCACGATGTTGACACATGAGGCTTAAACCACAAAAGAGTGCCTACGAACGCTACTTATGATAAATTTACTAATGTGACCATGAATTCTTGATTGTGAGCCGAAAGGGTAATAATAATAAAGTATATTATCCTATGAACTTATGATAGTCATATAAACAGCTGTTCACGCTATTTTTATCTCTTAAATCGAACAGTTCAATGTTGTCCATATAAAAGTTGATAATTAGATGCGTTTGATGAAACTTTCATAACAGTCAATGTAAGTTTACGCATTCAATAATTTGCTATCAATATAAAGTAATCTAGTGGAATCAGTGCGCTTAGAATAAACTTATGCAATATAATAATATTCAATTCTGATCAAATATACAGACATTATTGTACAATGTATAAATAGTTATTACAGCCTGTAATTAGAAGTTTATTTTTCATATCGAGTGTTGAAATATGTTTAAGTAGTGTAAATTTGTGGTAACCAAGTTTCACTATTGCAATATTACTAAACTTTTTAGACGAATCGGCTGTGTCGTGTGAATTATATTTGTGTCAGTCCTATGTGTGCGTAGAACGTTAAATTATGTAAATACTTAGTTGTATTTTCATGGTAACCTATCGTTGTATGTTTTCCTTGCCCAGTTATTTTAACCGCATTTTTGCCATATTTGACAGAAAACTGTGAACAGCTTTATTTTATATTATGTGTATTTGGAATCAGAATTATATACCTATCGATGTATTCATTCATTTTGTAATTAATTCATTAGTTTAAGTTTTGTAATCACAGCTTGCTTTTAGAAATCGTGATTCGATGACATATCTATTATGTAGGTAGAAAAAATGTTTTTGTCGATGTGAATAACTATTGGAAAGAAAAGTACGGATCGGTTTTCGCTTCGTATTTTGCGACTAAATGGAATGAATTTTATGGGAGATGTTTTTTTCTTTCACTCGACTTTTTTGAAGTCATACTTACCTACTTATTCGTTTTTTTATTACTTACATCAAATTAATTGAAAGGAAAGAATGTTTCGACTGCCAGGACTCTTATTCACACTACTTTAAGCTATCTTTAAGTGTAGTACTTACTTTATATTTTAATCTTTTACAATAATCTCCTTGCATAGTAACTAATGACTTTAGGTTTTTCACTCGTTTTATACAACTATACCTACTTGTATTGATCTAACTTACGTATAAGTTAAATTTGAGCTTGTATGTAATTTAGTACGTAATACGCTGTTTTCAAACGTTAATTGTAGTTATTGCGAACAATTAAAAATAACTCCTAAGAAAAATGCGCGCATATCGATGTGGTCTCACGACCTGATCGTAACTGCCAATCCGTATAGATTATTGGATAGTAAACAATATGAGATGTAGATTTAATTAAATAATTGTTATTGGAGGATATAGTAAAATTTAATACTCGTTAATGAATCATGTATCTATTTAGCGGGTGCTGATGCATTTACACGTATGGTCAGCTTTAATCGACTAATGGCAGCTAAGAACTTACCTCCTTATTTGGATTAAGCTTTACGATCATTCCTTTTTTGTTTTCTTGTTTTTTTTTTAATCTTGGGGCGTGTTCTATTTTTAAATGTTTCCAAGCGCACATTAACGATCTCTTGTACAGATTTTTAATTCTTATGGCAAGCTTATTAGCTTATTCTGCCTAGCTTAGTTCTATAGCCAATATTTTTAATTGCATTAATTGATTTTCATGCCATGGTGCTGTTGTGATTTTAATGATTTCCCACAAATCATCATCATTGTTAACATACCATTACATCCGTTTAACGTTTATTAAAAGACTGATTTAATCCAGCTGATTTGTGTCAATAATTTAAATAATGTATTATTTGAAATTGTTTTTTGTTTAATTTGAATTGATGAATTATGGTATTTGTTGTAAATGACATCAATGATTGTAATTTGTTGTGTAAAAATATTTTTATACAGTAATTATGTTATAAATAGCCCGTAGATAATGGTCCGGGAATCCATGAATGGCATTGTCATATTATAATCCGTTTTAAAAGTAAACTAACTTGCAAACCTATTTTACAGGCATTACGAAGTACAAAGTCGCCGTTTAGCGTAGCGAATATAATTTGCGTGGTTTCAAAACAAAAATTGGCAATTAATCGCCCTAGCTTTAAATTTGTAATTAATTTAGTGCAATTAAAATGGCGGGCGCAGTTTGGCGGGAGTGTGAATGTAATGTAGGTGTTTGTAGACGAATATTATAATTATTTTGTAAAATACCCGCGCTGCGTCTCGGGCACAGTGGATTCGCAAATTATACATAATGTATATGAGGAAATAAATTTATGTGAGACCATTAATTTTGTCATTTTCTTTACAAACCATATTTATATAGGTACGTTTATCAACCCGTTTTTTGGTTAAAGTTTTCATCCCTACTTATATATTTTATGATTGCAAAAGTTAATAAAGACACCACTTTGACAGATCTTCAGACATTCAAAATTTACCTGTTATGACTTTATGGCCGGCTTCACACGTTTACCTCAATATTTGCCAACGTGTGGGTCTAGATAGCATTGGTGTGAGCGTTTTCTACATCCACACATTGGACGAGTAGCATTAGTGTCAACGTGTGGAGCTGGGGTTTGATGAAACTTCTTCATTTTAGTAGGAGTAAGTAGGTGTACCTAAGACAATAGTTACCGTATTCGCCTAGTGGGTGATTTAAAAGTTGAGAAGGCATTGAGAAGAAACCAGCAGCTTAGCTCCACACGTATCGTATGGACCATGTCTTTCCTATAGGAAATTAGGATTTTATAGGATTAGGATTCCTATAAGAATTTATATAGAAAGCCGATTAAGCTGAGAGAATGGCTTAGGTACCAAACCGATCCATTTCACGCACTTGACTTAATAAATCATAATGGAGATTGCGAGCTTAGAACTGTTGGAAGACTTCAATAATAATCGCATTGACATTACTTATTCAGGCAACATCTCCGGTCTAACTGTAGCGGAATAATCCGGTTACTCAAATATTGTCGGACCCCCAAATTGGCACAATGAATACGTATTGCTGAGCGTTAATTATAATATCTGAGACGTGCCCCGTGAGTTGCTCTCTATTGTGGACAAGTATGGTCTACGTGGAATTCTAGTTGTGGCTAGATGTGGCCAGCTGATTCCGACTATCCAATGGCATTTGACTCGATATGGACGAACAGAGTGGCACTATACAAGGCTTAAGCCAAGAAACATGTTTCAGATACAAAGTTTCTGAAACAAAACGAAGATGTTTACAGAAACAAATGTTCACATCAGTTGTTTCACAGCGAACGCGAGTTGCGCAATCCCTGTTATCGTCTTATTTTTTAAATATGATGTTGACATTCCAAACCACCGCCATTTTGTTTATAAACAACTGAAACACACGTCCACACTTGTATTGTTATAGCTGTTGCGAAACAGATTTGTTTCGGTGTTCTCCATTTCCATCGGGGAGCAGAGAAACATTCTAGAAACACCATTTGTATACCACGCCAATTGTTTACCACAACATTTTAAAAAGTGTCTGAAACAATTTAACTTGTTTCAGAATCACGTAGATTTTGTTTCTAAAACCGTGTTTATAAACAAATGTTTATGATAAACAGACAGTCACCATTTTTTAAAAGTAGGTAGATATATGAGTACCTACCTATTATAGAACTCCATAAAAAGGTAGTAGGTAGGTAGAGGGTTCAGCAGAAATTCCCAGTCACTAGTCTTGTCGCTTCTACCGAATTTCATCCTTGCGTTTCATTGTGAAGCATATCGGGCTAGGCATCCAGTGCGTTTTGAATCGCCAACTGAGGTGTTATGGCATGTCAATCGGTTCTCGTTACCGAATTGTAGGAATCTCTGATATTGGCGCAATCTTTAGCGAAATGATATTTTGTGGGCCGTGTTGGCGTTCGATACTCTCAAATTTCGATCCGAAGGCAATGCCTAGTTTCGTTAGGGCGGGTAGGCGGTATATAGGTATCGATTTATTCATTCATATCGGTTTAAGACTTCAAATGCTTCAAAGATTTTCAAATGCTCTAAAAAGATCGAAGCGTGTTTTTCCGAGCATAAAAATTACATTCGTAGCTTCTACGACTCGAGTGCTACGTATACGCTACGGAATAACTACGTCGTAGCACTACTAAGTCGTGGACGCTATTAAGCCTACGGACTAGGCTAGTATTTTAGTCAAGTAGCGAGTAATTTAGTGCCTTAAACGTGTCTGAACACCTTCTGAACACCAAAAATTTATTCGAGTTGGTTAATAAATAAAATACTAGCCTAGTCCGAACTAGGCATTAGCTACATAGCTAGATTCAGATTGTAGGTATAAATTATCTAGGTAAAGATGTATTCCTAAGTTTAGGTGCTATGCTATTCCAACTATATTACACATAGATATTTCAAGATTTATAAAAAATCGATCCATTGTTGAAATTATAACATGATTCTACAAACTTACAAACATTCTGATTTATTATCAGTAGGATATTTAATAAATACGGAGTTGAGTCCAAGCTTACCGCAAGTATGAATTATGAGTATCGTTCGAATCGAATGTATTTAAATCATCGACTAATCCTTGGGGACGTATTGGCCGGGCCTTGGTCTAATCCCGCCGTAAATCAGTGACACTCGTTTGTCTCTGGCTTTAAATAAACAGAGTTGTATTTTTAAGAGTTATATTTAAGTTAGGAATAAAAAGAAGAAACCAAGTGAAGTGAAACATATCTCTATGAGTGAAACCAAGAAGAAGAAGACTAAGCTAAGATGTTACTGATTGGGCGGGTATAGTCGCTCAGCGACAAAGCCCTTTTCTTTTTTTGTAAATAAAAAAAAGACGTGTGGCACTCGGAGACTGCCGCGGTAAAGATATTGCATAGCATTTTTTATCAACTTATGCAATTATAATTATTTTATTTATTTTATTTATGCGGAATTTTTTTTTTTTTTTTTTTTTTTTATATAACCAATGCCACCTAGAGGCGAGTTGCTGAACTAAAGAGACAAGCGTGATATTTCAAAAAGTCATTAAAAGTTCTACTATTCATCGATAGATGGCAAAACTAAAAAGTATCACCGCTGTGCCGGTCTTAGTGGAGGGGTGTTAGGTTTTATTTTCGTTACGGAATTTCTGGATTCGGTCTCCACGCTCAAGGCCCGCGATAGAAGCTATGCAATAGCTTAAAAAAAAGAGTTATACTCTGTGGTAGCTTCGATCATATATCATCGAAGGTGGTAGAGTTAAACCGAAATACAACTGTAGGTAACTGTATTTACTACCTATGTGAAAAGGAGCTACCAATATTTAAAAAAATAGTCGAAGAAATAATCCTTTGCCATCAGGGTGCCTGAATAAATCTCATTACACCTGGAAGCCTCACATTTCCAAATATATTCAGCCAATATACCTTAGAAGTACGCCCGATGCGAGTGAAAAATTAATTTAGCCTACCCTTATGCCATATGTAAATGAAATTGAACGAATCCTATTGATAGAGCCACAGATTATATTGCAGGGAACGTACGTGTTTCACTATGGGGGGATATATCTGTGTTGAACATCAAGCTGTATATAGGGTCTTTCATTTTAAACTACACAAACACCTCTCCTGACCCGTCCTAGTCCGCGGTATTTCATAACTTTTGTTTCCTTAATTTTTACAATGAAAAATGGCGCATGCACACTTTTTGAGAAGCCAAAAAAAAAAAAAAAAAAAAAAAAAAAAAAAACTACACAAACTGACAGGGCCTCAATTTTGGGTTGTAAATAGACGTTTGACCGTATCAATTTAATTCCTTAGCACATTGCATAATGATTTACCAAGAGAACAGACGTTCCATCAATCGCAGCGCAACTACATCACGAATGGGCTAAGTTATGCAAGAAGCAACAATCAATTGAAAGGATAGTCTTTATCGATTTTCTCGGGATTTTAATAAAACAAAAAAAAACATTACATAAATATTTTTTAATTTATTTTTTGGACCCAATTCCTGCCCCCTTACCATGGCGATTCTCTAGGTACCGGAGAATAGATAAAAATGACAGTAATGACATTAGAGTGTAGATAAAACGGGTAGAATGTGGATAAAAGTTACTTTTGTCTACACTGTAATGTCATTACTGTCATGTTTATCTATTCTCCGGTGCCTAGACAATCGCCATGGTAAGGGGGCAGAATTAAGTTTGTATAAAATGAAAGACCCTATAGAAAGAATACACGTAGCAAGATAGAACAACTGTAGGTACCTAGAGTACCTACTCGCCAGACTTAATTCTATCTCTATAGGTGTGGGCACGTCAGCACGTGTTGACGAGCAAAGGCGTGTTCACTTATAGCTGGAGTTTGAAAAATGTTGTAAGTACCTACCTACTTATTTAGAAAATTGGAAACCTATATTTTACAGAGCACTTCGTAGGCGTACCAAAGTGACAGAGGCCTCAAAAGTTGATCTGTCTCCCACTTTGTTTGAACTTTGTGGCACGAAATGAAGAAATAGACCGGAGTTTTGTTTTGCATAAGTTCAGAATTCTTATTATCACTTTTATATTCCAGATGTTTCGGGTAAAGTATAAGGACAGCAGAACTTAATATCAATGTATAAGTTTGGTATTCAAAATTATTTATTCAGAATGTAAATAGGGTCTTTCATTTTAAACTACACAAACTGACAGGGCCTCAATTTATTCAGAACAATGTACACAGAAAAACTAATTACAAAAGAACGATGAGAACTACAAAAGTTTAATAAACTGTGTCTGAGCAGTCTCTACGCCACATCCTTGACATTACAACATAGACCGTACCTAGTTCTGAAGGAAACTTTAACCCCCCGTCTTACGTGGGCATTTTGACGCGACCGCGTTTGCGACGCGAAGCGACGCGATTCGATGCGGCGCGGCGCGGCTGTCCTACGTGCGCGCGAATCGTCCTACAGATTTCAGCTTGAGTATACTAGTTCGCGCGTAAATGTCAAACAAACTGATCGCGTTCGCTTCAAACCGCACCGCGCCGCTGCGCACCGGTGACGTAGGACACTTCATTAGTAAATGGACTGTTTAATTTTTCCACGCCGCACCGCGCCGCTTCACGTTCGCGTCAAACTGCCCACGTAAGACGAGCCGTAATATGTAGGTATCATTTAACACTATAGAATAAATTAACTATAAAATAAAACGGTATTGAATTGTCACATGACAGAATTTGGAAACATATTATACTGATCTCGTACGTGAATTTAATAAAAAGTTATCACCAAAAAATCTACAAAACATGCAAAAAGTTGTCCCGCTGAACTCGCACCTCAGGCGTCTCAGCCGAGCATTCATCCGCTTTGCCAATGCGGTCTAGAACACACGTCTAAAATTTTAAGACAGACAAAATAATATTGTCTTTGGTTGTAGACGAAAGACTAGATTGTGATTAATGAGATTAAATGAGCAAAATGATAGTTAAATATCAACGAGGTAACTATACCTACTCAAACTTGGAAAATGAATAAGTAAAATCCACATAATTATCATGAAATCAAGTTTAATAACATTTTTATTAACATAATTAAATACAATCAATAATAATTCGTCACAGACGAATCGTCAACTTAATACAATCAACATTAAATAAAACGCAATTCAAATGTTTTAAAATATACGGCCTTATTAATAAAAACGTGGTATTAAAAGCGCTCGTCGTCGAAGTTAAGTAACGTTCTAAACGGTCAGAAAGTGGATGGGTGACCACCAGTGGCATTTTCATCTGAGCGCTTCCGTGCTTCGGAGGTCACGTTAAATTGTCGTACCCGGCTATTAAGTCGCTCATGACGGAGGCCTTAAGGCGGCCTAAAAACTCCGTCACCAGAGTTGGCCACTGACTGATACGAACTTAAAGTGCTCGCAAGATAAATAAATAAATAAAAATAAATAAGAACTTTATTGAGGACACAGTGTTACATGAAGTAATTACATGCTAAGTTTCGACAGTATTGTCCTACAATCGGCGGTCTTATCGCTCAAGGCGATTTCTTCCAGACAACCTTATACTTATACTAAGTAATACTAAAGCTAGGTAAATGTAAGACAACAGACTACGAAGTTCCGCACTTTAGGTATTCACCTGATGTCTGCGCGCGGCCGAAATCAGAACTAATCGTTTATATGACGACCTCTGTGGCGCAGTGGGCGAAGGTCCGCCTGCGACGCAAAACGTTGCGGGTTCGATCCCCGCCGCGGGACAAATGTTTGTATGACTTACAGATATTTGTCTCGGGTCTGGGTGTTTCTATGTATAATATGTATGTATTTACAAACAAAAAGTATATAAGTAGTATATCAGTTATCTGGTTACCATAGTACAAGCTTTGCTTAGTTTGGGGCTAGATGATTCTGTGTGAAAATGTCCAGCATTATTTATTATTTATTTATTATAATATATATATATATATATATTATAGTTTTCGTCGTGTCATCTATATTAATTATTTTACTTTATAATATTTGATAAGATGCCAATTATACTATTTGAGTATGTATGTATGTATGTGGTCGCGAAGGAACAGGAGTAGAATCACCTAGTTTTAAGACGTTTCAAAGTGATCCCAGCGGTCCTACTGAATAAATGCTTTTTGACTTTGACTTTGTATAGTAAGATTTTTTGATTAAAAATAAGGAAATCTTAAAATACTTTAACTGGCAGGCAACAGGTACATCAGTCGCGCGCAGACTTATCTTGCGAGCACTCTACTTAAGAATGGCCATAATTTTTTTAGTTAATATCAGTCATCATAACTTTATTAATGAGGCCGGTAGAATTTCACTTATAGCTATGATATCACTTCGATACCGGTCATCGTTTCAATGCGGGCCTGAAAAAGAAAAAATAACATTTAAAAATAATAATTAATTACGTTTTAATACTAAAAAGAAAACCGACTTCAATGTTTGACTCGAAACGCGGTGTGACTCAGGGCGTCAAGCTGTCGATTCGATTTCTATTTGTGACATGGCTAGGACACCTTCCCGTGTTTAGAGTTTTACGGGGAAACTATCAATCCCTCAGGAATAAAATTTATATGGGACTACCTCTGGAGTATACCCTTTCAAACATAAAAAGAATTTTGCAAATCGGTCAACAAATAGCGGAACAATCGCGTAACAAGATACAAAAAAAAAAAAAAAAAAAAAAAAAAAAAAAAAAAAAAACACATACAGACGACTTGAGAACCTCCTCCTTTTTTGAAGTCGGTTGAAAAAAATAAAAAAGTTCCAATATTACTTTTTTTTTAAAAGTACCTGTGACATTTGGCAAATATTAAAATACTAGAAACGCTCTTCCATACTAACAATGCAATAATCTATGGACTGATTCGAGTCTGCGCACTTTGCACTGTGACGTTTTGACCTATGTATGTGTCGTGACGGTGAAATCGAACGCTTTTTTTCTAGCCTCCATCCTCGATACCGTCCGAAAAGGAACTTCGTTCCGAATAATAAAAATACAGTTTGCCTAGAAAATTAATTCGTCGAAAAATCAATTTCGTTTTAATCGAACGCTGTCTTCAAAGTAACTTTATCAAATAAAATTGTGTTTTTGGATTATAAAACTGATATTGATTTTGATTTAGAACAATCATCAATTTCTCAATTCGTCTGTATGTTTTTTTTCTTGTTAGGCGATTACTCCGCAAATTGTGGACCGATTTTCAAAAAAATTTTTTGTTTGAAAGGGTATGCTCCCGAGGTGGTCCCATATACATTGTATTCCTGAGGGATTGATAGTTTCCCCGTAAAACTTAAAAAACCTCATTATCGCTTGACGCCCTGAGCCACACCGCGCCTAAGTCAGACATTGAATTCTGTTTTTTTAGTTTTTAAAACGTAATTATTTACACTTACTTTTTCTGAAATCCGAATTTGCTAATCAACGTAGGTTGATTACTAGGTAGAGATGTAGTTCGTTTTAAACCAGGGACTTTACACGTGTTTCGTTTGATATTGCTTTTGATTGGCTGGCTAGAAGGCAGACGTTGGGATTGGCTGCTCCAGAAAACTGGACTCGGCTGCGATTGGCCGAACGATTCCTGGGACAAAAAATAATAAACATTATCACACCTTATCCTTCGTCGCGTATCCGAAGGAAGATACGTTAAACGTCAAAAGTGTCATAATGTATTCAAATTTTTGACAGTAGACTCGCTACTTGTCACCTACCGTGAACACATCTCTGTACTCAAATTTTCTAATATTTCAATTATTACACGAAAGTTTATATCAACACCCTTATTAATAAACACGGTGTAAAGTTACGCCGGGTGTAACTTAGTAGAAACTACAATTTTTTGAGTTTAATTTTTTTTTTGACGCTGGGAAAAATGCGTTACGCATCCCCTCCCGCGGGGGCGCGGGAGGGGTATGTGGGACTCCCCGGGAGTGAAGCTCCCGGTATACCCACTAAACAACCCAGCGGCACTCCGGCGTCGCCTGCATTGGAGGGGGTCTGGGAAACCGGCGGAGCCTTTTCGTCCAGTCCCCCTCCGGCGATCCCCGCCCTTAAGGCGGGCCTTTCACGTCCCTCCTCGAGTTGAGGAGGGACTTCGGGGACGGTCGTGAGTGCGCGACCGTCCCTCCCCGCGTGGTGGTGAACAGTGCGAGGCGGACGAAGGCGCCCCCGCACCTATCGTCCGCTATTCACCACCGGGCGGGAGAAGGCGGTCGTACCTTCGCCTTCTCCTACCCCTACGCTGCCTGCGGTGCGGCGGCGTAAGAGGATCCACCTCTCGCGCGCGCTCCGCCGCCTCCTTCTGCGATATAACGTCTTCGCAGAAGGAAGCGACTGCCGCCCAGGCATCCTCGCTTCCCAGCATCCCTCTAACTACGCTGGGAAGCGAGAGGTCCCGCCCGACCGCCGAAACCAAGCTGCAGCCTGGTTCGGACCACGACGAGCACACCTCGAGGGTGTGCTGCGCCGTGTCCACCGCCGCGCCACAGTCATGGCACGACGGTCCCTCCTCCCTTTCAATGCGGTGCAGGTACTTGCCGAAGCAACCGTGCCCCGACAGCACCTGCACCATGCGGAAGGAGAGGAAGCCATGCGGCCTCTCGAGCCAGTCTTGCAGTACTGGCCCGAGAGCGTCAAGCGTCCAGCGACCAAATACGGCGGAGGCAAGGTCCTCCGCCCAATGTTGGATGGTGACCTCCCTCGCCTGTCGCCGGACGGCCTCCCGCTCTTCCGGGGCCGGGCGCCCTGCGCTCCGCCGTCCATTCGTACACTCTGGCACCCACGCCTCGAGCTCCCAAGGAGGGGTGCCCGCCAGAGCTCGAGTTTAAGCCTGGCGTAACTTAACAACACGTTTATTAATAAGGGTAACAGAGTCCTTTCTTTTCGGTGATTAATCTTCCTTTAGCTCGGATCATCAAAGAAACGAATTCAAAATGGCCGCAATAATCATGTTCTCTCGCTTGCACACTAAGGACGGCACTAGTGTGCAAGCGAGAACAAGATTATCGCGGCCATTTTAGATTCGTATCTTTAATGAACCGAGTTAAAAGTCTAATAAATCTAAATAGCCAAGAACTATTTGGTGGTCGCAGACTTATCGCCCCGAACTGTCAATTCAATAGAAGAAATGCTGAGACGTCAGAAGCCAGCCGCATTTTCTGACGTCAGCAGTATGTTATGTATAGAAAAATCACTGCGGCGCGTACGGCGCGGCGCGGTCAAATGTGCGATCAGCAGCCTTATTGTCATAAGCCGGGTACAGATTTTATTATTATTTATTTATTGGAAAACCAACAGCTATAACATGGTGTCCTTAATAATTACTATAGAAACAGTGAGCCGATAGGAGCAGTGATAGGTCTTCGCTAATAGTGACAGAATAGCTATAAAAATGTGAACACTAATACTTGAATGCACATACAAATACAGATTTGCGAAATGTAACATGCAATGTAATGTAACATGATAGGAACATTTCATAAATGTGGACGCAAAGCGCACACGAACCGAGCATGTCACATCTGTTTCCGGCATGCGCGGCGAACATAGCTCAGTCTATCGAGAACACGCGAAGTACAGACACACACAACCCGTCCACACTGGCGCTCCGTGCACACTGCGCGCCTCTTTGTGTTCGGCACGCTCGAGTTGAAATACTCTGTTTGTGTGCACAGTGAGCGCGGTTAGTGCGCGCGAGCCGTCCACACTATGGGAATTCTGTTACATTGCATGATACATTGCGACAATATGGACGGCAAATTCTTCCATTGCGTGTTACATTGCATGCAACACTGCAAAATCTGTACCCGCCATAACTCAACTGGGAATAAAACACAAACAAACGCAAATAAATGAATTCTAATTCTAATTCTTCTAATTCATTAGAATTAAAAATAAATAAAAAATTAGAGACAAATATTTGTAGATCATACAAATATTGGTCCCGCCGGGAGGATCGAGCCCGCAACCTTTTGCGTCGCGGGCGGGCATTCGCTCACTGCGCCACAGAGGTCGTCGTGATAGGTTAAAATAAGACGTAAGTTTTGAGTAGACTCTTACCTGAGAATCAACGGGCGTAACCAACGTTTCCATTGGATAAGAATTCTCTTCTTGACTCCAGGTTTTGTCTAATCTTTTCACACAATTTTTGGACAAACTCGGTTCGAATATAGGACTAGTCTTTATCGGACTATTGTATGGAGAATTCTCTTTTTGCGAATTATCTAAATCACAGATAGTCTCATCGCTATCTGACTGTACTCTTATATCACTTGGAGATACTAAAATAGTAATATTTTCTTCTTTATTTTCTATTTTCTTGAAAGGATTTTTACTTTTTTCAGGCGAATCTTCTATTAATATACTATTTAGTTCTTTCTTCACTCCATTACTTTCCGTACATTTAATTGAATAACTTTCTGAGCTGTCAATTGTTTTGTAATTCCTTTCGTTATCACAGTCTATCGTTTCTGAGGTAGTCAATTCGATTGAGGTGGAAAAAAACTTGCTTTCAACAACATTGCTATCTAATACTGTTCTAGGGAAGCGACTCAGTCGTTTTAATATATTAAAGTTTCCGTTTTTAAGGCATTTTCTAAACGATCGTTCTTTGTTTTCTAAGATTGGTGATGGTGATTTCTCCTTTTTGATTTCGGTGAGAACTTCAGTGTCTAATCGTTTACGTTGTAATGCCTTCTCTAAATCTACCTTCTGACGTTTTGTAGATGGCTCGACACAATACATACTGCTAAGAGTTTCTATAGACAGACTGAAAAAAAAATCATCTTAATGTGGTGTTTACAAAAATCCCACTCATATAATAAAGCTGAAAGTTTGTGAGTTTGTTTAGATGTTTGTGTCAGGCTCAAACGACGAAACAGTTTACAATGAAATTTGGTAAGGTGAAAGGTATAACTCCAGAATAGCATATAGGCTATTTATCCCGAACAACGTTCCTGAATTGACCCTTAAAGTAAAAAATCGTGGTGGGAAGCATATTGAATATTCGGATATTCATCCAACGAACGAAATAAGAAACGCGAATACGTCCCCAGGTCACTGCCAGTCGGAAGCGTGTTCAAAATACTGGCGGCACTACCACGCTGAATGGCAATTCTGATTTCTCTGTGCCAAAAAGTCGCCAGCTCTCGAATAAATAAACATTCCTCACCTTTCATCCTCCTGTGTCTCCGGCACAACTTTACTGACGAGGTTAATGACCCTCCTAGGGCGAGTGAAGACGGGAACTTCCCTAGTCTTCTTCTGCCATGGACGAGTTTCATCAAGGTACGATTTGAACTCAGAGCTCCATATACTAGGATGAGAAGCCACGCTTTCCTTCCAGTTGCTTGTTTTTATATTATTCTGAAATATTAGTAAGGGAATGAGGGTTTTTGAAGTGACTTCTCTAGGTGTGTTGGGCATTTTTTGAGATGGGAAAAACCATTGAATTCGCGACACTGTTAGCGTTACCGACATCTCTGTTTGAGATAGGATAAACCAATCAAGTTTTCACTGTCGACACTGTTTTTTTTTCTTAAATTCAATATAGCATTTGACCTCACTCTGCCTGATGTTAAGCAATAGTGAAACCTAATAAGTGGATAGTGGAAATCTGGGTGAATATTAATTTGTTTACTTTCGTTATCGACGACGAATTTATATGGGGAAATAGAAGTGCCATCTTTTGGTATTCGCCAATAACCAATGCAAACCAGTACGGAACTAGACACGACGTCGATACAGAATGGTGAATTGAGCAGAGCACATAAAAAATACTGCTGACGTCAGAAAATGTGGCTTGCTTCTGACGTCTCAGCATTTCTCCTATTGACAGTTCGGCGCGGATAAGTCTGCGACCATCTTAAAAGTAATACTACTTGTAGTATTACTAGGCACCGTAGTGTTTACCTACCTCTATGGGTCTCGGATTTGTTTCATAATTTTGTGATTAACAGTCAGCCAACAACTGATAACCTCCTTGGGCGAGACACGCAGTTAAACCGCCTTATAATAAGAGGGGTTACCAATTGTTGACGCTTACTGTACTAATCAATAAATCTCTGTATATAAAAATGAATCCATTTCCCTTGGTCACAGCATCACGCGTGAACGGCTGGACCGATTTCATTAATATTTTTTTTTGTAGTGTTTGTTATTGTCAGGAGAAGGTTCTTATGACAGAAAAAATCTATATATTAATCATGGAGGGCGTGAAATAAGGATTGAAAGTTTGTATGGGGAGTTGGTAGTTCCAGTTAAATGCAATAATTAATTTTTAGTTGCTAATAAGTATGTTATTTCGCTGACGAAGTCGCGGGTACCAGCTAGTAATAAATAAATAACGTTAGACTTTTTACACAGCATCATCTAGCCCCAAAGTAAGCAGAGCTTGTGTTATGGGTACTAGATGACTGATAAACTACTTATATACTTTTTGTTTGTAAATACATACATATTATACATAGAAACACCCAGACCCGAGACAAATATCTGTAGGTCATACAAACATTTGTCCCACGGCGGGGATCGAACCCGCAACCTTCTGTATCGCAGGCGGACCTTCGCCCACTGCGCCACAGAGGTCGTCAATTTTATAGGTTACGGTAAAATACTAGGTTTCGGTAGATACCTCTGTAGGGCGATTGTCTGGGTGCCAGGTGTCCATTTTCTTTAGAGTAAATGGTTCCAAATTGCCAAGGGCTAGTTGAAAAGCAACCTTGGGTTCCAAAAGCTCACCAGCATTTACACACAATGCTTGCTCAATATCTGAAACAAAATTAGCACAATTGAATATGTAAGTCCGTCCAAGTATGTAATTTCAGTCAGTTTGTCTGATGTAGGTAATAATAATTCTTCATATTAGTATGACACTAAAAATAAAATCGAGAATTAAGAAATAGTCTCTCTTCTCAGACTAAGATTTTATCTGTATGTACTTTATGTACTTTATTTACAGCCTGTATCTTAATGAAACATACTCACAAATGTATACAGACCTTAAAAAGACTGACATATTAGTAGAAATGAGTCTATAGCTATGTTTTACCTTCATCCTCGGGATCTGTCAATCGTACCATGCTCCGTTCCAACGGATCATACACATACTGATGTTTGAAGGTAGCCTCTGCTTTTAGAAAGTTCTCTCGGTACTCATCTGTTACCGTCAGATTGGATCGGTTGAAGAAGCTAGGTAGTTTTTTTAATGCCTGTAAAATACAAAACAGATGAAGAGAGCTTGGAATATCAACTGAGCGCTTCGTAGGGCTCGTTAATTGTCGGTCCCAGTCATTAAAACTTCATCACTAGAGTTGGCTACAAACTCAGACAAACTTACAGTATGCATAATCGTTCTTTAGCTCTCTGAAGTAGCTGCGCAGAAACCATTTTTGACGCCTAAAAGACGAAGACAGCATTGTATAGCTGCCTCGCTCACTCGCTTAGTTTGTTGCATCGTGCTATCAAGTTTCATCATCATCAGCCTATATCAGTCCACTGCTGGACATAGGCCTCCCCTAGTGCGCGCCATTGCGCCCTGTCCTCAGCTCGACGCATCCAGCTTCTGCCGGCAGCCTTTCGCAGATCGTCACTCCACCTGGCCGGAGGGCGTCCTACACTACTTTTGCCGAGTCGCGGTCTCCACTCAAGAACTCGTTTACCCCAACGGTTATCGGTTCTTCGGCAGATATGGCCACTTGGCCAGCCCACTGCCACTTCAGCTTGCTGATTCTCTGAGCTATGTCGACAACTTTGGTTCTATGTCGGATAGTCTCGTTGCGGATTCTATCCTTCAGAGAAACTCCGAGCATAGCTCGTTCCATAGCTCGCTGAGCGACTTTAAACTGGTGGACTATCTCGCTTACTCTAACAAACTTGTGTAATCGTCTATTGCAGCTACCTTCAGTGAGCTAAAGATCCGTTGTGCTTATTGTGTGTTATTAGTGTGTTGTTTTTTACTCACATTAGCTATATCAGGGTCTTGTGTAGCTGTGACAAACTGCCTCGCCTTAGCCAGACCAATGCCAGGCAAGGACGCCAAGTAGTCACATCCAGACATAACACACATTTGCCGGAACTTGTCGAACGAATAAGACTCAATGGGGCATTTCATCACTAGAGGCAGCTTTGCTGTCTCGACTAACGTGCCTGTTCCGTCAAGATCCATTTTGAAGAGAACCTATGAAACATGTTATATAGTTTATGTTATTAAACTAGCATTTATTTATTTATTTATAAATGATAGACGACCAGGTGTTGCTGATATGTCTATATCTCAGTGTTAAAATAGTCCAATTGTTCAAGATTGGTTAATCTTTTTGAGCACTGATTTATTAGTTCGTAGCTAGTTGTCGATCCGATCGAAACATCGAGTTAAGATCTTAATGTTATTCAAAAATTTTACGCGATTTCGTCCCTTTATTAGAAAAAATGTAAATAACTTTTACAGAGATGAAGATACTACATAATTACACAACTTTATGAAATACATTAGAGTTTTTAAGGGCACTTGAACATAAGGATCGTTGAAAACTAAGATTGCATCCATTGATACATTAACGGAAAGCCTAAGCACTGAATGCTTCACCTAGAAATCTATAGATTAACGTGTAGACTACGACTTCTTGCAGTGCCCTTTAAAGGATCCATTGCAATCTGACTACACTTCTTTATATTTTAATATTATTTTTATAGTAAACTTAAACTATAAAGAATGCTTTTAGCACTTACTTTTGTACATCCAAACAATATAAGATCGGAATCCTCGGTTATCACAACATGAGCAATATTCTTGATGTTCAAAAAGGCTAATTGCGAGTCTGCTTCATATGGTGCGACAATGCAGTCCACATTTCTCTTCCGGCATTCTTTGATAAGACTCAGCGCCATCTCGTGGGTGATATCAACACTGCGCCGCATATAGGAACGAGCTTCTTCCATCTGTAAAACAAGTTTTAAAAATAATAATTTTAAACAATTAAAGGAACTATTAAATCCATACTAATATTATAAATGTGAAAGTAACTCTGTCTGTCTGTCTGTTTGTTACGCTTTCACGCCCAAACCGCTGAACAGATTAAGCTGAAATTTGGCATAGTTAAAGGTTGTATCCCAGGGAAGGACATAGGCCTTTTATCCCGAAAAAATGAAAAAAATCCCGAGGGACCGGCGGTCACACCGCGTGAGCGCAGCTAGTTATTATATAATAGTTAGATTAATGACAACATACTTTCCCAAGACTCAATAATTATATAATAGTTAGATTAATGTCAACATACTTTCCCAAGACTCAATAATTCAGCTGCTCTCTTCTTTGATATATTCCTTGATCTAAAAGTACAAAATTCAACATTAATTAATTTAGTAGAATTTAAGCTGGTATTTTTTAGCATAAGAACTTGTAAGAATTTGCAATCTTAACTGACCCAACACAAAAGAGGACTAACTACCCACACATCACAGGTTTTTCTAGGCTGGGATGAATTAGTGCATGAATTTTATAATTTGTTATTGCCTCCTGACACTGTATAAATCATCTAATATAGATTTAAAAGGCTTTTTTTTATTGCGCTGTATTATTATAAGTTTTTGTCATTTTCAATGATTGCTTTGTTACATAGTTTTAGTTGTTAAGTTACTCGTAATGTACTGTGCATTCACATGTTTGTTTGTCTCAAATAAATAAAATTTTGACTATACTTTATGTTTAGAGCTAGTGATTACTATCCATATCCATACTAATATTATAAATCTGAAAGTAACTCTGTCTGTCTGTTTGTTTGTTATGCTTTCACGCCCAAACCGCAGAACAGATTAAGCTGAAATTTGGCATAGTTAAAGGTTGTATCCCAGGGAAGGACATAGACTACCTTTTATCCTAAAAAAAATTAATAAAATCCTGAGGGACCGCGGGTCACATTGTGGGAGCGCAGCTAGTATTCTATTAATCATATTATTTGTTCTGTACTCAAAGCTAACTTTCCATTTCCACACAAACTTTATGGTTCAAAACACTTTTAAATTCAGAGTTTTCAATTTTCTTTTTTTATGATGAATGGGTCGACTCTTGACCTAGAAACTTGCACAGGCAAGAGTGAGGTCTACGATGGAGCGAGCCTACCCAGAAGGTGCTTATTAACTCTCTTCTTAAAAACAACAGGGTCGTAGCTCAGCGTAAATACAGACGCAGGAAGCTGAGCAATTGGTATTAATTGGTACCTTATTACATTGTTTTACACTTACTCTCTTCTTTTACTCTCAGTCATCGCCTTAGCTGGCAAATGTCTTCCATCAAATACTAAAATAGGCTTTACATTCTTTGATAACAGCATATTCACATACTTCAAGCAATATTTGATGTGCCTGAAATATCAAATAAATAATGCAGTCTTACACACTTTTTGGTAACACTTGGAAAATGAATATGTGCTGTCTGCCCATAATTTTGGTTTAATTCCGAGTTTAGAATAAAAAAAGTTTCAAATCGAAACAAGATGATGAACAAAAGACAGTCGTAACTAAAAAATAGTAGAAAGTTATGTACTCACACATCGGTTTCTTCTCCTCGGACCAGCTTATCGGCACAGGCGAAAGCACCCTTGTGGAGCCAGCAGTAGGAGTCTATAGCCACAGTGCATCCACTAAATTCACTAATATTGGTCCTCCTCGATGCCTTTTCGATGAAAGGCAACAAACCAGTAATACCCATGATTTGTTGATGTTTTTATTTCAATGAAAATGAAATAAAAATCCCAATTTATTACGCTACATACATAGCTATAACAACGCTTCAGCACGACAACATAATAAATATTTTCCACATTTTGATCTAATGGTCAAAATAACAAAAAAATCCTTGCAGTCGTGAATCGAAAGACGAAAACCAAATACATCCAACCAAGAGGAAATATTGATTGATTGTTTTGACAGCTGGCTCATATGTCTGTCAAACTTCGCGCCAAATATCTCTAAGATGTTACTGATTGGGCGATTTAGTCGCTCCACTCAGCGACAAAGCCCTTTTCTTTTTTGTAAAAAAAAAAAAAAAAAAAAAAAAAAAAAAGCATTGCATTACGAAGTATGCGACGAAGAAAAATTCTTAGTTAGAATGCAGAATATTGTGAATCGTGAGAAAATGTTTAAAAGCGCTTGGACTCGTTTAGCGCTTAAATTTTTTTCAAGTTGATTTTACCCAAATACCCATAAAATATTTGTCGAACCAAAGACAATAATATTATGATAGATTAGCTCATAGGATTAGCTATAGTCCGCCGCGCCAAGACTGAAGTCCTTTCGGTGTGGCGCTAAGTATCTTTTTTGCCAAGATGAATTTATATAGCGTTTTTGTTAGTTCAGCTAAAATCCGCAAGACTTCAGTCATGGCGAGTACCTACTCTTAAGTACCCATAATACTTAAGTACCTCTTTGATGCGGGTAGTCTACGAAAATGTTTTGAGGCACCCAAATTGAAGTTTCCTTAGCTCACAAGTTTTAACCTATCAAGTTGTCGCTGATAAACACTTACATTTATGTACGCAATCACATAAAATGCGATTTTATCCCCGCGTAGTGTCATCAGCAGCAGCTATTGCTATAACTTGTGCTGTGACCGCTGCCGCGTATTTCTACAAAAGCCGAAGCACCAGTTTGAACGAAGTAATGGTGTTTTGTAAGCTACAGTTTAACGCTCACAACTGTTTTGATAAGTTGATGAGTTACGTGGAAGCGGCTAAGGAGAGTATAAACGTATGTATGCCCGGGATACAAAATCCAGCGATTCAGGGACGACTAGTTCAAGTTCTGATGGAAAACAAAGTTAAAGTCCGCATTGTTATTGATCGTTCTGGGTACAACGAATCAAATGACTTTCTCATCAAGGAACTTATCAGTGCCGGTACGTTGTTCTATTCTATCTAAATAATCAAAGCCTAGAAGTTTTTTTTTTTAATTTATGATTTGGTTTGCTCTTGACCTCGAAACTTACACAGGTAAGTAAGTTAGTATAAAATGTAGGTAACATTCAAATGTAGGTATAATTATTAACCTCATCTTCGATCATTGATCGAAGATCCTCATAGTTATTGATTTACGCTAATATGGTGGCTAATTTCGTGGTACCTAGAGTTCCACGCGAGCTACGCTACGCCTTTTAGTGTTTATTGTAAAGCTATAGTAAATGGCTTCTAACCAATGATATTTAAAACCCCATAGTCATTATTAATTTTGTTCCTTTCGTGTCATATCTGTATTACTAGCGCCATCTAGGTTAAGAACTTTTGTGTCTAGAAAGTTTTAAAAACCCTATTTTTTAACCCTTATCTAAAATAACCAAATAGGTACCTACTAAAAGTAACTGGTTAAAGTAGAAATAATTTTTTTTTACAGGTGCAGAAATAAAATGCAACTCCAATTGGTATAAAATGCAACACAAATTCTGCCTGGTGGATGATAAAGTGCTCATGACGGGCACACTTAACTGGGGCAATGATCGCTCATCAGATCATTGGAACTATGTGTACATAACAAATAAGTCTCAGCTGGTTGATCCTGTAAAGAATGAGTTCAACCAAATGTGGAATGAATGTGTAGACATCAGAAGTTGTAGTTTTACAGAGGATTCAGCACAGGAAAGTGGTGATGAGACTTGTATTGCTGTTGTGGATGTAACAGAGGCACCAGAACCGTTTAGAGAAACTGTTTCTACTCCAGAAGTGTACATAATGTAAAGTGATACTATACTAATCATGTTTACAAATGTTTTGCCCGAACATGCCCTGTTTCAGTGAATTTTAACTAATAATTTTAAACCCAGACTTATTTATAATTAATGAAATTGATGTTTATTTTTAAATCAAGGTTGGCATCTGCCTTTTTTCCAATTTCTAATTTCATTTGTATTTTTTATAATCCATTATTTTCGAAACTGCTTTTGCATATAAAAGCGTTTCCTCATTCTCTATTCAATTTCAATATCTCACCTCTATTCATTCTATTTTCTTCTTTTCTTAATTGAACTTATTTTTATAATGTTTTCATTTTATTAGTTTAGATTTTGTTTTCGGTCTACTTTGATTTGATTTTTATTGTTTATGAATTAATTTATTGTGAAATTAAAATTTTATTCCAAGAACATTACATTTTATTTAGATTTTTAATGATCAAACCTGCTTTAATACAAAATATAAATTGGAACACAAATACTTAAATTGCTAAACATATAAGCTTATAAATAATATTTCACCTACAATATCACTAATTATTCACCACCCCTAACAGCTTTGTACTTGGCAATTTCATTAGGAAACGACTTTGAGAGTTCTGACAGCAAGCCACTCTTAAAACGTTTGTATGAGTCAATCTTCCCTTTAACCTCCTCATTCTTAGCAAGAGCCTTGTCGATGCAGTCTTTGGTGTACAGCTGAGGATTCCTGCCTTGATCTATGTAGCTGAAAATTAAAAGTTTTAGGATTTTTATTTATGAAAGCTAAACTCAAACAACTCAATGTGGGTGTATGGATGAATTTTTAACAAACTTTATTGTGTTCGACCCACTTTGGGTTGATGACAGTAACACAGTAGTACCAGAGTCATCTAGCAAACTTTGTGGTAAGTACTTCTATATGAATGTGGATCGATGATTGTTGCCATACAGGAAAGGAACTAAATACAAAAACATTATCTGCAATACCTGTAAAATGAACCAGAAAAACTGGTATGGAGGCACTAATACCCAGCTCAATGTGGCTCTAAAGATGAATAAATTGACACAAAATGTATACTTACTCAAAAACCTCAGTTGGCACTTGAATATCGTGGACTTGAGACTTCAACTTGTCCACTTCCTGCAGACCAGTCACCAGTGATTGTCTGCAAAGAAAGAGAATGAACAGATCTCATGTTTTTGTTCTTTTAGGCGGATATTATTGTTTACAGTCGAGTACTGCAAAAAACTCACATCTTTTGGTTCAAAACACTTTGTCCCTGTGGCTGGAAATCACTAACGATGATGCGGATCTGTCTCACATTTTCGATGAACATTTCCAGCTGTGTTTCAAGATTTTCAAGTGGTGAAGACATTTTTTTATCGGCAATGCTACAAATACGACACAATAGCTCAGTCAGGTATGTTTTTTCGAAAAACAACAAAAGTTATTGAGTGACTGAAAGAAATGTGTAAGTAAATATTGCTCTAAATAACTAAATGGAAAGGAAGGTGGAGTTGAGCTTATGACTTAACTGACATTGACAATTTGCCAATTTGCTAGTTTTGGCATTTGACAATGACTTCTATTTTTGTGTAGTTTGCATGACATTCCGCTGCTTTCTCTGTCAACAATTTGTCAAAGTCAGATTCATTCAGACAGACCGGAGAACCGACCTACTTTTCGCTATTTTTCGAAAGGCTGTTATTTTGCAGTTGTTGTTTGCTATGTTATTTTTCGCTATTTAGCGTTTATCAAGTTGTTTAGTGTCTATTAACACACTACCAAGGATTCTGACCACCACAGAAAGATGTTCAACATGGTTCTAATACAGAACTCCGAAGTACGGACAACTTTTCTCCAGTCGGCTTTTGCCGGTGCATTTGCGGGTTCTTTTACGAGAGCAGTGGCCCAGCCGCTAGACGTTCTGAAAATACGGTTTCAGCTGCAACTGGAGCCTATAAAATCTGGGTCAAAGTACAGCTCTATTCTGCAAGCATCAACATCCATCATCAAGGAAGAAGGGATCACCACACTCTGGAGCGGTCATGTTCCTGCGCAACTTTTGTCGATCACGTATGGTATTGTTCAATTTTCAACATTCGAGAAACTTACTCAGCTTTGCCAAAGTTCTGACATAACATTTTATAAAGAAAACAAGAACTGGATCAATTTTTCTAATGGGGCAGTGGCTGCCACGATAGCGACGATGGTATCTTTTCCTTTTGACACTGTGAGAACGCGATTAATCGCTGAACAAAAAACGCAGAAAGCCTACAAAGGGTTCATTCATGCATTTTCATGTATGGTTAAAAGTGAGGGTCCGGCAGCATTATTCAAAGGATTAGTGCCAACAATAGGTCAAATCGCTCCACACTCAGGTATCCAGTTCGCGATTTACAAACTCTTTACTGAAGGAATATTCAATAGACTAGAGTTTTTTCAGAGGCCTATTAGTTTGACTTCTACTGTGGAGTCCACAATGATGGCTAACTTAATAGCAGGTTCGCTGGCAGGATTCACAGCAAAGACAGCTATTTATCCATTTGATTTAGTGAAAAAGAGACTACAGATTCAAGGCTTTCAGCAACATAGACAAAATTTTGGCAAACAAATGTACTGTAATGGTTCTCTCCATTGTATCAAGTTGATAATAACTGAGGAAGGATTTATATCTTTGTACAAAGGTTATTGGCCTAGTGTGCTGAAGGCAGTCCTGGTCTCAGCTCTGCATTTTGCTGTTTATGATGAAGTAAAGCATTTATTTACAAGACTGCAAAACTAAAATAATAGGCTGCTTATTATAAAAACGTAAAACCTTGGTTGAACCCCATGTTGACACATGTCAAAACAAAACTGTTACCACAAAAAAGCGTTCTATGTATGAGTTTTTTAGTTAGACTTGGTCTAAACTCTGCTCATTTTCTTGTAATAAGCCCCTAGATGTCTAGTTCTAAACTATTTTATCAAAGAATCTGAGCATAATTTTGTGTGTACGTATGAATCTTTTGAATATCATGTCTTTTAGAATTCCCCATATACTGTGATATTACAAGTAGTTGTAGCTTCTATTCTAAGGATGTAATTTATGTGATTAAAATCTTATTTATTTCACTGTAAAAGTTAGTTATTCTTTTATCTTTATTTAAAAACTCATCATGACTAAATTTAGGCTTAACAATACAATCTTAAAAGTGTGCCACTAGTACCTTATAGCTGTGCTTATAGTAAAACAACTGTATTTACAGTCAAGTACAAAAAAAATAATTGATTAAAATTTCAAGTCACTTCACACATTCTTAGCTAAGCTCTTCTCTATCACACAAATAATTATTAATAATTGTAGTAAGTATTGCATTAACATTATAACACAAACAAGATCATAAAGTAACAAGATATTTATTTATTTGAAACATTCGATTTTTTTCATAGAAATCCATAAAATACGCGCTACGGTAGAAGTCCGACGGAATATAGAACTAATGAAAATACTGTTGCGATTTGTCTTTAAACGTAGACACTGGCGCCGCTCCGAACGGACTTCTTTCGTGGCGCAGACTAAATTATAATTCAAACAAACAATGTAATCAATATAAAATCTTAACCATAAGATATCACATAACCCATATTCCTCATTAGAGTATCTTTAATTGCTGGCTGCAACTCCTTCTTCATATATGTCGTTAGTAGAGTCCTAATCCCTTTAGTAAAGATGTCCTCCATTTCTCTAGAAATATCCTCTAAGTCTTCCAAATCATCCTCAGGTCTGAATAGCTTACTCCGCTCGTAGTTAATCCTCGACCGAGGCTCATATACATCCCAGTTCTTATCTCCATTACGTCCTTCAAGTCTATCGAAATCCGTGTCCATCATATCAGAGTTGAACGAAAACTCATCAGATCTCCGTCGTCTTCTCAACGGTAAATCCTTGATCCTAGTAGATTTTTTGTTGATATACTTTTCGCATCCGTACGCGTATACGCTTATAAAACCTGGTTCCACGAACTCAGAGTCAGTCTTCACGTTGAACTTTCCAGGGTGTTGGTTCAGCGGTTGCGTGTGGAAACCGATTCCTGCTTTTCTTAGTCTCAGTATCATGTTGCAGCCGTTTCCTCTATGTCTATAGTTGTCCTCATAGGGATCGTAAGATCTAGAATCGGCATAGTGTCTCCTCAGCCTCCTGCTCTCCGGTATTGTCCTGTCTAAATCATTTGCGTTGTATAGATCTACGTTCCCACTGATTGTTAGGTCGTGGAATAGTAGCATAGTGTCTAGGGATACGTTTCTCGGGTCGAAGTAACACTTCTCGACACGAACCCAGTTGGAGTTCTGAGGGAGACGGACGCGCATGCGCGTTACGTACATGTCTACAGGAGCAGAGCGCATCTGCTGATACAAACTGTATCCATCGAGCTCAATGCTTTGACTCTGTAAATAAATGAGCACTATTAAAATAGCCAAAAGACAAGTTATTGCCCCAAAAACTTGTAGGACCGCAAGCATATCGCAAGAGAAACTAATCTGACTGCCTAATACAATACAGGGTTCAATTTATCTACCTACCTATAAAAAATAGGTAGGTAGTTCCCTATTCTTCACTGATTGATAATAACAATAGGTCATAGTTATTTTTAGTAACAAAGCAACCGCTTCTTTTTTTATTAAAAAAAGACATCAACGCGCTGCTTATGCGGGTGACGCGCGTTGAAATCTTTTCTTCGGTTCAGAACAGAATAATTTTATGATCCTGCGCATCTGATTTTACTCTTAACTGAGCTCATTACCAAAGGTGTATCCAGATCCTTAGGCTGTGTTCGTTTGCGTCGCTTCATTTGGTCTAAGGCGGACTCCAAGCGCGCAGAACAACGTTCCCCCGCGATGGGCACATTAGTTAGAGGAGGCAGCCCGCCGATCGATGGCCTGCCGCCTTCAAAACGTTTCATTTCGAAAAGCGGAAGGTAGCGGGAATCTAAAAAGTGAAATGAATTTTATAAGAAGTTTGAATTACTTACTTACTTAGAGGAAGGTACCTAGTACCAACATATCGTCAATTTTTTTTTACGTTGAAATTAGGTTTTCAATTGACTCTTTGAAAGAACATAAACTCAGAATTTTCTTTAAAATTTTTGGCAAGAGTCTACAATTCAATATTTTATTACTTACCTACTTAGGTAAGTACTTTTTTTTACTTTTATTATTTTAAAAAATGGAATTGAAAGTTTAACCAGTAGGTAATTATTTTGTAGAGGGGCCGCGCAGTTTTCACTTCTATTGTTTGATGCTCAGCACCGTAAAATTGTCGTGAATCTACCCATGTCTATATTCCAGTCGTGCACGAAGAACTTACTTTTGCAAATTAAAAAGGTAATTAAAGAACAAAAGACAAATTAGGAGAAAGTAACCTTATATAAGTAATTTCCTTTTGTAGTTAGGTACTACCAGCTTTAATATAGATAGGTAGGTAGGTACCTGCCTATATGCCTAATGCCTAAAAATATAAAATTTTCGCGAATGATTTAGAAAAAACTGGGTTTTAGATAGAGGTAGAGGCCTCTAGAGGTACATATTAAAGGCCTTGTAAGTAGAATAGGGATTTGTCTGAGTAAGTAGGTATGCCCCTCAGAACCTAGGTAGGTACTATGTACCCTATTCTATCAACCGAACCCAAATGCATGACGGGAATAGTTTCAAAACAAAGCTCATACTTACTAGCTTCGTTGTTTCTAAATTGTGTTGGTAGGTAGGTAGGTACCTACTTAACTGTATTAGGTTATAAACCTACACAGATAATAAACCTACCTTTTTCAGGCTCTGCACTCGGAAGTTCATTACCATTAGCCGATGCCGTTTTCGCAAATAATAAAAACATCCACCAGAATCTGTTCATTTTCCTCACAACAAATCATGAAAAAAATACCACTGGCAGAATAAAATTATTCCCGTTTTGCACCGAACGTATCCCGTAAAAATTAAAAAACAAAAATACCGCGAAAATACAAACAAATTACAAGATGGCCTCTCAGCGCGAGACTGAATGGTCGAATAAGTGAGAAAGGTAAGACAAGAAGTGCAGCCTTTGGAAATCCCCGCTTCAAAGTTGGCATAGAACTTCCACAATTTGCAACACGTGCCACAGCTTAGATTATAGCCGTAGCAGAGGCTAGTATCATTTTAGTACCTACAAGCTACAACTCTTCAAGATGGCGAGATGCAGTTATTAGAGCGAAAACTAACGCCTTTGCAATGTCTCCGAGATGGTGAGATAAACTTAGAGAAGTAGTATCGGGTGTACCTACATAATGCATTCTCGCTTAATACCTACACAGGTCATTATAGGTACACTTCGTTTAACGGATCTAGACATTTATGAAGTTAGCCGTTTGTCTGCGGAGAACACAGTTTCGTATGAAAAAGCGGTCACTGCGCAGACAAACGGCTAACTTCACGAATGCCTAGATCCGTTGAACGAAGTGTAGTGTAGGTACATTTTCTTAAAGTCAGAAACGAACCAAATTCGTTTTTGATTAGAACGAAACCTGACCTACGATTTGGTGACAAACTTGCTATGTTCAAAATGTACACCACCTATGATGAACCCCTACCCACATACATTAGGCGGTACTTACAGTATTAGAGCTGTTAAATTGAACCATCCGTGAAATCAGTCAAGCCATTAATTTAGAAGATCATTTACTGTAGGCACACCGAAATTCGGATGCGCATGTAGTACCTACTTAGGTACTTAAATTCAAATTCATTTTATTTCAGATAATTAGAATCCATAAAAATTTACAAAACAAATAATCATTACAAAATAAATAAATAAATCACAAAATTAAATCTTTAAACACTAAACATAAAACTAAAGAAAATCAGGTAGGTACTGTGGTTTTTTGTGGTCTAAACCACTCTCCGCACAAAACTTTTCCAGATCGGAGAGGTGAATCTGTCCGATATAGTTCTCAGGATGCTGTTTTGACTGTCCCGCACTCTGCGAATCAGGGATGCAGTTTATTTACGCAGTAAATGCAACTTTGACAGAACACCTAAATACTTACCATTTACATACAACTCTACCAATGAGTTTTATTTTTATCTGATGCGACATTAGTGGTCGGGTGCAAGTAGACTGTGACGTTATTATGAAAAGAAATTAGGTTGAGCTGTTTATTGGAGACGAGGGCAATAACCTGGCTCTGGGTAGGTGTAACTACCTACGTTATCTATAGGATTAGTTTACAGCCTTATCGTTGGTGGATTGGTTCTTGATGTTATCATGACATGACGTGTTTATTTTGTTAAGAATGTCAGAATAGGTACATACCTATGGTACATACCACCTACCTAACTCGAAATCCATCCATACTTCCATATCCATATTAATATTATTAAGCTGATAATTAGTAGATTAGCGAGTTTATATGTTACACAGCCCAAAACGCAACGATAGCGCGATCTAATTTTTCCAGTGTCGCCATCTGTTATGTAGTAAAATGTCTCTGTCTGTCTGTTTGTTTGTTACCTTTTCACGCCTAAACCACTGAACAGATTATGCTAAAATGTGACATGGATAAAGATTATGTCCCAGTTACGGACATAGACTACTTTTTTTTTCAAAAATAATCATGGAGGCCGTGAAATAAGGGTTGAAAGATTGTATTGGGAGTTGGAAGTTCCAGTTAAAGGCAACTAGATGGCGTTGCTAACCTATGGCTGAGGTCGAAATGGCGCTATTTTTGCATTTTTTTAAGTTTCAGAAGATTCTTGAAGTTTTCAGTTCTATTTATAGGTTTTCAAGTATGTTATTTTGCTGACGAAGTCGCGGGTACCAAGTAGTAAAATAAATATTTTTATGCAATGGGATGATTAGGAAAAATCCTATGATTAAAAAATGTCTTTAAGTTCCTAAGATTAAAAAATCATAGGAACTTAAATAACATCTTGGTCAAAACCACCTATCTACCTATGGCCCAAAATATCCTAATACCTACTTATTACGGTTACTCGAACGTTTTTCAAATTGCTATACAGATTAATGGTCCTCATTGGTCGTATAAATAAAGATTGTAGGTAGGTTACCTACAACTGCTACAACCTACTGTTCTGTCTGTACTAGGATTTAAGAACAATAATTGAACATGACCTTATTAACTTTGAATTGTGCTGTCAAGGAGGTCATGGTGTTTTGAAAGAAAGAAATATTTCTATGGGAACTATCAACCGCAGATGCCAAACATTCGTTCTGTCCATTGTTCAACGTTTCATTATAACAAGAGACATTTTGTGTAATCGTTGATACCATTGTTATTCGTGTTACATTTTTCTTATGAAATTTCCGTGAAATAGAAGATTTGATGCAAGACCAACGCATACAAAGAACGTATCTACCTACCTACCTAATTGCCTGGTGACTTCCTTGTTACATATGTAGGTAGGTAACCTATACCTAATATGCTCGTTGACCAAGTCCTAATTTAGGATCAAGCAATAAACTTTTGTAGATAGGTAGGTATAATAGGTACCTATAATAATAAATAGTGTTGGACTTTTCACACAGCATCATCTAGTGCTTTCATATTCATTTTACCAGGAAACTTAAACCTAATATTACTTCATATACACTACATAATAATACTTTGCAAACAGTGCACCAAATCCGTGACTTAGGTGTGATAATTGACGATAAATTAAATTTTCATGCTCATTTTGATCATGCTATAAAAAAATCTGCTCAAATGATTGGTTTTATCAAAAGAAATACAAAGGGTTTTTCGTTCATATCCAAGACAATACTATTCAATGCTCTTGTGCGCAGTCACCTGGAATTTTCATCTGTTGTTTGGAATCCCTTTTATGCTGTGCATTCCCAAAGAATTGAAAACTTGCAAAGAAACTTTACCAGACATTTAGCAATTATCACCCCAGGAGTCTTCCACAAAACACCGTATTCTGAACGATTGAGTCATTTCAATATGATCTCACTTAGAAATCGACGTAAAATACTTGATCTAAGTTTCTTACACAAAATTATAAATGGCCAAACTGGATACAGTAGCTTGATTAACCGTATTTCTCTCACTGTTCCTTTCAATTACCCTAGAAAACCCATTAATAGTATCTTTAACGCCCCCTTCTCGTATACAAACATCGGTCTCAACTCTCCTCTTACCCGTATTTGTAAAGACTATAATTTCATTAGTAATAAAATTACAGACTTAGATCTGTTTGGTGACTCCATATTTACTTTTAAGAGAAAATTAAACAAACATTTTATGACTGGTCACCAAAACCAGCTCAAGGATGACATTTAAGTACTTACCTTATTCTTAATTTTTAACTTTAGAATTGTTTTTGTTTTTCTTCAACTGATTTTATTTTTTGTTTTGACTTTAATTAAGTTTAATTTTAATTTTAAATTAGCTTCTAGCTAGTCATCAGTTCCTATATTTTTACTACAAATGTTGTGCATGCCTATAATTGGCATACATTCTATAAAAAAGACGCATAAAATGTTAATAATAATGTGAATTATGTATGCTGTTGGTGTTGCCTAAATAAATAAATAAATAAATAAATCTAGCCCCAAAGTAAGCAGAGTTTATGTCATAACACAAACTAAAAAAAAGTTAAAAGTAAGTTCGTATGATACAGTAGCTAAATCTGATGGCGGAGTTTTTAGGCCACCTTGAGGCCTCCGTCATGGCTTAACGACTTAAATAGCCGGGACCGACAATTTAACGTGCCCTCCGAAGCACGGCAGCGCTCAGATGCAAATGCCACTGGCGGTCACCCATCCACTTACTGACCGTTTCGATCAAGAACGACTAAGCAAGTAAAACCACGAGCGTTTCAAATGTCATTTTCTAGGTTGTCTGTATTTTTCAAAAATCCAAAAATGCAGTTATTTTTATTTTCAAAATAAACCTATAGTTTCCTAAGAACAAAAACTTCTAACTACAAAAGAAAAGTCAGCTGCCCTCAATGTTGTAAAATTTTGCCACACCTGTATATGTATACCACTTAGATACCTAACTACTTTTTGTTTTGTAAATAATAAATTTATAACACCCAGACTGTACCCACCCAGACTGACTGTACACCAGATCTGTAGATTAAGTATACAAACATTTGTCCCTCGGTCGGCGGTGATCAAGCCCGCAACCTTCTGCGTCTCACTCAGGCGGGCCTTCGCCCACTGCGCCACAGAGGTCGTCATAAATGTTGATCTAACGTATGTATCCCGGTAGTTCATCAGACTAGGAACTGCATAGCACCAGCATCTCAACTCCTAAGTAGTAAAAACATGACTGATCATAGATAAACCACACGAGCGAGGGTCATACGTACGCGAACAATGTCAGTTTATTTAGTACCTAGGCCCTATTGTGTTGCGCAAAGTTTAGTCCAGTGACGTAGTTGGGGGGGCTTGGGGGTCGGAACTAGTTGGAAGGGGGTAACTTACTTACGTTCTTATAAGAATTAAAAGAATATAGGTAGGTACCTACTACCTACTTACAGACGCAGTAGTACCTACCTAATAGTAGCACTTAGCTTATGTTTATCATACTCTTCTACATTCATTTCGGTAGGGGGTATGTTTGATTTCTGTTTTCAAATTGAGGGTAGTTTGGTAAGTCACCACCGATCACGCGATTCAACGGAAGCCAGCAAGCATGGCAGGAAGCCGTGACGCCTTGAGCTAGTTGGACGTTCCCATTTGCTCGAGTTTCATAAATACGTGTTCCCTTTCTCATCATCGAATTGTGTCTGTGATCACTACCCTATTGTGAGTGAGACTCTGGTGGAACTTTGAACTGTTCTTCGTTTCTTACGTGGACCTCTTGCTGAGAGCTGTGCTTCATCATCATAAGCCAGCGGAAGTTGATAAAGGTTAGTGGTGCTCAATAACCTTCTTGGAGACGACAGAATAGAATTTCACCTACAGACACTATACATTCATTACCAAAATCACAAAACCTGCCAGCATCTTTTGAAAAAGATAGTGAATAAACTGCACAACACGTTTAGGAGAACTGTAGGTCAGAAATATCAATCGACGATTCGCTTAACTAGGAAGTCAGTCATTATCGTAAAAGTTTGTTGGTTGGCACCACGGGATGAGCGTGAGGTGTATGTAGGTAGGTCAGTACACAGTAGAGTTCCTGACTCCATACCTGCTAATGATCCTGACTACGACCGCCTTGTCCGTTGATGGTGCAAGCGAGGCGGCCGGCATTGTACCCGAACAATGGGGAAAGCACGTCCACCCTGGCTCGGGGGCCGTAGGAAGCTAGGTCTAGTTCTAGCGGGATTGTTTTAGGCTTTATACAAAGAGCACTTATTAAACAATGAAGTACAAGCCTCCCTTAGAGCGTTTTCACATTATCCGATCCGATATCGGTATCGGATTCCGATACGATATCGGAGGCAAGTAAAATGTATCAAATAATGTACCTGTCTTTCACACTTTCACATTTTACTTGCCCCGCCATCGTATCGGCGTGCGATACCGATATCGGATCGGATAATGTGAAACCGCTCTTAGGCCTCTGCCTCGAATCTTGTGGACAGCGGGGCGGCGCCGGCGAAAACTTTCTAAGAAACCATCTGTCAGTCATATTTATATGATATTCTTCGTTCGACCTCATGAGAAGATTGGAGAAAAGGCGATCAATATATATTTACCTAGTAGGTAGGTCCAACGCGCTAATAAGCATGCGCGCCGCGCCATATACCTACACATGACATGACACGCATGACATAAAAAAACCTGGCTAGTGCCTACCGTGCCTACCTAACATGATGGATCTTCAGTAGGTAGTGTATATTACTATTCTCTTTGAGGTAGTGTTTTATGTACCTGTATTTTCTTGTTTTATCTGATATCTAAAATAATCTTCATATAAGACTATAAGTAGGTAGGTATACCAACTCTTATTTTATGCAAGGACAGTGGCTAACTTGTCCAAGATTTTATGTGACTGAGCAGAAAAAAAATGCATCTCGTTCAAATCTTTTTAATGAAAATTAAGTGTCATACAAAAGACATAAACGCGTTCAAATTAACTGAGTAGGTATTACTTAAATCACAACTGCTTCTCAAAAACTAAGCAATTTCTATAATTTAAGTAGGTAGGACTATTTATAGTCTACGACGTAGACTAGGTAGGTAAGTACTTACCAATATAACCTAGTTAAGAAATCACACAAAACAAAAATATTCGAAGGTTAGCCAACTCATATTTGCGCCCTATTTGATGCGACTCGTACCTAGTAGGTATTTCTCCTCGCTTTATCGTATGTCTATAAATAGTCTGATACGTGATTGGATAGCTCATGGCTGAACTAAATAACACAATTGATTATTTTGTACGTATTTGTATACATACCTACCTACTTCTGTCTGACTTCTCCGGCCCCGCCCGCCCCCAATCATGGCATGATGCGTCACTAATCTGTGTAGTGCGTTCGGTACGGTTCATGCGCATCGATGCAATTTTTAGCTAGTGTTCAATCCGCCTAAGTTCAAAGTTGTTAGTTTGGTAATGTTAATAACAGATAACGTTAAAAGCGCTATTTTAATCGTGAATAAGTCCGTAGTTTTAGGATTATTATTCAAGAAAAAGATCGAGATACACATTTAATAGCATAAAATTTGGTAATATTTTAAATATTAGCTAATTTCATATCTAAAAAAAATCAAAACTTTTCTAATTTTTCATTGTGTAAGGATACAATTCCTAGATGGCGCTTTAATCAATGTTTATCTGACAGATAAGTCGTGTTGTCTCTTTCCCTCATTCTTGTACCATTCATTTTCACAAATCACCAACCAAAGCAAAGTCAGTTCCAGTCCAGTCTGCTTGCCTTTTTTCATTTATCACTAAAGCTTGAAGGTTTCAGTTGCGTTGTGAATACAAATAATTTATTTCGATAGGTGTGCTACATAATGTGTTATTCAAAGTGCTCTTACGCGTGTTATTGTAATGGATAAGTATATAATTACCATCCGATGGATCGGCAAGGTAACTCAAGACGTTCTTGTTATGATGAGACAAAAGGCTCGTCCTTCACACATTAGTAGAGCATCGTTGTGCAAACAAGCCTCTTATCTACACGCCGAGTTCGTTTAGAGGTGATTATAACTATGTTAATGATGTTTACCCACTGCATGTAAGTACAAAACTATTACCTCTTGAAAGTTTCTCTTACAACGCAGATACTAACATATCTGGTGGCGGGATACTATCGCTTGTTAGCAATTTTCTACTAGAAGCGGTCCATATGCCTTCTACTACTTTATAAATAATCATGGCTAATGTAAAGGGTCGAGTAAAAGCACCCAAAAGTGCCAGTAGTAGGCGAGGCCGCGGTAATCCAAAACAATCCTTGACAGGTGTGAAAAAATCAACAGAATCAGCAAAGAATGTGAAAGAAAATAATGTGCCAAGAAAGGCTGGGGATCTCACAGCATTACAGCAAGTTTTGATGCAAAATGAGCCGATAGACTTTGATAAATGTACTGAAAAACTTCTCAAACTGAGCCAACCACCAAAAGAACCAAAGAAAAGAGTAAGTAGAAGTAAACCAAAAGTAGAAAAACTACCAAGATTTACCACAAAAAGTGGAAGACTTGTCGGTCCGAGGACAAAGAAAGGCTTAAAAATGATTGATACTATACTGAAAGGAGAGCTGATGATAGAAATAGAGTTACCAACAAAAAGGGTTGAGAAAACAACTGCTACGACTATAAGCAATAATAATGAAATGGGAATATACAATCAGAACGGCACTATCCTGCAGCCTACCAATGATAATAAGAAGAAACAAGACCTTAAAAATAATAAACCAATTAAAACCACTGAAAATGACAGCAAATCTGGAATTCAAACCAGAAGCAAACTAACACTCCCAGTTCAAAATGAAAGGAAGGAAGCTAAAAGACAAAAAATAACAAAAACTATAAAGAAATCTAAAATTGGCGAGAAAAAGATAATGAAAAGCACTAAACCCGGTGCAGCGGTGACCAGTAAGGCAGTGAAAACAAAGCAGGTTACTCTCAGTAATGGCTTAGTTCTCACTTTGGCACTGTTCCAGTGTGATTACTGCCAGAAAATGTTCAGCAGCAAAGCATCACTACGAAGACACATGTACACTCATCTTAAGCTGCAGCCTCACCGCTGCAAGCAATGCTCTAAAAAGTTCCGCTACAAACTGCACCTACAAAACCACATAAACAAATACCATAAAGATCACAAAAACTTGGAACCTATGCTCTGTCAGATATGTGACAAAGAATTTCTTCTACAGGAGAATCTAGAACTCCATTTAAATACTCATATCAAAAATGAGAACTCTTTCAAATGTGTGTATTGTAACAAGAAATTCTCATACCACCTTCTTTTAACACAGCATGAGAAACAGCATCTTCTTACTGGCAAATATCAGTGCTCGGTTTGTCAGTTGAGCTTCGATTCAATTAACCGCCTAAAATTTCACATGAAAACTCATTTGAAGATAAAGGATTACATCTGCCAACATTGTGGAAAAGAGTTTTTAAGAATGAACTCATTGAGACGGCATGTTCAGATATGTCATAGTGGACACCGTCTTCAATGTCCGGTTTGTTTGAAGAAATTGAAGGGTCATTTAACTGAGCATATGAGGACACATAAACAGGCAAGGCCTCATGAGTGCGACTTATGTGGGCGTCGTTTCACACAGTCTACCCAACTGACTGTCCATAGAAGATGCCATACTGGAGAAAGACCTTTTGTTTGCAAGATATGCAATCGTCAATTCACCCACTCCAATTCTCTGATGCTACACATTCGCCGCCACACTGGAGAGAAACCTTTCCAGTGTCCCCTTTGCCCATATTCCTTCTCCCAACTACCCCATATGAAGACCCATCTTATAAAAATCCACAAACAAGACACTCCATACAAATGCCCAAAGTGCAGCGCATTCTTCAAAATGAAGAAGCAAATGGAAACTCATCTAAAGAACTGCAAAGTTGGCGACCGAGAGCTGACGTTTGAGGAGAAGATACAAGCGTCTGTGGAATATGAAGAGGTCAAAATCGAGACGCCAATGAGTCTATCTCGGATGCGGTACCTCCTGGCTCTGCTATTGACGATGATTGGAAACAAAAAGAGCCTCAAATTTCTAGGTGCGTACTATTTTTATACCTACAATTCTAGCACAGTTTTCGTGTGGAACATCGCTTCCTGTGTGTTCGCCAATAACGGGAGCATAAAATCCCCCACACGTTTCATAGTCACGGTACACCCACGATCTTACAGAATTTTTACTCTATACATTAGACATCAACGCGCTCTATGTAGCTACGAGCATTATCTGAGGTCATTGATTTAATGGGCGGAACAAGGTTAATCAATAACAAACGATGCACTGTCATTGAAAATGCAAGTGCGGTGAATTAAAAACCGAACACTGTTTATTATGATTGTACTCTGGGGTGTGAAATATTTGTGTGTACGAGTGTGTTTGTGACGTAGCACGATTCATTTCAGAGCTTATATCATGGTTTTTATTTTAGAGAACATTCTAGTCATTAGACAGCGGTGCTCCAGCGACATGGTAATGTTTCGATGAGTGAGTTCATTCATTGTGTTTTTAATTGGTGACGGACGGTGACGGTTTAGGGAAATGGTACTTATTGTAATGAGGATTAGGTAGCTTTTCTTTTGAAGACTGCGGGTGGTGGAATGGAAATTTAATTTAGCTTCGACCTGTAAATTAAGCTTTGCATATTACTGGTACTGACTGAAAGACTTGAGTTTGATTCTTATTAGCAATACTGTAACCTTGGCCTTGTAAATGCGGAAACATATGTTATAGGTGTGAATTAGACTCTTGAAAATTACACCTATGTACCTACAAATATTGATAATATCGTTGGATGCGACGACCGAACGATTAATGATGCGAATATGTCGTTATCGTGGAAAAGTAAACATACGCTAATCAAGTCAAGTGCTTGAAAACATTAAAATTTAAAAGAAAGTGGCATGCAATTGATGTGGATTGTGGGATAAAAAGAGAAAGATAGGTACTGTTTTTTGGCCACATACGCAAAAACAATGCCAAATTAGACATCACGCACACACACAATCATCTTACGATACTATCACTTGTAGGTACTATACTACTATGTACCCTATACCTATACCCTGTAAATATCATTCATAGAATGACAAACAACATGACAAACAATGACAAAGCTAATCTCTCAGTCAGTATCCGCGACCTATTATATTCTAATGCAATTTTTCACGACAGGATTCAACAAACGGCCGATTGAAGAGCTACTTCTTGAGTCCATCGAAGCTATCGGTCTGACGCCGGTCAAAGATGAAACTCTTGCGCCTATTGTGCGACTCAAAAACAACATTCGTCTACTTCTAGAAGGTACCATCCCAGCGTATCAAATGCAGAAGTTCAAAAAGGAACATAAGACTACGGAAGAAATTCTGGAGATATTGACGAACGAAAAGAAGAATGATTGAGTCTGAGTGAGTTTGGTCTGGGATTTTGTGCAAATATTTTTATGGAGACTTTTTATTATTAATTAAGTATGTATACTTTTTAGTCTGTTAAGCGTAAGTTATTTTATAGAGCCTTCTTAGCATGGCCATCCAAGGCGACGTTTTGTGTAAGAAAATCTTGATTTATGCATATAGTTTACGATTTACGTGTAGGTACGTAATTAAAATTCTAGTAACCACCTATAGGTGTCACGGCTGTGCGTCCATAAACGCTTTCCTTAATCACTACCTACATAATAAATTATTAAAATAACATTAAACCGGGTGTATTATTAATACTAATACATTATTATTAATAATACACTCGGTTTAATGTTATTTTCATAGTAGATATCAGAATACATTTATTTCTGCATAAAAACATAAAACTGTTGTCTCGAGTGTTCATGCTAAGACAATCATTACCAAAAATTAAAAAAAAATCGTAAATATTTTAAATTATGCGCTAAATTGACCTGGACACGTTACTGTTTAAATGTAACAAACAATAAATAATGTAAGTTAATACCTGCCGTCGTAGGTAGGTAGTGTAGGTACTAGGATATTGTATGCAAATAAATTTGAATTTTTATGATCACATTGTTCAATGTTAAATTGAAAAGTAAAGTAGGTATTAATCAAAGCGACTGTGGGACGACCTCTGTGGCGCAGTGGGCGAAGGTCCGCCTGCGATGCAGAAGGTTGCGGGTTCGATCCCCGCCGCGGGACTAATGTTTGTATGACCTACTGATATTTGTCTCGGGTCTGGGTGTTTCTATGTATAATAAGTATGTATTTACAAACAAAAAGTATATAAGTAGTATATCAGTTATCAGGTTCCCATAGTACAAGCTTTGCTTAGTTTGGGGCTAGATGCTGGGTGGAAAATGTCCAGCATTATTTATTTTATTTATTTATTTATTTATCAATATCCTACATATATTTCCTACACACAATTGTTGTAGCAAACTTTCCAAATACGCATGTTCAAGAATGTTTTAGGTATTTAGCTAGTAGTGACTTATCATTTAGTGGTATTTTAACTTCAATACAGTTAGTATAACACAATATTGTGCGCCTGGACAACTAATAGTTACTGTACTGTCCTCAACTCGCCATTTTTTGACATTTGAAGGTCTCAGCGCGTGAAGTTTATTGGTCTGTTCATCGCTTTATTTATATTTCAGATGCTAGACGATGATTGCTGAGACGCACAATATTTTTGAAGTACTGTACGGCGTACGGCATCATTTGAATCTCATGAATTAAGTGTATTTTCAACCGACTTCAAAAAAGGAGGAGGTTCTCAATTCGTCTGTATGTTTTTTTTTATCTTGTTACGCGATTGTTCCGCCATTTGTTGACCGATTTGCAAAATTCTTTTTATGTTTGAAAGGATATACTCCAGAGGTGGTCCCATATAAATTTTATTCCTGAGGGATTGATAGTTTCCCCGTAAAACTCTAAAAACCTTCCCTCCTAGCCATGTCACAAATAGAAATCAAATCGACAGCTTGACGCCCTGAGTCACACCGCGTTTCGAGTCAAACATTAAAGTCGGTTTTCTTTTTAGTATAAAAACATAATTATCTATGTTTGAGTTAAATTAGTAAAATAAACGCGGAACGCGTAACAACTCCTGCAAAATGTAGGCATGGCAGTATCCATACTATTATAATAAAGCTGAAAATTAAAGGATTAGCGATTTTTCCTGTGGCGCCATCTATTATGTAGTAAAATGTCTCTGTCTGTCTGTCTGTTTGTTACCTTTTCACGCCTAAACCACTGAACAGATTATGCGACGACACGGACATAGCCTACTTTTTTTTTTCCAAAACGAATCATGGAGGGCGTGAAATACGGGTTCAAAGTTTGTATTGGGAGTTGGAAGTTCCAGTTAAAACCGATGGCGCTATTATTGCATTTTTAAAAGTTTCGGAAGATTCTTGCAGTTTTCAGTTCTATTTAGAGGTTTTCAAGTATCTTATTTTGCTGACGAAGTCGCGGGTACCAGCTAGTATCAAATAATATGTATTTGAATATGCCTCTTGACTCCCATAAACATTTTCATAAAATCTGAAATACATAAAAACTAAAAAGCCGGTTTACGCGGTAACACGTAGCTCATTTTGATAGCAAGTGGTGCCAGCTACTTATACTGCCAGTGGATGGATGATGCCAGCTATTACTGTAAATCAGCCTTGTTAGATTCTGTTCAATTGTTCAATATGTAATTCGATGCGATGTGAGTCACACGTCCTCGACTGGAAGGGCGTGGGCATTCGTATCATTGTCTTGTCTTTTTCAAATGCACATACTTGTATCTATTTACCAGTGTAAATCGATAGAAGTACAGTGCGCTCAACGGATCTAGGCATTCGTGAAGTTAGCCGTTTGTCTGCGCGGTGAACGCTTTTTCATACAAAATTGTGTTCTGCGCAGACAAACAGCTAACTTCACGCATGCCTAGATCCGTTGGGCAAACTGTAGGTGCATTTGCACGACCCAGTGGTTGTTGGCACACATAGTAGGTAATATAGATATAGAGCTCATTTGATAGTTAATATTGAACTGTATTAGAGTGGGGATGGATTTCAATTCGTGTGAGGTGATCCAGTTCTTAATTTTGATATTATGAGCCATGTTTAGATGAATGATTTACACGATCATTGGTGTTTGATTTTTAATTAAATAATAGTTTTTGCAAAAAGGTTTTAAACTGTCACACTAAAATAATGCGCTTAGTCAATCATGAGGGCATTCGCTAGATAAACTTAGGTGGAGTTTGGCCATTCTCCTTTATACATATATTTTATGCTTTCGATGTAATATTGTTCACATAACTATGTGTAATAGTCACGTTGTTAGGAAACAGCACTTTAAAAATTATCTTGAATGTGTGAATCTTGGATATTTCGAAATATTTGAAACAATAGTTGAATAAAACTTGCCATTTTATCAAAGTGATCAGTCCAAAGATAATGTTTTACTGCATTTTATTTAATATTTTATATTATTAAGTTAATTTAATTTTATATAATTTATACCATTCCGTTAGCGAATGATTGTGCCATGTTGTTGGGTGTTTGATTAAGTTTATATTATTTTTGTTTGTGTGGATTTCATTGTTATTATTTTTAGATTCTTTTTTTTATAAGTTTTATACTACGGTTATTTGTAAATATTTAATATTTTAAAATTAGATTTTTATACATAGATGTGCTGCGTATTTTTAGTAAATTTTAGAGCACATACATTATGCAACCCGTGGACACTGCGCTGATGACGTAATCATTTAACAAGGACGAATACAAAAAAAACCCCTAGGATGTTTTCAATGTGGGAATTCCATGCTATGACCAAGTCTACGAATGTTTATTTAAAAAGACTCCTGTACTAGGAGTAGAATCATCTCAATCAAATAAAACTCTTTATACAGTAAGGCTATATAATGCCAGTCGTTTATTTGACTTTAACCAATGATGTTAAAAAATATAGACACGTTACAAGCGCGTGGAAATTGAAGAATCAAAACAGTCTTATTAGCACAGTTTTTACTTCAGTTTGCGTCAAACTGAGCGACGTTTTTGTCAGTGACAGTCACGTGTTCCAAGCTCTAATTTTAAACTTCTATACTATGAACGTAACTTATCTATAGTTTATTTAATATCATTGACTTTAATGTATTCCGGCGAGGTGTCTAGTTATGAAGCAATTCTCTGCCCCACCTTGGGTAATATAATAATTATAGGACTTTGCAACACAGTTTTCCCAGTGCCATTGATGTTACTAATTTTATTTTAAAATATAATACTTTCATACATTTATTTATGTAAGTAGGTAGTACTTATCTAATACTTAGAAATAGTTACTTACTTACATGTTTTAAAAATTGACTCATCTGTAATAAAGATGTTTTTAATATTTCTTATCATAATTATTATTTTCAGGTGCTTTTTATGGCTTATTTTGAAGTTATTTGTTTTAAAGATTTATAATTTTTATAAGAAATCTTGTATAAAATAAAGAAGGTACCTACCTACAATAAGAGACAAGTTAATGCGAAGTACGTCCAAAATAAATTTATATTTAATGTGGGTAGCCAAAGAAAATTGTGTATGTATGTAACCCGCCTCTGTTAAATTTAGATAAGTAATATGATAAAATGACGCCACTTACGGCCAGTGCTCGCAATTTCTTGAACCAAATGTAATATTCTAATAAGTACCTAATCTAATGTAATAAGTGTTACGACATCACGCAAAACAGTGCAAGTTTTTATACCCAAGCGAGCGATTGGCTATGATGTCCGAGGATGTATGATGAATCAGTAGGTAGTGTTACCTACACGTATGTACCATATCGCTGCTCATTTCCTACCTCTTCTTCTTAATGCCCTTATCCCACTTAAGTGGGGTCGGCACAACATGTTTCTCTCTTCCATTTCCCTCTATCACCCGTCATATCAGAACTCACTCCTTTCACAAACATATCCGCATATATAAATATAGCATAAATAAATCGTAGAGGTACCTACGTCAACAAAATTACTAGGTAGGTACTTAAAATAGATAAAAAAATCGCACTTTGTACAAGTCTTGTAAAAATAATATAGGTAAGTACTTAGTTCCAAATATATTTAGGTAGGTAGGTACCTATCTAATTGTTTTTGCATGTAGGTAGGTATTATCATATCAGTTCATATTTAACTTTTATAACAGACTTATTTTATAAGAGCACCGGCCAGAAGTACCAAAGAAAAAAGTGTAAAATAAATGTTTATCACATGTGGCTGTTGATTTTTATTTGTTTACACAAAATCATCCCCTATGCTCAAGAATAAATTCCAAGGTTCATCGGAATACTTTCGATACGAATGATATGAGAGGGTAGATGAAAATAGATAGCAGCATACCTACATAGGTTCGTTTTCAGAGTACCTACACTTCGCCCAACGGATCTAGGCATTCGTGAAGTTAGCCGTTTGTCATGCATTTTTCATACAAAATTGTGTTTTGCGCAGACAAACTGCTAACTTCACGAATGCCTAGATCCGTTGGGCGAACTGTACATAACCTACCTATTTCATAAAAAAAACATTTAGCTGTTTTCCATATAAAACGCCAATTTCATAGGGTATTTTTTTGGTAGTAACAACTCTAAACAGATAGGCAAATTTGAAAATACGGAACCCTAAAAAACAAAATGAACAAGTTAAATGTCTGGCTAAAAGGACTAGTATCCAAATCCATTAAAAAAAACATATTTGACATCTAGGATTTGTTTTGCGATTTTTAACATTATATAAAGGTGTACCAAAAAGGTACCATGCTAAAAAATATTGCTTGTTCACCTCACCCTAACAATAGTGCTTAGCCATCTTTTTGTATTGGAGTGAAAGAGTAACAGATTTTCTTGATGCTCAAAATATAGTTGAACAAATGAAACAAAACTTTCCGAATTCAAAAACAATGCATGCAGTGATGTGGTGGATAAATATTGACGAGACGATTTCCTAAAATAATTTACTAAAAAGGATTTGCTTTAAAAAATTGTAACAAAATCAATAAATATGGGCACCACCGGTCAATCTATAACATTGGCTAACAGCATTATTGGTGTGGGGATATTAGCTATGCCCTTTTGCTTTCAACAAGTAAGTTTTTCAAAAGACTTCAGTATATTTTATTCTCTGAATCAATGTTTTCAGAGAAGAAGAGAACTGCAAAGAAATACTAGAATACCTTCACATAGTAAAGTACATAATTTACTAAGTGAGTACTAAATTAGAGTAATACTTCTTGATGTTTTCTATTGTAGTGTGGTGTCCTGCTAGCTGGTCTTATCCTTATATCAATGGGTTTGATATCCAGATTGTGCTCCTATTTTCTCCTGAAATCTGCAATTATAGCTAGAAGAAGAAATTTCGAGTTTCTTGGTAAATATGTTCATTATTTTCATTTAAAGATACAAATTTAATATAAGTATACCTCTGGTCAACAATAGTATGTTCCACAAAAGCGCTTTCTATTCTTGTATTAGAATATATAATCACCTTCCTCTTCCACTCAAATCGCTAAATGGAAATGCTTTTAGTAACAAACTAAAGAACTGGCTTGTTGCCAAAGGGTTTTACAATCTGGAAGAATTCTAGTGATGAATAGATTATCTAAGCAGATTGGTAGATATGTTTTTTAGTTTCTAAGTACCAACATACTATTAATGTTAATATTGTTCGTCCGAAAAGGGCAAACTGTTTGTACATTTCATTTGTTAACAAACCTACCATCTTTGTTAAATTCAACTTATCTTACCTTACTAGATTAACGGGACCATTGTAGAAATTTAAATTGCAAATATTTATAAATAGTTGTTATTCTCTCTGTACTATTGGATATATTCTCTTTGAATATTAGTTCTCTCCTTTCCTTAGATGTTTCTTAAAACTGCATTTATAGCTAAGGTAAGTTCTATTATAGGCCAATTCGTTTTAAGGCTGCTCAAATCAAATCAAATCAAATCGTTTATTTGCCAGAAAGTATGTACAATATTGGTCTTAAAGATAATGAGGAAAGTTCCAACACTTTCTTACCTTATTGTCGGCATGCAAATTTATATTATTTACTAAGTATTTATTATTATGTAGGTATTTAACTATGCCAGAACACACATGCTCTTTGAAGCGTCAGAATGGTGGTGTGAAACATCTAACATAGCTATTTAATTTCAACAATCACATACAGCGGAATGCATTCGGGTCGGAATAGGACAGCAACCGACCACAACCAATCACAGTGCAAGAAACGTCAGTTTTATCAATTCCTGCACTGTGATTGGTTGCTGTTGTACAGCTGACCAATTCTGACCCGAATGCATTCTGTTGAAGTCTGAATCAAGGGCCTGATCTGCTTGCTTATACTCATAGTAGTCAACACTGATCTCATGATTAGAATATTGATAAAAAAATATTTCAGCTTTCCAAGTCTTTGGATCGGCTGGCAAATTAGCTGTTGAGCTTGGAATAATCGGCTTCCTGATGGGCACTTGTATAGCTTACTTCGTAGTGGTGGGCGATCTCGGCCCGCAGATTATTTCTAAAATGTTTAACATCAATCAGAGTGATATATTGAGGTAAGGATAAAATTATTAATATTTTTATCTTAAAATAACATCTATATAAACTTTACTTCTAATAATAATTGCAATACTTATTCCATCATCATCAAATTTAAGAGCTCAGCTCTTGTCGGTGCAATGATGCAACTTCCTCCACCTCTTCCTTTCCAATGCGGTCTCCTTTACTTCTTTATACGACATGACAGCGATCTTCTCTTTTATCTGACTCATGAAATTTATTCTAGGCCTTTCTCTTCCGCGTCTTCCTTCTACTTTTCCTTCTATGATGTTCTTGATAAAGCTGTCATGTCGTATAAGATGTCCAATCATTTTTCCTTCTCGATTTTGAATGGTGTTCATCAAAACCCTTTTCTCCTCAACTCTTCTCAGCACTTCCTCGTTGGTAACCTTCTCCGTCCAGCTAATCCTCTCTTCTATTTTTCTTCTTTTCTTATTTAATCTTCTATTTTTTAGTAAAGTTTACCTGCTTGTATCTGAAATAATAATTTCTGATGGATGTATAAATTACCACAAGAGAAGGATGAAAGGAGAGAGTGAGGGGAGGCCTTTGCCCAGCAGTGGGACATTAAAGGACAAAAATATAATAAAATATGAATACCTTTCCAGGACATGTATAATGGTGGTAGTATCACTGGTCTGTGTGTTGCCGCTCGGACTCCTGCGAAACGTGGACAGCCTCAGCAATGTCAGCGCAGCTACCATAGGATTCTACTTTTGCCTTGTTATAAAGGTAAGTCACATTCATCAAAACAAACAAAAATGCTTGCTATGATTTTTCATAAACATACTCGTACTTATCATAATAATCATATTAAAGAGCCGTGTTGGTTGAATGGGGTTGTGCCTCGACTTTCAATCCGAAGGTCGTGGGTTCGAATCCCGGCAGTGCATCAATGGATTTTTCGTTTCGTTAAATTTGTATGCGCTATAACACGAGCTCTTAACGGTGAAGGAAAACATCGTGAGGAAACCCGCAGCTTAGTCAGCTCCACACGTATCGACGTCGTCTCTCCTGTGGGCGGCTGATTCAGCTGAGAGGATGGTTTAGGTGCTGGGCAAGCCTATTCCATCTCAAACAATGTCCCAGGCTCTACAGCGTCCCGTTAAGTGTAGGCATGGATTGCCTCCTGACGCTGTATAAATCATCTAACTAATATAAAGGCCTAAGTTTTTACTCATCATAATTTTCGAAAATTAAATGGTGTTAATATTGTAATTATGTTTGTGATATTTTTTGTTCTACTATCAAATCTTCGTCGTGTCACTAGCTTTCTCGAACCAGTGTGCCGAAAGGATTATAAGTGCGCCTTTATGCACTTTACACATGTTTTAGAACTTTTGAGGTTCTACGACATGCCGGCCGGTTTCCTCACGTAGGTCTTGATAGATCGTCGAAGTTAAGCAACGTTCGAAACGGTCAGTAAGAGGATGAGTGACCGCTAGTGGCATTTTCATCTGAGCGCTTCCATGCTTCGGAGGGCACGTTAAATTGTCGGTCCTGTTAAGCTATGACGGAAGCCATAAGGTGGCGTATAAACTCTGTCACCAGAGTTGGCCACTGACTCATACGAACTTACTTTTTTCTCACGATGTTTTCTTCACCGTTCGAGAGTCAAGGCATGTGTACTAAAATGAATGCTCTATCAAATAAAAAATATTCTATTTGGCAGGTGATAGCGGAAGCGGCATCGCAGCTGCCTTCGGGTGAGTGGTACCATAAGATGGAACTCTGGAGGCCTGCGGGGGTGCTGCAATGTGTGCCCATATTCTCCATGGCGCTCTTCTGTCAGACGTAAGATCACAGTTTCGTACATACAGCCAATGGATCTAGTAGATCAATTATTAATTTATTATCTATTATTATAAATATTATCTAATAATAAAAATTACTATTCCTATTAGCCCATACTGTCCCAAGGCCTCGCCCCACTTTCGCCAAAAAAATTAAATTAATAATGCAATTTCAAATCATCCATTTATTTCATTCATATTTTAATTTTTTTTAATTTTCATATTAAGTTACTGAAATAAATATATTTGATTTTGATTCATTCATTGATTGATCCATTGGCTAATACCAGTTGACTCAAACTTTATTCGATTCGGATAGCATTGCATTGAGTGTCGTTCCTTCAAATAGATTTTTTTTTTTCGATTCAAAGTGATCCCAGCGGTCCTACTGAATAAATGCTTTTTGACTTTGACTTTTGACGCTGACTTCAAAACGCTTCGGCTCAGAATTTTTCTCATCTAAATAAATTTGAACGAAATAGCGTTGCATTATAAAGCACACTTAAAATAATTTAACCAAACAAGTGACACAAGAAGAAGTTTTTTTTTTTATAAACGTAATTTTTTATTTTTCAGGCAATTATTCGAAATCTTCGAATCTCTTCCGTCCCTATCATTGGAGAAGATGAATGTGGTTACTAAAAACGCTATAAATATTTGCACGAGCGTCTACTTCACGCTTGGCGTGTTTGGTTACATAGCGTTCTGTTCGCATCAGATATCTGGTAAGCACACTTTTTTTAAAATACTAAGTTCATACATTACCGACCTCTGTGGCGCAATGTACGAAGGTCCGCCTGTGACGCAAAAGGTTGCGGGTTCGATCCCCGCCGCGGGACAAATGTTTGTATGACTTACAGATATTTGTCTCGGGTGTTTCTATTTATAATATGTATGTATTTACAAACAAAAAGTATATAAGTAGTAGTATATCAGTTATCTGGTTCCCATAGTACAAGCTTTGCTTAGCTTGGGGCTAGATGATGCTGTGTGAACATGTCCAGCATTATTTATTTATTTATTTATTTATTACCTTCTATCCCACGTCGAAGATTAATAAAAAGGTCAGCACATACATGTAAAAAGACGTCAACCGAAGCCGAAAAGGGTAGGTACAGCATCCCAACACACAACCAAATCCAAAAGGTTTTTCCGAAAAAAAAAATTTTTTTTCGCTAAATATGTTTAGAATCATGGTCTGATTGCAACCCTCAGTTTTCGGGTAGTATTACACCCTGTATAAATAAGGTGAGCTCAACATTGTATAATTTTCTAGCAATCACTCTTTTCTTGTCCATGCCATCTTTCACACAAAACTTTTTTTTAATTTTTATTATTATTATTTATTTACAAAAAAAAAAGAAAAGGGCTTTGTCGCTGAGCGACTATATCGCCCAATCGGTAACAAACATCTTAGCTTAATCTTCATCATATAGGTCTTCATATTCTTCATGGTTTCCCTTCACTTCTTGGTTTCTTCTTTTTCTTTTCACTTTGACTTAACTTCAAATCTTTCTTCAAATATGTATTACTTATGTCACGTCAATTTGAGTCAATTGAAAAAACATGGCGGCTTGTCCTTTCAAAACTCCAACGGAAATCTTTCGTCAAATGAGAAAACTTCTTGAATACTCCCCCATTCCATTAGCCAAATCTCCTGTTACGTATCCAAAGCTTCATTAGTAAAATGCCACCGAAATTACATAATAAAACCTTGTAAAACACGAGAAAACAAAATAAAATAGCAGAGCCGCTCCTTCAAAAATGGCGAAAGAAGTCTACACAAAACCTAAAAAAATATTGCAGGACATTTTTAGCCCCAAACTTTGTTTTGCTTATTACATAAACGTAAAACCTTGGTTGAACCCCATGTTGACACATGTCAAAACATAACTGTTACCACAAAAAAGCGTTCTATGTACGAGTATTTAAAGATCGTTTTTCTAGGGACAGTTTTTTAGTTAGACTTGGTCTAAATTCAGCTCATTTTTGTAATAAGCCCCTATCTGTTTTATCTATTAATTAAGGTTTTGATGACTGACTGACATATTAATAAAGTGAAACTAGGAGGCGGTACATTCCTTATTTTATAGTGTTACTAGCTGCGCTCCCGCGGTGTGACCCGCGGTCCCTCGGGATTTTTTCATTTTTTCGGGATAAAAAGTAGTCTATGTCCTTCCCTGGGATACAACCTTTAACTATGCCAAATTTCAGCTTAATCTGTTCAGCGGTTTGGGCGTGAAAGCGTAACAAACAGACAGACAGACAGAGTTACTTTCACATTTATAATATTAGTATGGATGCAGGGGAGATGAGATTAATGATTGTTTTAGGTAACATCCTGATGAGCTTAAGTCCGACAATGGCGAGTGACGTCATCAAGCTCGGCTTCGTTATGTCATTAGCGTTCAGTTTCCCGCTCATTATATTTCCGTGCCGGGCTAGTCTGTACTCGCTGCTGTATAAAAAGGTACTTAACCTGATCGCACATTCATCCGCGCTGTACGCGCCGCTCATTTTTCTATACAAAAAATGCTGACGGCGTCAGAAAATGCGGCCCGCTTCTGACGTCAGCAGCATTTTCTCTATTGAATTGACAATCGCGTTCGGCTCGGCTGGACTGTGCGACCACTCTTATTGAATTATCTTCACTCATAAACTACAGGTTTCCTCACAATGTTTTACTTCGCCGTAAAGAGATCGTGTTGATTGCATAGGTATATTATAGATATACATTTAACGAAACGCGAGAGTCGAGAGTAGGTAGCTATAGGTACACACTGTGGCCATACACGTCTATTGCCCGCGATTTCCATCGCGTGCAATTAATTATGTGTAAGAACTGACATGTATAATATATAAGAAGATTAGCACGGGGCCGATTAGAGTGGCGTTTGAGGGAGGAGGCTTATGTCCAGCAGTGGGCTATTATTTGAGCTGCCAATGATGATGGTGGTGAAGAACTGACGCCCCAATTAAAATAATTATCATATAGGAACCATACATGTTATAAAACTAAACTTCAAAAACATATTTTTAAAACCAGACCAAATAGCCTTTGTATTTCTTTGACCCCATAAATTACCACAATGCAAAATCCATAGCCTATGTCCTGCTCCACAACCTCTTCTATCTTTCAGTGAAAGTCCCATTTAAATCGGTTCAGCCGTTCCAGAGATTAGCCCGGACAAAGAGAAATACAGAGAGTAGCGGAACTAGATGGCGCCACATGTATTGTTTTGGGTCCAAGGAATTTTAGCGGAAAAAACGAACACACGCGAACAGGGTCGCGGGCACAGCTAGTATCTAATAAAAATGTGTGAATTTTGTGTGTATTTTTGTAAATATTTTCAGGTGCACTCATCCCAACACGACAATATAATAAACCATTCGATACCAGAAACGACCTTCCGTTGCATAACAGTGGGTATAATCGCAGCGGCATTATGCGTCAGTCTTGTTATACCGGATATAGAGCTGGTGTTGGGATTGGTGGGATCAACTATAGGGGTGCTAGTTTGTATGGTGTTTCCAGCTGCTTGTTTTGTGAACCTGACTTTCAAGAATACTAATGAACGGGTGCTGGCTAAGGTAATACATTCTTGAAACCTAATATTTTTGTTGAAAGAAAGAAAATACATTTCAACAAACAAACAATAGTACATTGTACCACAAAAGAGGCCTCAAGCCTAGGCCCCAAACCGTGTTTGTTGCCCTGGTTCTTCACGGTATTGGTCGCGAAGGAACAGGAGTAGAATCACCTAGTTTTAAGACGTTTCAAAGTGATCCCAGCGGTCCTACTGAATAAATGCTTTTTGACTTTGACTTTGACTTAGAGGAAAATTAGTTTTTGTTGGGAGTGCTGAGTTTGAATCCCGAACAAGCGAAGGATTCTATTATTGAATCATGATTGTCATCAGTGATTCTAAGTTACAATCCTGAGTGCAGTGAGGGATTCAAAAGCACAAGCAACGAATTATTTTGCTCTCGTGTGATACATACAACTTTTCACCTTACTAGCGAATAGATTACAAGGGAAACCAATTCGCGCAATTTTTTTTTGCCCCGCAATTGGCAGGCTAAAGTCCAAAAAGCACAACCGCCGCCGCCGCTGCGGCCTGGGCCTTGATTCATAATACAGCGGAATGCATTAGGTTCGGAATCGACCGACAGCAACCAATCACAGCGCAAGAAACGTCAAATTCGGATCAATTCCTGCACTGTGATTGGTTGCTGTTGGTCGATTCCGAACCGAATGCATTCCGCTGTATTATTAATCAAGGGCCAGTAATGCTATTCGATCCTCATTGCTTGCAGCATTCAAAATCCAAATCACTTTGCCACATAGTGTGAGTAAAGTAAAGTTTTGCTCATTGTTTTTTCGCGGCAAAAGCGCCCTCTTTGAGCTAGTGAGGTGAAAAATATAAAGTACACTAGAAAATAAAACAATAATATAATTAACACAAGTGAAAAATGTTTGTTGAATAGGCAACTACTCATTGCCTAGATCCAGGGATCAGGGATTTTTGAAATTTCATGTTTCTAAAAAAATAGCCTAACTAATAGTAGCCTTAACTTTGCCACAGTACAAAGTCAAGCCTTTACTCTAACTTACATGAAAACCGTGATTTTTAAACAGGAATGCGTAAAATCATCTTGTTTTGTTTCCCGACGTTACACCTATTTTACGCAATCGTGGTAGTAGACTACAATTATCAAATATGAAGTGACCACAGTTTAAGAAAGTCTACAAGTTCTTTATTTGCAATTAAAAAGTATAAAAGTAGTATATCAGTTACCTGGCTCCCATAGTACAAGCTTTGCTTAGTTTGGGGCTAGATGACGCTGTGTGAAATGTCCAGCATTATTTATTTAAAATTAATATTATTAAAATTTGTCAAAGTTTCTGAAGATAATATTTTACAAAAACACGTTTTATAGACGAAACAAAGTTGTTTTATACATACATACATAAAATCACGCCTCTTTCCCGAAGGCAGAGACCACGGATCTCCACTTGCTACGATCCTGACACACAACTTTTGCCTCATTCACTCTCATTACATTCTTCATACATGCTCGCCGGTTTAGGGTACTTTTTACCTGGCCCTTCTCAAAAATATCGCCAATTTGATCCAAGAAGTTTCGCCTAGGCCTTCCCCTTCCAGCTGTCCCATACACACTTGCCTCATACACTTGCTTTGTCAAACGACTGTCATCCATCCTCTCTACATGCCCAAACCATCTTTTTTTTCGCAGTTTTAAACGTTTCAACTTATTCTTTCAGGCAGTTTTGATACTAGGTCTAATTATACTGGTGCTCGGGACATACGCAAACTTACAAGCGGCTGAAGACAAATTGGATAAGTACGACGAACGGTACATCACTCAGGAACGTATTGACAAGATTGTAGAGGACTTCTTTGAGAAGAGAGGGGAGAAATTTAACGGTATGTCATACGTCTAGCGATCTATTAGTGGTTTTACCTATATATATGTGAATAAAAGTGTATGAGAGTGATGTAGGAAGCTTAGAGTTGATGATTATTGGCTGCAATAGATGTTTATCTTTTTATACGAAGCTTGTAGCTGATAGCTTGTACGAATTTGAACCCTATTCAGAATAAATTTCGATACAAATTGAGAGAAGTCATGCATCCTGTTAGGTTTGAATTAGGTAAAATACGATTGTCTGGTATGAATTGGAATACTGACTGCTATTTTGTTTCAGAGCCATACCTAAAACAAGTGCCAAAGAGAGAGCCAGTGAAGCTAGAAGCTCATAAACCCAGCAAAATAATCGCCAAAGATTCCGAAGTACAACCTCCGAACCCCGTCCCTCCAGAGTCTAAGTCCAATGAAGTGAAACCAGACAATAATGATCAAGTAAATGATAAGTCACTCAATGATGTGCTATTACCAGAAAAGGTAAAAGAAGACGAAGCAGCAGATAAAGTATCCGAAACACACCCGAGAAACATAAAAGGTAAGCTAGATGAGGCAAAACTAGCTAATGGAAACACGGACAACAAGAGTGCGGAAAAAGTAAAAGCCGAAGAGATTAAAGATGAAAAGATTAATCTAAAAAAGCAACAGCAGCTGATAGAAACAATGAAACAGCACGGTGAAGAACAGAAGGAATTGATGCAGGAGCAGAAGGAAATCATGGCTGAAATTATTAAGAATAAACAAGAAGAAAAACCGAAAATAGAAGCATCACCTGAAGCTAAAGTTGATGCAGATAATAAACAAAAGCTGATAGACAAAAGACAGCAAGATGAGAAACAAAAACAGATTCTCAATGAATTAATAAAAACTAAGAAAGATTTTGATAAGAACAAAGAAGTAAACAGCAACAAAGCTAAGAAAATAGCCGTAGAAAGTATAAAACAGATCGCTAGCATGGCGATTCAACAATTAGGTGTAACGGAAAAACCAGTGGCTCAAGATACTGATAAAAAAGCTGAACGATTAGAGCAGCTAGCCAACGGGGCTATTGAACAAATAGCCAAGAAAGCGGTCGAAACTATAGAGGCTATAAAAGAAATTAAAGAAAAGCCCGAAGAAATAAAACCAGCTGAAAAGAAAGAGAATTCAGGTTTGGAAGCTATTGAAAAGATTGTGAATGAAAATCTTCCCAAACCGAGCCCGCAGCAAGTCGTTGAATACGTGAATAAACCTGTTATTCAAGAAGAAAAGCCAGAAAGTGCCGAAAACACACAAAACAAGAAACATTTACACTCATTAGATGAACCACAATCTTATAAGGAAGGGGAAGATGCGCAAGACGATACTAAAATTAACCAAAACATACCAATACCTTTAGCTATGAAAAATATACAAGAAAACGCTAAAATACCAGAACAAATAGTTGTTCCTAGACAAAAAAGAGAGGTTGTTGACTGTACAAAAACGGTTTCTTTAGACCCCGCTGATAAGAAAATATGTGAAAGTTTACTTAGTCCCAAGTTTGATGAGATTCTACCTAAAGTGGATTTAAATGATGCGTTATCAAGAATGCCTTTAGACGCTATGCACCATATCGGTAGATCGCTCAAGGTGATTAATGAAAATGAAATAGACAGTGATAAAAAGTGATACTATTAAGTGCATTTATTTATTGTTAGTTGCTGCCATTTGAAAGTTAAGATTAAGTTGTAACTATAGATTTATTACATGAAAGTTGTTTCAGTTTGCGTTAATTTTAAACATGATTGTGTGATCTCAATGATTGTATTTTTATATTTAAATGATAAAATCGTAACGTTTGGTCGATTATTGCTACGAAAACACGCATAATATTATTAGTGTGAATCGACTGACTTGTATGAAATAAATTATTTTAATGTTATATAACAGATTGCTTTTATTTGTGTACTATTTTATTTAAATTTGAATAAGGATGTGCTTCATTAAGAGCATTAACTGGGGGATCTTTAAAGAAAGTAAAACAAAATGATTATGCAATATTGTATTAGTGGTAAAAGTGGCAAATTCAGAATACAACCTTTAACTTAAACTATTATAGCTATATAAAAAAAAATAACTTAATATATTAAATCACTTCTTAGTTTGTTCAATTTCTTCTAAAACGGGCATTTTCTTAGATCTGAAACAAAGATAATTACAATGAAAAACGTGATTACACAATTTTTGTTTTGAATCCTCAATGCGAAGGGGTGACAGAATCTTCGTCCTTATCTCATCATTAGATAGGCATACCTTACATTCTACGACATAGAACCTAAAAAGTTCGAAAACATTGTGACAGGAGGATTGAGGCGCACATAAAAACCTTTCATCACAGTGGTATAAAATATCTAATGACACGATAAGACTAGTATTAGTACGGATATTACCTGGTCCGGCCAGTCTGGCTTGTGTTAGATTGTGTGGAAGCCCGGCGACCGCGGCGTGCCGGGGTCGTTGACCCCTCGGCCTCGGAGGTGGCGGGCGAGTCCACTGGACTGCCCACATCGCTTCTCTGTTAGATAGATAGATTATAACTTTATTGTAAGTACACAAAAAAAAAATACAAATACAAAATAGAAACCTTGATAACAAAATGTGTAACAAAGGGTGACCTTATCGCTAAAAGCGATCTCTTCCTGGTAACCTAAACAAAACAAGTTAGGTTTGTCAAGTTAGACAAAACAATAGATTAATAAGAAGTATAACTTTGTAAACTATAATAATAGTCTTCTTCCGTGAGTGAATGAGCCGTGTTGGTCGAATAGGGTTGTGCCTCGACTTTTAATCCGAAAGTCGTGGGTTCGAATCCCGGCTGTGCATCAATGGATTTTCCGTTCAGAAAAATGTATATGCATCTTTAGAGTATTGCAACAACCGTGGTCGCGGGCGAACTGTTCGCCTCAGTTCGCCCGCGACCACGGTTGTTGCAATACAGCCGAAACGTCGGGAAATAATAAAGGTAATACGAGATAAAATCCTGTTACAAAATATATCTCTAAAGATGAATTGTGATCGCGAAAGTTTAAGAAAGACTAATGTATATGCACTTTAAAACTAGCTCTGAACGGTGAAGGAAAACATCGTGAGGAAACCCGCAGCTTAGTCAGCTCCAAACGTATTGATGTTGTCTTTCCTGTGGGCCAGGCTGATTAAGCTGAGAGAATGATTTAGGTGCTGGGCAAGCCATCACCATTCCATCTCAAACAATGTCCCAGACACTACAACGTCCCGTTGAGTGTAGGCATGGATTGAAGGCTTTCTCGATAAAAAAAAAACATTACATTTCATATTCACCTCACACAAGTAACATATAAAGATCTGAGAGAATATCTACCGCACCTTGGGGACACAGTCGTGAACCTGTTTTTTTTAATTCACCTCAATTATGTTGCAACAAAAAATTGTCTTGCAACTCTTCAACACATTAAAAGTCACAAATACATGAATAACTTCTAAACCGCAAAAAATCGCTGACACACGTGTGATTCGTATAGCCCTAAGGTGCTGAATCACTGGACTCCACTTAACAGTAATTCCTGGGACTTTTCACACAGCATCATCTAGCCCCAAAGTGAGCAGAGCTTGTGTTATGGGTACTAGATGACTGATATACTACACTTATATACTTTTTGTTTGTAAATACATACATATTATACATAGAAACACCCAGACCCGAGACAAATATTTGTAGATCATACAATCATTGGTCCCGCCGTGGGAATCGAACCCTTTTGCTTCGCAGGCGGACCTTCGTCCACTGCGCTACAGAGATAATATACGTACCCTAGAGTCCGTAGATTGTCTTCTTCCTTTTGGCGTGTGTAAAGCTTCGATGGCGCGGTTGAAGGAGGCACGTCGACCGCGGGCAGGACTGTCTGTCCCGCTAGGAGAACCCGCTGGACTTACTTCTGCAAATATAAAAATGCAAGTATAATAAATAAATAAATAATGCTGGACACTTCACACAGCATCATCTAGCCCCAAACTAAGCAAAGCTTGTATTATGGGAACCAGATAACTGATATACTACTTAAATACTTTTTGTTTGTAAATACATACAAATTATACATAGAAACACCCAGACCCGATATAAATATTTGCAGATCATACAAACATTTATACCGCGGCGGTGATCGAACCCGCAACCTTCTGCGTACCAAGCGGGCTTTCACCCACTGCGCCACGTCGTCGGTCGTATAAATGAAAAATGATATCTAACAAAGTAATATACACATATCACTTGTTGGTTTCATATTTTTGAGAAGACAGGCTAATGAAATACAATTAAAAAATACTTTGGGCTCTGGATTCAATATTTCTTTGTACACTGAAGCGAAGTCAATATACCATTTTGATTTAAAAAAAAAATTATATTAATACAGTAGTACAGTACTGCGTTAAATCGCGAAGAGTGGAAGAAGGGAAGGGAGGCCTTTGCCCTGCAGTGGGACAACACAGGCTAAATAATAATAAAAAAAAAAATACAGTAGGGATGTTTGTTATATTATCACTAATTCATTATCAACCATTGTCCTAGTAGGACGTAAGTTCGAATGGGTGCGACGTGAGGTTATTTAACAAATATATGTATACAACATACTACAAGAGTATACATCATTCTACAGGTATATACAGCATTCTACAAAATATATACAATATTCTACATTTACTCACCAGCAACATCTACAGATGCGATCCTCCTATGTATCTTAGCTGCTTTCACTACTCTAGCTTCGGAATTGGCTCTAGCCATGCGCGCTGGAAATTATACCAAGCTAATATTATAGCGCGTATCATATAAGTATGCCTGAACTGTGCTAAACCACATGGCCCTTATCAATGAAAGTGGTGTAAGGTTATGCCGGGTGTAACTTAGGAGTAACCATACATTTTTTGGAGTTGTAACCAGTTTGAAACTGTTGAAAAAAAAAAAAAGATTTTTACTTTATGTTCAAAGAAGACCACGAAATAAATTCAGAACAGGAAATACTTTATTATTGTCAATTTTAATTAAAATGAGCGCTGACAGATTAGCCATTTTAAGTTTCTAGAGGTGGCAAAAATCTATTGACATGACATATCTATCACAATTAGTACACTACAACAAACATGTGTCAAGTGCACGAAAGGAGCAACTTAGTGGCGCACTTGTAATCCTTTCACCACACTGGTTCGAAAGAACTAGTGCCACGACAAGAAGAAGAAGAACACTACAACTATGTTTTACTTGTAAAATAATAGATTTTCTCTGTCGAATAAAAGGTGTATCAAAGGAAACAGTGTAAGTGTCAGCTTTAAAAAATACAGGATGTAAAAAGACGTCTACCGAAGCCGAAAGGGGTAGGGGGTACAGCATCCCAACACACAACCAAATCCAAAAGGATTTTCCGAAAAAATCATTATATCCGGAGAAAACAGCGTTTGAAGATTACTGTTTGCGTATGTACATGTACTGAGCACGTGTTTATACGTAGCTTGCTGGATTTTGAGTTTAAATAGTTTTTTCTTTTGTGAATGCAATTATTAGGTAGATATATATGGTCTTATTATGTTGTACTAGTAGTAAATAACTAGAAAATAAAATAAAATAAAATGACGTAGATAAGTAAAAAAAAATTTTGCGTAGCCCCCTCATAAACCCCCTCAGTTTTCGGTAGCAGTCTTTTTACACCCTGTATACTTGAGTCATTTATTTTTTTAGAAGATTTACATGAGTGGTGTAATATGTTAGAGTAGCCATGCATTAAAGCATACTTACATCTCATTCGGCTTGCATCGGACGCAATGGACTCCGGCGACATGCTACTGAGTTGGATCTCGTCTTCGTCCGGCGGGCCTATTAGCAAGTTAGTATAGTGCAGGAATATGAGGAGGAGAAAAGAAAACTAATAAGTCTTTTTATGTGCAGAAATAAAGACTAAACCAATGGCGATACAGATTAAAATAGATTGCGGTACGTTTTGTATCTTAGCAGCCGGTTTCTCGAACGGTTTTCAAATTGACAAACCGAATTAACTTGGATTCCTTGGATGACAGATTTTACCAATGATTAGATGATTTGCGTTCGAGAAACCGGCCGTAAGTCTTCAGTTTTTCGGATTAAATTGAAGACTTTGGATAGTGGTTTAGGTAATTTTGAAATTAAGAGGTTAAACCAACATTTATACTCATACAAAAACCGACTTAGTCATGGATCGTCATGTTTTCTCAATGATTTAATCATTCGTTTTTAAGTGGCCATTAACCAAGATTGTTTTAAAGAACTTATCGATTGAAGGACTTATTGCCAATTGATTATTAGACAGTATAATAAATTGGATCGATCTAGGCAAGTCGCACTCGCTTACTCTATGTTATACGTATTATTTGATCCGTGATAATATTCAATACAAAGCTTGCGTGCGCAAGCGCAGAGTAAATTGAAGACATGCAATTAGATAGCGTTATAAATAAGGTGATTTATAAATACACAAGTATTTAGCAATACATATTTTTTGCATAATCTTAATGTCAGTCGACTTTTTTACAAAGTAGAAAAGCATTTTACTACTCGGATAACATATTTACGAAACAGTTCCGTGGAATTCGTCCAAAACTGAATTTTTTTGCACTACGATTGGTTGCGTTCGGTTGAACAGCGGAACGGTTTCGTCAATGCGTTTCGCTGAAGTATGTAGGTATCGCGATGCTGTTCCTTAGTAAAACATACCGTGAAAGAACAGGACAACATTAATAGATGTATCATTTAAACCTACCATCGTAAGACTCCTTGTTGAGCAGACTGATTCTATCTATCGGCTGCAGATCGAAAGCAGATTGTCTATCTTCCTCTTCTTGTTCAGAAAAACTGGAATAAATAAAATAAAATAAAATAAAAACAGCTTTGTTTTCCTTACACTTGGTAAGGTAATTTCGTCATCATCATCATCATCATGTCAGCCATCTAGTGTCCACTGCTGAACATAGGCCTCCCCCATCGATTTCCACAGCGACCGATCTTGTGCAGCCTGCACCCAACGGCAATTAATAAATAATAGTAATGTAATTTAATGTTATACAAATAAAAGTACGTTAGCGTTGTGAAACACTCGGTTGGAACGAAGCAAAGAGTACTTTTCTATACTGGGAATTTCAAATTCAAATCAAACGCTCTTTCGCACTAACAATGTAACAATCTATGGACAGTTCGCGGCTGCGCACTTCGCACTGTGACGATTTCGTGACGTGACGGTCGTGGCTACTGGTAGGTGTCGGTGAGCAGTCACGTGACTCGCACGTGACCTTTTCGAGGCGAATCCAAGAATTTATTCTCATCTCATCAAAAATGCCCAACGCGCCTGAAGTATTTTTCACTTCAAAAATTACTTAATCGAATCAGTCTTACCTAGAAGCACGGGAGGCGACGCTAGCTCGTCCACGCGACGTTTCCAACATTGCTTTTTGGGTGCGAGTCAGTCTGGAAATAAGAAAATAATGATATCTATAGACAAAGACGACCTCGGTGGCGCAGTGGGCGAAGGTCCGCCTGCGACGCAGAAGGTTGCGGGTTCGATCCCCGCCGCGGGACAAATGTTTGTATGACCTACAGATATTTGTCCCGGGTCTGGGTGTTTCTATGTATAATATGTATGTATTTACAAACAAAAAGTTTATAAGTACTTTATCAGTCACCTAGTACCCATAACACAAGCTCTGCTTACTTTGGGGCTAGATGATGCTGTGTGAAAAGTCCAGCATTATTTATTTATTTTATTTAGAATTAGGAGAAGGTATTTAGATATTTATTTGCCTTTTAGGCAATCTTCAAAGGATCTTGAATACCTAAATGAGAACATCTTTAACAACAGTTATAAACGTGATTTTGATTTTGAAAAAAGACAATTCAGACATAAAATCAAGCTTCTTTCCACGAGATTTCCATTCGCAACTAACACATTTTCCACCTCATTCACTCTCACTACTTTCTTCATATTACTTACCGGCCTTCTTCTTGTCGTGGCACATAGTTCTTTCAAACCAGTGTGGTGAAATTACTAAAGTGTTCTTTTCGTGCACTTGACACATGTTTCCGAACATATCGGTTTAGGGTATATTTAAAAAAAAAAAAGTTATATTTCAAGGCTTACCTTCTAGATCCCGAGTACTCATTAACCGCATCTAAAGTACTCTGTTCTGTTATAACCTCAGGTATCACAGATAGATCCGGCTTTGTCGCAACCGTAGATTTCCTCCCCCGTCTTTTCCCCTCACTCGCTACACTAGAGGTCATTGAACTTTCAGAAACAACACTATCAGTATCATCAGATTTCTTCGCGCGTCGTTTAGGGGTCACTGACTCATCGATAGAACGATTAGATTCGTCGTGTTCTCTCATTTCTCGGGACATTCGTCTAGTTATAATCTTACGGACTGTGTTTGGTGTCTTTGAACGTGATGGTGTGACGTTTTCTGGAGTGGTGTCCTCTGATTGGCTGGATTGCGCGCGCTTTCTTGCGATTGGTGTTTTTGATTCTTCTATATCTATGTTCTTGCTTGATGATATGATTTCCTCGGCTATGATTGGTAGTTCATCGGTTTTGGTTCTAGATGTTTTTTTCCGCGATTTTGGATCATCGATGGATTCTTTTGGATCGCTTTCTGTTGATTTAGTTCTGGATTGGGCGCGTTTTCGGGTAGCTGGTGTTTTTGAGTCATCAGTTTTGTTTTCTGAGGCACTAGACGAGGTCGAAGTTTCAATTTCTTTAGGAACTTCGACTTCTGTAGACTTTGATCTAGACTGAGATCGTTTTCTTGTTGTTTTAGGCTCATCTTTCTCTTTAGGGTCAACATCAGTAGACGATGTTTTAAGTTGTTCTTTTTCTATTTCTTTAGGAACTTCAACATCCATAGATTTTGCTTTAGATTGACCACGTTCTCTTATTTTTGGTTCATCTTTCTTTTTATCTTTGATTTCTTCACTAGATGTTGTACTTTGATCTGTATCTTTATGAAGTTCATTATCAGTAGATTTAGCTCTAGATTGAGACCTTTTTTGTGTAGGAACTTTCGATTCTACCTCTTTTGACTCAATTTCAGAGTTTGATGACGTAGATTTGATGCGTTTGCGCGTACGAATCTGTTTCTGTGATTGGGATTTTGTGATTGTGTCCGTTTCATCTGTTGATTTATTTCGTTTTGTTGACGAAGAGTCAGGTCCAGTTTCTGGTATCGGTAGTTCCACAGTTTGAGATTCAGTTTCCATTTTCTCAACAGTATCTGATTTTGATGTCTTATCAGTTACTGATTTTGATGGAACTTGTGAAATTTCCTGTTCGGATATTTTTTTAATAATATCTGACTTTGATGATTCTTGCTTAGATGCTACATTAGATTCAGTATCCATCTTTTCAATTGTAGTTTTCGGAGAATCTTCGACTGTTTTTGATTCCAATGTCTTTTGTACTATTTCATCAACAGGTTCAGATTTTTCAATTTCTACTTTTTTAGTGTTTATCATTGCCTGTTCTTCCTTGGTAGATTCAAGTTTTGAAGTTTCTTGTATTTCTGTGTTTGAAGTTTCTTTAGCAGTTTCTAATTGTGTTTTTGGTAAAGATTCGTTACTAGATTTAGTATCAAGCTTTTTCTTTTCAATATCTTTTGTTTTAGTGGCAGGTTCCTCAGTGACAAGTTTAGGAGATTCCGGTTTGTCTATAAACATTGGTTCTTGTGGTGTATCTTGAACGTCTTGCACTTTAGTTTCTATAACAAAAAATATTTTATCAAACATTTTAAGGGCATACTAATTCTTAGTATAAAGTCTTCTAACATGTGTCAATAGATATCTTGGGCGACAATACGTTACACAATTCGAACAATACTAGCTTAGCTATAAAAGTTCGTATGAGTCAGTAGCCAACTCTGGTGACGGAGTTTTTAGGCCGCCTTAAGGCCTCCGTCATGGCTTAACGACTTAAATAACCGGGACTGACAATTTAACGTTCACGAAAGCGCTCAGATGTAAATACCACTAGCAGTCACCCACTTACAGACCGTTTCGAACGTTGCTTAGTATTTCTTATACAAACACAAAAGTCAAAACAAAAAGTCGCTGCAAAGCTCGTTATTTAAACAACTAAACTAAATTGGATTAAAACTTAGACCGTCTTATTACAAGAAAATTAACCGAGTTTAGACTAAGACTTACTAAAAATCTGTCCCTAGAAAAACGATCTTTCTCTCTCTCGACTCGTACATAGAACGCTTTTTTGTGGTAACAGTTTTGTTTTGACATGTGTCAACATGGGGTTCAACTAATAAGCAGCAGAATGGCTATGTGTACAGATGGAAAATAGTTTGAAATAAGCTAATATAACTAGTAATTCAATGATAACTTTACCTTGCACTTCAGCGTTATCACTATCTACCATTTCTATTTTATCATTAGAATAGTTGAGACTAAGCTCATGTTCTGAACTTGAATTATCTTCAGTCATTAGTGACACTTGCGCTAAAGGATCTGAGTCCATTTTCTTTGAAACTTCAATATTTTCTGATTTAGTCTTTGAAACTTTTTCTTCTACTTTCTCTTCTTTTTGCTTCAAAACATCAACTTTAGATAGTTTTTCATTTGCAGTTCCCTCGTCTTTTTCAATTTGAGGTTTGATAGGATTACTTGACTCAGTTTTCTCATCAACCATAGTAGAGTTATCATCAGTCATAAGTGACATTTGAGCTTGATCTAAAGGATTGGTTACTTCAGTTGGTACTGACATTTCCGCTACTGAATTATCTTCAGTCATTAAACTTTGAGCTACATCACTTTTAGCTTGATCTTTTATAACTGGTTTTGTCGCTTCATCTTTATTTTTATCTTCATCAGAATCATTGATTTCTTCCGAGTCTATTTCAACTTTCATAGATATATCTGAATCGGATTGATTCTTAGAATCGTTTTCGGATGATTCATCAGATATAGATTCTGTAGGGGAATTGTATTCGTTTTCCATGATTTTGTCAAGCATTTCAGGTGAGATTAGCTCGGGTTTGCCGAAAAGTGAAGAAGAATCATTTGAATCTGATTCTGACTCGGAGCTAACGTGTATTGCTTCGTCATCAGGAAGTGACTGAAATCAGATATTTTTAAATTAACAAGCAAAGCAGTAATTTTTCACTTGCTTAGTTAGGAACTCTAATCAAAAATAGTTCAAACTAACAATATGGAGTTTTTTTTATTGACTTGTAGTGTTACATACTCTTACGATCTATAATTGCTTTTTACAGTGTTGAGAACCAAAGTAAGATAAGTTTTGTTATTTTATGCTAATAATTTTCCAAAAAAATTGTTTAGATATTGATATAAATGTATGAGACAAGCAAATCAATATTACATAACTTTTAAAAAGCGTCAACGTTTTCAAAAGTAATGATTACACCATAACGATTTACTAAGCTAATAGTATAACTTACATCATTGGACGTTTCTTCTGCTTCATCCGCGTCTTCTTCCAACGACGCCTCATTCCCACTACTTTCCTCTCCCTCACTCTCATTGTTCGACATATCTTCTATCTCATGTATCTCCCTCTCAATCTCCACTATTCGCTCCTTCTCTTTCTGTTCCGCTCGATCCTGATTCGTCTCTGTCATTTCTATGTCACTGTCATCTGTGATGAGACTAGATACGTTTAGCGGTTGTGAGTCCGCCATACTACTTTGTTGGCTATGGAGCACTGATCCAAATGTATTAGGTGTTTCTAAAGTCAACTGTTTAGTATCTTTTGTTGGTGTTTCTTGAATGCTATGAGAAGTTTCGGCAACACTGCTTTCAAAGCTATGTAATACAGATTTCCCGAAATCTTCATGAATCGTTGTAAAAGAGGGCATTTGTATTTCAACACGAGATTCTGTGATCTTCTCCCTTTCCTCAATACTTTGAGAGAAATCGCCTACACTGCTTTGATAGCTACATAAAACAGATTTCTCGAAGTATGTTTCATGTAGCTGAGTGAAATTAGGCAATGGTTTTAGATTAGCATCCGTATTACTAGCGTCTTTAGGTTCTTTATCGATTGACTCGGATAGAACGCTGTCGTTTGAGCTTTGCAGAATAGATTTGTTGATAATAGGTGATAGGGTCACGTCCATTAATCCCGGTACTTGTTTCAATGGTTTCATAGGAGTACATTCTATGGCAACTTCTTTTTCATCTTTGGCCTGAGAAGATTCTGCCTCAAGGATTTCTAAAGTTTGTTTTGTTTTGGCGAATGTGTTCGCTTCTAAAACTAAACGGGATAGCGATTTCTTTGTTTTAACTGAATGTTCCTTCTTAGGTGACATTAGTTTTTCTGGTGTTTTCGAACGACTCCTAAAACAAATAGCGGTTGTTTTAGGCATTTATTACAAGACATTGTGACACAAAAAATGGAAAATGATTAAAAATTCACACAAAAAATTTAAAATTATTGAAAATTCACACAAAAAATTTAAAATTATTGAAAATTCACACAAATATTTTTATTTTGTTACCGTAAGCTTCTTGGACTTGGTTTCGCGACTGGTTCTATAGTGACCTCAACTTCAGGGGTTCTTGATCGACTCCTAGAATAAAATTGAAATATTTTATAAAAAAAAATATAGTCTACGAGAATTAATTATTAAAGAATCCACCGCCAAAATGTCATACAGGGTTAAATATAACTGAAATCACAGACTGGCGTCACAGAAAACCAGCGCAATAATTAGCCTTTGCTAACTGACGACCTCTGTGGCGCAGTGAGCGAAGGTCCGCCTGCGACGCAGAAGGTTGCGGGTTCGATCCCCGCCGCGGGACAAATGTTTGTATGACCTACAGATATTTGTCTCGGGTCTGGGTGTTTCTATGTATAATATGTATGTATTTACAAACAAAAAGTATATAAGTATTCTATCAGTTATCTGGTTCCCATAGTACAAGCTTTGCTTAGTTTGGGGCTAGATGATGCTGTGTGAAAAATGTCCAGCATTATTTATTTATTTTATTTTTTAAACTATTGCAAAAATGCTGAGTGGCGACCATTTTTGTGTTGCATATTTATCTGGCTCTTTTTTAATTTAATAATGTGTATTTGTTGTGTGACGCTAAATAAAGCTCTTTTTTTTATCTAACAAAATTACAATAGTTTTTTTGTTAGCGGCCGTCATGACCTAAATACTCAACAGTCATGTCATTCTGGATGTTCCCGAAGACAGGCGAAGACTGGTGTAGACCCAGTAGTGGGATGCGATAAGTTAACAAAAATAATAATTACCTGAGGCTTCTCCGTGGTGATGAAGATGGTGAATCACCAGATTTGGTGGGTGATTCCTTGATAGCTTCCAATCGAGGTGATTCGCTCACACCTTTGTCAAGACGCTCCGGTGTTCGAGATCTGCTCCTATCAATAGGATATCATTCAAGTTTAAACTTAATATTATTTTAGTTTATTCAGGAAACTAACATCCTACTTAATATAATAAATCTGAAAGTTTATGAGTATGTTTGGATGTTTGTATGTTTGTTTTTCAATCACGCCTAAACCAGTGAACCGATTTGGATGAAACTTGAAATATATGTAAATAGTGACTTAGAATAGCATAGGCTATTCAAAATGTTGGTACCGCGCGAGCGAAGCCGCGCACAGAAGCTAGTGTAACATAAGTATGTGGACAATTAAAATGTAAAATGCATATAAAATTAGCACATACCATATAACAAAACCAATTATTTTACTCGTGTCACCAGATTTTTTGATTCAGTGTGGTTAAAGGATTTTAACTGCACAATGATGCTCCTTTCTGCACTTAACACATGCTTTCGAGCTATTAATAATATAAATTACTAGCTACCGCAGCTTCGCTTGCCGCCATTTTTAACCGACTTCAAAAAAAGGAGGAGGTTATATGTTCGGCTGTATGTATGTTTTTTTTTTTTTTTTTATTATTTTTTTTTTTTTTTTTTTTTTTATGTATGTTCACCGATATTTCCGTCAGTTGTGGACCGATTTCCAAATTTTTTTTTTTGTTTGAAAGGGTATACTCTTATAGTGGTCCCATTTAAATTGTATTCCTGAGGGATTAATAGTTTTCCCGTAAAACTAAAACAATCACTGAACTTTAAGAAAATTGTGGCCCGATTTCCAAAATTTTTTTTTTGTTAGAAAGAGGTATACTCTCAACGTGGCGCCACATATTTTTTTTTCCTGAGGGATTAATAGTTTTCCCGTAAAACTAAAACAATCACTGAACTTTAAGAAAACGATATTTCCGTCAGTTGTGGACCGATTTCCAAAATTTTTTTTTTGTTTGAAAGGGTATACTCTTATAGTGGTCCTATATAAATTTTATTCCTGAGGGATTAATAGTTTTCCCGTAAAACTAAAACAATCACTGAACTTTAAGAAAATTGTGGCCCGATTTCCAAAATTTTTTTTTTGTTAGAAAGAGGTATACTCTCAAGGTGGCGCCACATATTTTTTTTTCCTGAGGGATTAATAGTTTTCCCGTAAAACTAAAACAATCACTGAACTTTAAGAAAATTGTGGACCGATTTCCAAAATTTTTTTTTTGTTAAAAAGAGGTATACTCTCAAGGTGGCGCCATATATTTTTTTTTCCTGAGGGATTGACAGTTTTCCCGTAACATTAAAAAAACCTCATTCTCACTACACAACACACCCTGACTCACAATCTGAGTCAAACATTAAATAGTTTGAAAGGGTATTACACCCGAGGTAGTCCAAAATATTTCTTTTCCTTATGGATTGATAGTTTTCCCCCTTGCTGAACTCCGGTCTGTCCTTTAGTAGGTCTGCCCATGACTTCTCTTATCCTTTCCTACTTAAGCTACGATAAGCAAAGTCTTAATGTACTCGTAGCTTACTATATTATTTACACATACACTTTTATTTACACAGTATTTATTTACTTACACTAAAAAGTGAAAAATAAAAATTTTTGAAAAAAAAATTGAACCGACTTCACAGAACACAAACAGAAGAACCTTCTACACACTAAAAAGAGAAAAATAAGAATATAATTTGAAGTCGGTGCCAAGTGAATACGATTAGGTACCTATCAAAAAAAGAAATCGAGCGATAGCGTACCAGGATACAATTTTGCACCCAAGTTCTTTTGAATTTCTTAGATGTAAATGAATAGTTGGCACCGACTTCAAATTATATTCTTATTTTTCTCTTTTTAGTGTGTAGAAGGTTCTTCTGTTTGTGTTCTGTGAAGTCGGTTCAATTTTTTTTTCAAAAATTTTTATTTTTAATAGTCTATTGTGCTATTCCATGCTACGATCTACATCTATTCCAAGTTACATTCAGATCCGTTCAGCCGTTTCAGTGTGATTGAGCAACAAACATCCATCCAAACTTTTGCATTTATGATATTATACCATATTTCACGTAGGAACGTATCCCTGACACATATAACTTTTACGTTTCACGCTGTACAACTATGAAAAATTTCGAAATAAATAAAATCTATTGATAATACTAAAAGATACAACTTAAAAAAAAAAAAGAATTTTGTCTACTTCTTTTTTTAAATTTAAGAAATTAACTTAAACGAGGCTTGTCACGTAACCGTTTTTATGTGACAAGGACTATAGATAATGGGAATTCAACATAATGAGACTCAACTTATAGGGAATTCAACTTAATGGTCCTGGCCCTTGATTCATAATACAGCGGAATGCATTCGGTTCGGAATCGACCGACAGCAACCAATCACAGTGCAAGAACCGTCAAATTCGGATCAATTCCTGCACTGTGATTGGTTGCTGTCGGTCGATTCCGAACCGAATGCATTCCGCTGTATTATGAATCAAGGGCCTGATTGGAATTAGACAACTTTGAATGTCTAACAAGACTATGATATCTTACCTTAAACTTCTCGACACACTGAGCGTAGATCTATCAGCGTGAGGCTCGCATTCAGTTTCTTGCTTCGGCTGTTCCATTATTGGCGGCAATGGGGATGATCGAGGACTTATCTCGGGTGTTTTAGACCTGCTCCTAGAGTCAGAACGAAGATTTTATCAAGAATTTATTAAGGACTAGCTGCGCTCCCGCGGCGTGACCCGCGGTCCCTCGGGATATTTTCATTTTTTCGGGATAAAAGGTAGCCTATGTCCTTTCCTGGGATACAACCTTTTACTATGCCAAATTTCAGCTTAATCTGTTCAGCGGTTTGCGCGTGAAAGCGTAACAAACAGACAGACAGACAGAGTTACTTTCAGATTTATAATATTAGTATTGATTTATGACGACTTCTGTAGCGCAGTGGGCGAAGGCCCGCCTGCGACGGAGAAGGTTGCGAGTTCCCCGCGGCGGGACCAATGTATGTATGATCTATAAATATTCGTCTCGGGTTTGGGTGTTTTCTAAGTTTTATATACAGGGTGTAAAAAGACTGCTACCGAAAACTGAGGGATTGCAATCAGACCATGATTCTGAACATATTTAGCGAAAAAAAAGACCCAAAAAAAATTTTACTTAGCTACGTCATTTTATGTTATTTTTGGTTATTTACTACTAGTACAACATAATAAGACCATACCTACCTAATAATTTCATTTATAAAAGAAAAAAACCATTAAAACTCAAAATCCAGCAATCTACGTAAAACAACGCGCCCAGTACATACGCAAACAGTAATCTTCAAACGCTGTTTTCTCCGGATATAATGATTTTTTCGGAAAATCCTTTTAGATTTAGTTGTGTTTTGGGATGCTGTACCTACCCCTTTCGGCTTCGGTAGTCGTCTTTTTACACCCTGTATATTAATTTACAAAAAACTATATACGTGCTAGATGAATATAGCCGTGACTATGTTTAGAAAGAAATGTTACCTGGAAAGTCTTGCACTTCGTAGAGGTGTAACGGAGGGGGAATCTTGGCGTTCTGGAGTTACGGAGCCACTCCTGTAATAAGAATATTATAACCAAAAAGAAGTTGGGCCGGTCATGACTAGGTGGCCAAACTTCTTTTCGGCTTTGACAAAAAACAGTTGATATTCTCTATGCAAGTTTAGCCACATCCGCTTTATATTAGAAACGTATATTAGAAATTCAGCTTAGAAATTGCGGCAGATTAACATTCACTGGAACTAATTTTCGAAACCGTGGTGAAAAAGACTATAGTTACCTCAAAGGTGTGCTTTCACCGCTTGCTCTAATACCCCTTCTCCCTCTCGGCGTTATCGGCACTTCAAATCTTTCCATCTCTTTTCCTCCATCATCATTTTCAACCAAAGTACGCTCAAGCCCTCTCGCTCCAACATATCTGAGTTGCTTATCTTGCGTCTCGCTCTTATCTTGAGATTCGGTCGATTGGCTTCGTCTTCTTCCGTACCTCGGGTTTATGAGCGTGATGGGTATATCGGCGATGCTTTCTATCGATGTGTTTGGATCGTCTGATAGACTGCTATTAGCTGATATTGAGAGTGAACGCCTGTAATCAAACAAATTTTTAAAATACTAGCTAATGCGCGCGGCTTCGCCCGCGTGGTACCAGCATTTTGAATAGCCTATATGCTATTCCAGGTCACTATCTACGCCTATTCCAAGTTTCATCCAAATCGGTTTACTGGTTTAGGCTTGATTGAAACACAAACATACAAACATCTAAACAAACTCACAAACTTTCAGCTGTATTATATGAGTGGGAAGTGGTGTTCTTATTGCTTTCAAGGTAATATTTCTGTACAGCAATAAGACAAGACTAGTCTATTTCTTCAAATTTTTATCTAAAGAAAACATTGTACGTAAAAAAATGTATCGTAATATATTCTCCTTAGATAAAAACATTGCCTATGTCACTCTGATCATTTCGACTTTGTCTACAGCTTATCAAAATTAACTGAGTCGTTTACGATGGACAGAGAAACATTCATAATTTTTTTTCATCTTTGGGGGGTTTAGGCCCGTTAGGCCACCACGCTTTAGTTACTCTTTAGTTAAACTTTAAGGCCCTTACTATTAAACGTGGTGTAAAGTTATTCCTCGGAATAAAATAGGAATAACCATACATTTTGACAGTTTACACTCAGGAATAACTTTATACCACGTTTATTAGTAAGGCGGTTAAAATCAAAGCCCTAATTTTTGGCTGTCGATGTCGCTTAATTGGCTATAATATTAGCTAGGGCATTATCTGGTTGATGTAAAGTAGATCTTATCTCTAGAGAATAAGGTTTATTTCTATATTCATCTTACCTTGCGCGGACGGAATCTTTGTACGCTTTCTTGATTGCAACATTTGCTTCAGTAGCCAATCTTTTTGGTGGAGATTCCAACGGATTGCTTTCATTCTAAAAATAATATAGAAAAAAATATAATAGTTCATTAGAAGTTTTACTTACCAAAACTTATGTAATTTCATAGACAATTTCAACGTGGATTAAATAGTTTTTTTAAACTTTCGCGATCACAAACAATACAGAATTGGCCACTGACTCATACGAACTTACAAACAATCATGTAAAGCCCTTATTAATAAACGTGGTGTAAAGTTACGCCGGGTGTAACGTAGGAGTAACCATAAAATTTTTGGAGTTTAAACTTGGCGTAACTTACACCACGTTTATTAATAAGGGCCTAAATGTATTCTAAAAAAATAGTCTGAGGCATGTCCAAATACATATTTGATACATGCCCACATTTTGCGGAAGTAAGATTTCCATACGTGACAGGTTGCAAGCCCACCGCCGCCTATAAGAATACTAACTAGTTTTTTAGGGTTCCGTACCCAGGTAAAACGTGACGCTATAACTAAGACTTCGATGTCTGTCTGTCTGTCCGTCTGATAACAACAAATAATAAGAAACAGAATAAAATAAATATTTAAGTAGGCTTCAATACAACAAACGTGATTTTTGAAATGGCCTTCGTGCGCGAGTTCGACTCGCACTTGGTCGGTTTTTTTAATACTAAATGTATTCTACTTATGGATGAAATAAGTTACCATAGCATGCGATGCGGTAGTAACATAGCTTTCAGCCGTGGATACATCCATCTCTCTCTCTCTTTCGGTAGACACCGATCGCTCCCTCTCTTTCGCGAGCTCGAACGTCGGCGTCTTTCGGGAGAGTACTGGCGACGGGGTCGGCTCGGAGCAAAGCTCTGTTGGCGTCGGTATTGTGAACCTTAGATGCCTGGAAATAAGGATAAGATTTCATTATTAGTGTAGTGAAAAATAGATCTTAAATTGATGTAATGCAGCCTGCTTCACATGACATTTGGATTAAAGTTGAGTTCAGACGATTTTGAGTCATATTACGGTTGTAGAAAAGATGCTTTTGCCTAAACCAAAATGTCATTTTATTTTATTTTACCGTAGAGATAGGTTGGGTAAAACATTATGTTTATTTTTTAGAATACATGCATTTAATTGAACAATCCCACTAATTCCCACTATTCCCACTAATATAATAAAGCTGAAAGTTTATGAGTTTGTTTAGATGTTTGGATGTTTGTGTTTCAGTCACGCCTAAACCAGTGAACTGATTTGGATGAAACTTGGAATAGGCGTAGATAGTGACCTGAAATAGCATATAAGCTATTCAAAATGTTGGTACCACGTGGGCGAAGCCGCGCGCAATAGCTAGTAATCCATAAATCAAAAGTAACGAGACTATATCTATCTTGTTTTAGCATCTTAGCCGTTTTCATGCCACAAGCCAAATTAGGAATCTGAATAAGTGTGAGTATGTTTGTATGATTCTATGTCCTACCAATCATAATAGATAGATTGTGACCAGTAGGCTGATGATCACCGTGACTGAAGTCTCTCGTCTCGTTTCTCGTTAAAAATCGTCATAACTGTGTCTGTCGTCATGCGTAGCCCGTTATTTAATATCGTTATGTCAAATTGTGAGATTGTGTGACATAGTCTCTGTCATTGACGACCTCTGTGGCGCAGTGGGCGAAGGTCCGCCTGCGACGCAGAAGGTTGCGGGTTCGATCCCCGCCGCGGGACAAATGTTTGTATGACCTACAGATATTTGTCTCGGGTCTGGGTGTTTCTATGTATAATATGTATGTATTTACAAACAAAAAGTATATAAGTATTCTATCAGTTATCTGGTTCCCATAGTACAAGCTTTGCTTAGTTTGGGGCTAGATGATGCTGTGTGAAAAATGTCCAGCATTATTATTATTGCGCTCATATTAGCGCAAAATGATAAAAATGCCGGCATGACAAATTTTCTCATCTCACGCTGTGATAATTTCACGTTGCTCATCATAGCCCCTGGAATAATATAAGCTATTCTAAATGTCTTTACCACGTGTGTATAGCCGCGGGTACAAAGATAGCTATTGATAAAATAATGTAAAAAATAATTACTTGTTAGTGCTATCGCTGTAGTGTGTATGGTTGCTGGCAGTCTCCATTTCCAGTTCATCATCAGTATCATCCAAGTACCGGGAGCAGGTCGGCGATGGAACTTCACTTCTCGAGTTTCTTCTCAACTGTTAACAGAAAAAGTAAATTAAAATTAAAAAAAGAAAAACCTTGTCAAGCCCCACGTTCACTCCAACAAACAAGTTGCATACCCTGGAACTTCAAAACACCTTTAAATACTTAGGCCCATACTAATAAACGTGGTGTAAAGTTATTCCTCGGATTAAACTAAAAATAACCATACATTTTGACAGTTTACACTCAGGAATAACTTTATACCACGATTATTAGTAAGGCCGTTATTTTATTCGGGCAAATATTTTGACACGTTTTCTGTAATTCCCACCCAAAATGCTTTTGGTGTGTAAACAAGAATCTAAAAAAGTGCATACTTACATGTTTTGTAGATTTGTGTGAACATAATTTGTTCAAAATTATAATATATTATTATATATGCGGGTTCGATCCCCGCCGCAGGTGAAATGTTTGTATGACCTACAGATATTTGTCTCGGGTCTGGATGTTACTATCTATAATAAGTATGTATTTACAAACAAAAAGTATATAAGTAGTATATCAGTTATCTGGTTCCCATAGTACAAGCTTTGCTTAGTTTGGAGCTAGATGATGCTGTGTGAAAAATGTCCAGCATTATTTATTTTATTGATTTACTAGCTGACCCGCGCGACTTCGTCTGCGCATGATTCATTTTTTCCGCGCAATTTTTTAATTTTTTTCTGTCATAAGAACCTTCTCCTGACAATAACAAACACAACAACAAAAGAAATAGTGAAATCGGTCCAGCCGTTCAAGTGTGATGGCGTGACCAAGGGATATAGGGATTCATTTTTATATATAGAGATAAAGGGAAATTACATGCAAAAACTTACCTTAAGAATGCTATGTGGAGTCTCAGGCCTTTCGTAGACTCTGACAGGACTTTGTATTTCAGGCATGTCGAGTAACTTTTCCATCTGACTGCTCAGTTTGTCGCTCACTTTAAACGCGCTTCGCGGAGTTTTAGGGGTTCCGGAGAGGTTGAGACGAGCGCGCTTAGGCGGGGTTGATTCTGAATGTTCGTTAAATACGCTGAAAGTAAATTTGTATAAGGTAAAAAAAAAAGAAGCGCTCGTGGTCGTGCTTAGTCGTTCTTGATAGATCGTCGAAGTTAAGCAACGTTCGAAACGGTCTGTAAGTGAATGGGTGACCGCCAGTGGCATTTTCAGCCAGCGCTTCCGTGCTTCGGAGGGCACGTTAAATTGTCGGTCCCGGTTATTTAAGTCGTTAAGCCGTGACAGAGGCCTAAAAACTCCGTTACCAGAGTTGGCCACTGACTCATACGAACTTACTTACACGATTTAAACTCATTGTTTTAATAACGACGAGATCTCGTAAAAGTTAATGTTCACCTTTCGTAGCGCTTGGATACATATTGCTCGTTAAATACTCTAAAAGTAAGTTTGTATGAGTTAATGGCTAACTTTGGTAACGTTTGATTTTGAAAATGAAGATACTAACTTCAATGTTGACTGGATAGAAAATAATACAAAAGTTTAACGAGTAAAGTATTAATCCAAATATAAGGGAAATTAATTAATATAAGAAATATTATAATATAATATTTATTATTAATAAATTAATATAAGATAAAAAAAAATTGTTTGTTTCTTAAAAATTGTTTTTAAGAAGAGAGTTAATAGGCACCTTCTGGGTAAGCTCGCTCCATCGTAGACCTCGCTCTTGCCTGTGTAAGTCTGAGGTCAAGAGCCGACCCATTCATCATACAAAAAAAGAACAGTGGGGAAACATACATAAAAAACATACCAATCATAGAACCTCCTTTTTCGATGTCGGTTAAAAAGCGATTTAAAAACGATTAACGAATCATTCTTGTACTTTAGTCAAAGTCAAAAAGCATTTTTTCAGTAGAACGCTTTATTACTTAGAATAGTCGTATAAGTATTTTAAGTAGTGAATAAGATGTCATACCTCCTTGATCGGGATAGCTTGGGCGTGCAAATGAAGGGCGTTTCTTCAATATTGAGCATTCGCTTGAGTCCTTTGCGTATTTTAGGTCGGTTCACCCAAGTCTCGCTCGCATTTTGTATTGTGTCCTAAAATAAAATCTATATTACAGGACACAAAAAAATATATCCTACTAATATAACTAACATATACAGGGTGTAAAAAGACGTCTACCGAAGCCGAAAGGGGTAGGTACAGCATTCCAACACACAACCAAATCCAAGAGGATTTTCCGAAAAAAACATTATATCCGGAGAAAGCAGCGTTTGAAGATTACTGTTTGCGTATGTACTGGGCGCGTTTTTCTAAGTAGATTGCTGGATTTTGAGTTCTAACTGTTTTTTTCTTTTATAAATGAAATTATTAGGTAGGTATGGTCTTATTATGTTGTAATAGTAGTAAATAACCGGAAATAAAAAAAAAATTACGTTGGTAAAAATTTTTTTTGCGTTTTTATTTCCGCTAAATATGTTTAGAATCATGGTCTGATTGCAACCCCTCAGTTTTCGGTAGTAGTCTTTTTACACCCTGTATATAATATACTAATATATAGTTTCTAACGATCCTTAGATAGCTTGACTAATCCTGTTGTATTTTGTAAAAATCTGTAGTAGCTTAGTTTCTGTAAATAACTAATAGACGTAGATAGTGACCGAGAATAGCATTTAGGCTATTCAAAATTTTGGTACCACGCGGGCGAAGCCGCTCGTAGTAGCTAGTGAATAAGTATTTCTAAAACTTTTTTAATAGAGTATGTGCAAAATGTGTTATTGGACATGCCTCTGCTTACCCTTAGATATATTCATCTCTGATAGAGATCGCTTTTTAGCGATAAGACCGCCGATTGTATATCATAGTTAAGTTTTTTTTGTTTAGTCTTATATATTTGTTTGCAATAAAGTATTCAATCTATCTATATTCAACGGCTAACTTTTCTACCTTTTTCGGGATATTCTTTTAAGCATTTTAAAGTAACATTTTGGTGTATACAGGGTGTAAAAAGACGTCTACCAAAGCCGAAAGGGTACAGCATAACACACAACCAAATCCAAAACGAAAATATCATTATATTCGGAGAAAACAGCGTTTGAAGGTGACTGTTTGCGTAGTTACTGGGCGTTGCGTTGTTTTACGTAGATTGCTGGATTTTGAGTTTAAATTGTTTTTTTTTCTTTTAAAAATGAAATAATTAGGTAGGTATGGTTTTATTATGTTATACTAGTAGTCAATAACTGAAAATAACATAAAAAGACTAAGCTAAGTAAGTTTAGAATCATGGTCTGATTGCAACCCCTCAGTTTTCGGTAGTTGTCTTTTTACACCCTGTATAATTATAATCCCATTATGTTAAGATTTGAGTTATTACCTGAATAAATGAAGATTTGTATGTGAATCTGTTTATCGGAGATTTTGCTTGAACATACACTGACATTGGTTTCGGTGCGTGAACTGAAAACAATATAAAATTAAGCGCATGTAACGGTCTTCTTATCCTGTCACTAGTTCTTTCGAACCAGTGTGGTGAAAGGATTTTTAAATGCGCTTCAAAGAGGCTCCTTTCGTGCACTTGACACATGTTTTCGAACTACGTAACATGTAACGGTATGGCAGCGAGATGGACAGACGACATAAACCAAGGTCGTGGGGTCGTAGATAGATGGGATTAGCACGGGATCGTGTTGGATGGCACAAACAAAGGGAGGCATATGCCCAGCTGTGGGCTAGTTCGGGCTGTGGATAATACGGTATAAAAATCCAGTTTTTAAATGCTTTTCCTAATTTCTCCACACGTTAAATGTAAAATCATTTCTCAATTTTTGTTTTAAACCTGCATTGTTTTAGTATGACATTTATTTAAAAATTATAGATTGTACTTAATACTGCAGGCAATTATATGTGTTCAATTCTTTAATCAAAAGTATTATTATTGACGACCTCTGGCGCATTGGGCGAAGGTCCGCCTGCGACGCAAAAGGTTGCGGGTTCGATCCCCGCCGCGGGACAAATGTTTGTATGACCTACAACATATTTGTCTCGGGTCTGGGTGTTTCTATGTATAATATGTATGTATTTACAAACAAAAAGTTTATAAGTCTGTTATCTGGTTCCCGCAGTACAAGCTTTGCTTAGTTTGGGGCTAGATGATTCTGTGTGAAATGTCCAGCATTATTTATTTATATTTATTCAAAAGCTTATAAAAGCCAGGAGATTAGTGCGGGCAATTCATTAACAAAAAATAAAATAAATAACGCTGGACTTTTCACACAGCATCATCCAGCCCCAAAGTAAGCAGAGCTTGTGTTATGGGTACTAGATGACTGATATACTTACTACTTATTAAATACATACATATTATACATAAAAATACATTAACAAATTCAACCATTTTTATACATATACTAACCATGCCAGTCGACATCTTTCTGGTCAAACGCGCAATGGGCAATCCTCTCTGTAATGCTGGGCAAAGCAGAACACATCGCCTCTACCAATTTATCTCTAGCACTCTCTCTGTCTACCGAGTCATAGAGTGATTCCATAGACGTGTTCATGTCCTTACTCTTTGGTTTATTGTGACGAAGCTTTGCGTTGTATCGCTCTGCTTCAAGATATCTGTAAAAAAGGTAGAAAATACATTGAAAAAATATTGAATAAAGATTTTGTATCATATTGTTCTTTTCATTTGTATAGAAATAAAAAGAGACGGCAACAAACTTATCAGCATATAACGGTCAACGAATCTAAGCATTCGTGAAGATAGTTGTTTTGATGCGCAGTGGCGCTTTTTCATACTAAATTGGCATGAAAACGAAGTTCATGAATGCCTATTTATTGTTCGTAGTATTTTGTTGCTTTACACTTGCTATAATACTACAACGTGACTACAATCAATAGCTGTATAATTATGTATATTGTATACATACAGGGTGTAAAAAGACGTCTACCGAAGCCGAAAGGGGTAGGTACAGCATCCCAAAACACTACCAAATCCAAAAGGATTTTCCGAAAAAATCATTATATCCGGAGAAAACAGCGTTTGAAGATCACTGTTTGCGTATGTACTGAGCGCGTTTTTATACGTAGATTGCTGGATTTTGAGTTTCAATTGTTTTTTTCTTTTATAAATGAAATGATTAGGTAGGTATGGTCTTATTATGTTGTACTAGTAGCAAAAAACTAGAAAATAAAATAAAATGACGTAGCTAAGTCAAAAATTTTTTTGAGTTTTTTTTCGATAAATATGTTTAGAATCATGGTCTGATTGCAATCCTTCAGTTTTCGGTAGCAGTCTTTTTACACCCTGTATATGTATTGTATATTGTATAAATATTGTACAGTAATGGCTAATATGCTAGTATTACCTTGATTGTTGTAAGTAATAAATGATCAGAATATCAGATGTTTGAGGTTCGTTGCAGTCCTCCAAGTATTTTATGAATGCCTCTTCTTCGAACGGTAAGAAACATACTGATAGAATTTTCGCCAAGTTTCCTGTGTTGCGACAACCTGAAAATTTAAAAATAATTAATAAAAAAATGGTTGTCTGTAAAGTCGGTTTACTGACAATAGTTGACGTGACGTGACAACGCAAAGGCCGATTGTGCTTCTTTGTCGCTCGTTCCGCGCTCTCGCTTGCACTTGCGCAAGCCTTACATGGAACGCCCCAGAGCGAGGTAACGCCTCATGACGTCATGTTTTTTCGTCCGTGCAGTCCGCTCTATCGAATTATAAGACGTAGTCACGTCAAAAGTAGGTATATACTTATAAATACAATGATTAAAAGAGGTACATATCAGCAGGTAGGTAATTAAAAACGAATAAAGTTGGCCGGATACGAAACAAGTATTTACTTATCTTACTGATATTAAACAACTGAAAAGTGTGTATTTACACACTAGACAGAGTTCAGTTTATTTACGTATAATTCAACTTATCAGAATAATACAAACTAAGCCAACATCTAAATATTATAAGTACTCTAATCGAACAACCAATTTTAGTTTTATGTACCTATTTTTTTATAAATGACAAAAATATATTAATTAGCTGGTATTAAACTAGCTGGTACCCGCGACTTCGTCTGCGAAATAACATACTTCTTAGCAACGCCATCTATTGCATTTAACTGGAACTACCAACTCCCCATACAAACTTTCAACCCTTATTTCACGCCCTCCATGATTAATATATAGATTTTTTTCTGTCATAAGAACCTTCTCCTGACAATAACAAACACAAAAAAAAAGTTTAATGAAATCGGTCCAGCCGTTCACACGTGATGCCGTGACCAAGGGAAATGGGGATTCATTTTTATATATAGAGATGCCGTGGACGAAGCTGACACAAAAGTGGGAATAAATAAAAAAGCCCTATACCAAGCAGTGTGTGAATTCAGGCTACGCATAAAAACAAAACATAATTACAAATATTTTACTTTCTACTTATGTAATACATTTCACGTAAAACACAGCTAAAGTTTACTCACCTTTAAAAAACATGTTCAAAACCTGCGTCTTATCACTCAAACTGCCTGCATTTTGCACGCACATTCTTATCACATCTAACGCTTCGTACACCAATCCTCTCGCCAAATACAGATTGCAACATGACTGCCAATCTTCGAGTTTATCGTAATCATTCATTTTAGAATAGTCGCCATCTTTAATGTTCTGGATAGGCGCGGGCTTACGAACATGTAGGTATTGTAGTGCAGCCTGGGTTTTCTTTTGGGCGAGTAAAGATGATAGAACAACGTGGTGTTGCCAATCTGATAGTGTGTTGCCGGTTAGGCATTGGAGTTGGTCTAATGCGAACTGTGGATTGAAATAAAAATAAAAAGACACGCCAGGAATAATAATTCGAACTGTGGATTGAAATATTTAAAAAAAAGTCGAGATTAATAATAAATTTTGTACGTGATAAATCCCGTTACTCAATAATAATTAAAAATAGTATTGTGCGCATTGATGTGGATCAGTTGAGCTATCTATAGATCAGTTTAAATGATCTTTAAGTGGCTAAAGATGAACGATTCTTTGCCATGACTGACTCAAAGATCGACCGATATGAATTATGAATAGAATCGTAATACTTACATCGAAATCTCTATGGTCTAGATGCCAGAAGGCTTGCGTCGCCTTTATAGCTGTGTTACTGAGACCAAACATTGTAGGGAACTGCATCAGTCTTCTAATTACTGTCTCGTATCTAAAATGGTCCTATATTTATTTTAGGCTGAACTAATGAAAATAAGGAAGATTATTTCGTTGCTATATATATAGGGGTATAATGCTGCTATAATTATAACGAAATATGCTATAGTCATAGAGTAATAAATCGTCATTAATAATATAACGTACATCGTCATAGATCATAGACTAGTAAGTCGTCATTGATACATTTCGTACATCGACATAGATTAGAAAGTCGTCACTGATACTAGCATTCATCATCCTAGAGCATAGACTAGCAAGTCTATAATAAATCGACATAATTATCATAAACACATCATCATTGATACATGCCGCCCATCTAACATTGTAACTGATACCTTACATAGTTATAGATTTACGTTCGAGAAATGACTACGAAATCATCGATACCTACAGTACATCATTATGGACCATAGAGTGCTAAATCGTCAATGATACATACCGTACATCGTCATAGATCATAGAGTAATCAACGAGTAGATAGAGCACTAGTGAGTGTTTATGTTCCTCTGGTATATCCGGTAACAAGTAAAGTCGCAGGAGAGCGTACAGTGACGGTGGTGGGTATAAACCGCGGCATTCGCTGCCTCCTTTTATCCACATTCTAGAACAAAGTTAGATGTTTGAAGAAAAATACAATAAAAAATGTATTTTGTAACTTATTTTTCTTTTATATAGATAGGGTCTTTCATTTTAAACTACACAAACTGATAGGGTCTCATTTTTGGGTTGTAAATAGACGTTTGACCGTATCAATTTAATTCCTAAGCCCATTTAAATTTTCACTTCATAATTAATCATTTATTGATTTTTTTGAATTCTTGCATAATGATTTTCAAGGAGAACAGACGTACCACCAATCACAGCGCAGCTACATCACGAATGGGCTAAGTTACAAGATGCAACAATCAATTGAAAGGATAGTCTTTATCGATTTTCTCGGGATTTTCATAACCAAAAAAAAACATTACATAAATATATTTTTATTTATTTTTTGAACCCAATTCCTGAATTAAGTTAGTATAAAATGAAAGACCCTATATATTCTATTGTGTACAATAAAGAATTACACAATACAGGATTAAAACGGCACAGAATATGTTTTCTTCTAAAGTACAGTTAATAATGAAAGACGATTAAAATTGGATGTTTTACAATACAGAATAAATCCAAAATTCGTAGCATAGAGGCGTTTCAAAAAAATCATAATGTTAATCAATTTTCGTTGCTGTAAGTAGACTCTACTTACTGTAGTCAATAAAATAAGTTGTTCATAGTATGTCATAGACAAAATTTTAAAGACAAGAGCATTTGATGTTGCCTTGCAATATTGCAATTAGTAAAAATAAAGTGGCACTCCCGGGAGTGCCGAGAGAAGTGAAAACTTGAACAAAATTTTTTTATGCATTTTTAAAATTTTTATACACCCGTTTAATTATAAAATGTAAAAATATCGCCGTAAAAGTTTGCCGAGTACAGAACTAGATGGCGCTACTGGTAGGTGTCGGTGAGCAGTCACGTGACTCGCACGTGACCTTTTCAAGGCGAATCCAAGAATTTAATCTCATCTCATCAAAAATGCCAAACGCGCCTAAAGAAGTTTTCACTTCAATAAATACAACAAACTTTAATTTCTGCGAATTGCCCTAATGTCAATTGGGAATCGCCAAGACGTGCTAGACATCTTAAGAGATGAATGTCTAAAGATCTGAGTTACCGTTACTAGAAAATATAAATAGTTTAGTGTGTTCACATTTTTACTTACTGATGTATTCTTTCGCCACCAAACTCTTGCTCCAAGAGTTGATCGATGTAAAGTAGCGCACAAGACTTGTGAGCGCTGTTTTCTTCGATAGTATTGTTGTCTTGAATACGGTTCAGTTTCAAACGTCTGAAAAAGAAATATTCATTTACCAAATTCGGACAAAAGAAGACATATCATAGAAGGAAAAGTGGCAGGAAGACGAGAAAGGGGAAGATCAATAATGAAATACATAAGTCAGATTGAAGGTCGCTATTATGTCGTATGAAGAAGTAAGAGACCGCATTGGAAATACATAGGGTCCTTCATTTTATACTAACTTAATTCAGGAATTGGGTTCAAAATATTAATATAAAAAAATATTTATGTAATGATTTTTTTATTTTGTTATGAAAATCCCAAGAAAATCGATAAAGACTATCCTTTCAATTGATTGTTGCTTCTTGTATAACTTAGCCCATTCGTGATGTAGCTGCGCTGCGATTGGTGGAATGTCTGTTCACCTTGAAAATCATTATGCAACAATACAAAAAAAACAATAAATGATAAATTTTGAAGAGAAAACTTAAATGGGCTTAGGAATTAAATTGATACGGTCAATTTACAACCCAAAAATGAGGCCCTGTCAGTTTGTGTAGTTTAAAATGAAATACCCTATATAAATGGAGAAAGTTACATTATTGCACCGACAACAGCTAAAGCTCTTATGAACAAATAAACGTGGTATAGTTAAACTTTATACCACGTACAGCAGTCACGACGGATCTTTAGCTCTCTGAAGTTAAGTGCACTAAACGATTGCGGAGGTTTGCGCGAGTAGACGAGATAGCACGATGCAACAAATTAAGCGAGTGAGCGAGGCAGCTATACAACGCTGTCTTCGTCTTATAAGGGTTTTCAAATATGAGTTCTGCGCAGCTACTTCAGAAACCCAAAGATCCGTTGTGCCTATTGTATATAGTTTATATTCTTTTTACTTACATTCTGAACTTCTTTTATTCAACCTATTTGGTCCCACTACTGGGCAAAGGTTTCCCCCACGGAATAACTTTAGGCGGGCTCTAGACCATCAATTATATTACGCAATGTAGCGTATTGTGCAATATTATTGACCGTTTAGGGTTAATATTAAAGATTGCGCTATGATTGAACGAAAGTTTGTAGGAGTTTAATTTTTATTGCACCATAAATTTTTATTGCGTCGTGTAAGGTAAGTATTGCGCAATATTATTCCGGTTTTATATGAATAAGTGAAACGTCTGACTAAAACCATTGCGCAATTCCTATTATTGTGCAATATAATTGATCGTTTGGATTCAAAGCACATTTCAATCTTATTGTACAATAAAATGTATTGTACAATGTTATTATAGGTCTAGGGCACGCCTAACACCACGGTTATTTGAAAGGCTGCATAATTTACTAAAGTAGGCATTAAATATACCTTTTATTATAAATCCCATACAGCTGCATAGCGGGGTAAGGTAAGGCCTCTGAACCGTCAACTCTCTCGGGTAACAAGCCAACTCGCAGGAACCATTGGACCACTTGAAAGTATAGAGATACCGTACCAATACCTTTGTGTTTTTCTTCCATTTCGCTCAAAGCTGAAAAATAAACTTCCTATTGACGACCATTTTTCTATTTGGCGACCTCTGTGGCGCAGTGGGCGGGACCAATGATCTACAAATATTTGTCTCGGGTCTGGGTATTTCTATGTATAATTGTATGTATTTACAAACAAAAAGTTTATAAGTAGTATATCAGTTATTTAGTACCCATAACATAAGCTCTGCTTACTTTGGGGCTAGATGATGCTGTGTGAAAAGTCCAGCGTTATTTATTTATTTTATTTCATTGGACAAAGTTCTGTAGCCTTCTTTACAAACTCCTTTCGCGCACTGTTTTACTGTTTATTAGTAAAACAGCTTTTGGTTTGAGTAAAACACTAGGTGGTAGCACTAGTTTTTACCAGGCGCCATTAAAAATGGGTTCTGCGCAGCTACTTCAAACAGACAGTTTTGCGTATTGTAAGTGTTCTGACAATAAAACTTGTTACCATTCGACCATTTCTAAAGGCATAGAAATAGAATATTATGAATGCATACTATAATGAACCTTGAACACATTTTATTCTCTATACTTTTTCGACTTCTTCATTCTACAAATATTATGACGACCTCTCTGTGGCGCAGTGGGCGAATGCCCGCCTGCGACGCAAAAGGTTGCGGGTTCGATCCCCGCGGCGGGACCAATGTTTGTATGATCTACAAATATTTGTCTCGGGTCTGGGTGTTTCTATGTATAATATGTATGTATTTACAAACAAAAAGTATATAAGTAGTACCTATATCAGTCATCTAGTACCCATAACACAAGCTCTGCTTACTTTGGGACTAGCTAGATGATGCTGTGTAAAAAAGTCCAGCATTATTTATTTATTTATAATTAGGTATTATTTTCGTCCCTAACTAGAATTTTAATAAGGCTTACCGTCAGGCACAACTAAATTGCAGCACTTAGTAAGAATAGCGTCCATGAGCCCAGTTAGTTGTGTTAACTGATGCACGCAATGCTCCAAACATCTCACTATATTCCTGAAAAATAATTACAAAGATACAGATGAATTGGATGCCCACTATAGTTTGACTAGCTGGTACCCGCGACTTCTTCAGCAAAATAACATCTATAATATAAAAATGAATCGCAAAATGTGTTGGTAAGCGCATAACTCAACAACGCTTGGACCGATTTCATTAAATTTTTTTTGTTGTGTTCGTTATTGTCAGGAGAAGGTTCTTATGACAGAAAAAATCTATATATTAATCATGGAGGGCGTGAAATAAGGGTTGAAAGTTTGTATGGGGAGTTGGTAGTTCCAGTTAAATGCAATAGATGGCGTTGCTAATAAGTATGTTATTTCGCTGACGAAGTCGCGGGTACCAGCTAGTACTTTATAAAAATAGAACTGAAAACTGCTGTTCAGAAGATTCTCTTCTGAAACTTATAAATAATAAAAATGCAAGAATAGCGCCATCTCGACCTCAGCCATAGGACAGCAACGCCATCTAGTTGCCTTCAACTGGAACTTCACTTTAAGTCCCCATACAAAATTTCAACCCTTATTTCACGCCCTCCATGATTAGTTTTGAAAAAAAAGTAGCCTATGTCCGTCCCTGGGACATAATCTTTATCCAAGTCATATTTCAACATAATCTGTTCAGTGGTTTAGGCGTGAAAAGGTAACAAACAGACAGACAGACAGAGACATTTTACTACATAATAGATGGCGCCACAGGAAAAATTAGATCGCGCTGTCGTTGCGTTTTGGGTAACGTTACATATAAACTCGCTAATTCTCTAATTTTCAGCTTTATAATATTTATAAGTACGTAGAAATAAATTCTTTAATTCTTTAATAATATTAGTATGGAAGTATGGATAGTGACAGTTCAGTTGTGCAATGATATTTTAAATGAACTCTAGATAAAGTGACATAAACATATCTTAAACCGATGAGGGTGGCGCTGTTATCGAATTGGTAGAAAAATAAATTCTAAAGTAAAATTCGTTAGTTCCTCTTTTGGCCACCGGCTCAGATATGTTTGTGGCTCTCTCTACGTTAAGTTCATAGATTATCGAAGTTTAAAATCCGGGCTTGGAACACATGACTGTCACTGACAAAAACGTCGCTCTGTTTGACGCGAACTATTGTAAAAACTGTGCTAACAAGACAATTCGAGTCTTCAATTTCCACGTGTTTGTAAAACCTATCTATATTTTTTATTTAATGTGACAATATTTTTGTATCCCAGATACTTTGATGTTTAGGGGGTACATAGTGCGTGAAGTTCAAGATAAACAATAAATTAGATAAAACTTTAACTTTACAAGCATTTACAGTACAACTGAATTAATAAAAAGCTTCGGGCGTTTTCGTATTTCTCTCTATTTCCGAATTAACCTGATCGCACATTTGGCCGCGCCGTACGCGCCGCAGACATCTCTATATATAAAAATGAATCCCTATATCCCTTGGTCACGCCATCACGCGTGAACGGCTGGACCGATTTCACAATTTTTTTTGTTGTGTTTCTTATTGTATCGAGAAGGTTCTTATGACAGAAAAAATCTCTATATTAATCATGGAGGGCGTGAAATAAGGGTTGAAAGTTTGTATGGGGAGTTGGAAGTTCTAGTTAAAGCCAACTAGATGGCGTTGCTAACCTATGGCTGAGGTCGAGATGGCGGTATTATTGCATTTTTAAAAGTTTCAGAAGATTCTTGCAGATTTCAGTTCTATTTAGATGTTTTCAAGTGTGTTATTTTGCTGACGAAGTCGCGGGTACCGGCTAGTTTTTCTATACAAAAAATGCTGACGGCGTCAGAGAAAATGCAGCTGGCTTCTGACGTCTCAGCATTTCTTTTATTGAATTGACAGTTTCACGCGGATAAGTCTGCGATCACCATAACTTACCTATCAGGTAATGCGGCGGAAATAAACAAAGGAGCAGTGAGTTCTTTGGCATTTTCTTTCAATTCAATCGCTCTTTTCCAACACCAGTCCACCTAAAAACAAAAAAAAAAAAATTAAACCATCTATAGATTATAAACCTTAATTATAAGAGCACAAAGTGCAAATTATTAAAAATAAGTCTCGAACTAAGCAAGCTGTAATAGCATTTCATTGGAAGAGTCATTAATCTTCAAACTTGAGTTCAAAATGATATATGAACCTTATTTAGAAGGCCATAAAATGTAAAGTGTTCAGTGTATCATCTTATTTATAAAAACTTCAAACATGCCAAATTAATTTCAACTATAACACAAGAGAAATAGAGTTCTAATTACCAAGAATGGCAGGGTACATCCCACGCCGCTATGGCTGCCTGTTGCCCAATCATGAGCGCATCTTTTCAGGAACCGCGCCAATCTAGCTTCGAGTGCCACTGAGAGTAAATATCTGCGTTGATCTTCCTGAAAAAGTTAATTTTAACTAATAAATATGGTTCTCGTGCGTACATCGTACGTACAGTCAGCGTCACTAATTGGTAACCCCCTAATAAGGTAGGTGACGTTATCCGTACCTATGAGTAAAATAAAAATGGATATCTTGCGGAGCTAAGCATAGTTTTCTTGCGTATCTAGTCATGGTTATTTAGCGTAACTAAACTTAATTCTCCTGCGTAGCTAAGCATGGTCCTCTTGCGTACCTAATCATGGTTCTCTTGCGTAACTAAACATGGTTCTCTTGCGTACCTAAACATGGTTCTCTTGCGTACCTAAGCATAGTCCTCTTGCGTAACTAAACATGGTTCTCTTGCGTACCTAATCATAGTTCTCTTGCGTTCTAAGCCTTTTTTACATACCTGAGTGTGGCTATACGGCGCGGCATATAAAGGCTGTAAGCCACAAGCGGCGCAGGCAGCGTGCAATCCAGACGGATGCAACAACGCTGTGGGGCCCACACTCTCCAGCGACGCGATTATTTGCCGCTGGATGCCTACCGTGCTTAACACACACGCTTCAGACGTGCTTAGGCAAAGGCATTCTGAAATGAAACGATTATGTGATTAAAATGCCATCTGAGAGTACATATTTATTTATTGATAATAATTATAACCAATTACGTAAATGTCAAAATGTAGTTGAAGTCGATTGCCAGTTGAGTTACACAATAAGGCCACAGATTAGATCGATTAGGTAACTTACTATATTGCAGTGAGTTTGGGTAGAAATGTTCCTCTAATCTCGTAGCATGTGAGTACGGAGCCACTGAGGCGGGGTCGAGGCGCACGTGTAAAGCCACGCTACCACCGCCGCTTAGTTCCGTCCACGATGACGCTGAGAGAAACGCGTTGCTTTCCACTGTGTGTGTCGCTGCAAATAATAGGTTTGAGTTATTACTTAGAAGCACAAATAATAGCTAAATAGTTTGGAGGCATTAGCCATATTTTTTCTTTTATTTGAATAAATTCTACTTGGTGCCGGTCTCTATTTTCATAGAAATATCAAAATTCAACTTGGAAGAAAAATACATTTTTCTTCGTATATGTTCTATTTGGTCCAGGGCTCAATGGTAAAATGTTCATAGAAATTCCAAATTCAAATCTCATTACTACCCTGCGGAGAGGGAATGATGAAATTCAATAGTATACTCGTATTACTCCGTTTGAATAGGGAATAATTATTCACTTTAGAGTTATGTTTTTATGACGTAAGTTACTTTTTCGTGGAGGTGTTGTGAAAATGTATATTTAATAGAGTAAAGATGGAGGTAGATATGTTTACTCACAAGGCATCTGATCCTTATACCACTGGTCTAAATCGAACAGCACCATTCCATATTGCACTGGTAAGGTAGTGTCTTCTGCCCAACACTCCCAAACCAGTTGGCAGAGGTTTAACATGTCTGAAATAAAAGAGATCATTTATAAAAGGAAAGTATTTGATCAACAGAATAGTAGAACCAGCAAAATAACACACTTAAGTTTGATATGAAATATTGTTGCCTGAAAGAGATCGCTTTTTAGAGACTGTCCAGGGTCCATTCATTATACATTGTTTTGTAGTTTCTTGTATTTTATTTAAATAGTTGTTCAAATGTACAAAGAATATTCATTCATTCTCTGTAAATCGGCTTCATAAATTTATCAGTTTGATAAACAACTGACGCGTTACAAAAAGAGAAATAAACAAACTTACTGTCTTCTCCCTCATCCCCAAGAGTAGATTTGATGGAGTAAGTGTGACAAGAGATGCATTTGCCGCCCAAAAGCGCCGTTTTGTTCACAGTGCTCAGTTCCACTTGGAATCTTATTGTTGCTGACGTGAAATCCTGCGAAAAAAAGATTTAATCACAGACTGTTATAGCAACAATGGAAAGAAAAAAATCATTCGTTTTTCTACAACTTAAAATTGATTTCACTACGGCCCGCGCTCACGGCAACAAAGTTATTAAAGAATATCTTGAAACCTCATCAAAATCCGTTCAAGGCATCGGTAACGAAAAAACAGACAGGCAGATAACTTTGTTTTAATACTATGTAGAGATCGTTTCAATTATAAAAAGAGTTAGAAATTTGTATCACTCAATTTTTTTTTCTGAACTGTTTAAATCAGTCACTATAAAACACTAACGGCTGGATTTTCTAACGCTTTTCAAATAGACAAGCTGATTAAACTTGGAATACTTGAATCTGTCATTCGACCAATGATTAGTTAATTTTGAAGACGATTTGCGTTCGAGAAACCGGCCGTAAGCAACTGCTTTTCTCAATAGGTTTTATGTTCAAGTCAAACATACCTGATAGAGGCACTTGGTGTCAGAAAGCATCCGTTTGCCCTGATATGTGAGGGAATACATCACAGCCAAAGGGAATTCCTCTTCTTCATACCTATCTATCACAGAGAATATGACCCAGAGGTAGCAGAATGCTCGAGGGTCATCACAGGGCTCCTAAAACAATTCGAATTTGAAAATTGTAGTAAGTTTTACTTTAATTTAGCGATTAGAGTCTTTAGGGCATTTGTAAGTGACATGTATACAGGGTAGTTTTTTGTGATGGGCGGTGATGTATTACTAAAGTAAAACTCGTCCTGTATACTAAAGTAAAACTCGCCCTGTATACTAAAGTAAAACTCGCTTTTAAAACCATCTTACCTGAAAGCCAAAATGCGTAACAGGAAGACACTCCACATTGACCTGGGACGTGAACTCCAAATCCAGCGTCATAAGGTTCCATATTTGAAACGCGCCAAAATTGAAGCCCACTGCCACACTACCTGTTTGTGGCACATACTCCAAAACTGTCACGCGAATATGATCCCTATTTGCTTTCATCCTCACTGTGCCATCCGGGTTTCTAAATATATACTGGCCATCTATAAACGAGTTCTCATTTAAAAGTACTCCTAAATGATGGTCGTTTTCTAGAGCCAGTTCCCGTTGTTCTTCGATTCTGTGTAACACATCAAGAGGTAGGAAACTCAGGTTGGTAGGCTTCAACTCGCTTTGAATTAGGTGCTCATAGCCTTGTGATATGTCTTTCAATGCTGGAAATTACCACAAAATTGAAATATAATATTATCTAATTTATTATGAATTGAACAACAAATTACAATCGAAAAAATAGTATCAAGTAAATTCATAACAGGGCACAAACATTTTCTGGTTCAGATTATCAACTTTTTGGACCAAAGTTCCTTAAGAATAGGGGCTAGACGAAAAAGAGTGTTCGATTTTTGCGCGAAGTGCGCAGGTGCAAAAGTACATATTGTTAAATTGTTAGTATGGAAGAGCGTTTATAGGATTTCAATTAAGTAATAGTTTATTTGACAAATGCTAAAAGTTGAAACTTCGTTCCAACCGAGTGTTCCACGACACTTACATACTTTTTTGTACATTTCTGGTTCTGCATACATAAAATATAACACAAACCTTGAATCAAAGTAGCCCTGTTCAAATCAAAGGCAAATATCTCTCCCCTCTTTGTTCCAGCAATGACAATTCCATCGAAGCATGAGAAAATGCCATCTGGTGCATTGTCACAAATAGCCAACTGAGTTACCACAACATCTGGAATAGGGTATTTGACATCATTAAAAATAAACTACAAATTGTGGTCATCCTTTTAGAAAATAGTCTAAATAAGCATATTTCTTTCCATTTACGTCTAAAATATGTTTACTTTTGGTAAAAAAACCTTTAAAAATTACAAAAAAAATTAAAAAATTTTCGTCTACAAAAACGCACTGTGATTGGTTGTGACTCTGATGCTGGCGCCTCACATTGGCTATGTTGGCTCCAAGTTATACTGTTGGATCCAACACACCAATGTGAGGATCGATCTTTGAACGTTATTGGATAAAAACGGAACATTGCGTCCAATAGCCAATGCCAACCCGACTTGTGTCGGTTTTTTGTACAAGTTCAAAGGCGAGGGGAGTGAAGTGTGTAGGCAGGGGGGCAACTTGGGTCCAACGTCACTTCTCGATCCACACATTGGTTGCATCAGTACGCGCTCTGCCGATGTGAGTGTTGGACGTGCTGCGATATGTTTTCTCCGAACGCCGAGTGGACGAATGAACAAGTGCCACAAATTATATCGAGCAGAAGAAGCACTGTGGAATCCAGCTAATAAATACCACAAAAATAAAAATGTACTAGCAGATCGATTAGCGTGCATTTTTATCATCCAGAATCGCCTTTTCCTTGGCTTCTTTTTTCTTTGAGTAATTAAATAATAATAATATGTGCTCAATGCGTGGGCGTAAGTAGCCAGAGCGAAAAGTGTCCCGTCCGACATGACTTGCTAGCAATAAATTTGACGATTAAATGATACCTGCTCAAACGTCCAACCTTCCAATGCTCTTGGCATGAGTGTTTGCCCAATTAAATTGGAGCCAATATGAGGCCGCAATCTTGGTTGCAATTATTGGCCATTCTATTCGTAGCCAACGTTGGAACCAAGTCATAAGCCAATGTGAGGCGCCAGCATGATGACGTCAAACGCTAGTAAACGTCAACGAACTGATTGTCTGTCACTATGGACTTGTACTGTCTGTTTACTATGGAGTGACGTCACGGGTACCACGTGATCAGCGCCATGACACAAGATATCGTTTTTCGCGCGATTTTGTATGTTTAAACTTTAAACATGGTTTTTATCAAAATTATGTTAAATCTAAAGGAAATTTAATGACCAGTGTGCATATAATATATCAAAGAACACTTTGAAATGGTTTTCTGAAAAGAGTCAAATACCCTATTGTAAAAATAAGTAGAACACAGTCCGTCTTATTACAAGAATATGAACCGAGTTTAGACTAAGACTAACTAAAAAAACTGTCCCTAGAAAAACGATCTTTATATACTTGTGCATAGAACGCTTTTTTGTTGTAACAGTTTTGTTTTGGACATGTGTCAACATGGATTTCAACTAAGGTTTAACTTTTATGTAATAAAACCTAATGCTGCATTAGGTTTTTAATTATCCTTAAGTTTTATAAGTTGTTTTGAAATGAAAATGAAATGAAATGAAAAAAATATTTATTGCAGTAAAACAAGTTATAAAAGTTGCATAAAAACAAGATTAGCAAAACAAAAGGAATAACTTATTTTACAGATACCTAGGAGTTACATTGAAAATTATGTCAGCTTCCTCACTAGGCACAGCCTGTATCAAGGAAGCTTTGATACAATAGGGATAGGGGAGATTTAATGCTAACAAAGAGTTAGAGTTTATAACAAAGAGTTTGTCATTCATTCAAGAAAGGGTGTAAATTAATAGCATTTTGAAGTTAAATGCAGGTTTTGTGTTTCTTCCATGCTTGCTAGGTCCTGCTTACATTTCTAGAGGGCCTCATTGAATCATTAATGAAGGAAACCTTCAGGTCAAGTTAAGAATATAATATACCCTCACAAGCTCAACATGGCTTGTGGAGTAATTGTATTACCTGTCTGAATGCATCTCAGTATCTGTGAGCCGTTGATGTTAAGTACAACAATGATGCTGATCTCATCACATTGCAGACTGATGATCAGTTGACGGGAGTTTTCAGTAAGTGGAGTTGGCAGTTCTACCACACTCGTTACAGTTGCATTGTTGCTGGAAATAATCACAAATGTATTATCACAAATCAACACATCCGAGAGCTGGCACATTTTTGGCTTAAAGGATCAGCATTGCCATCCAGCGTGGTAATGCCGCCAGTGTTTTGGGCACGCTTCCTACTGACAGTGACCTGGATCAGTTGAGCTATCTATAGATCGTTTCAAACGACCCTTAGATAGCTTGACTAATCCTGTTGTATTTAGTATATATGTATGTAGTAGCTTAGTTTCTATCACAAATTAATACCATTAATTTTCTAAATAATGGATTTTTATTAGCAAAATTATCTGTGAAACTATGGCATGGGCGAAATAATATCATATGTATTGAGAACTAGGAAAATCAATGTGTAATACCTCAATGTCGCTCCGAAAGTTCGGGCTGCTACTTTCATACCAGTTCTGAGATCAATAACGCAGAACTTGGGACCCAAAGCCAGCCAGCCATGTTTTGTATCTCTGAGAATGCCTCCGAGAGGCGTCTTATCTGAAAAGGCCGCATGAGATCATAAAAACAATTTAAAAATTAGAATGTTGTCATCTTCACAAACGATCTTACTTACCGCCCGAATCATCAGTTGGTTGAAGAAAACTAAAGACCGCAGGTGAAAGATTTGTGGTCTTCAGTAAGGTAAAGACACTATCTTGCAATTTTTGCATTGTACAACGCTTTCAGAAAGAATAATTCAAGTAAATTTTTAGTAACGGAAAATTAATTTCGCATGAGGTTAGGATACATAGTTAAACTGTAATATGAAAGCAAAGTTTATGAGCAGCGCTTTAAGAGTTTAATGTGAATTCCATAGTATATAAAACAGAAATAATTAGCAATTTCGATCTAAATCCGTTATTTTCACATCACATCACAATCACAGAGCGCGGCGAGCCGAGCAAAGCGAACCTTCAAATTTCATTGTTGGCTTGTCACAGTTGTCAATTTGTTATGTTGACATTGACATCCATAGGTACAGACGGTACAGATAACCAATGACAGTGCTAGTGCTGTAACTTGGTGTGAGTATTTGGTGAGGTTAATCATTTAGCTTTGTTTTGTGTATTTATGTATTTTTGGTATGATTCAAGCAACAGCACATTTTAACATGAATAATCTTCGATCAAGAATATTAGAGATAAAGCGTAATGTACTAAATCAAAACTAAATTCTGTCCGCCTGTCAAAAAAGTTTTTTTTACCATAACCGAATTATACCTTTTACACCTAGTAATAAAGTCACAAATCCTCAAATCATTATTTAATCCTTAAAATTACGATTAATTTAATCCTTAAAATTACGATCATTCATCACGAAAAACGTCAAAATGCTATGCTGCTAAGCTGCGCTGACCCTAGTTTTTATTTTATAGCTTTCTACAAATAAAACAAAGGGCGTAGATGGTAGGTAAATAACTTTATTTAAAATTGTGTTCACCTCAAGTACCTACACCTGTATTGATAGGCGTAGGTGGTACCTACATAGATATTTATTTGTTCTATAGCCGTTAGGTTACGTGTTAAGTATTAATCAAAAATTTTAATAAAAATTTAGAAAAGCATAACTTCAGGAAACTAATAACAATAAAATAAGTACCTACTAACTACTAATATAAAAGTAATACTAATAAAAAAAAACAATCTTTATTTAATGATAGCAATGTTTATCTTGTTTTAATATTATTATTTTGAATTTAGTCAGTAGGTACATAAGTAAGTACTGGAAATTATTGTTGCTGAGAGTAAAAACTTTCAGAAAGTTGTTTATCATTAATATCAATGTAGGTAACATCCCATATTTGCTTCATACAGGAATAGGAATTATAATAATTTTATTTAGCAATCATTCCATTAATACTTAATAGCTAAAAGTGTGCATCTCTTACAATAAACTCACTTATATTGCAGTCCCTCAGCTATTTCTTATCATATCTACCTACCTATACAAATTATCTAACTAGGTATACATTAGGTACTTATATATTTATATAAGAGCATAACTATTTTTTATTGCGAGCAACTGGGGTGACCGATACATTTACAACATTTCTATTAGTTTCATTTTCATGTGGACTTATTTTTATCTGACCTTGTACAATATTCATCATAGATGTGTAAGGACTTTGACTATTATAAGGAGCAACGTCTGTTACATTGTTTGTCTCATTTCGAGCAGTTACTTTATCGTAAACTGTACTTTTCATTGACACATATTTTGGGTGTGATGAGGGACTGCTCCTTGCACCTGGACTGAATCCATTTTGCGTAACCACTGGGTTATTAGGTCTTGATGTTTTGCTTTCACTTCGTGGAGGCATATCATTGCTTACCGTTGAAGGGCTATCTAAAGAGCTATTTCGCGTTATTTGAACACTGTTTGATCTAGAAGAATTTCCCAAAGAATGAAGTGTTGATGAACTACCTTTCAAACTTTCTAATTCCTTGGAATACACTTCTTCACTTCTTTGAATCCGTTGTGCATGAGTAGTCATTGTTGATGGAACAGATTGATTTATTGACACCGCACTGAGAGATCGGCTCGGAGAATTTTTAATGCTACTATCGATAGAAGTTGTAGCATGTCTGGAATCATATTTATGTGGAGTTCTGGCATTTACTTTGGCTTCCATTGAACCATACGCACTATCTTTCGTAGAGCTTTGGGAGGAACCTTCTTCTTTCACTCCATATCTCCGCACTACATTATCAGGTGCCACTGGTTCAATATTTTGAACATCGTATGACAGTGGATTTTTTTCTGGTTGTTGTTTATGACCGTCAATAACCTCTCCTGTTCGAGGATTTATGTGTTTTTCTGTATCAAAGCGCAATGTAACTCGATGAGCTTCGTCTATTGGGTGATTTCTTGTTCTATGTTCCAATTCTGTATCACTGTCTTCATAAACATTTTGTTCACTCTCCTCCTCCTGGGAATAATAAAACAAGTGTTAGGTACCTATTTACACCTGATAAATAATAAGACAATAATAAATATTACTTAAGCTTATTATCTATTACCTCTTCATCCGCTTCCTCTATGACACTGTTCTGTATCCACTCCCGTATTCTCTGCTTCTTGGCTTGACGATCAACTGTTGTTTCGATGCCATTATCTCTAAAGTGTTTCAATAAAATGTTTTTTTCGTTAGGATCACTATGAAAACTGTACATCGATGGGCAGAGCTCGTCTATATCTCCACCAGCTGAAACAAAATAATAGATGACTTCCTAATTATTGTTCGTAGGTACCTTACGTTTCCTCAATTAATTAAGTAGTAGATATAACTATCTTACCAACTCTGTCTGTATATCCCTTAGCCATCCATCGGTCATCATAGTACCTAGAGAGTTCCAAGAAATTAGAAGATCTCTTCTCTTCACGTGGCTCTATCAACTTTTTGAACATTCTTTGGGCTCTCGATGAAACCATTTTCCAAAGCTTTGGTTGCTTTTTCAGTGGATTTGAGCTGTTGTACCAACTGTAATAACTGGAAATCAAAGTAAGTCAGTAAAACAATCGTAGTTTGTTTGAAAACAGATGTTTAATGTCTGTTGCTAAACATTAGATATAGGTAGTATCTATGTGTTTAATTTTACCTTGTGTAGCGAGGATCGTCGAACGCTGCTTTCTGCCAAGGCAAACACCCTGTGAGGCAAATGAAAATAACTATGCCAAATTGCCAAACATCATGAGTAATTAACGCTCTGGAAGCGAAGATAAACATATTTCATGAATAAAATGTAGGTTTCAAAATTAAATGGTGATCTCATTTTTATAACACGCTAATTGCCAAAATATTTGATCAGGTGAATATTCGTTTGTGATGTAGAGCAATGTTCTTATTTATGAAGTTCAAGGTGAAATGATGCACAGCTTTTAAAATAAACTAAAAATAGCTCACTTGTAACTACTATCCATGGTTAATTTTAGTACTTCAGGTGGGGAATATGGAAGCCATTCGTTTCTTCTTCTGACTGCTGATTGAACTTTTCTTGTTTCTCCGAAATCACACAGTTTTATTCTAGAGAAATCAGACTTGAATATGAGAATGTTGTCGAGTTTTACATCTCGGTGCACTAAATCTCTTTGATGCAGATGTTCCAAAGCAGCAGCTAGCTGTTTTGTGACTCGTTTTGTATGAATTTCACCTATCCCTGTGTCTAGCATATTTGAAGTTAAATCTCCTGAAATTACAAAAAGAGTTGATAAAACTTTGAGCAAAACAATAATTCTAAGGTAGGTACATAAGTAACACAAATAAAATAACCATAATAGCTTCAGAAAAGAATGTTGCTGCACTTTTGCTTTCACAATATTTGTAGTTTATACCTACACTAGCGGAACGCCCGCGACTTCGTTCACGTGGTACATATCAACATAGCCCTTATCACTTGAGTAAGCTTAAGCTTTTCATCACATTAACTAAACTGAGTGACTGTGACTGCAAGATCAACTTTGATGACTGAGTCCGAGTCCTAATCTCACTCTAAATCTGACCCTTAATCTAACCCTTATCTCGCTCTCACTCTTAATGTGACTCACAATCTCACTCTCACATTTTAATCTGCCGCCCCCCCATAAACTCACAAATCCATAAATCCATAAATCCATTAACCCCACTTCCAATCTCACTCCCACTTAAGAAATACCACACATACTTAATCACCGCCAACACCCTGTTTCAGGAATTATTTACAGCCCTCCCTTTCAACCCACCCCCTAAATACAAAAGTTCACCCCACCCCTACGAAATCCTAAAATGCAGCAGAAGAAGAATGTACCCTCCAAGTTTCAAGTTTTTAGGACTTATGGTTCTCATAGCAACTGTTACTCCCTCTTTCACCCCCTTTATAGTGGAGTAAAACAAATATATATAAAATATTACTCAGTACTCACACATAGCGAGTTTCCAGCGAATCGGACCACGCATTCAAAAACCCCATACAAACATTAACACCCCCTTCTAGGGGTAGTTTTTTTTTTTTTTTTAATGCATACATTTTGTAATTACACTAATTAATACTCATACCGAGTTTCAAGCGAATCGGACAACACATTCGATAAACCCCATACAAACATCAACACCCCCTTCTAGGGGTAGTAGGTAGTTTTGAAGCTTTTTGAATGCAGACTTTCATAAAAACTGTTGAACTATCATAATTCTAAATTTCATGTCTCTAAGTGCCAGGAATATGATTTTATGATTTTTTCCCGTTATTTCCCACTTATCCCACATTATCCCATATCCCCCCACTTTATCCCGCATCATCCCATTTTACTCGCTTGATCCCGTTTTTTCCTGCTTTTTCCACGCTTTATCCCGAATTATCCCGCTTTATCCCACATTATCTCGTTTTTTCCCTGCTTTATCCCTCTTTTTCCCAGTTTACCCCGCTTTTCCCGCATTATACAGCTTCTTCCCGCTTTATCCTGCCTTTTCCCTGCTTTATCCCGCTTTTACCTAACCTTATCCTGCATGATCCTGTCTTTTCCCAGTTTATCCCACTTTTTCCCGCTTGATCCTACTTTTCCCCCACATTATCCCTCTTTTTCCCGGTTTATCCCACTTTTTCCTGCTTTTCCCCCACTTTATCCTGATTTTTCCCAGTTTATCCCGCTTTTTTCCCACTTTATCCCGCATTATCCTGCTTTTCCCCAGTTTATTTCGCTTTTCCCCGCTTTATCCCGGTTTATCCTACCTTTTCCCCACTTTATCCCACATTATCCTGCTTTTCCCCAGTTTATCCCGCTTTTCCCCAGCTTTATCCCGTATTACCCCGCTTTTTCCCAGTTTATCCCCCTATTCTCCCGCATTTTCTTGGTTTATCCCGCTTTTTCCCCGCTTTATCCCACTTTATCCCGCATTATCCTGCTTTTTCCCAGTTTAACCTGCTTTCCCCCCGCTTTATCCCGCATTATCCTGCTTTTTTCCAGTTTATCCCGCTTTTCCCCCGCCTTTTCCGCATTATCCCGCTTTTACCCGGTTTATCCCGCATTATCCAGCTTTTTTCCTGTTTATCCCGCTTTTCCCCCCGCATTATCCCGCTTTTCCCCCCGCATTATCACGCATTCTCCCGGTTTATCCCGCTTCATTCCACTTTTTCCCGCTTATCCCTTATACGTTATCCCTTCCCCAAATACCCCACTTCCACTCCCAATGGACTTATGGCTCCCATAGAATCTGTACTGTACTTCCCCTTTTTCACCCCCATTAAAGGGTAGATTTTGAAAAAAAAACATGCAGCTATTTTTTATTACACTACTGCTAAATACTCATACCGAGTTTCGACCAAATTGAACCACGTATTAAAAAATCCTACGCAAACTTTAACACCCCTTTCACCCCAGTTTAGGGGTAGTTATGAAATTATTAGAGTGCGGAAATTTTTTATTTACATTTTTAAATAATCATACAGAGTTTCAAGCAAATCGGACCACGCATTCAAAAAACCCCATACAAACATTAACACCCCCTACATCCCCTTCTAGGGGTAGTTTTGAATTTTTTTGAATGTAGACTTTCATTAAAAGCGTTGAACTATCATAATTCTAAATTTCATGTCTCCAAGTGCCAGGAATACGATTTTTCATACAATCGTTTTTACCCCTTTTCACCCCTTTAGGGGTTGAATTTCAAAAAATCCCTTCTTAGTACACCCCTACGCACCAAGACGGACATACCCTCAAAATTTCAAGTCTCTACGACCAGCGGTTTAGGCTGTACGTTGTCTATCAGTCAGTCAGTCAGGACAAAGATTCTTATAATAATAGATTTGCTAGTGCCTAATTTGGCAGAACTTCAATTCAATAAAGTAAATGATTGAGTAGGTAGGTTTCTTACCTAAAGGAGCATATTCTTGACAAAAAACATAAAATCCAGCTGTTTCAAACGCAACATCAAATGTTGTCACAATGTTTTTATGTGCACTTAAATGTAGACTATAATGGAATTCTCTATAAAAGTCTCTAATGGAAACGTAAGGTTTTGGTAAAGCTTTTAATACAATCTCTGTATCGGAAGCTCTATGTTCAACTAGCAGGATTTTTCCGAACCATCCTTCTCCCACAATTTGCAGTATATCAAACTCTTCCACTAGACTCACCTGAAATATAAGAATTATGTTAGGCAACTACTTACGACGTTGTTATATAAATAAATATATAAATAAACCTACTGCTTTGCTTTGATAAATGAATACCTACCTACGTCAGAAATCATAGCGTTTTTAGATCGAAATATCTAGTCAAATCATAAATATGTAAGTACTAGCTATCCGCCCCGGCTTCGCACGGGTTTATTATAGGTATTTAACAAAAAATTTATTACAAAATGGCGGTCCCGGAGCGGGATGTATGATCCTTTAAAGTTTAGAGGTTAATATGTAGGTAAGGTCTAAGGTAGGTAAAGGAGTATTGGGCAGGTTTGGACACCACCGGCAAATCCCCGTGTTATGCCGGCCATACACCATCATGCCAATCCACCAATAGTCATGCCAATCCACCCCCATACATGGTCAATTCTAACTGATCAAATTCCTATTTGACGATAGACATGATGGTTTATGGCCGACATGACACGGGGGTGTCCAAACCTCTCTACTACCCAATGCTCCCCTACATTTCATTGATATATTACCACTCCCTTCCATTCATTCCATAGTTCCCAGACACTTTTTAAACTATCATGGTTTTCAACATTTTTAACACAGTTAACGGGATATTTACCATGATTTAATGTTTTTTGAGTTTCCCGATATTTCGGCGCAGTTGCATACGCCTTGATCAATAGTATCTATGGTATTAATCATGGTTAATATCCCGTTACCTGTGTTAAAAATCCCAGACACTTGTCCTACCGTACTAACTGATATTCATTCTGTGGTCGCGATGTATCTTACATTTTTAAACTCATGATAACTTTTGAATAAAATGTCCGATTTCAATCATTCAAAAAGTAATCGACGGGTACTGAAAAAGCCTTTACTACGAAGGAATTTATTTGGATAAGAATAAATACCAAAATAAGAATAACGTGGTCTGCTTTTGGTCGGCATTTTTATTCACTTTTTAAATTATAAAAGTTGTTATTCTGACACAACCACAGTAGTTGGACATATGCTATCGCTGACTTTTTTGTAGATATTGATACGTTCTTTAATATTGTAGAACATTTGTTTGTTCTATCATCAATAGTTTTCGCAGCGCACGCGTTATGAAGAATTTTATGTTCAAAATTTTTACACCTTTGGTTACATTATTGCAATTTTCATAAGGATCTCTAATTTTTTTGAAAATAATTTATAGCCTATGTTCATCACAGATAATGTAGGATTCTAATGGTGAAATAATTTTTCAAATCGGTCCAGTAGTTTCGGAGCCTATTCAATTCAAACAAACAAACAAACAAATGTTTCCTCTTTATAATATTAGAGTAGATAAACAAACTACAACTAACAAACTTACTTTCTCCAATTCAAATTCTCGAACTTTGTGTATAGAGCCCGTCAAGGCTCTCCTGTTCCCGCTGTTCATAATGAGTTATCCTAGCCTCATCCCAGAAGCTGCAACAAAACAACAGGTAACTGGCCTAGTGACCTAAGATAACAAGATAACTAGATTCACGGTGCCGGTGGTCTCGGATGTACAAAACTCAAACGTCCCCATTTCTCATGAAATCGCTGAGTGAATGCTCTTGGCTGATAGCCAGGATCTGATGTCTACTCTAGATCCAGACGGTCCTCTGACGTCACTGCTATACGTCATGCACCAGCTACCCCAGATTTAATTGTTTAGCGACATAATGAAACTATGTGCATAGTTTCATGCACCTGTAAGTCAATGGCACTAAAATAAATAGCCCTTCACTGAGTAGTACCAGTGAACGTTAATAAAACATGGAAGCTTCGCTCTATCATTAGAAATAAACCTAACATCAACAAAGCCGTGGTAGACGGGGTTAAATGCATGCAAAGAACCTAAGTGAAATAGGTAAGACCGGTCGGTACATTTTGCGCTTTTTTCCATGTCCTATGTCATAGGGGAAACTCGTAGCTAGGTCTACGAGTTTCTAACAACAATCATTGATACTTTGCATCCCCTAGCTAGTGCTTGAATGTAAATAAACAAGTTTTTATGGTTGCAATTAGTAAAGTAGGTAGTAATATCGCAGATTAACTCAGTAGGTATCATTAGGTACCTACTACCTACCTACCAACTGGTGGGTTCACTGTGCCACCGGTTAATCTAAAAGATACTCGTAACTAAAACCATACCACAGATTTTAGACTTTTTTATTTTGTAGACGAGTTTAGAAAATAGGTCTTATTAAGCAGACGATATTATTAAACACAACAATATACAAAAAATACTTACCATTCTAATCAAAAACCGATAATTGGATTTTCTATCGTATATTATTAAGTATACTTTATTGAATAGCCATGTAATAATATTATTAAGACTTTTAATGTTATAGGCAGGTATGTAGGTATTTTTATTAATCCATAATATGGATTTTACTAAAATTATTACCAAATTCAAAATTTGTTTTGTACTTAAAAAGTTATTTACACGGGATTTAAAACTTTTTATTGAGTTAATTTTCTTGCTACTATCGTAATTTAAAAAAAATACCTAGGTAATTATGTTAAAAAAATACCATTGCTATTAGTAAGTAGGTTAATGCGTAGGTAAAGGCCCGTAAATTTAACCTATTGGGTAACCATAACAAAACTTTAAATTAACCAAAAAGTTTTATGTTTCCGCGACTATAATAATGTTTTTAAATCATTGTAGATTGATTGTGTAATATTTTTGAAGGCACTTCAGAGATAAGCATGTACTGATGGTTTGTGCCTAAAGCCGCGTTGACACGATCAGAGTATACTCTGACCAAGTGGACTCTGATGCCGATTAGGACGCTCTGATTGGCCGCCGCCGTCATCAGAGTGCACTCGGATTGGGGTTGCCACGATCCAAGTAGCGTCCTAGTAGGCATCAGTGGCCACTCTAACCGTATCAATGCTGCTTTATAAGTAGGTAGGTATTCAAGACTCAATTAATTAGGTCTCTGTATAAATAAGAAATTTAAAACTTGCGGAGTAAAGGCATTTTTAGGCTCTTCATTTTCTGGCCTATGTTTTGATTTACTTAACATTCCATTTTATTAGGAGCCTAACCCATCCAAGGTAGTTTTGGTATCTGTATTCTGTAGCTTTGGTGGTTACGTACCTACCTACTTAATTTTATTTTCTACCTATAGCGAGACAACTTATCCGCAGTAATATAAATTATAATATAATTTACCAGGCGCTCAAGGCAAGAGCCCTTCTCTTCATATAAAGCACAATGCACTTGGACGATGTCCAATCACTTAATATTCACAATAATTCACATTATATCCAATATTCCTTGGATTTCACTGTATTATTATGCACCTATGTATGCAGGTGCTCGGATTTCCTTGCAGTAAAGTAAGTTAACCGTGTTGAAGTTTATTTGTGATCTAGGGCGGGACAGGTTGGGCGGACGACAGTGGTTCCCCGACTGACGGCGCGTACGCAGCGGCTCCCGGGAGGTTATTTTCGTGCTACTGCACATACAAAAATCAATTTGTGACGGAAATGTAACGATCAACGACCTGGTAAGTGAAAACTGCTTGTGCATCGCTGAGTGCAATGGTCTATTTCAGCGTGTCATACATAATATTATTTCTTTATATCATCTTCAATTTGAAATTTTATTTAGGTACAAATTCGTCTTCCACACTTTTAGCTAATATCCAACAATCGACTACCTACCAGGCAACAGCTTAATGAATTTAACTGCTTGGGTGTTCGATTTAATTTTAAAATTAGGTACATTTTATAAAAAAAGAAATCAGGTATTTAGATAAGTACCTAGCCAGTTTTGTAGGTAGGTATTTAACCTGTTATGTAGTAGGTAGGTATTTAAGTACCCTTTATACTTCTCTATGGAATCTTGAATAATATATATTTAAGAAAATGTCTACCATGACCTTGGTGGATAACCTAGTGGTGATCATGATTATTTTATTTTAAAATAATTTATCTAACTCTACGGGTTTGCTACTAAGTTTAATCTGCAAATGGGCTATCTTTGTTAAAACTTCGATTGAATCAACGAAATCAACACAAGATGGACATCACTACAGCATGATACATGTCATTTCGTTCGTTTTTTAGTGACATATTTGACGTTGACACGATTGACATTTTGTTTATCATTGCATTGCACAGCAGCAGCTGTTATTTGTTTTCTTTTGAGTTTTTGTTTTCGTTTATTGTTTTCTTTCTAGATTGGTGGAAAATAGATTATATAGAGAGTGTGTGTAAGTTCTAGTAAAATTTACATTATTCACACACAGGTAAGTGTTCGGCTAATGTTGGTCTTTAAATAGTATATTTCTTTGATCAGGTTACATCTATGTTTTTGTCTTTTTTCTAGCGTTCCTCCTACCATCCCTTTGTATAAATTCAAAAATTCAACAACTCTTTTATACCTGTGAGGTGAGGTTTCATGTTACCTAATAATTTTTGTATATTCGTGTAACAGTAGATGCTTTTAAACGACCTCTGTGGCGCAGTGGGCGAAGGTCCGCCTGCGATGCAGAAGGTTGAGGGTTCGATCCCCGCCGCGGGACAAATGTTTGTATGACCTACAGATATTTGTCTCGGGTCTGGGTGTTTCTATGTATAATATGTATGTATTTACAAACAAAAAGTAATAAGTAGTTTATCAGTCATTCTAGTACCCATAACACAAGCTCTGCTTACTTTGGGGCTAGATGATGCTGTGTGAAAAAGCATTATTTATTCATTTTTATTTAATTAACATAAATAATAAAATAGATAACTTAGTGCATAAGATTAATAATAAACTGAAGTGTCTCTAAAAACCAGTAAATACCTACTGTAACAGCTACATACATTTTTGGTCCAAAATACAAAAGTGCCGACCAAACAAAAAAAAGTGCTGTATTCTGATAGAACACATCGGCTTTAACATTTGTTAATATGGCACCAAAGCTGTATTACCAGTATTAGTGGTGCTATAAGCTTTGGTGTTTTTATTTAATGTCACATTTCTTCAAAAATATATATATTAATTTTGGACTAAAAAAGATGTGTCCTTTACACTCTTGCTTAAAAAATATTCAGCTACTTTTTATTCAGTCGATAGTTGTGAAGTTGATGATGATTATGCATTACGTATTGTGTGTTCAAATACCTACTAGCTTTGGGTAAACTAATGTGCATATGTTATGGAAAATATATGGCTTTGTGTTAGCTCATGATAGTGCAGGAAAACACAGGTGAATGGAATGTTTTCCGTTAATAAATTAAATAAATAAATAATTGGTTATTTCAGAATACAAAATTCACGTAAAAAACACAGGTTCACGACTGTATCCTCAAAGTGCGGTAGACATTCTCTCAGATATTTTAATGTTACTTATTCCAATAAATAAATAATAAATAAATAAATAATGCTAGACTTCGGTACAAAATTCAGTATAGAAATAAATAAATAATAAATAAATAAATAATGCTAGACTTTTTCACACAGCATCATCTAGCCCCAAAGTAAGCAGAGCTTGTGTTATGGGTACTACATGACTGATATACTACTTATATACTTTTTGTTTGTAAATACATGCATATTATACATAGAAACACCCAGACCCGAGACAAATATTTGTAGATCATACAAATCGATTCGAATCGAAATCGAACCCGCAACCTTTTGCGTCGCAGGCGGGCCTTCGTCCACTGCGCCACAGAGGTCGTCAAAAGAAAATGGTAATGATGCAACAATGTACCACACAGAAACCCATTATAAAAAAAAGGATTACAACTGTAGCTTCAAGTCATGGTAAATAGATATTCTCTCAAATCTTGTTATGTATTCCAGATCCTTTGATGATAATGTATATGGAGGTAGTCAAGAGCCTCGACTTTCAATCCGAAGGTCGTGGGTTAGAATCCCGGCCGTGCATCAATGGATTTTTCGTTTCGAAAAGTTTATATGCGCTTTAACACAAGCTCATAACGGTGAAAGAAAACATCGTGAGGAAACCCGCAGCTTAGTCAGCTCCACACGTATTGACGTCGTCTTTCCTGTGGGCCAGGCTGATCAAGCTGAGAGGATGGTTTAGGTGCTGGGCAAGCCTATTCCATCTCAAACAATGTCCCAGGCACTACAGCATCCCGTTAAGTATAGGCATAGGTTGCCTCCTGACGCTGTATAAATCATCTTATATAGATGTAAGTAATATAGATTCGCACCACTCTCGACACCACGATTCACAATGCTCTTCATACTACCGGGTGGGGGGGGGGGGGACAGAGGAAGATGGAGGATCATAATTAGGGAGAAAGTGATACCTTAAGGAGGTCACGACCCTCAGCACTGAGGAATACGACTCGAGGAGGAGGATAGATGTAAAGGCCTAAGTGTCAAGAGGCATGTTCATACATAGGTACATATTTATTTACTTGCCCACATTATGCAGAAGTCTAGTAGTCTTAGGGCTGCCTCCAGAGTTAGTATCAATCATCTAAAACTGATTTTAGGGCTTTAAACAAGCCTTTCAAATTGCTTTCACACTACTTAGCAAATTCCTAACTTAACAGGGACTAACTAGTCTTTGCCTTCTGTTTTAATTGCCTACACTAAATCATGGTCTTAATAATACACCAAAATTAGTAGTAAATACATAACGGTAAAGGGAATAGCCATTATAACTTTTACATCTTTTGTACTTAAAATACTCTCCGTAATTCGTATTATTACTGGCGTTCAAGCAATTGGTAGGTCAATAAAATTAATGTTTTAACGCGTTTTACGAAACTTTTTAATATCAGAAAATAGGAAAAAGCTGGTCCTACATAGCACAAGCAAGACCTTGAAAATAGATTAATTTGAATAATTAATTAATTTTGCCTACTGAATAAGCTTCCTGCGTACGGTTTATCTCCTGAACTTTGTGCCTGGATATCAGACTTCTTGAGTGATCGATCCATCAGAGTGGTAGTTGATGGCTGCTCCTCGGACCATAAGAGTATCAACGCTGGTGTTCCTCAAGGGTCTGTTCTCTCAGCGACTCTATTCCTGCATTTTTGGGTATGCAGATGACAGTACTGTCACTGAGAGATACATATCTAGCGCACGATCCACCAATCTGGAGGTATGTTTCTTGAGAGAGGCCATGGTTGAGCGGACGAATCAGACTCTTAGTCTCGTTTCCCGATGGGGTGACGCTAATAGAGTCTGTTTTAATGCCAACAAAACTCAAGCATGTCTTTTTTCGGCGAAAAAGCGTCGATTTGACCTGGCTCCCACCTTCTAAGGTTTATCGGTTGAAGTAACCGACCACCTCACCCTTCTTGGCATAGAGTTGACGGCTAGCCTCAACTTTGGCACCTCCATCGAGTCCAAAGCACAAACTGCGGCCAAAAAGCTGGGCATTCTAAATAAGGTCAAGCAATATTTCACGCCGGGTCAACTTTTGACTTTATATAAGGCTCAAGTTCGATCTTGTATGGAGTATTGCAGCCACCTTTGGGATGGTTCTGCTAAGTACCAACTTGCTGCACTTGACTCGGTGGAGCGCAGAGCCAAGAAGCTCGTAGGTGAAGACTATCTTGCCGAAGCAAAACTCGATAGTCTGAGCCATCGTCGTGAGGTATCGTGCTTGTCGGTGTTCTACAGATTATACTACGGTGAGTGTGCCCAGGAGCTACACGACCTTATTCCGCCTTCACCGTTCTTTTACAGGGACTTCAGACGCACAGCTGATTATCATCCTCATCTGGTTGATATTCCACTTATTAGAACTAAGCGCTTCGAAAGTTCTTTTATTATGCGCACTGCAAAAATTTGGAATCAGCTTCCAGCGTCTGTATTTCCGCTGAGCTACGACCCTATTGTTTTTAAGAAGAGAGTTAATAGGCACCTTCTGGGTAGGCTCGCTCCATCGTAGACCTCACTCTTGCCTGTGTAAGTCTGAGGTCAAGAGCCGACCCATCATAAAAAAAAAAAAAAAGAATAGATCTCTTTGGACTTGACTGCATCTATAAAACATCTATTACACTTTAAGCTCCCCCGGTTAATTCGTTCTTTTTTTAAGTTCTTTGTCGGTCAGAAGTAGGTGTTGCCAATTTGCAGTTTTCCTTTCGCACTAAAAACTAAACTTAAACGCCTATAAAAACGGATTCCATCCCCTGCTGTTTACAGCCTGTTTAGGTCTTAAACAGGAGTGTAGCCAGGGAGAATAAATGGGCGCTTTTTAAACAAATTGATCTAAAAAGTTCGTTCTAATAAAACTATCTTACGTTTTGTCTTAAACTTTTCACTTATAATACCACAAGAACTTCAAAATCGTCAAGTTTTTCAAACTTGACTCCTTCATTTGTTTGCAACGAACCTATCGGGAAATACCCGATGATTTTGAAGCTCGTGTGGTATTCGGGGGATTATTTTTCCGTCCCAAATGTCGGCCAATAGAATTGCACCATGAGACGAAATGATGAAATGAATGAAATGGCAACTACCAGAGAAAATTTTCAAAAAATTATCAGTATAATACCATGTAGGTTGTACCACGTGACGTCGAATGGTGCAATTCTATTGGTCGATATTTGGGTCGGAAAAATAATCACTTATAATACCACAAGAGCTTCAAAATTATCGGGTATTTCCCGATAGGTTCGTTGCAAACAAATGAAGGAGTCAAGTTTGAAAAACTTGACGATTTTATTTGTTTGCAGGGAACCTTGAGGGAAATGCCAGATAATTTTGAAGCTCGTGTGGTATTCGGGGGATTATTTTTCCGTCCCAAATGTCGGCCAATAGAATTGCACCATGAGACGAAATGATGAAATGAATGAAATGGCAACTACCAGAGAAAATTTTCAAAAAATTATCAGTATAATACCATGTAGGTTGTACCACGTGACGTCGAATGGTGCAATTCTATTGGTCGATATTTGGGTCGGAAAAATAATCAATGATATTCTGCTAAACATTAAAACAAAACCTTACTTTACCTTTTTCAAAGTTTTACAGAATGCAAAACATTCCTCGCTTCTTCTTCTTATCGTATCACCAGTTCTTTTGAACCAGTGTGTTGAAAGGATTTTAAGTGCGCCTCAAAGAGGTTTTCATGTACGTGACACATGTTTTTGAACTTTTTAGGTTCTACGACATGCCGGTTTCCTCACGATGTTTTCCTTCACCGTTTGAGAGTACCTACTGGCATAGTGCACATACATTTTTCTGCAGAAAAACTCATTGGTGCACGACCGGGATTGAACCCACGACCTTCGGAAGGCGGGGCCACTAGGCACTACCACTAGACCACCAGTGCTCACCAACAGTGACCAACATTCCTCGCTGAACTTTACATAGGTACCTACTTATAATAGCACCCCCCCCCCTTATAATGCCTTGTACGCGCATCTTGACACCTTCGCTGCGTAAACCATTATCGAACGGGTGTCGCGTTATTCACGATTTATTAGTCTCGTCAAAGCTGTTGTTGGTGCCATAAACATTGTCAGAGAATCGTGGGTGTTCTGCTTTTATCAAGTACTTGCGTTCTAATTTTTCAAATAATTTGTTGAATAAAAGGAGAAAAATACAGTACCTACCTAAATAGGGTCACGACCAAACACCTTGTTGTGACCTTGTGTAGTCTGAAGTGTAAGACAGATTTGCATACTTATCGTTTTATTTAGGTGACTTTTAAGTGGAGTTCAATGTTACTTTACCTACTATTTTTGATTAGCCACAACGTAAATGATCAAGTAAGTAAAAGTAAGTAAGATCGTATGAGTCAGTGGCTCTGGTGACGTAGTTTTTAGGCCGCTTTACGGCCTCCGTCATGGCTTAATGATTTAAATAGCCGGGACCGACAATTTAACGAGCCCTCCGAAGCACGGAAGCGCTCAGATGAAAATGCCACTGGCGGTTACCTATTCACTTACACACCATTTCGATCTGTCAAGAACGACTAAGCAAGCACGACCACGAGCTTCGTATTCATGTAATGATCAAGTATTACCTAGTTCAAAACTAGATACTACCTATTCGGTATGCGTAAGAATAGATTAGATTGAGGGTTATCAACGTAACAAACATACTCCATAAAAAACAACTGTAGGTTATATTTATTATACATATAATTAATAACTATTAAATCTACAAACAGTTTTACCAAATGGATATTCCCACAGGAAATTGTCACTTCCATTTTGCAGATATAGCAAAGCTTTTAAATAGTAATTTAATTAAATTTAATTGCCTAGGTAGGGCTTGATATCTTAAGAGTTTCATTACATCGCTTGCATAACTTAGGCTCTCAATAGATACCGGAAAATTATTTTGCAAATAGCACCGGTAGTACCAGAACTAGCTATTAAGAAAACCATTATTGAATCCATTTTAATCGTGCATAAATCAGCTTACATGCCTCATCCACTCGGAAATGCATTTTCGATAGTAGCTTGCATACTCAGAGACTTCACTTTTTATTTTAGTAATTGAAAGCTACAGTAAAATGTGGGTATGAATGGTACGGAGGTTTTTATTTCCATTTAGCACCAGGTTTTTTCGAAATCTGATAATAACACAGACGATAATTACGTTTTTATACTAAAAAGAAAACCGACTTCAATGTTTGACTCGAAACGCGGTGTGACTCAGGGCGTCAAGCTGTCGATTCGATTTCTGTTTGTGACATGGCTAGGAGGGAAGGTGTTTAGAGTTTTACAGGGAAACTATCAATCCCTCAGGAATAAAATTTATATGGGACCACCTCTGGAGTATACCCTTTCAAACATGAAAAGAATTTTGCAAATCGGTCAACAAATGGCGGAACAATCGCGTAACAAGATACAAAAAAAAAAAAAGAAAAAAAAAAAAAACATACAGACGAATTGAGAACCTCCTCCTTTTTTGAAGTCGGTTGAAAACCAATATTGGTTGGAAATTATACAGCTGCACAGATAAATATTACTGTACGGTAATGGAGAAAAAGTACACTTATTCTTGTCGTGTCACGAGTCATACCTATCAAATCAGTGTGATGAAGAGGAATTAAGTGCTCCTCAAAGGGGCTCCTTTTGATTTTAATTAATTACCTAAAATCGCTGGATGCAGTCGCTTGTTCTCAGTTAGTTTAATAAATAGGTATTTAGAAGCCTAATGGACTTCCTGTAATAGCAATTGGAAATTGTTCAACACAAACAGCTCAAAACGCTTATTATATACTGTTTCTGCGAACACCCCATCTTGTTTAATAACTCGCTCGTGTATACATTACATATAGATGAACTTGAATTTAGCTAGATCACTCCTGTGGTTTAGTTAACCTATCTATATCTCTTCATTACATCAAATTATTGGCTAGCTCTCTAGGAGGTTTAAATCGGAACTCTAACTCGGATTTGTGTTGGTTTTCATTCGTTTTAAAATATTATCAAGAGTTGCTTGAGTTTGTCTATCGTAGTTTACGCCATCGAGTCGTGTTTTTGAAAAACTTGCATTTGGTACTTCATGCCTAAGCAACCAACAACTGGCGTTATTGTGTTAGTGGACTAGCTTTCGAATCTCAGTTCTTCACAGTGTTAAAGTTTAGTGACCACAAATAGCATAATAGTCTTCTAATAGTGGTGTAATAGTACGAATTAGTATTTAAAGCAAGCTGTAATGGTTTCTCATTACAATTGTATGGGCATTTACAAAGCTAAGAACGCTTATTAATAGTTCAAACAATGGTAGGGCTTGCGATTATCTAACTGTAAAGTAATCGAGTTACTACAAATACGTACCTAATGGTCATGTTTGTAATCTTGTGTAGCTATGTTGAACTTTTGTCTGAATGTCACTCAAAGTTTTGAATATCTCAAGATACCTACGCATCAATAACACCTTATATTGATTTTAAAGTTGAAAAAAATGATGGCTCTAAACGTCAAGTCCTTTAAATATGTCAAGAACGTAGTTAGGGTTAAGGAACAATTTGATTTTGGCTTTTATAAAATTAATTTGAGAAACACTTACGTTCAGAAATGTAATAGAGTTGTAGTTTTTATTTTCATTGGAAAGCATGTACGGTCAGCGACTGAAGTTCATGAACATTCGATGTATTTGAATCTTCAATATCTTCGAAGTTCGCAGGGATTTAGATAAAACTTCACCTTACATTGGATGTTTTGCCTTGCACTATTACTATTATGAAAAAAAAATTCATATTTCCCACAAATAATGATGAAAATGCAGCTTTAAAATCTCCAATTGTTCATGAACTTCTGTCGCTGATTTTACCTAGTTCACATTTGAGTGTTCGGAAACGTTTATTCTGTATTTGCTGGATTTCTGGAACGAAGTTCCTTTTCGGGCGGTATCGAAGAAAAAAAGACTAAGGCTAGAAAGAAAAATTGTTCCATTTTACCGTCACGACACATGTATATGCCAAATCGTCACAGTGCGTTATGCGCAGCCGCGACACAGTCCATAGATTGTTACATTGTTAGTACGGAAGAGCGTTTCTAGGATACCTAATTGACAATTGATTTATTATATTCCCAGTATACAAATGTACTCTTTGCTTCGTTCCAACCGAGTGTTCCACGACACTCACGTACTTTTTTGGTTCAAATCTTTCTCTTGGATCTTTTAGCAAGCCTTTGAATGTTGTAACTAGAGAGAAGTTAAAGTTTATCTAACAATAGTTATGATTTTGCACGTTTCTATTGTCTTTGCTGTCTTGTTTGGTAGCTTCAGCTGTCGCAATTTTGTCACGTTTGATGCGTGTTAATAGCTAGTTTCTAGAATACCTAAGCCCTAGCGCAAGTACCAGGCCTCTAAATATGCGAGTAATGTCCGTATGACGTTAAGAGTTTAAACTATTGTTTTAAATTGTTTCTCTTTTCCATTTCCCCCTGTAGCCAACTCCTTCCTTTCATAATATACGTCATATAGAAATACGTTTTGCACAATCTATTCATATTTGCTTAGCCTACCCTTCGGCTATCCCGGTGGATAGCCATCATTTACTCTCATCTCTTATTAATTCCTTATTCAGCGTGGTAATGCCAGTGTTTTGGGCACTCTTCTGATTGGCAGTGTCCCGGATCAGTTTAACTATCTTTATAATTTTCAATGATCCTTAAATCTTATTATCCTTAGCTCAACTGACTCTAGTTTATGTTATTATGAAGTAGCTTCGTTTTTTACTTTGTTTTTTTTAGTACCCAGAATTACCTAACTTCCACGGGTCACAAAACAATTCCAGTGTCGCAGGCTGGATCCATACCCGTTAGTTAGATGCACGGTGCGCCTCGCGATACTAGACGATTTAATTAACGTATTGTGGGCACCGCTATTAACGTCGTCTTTACCTGCCTTAAGCTGAGGCTACATCAAACACTGGTCACGTCATACACATTCAGCTTTATTGGCTACTAGTGGACCCTGGCGCGATTTCGTCTACGCATTGTTTCGTCATACAAACTTTAGAGATAGAACTACCTTGTTCCAATCCAACCCATGAAAACACTGAATTCATTTTTGGATTTGCTGTCTTTGATAAATATAAAGAAGTACCCACCTAAGGGGCTGTGTAGTTTTGAAAAAAATATAAATACGTGTTTCGCTATTTATTAAAAAAAACTTATTCAGGCATCACAAATAGTATTTTAATTTAAGTAATAAATAGATATTTGCTTATATTTTCAAGTAGTTTAGATTCTTTGGGATTTTTTTGGTGCGTCTACGTGAAGTAGACGCATTCATTGTGATGAATGACTAAGACAAAGAACGTGAAACTGCTCTTTTGACAAAGGAATATTGTTTTTAAGCTTCCAGTGGTGTTGTATAAACTCTAATCTGTTATCAACTGACAATACAATTGAACTTGGTCTTTCTAATAGTCTCTTCTAGGCTTGTTTTGAACCAGCAGCCTCTGCATCACAGTGGCCTCGTTCTCAAACTATTGATCTAACCTGGCAACATATCGTCGTTTTTTACGGGAGTAATAGATTCTTTCACATGATTTTGTTCACATCCAATTTTTTTATGTGTCACTACTTCCTTCAAACCCGTGAGGTGAAACGATTAATTTTTTCACATCCAATGCACGTTGAAAAGGAGTAAAAGTTTATTAGCTAATTTATAATGCGCATTGTGTCCACCGCTTTAACCACGAGCCCTCGATAAGGGATTATGCACCTCTATTATGCAGCGCTCTAAGGTTTCGGGGAGTCAGGTTCTCGTCAATTAAGGTATCGGTACAGCCCATCTTCCATTCAGGCTGTAGCCTGAAACCTAAGCACAATGGCTTGGAATAATGAGGCGGCCTGTGGTGCCTCCACCACGTGCGGCGGTAGACGCGCGTGATATTAACACAAGAAAGTTGCTTAGTGAGTTTGTTCTTAAAATTCTCCAAAGGTCGTAGCTTCCGAACTCGGCTCTTCTTTGTGTCACTAGTTATTTCAAAAGCACAAACTAAGTTCCTGCGGGCCGAGAGTCAACGTTGTCGGAGTTTTTAAACAATTTTAAATCATTTTGATTAAGACAGCTGAATGTGCCTTCTGAAGTGAGGACGGATGTGTTAATTCGTCCTTGCAAGAAATGCCACTAATTTCCTTCAAACCAAACTACTAAATTAAATCTGTCTGAACATTTAAATTTAATGCAGGCCAGTGGAATATAACTTAGAGTTTTCGTTCTCTAAAGTCTTAAACGCGTTGAATATGCAAAGCTTTGGAAACGTGTCGCGTAGCTAAAGCCTTAGCAATACTTAAATGGTTTTCGGTAGATGAAAAGGTTACAAAGGTTATTTAATGGTTCTTAGTAGGTTTGAAAGGACTTAGAAATTGTTTGGGACTAAATTGGAATCACTTAATTTAACTTTCCTTTTGGGAATGGCTGAGTCGTGAACTTAGTATTCGCTTTCTGCATGCTTAGCATGTCGAGCTGCTTAATGTGTTGTTATTTTTAAAGCCTTTTAAAATTTAAAACCAATTTCATTTGGGTTATTTTATTGCAACAGCTTAATATTGTCTGGGTATTTTTTTTATAATGGTGGTAAGTATTCGATTATAATACCCACAGAGCATCCTATTTTCAGATGAAGCACAAGAAAAAGGACTAATCAAAGTACATGACTAATTACTTAAAAAATAAAATTAGTTGAGTATTAGTTGAGGTAGTATCACATTAGATCAGATATGAGTAAAGTTAAAATCCTTATGACGGAATGATAGAATGCTTCATGTATATCATACATACACTTGTAACATTCTATCCTTCGCATGTTTTCTCCCCGTTTCCACCGTGTTCCATTCTCACGGGCCGCGCCTGTTCATACGACATGGATTTTAATCGCCAGCAACGTCATTGCTGATTTATCGCTCGTGTTGCCATTTTATGTCTCCAACTTGCTCTTCTGGTATTCGGTTTGCTTACTTTGTTATTGAGTCGTAAGCTTAAACGCTTTGCTTATATTTATCGTTCTTGGCAACATTTATAAACTGTAAATGTCCACGTAAATAGCATATAAAATCGATACCTTTTTAGTACTTTCTCCTGATGTACAACTTTACTGGTTTTTTTTTTCATGAACATTATGAAACCTGTCTGTTTTGTAGTGAGAATTTAGAAACTTCCTTAAAATAAACATAATTCATGCTAATGTTAAGCTAAATAGATAGATAGATATTTATTTATTTGGCAACACACACAGACACAGGTACACCTAACAATCGAACAAGATTTTTTTTTTTTCTTGAATGTTGAATGTTCTTAAATGTTTCTGGTTTCCCCAAACACAACATGCGATGTAATGTAACACATTTGAATTGAAATATATTTTACGTTGACCCGATTCAGCCAACAGCTTTAGCATAACACGTGTTTTCAATACATTTCATCATATAACCAGTATTTAAGTTATCTCCAGTTCGGTTTGTAAAATTGCGAGAATGACAACAATCATTGGTGTTTCAGTATAATGTCCGATGCGCACCCAACTCATCAACACAATTAGCAAATGCTATTTCATAACCGCGTTTCTCACGGAGTTTGCTTGTACAACTACTCTTGTGAGCTGTCCGGCACGCCTGCCGGCCTATCATGTCCACCTGTCATCCTCAAATGAATAACCTATTGCATGGCATAGACGTTAGACGTACAACAAAATACAAGAGAATACGGTCTTGTTTTGTCGCGAATGATGACGAGGGAGAGATGTTTGAAAATTGAATTTTAGTTCGTGTGTGTTGGTTTCAACAATTTGTAATTAAGAAGTATCTCTGTAACAAAACAAAGCATTATGTATACACGGGCATTAGAAAGTATTCTATCAGTGCATAATAATTAGTTATGTAGAATTACTTTAGAATTTTTTTTTAGAAAAGAAGTACAAGCGTGTTGTATTAAAGTAGGTACAGTAAGCACAACCTATCTTTAGCTCTCTGAAGTAGCTGCGTAGAACCCATTTTGATGACGCCTAAAAGACGAAGACAGCGTTGTATAGCTGCCTCGCTCACTCGCTTAGTTCTTTGCATCGTGCTATCTCGCTTACTCTACCAAACCTGCGCAATCGCTTAGTACACCTAACTTCAGAGAGATAAAGATCGGTTGTGCGTACTGTACCTACTTTGCTATGGGTCGAGTGAAAAAGTTGATGCATTCTACTACATTTAAATAAATTGAAATCAATTAAGCATATTATAACGAAATATTGATTGCACTAATTTATTGTTCAGGAATTATACAAATCAATACTTTTATGAGATCTATTAAACCTTGTGATTGAGAATCTACTCACCTATAAATAACTGAAATACCATAGCGCAAATTGTAATGATTGCAGCAGTAAAAACGCAGCTTAAATAGTACAGCTAGTTTAAATGTGTCAACTCAAATGTAGACGTGATAAACAACGCTACTCCGAGTTGTCTTCACATTTCTTTTCAGAGTGTTTTGTAGCGGTTTGGATACACATTAAAACTCCTACTTAAAAAAGCAAGCACTTCAAGAAAGCCACATGTTTATTATAAACGTACCTCACTAAAACGCGCTCTTAACATATTACTTTTCCTTCTGTATACTATATTATTATGTCTAGGTTGGTAATACGAGGTGACATTTTGTATCGTACTCAAAATCTATACATATAAATCAATACGTCGTGGGAGTATCTTCAATATCTGTTTAGATTTGTATCTAGACTGAAGTTACCCAGATACAAATCATAAGCTGTGGTAAAATATTTAATACCACAATTAATTGGCATCACTGAGTTTCCTGCACTATAACCAGATCGTTAGTGGGATGTGTGGTTTTTCAATTTAGTATTAATTCCTTGCAATATCGATTTCTAATGCATTTTGAAATAGTATTAAGTTTTTATAGAGCCACTTAAACGTTTCTACATAGCTTTCCTAACATGTACTTTATCTTAACTCACCGTAACTTACATGTCTAATATGTTGTTTAGTGAATTCTTGATTATTTAACTACCCTCTTAAACAATTTAATAGTATCTTGAAATACTTAATGGGTCTGAATGACTGGGTCTTGTGAATGTAGTCGTGATGTTTCCTTTATTTATTAGGAAAAGTCAAGCTAAAATTCTTGATAAATAATTGGTAAGCAAGCTTAGATAACTGCACTAAACTGTATCACCAAAGAACTGTTATAAACAGATATTACGCAATAAAAGAATTTGATTTGATTTAGATATGCTTGCAAACTGTCTCTGTCATAGTAATTTTACTTTTGTAAGGAATGTTTTTGTGCTCTCTCTGTGTCTGTTTGTCTCTGTTCCTCTTAATTCCGGCAAGAGCTAATCCCAGATACATTGGAAATGGAATATATTCTAGTTTCAAGCCATGATTTATGTGGGCTGATGCAAATGTATATCCTAAGCGTCATTGTAGTGCCTTATCAACTCTACCATCTGTTTTCCATAAACAGCCCAGAATCTTTCATATTGAGATTAATAGTTTCCGAGAGATATTTGTACTTGCATTCAATATTGCTTGCACAGTTTTATCATAGGATCAGAATATATAAAACCATAATCCACTACGCGTATAAGTTTATACACGCACTGTGCTTGTGCCTAGTTCGTATACCACGTATCATAATTGTTATTGTCGTTTTGTTTGGTATACTAGTGCTTTCACATTGGATCCTAAGGTCGTGGATTTCAATCCCTGCCGGATTGAATTTTACAGCTGTTCCGGAATTTTTATTTCAGACAAACTTTATAGATTTTAACTCTACATTTTGATACATGCACGGTATTCCGATATTGCATTACAAATAATAGTCTGCCATGTCTTGGTTTTTAGGCGGTTGTGATTACACGCCCGCGGGTGTGTTCCTTAATCCATCAAATTACGAGCCGGCCATCATCTTAATATCCCCCGCCCCTTACGAAGCTTTCAATAAACCAGTACCGCATTGATAGACCGTAATTATAGTTAGCTTGCGCGGCTTCTTACCAAGCGCTCTATGTTCTTATATCAGCAATACACCATGTAGAGTACCCGTTGTAGTTTCTGATTTTCTCCACTCTTGATGTACAATCTTAAAACTGGACATCGATAGTAATAACAATATCCTCATCTTCATGTATTTTTAGGGTTCCCAGGTTCCGTACCTCAGAAGAAAAAAAACTGAACCCTTATAGGATCACTTTGTTGTCCGTCTGTCTGTCTGTCAAGACCCTTTATCGTGGAGGTATCGAGTTGAAATTAAAACTGTATACTTAGGTCTACGGTCCCTTTAAGCTGTAAAAAAATCAAACTTTTAGGTTAACGCAAAAAAAAAGGTACGGCCGTTTATGCCGCAAAAAACGTGTATTTCGGCCCTCATGTAAATCAAAATTCATAGTGTACTTCCCGTTGACCTAGAACTATGAAATTTACCAAGTAGTATCGTCTTAGACTACAAATACTAAGGATACAGGACGACCTCTGTGGCGCAGTGGGCGAAGGTCCGCCTGCGATGCAGAAGGTTGCGGGTTCGATCCCCGCCGCGGGACAAATGTTTGTATGACCTACAGATATTTGTCTCGGGTCTGGGTGTTTCTATGTATAATAAGTATGTATTTACAAACAAAAAAAAGTATACAAGTAGTATATCAGTTATCTGGTTCCCATAGTACAAGCTTTGCTTAGTTTGGGGCTAGATGATGCTGTGTGGAAAATGTCCAGTATTATTATATAAAATACAGGGAAAAATCTGAAAACTGTATATTTTTAGTTGAATCACAAAAAAAAACAGGGCCTAATGCAAGGAATTGGGGTCGAAATTTTCAAGTGAGTTAAATTCTCTCCAATGATTTTATAGCCAGACCGAACAAATAACATAACTAAAGCACAAAAGCTCAGTATGCTCAAAATGTCGCTTAACTTCGACGATCTATCAATTATTGTTAGTCTATCAATTATTAAGTCGAAGCAAGCGCTTAAGTACATACATAAAATCACCCCTTATTCTCATAGAGGTAGGCAGAGACCACAGCTTTCCACTTGCTTTCCACTGCATAGAGTGGGACAAGGGCAGAAAGATGATGATGACTCATTGTATTCATACAAGCTTGCCGGTCTAGGGTAAACTAAAGCAAAGCTGAAATATTTGTAGAAAAACTATGGGAGCTTTTGAGAATAAGCTCTTAGATGCCAGGTTGCAAGCTCGCCTTCCAGCGGATTCGTTCGGTAATACGATCTGCTCAAGCATTGTGGGTTTGTTTAGATTCGCAGATACGAAATGTATGTTTTACACGCCCTTATCCTAAGGCTAAAGTTTCTGTAAATGTTAAAATTTAATTTAACTCTCAGAATGTTTCTATAGATTTAAATGTTGTGATACTAAAGTTGTGTGACACAATATTTTCATGCAAATGAAAACTGTTATTACTTTTGCATTTTTGTAGGTCAAATATTATGCAGTAGCCAAGTATTGGTGTGTAAATGTTTACTGTTTGACTAATATTTTGTCACGAAAACTTATTATAAAAACAAGATTTAAAAAACTGTTACCTTGTTAAATACTTGCACCTGCATTTCAAAGAACACATTTGCATACAAAGTTTGTTTTGAGAAATTGAATATTAATGATAATTATGTAAAGTATGCTAATGGATTCGATATCCTTTTGTGACTTTAAACAATGTAGATTTTAAAGGAAACGCGATGTAAATCTAGTCGTAAACTATGATATTTTATCAACTCATTGACTTGTTTTTTTCTTGTTTAGTGATTAGGTTTTTATGGACAGCCTAAAAATAAATCAGACAGGAATTCGTCATCAAAACAAAACTAGCTTGTATTTTAAAGGTGCTAGGTCTGTTTCAAAAGAGTTATTTGGCTTCTGTTTTTTCGCGGTTATTAGACCAAGTTAAGCACTTTTGTTTCGTGACCATAAAATTGTTCGCGACACTTCATTTTTCTTACATCGGTCATCCACTTACAGCCCTTTACAAATCGTCCCCAGCTTTCTCCGGTAAACGTCCTATGAAATTGCCTTCGTGAGTCCCGATCCGGCCATAAACCAGGAACGACGCGTTTATGATACGATAATAATGTGCTAAGACAATATCAAAGAGGCAGTAGGACCGCCAGGTAGCTTTAAAAGTAGCCGGTTATATCAACTTCATAACTCTACCATTTCACCACCAATTTTTTTACCAATTTTTTAAGGAACCTATTGATGCCACCTGTTTCCTTTTTTTTTTTTCCTAACCTATGTCGTCCCACTGCTGGGCAAAGGTCTCCCCCATTATATTTTCCTTTTTATAGTTCTTTAATTTTTTAAAGCTTTATTTTTACAATACTTGTGCCATAAGTTGATAAAGCGTCTTCAAAAATATGCCATTCATCTCAATTGTCAATGGAGGAACCGCCATTTTGACTCCATACAAAAAATCTAAACTTTCAAACAAAATGTGCCCGAGGGTAGGTAATTAAGTCTTATTTCCAGGAATTTTACCGTGCCAATCTAAGGCTATGGTGCCTTAAAGTGCTTGTGAGTAAAAGCACTACTTGATCCTATAATAAATGATTTATTCCTTGAGAAATGAACCAGCTGCTTATTTTAGAATGTGTCAGTAGCATCTCTGCCACATCGTCTCGTCGCCCAAATATTTGAAGCATTCTATTCCTGGACGTAAATTGTAGTCTCCGTGTAGCCTTCCACTTTGAAAGGCTCTCAAATCAGACGTCAATTTTATTTATACCCTTGAGGCTACATGGAGGCGTCGATGTTAGTCGTTAGAGCGAACAGATGCCAATTTGTAGACGATGCAATTTAAATTTTACACTTAAGTGATACACCTAGCTCGTGAGACGGAGCTTTCCGCAATCGCAAGAAAGTTATATTCTTATTAGCATTATCTTAAAACCACCACATTACGTGCTGATGGTTATATAATTGCTATTTCAACTCTAGAAATCTATGTGTTGATGTTCAACAGCACAGCACTAGTAATTGATGATGCGTGTTTCAGTGTTTGGCCTACTGGCAGACATCACTACCGTTCCAAATAGAGTGGGGTCGTTTGTGAAATTGTTCGGATCCTAGCCGCGGGTCCCAACGGTACCGGCCTGCGTGACCGTGCCGCTGGCTTCTTCTAAATTAATACTGGATTGTGTTGCACTGGGCACATTGTCTCGCTGAAGTGGCGTGACACCCTGTCGTTACAGCGGAGCACTTTCTAGTCGTGGTCCGACGCTGATTTTACTGGAATTTGTTAAACAAATCGCTGCAATTCTAATCCTTGAGTTATAAGCCGTGCTGGCTGCGAGTTATTGCCGGCATAACTTCTTTTTAGTGCAACGGGTTTGCATCTGCACGCACCGGAGTCAATAATTTCCTATTATCGTTCGCTAACACCACCGGCATTCGCTCTGCTACTGGATATCTTATTACTGAATATCTTTTCCAGTAATACCAGTACTATTTATTAGATTGAGTCGTGAGACCGTGCGCGGTAGCCGAGCCTCTGAGCAAAATAAATAAACAGAAATGAATATCATCCATGCCCTTAGGCGATTCAATAAACTAACGGTACGTTTGGTTTTGTACCGTACGTCTGCCGTTTCAAAGTATGAATCATATTTGTCTTTTCTCTTAATATCTTTATTTATACGTTTTGCCGCATCGACAGCTTTATAAATGAATGACAGGTATTTATGAGGCTATATTTTGTTATCTTCATATATTGTTGAAGTAAATAGGTTCCAGACATCAATGTCAGCGACGTATTAATTATGGAGTCATCAATAATGTCTTGTATATTTGCGGGGCTCTGATATTGATTAAATTGCACCAGCTCGTGCGGGCATGTGTAGTTTCATACTAACACACATAACTCATATAATTTATGGGTCGATTACACAACTACTATTCACAGAACGGCTGCACCATAAACTGTAATAATGTTTTTTTCCTGACAAAAAAGCAGCTTAAATGACGTACCTACATCTATTCTCAGCACCATCGACCGTCCGGTACTCGACAGCTAAGTTATTACCCCCTAATTTGCTTAGAGGTGGATTATGATGTTTAATTTAATTCAATTTGAAATCATCTAACAAAATAAATTACGGGATTTCGATATACCGTATTCGCTTATTAAGTAACGTAATATATTTTGTTTGTAAATACAGCGATGACCATAACATAAGCTTCTACTTAGGTATTGCTCAGTTTGTGTCGTTGACTTATAAAATTGTTTATGGTAGTAACAAATATCTTCGGTTTTATGTCAGGGATGTGCCTTTCTACTTCTTTGGTTTTAATGGCTTCTTTATGATGCCAATTTACTGGTATTTAATCGATAATACATGTTGACTTGTCTTATTTGTCAACACAATTTATTACCCTCTTTATCACGGTGTAAAAGTTGATAATGCCTGGTCTAAGTCTAGACTAAGTAGTGATTGAAATAACTTATGATCGGCAAAGGAGCACGACAAAGTAAATGATCAAAATAAATAAGAACGATTGAAATAGTGTCATCATAAGCCGCAAGACACACAGAAAAGACGTAAAGCAGATTTACCAAGATTAATATTTCCAATAACTTGTTTAAAGTAACTTTCTTTTTATGTTTTGCCTAGAGATAAAATTCGGTCAAAGATATGTAAAGAATCTTTGCACATTGTTACATTTTAGAGGTATTATTAATGATTAGTTTTGCAAAAATATCTTTGCCATCTCCACAGTCCTTTGCATGGCAAAAATCGATATGCAAGCTGATTAATAGTTTTAATAGACTCTTGTTATTGTTGTTCAGTATTTGCATAGAGATTAGTTCTGGATTGGTTTCTAGCCGAACGCGGTTGCTGTTACCTGCTGTAATTAATTTTGGCTTGTATGAGCTAGATAGAATGCTGAGTATTAGCATTATTAGTTCATTTATATAATCCTTATGATATTAAGTATTAAATTCTACTGCGCTTTACAGAACCAATTTTGTTATTTGTTTCCTAAGCAGGACGAATCCTGCACCCGGATCCATTATTCTATAATAATGGATCCGGGTGCAGGATTCGTAGAATTCAACTTTACTTAGTTTTCATTGTAATCTATGAATATAATCTACGTTATCTATTAATTCGTTAGTGTCTTATTATTTTACTTCCAGTTTACATAATATGATTTTCAGCGTTAATTTTATTAATATGAATCATAATGTTCCCAATTTTTTGTTACAGATAACCAAAGTAGATCGCGTGATCATGTACGGGTAAGTTTTTATCTCTCCATTACAAAAATTGTTCACAGCAGATTCGAACACCATTTACACGATGCCATTCCGGCGTACTCTTGCCTCTTGCTTTCTCATCGGAGCAAAAGCTTAAAATCTTTGGCAAGGCAAAAGGCAAAAATGGTATGCCAGAATTATATCGTGTAAATGGCGGTTAAGTTTAGATTGTACAGTGCTGAAGTTTCTTCTGGGTTACCTACCTTAGCCCCCGGCCTAAAGTTCGTTCAGATGGTACAGTACATAAGTTTCTTTATAATTTGACCGCGCTTAAGTCAACACCAATCCCGTAGAGAAGTTCAGCCAAACAGACAAAGGTCCCGGAATAAGGCGCATGGAGATCACGACGCAACCTCTCAATTTCTAAAACAAAGCCGCATCAATAGATTATTCATTCGATCGGCGGCTACCGTTATCGTGGTCAAGATGTATTCAGTAGAACAACTCATATTTTTTTTATGATGAATGGAAAACCTACGAAATAATTGTCACCCAGACCATATTAACGAATTGATTTAACACCTCATTCATTAAAATCAGATGAGTAGTTTTGACGCTTCGCTGGAATATACATTTGTAGCTCAGAGGTTTGTAGTTACAAATGTTACAATGTCTGTCTGTATCAAGCAATATAAGCTCCAATACAGCTTTTAATTTGTAGATTTGCCAGACTAAAATCATGAAATAGGCACTTCAGCTTCTTTTGATTCCTGGAGCTAAAAGTACTGTGATATTTTATTAGAATGTAATATTTATGACTGGGCTTTGTATATTTGCGTGTGAATTGAGCCAGGAACGATTGCACGAAGGTGACTTACTGATATGGCTTATTGTGTTTATATGGTAGCCCGTACCACTGGTCTGGATAGTGTAATTAATCTGTCATACTATACAATGCATAAATTAGATGATCAGAAGCTTCTGATCGAATGGTGTAATTTGCGCATGTGTTTCAGATTGTAATTGAGGTTCGGATGACTTGTAATTTTATCCTAACAAGCACATCTAACTTTCCCTCGCTTATTTCAACATACGCTAGATATTCTAAGCCCTGTACACACCATGCTCACATTTTAAGGAATCTAGAATTCCATTCGTGACATGTTGCAAGCCCATCCTCACTTTTTCCTTAATACATGTTATGTACGAGATGGTAAAAGTTAGTAAGCATATAGTAGGAGTAACACGAAGGCGCAAGAAGTCTAAGCGTACTCCATAAAGACATGTTCGATTTAAAATTCCCTCGGTATACAGGCAAAAAATAGGTCTTGCATTATGCGGGGGCGTGCTGCACGACCATGCAATGTTGGTTGTCGGAGACAGCGGTTTGGAGTGTTCGATGGTTATTGGTAGGAGGACATGTGTCTGTGCCTGTACTTTTGTGGCTTCTTGTTTTTACCTGAACAAGCCAAAAGGAGCACTTTTGACTGATGACTTGCTATGTTTTGTATACGTATGGTCCACTGCAGCGTCTGAACTTCTCTGTAATATGTGATGTCAATCGATTCGGGTCGCAAAGGCTACATTTCATCATCAAATTTTTCGTAGGATGTTCAATATACTCGGGTTTTAGTCTTTTATTCTTGTTTGTTATACTCGTAGTTAGTTTTATTGCTTCGATCATTCGTTATCGAATTTATATTGAGACCAAAATGTAGGTCTCAAAAGTTTGGCAAGATTGACGGGACGTCATGAAACGATGGTGATGGGACCAGACTTAATATTTTTTACAGCGATAAAATTGAATATGGGTTGGATTGAACTGTATCAAAATATTGTGTAACGTTTCGATGTTATGAAACATCATAAATAACCAGCATTATTTTTATGTTGATTTTCAGAATCTTCGTAAACTGTTTGTAGTATCCGCTACTTTGTATACAAAATGAGGAATGTTTATTGCATTAAGCACTTGATGTTTTATCGCTTTGAAATTTTAATTTGAAAAGATTCTACTAAATATCTCATCCACAAAGTAAATGTTTGATTCCGTTCGTGCTTTGTGTAGGTGTTGGCTCCTCTCTAATGAATACAAGTGCTGTTATACAATTTATCTTTGATCGTAAAGCTATCTTCACGTAGGAACTTGTTAGAGAGCTACTAATTTGTTGGTTTACGTAGTTCTTTGGCTCATTTTTCAAAGCCTTCTTGTTGATAAGCTTTTGGAAATAATTAATTGAATTATGTTTAGTTAGAGGTGTAGGATTCGATTTCAAATTGTTAAGGGTCATTATAACAAATCGTCATCATTATCATATCCATAGAAGTAAGGTCATGTTTTTTTGTTATCCTTTTTACATGTACAGTCAGCTACAGAAGTTCATGAACAATTGAAGATTTTAAAGCTTTCATAATTATTTGTGGGAAAATTGCCTATTTTTAATGGTGCAAGGCAAAACATCCAATGTAAGCTGAAGTTTTATCTAGAACCCTACGAACTTTGAAGATATTGAAGATTCAAATAAATCAAATGTTCATGAACTTCTGTCGCTAACCGTACCAAGTAAAGGTGCTTATCCGAATTTACACAATACTTCTTGTATCAGTTCAATTCTAGCAAAAATAACAGAAATGCAATTATAAATTATTGAGTTGTCTTTACAACTCGCGCAAATTGCAGACTGGGTTCTTCCTTTATTAATTGTAAAACTACAATAAATTTCATTTCTGAATCTGAATTATGAATTCTAGTTTCAATAACTAGTATGAGTAATGTGTCCGCTATGCGCCCGGCTCCGCCCGCCGACACACCCCCATATCTGCCGACTATCTGTCTGATACCGTGAACAATGTTATGATGTTTTGAGAAATTTAATTAGTAGTTTTGCATGGCTGTCTTTAGTTTTGTTGCTTCGGGAGAGAGCTGTGGTTTCTAATATTTTAAAGTTATTAAACATGATTTTCACAGCGTTTGTGTTGTTGAATTCTTCTTCTTCTTGTCGTGTCACCAGTTCTTTCAAACCAGTTCTTTTGTGGTTAAAGGATTATAAGTGCGCCTCAATGAGGCTCCTTTCGTGCACTTTACACATGTTTTCGAACTTTGTAGGTTCTACGACATGCCGGTTTCCTTACGATGTATATATGTATATATATATGTTTTATTTATAGCATATCGATCGATCCGAATTTTAAATAGGCTGGTCATTTTTAACGGGGAAATATTATTCTAAAGTAATTTGAATAAAACTGTTTCTTTAACAGTAAGTATCAAATTAATTTGTCTTTTCTATTGTATTGTAACCTGCGTTAAATACTTCTATATATTCCAAATATACCTAATTAGAAGATTTCTCAGATTATTCATGCACTCCATTTGTTTTCCTTCGAATAACATCTAATTGAATCCAATAATACTATTTGTAATGAACCAGTGAGAAAATTTGTAACTCAGATTGTTATTAAGATTACGAATGAGGGATTAAGCTAGAAATACAAACACCGGACGCGGCTAATACCAACAATTATACTGGCTTCAATACGAGCACATTTTAAGTAGTGGTTATAGTTATGATAATTATGCAATAAGAGCCAGGGTAAAAAAAAAACGAAACGAAGAAGGCTGGTGATGATTACAGTATAAGTGTATGTCAATGCAACAGCAGTTATGTGCTGTAATTCGGAACTTTTGAGATAACCTTTTAAAAACTAGTGTCGGGTTGTTCATAAAATCATTAGGTAATACTGAAAATTATTTCTGTAAAAAAAATTATCTGTGTGAGCTGAACAGCTATCTCAGCAGTCGTTTGTCAGAATTTGCGACCAAAAGTCGCGTCCGAGACACTCCCAGCTTCATTTTCGATATGAGCCGTATTTATTGCGCTCGCGGGATTATTAAACGGTTTGTGTTGCTTCTATAATTTATAATTATTGGGCATTAGATCTGTTTCTTGCTTTAAGCTATATTTCATTGCATTCACTTCCATTTACTTCTTTCTGTGAATTATGGTGATGCAATTCCCGACCTCGCCTTTTACTTACTGTTTTGGTTGTACCTTTCATTCTGCCTTAATCAAAAATCAAAACTATAAAATGATACTCGCCTAACGCTTATTAATTCTAAAGATTTATCAAAAACATTACCAAGTGCATATCCCATTCCGAGATCCAAACTGGCAATTTAAATGACATACGCTGTGCTTGTAAGCGAAATGTGTACAGTACAAGGTGGTCCGACATCCTGGATCCCACTGAAATAAGATATCCAGACTGATGTCGTCCATTTGTACCGGTCACTCGGACCCTCGAGGCGTGGAGGCTCACTTTGAAGAATGGATAACCCTCGCAGCTAATTCTTGAGGTATGGGGCTTGACACTTGGTTTTGATCTTTATAGATTTATTCTTGAGAGATTTTTCATTATTTGAAGAAGGAAATAGATTACGCTATATAAATATAATTTATATAGGTGTGTTGTTGTCCGGTGTTTTGCCATATTTTACAGTACGAGAGTACTAGTATAAAAACCATAAGTATTTCAGAATAGGTTTTAATGTAGCTGAAAACCTAAGTAATCTTTATAACTTTTCTTCGAATTATCGTCTTTACTAAGCCTTCTGACCTATCAAATCCGCTTTCCAACCAAATTAATTATTACCATTAAACCGCGAAAACTTTGCACAAGATTACAATTATTAATGAGTTTTCAAATCCTAGCAGGTAATCTTGGAAAACTGGACAGTCCCTTCAGTTCATCTTAAGGGATAACCTTTGCGAGGACTCTGTAAGGGTAACAAATGGGTACAGTTATCACTTGTGTGGTGTAAGTGTTTCTGAACGTGTTGTTTGGATTCTTTTAACAAGTATATTCATTCACAGAAGCACTTCTCAGCGCTTTTATTGGTTTCACATCTAAATATTAGCAACTGCACATGAAATGGCGAATGTCTCGACTTATGTATATTGAAAAAAAAAAAAATATGGTAGTTGGGTGCATAAGTTCTGTATGTGTATCATACGCATGCTTTTGCGTTTAGAATAGGTAACTACTATTGTAGCCAAAAGAAAGTGTACGTCGACTTTGGCTAGATGCTTGTCTACAATAGGAGTAGTATTCTTATCAGCTTCTTTAAAGACTACAGTATCTTAAGATATAAAAAAGTAAGAGATTTTGCCTTTTATCCCTTCCTGCTACCTCTTATCCCTTGTCCCTTGTACCGTATTTCTATCCAGTGGGCGGTCCACCAGCTAATAGGTTTAAGTAATGTACATTAATTAACGTCCGTCCGTAGATTACCGGCGTCGGTGTCCACTCGTAAACAATATTTTGTCAACCTGCACGGCCCTGTGTGATCATGAGAATGCTGCTTTGATTTTAATTGCCAAGAAATTAGTTACCTTTGGTAATATTAATATCTACTTGACTTACTGAAACAGTTTCCAGTTACATATAATATAAAGATATGTGATTTATGTTTCTTTTATTAGCTACTTCATCATCAAGCAATATTTAGAAAATTCAATTTCTAAAATTTAATATTCTTAATTTGCATTCACATGAAAATTTATCATGTCACTTTAATTAATTTAAGATTACCATATTAATAGATTCTTCATAAATTGCAAGAATATGCAAATCTCTCGCAGAAATCATGAGTCAGCAGCTTCTAGATAAATGTGAGCCATTTGTTTCGTGATTGGGCTGTTTGAAGGATGTGTTGGTTGATTGTTTTGCGCGAACCCTTGCAAGGTTCGAGAACTTTCGATGGTTACCGAAGATAGCCAATCTCGGGCCTGATGTATTATATGCCCTATTTATCTGCTTCGTGGAATGCCCCTTGTACCGTTACATGGCTTGTTGGATGCAAGAGTTTGTAGTTTCTTCAGTAAGTACCACAAAATATTTCGAAAGCTATAGTATTGTTTAAATAAAACAACCTGGCAATATGCCCGCCCACCACCGTCTGGATGTCCTGCCTCAAGGTTGTGTTTACACTACTCATGAAAAGAAGTTATCATTTCCGAAGGAAAAGTTAGTAACTTTACTATGGTGCACTCTTTATAGATATTTCCTTCACATAAATAAACAGCCTTCAGCCTAGCAAAGGAATTTGTTCAACAATATTATGTATCGCGTTACTAACAATGTGGGTAATATATTAAAAGTTTTTGCAATATTTCTCCCTTACTCGCTTCATTTGTTACCGCCGCGTCTAGGATTTATACGCAAGCAACATTATCTCGTCCCTTCAAAGTGACTAACGTCGTACACACGATATATTCATATTAATGGTCACCGGGCGGCTTATTCATATTTTACACGGGCAACACTGCTAAACAGATTGTGTGTAATAATTGGACATGCGTCAAGCGTGTGACGGTAATGTGGTCGTAAGTTAGCCGGTGGCTCGGGGCGCGTGTCATTATGCCAATCTCGACAATTGAGTCTCTCGGCTCGCCTGAAGCCGTCGAGATGATCTATGAGCTGGATTATGAGCTGGTGGATTGGCTCCCGCTCAAATTAGCCTCCAAATCAGGTGAGGAATGCCTGTAGGATAGCATAATATACGATCACGAAAAGTTGCTTTTATGGAACATTCTTTTGTCCTAATTGAAGAACTACAAATTCCGAAGTGACGTTTGATATGAATAGTTCGGGCGCAAGTATCTTGCGTTTAAACTTTTTAAACTTTCGTGATTTGGTGACATGACGTCGGAAAAATAAACAAACATTAGGTATTTGTAGTTAGGGTCTTTCTTTTATCTTCCTCCATATTTCTTCTCATGGTCATTATTCTGGAGGTGATTGTAAAGTTCTTTTGATTGATTGCAAGAGACCGGTGCAAGGCTTGTAGCACCAGATTTCAGTAAAATTGGTTTATTATGTTACAGGAATTTATACTTTCTTCATTTTCTTCTACATTAGGAACGTACTATCAGAATTCAGCACAGTTTTCGTGGTGTCGGGTCTCACTCATCCTATCAACAATCATATTCCTGTACTTACTAGTAGATGACCGAGTCCCGATGTAGCATCAGACTTCAGTTCAATTTATTCTTATGTCACATGAATTTGTAATTTATTGTCTTTTGAACTCCTCAACGCTATAATACAGAAAATATATCCATGATCACTCGTGAATCACTAATAGAAGGAATAGTGCTAACACCCACCGGTCGTTTGATTAAGAGCGAGCTAATGAAATTAATAACCGTGGTAGCGCCTCCTTCGCTCTTGACAAATGACCGCATGTAATTTCACACGGGTCTGAGGCCCCGCTCTTCTACGACAAAACAGCGATATCTTCGGGTAAGCAACAATTACGTATTGGCACCATAGGAAATATGTTATTCTTCAAATGGTGTACGAGCTACTATGTTATACAACTCTTGGATCTTAAGACTCTTGGATTTTTGTATTCCACTGCTAATAAAGCTTGTAATTAGCTCCAACAAAGATCAGTTTTACATCTCCAGTGCGCCTCATGCGCCGCTGCAGCTGTACTATTTTCTCGTGACTATATTGAAAAGATCATTCACCGCTGCAGTTGATAAAGCTCTATACTTTCAAGTGGACGTCAATACCACTTGAAATGATAAAGATGTTCTCAGATTTAAAAGTGTAATGAGTACCCATTGTGTCTGTCGTTGAGTTTATTTTTTTGGTTTGGCATTATGTTTGTTGTGTTCTCTTTTGTGATTCATTGGTTGGTACATTTTTAGTTTTGTTTTTATAGTGGCTTATTGTAAAAATACCAGTTTTATGTAGTTTTGTTTATAATGGATAAGGTATCGGAGTTACCTTAACACCAGATAACTCTTTATCAAATATCTACGAGTATTATTACTATTTGCCATCATACGATGTTTTGTTTCAGTTAGATGAAAGAGAACATACAGGAAGAAAAATAAAATGACTTGTTAGTTTATGACATCCTCAACGCAGTTAAAATATTTGTGTGTATGAGGCAGCCGTCTACGTATATTTATGAAATTTTGCATCATAATCAAATCTTCAGGTCAAACTATATTTATTGCATGCGTGAGCACTATTATATTAGGTTTGCATATTCTATTTTGGTAATGGAATAGAGACTAAAGCCATGACACACTTTTTTTGGTGTGATCTGAAAACTACACTAGCAAAGGTATTGAATATTTTGGTGTTTGTGACAGTTAAACTTTTATGCTATCGAAGAGTCTGGAATACACAAAAGATCTCAGAGAATTTCTACCGCATCTTCAGTTCTGAGTTGTGATCAGGGCCTTGATTCATTATACAGCGGAATGAATTCGGTTCGAAATCGACCGACAGCAACCAATCACAGTGCAGGAATTAATAAAACGAAGACTAAATTAAATATAGTCCTTATGAATCAGGTCAAAAAGCGGAGACATTCCATCATGAACGTCAGTGTTATGCTGTAAAAATAGTGCCTATTTGAGCTCTTAATAATAATTTTACTTAGTTTAGGTATATAAACACTATAGAGATGATACTCGCTGTCACATGTGGTTAGAACCTAAATTCGATAACATTTGAACAAGGTATACGTATCGTCAAGGACAAACGCATTAACCTATGATTAGTTAGACCTCGGTGCTCCACAATTACCTGAGCTATCCCTTCGCTGCAATTATGCATACATAAAGTCGATATATTTATAGGTACGGGGTGAATAACACTAGCTAATTACAAAAAAATGAATATTCAGAAAATAACATTATAATATCTAACTTTTAGTCCTACACAGCTTATTTTTGCCCTTAGATATAACAATAAGATAAAACAATTAGTAAGTATCTATAGAATAATCACGCGTACACAATCTCCCAGACTTGTATAGTCTCATTCAGTGCAGGCACAGGTTGCCAACTGAAAGGACGAATTAACACTCTTCTACGAGTAAGTTCTTAACCCAGTATAAACGTTTTAGTAAAGGCCTATTTTTTGTGTTTTGGTTAGTGTATTTCACCCAGTATTTTGTGTGATGTAGTGGTATCATCTGCCGGTATTTATCATAGTGCACATGCGGACGGGACGCACTGAAACGAGATCGCAGGCGCGCGCGCAGCACAATAAATCTGCCGCACTTAGCTCGCAACCGGTAAATAACTATGGGATTTCCGCGTGCAAGAACCAAGCATAAATCTATGCCCGTATTGTGATATTGTGTTGCCATTATAGGTCGCCGGGAACGCAGGACGTGCATAAATACACAGGGAACGGCTTGTCGCCTTCAATGCGCATCTGAAACTGAGATACGAACGGTAATAGTCAGCTTCTGAGTCTTGCTGGAGGGAGTATTCAAATGACGTCGTGATCAGGATTATTCGAATCAAACACCATCTTTCATGTCGAACTTCGATAGCCGTACGTTGAATAAACAGAAAGAGAATTTCTGAGATTAGAGGTTGCGCGCCGATTCTGTCGTCCAGTCCTCCTTTCACGTCCTAATAGGGTCGAAACCGGCGCGCGATCTCGATCGCTCCACGGGAACGATGCTACACGTGTTCCACTCCAAATTACCATTATTATCGATCATCTCGCGCCAGCGTCTAGTAACGACCCTCAATAGGCGTGAGTTGGACTCTGCAAATCTTATCGAGCTCGCGAACCTTTCGGCTATCCTAATTTGGATATATTTATTTTCTTGGCACGATATTCGCAGAAGATACTGGCAAATCGACAACTACGTTTTAATAATCCACCTCATTACACAGTTCATCGGTTTGAACTGTAAGATCATCATTATGCACACTTAGAAATTGAAAGAAAATTGAATTGTAATTGCGCTCTGAGTATGCTAAACGTTCCATTCTCCACGACGGTGCTTATGGCAATTATTGCATATTAACTGAATTGAATACTCTCAGCAATTTGTACTTACTTTCATTAAATTATTATTGAGCTCGGGCATGTGTTGTGTGATTAATGGGGTGTGTCCGTACGTTCGTAGCTCGTTCTTGGGCGAATTATTGAGACCGCTTTGTTACTCTGTCAGTTTGATGCTAATTTTATTTAGTGTGCGTGAAATTGGATGCCGTGAGCTTTTTGTTCATAATAGCCGTCTCCAGTGATAATTTGTATTGAAATGTTTTATGCAAAACACCATTGCATTGAGAGAGTGTTATTGCCTAGCCAGCGGGCTGCTCCGCCGATAACAGATAGTCATGTCTAGATATCGTTGTAATAAAATGTTAGAAGAGTCTATTTGATCCTTTAACTATGCTTTGCTTTTATCCTTATCTTGAATCGACGCTATATTATTCAGTGTTGAATCAACATTAGATAACTAAAAGTGTAAATGTGAACAGTCATGTGATCATTTAAGTAGAATGGTCTTAAACATTTTTGCACAACTATCTCCCGTCTAGAAACGAGTTGTCTCGCGTTTCCAAGTTTATTGGTAACCCAAGACCAGTGGTAAATCTTCCAGCCTCTCACATACATTTGCGTCTAATGCCACACCTCACAATCCACGCTAATATCTCTTAACAAAACGTTTAAGGGCATGCTGCTTTCCAGACTAGCGACATCGAACGGGTGAATGTGTGGTGCTCGCGAATCTATGTGAATGTTCTCTTTGAAAACAACTAGTCGTGAACTCTCTTTATTACGCGGCATCTGATTTATTTGCCTTTTAATGGCCTGGCAATTTATTTGAAGGAGGCGATATTTCTTCCTCGCGCTTGCTCTTTTCAAGGACTGGCAATTTTGGTTTTGCCTTGTCTGCTAGAACTTCCATTCTCATATCCTTTTTTTGTTTCATTTGCCTCGTAAACTTAGCTTTCATTTTATGTTGATGGACGTGTGGTTATCATTATTTGTATGATAGCGATACTTAATTACAATTTAAATTAAATCGAGACAAAAAAATGGTGACGATTTAAATGAATGTCCATCTATTTTTATCGCCTAATTATGCCAATGTCTATTCCTAGAGTCACACGTCGATCCACAAGGTGTTTGAATGAGTATTGTGCTGTGGACGTTACGTATGTAATTTATTGGCGTTGTAATTGAATGTTTTGGTACGTGTTTATGATTTTGTGGTCTGGGTGCATAAATATTCATATCTTCAGCTGCTTATTGCGACGTTCATTCGCTTTTCTAGAATGACCAAAGTCGAGCCAACTGACAATCTGATATTTTTAACTTATGATTCACTAACAAGATGGCTTGTAGAGTACCTCTAGACTGTGCTTCTTATGAGTTGCGCAATTCTTTATTTTTTTTTTCAACGCAAATTTTGAGAATTTAAGAAACTAGAGGATGTGATTCTGTTTTATTTCTCTCAGTCTCAGTATGGAGTCAGTCCATCTGAGTGATTTGTCTTGAGAGAATTTCCTTAGTCTATGTCTTGGGGATCCTGCTTCATTTCTTAGTGTGAATGCTTGCGTTAGGTCATTGCTCATCATACTGTATACTTTGATTTTATAGAAAGGCTATGGCAGCACCAAGTTATTTTATTTATAATCCAACACAGCCAGTCCAGTCCTAACATAAATCCTCACTCACTTATCACTTCACCATGGGATGCCGTTTGTTCCCAGTTTGTATACGCCCCGATTTCAATTCGAATATCACCTACAATACAATTTGTATCCTTAGATGTTTGTTTAAACTGAATGCGATTCATTCTGTGGGCAAGAACTTAATCTACAGATCTAGAAGAATGTAGGATAGTTTTTTTTAATTTAACCTTGCTTTTATAATATTTATACCTACAGTATTTGTTAGGACACAATTTATTTAGAAGAGATCTACCGCGGCTCAGGGAATTATTTATTAGCTCTTTTTAGGGAATACATAGATATTTTGTTATCCTTTAGCTGTTTTAATTTATTTTTAATTAAGTGAAATCGCGGATCGAAGTTAGTATACTTAAATAATATTATTCAATAGACTTATATGGACTGACCTTTCTGCGTGTCGTATCTCAAAATGTTCAGGGATTGGCGAGATGCTACAAACGTACAGCGATGATTTGTGCAGAGCCTATGAACAAAACAAGTAACCGTACAGTAGCAGTTAAGATAACTGACCAATAATGTTCTAGAGATCTAACATAAGAGATATCGGAAGTTTGATGAAAACGGCAAGAAGGAAGTTGCCTTTAGGTATGAAGATCAAGAATACTTTGATCACACTAGTAACTCTACGAGTATATGTATAGTCTTAATAGTGTTGATAAATATGATAGTTTAAAAGGTTATATCAATGTAGTATAATCTGACACTAAAATTATAAATGAATGAAAATTGTTCGGTATACGAGTACGTTACTCCTGTACGCTGAAACGGCTGAAGGGATTTATTGTTGGTGTTTGTTATGAAAGCTGCGCATAGGTACCATGAAAATAATATTTTCTCACTGTATGTAAAGCCGTGGGGCTAATATCATATAAAATGAAAGGAGCATAGGAAGATTTCTTGATGACTGATTTCGGATATTTGGCAAGAATACTGTTTACTTTAGACCGACTGACTGATCTCTAAGAATTTATCTATGAATTCCTTCATTCATAGTGTAGTCATTGATGTATTTCTATTGATCAAGGAATTACGCCTACGCAGTGTTGTTTGTTCATTATTTTAATTAGCCGTTACTGTCTGCTGTTATCACTTTATTGTCAGCGATTGTTTGCAAAGGGAGTGCTATAATTACGTTTTAAATACTAAGAAGAAAGGAATGTTGGAGTCAGGTCTAAAATGACAAGCGAAGATGAGGTTTTTTAGTTTTACGGGAAATAACCAATCCCGGTCAAAAATGTATCATATTGAAATGTATCAAAATGAAAAATGTATCAATGTTTAACTCGAAACGCGGTGTGACTCAGGGCGTCAAGCTGTCGATTCGATTTCTATTTGTGACATGGCTAGGAGGGAAGTTGTTTAGAGTTTTACGGGGAAACTATCAATCCCTCAGGAATAAAATTTATATGGGACCACCTCTGGAGTATACCCTTTCAAACATGAAAAGAATTTTGCAAATCGGTCAACAAATGGCGGAACAATCGCGTAACAAGATACAAAAAAAAAAAAACATACAGACGAATTGAGAACCTCCTCCTTTTTGAAGTCGGTTGATAAAATAATAATTATGTCACCAAATCACGAAAGTTTAAAACGTTGACCCATTCCACTTAGTGTGCTAGGGAGATGATAATGATATTAAATAAATAAATAATTCTGGACATTTCACACAGCTCTAGCCCCAAACTAAGCAAAGCTTGTACTATGGGAACCAGATAACTGATATACTACTTATATACTTTTTGTTTGTAAATACATACATATTATACATAGAAACACCCAGACCCGAGATAAATATTTGCAGATCATACAAACATTTATCACGCGGCGGGGATCGAACCCGCAACCTTTTGAGTCAGTCACAGAGGTCGTCATCATATTAATATTATCAGTCTAATGGTTCCCAATTCCCAACATCCCGTCTGTTCTGCCGGTAGTGGTTTGAGGTTTTAAAAATGCTTCCTACATTGATTAGATATGTTTTGTAATTATTAATGTTATTATACTCGATACTATTTATTTGCAGTCTCGATTACATTCTCGTTTAAATTATAGGTAGATATATTTTTTCATTCTTTTAGTAAAATAACTTTTATTTCACCCAAATTATAGAGCATTGTGTCAAAAAAATATTTCCCGTAACACGTGCCTAGATCAAGTAGAAATACCTATTAATAGCCTACCTAGAGACCACGTATATTTACTTGATCTAGGCACATCTTTTTCGCCTCATTTATTCCTATTACTATTACATGCATAGAGCAGGTGGATTAAAATAGAAGTATATTGACAAACACGATCTTGGTGTTCCCTCATTTATTGCTGAGTTTCTTCATGTTTAATTTACTGTAATTCCCGTTTTAAGCTATGTCGTGCTGGTGTATTTTATCGTGCACTACAAAACTTTCAACTAATTCGAAACCTGCACTAAAGTTTACTACCACCTACATATCTCATTAGGGAGCGTTCTAACAAGCTAGTAACTCGTAAAATTAACCCCATATCGCATGCGGGGCAACTAATCGCGGACAAACTCGTGAGAACCAACCTTGCACGTGTGCTGCCAACTGGTATCCGCAAAACTGAAAAAAAAATTGAGTTATTTAACTTGTTCCAAATCTAAATCGATAGATTTTTCATAAAGAAGTTCCTCATTTGCTTGGTGAAGGATATGCTTACTAACCTATATTCTTATTATGTGCTTGCAACCTTTCGCGTATGGAGTAAAACTTCTGCAAAATGAGCGCATGTGCCAAACGTATAAGTATTTGGACATTCCTCTGAAGATTTCTGCCATGGAAAGTTGAATTTATATTACTTATTACCCAATTTTTTAGGTGCTCAAAAGTGATAAATCAAAAACACAAAAATGCAGTTGGCAACACCGCGCCCAATACAAGTGTGAAATGACATTTTACGATGCGATACCAACCGGTATTCGTATAATTAGACCGTAATTCTACTAGTACAGGATTCTGTGCCAAATACCTTGCACTCTCTCTCGACCGGATCGTCCTCTCCTCTTGTCGTTTTAATCTGCTTAACCTGAATCTATTTTGACCTTCCCATACGCCTTGAACTTTATACAAGCACAATCACTGGCTTTTTCAAATGTTAAGACGACTTTGGTAGGCAATTGTGCAAAAGAAACGATTCCCGGCTGTACATCAAATAGATTTTCAGCATTAAGTGTATGAGTACTAACCCTCATAATAGAAACTGATTCATAACTTTTAATTGTAGGTGTACTGTTTGTATTGACCATTATTTGCATGAAACATACAATTGAAAGAATAAACAACACTACAAGTGTATAGATAACTTTACATATCAACTTAGTACCTGAAACACAGAAGGAAGCAGGCAAGAGCAATTTGACAATACCCTTATTATATTTTCTGTATAAAAACTAATTTACCAGTAATTCTACACGTAGCACAAGATCTTAGTATCTTGTGTTTTAATCTTGACAGCAATTAGTCTACACTACATGCTCAGATAAGCTTCAATAATTAGCTCAATAATAAGTATTATCTAAGTGCCAATTACTTTGTTATTCGTTATGCAACCCGTTCTTAGATTGTCAATATGCATATTTCAAGGTCTGAATTAAATGTATTTGATTATTGTTATTAAGAACCCGTAACATTGCACTATCGCACTGCAGGGTATGAGCTTCCTTCCTTCTACTACTACTACGTGTGATCTAAAGTGGTCCATTGTGGAGATGAATTTATTTTGTCTATCCACTGTCGCCGCAATGGATTATTTTTCTTAAAAATATCATATAATTCGTTTTCGTTTAAAAAGGATCTCCCATGGTACCTACATTTTCGGAATTCAGAACAGCCAGGTTCGCATGGAATTCAGCCCCAAGGAATTTAATAGACGATTGTTACTTTACGAAGCCTCTCACATACAATACGAGTTTAGTTACTTTCTCGTAGATTGGGTTCTGATAAAAACCTATTGGTGTCAGCCTCCAAGATACCAGGCGTACCTGAAAGCGCATGTACTGCACCTATCGCGCCGACACGGGCCATGGGCTAAGCAAACACTACGGTGAAGCGACACAAGTTACTAAAGCAAACGTTTTGGATTCACCATCATCATGCTTGTTGTGATCCTTACCACTCAAACACCATTTCACTTGATCCGGTTCTGTTTTTATCCAGTTCTTCTCATGGATGCCACAATGTCTTCCATCTGGCTGCTGATATGCTGTGAAAATGAGTCTTATTTTGCCATATATCGTTTTTTGATAATATGGACAGCGAAAAGCTGTGATACTCGTCTAGGTATACTCGCCCACAATATTCTAATCATTGTGTAGATTGATCCATTGACTGAGTTGCAAGAGGCTCATCACGGATTGGTAAAGCTCGCGGGTTCAAGACCCTCTTGGGTGCAATTTTTGGGATGCATTTTAAAAACTTACATAGACCAACGTTTATAGAACTAGTGTTGCCTAAAATACACAAACAGGATCACCACACGGTAATACATCCATGTTAGATATTCAGATCTTTTTTTAGGGAATTTCCTTCAATCGTCGTCCGTCTTAGCCTTGCACCATCCACATTTACCTTTCACCGTCGAGAGATATTGTCCGTGCGACCGCGATCCCCACGGCTCATTACCATATACTGTGCCAGTGACAGCATCGCAATTAACTATCTGTTTATTGTTGTTGAATTATAAACGGCATTGCGTGACACTGGGGCTGGACTTTGTATGAGTTGCTCTTACTTTTAGCATACCCCGGACACTATAAGCGCATTTGTGTAACGAGTTTTTCGTCCGTATTGAGAACTCAAGCAGGGAGTTTTCATTGCGAGGACTGTCCAACCTCCATGTAGTGTTATTAGATATTCTTTGCCTCTAGTTTTGTATGTGCGTGCTCAGGAGCTTTTGTTTCTGTGTTTGAATTGCAGCGATATAGGTTATGTTTCTCTTGCTGTCTTTGATCTCAATATTATCTATTATTTCGCTTTGAAAACTTTTTTTTTCTGTTTTTGATAAACTTAGATATTTAGTTATGTAGTTTTAAATCCGTATTGTTTTAACATCTATAGCGATTACTACGGCTGATGGATTTAATAGACATTTGGTATGAAAAAGCGCTACTACGCATGTCAAACGGCTAAGTTCACGAATGCCTAGCTAGATCCGTTGACCGTGTTGGAAGAACTTAGATTCTCATCAGTGTATCGGAATTCGGAGTGATTGCCACAATCCTCCAATATTCTATTGGGGGATTGTAATTTACAAAATTATTCTTGTAGTTCGGGCGCTTGTTGCCCCACTGCATTGATAGATTACCATGTGCATTACTATTGATTACCATGTTCATTACAAAATGCATCTACGTGTTGTAACTCACATTCATATTTGTAATAAACTGGTGAATATTATGCTAATATTATGGTCCTACAATTTATTTTGCGCATACAATCCAGAAAGTTTGTTTCTGTACACGATTACGTGTTGATAATCTAACTCGCTTGTTGAAATCCTATGAAATTTATGACTATTAAATTCCCTCGGGCTTCTGCTCTATGATATAAATTGCATCAAATATAAATTACTGTTCTGCTGTTCGAAGATAAATTTCAGTATTGGGTTAAATGTCAATTTAGTTAACTTTGTCCCAAGGCTTCCAAAGATTCGTTGCCCAACGGAATAAAGGTGTACTCACACCCTGGGCGACATGTCAAGGACAGTAAAATGGTTACATTATCTAGATCTTCTGAATGTCTGGTATAATTAGATGTCCACTTATATGGCATAATGTCCACTTTTCTCAGATAGCACGTAATACGTTTATCGTTATAACGGATTATAAAAAATGTTTGATGAATAGCCAGAATTCGAACCCAGAACCAACAAAAAATTTGTTCGACTTTCATACAACTAAACCAAATTCTAATAGCGTTTTGGTTGGATATCATTTTTTGCTCCCAAACCAAGCTTTTTTTACTACGTCTGTGTTACAAAATCGTCCCAATCGCGTTTCTGGTAGTAGCAAGTGTGTGGATGTACCCTAAGATTTAATGTCTGTGCCATTGTTTGGTATTTAAATCCTATCAGCTGATTCCACACACTTAACCTTTCACGATTGTACAAGTTCCCGTGTATTTAATTTAGGAGATTGTCATTTTGCGCTTTCCGTTAGTTTACTTGGCTTTTGACGGAAACTGATTCCTGTTGTGTTCCGTTAGACTTTCTTTGTTCTTTGGTTTTGCAACATGATGCTTTTGTTGCGATTGTAAATAGTTGTAGTTCTAGTCACACATCTTCGCATTTAAAATATTCCATATGGACCATTGTAACTCAAATTATATAATGATATGGATCAAATTGGTAAAATTTTGGAAAAGGGCTAGGTCAAAAGTACCTTAAACCGGTGAGCTTGTAAGAGAATGAAATGAGTAGAGACGAAAAATAGAGTCAGAGAATTGAAGTCCTTGGATGCTTAGAGCGCGATTCAGAAAGACTTAAATTTCTTCCTTTATCGTTATGTTTCGACATGTGTGTCAGGATCATAGCGGATCTAGATAATTCAAGTCCTTCCTTGAATTAAGTGCGATTTCGGAAAGTCCTAGTCATTTTTAGGGTACCGTACCCCAATGGTAAAACGAGATCCCTATACTCAGACTTCGGTGTCTGTCTGACTGTCCGTCAGTCCGTCTGTCCGTCCGTCCGTCTTGTCACCAGGTTGTGTCTCATGAACCGAGATAGTTAGACAGTTGAAATGTTCACAGATGATGTATTTCTGTTGCCGCTATAACAAAAAATACTAAAAAACAGAATAATGGAGGCTCCCATACAACAAACGTGATTTTTTTTGCTGTTTTTTTGATAGGTACGGAACCCTTGCAAGTCCGACTCGCAATTAGCCGGTTTTCTTCTTTTCTCTTATCCTTGCGTTTCGTCCGGGTCCACGTAGCTTATTAGCTTCTTCTCGTCGTGTTACCAGTTCTTTTGAACCAGTGTGGTGAAAGGATTATAAGTGCGCCTCTAAGAGGCTCCTTTCGTGCACTTGACACATGTTTTCGAACTTTTTAGGTTCTACGACGTGCCGGTTTCCTCACGATGTTTTCCTTCACCGTTTGAGAGTACTGGCATAGTGCTCATAAATTTTTCCTCAAATTATTTCCCTAATTCCTCAAGTAAATGCAATACCCCGAGGCATCAAGTTGCCGATCGGCCTTGGCAATTTGTCTCTCTCATCCTCGTGCCTCGATTGTCTAAAGTGTGCGTTTGAGTTATCGGTCAATTAAGCAGCTCTCCGCAGGTGTGTAATTATCTTTGCTTTTTGGAAAATATTTCGGCGTTTCTTTGATTTATTGCATACTGATGGAACGTTTCGAAATTAGTGAAAGGAAAGGTTTGGCAAAATAGATAACCATCATTGCAAAATAGAAAAAGTTGTAATTTGTGCCGTTATCAGCATTGAGTGTCCTGATTATTTGCAAAAATAATACATTTTGTACTTAGCGCTTCAGGTCTCCAATATATATGTTAGTATTTGTGTATAATCCATCTAGCAAGTCAGGCCTTCTCTCTATAAATATAAATATATATCTCGTCTTTGTGTAGATGATATAAAATAACGTACTAGCGCGTATCTAGTTTTGGAAGGCGTTGAATGTGATAAATCTGCGATGACGGAAGGGATGCTTATTATTAAGACGTCAGCGAGAGTTATGGTCCACTCTGCATCCACAGGCACTCCGATATTGCACTCCTTTGGTGTAATACCTCTAGGAGGTATGTTTTTTTTTAAGTTTTTTAATAAAGTACTTATCGCAACCTGTTATTTACCAAATTTAAAAGACTTAAACCCAAATACGTAGAGATTCTTACGAAAAAAAAATGTAGCCTATGCAATACAATAATGATTAACTATACTTCTTCTTGCTCTTATCCCAATACGATTAAACTCTATCTTAATTATGGGTAAAACTGCTACAGTATTCAAACTCAAGAAAATGCATTAAAACAATTCATATCTTTAAACATAACCGCTATCAACATTCTCTTCTCACACCCTGAGAAGCGAGATAAGATTGTCTTTTAATAATTACTCTGTCACTTTTTCTTTCAACATTATCTCGTCCCATCTCCAGTCGATCCGTACACAGACGGTTCAAAACTATACCGTCAAGTGTTTGTCATTAATAATGGTCCACAGATACCGAGTGCACTTTCGCTCTCGTGCAAACAATTAAAGATCTACTTCAGGGTACGTGACAGTGAGGCGTGTTCTCATCCAAGTGTTAACATGCGCATATATCATTGTTCGGGTGATACACCTGCGAAGCCACGCCCATTGCCTCTCACCCCGCACTCCCCCCTTGCCCCTGTCTTTCGCTTCACCATCATCAAGATACCATTCCACGTTGAGACGTCCCAGTGAACGGTCACTGTCGCCTTCGTTAAGTTCCGTGCATGAACTGTGTGCCGTGATAAATGACTCTCGGTGTTTGCGATATTGTTTTTGTTGGCGCCGTTTTTTAGTTCTGATTTGAAGCAGCAGTCGTAAGTTATTTTACCTTCTATTTTAAGTAAGTTTTTGTAAGGTTTTCTGACGGATTCGTTTTGGTTATCGTGCCGCCGCCGGCTTCGTTAAAATTATTTATGTCACTTGTAATGTGTTCATGCGCGATAACAGCCAGCATGGTTGTCTCGATTTAAGAATTAGTTTTGGTTGAAGGTACAGCAACAGGCTGATGTAAGTCTCAAAAGATACTAGTTGAGTGTTTGTGGGTGGAGTTTGGCGGTAAAAGTTTTCACGCACGCGCATTGTCACATTACCGCGGGAAGTTATCCAGGCTTTTAAAACTTTCAGATGTGTTCATAAATATTGATATTACGAGGCAGAAATATGCACGCGTTTATTGATGTTGTTGGCCCGGTTCCAAGTTGAGATAACCAGAAAATTAATATTTTTTATTATTTTAATGTTTTATTTTGTATCTACAAAAAAATGAAAATTGCATGTGACGTAAAAGTAGTGACGTTATTTTACAAAAATACTGTTTTTGCTGATTTACTATGCTCCTATTTATTCTAGTGTGAATTTATATTTTAATATCTATTAAGATATTCTTATACCTACTAACATAACATTAGAGCTTCTATTAAGAAGCTCTAATGTTATGTTAGTAGGTAAATATCTAACCTTTAATAGTTTTATAACTTAAATTTGAAAGTTAATACGCAACCGCAATGCACATAGAAATTAGAAGTTAAGAATTTTAAACTTTCGAATAATTATGAACTGGCATCAAATAATGTTCCTAAAGCGAGAAAATAGTAGAATGAATCTTTTTAAAAGTCATAACACGATAATATGCTTACTGGATAAAACACAAAAATTTTATGTTTATTTCTAAGTTACACCTGTCATAACATTACACCACGTTTATTAGTAAGGGCCAAAGTGTTCTTTGAATTGCACACAATATTGCCCTACCTAATGTTATATTTCAAATCATTGTGGCAAAAGTACTAGAATATTTATATTTTTAAATAAATATAGGTATTGCACTCGAAATGACCACAAACTCTTCATATATGCACAAAAGGATCGCTTCCTTTTAGTCGTTTTGGAAGCACCTGAATAGAATACTGCTCTAATAAATCCAATTTCCAATGACCCGTGCTCGCATCTCTGACACATACAATAACGTGTCATAAGCGTCCTATTAACGTGTCTATCTTGAGTGGGCGTCCTATCGCACCAGGGTTACCGGCGCAATGTTTACGACTTTTATGATCACTAATGGACTATAATACCCACCTTTTGACTCGAAACGTGGAAGGTTAAGTTATTGGTGCGCCGGGTATTGATGACCTCATTGAAGCAATTTTAAAAATTTGTTGTCCATTTCGCGCAACTACAATATTAGCGAGGCGCGTGGCATAATTGAGAATAAAAATAAACAAGAAGTTGTTTAAAGTTCAATGATCTCTACAATGTCACTGCCTCAACTACTGGCTATCTTGTTACGCAAAGGATTTACAGCATGACATTGTAACCGAACTCTTGCATGTCTTCGAGTCTTTAACCCGCTAATAGCTGAACCGTGACTATATGTGCTCGCAAGCGTTCATCAGTTACCCTTACCGTTGAAGTAATAGTACCTACTACCAACCCAGTCTTACTTCGACAACACAATGTATCCTGCGCAACATCTTAAACAAAAATATCATACCATCATCGCTAACCTAAGTAACCTAAGGCACTTCATTTGACATGATTTCCCTTCTTTAGTCATCGTCCTTTGATCACAGATTTCTTCTCCGTCTTGTTTTTAATAACACTCATAGACAATTTTATAATAGAACACCATAAATAAAAGGCATTGCGATAAATCTTGTTCTATATCAACTGATTCTACTCTTAAAAGACACAGACCAACCTTTAAGCTCCCGTTACACTAACTCAATGTGTTGTTGATTTCATAGTATTTGCTGCCTTTATGGCTCTAGATTTAGCCGCCGGCCCTGTGGTATTATGTTGCAAACGTTGTGGAACGATAGAGTTATCTGCCATTGATTTGTGACTTTCTTAATGGCAGATTTTCTTGTTAGTAAGATATATATAAACAAAATTTTTATCCTCAAATATCTGTAATTCTGTAATTTTTTATTGTACACAATATAATGGTTACAAAACAATATTTGAAAAATACATGTACAAGGGCGAGCTTAACCCTAAAAGAGTTTTCTACCAGCACACCTTAAAAAAACAGCAAATATCAACTAAATCAACGCATATTTATATTCAATGTTGGTATTGATAATCCTTTTTTAATTTTATGTAATTTCGAAAGTTGTAGGTTTAGATTAGCATTACTTAGGTATATAAAGATTCAATTCAAACTATGGTTATGTACTAATTGGCAAAAATATGTCTATTAATATTAATATGTGAAAACAAAAAAGTTATATAATCGTGCTTGATTGGTGTGATAAATGATATAAAATATCACACATAATGTTTTCAACCAAATATACAAGCCAGATATATGATAAATACATAAAAAATACAGATAGGCGTGTTGGAAATATTCCACTTGCATCGAATACCTACTGTTGTTCTACTATAATATGTATAATATAATATGTACTATAATTCAAAATATACGATCAGTATTCAATCGAAAGCGTTAATAAAGTACATGATTTAATCAATTTAAGATGCGGCGACAGGAAGTCTTCAATTATTGTCGCGAATGACGGACATTACGACTTATGATTTTATGTGTATCGTACATGACTAACATCCGGCCACGAACATCTGTCCTATCTTCTTCACCCAGTACATTGCAGTATCACTTTAAATCAGCATGCAATGCAAAATAAATCGTATCTTCCTCATCTTAGATTTCATAAAGGTTATTGCGAGATATTATAATAAAATACCTATTAGTAATAGCCAGTTTTAAAAGCATTACGATGTCTTTAAGTGAGTATGTTTCCATACCCTCATTGAAATTCATATCAACTGTCTATTTTAGCTTCGTTAAACTTTTCCAATCTTTATTTCATGTGTGTTATCGCGTTGATGCCATCGGTGCTAATTGCTGCAATAACATCAAAAACTTTACTATGATTGCAGTTCTGCAGGCTTCCTTATTCGGTGCAGGATTGGAAATATGGAAATCTATTTATTGAAAGCTATAATAGTTTCCAATCCTTAAATTTAGTTTAGTCCTTTAATTATGTTTATAGCTGAGTTGATTTGAAGTTTAAGATTTATGATAGTGTCATTCATTCGTCTCATCGATTGAATTTTGTAAATTGAAGTTATATGAGTAGCATTCGGTCTATATTGTGGACATCCAAATTTGATTTATAGTTTAGAAATTCCTGTATGACTTATCGCATCGGCTCCATAAAGGACGGCTGATAGTTGACAGGAGATGGATGTCTGCTAGATGTTCCTTATTGCTGTCGTTTGTTCTTGAATTTATTGGACACGAAGTAACGGTTGCGCCTCCGCCGACCCTAAGGTGGTCGTCCGTTCCTTCTTAATATATTGTAAGAGGAAACGGCATCCGCGTAAACCTGTTGACTTGCCTTAATGCTATAACTTATTGTGCAAATGAATGTGCTGAGATTGCCTATTTGAGCTGTAATTGAATTTATTCCGATGTGTTATTTAAAATGCTTAAACACTTTCTTCTTTCGTCAAGTTTCATTTTATAGTATTTTGAAAGGCCTTTATAATGTGTAACCATCTTTTTGGAACGAAGTTCCTCTTCGGACGGTATCGGATGAGAGCTAGACGAATGTCAAATCGTCACAGTGCGAAGTGCGCAGTCGCAAAACAGTCCATAGATTGTTACATTGTTAGTACTGAAGGGTGTTTCTAGGATTAGGTGGTATAAATAAATACCTAATTGACAATAATTTATTTGACAAAATGTCAAAGTTGAAACTTCGTTCCGACCGAGTGTTCCACGACACTCACGTACTTTTTTATTTGCACTTTGGTGCTTCGTCTTGAGGAGGTAAAATACTGTGACATCGTGAGAACTTCGTGACAAACGATTTGGCAGAGATTGCTGTTTTCGCAGAATTTTAGTTTTAAATTCATTCGAATGTGAAAGGAAATCAACATGCCTCAATAACAAACTAGTGGATAAATAATGAGAAACGCTTCGATACACATCTTTCATGTCATGAAAACAAAGATAGAGCAATGAATATGTACTAACTAGCGGCGGCATTGTTATTTATGGGTGGCGATACCATCGCATCGGTACGGACTTGTCAATCACTGATATATTCCACATGTCAGAATTACACTTGACCATGATAAAAGATATTCAAGCTTGAGTACGTCGGAATAAGACAGGTGGTTTGGAAAAGCTGGGGCTGCGTGCGCGCCGATCCGCCACGGCTATCCATCATTCAAGAGCGCGAACGCGTAACGAGCCCATTCGAAGAAACCGAAGATGCTGCTCCACACTTAAATCTTCAACTTCAACTGTAGTCTTTACTGATCAGAAATTTGTACATTTAAAATGTACATTTTGATCTATCTCTGCCAGACGCTTGACCTCCTTTAACATTCATATTTCTCTTTCAGTATAAATATTACCATAATTTACGTCGTCGTGAATGCGCATTGTTATTCCTCTTTCACTGGTATCATTGATGGAAATACGGGGCTAAGTTTAGCCATCTGATACGTACGGTTTGTTTTGCATATTTGAATAACTAATGTGGATTCTCTCTCACAAAAAGGCTAGCTCCTAACGATGGTCAGATGCTATCTCCTGCGTGACGTTTCAATACAACGTGGATCAATCTGGTGGCGTTTGACGTATGAAAGTATCGGCCAATCAATCGGTCCCCGGCTCCCTCGGCTGCTTATCGTGCAATCGCACCACCCACCCGGCTGCTTAGTCGGGCACGTGCGTTTGCTAGATCCGACCGAATATTTAATAGACAGGCTTCTTCCCTGTACTCGTAATTGTTCAAAAACATCTCGCATGCACGTTGGTATTTATTTGCATTCTCTCGTGATCTTAGTTTAGCTCGGATCCTGTCCAGGAAACTCAGTATTTCGCGGAATGTGAGGAGCTTCGTGAGAGGTGGCTGCATGATACGATCGCACTTTCCTTCCATGATTCCATGAGAATCTTCAAATGTTTTTCATTCTTGAGGCAATTCAAATGACGCAGACACGGTGCTGTGCTATTATGAAGGTATAAGTATGTAACCGTGTATGAACCGAACGGAACATGCTTATTGTAGGCAGACATCAGCATCATTGAAAGCTCATCGTTTTCCTTGTCTCGTGCATACGCTATCAAATTAAGCTCTAATGACATCACGAGTGCCTGCCATGAATTCACAATTGAATGCGTTCGTTAATAAAAGTTATTTTATTACTTATATTTTATCTGAATGTTGCTACAGCGTCGTCATGTCATGGAATGCTTTTAGTTTGCCGCGTCTTGAGATACGAAAGTGGGCTATTGTCCGTTGTTTCCGATTTTAGTTTATCATTCTCGCGTTGTGTATTCTAATCAATAGAACTCGTTTCCGTGAACATTATCATTTATACATGAATGTCATCGTAAGTATCAAAAAGTTCTAAAAGTATTTTATTAGCGAGCTTAATAAAACTTAATGAATAAAAAAAACCTTAACATACAACAATTAAATAGGTAACACATAATATTTTCAAAGTTGTCGAGGTGAACTGTTTTATTAAAATAATATTTATTTTTATATGTATATCTACATAGATAAGATAAAAAACATACCGACTATATCAATGTCTGGAAATTATAAAAGCTTTATCAAAACCATGTTTAATGTTGGGCAATTATTTAAACTCGGAGATTACGTCTTCGTTACTAGACAAATTTCTGTTGATGAAATTTTCAAGTCACAAGTGATCAATTCAATGTTTCGCATGTTGCTTAAAATTAAATAAATGATTTAAAGTTTGTTATCTCGTACGCAACAGCAGTGTGATGTAACGCTTCCGAGCGTAATCTCAATGTTTTATGTTCGCTGGGAGATGTGACATATGATTAATGGCTGCCAGATAGAGACAGTGACTAGAGCGAGCCATCGACAATATTGTCTCATTTATTGCTAATGATCTATTGAATACTGTCCCTATAATCAACGCCAAACTTTCTAATGCAAACGTACAAATACAAAACGTTGACAGCGTTGACGCCAGCATCATAATCAACGTGGAATGTATCGTTGATTCTTGTTTCTTTTTCTAAAATTGCAGTCACGGCCTCATACTTTCCATAAACACACGTTGCGTATCAAGCTCAACATGTAATTTCACAAAAACGTTGTTATAATGCCCCACGAAATTGCTGTGATTTGTTTCTGAACTTTGCGAGCCATTGAGGCATCGATGGTACTCGACCCGATTGCTCGCAATTACTCAATAATCCGTGTTGATTCTACAAAATATCATTGTTCTTTAGTCTTTGCAAGCTATAATGATTTTGTGTTGCTTTCAATCCATGTTTTCAACTAAGTATTCCCTATTGCCAACCATACTTCCGTTTTCCTTATGAACTTTGATCAAGAATACTATAATATAATCGAAGCTTATGAAGCTAGTCAAGCTTTATTATTACAAGTTTGCATACCTACAAAATTTGTTTAACTGTTGTATAGATTTACGTTAAAAAAACTTGTCATTTTACTCACATCTTTTCGTCACCAGACTTGTTTCAGTCTCCTTTCTTAGAACCGAGATAAGAGGCCGAAATAGACGATGACGCGTTTTTATAATAATCCCATGCTCAGCCTATTTTTGAGAATTTATAATAAAAAATTTATGAAGAACCCATAGTCGATAAGCTATTTATGTGGCGCTACATTCGGAGATTAGCTTGAAGTTTAATAAATTGCTTTCGCCGATAAAGGCGGTTATTTATAGCTCTTTAAATTAACAGCTTTATTTTGGAACGTGTGTTGCTCATAAGTTTGGTTCTGATTAATTTCTCTTGCGTTTGTTATTTCTGCCGACTAATAATTATAGCGTGTATGTGCAGCTGGGTCGTCTGTTGTTGCAGCTTATGCTTCTTTTTAATGGACACAGGGGACATTTAATATAGAAAATCTTTGTCCCATCTAAAGGTTTCAACTCTTTGATTTCAAGTAATTCGAATCATGTATTATAGCGATGTAAAGGTATCAACATGTAGCTCATTTTAATGCTGTTTTCTGATATCTATTTTATCTTCTTTGCTACATATCTCCATCATTAGCTTCATCAATAATGTTCCCAACCTGCACTATTTCCAGTCTAGAATTAATTTCATAGTTCCTGCAGTCTCGAGTCAGTAATTATCTGCATCGATACTGCGCTGCTCGGTAATGAAGATATCGGCCCATCTATTTTATTGCAATTATGAAGAACGCGCCCTGTCTTATTTATGTGTACCATTTCTCCTTTGTTCGTGATCTTACTATTATAAGCACTAGACTAGTGGTCGCTTGCAAAGTTTATACTGCAGATCGATTGAATCTTGAGGCCAATATGCCATTTACTTGAATAAAGTTGAGTTATAAACATTTTTGTTCCTTCTCTCAAGCAACTTTCTTTAAGCTTATGGTTGTATTGTAAATATAATTTTACCACATGAAAAAGTATGAATTGACTTTGGTTTTGCAATACGTAAAGCGGCCGCGTGCGCACGCGCTTCTCAGTTTCTTCTAAGTCGACGACGTGCATAAATAATCGGACGTAATCACTTTTTATAAAGCGACACACTATTTAAGAGATTGTTGATCTCGACTCTGCTGTTTCCGATAATTTTGTAAAGGGAGGAAGCTTAATTCGTTATTTTACAGATGTTTTTTATTCTCTTCGTAACAGATGTTTTTATAGAATCTGTCACTGTTTGAGTTAAACATTTGTTTATTTGATTATTAAACAAGGCTTTATGAATGTTTGTGTGAATATATTATATTTGTTTTAGTAGGGTTCACTCTAAATGTATTAAATTGTTCTAAATATTAATATGCCTTTGTTACTTTAAACTTCATTGTTACAGAAACCAGACACCATACGTGCACAAACGTGAACGTGTGAAGCCAACGTAATATAAATGTGAGTACCCACTTTAATTATTACAGTAATTTTATTTTAGCAATTTGCCCAAGGTAACCCGTCTTGTGTTAGATTAGCATAATTAAAACTTTACCGGTGTACAAGTTTAATTGTCGCTAAGTGTTTCTATTTTAGAATGTTATTTATTTTCTTGAAAAAACGTTTTGGTTTATATATGGATAATTCTAAAATTGTTATTACTCCTATGTTACGCTCCTATTATGAGCTCTTATAGCTATCCAGTTTGGGTCCTAAATTGAACTGCTTCGCTATAACGTACCATGACGTATGCTATAAGAAATTACTAATAATAAAATTAACTAGACTTGCCGTAAAAACTGAATCGTTTTGCAATATAGTAAAACAATTTCTTTGTCACGGTTCCAAAACTTTGCGATGCAGATTAGGAACCTAAACTGGATAGCACCCAAACTGAATTGTAGGTCATAATATGGCACCAGTTCCGTGGTTCCGACGCTCGCGCGCTCTGCCAAATGAGCTAATGTGCAATCAATGGCAACTATAGTTTGGAGCAAGTTTTTGGGGTGTTTAAAAAACTCTAAGTTTCCTATGTGTGAGGAAAACCTAAACACTATAAAAATGTTCCTTTTCTACAATCTCAATCGAGTATTCGCCGTAGAGGAAAATATTGTCAAATTCTCGAAAATAACTATATTTTTTATAAATATTTAATTTTGTTATGAGATCAAGCTGTCGAATAACGTTACTCGTAGTATTATAGGGCAAGTCTCATTAAACATTGACGTCATCATCAGAACAAGTTCCGAAATTGTAACTCGCGAAAACAGTGGTAGTAAAAAAGTTACTTATGTATGATACAAATCTTAAGAACTTTTCAATGATGAAGGTAAAAATAGTAACTTCAAATTAATTATATTCTAATGTATTTAACTAACTTACACAACGAGTTCAGAGAATTAAATTTACCCACATAAGCGAACCACGTTCCTTCTAAACATTTAATTTTATTGCTTGTATTAATTGATAAATTTATGTGTATTTTTTATTAGTTATCGCGAAATGCTTTTCTTGTATCAATATCGTCATTTGAATGTACGAGTATTTGATAAGTAGTCTAGGTTCTAGTCTTCTAGTATTAGTATTAAAGACGGTTGTATGATAAATATTTTAGATTCAATTTATAAAATTGTAAGCTTAAATTTCAATAAATGTTTAGTTAAGTTTTTTGTTGAACAATACTGTTATTTGACTTAATCATGTTCTGGAATGTTGTGTGAACTCATGAGAGACAGTATAATTATAGCCATATTATTAATTTAATCGCCGTTTCAACATACATGCTTATATTATAATCTATACTTTTGCTATTTAGAATCTTCTTTTTTCTATCATCCAAGAAGTATTTTGTGTATCGTTTTGGTTTGTCGTTTCTATATTTCTTATTTGTCATCGTTCGTTTTCTTTATATTTATTGAACACAAACATTGTAACATATTAACATATTATATAGAGTTATTTTCTAAAAGTATCGCTTAGTTTTAAATCGTACTGACAAGTTAGTGGCAAAGTTGCAAATTACGGCTAACGTGTGAAGAAGAATATAACTTATTATGAGTGCTGTTTAAATATTGTTGCAAATTAGCAAACATCAAGGAGACATGGTACAAAACATCCATTGCAACATACAGCAAACTATTCCGAGAAGCGAATAAACTAACCTTCTCATTTCTTGCAATAATTACATTTAAAAACCAGGATCTACCCAACTACCCATCCCTTTCTATCGCGCCTAAATGGCACGTGATAAAGCGATCTAGATATACTTGTCAGATCGAGATATAGCAAACGTCTAATTATTTATTGAGATATATTCTCGGTAGTAAATAACTGGTGTTTATTAAGTCTATAATAAGCTGCGCTTGCTCAACGTTGATGCAACTACGCAGCCTATCTCGTTAGATGACAAAGTTGCTGCCCTATAGTAATGCACGTGATATACGATCGTCTTCTATTTGCTGCATAATTTTGATTAATTCTTATTGCAAGGGATTAAGACCTGTTTCTACTTACCATTAAAGTACGATGCCATTTTTTTTCCTACTTGCGTACAAACGTAGAGTAAGGAGAAATCTTTGACTCGGTTTAAATTAAATTATTTTGCTCTATTTCTTCCTGCAGACTGAGCAGGTCTATTACAATGAAATCAGGTTCAGTGTTTCAGTGTTCGATTCTACTTCCACGCCGACATTATGCGTGATTAGACACGCGCATCGGATCCGATCAGATGCATCGGATTAAACATGCTCACTTGCTTTTATAATAAAACAATGCTTTTAAACTGGTACCTTAAAAGCTGGAAATTCATATGGATATGGAATATGGAGATACATTATTGATAGGCATGTTAAAATCAGGCCGAAAAATCCTAGTTAAATTGTAAATGCGGAAGTTTGTGAGAATGAGAGAAGATGTTTGTTACTCTTTCATGCAAAAAATATGGAGTAAATTTAGATGAAATTTGGCACAGAGATATTCTGGGATAGCACCATACTTTTTATACCGGAATAGTGAAGTATTCCCGAGAAACCGCGGGTAACACCTCGGAGCCCAGTTAGTATTGTTCATATGCACCTAGTTCTATAGTCCTAAGACCACTATGTGTTGAAAATATATCGCAGGATCGGTTAAAAACAACGTCTTCATCTGGTTGTGTAACGTGTGGTTTCCCACGCGCCGGGACATGTAGATCTCCCTACGCTGGACATACTTGTGTCCTACCTACCTTATCCAATACGAATACTAGTAATTATACAAGGAAAGAGATTTACTAACGATCCTTCTATAGTAGGCCTATCTCTTGTGTACCACGGATTGGGAAAGTAATACAGTGTGTAATTAGTGTATCGCACTCTGGGTTACAGTTATGTTATGAGCCTCGATCCAGACGATTGAAAAATGCTAACATCAGTTTTGATAATGTTTCGTCAAGAGTAAAACTATTATAGCTTATTCGAGCGTTTTATAAATAGGATAGAATAGAATACAATTTTATAGAGCAAGTAGAGCTATTGTAGGCGCGTACATAAAGTACTTATAGAAAAATATTACTTGTATTAAATCACTGTGGTTGTAAAGCAACATCTGTCATCCGTACGTGTCCAGCATGAAATTCTATTTATGCGAATCATATGAAGCTTTCACCGTCCGTGTACCGTACTCGTGGCGAATTGAATGAAAATACAATTTTGATGCCCTCTCCTTTCATGTCAACAGTTCCGCTATATGTGTTCTCAAGTCAGGTTACTCTCTTTTCTAAGAAACATGAATGCTTTGATTTGTTTCTTTTTAGGGTTCCGTACCCAAAGAGTAAAACAGGACTCTATTACCCCCAGACCATAATACGAGTATATAGTATAGTACTAAGACTTCGCTGTCCGTCCATCTGTAACGCTAACGATACACGGGCTTAAATATTTTTTTTATCATTTATTCCTTAACGCTTGGCGAAAAAAAATCATATAAAAACATTCTCACTAGACTAATTAAATTTTAGAGCCACTTCGTTCTATTCCTTTAGTTCTGATTCTGAAATTGTAAAATAAATTGTGATTATCAGATTACTTATTTTTTCACTAGATGGCGCCACAGGAAAAGTTAGATCGCGCTATCGTTGCGTTTCGCCGTCGATATGGGGTCGGCGTTGGTTACCGTCTACCGCAATCCCTTATTTTAATTAAGGATCACGACTTAATAGCGTTTTTTGAATTTGCAGTGTCACAATGTGATAACGCAAACTTATCGTACGTACTAGACTTAGTTATTAGATGAATGTAGTTGATGTATTTAAAGTTGGGGTATTGTTTGTTTCAAAATAATAAGTGATGTGAAGTGCTGACATGCAAGAGTAAACGATCTGTCTCTGTCTGTGTTTTCAAGTTATTAACCTATTTATTCCAAGAATTCAGTTGCAGCTTTGAAGAAAATAACTTTTTGTGATACGTGCGTAACGTAAAAACTGATCAGTTTAAATCCGAATTCGGTATCGATGATGTCGTGACAAAACGAATTCGGCGGCTTCTGATAAAGATGTCAGTTTTTGTAGTAAGAAGTACGTTAGGCGTGAAAGAATTTATGTAAACTGCCGATCGTCGACGTCGGTTTAACGCATGGAAATCCATTTTGAATTCGTAATAAAGTAGTAATAATCAATAATCATGTTATGGAATATTTGTTGGATTTTTAATCGGATTTTGTAATGGTATTAATTACAAAATCTGTTTTTTTATCGATATAACGCTGAGAGTTATTCGTTGGTAAAATCTTAATTTCGTCACAGACAATATACTAGGATTTCGTAATATATTTATTAGTAAGTAGGTAAATCATAATTTATTTACCTACTGAATTAAGATTGAGAAAAATAACTTAATTCTGAGTGACTCTTTCAATTCTGACAGGTTTACTTACATTAATATGGTCAAAATCAAAATTCTATTTCAAAAGTCATTGGACTAGTTTGTCTCAGTTGCACGTACCGTTGTACTCATGCGAGTAATTGTAGAATTTTTGGCAAGCGCAAACAAATCATTGGCATTCCACAGCTTTCTATGTCCGAGTGTCTAGACTCATTAGTAACTGATTTACACACACTTGATTCTCTTTGTTATATTCTGTTTAATCTGTTCGAAAGAAATGTGAATTTGATGATTCATCAATCAGTCGAGTTAACCTTTTAAGCACCCAATGAACGATATCACTGTTACGTTTACATAAATAGTTTTTTTGCCAGCTTGTATTACAAGAACATTTTAAATTACAATAGCTACAATCCACCGTGTTACCCGTGGTCCCTTGGGAATGCTTTACTTTGACGGGATAAACAGTATCCAAATACTATGCCAAGCTTTAATTTATCTCTGTGCCATTTTCATCCAGATGCATTCAGTAGTTTATGAGTAATTTCGTATGAGTCAGTGGCCAACTCTGGTGACGGAGTTTTTAGGCCGCCTTAAGGCCTCCGTCATGGCTTAAGGACTTATATAGCCGGGACCGACAATTTAACGTGTCCTCCGAAGCACGGAAGAAGCGCTCAGATGAAAATGCCACTGGCGGTCACCCATCCACTTACAGACCGTTTCAAACGTTGCCGCGTTGCTTAACTTTGACGATCTATCAAGAACGACTAAGCACGACCACGATGAGTAAAAGATTAACTAACATCCATACATCCGTCCTCACAAACTTTTGCATTTATAATATTAAGTAGTAAGTACTTATATTATTTGGATGGCATACCTACCTATTTATCAAGAGTATTTTACTTCTAAAACTCTGATTGAGGATGGGCTTAGGCACTCGTTTACGCAGTGCAAGAAAATGCAAAGAGCCGACTTTATGAATGGATAACAAAATGTACCTACTGTGGAATTCGTAATGCATGACGTAACTCTGATAAAATGTTCGATAGCCCTACGATTGTAATATTTCGCCGTATCGTGTTCCACTCCTATGTTTCTTTGTGCTAAACCAATTTAAAGCAATCGATTTTATCACTTCACGCTGAATCATTGCAATGTCAACAGACGGTTTCGATTCATTATATTTTTATTTTATCGATCTTTCAGAATATACACACATTGTTCTTTTAACTTTCTATCATTGAAAAAAATAGAATGTATCTTTAAGAGAATAACCTAACAATATCTGAGCAGAATTTATCTTAGACGCCGCCTTTCTTGTTTTGATATAAATATTGCATGTTCGTGAGTATTTAACATGCAAAGTGACCTCTAAAAATGCGTCTAAAGATTTCACAAGCTTCTTCACTAAGATCTTTCCGATAATAATATTTTTTTCTATCTAATTTGCATCTAATACCTTCGTAATCATACGATTATCGACTCTAACCTTCTTGCAATAGGATCTCGGTATTAATTACTGAGTCCCGTAACACGATCGCGTGTACTGTCCTGGTGTCACGAGATAGGCAATATACCTATTTATATATATGGCATATGGATGGATATATAGGACTTCCTGTGTTTGTGAGCAATGGTACGGTATCACGCGAATCTCGATGGGTGTGCTTCGATAAGCGACTGCATGGCCCGCCGAGATTGTATGATTAGTGATGCAATTCTGATACTTACGCAACCGTTGATAGTTCATGCTGATTGTGTCTTGTGTGGGTTTGTCTGTTATGTACTTATGTTACAAAAGGATGGGTTATCTCGAGCAAAGTTAAAACTAAACGCATGGATATGGGTAAAACCCATGCGAGAGAGTGCAGAGCTTTATCGAATGGGATATCATATGGCATTCGATAAAGCTCTCTCCAGAGCGAGTACGTACTGGTACGCTACTTACGCTTTGTATAATATAATATAATAAAATGCTGGACATTTTCACACAGCATCATCTAGCCCCAAACTAAGCAAAGCTTGTACTATGGGAACCAGATAACTGATATACTACTTATATACTTTTTGTTTGTAAATCAATACATATTATACATAGAAACACCCGAGACAAATATCTGTAGGTCATACAAACATTTGTCCCGCGGCGGGAATCGAACCCGCAACCTTCTGCGTCGTAGTCGGACCTTCGCCCACTGCGCCACAGAGGTCGTCAATTATTGTATGTATGTCAACAAAAAAAAATGCTTCTGACAGAAATCGATCTAATACTACTTAAAACGAATTTAAACTGTTCTTGGGTAAAGATACATTTTTGCCCGTTCCCTTAAAATATCGAAATTTTGTTTATTTTTGTTATTGCTAATTTTATTTTGATATGGTTTGCCCGAATATTTCTTTTTTTACTTACTGACAAACAAATACAATATTTAAAAGCTTAATATACGTAATAAAATAAACACAATCTTATTTCATAGTACCTAGGTACATATTGCACAAGCAAAGACAAACACAAAAGGAGACAAGACGTGAATGGAGTAATTGCCAATTCAATTGTAAGCTTTCTAGAGAATCAAGTAAAAACTGTCGCCATAAAGGCCCACTTTCCGTGGGTTTCCACAATTAGTGCAATTTACGTTAATGCGCGGGAGACACGTCAGATAAACTCCTGCGCAGATCCGATCGTAGAAACGTAGAGAAAGCTGTGCGCGAGCGCAAGTGATTCTAAAGATGTTTTATTCAACGAAAGTCATGTTTTACATAAATCTTGAAGTGCTAGCTTTCAGTGTGATAGAAACGATAGAATTCTAAAATCGCTTGGTGTGTTTTACCCGTATATATTTTGAATCTATCAATATGTTTATGAAGGTTGGAAAAGATTTGATTGCATGTAACGACGCATGGAAAGTAATTTAGTGGCGAGGTTATAAGGTATTTATGTTATTAAGGTTTAGTTTAGGCTCATCATTGGATGTAGGTACTCGAGTAAATTTGCCATTTGACATTCAAATAAGTTGTATAGATAAACCGGTCGCAAATCTAAATAAACATAATTTTAATAATTTAACGCCACGCTACCGATTATAATTTCTATATAAAAACATTTGTACCGTTATATTAAATCAGCATAACAATAGTTTTATAACTTTTATGGCACCTAAAATTTAGGAATTAATAGTGTGTTTTAATGAGTTTGGTCTCTACTTTTGATTTGAGTTTCGTCTTTTATATGTATAATATCAAATTTTAAAAGAATTTTATAACTTATATCAATCGTTAAACACTAATCTATTAAAAGCATATAATTACATGTTACTGACATCTCTGGTATATTCACAGTTTTTTAAACTGCTAATGAGAATTGAGAGTTCAACATATCTAGCATAGTAATTATACCTTAACTGGACTTATAAATAGCAAAATGAGGACCGACTGATGTTGCTTGAATTTTATTAGCACGTTCGACCGAGATATGACCGCCTCGATGTACGTATCTAATTAAAATTTATGCGAGTGCATAACGTTCCTCAGTTATCTGAGGCACTTCATGCTTGTTTATACTCCTACGTATCGGTATTTTATAATCCGGTCCCGCGACGCGTGCAATGTTTTCGTTCGCAACGCACATTAACCGGACTCGCGCTAATACCTAGATGAACGAACCCTTTCGCAGACGCAGCTAAATCTTTATCGCCACCAAATCGACTGTCGTAAATCCAACTCGGTCCATTGTTGCCATACACCGTACAGTGCTTATATGGAAGTGACCAAAATAAATCACGAACAAAACCATATCGGCGGGATCGTAGACTATCTCGGGATCGACCGCGGGGGACTACGAGACCGTATCTCTCGATATTATGCTATTGAATTAGCATTACCGCTGTTCTCGATATTGTCCGTGGTCGCACGGCTCATAATTCAGTGTCACATTATTTTAATTTTCGTCGTGCCGCGGACGGGTCGGGGATCGTGCGAGATGGCGCCTGCCGATAGCAGTAGATGCACTCACATCTCTGTTGGCTACCTCCTTAGCTGCGGATCGCGTGCCGCACGAGCCACGTGCGTCTATTTACATAGCTTCTGTTTATGTAGCTGCTGTAACTACTGTTGGATCTGCGTTTACGAATGACCCCCGCGACCCTCTTGATAAAAGCTCCGAAAACAAAGTTATCTTTGCAACTTCTCTACTATTTAATGTAATGTCCTGTATTTCAAGTTTGTTTTCTAAGCTTTGGATTTGAAGGGGTTGTTTCATCGCTGGTTTGTTGTTCTTATCCCCAACTCAACATTAACATCGTTCATTATAATCGCATCAATACAATTACAATGTTTTTGTTACAGGTGGCCCGACCTGAATGATCTTGACATCCACAGCTCCACCTATTAAACGTGAGTATTGTTACAAGAAATATTCCATTATTTTTGTACCTATTTCGCGTATTTCCTCATTGCCCAGGTCATTGATTTCTTTATTAAAGTTGAGTAATTGCTTTCGACTGGTTGCCTATCAACTTAATTAACCAATATGCCTAAGATAACGTATCTCGTTGAAATGAATCAAAATTGCCCTGAATATTGACGTTTAGTAAACAAATTTCTTCATTAATGAATCGAATATATAAAACTGTATCAGTAAGTGAGTATAAATATGGACTGTTCTATATTTTGGAAGATTAGAAAATTTTATATGTCTGTTTAATGTGGTGATACAGAAAATGTCATAAAAGTTGAAACTCTAATAAAAAAGTTACACCATCCGCAGGTCACTGATGATATAGACCACGCGATGGTATTGCGACATATGCAGGTGCTGAAGAATATTATTACGAACATTCTAGATAGTAAAAGAAATAACAGTGTCATTTATCTATTTATTTAATTATGTATCAATTTCATACAGAAAAAGCGGAATAAAATGTGATTCTGAATTACTAATTGTGTATTCAATATTCATAACAATATCAAGATCGTGAGCTTCACGAGACACTCAGATGATTCAATGATAAATTAATCGATACTAAAGCAACCGTTACTCAATTATCGATAGATAGTTGTCACTTGACCGGTCCGGACCCAATCAAATCAGAAGTTAACCCCAATATGGAACAGATCGGTGAACTATTAGTAAAATATTTCTCAAATTGAACTTTATATATTCGACATAAATCCCCTCGTAACAATTGTCTTTTGAAATAAAAAAGGTATTAACAAAATTAAAAAATAAAATAAGTTTTTCAATAATATAATGTAAAATAGAAAATACAAAATTAGTAGTGTTTTGGGCACGCTTCCGACTGACAGTGACCTGGATCAGTTGAGCTATCTATAGATCGTTTCTAACGATCCTTAGATAGCTTAACTAATCCTGTTGTATTTTGTAAATATATGAAAATAGAATATAAAATGTTTTATTTGTAACATAAAATAAGTAGGTACAAAACACAACAGACACGAGAATATAAATTAAATTATATTTTGCAAAAGTGCAAAATCAAACGTCTGAATTTGAATTGTGTCTTCTGTATTCCCTTTCGTTTTGTGTGGTCACTTACTCACGACCAGCAATTGATTTCACCAAAGTAATGATATCTTGATGACGCTGCAACCATTGCCGAGATAAGATTATCAGACATCTAAAGTACTATCGTTAGCATCGTAACTGAAATATTGAATAATAATTGGTGCACATAAGCTGGGCGGCGCACGATAGAGATGGTATCAAAGAGAGCGTGCCGCATCCATCAGAGCTGACCGTATCTGCGACCGTATCGGAACGATAACCATTGTCTTACAGGCTGGGTTATACCAGCCTGTCACAATGGGGAGCAGCCGAGTTCGCGAGTCTCGTGAATTGGAACCATGCTTATTCAGGCTGTTCACTCGATGCGGAATGAAGATATCTTGTTGTAGGCCTTTCTGTGCTTATTTTATTTTTATAGATAATCGATGTAATATTATATCGTCCTATCTTCAGATAGTTACATTCTTTTTAGTTGGGAGAAAAACTTTGAAAACAACTTCTGAACAACTATTGTCTGGTTTTTATAAATTTTCCGAAAACGTCACGTATCTTTGCTAGAGTTGTCTGACTTTCAATTTTTTTCAAATAATGCCTTTTCTAGCTCATTGACACCTAACTACCTAGATCCTCAAACCGCTTCCTCCGTGACGCTATCACTATGGCTAAGCCTTTACTCAGTCTTACCAATAGACGATAGCATCAGCGAAATTTGTGCTCGCCTCCAATCGGCCGTTTGTCTTCCGCCACAAATGAGGCAAGTAATGGGACATGGTCCGCATAAAAGGAGCGGGTCTCCACTAAACTTTTGCCTAGTCATTAATAAACCGTGAGAACGAAATTTCTCGAACAAGAAATACTGCATCTATTAGGCCAAGTGTCTTTACGGTCAACGTTATCGAGATAGCATTACCGGTAAATTTTCTATTCATATAGCAAATCTCTATCGCTCCATCTTTCCGCATCATTCATAAGGTTTTATGATTGGAGTTAAAGAGAAGAGTTGGGTTTATGAGCTCATAATTCCAGCAGAAGGCTACAATTATCGGCACGAACTTTCTATCTTTGATGGAAACTAAAAGCCTATGGCAGATTTAATAGTACAGTTAGTTTCATAGAGTGAATAGTAGTTAAAGTACCTAGAAAACGACGCGACGTACCAATCGCATAATATTTTATAATCATACACCACAGACACTTAAAAGTGAACAAGCTTCCAACTATCATAAATCCACATGTCGTAATTTCGTCGAATCATCCACACCGCACGCGACCATTTAAACCCGAGGCTACCTATTGCCACTGCTTAATAGCATTAGCGTCATTGTCTAGCAGTCATTAATAAGTCGCTGGACAGTTCTATTGGCCTGCACTCCATAACTGGAAGGACGATGTGCTTTGCGCTTTGCCCCTCGATGTCACGAATTTGTATGGCCTTAGAAAATTATGGTGCAGTTCCCGCCATGTTCCAATATGTCCCATCTAGATCTCTGGGCGTACCGATAGCAATATCTTTCTCCATTTTAGATAGCGGTCTTGCGGTCAACATATTTTATTGTAGTTTTAATGGCCGTGTGAGATTTAATAGCCAGTGTGGAGGACGGTTTAACTGCTTTAAGCTTATGCTTGCCCTTCCTTTCCCTGTTCTTTATCGGCTGTCTGTTTAGTCGGAAAGTAGATTAAGTTTGTTTGAACTACCGCTAAAGTTTGCCTAATATGATCTGCTTGAAGATTTCTAGTTTGTATTTGCAACTTAAAGTTTTCTAAGCAGAACACATTGTGATTGGATAAGTGAGGTATAATCACAACGCCCTCAATTGATGTGAAACTTTAAATGTAGTGTGAACAGAATTACTGCGTTTTATAGATGTTTGACACAGATTTTCCTCGTAAGACAATAATTGCTAAATCGTTCAATTCGGTCCACCAGCTGTAAATCCACTTAGCTGAGGGAGCGTACGCGCATATGTCAATTAAGTACAATTAAACTACCGTGTTCAACGGATTCCTTTGATCCCCGCCTATGTCAACTTTATTACTTGATGGTTGTAAGTTTTTGCTATAAACATTTTTCTTATGCAACGATTGGCTGGCATACGATGCTACAATAAACAAAACTAAGTTGACTTATTAGTGGAAGAAGTTTTTGAGTGAAACTTCAATAAATTCAAATTTAATTTCGAAGGAACTGATGACACTAATGGGTCTCATGTAATTGAAAATTGATCCACGTAGTCGTTTCAGCAACTATAATTTCATCTGTGATGTCTATTGTTTGTTAACTAGGCGGAATTTCCCTAGTGTTTCGATTTTAATTAGGTAGGTAGTTTTATCTGTCCTTAGTCACTATCTCGTAGGTAGCACATAAATTGCAGTTTTGTAATATAGCAATTTAAGTTGATAAACTGTCATTAGTAGCATTTCCAGGAAGATTACGACAATTATCTCAAGCAACGTAGGCTAGTCTCCTCTTGTTTATTACAGCTTTTATGTATCTATAAAATCTAAAAGCGGCATGTATGTTACATGGGACCTTATATTATGTTTTACTGACTTTCAGTAGTCTAATATACTTTATTTACAGAAACTAAGCTACTACATATTTACATATATTTACAAAATACAACAGGATTAGTCAAGCTATCTAAGGATTGTTAGAAACGATCTATAGATAGCTCAACTGATCCAGGTCACTGTCAGTCGGAAGCGTGCCCAAAACACTGGCGGCATTACCACGCTGGATGGCAATGCTGATCCTTTGAGCCAAAAATGTGCCAGCTCTCGGATCACGCGTAGTCAAAGTCAAAAAGCATTTATTCAGTAGGACCGCTGGGTTCACTTTGAAGTTTAGTAGTTGAGTAGTTTAGTAGTTGTTCAATTCTCTTCGTATCAATGTTTTTTTTTATGCCATGCCGACTTAATTTGACCACTACTACTGTTTTTGCATGCTGTGGTGTTCTATAATAAAAGAAACACATAGTTCTAAGATAATATTACCATAGTTATAAGCATTCCATGTGATTTCTTTGTTGGATGCCCCAAATAAATAAATAAAAAAATATATATAAATGCATATACAGTATGTATGTAGTATGTATGGTGAATTTTGTAAGGCATATTATTTTTATCTTTTCAATCATATGTCATTAAAAAGAGTTAAAGAGTCTTTATAAATCCATTATAAACGTATTACTTGCTTCTAATCTGTTCTCGTCATAGCGTAAAATTAAAGGAATTGATGTAATTGCATACCACATTCCCCTCAAACAAAACCGGAGACAGAAGCTCGTCTGTTAAAGATGACGGTATTCTTCTTAATTGCTAGTGGCAAGATACGACTATCGGAGCACTATTTTTAAGCATTATCACAACAATAACAAGCAAGTTACTTCGCGGCATTCGATGTGTTCATGTCTTCATGAGCATGATAACCCAACAAGCGCTCTCAGTTGCTCGGTTTACATGAAACATCACTATCGTATCCGTGTGGCTATTCGAATATCTACAGTTTTGTGTATTAGCATCAGTTATATCAGTGAATGTTTTTTGTTATTGACAAAGTGCAGTGTATGTTTGGAAAAAAAATCGACTCACTCTAATTGTAAGTCTAAGTTGTTTTTAAAACACTAAGTTTTATTAAACCGCATTCGTTACTGAAACAACATGCGTTTTCATTGCTCTATACATTCCGATAAACAAGTGTTTCTATAACAATTCATATGTGTATTTAAAATATCAATATACATTCAGATTTAAATTAAAGGCTATAAAAAGAATTGCATGAGACAATGTAAGTTTAATTTCTATGACAATTAAATCATTACACAGTCAATACGAAATAAATGCTAGAATTTGTATCGATATAGGGACATGATTGATGGCACAGGTGTAATTTATTTTTGAGCTGTATAATTATGGTATTGTTGCCATTGACCGTTCGGTACCAAGTTTACGAAGCTAATGCCGCCCGTATGTTCGTGTTTCGGTTGAATGGGCCTTACGTGTGACTGAATAGGTCAAAATTCTGAGATGCTGTCTCGATTTCCCAGCAGGTTGGGTCATTAATCACCTCTCGTTTGTCCAAGGACGCCGATTGTCTTAGTAAAAATTCCCGACAATTAAGCTTTTGTATGTGCCGTGTGCTCATTTCGAAACTCTTTAGCCCTAAACTCTAACATGCTTACAATTTCAAAACATTTATTGACATGCTAAATTTTGCAATGTAGGTATTGTTTGCTTCAACATTAAATTTAAATTTTTTTACTATGCCGTGCTTATACTACACATTTTAATCGCTGACTACTAGATCATCATCATCTTTGTAATCAATAGTTCCATTATTGGCTTCTACTTTGTCGATAATTTGTCTGGCATTTTATAATTATGTATCAATAGCATAAAATATGTAATTGACGGTCGTTGACTACCTTATCTCAAGTCCCAGTGCTTATTCAACAGTAGTGTTTGCTACACTTAAAATGTAAAATATACCTACGAATCTTTTGTAGTTGCATATCGTTTTAATTGAAATACCTTTTTGAATATTTCTTTATAATGCAAAAAAATGTACGTATCTCGGCTTTATTTATAGGATCGCCAACTCTTAGTTATATTGTATATCTCAAATTCTCAAGTAAGTAATGTAAGCTTTCAGGTAGTAACCGCTTACCATTAGGGGCAAAAAATATGTAAGTAGATGATTTTAATTTGTCTGAATGATAAAAAATATGAAAAAGCATCTAAAATATGCAAATATCTTATGTAAAACAAACCCCTCTACTTATGCAGTCGAATAAAAAGTAGCCTTGTGCGTTGTCTGAGCTGTTTTAATGAATGTGATTTATGTACAACTTTTTACAGCGACATTCTAATACACAGTTTCAATTAACATCGCAGTTAGTAGGTTTATGTTTCATCATTAGTTGTAGTAATTGCGCGTTTGCTTGTCGATTTTATTGATGAGCCTTGACGTAGCTGTCGTTACGAAAATTCTGGGAACAATTATTCATAGTCAAAAATCGGTAAAAAAAGTTTGCGTCAACGAGGTTTACTGCCTTATGGTGGATTGTTTTGATGTCGTCACGATCACCATCTTTATCTGAGACATGCCATTGTTTTTCATGTTTTTTGCATGCATCGAGGTGTTAAAACTTACACCTGTCTCAGATTTTGTTGGCTACATTTATTTTATTTGCAAAGCGACAGGAAACATGTTTTATTTTAAGTATCTACGGGTGTAGTCCTTATTTACAGTTGCTATGTCTCGGATATTGTGCTCGTGTCGATCTCTCTGGAAGAAATCGCTTTCAGCGATAAGGCCGCCCATTGTACTAATTTTGTACTTGTTTTATTTATGTGTTGTTTTTTTATTAATTGGTGTACAATAAAGTGTTCATTCATTCATTCATTCTCTAGCTTTATTTAGCATCCTCATCATTATTTATTCGTTTTTATTCTCTTAACTTACTCAACTTATCACTCAATGTTTAATAATAAAAAAAGTATTATCTCAACTAATAATTTCGGTATCATTTCAGTTTATGTTATCCTTATCGTCGTGTTTATGTTCTCCTTCATTTCGTTTTTAAACATTACATATAATTATAGGTAGATTCTTAGTACATTTGATTCATTCATGTATCAAGACAGAAGTGATAAGTGGTATTTTCACGCAATAGAAGGTTCGATGGTTCTAACATAGCTAGTTCCCGTGTTCAAGGTTTTGTAGAAAGTTTATTTTCTAGTTACGAACAGTAGTCGGCATACGTGGATTTACATGGGCGCCAGCGCACGATGTAAATGAGCAGACTTTGGTCAGGCCTGTGTCACTTTTCATTTAATTTCAGTTTTTTTGCTTCGTATAAGATACATTCTACTTTGCAAACTGAGCAAATTTTTGAGCATTCATTGATCTAAGCTACAATTTTTTATTCCTTGTGTTATTTGATATTACAGAAGGTATGCCCAGTGTAAGAAGAATGAATGAATGAATGAATGAATGAATGAATGAATGAACACTTTATTAACCAATTAATAACAAAACAACACATAAATAAAACAAGTATATATATGTATAATATGACGGGCAACGCTTCGCAGCTCTTGAAGATTTTTGGATTCAGCAAACTGGATCCGTAATGAAAAACTGTAGGTACATTCAGCGAACAATCGAAGAAGCTTCATTTTCATCATTATTCCTCAAATAGTAATGGTGCGAGGCAAATTATTCAATACGAGTATAAGTTTTAGTTACAAGCCCTGTCGCTGACCGTACCTATATTCTTCAAACTACCATGTGCAGTTACTACGAGTACAAGAGTGAAACGTCTACTATCAAGTATTATTTCAACTGTGATCGGGGTGTAAAATGGTTGCCAGTGTCACTCGTATGACCCCGTGGCACTTTGAATACATTATCCGCTACAGACAATTGAGCAAGACTAACATCACTCATGTCGTCCTTGTCTCTTTTGAATATTTTTATGAATGTCTTGTATTCAAAGGCATATATAATTTATACAAGTATAAGTAGTAAATATTGGAGAAAGTTTTACACATTGCCATCTAGCCCTAAACTAAGCAAAGCCTGTACTATGAGATCCAGACTTTAAATCGTCTAAAAAGATACATAATTCTACTCCTGTTTCTTTACGGCGAAGAATCGAAGCAAGTACTGCTAATAATACAGTGTTTGAGATCGAAGAGCTTGCCCAGCACCTAAACCATTCTCTCAGCCGGCCTTGTCCACAGGAAATACAACGTCAATAGCTGATTAAGCGTTCCAATGACTCTTATGTGTCCATTTTCGCTTCCAGCGTCAGCATGGTGGTAGTGCTGAACGGCGTCCTCGCAGACGACTGTCCGACATCAGTTCGCGCGCTTCTGGCCGCTCACCCCGGGTACAGAGACGCCGCCGCTCAGTTGCTGGCCGCCGCAGCTAGAGTGGTTGGCCCTCAGGGACTGCTGTATGTAGCTCAGAGGGAACTGGCCGCTGTTGTGCCTCATGACAGTAAGTTGCTGCTAGGGATCTGAACAGATGATGGTCTGTTATCATTGTGCACGCTTCTGGCCGCTCACCCTGGGTACAGAGACGCTGCCGCTCAGTTGCTGGCCGCCGCAGCGCAAGTGGTTGGTTCTGAGGGACTGCTTTTGTTATTGTGCAGTGTGCACCCTTTTTATCATAACAGAGCTCAAGAGTCCTTTAGTCATTCTTTGTTACCCTAATCTTCTTAGACCCACTCTCCTCCATTCACCGATACTATTGCTTCATCATCCTAAAATATTTTTCTTAATTGTGTTTTCTTTTCTACAGAAAATGTGAACATCATTGGATCAGACGACGCCACATCATGTATTATAGTAGTTATCAGGCATTCAGGTAAGATAATATTCAATTTTTGAACTAGCATATCTGATGAACATCAAAATTTAAACTAACTAACCTTATCAATCTTAACTTTAATGTCAGATTTATGTTTGAAAACTGTATATAGGTAATTAAAACAGTGAAGGAAAACATTGTGAAGACCTGCGCCTAAGTTACTTACACACGTACGTTCGTTTAAGTGGCCGTTAGTGGCCTATTGAGAGCGAAGCGGCCCCCCGAACTTCAGTTTCTAAGGTAGCGGGAAAATTGTATGTGCACTATAGCAGTAACTCTTAAACGGCGAAGGAAAACATCGTGAGGAAACCGGCATGTCGTAGAACCTAAAAAGTTCGAAAACATGTGCCAATGTAAGTTGCCTCTTGGAGGCGCACTTCCTTTCACCACATTGGGTCGAGAGAACTAGTGACACGACAAGAATAAGTGACCTAAACTGGAAGTGTTAAGGACTCCGCTTACTTATCATAAACCATTCTAGGGTCCGGAGCAGTGGCCCTAGCCCATCTCGACGGGTCAGGAACCGCGGAGGCGGCCGCGGCCATGGTGGCCAGGGTCCAACAACTCGCCGTGGGGTACCCCGAGGGAAGACTGGAGCTACAGCTAGTCGGGGGATTTACAGACCCGCACCGATACTCGGATGAGCTGTTCGCTAATATTATGTGTAAGTATATGTCTTCTATGTAGAATTTATCTTGACTGGTGATTGAGGAAGAGACGGATGTAGAGATTTAAGTGAGGCCTACGTCAGAGACCCAACTATATTACAGGAGGCGCTAAACTAAAAAAAACCATGGCACTCCCGGGAGTGCCGTGCCGTAAGAAATTAAAACATGAACAAAAAAGATTTTATGCATTCATATTCACCGTTTAATTATAAAATTAGCTTTTAATAATATTGCCGTAAAAGTTTACCGAGTACAGAACTAGATGGCGCTTCGTCTGACTCGCAAGTAGAAAAGCTTTTTATTTAATTTGATGTCAAATTAAATCATAAATTGATTATTTTATTTTGTTACCAGATCTAACTAACTAGACTGGGCAGTCAAGAGCTTTAGAGATAAAATCGTTACCTTGTTCCGTTTCATTTAAACTCAGAAAACTATGTATATGATCTATTAGAGCAAAGTCGCGGACGAAGTCGGAAATAAATTATTAGTATTGACGTCTAAGGTCAGAGTAGATTTGTCAGGCTGCCAACGAGTTGGTACGGCTACGTTCACACAGAGCATGAGAATGAGCACCTAACACCAGAGCAACCAAGTACAGTTCGCCCAACGGATCTAGGCATTCGTGAAGTTAGCCGTTTGTTTGCGCAGTGACCGCTTTTTCATACAAAATAGTGTTCTGCGCAGACAAACGGCTAACTTCACGAATGCCTAGATCCGTTGGAAGAACTGTACCCTTGCGCCCCGGTGGAATTCTACGTTTTCAATTTATTTCAATTCATTTATTGCTTGTGAATCTAGGTTACAGAGTAGATGCTTAAAACTAAGAATCTCTAGATCCTGCTAAAAGTTTTGGATATTCATAATTCAATTCAATTCTTAATTCAGTTATTGCCTGTGATTAAGAATTGCAATTAGAATGCTATAAATTAGGTTAGATTGGGACTGAAATGCTCCGACTATGCTTAAAATAATAATATATTTTTTTAAATGACGATTTTAAAGTGATTTCGATAAAAAAACTAATTTTGTCTTTGAGATTTTTGAATTAAGAAGATATGCTCATTGTGCATACAGCGCTAGTTTTGAGTGGGCGTGGGTGATTCGAGCGATCCATTGTCATATCTACCGCTAAGTGTTGTGACGCTAAAGACGTTCCTGTCGTGTCACAACTTTACGACTTTCTATATTGCACCTTTATGAATATTCTTCAGTAAAAAAAACATAATTGAAAAAGCTATACTATACATACTTACTGATAACAATAAACAAAACTAAAGTAGATAGTTTAGCAAGAAAACATGGAGCATTAGCATTAGCCATGGCTTGTTTCATAATAAGCCATAAGCTATTTGCCACTGGAAAGCTCGACCGAAGCTGACGGTTTTAAAATCGAAACGCTTCAAGAAAAAAAGACGTAGTGCTTCGCTTTTTTGGCTTGATGAGGCGTCTCAGATTCAGATGGTCCATGCTTTATTAAAATTATCTTATATCTTTCACAAATTTTAAGCCTGCTTTAGAACATTCCTATTTGGCCGCGCAAGAGTCACAGAACACAGCCAGCTGGTCTGATGGCATTGTAAAGGCGGTGGGAAAACATTTGTTCGACTGGCACAGGACCGGAAACAGTAGCGGGCGAAGGTCTGCCTGCGACGCAGAAGGTTGCGGGTTCGATCCCCGCCGCGGGACAAATGTTTGTATGACCTACAGGTATTTGTCTCGGGTCTGGGTGTTTCTATGTATAATATGTATGTATTTACAAACGAAAAGTATATAAGTAGTAAGTATATCAGTTATCTGGTTCCCATAGTACAAGCTTTGCTTAGTTTGGGGCTAGATGATGCTGTGTGAAAAATGTCCAGCATTATTTATTTATTTATTATTTATTTATTTAATACTGAGCAGTGGTTGGATGTGGGCTGATTAGATAGATGATAGGACATTCCTAAAGTAGCTTAGAAAATGATTAAACAGGTATTGACATATCCCTTTTCAATTCCAGTATCATTCCACCGTCTCACAGTCGAGATAGACTTAACACTCGCGTGCTGTTGCGAGTTGAACACCGCATTAGGTGGCGGATCTCCCGCGCCTATTGTTACCGGCGTCGGCGTGGATATCAGGGCAGGGGACTTGTTCCCCGCTAACTTCCCTGATAAGGGCCCCGAGTGCTCCCTTAGGGGCGCTAGGACGATCACTGGGGGACCACATTCAGCACAGGTTAGTATTGGTACTATGTCGGGATAGAATACGAGTGCTGATGTCAATTTATTCGACCAATAGGTAACCTCCTTAGTAAGGCGGTTTCTACTGCAGGGGTGGGGGGGGGGGGGGGGGGCTACCATTTGGTGACGCTTACCGTACCTATTCTTAGAAATAAGGGAGGCCTATGTCGAAAGACAACCTGACCAACAAACCGGTTGCTGAAGATTGTGATTTATTTATTTTGTAAACTAGATTAAAATTAGATTAAGTCAAATTCTGTAAGATGGTTAGCGAGTGAAGGCTTTTTTACTTTTTACTTTACTTTTACCGTACCTATTCTAGCTCCCATCAGGAGCTTTGCTCACATGGTAAAAAAATTGTAGCCTATGTGGTATTCTTACTAACCCAAAGTACACACGTAGGTAACCGTGATCGAAACACAAACATTAGGTCAATTTCAGATTAGATTAGTAGGATTCTTATTCTTCTTCTGGTGTCAATAGTTCTTTCAAACCAATCAGTGTGGTGAAAGGATTATAAGTGCATCTCAAAGAGGCTCCTTTCATGCACTTGACACAATGTTTTTCGAACTGCTTTTTAAAGATAAAGATTATTTACTTGCTCAAAACATTGTGTAGGTTACATTTGCATGCAAGATCAAAAGTTTTAAATGTGGTAACGACATGCTTTACCGAAACATATCGGAATGAAAATTAATTTAACAGAGGCGCGTCAAAATTAAAATTTGTCAACTAAAAATTCATTTAATATAATAGTAACATTTGTCAATTAATTTTTTCTTAAAGCTAATTTTAAATAAACCAATATTCATGTCTTTGTAACATTTCGGTATTCTATTATAAATAACTAGCTGCGCACCCGCGGTGTGACCCGCGGTCCCTCGGGATTTTTCAATTTTTTCGGGATAAAAAGTTGCCTATGTCCTTCCCTGGGATACAACCTTTAACTATGCCAAATTTCAGCTTAATCTGTTCAGTGGTTTGGGCGTGAAAGCGTAACAAACAGACAGACAGACAGAGTTACTTTCACATTTATAATATTAGTAAGTATGGATATGGATAGTATGGACTAGCTGCGCTCCCGCGGTTTTTCGGGATAAAAGGTAGCCTATGTCCTTCCCTGGGATACAACCTTTAACTATGCCAAATTTCAGCTTAATCTGTTCAGCGGTTTAGGCGTGAAAGCGTAACAAACAGACAGACATTAGTATGGATTGGAGCCATAAAATAAACACTTTTTTTTTACTGTGTGAATGTATTCCAGGTGCTGACAGAGTTACTTTCAGATTTATAATATTTATAATATTAGTATGGATTGGAGCCATACAATAAACACTTTTTTTTTACTGTGTGAATGTATTCCAGGTGCTAGATATATACGACAACGGCGTCGGCATGCTTCGGATCGGTCCGTTCAACTACGATCCGCTCCGCGGCGTTGATTTGTGGCTCGAGCAGTCGGACGATTTCATTCTGCAGCATCTCAGTACCACGCCCGCTGTGGAGCCGCCGCATTTCGTGCACAATGTGAGTCACAACAAAATCAACTCATTTACACACGCCACGAGCTTAGGCTGTGCATTAAATAGATATGTTCCATCTAAGGACACACGTGATGTCTTTCACATCACGCGTGACACACACATCACATCATGTGTGTGCGTGTGTGTGTGTGTGTGTGTGTGTGTGTGTGTGTGTGTGTGTGTGAATGAAGTAAGGTACGGATGCAGTTGACGAGTGATAGGAGTGGATGAAAAAGGGTGACATTGAGACCCACTTAGCTTGGGATAATGGGTTTGTTTGTTATGGGTAGTTTGATTCATTAGTTAGCAAATCGTCACAGTCCATAGATTGTTACATTGTTAGTAAGGAAGAGCGTTTCTAGGATACCTAATTTTATTGACAACTAGTACCAACATTTTGATTAGCCTATATGCTATTCCAGGTCACTGTCTACGCCTATTCCAAATTTCATCCAAATCGGTTCACTGGTTTAGGCGTGATTGAAACAAACATCCAAACATCTAAACAAACTCACAAACTTTCAGCTTTATTATATTAGTGGGATAGTGGGATTAATTCCAGTATAGAAAAGTACTCTTTGCTTCGTTCCAACCGAGTGTTCCACGACACTCATGTACTTTTTTATTTATTTAAATATTGTTCTACTTCCAGATCCGTGTGACGCTGAAGTTCATCCAGCAGCATCCGTTCCCAGCGGTGACCGTGTTCCCGGACAATCGTCCGCATTACTACAGGCGCGATGAACAGACTGGATGTTGGGCCCCGATGCGTTTCTAAATATCTCACTCTTAAGCCAAGGACAACTGGATCATTCGTCCTTTTTTATGAAATATTTAGAGCTACCCTGACGGTCAGGGAGGTATTTTAGTTTATCGAAAAGCTGTCGGATATCGGGAATCACCAAAGAACTTCGGTCATCTCCATACAAGCTGTGACCTGGTTACAAAAATGTTCGTTTCCATTGATCTTCCTATTGATACAGCCTGATTTTTTGCTTACAAAGCCACTTACCGTATGCAATTCGTAATTTGTTTTTATTAAGCCGAAAAATAATAATTTCCGTATGTATTTACCCCTAAAATGTACTGATTTTGGTATATTTTTCATCTGTGGAAAATTCGAGGTCCAATCACGCCATAATTCTTTAATAGTTGGAAAAGCCATCAGAATTGTTGTTGTACCGTCATTATTAATTAGGTAGTATCCGAAAATGATTCCGACAGCCTTTCGAATGAATAAAAATATCCCGTCTGTCGTCCATAGCAATCGATATGAAAACAATGTGTGTTCAGTAAATCACTGTCCGCAAATAAACAAAACTTGCAATTTAAACGCACTGACCGTTAGAATAGCACTAAATAAGTCCTTTAGGATTCTAAATGGTACAGATGACTACGCTGATAAAGGAGAATGTGCATCAATGTATTGAATTCTGACCAAGATTATACATAACTTTCTTATTACTTAAATGAAATTCATATTTAGTTCAAATATGCAATAATTGTTTTATTTTCTTGTGAAAAATTAAAATGAAATATTAGATAAATAATAAGAAAATAATGGTACCTACTTACTTATCCTACTTATATCTTAAAGTACTATACAAGAAAATGTACCGCTTCCCAAGCGCTATTCACCCCGTACACGTTTTTTACTCTTTGGTTGAAATTGCCCATTCTCCTTTAGTGTTGTAGAGTCTTCAATTTTTTCTTGCATTGAAGATAAATTGTTTCTCGTTTTTATCTTCATAAAGTTAAACACTTGGTTTTCCTCCTAGATATTTTTCCAATTTCTTGATTGTAGGATGTCAGAGGCACATAAATAAGTAGGTATTAAGCTGCGTTTACACGATCAGAGTATAATCTGACAAAGTGGACTTTGATGCCTACTAGGACTCTGATTGGCCGCCGCCATCAGAGTAAGATCAGAGTGCACTCGGATTGGGGTTGCCACGACCCAAGTAGCGTCCTAGTAGGCATCAGAGTCCACTCTGTCAGAGTATACTCTGATAGTGTCAACGCGGTTTTATGCTACTGCTCCACCTGCGTCAACGCGTTAAAAAGTGTCATTGTTGACATTAGATGCATACATTTTCTGTCAATTAAATCTCTTTTTAACGCGTTATGACGCAGGTGGAGCAGTAGCATTACATGACATTCAGCACTAGCTGTCTATTTTAATGTTAGTAAATTTAAAACATTCCCATGAAATCTCAGACAAAATGAAATACATTTCATTGTTTGTAAATATTTTGTTTTCGGATGCAGAATCATCGTAATTTATTATTGACATCCAATTTTATTTTGACTAGAGTCCGCGCCAAAGTCCTGCGGAATTTAACAGAACTAACGAAAGAGTGTTCAATTTTTATCTCAACACGTAGATACTAGCTACTGTTGTTTTTAAGAAGAGAGTTAATAGGCAATAGGCACCTTCTGGGTAGGCTCTATCGTAGACCTCATTCTTGCCTGTGAGCCCAAGAGCCGACCCATTCATCATAAAAATTTCGTGGCGCAGATTTTTTTTATAAATCACTGGGAGATGTGATGATTATGTTTAGATTTATTATTAATGTATATTTGTGTCCTAAATGATGTAGACTATGTTTTTTAATTATTCAGTGAATGCACTACTTGCCTTTTACAATATTAAAATAGTGATTTTATGTAAAAGTAGTTTGATATCCGGACAAAGTTGTAAATATTTTAGTGAGACATTAGGTATAGTTAGATGACTTTTGAAATACGTAGTTATTGTTTTGTGAAAATATTATAAAAATATATTGAAAGTTAAAATGTCGGGCGTTTTTTATTGTTTACCTCATAAAAACCTTGGAAAATTTTGTTTCACCTTAGCACGAAACATGGCACCAGCCTACCAATGCATTTTTATTAGGTAGGTACTTACCTACTTACCTTACATCCGACTTTAAACCATTTCGATTTATTTATCTATCCAGCCGGTAAACACCCACTGCTGGGTATATCTCTAGCTCTTCTCTATCACGCTTAAAAATAATTACTTATAGCATGTTGGAGATGTTGGAGAAAATGAGAACGACAAGTCGTAGGTATGGTACCTACTTACAAAAAACAATGGCATGGATTTTAGGCACTTTTAATTCATTGATTTATTCCAAGCCATAATCATCAGCGGTTTCACTCTCATAAAAGCTCTCAAAGAGCTAAAAACTGGTAGAGTACTTACCCTTGTTTAAAATTTCTTTTTGACTACCCATTCCAAACCCTCCAAACTCATGTATCGTATTATGAATGAATGAATGAGAACTCTTTATTGTACACCTTAAACTATGAAACAAAATAATAAGTATAACAAATAATGACAATGTACAGTCGCGGTATGAAAAGGTTCGTCATCTTAAAGTCGACTTTTGCTTGCACGAGTGCAAGAACCAGTACTGCCAACATTTTAATTAATAAATATTACGTTTTGTTATGTTTAGCGTTTACTATCGATTATAGGCAATGACATATCAAAAAGGTTTTGCATAATTTGTTTACTGTTTTACTCCATCCTGTCAATTTTACAAAAATAACAATTACCCATAACAACAAGATTTTGATATAGGTTATTTGTATTTAAACGTTATTTAGATTACTGTAATCTTTAATTATACTCTATTTTCCTGGACTGCCAAGATTTATTGACAGAGATATTACTGTCGGGGTAAACCGCTTTGTTGATAGGACCGAATATGAAAGAATAGTACGAATAAGTAATATAATAACTTTATTTTATTTAATAACGTATATAACCACCATTAGCATCAATCACACATTGTAACCTGTTTCTCATAGAACCAACAAGGCGAGAGCATAGGTCCGTCCCTCGTGTATCTTCCCAAATGATATGGCAGTGGTCTTCTATAGCCTTCTTGGTTCTTTCGTTTCTATTATCCCATCGCTGCACCATTAAACCCCATAGGTTCTCGATCGGGTTTAAATCTGCAGATCTTGCTGGCCACGGAATCACCGCTATATCACTGTGCCGATTGAACCATTCATTCACAATACGAGCAGTGTGCGTGCGAGCATTGTCTTGAACGTAGCTGACCTGAGGTAAGTCAGCAGCTGTATATACGGTACGGACACTTGGTAGCATACTGTCTTCCAGAACCGATAGATAGTGAGTTGCATTTGCCCTTGAAGGAAGAAGAACGAGCTCGCCCACTCCATCCGCTGACATCCACCCCCAAATATTGGCAGAGATACGTCCAGAACTAAAATTGGGCACTACATGGTCTTCTGTATATCTCGTGCCGTTATACCTCCACAAATGAAGCCTCCCATGTTGGCTTGACATAAAGGATTTTTCGTCGGTAAATATAGTGGTACTCCAATCAAAGTTCAAATAGGTCTCTGCAAATCTCAAGCGTGCTTCCTTATGGGTTGGTGTCAGAGCAACTTTTTTTGAGTGTCGTCTATAATGTAATCCCATTGAGTGTAATGCATTTCTTATTACTCTAGGACAAACTTCATACAGTTGAGCGAAATGATTGGTTGACACAAAGCCATTTTCTTCATATTGCCGTCTCATGTCGGCATTTTGTGCAGCACTAAGGATAGGACGGCGACCAGAATTGTTGTGACGATGATCTATGAGTTCACCTTCTTCACCATATCTCCGGATCCAAAATCTTACACTATCCCTGGTTACATTAAGACGACGCGATATCTCACTGATATTGTAGCCAGCTTCATGTTCAGCAATAATTGCTGCTCTTTCTACAACACTTAAAGGTCTCGGCATTTTATGTAAAATATAGAAACGTGAAAAAATAAAATTGCAATGTCAACAATGACAGACAACGAGATGTTGAAACCAATAAAAAGTTTTTACATTATATAATCTTCTTGGTCAAGACAGAAAATCAAACAAGTATAATCTGTAATTTTAAACTTTATTGTCAAACAGTTAAACATAATTTTCTGTGAACCAGTCTGTTCTGTGACTTAGTTTGAAAAGGTAATATGTGCTTGCGGAACGTTAAATGAATCAATTTGAAAACTGGCGAACCTTTTCATACCACTACTGTACAATTGTGCGTATTATGTGTATATATTGTCTTTGGTATTATACATTGTACGAGCATCACGCTTACAAATCTGTGATTACTCTTCTCGGCACCCTTGTGACGGGATAATTTTCCTTCCCTTGGGCAGATACAATTGTAGTTTTAACGCAAGACTCCAAATTATTTAGAGCCCGATTTTGCTATGGCCTTTATCCACTGGGCTAAGTTATGTGCAAAAAGACTTTAATTCGTAAGTACTATTTTTTGACATAACAATGACATTTGTGACGGCTTGGCACAATAATTAAAATGACAGCTTCAGGCAGCTGATTGATTTGACACTTTTGACTGTTATATAGCTAGCTATTGCTAATTGCTATTGACATTTGATTGACAGTTTGACACAAAAAGCGAAACTTTGTGAAGTGTTGTGCATTTTCATCGAATTAATTAAATCCGTAATAAGGCAGTAGCTTGTTTGTTTGACTATTTTATCAACAAATATGGAGAAGCCGACCATAACTGACCAGCCGCCTCCATACTCAGCCACAATGCCACCAGGTAAAGTCTACCCAAACTTTATTTTGTGAAACCATACTCGATGTCAATGAATCAGAGATAAGCGGATTTCTGTTCACTGCGCAACTTGGCGAAACTTTATACTGCTACGTGATTAAGCGTTTCAATATCGTGGTTTGACCATGTAGAATAATTAGACAATTGAATTATGGCAGCAGTAAGTTTAGTACTTATTGTTATTATGAATTTCAGGACCGCAGCCTCATCCGCAAGGGTATCCGCAGCCTGGACCTCAAGCCGCTACGTACCCGCCTCCACCTCCCGGCTACACTCCTCAGGGTGCTACAGTTGTGACCGGTTATGTGCCAAACTACGGAGCTACAAACATCATTATCCCACCACCAATCATCGCGGTAGGCGCCTGCCCTGCTTGCCGCGTTGGTATATTAGAAGACGACTTCACATGTCTAGGTATCCTCTGTGCAATCTTATTCTTCCCACTCGGAATTCTCTGCTGTCTCGCTCTCAAAAATAGAAGATGCTCCAACTGCGGTGCTTTGTTCGGGTAAATGACACAGCCTTGTTAATTGTTATTCTGATAAGAGTTAATGATGTGATAGGTTTAAAAATGGAGTGTCTATTTTATAGCAACATTATTCTTTAGAGTTTAAAAGGTCAATTTAAACTTGAAAATGCATGAGATAGATAGGCTCATGAGAGAGGTAATAAGAATTCCATCTTATATAAAATATGGAACTTACATACGGAAAATATAAACTGGTGATTTGTAATATTTTAATTATACTGATCTGCTCAATGAACCATTCCTAATTGTATTAATATTGAAATTATGAATGCAAATTTGAAATTACTTTTTTATTAAGTTTTGCTGCATTTGAAGTTAAAAATATAAAACAACATAAAATAATAGGCTTCCTACTACAATTATAAATTTATTTTAATTGAAGTAAAATACATTCTGCTGTCTTGAGGATAGTTGAAACTGTCATATCATATATAAGTTAAACCCTTCTTCGGAGAGCTGAGTTGCAATTTTGACATTAGAAATTTGGACATCTACATAAAGGGTTTTGCAAAATTAGTTTGCCAAATTAATTACAAAACAAATATATTATAATTATACTAATATTACAAGGTTTAAGTTCAATATGTTCATGCTATATTATACTAAGTGTAGATAGATATCATATTGGGGCATGCAGAAGAAGAGTCAGCATCTAAGAATATTTTATAATATATCCTTGTTCAGAAAGTTTTACTTTCATTTGTAAGCTTTGTATTCTTAAAAGAAAGTCTCCAGCCACTTTTAACCAGGATTCTCATCTATTTAGATATTGACTAGGTACATAAATCTTCCTATGTCTTATAGGGCTAAGTACATAATTGTTTTATGTTTGTATGATGCACCAACTGATTCAACTTTAAAACATCTCTAATTGAAAGCCAGGCTATTTCTGTAACTTCAGTAAGTACTTATGGGTTTGATACGCCATACATTTATCCTAGTTCTTCAAAGTATCCGCTAGGGGCGCTGCAAGCAAATGTATGGCGGTTTCGTAAATTAGCGAAACCCATATTATAGATACCTACTGATTATAATAAAATTCGGTAAGAATCTCCTTGGTGAAATTGACAGCCAAAGTTAGTTATCTTAAAACTTTAATCTCTATACATAAAAATGAACCCCTATATCCCTTGGTCACGCCATCACGCTTGAACGGCTGGACCGATTTCACTAATTTTTTTGTTGTGTTTGTTATTGTCAGGAGAAGGTTCTTATGACAGAAAAAAATCTATATATATGGAGGGCGTGAAATAAGGGTTGAAAGTTTGTATGGGGAGTTGGAAGTTCCAGTTAAAGGCAACAGATGGCGCTATTATTGTATTTTTTAAAGTTTCAGAAGATTCTTGCAGATTTCAGTTCTATTTAGATCTTTTCAAGTATTTTATTTTGGTGACGAAGTCGCGGGTACCAGCTAGTACGTCAATAAAACTAAAACAATCTTACTTCTTTGAATCAATACATACATCAATCATTCATGTATCTATCTATATAAATATTATCATATATATCCTAAGCATCTATTGTTATTGTAAAAACAAAATACAATTCAATTGTTAATGCCATACAATTTACAAATCTTTGATGATGCCATACTTATAATGAGGAGGTATTTTATTTAGGTTCTGAAAATTCTACGAATTGATACCTATTAGCTAATTAAAATACCTACCTAAGGTGTCTTTTCAATTGTCATGAATATTATTTTTGAACTTGTTAAAGTTGCATCGTTAAATTGAATTTGATAGCTGTACCTACTGATAATTAAATAAAAATAGTAAAATAATATAATGCTATTGGTTGATCACGCCTTGGGTCATTTACTATTTGTGTACCTACTTACTTATTTGCAAATAAGTACAGTCACTAACGAAAGTCGATTAACAGTAGGTAGTAACTACCTATGACTTTATAAATCGCCATTTATTAGCGAAAGCTAGTAAACATTGTTATAGTGTGTGTAAACTGAAGATACAATGAGAGAATGGGCTTACGCACACTAATACAACTAAGATATTGTAAACAAACACAGAATGAACTTCGAAAAAGAAACACGTATGTGTATGTAAGATTTTTACCTATTCGATCTCGTTGACTCAGACACAATATTTTGTACGATTATGAGCGCCATATCCATCGATAGTAATTCATAACTAAAGAAAAACATAAAATAATGAAAGTTACCGCGACCAAAAACCTCACTTGATAACTTAAAGAATTATGGTGTGATCGTGCAAGAACCAGTAGGGTGAGTAGAAATAGCCAGAAATGCCTTATATTATCATACATAAGATAAAACTGTTATATTAGGTATACGTTTGAAGAATATTTGATTTTAATCTTAAATTTATATACCTACTTATAGTTTTGCAATAAAGTTTGGGTACAAACTTTCTTTAGTATTATTTTTAACCCGATAATACTGTTACCTACACGCGCCTGTAATTATTATTTTTTTGCAAATTCGGACAAATTCGGTTTTTATTTTTTTAAGTAGGTATACCTACCTACAAAGCACGAGGTTTGCCGAGGCGCACTATATTTACGTAGCGTAGGTATTACACTACCAATCATGATTATCGTTAGCATGTAGTATATTGTATAGATAGTACCTATCTATACATACTACATGCTTAGGCCTGTACTGTAATCAGTGTGAATGATTTACGTCCATTGTTGAGCGGCTGTGAACCGATAACTCGTTGGACGATGTATTCGCTAAATGGGGCTGAAAATCACTTCTATCTAGCCTTTATTTACGAAGCATAGAATTTTTTAGATAGGTTTTCGCTTTACGTGCTATTTATCTTTAAAAAAATAAAAATTCTCGTTGGAAATGTTACCACAAAATTATCATTAAGATCCCGCGCAGGTAGAGCAAACATTCGCTGAAAATTAGTTAAAACTTTAAATTTCTCATAAGTTATTCGTTGGGACCCTTAGCATGAAATATAGGTACGATTTGACGAGACGTACCTACAGCTCGCCATATATCTCTATGAGTTCGCCCAACGGATCTAGGCATTCGTGGAGTTAGCCGTTTGTCTTCGCAGTGAACGCTTTTTCATACGAAATTGTGTTCTGCACAGGCAAATGGCTAACTTCACGAATGCCTAGATCCGTTGCGCGTACTGTAAGTAACATGCGTTTTTATTAGTATCTATCTACGTAATACCTAGCTTTCCTATTTACCTACACAAAAAAATTGTTTACTACATACGTTTTCATTTGCTTTTTTACTACTAGGTAGATATAAGTACCTACCCTACCTAAGTAAATGTGAACCTTTTGTGATGAGAAATAAATAAAATAATAAATAATAATAGAAAAGATTATTAAGTGCGTGCGCCTCAGAAATGCTTCTTTCGCGCACTATCAGAGCCATAGTTAAGTACCTACATAGATCCTCAAACTGCCCTATTCCACTCTGATCCACTAATCAAATCCACTAAGGGATTTGTTTCCACTTTTTCTTCCACTCAAATCCATCAATGGTTTTTTATCTGTCGCAGCCTAATCCGCCGTCTGATTAAACGCCTAGCCATTTGATTAAACGGCGCTTAATTGGCCGGCGAATTTAACCAGTTGACTGCGACATATCCACTTTGAGAGTTAAGTATCTCAATCTTACTCATCACTTACATACCTACCTACTCATCTAAACCACTTTAACTATTAGTAAGTTTTAATAATATTAAATGGGACCACTCGTAGCAAGCAATTATTCTGTTCAAACAACCCTTTCCCGGCTTGTTTTAAAGATAATAAAACGTTCATAGTGACTCCCAGACGTTATAGGTAAGGTTATAGGTACATACTTGTTTATTACGTACCTATACTGGCATGTGACTGGCATATTTTAATTAATTAGATGCCCACGTACTAAAATAGAATATTCATAATTTCTCCACAATACAAAAAATACACGAAGTATGTAGGTACTTAACAATAAAGTAAGTAGGTAAACTTGGTAAGTAAAAACAATTTAAAACGAAACAAATTATAACTTAATTTTTTCTATCTGTTCTAAGCGTTCAGTCTCATACTTATTCGTTCTAGATGATTCTACTAAAAAAAAGGAACAGACTTCACGACCAATACCGAATATGAAAGCGAACGTATTTGCCCCAGACTGAATAGATATAAATATTTAAATCAAGGCACCTCAATCTGGGACATGGATCACTCACGTCTCCATATGGCAGGTTTACGATCACCAGGGTGATTCAGGCTCAGCGAGAGATGAACTAAAGAGGTAAACTTTATCGTCTTCAGCTGTATAAAACTTTGAGTTTGTCTTATCACAAATATCCCAATAACTACACTTGCTTAAACTGTTGCTGTTTAGGTAGAGAAAAAGTATTCTGCATAAGTAGGAACAAATATATACCTACTTACTTTTAGATAAATAAATAATGCTGGACTTTTTCACACATCATCGTCTAGCCCCAAAGTAAGCACCTGTGGTGCTGGACGACCTCTGTGGTGCAGTGGGCGAAGGTCCGCCTGCGACGCAGAAGGTTGCGGGTTCGATCCCCGCCACGGGACAAATGTTTGTATGACCTACAGATATTTGTCTCGGGTCTGGGTGTTTCTATGTATAATATGTATGTATTTACAAAAAAAAAAGTATATAAGTAGTTTATCAGTCATCTAGTACCCATACCACAAGCTCAAGCTTACTTTGGGGCTAGATGATGCTGTGTGAAAAGTCCAGCATTATTTATTTATTTATTTATTTTATTTATAAGCAGAGCTTGTGTTATGGGTACGTACGTACTACCTACATGACTGATATGTAATACTACTAATACTTATACTTTTTTGTTAGTAAATACATACATATTATACCTACATAGAAACACCCAGACCCGAGACAAATATTTGTAGATCATACAAACATTGGTCCCGTCGCGGGGATCGAACCCGCAACCTTTAGCATCGCAGGCGGGTCTTCACCCACTGTGCCACAGAGGTCGTCGTATAACTTCATAACAATCATAACACAATTTTCTTGTGGTATGGTGGGTACGGTACCTTTTGTTGTTGTTTGACCGCGATCTTATATCGCGGATGTCTCCGCGATGCCCTGTTAACTTCTATTGAAGTAAACTAACGACCCGTTAAGTCGCACTCTGGTAATTTTCATATTAATCTGATATGTAAATATTGTCTAAAACTGGGCTATGAAAATTGAGAATGAATGTTTCTGATGTAAGCCTGGTCAAGACTAAGCCAACAACTACAAAATACTTATCTAATGTAAATACCTATTTACAGAAAGTATACTTCTCAGTAATAAGAAACTTAGACCTTTACTTACACCTATACAGCAGCGTCAGGAAGCGACCTATGCCTACACTACAAGACGTTATAATACCTGGGTTGTTTGAGATGGAATAGAATAGGTTTGCCCAGCTTAATTTTCATGATTTTCTGATACTTTTAAAAATAAAAATGCAATAATAGCGCCATCTTGACCTCAGCCATAGGACAGCAACGCCATCTAGTAGCCTTCAACTGGAACTTCACTTTAAGTCCCCATACAAAATGTCAACCCTTATTTCACGCCCTACATGATTAGTTTCGAAAAAAAAAAGTAGCCTATGTCCGTCCCTGGGACATAATCTTTATCCATGTCATATTTCAGCATCATCTGTTCAGTGGTTTAGGCGTGAAAAGGTAACAAACAGACAAGACAGACAGACACATTTTACTACATAATAGATGGCGCCACAGGAAAAATTAGATCGCGCTATCGTTGCGTTTTGGGGAACGTAACATATAAACTCGCTAATCCTCTACTTTTCAGCTTTATAATATTAGTATGGATTAGACGGCAAGCTTGCATAGTAGATATTTCCTGCTATCGCACATCTTCTCAGAGTTATTCAAGCTATGAATGCGGACCGCGGCGCTGACAACCATTCATACCTAGAGCAATGGAAACAAAAGACACTCGACTTTCGTACACAGTTGATGGCAAGGAATTTTTATTGTTACTTGGTCCTCTACTCTTCGTTTATTTACGTTTGTTTAGCGAATTACTTTTATACATAATAAGCTAGGCTTGTAAAAGGAAATAAGAATATGACTGTATGTATCTCAAGGCACGGTAGGTAGTAGGTAAGTAGTAGTAAGTAGCTTTAGATTTTAAAATTTCTAGCGAAAATGAAAGTTCCCAGTAAATTGGGCAATAAATTAATTTTCGCTAGAATTTTTAAAATCTACAGCTTTGGTCATATAGCGCGTAGACAGCTATGACAAGCAAAAACCCTAAAAAGATTCTCTTAAGAAGACGGAAGCTGAATTACTGTTCTGTTAAATCCAACGTTGACACGAACAAATTCTTTATAAGTCGTTAATCTTCATTTCCTGAAAACACAGACAGAAGAATAATGTTCCAAGTTAAAGGCTCATATTTTAGAAGTTTTCTTTCAATCTAAGATGAGGGAAAAGTCCTTTAAAAGTAAGGCGGTTCGCCATTTTTTAAATCGGCTATTACTGGCATTGGGATTTAACTTTTAACATTTATATTCCATAAATATTAAGGTGTTGTTTTTGATATTTACGCTGTTGCTCTCTTCTAAATAATCATAATTTACTCCATTTACTTGAGGTAATTTTTGGGTAATGATTATTTATTATTATTATTAATATTTATTTAAAAAAAAAGAAAAGGGCTTTGTTGCTGAGCGACTTTATCGCCCAATCGGTAACAAACATCTTAGTCTTCATCATATAGGTCTTCATATTCTTCATGGTTTCATTGTATTTGCTAACCATATTCGTGTAGATTTCGTAGCATCGTACGTTCGTCGTAGCATGTAGGTAGAACTATGCTATGGGCGTATCAGGTAATCCTTGTGCAAGACGTTAATTTTGGTGCTCTCTGCTTCTTCATGGTAGTTAGATACAGTCAGCAACGAAAATTTATTAACATTTGATGTTTCACAAATCTAAATATTTCTGTAATCCGTAACATCATGACCAGAATTTTGACAAAATATATTTGAAGATCAAGTCTCAGTCCATAATAATTTCCAAGGCAAAGTTTATTTTTCATTAGAAATAGAAAATAAATGGCGTCTTAAAAAACCAAACTGTTTATCGACTTTCGTTGCTGACTATGCCTACCTAGTTGTTTGATCAAAAGAAACTTAGGCCTTTACATCTATATTAGATGATTTATACAGCGTCAGGAGGCAACCTATGCCTACACTTAACTGGACGCTGCAGTGCCTGGGACATTGTTTGAGATGGAATAGGCTTGCCCAGCACCTAAACCATCCTCTCAGCTAAATCAGCCTGGCCTGTGGGCCAGGAAAGAAGACGTCAATACGCGTGGAGCTGACTAAGCTGCGGGTTTCCTTACGATGTTTCCTTCACCGTTATGAGCTCGTGTTAAAGCGCATATAAATTTTTCCAAACGAAAAATCCAGTGATGTACGGCCGGGTTCGAACCCACGACCTTCGGATTGAAAGTCGAGGCACAACCCCATTCGACCAACACCAAGAATGAAAATATTCGCTTGTCTCATAATAAAAACTAGGCCTGCGCCTCCCACTAAGTCATCCACAGAATAATAAGTGTTGTGAATAATAACATAAAAATGCCATCTTGGAAAATATAAATGGCACACGTATCGCCAGATATGAATAAATACATCAAGACGAGATTACAATCTTGACGGCATTTATCACTAGAGAAAATGTCTCAAGTAATATGTCTAGAATTTTTCTAGAACCAGTGGAACCAAAGTGATACTGATAGTCCAACGCATGCTACGAGAAGTGGTATGAGTAGATTGAGACTCTTCTAAGTAGGTAGAAGTGGTGAGTTCCACAATTTTACAATATCGTGCGAGAAACATTTATAAACAGAACCCTCAAAACCGAGAGCTACTCGCGCTTATCCATATTTACATGGTTATGATTTTGTTATAAAATTATACGAAAAGCCAGCAAAGTCAGAGTACGCTATAAAGTTAAGCTTAGTGCTTGGCTTCGCTAATAGATCAAGTTATGCGTTTAGTGCAGCCCCTCTAATAGTGTTATCGTCTCCGGTTACCCCCTATATTTGTGCGTTTTAGAAAGCACATCATCATCATATTATGCAGCTTGCAGCCTTGTCTACTTTTCTTTTTTTTCTGAATACCGAAGAGGTTTCTAATGTAAGCAAACATGGTTTTAAGTTAAGTGTCACAAAAGGAGTCTTACATGCATGGTGTTAGGTAAAGGTAAGTTACAAAAGTAGTATTAAATCCTTTAATCACATTTTGGTTCAAAATCTATTCTTATACCCAAATACGTGAAACTATCCATACTATCCATACTATATAATACTATAAATGTGAAAGTAACTTTGTCTGTCTGTTTGTTACGCTTTCACGCCCAAACCGCTGAACAGATTAAGCTGAAATTTGGCATAGTTAAAGGTTGTATCCCAGGGAAGGACATAGGCTACCTTTTATCCCGAAAAAATGAAAAATCCCGAGGGACCGCGAATCACACCGCGGGAGCGCAGCTTGTAAATAATAATTTGTAGGTACTTAGACTTACGTAGCAACAATAATAAATATTTATAACACCTGTGTGAAATAAATTGTCACGACATCGACAAGGAGAAATCCCCAGTATAAAATTCACTGACAGCACTAGCTTTAGGTACTCACGCCCTTTGGTAGGTAGCTGTGTACTTATTATTCGTCATACTTATAAAAGCTGTACCTACCTACTTGCGGCACCACTAAGCAGTGTTTGCGTAGTAATGGACGCGCGGAGACGGACAAGCATCATCTATTCATGGAGCTATTGCGGCCGCACGGGAGTATTCACGATACACGGACTATGATCTAGTGGAAATGGCAAGAAATGCCTGCTGACTTTTGGATGCTTTTTCGTCTTCTTCCCCCTATTTTTGTTTCCCCTCTTCTTCTCCGTCTTTTTCACCTTAATTTTGTGTCCCTTCATATTTCTAGTCGTAGTTTTTTGGAACTATTCTTCCTGTGGACTAGAAATAGTTTTAACTTTTAAGTTTTGCAACGAAGTTATTGCGTGAGTTATTGTTAGTACAGTCAGCAACGAAATTCGATTTACAGTTGGACTTTTTAAAATGGCTTTTGTTTTCTATAACCAACAAAAAATAAACGTTTCTTGGGTAATTATTATGAACCAAGACTTTATCTTCAAATATTAGTAAAAATGTTGGTGATGTTAGGGATTTCGTAAATATTCAGATTTGTGAAACATAAAATGTTGCTGCTTTCGTTGCTGACTGTACCTACTTAAGTATACGTTTTATGTATTTTTACCTCCTACCTCTGCGAATCTCTGTCAAGACATCGACAGGTGTCGAGCTCAAATCAAGGGCCTTGAAGCTGACCGAAGTAAAGGTCAGGTGCGTAACGACGCACTCGACAAAAATTTTAAAAATTTTATAAATAAGCAGGTACCTACTTATGACGAGTTTTGGCCCCATTAGAGATTGGTTTCTTCTTGTTCAATCTAAAAAAAAACATAGACAAACTTAAGTGGGCTTTACTGTGTACCTACTTATTGAAGTGAAAACTTCTTTAGGCGCGTTGGGATATTTGATTTCGTTACGGTTACGACACCGGTTTATTGTATAACTTGAACACGATTGTCATCCCAATGCTTCAAGTCTTATTGCAGTCGATCCTACACCAAGCGCATACTATTGTATATATATATATAATACATAGTCTAAGTCTTCCTCCTCGACATTTAAACCGAGCGGACGTATTTTTGCATTTTTGTATTTCAATTTCAATTTGCTTCGGACTGCGCCCCAGGCCTTTGGTTGCCGTTTATTACCTTGCTGGATCTGCGCCCTGTGTATCCTGTGGAGTCTCTTCGCGGGTGGCAGTGAATCAATCTTAGTTTTTGCAAGTTGCCGGGTTTTGAACCAGGGGACGGCTGATTCTCGGTCGGTGTGTTTCACTGAGCCAGATACGTTCAGTGGCGTAGCTAGGTAGCCAAGGGCCCTGGTGCAAAATAAACCGGGGCCCTAACTGAACGGTTTAGGTTTTATCAAGTCAAAATATTATGCAGGGTGTGGCAAAATGTAAACGTATTTATTTTTTTGTAAAAACTTAAGAACTATTTCAAAAATCTAATAATGCAGTTGTTTTTTTTTTCAAAATAGTCATACCTATAGTTTTCTAAGAACAAAACCTTCTGGACTCTCGGGACTCAGAGTCCGAGGGCCCCTTGAGCTTGGGGGCCCCGGTGCACTGCACCGTCTAGCCATTCGGTATCTACGCCACTGGATACGTTGGCATCAGCGTCGAAATTAACAAACTCTAACAAAGCCTTGTGCTACGCGCGTCTACGAGCCCTCTACGAACCTTGGAGCTGAACTACGAAGAGCCTACGGTGGCTACGCAATCTAGATTTGTAACACCCAACTAAACGGAAAAGCGATGTGTGATTATTTCGGATTGGTCGAGTTTATTTTTAACCGACTTCAAAAAAGGAGGAGGTTCTATGTTCGGCTGTATTATGTTTTTTAATGTATGTTTACCGATATCTCCGTCAATTGTGAACCGATTTCCAAAATTCTTTTTTGTTTAAAAGGATTTTATTATTTCCTAACGATACAAAAAATATACACGTAGGTAGGTACCTAATTGTTCAAGTTTTGACTTCTGTCGGCACTCTCGGAATGCTAATTTTTCTTCCAATATGTTATATTAATCCAACGGTGAAATGGTTCTGCTATTCATCTTTAGTGTTCGAACAAAGTGAAGCTCGTTGGATGATTTTCATGTCAACAAAAGCGGAATTAACTGAAAGTGTACCGTTGCTAATTCGTGTTTCGAATTACTGTCGAATTTTCAATTCACTTCCATAAAACGTTTGTTTCGTGTTGAACAGATGAAATGGGGACATGGGACGCGTGTGTCGGGCCAGTTCCGGTCAAATGAACAGCCATTTAAGATCTATGTTAGCTGTGAATACCCAATAGTTTTACCCACGCTCAGCATTCTAACCTAATTCGTCATATTATCTTTGTTTGCCATTTGTTACCCACCTATCGTCAACATCAACCGGGAGTAAAGTAACCGCTTCTAAAAACGTCAGAGTTTCAGCATGGAGATACACACTTCATTCAGATGCATCGATACGATGAACTTTTCTTTCATAATTGTATGAACGGATCTTTTTTAAGTTCATCGAGTCGGTGCATCGTAATAAAGTGTCAATCGCCGGACTGATCCTTTTCGATTGAAATCGAAAAAAGTAGACATAATTCGTTATATTTACTGATTGAACATAATTTTGTATACCTACTGCCCTTTACCGGGTAGGTATTAGGTACCTATCAAACCTATGGCTTTGTCATTCATAAATACCCAAGCTGGCACCTATGTACTCACAGAACAACATGTAGGTACCTGCCCATCCAATCCACAAAGGGCTCTTCCTAAGAGAATATAGAATGGAATACTTTCTCAGAAATAATAGCCACATTTTTGGCGTGATATCTAAGCCTTGGGCTATACAGGCTATATTTTGACGACCTCTGTGGTGCAGTGGGTGAAAGCCCGCTTGGGACGCGGAAGGTTGCGGGTTCGATCCCCGCCGCAGGATAGGTAAATGTTACCTACCTGGTAGGTAATGAAGTAGTAAAAGTATTACCCATTCAAAATATTTCAAATATCTATGCCGAAATCTTACAGTTAGACTCTTTGTTTCATTTTATTTTAGACGAACCAAATCAGTCAACCGATTTTTCAAAATGCGAAACAAAAATAATTTGTGAATTAACGAGCGCCTTGATACAAACTGTGTCGCAGCAAACAATATTTTAACACGGCTCTGCTTACGGTCGGGTGGGTTTTTCATTTAGTCGTACCTATTGCTGAAGATTCACCCTCACCGCGGAGTAATAAACCCTATATCTTAGTGGTAGCAACATAGACGTGCAATTTTTGGAATGATTAAAAGAATAAATGAATGAATGAATGAATGAATGAATGAATGAGAACTCTTTATTGTACACCTTAAACTATGAAACAAAATAATAAGTATAACAAATAATGACAATTATATATGTGTGGATGTCAATAATGATAATTAAATACTTATGTTTTGTAAAAAATCTAATTGATTCAAAATTCGAACGTAAAATACTTAATTCCGGTAAAGTAGGAAACATTCGAATATCAAACGAACTAAAAATAGAACGGGAATACGGACCGGTTAGATTTTGAGCTTTTTTTTCAACTCGGAGCTTTTTCTTCGGCTTTTGCAATTAAGTACCTATAGATAATGTTCGTCTATAGAAGGTAGATAGGTAGGAACTACTTTTATGTGCTTTTATTTAAAAAACTTATAAACTACTTCACTTTCTTCATGTTCTACCTACCTATTGAGCAATTCTGACCTAAATTAATTTTTTCACACCCTTATATGGTTATTTTTGAGAGGAGATTCCAATTTCTTACTTTCAAGAAACCTTAAAAAAGCTGATTGCGTTCACACAGCCAGTGTAGATAAATAAATAAATAAATAAATAATAAATAAATAAATAATGTTGTGACTTTGAATAAGGATTCGTTTCTTTGCCATCATCTTGGCAAACATTAGCAAATGCTTGCCTGTATACCATTCTGTTGCTTGTTTTTAAATGAACTGTAAGTAATACATATTTGAAGAAAGATTTGAAGTGAAGTCAAAATGAAAAGAAGAAGAAGGAATAAAAGAAGAAGAAGAAGAAACCAAGAAGTGATGTGAAACCATGAAGAATATGAAGACCTATATGATGATGTTTGTTACTGATTGGGCGATATAGTCGCTCAGCGACAGAGCCCTATTATTTTTTTTGTAAATAAATAATAATAATAATAAATGAACTGTGTAACGGGAGCCTAATTTACGTGCTCGAACGCGTCCTTATTAATTTACTCTGAACGCTCCCCCTGCCATGTTTTCGAACGCGGCTTGATCCGTCATCAAGCTGTCACTGTCAGTTTTTTCCCGACTTCCCGCCACCGGTCGCGAAGACGCGCCGAGATATTTATATTGTTTAAGGAATTCTTATTGTTTAACCTTTTATTTTACCTGTTTGCCATAACCGTGTGTTCTTTAGTCATTATAGTTTCCTTTTACCTGTACCAATCGTGTTTCGAACTCTAACTTACAAACCCTGCGAGAACAATATTCCCTTACAACTGTAAGTAAATATTAGGCTGTCATAATAGACTAATGTCAGGTACCTGGATTTCCTAAACAGCTACTTAAAAAAAAATGCATGCAAAATGTCTTGTCTTCTATGTACCTAATTCTTCTTGTCGTAGCACTAGTTCTTTGGAACCGATGGGTGAAAGGATTTCGTTCGCCTCTAGGATTAATTGGATTGCCGTTAAGAGCCTTTCGTGCACTTGACACTCATGTTTTTTAACTCTTTGTGCGACAAGAAAAAACATTCTGTACTCACCAACAATGTAGGTATAACAAAAACTAAAACACCTTTATAGAGGCTCTATTGTATTCAACCTTTTCATCAACACACAACAGTGTAACAAAACCACAGACTTCAATTATGTCTGGTGTAAATACGAGTATTAAGTAGGATGTCTGATAATATATCAGCCATCTAATAAGTCGGATCAAAGCAACCGAAGTATTGTTCGCAGACTGACGACGAATACAAGATCTTTTGAAGTGTTTCCTACTGTTAGCACGAGTTGTTCAGGCAAACGATGTAGTGCTCGTGGTTTTACTTGCTTACATTTTTGTTACTTTTTACTTAGTTTATCACAAAGGAACGTGAAACATTCAACAACCAATTCGTAGCAACGTAATGCTTTATAGTATCTACATACCAGCTACTCCACAAATTTTAATAAATAATTTCATTTGATTTCATTGCGTCTATTGCCCATTAGCTCAGTTGGTTAAAGCAGCGCCACGAATCGGCGAGGTCGGTGGGTACAAATCCCGCATGGGTATAATTTTTGGGATGCATGAATTAATGCTTACACTTATCTAAACGCTGAAGTACGGAACAATGTTTGAGATGGGAGCTTTGCTCAGCACTTGCTGGTTTTCCATCACCGCTTAGAGCTTGTTGCGCATATAAATTTTACCAAACGCAAAATCCATTTAGGAAAGTATCGTGCTGGCGTACGTTGATATGAGACTCAAGAATTCCAAGCTATTCGCACAATGGTAACGACGAAATATAGGCAGGAAGACTGCTCGGGACGATGAAACGAGATGAATCCTTAGGGGACCATATTGTATTGGAATGGAAGTAACAGTCGTTGAAGTTCTTTACGTATTTGAGTACGGGCTACATGACTGTAAAAGCGGCACGATATTTTCACAGATACGAGTACCTACCTTTCATCAATTATATTTATTATCTTTTTGGATGAATTAAAACACTAAGTGTATCACCTAATGAAGGTGCCCAGTTTTTATTAGCTTTGGGCGCTTTTATTAACTCAACCGGCAGCCTTATTGTCTAACTAAACTGGGAATGGATATCGGTTTCATTTTGACATTTTAAACCCATTCTGGACTTCAATTGTCATTTTCCTGTTATGTGATTGGTTGAGCTCTATTGGGATGACAAATAAGACGTTTCAAAGTGATCCCAGCGGTCCTACTGAATAAATGCTTTTTGACTTTGACTTTGAATGGGAATGGATTTCGAGTTAGACAATAAGGCTGCGGGTTCGAATCCCGGTCGTACCTTGAGCCAAATAGGTCATCATCATCATGATTTGCAGCTTTTTGTTACCAACGGCTGGGCTAACGCCGCTCTAACACCATTCCGCTCGAACTTATAAGCTTTCTAGGTATGCCCAGAACTGGGCTTAATCAGGCTATGGATGATGATGAAATCCATCATTCACCTTTATCATTCATTTAGTCAACACATTAATTAACTCTTCCATATTGCTCTCCATCCATCACGCCATTAAATTAAAGCCAAATATAATCCTTAAAAATAATTGCCACAAAAAATGACCCAAAACGGACGAAATGGGAGTAATCTTGTTATCTTCGGCTACGGCTCGGTGTCGAGTGACAGGGGAGGCTCGATGCCAATCAGTTATTAAAAAAAACGAAAGGTCTGTCTACTCAAATATGAGACAATTCGATCCGAATCTATCACACCATCATTAACAACCGCAACTTTTGTCGAGCCGTCACTTTTCTAAGAATTTGATTGAATCGAAGCGAACGAAATTGAACGTGGTCGTGCTTGCTTAGTCGTTCTTGATGGATCGTCGAAGTTAAGCAACGTTCGAAACGGTCTGTAAGTGGATGGGTGACCGCCAGTTGCATTTTCATCTGAGCGCTTCCTTGCTTCGGAGGGCACGTTAAATTGTCGGTCCTGGCTCGTCGTTAAGCCGTTAAGCCATGACGGAGGCCTTAAAACTCCGTCACCACAGTTGGCCATTGACTCATACGAACTTACCTACTTCGAACGAATGAAGTGTGAATCGCCATCGCCGACATCGACATTAACACAACCAAAGTTGCCATGACCAACATTTCGATTCGCAATAGGTAAGTTAGTAGGGAACGCCCATACATTCAACCGAAATCGGATTTAAAACTTTAGAGTAGACGCCCAGACTGACTGAATTGACTGATCCTAGAGTTTGTATTTCAGATCTTTTGGCCTTTGATATCATTTACAGATATTTTATAGGGTGGTCACATGAGTACCTATGTGTCAATCACTATCCCAACTAGAATTCTCCGTGTCGCGCATTATTCCGGTATCATTCAGTCATATTGCAGAAATATCCGAAACACAAAATTTATTAAATTTGAGGCACTATCTCACTCTGTACTCGTCCAACACAGCTTTAAGGAAATTAAATTAAAAATCTTTATTGCTTTCTTTTTGGCCTTTGATCTCCCAAGGACTCTTTGATGTCCTATAGGTAGGTAGGTACTATGGTGTCAATCGATATTATCAGATATTGAGTTCGTCCCTGGTTTCGATTTGGTTCATTCTACCGGTTGACGTGACATGCACGTTCAAAAGGATTTAGTGCATTGCGGTTACTGATGGAATTGTCTGTTGCAATGTTTGTGTTTTGCTGGACGTACCTATAATCTGGGTTCGACATTAATCTGTACGTACAGTGTAGTGGTTTGCTTCGTTTTCTTTGGAAACTGTTTAGTATTGTCAATGTCAGAAAAACTAAAAAGTAAGGTTAGGCTGTCACTGTCAAACAGGGGGTCTGTTTGGTTGTAAAACGAATGGCGTCGATCTACAATATTTAGTTAATTAAACCACCGGCCGTAAATAAGACTGTCTATGTACCTACTATATGAACTGTGTCAAGTAAAATAAACTAAAGTGCAGTGCAAATTGTGTTTTCGTCCATATCCTTAACAGAAACGTAATATGAATTCTAAAATTCACACTGTAAAAAAAAAATTAAAGAAGCCCGCACTGCAAAGATTTAAATGGAGAAAATTGCATCGTTGCACTGACTCATAATTAATTATTTAATTTCCAACACGAAATTAACAAATAAAGGTGAATAGGTACCTAATGCAGTATTCTTTAGAGACTTATAAGATTTATTTAGCTTCTTTGTTCTTTAGTAATCTAGTTTAAGTTTGTAATAACTTCCTCAGTGGAACTTGACCTTCTTTTGTCTGGAGGAGAGCGCTGACTCTACTTCTCAGTTTTTTAACTTTTGCAGTAGCGTTTTTCTGTTGTATTTTTACTTGCATGTGTTTTGTTCCAAATAAATATACCTATATTTGATTTGATTTGAATAATCTCTAAAATGATAAATCTGCTCAGACCTTCCAAAAATTCAGTTAAAGATTCATGGCGATAGCCTCAATAAACATTATTTTGATTTTGTATGTCCATTATACTTCTCTACTCATGTTTGAAGCCATCTGCCTCATATTAAATCGGCAACCATTCGGACGTTCAATTTGATTAAGCACTGCGCAGATGGTCGCACGGAAAATTTATTCATTGGCTATAATACGGTATCCATCAGTTGTCTATTCAAACGTGATATTCTTCATTGTGAAGTCACGTCACATATCTATGCATTTTCTTGCAGCTTTAGTTTAGTCACAGCTTATTTGTATAAAAGCCCGAGCTTTGAACGATGTAAACTCTAGGATATTTAGAAGTTGGTTCAGCTACACACTGCTTTTTATAATCTAGTGATTATCTGTAGGATGGTAGCTGTGGTTACCAGCGCTCCAGCACTCTCGAGCTGTTCGAGCAAATGCTGAGGGGTAGCCGTATTTTCACCCACATAAAATTGTATAGATTTAAGTACCTATTTTGTAACTGTGTATATGTGGAGAAAATAAAACTTTATTCTATTCTATTCTATTCTATTCTAGTAGGGTAGTGCCTCGAATTTTGATCCGAAGTTCGTGGGTACAAGATCGACTGGCTAGAGGGTTGGTTCAACTTGTTCCCCATGAAAACTGTACTAATAAGTACCTACTGCAGACAACAATCGCGTACGGACTCTTATTCAAACTATTTTCTCGTATCATCCCCAGTCATTTTAACCGCAGTAGCTATCATAAATCCATGGCTGTCTCGTCTCGTCTCCTTTTTAGGTAATATTTTTTTTTTTAATTTTAACTACATAAATGTGATTAGTAACAGACAGCGAGATAATGGTGATCAAAAAATAAGGATGTATACTCATCCAACTTATATGCAAAATACCTATACCAAGGTATTTTTGATTAGGTACCTAGATAAGTTTAAAAGAGGACAATAAAAATGACTCGTTGAAAGTTGCTAAACGGGCATTACCAAGGTGTTCTGGCTCGCATCCAGCATACGTGATCCGTTAAATTTATGGCCAAAGTTGCGCATGGATCAGGACATTCGGGACTCCAACTTAACATTCGATAAGGGGTTAGATTGACGACTGCAGAGCGCGAGTTGGCAGTAACTACTAAATTTAAAATTCACAAGTTTTATTGCAGCTTGTTGGAAGATAAATTTTTAGCAACAAATAATGCTAAATACAATAATCACAACACAAGTTTCACTTGCTACGATCCTGACATAAGTGCACCATAGAAAACTCTACCAACGGAGCTATGAGTTTATTCAGAGTGTGTCGTATCGTAACCGTCTTTACTAGTCGAAGACAACTTTCAGATAATATCCGATGTTATTGAAATTGCTTCCGATTCGTCGCTGTCACTCACGAGTTGACACACAACGCAATATCGGGTAAGGTAGGCCTCAAAGCGGAACGGAAGTATTGTATTCTCTGGATTTATCATGTTGAATTGTGATACGTTCTGATTTATATAAAAACGTAGGTAGAGTTCAGAAAAAATATGTAGGTATATCTAATGAGAACAAAGGAAAGGAAAGCCTTTGAAAAAAATATTGGGACATGCTAAATATATTTAAAAAAGGTAGATAAAGGCTTTGCGATGAAAAGTTTTAAAACAACAGCTACTGAAAATTCCTAAAAATCTAAATATGTTTATTTTACCTTTTTTCCCGATCTAAGTACGTAAAATAAGGCCCATTTTCTGCGAAAGCGGAGATGCGGAGAAGAGAGTTGAGAGAAGAGGAGGTATGTAACAACGGGTTTTGATCATATATATAATACTAGCTGGTACCCGCGACTTCGTCAGCAATAAAAACAGAACTGAAAACTGCTGTTAAGAAACATCTCTTCTGATACTTTTAAAAATAAAAATGAAATAATAGCGCCATCTCGACCTCAGCCATAGGACAGCAACGCTATCTCGTGGCCTTCAACTGGAACTTCACTTTAAGTCCCCATACAAAATTTCAACCCTTATTTCACGCCCTACATGATTAGTTTAAAAAAAAAAGTTGCCTATGTCCGTCCCTGGGACATAATCTTTATCCATGTCATATTTCAGCATCATCTGTTCAGTGGTTTAGGCGTGAAAAGGTAACAAACAGACAGACAGACAGACACATTTTACTACATAATAGATGGCGCCACAGGAAAAATTAGATCGCGCTATCGTTGCGTTTTGGGGAACGTAACATATAAACTCGCTAATCCTCCACGGTTTCCTCGCCCCCGGGCGAGTAAACCATTCGACTTTTTCTCCGGCAACAGCCCAAGCCGAGGTACGTACCCGCTAGGGGTGCCCTTGAGCATGTTGCCTCTCACTCTCTCTCTCGGTGCCGTCGCCTTCTGCGCACACCAAAGTCCGGTAAAGCTGACAGAGGCCCATAAAAAAAAAAAAAAAAAAAAAACTTTTCAGCTTTATAATATTAGTATGGATAGGGAGGCTTTTTGTGCACCATGCGCAACGTGACATCGTGACGTGACGTCGAATCGTGTTTTCCTATGTCTACTTACATATTTTTACAGGGTGATATCGGGTTTAGGACAAGACATAACGATCTCTGACGACAAACAACTGTGTGTGTGTCCTTTTTTTTATTTTATTTTTTAGTATTCTGCATGTTGAATATTAATGGTACCTACTTATTGAGACATGATTTGACAATTAAGTAGATTTTTTTTCTTATTCCATTAATGTGATTATTACGTAGGTACCTAGTGTATTATATTGTCTTTGTTATAACTAAAGATTTGTATACCTTGTTGATACAGTGGAGAATGTGACACTTACTAAATAACTTTAAAATCTTTATGTAACCATTCTTCTGACAAATAAATTCATTTCATTTCCTGTAGTAAACGATAAAGCCGTCATCGACCAAATTTCTAGGCGAACTCTCCTGAGGTAATATATATATATACCTCCGCTCTCTAGTGGACCCCAGGACTTACCTAAGTATAAACGAAGCAGACGCGACACACTTTCGATTGAATGCAGCCCCAAGTTTAATTAGATCAAGCGTGAATGAGTTGTACACGTAGGTAAGTATTCGTAAGTATTGAAACAGTTAATAAGTTTAACTCACTAGTGCGTATATTTATTTATTTATTTGTATGTATACGATCTACAATAAAAGTTCTAGGAATAACTGGGAATAATTAACAAATCCGTTGAGCTATTTCAGCGAGGTATTACCTACAAATACACAATACACAGACACACAAAAATTAGCATTAAAAAAAACGATCACGACTGTATCCCCGAGGATTATCGCAGATCGTTTATATTATTCAGAATATCACCTAAATAATGTTATTTCAATAAATTATTAACAGATAATTAGGTTACTTAGCCAAGTAACCAACAAAAGGTAACATAGTGAGCTGAAATGAGCAATTCTGGTTCCCAGTCACGTTTGTAGGAGTCGCCTATTTTTAAACAGCGTCCGATTTTAATGCTAAACCTCAATTTAGCCGAGTCCATTTTCATTCGCTGCCTTTATGGACAGAGCCTAAGCTTGTCACGCTTTAAATTATATGAAAAAATATTAGATAATAAGTAATATAATTTATAGGAGCATTAACACGAGTTCAAAAATATGGTAATGAAAAACTGTAAAAGAATGAAAACTGAAAAAAAATAAGTTTTTTTAGGCGGGCTTTTTAGACTGTCTTGTGTAGGATGATATCTTCTTTGAATCAGAATGTAGCCAAATACTTATGATTCGGGTGTAAAAAAACACTTCCTAAAACTGAAGGAATAAATGAGAATGTACGGAGACAATATCGTATTATGCATTTTGCATGGTACAACATAAAATGGTTTACGACTGTTTAACCGTGCGTCCAGCTGGGTATCTTGTTTAAGCTCTGGAATGTTTGACCACAAATAAAACAAAATATTCCACTAGAAATAATGGTGGAACCTACATCCCAAAAAATGCAGATCGTTGCAACGCCATATAAAAAATATACTTATTCTTAGTTAATAATACCTATATATTTTTTATATACGTACGTACCCACCAACTGATTTAAGGTAGGTATGATTTACGATTGTTTTTTTTTTTGTATATTCAAACACTATATAGAAAGTAATTTCTAATAACACTTATTAGAAAGTAGATTTGAGGTACTTAGTGAAATTACGTTCGCCGCTTTTCAAAAATCAAATAGGTAGGTAAGGTACATGAAGTATGTTATGAATCCGGTTTTGCATACTTAGAACTTAGCTATGCTTAGTTCAAGTTGGCTTAAGTACCTACTATCTACAAAGTAGAGATGGGTCGTTTCAAATTCGCAATAGCGTAACTATTTAATGACATGCTCACTACTCTCGTTTCAGATCTTAATTAGCAGCTTTTATAGCAGAGAAATTCTCAGAGCAAATATTATATAGGTACCTATTTATTTTTTTGAAATCTTAAGTATTCATTCCTCCCTAGTTTCGTTAGGCATATATAAAAAAAACAAAGATATTTTATAATGTTAGCACACACCGGTTAGGTACTCGACGAAACTAGTCTAACTAGTCTAGTTTACAAAAGTAAATTAGTACAGCCGAACATAGAATGTGCTAAAAAAATCGCTTTTTTTTACATGCTTGTGTGTGTATAACTATCTTCTCGTTTAAAAACACATCGATACCTCAAAGAGTAGGGTCTCGATTGATGGGGGCGAGAAGTGTCCATTCAATACATTGCATTATTCATGTATGTATTATTATACAGGTATTCTCCGTCAATAGCTAGTTTTAAAAACGAATAATTTGTCCCATCTCTACTTCAAAGCTTGTTATGTTGGAGCACTTGTGTTACGAGTTTGGTCACATCAGACCCTTAGCTATTTCCTTATCATGAATCAATACGAAACAAATTGAAGTGGATCATGTTTATACATAATGGACAAGGTTTACCTAATAAATCTATAATACCAATTTCATATACATAAGTACAAAAGTGATTAGGTATTGTATAAAGTCATGATTTGATATGGGTGCAGACTATCGTCCCTTGTGTACCTACCCTATTAAACAAACTAATCAAACTTCAGGTTCTCAATAAATATAACATGACACGAATCTGCTCGTCAAAACTCAAATATCCAATCAAAATTCGTGAATAATCTGATATTCGGCGTTATAAAGTTGTTCAAATGAAACAGACCGAATTACAAGCCCGTAAAGCCCTATACGAAAAAGCCGCGCCACGTCTTTACCAAAAAGTTTATATTGTCTATGCCTAAAGCTTAAAAGTATTTCTCTACGGATACTTAATTTTGTAACGGCTGAACAGATTTTCATTAAATAAACACTTTGGAAACAAAAAAAATATACTTACTCGTTTCAACCGTTTACGAGCTATCGCCGTATATACTTCAGCGGGACGTATCCGCATCGAAACCGTTACGCAGATCAACCGACCGCAACTATAATCGTATTATAACCGCAACTATAATCGTATTATAACCGCAACTATAATCGTATTATAACCGCAACTATAATCGTATTATAATCGTAGTGCAGAAAACGCAGTTTTAGGCGAATCTTTGTCGTGGATGCTTCGTGGATGCGTTCCGCTGAATTATGAATGGCTATGCTGTATAGTTTTGTCAAAACTACGACTAAGCTCACTACAGTACCTAACCCTAAAGCCCAAGCGCGGTGACACATGATAATAGCGTCGCGGTAGGAAAGCCAGGAAGGATGTGACGGAAGACGGGCTGGAATGTACTCACACCTACCGTGCTACTGTCTGAGATGATTGTGATTTATAAATGGGTGCACACTTACATTCTCTTATCCAGCGTCAGGAGGCAACCTACATAAGTAAGTAAACGTACCATGGACAGTGGCGTGGGCCACCACAACCTATGATTACTAAACGGGACAATGTAGTGCCCAGCACATAACTATCACGTCAGCCTAATCGGCCTTATCCACAGGAAAGATAACGTCAAAATCAATCAATATCTTGACTGTATCCCCAAGGCAGATAACCATTCTTTTAGATCGCTTGAATGTCTTTGGTCATTAAAAATCCATGCTTACATTTTGAAAAAGTTCAAGACCATCGCCGCTTCCTATTGATAATTTTTGATTGTGAGATTTGAGCTGTCATGGGTTTGATGACCAGGATTTTTTTCAGAAATGGCAATGAGAAGTGTTGAGGTGTGACCTCAGCCAGCACCGGTTCCGAACCGTTTAATTTAGCGGAACGGAGGCGAGCGCCAGATACCGCTTCAAAACTATGTCAAACGTCTGCCACTTGTGGATACTTCGCTCCGTATATTCGATATCCCGGATAAAACTCAACACAAGCTTTATCCCTACAAGCGCTTACACAGTGTAAATTTTTCTAGGAGTAGGTAGGTGCCTACACGCGCGTCAATGTAGAGCGGTTCTATAGTTTAAAGTACTCAATCGTAAACTCGAGACGACATAAGGGTTTAGATTGAGGCGCCCTTTCTATGTCTGACATGATATCGGTTTACTAACTCATGGATAAGAGATCAGTCACCACTACGAACTTACTTTAAAAAGGTAAAGCTTCTTTGTTGTATGTAGGAGCCAAGTAGAATCTTATCTCTGCTACGATTAGTCGGATTTGAATAAATGATTTACAGGTATCTTAAATAAAAGAGGAAGGGGTAGACCGGAAAAGAGATAGGTTGATAATTATATTCATAAAGAGAGCGGGACCTAACTGGTCGTCAAATGGTAGATATTGTAGAGAAATGTGGAATGAAATGGGGGAGACCTACGCCAAAGAGGCGACTACTGCGGGCGAATAGTGGAGAACATTCATATTTAATTCTATTAGTTTATAAAAGTACTGTTTTAAATTGTGTTTAAATGTTTTGGAAAAGCAAAAGTACCTAGTAGAAATAAAGGCTTATTTTATAATTTATTTATTTATCCCTAAATTGCATAGACAAATGTACCTACCACGACCGAAGTGTAAGCAAAGCCGCGAGCAGGCCACTAGTAAATAATAAAGCTGAGAGAACTAGGCCACAGCTGGCCGAGTATCCGGCAGAGTCAAAGTCAAAGTCAAAGTCAAAGTCAAATAGCATTTATTCAGTAGGACCGCTGGGATCACTTTGAAACGTCTTAAAACTAGGTGATTCTACTCCTGTTCCTTCGCGACCAATACCGTGAAGAATCAGGGCAACAAACACGGTTTGGGGCCTAGCTTTTTTTAGGTGATCCATCTTAGATCTAAACTTAGGCTAATTTCTTAACTAACTTAGTTGTAAAATTAAAAGTAAAGTTAGTAAAATTCAAGAAGCTAAGCAAGATAGCAAAGGCATTGTGCACACATTAGCTGTCGAGGGGCAGAGCGACATCAGGCCACGCGAATTTATCATTAATATAATCACCAATAGAATAGTACGCTTTCTTTATAAGATTATTTTTTATGTAACTTTTAAATCTTCGAATAGGCAATTTAGTGGCATTATCTGGAAGTTTATTATAAAAGAGTACGGTATTTCCCATGAAAGAACCTTTCACTTTTTCTAATCTAAATTCAGGCACACAAAGTTTATCCTTATTTCTAGTATTAATTCTATGCACGTCACTTTTTTTTTTAAAGTCATTTATATATTTATGAGTGTGCAAAAGGATTTCATAAATGTATTGTGAAAATACTGTTAGAATATTAATTTCTTTAAAACGTTGTCTTAGCGAGTCCCGTGGTTTCATATTGTAAATCGCACGGACAGCCCGCTTTTGCAAAACAAAAATATCTTGAATATCGGCTGCTTTACCCCAGAGAAAGATACCGTATGACATCACACTATGGAAGTAACTATAATATACTAGCTTGGCTGTCTCTTCATCAGCCAAACTCCTAATCGTACGAACTGCATATGCAGCGGAGCTAAGTCTACCTGCAAGTCTTTCAATGTGAGGTCCCCACTGCAATTTGGAATCAACAGTCAGCCCTAAGAAAATTGCTGAATCTACAAGATTAAGTGTTTCTCCATTTATCTCAATTTTAGTTGGTTTGTGAACCACGTTAGGCAAAGTGAATTTAATACATTTCGTTTTCTTGGCATTAAGTAAGAGATTATTAGCCGTAAACCATTTTAAAACTAGGGATAGAGACGCATTAACATCATCGTAATTTTCTTTATATCTATCAACTTTAAAAACCAATGAGGTATCATCAGCAAACAGAACAATGTCACACATGTCTTTCACAAAAGAAGGAAGGTCGTTTATGTATACTAGAAACAAGAAGGGGCCTAATATTGAGCCCTGAGGTACACCCATATCAATTAGTGACCCTGCAGACCTTTCACCACCTACATCAACCTTAAGAACTCTATTGGATAGATAGGAATCGACAAGGTCTATAGCTCGATTATTGACGCCATAGTATTTTAACTTAGAAATCAGAGTCTTGTGACACACGCAATCAAAAGCTTTAGAAAGATCGCAGAATACTCCGATCACGTCTTGTGAGTTTTCAAAGGCATCATAGATGTGCTTTAGAAGCAAAGTACCTGCATCAGTTGTTGAACGACCTTTGGTAAATCCAAATTGATATTTATGTAGAAGCCCGTGAAGGTTAAAGTACGCAAGCAATTGATTCAACATAACTTTCTCAAATATTTTACTTAACGCAGGTAGAATCGAAATTGGTCTGTAGTTAGCAGGGTCGCTTTCATTGCCAGACTTGAATAATGGGATAAGCTTGCTAAATTTCATAAGATCAGGAAAAACACCCTCGTCTACACATCTGTTAAAGACATAAGCTAGACATGGAGCAATATCAACGACAATAGTGGCTAATATCTTAGTTGATATCCCCCATAAATCTTCAGTGTTTTTAATATTAAGAGTTTTAAAGGTTTTGACAATATTATCTGCGTTAACATAACTGAATTCAAAGTCACTTCCACACTGAGCAACACCAGATTCTAAAAATTTAAGTGCGCCAGTAGCCGAAGAATTAAGTGGCTTGGTCGCAGCATGGGCTATATTCGAAAAAAAACTATCAAACGCGTTAGCTATTTCAATGTTATTAGTTAAAAGATTATCATTGACTTTTAAATTAATTTGTTTGAAACCAGGTCTTGATTTACCTGTTTCATTATTTATTACTTTCCAAGTGGCTTTAACTTTATTTGATGAAGACACAATTTTATTTTTTAAATGTATTGATTTAGCAGCTTGACATACCCTTTTGAAGATTTTAGAATAGTTCTTAATGTATAAGATATGCGATGGGTTATGAAGCATAAGTTCCCTAGTAGCATAAAGATCATAAAGTCTATTCCTACTTCGATAAATACCTGGCGTTGCCCAGTCTACAAAGCTCACACAAGTCCTAGTTATGCAGGTCTTTAATTTAAATATTTTTTTATGCTCTTCAATAATAAGATTTGACAAACTGGTGAATAGGTCATTCGGGTTTTCTAGACAAGCTAAAAGTGACATTCTGAGTTCTATATTACTCTGGAATTTTAAAATGCGACTCTTAGTGACAGGCCGGTAAGAGAACTCAGTAGGTTCATTTAAGATGAAATTAGGAAATACTACACTTTGGCCATAGTGATCAGAGGCAAAATTCTTAATTAAAGATTTACTAATTGGTATACAGCTACAGAAAACATTGTCTAGACATGTGGCAGTCTCTGATGTAACCCTAGTTGGCTCAATAAAGAGGTGATTCAGATTAAAACATTTAAATAAATTAGTTAACCTATCAGAGTCTACCAAAATATCAAGATTAAAATCACCGCAGACTATTAAATTTTTGTTAGAAGCAAAAATTTTCAGTAACACTTCTTCCATAGTGGACTCATATAACCTATGCTCAGCGTTGGGAGGACGGTAGACACTCACAACAATATGTCGCTCTAACTCGACGCACGACAGCTCAATAGTTCTCTCAATAGAGAGATTAACAATATCTTTACGTTCCTTGCATTTTAAGTTATTATTAATTAAAATTAGAGAACCGCCTCTTATGGCGTTCTTACGTTTATATGAACTTATTACATTGTAGTTATCAATATAAGGGAGCAACTCATTTTCTAAAATCCAGTGTTCAGTGACACACATAACATTTACATTGAACTTTTTTAAAAACAACTCTAATTCTAATAATTTGCTGGGGAGGCCTTGCATGTTCTGATGTACAACATGCAAGGTACCTGTCTTGCCCGTTGTCGAAGCGGTCAGTTTAAACATTGATCCGCAGTCCCTACTTCTTGATTACCCTGATTAGTGTTACTACTAACTACAGGCTCGTCAACTAACTGTGTTATACTACTTATAACACCATCAAAAATATTGTATGCTAACAATTTAGCAATCATCAGTTTACAGTTCTTACTTAGGTACAATGTACTTTTTGTCAAGATAAAATTACTAATAAAATTATTTGTGTCTAAATATAAAACGTCACTATGACGGCATGTCAGATTGTATAGTAATAGATTAAGGCTATATAGTCGCTGATTTTCTTTATCATTAAATGACTTAGAGTAAGGAAAAGCACATACAATTAATTTGCCAAGTCCTTGATCTAACTTTTCCAGCAAAGTTTCAACAAGGCTTATTAAGTCTAGGCGCTTGACATTAACACTCTCTCCTAAATGCAATACCAAAGTGGTATTGCTGTCAAGGGATGCATCAGACTTAACGCTTTGAGAGATATAGTCTAAGGAAGCATTTGGCAGACAATTATTAACTACATTTTGTCTTAGTTGCCCGCCTAACAGTTGTCCCATTCCCATGCCTATTTTGTCTGAATAAATAACAGTTTTCCGGGTCTGCCGACAGGTTTTAGGCTGTCTAACCGGAGACTGTGTGGCCTGTTGTGGTAGTACCGGAACAGAAGATGAAATCTGTTCCGGTTCAGGTGCCACATTATCAGATATGGGTAGATCTGTTTGCGAGCTCCTATTGCAGACTTGCACATAAATGCTATCATTATTAACTACATTTACAATGTTATCTATCTTCTTAAGATTATCTAATGCCTCCTGTTCTGCTTTTACAAATTTACAAGTCATATCATGCAATGATCGCTCTAGACTTACTACTTTCTCCGCCATGTGGTCTAGTTCTAAGGAGTTGCGGCCTATCAAATTATAACAAGTACCCAACTCCTGTTTCAAATTATACTTATCTTTACACAATTTAGCATTGTCAAACACTTTCCTATGCAATCTTAATTTTTTTTCTGATTTTTTAATGAAATTATTCAATTTTACATATTTTTTTAACTTATTACTGCCTCGCATTACTGGCAAATCATTTTTACAATTTGGGGTAGTGGCTAGGTCAATAATTGAACTACTGGGCACACTATTCGAAAGCTCAGTCTGTAAATCCAGACTACTGTAACTATTATCTAAGGGCACTTGTTTTAGTTCCAAATTGTCCAATTTTATCCTACACTCGGATAACTCTTGCTGCAAGTCCTTATTCAGCTGCAGAGCCGCCTCATAGGTTTCATGGCAGTGGTCCACTGACTGCAGCGATGACTGCAGGCGGTCCATCTGCTCCAGTACATCTTCATATTTAGTATGAAGCTCGGCGAGTTGTCTCTTCAAGCTCTGGTTCTGGCCAAGGATCACCAGCATCTCAGCTTCACTCTCCTCCTGCTCTTGCAGCAGCTGTCTACGAATCTGTGTTGATTCCTTGAGCTCCGCTGTAGCCATCTTCAATTTTGTTTCTAAATCACATGCCCTTCGAGTCATGGTCATCTTGATATAACCTGAAACACACGTCAAGCGAGTGAGATTGATACAAAAAGAGGAAAATGAGTCTTGGTGTATAGAGAGAAAGTAGATGGAGTGGAGATATAAAAGATTGGCTAGAGTGATAGGGAAACTTTAAATGAAAAATAAGTATTAAGTACTTAAAAAGGTATCAAGATAATAATAAGAAAATAAATAATAATTATAAAGCGAAATGTGAAGACTTCCTTTACTTAGATTTTAACAGAAAATGTAAAGGAAAATATCTCACTACTTAAAATTACTCAGTAAATATAGTGTACAGGTAATTATTTAATTCATCGCTGCCAGAAATACTAAACACAATTTATTACCTCTACTGAGTAGGTAATATTGATCAAATAGTTCTGGCCTAATGACTTTAGTGCTTTTAAGGTAAAAATAGAACCCAGTCTCAATCAATACTTGAATAAAATGACTGAAGTAGGAATTATTTTGTTTGTAGGGAAAGTATGTTAAGTTAGTGGGATTGTGCAGTGTTTATTGAAGTTTTATTTGTGTGAGGCATATGTTTTGGACATCAAATCAAGCTTCCACTGGTTGTCAAGCTGAAAGAGTTGTAAACAGCACCTGTGTCTTGTATGTGGACGTGACTCATCGACCCGGTGAGCGTGTGTACATGTAGTGTTTTGTTCGTACTTACGTTAGTAAATTGTGGTAAAAAGAACAAAAAATACTCCCCAGGTTTATCGACGATTTCCAATTCGTCAACTCGTGTAGTTTAGACGCAGTAATCCGTCTCAATTATTGCTTTGTATTTCGCAGTGGTTTCAAATTCGCCAATTTGCAGTGTCCGTTGGTTGCTAAAGTTCAAAACTTAGTTCACCTATTTCCGAGTTTTTAGTCAGACAAAACGTTCACAAACACTTGCACTGAGTAAATACACTATGTAAAACACTCCTAGTTAGTTCTTAGCAGTTAATTTACAATAAAACTGAATAAATATTAAAAATATATTACGAGCAGCTGATTTTACGTCAGACCGCCAGTGTTGCCACACGGCGAAAAAAAGAAAAGAAAAAAAGAGCAGAAGCTCCGGTAACCTGCACCATTATCACTTACTTGTTTCTGCGTTATACTCCGGCTCTGAACATAACTTATTAAGGTCAGTTTTGATGGAAAACTTTTACTTAGTTTATTAATGTTGCACAATTTCATTGTTTCATTGTCTAAAATATTTTGGAATATGTACAACAGGAAAATGATAAGAAAAATAACCGAATTCGAAAATATTATTCATCGGATATTTCGGATTCGATAGATGGCGGATATATTTAAAGAAATCGAAATATATATTGCAACAAAGGTAGCACTTTTAACCTTTCCCCTCTAAATAGTGGCTGCATCTTAAGAATTTACATGAATAAAACATCATACATTACGTAAAGTTCACTTAAATTAAATTCACTTTTATGGACTCTTACGCACCTGCAAACAACTTGTCAAAGACTGAAGGGCTGGCCGAGAAACAAAACAGGGGCCTTATTCGCGTTCCTTTTTTCGTTCGTTTGCTGAATATTCGGATGCTTCCCATCAATATTTCTGACTTCAAGGGCCAGTTTTTCAAACGTTTACACGATCTTATCCTAGGAACAAATATTCCAAACAGAAAAATTGGCCCTTGTTTTGAAATGCCAGAACATATTATAGTAGCATATTTTTCAGAAGAGACTGGAAGCGGACTCTAGAAAACCTTGATCATGGAGTATCTAGGTTACCTTTAGATTTCATTTCGTAAGCCATTCTACCAATGCAATTTATTTTATGAGCAAAAGCTGTATTCACTGATAAGCTCGAAGTGCTTTCTAAATTACATTGTATCCCTTTTTTCTGTATAAGACTGTAATTGGTTTGTATGGGTTTTCTGGTGAATACATTTTTTACATTTTATTACATAAGTAAGATCTGTCTATCTTGGTACCCAAATAGATATAATTCTTGTATAGTAATTGTGATATTTAGGCGTATGATTTTGTTAAGTATAATCAAAAATCAAATATCTAAATTAGTTTTATTACAACTAATTGATCTCTGAGTCTAAACCGTTAATTAATTCGGCTGTAATTAATTACCGTAGATCTGAATCATTCGCAGCGCAGTCAATGATACTTATTTATTGTGCGCAGTGATTTTTGTGTGTTTCTCTACTTCCTCTTCAAATGTAATTCAACAATGCATAGGTGCATAGATACTCCATACTCCTAAGCTACGTACAGTCACAGATAGGTATACCTACAGTAAATTTTTACAAAAAGAAAATGACCTGTTTTTCCCTGAAAACCTTTTTCCCATCATCCATAGAGGTCGTACTACACTACGCTTACCTTAAACGAGGTCTTCACTCAAGTGTCCGATGCTATTGTCCACCGGAAATCAGGCTTTATAGGCATCTTTCACACGAGCCCAGCAAGCTAACAGGATTATTATTTTAGGATTTATTATTTTTTTTATGTTTTAGGCTAAACAAAGTTAATGTGGGCATGTGTCAAGTTATGAAAATAATCTGGGAAAATTTCTACCACGCCTGTCCTATCCACCTAGCTCATAATATTTGAGGTTCAGTCAAACCTCAAATATTATGAGCACTCAAATATCATAATATTTGAGGTTCAGTCAAACCTCAAATATTATGAGCACGGATGAAGGAAATGAGCTTACATCTGATGTCTGTAATTATGAGTGTGTTCAGGTATATTTGTTGAGAATTTTATAAATTGTTTTTCTTAATATTTTCAGTTGCTCAAACATGAACCATGAAAGAAGCCTCATTGTGATGCACTGAAAAACTTTTCACCACACTGATTTGAAAGAACTAGTGATACAACAAGAAGTATCGAGCAATCTGTAAGCTAAATGAGTGTTAAACCAGTACAAAAGAGGCCTAAGATAAAGTCCTCGCTACATTTCAGCTAGTCGTTTTTCGAAGGGTGTTAAACTGCTTGCTATCAGTCACCAGCAGTCTCCGCTCCGGCGAGCCGTGAAATGACACGATACAGACGCTTCCAATCTGGTGCCTGAACCATGGATTATTGGGACCTTAATTTGCACTTGAAAGGCACCCCGGAAGTTTAAATGCTCGTTTTTCTTAAGGAAGATTTAGGTCGATTTAGGTTTATTTATGAAATTAGTTTTCACTTGAGCACGACAACGACGATATTATTCATACTTACGAAATAAATTAAAGAAAGTCAAGTCATCAAAGAATAGTTATCTACTAAATGATATTCTAAGAAGCACTACTATTAATATAATCGATGAAAAATAAATTATAGGTTAGTATTCTCGTAATGTTAATTTTTTTTTTTTTTTTTTTTTTAAGAGCCGTGTTGGTCGAATGGGGTTGAACCTCGACTTTCAATCCGAAGGTCATGGGTTCGAATCCCGGCCGTGCATCAATGGATTTTACGTTTCGTAAAATTTATATGCGCTTTAACACGTGCTCTTAACGGTGAAGGAAAACATCGTGAGGAAACCCGCAGCTTAGTCAGCTCCACACGTATTGACGTTGTCTTTCCTGTGGGCCAGGTTGATTAAGCTGAGAGGATGGTTTAGGTGCTGGGCAAGCCTATTCCATCTCAAACAATGTCCCAGGCACTACAGCGTCCCGTTAAGTGTAGGCATAGGTTGCCTCCTGACGCTGTATAAATCATCTAATATAGATGTAAAGGCCTAAGTTTTTAATTTTTTCTCAACTACCTGGTATTTGTGGTCATAGTCATGGCAGCAGGCTGATCCATAGAGCCAATTAAACTTCATTTTGATTTCCTTCTCATTTTGTTTTAAACTCTAGATCTAACTTGGTTTAAACCAAGGACTTGAAATAGTCCTTGGTTTAAGCCAAAGGCCGATTCGGTAACATCTAAATTGAAACTTCAAAGCGGTGAAGATAATGAAATGCAATGTAAATAATGAATTTCGACAGCGATGCATTTCCAAGAGCCACTTGACCCGGCGGCGTGAGAGTAACTTTCGGGGGCCAACGAATAAGTAGGTAATTTTGGCACCCGCTTTTTGCGAGTGTTTTAACCTTTTGGATTTCGTACCTGGGTGTTTAGGGAATGAAATACAGCTCGCTTCATTCAATAAGTTATTCAGTGAACGCAAAAAATGCGGCATTCCTTCAGGGGAATTAGACGTCTATTTTTAACCGACTTAAAAAAAGGAGAAGGTTCTAGTATGTTTTTTTAAATGTATCTATGTTCACCGATATCTCCGTCAGTTGTGACACGATTTTCAAAATCGGGGATTTTGCTTTGTAGGTGTTTTAAATGTGAGTTAGTAATCCTTCAAAGTCGTTTCGCGGCGTAGGTATTGTGATCAAAAAGGCTATTATTTTCCAAAATTGTGTACATTTTGTGTCAAGTATCGTGACACGTGAGTTCCTTCCTGGCATTACTTACGTCAAACTGAAGGTTTACCATGAAGCTTTTACTCGTAGGTATATTTTATACACATTACCTAATAAATGCCTGGAACTCACGTTACAGGTACTTGTCATTAAATGTAGGTATGCAGTTTTGGTAATTAATGCTGTTAGACGGTGGAGTTTCTGCGTTATCTGTCGATTCGATTTCTATTCTAAGCATTTCGATTTGTATGGTGGGCTTATCCCTCAGCTTATCCTCACTTGACGCCCTGAGTCACGACGTCTTTAGTCAAACATTGAAGTCGGTTTTCTTTATAATTAAAAAAAAAACTTAATTATATGCCATAATATAATAATTGAGCAACATATCAGTTAATAAAAAACTTAGGCCTTTTTTTATTAGATGATTTATACAGCGTCAGGAGGCAATCTATGCCTACAATAACGGGACGCTGCAGTGCCTGGGACATTGTTTTTTTTGAGATGGCGTAGGCTTGCAGCACCTAAACCATCTTCTCAGCCTGGCCCACAGGAAAGACGACGTCAATACGTGTGGAGCTGACTTAAGCTGCGGGTTTCCTCACGTCTTCCTTCACCGTTATGGGCTCGTGTTAAAGCGCATATATATTTTACGAAACTTAAAATCCATTGATACACGGCCGGGATTCGAACCCACGACCTTCGGATTGAAAGTCGGGGCACAACCCCATTCGACCAACACGACTGGCCCAGTTGTTCCCACTGGTGAATATAGACCTCGTCTCTACGCCACTCTGTCCGGTAAAGATTAGATAAGTCAGCATCAGCACATCTAAAAAAGCTTTATGTTTATTTACTTTTTTTTTAAAGTAAATTCAGCGCACGAAGTGTTTTATAATTACCTAAAATAGTAAGAATAAATACCAGGGTACCTAAAGTATAGGTAGGTAGGTATGTAGGTACTCTTGGACATTGTACCGGAGCCGAGGGCAAAAAACCAATATACAAGTTATAAAACATTTTTGAAAAAAAAAATTGAACCGACTTCACAGAACACAAACAGAAGAACCTTCTACACACTAAAAAGAGAAAAATAAGAATATAATTTGACGTCGGTGCCAACTATTCATTTACATCTAAGAAATTCAAAAGAACTTGGGTGCAAAATTGTATCCTGGTACGCTATCGCTCGATTTCTTTTTTTGATAGGTACTTAATCGTATTCACTTGGCACCGACTTCAAATTATATTCTTATTTTTCTCTTTTTAGTGTGTAGAAGGTTCTTCTGTTTGTGTTCTGTGAAGTCGGTTCAATTTTTTTTTTCAAAAATGTTTTATTTTTCACTTTTTAGTGTAAGTAAATAAATACTGTGTAAATAAAAGTGTATATGTAAATAATATAGTAAGCTACGAGTACATTAAGACTTTGCTTATCGTAGCTTAAGTAGGAAAGGATGAGAGAAGTCATGGGCAGACCTACTAAAGGACACACCGGAGTTCAGCAAGGGGGAAAACTATCAATCCATAAGGAAAAGAAAATATTTTGGACTACCTCGGGTGTAATACCCTTTCAAACTATTTAATGTTTGACTCAGATTGTGAGTCAGGGTGTGTTGTGTAGTGAGAATGAGGTTTTTTGAATGTAACGGGAAAACTGTCAATCCCTCAGGAAAAAAAATATATGGCGCCACCTTGAGAGTGTGTCCTTTACACTTTCTAACAAAAAAAATTTTGGAAATCGGTCCACAATTTTCTTAAAGTTCAGTGATTGTTTTAGTTTTACGGGAAAACTATTAATCCCTCAGGAAAAAAAAATATATGGCGCCACCTTGAGAGTATACCTCTTTCTAACAAAAAAAAAATTTTGGAAATCGGGCCACAATTTTCTTAAAGTTCAGTGATTGTTTTACTTTTACGGGAAAACTATTAATCCCTCAGGAATAAAATTTATATGGGACCACTATAAGAGTATACCCTTTCAAACAAAAAAAAAATTTTGGAAATCGGTCCACAACTGACGGAAATATCGGTGAACATACATAAAAAAAAAACATACATACAGCCGAACATATAACCTCCTCCTTTTTTTGAAGTCGGTTAAAAATAACAAAAGCAACGCTCGTTCAGTCAAATGTGTTTCGATAGAATTCAATTTGAAGTTATATTGGATTGCTCACAGTGGAAATTGTGGAAATAAATATACTTTAGCACTGTCCTTCACTTTAGACGTTCCAAGTTAAATGTAATTGAATATTTTATTGAAATATCGGGTTTTCTTTTAGTTCAGTCGGACAGAAACTCCCATGATTGTGAATTTGTGACATTTGCAACTCAAATTATTTTTTTGGTCAACTGTAGGGTAGGCAAACTCGCATAGTGGGCAAATAAAAACATTAAACATTAAAAACAATTATTTAATATTCATAGACAAGAAGTAAGTAGACATATATAAATTCATATTAAAACCATACATTTTACAGATAGGTACCGTAGTGCCTTAACATTTATAAATAGTACATGCTTAATGCATCATTTATACAAGCTTTATACAAACATTTTGTCACATACTAAAACAACTTTATTGATGGATGAACTCAACCATTATACATTAAATAAAATACATATACCATAAAAACATTTTGAAATTCCAATACCTACTATAGGTAGTGTAAGATTAACCTACAACTTTAGGTGATATGATAAAAAATGGTAATTGATAGAGAGAGATAAAATGATCATTGATTTATTGAATACACAAAGATGCAAAATGTGCAATTTACAATAAATTGTACATGTAGGTTATACTATTATATTATAGGTAGGTAGGTATACTACGATTGTGAATGTTTGGTAAAAATCAATGGTCCTTTAGTAAAAGCACAGAGAAGTTGGAAATGCAATCAGATTTATAAAGTTCAGGATTTTATTTTACCTAGCTGACTGTCAAAGCATTGAGACCGCGCGGTATGTATCACATTTATGTAGATAAAACTCAAAAAGTTTAAAAAAATTATAACCTAAAAAGAGACGAGACGAGTCAAACATGGATTTATGATAGCTAACTGGGGTTTTATTGACTGGGGATGATACGAGAGTATTGTTTACATGAGAATCCGTACGCTATTGTTGTCTGTAGTACTTATTTGTACAGTTTTCATAAAATTTTGTTCGGTCTTGGTTGACTACAATCCTCGATAACTTTCTGATAGTTAAATAAAAAAAATCTGACCATTCCATTATCATTTTCTGCAACCATCCTTAATTTTTTTAAGCTATTCTATCGCGGGCCTTGAGCATGGAGACCGAATCTGACCGAATCCAGAAATTCCGTAACGAAAATAACCTAACACCTCACAAGTTGATAAAAAATGCTATGCAATAGCTTTACCGCGGTAGTCTCCGAGTGCCACACGTCTTTTTTGGTAGTCATAAAATAGCGGTGTTTTGTAAGAGAAAAATACTTTTACATTATTCGGAACAACAAAAAGAGCAATTTCGATTTGGTCCCATCATAACAATGATAAAACTTTTTTGTTTCTCCTCAAGATATTCAGGTAATTTGATATGAAGTCTTCAATACTTACAGATAGTATATAAATTATATTTGTTTGTTGAAAATATTATTATATATAAATAAATAATGCTGGATATTTCACACAGCGTCATCCAGCCCCAAACTAAGCAAAGTTTGTACTATGGTAACCAGATAACTGATATAAGTACTACTTATATACTTTTTGTTTGTAAATACATACATACAAACACCCAGACCTGAGATTAATATTTTCAGATCATACAAACATTTATCCCGCATAGGGGATCGAACCCGCAACCTTCTGCGTCCCAAGCAGGCTTTCACCCACTGATGCGCTACAGAGGTCGTCATATTAAGTACCTACCTATGTTATTATTTTTTTACTTACTTGAAAGTATTTTTTATTTGATAAGAATTTGAGCCAGGCACTTTGTAAATTACTGGCTACGCATTTTAAGTTTAATTAATGTAAGTACCTATCATCATCATCATTATCATTTCAGCACGGTATCACCCCTCCTGTCTTTTTGTCATACTTTTTGGTACGACTGTACGTCACTGACCTAGGTTTTGTCCCGACATTAATACATATAAGTGTTAATAGATATACAAAAAAAACTTAGGCCTTTACATCTATGATAGATGATTTATACAGCGTCAAGAGGCAATCCATGCCTACACTTAACGGGACACTATAGTGCCTGGGACATTATTTGAGATGAAATAGGCTTGCCCAGCACCTAATCCATCCTCTCAGCTTCCCCCTCCATTCCAGGCGACGACGCCGGAATGACGCTGGGTCGTTTAGTGGGTATACCGGGAGTCCCCGGGGAGTCCCACATACCCCTCTCGCCCCCCCGGCGGAGGGGATGCGTAATGCATTTTTCCCAGCGACAAAAAAAAAAAAAAAAAAAAAGGCCTGGCCAGGAAAAACGACGTCAATACGGTGTGGAGCTGACTAAGCTGCGGGTTTCCGTGCTAAAGCGCATATTTTTACAAAACGAAAAATTTATTGACGCCAACCGTGCGTCAATAAATTTTTCGTTTTGTAAAAATATGCGCTTTAGCAATTCGAACCCACGACCTTCGGATTGAAAGTCGAGACACAACCCCATTCGACCAATACGGCTCCTATGTTAATAAATAAAGCAATATAATGTGTATAAGGCTAAGTAAGTATAAGTACCTATGTTTATAATAAAGAGTGGCGTTATAGAGAGGAAGTCTAGTCCAATCAGTGGGTGCAACCGCGCTGAATAGATTGTATAGTAATAAAAAAAAATAAAAAAAAAAACATACATACAGCCGAACATAGAACCTCCTCCTTTTTTTTGAAGTCGGTTAAAAAGTATGCTTACCTATTTGCAGTCGCAAACTCAACTGACGAATGTGTTTAGGCGTAGCAAACTAAATTATTTTAATCTCTTAGAAACACGCAACAGGGTCTTTAATTTAATTATATATAACAGTTTAAACAATTATTAACGCCTCCCCTAAGGTTTATTTAATAAGTTAAAGGCCAGGGCACACTATAGCTGACGTATTTGTTTAAACTGTAGGTACCGTACATAAACGATGTGTTCTTAGACAGTTGGCTTAGACATCAACTATACCCAAAGGTTGCCTGGAAGATGCGCTTTTAGTGATAAGGCCTCCCATTGTACTAAGAACTTGTTAATATTTTAAATGTTTTGTTTTTATTAATTTCTTGTTGCAGAATAAAGTGTTCATTCATTCAAACATTTATGATATAAGTGTAATTCACTTTTTATTATAAGTCTTACGCTATAGCAATTTAAGAAAATTGGTATAAGTAAAAAAACGTAAACAGGTTCACGACTGTATCCCCAACGTGCGGTAGACATTCTCTCAGATCTTTTTATGTTACTTATTCCAGATCCTTTGAAGATGTCTAAGGGGGGTAGTCAGAGGCATGTCAAACACATAATAATATTTGACACATAGTTAGTATTCCATACGTGACAGGTTGCAAGCCCATCGCCGCCTATAAGAACACTAACTGGTTTCCCCACGATGTTTTCCTTCACCGTTTTGAGCTCGTGCTAAAGCGCATAATATAAGTTTTTCGAAACGAAAAATCCAGTGATGCACGGCCGGGATTCGAACCCACGACCTTCGGATTGAAAGTCGAGGCACAACCCTATTCGACCAACACGGCTCCTAAAAGTAGAAATGCATAGTATTAGGTACTGGTATGAATACCAATAGTGAGAAAAATATAGCAATAGTTTTTTATCTGGACCACCGGCAACCGCACCCATCACACCTTAATTAAAGCAACAATCCCGCCCTCACAATCATTCTCATTATACAAATTGAGTTTTAATTAAACTTATCAGCACCCCTATTCGCAAACGCTCCGTCCATCTCACGTTTTTCTCCTAAGGAAAACGAGAGACAGCTCTACTTTACACGTTCTGACTGCTTCCTTGTAAATAAACAGCTTAAAAAACTAAAAAATCTCACTGGTAAGAGTTGTAAATATTATGTTCTTATACCTTCTCTGCCACAGGCCTTACGTATTCTGAATCAGAAAAATAAGCCAGTAACTTTTATAAAAAAAAGAAAACGTCAAGCCCAGCCCGAATTTATAACGATTCAGCCTGGAAAACATGTTTGCATTTACTTACCAAAGATAAAAGCGTTTGTGAACAAAGACACAGGAACTGTACAGAATTCGTTAAATGCTAAAATTCCATCGCTTTGTGTAATTTATTTAAAATTTTCTGCGCTTAGCATTTACAGGGCATAATGAATTTGACCGGTCGAATGTTTGTTTGGAACAACAGTTAAATTAGCAAACACGTCAACTTTCTACTAGCACCAGCTCTTAATTTAGGCCTCGTACAAACAAACACAATGATAGACGATATTTAAATTTATATTTATAGACATATTAATGGTATATTTATAGACATGTTTGTGGCATTCTTCCTAAATTCAATGATTTCTTTTGTGGCAATTCTTTAAAGTGGGTTCAAGGTGAAGTAGCGGTCTGACATGTAGCTTTTGAACAGGCATGATACAACAGAATATCCCTTCTTTCAAAAAGTGTGAGATTGAGCCTAAGTAAGATAAATAATATTAGCAAGGAAGGAGTAAGCAGTTTCTAATATTCCATTTATCTGTTGGTTGGTTAAGATATCTGACGGTATAGGTACTATTGAGTTGTCAAATATCTAAGTATTTAGAATTGCAAAACCAATGGTTGAATACAAGAACTGGGGCGTTATTCACGTTCGTTTTTCGCTCGTTTGATGAATAGTCGGATCTCTTACACCGAGCTAAAAAGAAGCCGTCTGGCCGAATGGGGTTGTACCTCAACTTTCAATCCGAAGCTTGTGGGTTCAAATCCCGGCCGTGCATCAATAGATTTTGCGTTACGTAAAATTTATATGCGCTTTAACACGTGCTCTAAACTGTGAAGGAAAACATCGTGAGGAAACCAGTTAGTGTTCTTATAGGCGGCGATGGGCTTGCAACCTGTCACGTATGGAATACTAACTTCTGCAAAATGTGTCAAATATTATTATGTATTTTGACATGCCTCTGACTACCCCCCTTAGACATCTTCAAAGGATCTGGAATAAGTAACATAAAAAGATCTGAGAGAATGTCTACCGCACCTTAGGGATACAGTCGTGAACCTGGTTACGTTTGTTCTTACACCGAGCTACATTGTAATCAGTCCATAATATCAACGTTAAAACACGGTACTACCCTAGGACCAAATATTCCAAACCGTAAAATTGATCCTTGAAGTCTGAAATTGTAGTAAGAAACATCCGAATATTCATCGAACGAACGAAAATAAAAACGGGAATACAGCCCCTGTTGTGATACGCAACGCACGTTGTATCAAAACTCCGGATAAAATAAATTTTTTTTCTTCTCTTTATCTGCCATCGGCTCATCAGCCATAATCAGATGCGTTCTGGGAGGATAATACATGGAAGGCAAACAGTCAGCTAAAAATATTTACCTAATGGGTCCGCTATTTGTAGCAATATTTCACTTCCATACGTCCTACATTCTTAACCAAAATGTACCTGAATGTATTTTCTTTTGCCAACAGAATCCCAAGTCAAGCTATTAGATAGTGCTTTAACAGAAGGTAGTCAAAATCGAGTTACCTAATCAACACATTTCTTTCATTATTGCCATTATTTGAAAATTGAATTGGCAGTCTATGTATATTTCTGAAATGGAGCGAATTCGTAAAACGCACCCTTGAAACAGACAGACGTATGTATGACGTAGATGCGTCGCAGCGTGGCGGCGTCCTTTTTACTTGAACAAAATGTATAGAAAACGCATCGAAACGCAAAACATCCTAAAGAAGATGGGAAGCCGTGCATGTTTTACGCCTCTTACATAAATGTATGTAATGGTCTTTATATGATAATAAACATTTTGGGTACCTATGCTAAGCCTGAAATAAAAAATACATTCATAAATTGGCTCATTTCTCATAACAAAACAGCACACATCTAAGCGTTATAAAACAGATATTATACAATCGAGGCCATAAACTGTCTTTATCACTGAACAACGCAAGATCTTTTCTCACTCTGTCCCGGAGACCGCACAAACCTGTTCAGGTTGATCTTGGGGCTGCCAGTTGCGCTGTCACCATCTCCTTTGGCACAAGTCTTGTTCCTCATTATCATCAGGTCAGTTCTGATGCTTGGTCTTCGGACGTTTGGCGCCACAACACCACACGCGTCCGATAACCTCCTTTTGATTGAAAGCGTACACTTTTTACTTCTATTAGCTTGGCTGCTAGTAGGGGGTAGGGTGCAAGGGCTACCAAAAGCCGTGCTCACCCGTTTATGGTGATTAGGAGCCATTTCTAATGGTAAGTTGGCGACAACAAAGAGTTCGTAGAAGAGATCTTCGACTTGGTAATTCTTCTTTGCTGATGTTTCAATAAAGACGCATGCGGTGTCTTGGGAGGTGCAGTACGCTGTTGCTTCCTCAGGCTGCACCGTTCTAGAAGCAATAATATGTCAGATTCAGAACTGTAGAAGAAAAGATGGCGCTTCGTTCGTAAAAAATACTCGTATTTGTTAAGATGCTTTATGACCCATCCGAATAACGTAACGTATCCCAAATACCAGACCATTCTCACATATTCCTTGCTTTTATTCTGGATGTAGGAATCCCGTAATGCCCTCGCCTCAATATCTTGTTTGTTGGGAATACTAAGAAGCTGTTTTGCATTTGAAAGCTGTAAGCTAGAGATTCCTAGTCGTTAACCTATCGTCTTGACTTACGTTCCACTTTGTTTGTAGGTTTGTATGTTTGTGTAAAATTTTATTTGAGGTAGTGCATGTCTTAGTAATGTAATAAGTACCATTTATTACAGTAAGCTTGGAATAGTAACACGATTTAAGTCTTCCTAGCTTGATGTCCGAACTTTATAAAAAATGCATAAAACTCTGCATTCAGAGTTTTACTGGCATCTGTTTTTAGCAGCTGCCAACCACAAACGGTTCAAACTCATTCGTAGCTTGAAGAAAAATGAATGCGAAAACTGGAAAAAGAACGAGTAACGGAAAACAACATGAGCTTTTAAAGGGCTACTTTCATTCCTATTCGTCGAGTACTTATGTATTCTAAAACATGTAGGTGTGCACCAATGTGTACAGGTACACAACATGAGCTACGTCAGCAACGAAAGTCGAAACATTTGATGTTTTACAAATCTGAATAGGTATTTTCGAAATCAGTAACATCATGACCAACATTTGAAGATAAAGTCTTTGTTCATAAGTTTATTTTTTCTTGGTTTTCGAAAACAAAAGCCATTTAAAAAAGTCCAACTGTTAATCGACTTTCGTTGCTGACTGTACATACCTAAGCCTTTATGGTATTTGTTTGTTTGACCGCGGGTAACACCTTGGAGCGAAGCTAGATACAGAATAAATAAATGAATACAGGGTTTTTTCGGTCAATTTTAGCCTTTATTCTGACTCGGCATCAGGTCGATTTTTAATAGATCTTGTCGCGAATCCCCTACTACCTATTAAAAAACCAATCGAAAAATAAAAAGACACAACTAAAGAAATACTTGTAGGTTTTATGACAAAACAAAAACCCACCAAAAAAAGTGCGCTGTTCCTGAGATAAATAGCAAAATGTGTGCAAAACATTTATTTTTCAAAAAAATATATTATCTAGAAAACTTTTACCAATCGTGTTTTTTAAAACACGTTATCCAAGATAAAAGTTCAAAGTATAATTTCCCTAAATATGAAGGTTGTAGCTTTAACAGATTTTGCTATAAATAACTACAAAATTGCTTAAATCGCTCCATTGGATAAAAAAGAATAACATTATGCTTACTTGACTTCTTTATCACACTTGTTGCCTGCTATCGCCATAGGCACCCGAGGAACTTGCCGCTTCCCCCGGCTGTTCCCGCTGGTGGCACTGGCTTTCGTCTCCAGGATCTGCTCCCTTAGCCTGATCACCTCGTCGAACGACTCCCGGCTATCCATCGCGAATACCAGCACGAAGATATCCCCTGGGAATGATGAGAATATGAGATTAGCTGAGTAGACACTGTAGATAACATGTTTTTAGGTGTTCAATGCTTTAAGGCTTTTCAAGGCTACCTAATTTGCTTTTTATTTCAGGATTCTTATCTTAGAACTTATCTTAGAGATAATTATCTTAGGACATCACTTTGTCATCATCTCTCTGACCTTATACCACGCTAAGTGGGGTCCGCACAACATGTCTTCTTCTTCCACTCACTCCTATCACTTGTCAACTGCGATCCTCTCCTTTTACATTCATATCATCTCTCACACAATCCAACCACTTCAAAACATCACACATTCAAACACTTTAGAACATCACTTTGTAAGTTTGTTTGATCATCAAGTGTATTGTAGGTAATTATTCTGTGCATAGTATATTTTTATGCAGACAGCAAAAATTTTCCTTATTCACAAAAAGTTTTTTCAGTTTGTATTTTGTTTCATAAAGCATAAACTGTGATACTTTTTAATTCCTCAGTTTATTATCCAGCTAGGTATATCTTCTCGGATCTCGTACGGTTTTCATTATAAGCTCATTCTCGTGCGCTAACTTTGTTCGGCAAAGTGATGAGACTCACACGAAGCTTAGCAAACTTGTCACACATCTGACTAAACTGTTCGGTACGAGTTACGAATATATTGAGTTCAAAATACTTATCATGAAATATCCAACTTTTGTACAGAAGTATTTTGTATTTAAATCGGATAAGGATGAAACTAAGAATACAAACAAATATAATTACCTTTTTAACCGACTTCAAAAAAGGAGGAGGTTATATGTTCGGCTGTATGTATGTTTTTTTTTTTTTTTTTTTTTTTTTATGTATGTTCACCGATATTTCCGTCAGTTGTGGACCGATTTCCAAAATTTTTTTTTTGTTTGAAAGGGTATACTCTTATAGTGGTCCCATATAAATTTTATTCCTGAGGGATTAATAGTTTTCCCGTAAAACTAAAACAATCACTGAACTTTAAGAAAATTGTGGCCCGATTTCCAAAATTTTTATTTTGTTAGAAAGAGGTGTACTCTCAACGTGGCGCCACATATTTTTTTTTCCTGAGGGATTAATAGTTTTCCCGTAAAACTAAAACAATCACTGAACTTTAAGAAAACTATATTTCCGTCAGATGTGGACCGATTTCCAAAATTTTTTTTTTTGTTTGAAAGGGTATACTCTTATAGTGGTCCCATATAAATTTTATTCCTGAGGGATTAATAGTTTTCCCGTAAAACTAAAACAATCACTGAACTTTAAGAAAATTGTGGCCCGATTTCCAAATTTTTTTTTTTGTTAGAAAGAGGTATACTCTCAAGGTGGCGCCACATATTTTTTTTTCCTGAGGGATTAATAGTTTTCCCGTAAAACTAAAACAATCACTGAACTTTAAGAAAATTGTGGACCGATTTCCAAATTTTTTTTTTTGTTAAAAAGAGGTATACTCTCAAGGTGGCGCCATATATTTTTTTTTCCTGAGGGATTGACAGCTTTCCCGTAACATTAAAAAAACCTCATTCTCACTACACAACACACCCTGACTCACAATCTGAGTCAAACATTAAATAGTTTGAAAGGTAGTACAAAATATTTCTTTTCCTTATGGATTGATAGTTTTCCCCCTTGCTGAACTCCGGTCTGTCCTTTAGTAGGTCTGCCCATGACTTCTCTTATCCTTTCCTACTTAAGCTACGATAAGCAAAGTCTTAATGTACTCGTAGCTTACTATATTATTTACACATACACTTTTATTTACACAGTATTTATTTACTTACACTAAAAAGTGAAAAATAAAAATTTTTGAAAAAAAAAATTGAACCGACTTCACAGAACACAAACAGAAGAACCTTCTACACACTAAAAAGAGAAAAATAAGAATATAATTTGAAGTCGGTGCCAAGTAAATACGATTAGGTACCTATCAAAAAAAGAAATCGAGCGATAGCGTACCAGGATACAATTTTGCACCCAAGTTCTTTTGAATTTCTTAGATGTAAATGAATAGTTGGCACCGACTTCAAATTATATTCTTATTTTTCTCTTTTTAGTGTGTAGAAGGTTCTTCTGTTTGTGTTCTGTGAAGTCGGTTCAATTTTTTTTTTCAAAAATTTTTATTATACTAAAAAGAAAACCGACTTCAATGTTTGACTCGAAACGCGGTGTGACTCAGGGCGTCAAGCTGTCGATTCGATTTCTATTTGTGACATGGCTAGGAGGGAAGGTGTTTAGAGTTTTACGGGGAAACTATCTATCCCTCAGGAATAAAATTTATATGGGACCACCTCTGGAGTATACCCTTTCAAACATGAAAAGAATTTTGCAAATCGGTCAACAAATGGCGGAACAATCGCGTAACAAGATAAAAAAAAAAAAAAAAAAAAAAAAAAAACATACAGACGAATTGAGAACCTCCTCCTTTTTTGAAGTCGGTTGAAAAGCATTTGAAAGCGATGATGCCTGCAGTGTACTTACCTATCGCAGATTGCCTTCTACAAACATACAATTTCAGCCTCCTTTAGCCTCTTTTAGCAAAGTAACTTTTTCTTATTAATTAGTTAAAAACAATCTTACTAATATAAATTCTCGTAGGCGGCAAAGTACCTACGGTACTGACAGTTGGCTAAGCAAAAATATTTACGTTACCTTCGCTCATTTTTACTTAGCATCGTAAAACTCAGTATTTACATACTTACCTAATATAGGATGTTACTGATTTATTTTGAGTATGTAGCGTAAAAATTAAATGTGTTATGACGTGGGTAAAAAATCGATTACCTATTATATTCATATTGATCATACATAATGCTAATATGTTCTCCGAGCAATCGAAGAGGATGATCATCAGGTGTTGGACATGCTTTCTCTAAAGAGTTTTAGGCAAGGCAAGGCACTACAGCCAGTGGCGGCGTTGCATGGGTTGGTACCCAGGGCGACTTTCAATTCGGCACCCCCCCACACGTATTATTATTTATTTTAGTTTTATAAACATGGTACCTACTACTAATAGTAATTAAATAATCTATCTACTTGTTTGAATACCTATAGTTACCAAGAATACTTAGTATAGAACGGTGGAATGTAAACCTTTGCAGAAACCACCTGCCTAGTGAGTTTGCGAACCCGAAACAACCACAGACTATAAAACACGTACGTACGGGCTCTACACCATTGCAGTAGTACAGTTTTTCCAACGAATCTAGGCATTCGTGAAGTTAGTCGTTTGTTTGCGCAGTAACCGCTTTTTCATACAAACTTAGGCCTTTACATCTATACTAGATGATTTATACAGCGTCAAGAGGCAACCTATGCCTACACTTAACGGGACGCTGTAGTGCCTGGGACATTGTTTGAGATGGAATAGGCTTGCCCAGCACCTAAACCATCCTCTCAGATTAATCAGCCTGGCCCACAGGAAAGACGACGTCAATACGTGTGGAGCTGACTAAGCTGCGGGTTTCCTCACGATGTTTTCCTTCACCGTTATGAGCTCGTGTTAAAGCGCATATAAATTTTTCGAAACGAAAAATCCAGTGATGCACGGCCGGGATTCGAACCCACGACCTTCGGATTGAAAGTCGAGGCACAACCCCATTTGACCAACACGGCTCCGTTGGAAGAACTGTACTGTACTTTACGTGGTTTCTTTTACCATCTTCTTAAATTTAAATAGTCCCTTCTCTCTATTACAGTTAAGTTAGTTAAGGAACGTCAGCACTCAGAGACGTTAACGGCTACGGCTACTTAAATCCGTTCTTAGTAAACATTATCTACATAAGATCTTTACTAAGGAACGGATTTAGGACGGTAAAATACGCGTTGTTTGTGCTTGCATTACTTGTCACACAGTAAGTACTTCTAGGTACAGTTCCTCCAACGGATCTAGGCATTCCGTTAGCCGTTTGTCTGCGCAGAACACAATTTTGTATGAAAAAGCAGTTACTGCGCAGACAAACGGCTAATTTTACGAATGCCTAGATCCGTTGGAAGAACTGAACTTGTTATCCCTCCTTGACCAAAGTGTCCATAACTTCGACGAACAAGATGGAGGTCGGAGATACCTCGAGCTTCAATCAAAGTAGCGTGCCAGTTAACTAGGCGTGTACTGTACAGAACTGTGCCACCTTAATTGCCTTCGCAGGTTTGCACCATGCAAATTGAGACGCTGTCACATAGGTATTGCATAGCAGTTGGGATAACAGAGCTAATTATAAGGTCAGTGATCAATGATATCTATCTATTACATGCAATATTAATAAATTGATATGTATCAGACGAAGACATAATTAGTGATGAAAATTACGCGATAAATTATCTTGCGTATCTTTGTGTTATAAATGAAATACCTATGAGTTGTTTAAGAGAAAATACATATAAATTAAAATGATGAATAGAGAAAGTAACATCGTTATTTTAAAATTGACTAGAGGAAATAAATAGCCGCTTATTGCTTGCATTTTCATTTCAACATTATTTGTTTGAAAATCTGAAAGTGAAATTAAATTGGAAAATACTGAATCTGAAACATTTCATTTGAAATAACCCTATGTCAACCTTTCGATCAAATTGGTACAGTAAAATCCAACAACAATTTCTCAATAAATTTTCAACAATTTTCCAGCCTTTTGAAACATTTTAATTTTGTTTTGCACAATGCGTACCCCATATTTTCATCGTTCGAAATAAAACATTTTCGAATTGATTTAAAGATTGCACTCTTACATGTCATGATGTTGATTATTGCTACGATAATATCAAATCGTCATATCGCACCTCTAAACTCGCACACAACCTTAACAAACGTCGTGAGGAAACCAGTGAGTTATCTAACAGGCGGTAATGAGCTTGCAACCTCACAAGGAATGCTTTACCTAACTTCTGACAAAATGTGGAATTGTGATACCTAAGTAGGACTATTCTTACAACCACCATTATTATCCAATCGTTTCAAATCAAAAATCAAATCAATAAATAAATCGTTTTCATCCCACTGTAGGGCAAAGGACCCCATTCCCTTCTTTCACTCTTCGCGATCCAATCTTGAATGCCTATAGTCTACCTTGTGAAATAAAATCGGGACATTTTAAGCTTTTTGAACATACCTACAAAACAAACACGTGTTTACCATTGAAAGTACTCCTTTAAGTGTTAGATCAAGAAACAAAATCAAAATGCTACATTCATCTTTAACTCATTGTAATTACGGCTCAAAATTCCCCAGCTGCAAATAAACGACGTGAGTTTAAATTAGGGTCAAATTGCCAAGCACGGTACCCGAGTATTATGAAATGTGATTTAACGAGGTGCAACAGTTTAATTAACGTATAAATTAGTTTCTGAATTATCCAATGAAGAGCCATCAAGACTCGTCAAGTCTAGATGCTTATAGCATTGGCTAATGACCTAGATAACCTAGCTAGGCAAAGAGAAAGGTGGATAAAAGGAGGAAATTCACGAAAAGCAGGTATGTCGCGGGCCGTCGACTGGCACACATATTGACGTTGTCTTTCCTATGGACAAAGCCGATTAAGCTGAGAGAGCGGGGTACTGGGCAACCCTATTTCATCTCATACTATTTCCCAGGCACAGTGTCTCCTGACGCTTTAGGTATAAATCAGATGAAAAGACCTAAAATAGAACAGTTATTTGTTCAGAGTCTGGGTGTTGTGGTATGGTAATGCGGCTAGTACACGAGGGCAGGACAGTGAGGCAGCACCAATAGGGAAGCACCAACAGCATGCTAAATCAGGCAGATTGCTGCTTCCCTATTGGTGCTGCCCTCGTGTACAAGCCGCATTACACCCAGTTTCTGAAACCAAAAACACAGTGAATCCTAGGACTCAGGAGTAGGTTGTGGGTAGGTGTGGGTATTGCTTGGTTCATTTTATTTATTTTTATTTAACAATGTACCTTGCCATATTCCCAATTAAAATGTTCCCCGCAGCTTGTTAGTCGGATATGTGGGCTGGATACGGTGTGGGTTGAGAAGTTCTCCAGTTATCATGCTTGAAATGAATTGAAATACGATTTGATATGATACCTACATATTTATTTTTGCGGAGGCAGCAATCGGCGTGCAACCTACTAGCTGTCACGTAATGAATGCTTATAATATTTGCAATTTGGGCATATCCATATCCATACTATCCATACTTCCCATACTTATATTATAAATGTGAAAGTAACTCTGTCTGTCTGTCTGTCTGTCTGTTTGTAACGCTTTCACGCCCAAACCGCTGAACAGATTAAGCTGAAATTTGGCATAGTTAAAGGTTGGATCCCAAAGAAGGACATAGGCTACCTTTTATCCAGAAAAAAAAAATCCCGAGGCATCGCGGGTTACACCGCGGGAGCGCAGCTAGTATATTATATAGGCATGTCTTTTACCATATAAGTACATCTATTATAGATCTCTTTTAAACATGTTTAAATGATCTCCATTGTCTTGGGTAGGGTTATACCATAAACGTAGGATGTAAGCGCAATTTTTTTAGGTCTGTGGGTTATACAGTCGTTATACATCTTTTTTTTTACTTGATATTTATGCAATGATATCGTGAGTTCAGATCGTGGTTCAAGTTTTATAACAGAATCTACAACTGCTAGTACTCGTATAAGTATCGCAGTATAGCGTGCAATATATCTCTAACTCGCTAATGAAGATGCAGAGATTGTATTTCAGGCGGTCGCGATTCCGAACATACATCGTTAGCCCATATAAATTGAAGGAGGGTGTCAATTTGCTAACTCATGTTATATGGAATAATAATAATTATATGCTTATACTAACTGACTCATAATGTAATTGAAAAGTTGTTTTCATTATAGACACAAGATATAATATAATAATAGACTATAAATATTTCATAGTTCGTTAAAAGTAGGTAACTACTAAAGGGTACAGTGCGCGTTTAGTACAGAAGACAAATTATCACGTCAAAGTAGACTGGCAGAATTGACTATTGACAGTTATTACCAAAATAAATATGTAGTAGCTTAGTTTCTGTAAATAAATTCCTTTTTTTAGTTGATCTAACATTAAGTTACCAAAACCGACTCAATATCGGCGGCAATAAGCAATAACGAATGCTTCCGTGTAAATGCTACTTTTAGGCGTTATTCAGGGATTCATTAATTCCGGTCGCAATAACCGCAGCGTAACCACAGATACAATATATTACAGCGTTAAGCCCCAATTACATTTGTCAGAGCATTACTGGTAGGTAATTCATGCTAATAGCGGTTTTATGTTGGCACCTTGAATGAGCTGTCAAAAGACACTGATTTTATAATCGACATTGTAGGTACTTATTCTACTCGGGAAAATAATTAATACCTATCGTTGTGCCCCACGTGTGTTCGATATCGTTCGTATCGTTGTGTGGGGTCCCACTACTACCTATGCCCACACGGAGGGAATGTACGTAGCGAAGGAAGAATCTTATTCTGCAAAAGGCTTTTTTTGATTTTGGTTTTTCAAACAATTCAAACGGAGTTAAATGATATCGGACTCACTAAATATTAAAAAAACACATCTATTTGTACTGTGCATCGCTATATTTAAATGTTTTACATGGTATTTACTTACTGAAAAAAAAACTTTTTTTTTCACATTTGTAGCACATGCCGCGTAGCACACTTCACTCGTAGAGTGTCTACACTCGTAGAGTGACTACGAAGATAATTACGCTCCGTTTTAGTAGTACTGTAAAAGTGCTTGCACATAAAACTGGCCATTTTATCTTAGAGACTCTTGCGTGTTATACATTGGTTCTTGATAAAATCAACATATATGACTAGTACATCTCATAAGTATTGTATATTATGTAATTGCGAGGAGCGATCTCTATCTAACCTTTTTTGAATACCGATGTCACCAATACTTTTAATAGCGTATACTAATTTTATTTATTTTGTATTGGTTTTTAAAATTACACCTGGTTTTTCTTATCATGAAAATTAAATCATCGTGTCTTTATAAAAAATATATCAAAACCAAGGTAGTACTTATTAAATTAAATAAAGGATTGCAAAGTAGAAAATAAATACAAAAAAAATGTTGATTCAAAAAGTTTTTCAACTGAAAATTAGGTAGGCATTTCTTAAGTTACAGCGTTCCTGAACAAAAAGCCATTCAGATAGTACTTAAAAGGCGATTGCCACAGTTTCTGTAATTGCCAGCTATTCCCACTCTGAAGTAGTATTCTACTTCGATGTTTTTTTCTAGAAGATACCTAATCTACAAGGTGGAACAAGAATATACGCAAAATAAGAGGCATGTTTAAAGGGGTTTATTAGGATGAATTGTCTGTGTCACCAGTGATTATATCAACCAATGAATATTTGTGGTATCAGTGCCTAACCCTACAGGAACAATTTTTTTTGCACAAAACAAGACTGCGGTGTGACTTATACAAATAAAACACAATAAAACAATAAACAATAGCACAATAAAACGCTTTTTTTTTGCGAAATTCTTTATAAATGAATGTACATTATTGTACATACAAAATGCACTTCTAGAGTCTAAAAAAAAGTAAAAAGGTTTTAAATGGCCTGCATGTAGGTATAGACTAAAACATAAAACCATTTTTAGCAATCTACTTTTTGACAGTAGATTTTTTACACCCGTATACCATTAAAACGAAGGCTACTTAAATGCAAGCGTAGACTTAGAGTTGAGCGTTGCAGAGAGGTTGGGCTTAAGTTTCTATATAATTTTATTAATTGGCTTTTTATACATTTACATTATGCATTGAAAAGTTTTAATTAAATCACGACAAAATGTATTATTGCGTATGTAAGTAAGTATTATTGTAATAAAATAACATACACTGTTTACCAACTTTGAAATTGAAAACAAAATATTAAAAGTACCTACAAATAAACATTATAACTTAGAACAAATAAGACAAGATTGGATATTTTAATAAGTATTCAAATAATTCGTTGAAACTTTGCTAAGAAGTTGACCGGCCGAGTTTGAAGGAGCCGTCCAACTTTTAATGTAGTGAGGGTCTTTGTCTTTTTTATTACATTAAACTCAGGAGAAACTGAACAGAAACCAATATTTGAATATTTATCATTGATTCTCTCGTTGGTATATCTTGATTTACCTGCATGTAGTAGGTATATTTGAAAATAATATTTAAAATAGTATTTAGTTCTAAAGAAACTTCAAAACTTTTTCAAGTTTCAAGTTTTTTGTGAGGAAATCCAAATATATAAAAGTATTTCCATGTCAAGTTTTACTCCGTTATTGCAGTTTCTAAAACCAATAACGAAACAACCTCCATTTGAGATTTCAAACCACATACGAGTATGTTGTGTTGTGACGTCTAATTAGGTCGGACTCTAAACCTCGAATGTTGCTGAAAGAGCTCTTTAGCAGCCTTTAGTGTAGCCTTTAGTACTGCGAAGGGCTGTAAAGCGACCCTTGGCTTCATTTCGCGACTGACTTTGCTTAAATACTGCGCGTAAAACAGGGATACAATGTCATGAAATGAAATTTTATAAGGTTAAGGTTTTTTAGATAACTTTTTGTCGTCTAAAAAATCAAATTTTTTCACAATATTTTTTACCGACTTCAAAGAAAAGAGGAAGGTTTACTATTTGTTTTTTTGTTTTTAAAAAGTTTTTTGTTTCCCCGATCAAAATAATATTATTAATACTAACTATTCATCATAATTCGAACCAATGATTTTGAAAGTCAGATGGAACCTTTCACAACTTGTATCACACATTTTGGAGTTACAAACTGAACAAAACTGCTCACTTTGTGCCAGCGGATTGCACACGATGCCTCAAAGGCAGTGATTAGCTGGATCAAGGGTATTAGCCGGGATGAAAGAACCGGCCCTAATGACTATTTTGTTGAAAGAGATTTTGTATAGCGATTTTCTTGATGTGCTTTTTAATTCGCATTTCAGCTTAAGTATCATTAAAATTTTCATTAATACATTATATTAGTAGTGTACTGTTGTGGATCGACAACGTCCCGTTGAGAGTAGGCATAGGTTGGCTAAAGTAAAGTAATGTAAAGGCCAATGTTTTGTAGAGTGGTGGTAAACCAGAGTATCCAGAGTGGAAAACCTCATCTCAGTAGTAACGACCTCTGTGGCGCAGCGGGCGAAGGTCTGCCTGCGACGCAGAAGGTTGCGGGTTCGATCCCCGCCGCGGGACAAATGTTTGTATAACCTACAGATATTTGTCTCTGGTCTGGGTGTTTCTATGTATAATATGTATGTATTTACAAACGAAAAGTATTAAGTAGTATATCAGTTATCTGGTTCCCATAGTACAAGCTCTGCTTAGTTTGGGGCTAGATGATGCTGTGTGAAAATGTCCAGCATTATTTATTTATTTATCTTACGCTAGTCAGTTTGTGTAAGTTTCTTTGTATTTTTGAATACCTTGATTTAACTTTACCTGTAAGAAAAGAAAGCCTCCTCATTGCAGGAAAAGGATGGTTTCCCGAGGTATCCAGTAGATCCAATTGGTAGACCTCCCCCCGAATCCTGTACAGCTTTCGATGGAAGTCTTCGATGGTTGGGGTGTAGCTGTCTTCGAACCTCGTCCCCAGGAATCGGGAGACCAGGGAGGTTTTTCCAACGCGTGCTGATCTGATGACAAAGAAGAAAACTTAAGTTTTACACAAAATTAGGTTCGCTTTTAGTGACTGACTGACATATCAACCTACGGCTTATTGGATTTGATGACGGAACTCTATTCTGCATGAAGACCTCAGCAGCCTAAGCACTTTTAGCCAGGATCAATAGCTTAAAACAAAGAGTACATTCAAAAACCAATACATATTTATGACCTATCACATATTTAGCAACATCCAGAACATCCGAAAACACTTACATAGCATATTACATCTTATGGGTGGTTCACATTGGTGACATTGGTCAATGACAGTAGTAAGTTGCAAGTACTTAGAAGTACCTACAATGACCTACTGCACTTAGACAAAAAAGTTGACTCGCCACTGTCCGATATGTTTACACTACCCCAGCTTTTACTTACTTGTCCACTCTAAGTTCTACATGTCACTTTCCTTGACTATAATCCGCTCAATACGTACGGCGACAGAAATTCATGAACATTTGATTTATTTGAATCTTCAATGTCTTCGAAGTTCGTAGGGTTTTAGATAAAACTTCAGCTTACATTGGATGTTTTGCCTTGCACCATTACTATTTATGAAAAAAATAGGCAATTTTCCCACACATAATGATGAAAATGAAGCTTTAAAATCTCCAATTGTTCATGAACTTCTGTCGCTGACTGTACTTAGCGCCGGTAAACAGCAGGTAGGTATTTAGCAACTACATACACGCTTTGGAATTCGAAATCCCAGACCATATACCTAAACTAAGCTTCAAAGAAGATTTATATAACGTCCTCAAAGACAAAATCAGGCAGTCCTAAGCAAACAGGAGATCTGACGAGATAATGCCTAATAACTTGGTGTTTGTTGAGGTAATCTTGTATGCGCGAACTGTCGGTTTTATGCTTATAACAAAGAATCCATACTAATCCATATCCATACTAATATCATAAAGCTGAAAATTAGAAGATTAGCGAGTTTATATGTTACACAGCCCAAAACGCAACGATAGCGCGATCTAATTTGTTCTGTGTCGCCATCTATTATGTAGTAAAATGTCTCTGTTTGTCTGTCTGTTTGTTACCTTTTCACGCCTAAACCACTGAACAGATTATGCTGAAATGTGACATGGATAAAGATTATGTACCAAGGACGGACATAGTCTACTTTTTTTTTCAAAAATAATCATGGAGGGCGTGAAATAAGGGTTGAAAGTTTGTATGGGGAGTTGGAAATTCCAGTTAGAGGCAGCTAGATGGCGTTGCTAACCTATGGCTGAGGCCGAGATGGCGCTATTATTGCATTTTTAAAAGTTTTAGAAGATTCTTGCAGTTTTCAGTTCTATTTAGAGGGTACCTACTACGTATGGCATTGTTAAAAATATCGCTTTATTGAAGAATAGCTGATAAATATAGCGATATTTCGCAGTTTAATAGATATCTATTTAGTGCCCACTTTGCGATTAGCGGTTTAGTGTGAAATAAGCTTTGTTTACAGGGATTTCGGGAAGAACAAACATGTCAATCAGCAGGCTCATCATGTCGGCAGGCTTTCAAACTGACTAAAATGGCTTTGGAGATATAAAAATATTAAAGAGAACCATAATATTATAATAATAGGTATAATAACACAACGGATCTTTAGCTCTCTGAAGTTAGGTGCAATAGACAATTGCGCAGGTTTGGTAGAGTAAGCGAGATGCACGCTTTTAGGCGTCATCAAAAATGGGTTCTGCGCACCTACTTCAGAGCTGACCAAAGAACGTTTGTGCGTATTGTACGTCGTTGATATTCCACTATTATAAGCACTATTATGAATCAGTGTTATGGACGTTAAATGACGGCAACAGTTTCTAAAAAAACTAGGAGTTCTGTAGACAATTTAAGGAATGTTCGGGTAACTTAGCAGTACCCGTTTAACAGTCTAAACAGCTTAATTAAATGTTGGTGTGGGGCTCTAGTTAGTTGGTACCTAAAGGCTCTCCTACATTGAACTTACGTGGCCTGGTCCACATATTATAAAATGGTAAAGTTTTTAAGTAGGAGGTAGTAATCCGAAACTACTTAACTGATTCAGAAAATTCTTTCACCACCTGAAGGGTAGATTATTCCAGATTTACATAAGTTAAGTAAATAGCTAAGGGAAAGTTGGGACGGCTGCTATTTTTATACTTACCTACAGACTTCGTTTAGTGGTTCGACTGGAATCCTACTAAAAGCTGAGAGTTTGTGAGTATGTTTATATCTTTGAGTTTCAATCACGCCTAAACCTTTAATCGACTTTCGTTGCTGACTGTACCAGGCAAGCTTGCTGCTGTCGAATTATTACGTTATTTCGCGTTCAAAATAAAAAGTAAATCCCTAGACGTGTTCATTGCAAGTTCTGACTACTAAGTATCTTTTCTAGGATGCAGGAGAAACCCCTCAGGAAGTTGCGACCACAGACGAAATAAATATTGAAGTAGTGCTGTATCTTGGGTAAATAAAGCGTGCTTTCAAACTACTCCGAAAACACTCTGTTCAAACTACGACTTTCAAAGATAGGTACAGTCAGCAACGAAAGTCAATTAACAGTTGAACTTTTTAAAATGCCTTGTTTTCGAAAACCAAGAAAAAATAAACGTATTATTATGAACCGAGACTATCTTCAATTATTAGTAAAAATGTTGGTCATGATGTTACGGAATTCGGAAATGTACAGATTTGTGAAACATAAAATGTTAATAGACTTTCGTTGCTGACTGTACTATCTACTGAAAAGGTCATATTTCTGAGTCAACAGATTCAAAACTCAGATATGTATTAACAAATGCAAGGGACCTCTTTTAATGCTTTTGCAGTTTCCATTCTTAGTAAGTTAGTATGAGTTAGTGGACTATTCTAGCGACGAACTTTTTAGCTTTGGATCTTTTTATTTTATGTATAAATGGGGGGAGGTCTTTGCCCAGCTGTGGGACACGAACGACTAGTAAAAAAAATTAGTAGTTATTCGCACCTAGTACTGGTAAATTTAAACATTTTTGGATAAAATAAAGCAATGTAATCTTTATATTATACTACCTGCTAACCACTAAGTTGTTAATGGTTAGTTCACCAATGTTTTAATATTATCTGAATTAATATAATGATCCAGAAAAAAATATAACAAAGATTTTTATGAAAAAGAAACCTATTTTATGTCTGCCATGCCAATCATGGTAAGTATTTTTTTTTGCGTGATAATCGTGTTTATTCAAACGTAGCTCTAAGAACTGACACACTTTTTAAAAGAACTTTCTGTTTAATATAAATATTTGTTATTCTAGACATTCCTATGACCTCAATCCAGTCAAAGTGATATTAATGGTCTGTTCTCGACAGTTTAATTTAAGTTTAAAAAATCCAGACTATATAGCTTGTAATTAAGACAAATTATTACTTTATAAACAGACAGTAAGTAATTAGTTCAGGGACGAAAACAATTTTGTACAAGATTAAGGACTAAGAGGGTCTCCAGAGCGAGTTTCGTCTATCTATTTCTAACAAAAACTACTAACTACAAATATAGTGCTTTTCCCACTAAAGGTGGCACGCGGAACTTCGTGGAACTAACAAAAAACTATGAGAATTTATAATAACACGTAGATGCTAGCGCCGCGTCTTTGGGTCATCTTTTATGGAAAGGACTTAATCTATTTTATAATGTCGTGTCACTAGTTCTTTAGAATCAGTGCAATAAAACCTAAGTACCTAAAAGGATTTTAAGCCTCCTTTCGTTCACTTAAAAATAAGAACAAAGAGCAAACCACCTATTGATCATTAATCATTATCTCTATATATAAAAATGAATCCCTATAACCCTTGGTCACGCCATCACGCGTGAACGGCTGGACCGATTGCACAATTTTTTTTTGTTGTGTTTGTTATTGTCAGGAGAAGGTTCTTATGACAGAAAAAAATTAAAAAATTGCGTGGAAAAAATGAATCATGCGCATACGAAGTCGCGCGGGTCAGCTAGTGTGCAAATAAAAAACAATATTCTGGGTTGACGCTGATCGCAAATATGTACATAGGTACCTAAATTTTTTTAATGTTAAAAACACCCTTATGTCAATCTCAATGTCAATGAAAAGCTCATTGTTTGACGTTGTACCTACAGCTGAGTCAACAAATGAAAGCTTTGAGATTTTACATATAAACAAAGTGTACTTAGTATGTGAATTTGATGTGAATGCAAAACAACAAATAGGTAAGTCCTTTTTTTTTCTTTTTTTTTTCTTCATTTTTTTTATCATCTTTGGCATCATTGGCTTATTAGTTTCAATTCAGATGTTCACTAACTCGATAGTTAAAGATCTGTAGATAAAATTGTTTTTTTTTTGGTGACTAAAGGCCGGAATGCACGTAGGTACCGAGTAGATGGACTAGCTAGTTCAAAAGAGTTGGGCGTATATAAAAAGGCTATATAAAAGGCTGAGCACTAACTTATATCTTGAACAAATAAAATACGATGTTCATTTATAGTCAAGTCAAAGTCATAAAGCATTTATTCAGTAGACCGGTGGGATCACTAATGATAGTCTACTAGATGATTCTTCTACTCCTGATGAGCTAATGACAAAAACAAAATGGTTAGTGCGAGCAGTTTAAAGGATTATAACTCGTCTTATAGGTAAAAAAAGTTATATTTAGTTTAGCACGTTTCAGACCTGAATAGCTAACATAGGTATAAGCGTTATGCATATTCTCAGTGGCGTAGCTACCGAAGGACTAGGCGGTGCAGTGCACCAGGGCCCCCAAGCTCAAGGGGCCCTCGGACTCTGAGTCCCGAGAGTCCGGAAGGTTTTTGTTCTTAGGAAACTATAGGTATGATTATTTTAAAAATAAAAACAACTGCATTATTAGATTACCCAGAAAATTACGAATCAAATCGTAAGTTTATACAAAAAAATCAAATACGTTTACATTTTGCCACCCCCTGCATATTTTGACTTGATAAAATCTAAACCGTTCAGTTAGGGCCCCGATCTATTTTGCAGCAGGGCCCTTGGCTACCTAGCTACGCCACTGCATATTCTCAAGCTTTCCTCCGTAGCAACAAACTACACATTCAATAGAACGTTACTTTGCCGTCCGAAGTTTGACATATCAAAAGTTTTTTTCTGTTTAATAAAAAGTTTCTTCGCCACTGACTCCTATATATATAAGTTTTTTTTACGTAAAACAATATTTCAATGTTAAGAATATGAAAGCATGTTTTTAAATTATTCCTATTTTTAGATTCTTCGTAGACATGTGAAGTTAGACTTGTGAAAGTTTGATTGACCTTAGATTCTCTTAGGTCTTTATATATTATATTTATTTGAAGATATAAGATAACTAAGACATGGAACGTGGGTCCATATCTACTACTGTAGTATTTTTCACGTAGGAACGTATCCCTGACACAGAACTTTTCCGTTTTACGCTGTACAAAAAAATATGAAATAAATTAAATCTAGTGATAATACTAAAAGAATAAGATACAACTTCAAAAAAAAAAGGAATTGGTCTATTACCTTTTTTAAAATTTCAGAATTTAACATAAAAGAGCCTTGTCATGGAACTGTTCCTAATCATTGAGATAAAATGACACAATGAGACACAACAAATGGTTCTGCTCGTCCGTCTGTTGAGCATTCGAGAGATCGCTAAGTACTTTTCACATTGTGGATACCGGCCTTATAGAGTAGAGTAATTAGCGGTACCTACTAACTTATTACTTAATTCACACGGGTAATTATAAACTTAATGCAAACTACTCGTAGGTACCTGGAGGGATAAGTTACGACACGAGGCATGCAAAATAGTGAAAATTAGTCACGCATGTCTGGTGTGTCCTGGAGCTTTTGGAGGTAGTTAAATAAGATTATTTATAAAAATGCTTGTATAAAAATTATAAAAACGAAAATTCGTTATAGAAAGATTGTGAAAAAAAAAACTCTTTTTCGAAGAATTTTCATTCATTTACCTAACTCTACAACACTTTACGTATTGTTCCTAAGATGATAATTATGCAACTAAAAATAAAACATTTACTGAAATAATCTGAATAATAAGACTTCTAAGCGTTTCCGTGTTTGTGCAAGTAAACCTTTTTTGTGATAGTCAAATACTCCTTGGTGTGCAGGTCAGGTCAATAGATAAATGTTTTGACAGTGACAAGTGGAGAGTTGTGTAGTTATTTTTTAAAAATATTGTCAAGCAAGGTATGAAAAATTCTCTATTATAGGTAAACTATTATTTATATAGGGTCTTTCATTTTAAACAACATAAACTGACTTTGGGTTGTAAATAGATTTTTGACGGTATCAATTTAATTCCTAAGCCTATTTAAGTTTTCACTTCAAAATTTATCATTTATTGTTTTTTTAGAATTGTTGCATAATGGTTTTCAAGGAGAACAGACGTACCACCAATCACAGCGCAGCTACATCACTAATGGGCTAAGTTATACAAGAAGCAACAATCAATTGAAAGAATAGTCTTTATCGATTTTCGCGAGATTTTCATAACAAAACAAAAAAAAATTACATAAATATTTTTTAGATATATTTGTGGAACCCAATTCCTGAATTAAGTTAGTTTAAAATGAAAGACCCTATATAAAAGTCTGGCTAATTTGAAAATAGGATTAAAACCACACGATCATGCCTTTAGGTGTTCGTTAGGCGAACTATTAATTAAAATTCAACGTTTATGAATTTAATAGTACCTTCATGAGAATGAAACACTGTTTTTGTCCATAAATATTTAGTATGCAGGTAGAATAGCGTGTTGAAGCGAGGTGGTGAGTAGTAGTTGTTATTCTTTGAAAAGCTCGCAAAATAAATTAAAATGACACGTGCACTCGGTTGATGTTTTATTCAATTAATCGAAGCGCTCCGTAGTGTAACTTGCATAAACTTACGTTCTGTGTTCTTCTCATAAAGCGCTTCCGTGCTTGGGGGGCCATGATGAATACTTTTTTGTAGTTCGGAGGGATCATTCAATTGACTTGACTGATTTGATTTGAGAAACGCGATCTCGAAAATAATCGTGATCGTGTTTTGTTTTTCTGTTTACAAACTTCTTAGCTGGCAACACATGTGAAGTGACTGGCTTAAAAAAAAGAGTACCTGGAAGAAGTTGGAACGAAGTTCCTTTTCGGACGGTATCGAGGATAGAGGCCCATAGAGAAGACCCCATACATAAGTCCAAACGTCACAATGCGAAGTACGCAGACGCAAAACAGTCCGTAGATTGTTACCCTGTTAGTACTAGGATTTTAATATTTGACAATAATTTATTCGACAAATGCCAAATTTCAAAGTTAAAACTTCGTTCCACGGAGGTTCCAAGACACTCACAGTTCTTCCAACGGATGATGAAAAAGCGCTTGCTTCGCAGACAAACGGCCAACTTTGTCTGCGCAGCTGACACGAATGCCTAGATCTGTTAGGCGAACTGTACTTTTTGTTTATACTGTTGTGGTGGACGTGAAATGGCTCCGTTTTTACGGTTCTTGTGGTACGCCGCAAACGCGTTGCTTTTATTGTAGCCATTGTGCTTAATTACTATTGTTTTGTGCAACACTATTGCACTTTTGTGGGTATTTTTCGAAACTACAATTGTGCTGGAACTGTTTGTAAAACTTTATATTTTTAGGATCTGTAAAACGAATGGTTATCAAGCTGACGCGTTTTATAAGATTCCCCTATATACTATCAATGATTTGTGATTATTTTATTACTAGGTGCAAATCAATAAATGGTAAAGATGTAAATTCATATTGCAGTTCTATTCTATTACTAGATTGACTGATACTACAAAGAGCAAGAGCACTGCTCTAAGGATACTTAGGGAGGACTTGCTCGAAATCGCGCGACTTGGCAACAACATGGATAATTGGATAGGTAACGTTTTAGCGACTGCAAGACTACCTAAATAACATTATCCAACATACAATATGAAAGTTTTAGGGTTTTAATTATAAATATTAGGTATTATGATTGTATTACTAGGGTAATCCTTTAAAATTCTACTAATATTATACCAACCTATCCTTATATCAATACTCGATGATAATGTAACCAACTTGAACGAATTAATCGAATGAAACATTTTGTACAATAAAGTATTTGTGAATTACACAAAAAATAAAGGAGTACCTACCTAAGAAAAAAGAGATCAAACACACTAAGTAATCGAAAGTAAATATGACAATACAATAGTATAGGGGCCTGTGCACATAAATTATAGTCCGATACTCGAGTGAGATTAGTGCTCGTGTCGCCTTTGATCAGTCGTCTGCAAAATTGATAGCTTACTCGATAGGTTTCAATGAAATTTTGTAGCTATTTCACTTGAATGTATGCTAAAGCATCCATAAAAGTTATCGCTTTCAGCGATAAGGTCGCGCATTACACATTATTTAAGAATTGTTTTTGTTACTTTTGTGTTTCTTTTTGGTTTACAATAAAGCTATATTCTATTCTATTCTAAAAGTTACTCATATTTATGTAGTTAATGGAATCACGGGCTCGATAAAACAAGAACTGCATTTAAAAAAAACCAGCCGTTTTTATTTGACTTATTTATTTGCACTATCCATGAAATAAAAATAACTTAGTTGTGCAAACCAACTCTAGAGATATAGAATGACATTTTTCGATGGCAATAACTAAGTATACACAGTTATCGATTAATATTACATACTCACCTAGATTTTTTTTAATAATACACATATGTATCGAACCCATATAAGATCATTATTCTCCTACCCGTATCCCATATAAGGGTAGGAAAATAATGATCTTCAGCAAGAAAATATACGATAGCTAGACCCTTCCTCGCTATTGGAACTTACCATCAGAAATACCATTACTCAGCTATCTAAAATCCTTTATCTGTTCGGGGCGTAAATCTAGATTGGGCACGTTTTGACAGCTCTCGTCTCAACACCTGCGGCGGTGATAAATGAATCAAGATCGCAATAATTGCAAAATAAACAAGTCATAGCGTAAAAATTGATCAGGAGTGACTAAGTAGGTCTAGGTACCTAGGCATAGTAGGCATCCCTATCTGATCTGAGTATCATTAGGTTGACACCCTCATTGCGGTGCTGGATATCCTCGCCTTAAATCCCGAACGCAACCTACGCGCATATGGTATGTATGGGCTACGCTCTAGCCAACTGAGCTAAGGCAATCGAGACGCTTTGATTGAATGTGTGTAACAACCATGTTTGATTATTGGTTAGAAAATACAAGACGGAAGCAGAACAAGTAAAGTCGGTCTCAAATCGAAATGAAACGTGAAAAACATACAGTTTAGGTAATTTCAGACCTGCGTTACAAATGAGCCCGTGAAGGGTAGAGGTCACGACGAAACGAGTTGCTCAATGAAGATTGAGCGCTTGCAATCACATTCGTACTTAATGTTTTAGGATATAATATAAAAGTCGCAAGGCGTAATTTTCATGATAACTTTAGGCGTTTTCGTTTATTTTCGTTTTTACGAAAATTTACGAATCGGCAAAGGTGATACGGAGCAAATTTCCTGTGACAAATATACCTCCAAAGATTCCAACGAATGATCCAATCAGGTGCCCGTTTTTTAAAGTTAAGGAACTTTAAATTCAACCGATTTGGTAAATAAATCAAAGGTGGACCAAGGTGAAAAAAAACCAGGTGTTGTCAAAGATCTGACCCAGTTAGTACCCAAGAAAAAGCACTAGGAACCGATATATACTTTTGAGCTTCGATCATGAATATTATATATTTAATGTCAGCGCAGCAAAACCATCTCGGTGTTTTTCGTAATGAAATATCGTAAGTATAAGATAATGTTTTGAGGATTTGTGACTTTATTACTAGGTGCAAAGGGTGTAATTCGGTCTAACTTAAATTTTTGTCACGTGGACAGAATTTAGCTTTGATTTTGTACATCACTATACCTATAGTACCTATTCTTGATCGAAGTATCTGAGGTAAAGGCCTGGATGAGAACAGCACAGGGTTGATTAGAGTAGCGTTAGAGGGAGGAGGAATGTCCAGCAGTGGGCATAATTTGAGCTGTCATCGATGATGATGAAACCTAGAACCTAGGTTTCATTTATAGGTTGCCCACAGCTGGACATTCCTCCTCCCTAGAAACTAAAAAAAGTTGAATGGTAGGTATAAGTACCTACCATTCAACTTTTTTTGTACATAGTACGAATTCTCCAGTTCGATCTACTTGTTGATATTACAAACAAAAACAATTCCCTACTTCCCGCGATAGTTCCGTTAGCTGGTTTTGGAACAAAGCGATCCAATTTGTTGGACGTCAATCGCATCGCGATTATAGACAGAGAGCCAGTGATTGCTTTCGAGCGTGAATGTGTTGAATTACATCGTTACTAAATAACCGCTTCGCTACCAGTTTACTGTAGGCAATTATGAACTTGCCTACAGTAAGCTGGTAAAGCGGTCCGTAGTTATCCATAGTAATCCATATCCATCCACATCCATTGTAATAGTGTAGGTTTTATACAAATAGCAGACCTAAAAGAATATAGAGCTCCTTATAAAATACGTGACTATGATGAAAATGGATCGACATTAGAACAACAGCCAGACAAACACTCCTTTTCATGAAACTCGGCTCACACTCAATCACTCCACTCAACGACTAGTGATCACTAGTACAGTTAAATCAGTGTGGTGAATTATTTCTTATTGAGGTAAATAAATCAAACGTATCTCTCGGTCTTCTTGTTTTATATGTTTCCAATAAAACACTGGTGCTTAGTCGTAAAATAAAAATGGTAAAATGAACCTCATTTTATCGAGGAATTGATAATAAAGTGAAATCATGCCTTTAACGTTTTTTCATTACATTAGCAAAAACGCAAGTCCTTTCATGTGTAATCAATTTTATTGGATTTTACGCTCAAATAATTTTCTTGGATTTTTATGCGCTTGTAAACATTAGGCTATTCTATGGCCATTTTTAATAAACGTGGTATAAAGTTACGCCTAAGTTAAGCTTTCAAAAAAATTACTTTTACCTCAGTACAGGTGTTCAATTACATGATAAAGGGTGTACCCGTATCACGTAAGCTTATTATCATGGCTCGCCTGTTGGCAGACATTACAGTAATTTCACTATGCATAAAGTATGTCACGCACGGCCCATGCAGTATTGCACGCCGCATGTGACGGAAACCTTATATGAGCCATGAGCACTTGTGTGTCTGTCTGTCTGTCTGTCCATTTGTCAAGATCTCTTTTTCTCAGGATCGAGTCGAGGCATCGATATCAATATAGTCTGGTAGTACAAGATCTCCTTACTACTTTGCATTGTAAAGAGATAATCAAAAACTTACCCTAACATAACAAGCCGATAGCAGTTTTTCGGAGGCGGCGCTGATTCCTCGCCGCACCCTTGCGATATCGGAGTGCTTGGTCCTGGTGATCTCTCCACATCAGAATCATCACCGATCCCCGCTCCTCGTCGACAAAGCCAGGAGGATCCACATTTGTCTCTACTATCCTCGACAGGAGCAGCGAACTGGCAACGCCGCGGAGATTTAACCCTTCCAGTGGCTAATGAAGATTTGAGAGGCGATGGCGGCGCTCTCACCGGGCTGGACGTGACTATGACAGGAGACGTTGTCACTTTGACAGGTGACGATTGCAGAGAGAGAGCGCCGCGCTCCGTCGTACCGTTCAACATTGTTGATTAATTCACTTTATTGTCATTGTGTTTTCACTTCTGTTTACGTTTTGCCACACAAAACACTTTCAAATTGTTTGTGAATGCTAAAGTCGCTTGTTATTTCTACCGAACACGCAATAAATTAGAAGCTCTTCTGAAATTAAAAGAGGGTCGGAATTAATTTAACAGTCTACGAGTTTTCCCATATCAAACCAATTTGGGACAGTGATCAAGCGATAACTTCGATACCTACCTACATGTTGGAAATAACGGAAATTAAACTCTGTGAGTCAGGTTCTACGGCTCACAATATTTACTGCGCAGCCATAATTTGCATTTGAGCATCGATTTGATAGCACTTGTAACACTGTGTCGTAAAGATAGCGCTTGTCAATGTTTGTTTGTAATAAAATGAAGAGTTAAATCCTTTACACCCTTGTCCGATAAAGGGTCGATTATTGGCGAGGACGTAAGAGGGGTTATTTGCGGTCTTTGGCGATATAAAGACGGGTGATATTAGAGCGGTTTTGTGTCCTGTCAATATTGGAAAGTGCTTTAACCCGCTTGCCAGTAAGTTCTGGCGAAAAATAAACGGAGAATATTGATTGTACCTACCTAAGCAAAAAAGCAGTAAGCAACTATACGTATTAAATTATATTGGTTTGGTAGCACTTAGCACCTATTTCTGTACCTAGGCTAGGCAAATAACTAGACACCACTTGACTTTATATTGGCAGCACTTAGCACCTATTTCTGTACCTAGGCTAGGCAAATGACTTAACGGAATAATAAAGAAAAACGAATGAACCCTATAAAAAAGACTGGATTGATGATTCAAATCAAATCAATAATTTAGGTTACTTTGATTTCTATATTTTTGTACAAGAGTTACAAAATCTTAAAGTACATCAATATCTTCCGAACCCATTATGTTCGTAAATAGATACTTTATTGAAAATCGTTCATTATTTATAGTCTGCGTCCCAATCTAATTTCTGATATTGGGGGTGGAGTTGAAATCAATCGGCGTGGGGCCTGTGATGGGGCCAAACAACTTGGTCTCACAGGAGTTGAAAGGTCAGTCTAATTGTAACTTACGCGCTATTATGCAATTTATTGAAAGAAAAACTACACATAAAACATTTTTATGAAGTCTAATTTCGAATGCATAAAAGTTAAAAATTGCTACTAAGTAACTCTACTACTAATTTGGAAATAAGAGAGTTGATATAAGAAAAAATCATAATATTAATGAGTCAAAAAATCGTTTGGATATCGCGTCGTAAATTAACATGAAAAGGCAAATAGCGCGATAAAATATTGTTTTAATATTTCGAAATAACAGCAAAAAACTTGAAATGATACCAAATGCCAAACAAGTAAATAATACCTACCTACCTACAAACAGAGAGACTATCGTATTTAAATGTTACAAATGAATAATGACGTTATCTACGAATGTCGAGCTGACCACTCCGATGGCTCCCAGATATCCGCTGTTGTCGAAATGCTGTCGAATTAACCATTAATAATTTCCAATGCTGTTCAAATGATTCATGATGCGTACGGATTTTCGTTTAGGTACCTAGATTGGAAATTCTACTATTGGTAAGCCGTATCCGGTCACGTTTATTATTTTGTTACTTATGCTGAATCAGATTCTAATTCGGCTCTTCATTTTTGATTTCCAACTCTATATAGAAATAAGCAATTCTGTTCTGTATAACTTTTTATTATTAAAATGGTTATCAGTTTCCAATAAATCTATTGCAAAGGGTAGGTAAAGCTCAAAAAACCAATAGTAGAATTTCCCAATCTAGGTAAACGAAAATCCGTACGTATCATAAATCATTTGAACAGCATTGGAATTATTGATGGTAATTTCGACAGCATTTCGACAACAGCTCATTTTTGCATTTGAGATACATTTCATTTGCGCCGGCCTAAGTTTTTTTTTCATACATTATTGACATCCTTAATAATACTTATCCCAGAAGCACTTAGCTACTAGCTAAGTTCTCAAAACTTTGACCTACGCCCACGCGAAATTCCCTTAGCATAAATATTGTTCAAATATTCGGGCACGTTCATAAAAATCCTTATTACACGGAATTATGTAAAAGATGATCTTAACGTCGCCAGCTTTACATGAAAATCTTTATTTTATCTCTATAACACAGTTATAATGTCTAAGGTCTTTGTGAATTCTTATCTTTTATGAAACTCATGAAATGTCTTTCATCTTTATCAAATAGGAACCTAGTTACCTATAATTAAGGTCATGTTTCAATAATATATTTATTTACAGAAACTAAGCTACTACATATTTACATAATATTTACAAAATACAACAGCATTAGTCAAGCTATCTAAGGATCGTTAGAAACGATCTATAGATAGCTCAACTGATCCAGGTCACTGTCAGTCGGAAGCGTGCCCAAAACACTGTTTCAATGGTGTTATTTCTGACTTGAGCCTATCGCCACCTACTTATAGGTACTTAGGTACAATGTTTTGAATGTTTTATTTAGGTAATTGAATTGAAAGCTGGTGCGTAAATTTCATTGCAACGAAGATGGCCGTTGGACATTCATGGCCGTAATTCGAACACAGAAACTTCGGATCGAAAGTCTTGGCACTGCCCTACTGGCTGGAATAAAACGACTGAAAATTCTCTTAATTTACATTTCAGCCTGAGTCTAACTTTACAAAGTCTTGTGGTAGTAGATATGCCTACATTGAAGATAAACAAACCACATTAGTTGAAGCGAACGAAATCCGGTGGGAAATCACGTGTTGTTTGACTTTACTACAGCGAACTTGTAATTAAATTCATAAGAAAAACAATGGAATGAAACTCCAAAAGAAGGTGTAGAATTTATAGACTATCAGATCTTTATTTAGGTACTCTTTGAGTGCCACGGACTCGCTTGGCTTTGTATAGCTATATTTTTATAGTTGTTGTAGGCAGATCGTTGTATTAGCCATATCATGATATGCCTCAACGACGCCATTTCACGATCTGCCTATCGCTATATCGTTCGTTTGACGATTTGACTAGCGATACTGGGGTTGGGCATATCAAGTACTTCGAAGATCGTGAAACAGAACAAAATATCCTTTTAGCAAATTATGTTAGCACTAAGTGAGCAAAAAATATTTATCGCAAAGTTTAAATACTATTAATTATATTCTATCTTTCATCCCTAGAACAGAAGGATCGCCTATAAACGTTACTGTAAGGATAACGGTACCCTAGGAATTGTAATCTGAGCCGGTAGGTACCAAAAATTCAGTGTTATTGCGACCACAGGGCCTAGAGCGAGTTTAGGAAGGCGTGCGCTAAAATATTTTTGGCAGAGGCACACGATGTGAGAATCTCACAGTGAGATGAGAACCTAAGTAGGTACTAGGTTCTCATCTCACACCTTATTATACAATTAGTTCAATATCATATCTCCATTAATACCACACACACATCTATGAATATGATTTACATAGTTTATAAGTATTTATATTTCAAACTATTAAACAAAAATCCATTCTTACTAGGTATCTCCGGAAAACTAACTAGTGAGATGATAATGTGAAAGGACTTGTCTACTGAGACAAAATCGTTTAATGCGAATTACCTATTTCTAGTTAAAATTTAGGTACGTAATAACTTTTTAAAAAGATAGAACGAACTAGAAAAATACATCTTTTTTAAACGATTTTAATTTTTAACTGATAGAGTCTGGCAAATGAAAGTAGACCCTGAAAAAGAGGCGGCAAATTCAAAAATATAAGCGTGACAACCCATTAATTAATAACTCTAAATAATATACTTAATATTATTATATTTGGTACTAGAAAATAATAACCAAGTATCAAGTTGTGTTCTTCCAAATGTCTTTATGGGGTTACACGCTTATATTTTTGAATTTGCCGTCTCTTTTTCAGGGTCTACTTTCATTTGCCAGATTATATTTTCGGCTGTTCCACATATCCCCACTGATCACCTACTGATAGGGAAGAATTTGCGGGTTTTGCTGCACAACGTAACGTTAAACTCGTGCTATGCCTTACAAGATGGGGCACATTTTGTGGTGTCACGCAATAATTGGGCTGAGGCGACTTTTACGGGAAGATATACGGTAAAGAGTAAATCAATCATTAAAACATAATGAATACGAGTAGGAACGTAAAGACTTTTCTATGTTTAGTTGTTAAAACTCCTTCGAAACGGCTCAATTGATTCCTATGAAATTTTGTGTGTATATTCAGTACGTCTGAGAATCGGATGTGAACTACATTTTTTTCATCCCCATAGGTTATAAGGATGGTTCATCCAAAATGTTTATTTTTTAAGATTCGGCATTAAAAATACATCTAACCCTAAATTTCCACCCTTCTACCACCAACCCTTTTTATTAATAGTGATATTAGTAAGTAGTTAAATGGCAAAACAACGTTTTGCCACGGGTCAGCTAGTTTTGTTTAACCTATTAGTAAACTTACAAGAGTCTAAAATTATTTGAAATTTACAACATTAGCAACAATCAAAACCAGTAAATTACCAAAATTGAAAACCGCGAATTGTTTCTGCTTAAGACGTTTCTCAAAGCAGTGTTTGAAATTGAGGCTGAGGTCAATGGCCGGAATCTACAAGGAGGTTCAACCCTCAGACCGGTCTAATGGGTGTCTGATATCAAGTGTAGAAGTAACGAGTCGGTACCCACTAACGGTCCTTCTACTCCGCTCTACAGATTGTGATACTCAAAATCTAAACCATGGTTATACTTTGTCTTATGTAACATTGTCCAATACAGGGTGTAAAGTAAATGTACCTGAAAATTCAAATGACCATGCTTCCTAATTGATTCCAGAAAACACATTAGTACGAACATAGTTACGCCCCTTTTCAACAGATTTTCACATGTACAATCCTATCATATAATATCACACCTCTTTCCCGAAGGGGTAGGCAGAGACCACGTGTCTCCACTTGCTACGATCCTGGCACACAACTTTCGCCTCATTCACTCTCATAATCTCATTACTCTTATTACTTGCTTCATACAAGCACGCTGGCTAAGGATATCGATATCATAAATAAATAAATAATGCTGGACACACAGCATCATCTAGCCCCAAAATAAGCATGTACTATGGGAACCAGGTAACTGATAGAATACCTACTTATATACTTTACATAAAAATCCCCAGACCAGAGATAAATATTTGCAGATCATACAAAACTTAGGCCTATATACATATTAGATGATTTATACAACGTCACGAAGCAACCTATGCCTACACTTAACGAGACGCTGTAGTGCCTGGGATATTGTTTGATATGGAATAGGCTTGCCCAGCACCTAAGCCATCCTCTCAGTTTAATCAGCCAACATCATACAATCGTGATCATCATCCACAATAATACCCACTGCTGGGAAAGTCTCGCTAAGCATTTTATAAAAATTAAAAAAATCGCTATCACAACAACATCAGTCGTGCCCTCTTAGGACGTACCCAACATAAAGGAAGTTAACTAGTTCAAACAAACTTCGTTTAGCGTGTCTCACAATGTACATTTTCTTGCTTTAATAAACTTACCTCCTAGAAAATAGAAAGTAGAACCTAATTTCGTTAACCCATAACGTTTCACGGTTATGTTAGTTTAGTAGGTACCTATATTATACAGGGTATAAAAAGACGTCTACCGAGGGGTAGGTACAGCATCCCAACACACAATTAAAATCCAAAAGGATTTTCCGAAAAAATCGTTATATCCGGAGAAAACAGCGTTTGAAGATTACTGTTTGCGTATGTAGGTACTGGGCGCGTTGTTTTACGTAGATTGCTGGATTTTGAGTTTTATTTGTTTTTTCTTTTATTAATCAAATTTATCAGGTAGGTATGGTCTTATTATGTTGTCTTAGTAGTAAATAACCGGAAAAAAACATAAAATGATGTAGCTAGGTCAATTTTTATTGCGTTTTTTTATTCGCTAAAAATGTTTAGAATCATGGTCTCATTGCAACCCCTCAGTTTTCAGTAGTAGTCTTTTTACACCCTGTATATCTGACATTCTAGACGTTAAATTACATAAACATTTTGTTGGTGAATCTATTTACTTAGTCATTTTTACACCCTGTATACATGTTCTCGGGGAAAATATAAACTGCCATAGTTATGAAAACAAATTGGTGTACCTACCTACCTATATTGGGTTATTCCCGCTCGTCCCCACTGCTTTTAGGACTTAGGAGTCACTGGCGCGATTTTTATAAAAATATAAGAACTGCAAAAATATTTATAACCTTAAAAAACTCAAAACATTGAATAGAGAAATAATCCGCACTGAAACTTGTGTAGAAAACGTGAAAACTTAGCAAAACGTGCGTCATACCGTATCGTCTAAATGCACCTTAAGCTCAGACCTCTAAGAAAATTTTCAAGCTTGAACAGAAAACTTGAACAAGTATCACGCTCGTTTAAAGTGTAATGTGTACACGCACTCAAGCGCAAGTCGTGTCTGAGCTAGAGCAATTATTGATTGGTTAATTTTCATAAAGATCCTTCGAAATGCCGACATTGAATCAAATCTGAGTGTAAATTTTTAATAGTGAGTTTCATTTCTAATCGCCCATCATACTCACTACTATTTCTGGGCAAGGATCGCTTAGCCTTATCTAGAAATACCTACCGGTTTTTATAGACTCTGTTTAAACTTTCGCGACTTGAAAGCTTATTTTAATTTAGTTACGGGTCATAGTCGCATATTACTTATTTACCTCGACGTTTCGATGCGTGGTCACGAGCAGACTGTCGGCCAGGCCCTTGATTCATAATACAGCGGAATGCATTCGGTTCGGAATCTACCGACCCGACAACAACCAATCACAGTGCAGGAATTGGTCCGAATTTGACGTTTCTTGCACTGTGATTGGTTGCTGTCAGTCGATTTCGAACCGAATACATTCCGCCGTATTATGAATCAAGGCCCGGTTCTCGTTCGCCTCTTCGACCGATGAGGAACTACCATCATTCGGTCAACACAAAATAGCATAAGGGTCGTGACACTAACAATATACGATTAAAATATAAAATACCTCTGTAGTCTTTGAATTAAACTTGACGATTTTTTTCCCAAATTATTTGCGTTCACTGTTCTTAGTGCAATTATTTTTAAAAAAGCATCCAACCAATTTTCTACAATACTGCTGACTGCACATTTCAGATTTCCTGATTCTATTTCCTGCAAGCGCCCATACACCGTGATCGTCAAGGGGGTTCGTCCCCCAGCTATATTATACGTGATAGTTTTTACTCTCGTTTCCTTTCACCGCACTGGTTCTAAATAACTAGTGACACGACAAGAAAACTCTCAGAGTAGGGTGTCCTGGAATGTCTGGATGATTTTGAGTTTACTCTCGAACGCAAAACTAACCATTGTATTATCCTCCGATACATAAAAAAACGCTTGGATTTTCTTTTGACTCATAAACCAATAAAATGATTCTACTAACATCACGTCACCAATCATTATTAGACGTAGGTAGGTCATGTTCAATTAAAAAATAAAATTAGTTCAGCCTCTACAAAATCAATCAAGCTCTCGAAGTACCTTAAAGGTTTCTAAGACGCAGTTTACACGATTCCATTAAGGCATACAATTCTTGCCTCTTGCCAAAGAATATTAGCTCTTGCTCCAGTGAGTTTGGGAAAGCAAGAGGCAAGACTGGTATGCCAGAATGGTATCGTGTAAATGGCGTTTAGAATCATATTACTTGTTTCTTGAAGCACGGGTACAAGACAAGGGTATCTGTAACCCTTGTAACAAGTTTTATTGTGATCAGGTTTGATAGCTAGCATAAAATAGATTTAAAAGAAAGAAATCACTGTTGTACGGTAGGTACTTTATTTCATAAAAGTATAAAGAAGCAATCTTATACATACCTAGACCCAAAGCCGATAAAAAATACTTAGGTAGGTATGTACCAGGTACCTACCTACCTACAGATCATTCACATAGAAGTTCGGTCTTCTCCATACAAACGTGCTGGCTAAAAAAATTCGTTTCCAGAATGGGGGCTATCGCTTGTGAATTTGCCACTAGAGGCGCTTGTGTCGTTTCTAAAAACCGTTTTTATATATGACTGCTAAGCTGGTACCCGCGACTTCGTCAGCAAAATAACATAAGTACTTGAAAATATCTAAATAGAACTGAAATTTGCAAGAATCTTCTGAAACTTTTAAAAATGCAATGATAGGGCCATCTCGACCTCAGCCATAGGCCATCTAGTTGCCTTTAACTGGAACTTCCCTCCCCATACAAACGTTCAACCCTTATTTCACGCCCTCCATGATTAATATAGAGATTTTTTCTTTCATAAGAACCTTCTCCTTACAATAACAAACACAACAACAAAAAATAGTGAAATCGGTCCAGCCGTTCACGCGTGATGGCGTGACCAAGGATATAATTATATAGGGATATCATTAGGGATTCATTTTATATATAGAAGATGATGGAATAATAATGGTTTCTAAAAAACATTAGTAATAATAATATATAACATAAGATACCTGGAATTTGAATACAATTCGTAAAGTTAGGTAGGTAGGTATAGTTTTCAAAAGTTTCAAACTAAGACCACGTCAAACGAAAGTTACAAACATTTCAACTACCTACCACCTTTGTCCAATGAGAAAATACAAAATAAATCGGCGATAAACTGCAAAAGGGACCTAATGGTATCAGTGCTTCCCACTGACGAAACCAAGGGGCTGGACTAAGTTGGATTTTTGTGTCCATTGGGGCACATAACGCCCACATTACCTGGTACAGTCGGCGATAAAGTTAGTATCCCAGAGTTTAGCTTTCGTAGTTAAATGACTAATAATTAATGACTAATGTTTTTTAATGTAGGTACTATGCCTTCCTACCTTTATTATTGTTATTTTTTTTTAAATTTTTTTGTCTTTCTTCTCTGGCTTTGTTTGTTCTACCTGTACCTTCATAGGAAATATTTATTTTCTAAGTGTGTTTGAGTAAGTACCGCTATTTGTAACTATGTAGGTTCGTCTGTGTGTGTGTTTTTCCAAATAAATATCTTATCTATTTATCTATCTATCTAATGGAAGTTTTTTTTTTTACATTTAAGTTTATTTCTTTATTTTAGCTTTCGTAAGTAATTGTTTTCACTTGTCTACTCGTAGTGTCGTATTAGAACAGTTATTTTATAAATCAAAAGTAAAATAAATAAAGTGTATAGGTAGACTTTAAGATGATAATTTCACGTGCCTTACCGAAATCCGAATAAAAGATTTAGAATGTTTTAAAAAACATTCTAAATTTTTTAACAGGAAAAAATTGCTCAAATGGAGGGAATTCTATTCTAAGTACCTACTTATAAATGTTGGTATTCCCAAGGCACAGATGAAAACTTCATTTCGTAAAATATGTATTTTGTAAACGAATGGTTTTACATTATCGCTTGAAAGCTTACGTAAGAGTTTATAAATAAACAACGTATATTATGTCGCTGACTGTCTGTTCCACTTGTGTGCCTTCAAAAATTTCCATACGCTGTGAAAAGGTAAGCCGGGTCCCATGTCCGGGATAAGTTACCTACTAGACGTCTCGTTTTTATTTTACCTTATGTCAATGATAAAAAAAAACCTTATTTACTAAGAAATAAGGTCTACAGATCGTCCAAGAACCTGTGGAGAACTTTTGGGGAAAAAATCCCAACAGCGAACATAAAAGATTGTTTAAAAATTCTGTACTTATTGGAAATTATAGTAAAACTTTTTTGTAAATCTATATTCTATGTTCTACGTCTTCTTTTCGTGTCGTGTCACTAAGCTAAATTTCAATTAATTTAAATTAATAAATAAATAAAAGAACTGTATTGCAGAGGTATATATGTTACATGTCATTTACAAAATAAAATAAAATAATAAAACAATAAATAAAAAAACACTAAGGCCCTTATTAATAAACGTGGTGTAAAGTTATGCTAGGTTTAAACTCCAAAAATTGTATGGTTACTCCGAAGTTACACCTGGCATAACTTTACTCCACGTTTATTAATAAGGGCCTAAAGATATAAACCTACCTAATGGGTGATATTCACCTACTTCTTAGGTGATCGGCCAGACTTTTTATTATTGTGTTGCTACACATAGAAAGGAAGCAATTTAATTCCATTCCAAATCAGCTTTGCTTAGCTTGAAGCTAGATAGTGCTTTTGGTATAGTTTGGCATAGTTTCATGAAACTGCGTATTGAAAATTAATAGACTATCCTTTTAGGCAACATGATCATGACCAAAGTATGATGAAAAAGTTCGTCTTTGTTTCAGATAGTAGATATTTTGCACCCTGTTCTACCTTTACCGTGATTTCATTTTTATTTACAGCATTGTGTTTCCTGAAGATTTTGCTTTGTTCCGCGGTGACAATGGTTTTTGCGAGTTCCAAGATTTGAGTGTAGATTTGTGGATTCATCGGACGCGTTTGAGTTTATTTTGAAGGCTTTCAATACAGATTTTAGATTAAGTAGATGAATACTCTAAAAATTGTTTTTTCTTATTTTCATTAAAAAAAAATAACTTGACCACGTCCTACCTAATGGAAAAATTCAATAAAGTTGAAACTTAAAATACCTATAATGATAATAGCTAACTACAATCACTTAAAAATATTTGGATAATCACAAATGTTGAGGAGGAAATCTTGTAGGTACGGTCAGCGTAACCAACTGGTAACCCCCCTAATAGGCAGTTAATTGTTTCCTGCGAGCCTCGTACGAGGGGTTACCAGTTGGTAACGCTGACAAACAAATAATAATTTTCAAATTAAATGCAATACTCTACAAAACATTCAAAACTTCTTAATCTTTCCGACAATCCTCTTTTAATACCGAGTTTTGGAGCATTCAAACCATTAGCACAAAAGTTTCACCACATTTTAAACCAACAAAAAGTTTTCACAAAACCTTGTTCTTCCCGTCTTTTATAAAAGGCTGCATAGAACGTGAATGCGTTAAGCCAAAGCGGAATGTAAAAGCACGATTCAGTTTCAAACACAAAAGCTTTAGCTCGTAGCACAGCGCTACGAAAGTGCTACGCGGGTGTCGCCGCGGGGATCTCGCGTAGAACTGGCTACGAATACTGCTAAGGTCTGGGATGCCAGCTGCGAATGAGATTACCCGTTATTTCTTATGAATAAAAGAGTAGGGTATAATTTTGAACAGCTGCTTCGATAGTGTTAGCTAACAAGTTTGTTTTATCGCTTTTTAGCTACAATGTTTATAGCTTAAGTAATTTATTATGATGGGTTTAGATAGAATTGCAATAATATTAATAAAGTTTCAAAATTGTAATTTGTAAAGTTGTAATTACTTAGCAATAATAAGAAAAACGATTACTTATCAAGTGCAGTTTATCAAATTAATTAAAATTTAAATATGTTTTGATTTTCTAGCTGGTAAGAGAACCTTTTCTTCTTCAGATAAAATAAAAGACGATAATCAAAAAATTGGTTGTCTGTAAATTCGGTTTACTGACGATAGTTGAACGTGACAACGTCTACGCATCGCTCACTCAAGTAGGAGAAAGACGGATGTCGAACGCTGCCGAACGCAAAGGCCGATTGTGCTTCTTTGTCGCTCGTTCCGCGCTCTCGCTTGCACTTCAAGCCTTACATGGAACGCCTCAGAGCGAGGTAACGCCTCATGACGTCATGTTTTTTCGTGCGTGCAGCCGGCTCTATCGAATTATAAGACGTATACACGTCAAAAACAATTTATTTCAAAATTACATCGGACAAATAAAAATAGACCTTCAGAGCAAATAATTTACAATGGACCGCGCACTAAGGCAAGCCTTGCGGAAACTTGAATGGCTTTATCGGAAAGCAAACAAAGCTTCTACAGACGTAGAATAAAATAAAAATCTTTTAAAAATCTCCAATAGCAAACAAATTTTCTCGAAATGTCTTCCAATAATTTAGGGTGAACAACTTCAATAGCCACCCCACAAAAGACTGCAGCAACAGATATCTGTTGCGCTAGCTACCATTAGGTAATACCAGCTATGGACAGACCATTTGTCGCAGAGAAAGAATTCCGATATATTTATTACAAAATACATATACAATATACAAAAGAATTGGGTATTATAACAATATCTTATTATTGTTATAATACCCAATTCTTTTGTCGGAATAAAGTGTCTTCCCTTAGTAGAAAACATCTTTTGTAAGTGAACATTACTCAGGTATTTTTCTAATACTTTTCCTGCTTTTTGGAATGATTCCCCAAAACAAAATCATATCCTTTGGAATAAGTCTTTCTAGCATGATCATGACGTCTTGAATACAAAAATGATTTCATACAAACGACCTCTGACGACCTCTGTGGCGCAGTGGGCGAAGGTCCGCCAGCGACGCGAGAGGTTGCGGGTTCGATCCCCGCCGCGTGACAAATGTTTGTATGACTTACAGATATTTGTCTCGGGTCTGGGTGTATCTATGTATAATATGTATGTATTTACAAACAAAAAGTATATAAGTAGTTTATCAGTTATCTGGTTCCCATAGTACAAGCTTTGCTTAGTTTGGGGCCAGATGATGCTGTGTGAAATGTCCAGCATTATTATTTATTTATTTAAACACATAGTAAGTATAAGTAAGTACTATTAGTTACTGCTTCAAACGCATTAATGCTCGCCGCCGGTGTAGCATACCTTGTGTCTATTCTGTCTCTTGTGTGTATTCTTTTATTGTTTTTCTTTGTGTTTACCTACGTTATTTTTGTGTACCTAACTACCTATCTACTTTATTTTTAGTTTTTTGTGTGGTATATGTGATTAGTGTCTAGTCAAACTTATTTTAGTTTAAAGACACTTCCTTCCTGAATAAGTTCCATAGGTATCGGTTAACAATTACGGGGGAATATCAACATTTTTCTTTAATGGTACATACTAATACTAAGGATACAAAGTTGTGTTACTTGTGTGGCGACCTCTATCTACCATCGCCTGAACTACAAGCTGAACTATAAAGCTGAACTTCAAGAGATGTCAATTACAGCGACGTACTTCGGAGCTGTACCACTAGATGGCGCTAGGAACATGCAAAAAGTAATAACTATGTCTATATCTGTGGAAACATTTCTGAATCGCGCTGACGAGTTTACTGGGAACTTATAACCTATATAGAACTATCCGACTATAACTGTCGGCCGAAAGGCCCTAAGGTAAGTGTGCCAGATGGGCAAACCTTAGTGAGGCGAGTACTCCCTCTTTGTCATAACTTGGGGGAATACCATTCTACCCCCAAACTTGTACCATCAATGATACAAATCAATGGTACCTACTACTGACACTAAGGCAATGTTATGTTCCTATGTTACTTTTTACTGAATAAATATCTATCTATCTATCTATGGAATCAGCAATTTCCACTTCCTACAATCCTGACACACGTGATGTGAAACGGTTTCGTGACTCATTTCTTCTCGCGAACCCAATCAGGATATTTTCACGTCTCCATAATGTTTTTCTCTCCAGCGTACAATATTTGCAAAAATATCAAAAAACATTAGTATTCCTGTAACGTCATTTTGTAAGTACTGTAACGATCTCGATTTTAATACAAAACATTATTACTGTAAGAAATAGTTTTCATCGCTCACATTAATTAGGAATGTTTATTAGCCCTACTTGAGAGAGAACTCTTAGTTTCAAGTATTAGGATATCTTGGTTTTGCGATGTTCACAAGCCAATAAATAACGATTCTAAATTTCACGTTCAAGTGCGTTGGCGACGATAGTTTTAAGTTTCTTGGAATTAAGAGGTTGTTTTTATGTGTCTGTAACTGTGGGAAGAGTTAAGGTTTTAGCTAATTAGGCTACGCCCTTTATTTTTTATGAGCTCGAATATTATAAAGCTATTGGTGAAACGTGTGAGGAATGGTTACTAGCCACACCTTTGCTTAGGGAAGGGATGAGGACCACAAAATCACGGGACGCAAAATAATCGAGACAGACGATCGGGGGTGAGACGGTTGGGCGTTAGGCCACCAGGGTTAAGAAGTCGGGGATAGACGGACGGTTGTACTGAGTATGCATGCAGACTCATCAGAGCTAGATAGAGAGATCTGAAAGTTCAGACAGATTGTCAGGGAGTTGTAAAATGAGAATCAAGTGTAGTTGAAAGTAATAGAGTCAGTGTTATTTACAATTAAATCAGTCTAAGTATATTTCTAGATTTGAATTAATAATTAGATTCAGTGAACCAATTCGGTAATGTATTTTTAGTATAAGTGACAGATAGGAGGCTGCTATTTCTTTTACAGGTGCAGAATTACTTATATGAATTTCCACAGGTTTTGTTCTGGTTCATTATTTTCTATTTATAGTGGTTGATAATTATGTTTCTTTCTAGGGTCGCTGTAATCGAGAATTTATTAGTTTATAAGTTAATTTACGCATGATATTTTACTTAGAATTCCACAGCGAAGCTGAGAACGAGATGACTGACTTTAGATGACGTTGACGTAATCCTATCCTCTCCTAATCACAATTATGAATTTAGTGCAACAAACAAACTAAACAAACACTAATTTCAACACTAGAATCTTTATCTCTTATTATTTCTTTGGTTAGAGATTTATGGGATAAAATCGTAGTGCTTGGATGATGCTGACGATTCCTTTCCAGCTATTGACCTGCGGATTTTTGATATGAAGTATGGTCGGAATAGCGTAGTTAGGAAAATCGCAGTTATGGTTTAAGCACTTCGTTCTTGTTTAAATCTCAGAGATCTAAGGTTTATTTATTGCGTATTTTTCAGGTAGATTAGATCTATTAGGTATAAAATCTTAGTACTTGGGGATGGCTGGCGGTTTCCGGTGACACTGCTTACGGGCAAGAGTGAAGCTGTATTGAACACGTGGCCATGACCGAGTTCTTTGAAACCTAATAGTTTCTAACAATAAATGAATCTGTCTTTGTTAGATTGAAATCAATAGGATTTCAATGTAGGAAAATATAGGCGCCTTCCCTTCCTTCCCTTTCCTCTCCTCACTGACGCGTAGGGCAACCGCTGGGTCGCGCCAGTTCGACCGGCCCCGGTCGATGGGAAACATAGGGCCAAATCTAGACTATTCCCCATCTCTACATCGGAACAAGCCATGAACCTGTGGTGTGAGAAGCTTTTTATGTGTTTCGTCATTGCTTGTCACCGGTTAAGATAGATTCTAGTTGCGCAGGTTATAAACTAAAATTTATTTTGGTTTCTAAACTGCGTATGAGTCGGGGTTGTTCATATCTCTTTAAATTTTATTTGACTGACTATTCATTGAATCACTTAGGACGACTTGACTTTGATTAATTAACTTTACTTTAGAGTATTTTAACTGTATGACTTCTTTATGGCTGATTTATTATATGTGTTGCATGAATAGATAAATTAATTTTGATAATTCACTAATGCAAACAATTTGTTTCCCTTTCAGCTCGCCGTGCACCAAATCTAGTTTAGTTATTTTAGTTTATGATTCTTAAATTTCAATTGTATTTTAAATTCACAATTTGGGTATTAAACTTTTGTCCTGTTCAATACTTAACATACTTAGGTATTGTTCATTAGAGTTCAGAAATTAATTGTAGATTGATGTCACTTTAGTTCTAAGAATCAGTATTAAATGTATTTATTGACGTAAATTATATTTTATTTCACTCCCATGACTTTCACACTATTAGGAACAATTATTTCTATACGAATACTTAGAGTTTCCACTGTCAGGTAGATTTTATATCTAATTTTAATATTAGCTTAGGGTAGGGGGTAGTTACAGTGGTGCCGTGACCAGGATATAGGCCATTAAATATTGAATTATTAATTTAATTCAATAGCCTGTAAAAAGATTTTGGGTTACTACAACATTTAAAACACAACGTATCTAGACGAGATCATGTGCCAAACTTAAAATGTGAAAGTCATTGAGTGAAATAAAAAATAGAAATTGTTAACAATAGAACAGGGCAGACATAAAACTCTTGCATTCATGAAGGTTATTTTTATGGGTTAGGAGATTGTGCATTTGCAGATGTTTGTCTATTTTTTGTTGGTGTCCTTTTGTTTGACTAAAACAAAGACAGACAGTTTAAAATAATTTTATGAGGTATACGAGCACACGTGCAGTTTGGGTTTTTATTGGTTTTGCACAATTTAGGGATAGAATGTCATTATTTTAGGATATTATTTTCATTTGTGACATTTTGTTACTAAGCAGTACTTAAAGGGATAAGTAGGCTAGGGGCGTTTTTATATTGGTAGAGATAGATTATAAGAGGCCTAGGGATTAGGATGATGCTAGCAAGGTCAGTTTAAATAAATAGGTGTATTTATATACAGATAAGTAGATGAGGTTTGTCGTTGGATGTTTGTTTTAATCTAAAATATTAGGCAATAGTCAGGTTGTAGATAGGTATGTTCGTTTTAGTTAGTGATCGACTCTAATAATAGAAGTTTAGTTCACCTGAAAGTTTTTTTTACTGTTGTTATAGTAAACAGGTTATTTCAGAGAAAGAGATAAGTTAGGTATAGGTTTTTCGTTTTTAGCCAACAAGTTAATGTAAGTTCTAGATAATAAGGCACAGGGCAAGTTGTTCTAAACAGTCAATGTTTACCTTTATAGCATCGAATTTTGTATTAATGCAAGAATCTTAGGGGCGTAGGTTTTTATTATTCAGTAGCTGATTGTTTTAGAATTAAATAACGGAAGAGAGATGATATAAGAGCTATAGTTAGACCAGCCAAAAGGTCGTAGGGGCGTAGTCTATAAAACATTTTCATGAATCATGTTTATTCACATGTCGTTTCATTTTATATATTTCAGTTCGTTGAAAACATCGTGGGGGGGGCATAATTTGAGGCATCGTGAGGACCGAGGTTTTGAGACATCGTGAGAGCCGTCTCGTTTCGAGGAAGAGCAGCTTCGGTTCTGCTGGGGTAATTGATATCTGCTCCGAAACAATGTCCTGAGCTAAGTAGACTTGTATTATGCTTTTAGATACTGAGTATAATGTTCTTGTTAGTTTGCCTGTCTGTGTGTTTGTTTAGAGGCGGTATTTCATGTAACATTTCAGCAAATTTTAAAGTTCACTAGATAGTTTTTAATCAAATACTAGGCTCTTATCATATTGGTTACTAAGGTTCTCAGAAATTATAGAATTTAACATAAGATATCGAAACGCTGAGAGCTTTGTGAGGACCGTATAGACATCTTGAAGTCATTTAAAAAAATCAACGTGGAGTTTTCTTAAATAGTCTTTCAGTAAATGCGTTTTTTTTTATTTATATCTAGGTTATACAGAAATTGAATTTATGTATCTATACGTAAGTTATTTTGTCTCGGTAGAACAAAACCTCACATGTCATATTTAGTATCGACCAACACTTCATTTTGATGAGATTTATAAAGGATTTTTAGAATTAGGTACTTTTGTTTGTCAATATGTGAAACTGGGTTCGATTCCCAGATGTCAGTTAACATTAATTATTGACAACAGAATAAGCAAAAATTTAACTAATGTGTGTATATTCATAAGTTTAGGTCATCCAATCTGAAATATAGGTGATATTATGCCTCGCATAGTATCGGATATTAACTTTTTTTTTTTTTGAAGGTTTGAAGGGATTTTTACTATTGCATTTTTGTTTGCCAATAATTGAAACTGGGTCCGATTCCCAAATGTCAACAAGTTTTGTTGGCAAACGTAACTCGTAACGTAAACTCTGTCTAGCTTTATAATCTGAGTTCGATTCCCAGATGTTTGTAAGCCTTATCGTATCTTTGATTCTGAATGTATGAAATAGTCAATTGTGTTGATTAAAATAGAAACATCAACCCGTGGTCTTTTGAGTGTAATTTGGGTTCAATTCCCAAATGCATCGGTTAAATTGTTTACTAATAAAATAAAATAATTATAGATCTACATTTTCAGGTTATATTTTATTATACTGTTATTATTACATTAGGTACTAGTGTATTATAGTATTTGTTAAGTATAAAACTTAGTGTAGGGCAGATAAAGGACATCGCTGAATATTTCAGAGATCGTTTTAGTTATTAAAGTGAATTTCTTTCAGTTTTCTTGGTTATCACCTTTAAAAACTTCAATAAATTCAAGGGGCGACTGTAACGATCTCGATTTTAATACAAAACATTATTACTGTAAGAAATAGTTTTCATCGCTCACATTAATTAGGAATGTTTATTAGCCCTACTTGAGAGAGAACTCTTAGTTTCAAGTATTAGGATATCTTGGTTTTGCGATGTTCACAAGCCAATAAATAACGATTCTAAATTTCACGTTCAAGTGCGTTGGCGACGATAGTTTTAAGTTTCTTGGAATTAAGAGGTTTTTTTTATGTGTCTGTAACTGTGGGAAGAGTTAAGGTTTTAGCTAATTAGGCTACGCCCTTTATTTTTTATGAGCTCGAATATTATAAAGCTATTGGTGAAACGTGTGAGGAATGGTTACTAGCCACACCTTTGCTTAGGGAAGGGATGAGGACCACAAAATCACGGGACGCAAAATAATCGAGACAGACGATCGGGGGTGAGACGGTTGGGCGTTAGGCCACCAGGGTTAAGAAGTCGGGGATAGACGGACGGTTGTACTGAGTATGCATGCAGACTCATCAGAGCTAGATAGAGAGATCTGAAAGTTCAGACAGATTGTCAGGGAGTTGTAAAATGAGAATCAAGTGTAGTTGAAAGTAATAGAGTCAGTGTTATTTACAATTAAATCAGTCTAAGTATATTTCTAGATTTGAATTAATAATTAGATTCAGTGAACCAATTCGGTAATGTATTTTTAGTATAAGTGACAGATAGGAGGCTGCTATTTCTTTTACAGGTGCAGAATTACTTATATGAATTTCCACAGGTTTTGTTCTGGTTCATTATTTTCTATTTATAGTGGTTGATAATTATGTTTCTTTCTAGGGTCGCTGTAATCGAGAATTTATTAGTTTATAAGTTAATTTACGCATGATATTTTACTTAGAATTCCACAGCGAAGCTGAGAACGAGATGACTGACTTTAGATGACGTTGACGTAATCCTATCCTCTCCTAATCACAATTATGAATTTAGTGCAACAAACAAACTAAACAAACACTAATTTCAACACTAGAATCTTTATCTCTTATTATTTCTTTGGTTAGAGATTTATGGGATAAAATCGTAGTGCTTGGATGATGCTGACGATTCCTTTCCAGCTATTGACCTGCGGATTTTTGATATGAAGTATGGTCGGAATAGCGTAGTTAGGAAAATCGCAGTTATGGTTTAAGCACTTCGTTCTTGTTTAAATCTCAGAGATCTAAGGTTTATTTATTGCGTATTTTTCAGGTAGATTAGATCTATTAGGTATAAAATCTTAGTACTTGGGGATGGCTGGCGGTTTCCGGTGACACTGCTTACGGGCAAGAGTGAAGCTGTATTGAACACGTGGCCATGACCGAGTTCTTTGAAACCTAATAGTTTCTAACAATAAATGAATCTGTCTTTGTTAGATTGAAATCAATAGGATTTCAATGTAGGAAAATATAGGCGCCTTCCCTTCCTTCCCTTTCCTCTCCTCACTGACGCGTAGGGCAACCGCTGGGTCGCGCCAGTTCGACCGGCCCCGGTCGATGGGAAACATAGGGCCAAATCTAGACTATTCCCCATCTCTACATCGGAACAAGCCATGAACCTGTGGTGTGAGAAGCTTTTTATGTGTTTCGTCATTGCTTGTCACCGGTTAAGATAGATTCTAGTTGCGCAGGTTATAAACTAAAATTTATTTTGGTTTCTAAACTGCGTATGAGTCGGGGTTGTTCATATCTCTTTAAATTTTATTTGACTGACTATTCATTGAATCACTTAGGACGACTTGACTTTGATTAATTAACTTTACTTTAGAGTATTTTAACTGTATGACTTCTTTATGGCTGATTTATAATATGTGTTGCATGAATAGATAAATTAATTTTGATAATTCACTAATGCAAACAATTTGTTTCCCTTTCAGCTCGCCGTGCACCAAATCTAGTTTAGTTATTTTAGTTTATGATTCTTAAATTTCAATTGTATTTTAAATTCACAATTTGGGTATTAAACTTTTGTCCTGTTCAATACTTAACATACTTAGGTATTGTTCATTAGAGTTCAGAAATTAATTGTAGATTGATGTCACTTTAGTTCTAAGAATCAGTATTAAATGTATTTATTGACGTAAATTATATTTTATTTCACTCCCATGACTTTCACACTATTAGGAACAATTATTTCTATACGAATACTTAGAGTTTCCACTGTCAGGTAGATTTTATATCTAATTTTAATATTAGCTTAGGGTAGGGGGTAGTTACAGTACCTATACGACCTTCATACATACCTAGTAGGTACCTACCTATAATAATGGCATTGTACCTAATTTATATTTTAATATTCTTTGTTTCTTTGTGAATACTTATTCGAATGAAACTACGTAAGTTACAAATGTTCAGAGGCAATGGAATGAATAAAACATGAAATGGCTAATTATGGTTGACAAGGGTACATTGTATTGCAATTTTAATTTCGGCCTCTGAGACTGTATTTTGTTAGCAAATTTTGGGACCTACTCAAATGATATTGTACCTACCTAAGGTTTAGGCAAAACCAGTTGGTAGATTGCTAGTAGGTACCTACCTAGTTCTTACCTAAATATCCCCAGTTTCTTTCAAAAGCTAGGAACCTACCGAAACCTAGCAGCCTAAACTAAGCTAGCAGTAGCTGGTGTCAAAATTACTTTACCTACCTACCTAAAAGCAAGTCCTATTCCCACTTTAGGTCCTGAAGTATTTAGGTTTTCTTTGGAACAAACAAATATCAAATATATTTACTTATTTGGAACAAAACACATGCGAGTAAAAATACAATAGGGAAACGCTGGCTACTGCAAAAGTTAAAAAACTGTGTAGCAGAGTCAGCGCTAAATTAGACAACGTAGGTAATTTGCCGGCTTATTTTATGAAACCTAGAAAGAACATCGCTTTCCTTTTAACATCCTGCTCAATTTTTATATTTTCCTCAAAAATGAGCGAAGTGCATAAAGGAGTAAATGGTTAACGTAGTTAACAAATCCTTGCGCGATCCTACTGCGGCGCCAACACTCCGGGTTAGGGTTACCATTAGTCTTTCCCAGTTCGCTACAGTTCGCCCGCGACCACGCCTGTTGCAACACAGGCGAAACGTCCGTTACGTAATAAAATAAAATAAGGTAAATAAATAAATAAAAAGAGTACCTACATGAGTGTCGTGGAACACTCGGTCGGAACGAAGCAAAGAGTACCTACCAACTTTTCTATACTAGCATACTGGGACTATAAATTAATTGTCAATTAGGTATCCTAGAAACGCTCTACCGTGCTAACAATGTAACAATCTATGGACTGTGACGCAGCTGCGCATTTCGCACTGTGACAATTAGATATATAGGTACATGTGTCGTATCGCAAAAATACAACACTTTTTTTTGTCCAACCCCATCCAATACCGTCCGAAAAGGAACTTCGTTCCATCCAATAAATTTTACTAATGCTGTACTTTTCACACAGCATCACATGTCAAAGTCAAAGTCAAAAAGCATTTATTCAGTAGGACCGCTGGGATCACTTTGAAATGCTGCTTTGAAATGCATGATGCTACATAGCCTAGCCCCAAAGTAGGTGTACCTACCTACCTATAGCATTGTGTTAGATTGGGGTAGGTTACTACCTACTACAGGCAGGACTGATATAGGTAGGTACCTACTACTTACATAGAAAACACCCAGACTCGAGACATATTTTTGTAGATCACACAAACGTATGTCCCGCCCGCGGCTGGGAGTGAACCCGCAACCTTAACTACCCACCAGTTCTGTATTCTGTGCCAGAGGTCGTTCTTCTAGCTAAAATCTAAAAATCCGAGAAAAAACTCGAGATAAGCGTGCACAAACGCACATTCAAACAGACAAAAAGTTCAACATAGATTCTTGCGAAATAAAAATAAAAGCTTCTAAAAAAGTTTTCAGAGCGATGGAGTCCCAATGTAGGTTACCTTTCCATCTTTTCAGAGATTCATGAAAAGACGCTTGTCCAGTGTGTGATTTATGTAGCAGGCAACATGAGTAGGTACCTACTTAGTATCGGAAATGAAACACCTAGGTACATTAGAAGTCTCTTGAGATAGCTTGAAGAGAGTCCCTAGCGACCGTCTGGCACACGGCGACACCCCCCGCCAACCCTAAATGGACTCACTGAGAGCCTTGAGATTAGCACTCTTCTTGCTAATGGTCAATGTATAAGTGATTACCGATTAGATTTCAGCATCTTCAGCCTACAGTAGATAATAATAGGTATGTACTTACCTACTTACGCCTAAAACCACTACCTGACGGATTTTAGGGATTTTTGGGTTTTCTTTGTTTTCCTACTATTGTTACACACAACACAACAGAGACTTATTGTTATAAATAATCATATCAATGTGAAGCTTCTGTGGTAGGTAATACATAATAACTACTACCTAAGTACCTATAAGCAGATGCCTACAATAGGCAGTTTGACCCCAGTTAAAATAGTAGAAATTCACAAAGTTTAATTTTCTAACAATTCCTCATAAAATTTTATAAAATTCTGTGCAAATCCTACATAACCGTTATGTCAAATCAGCAGACAAAATTACCCAATCACGAAAACCCCAAATCAATAAAATTCTAGAAGCCACTCGCTCCTATAGCCAGGCCGAATCCGTCCGATAATGTAATCCCTCGAGGTGCGTTCCACTTGTCCAATCCGCGCAAACTTTCGACACCTATCGAATGACTTCTTGACAAAAGAAAAAGGTGAAATTTATTGCGAGACCCTTACCTTTTGATGCTCTTTGGGAGGAACTGAGATATTTGATAAGTTTATCGGGTCAGTGGCCCGGAGACCAGAGGAGTTTTGTAGGTAATCTGTCAGTAGGTGGTAAGTACCTACCTACCTAAACCTTTTCGTAGTAGGTAGGAGGCAGGTAGGTAACTGCGCATCAAAGTACTCATACTCCAACCGGAAATCCTGTTTAGAATTTAACAGGAAAGTAGGTAAAGATTTTTCAAATGTTTATGTGCTGAAGTCAATTTCTATGAGTGATTGTTTTCAAAAAGTGTTGGGCAATGAAGAAGACGGATGAAAGGAAAGTGCATGTAAATGAAATGCGAATGTTAAGATGGATGTGTGGGGTAACACGGTTAGATAAGATAAGGAATGAGTATATCAAGGAAGTTTGAAAGTGGCACCTATATCTGAAAAGGTGAGGAGTGCTAGGCTATCTTGGTATGGACACGTGGATGAAAACACGTGGAGGAGGGATGAAAACCATGTTACCCAAAGAGTTATGAATATGAGTGTGGCTGGGTATGCAAGAAGAGGAAGGCTGAAGAAGAAGTGGTTGGATTGTGTGAGAGAGGATATGAATGTAAAAGGAGTGGATGCACAATTGACGAGTGATAGGAGTGAGTGGAAGAAGAAGACATGTTGTGCCGACCCCACTTAGCGTGGGATAAGGTCAGGGAGATGATGATTGTTTTCAAAAAGTAGTTATCCTATGAGAAGTGAATTTATGTAGGTAAAAAACTTAGGCCTTTACATCTATATTAGATGATTAATACAGCGTCAGGAGGCAACCTATGCCTACACTTAACGGGACGGTGTAGTGCCTGGGACATTGTTTGAGATGGAATAGGCTTGCCCAGCACTTAAACCATCCTCTCAGCTTAATCAGCCTGGCCCACAGGAAATACAACGTCAAGACGTGTGGAGCTGACTAAGCTGCGGGTTTCCTCACGATGTTTTCCTTCACCGTTATGAGCTCATGTTAAGGCGCATATAAAACACGTAAACAGGTTCACGACTGTATCCCCAAGGTGCGGTAGACATTCTCTCAGATCTTTTTATGTTACTTATTCCAGAGCCTTTAAAACGAAAAATCTAGTGATGCACGGCCGGGATTCGAACCCACGACCTTCGGACTGAAAGTCGAGGCACAACCCCATTCGACCAACACGGCTCAAAAGATAAACGCTTATGTAGGTAGTTATCTCAAATCCGTTGTAGGTAAGTATCTACTTTACCTACCCACGGCATACCTAGGTAGGTACCTCTGACCTAATTTTGTGGGCAAATTATTGAGCCTAGCCTAAGCCTGGGTGAGTTTTATAATAAACTTAGGCATATGTACCTACATACCTACCTACATACAATAGGTACAACGCTATGATCACATCAGTTATTAAACATTTTCTCATCGTGGTTTACGATTATGTGCGTTCGCTCGCTCTATGGACTTTTAATCAAGCGAGCTCATAAAGTGAACATTCGTATGATCATTGTGTACCAGAGGAATGTAAGTAGGATCGCGTGAACTAGTCCCAGTCTTTATCTAAGAACTAGTTGACACGGGCGCGACTTCGTCTGCGCATTGTTTCGTCATACAAACCTTCATGGACGTATTATACTTACGTCCATGCAAACTTTAGACTCTTAAAGTTGGAACAAGGTAGTTCTATCTATAGGCCCTTGCTAATAAACGTGGTGTAACGATATTCCTCGGCATAAATTAGGAATAACCATACATTTTGACAGTTTACACTCAGGAATAACTTTATACTACGTTTATTAGTAAGGCCGGTAACGGGTAAAGTTTGAACTAACTACCTTGTTCCAATCCAACAACTTTTGACCAAATAATAAGTTAAAATACTATAAATTTGCCTTGTACCGACTCTTAATTGTATGTGAAGGTTTTTGTTTTTATTTTTACCTATAGTATCTCTAGCTCAATGATCTTACCTAGATTTTTAAGTAGGTAGGTAGGTACCTATACATTTGAGATGCCTATCTTTCAGCCATGGCCTAAAGTAGTAAATCTAAATTTAACTCTGTATCTATTATTGTCTATGATAGCCAAGAAGTAAAATATCAAAATAAAACCACGTATTACATCCATAACATTTTATTTGTTTACAAATTGCTTACCTGCGCTATCGTCTAATTCTATCTATCCATCGTACTATGCCGATCACACAACCCAACTGCAACTGCAGGTACCCAAAATTAAACCCTGATTTTCAAACTAAATCAAGATTTAATCTTTGGTGCATTGCATGGGAAATTAAAACAATATTAGTAATTAAAGCCAAGAAAGAAAATTTCTAGAGGGAGTCCACAGACGACTGTTTCGTCTGTGAGGGGGTCTAATGATTGCCGGAATGTAGGCTCATTTAACCCAAGTGGAACCTCTGTACAAAATTAAAAACTAAAAATAATTAATAAAATTTGTTTGATTTACCTCCCCCTGATATAAAATGATTGATTTATATAACACAGCCTAACAGCCGGCTTCTTGGACGCTTTTCAAATTGACAAACCGAACAAATTCGGATTCCTTGATCATCATTGGTCAAATGACAGATTTGATCAAATATTGGTTAATTTTGAAGATTCGCGTTCGAGAAACCGGCCGTTACCCACACTTACAATTAACTTACCTACCTACAGAATAGCAATTTTAGTTTAGGTAATGTTCTAGTAATTTCCACCAAGTTGAAGTGTGGAAAAGGCTTTAACTTGAGCAGTGTTTAAAAACAAAGAAATAAGATAAACCTAACTAAACCTAGCTAGAACATTATATTAACAAACTTGGCCTAAAAGAGGAAAGCTCAAACGATAAAAATAAAACGCTAATTTATTTACTAAATCAGATGCTTGTCACAGGTAATAAAATAAATATGATATAAACTATTGATTTGCGAGAAAAAAAACACTGTCGTTTAAATACAGGATCATAACTGAATTCCCAAGGCACGATAGAATAAATAATTCAAGATCCTTTGAACTTGTCTAAGGTAGTCAGAAGCAAGTCCAAAAAAAATCTTTGGAATATACTCTAGGGCCCTTACTAATAAACTTTGTGTAAAGTTATTCCTCGGAATAAACTAAAAATAACCATACATTTTGACAGTTTACACTCAGGAATAACTTTACACCACATTTATTAGTAGGGCCTTAGAAGTACATACTTCTAAAACTTTAATCAGAAGGTAGTTGACATAATTTTAATGTCAACCCATTATCAATACAAAAAAAGAGATCCTTAGAAAGTAGAAAGTAGTCTATATGTTCCTAGTTTGGCAGCTAAAGCTGGTGCTAGACTCACGACATTTTATTAGGTTTTGAAAGGATTCAAGATTTTAATGCCAAAAATTACACAAGTGTGAGGGAACACTATATAAATATTGTAGTGTTTTGATTACTAAGTAAGTACTCTGGTGACGGAGTTTTTAGGCCGCCTTAAGGCCTCCGCCATGGCTCATTCGTGATGACAATTTAACATGCCCTTCGAAGCACGGAAGCGCTCAGATGAAAATGCCACTGGCGGTCACCTATCCACTCACAGACCGTTTCGAACGTTGCTTAACTTTGACGATCTATCAAGAACGACTACCACGAGCGCTTTTTAGTACATAAAACCAAATATGAATGAATGAGAATTCTTTATTGTAAAACAAAATAATTAAATGAAACAAATAATGGCAATGTACAATGGGCGGCCTTATCGCTAATGAGCGATCTCTTCCAGGCAACCTTTGGATGGAAGGGAACGTATAATGCGCATATATACGAACCCAATGGTAGATCCATTGGCCGTAGTGTAAAATAGGCATTCGTCCACCAGACTTTTGGGCACGCTTCCCGCAGTGACATGGATCAGATGAGCTATAGATCGTTTTCAGCGATCCGATGGATCAACTGATATAAGTTTATATTGTAAAGTTATGTATATGTAGTGACTCTAGGAACCAGCTTAAGATTATATTGCGTAGGAAACATTAAGTTTAATTTGTGGAAGAAAAATTCACATTCGATTGGTATATTTATCTTCATCGGTATTATCCAATAGTTACATTTTGTATTTAATTAATTACATTTTTGAAACGCAAAATATGCTCTCTGAACTTGCGTATATTTTCTTCATGATAATAATAATAATAATGCTGGACATTTTCACACAGCATCATCTAGCCCCAAACTAAGCAAAGCTTGTACTATGGGAACCTGGGGGGTTACTATGAACTCCTATTGCCTGGCAGTTTTCGAACGAAATGTCAATTTCGAATAACCCGGTTCACTAAAGAAACTTCGCAACTTATCATGTTCTCTCGCTTGCACACTAGTACAGTCACAATGTGTAAGCGAGAGAGCATGATAAACGCCGCAATTTCAGATTTGTTTCTTTATGTCAGAATTGACAAGCAGTTCAAAAACTGCCTGGCAATAAGAGTTCATGCTAAGCCACCAGATAACTGATATACTACTTATATACTTTTCGTTTGTAAATACATACATATTATACATAGAAGCACCCAGACCCGAGACAAATACCTGTAGGTCATACAAACATTTGTCCCGCGGCGGGGATTGAACCCGCAACCTTCTGCGTCGCAGGCAGACCTTCGCCCGCTGCGCCACAGAGGTCGTCAACTGACATGATAGTAGATGACATGATAGTTATTATACTTACGCATCTTTAGATGATGCTAAATTATGTTGAAACTCAAGCTACTATCTGCACATACATAGGTAGGAACAGTCAGCAACGAAAGTCGATTAACAGTTGGGCTTTTTAAAATGGCTTTTGTTTTCGAAAACCAAGAAAAAATAAACTTTTCTTTGGAAATTATTATGAACCATGAGTTTATCTTCAAATATTAGTAAAAATGTTGGTCATGATGTTACGAATTTCGGAAATATTCAGATTTGTGAAACATAAAATGTTGATCGACATTCGTTGCTGTCTGTACAATACGCACAACCGATCTTTAGCTGCCTAAAGTAGCTGCGCAGAACCTATTTTTGATGGCGCCTAAAAGACGATGACAGCGTTGTATAGCTACCTCGCTCACTCGCTCAGTTTTTTGCATCGTGCTATCTCACTTACACCTGCGCAATCGTTTAGTGCACCTAACTTCAGATAGCTGAAGATCGGTTGTGCGTATTATAACTTCAACTTCAAATTGGTGTAGTCAATCAGTTTGAGTAGTAAGTTTGCACCAGAGAGTAAAAAGTAATTTGAAGGCTATAAGAATTCATGTGGGATTTTTTATGAGTAGGTAGAAGTAAAATTTACAAATCATCAAAATATTCATATACAAAACAAACACCCATTTGGGGCCTGTTACACCAAACGCTAATAAATTAAAATATATAACTAGGATATTTTGTCTATGTATATATTTGTGGAAATTAGTGGACAATTTATTGGACAATCGTAATAATGCTACATGTTTTTTTGTATGTAGCGTTTGGTGTAATAGGTCCGTATTGTACTTAAAAATATAATTTACATGTGGTTTATAACAATCTGCCAATAGATATCACTTTAGCGTCCTTAAATTTACAATTTAAAACGTTTTGGTTAATTTCATGAAATAGGTGAACAATCCACGTTCAGATAAATGTTCAATGCATTCATTTATTTTTAATTTCCACATGATAAGACTCGCACTCACAAATTAAAACAAAATTGAGATCATTGAGAGCTTATGAATCTCAGTTTCATCACCATGCACAGCCTGACTTCACCCACTGCTCGGTAAAGGCCTCTCTAAGCTTGTGCCACCACGATACGCTAATCTGATCCATTGGATCTCAGTTTAATCACAGATAATCTCAATTAAATTTAAATTTAGTGTTACGAGTCTAGAGTAATCTGATTTATTGCACGTTCCAGATTAATAAATAATGAATCTGTCAAGTCATAGTTATTTCTTATAGGTATTTCATTGAGCGAATAACGCGATAAAACAAAGTTACGTCTCTTTCTAGTTTTAGTAAGTTTAAACCACGCTCAGAACTCACAAAGTGAGGATTACATAGGATTGGAATTAGGCCTTCACACTAGCGACTTTACTAATAAACGTGGTATAGTTATGACAGGGGCCGTATTCCCGTTCTTATTTTCGTTCGTTTGATGAATATTCGGATGTTTCTTACTACGATTTCTGATTTCAAGGGCCAATTTTTCGGTTTGGAATATTTGGTCCTAGTTTAGGACCGTGTTTTAACGTTGATCTTATCGACTGAATACAATGTAGCTCGTAAGAAGCATCCGAATATTCATCAAACGAACGAAAAAACGAACGCGAATAACCCCCCAGGTATAAACTAATGAATATACCTGTCATTAGTAAGGCCCTAGATGATTTATACAACGTCAGGAGGCAAACCATTCTCTCAGTTAAATGGGCCACAAGAAATGTGAAATAAACTGCGGGTTTCCTCAAGATATTTCCTTTATTAGCTTACATTTTTAGGCATATCCATTTAATTCGACAAGGCCGTAATACGAATTCGCAAGCTCTTTATCATGAGGTACTGAATGTAGGTTTTTTCTAGCTTAGTAGTCTTGTCAATCAGTAAAATGTTGAGGTCATTTCAACGTGAAGTTCGTGTGAGTCTCCAACTTTGGTGACGGAGTTCAAGGTCTCTTAAACCAATAGAAACAGTTGTCTAATACCATTTCTCGTATTTACTAGTGTAGGCTTGTTCAGTAAGGCCATGTATAAATTCAGTTAGCAGTGACACTCTGTTGTTCTCGCTTGTGCCTGCGATGGTCATAGTTGACCAGTCGTTGTCCTACTAGGTATTTATCGTTCTTTATGTGCTCGTAAAGTTTCCGGAACTGGCGTATCTGTGGAAGATAGTAAACGGATTTCAACATTTTGTTTTTCTTTCGGCATCAGATTAAAATAGTATTTTGTTTGTCATATTTTATTTCCGTCACTCTTTCCCTTACTGAGGCGCGCAGAAATTGAGCTTGCAGCTTATTTACGGTCAAGTTTAAAATTAGTGTTATTATTTTTTTTATTTTTAAAGTGTTAAAAAAACAGGTATTTCATTGAGAAAATGAAAAGTCTTATCAAAATTTTCCCCGGGATTCGAACCCGCGACTATCAGACGATCCTCCTAAAGCCGGAGTGCCTTACCGCTCGAATCCTGTCGAAATCGAAAATTTTGATTTAGTCTTATTAGGTGCAATAAAAAAGAAGTGTCGGTTTATTGATAGTAATGTTAAAAAAAAATCTATCGTTATGATAGTACAGAATGTTTTAAATTGAAAGCCTTTTATTTTGGCGGCTTACATTCACTTGTAGTATGTACCTGAAAGCCGGCTAGTGCCAGTAGAGCCGCGGCCAGTAACAAAGCAGGGTAGACACGGCGCGCGAGTAGATTCCTCTGCGCGGGCGAAGCAGCCGCGAGAGGCGCGATACTGTGCGCGAATGCATACGGTATAGCGAGCGCGAGGCCGAGCCAACACACCACCGGGGCTGCTATCGATGTCAGTATAAACCTGGAAATATTAAAAAAATTACGTGAGTGTCGTGGAACACTCGGTTGGAACAAAGCAGAGTACTTTTCTATACTGGGAATATAATAAACTAGCTGCGCTCCCGCGGTGTGACCCGCGATCCCTCGGGATTTTTTAATATTTTCGGGATAAAAGGTAGCCTATGTCCTTCCCTGGGGTACAACCTTTAACCATGCCAAATTTCAGCTTAATCTGTTCAGTGCTTTAGGCGTGAAAGCTTAACAAACAGACAGACAGACAGAGTTACTTTCACATTTATAATATTAGTATGGATTAATTGTCAATTCTTCTTCTCAGTCGTCTCACTCTTGACAGAGTGGTCGTGGTCGTCAGGTCGGGAGTTGTGTGGCTCGCTTTACAATTTTGCGCCACTCGTCTCTGATGGTGGTCTTTCTGGTGCACTCATTTAGGGGTCTATCCAGCGCCTCTTTGACTTGGTCCGTCCATCTCATTGGAGATCTTCCTCGTGGCCTTGTACCCTCAATCTTTCCCTGAACCGTTAGTTACCGTTCTATGGATTGTTCTCACGCCGCGACACATGCCCAAAGAACGTGAGGATGCGAGACTGTACGAGAGACGATAGACGCTGCTTGATGCCGAATTGTCAATTAGGTATTCTAAAAACGCTCTTCCGTACTGACAATGTAACAATCTACGGACTGAGTCGCGGCTGCGCATTTCGCACTGTGACGATTTGACATAATACATGTGTCGTGACGGTAAAATGGAACGTCTTCAGCACTACGATTCATATTTCAGAAACCGTTCCGTGGAATTAGTCCATCGCTGACGTTTCCTGCTGCCATTGGTTGGCGGTTGAACAGCGGAACGGTATCTTTACGGATACGTTCCTCTCAAATATGAATATACAAAGACGTTATGCAGGTCTGCTATGCATACTCACTTCAAATCCATTTCTCTAATGCCGTCTCTATACGCCTTCTCGATTGCTCTGCGCATGCTCCAATCGGGTCCCATCATAGTGAGCGCGCACATTATCTTCGTGTAAAGCACGCCTAACGCCCAGTCTTGCCATACGAATAGCACGGGCGATTGTTCCAGCGGAACTCGTAAGGGTATTACTAACACCTGGAAAGTAAAATGAATATACCTTATGCATTGACGAATATACCTAATTTGACGACCTCTGTAGCGCAGTGGGCGAAAGTCCGCCTGCGACACAGGAGGTTGTGGGTTCGATCCCGCAGCGGGTAAAATGTTTGTATGATCTGCAGATATTTGTCTCGGTGTTTTCTATGTATAATATGTATGTATTTACAAACAAATATCAGTCATCTAGTACCCATAACACAAGCTCTGCTTACTTTGGGGCTAGATGATGCTGTGTGAAAAGTCCAGCATTATTTATTTATCTATTTTAATAATTGTCTTATAAAATTTTAGATCCACGATGACTAAATAATAGTGCCTCGACTTTTGATCCGCACGTCGTGGGTTCAATCCCATGCATCATTGGATTTCTTGTTTTTAGAAATAGATAAGTGGGTATTTGGCATTTGTGATGATCGGACAACCTTACTAACTTCTAAATTGGGCATGAGCAAAAATTGTATTTGAATATTCAATTCCATTCTCATTTGTCTCATTTCATTCTCAATTTCATTATGAACTCTATTGGTGTGATTGATAGTGAGAAGTAAATCACTTTAACTTTTTAATCGCTTGTTTTAGCTTATAATTAATTATTCTTACCCTTCTATAATATTTTATGTAACAAACTTACCAACTCTAATAAAAGTCCAAACATAAGCGGCACGAGTCCCAACAAGGCCGCAGCAGCCAAGGCCGCCTTGGCCCCCCTCCGCGCCCACAAGGCCGCGCGAGCCCACACCGCGCCGCGGCCTCCCCGCGCCCAGCCGGCGGCCAGGGTACCGCCGCGGCCAAAGGCCCAACATAGGTACATACCTGGAATATAACAAACCGTCTTACTACAAAAAATATAAACCGTGCTAAGCGGAGCACTGACTGAAAACTATCTCTAGAGAAACGATATCTAAATACTCGTATCTAAAACGCTTTTTGTAGTAATACCGTTAATTTTTTTGTGTTCATGGTTGCAAGTCAGCCTTCAGGGCCTTGATTCATAATACAGCGGAATGCATTCGGCTCGGAATCGACCGACAGCAACCAATCACAGTGCAACATCAAATTCGGATCAATTCCAGCACTGTGATTGGTTGCTGTCGGTCGTTTCCGAACCGAATGCATTCCGCTGTATTATGAATCAAGGGCCTGATCAAGATAGATCGTCGAATTTGATCGACGTGCACGGTTACAAGTGCACGTTAAATTGTCAGTCCCATCTGTAAGTTTATTGCGTTCTAAAAATAAACAGAGTTGGCTACTAACTTTCGACGACCTCTGTGGCGCAGTGGGCGAAGGTCCGCCTGCGACGCAGAAGGTTGCGGGTTCGATCCCCGCCGCGGGACAAATGTTTGTATGACTTACAGATATTTGTCTCGGGTCTGGGTGTTTCTATGTATAATATGTATGTATTTACAAACAAAAAGTATATATGTAGTATATCAGTTATCTGGTTCCCATAGTACAAGCTTTGCTTAGTTTGGGGATAGATGATGCTGTGTGAAAATGTCCAGCATTTTTTTTTTTTTTACTAGCCTTACACACAACTACAAACTATTTTAATTTTGTCTTCCTTTATATCAAACATTTCTTGAAAAATCCCGTAGACTTTTAAAAGTTTCAAAGATACTCACCGGCAGCTGCCGTATACAGTTCATGCACACCGTCCGATGCCTTCGGCAACCAAAGTGCCATCACTTTCCTTCCGATAGACACTGGGATCACCTGCAATCAATAAACAAAATTAATGGGCAATTTGAATTATTTTATTCTGTTTTTTAGTATTTATTGTTATACCTAGATCAGTTGAGCTATCTATAGATAGTTTCTAACGATCCTTAGATAGCTTGACTAATCCTGTTGTATTTTGTAAATATATGTAAATATGTAGTAGCTTAGTTTCTGTAAATAAAACATAATGTGTAAATAAAAAAAATAAAAAAATAGGCAATTTGAATTATTTTATTCTGTATTTTAGTATTTATTGTTATAGCGGCAACAGAAATACATCATTGTACAAATTTCAACTGTCTAACTATCACGGTTCATGAGATACAGATTGGTGACAGACTGACGGACAGCGAAGTCTTAGTAATAGGGTTCCCGTTTTACCTTTTGGGTACGGAACCCTAAAAAGTACGTACCAGAGTGAGAGCGCTAGCCAGCACGAGCGAGATGAAGACAAGTATCATCAAGCCAAACAATCTTAAAGGAAACCACGACACTCGAACATAAGGCTCGAAGCCGGCCGGGCCGTCGCGTCGCATCAGAGCCTGGGAAACAAATTTATTTGTTTTTTTTTTTAATATACAGGGTGTAAAAAGACGTCTACCGAAGCCGAAAGGGGTAGGTACAGCATCCCAAAACACAGCCAAATCCAATAGCATTTTCAAAAAAAAACATTATATCCGGAGAAAACCGACCTCGCACAGCTGGTCGAGCGTATGTACTGGGCGCGTTTTTATACGTAGATTGCTGGATTTTGAGTTTTAATTGTTTTTTCTTTTATAAATGAAATGATTAGGTAGGTATGGTCTTATTATGTTGTACTAGTAGCAAAAAACTAGAAAATAAAATAAAATGGCGTAGCTCAAAATACGTTTATAATCATGGTCTGATTGCAATCCCTCAGTTTTCGGTAGCAGTCTTTTTACACCCTGTATAGAAACGAACAAATAGCAGAATTAAATTAAGCTAAAAAATATGTAATTTTACTGAAAATATGGTTATATTAAGTAGATTGTGATAATACAAGGGTTAGTGGTAAATAAAATGAATAAACTATTTTCTTACAAAAATATTTATATTACTAGCTACTGCGCGCGGCTTCGCCCGCGTGGTACCAACATTTTGAATAGCCTATATGCTATTCCAGGTCACTATCAACGCCTATTCCAAGTTTCATCCAAATCGTTTCACTGGTTTAGGCGTGATTGAAACAAACATACGTAATGTTACAATACGCACAACCAATCTTTGTCTCTCTGTAGTAGCTGCGTAGAAGCCATTTTTGATGGCGCCTAAAAAACGAAGACAGCGATGTATAGCTGCCTCGCTCACTCGCTTAGTTTGTCAAACCTGCGCAATCGTTTAGTGCACCTAACTTCAGAGAGACAAAGATCGGTTGTGCGTATTATACCTGATGAGCGGCACCGAGTTGATGCGGCGGATGCGGCGGCGGGTTAGGTTCACTGTGCCTCGCTTCACCCAGCAGATACGATCGGAGCCCTAATACACCAGCCGCACAGATACACCAGGCTCGGAGACCTGCCTTCAGCCATGTACGAGTATGGGACTGCTCGAGTAACGCTGGTAGGATCACCTGGAAATCATTATTTCATCCATTGGTATAGGGATAAGATCCTAAATCAATGATTTCATCGAATAATTATTTTATCAAAAGTGCTTGTAGTGTAGCTTGCTTATTCGTTCTTGATAGATCATCGAATTAAATAAATAAATAATGCTGGACTTTTTCACACAGCATCATCTAGCCTCAAAGTAAGCAGAGCTTGTGTTATAGGTACTAGAATGACTGATAAACTACTTGTATACTTTTTGTTTGTAAATACATACATATTATACATAGAAACACCCAGACCCAATTAAGCAACGTTCTGAAGCTGTTTTCTCGTGGTCCCAGGATTTTGTCCTATTAATGGGACCACAAGGGAGAACTGTTTCTCGTAGTCCCATTCCTATGCTCAGTAACGTATTTATCCTCCTGTATATAGGTATGTAACTAACAGACCTATAGCATAGGTTGCGAGGAGCGAAGCGACGAGTGGTTAGGTGTATAGTGAACAACCACGCACGAGCCGAGCGAAGCGTGCCGCGGTAGCGGCCGGCGAGTGCCAGATCCCCGTGGTTTTTGTGTTCAGTAGGAGCATATACCCATATACAGGAGGATAAATACGAATAAAAACAGCGCGTTCTGACCATTCAGTTTAAACTGAGCGCTTCCGTGCTTCGGAGGGCACGGTAAATTGCTATAAAAACTTAGACCTTTATATTTCTATAACAACTAGAAGTATAACCAACAGAAAATTAATAACACCTTATTTTAATAATGACTACGGTAAAAGAATATCACAGTATTTGATTCCTCTCCTTATCAATAAACTACCAAATGAAATTAAAACAGAATTAACACGTAAAAATATAAAACATAAATTAAAAAAATACTACTTACAACATTTGAATGAATAACATACTAGTTATAATTTTTGTGTTACAATAAGTGCGAGAACCTAGTGCTTAGGCAAACTTATTCTAAGTTTTTAAGCACTACTAACCAACCTATGTATTACTCTGTACCTTGTGAAAAATAAATAAATAAATAAATAATAATTTATATTAGATGATTTATACAGCGTCAGGAGGCAATCCATGCCGACACTTAACGGGACGCTGCAGTGCCTGGGACATTGTTTGAGATGGAATAGGCATGCTTGAAGAGGCTAAAAACTCCGTCACCAGAGTTGGCCACTGACTCATACGAACTTACTAAATGCTTACTTATTATTTCATTGGTTTCGGTATGATAAATATCTGAAAGTTTATGACGAGAGTTCCAAATGAAGTGTGAATCGCATCTGCTGAATAAGGCCATCCAATGAATTGATATTAAAAAAATTATTTAAAATAAAATAATATAATTTTAATAACTTAATATGTAGTATGATAGAGAAGAGAAGAGGCCTTTGCTAGTGTTTGTTACCAGCTGAATATATAGATAGGTAGACTTTAATAATGATTTTCCGTTTTACATATCCGGGCTTCACTGTGAAGGTATAGGCTAGACAGACACTACTTAAAATTTCAACATAACTACTAATTTCCTAACGATTTCTTTATTGTTTAGGAAGTCTAATGACCCTGCAATATGTGGTGTGATTAACCTAACACAATCAGATGTTTTACATTTTATTTTCCTTAAAAAACTAAATAAGTACTTTAATCTATTTCTTTTTATGACTCATGGAGAATATTTTTTAAGTGAATGACCCTGGCGGTATTATAGAAAATAAAACTAGTGAAAAAGGTAATAATTATAGTATGTTAAATGGCTTTAATCAGGGAAGGAGAGTAGTTATATTATTATACTCACAAATGTATTTTCCAAATAACTATGCTCTAGGTACCTATGCTAGTCAGATACAAACAAGTTAGACTAGCAACCGACCAGTTAAACACAACACGAATACAATGATAATTAATCGATTATGTATATGGACCAACAAACTATGCAAATTTTCTAATTTTATTTGCGCACGAAAGACTTTTGTAACTATGTGCTTTGATGAAAACCAGCATCATGAATTTGTAGAACAACGAATTTTCTGCTAAGCAATCAGTATCTTTCCTACATTGTAATAAAGTACATTACAAGCAAATCAACTGAAAGAATCGAGCGTGAAGTATACTCATAGTATGAAAATTGATTGATTTGCGCAATATCCTTACTAGTCGCTATAATAGCGGTAATAAATAATATACTTAGATAGTTCAATGTAAAACTGTAATAAGACTTCCTCGAATATCAATTCAGTGGCATTTAGACTTTATTATCTAGAAGATGCCTTTTTGTCTTTCATTCATATTATAATTCCTATACGCCTACACAAAAACAAACTGTGCTGTTTAAGATTTACGAGAAAGTAATATGGAACCTCCGAAAGAGATACCTACCCTAATATTTATTTTAATCGGACCACAATTCCACGAGATGTCCCTGCAGTGGCGTAGCTACCGAAGGGCTAGGCGGTGCAGTGCACCGGGGCCCCCAAGCTCAAGGGGCCCTCGGACTCTGAGTCGCGAGAGTCCGGAAGGTTTTGTTCTTAGGAATCTAAAGGTATGATTATTTTGAAAATAAAAACAACTGCATTATTAGATTTTTAAAATAGTTACCCAGAAAATGACGAATCAAATCTTAAGTTTTTACAAAAAAATCTAATACGTTTACATTTTGCCACACCCTGCATATTTTGACTTGATAAAACCTGAACCGTTCAGTTAGGGCCCCGGTTTATTTTGCACCTTGGCTACCTAGCTACGCCACTGTGTCCCTGTACTAAAAGATAGCATACATACAGTCGAACGTAGAACCTTCTCGTTTTTTAAGTCGATTAAAATTTTCAGGCCGCCTTAAGGCCTCCGTCATGGCTTAACGACTTAAATAGCTGGGACCGACAATTAAAGGTGCCCTCCGAAGCACTTAAATTAAAATGCCAGTGGCGGTCACTCATCCATTTACTGACCGTTTAGAACGTTGCTTAACTTCAACGATCTATCAAGTACTAATTAGCAAGCATGACCACGAGCGCTTCTAGTAGACAATTTAAAGTAATATGAAAATCTTTACGCTGCTTATTATAAAAACGTAAAACCTTAGTTGCACCCCATGTTGACACATGTTAAAACAAAACTGTTACCACATAAAAGCGTTCTATGTACGAAATTTAAAGATCGTTTTTCTAGAGACAGTTTTTTAGTTAGACTTGGTCTAAACTCGGCTCATTTTCTTGTAATAAGCCCCTGCGAATACATCCTCCGTAGTATACTAACCTGTAAGAGTAATAACTCCAGACTAAGTTCATTCACAGGTGCCTCAGCGTGTACGGAGACTGCGTAGGGTAGAAAGCCTGGCAACGCTGCTTTGATCACGCGAATCGGTAGCCATAACATAAACAGAACCGCTGTGCCGAATATCATCGCTGATACTATGAGCCGACGGAGGTGGGACCATACTGACAGATGGATCATTTCCTGTGGGCAAATCAATATGATCTTAATATGCATGTCAACTTGTTAGCTGACATAAATATTTGCTCAATGTTTATAGCCACGAATTTTAAAACCTCAAGAATTTTTTTATGTCATTTCTACTTTAGAGAATGACAAAAATGTCATAGCTGCGATCCGCGGTTCTTTGGGAATACATATTAACATAACTTATCAAATAGATTCAGTAGTTTTTGAGTGAAAGAGAAACAAACATACATACATCCATACAAACTTTCGCATTTACAATATTATTAAGAGGATAAAATCTCCTACAAACCTGCACAGGACTGAAGTCAGGATCATTCAAGTTCTTCAAGAACCACAATACTCCGGGCCTTAGCACCTCACGCAGAAGTAATATAAAGGAGGCGAAATAATACACGTAGACCATGCCAACAAGCCAGTGTATGAACATAAGCGTCCACGGCGCTGCGTTCAGACTCGCCTCGCGGTCTTTCAGCGTCGCGTCAAACATCGAAAGTGAGCAGAGATCGAGCCACCAGCCGCATACTAGCGGAATTACGCCGATCTGTTGACAAATCATTAAATTAAATAAGTTCAATACTAAACATTAGTCATTTCAGTGTGAGACAAGTTTTAAAAGTGAATCTTATTACGATAAACACAAAGTTCATACTCGTATTCTAGCACTTTCAGCGCACTACAACCTATCATATTATAATCTTGGACTATATCTCTATATATAAAATTCTCTATAATATAAAAATGAATCCCTCTATCCCTTGGTCACGCCATCACGCGTGAACGGCTGGACAGATTTCACTAATTTTTTTTTGTTGTGTTTGTTACTGTCACGAGAAGGTTCTTATGACAGCAAAAAATAAAAAAATTGCGCGGAAAAAATTAATCCCTATATCCCTTGGTCCCGCCATCACGCGTGAACGGCTGTCGCGCGGGTCAGCTAGTTAAATAATATTTTAGAGAGTTCAACACTCTCATGCAATGATGAAGAGATGATGATAGATTGAGGTCTTAAAACCTCTGCTGCTTGTTAACATTAGGTATATACAACAAACAACTAAAATGAAATAAGAAGTTCAATTCCTACAGGTGCATATTAATATGAGCAATGCAATAACTTAAAATAACTGTTAAAAGTTGAAGATCTGCAATACAGTTATTCGGATAACTATGTATTTTTAAATATCAATGCACTTCCATGACCCTTGTATAATGTAAACCAGTATAGGGGCAGTAAACTCCATAAGTTAAAGTATTTTTACTTCTCTTGGAACTGAGATCAGTTGACTAGTAACATATTTTCATCACTTATCTTAAAAGGAATAAATCCCTGTAGGTACTGAAGGAATTCTTTATTTTTGAAAAGAAACAGTTTAAAATAACTTTACATGCTGATTGTACGAGATATGCTATTAATAACTTAAGTATTTCAATTTATTGCATCAACTATCAGTAATAAAATGACCCGGGAACATTTAAGCAGTAAAAAGATTACAAGAATGTATTATGAGTTCAATTATCTGCTAGCCCTCATAAAAAAAGAAAGTATTGTGAAGTTTTGTAGAAGTCAGATATCTCACTGAGTTTTAGGCCTATTATGGCTCACAAGTTTATGGTACTAATTCTATCCAAGTTCCACACTTTTTACTCCCTCACTCTTAGCCATTAATAGAGTTATTGAGTAAGGTCATTATTATTCTAACATTCTATTAATAATTTAATTTTATAGTAAGCATTGAACGCTTTTTCATACAAAATTGTGTTCTGCACTGAAAAACGGCTAACTTCACAAATGTCTAGATCCGTTGGGCGAAGTGTAATTATGTAACTTATAAGTAGGTACTAATAATACTAAGATGATAAGGATAATATGAGACTTAAAACATGTTTTTGGGTCTAATTATCCACTGTGGTATTTTTAGGGCCTTTTTTTTTATTTTATTATTTTATTTTACATAAGTTCAGAATAAGTAGGATGTTTCCTTACCTCAACAACAGACAGCAAGGCCACTTTAACAACCACATAGCAGAATCCTAAAGCCTTCTTTGCACTGCGCAGTCGAACCAGCGATGCTATAGCGTGTAGAACAGCCAAGATTGCCCCAACTAAAACATAGCCAGCTAATGCAGTCAATGGTCCTGCAAATGGCCCTTCTGTCGGCACTCCTGCCATCGAGTACCCAAATCTTCCAATATGGTATGGACAGAATGCAAAAATTACAATGAAGAGTGTGTTCAATGACACAACCCAGAATACATGCTCTAAGAACACCATCGAACCATCTAATCCAAGCAGTCGTGCCCATGTAAGCTCTTCCGCAGCTGCTCGGTCCCATTCCATGGGGTTCCAATTGGCCTCATCACCAACTAAAGGGTCATCACCTCCTTGGCCATTCGCTTCATCTATGGCATCAACATCAACTACACCATCATTCACTTGATCATTGTTATTTTCAGGCAGAGGAATATCTTCAGGAACAGGAGGAGGCAAGTTCTCTCGCTCCATCCAGTCAGGTCCTCCTCCATGCATGATTTGCTCTCTCAGCCAGACCAGACCGATGAAAGAAAATAAGGTACATGTTACAACAAAACAACCCGAGAACACATCTTTAGCTAGGTTTTCAGCTGAGACTATATCGAATGGCAGTGAGATCACCGGGTCTAGGGAACCGGTGAAGAGGCACCTGTAGGTTCTGCAAGCGGTAAGCGGGACGATACCGAGCCAGGCGAGAGCGACCAGCGTGTAATGCAGCCAGTCCTTTACGGCCGAGGCCACCGACGTGACCAGCCCGCCGACCACGTCGCGGATGGGCAGCCGCCGAGGCATATCGGGCGAATAGATCGGCATGAACGAGAAACGATGCCCACACAGCTCGCATATCTCCTTCCGGGAGTATCTCATCCATTGCACTAAACACTCTTGATGAATCCACTTTATGGAGCCAGTGCAGATACACGGATGGAACAGGGGCCGGTCCGACGTTGCCTCCGAGCGGCAGAACCGACAGAAGTCCGCACCGGACTCAGAATCCATCATTGTCTTCAATCCAGTTTGTCTGGTTGATTATGCGATCTGCGAAACGAAAGTTGACACACCACTGAGTCAATTCAATTATGCTTATTTGATTTTAACATTGGAGTGCTACTTATCATGTGCACGCACCGTTTCACGAAAACTTGCAAACAAAAAATTATAGGATTTTCACGAAAATCGACAAGTATTTTCTCTTTGTTTGACAACTGCTACCGAATGCAGAATTTGTTGCCAGAATAAAAAAAACGAACGAAAAACACGTCAGCTGCCAAGGCTGCCAAAAACAGCTGTCGCTGCACAAGTGCACAAACTATTGCTCACGGTCGCCTGTCTGTCTGGCTGGAGGAGAAATAGCAGTGAATGAATGAAACATAATTATTGAATGTTGAATGTTGAATGAAAGCATGAAAATTTGGTAATTATGTCGATGTCGAAACCACAATACATGCAAAAAATAATGTAGTGGAAAATTTAGTGATTTTGAGTCTGGGAATATTTTTTGATAGTGGTTTTCTGGTGGTTTTAATCATATATATAGGATGTACCAAAAAGGTACGTTGCTAAATCTATGGTTTTAATCATAGATTTAGCATGGTACCTTTTTTGGTTTTAATTTAATAGTTGACTCTAGTGGTAAACTAGTATAACTGTTGGCAACACTGGTTCTGTTTTGGTTGGACCACGGATTTAAAGAAATGGTTCGACATTGGTTTTCAAAATACTCTGATGATGTGGTTTACTTGCAGAAATCTAGCAATAAATGCGTAAGCGTAACTTACTGTTAGTTAGAAAATATGAGCTTCCAGTAACCCAAATAGCCAAGCCAACCACTGGTAAGTATTGATCTTAATACATACATTTGCTTGTAGTCTGCCAGAATCTTCGGAATTATAAAATACTAGCTGTCCGTCGCTGTTACCCGCGGTCTCTCGGGAAAACTTCACTTTCCCGGGATAAAATATAGCCCATGTTCTTCAGGGAATTCAGGGATAATGTAGGATTGTAATGGTGAAAGAATTTTTCAAATCGGTCTAGTAGTTTCGGAGCCTATTCAATTCAAAGAAACAAATTTTTCCTCTTTATAATATAAGTGTAGAACACAGCAGTCAAAGCAAGGCTCCTCCGGCTACAGTTGGTGGAAATTACATTGAAATGAAGCATTTATTCTCAAGATTTTCAACCTCTAAACGATTATACGTAGAGCTGGATCAATATAGTGCTTAATTTATAAAACAAATCATTTTCTTTGATCAAATTAATTTTTCTTTTTGATTTTTCAGATACTACTCCAACCTCTGACCAACTCAAACCATTTACAAAATAAATCTCTAAAATGGCTTCAAATAAAGAAACTGTGATAAAAATTGATGTTCCGACCAGCCAAAGCACTGGGAAAGCTGAAATAAACATGCTATGCTTAAATTTGACACCATACAGCCCGCTGACTCAGTTCCTGAGCTGTACAGCATTTGTTTTTGTATGTTATTTGGCATATGGGTATTTTCTAGAATTAATATTTTCCAAGCCAGAGGTAAAACCAGTGAGCTTGTATATCACTTTAATTCAATTTTTTATTACCACGGCTCTTAGTTACATTGAGTCTCTGATAAGGAATCCAATCAAGAGAAGGTAAGTTGCATTTTATGCCTAGATTGAGAGAGATTAAACTTAGCACTATTATTTTTGTTACACTGTAATCTTTCTATTTAAAAATGTTTTATGAGATCTGTACTTTAATCAAAATGGGTCTTAATAATGTTCAAATGGTCCAAGTTTGCAGATATTGGGTTGAATAGCAATTATTATTTTTTCCAACTATTCCATCTCAAACACCGTCCCAGGCACTACATTGTCCCGTTAAGTCTAGGTATAGGCACAGAATACAGAGAGGATGTCTCCCTGATGCTGTATAAATCATAAATAGATGTAAAGGCCTAAGTTTATTTTTCCAGCAGGGCAAATAAATATACATATACATATAAAAATAAATAAATAAATGCTTGTAAGTTCTGCAAATATCTGTTCCAGGTCTTGTGATTAAATAAATAATGCTGGACATTTGACACAGAGTCATCTAGCCCCAAACTAAGCAAAGCTTGTGCTATGGGAAACAGATTACTGATGTACTACTTATATACTTTTTGTTTGTATAATACACAGAAACACCCAGACTCAAGATAAATATTTGCAGATCATACAAACATTTATCCCGTGGTGGGGATCGAACCTGCAACCTTCAAAAACTCAAAATAATAAAACTTTTCTCTGATTTCAGGGTACCTATAGGTACTTATGCCTTTCTAGCAGCACTTACATTAGGTACCATGTCACTCTCAAACCTAGCACTCAGCTACTTAAACTACCCAACTCAGCTTATATTTAAGAGCTGTAAACTCATACCTGTGATGATTGGCAGTATTATAATAATGAATAAGAAGTATGGCTTCATAGATTATGTTGCTGCTGCTTTTATGTGCATCGGATTGACCATGTTCACTTTAGGTAAGTATAAAATAAATATTATATTATATCTTCTAGGCAAGAAAATGATGTTTTAAAAAAAAAATTCTTTCATCATCATAAGTAAGATCAATGGTGGTGTCTATAATAAAACTTATTTATTTTTGTTATTTTAATATTTCTATGTCATATGTAAGAGGCCTACTTACTCCCAAGCACAGCGTCACAAAGTAAATCTTGTCCATTGATACAAGAACTCTGCTCTTATTCGAACACACAACTTATTAATACCTATTCAGTTTGAATTAGATATGATAAGTACATTAAGTACTTCTCAAAGCAAACTTTTAAGTAGACTATTTTATGTTTTGACCTAGGTACATAATTTTTATAAAATGCTCTAAATTTTTAGCTGATTCGAAGACGTCACCCAATTTTGATATTTTCGGGATCCTAGTAATCTCCCTAGCACTGCTTTGTGATGCTATCATCGGCAATGTGCAAGAGAAAGCCATGAAACTGCACCAAGCTTCCAACAACGAAGTAGTTTTCTATTCTTATGCCATTGGCTTCGCATACCTAATGGTTATAACAGGATTTAGCGGGATCATGACTGATGGTTTTATTTACTGTTCCAAGGTAAGACTACATTTTAATTATTTATTTTATTACTCTGATAAAAAGAGGGAGAGACTGGCTAAACTCGGCAAGGAATATGCACAAAAGTTTTCAACAGCGCCATCTAGTAGAGAGTAGCTAAAAAGTACAAAAACATCAACAGATAGCGCTAATATCAGCTTAGCTTACCAACAATTACTTCTACTATTCACTGATAGATGGCGCTACTGATATTTTTTCTTCAAATGGATTAAACCAAACCTACGATTTTTCTCTATTTTTGCAGGGTTCCCTAGCAATCTACACTAACATATTCATGCTAAGCTTGAGTGGATATTGTGGCCTTCAAGCTGTTCTAACTCTGGTCAGGATATCAGGAGCTACTGCGGCTGTTACTGTTACCACAATGAGGAAAGCACTTTCTATCATCATATCATTCCTTCTGTTCAGCAAACCTTTTGTTTTCCAGTAAGTGTAAAAACTAGAGTAGTAATTCATTATGGTAAGAGTCGGCGAACTCAGTTGACGGAGTCTTGCTGGGACTGACAAATTAACGTGCCCTCGGAAGCACGGAAGCGTAGGTGATGACCTAGGCCTTAAAGAGATGCGAATTGATGTGATAGGTACTATGTAAATACATACTATATTAGCTATTTCTTTCTCTGAAAGCTCGTCAAAGTCATTTTTGCTTAGTCGTTCTTGATAGATAGTCGAAGTCAAGCAACGTTCTAAAACGGTCCGTAAGTGGATGGGTGACCGCCAGTGGCATTTTCATCTGTGCGCTTACGTGACACGTTAAATTGTCGGTCTGCCATAGACTGAGTCATACGAACTTACTTATACCTGTGTTTTTTCCAGATATGCGTGGTCTGGCATGCTAGTAGTATTAGCGATATACCTAAACCACTACAGCAAGAAGAATCCTGGATATGTACCATCTATTGTGCTAAGCTGTTGGCACTATCTCAACACTTTCTACCGTTCCGAGTATAAGTATCTGAAGCTCAAAACTAAAATGTATGCAGATAATGTATAGTGATATATTAGCTCAAGTATGTATATTTAAATAGTTAGATTTTTTTAAATAATTAATAGAATAATGCCGAAACGCAATAAGCTTGGTCAACATTCGTTCATAAGTGGGGGTGTGGTTTTAAAGCCGTGAACTTGTGAAACTTTTTATTTCGCCTATGTTTGTCTCAAACTTTCCATAACGAAGAAGTGTTGTCTCAAAGCATTGGATTATTTATTTTATTCAGATTATTTCTGTACTTTTATTTCTTTGTGTTGACTTTAATTAGTATTACCTATATTATCATGGCTTATATTATTATTTTAACCTAATTGTCTTGCTGATGTTCATAATTCATGGGTTCATAACTTAGTAAGTAGGTAAGTATAAGTAAATATTGAATTGATATTAATTTCTGTTATGCATTTACTGTAAATAAAATAATTTATTTACTCAATGACATTTATTTCATTGTATGTACAAAATCTTAAAAATCTAAAACATTTTCATACAAAAGTGTCCAAATTTAACTTTTTCGATATTTGGAATGTTATTATAAGACACTATTTTCATTGACTTTATACAAATTCTAGGACAAAACGAAAGGTTAAAGCAATTTAATACTTTTAGGCGACAAAAACTGAGATTAGGTTTAAGATACTTTAGAATGTTCAGTCGATATTAGATATTTATAAATTTCGGTTAATTTTTTCATACATGTTCAAAGTGGGTAATATTGGTCAAATTAAGTAATACTAGAACAAAGTTAATTATACTAGAAATTAAATATGAGCTATATCTATCCATTCACTCCTAATGTACAAATTACTCTTTGGTATATGGTCCTAAAGCTAGCTTATTTGTCTTTTTACACGGAGTTTGGCCCCTTTGCAATGCATGAAGCATTTTATACAAATTAACTGAGAAAATACGTCATTTGTGATCGAAAGTTGATTGAAAAACATTACCCTCCTTTGGAGTGGGGTAAAAATAATTTTAACATTCTTTCAATTTGTGGAATCCAAGATTTAAATATTAATTATTGCAAAGGAGCCTCAAATATTTTAGCCAATGGTGCGCTGACAGACTACAAAAAGGGGTAAGTAATTAAGTATACAGGATTGTCGATGAGAATAAAATAAGAAATGCAAAGAATACTTGAGAAGACAAAAAATGAGATCTTCATTTTACTTTAGTCGGGCACTATGTGATAGAAAAATATCACATCTCACTTTAGAATATGAAAATATCGTGTTAACACTATTTTAAACCTTATTGCTTATGTCGTTACGAATAATTTCGTTTTGTACAAAATGCAAAATAATTTCTTAACAATGCTTAAATTTAGAGCTACGTAAACAATAGTGAATGAGTAATACTAGGTGTTGATTTCAATGACTTAAGCTTAGATTTGTGATTCAACTTACAAACAAGCTACTCTAATGATTTTATACACAATTTGTCAATAAAAAGATGAAAAATCAAAAAGCCGACGACCAATAAAAAGAAGCTCACGCATTCCTGTAATGTTTTGTTAAATTTTTGAGTATAAAAATACCAAAAACGCGTGCGTGTGTGGATGAATCATTAAATTCACGAAACATACGAAATTATTTTGGACAGTGGTCTTAAAACGCTTTGTTCCCAGTACCACCAAACTGTACCGGTGGTACTAGTGGGAAATATTCTCATCAGTACCACCATCAATACTTAGTGGTACAAGTGAGAGTGCTTGTAAAGATAGACCCACACACGTTTAGATTCGCTAAAAGGACCCTACACATCACAAACTATTTCACTATATCACAGAGCTAATCTTGCACTTCTCGATACGGCACCTCACTTGTCACTGTGAACGATTCGAAGTAGTGATTGAGGAAGTCGAAAGTCGGCCGTTTCTCAGGTATAGCATCCCAACACTGCAGCATAAGCCTGTATATATCGTCAGGTAAGTAATGACCTATAGGTTTCGGCATTCGGTAACCTCTTTCCACCTGCTCGATGACATCCTTGCCGTGCAAACCTGGGTACGGTACCTGTCCGTACGTGAAGAGTTCCATTAACAGTATACCGTACGACCAAACGTCACTTTTGATGGAGAATCGTCCGTAGATAATTGCTTCTGGCGCGGTCCACTTTACAGGGAACCGCGAGCCAGATTTGGGGCAGTATTCGTTGTCCGCGATTACCCTAGCGAGTCCGAAATCACATATTTTGGCAACGTTATTTTCACCTATTAACACGTTTCGCGCGGCTAAGTCTCTGTGGATCAGCATTCTTCTTTCTAGATAGTTCATGCCGGAAGCGACTTGTGCCGCGATGTAGACGAGATCTTCGAATTGTAGGAACTTCCCTTCACCGTTTCTGAGGAACTCTAGTAGGGAACCCTTGCTCATATATTCTTGGACTATGTAGACTGGTTCTGCTTGGGAACAGACGGCGTAGAGAGGCACTAGACGTTCATGTCGAAAGTCTTTCATGATTTTCGCTTCTTGGAGGAAGGCTTGCTTTGACATCGTACCTTCTCGGAGCGTTTTGACGGCGACCTGAAAAACAAAATCACGCTAAACATACGCTCAAACATGCTTACGGTCCTTCAGTATGGAATCTACTCAGGCCCTTGATTCAGACTTCAGCGGAATGCATTCGGGTCGGAATAGGTCAGCTATTCCGCTGAAGTCTGAATCACTAGGCAGATTTCATAAAATTCAAGATAACCTTATGATAGTAGGGGCTTATTCCTACTTTTTGCAAACACAAAACCAAAAGAAACAAGATCACAACTATATCTTCAAGACACGGTTGACTTATCTTATTATTTTAATTATTTTTTTAATTAAGTTATCTTGGGTCTGGGTGTTTCTATGCAAAATTTGTATGTATTTACAAACAAAAAGTATATAAGTAGTATATCCAGTCATCTGGTTCCCATAGTACAAGATTTGCTTAGTTTGGGGCTAGATGATGCTGTGTGAGATGTCCAGCATTATTCATTATTTATTTATTTATTTTAAAGACACTCTTTCACGATAAAAAAAAATCTTTTCACGATATAAGGGGGAAGTTTGAGAAACGTTACATTTAGTAGAAGTTAAAATTCACCACGCGAGCGAAGCGCAGAAAGCTAGTAGCATAATATAGCTTGCACTTTAAAGTCTTACCTCAATATTGTTCCGCCATTTGCCGTAATAAACTTCTCCGAAGTTGCCCTGCCCCAGTTTCCTTATAAGTTGTATCTCAGTCCTTGGTATTTCCCATTTATCCCTTAAATCTGGACCTAGGTCCCACATTTGAGGTTCTGGCTTGGGACAAGGCCGCGCTAGCACGTGGCAAAGGCCTAACGCGTTTTCTGAAAAGAATGAGTATCTTTTATTTAGATAGCGTTTGCTAGAGGTGAGGGGAAAATTACAGGGTTACGATTGTAGGCGCGGTAGAGATTTCAGGAGGAGCATTTTAATTCGTTCAAAAGACCATCGGATTCGATATATCGGGAACTACCAGAACAATTGTAATAGATTGAAAAGAAATCAGAGTCGATGTTGAAAACTACTGCCGCTATTCGTTGGGTAGTTTTCGATAACGAATTCGCCGGCTTTTCGAACGAATTATAGATCCTTGGAGAAATAATTAAGACATCTTAAGATAGGATAGTCAGTGGCATTTCCAAATACATATTTAAAACATACCCACATTTTGTAGAACAGAATAGACATATTTTAATCCAGAAGATACACACATAGATAAAATCATGAGATATTGAGTGAAACTGTAGGCTAGTAGTTAAATTTATAGTTATAGATCTGGGTTGGTTAATATGAACTCTTATTTCCAGGCACCTACGTTTAAACACTTGCCAAACAGTTCCTCCCATCCTTGTCGTACACAGCACTTGAATAGTTCGTATGTATATTAGTACTGCGTTTTTCAAGTGTCTAAACGCAAAGTGTCAATATCAATCTACCAGTATAGCGATTCATACTTCGCGAAAATCAAATGAAATGTTCATTTGCAAGAAATATGGTAACAAGTTGATAAGGTTTCGCTGAACTGCTGTTCAACTGACCGCAACCAATCGCAGGAAACGTCACTTTTGGACGAATTTCACGGAACAGTTTTATGCGTTCCGCTAAGTAATCGCAGTGAATGTAAAAATACTCACTCGTATAAGACATGACAAGCGCCGGAAGGCTTGGAAACGTCTGATTCGTTGCGATATAAAACCCTCCCTTATCCAACGGCTTTATCTTATAATGCTTCACATGGTACCCTCTTCCCTCCTCCCAGTCTTTTACGCTAAGGCTGAACCCGTGTGGATTGTGTTCTGCCGGTCGCACTAAGAAAGTGCCACGGGGGTTGTTCTCAGCCAATAGTAACTTGTCCGCTTCTTTTCTCGAAACCGTTGGGAAGAACCAACTGAAATATGATGGTTGCCTTTAGCAAAAAGTTGGTTAATATAATGAGATGGGGCTTCCGCCACCGTTTTAGCTGTTGGAGCGTCGTTAGTGTTCCTGGAAGGGAATGTTATTAGTTCTTACTAACTGTACTTGTAACTACTGTAACTACTGTAGGTTCTTACCTACAGTAAATATTTACATATTTTTTCTTTCTTTTTTTTTCACCCAAAGCCATATCTGCAGATAACGCCAACTCATGCGTATTTCCGAGATCAATTCGTTAATTTTGAAGCGTGAAATATGTACATTCTTTAGATATCTACAATTTGCATGCATTACTACGCTCCAAAGGCGCTTAACGTCCTTTAGCAACTACAATACAGTACGCACAAGCAATCTTTTTTGATGACTTGTATAGCTGCCTCGCTCACTCGCTTAGTTTGTTGCATCGCGCTATCTCACTTACTTTACCAAACCTGCGCAATCGTTTAGTGCACCTAACTTTAGAGAGCTAAAGATCGGTTATGCGTACTGTACTAACTGCCTACCTACAGTAAAATTCATTAAGCATATTTTGACCAATTTACAATAGCGTGTTTTGATGTCGTCGATCGATCGCGGAGTTTTTTTCTCGTCCTCTCTGGTTTTATAAACTCAATGAATAGTAACTCACTCTTCACACAATACTATTCTTCTTAAATGCTATGCTGATTTAGAGTTTCAATGGTATACAGCATTTCATGCTTAAATCACAGCCGATTTTAGATTTATTTTCTTTATTTGATTTCTTCTATTATTGGCGCAGCCGTTAAGTGGCTCAAGCTCAACAAAACATAGTTTCCAGTCCCACATTTTCCAACTTATGCCCCACATTTACAACTCAGCTCCCAAGACGTCTAAAAATACTAAGAACTTAATTCAAAAACAGTGAATTCAACTCACTCTTCACACTCTACGGAACTCTCTTCAGCGACGAAGTTGACAGGCACCAATCCTTCTCGCCGTGAGTTCAGATGCAGTACTCTCCACCAATCAGTCTCTGTGTCACTCAGCACCTCCATACGATCTCCCTTTCGGAACGTGATATCTGAGTCCGCGCGAGCGGTGTACGAACATAACGCGATAACTATCCGTCTGCCTCCGTTCGTTATACCTGAAATTGAGTATTGATAGATAAGATTTCACGGTTTTGATCAGAAACAATTGAATTTCACTAAACGCCATCTAAAATAACACTGCGCGGGCACAACATGGATATGACAACTAGTGCCACTAGTAGAGCGCGCTTGTGCTAAAATAAAGTCTTTAAGCCATGATGGAGGCCTATATGTTGCATATAAAAAACTCTCAGGTAGAAAGTAAAAAATCGGACAGAAAGTCAGTTCAGTATGTATATGACCGAGGCCCGAGGGATTGGGTAAATTCTTTATACCGGAGTAAGTGAAGTTAGCGTAGGTACTGTATTTTTCTTTTTACGATGAAATTTTTGGTCTATGTTTTTAGTGGCAGAATTTCCAAACAAATGTCGAACTTACATTTAGTAGGGCGCGCTCTGACGATATCCACAGTAGTCCGCGAAGGCATAGTGACTCGTGTGTTCGGGTCGCCTGAATACCGCGGGTCTAACGACGCGGGGCACGAGAAACCACTCTCATTCTTGTAGCCACCGGGAGGAAACACTGAAACTGACAAAAAACCTCATAAAGACAATGTACATTGTAATTATAGATATTGGTGTGTGTTGATTTTGGTTTAGCTCTGAAGGTATCCTACTGGCTGCGCCAAGTTTTGATTGTTTTGAATTTATTGGGTATGGGATATCCACAGTTTTCTAGTTATCCCTGGTATTAAAAGGTAGGACATAACTATCAATTAGGCGCCGCGCATTTATGCCTAATTGTGTAGGTATTGCTACTGAGGGCGTTAGTTCACAGAGTCATTGATGTTCAATTAATAGATCCAGTTTCCAAACAATGAACATGACCTCAAAACTCCACTTTGAGCTGTTTTGGTAACAAATGGACGTAAATTACACCTAATGGGCATTTTTTGTTTTGCGTGCGAAAATAAACGCTATTGTCCAATTTCAAGGAGTTTCTTCAGTCGATTTATAAAAAGTATGTGATAAAAACATTCTATCAAAAAACAACTATTGAATGTGGAAAAAAATTGCTTATGTAAATTAAAATCTGTTTCAAAAATATCTGTTTAGGTTTCCGCAAACAGGGGTAATTTTCGATAGATTTTATACATCATCATCATCATCATCATCATCCACAGCCTGACTTCACCCACTGCTGGGTATTGGCCTCCCTAAGCTTGTGCCATCCACCACGATCCTGCGCTAATCTGACCCATTGACGGCCCGCGACGTGTACAATATCGTCTGCCCATCTGGCCGCCGGACGTCCTACCTTCCTGTACCCAGATCTGGGCCACCATTCAGTCAATATTCTACTCCACCTGTCATCACCACGCCTTGCTATGTGTCCCGCCCAGCTCCATTTTAGGTCCATTATCCTATTCCCGACATCCTGGACTTTGGTCTGTTTTCGGATTTCGACATTTGGAACTCGGTCTATAAGTTTGATGCCGAGCATGGCGCGCTCCATGGAGCGCGTATAGGATGAGGGTGGCACAGAGGGCCATGGCCCTCATCCTATACACAGCCTCATGGGTTAGCGTCCATGTTTCGGCACCATATGTCATGGTGGGCAAGACACATTGATTGAACAGGCGGGTTTTCAGACACTGTGGAGTATCAACTGACTTTAAGATGTCGTCAAGCTTGCCAAACGCAGCCCACCCCAGTTGTATCCTTCTTGAGATCTCCTTTTGTTGATGCTCCTTGCCAAAGGATAAATTATGTCCAAGATAGACAAGACATACTGATCCACCACCTCTAGCCTCTCGTTTCCCACTGTTACAGTGGGACTTGAAATACTAGAATGGTTTGACAGGACCTTTGTCTTGGACATATTCATTCTCAAGCCTACATTCTTGGAAGCATTTAGATTATATAGATAGATATAGATAGATTTTATACATTAGGTTTTTTTTTTCTTACGTGGCTATTGATGGATATAAAAGTAGAAAGTGTACGAGTAATTCTAAAGTATTCCTTAGGTGAGCGGAACTCTTAAAACACTTTAGGAAGAGTAAACAGTGAAACATTATTGTTAGCTGCTTTCTACATAGTTGTAGGTTATGCTTTGTACCCACTTTGTACCCTACTCAAGAAAAGGTTAAAACTCAATTTGTGGTTTTAAGCCCAACTATGGATAAACATATTTAAACTGGAAACTTTCTTGAGATAATTTTACCCCAGAATTTATTATTTCCGATAACTGAAACGCAGATAATGAGAACGCAGAATTTTTATTCCGAAGTCATCATCATCAGCCTTTCTCAATCTACTGGGTACCCTGGCTTCTCTTCGCTTCTGCCATATCCTATGCTTTGCCCCATGTACGACCAGATGATTTAAATAATTTAAAATTTTGACAATGTTGTGTGGAGTGTACCTTTGAACTTCGACAGTTGACAACATAACCAAGGCATGGGTCGTAGCGACTGGTATAGAGACACCCTCAGACGAGGCGCGCAGAAACAAACTGCCAGTTAGGGGGTTACCAGTTGGTGACGCTGACTGTACAGTAGGTACAGTATAAACCTATGTTGGTTTTTTTTAAATAAGATATATTTTCTTACCCAGTCTGTCTGGTCGTTCGGGGCCATGGCGACGGCTGCAGCACTTGTTACCCATGGCGCGGCTCGCCGACTACGCCGCGCCAAGCCGCGTCTGTAAAAAACAAACATTTTCATCAGGACACAGACAATAAAGTAAGTAAGTTCGCCCAACTCTGGTGACGGATTTTTTTAGCCGGGGCTGACAATTTAACGTGCCCTCCGTAGCACGGAAGCACTCAGTTGATAATGCCACTAGCGTTGGCGGTCACCATCCATTCACTGACCGCTTAGAACGTTGCTTATCTTCGACGATTTATAAAGAACGACTCCGCAAGCTACACCATGAGCGCATCAATAAATTATTTATACCAAGCGATTTTTACGGTCCAGGTATTGACTATAGGGCAACATGTCAATCGTACACTGTAGCTTAATATGACCTCACTGTAGTCTCCTTACGAATCACTTTGTAAAGAGACGCACTCAAATCTCGGCATCGGCTTATCCGATTAATGGCATAAGCAGACCTGCGTAGGCTTTTAGTTAGGATGCGGTTTTTATTTCTTTTATGGTTTTATCTTATGGTGCTTGTTTTACAACGATCTCTTTTGTATTATCAAAATCCATACACAAATAATAGGTACTTAAAGATAGGTTTATTTAAAGACTGGGTAACACCGCGGAGCTCAGCTAATTAATATACCAATATAAGTATTTCGTGAGGAAAATCTCGGTCGAAATCACCATATTGAGTAGGTAATTACGTAGATATATCTCAAGTCCGGCATTCGTACATAAAAACTAATAACCTACATATTTATGTTAATATATGACTCACGAGATCTAGTCAAACCACACAAGCCACGAATGACGAACAGTCACACAAGGACGGGTTGAGGTCAAATAGACCTTCCAAACCTACATCACTGAAGCTCTGTGGCTGTCTATCATCCTGTCAAGTGAACCTAATTATCTTATTTAGCAGAATCACAACTCTAAACTATAAAGCGTGTCAATCAATCGATTCACAAATAAATATTGAAACTGTTAAGAAATGTTTGTAGGAGAGAAAAGCTTTGTTATAGTTAACACTAGCTAATGCGCGCGGCTTCGCCCGAGTGGTACCAACATTTTGAATAGCGTAGATAGTGATCACTATCTACGCCTATTCCAAGTTTCATCCAAATCGGTTCACTGGTTTAGGCGTGATTGAAACACAAACATACAAACATCTAAACAAACTCACAAACTTTCAGCTTTATTATATTAGTGGGGTATCTTAGCTACTCGTACGATTAAAAAATATATATTGAACCAAAATGTAGGATGGACTTTCAAGGTGAAAATAGGCAAAAGGTGTGACCACGCGAGAAATTCTGCGGGCGGAAGCTAGGTTGGATAAATTCTGTCTATAACCACAAAAGTGTAGAACTAAATACTGATCAAACTTTGATCACTTTACTAAAAGTTTTAATTAATCCTAAAATATTTCTAAGAACTTTGTTGTATCAAACTAACGTTAGCCTTAAGCTGCATACTGACTAACGTTACGAGGTGTAATGTAACATTCGCATCGAGCACGTCACGTTACGCCGTGTGCTAAATCTCTATATATAAAAATGAATCCCTATATCCCTTGGTCACGCCATCACGCGTGAACGGCTGGACCGATTTCACTATTCTTCTTTTTTCGTTGTGTTTGTTATTGTCAGTGTTCAGGTGGTCCAGTTTATATGGAAAATTTTATTCCTTGATTCGCTCTAAACTCGGTATAAATTGATGAACTCCCCTTAGGGGTTGTGCAAGGCAGTTCTAAAGATCGTTGACGAAACAATGCGCAGACGAAGGCGCGCGCGGGTCAGCTAGTTTAGTATAAAACCCGCTCGTTGCTCGCTGGTTTCCCCGTAACACTACGTACTGACTGCATGAATGCTAGCTGTGTAACATGTTACATTACACCTCGTAAAATTGGTCAGTACCTACCCAGCTTTAAGCACCTTTAAGTTCTGTAACTTCGGAGATTACTCCAAACTTACAAACAAAGTTTACCTCTTTATCAATATCTTTATCTTTACCATACGAGTTTGAAAGAACTAATGTAACGACAAGAAGACGAATATTTGTAGACATAGAATAAATACTTTAATTATTCCGGCCTTACTAATAAGGAAATAATCTTTATTTCTTTCTTTACTAATAAGAAGACCAAAAAACACTCATAAAAATTAGTTTATAGGTACTTGTCATAACTTTATACCACGTCACAGATCACGTTTGTTAGTAGGCCGTTCAACTTTGTTCCATTCAACTAATCTGAATCTTATTCCCTATCCCTTCCTGCATAGTAGTGAAAAAATCGATTCGTGTCATCGTTCAATGTACGAGTATTACTCATAGTGGGCAAGCAAAATGCGTAGGTGTACAAAGGAGGGGTTAAAAACCACGTCATCCTTATCAATCAGGCCGTTAATGAACTTCCTGTGTTACCAATAGGGTACAAACGATTACTGATAACAGTTTTTCTGGAAAAGCCTAAGTACATAACAGGATTTGGAGTAGATAAACAGTGTTTACTGTTGAAAGACTAGATGATGAAGCTATTTATCATACGTTGATTTTATCATTTTTTATCCATTAATTACTTTTCAAACTAAATTGGCTTACATTTCATATCAGGGATATCAGGATAAGATATCAGGGATTTGCTAGATATTGCTGATTGTTATTGATTTGTGATGTTATTGTTTTTAACCAACTTAACAAAAAGAAATAAAGAAAATACATTTATTCAGCAACGACTCGAATCTAGGAAAAGTTGCCTTCCTAATACTGTCATTTTAATTGATAGAAATCATGGATACATAAGCATGATAATTCATGCTTATGTTAAACTTATATCGAATTAAAATACAAATACTTAAGTCCATTCTTATCAAGTACGAAGGTACAAGAACATTTCAAAGTTACCTATATAAAATGTCTAATCAGTAGGTAATTATCACCACTATCGCATTGTGTTATATAAGGTTATCAGCATAGTCAAAACTCAGTTTCCCACAACAGTATTGGGCTAAATAAAAGTAATGAATCGATTATTCGATATAACAATCGATAGCAGCAAAACATATTCTAATGCCTAGCGTAATGGCAAGATAGTTCAAGATTTTTTGCTTACATTTGAGTCGGTGCAAAAAGCAAGCCAAATGGTATTCATTAAAATTCTTAGGACCTCTATAGCATTATGATGTAGTGAAATTTCTGCTGTGTTACGAAATGAAAACATATCAATACCTACTCCGAACGTCCGAAACAAGTTAAAAGATAGGTAATGAGCGATTCAACATCTGTCGAAATGACTCGCTCAGTTAACCGGTAGATACGGTACCATAATGTGTCAGCTGTATCAGGTGCTTAATGGATGTAGTGGTAGCATTTTAAAGGTATCTTACAACAGCTGGGCATTCTAGTGAGATGCTTCTAAATGTTGCTCGGCACGCTTGTCTGTTTTGCAATCAGATTCCCTTCACCAAGTTCATCGGTTTCTTAGTCTGCTAGTATTTTGCGTTCATATCCGGGATTCAATTTTCTTACAAAAATGATTGTTTTACGTGTCAAAATTAAGATGCATTATAACATGTTTACAACAGATAAGTGTAAATAATTCGTGCAAAGATAGGAGGATAAGGTGCAATAATCCGATAATCTAATAAATAAACCTTATCGATTAACATATGGCGATAAAAATTATAAATAAGTACTAAGTAAAATTTTTAAATTTAGTGCGATGTATACGACCCATAATAATTCGAAGCTGTAACCCGATAGTAAAAAGTAACGTCCCTTTAGCTAATGGACAGATTGGGATGACACAAACATTTATGTTTTTGAGACATTCAATAAATTAATGTAGAATATTCTTAAACATTTCAATCACAGGGGTTTAAAACAGTTTAAAACACTAATAAATAAACTTAACCTAATAAATAAATAAACCTAAATACAAGTGCAATCTAAAAGTCGAGATTAGTAACTTTGAACAAGTTCCTAGATTTCATTACGCGACCAATTTATTTGTACATTTCTCCCTTTGAACAAAGCCAGGTATTGATTTATTAAACTAATCAAACTCATCGTGGCTAAAGTTCATTGTTGTGAATAATTTGCTCTACAATTCAAAAGCTATTAAAATTCCTCTGAAATAAACAAAGTTGGTTTCACGGAAATGAAAGCCCAATAATAAATGAATAAGTAAAAAAATAAACGATACTACCCGTTTTATGTTGACTGATACACATAAACAAATTGGTAACATTTGTAAAAGTAGATTTATCAAAATTCTACTTCAGTTACTTACTATAAATTTAAAACACCTGGTTGTGTATTATTCATAATTCAGATAGTAATTATAATATGTATATGTATTCAGATAATTACATAGGTTCGTATTAACAATCAATAATACAGTCTCTGTTTGTAATGTACATATACGATTTCCATGATAGTTGATTATTCAGAAGTATATTCTGTCAACGTTGATATGTTAACAAAGCAAGTGAACGTTTTGTCAACAATTCATGATCGTGTGTAGAATAAACAATAACGTCCGGCCGTAGGCATTTGGAGCTACCAATAAGCATTCATATGCCATGGTATCAATTCACTTCAAATTCCCACTGTATTGGTTACCAGAATTAAAGCTGTCAATAACAATGCAGGGAAATGCTTGTCCTGATACGCAGAACCGAAACAACTTGATTTCTAGCACAGAAACAAAATTTTTGGGATTTATTAGTATAAGATCATTAAATCAAAGCTGATTCATAATACATTAATGATACCTTCAATCAACAAACTCAACAAACATACCTAATATTATCAACAACAGCAACAACAAAAATAATGAATTAAATATTTGATAGAACGAAACAGCTTAACACGTTTGAAATATTATGTTTATCGTCCCCATAAAAACAGAAAGCAAACGAACAATATTTCTCTGTCCAAAGCATCTTGTCGACAAGGAAGGGTAGGGTGGCGGACTCGAATAAATAGCACTGTGTTATCGATAAATTGCACACGTTGTAAGAACAATCAAAGCAGACTGTCAAACAGAAATAAATCGAATAGAAAAATATTATAACACAAAAATGTTCATGAATTTAACCGCTGTGACATTACAATAATTATAAGACATCTTGAGATATTGTGCTCGATGATTTTGTGGCTTTAATTACCTACCTTTTGCGTGAGATCGTTTGGTAGTCATTGAAATGGGATTTAACGTTTCCTCTGAGATGTCAACTCCAGTCATTTGACTCAATATTGGTAATTAAACATTTTACGGGTATCTAATCTCGGTAATCAGGACATAGAATAAAGAGACATGACAATGATAGGTAAACCAATTTATTGTTTAATAATAAGTATAAGTAAGTATAGCAAAACATATGTGAGCAAAAAGGAACCTACCACAAAGATAAAACAAAACAAACCTAGCAACGACGCAGCCCTTCAAGTAATTTGTTCCAACTTCGCTGATTTTAATTAAGCGTTGGGAGTGCTCCATCAGAATTGTAAATGTATCTTTATTTGCGTGAAATATTACGTGTCGAGCTGAATTCAAAGATTTATTTGAAGTTATTATTTATAATGAGGGTTTTGTCAGCAAGAAAATATTTTAGGAAGTTGCCATGTAACTAATAAGACGAGCATGAATTCATAAATCGTAAGACAATAGAACTCAGTGAAGAGCCCTTCCAAAATCTATACTTTGATTGATACTAATGTAAATTGGGCCTGATTATTCTAGAAAAATCAGGACCATCTACTAGTTAGCTAATAGATGCTCTTTTGCTAGTCTTTTTTGAAGCACCAAGCAACGTGTGATGAGATCTGCATAGGAATAAGAAGAAAGTGAAGATTCAAAGGATGGATGGGACGCGTCGCCCCAACTACCTGTTGCATTCAATCAATAAAACCATCACACCTTTGTTCGAGAGCTCCCTGAAAGACATTGTCAAAATATTTAATAGCAAAATGAACGAACGAATTTTATGCAAATTGCTTGAAACTTAACATTAAATGTGTCTTATATCTATCAATACAGCAAAGAAAACTAACTAACGATTCTTATTAATAAAGAAGATTACCTACTATTGTAGAAAAATATTGTACAAGAGCGAAAATAAATCAATGTCGCTTACCGATTGCAGAATGCAGTTAAACCTGGAGAGGGCTTAACAAAGCGTTGTTCAAACACGGTTAGATAAGAGATAATCAATAAATAACACCAAACGCGATACGGAAGAGGCGAAACACAAAAATATTACAAAGTTACGTAGAATATTGGATTAGTTTTATTTACGTTTGTAAAATTACACTGCATGAATATCTAAATGAGATTTCGGCAGATTGTAAAAGAATATATAGATAGACTAGGATTGATTTGATACGCTCGTAATCTTGAACTTGAAACGCATAATGGTGAAAGTACTTTTCCCACAAAGGAGTTCTTGAAGACAAATGTGCAGGGTTTGATCGCGATTGGACCGCGCCATCAGGTGCTTCGATAAATCACTGACAAACGATTTGTTGAAATGGTCGGCTATAAGCACGAAGAACACTGTAACTGTAAAGAACAAAGCTCCATTGTTGTGGTAAATTGACTTCATTAACTTTGGTTTTATTAATCGAAGTTGAGGATAGAATCCGCAACGAGACTATCCGACATAGAACCAAAGTTGTCGACATAGCTCAGAGAATCAGCAAACTGAAGTGGCAGTGGGCTGGCCATACCTGCCGAAGAACCGATAACCGTTGGGGTAAACGAGTTCTTGAGTGGAGACCGCGTCTCGGCAAACGTAGTGTAGGACGCCCTCCGGCCAGGTGGAGTGACGATCTGCGAAAGGCTGCCGGCAGAAGCTGGATGATTCGAGCTGAGGATAGGGCGCAATGGCGCGCACTAGGGGAGGCCTATGTCCAGCAGTGGACTGATATAGGCTGATGATGATGATGATGATGATGATGATGAATCGAAGTTGAAAGGTAAATGTGATCCTATCTGAAATTAGTGAGTGATTCATCATGGCTTAAAGTTCTAATCAGACAGTATAAAATTACAAAATGCTTTACACACTTTTCAACAACTCAATTGAATATAATCCCGAAGACTTACATACCTTTTGCTAAACCGCAAGCTCAGGAAGTAACGTGAGAAATACGCATCGGTGAAAAAGAATACTTTCGAAGAACCCATCACTGGTACTTTGGTAGGTAATACCAGACTAGAAAACCTAGAAGAAAACATATTACTTTCAACCTATTATAACAAGAAAAATATGATGTGAAACACCAACATTCACGGCTGGGATTCGTACTCACAATCTTCAGATTGAAAGTCAAGAGCACATCGCTTTCGCTCGAGACTTTAATATTAAATAAAATTAACGCTAAACTAAACTATTGTTCCTCACCTAAGTTCCTTTACAGTGAACTAATTTCCAAGCGTTATTGTTTGATAGTCCCTACACGTCAGTTCAGTTGAACTTGACAATAATTCGTATTTTGTGGACGTAGTCGTCAGACACAGATGTGGATGTGAAAACAATGGTGAGTACACCTTCAGTGTGCAATTAATGTTATGCTTAACGTACTGAATTGGCTTTTATACGCAATGTTGTGTAGGTACAAAAGACAATAAGTATGGTAAGGTTATTAAGACAAGAATAAGACCTAGAAAGATTAGATGTACGAGATGTATGACATACTACGTAGGTACTAGGTACTAACAAGAGATTTAAGTAGGTACCTATTTTTGTAAACAGGTATTTTTGTAACCTGACATTGGTGGTTGTGATCATTTCCAACTAAAAGCTGATAAAAGCTATTTGGAAATTCCAGTTATATTAACAACATTCACATAATTGTTTCCTGTAATATAACAATGGCAAGTAATTTAATATTCTAATATATATAATACTCTATAATATTCTTCATTTCAACAATTTGCTAAAATCTGTTAATTGTTTTGAAAGATTTGGCGCTAAATAGCCAAGAATGCGTAGCATGATTAAGAAATTAATAGTCAATCATTAGATGCATTTATGCACCATTAGAAGATTCAAGGACCGTCAACTGACAAGTTCAGCGGAGCATATAGACTATCGATGAGCTAGGAAGGCAGTACAGGAAATTATGAATAAGTACAGGAAAGGATGATGACCATTTTGGTACCCGCCTCAATAGCAGTGAGTGTAGTATCAAAGTCAAAGTCAAAAAGCATTTATTCAGTAGGACCGCTGGGATCACTTTGAAACGTCTTAAAACTAGGTGATTCTACTCTTGTTCCTTCGCGAACAATACCGTGAAAAATATCATTGAATAGGTCTTTTTAAGAGATAAAATACTTATTATATAGCAACTTTTCACAATTCATTGTGTGTTTCGAGATATCTTGGAATGAACATGACTGATTTTGCAAACTAAAAATGATATTTTATAGAGCTTTAACGAACAATCACACAAACAAACACGTAAAATCATTTCAACTTAAACTGTAACAAATGAGATTGCGATTAAACAGAGCATTGGTCAATATACTGTTCTATTATCATTTTTATCGGAGTGAGTTTGTCGTATTATCGACATTATCGTAGAGATGCAGCTTTTTTAGCCTAATCTACAAGAGATGTCTATGATCATAATGAAAAGAGCAGAATAAAATTTGGTTAAAAAAGTGGGAAGAAAAAAGGTTTGTCATACAAACATTGACGACCTCTGTGGTGCAGTGGGCGAAGGTCCGCTTGCGACGCAGAAGGTTGCGGGTTCGATCCCCGCCGCGGGACAAATGTTTTTATGATCTACAGATATTTGTCCCGGGTCTGGATGTTTCTATGTATAATATGTATGTATTTACAAACAAAAAGTATATAAGTAGTTTATCAGTCATCTAGTACCCATAACACAAGCTCTGCTTACTTTGGGGCTAGATGATGCTGTGTGAAAAGTCCAGCATTATTTATTTATTTATTTATTTATTTGTCCCGCGGCGGGGATCGAACCCGCAACCTTCTGCGTCGCAGGCAGACCTTCGCCCACTGCGCCACAGAGGTCGACTTACTTATAGCAAACTCGTTTCGTAACCACGCTTACAAACAACTGGTTCTTTGATGTGTTTGTAATAACGAAAGAACTGTACGGTTTCCTGTATCACTGCGAAATTTTATTAATAACATTTTAGTGGTGAGATCCATTGAGCAAGTAATGAGCTGTTTTAAAACTCGGAGCACGCTCGAATGGGACTGCAAAGCGACAAGGCATGGCGAGACCGAAGGACCAACAAACTATGGCACAATCTGGACCCAGACGCTATCCGCCGGAAACCATCGCTACTAGCTATACATGTGATTATACGAGTATTAGTTAACCCATAATCGGATACATCGATTACTGCTTGAACACACACTATGGCTTCGAGGCGTGTTATCCGTTAGGGTCGAGCGAGACGATTGTTCTCATAGCTTATGGCTGCTGAATAGTGTCTTATGGATCCACCAGGAATTGAAACTATTGCAATATGTGCATTGACAAATATTTATACTTGCAATACCCTCTAAGCATCTTCAAAGGAATGCATAAAGATCTCAGAGAAGAGAATTTCTTGCGAATATGTTTGAGCATTGACAAAATCTAAAGCCAGTCACTTATGAGTCTGTTACATTCGTTCCAAACATTAGTTCTGTTTACTGGTGACTTCTGGCAGCCTGGTACAATACTCACAGTAAAATATTGAGTGTGGCTGTGACAATGGTAAGCGAAACAATAGAACAGATTACGGCAAAGACGATGTGCCATTACGGATTCCATTGAAATAACAGCATCCGGTAAAGTTTTGTTCCCTTGTAATTGTTTAGAAACGTTTTTATTAAACATCCGAAATGAAAATTAAATTAAAGACTAGGTACAGTTCCCGGTTAAGAGTATTAAAAAGACGACCTATTAAATTCCCGAGCTATAAAACAACCTCTTTAGCAGGAAGAAAATCCAATATATCACTGAAAAACACGTCTATAAACCGGGGGAGCATTCTATCGCACGCACTAAATCTTTACAAAGAAGTAAATATCGTTCGTGATATACAAGTAATATAAAAGAAGTTTCAGTAGATTTTTCCTTAGCCTCTCTGGTAATCTGATAATATCCGTCAACTTGTACGAATGTTACCTTAGGTAGGTAATTCAATAATAGAATTAGATAATTTACCATTTTGGAAACTCATTGCGTAGATTTACCTTATTTCTCAAGGTACAGGTAAGTTAAGTACCTACAGGGATCGCGAGAGTTTAAAAAAGACTACTTTTTTTGTCATACCTATAACGAGAAACTATAGGATAGGACACAAAGGGCTGGGTATAGGATGAGACAACAATAGGCCTGCATGAGAAGTGTTGGATAAACAAAGGTGAACCTTATTATAATACTCAAAATTATTACGTTTTATAACAGTTCAAACCGAAGCTAATATAAAATATTATGCGTTCAGTGGTTCAGAAAGTACTAAGTAGCATGGCAAAGTAATTAAATTTTATTTGTTTAGCCCACTTGCTTTGGTTGCATTGCACGGGATGTTTATTTCCGAAGTCTAGCGACGGCGACGCAATGTTTATATTGAAAACATAGAACTAGGACAAATCTCTGTCCTCACTGTGGTGCGGAAATCTTTCAAAACAACGCTCCATTAGGTAAATTAATTCGAGTCGAAGCAGAGAGTTCAATTCTCCATTGTCTTACTATACTTACTAAAATCGTTCTATAAACGCTGCGGCAATTTAAGGAATTGGAGGCCGTGTAATAACAATGATGTTTCCCGACGATCCCGCTGGATTTATTCCAGAGGTAGCCATTTCGCAGCAATTTTAAATTTAGTCTTGCACAGCTTTGCATAGCAGCGGTGTTTACATAATTTTATTCAAATATACTGATAACAAAGGGAAACCGTTTCAGACAACGGAAAGCCGTCTTGGGTCGTTCGGGTGCTTTTTCAGAGAAAACACAAAGAGCGGGATTGTAATTTGAATAAAGTCACATTTGGTCAATTTTACTTAAATTTTGGGTTTGGATTAGAAAAGATTATCTTTAATATGGGCAAGTGCACATGTTCAGGCGGAGTGTTTAAGGGAAGCGAGGAGCGCCCTCCTGTCGCCGATGGTCATAACGCGTGGGGCGCGAGCGATCGATACCGCAGGGCTTCGGGCTTCCCGAATGACGGCTGCGTAGCCCACTTCCGAACCCGCTCACGCAACGCCGTACACAATAATTACTTATTTGGTCCTTCGAGAAACAATTACGAACTCTGACAAATTAGTCGAAATTCAGACAATGGTACTGCTACCGATTAGATTTGGACAAAGCTTTGAATATGGTTCGTGTTTTCGGTTTAGGTCATGGTAGTCCATTACGAATCCTTGTTCTGCTATAAGCTTAGGTATTCATTCATTTTATAGCAGGCTGCTTTTTAAGTTTACAGTATGGGTAAATTTACAGCACATTTATACGTCTATCCATTGGCTGCCGCAGATAAGCAGATAAGAGTGCAGCGCTTTGAGTATATAGATTTCAGTAACACAAACAACACTACAGTTGATGGTTAAACACTGTTCGATAGCGGATCGATTTGAACTATTATTTAAATTAAAACTTCAGTTAATACAAAATCATATTGCTTTTTGTATTTTCCTGTTTCTTCGTGTATCGTGACGCAGTGAATTCAGCCATGGAAATGAGACAGTTTTATTTCGTCTTGATACGGCCATTCGGGGTTTATAACGAACCACATGGGAAACGTCTGTTTCGTTCGATGCCATGTCAAGGAAAAGAGGCCGCGTTTTTATTTTAGGGCGAAATAACTTTCTTTCGATATTGGATATGCTTTTCTGTATGCAATAACAGGAGGTGCCACCTGAATACATATCCAGGTGTGTGTGCGCCAAAGCTAAGTACTTACTGCTTCCTTACACTTAAAATTTACATGGACCTAAGGTAGTAGGTAAGTCAAGGGGAATGAAGCTTACAGGTAAAAAGGTAGTGTCGTCTGCAATTTATAGCCTCGTTACGAGAAGAATAGACTAGCAGCCCGCGCACGCTGGGATGAAACTTTTAGTGCTTTTTGTTTTTGGAAGCAAATTCCTACTATACCTCCGTTCCGTAGTGTTTATATTACAGGACGGCTTAAAATGGCTGTACGGGAATTTCCAGTAATCCTATTTTATTACTGTGAAATGCTTGGAGCAAAGATAAAACAGGAGTGTTTTGATAGGTGAAAACTAACATCGAACAAACGAATTTATAGACAAATAAATCAAAAACAGTAGAGTTCATAAGCTTTAAGAGTTACCTAATATATGTAGATATTGGGAAGTCGACTCAATAGACAGAAAATCACTGACAGGATTCTCAAACGAATAAGTACCAGCGCAGCTTTGATAAATGAAGATGATGTGGCGTATTCGGAAATAGAGCTCTCACAATGTGATCCCATTTCTGATTCGGAATCTAATTATGGAACATTGAACATTTTGTTCAAGGATTCATTTTTATTCCGAATTCGTGTAAATATGTTCACTAGCTAATTCAATCTCAAATCAGAGTACCTACATGCAACGATTTAACGCATGCTTCGATTACCAAAATTTTGATTGAATACCGTAGATACTCGTAAGAGCTTAGTGTTCATCAATGATCCTCGGATTGACAATATTTGAATGCTGTAGCTGTAGATAATCAAAATTTCTCCACTATCCATAATGTGTTTGAGAGACACCTGTCTAATAACCTGAATGGTATATTTCGAAACAGTTTTTAATTTATTGTTTCCGACCGCGCCCAACCAAGTTTGCGGCGTGCTCATCCGTTTCACGACACCTGCGTTTTTGAATAACGCATTTAATGAAAATAAGCCCCATAATATCTAATTTTATAGGGCCAGATCAACAGTACTCTGAACCAGTAAGCTTGTATGAAGAATGTAATGAGATTGAAAAGGGCGAAAGATTGTATCAGGATGCCGAAGGGAAAGAAATGCTATTTTATGTTTGAAATTATGAAAGAACTGTTACAATAAGTTAGGTACTATAAAAAGAAAGCGATACCTCCGGAACGAGATCGCGTAAACTTTACGCGATCTCTCCTTTACGCCGTAAAGGTTTTAGATAGTATTCAAATGATTACCTTAGTTTAAGAAAGCGATACCTATCAAAGTTATTTTCTAGAATTCTCCTGTGAAATTGCGCTCTCTTCCACCCTAATAGTTACAAGCACTTACTATTGTATCCCTAAAGATGTTATACGTTCAACTAAAGGTAGCTTTCAGGGGTATTGAACTTTTTATGTTAGAGCTTAAATTATGTTTAATGTGACTGAAACGCGAAGAAATAGGAAAAACCTTAAGCTTTATCAAATAGGTGTGAGCAAGCAAAATAAATTTTATTAGTCAAAGTAAAAGAACTTGTAATTGGATGAGGTTATACACAATAATACACATTTGAAAATTAAAATATAAAAGGTAGTGTTATTTAAGAACCCACACAATATGTCTGCCTACATAATGTAGGGACAACAAAGGACGGCAGGCATTGGACCCTCTAAAAACATGCTAAATATACCGAAGCCCTTCCTCTCGAGTGAACTTAACCAACTGTTTTGTACATGTGCGATATACTTATAATATGCGATTCAACTTCAAATACAACTATAAGTACGAGACTATAATTTACTAATATAGAGTTCTCAACATAAAACACCCCATTGTCGGACTCTGGAGGACCTTCGAGAACATTTTATTCGCCCCAGTAGTACACCTTTGGAATGTTAGAGTAGGTAAAAAAATCAAATATACGTAAGAAGGTTGTGTAACGGATTTACCTGTACAGAATTTCGATGTGGAATCTAGCAGAAAATATATAACTAAGGCATTAACTATGTATGTATGTATGAGATTCTTATTTATCAATACAGTTTTGGGACTATTATCGATTGACTTAAGATGAAGGTTAGTATTCTAATCATTTAATTATTATTGCTAAATGTTGTAAATTGCTGTATTTACCATCCTATTTCCGAAGGGTTAATAAAAGAGCTTCGCTGCTGTTTCGTAATAGACTAATTAATCAAATTTTCAATTAAGAAACAGCACCTACCAATTTCACGTCAAAGGGTCTAAGATAAAAGTAACATTTAAAATCTATTTACATCTTGGACTGGGCTCATTTATGATAAAAAGAAGCTGTATTATTTGAGGAGAGATGCAGACACATTGCTGTAGATCTCTCTATGAAATATTTGTATCAAACATTCAAAGAATCTTCTCCGGATGATTGATCAAGTTCAGGAAATAAATGAGGAAAAAGCAAGGAAATGATATGGTAGGGCAAAGTAAAACCATTCTTGTAGAAACCGTGACCAAGGAGCGGTTGATTGTGATGAGTAACACGGGGCCACGGACGCACACGAATCACGCGATAATATTATGTACAACTTTACATACAGCTAGGAATTGGAATTATAATCACGACAAGCTAATAATGCGTGCTGCTTGAGAATAAATCAAGATTGCACGGCTAATAATAGAGGAGCGGCAAAAAGGTAAATGGTTGAGTACACTAAAGAAATTGCTGGAATTATTACATTGAATGAATATATTTAACGAAGATAAAATACATATTACCAAATATCAAGCGATATGGAGACTAAGTTCTTGCTCTCAATTTTTTCTCTATTCAAATAACGCGCGGCAATGATACACCGCTATTTTACAACTACCAAAAAAAAAATTTAAGGACGGTTGTAGTAGATGCAGAAAATGATAATGGCATTTAGATTTTTTATTCAGCTATCATAAAGTTATCATGGATTGTATTCAAGCAAAACCGAACAAAATTTTATGAAAACTGTACAAATAAGTACTACAGACAACAATCGCGTACGGATTCTCATTTAAACTATGCTCTCGTATCATCCCCAGTAGCAGTATCATAAATCCATGTTTTACTCGTCTCGTCTCCTTTTTAGGTTATAATTTTTTTTCTCTTTTTTTCTACATAAATGCGATTAGTAACAGACACCGAGACCATGTGTAATTTTTTTGGTAATTAAAAAATAGGGGTGTATAAAAACTATTTAAAATGTGCCCTAATAATCTAGAGCTTTATAAATTACCTATGAAACATCAGGTATAAATAAAATGTAAAAAATATTTCTGTTATTATAATATCCTTTTCAGAATATTATATAACAGAAAAGAATATTTTCATTTTAATACGAGGAAACCGTATTAAGGTAAACCAAAACGTTTTTCCACAAACAATAGCGGTACATCAAGGCCCTGACTTTTGTGTTAGAAGCTCCTGTATTGTCCTTTTCAGATAAAATTATTAAGAAAATTGTGTGTACGAACAATTTTAATATTTTACTTGAAAAAATCTAGAAGCCAGTAGATAAACACGGACATTATACAGTTGTACACCAGGGTCCTTTTTTCTAGGCACCTTTGATCCCAGGGGATCAAAGGTGCCTAGAACCTACCTAGAAACTTTTTAAAGTGTGAAATAAAGCAGTGTACACTTCGCCCAACGGATCTAGGCATTCGTGAATTAGCGGTTGGTCTGCGCAGTGACCGCTTTTTCATACAAAGTTGTGTTCTACGCAGACAAACGGCTAACTTCACGAATGCCTAGATCCGTTGTCAAAGTCAAAGTCAAAAAGTCAAAAAGCATTTATTCAGTAGGACCGCTGGGATCACTTTGAAACGTCTTAAAACTAGGTGATTCTACTCCTGTTCCTTCGCGACCAATACCGTGAAGAACCAGGGCAACAAACACGGTTTGGGGCCTAGCTTTTTTTAGGTGATCCATCTTAGATCTAACTTAGGCTAATTTCTTAACTAACTTAGTTGTAAAATTAAAAGTAAAGTAAGTAAAATTCAAAAAGCTAAGCAAGATAGAAAAGGCATTGTGCACACATCAGCTGTCGAGGTGCAGAGCGACATCAGGCCACGCGAATTTATCATTAACAGTTGGAAGAACTGTACCTATAACACACCAATGAACATAGGACGTAAAGATCTTAGTTTGCTTAAAGAGTTTATTCAAATAATGGAGGAGCCAGTCTTGTTGAACAATGGTAATTGTGGGTGTTAGAGTTCAACCCACGCCTGTTAATGATTTTATGGAAAATATACATTAAGACAAGACAATTGTCTCATAAGAATCAGAATGTTATACTAAAATAACTAAAGACGCTTGGCTCAGCTGACATGATTGATTGAGGGAGCAATGTAGCTTTCTTTGATACATCATTGGATGTTATGCTTTCACTCATAACACTTATCGAGTCGCCTCGATTTAGTTTATTGTGTTTGTTCATGTTTTATCGATCACACTAAAAGGCCTACCATTTGATCACGTCGTTATTGGTCGTCGACACCACAGATTACCAACAAATCATTTTACAGGTTCATTTAGCTTAGCGTAACTATTTTGTCACATATCCATAAAACCGGCTAAAACGTGATCATTTTGCACGTGTGCGGTTGTTATCAAAACATATGACTGCTAATATGTATGTATGTGTAATTGACCGTGTAGTGAATACTTTGCTTTATAAAATACAGCCTCGTGTCGGCACATGACACAGCTGTGGATTGACCACACACCTTGTTCAGAGTGATATGTGGTTACGTACATATCAATGTTATGCAGGTACTCCTGTATGTATTTACAATACAGACCCAGGGCTATCACTCAATCAGTGACAACCGTATGCACTTTAGTTAATCGCCGCAATCTAATCATCAGACAAGGTAATTTGATAATTAATTAGTTTTACGTCGACTAGGTTCAGCACTCGGCTTTGCTCACATTCCATCTACCTGTAGTGTCCTTCATATAAACTCACAATCAATCTTTACCTCTCCTATGTGTATACGAGTATATTCAGTTTGTCACAGACAGAGAAGGTAGGTTAGGTATATTATATACCCTTTGTTTACATAAAAACGATAAGAACGCAAAGATATGGTTTCATATCGACACGCTTATCGATATAGGTATATTTTATAAAGGATAATACGAGACATTCTTTCAAAAAAGCATTAAAACCAACAGCTAATTAAATAACGGTGCATCGAAGACAGCCCTGCAAAGTCTGTTCCCATGCACTGGTCAGTGGACACAGGCGGGCGGTCAGCGCAACGATTCATACGGTCAATTACACACTTCTGCGAGACGGCAGTCTGCCGCATGCCGGTCTACCTTTTTATCCACAACCTCAGCTACGTTGGCAGCAACGAGAAAATTAATAGAACAGGTGAACAAACTGAAATAGTACAGCAGCAGGTGCTTGAAATGAGAGCATTTCTTCAACTACTAAAAATCTCCAACAAATTAAATTATAAAATTGTTTTTACTGAAATTAAAGGAGACAAAATCTATCTGATGTGCAATAAAACGTGTCAGTTAACAGTTGAAGAAAATAATTTTATTGTGGTCCGCTCCTACTGCACACAAAGCAGGAGAAAGCGCGATGTAATGCAATATCGAGCACCGTTCTGTTTCTCTTCAAAAGGAGCATCTGGAATCACTGCAAATAACCAACGTTCTCAGCTATAAAGTTGGACATTCTTAAGCTCATTTTACGAGGAATTCCCGACGTGCGAAGTCAACACGCGATCGTATGAGATATCTTCGGAATCTTGAAGTCCGATTGTATTGCACAGTTGCGCCTCGCACCGGAGAGTAAACTACTGATTTTATAACACGACAATTTGTCTTGAATTGCAGATGACAATTTGACTGGCAACCTAATTTCGTGGTAGGATGAAGATATAGGTTTTTTGTCTTGAAATTGGATGAATATTTATAACTGGTTCCAACAGTAAAAGTACAGTTAACATCAGTATTTACGTATGCGGAGTCAGCCTGCATAACGTCCGCAGCTAGGTAGATTAGTAGAATAGTAAAAAATATTGTTTACTACAAGCTAACTTTCAAAATGCGAAACCGGAAAATGTCGGGGAGCGCAAACCACGCGAGGGCTAGAGACATTTCAGTTTCGTCAAAGGGCAGAAGTGGCAGGCGAGCGTTGGTTTTGTACCGCATTTGTTAAATTCACGTGCACACTTGCACAGTAACAGAACTAAATTAAACGGATCATTTTGCTCGAGCTCGGCTAGACATGAAATATCTGGAGTAATGTCGAAGACGATGAGCACTTTGGTACAGACTAAAACAAAAAGTAAATTGAATTAGCAGTGCTGAAAATCAGATAACTAAAGGATAACAATAAGTAGAAAGACCTCCTTGAAAGCAAGTAAGTAATATTAATGTTTTTTTAGACAAAGTACTGTTTTTTTTTTATGATGAATGGGTCGGCTCTTGACCTCAGACTTACACAGGCAAGAGTGAGGTCTACGATGGAGCGAGCTTACATAAGAAAAGGTGATTGAATCGAAGACATTTTCCTCGCAAACTACTCTCCTTCAATAAATAAAAGCCGATGTCTATAAGGATTCGGTCAGAGGCATAAACAAATAAAATATTTGAAACATGTTCAAATATGAAAAGTGATCGCGAAAGATAAGGAAAGATATTAATAAAAAAGTTTTAAAGAAATATAGATCTATCTATACCTAGTACTTAGATGGTTTTCCCAAAAGTCCTATAATGATTATAACATAGTTAAACGTTACTGCATTACGTAGAAACCCAGACATGTGTTATGTTATGGTAGATTACTAGTCACACCTCTACAATAGGAAAAAAATAATTGTCAATCACCATGCATACATGCTTACTGATTGACGCAAGTAATGGGGATGTAAACAGCTAAAATGAATAAATAAGACAATAGCAATAAAATTGTTACATTTATCCTGATTTGAATAATTTCCTGAATCAAAATGTATTTTATGTATTTTTTTTGTAATCTCTCTGTGATTGTTTATATAATTATAGATTTTATTAAGAATCTGAAATGCGGTGTTAATTGATAGCAAGATAGGTCAACTGAGATGTTTTTTTTACATTAACAGCAAAACAGAGAACAGCTTTATTTCTGTATTTCGATCAATTCTAATTTCTTGCTCAATTTCAAGTTGTTCCAATTAGAATCGAAGCAAAACCAAAACGCTAGTGGTATCAAAGAAAGCCCTAGCAAGAGTAATTAATCGTCGCTTTGTAATACGGTAGTTATATTGCTACAATTTCAAACAGTCGATATGTGTGGGGTTTCTTGCTGTTAGTTGGTAATTTGTAATGATTTCTAAACATTAATTACGAATGTGAAATTCCGATTAGCTGGACTACTTATCATTTCTAAAAATTTACGGTATAAAAGGTTCCCTCACCGCGAGGCCAAGTGTCCTGCCCAGCTCCACTTGAGCCCCAATATGCGCTTGCTGACATCGCTTACTTTAGGCTGCTAGCGAATTTCGGTATTGGCCAGACGCGGTGATGACCGGTGGAGCAAAGTGATTACCGAGTAGTGTCCCCGAGAGGGCTACAGAAGAGTAGGTCGTCCGGCGGCTAGATGGGTCGACGACATTATAAAAACAGCAGGTAGTACATGGGTCAGACTGGCGCAGGATAGGGAAGGTTGGCACAAGCGAAGAGAGGCCTATACCCAACATTGGGATGAAAAAGGCTGCGGATGATGATGATGACAGGTTCCCTGGATCTTGCATAATTGTTATTTTTTGGTATTTACGTATGGAATAATTCAACTGCCTCGAATAACAAGAGTTGTTTCAATACATCTTTCAATCTTTATTTGGGTTCAAATTCCTTTAATGAATAAAGGAAATTTTACATAGCGTGGATATTGTATACATGTCATAGGTAAATCAGTGGTTGGCTTCATGCAATTTTGAGACCGTTTCAAGCAAGACAAAACTATGCAATTTTGAACCGTTTCCCGCATGGGACCTCAGCGTCTTAGTAATAACGTATCACAGTGTTAGATTGCCAGGTGAAGTGTAACAGACGTGAGAACCCCTCCAACATCTCTGCATGCTTCGGAACATAGCTTAGTACTAAACGGTTGGGGTATAATAATAACAGACATAGCTAAGAGTGAACTGTGAACAAATTAATATCAATTAATTTAACAAAAACGATTAGACTGTTTTCATTTAGATTGTTTCATAGAACCAATTCAAGCTAATGCCTTGTCTGAGGCAGGTTATTGTTATTGCAAAGCTCTAAGAGTCCATTAGAAGATCATCGATCTTATCATTAGGATTTGGCTTTATCAAGCAGCAGATTATGAACCAATTCAATTCTGTTTTATATTTATCATTTTCCAAACTACCGTAATGGTGGTCACTCACATTTGCGCAAATACTTGACAAAGCACGAATGCAGCACGACATTCGGGAATACCTATGCGAAGTATGTTCTTTACGTAATGAGAAACACTCGCAAAATGTACCTACAAAAGTTTGCCACCGAGAACTAGACCCCGGTAAAAATCTGGTGAACACGCGAACATTTGTAGGAAATGAGTCAACTGTTCAATCGCAAGCTGTGGTTCTGATATTACCCATCAGGCAGTGCTTGTCGACCTAATAGCACGCCAGTCAGTCGCATAATAACTGCAATTTGGTAGCAACTGTAGCCGCGGGACTCCTTGGCTATTGTCGAACATGACGGACGAATAATTTGAGTATGGGACATCGAGTCCCATAGACATTTAGCTATAAAGCCACACCTAGTAGCTATCTATAGATAGATCCCTACTATTCGCAGCCAGAATAAATTTTTGAACATTCCCTTAATATAATAAGATTTCGATAAGATTTTTTTGAAAAATTACCGAATAAGTAAGCCCTATAAAATAACATTGACATGTAGGGAATATTTCAAATGAAAATTAAGTAAATATGAGGAATGTCACTAGCATTAAATCTCAATTGGTATGTACATCATCCACCATAGCAATTTTTAACAAAAGCTTATTACTACATTCTGCATAATTTACCCAGAAGTAAACTAAAATTTGATTTGAACTTATCTAATACACTTCGATTAGTACAATTTATCGCCCTAGACTACCAAATTTAGCACCTTGTTTTATGTCTCCATTCAAATTCTCACATCTTGCTAGTTGCTTGGTAGTAGCCGTGTGTGTGTAATAACATAATCCACACTAATATTATAAAGCTCAAAATTAGAAGATTAGCGAGTTTATATGTTACACATCATCATCATCAAGCCCAAAAAAAGTTACTTTTTTTTTAATAATCATGGAGGACGTGAAATAAGGGTTGAATGTTTGTATGGGGACTTGAAGTCAAGTTCTAGTTAAAGGCAACTAGATGACGTTGCTAACCTATGGCTGAGTCCGAGATGGCGCTATTATTGAATTTTAAAAGTTTCAGAAGATTCTTGCAGTTTTCACTTCTATTTATAGGTTTTCAAGTATGTTATTTTGCTGACGAAGTCGCGGGTACCAGCTAGTTTAATATAATTTCTTGATATAAAAAGTACGACTGAACAAAAACTAACAATACCGTCTTATTTACGTTTCATATTACCCGGACGCGCTATACAAATAAATTCCGACCACAAAAACTTCTCATCGGAAACTGAGAAACCACATTGGTCCATTACCAAAAACATTGTGGTCAAAACATGATAGGTTACTAAACTTTTAAATAGCAATCGAAGATAGGCAGAGAAAAAAAAAATAGTACGTACCTAATACCACGATTAGTAGATCGATCATATTATTATCGATAGTAGTATCGATCTTCCTCGTTCTCCACCAATCATGGCTCTCTGCCCCTCAAGTTTTCAATTTTGTTCTTTATTACAAGAAGCACGTTATTCACACATATACGCGTGTATAAAAATTACACTGTCTGTGTAAGTAGATAATTACACAGCAGTATTTTTATGGAGTTTTGTTGAGTGTAGTGTAATAGTGTCCGGGTTGTGGTGTAGGTCAATGTTCTACGTCCGATTAGTCGTCACGCAGGGGTTGGCTTGAGTTCCTATAACTTTGTTGAAACAGGATGTTCATACTTATATGCCAGAACGTAACATGACAAGATCAAATGCATTGTGGTCGTTTTAAGGGCGATATCTAAAAAGTCTTACATTAAACTGAGACAAAATAAATGCTGATAGGTTACAGGATTATCTTTGAAGAAGTAAAGGTTATTGGTTCCAACTCAGATAGACATAACAAGTAAGATGCCCAAGTAATAACAAATTATAGAGAAAGAAAAAATAAAAAAATTAAGAAATTTAAGTTTAAATACAGACTGGATTTTGAGTTGCTAAAGGAAAGTAGGTAAATAAATAAGCCGTAGCAAAAACACGACAATAAAATAACGTACGACATGTGTTAAACGCATTGAAACTTTATTTCCTAATTAATAATGTCTGCCTTGGAGTAGCAATATCAACTGATTAGCTACCTATATAACTACCTACACCAATATAAGAAATTAAGTAAAAAAATTAAAAACCTGCTCGCAACTGATGAAAATATTCACATAAATGCACAACATACAAGTACCATACTCCTCTAATGTAAATACAGTACCAATGTTGAAATGTTAGGAGTTACTTTGTCATCTTTAAGCCATGTATTAGAGCATAATATCAAGTCTAACTTAACACATTTTCACCCGAATGTGTCTGAAAGCTCACCTCAAAACTCAATTATTCAGACACGTCTCAAGAGTGTTTAATTACTGACATAGAATGCGACACACGGTGGAGGTAAAAGGTATAACGATATTAAATAACTTTCTGAAACTTTATACATGTGAACTCATATTAAGAAAAAAGATAAAAGAATAATTGCGCAATCCGTGTGAACATGACTTAGATAATAATGTGAAAGATATAAACCAAAATAGTTAGTGCAAAAGTAAAAGTTCAGTTAAAGTTAAATGAAGTTTTATAGCATTCAATTCTAGTGTTTAGAGCCAGTAATAACAAGGAATCCATAAGAAGTCAAGCATATCGTAAGTTGTGATAGAGTATGCATAAAGCAATCAAGCACATAGTATTATTAATTGCTATGCTCAATCGCACGCAAAAAAAAAAAAAATTGATTGCGCGTTTGTTTCGTTTCGTAGCTCGCATATTTGCATGTAAATCTATAAACGTGTTTCACGCCTTCAGCCTATGGCAATTTATTTACTGACGCAACAAAGTACAAAATATGACAAAGCTAGTTTTAACAGCCTGCTGAGAAAACTTACCGGTGCTGGGATTACATAACTCGTACCTGAAACAGTAAATTTAAGTAAAGAAAAAAGAAATATAAAGTCAAATCTACTTACTAACATAAAACACAACAAAATATTTTAAAATGGCAAAGCAAAATTCATTTGTCGAGGAATGAATTGTGTTGTGGGTAATTTTATGAGTCATGAAATCGTGGTTTCGATCGATGTGGTTATGGTTGAGTTAGATTATTGAAGCAATATTCTAAACCATCAATTGCTTTTTGCACATCTATGAATGATTATTAATTTTATTTAATAGAATCAATCAGAACCTTCGTTTAGCATTGTTTGGCTTCATTATAATTAATTAGTCTCTGATTGAAGATAATTTGAGACACAAGATATTTTAAGATAAACTTTACCAAGTTATTTTTATCTTCATGATGCGTAACAGATGGAACACTTCTGTCAGCACGCTTTCTTTCAAGATGGATTTACTATTTCTAAAAATGGCAGTTTTAAGATTTGTTTTTTTTACTCAAGCATTTCGAACATTTTGCTGTAACTGGAGAAAAGTCTCAATAAGAAAACATGACTACCTATATAAGTACGCAATTAGTCTATTAAAAACAATACCAATTTGTTCGTAAATGATAGCATTGCAAAATGCCTCGTTATCGGATTTATAGTCACAGTTGATCAAGTAAATAGTCTTTGTGATAGCTTTTACCAATACAAAAGATTGTGTAAGTCACTTTACCAGCATCTAAGGACCGGCCATTGTTCGACGGTATCGTTTAACTGTTTTCGATAATGCTTCTCTTTGTATAAGGTTCCTAAGACAGTTTTCGGTTAACGGGTACTCGAGGTCAACACCGTACGACAAACTGAGAAAACCTTTCAACATTTATGGTATTTTATCAAGGTACCGTTTTTATTGCCGTGTTGGCCGAATGGGGTTGTACCTCAACTTTCAATCCGAAGGTTGTGGGTTCGAATCCCGGCCGTGCATCAATGGATTTTGCGTTTCGTAAAATTTATATGCGCTTTAACACGTGCTCTAAACGGTGAAGGAAAACATCGTGAGGAAACCAGTTAGTGTTCTTATAGCCGGCGATGGGCTTGCAACCTGTCACGTATGGAATACTAACTTCTGCAAGATGTGGGCATGTATCAAATATGTGCTTGGACATGCCTCTGACTACCCCCCTTAGTCATCTTCATAAGATCTGGAATAAGTAACATAAAAAGATCTGAGAGAATGTCTACCGCACGTTGGGGATACAGTCGTGACCCTATTTACGTTTTTTTTTTACCGTTTAGGCAACATTTGTTTTACCACTATAAAGATTGGTTTTGACATGAAATACGTCATTTGCTGCATACAAGTTTTTCGCCATTGACTGGAAGCCATATAATTTTATATAGGTAGTCCTTACATTTCTCTGCTGAAAGCATTTCAACCATCGATATTGCAAACAGCAATTTAAACAGAATACGTCAATGTATCATAATATATACTTTCATAAATGACAGATTCTCCTTTGATGTAACAAGTAGGTAGACTAGTGTAGTCACGCTTTCAAAATGATATATGAAAGAGCGAGCTTTTCTCAACAGTGCATCATCGGTCCGGTCGTCTCCATCCATTCTTTGATTTATCATAGAAATTCAAAGTTTGAACACGTAAATACAATAAAAGATTGGATAAAATAACAGCTTTACGAAGCACAGATCCGGTAGTTAGCTTTCAGAAGTAATGGTTTTATGCTTTCGACGACTGACGTAAGTGTTCGTAAGTTATGGAGTTAGAACGCATTTAACTGAGATTTAGTGCGTAACAATACAAATTAATGGGCACATAAATACATAATCCCCTACGAGAATATTGTTACTAAGATTCGTAAGGATATCCTTCTAATATTGTAGCGTAGCATAACGTGATAGGCTAAGCGAATTCAAAGTCCAAACTACCAATTCAATTGAGATCTCTGCAATAACAAAAGTTAAAGCTTATGAACGGATTATATAGCTTAACTTACTTAAATTTATATTATAACTCTTAAATTAGATGGGGTTAATGCTATTAATCCAAGATAACGGGGTCACGCGCCTTTAATGACTTGTTGTATAATCAGCTTTCGTGGCGAAGGTAGCCTTATTGAAGCACCTAAAAACTAAATAAATTTAGGAAATGTCTTTGACCTTTGAAGAACATTTACATGAAAATCGAGACAAGCTAGTGATAAGAAGATTGAATATCAAGATACAATTTTACTGAGACCCCTTACAAATATACAAAGGTTAACGGCCTTTTTTATAAAACAATTAGGTACTGAAAAGCTGTGTAGTGTAGCAACATAAAACGATAAGGATGTTGATGAATGAAACGATTGTAAAATCAAATGAAATGACTTATCAAAATTTTCTATAGCGGAATCAAGGATTCCGTAGCCGAATTGGTAAAAAGGCGACTCTGGCTTTAGGAGGATCGTCATATAATTGCGGGTTCGAATCCCGTCGGAATCGAAAATTTTGATAAGTCATTTGATTTCATTTTCGCGATGAAATACCTCACCTAAAACCTAAAACCTAACACTATAAAAATAATTACAAACTATTGTAAGTTTTAGAATTTATAAAATACAGAGAAAGCCCCCTAACACAGCTAATGGGTAATAACTAAGCCCGCATTATGGTTGAAAAACATCAATTGGTAAAAATACTCAAGCTAGAATTTATAGCCGTACGTGTGCTGTCGATTAACAAATACACTCGTGAGCAAAAAAATCGACTCAGGACGCACGCCCGCGTTTAAAAAACTCTGGCAAAAAATCAGAAGCTTTCATTCTATTTCTGATTTTAACATCTCAAAGCTGTTAGTTTTAACTTTAAAATGAGTGGTCTACTTTGTTATTTACATTTTTATTTTGGTAATGAAAAAATATTGAATGAGAAGGAGTCTTAAGCAATGAAAAAGGGTGATCATTAACAGTAAAGAAAATACCAGCTTAAATTCGTCAAAATATTAATTTATTAGAAATTAAACTATCAATATTTAGTGTTGCCCCCCCTGGCCCTAATAACAGCTTCCAATCGCTTCTTCATGGATCGAATAAGTTTCTTTACTCGATCTTGTTCGACGCTATCCCATTCTTCAATGAGCGCCGCTTTGAGGTCCGATTTTGTGGCTGGTGCAGGATTTCTAGCCCGAACTTTTCGTTTCAGTTCGTCCCACATATGCTCGATAGGATTTAAGTCCGGGCTACGCGCTGGCCAGTCCATAGCGGCAATTTCGACCTCCTGTAAATACTGCCGGACGGAACCTGCAGTATGTGGACGGGCATTGTCGTGCATTAACATAAAGTTTTCGCCTATGAAACCGGCGTAGGGAACGACGTGATCCCCTAAAATCTCATCGATGTATCGGTTCGCCGTCAATCCTCCCACTCGACCACCAGTTTCAATAAAAACCAACTCGGTTTTTGCCTCCATTGAAATGCCCGCCCACACCATCCAGGAACCTCCTCCAAAAGCCACATTTTCTTTGATGCAGCACTGCGCGAATCTTTCTCCAGATCTTCTGTAGACTCGTCCTCTTCTATCGCTACCATGCAAGCATACTCTGCTTTCGTCTGAGAAGAGGACGGAGCTCCATTGTTCGTCAGTCCAATCAACGTGTTCTCTGGCAAATCGTAGGCGGGCTGCTCGGTGGGCTGGGGTTAATTTGGGGCCAGTAGCTGGCCTTTTTGGCTCAAGGCTAGCTGCCTTAAGTCGTCTTCTGACTGTCCAGCCACTAACAGCCACTCCTCGCGTTTCTCTGAGCTCTTGTTGGACTTGAACGCCAGTGAGGGCCCGATTTCTCAGCGATGTACTGACAATGAAACGGTCATCTCTCTCCGATGTGCACCTTTTTCTTCCGGAACCGCGTCTTCGATTAAAGTTACCAGTCTCTTGGTAACGACGGTAAACTCTGGAAACAGCAGACTGGCTCATGTTCAACGCATGTGCCACTTCACGCTGACTCTGGCCTTGTCGCAATAGGATGACCGCTTGAGCAGCTTCATCACTTGTTGTGTCCATTTTCAGGTAGAATTCTTGTTTGTTGATAACGGAGATGTGTATCGGTTGACGTTTGACGGCTAACTGATAAGGGTGGGTCAGGTAGATAACCTTTTATATGGGTAAGTAACCCTTAATTAGCACTATTGTAAACAAGCGCAAAAAGGGTGGTTACTGATCACAACATGTTGTTGGGTTGTGTGAGCAAGAAACATTACAATATTTTATATCATTTTGAAGCTAATAATAGGAGCTTTATGATTTTACTATGAAAAAAATATTTACACGATCAGTTTTTTTGCCAGTGACTTGCGACTGCAGGTGTGTCGCCTGAGTCGATTTTTTTGCTCTCGAGTGTAGCTTGTTCCCGAGCGGTAATTGGATTTGAGGTTGGATTCGATTATAAGCCCTTTGAACACTTTTAAATTTGTAAATGGTAGGTAGGTACTCGATTCAATAGATCGCATTACAGTTCAACATGCGTGTTTGTTGAATAAGCATAAATGAATAAAGAAGCTCGTGACTTGTTACTCTCTTTTTTCTGACCTGAAGTGTTTAACCTTTAAATGCCATCTGTAAAGTCTCTTAAAATATCACAAACATTTTGCATCATTACAATCATTAAGTGTAAGACACTTTTCGTCTTTTGATCTTGTCTACCGAAAACGTCATCAACGAATGCATAAAATTTCGCATATTCTTGAGTATCTGTTGTGTTGAATAAGTTGGCCTTCATACTTTAAATTACTGTGATGTAATTGTACATAGTTCCGAAAGTCATCACTGGTGTGCCGCCATCAACAAGTGTTTTAATGTCTGTAATCTTCTGAGTCCGTACAGCCTATCAGCGAGTAAGCTTCCGTCGACATAAACATACGGAAAACCTTTTCCTGTACCACTTGTGTATGGTATAAGAGAGTCACGACTAAAATTAGCTAAATTATATTATTTAATGTTACTGGCGAGCGTAGTCGATATTGCCTTTTCTTCATCTTTTGTTTTATTCATTTTAGATTCAAGTGTGCGTGTAATTGAAATGTCTATAATTCATTTCGTGACATTAATTATATTATTCGCTTTCACATGCATGGCATCAAGTTGAGGCACAACAGTGAAAATAACGGTAATTTCGATACAATTTAGAACGAGTTGTTTCATGCCTAGCTCTTGAGTAAGTATCCAATCACCAGTTAAGCAAGAGTGTCAGTTCTTATCTTGACATCTTCATCAGTTGATTGTTTGGCCACAGTGATCGGTTTACCATTCGATTGCGATATAGTTAATGTTGTATACTTGGCAGCTGCATCGATAACGCTCCAAATATCTATTAAACAACAAATTGACATAAGGAAGCAAGTTTAAGTAATAGCACCGAAAACATGTAGCACTTCGTTATTATCTCGATCGTTATTTATCTAACTAGCTTTGGAAAGCTGTTTGGTAGCATGGATTAGAGGAAGGTAAACATTTAGTTTTCAGTTAATTGATCCCTCTCTGGAGATTATTAAAATATTAAGTTACGTTTGATTTTAAAAACTTAAGTAGGTACCTAATCTAATAATTATTCCTAAACATGTATGCAGACAAAATAAAAGGAAATTGCTTTTAACAATATAAAGAAAACACTTTATCCCAATTAAAAAGCTCCATTCCCTGAAACAGACACATCAATCATGCATTCACAGGTTTGTGAAACAAATCTAAATAGAAAAGTGTCGCACACAAAAGCACAGTAGCATGGCGCAGCCATCTATTTCCATACAAGATTGATGTGAGCCATCCGAGTAGGAAACTGCAACTGGGATGAGGAATACGAGACCTCGAACGTCTAGAGATGCATTAATACAACCAACATTAGACACGTCATCGCTGCCATGCAATCACAAAACAAAATCGTACAAATATTTTTGGAGAAACATTAAACGTACCAAGCTTTTAAAGTGACAAAACTGACAAAAGATACACAGTGCTGTAGTTAAAAGGCGGATGGTGTAATAGACAAACACTCAGGTGCCTTCTTCGAAGCGCTGGGTGGAAGAGTGCGCGGCCCATAAATATTAATGACAAGCAACTCAATAGTCTAGTGAGTGAAGCAGACGGGTCAGTCACCGGCCTTTGATCCGATTGTTAGACGTGCATTTCCCAGATGTAATTACAAAATATTTAAAAGCTAATATTATGCTCGAGAAGAGAAGGAATGTTATATACCTACTCGTACAATCCATGTTTGAATAAAACATAAATCAACCGAACGTAGAATGGTAAATGAAGATTCTTTTAATTCATAAGAAAAAGTGACCTACTATGAGCACGAAGTCTATCACACATTCGGAACGCTGTCCGTATTTACAATAAACATCGTTAACCTAAATACATTTATCCATTTTGGTGCCAGATAAAATTCTCCATCTCGTTTTAACGAGTCAAACAACATTCTGCGAATACGTACCTTCATTTGACTTGATCGAAACTTAGGTTTTAAGTTAACTTTGCTTAAAAGTAATCTTTGTTATAAAGACTCATCAAGCCATCTTAAAAATACCATACTTATCTAAAAAGATTCATCTGTTTTGGAGTTACGATGCCAAAGGCAGACACAACATATAAACACGTTGAACTTTAAATACCTTCGTTTTGCGATGAGAATTAAAAACTTGATGAAGTATATTTATAATATTTTATCAGATAGAACATTATCAAGTATTTTTAACGTATTTAAAACCAAATGAATAACAACTCATTGCAAAATGATGACTCACGCATAAAGCATCCAGCGCTATGAAAGATGAGAACATTGAAATGAAAATCTGTCGAGGAGTGTAACCGGCAGAACAGTTGTTACAACAACAACGAAAGTCCCTAATAGTATTATGATAATAAATGCAAAAGTCAATATAAACATACATTGTGCATACATTCAATGTTGATAAAGAGTGATGTCAGCGCTCATAAATCTGAACTAAAAGATCGAACCGGGTCAGTATCCTATCCACACAGTGGGCAAACAATAAAGCCAATTGCTGTTGAATATACGACATTGTCTATAAAACAATTATGATAATAATGAAACATCATTGACGAAATTATCTCACGTTGCCACTTGATTCTTCAGACTCACTCAATCTCTGCTTTCAATTAAGGAAGTTTGTAGCTTCATAATCATGTCTTGACACGAGAGTTTGATGTGTGCGTGATATAAACTGCAGACGAGGATGATAAAGAGTTATTGTATCGAATTGACAGCTTGTGACCCTCGTTAGGTCACCGGACGCTCCCATCTCGTTAAATGTGTGCGAGTGCTGTGGACAAACCAATGTCGCAACACACCCTCTTCACAAGCGCTTTCGTGACCATATTTGAACACAACGAATTTGGTAACGCATGCACATTATTTTCATACAATCAACCACATATTCTCGGAAATGTCACGATGTGTATCTTAAATTACGAAATGGTTCGCCTTAATGTTTGTTTAAACGATAAAAGATCCGAGGGTTTCTGAAGAAAACGAAGATAAGGAGGATCGTGGGTCTTCATTACATAAGAATTTATTATTACATGGATTATGTCAGAAAGAAATTGTCAGTAGTTACATTACACAATGCAATACAATTAATTCCTATTATAAATGTAATCCACAATTTAACGAGTGCAAACTGCAAATTGTTGAAGTAGAGAGCGTGATGTGATAATATCAGTCGCCTTCGAACAAAATGTCGAAAATTAATGCTTGCAGCACAGCTCTCACAAAGCAATATAAAACGAATGTGTGAAACGAAAGTATCATTAATGCCACGAGAAAGTAATTGTTTCTTAGACGAAACAATTCGTATCTACAAAATTAATTGGACATGAATTTGGAGTAGCGCGAGTCGAAACAATTGACAAATAGCGAAACGCTTTGTGATTTCTTAGAATTAAATTAAAGGTTCAGTTACTTCAAGCAAGTCCATATATACAAGGATGACAAGTTCAGACATGTATGATTTTACAAGGTACTCGGGTGTAGTTTTTTTAACAAAAACAAATAGGTACCTACAAAACAAAAATAAATAGGTAGGTACTTAGATTCCTTCCATATAACTTGACTTTGATCAATTAGAGATATCGAAAGCTAAATAACAAGCTTTATGAACAAAAGGTTATTTCCTTATTTTTAACTCATTAATTTTTATCTTAGGTAGGTACCTACTGTATAGATAAGAAGGACGGTATGAAGAGGCATACTTTCTTAGAATTTTAACTGAGTGCCTTTGGTAGTTTTATAAAATTCAAATGAATTGAATTCCCAAATTCATTCACATAGCATGGAAATCCCTACAGTGTTGGCTGTAGACTTGGCAACCCTTCTTAACGGTTATTGTTGTCTCACTCGCACGTCGGACTCACCCTCCTTTCATAGGATCGTGGGATAATTAAATATGTATATCATCACAAAACTGTTATACTGGTCAATTTTGTATTGAATTTATCTACTGTTTATAGATTTATGTTTTAATAACAGGTAAATTATTTTATTTCACTTAGTAATTAACTTAGTATACGAAATATTAGTAATTTGGCAACGAATTACCTTAATTAATTATGAAGATAATTTATATCACGACGTATAGATAGATACTTTAAATATGTACTAAATTAATAACCGTAACTTGGTAATTACACTACTTACACGTGTTTAAAGTCTAAAGTTGTGTTAAGAATAGGTAAGAAAGAATGATCTAGATCTAAGATAGATAGATAGATAGATTATAACTTTATTGTACACCAAAAAAAGTAACAAACAGAACAATAAAAAACCTTGATAACAATGATGAAGATAAGATGGATCACCTAAAAAAGCTAGGCCCCAAACCGTGTTTGTTGCCCTGGTTCTTCACGGTATTGGTCGCGAGTAGAATCAAAGTGATCCCAGCGGTCCTACTGAATAAATGCTTTTGGACTTTGACTTTGAATGGAAACACAGAAGGTACAAACCTTATCTTTAACAAATCCTAATATGAGGGATGCATCCTGTAGCCTGATGTAGGCACTGTCACGAACTTAGTTAGAATAAACGATGCTGACACAACAAAACCGTTGATCACCACAATGCAGACTGTAGCTGGTCAATAATCACAAAATTCACAGAGAACAATTCAGTTGGTAGAGTATAAAGACCACAAACAGCAACACACACAAATCTTGATATTGTCAAACAAAGCTCGATCACGAAAGCTTAACGCGACGTAGCTACGTGTGGATTCCACGACGGTTCAATCGAGACTGCATAGAAGAGGTGGGTAGTCGGTAGGGCGAGGGGAGCACAGCAGGGGGGCGCACCGAACGCAATACAGCGTCGAACCAGCCTTGCCTATGTCACTGTCACTGATATGATAACGAATGTACACGAAACTCAAGTTATGTACCAACCACTGTTTAGAGATACGATTTGAATCAATGAGTTGGGCAGTAGCACGTAATGTTTCGAATGCGTTTAAAAAAAGCGCATTGCTCCAAGCCAAGCAATAAAGGGGCTCCGAAACAGATGTGTATTGACATAGAGACTAACAAAAATAAACAAAGAGACGTAACCATAACAGCAGGGCAATAAATCGTTTAAGCTTGCGCTGACTTATTTTTGAACTGACCAAAGAAATTGGATAGGTTTTAAGTGAATCATCATCCATTTACAAAAAATATTAAGTAAACTATTTACAGTAACAAATTAAATGTGGTACTTAGATAGGTATTGCTTTTGTGTAAAGCCAGACTTGCTTCAAATGTTTGAACAAATATTTGAACAAATGTTTGAACACATCATAGTGTGGCACGAGAGTTTGTACTTAGTCAAACCCTCGTGCCTCACATGTGTTCAAATATTTGTTCAAACGTTTGAAGCTAGGTCTGGCGCGGGGTAAAACACAAATTGTTTACAACATTCTCATTGTTAGTCATAAATATGGATTACTATTCCTTTAAATAAGTGTATAACGCGAAAGTATGTTAAGTACTTACCAACTTTTAAGAATAATATTCATGAAAGAAATGGACGAGTATTAATTGTTCTGTATTTATTTTTTAGATTCTTGTGTATATTTTTTTAATGTAAATTTTGTTTGTGAGAGAAAATAAATACATATTTGATTAGATTTTTAGATTTTTTATGTTCTACATAAACATACAGGAACTCAGGTATGAAATAATGCAGGTCCTTGTCAAAACATAAAAGTTATTGTTGTTTTCAGAATAACATGTGATGAATCCTTCAACGCAAGCAAAGATCAGGAAAAGTAATAATAAATAACATAAGTACCTACTTTATTCTAGGCACTACGTTACTACAGGGAAGCGACGACAGATTATATTATTATTAGATAATTTAGATTATTATTCAATTATTAGCGATAGTGCTGGCTGAGGTACTGAAGTAGCACAAAGACTTACTAGATGATAGGTCGTAACTAGTAGGTATTTTTAAATCTCTTGCCAGTATCATTATTTTTAGGTCCTTAAGAAATTGTATCTATTGTTAATCCCTATGTATAAATCAGTTGAGTAGGGCACTGGTGACTTGTAGCACAGGTTTTTCTATACCTATTTCAGGCACCACAAAACAGGTTTTTATATCCACAACCTTTTTGGATTTTTAATGCATTTATTTTTTAGATTCTTTAAAGTGTATTTATTTTATTGTAAATTTTGTTTTGTGAGAGAAAATAAATATTTGATTTTATCTCATAGGCATAAAATACAGATAGGATTTTTTTTTATTAAAAAAAAACCTAATGGTATGTTGCAATCAATACCTTTGTCATGAGAAATAAATAAAAATAAAATAAATAATGCTGGACTTTTCACACAGCATCATCTAGCCCCAAAGTAAGCAGAGCTAGTGTTATGAGTACTAGATGACTGATAAACTACTTATATACTTTTTGTTTGTAAATACATACATATTATACATAGAAACACCCAGACACGAGACAAATGTCTGTAGGTCATACAAACATTTGTCCCGCGGCGGGGATCGAACCCGCAACCTTCTGCATCGCAGGCGGACCTTCGCCCACTGCGCCACAGAGGTCGTCAAAGGTCGAAAGTTTGAAGTCCCAGACCCGGTTTTCATGAATGCACTGTCGCTGATTCATAATCGTAAAATCAGAGTGCAGCCGACTGGGAACTCAATTACTAGGTCGTAAGTTGTAACCAATCATACGATCATTCATCTGAATTTGATTTGAAAGTTCTTCGATTAAGTACCTACCAACTATAATTTATACTTTGATGATAATATTAATGGATGTACATGTCAGCTGATCTTTGTAGCTTGGTTACAATATAAGAATTGTCTCAACCCCTCAGCAGATCAAACAACAAATTGAACATTCACTCAAATACGGTAAAGATTGTAGCGTTAGATTCTGGAAAGGCAAATCCACTTAGGATATTTATAGAAAATAAACCCTCTCTTCAATGATCCTTGAGGGTAAAGGACAAATCTGTTAGACATTTTAGTTTGTTTGGATGCAATATTGAAAGTAGCAATTGGTAAAAACCACGGATTTTGGAATGGTCTGTGGTAAAAACAATTGTGAAGTGAACATTTAAAAAAATATATACAATGTCCTAGAAACCTCAATAGAGTGGACAGTAACCTCGGTAACATTCAACAGATGATAACGAAGTATCGGACGTGTAAATCGCTCAACGATATTGACTCACATACACTCATTATTCGAATAGAAATCTGATGCAGCTGGTTCCAGTACCAAAACGGTAATAAATTAAGCCACGGCACATCGAGCGCAGCCAACGCTTTTGTTGCTCCTCGTCATCGTTTAATTTTAACTTAAGTATACCTATCGAGTAAGCAAAAGCAGAGTTAAGAATATAAATCGTAGATGACACTGTTTTCCCCTCAAATTTTTAGTGGAAATATAAAAGCAATTCGATAGATGTAACGAAAACAATAGTATCACGGTGTGAGAAAGTTGCTTACTCCTACATAGCGAGGTAATAAAAATATATGAGGACCACGCCCGAACGCCGCAAGCATGTCGATCTCGCTCGTCCATGACTTGTTGTGTTTCCAAGCGACATTTGGTTAGCAAACATAAAGAAGATTTATTGCGAATCGGCGTGTGTGGCATATTCCTTTATCTTTGCCGAACGTTCCATCATGTGTCCTGGTTTTACTTTCGGCATCTTTTCATTTGAATATCATGCTATTATTATAATGCAACGTTTCCGAAGACTATTGCTTTGAAATTGTATGGCTAACATCTGCCCACACGACAATATAATATTTAGTAATTTCATACTTTCTGATACTGTAGAAAGTTGTTCATTACTATGACAATAAAAGATGCATAAAGATGAATTACTGCAGTAGAAGGTATTACATACGCAATAAGACAATATCTATTGCCTTAAAAGGTAATTGTGTAATTCAAGACTTATAGATGGTAATAAAGATGTGCATATGTTTTAATAAGAATACTTTCGTAATTCTACTGTTCTTCCACTAAAAAATTATTAAAACAAGTCAAAGTTAAAGAGCATTTATTCAGTAGGACCGCTGGGATCACTTTGAAACGTCTTAAAACTAGGTGATTCTTCTCCTGTTCCTTCGCGACCAATACCGTGAAGAAGTCACGCGGGTAACATATATAATAATATATCACAATATGTAGTGAAGTAGGTAGATCAATTAAAATGAGCAATTAATAATGAATTCGGTGAAGATAACAACAATTAAAAACAAATTAGATAATCAAAACTCAAAATTGCAAAAAGGGAATCTGTTTTACGTGACCAAAAATTGGTTTTAATATTTAAATAAAATATAAATTCAAGACGTCAGTTTCTTCGAGTAAATATTAAATTGTTGAAGTTGTACTGGATTCTGGACCAAGCAACAAGGATAACAAAACAAGAAAATAAGTCCACGCAAAGCACGATAAAAAGACAAATCCTATCTTTTGAATTTTACTGTCTGCTGCAAGCGAAATATGTTACGTACATATTAGACCTGTGTTCATGCATAAAATACGAGGTTTTGTGTAGAAATCTCTTAGAAATCTGGTAAGTTGTTACAACTATCCCATAGTAATATTTCGTACCGCAGGTAAGGCACGTGAAAACAGTTTGAAAAGTACGATGTAAAAGCTAATAATACGTTTATATAATTTAAAGGTGGCACGTGCTAAGAGGGTTCAGCTCAAAAGTATGTGATGTTCTCTAAAAACGTACACCAGATGTGAACAGCAGACGGCGAGTGTAACGGGCTTCTGAAACAGAGGGCAAAATTCTTTGACATTCATTCAGCCCTTGTTCTTAAGCGATTTCGAAATATTATATATTCTTTTTTGTTCGATGATTTATCTAATTTCATAAAAATCCACGAAACTGAATATACCTATTCCATGTTGTCGATTATATTTACTAATCATCTAAAAAAATAGCCACACAAGTGTCAAAGGCTTTGTTTGTCACTATGATAAGCATACACAATACAATTTAAAAACGTTTGGCTCGCAAGTATCACAACAAAATATTCAAACGCGATAATACTGCGTGACGGGTTTCATAAAGAGATTGGTTTATTACCAATTCCACGGCCGGACGAATGGTATATTGGTAATTTTTATTCCATAGAAAATTAATAAATCGCTATACGTAAGACACTCACGATCTCTCATAATCGCTAGTTCAACGACTTCGAGGGTCGACGTCTTATGATATCGTCTCGCACTTTAGGTATTTGGCATTGAAACTTGAATTCCAAAATTGTATCAAGATTATTAAAGGTTGTTTGAATTTTACATAAGGAGGTTGTATTAGGTATGTACACTACCCCCCCGATGGATTCCAATCTTGACGCGATGGGGGGGCTTAGTAACCGTGGTTTGGAGGCTCACGGTGAAGCAAAAAGGAATCCCAGGCGGGGACGCCCTGGTGGCGTCTGGCGGGTAGGGTCGCGGGTGAAGAGGCGTGTCGGTGTTTCGTTGCCGCTCGCCCTATCTCCCGCGACCCAACGGTGGCGAAGAGGAGTGTCGGTGTTACGTTGCCGCTCTCCCTATCCTCTGCGGCCGGTTTTGGAGGCTTCTCCACGCCCTCTTTCATTAGAGTGCGCAGTGGACGAAGGGAGCGAGGAGCTTTGGTGGTGAGTAGCGGACGCTAGGTGCGGGGGCACCTTCGTCCGCCTTGCACTACTCACCACGACGCGGGGCCGCCTTAAGGGCGGGGATCGCCAGAGGGGGACTGGACGTAAAGGCTGTGCCGGTTTCCCAGACCCATTCCAGGCGACGCCGGAATGACGCTGGGTCGTTTTGTGGGTATACCGGGAGTCCCCGGGGAGTCCCACATACCCCTCTCGCCCCCCGGCGGAGGGGATGCGTAACGCATTTTTCCCAGCGAGAGAAAAAAAAAAAAAAAAAAGGTATGTACACTAAAAATAACTAGCCGTGTTGGTCGAATGGGGTTGTGCCTCGACTTTCAATTCGAAGGTCGTGGGTTCGAATCCCAGCCGTGCATCACTGGATATTTCGTTTTGAAAAATTTATATGCGCTTTAACACGAGCTCATAACGGTGAAGGAAAACATCGTGAGGAAACCCGCAGTTTAATCAGCTCCACACGTATTGACGTCGTTCCTGTGGGCCAGGCCGATGAAGCTGAGAAGATGGTTTAGGTGCTGGGCAAGCCTATTCCATCTCAAACAATGTCTCAATCACTACAGCGTCCCGTTAACTGTAAGCATAGGTTGCCTCCTGACGCTGTATAAATCATCTAATATAGATGTAAAGGCCTAAGTTTTTTATGAACACTCAAATCATATGGTAGGTATGCAGGTAGTACACATTTATTTTGAAACAAAAAGTATGAAAATTCCATAATCTTTGACAGCGAATATTATGTTTGTAAAAAAAACTATTGAATTGGTAATTCAATAGTTTTTTTTTACAAACAGCTTGAAAAAAATATCTAACAATAGGATTGTGATAAATTAAAACAAAGTCAGAAATAAAACAATATTTTGAGGAGTCAGGGTGAAGATGGAGTAAACAATTTTATGATTAAGTTAAGATAAATTGACAGCTCGTTGCCTAGTTCATTCACATACATAAGAAGAGTAAGGTTAAGGTCAGACGGCGCACTGAACCAGTGAATCTCAGAAAGGACGAACAATATTATACACAGTTGTCTAGACAATTCACTAAAACTTCGAAATGAATACGAAATTCAACTAGCCATAACAGTTAGTGGTGAAAACGTAAAAACGGACTTGTTGGAAATCCTTTCATCTTAAGTTACAAGAGATAAGACTATTCAACTCAATGAGAATAACAAATTAATTTTCGAATATGAGCTTAGCAATGCTCAAGCTTTTCATAACCGTAGAAATGTAAATTGAACCAGATTTGCTCAATTTTAATATTTAAAACTTCAGGTGACTGGCAACATATTACAAAATTAATTGATGTACTAGCGACAAGATCGATATTGATACAGCCACCCTACAAATTGCTAAGTAATCTCAGACGGTAATTACTCAATTTACTCAAGACAGGAGGCGATACCATCAAAGTGCCAGTAAGGAGATTACGGACTGTTACCTTATAGCGAGGGTTAATGAAAACTCCTGTCTCAAAGGTGCGGCAAGCTTAGTTTGCAGTGATACCGTAAGAATAAAATAGTTTATCTGTTATACAATTGTCTGTTATATCTTGTCTAGAGTTAAAAAACATGTTTATTCGCGGAAAATAATACCGATCCGGAACATAAAAGCAAGTAAGTACAATGCAAAAGTAACTCTTTTTGTTAATAAAATAAAGCTAAATATAGAATTACTAGAATTATGCTATAAATAAATAAAGCTTTTTACGGGCGTTAAAGCGAAGCATTAGCAAAGATAATTGTTGAAGCAGAGTCGACCTAAATCCTTGCATACGTAAACCATTATTTTAGAACAACAAGGGAGGTATATCAGGTGTGTGTTCGAAATAGCCTCGGTATAAACAGTGCGGTGTTTACATTACAGAGTACATAATCCACATGAAGTTTGTTCAAGCTCTAACACAGACAAATTAAATTATTGATTGTGCATTTACTGATATTGGTAATTAAATACGAGCGACAGTAAATAAAATCAGACAGATTCATAACATTTACCCAGAAGCCCAGACGTACTGAAATTTGTAAAAATGATTGATATAGCTCAACTATCGTAGATTTTGGTGATCATAAGGTTTTAGTATGAGATACCCATAGAACAATAGCCCACAGATGTACAACGAGCAGACGGGATGCAAATAACAAAAATCAATACCATCGAGCGAGCGAACGCGGTGTGCCCAACTTGCATAAAATTAAACCAGGCTCACAATTTTAGCACAATCTGTATAGTGATAGTAATCAATAGCGGAACTTCATCAAACTGAACAGAAAGCATTTGGTAACGAACTGGCTAGTTCTAGGATACAAAGTGATTTTAACTTGAATCAGGCGGGAATCTATAGTAGTACCAGACGCAACAAACAATACATCATTGAACATTTAAAGGGACGAGGTACTGCAACACAAATAACAGCGAGGAAAAGTCGACACAATGTGAGACTGAGAGCTTTTCGACGGAACGTGTTTAGTTCCGCGGTGGGATTGAGCGTAATGCTTTCAAGAGCGCCATACAGCTGCATGGTATAAAACACCTAAGTAAGTGGCTGCAAGACTTCACATCTCCAGGCGAGTACTTGAGCGAACCTGTTGACCCAGTGCGCAACGCTCACGGCAAAAACTTCGCCTGAACCTGTATGCCAGCGTTGCGCCTAGTAGGTACACCGTGGCTGTGACTACTCAAACGAAACCATTGTTTGCTGACCCAAAAACCATGGGGAGGCGAAGAAACTGCGACAAGAATGGAAATATTACAAACCTGTATGCGCCTTTTGTATTTAAGACCTTGGCGAAAACAGTCAGTTTTATTAAGGCTGGTCAAATACAGATAAAGTTACTATAAAATAATGAAATTGAATGATCAGATATCTGTTGAGTTGAAATGAAATAAATGTAAGACAAAGAACTTTCATTCGTAATCGATAGTCTAAATATTAATCAGTCGATATTTCGAAAGCTTGCGTTGTAGCACAGATAAATAATAATACTGCAGGTATGAGTAAGCGGTTTATTTCATTAGGCATTAGCGACAGATAAATTCGTAGTCTAGACTTTTTATGTAATTAGCTGTATACCTTAGGGGCGAGGAGAACATTGATTCATAAATAATGATATCTAATACATATGCCATTTACATTCTGAGTGGATTTTCTTTACCTAACTCTTAGTATGGGAGTGATGAATAGAGCAATGAGAATCCTACTTATCTTAATAATCTACAACTCATATTTTTGTAACTTCAATAAATGGAGAAAAGCCGCCTTATAGAAACTCCTTATAATATTAAATTCGCAGTACAAATCTCCTTGACCTGCGATGAACTCGTTGACCCAGTGGAATCACCTCATGCAACCAATGAACTTGATTACAATGCCCTCAACGCAGTGCTGACACATCTTAAAAGTTATATGAATTTATTTATGCGGGTCTCAGATTGGTTGAAATATAAATTCAAGCACTGTTAAGATTTGCACAATTTCACGATGGAACACGAAAATCATTTTTCGAAATGGCATAAATATTTGTTTGTGAAAAATTCGTACTTATTGTTGAGCTGAATTTATATAATTTGCTATTGAAAACTGAAAGCTTCTAAATTATTAAAAGACGAGTTGTAGACTTGTAGGCCAACGACCGGTCTTGACTTTTTTGAGATAAAGTTCGGTAAACTAACATCTAAGCTTTTGTAATGAGACAAGTTAAAGTCATTAAAAGTTGTACGGCAAGCTTTTATAACACTACACCCTTGTGGGTTAGTGGACGGGCTAGTGCTCGTTTGCAAATGTTGGTTCGATTCTCACAACTGACCATGTTTGCGTGATCGGCGAAAACTTTCTATATCCGTTATTACCTATTACTATTATGTGACTTTTGGGTTAAAAGGGGTAAAAGGTTATTTAAAGTTGGTCATTGTTTTTAAACAACCTTTAGTAAATCTCTATTCTCGACTTCTCCAAATCTTTTGTCGTTTTCAGACGAAGAACAGACGCAGTGGAAACAATCAGCATAGAATTAAACAGCAAGTTGAAATATATTTCCAGCGGTATGTAAATTCGGAACCGAAACGTAACGATGTTACTGTTACAGCAGTTAATAGAACTATCTGCAGTCTGAATGTAGGTATGTATAGCTGTTACTACCGTGTAGGTATAGAAATCCCCTTCGTCAAACCTACACACAGATTACATAGGTAGGTACTGTTTGTTTTAAAACAAAAATAAATATCATGTAGGTAACTAAGGTACATATTGAAAATGTTAGGTCAACAATTGTCGAATAATATACAAGCGTAAAAAAAATAAACTATCAGGGTAAAACTTTTCTAGGTTCGAGCTTATCTTTTTGGTTCACTTCGCTGTGCTGATGTCTGTATTTTTGAGATCGTTGATTTTGGGTATCCATACAGAATCAATAAGTTAACATTACTGAATAAGCCATTGAGAGCATACACCTAGTTTTGCCAACAACCGTTACGATTAACAATGCACACTCACATTTCGGGTCTGTTACCCCTAAAGAGTATGTTTTACTGTTCACAACACCCAATAGTCCAATAACCCCGGTTTCGTTGTTTTCAGAGCTGTCTGAGTTCCGTTTCGCTAAACCTAGTTATATTGAAGCAACGATATTGGTTGCATTTAGCAAAACGCTTTCTGTTCAGTATCTCAGATATTAATGTGAGTAAACCAGCACGCGGTCGAATAGCTTGACGGGTGTTTGTCTAATCGAAATAACTTGACCGAATTTCTCAGTTCTATTGCTATACCTGTGGTATACTTTAGCTAGGACTTTCTACTTGCATGCCTCTTTTGTAGACAATGGAACACGAATTTGTCGGTAGGGATTACTTATTCAAATGTAATCCACGCATTGCCTATAATCGCAGTAAAACCACTGAAGCAGATACAACTTGCGTAAGCAAAATTTCATGAAAAAGAAACGAATACTTCCCATTTGTTTATGCATAGCGGGTTCGAATTAATTTAAGTCGAAATGGAAGGCCGGCGACATCTATAGCATCATATTTGGGCAGCGGAGACCATTGCCCTACAAACTGATCCAGCAAGGAATTGCAAAACTTCCTGTTCAAAGGTTAAAAAATTAAACAGATCTCTCCCAAATGAGAAATCTGTTTTCTTGCATAGCAGCCGTGCTTGGAATAGATTGCAAAAGGCGTTGATAAACATAGATAAATTAAGCAAGTAAATGCAGAGTTTTGCGGTGGAAGCAGTGACCTCAACACGAACAGATCAACGGGTTGAACTCAAAGATTCGAAACAGTCTAGAACAGTAACTTTGTGGGGAAAGTTTAACTCACTAAATAATTACAGGCAGAATTTCAAATGTGCATTGTGGATTTGCGCTGCGCAGATGTCTCGAATTAACTTCAACTTTAACTATACGTAGGCCTACCAAACTTTACATTGCATTGCTAATTTTGTTTCTATACTTTCAACCTTTAACAGATTTCAACAGTCTCATCTATATTATCAAATCTACGCATAATGATGCATGGAAGAGGATATTCAATTCGTATTCATAAATGGATCGCTCAACGCACCATCTGCGTGGGTTGACCCATTATTATAATTTGTAATGACAAGGCATGATTCTTTTCAAAACACGGACCACATCCTCTGGTTTTTGAGAAGTATTGAATAAATTATAAACGCAACTAGCAACGAGATGATTCGCATAAGATATTTCTAAACGAATTATCCGATTTAAGGTAGATAAACCCGGCATCTCCGCCCACACTGCTATAAAGTTTCAACTGAGCCTATTTGTTCTTCTCTTTACGTTTTTGTCTCTTTGATTATATCAGCTATAAAAGAAAATACTGGAATACGCGTTGACATTGCATAGCTTATAATTTAAAAGCCTTTATGATACGAATCTTATATCCAATATTTTTTACTCCCTATGACATGAATCTTGTGTCTACTAATTTGACCAGAAACATTAAATTTTAGGTATCACCTGCTTCTCCACATCTGGCGAAAGATAACGATTTTCGTTTACCAACTGGAACTGTGATTGGACTCCGCCAAATGCATAATAGATGAGGTCTATAATAAAACCATTGAGTTTCCCGGTCGTTGATCCATAACGATATTTTGGGATCTCTGCAGTTAGTTACTGAATGAACTGAACACCAGGTCAGTGCAATTTGAAACGAGAGTATTTTTAGATGGGTGGTATAGCTTGTTGACAAGACTGAAGTACTAACACTTCTTCAAATGAGTTGCAAACTTTGAGAAGGTTAGGTAGATATTTGAAAAACACTTCGTATAATGAAGTGGAGCTTTTAGCTTTACGAAGATGTATTACAAAACATCATACCATGGCAGCGATTAATATTGGTTAGCGATGAAAGATTTATCACACTTCGAACCATTTATAATCCTTAGAGTTGTTCTCGATAGATCACAGATTTACGACTTGTTAACATTAAAGAAATCCAGGACATTATCGAACAAACAACGTCATGTTCGTGGGTTCACATTTTCGCCTATTTATTTTCAGATATTAATGCACAGATTACGCAGCTACGAGGTAAATAGGTCGCCCTTCCGTGGGGTTGAGCAAGATAGCGGCCTTTGCTCACAGCCATAAATTGGCATTCAAAACACCCGCATATACCCCAGCCGAGGTGTTAGATATTTCATGTAGAATTGTGGGAATGTAGCTTTCCAAAAGTATGCCGTTTTACTGCGAGCTCGTAAAGTATTAAGTTCAAGTGAAAGAGCAGCCTTCCACAACATGGTCCGTTAGATTGAACGCGAATTTTAGGCAAATTAGCATTGAACGGCCCGCTGATTCACCAGCCTTAATTAGAACCGGAATTTTGATACCGTTCGGACACTTCTGGTGAAGTCATGGCTATGAAATGCGTTCCGCGAATGCAACATTCGAACGCGACGCGTGAATCGATGACCATCCATTGTTGGATGATCTCGCGTGCATCCGATTGTGTTGCCAGGAACTGCAAATCGAGGGTCTTATTCCGCTGGTCGAATTACCACTTTCCGTAATCGTTGCAAATTTTACTGCCTATCGTCATGCTCATTTCACTGATCTCCATGGTTACGCTGGAATTTATTGCGTATTTTACTACCTTCCCTCTGGGATTGAAAGTATGAATGTGAATGAAACGTTTTAAATTGCAAGTAGCCTGAGATTCCCTGGTGGAAATATTCAAGCAATATGGTTTCTTGCCCTAGATTTGCCGGTTCGTCGACCGATTTCGTGTCCGTAACGCGAGGCTCATATCACCTGGTGATGCTTGCTTTGAAACGACGTTTCCGAGGCGGGACGATATATTTTTAGAGAAACTTAAATTCTATTTCAGCGACGAACGTTGCGAGTCGAATATCGCATTGAGAAATTGTTTTATGGCACAGTTAACATGAGATATTTACGAGTATAAGCAACTTAGTGATTAAAGATCGCTTCTTGGGGCTAACAGCAAGAGCCTGAGCCTCATCCTGTTTTACAATTAGTAGGTAGGTCCTTTTCTAAAATGAGAGCACTGGTGGTCTGGTGGTAGTGGCCCCGCCTTCCGATCGTAAGGTCGTGGGTTCAATCCCGGTCGTGCACCAATGAGTTTTTCTGCCGAAAAATGTATGTGCACTATGCCAGTACTCTCAAACGGTGAAGGACATCGTGAGGGAACCGGCATGTCGTAGAACCTACAAAGTTCGAAAACATGTGTCGTCAACAACAAATGTCAAGTGCACGAAAGGAGCCTCTTTGAGGCGCACTTACAATCCTTTCACCACACTGGTTCGAAAAAACTGGGTGACACAACTTGTCGCCTCAAGGCGTTTGAGTCAGTGGGCAAAACTGGTGACGGGAGTTTTTAGGCGTGAAACAAATTATAAACTTTTAAACATATTAATATAAATTAGTGAATACTACGCAAGATTTAGAGGCAGAGTATTATGGGCAGTCTTAAGGGTAGAACCCTCTGCCCCAGACATTAACAGAAGGTCGAAAGCTCGGAACGGCGCCTTGTGTGGCGCCGCGACGTCGGCGTTGTGCGTTCCAGTCGGGAATGGTATTATGCAATCCACATGACCCACTTAATCTACGTGATTGACGGACATAAATGTGATAAAGTCCCATTCTTAATATCATCGTAACTGACCTTCTGTTTAAGCGAGTTTAGTAATAAGACATTTGGAGTGGGATTGTTATTGAGCATCATTTTGATGATAATCAAAATCAAAGGATCATGACTGATACAGTCCCAAGCATGACACACATATTCTTGATTGGCATGAGAAATACTACTATTGAATTTAGGACAGGCCTGCTAAGCAGAGATTTAATTTGTGTATGACCACATCAGTAGACCTACTTCCTGCAAAGTTATTTGACCCACATTAACAGATAAAAAAAATAAAGTCTCTGTATCTGAAAATGGTTATTACAAAATTGATGACCCTAGCTAAACTAAATGAGATAAGTACTTGATAAGTAGGTAGGTACTTACAGGAAAATTAAATGACTTAAAAGTAGTTGGTGTTGGAATTGTATACTATGGATCAAGTTCCTAATTAGGTAATTAGCGTTTGACTCAACAATGTGGTTTGAGTGGTGAGTGTATCCTCACTAGTATTCCATTGAATCACATACCTACAATACTGGTCTACACTCTGGCGATGCACATCCAAATACTTATTATACTATATTCCAGATTGGTAAATTATACCTACTCAATCTTAGAGCCCAGGTTGAAAGTCCATTGTTTATAAATAAATGATTTCCTCCTAACATTTCCTCAAATAAATTGACTTATGTCCAGTTTAAAACTGACACATCTTTTAAATTATATGTATTAAACAAAGCAGAGAACTATAGCCCAAAATTGACCGTTATTGACCATACCTGCCCCCTTAGCATGGCGTTTGTCTAGGTACCGGAGAATAGATATATGGATAAAACGGGAAGAATGTGGATAAAAGTTAATTTTATCTACACTCTAATGTTATTACTGTCATTTTTATCTATTCTCCGGTACCTAGACAAACGCCATGCTAAGGGGGCTGGTAGGTCTACCTATTTTCTTTAGTCCGAAAATATAAGATCCATTATGAATAGGTACCATAAAGGGTTATTTGCTTGCTATACATACACACTTCATAATCTATCAAGCCAATTACAATAGGTAGGTAGGTACTTACTTATTATCAGTCGGCAATAGTAATAATAATGCAAAAAATATTCGTAAGTACCAACATACTTACCCTCAGGGTTCTTACCACACACCCACAGCTTCTTACTCTAGCAAGCATTCTCGAACTTCAACAACTTGGACCAAGTCGAAGTACCAACCAAGTACCAATACCAACCAAAATAGGTAAGTACCTATCTAAATGGATCTAAAGGTGGTAAGTTTTTAGGTAGTGTACCTAGGTACTTGTAAAAAAATATTTAGATCATTATTTTATAAAGGTACCTACTGACCTAGGTACCACTTTTTTATAAGTAGGTACTTATGTAAATAAAAAGTAAATATTTAGGTACTTACACACAACAGCATTGAGTCCCTTGGGCTGCAAAAGAGCCGGTAAATCATGAAATACGATTTATTAGGTAACACGAATCACTAAAGTTTTTAAGGTTTAAATTTATTTCACTAATTTCAGTTAGAAAAATCAAATAATTCAGCTAATTTCGTACACAGGACGAAATATTACGCGTACATTGACCCGAGCAAGCAAGCCTTCATCAGTCCAGTGTTGCCACCTCAGATATTTTTTTACCCTAGCGCTCGGCAAAATTCCCCTAAATTAGGCAAAAAAAAAAAAATTTGTTGTTTCTGTCTCTAAACAAAACAAGAATACAACACAAAACACGACGACGCCGACGCGTGCGCGCAATGCTATGATGATGTCATGCACATGTGTGCACATGAAAAAAAACTGGTCTCTTGGTTACTCTCCGCACACGATATCTCTCTTCCCGTCTTCCGCGTACACAAACCTTTGAGTGTAAAAGAGAAAAATAGATTCTTGTCTTGTCATCTCTATGATGATTCTTGTAGCTATTGCTAGCGAGCGGAAGTAGCTCTTCCGCCGGAAAGGCCGGAAGTTATATATCTCTATGGTGTATAGCTCTGCTCGGAATCAGCTGTGAATCACCTGTTTTTTGTTTATGTCAAAGTCAACTAATCCCCTCCCGGCTTCCGACACGTCAGTCAACTGTCTGTCTATTTTGTCATTCCTGTCATTAATTCATTGTTGTGTTGACTTTGACTTGAATAACTGTGGTGTCTCTTTCTCTTCACTTGCTAATTCGCGCTTATTTATTTTATTTGTTTAACTTTTTTCGGAAATTAGATCACACACATGATGATAAGTTAATCCTGGTGTAAAATTCACAATTCATCATGGAAGAAGAAAGTGAGCAACCTTAGATATTTGTGTTATTTTAGCAGCTAGCATTTGAGGTTACTGCATAGTTTACAAATTTGTATTTACTTGCATTACAGAATTGATTCGCCGTAAGAAGAAAGCTTTGAATGGTAGTAATAAACGAGCTTTCGCTGAAGCCTGCAATGACTTAGCTTCGTTCTACTACAAACATAATAGATATAGCGATGCGTTGGACGAGTATAGAGCAGAAGCATTGATTTGTAAGGAATTGGGGCTTCAGATGGAATGGGGCACTTGTAACAGGATGATTGGTGAAATGTTTATGTTAATGGCAGAGTTTGACAAGGCTTTGAAGTATGAGGAGCGTCATCTGGGTATGTAAATAATTTTGGATTCAATGTTATATAATAAACTAAAGATACCTATGTTATATTCATGGTAGCATAGTTTAAAATTCGAGCTTGGAACACGTGACTATCACCACATTATCACCGTCGCTCTGTTTGACGCAAACTGAAGTAAAAACTGCTAATAAGACTTCTTTAATTTCCACGCGCTTGTAACATATACAAATTATTTTGTATTAGAATATAAAAATAAGTTTCTATGAACTTAAGAAATAAATTATCCTTATCCGTATGCTACACTACCATCTAAACAATTTATCATAAATCCAGTGTTTGAACAATGAATTTCTTTATTGACAATTAATGAAAACATACAAACATTTTCGCAATTTTAGTTAGAAACACATTCTTTGTTGGATTATAAATATAAAGCCTTTTGTTTGTTATTTCTCTTTTATTTTAAAATAAGCAAATTATTTTAATTAAAAAATATTATGAGTCCAACAAACTGTTTAAAAAAAAACTGTGGCACTCCTGGGAATGCCGAGAGAAGTGAAAACTTGAATGAGGTTTCGAAAAAAATGTACAAAAAGATATAAAGTGCACTGGTACTGGAACTCGGGGCTCGGGGATGTCTCGCTAGAGGCTCTAACCTCACTTTTGAAAAAATGCTAATTGCTAGAAAAGTTAGTTGATAATTTTCTATTTTATTGCAGCTGTAGCTAAAGAGCTGAAAAATTTAGTGGAGGAACAGAGAGCTATGGCTACACTTGGTCGGATATACCTGCTGCAAGGACAAAGTTCTTGTGATGAGGAGGAGGCCAAGACTTCTCTGAAAGCTGCAGAGAAAGCTTTTATGAAGAGTCTGGTACTTTGTGAGAAGTATGAATCAGTTATTCAATACTAGTGCCCAACCCAACCTTTTTCAGTTTAACAATATCATTACATCCTTTTCAACACACTTGCTCATAAAGTGGCTCTATGGTCACCGCAATTAGGCACATAATGACACCCATAATCAAACTGTGACTTTTTCATTACTATAACTCACTAGTGAGTAATAGAATTTTTTTTTAATTTTATTGGTTGAGTTGCTTTGTTCTTTAAAAAGTTTTTATTCAGAAAAAAGATCGTGTTCAATAGAACAAATAAATTAATGTTCCTATTGCTTGCTCATTTCATGCAATATTATTACATAATTTAAATAGATAATTTTAACTCGTACGTGTTTAATAAATAAAACTTTCACTCAAATATAACTTTTGTTTTCTCTATAATAAAAGAAAACTTTAAATTCCCCATTTTGTCCGTGGCAGAATAGGCCGCAAACCCTATGCGCGGCGCGGAAATATAGTCTGTGGCCGATCGCAATGCGCGCGCATAGGAAAACTGATTAATTTTTCCCGCAATAGCGAAACATTTTTCACAACTCGTTTTCACTGTTGAAAATGAGTTTTTATTGTTATTTTATTCACAAGTGTGTCGAAAAACGTCGTATGATACACGTGTGTATTGATGATTACCGTCCTCTGTTCTGTTATGAGCCTCGCCTAACGGCTCGGCTCATAAAAACACCTCGGCGGTAATCACCAATGTTACACACTAGTACCATAATGTACTAGGGATGGGCCGAAGTTCGTTTCACATTCGGTTAAACCGAACTTCGGCAGCTTGAACCGAAGTTCGGCATTCGGCCGAAATTCGGTTCAAACTGCCGAAGTTCGGTACTACAAAATATAGTAATCAAAAGTACGTGAGTGTCGTGGAACACTTGGTTGGAACGAAGCAAAGAGTACTTTTCTATACTGAAACTTTCAAATTCATATCAAACGCACTTCCGTACTAACAATGTAGCAATCTATGGACTGTTCGCGGCTGCGCGCTTCGCACTGTGACGATTTCGTGATGTGGCGGTCGTGACGGTAAAATGGAACGAAATTTTTCTTCCAGCTCCAGCCTGTTTTTCTTCGATACCGTCTGTAAAGGAACTTCGTTCCAAATACACAACTGCTTGACTAAAATTATGAAACTAAACCAGTGACGCTCTACCAACTGAGCAAATGTGCAATCGACGTGATGGTTGAAACTTTGTAGGAGTACATTAAGTGCATTAAGTATAAGTACTCCTACAAAGTTTCAACCATTATATAAACAGCTTTTCATTGTGTGTGACAGCTCAATGATCCCTAAGTGTGAGAAAACAAAACAGAACACTATAAAACTAGTGATTCTGTGAGAACAGAAGACCTCCCATTCAAAAAAAAAGTCCGAATTTAATTTGTATTTCAGGTGCTTGAATTTTTCAAAAGTTAATGTAGACTTTTTTTGACGTTTAAGTACGTTTTAGTTTTCTCAATAGACTACGCGCGTTCCAAATAGGTAGAATCTGGTGTCCACTGGTTTGCCTCTTGAAAGCGGAGAAGACTGTGTAGTCCCCCGTTTCCCTCTCGTTTCACCCCAGTCAAACATCACGATCGACAAAAGTAAATATAAATCTTACTATACCTACTTCTTACGGAACTTATGTTCAAAGAAGGACGGCAAGATCGGACCTCAAATTTTCCATAGAGACGATGACGTTCTTTACATCAAAATCGGTTAAAAAATGCGACCTGAATGACAGACAAAAGGATTTTTTTTGGCCAATCTCGAAACTGAGACGCTTCGCTCACTCGATCAACTAAAGTCACACAGACAGTTAACACTATAAAACGTTAAATCGGACGGTTTTACAGTGTTAACCGTGTGTGTTATCGATTTATGCCAATTAAAATAGTGAAATGCGTCGTAGGTACGTAAACGTACCTTCTGAACAGTCGTAGAATTGAAAATAAGTAATTGTAACGACAACCCAATCATCCATAATTGTCACACAGCGAAAAGCAGTACAAGCACCACACTACATCTACTCTAGAAAACTTATACGATCGTGTAAACAAGATTTGACGTATTTCTTTCGAGAAAATACAATGAAACTAGGTACCTACCGAACTTCGGCCGAAGTTCGGCCGAACTTTTCATTTTCACCGAATGTTCGGCCGAAGTTCGTATTCGGTTAAAACCACATTCGGCCCATCACTATAATGTACTATTACAAACTCAAATGGGAAGCTTAGACTATGCTTGTTTAAGATTCGTCTGTATGTTTTTTTTTTTTTTTTTTTGTATCTTGTTACGCGATTGCTCCGCCATTTGTTGACCGATTTGCAAAATTCTTTTCATGTTTGAAAGGGTATACTTCAGAGGTGGTCCCATATAAATTTTATTCCTGAGGGATTGATAGTTTCCCCGTAAAACTCTAAACACCTTCCCTCCTAGCCATGTCACAAATAGAAATCGAATCGACAGCTTGACGCCCTGAGTCACACCGCGTTTCGAGTCAAACATTGAAGTCGGTTTTCTTTTTAGTATAAAAACGTAATTATTCTTAATAAAAACCAAATATTAGCCTATTCTTCAAACTTATTTTCTTTTTTCATGCTATCTAAAGCAGAAAGGTAAATAATGATTTCTTACTATTTATTCACTCACACACTAAGTAAAGAGGTAGGTTCACAATGAAATAAACTTTTAAAAACTTCCCATACATTAATTTAAACTACATAGTTTTTTATTCCTACACAACGCCACATTAATATTTAAACCATGTTATTTTCAGACTTAACGGGAAAATAAACAAGCATGAACTAATGGACATGCGAGCTCGTCTACTTCTTAACATAGGAGTTGTTCAGGAACATCTCGGCTACCTCGACAAAGCTATAGACTGCATCAACAAAGCCATATCTATCTGCACAAGTCAGGATCTTTATGAGTTGTTGCATAATTGCTATACAACTGAGGCACTGATACATTGTAATAAGAAAAAGGATTATTCCAAGGCATTGAGCTGTTTAAACAAGGCTTTGGAAGTGGCTAGCAGACTTGAAGATAAGGTAACTTTGAATATTATCTAAAATATGAAATGAAATGAAATGAAATGAAAATGAAATGAAATGAAAAAAACTTTATTACAATACAATGTAGATACCTAAGTACTTAAATATAGATTATTACATAGATACCATTGTGTGTAATTGGCGGTCTTATCGCTGGATAGCGATATCTTCCAGACAACCTTTTAAACTAGGCTACAACTAAAACTAAAGCTAAATTTGCAAATAAGCATACTGGGACCCCTACAGTGACTGCAAAGTTGAGCAGTCACTGTAGGGGTCCCAGTATGCTATATATGGGAAATTATGCATGCTATTTTAAATTTTTTTTTTTTTAATAATGCTGGACTTTTCACACAGCATCATCTAGCCCCAAAGTAAGCAGAGCTTGTGTTATGGGTACTAGAATTACCTATTTTAAGACCCATGTTGGCCTAGTATTGTGGTATTCTTGTAGCCTTGATTTTCCATCTGAAGGTAGAGAGTTAAAATTTATAAGAAATGAACACAAGTGCGAGTCGGACTCGCGCACAAAGAGTTCCGTACCATTATAAAAACTACAAAAAAATCACGTTTGTTGTATGGGAGCCCTTAAATATCTCTTGTATTCTGTTTTTTAGTATTTGTTGTTATAGCGGCAACAGAAATACATCATCTGTGAAAATTTCAACTATCTAACTATCACGGTTCATGAGATACAGCCTGGTGACAGACAGACAGACAGACGAACGGACAGCGAAGTCTTAGTAATAGGGTCCTGTTTTATCCTTTGGGTACTGAACCCTCAAAATTGAAACGCAATACTCAACTCACACATATACCAGTTCTAAGCATATGAAGGAAAACATGCGTGAGGAATCCCTCAGCTTAGTCTTCTCCACAATATTCTTTGTTTATGACCATGTCTTTTCTGTGGATAAGGCCAAAGGCATTCTTATTTTGTCACAAAGTCGCGCCTTGAAGCCATATTGGAGGCTTTCAGGCAACTCATCAGAGTCATTCATAGACAACATTGGCTATTGCATGCACAAAAAACTTGTATGTCTTCTATCAAAGTCACAATCATTCCATGATTTCTACAGGTGTTGAAAATGTGTGAAACACTATCATCAAAAGCCGATATCCTATGCAAAATGTCAGACTACCAGAGTGCCAAACAAGTACTCCTTAAAGCGTGGAAACTGAAGACTCCTGATGAAGACGAGAGGGATGTGATTGAATCAAACTTAAGAGTTGGTATGAAAAGTTTTTCTCTAGCTTTTCATGCTATGATAGTCAGAGTCAGAGGCATGTCCCCAAATACCTAACTGATACGTACCCACATTCACAGAAGTTATTGAAGTGAAAACTTCTTTAGGCGCGTTGGGCATTTTTGATGAGATGAGAATAAATTCTTGGATTCGCCTCGAAAAGGTCACGTGTGAGTCACGTGACTGATCACGGACACCTACCAGTAGCGCCATCTAGTTCTGTACTCGGTAAACTTTACGGCAATATTTTTACATTTCTAAAAGCTCATTTGATAACTAAACGGGTGAATAATATGTATTTTTTTTTTAAAGTTTTCACTTCTTTCGGCACAGCCGGGAGTGCCACGGTTTGTTTATTCCATACGTGACAAGTTGCAAGCTTATCGCCACCTATAAAATTCAGTATTCTTCTCTATTCACACAAAATTTCTTTTACAGTTGCAGCAATGTGTTATACAGAAGATCTACTAATATCGACTGATCCGTCCGACCACACTGCATTTAAAAAGCTCTACGAGAAGTTGGGTGACGGTGCTTGTCATCTTAAGAATTACGCTGGTGCTGTTGAATACTATCTTAAAATGTTGGACCATGCGGAGCTGGCTGGGGACTGTGGAAAGACACTTATACCTATTTATGTTAGGTAAAGGAGCTGAATTTATGTCACTATTAGAAGACGGATGAAAGAAAAGTGTATGTAAATGAAATGCGAATGCTAAGATGGATGTGTAACATGGAAGGAGTATATCAGAGGAAGTTTGAAAGTGGCACCTATTTCTGAAATGGTGAGGTGTGCTAGGCTATCTTGGTATGGACACGTTATGAGGAGGGATAAGATTATATCATTGTCGTCTTGTTTATATATCACAAAGTGAGCTCTTAAAGGTGAAGGAAAACATCGTGAGGAAACCCGTAGCTTAGTCAGCTCCACACGTATTGACGTCGTCTTTCCTGTGGGCGGCTGATTAAGCTGAGAGGATGGTTTAGGTGCTGGGCAAGCCTACCATCTGAAACAGTGTCCCAGGCTACAGCGTCCTGTTAAGTGTAGGCATGGATTGCCTGCTGACGCTGTATAAATAGATGAGTTTTTTATTCAATAAATTCCAATTGATTACTACTTATAAATTTTAATATTTTCAGCCTCTACCAAACATACAAAGACATGGGTTCATATAGCGAAGCACTCCACTACTACGAGAAAGAATATGAACTGATAAAGGATGTTCCTAAAGAAGCTTACACTACACTTTTTAATATCGCTGAGACATTATTCTTGGCAAAGAAACCCTATGGCTTGGTTGAGAAGGCTTGTTTGGACGCCCAGAAAGCTGTGAGTAGATTAGTAGATTTGTTATTTTATATTGTGCAGTGTACGCCTACCTGTTAGAAAGTTTGCGGGTTCGATTCCCGCCGTAGAACATAAATATTTGCTTGATTTTCTATGTAAAGTGTTTTATTAATTGTAAGTATGTATTTCAGTTATGTGTGTTTGGTTGGATATTGGATATGACTTTTGATTCAAAAGCTCTGCTTACTTTGGTGTGTGTGAAATGTCTATTACTTATTATTATGTATCCACTTTTCCGGGGTAAAAATATGTGCGTTCATATGTATATAGGCTACTATAACAAAAATCCGTTCATCACTAGTAAAGAAACAAATTCAAACTTCACTCATGCTTGCAATTACAGGCCAAAGATTGGACCAAGAAAAAGTATCAAATACGCATCCTGAAAAGCCTTCTCAAGTATCAAGAGGAATATGACGAGACAGATAAGATGGAGGACACTAGATCTGAGCTACAAGTGTTGGGATACAATAACTTTGAGAACTTAGAGAACTCTGAGGACGAACAGAGTTCTGCGGGAGGAGGTGATGAGGATACCACGCATATCGGTGATGATATCTGCTTGGATGATCTGACAGGTACATTATACAGGGTGTAAAAAGACTACTACCGAAAACTGAGGGGTTGCAATCAGACCATGATTCTAAACATATCTAGCGAAAAAAAAAGGCAAAGATATATTGACTTAGCTACGTCATTTTATGTTATTTTCGGTTATTTACTACTAGGACAACATAATAAGACCATACTTACCTGATAATTTAATTAATAAAAAAAGTATTAAAACTCAAAATCCAGCAATCTACGTAAAACAACGCGCCCAGTACATACGCAAACAGTAATCTTCAAATGCTTTTTTCTCCGGATATAATGATTTTTTCGAAAATTCTTTTGGATTTGGTTGTGTGTTGGGATGCTGTACCTACCCCTTTCGGCTTCGGAAAGACGTCTTTTGAAAAATATAAAGAATAAAAATAAAAAATCTTCTCTATATATAAAAATGAATCCCTAAATCCCTTGGTCACGCCATCACGCGTGAACGGCTGGACCGATTTCACTTTTTCTATTGTTGTGTTTGTTATTGTCAGGAGAAGGTTCTTATGAAAGAAAAAATATATATATTAATCATGGAGGGCGTGAAATAAGGGTTGAAAGTTTGTATGGGGAGTTGGTAGTTCCAGTTAAATGCAATAGATGGCGTTGCTAATAAGTATGTTATTTCGCTGACGAAGTCGCGGGTACCAGCTAGTTTTAGATAAAATATAAAGAACTAGTGACACGATAAGAAGAAGAATACCTTCGGATTGAAAGTCGAGGTGCAACCCCATTTGGCCAACACGGCTCTTTTATATTATTTATATCTTCTATTTTTTATTGGTACAGATCTGTCTGACACAAATGAAGAAGACGTGAATGAGAGTAAAACAAGAGAATCGAGGAGAAGAGGCAAAGGTTTCTCTGTCAAGAAGAATATGAAAGGGGAAACGCAATTACATGTCGTAAGTTCAATTATATGAATATGAAGATTTGTTCATGTTTTAAATTGAGATTAATATGGGACAGCTGGAAGGGGAAGGCCTAGGCGAACCTTCTTGGATCAAATTGGCGACATTTTGGAGAAGGGCCAGGTCAAAAGTACCCTAAACCGGCGAGCATGTATGAAGAATGTAATGAGAGTGAATGAGGCAAAAGTTGTGTGTCAGGAACGTAGCAAGTGGAGATCCGTGGTCTCTGCCTACCCCATAGGGAAAGAGGCGTGATTTTATGTATGTATGTATGTTTTGATAACGCACTACAAAAGTTCCAACATTTAACACACGGTACGTAGAAAAAAAAAAGTAAACGTAAACAGGTTCACGACTGTATCCCCAAGGTGCGGTAGACATTCTCTCAGATCTTTTTATGTTACTTATTTCAGTCTATCATGTCTAAGGGGGGTAGTCAGAGGCATGTCCAAACACATATTTGATACATGCCCACATCTTGCAGAAGTTAGTATTCCATACGTGACGGTACATTATACCAGCTCATATACACAATACACAATTATTACAAAGTTCTGCTTAATTTGGGGCTATATGATGCTGTGTGAAAAAAAAGTCCTGCATTATTTTTATTTTATTTTTTATATTGCGCAACACAATAATGTAAAAGTACTTAGATACTATCAAGCCTATTCCATCTCAAACAATGTCCCAGGCACTACATGGTCTCGTTAAGTGTAGGCATGGATTGCCTCCTGACGCTGTATAAATCATCTAATATAGATGTAAAGGCCAAAAGTTTTTAAGTTTAGATACTATAACATAGTACAGTACACTACACGGTACATAGTACATAGCTTAGTACCTACATTACAAAATATTATATTCATATTAAATTCCAGGCCAGTATATCAGGCAACAAGTTGCTAGTGGAGCGTTTATTAGCACAAGGACATCCAGTGAATATACGTGACAACGCTGGCTGGCTTCCTCTACACGAGGCCTGTATACACGGACGATTGGCTGTAGCCGAGCTGTTGCTGAGCCATGGGGCACATGTTAATGATAGAGGAGGGGCTAATTGTGATGGTAAGAATCTAAAATCATATTTCCTCATCAACCGACATTACTGCTGAGCATAGGAATCATAGGTTTGCCCAACTGGCACACTTACCTTAGGGCCTGTTCGGCCGACAGTTATAGTCGCATAGTTCTATATAGGCTAAAGTGGCCAGAAAACTTCGTAAGCGCGATTCAGAACTTTCTATACTTTTTGCGTTTTCCCAGCGCCATCTAGTGGTACAGCTCCGAAGTACGTCGCTGTAATTGACATCTCTTGAAGTTCAGCTTGAGCTTGTAGTTCAGGCGATGGTAGATAGAGGTCGCCACATCACTCCCTTTCCAGACCGAAGGTCGATATAAGTCTTGATGCCAGCATGTGCGGTGTCCAGCTTAGCTCGTCGTGGTCTTCGGTGAGTCGAGACTGGTGCGACGAGCAGGTTGAGGACAGGAGAGCGCTTGTCGTCTGCGGTGTAAAGGATTATAAGAGGCTCCTTTCGAGCACTTATTAGGAATCCCTAAACTTGTGCCTGTAAACGATCCTGTCCTAATCTTATTATAGAGGGGCTTATTTTTATGGTACAATAGGTTTTAGGAAGCTTTGACTATTTAGTTTTAAGAAGATTGATCACCTGAAATAAAACTAGGTCTCTTTAGAACTAAGATTTTTAAGTAAGTGGGAAAGATAGCTACTAATCTTTAAAATTATACAGTTTGCTTACTTTGGGGTCAGATGATGCTGTATGAAATTTCCAGCATTACTATATTCATTTACTAGCTGCGCTCCCGCGGTGTGTGACCCGCGGTCCCTCGGGATATTTTCGGAATAAAAAGTAGTATCATCATCTTCCTGCCCTTTTCCCACATTATGTGGGATCGGCACAACATGTGTTCTTCTTCCATTCTCCTCTATCAGCCGTCATCTCAACACTCACTCCTTTCTTACTCATGTCATCCTTTACACAACCCATCCATCTTTTCTTTGGCCTACCTCTACTCGTAAATCCATCAACATTCATACCAAGCACTCTCCTAGTTACATGACCTTCTTCTCTTCTCATTGCATGCCCATACCATGCTAGCCTGTTGCTCCTCATCTTTTCATTCACAAAATAAAAAAATAAAAAGTAATATATGTTGTTAAAAGTGGCATGGATAAAGGATGTATCCTAAGCCTTTTCCCAAGGAAGGCTTGGGATACATTCTTTATCCATGCCAATTTTCAGCCTAATCGGTTCAGTGGTTTAGGCGTGAAAAGGTAACAAACAGACAGACAGCTGTGTCTGTCTGTTTGTTACCTATTCAACACGAGTTACTTTCACATATATAATTTTTGAAACTTTAGTGACAGTTACCATTTAGACTTCTCTCGAGTACAGGTTGCTTCGGGCCAAAGAAATATATAATTTAAAAATTCTTCTTCATTTTAGGTATAACACCGCTGTACGACGCTGCAAGCAACGGTCACTTAGAAGTAGTACAATTATTATTAGATAGAGGTGCGATACCGTCTCTTAAAACAGACTTCGGCGAAACCCCTTTACACGTCTTACAGAAATGGCGAAACGGTATCATTCTAACTAAAGACGAGGAAACTTTATACAACAACATTTGCAACAAAATCCACAGCTTTATAGACAAAGGTAGTGCAGCTGAAGTCTTCAATAAAACTAAAACTCCAGTGAAATTAAATAAAACACTAACTCCGCCTAGTACTTCTAAAATACGAGATTCTCCAGCGATTAGACGAAGAAATATAATTGATGATGATAGCGATGAAGAAATTAATCTGTCACAACATGTTAGGCAGCAATTGGCTTTCCCGTCCGATGATTCAAATGATTCTGTTGATTCTAGAAATGAATGCAAGGGTAAAGGATCATCAGGAGTGAAAGAGTACAGAAGTGCAATATCAGCGTTGAGAAATAGAAATATCTGTGATGATGATGTAGCAGTTAAGAGGAAACAGAAATCAGCGTTACTAGCACCGGAAGAAGTCGATGATGATTGGTTGGACGATGATTTAGGTATTAGTAAAAATAAAAAGCGTAAACTCAGCGATCCATTAGCAACAGTCGCTAAGAAAACGTCATACGAAAATCTCAAAGAAACAAACAATATGAACAGTTTGAAAGAACCGCTCGTTGAGAGTAATAAACCTACAAAGAAAAGAATCAGTGACGTTATTGATATGAGCGAAAACAGCTCGGATGTTGAACAATTTCAGAGAAACGAAAATGTTTGTCCTAAAAGTCCTACAGAATCTATAAGAAATTCAAGAGAGAATAGAGATAGTAGACAAGCTATGAGAAAGAAATGGAAGACACAAAGCACGTTACTAAAAGCAGGATTCCAAAGAAAACGAGACGACGCCGATCATTCAAGCACCAGTGGAAGCGACACGGAATTCACTCGTAAAGACTACAAAAAACTAACGAGAAACAATAGCCCTTTTAAACGACATTCATCCGGCGAGAATTTCGCATTCAATTCAAAGGTGATACACAATGACGGTTTCAATATAGTGCAAAGCTTAAACCCTAATATAATGCAACCAATGAATATGATACAACCGATTAATATAATGCAGCCTTCGAAAAATGGCAGATCTGTACAGATTTTACCGCCAGCAGCGGTTAAGGTGCAAGTGGAGGATAAAGTATTGATGATTTCGTTGAAGTTGGATACTATCAATCGATTGACAATCAGCTGGCTGGTTGAGGAAGTAAAATCTAGATATTATAAGTAAGTTTCATAATTTTATATTATTCAAATATTTTAACATTAAAAAACTATAGTTGTAAATCGACGACTTCTGTGGCGCAGTGGGTAAAGCCCGCTTGGGACGCAGAAGGTTGCGGGTTCGATCCCCGCCGCGGGATAAATGTTTGTATGATCTGCAGATATTTATCTCCCGTCTGGGTGTTTCTATGTATAATATGTATGTATTTACAAACAAAAAGTATATAAGTAGTTTATCAGTTATCTGGTTCCCACAGTACAAGCTTTGCTTAGTTTGGGGCTAGATGATGCTGTGTGAAAAATGTCCAGCATTATTTATTTATTTACTTTATTACCATTAGTCATTGTCTAGTTTTATTTAAGCTCGTTATCACTTTCAGTTAACTATTTAAATATTTTTCCAACTAATGTTGGAAAAATAATAGTAAAAATAATATAGAAGTATAATTAATTACTTCTTCACTATAACTAACTATAGCTAAAGACAGAAACGACTGGAAAATGAGGAGGGAGGCTTTTGCCATGCAGTGGGACAATACGGGCTAAAAATAAATAAATCAATATACTTCTTCACAGATTGACAGGCGTACGTCCAGTATTCAGTCTGATGACATCCGATGGTGCTATTCTATCTGAAGAGGATCCCCTTAGCTTGGTACTATCATCACCAGAACTGAAAACTTGTATTACTAACTGGAAAGCATCGCCAGCTGAAGAACGGTATTTGGAATGTTGCGATGCGCTTGGCATTTGTAAGTAATCTATATAGTTTATAGCTGTACATAGGGAACTTCACTTCTCAGAGATAAAAACTTTATGTGGATATTCAAGACTATAATCTACATTATCTCTGTGGAAAATTTTAACGAAATCCATTCAGTTATTGTGTGAAATAGTAACAAACATCTTCAAAAATTTCGGGTTTGTAATGTTAGTAGGATGATAATTCATATTGTGAAGATTTCCAAAACAAAGCACTTTTTACTTTCGCCCTGTTAGATCATCCAAACTTTTTTATTTATAATATTTATATTTTTCAGCGCCATCAGAAGAAATCCAACAAGCAGTTGGCCGTAGTCATACAACCCACCGATTAGCTCTAGGCGCTAAGACGCTGACCGCCACGCAAATACGACCCTTATTCCGAGCGCTTACGCACCAAACTCACATCACAGCTGTCATGATATCAGACAACAATATAGGCGACGCTGGCGTCAAATACCTAACCGAATGTATTTGCACCATGAAACACATAACTCACTTAGATTTAAGCAGAAATAATATTACCAGTGATGGTGTAAAGAATTTACTGAATCTATTCGAGAAATCAACACGACCCGTCTGTCAAAAGCTTGAAGAATTAGATATCAGTTCTAATCCAATATCAGACGCAGGCTTCAAGTATATCACAAACATATGCCAATATGTAAAGCTAAAAGTTCTAAGGATTAATAATTGTGGTCTAACGGACAAAGCTATAACAGAAACGAATACAGCCCTCAACTTAGACAGTATAGAATCTATAGATCTGAGTAATAATGATATCAAAAATGCTGTGGTCAGCTGTTTAATGACGTCGTTGAACCCTAATGTGATAGTAGATTTGGAGTTGGATAATATTGGTGTAGCAGGGAATGTGGTTGGGTGTATTTCAAGCTTCTTAGACTCTGCCAAAGAAGTGAAACTAAGGAGGCTTGGAATGTCCAATAGTAAATTGGTTGATGGACTTTTTATGAGAATATACAGGTGAGAATTTTGAATTTATTCTGGAAAAACACTACCGCCTATCTCTACTATGAAGTGCTGGTGGTGTGGCTTGCTTAGTTGTTCTTGATAGATCGACGAAGTTGAGCAACGTTCTGAATGGTCAGTAAGTGGATGGGTGACCACCAGTAGCATTTTCAACTGAGCGCTTCCGCTTTAATTGTCGGTCCGACTATTAAGGCGTTAAGTCATAACGGAGGCCTTAAGGCGGCCTAAAAACTCCGTCACCAGAGTTGGCCACTGACTCGTACGAACCTACCTACCTATCTCTACTATTCAAGACCAATACAAACAATTACTCTTTTTACAGGAGTATAAGCCGAGCAAAACATCTACAAGCAATCACGCTGAAAAACAACCAGCTAACTTTCATCACCTTGAAGAAACTATTACAAAGACAACCACCGGTCCCAGTTATCAACTTAGAAGGTTGCCAGGATATATTTAAATATTCGCCAGACTCGGATTTCCAAGTCTGGTTACCGGCAATCGATTTTGGCAGATGTATACCTGAAATAAACGTGACCCCCGTGTCAAAGACTGATCAAGAAAGGGAGAGTTTTAAGCTGTTTTCAAAGACTTGGCTCAACTGTTTCAAAGGCAGAGGGGTTATAGAACACTGTGATGGTGGTGTTATTAAGTTCACAGCAAGATGATCCGATATTAAGATCATTCTCTAGTTGCCTTATAGAACTTAATGTGCCTGAATTAACATACAAAAATAAATCAATGAAATAACAATCAATATGTATGTGGGAATTGAGGGAAATTGCGCACATTTTTGACAAATATTCCGCCTGAAGTTGAGTTGACAAGTAAGGTATGTTGTGGGATTAGGGCAGGGAGAAAATGATCTATGTGAATGTAAATATTATACCTTAGAAATAAATTATTTAAGTGTTACGTGATTTCTGAAAAAATCTTAAACACTATTTATTACATACCAGTGATCTTGAGATTTAGATCATCACAAAGCGTCAGACTGTTTTTAAGCAGTATTTGTATACATACTTACCTCTTAATCTTACTTATGTATAAAAATATGAAAGTATATATGTGTTTGGCCTATTTTAGAACATGAAATGCTGCATCAATACCTTTGCTTTGTTCAGTACTGTCCACATTAGTTTTAGTTGAATAAGTAGGTGCAATTATAAAATCTATTGTTAAGTTAATTTATGCTAAGTTCTAACAAAAAACATTGATATCAAAATCAGCGGAATCTTTTCTCCACATTGGTTCGAAAGAACTACATTATGTCTCGAAAAGAAGAAAACGAAGAGGCATGCTGATAGTTCTCGCAAAGTTTTGGATGATGTGTTTTCTAATAAATTTGTTAAATGTAACTCTATTTGTTGTTTTTTCTTTCAATACTTAAGCATACCTATTTATTTGAAATCCTAAAAATATTTATCTGATTAACAGAAAGCAACACAATACCACAACAATACTACGTGCCCATAAGACATAAAATAGAATAAAGAGAACTACACAATCACAATTCCGATTTTTATAAGTTGAGATCTGTCCGCCTGCTCTATATATTATTATTCACAGGAGTTAATGGCCAATTGGATAAAACCAAGTTATAACTCATTACAGTCACAAAAATTGCTCACCTACTGTAAATATTCCGGTATTATGATTGCAGTACCTTTATTAGCAGCGCCATCTGTTGTTGAGTAGCATACAAGTTAGATAATACCATCGACAAATAATTTCTTGCCAATAGAAAACGTGCTTGGATTTGACAACTAAAATGTGCTTAGATTTTGACGTTTCCTAAAAAAAAAAAAAACATAACCTCAAAATCTACCGTTCGCTCGATCAATGTTTCGCACATGACAACGGTTTGTTTGTTATCAATAGAATACTAGAATACTAAAAAAGTACAGTTTCATTTGTAGAAATAGTTACTAAACTCAGCAACCATGGCTGAACAAGTAAACCAGCGTATTGAGGATATGATAAATGAGTTGGAGCAGATGCGAAGAACATCTCTTTACAGCGATGATGAAATAAAGTTGGTCCATTTTTTGTGTTTCCATTTCTTTGTGCTTTTTCTGTTTTTTTCTGAATTAGTTAAAACAAATAATAATCTCTGTAAATCTGAAATCGTAAAATAATTCCTCCAATGTATCGTCAGTTTCATTTTTTTTTACTCATTGCCCAAACAATTTTTTCAGAGAAATAACCAGAAGACGTAAGGAATACGAGTACCAAATACAGAGACACATGAAACGAAAAGAAGATTACGTACAATACATATCGTATGAGATAGCATTGCTTGAAGATATCTCAAAGAGAAGGAAAAAGGCAAATCTTACTGAGAAAAAGAAGGATATAGAATACGCTATAGCAAATCGATTGAATAAAGTATTCAAGCAGTTTATTTACCGATTCCAGAATGAAGTGGAAGTCTACTTTGAGTATTTGAAGTTCTGTAAGAGTGTTGGATTCAACTCTGCTGCATCGGCAATCATTGGACAGATGTTACAGGTATGAATTTATACAATTTACTTATGGTTTATATGACAAAATTATCTGCAGTAAAGTAGCTTGCTTCAAACAGGCTATGTATCAAAATTGAGCTTAAAATGACTGGTAAACATTTTTTTACCTGCACAAGTTGTCTAGCCCGGTTGCCCTTTTTTATAGACATGTCATGATAGCCAAGTATAGAACTGTGTCTGAGTTTAACTGTTTGCACCGAGATGTCCTACCATGATTCTTGCATAATATAGTCATGTTCCATACATTATGTTTTGGTTTTCCTCAAAAACTATCAAAAGTTCTTGAATGCCTGATGATGTTGAACACATAATGTATTTGTATGTACTTATTTCATTCTAGATGCACGGAGACAAGCCAAAAATGTGGCTGCTTGCTAGCAAATGGGAAACAGAAGAACAGGACAACATAGAGGCTTCTAAATCTTTCCTGCTCAAGGGTTTGCAAAGGCATGAAGATTCAGAAGAACTTTATTTGGAGCTATTCAAACAAGAGCTCTTAGTGCTGGCATTTAGTACTGAAACTGAGGAAGAAAAGGTTTGTTAGTTAAAATGTTAGGTGGGTGGATCAACTTTTTAGTGTAAAATCTTGTCCCCGACGTAAAAAAAACCGTAAAAGGTGCTGAGTTAGATTAATTGTCGGTTGTAATATGAATTAATAAAATCAGATCCTTGACCATTACGCTTGTTAATCAATATTTTTAAAATATTTATTTAATTATATTTAAATTTATCGTGACCCAGTGGACGAAAATTGGTTTTCATACAAATTTCACTTGTCCCCAGCGCAAATCACGCACATATGCAACGCTGCTGTGTAAAATTTTTCCTTGACTTGTCTTTATATTTTTAATCTACATTGTTTCTTTATGTACCAGCATTCTAAAATACTGATTTGCGAAACAAAATATTGCATTTTTCAATGAAAAAACACGGTTTGAAATGTTGTCCCCAACATTTACCCAAATCGCGTTGTCAACTGGGTAACGACAAAAAAGTACAACAAAGTGTAAGTAATGTAGACAGTTATTGGCTAGGCTAAATGAAAACTCATCTGCATGTCGTAAAATAAAGATTGCTGACCCTTGGCCATTATGTGGACTCTGCCATTACGTCTGTAGTTCGCAGCAGGACTGGGTGTCATTGTTTTTTATCCGCTGACTCACGACGAAATTTCCTACAAGTAAACTACCTTTTAAAGTAATTTTGTTATTATGTTTTAACATTTGATTCTGAAATGCTTTGCATCCACGTATTTTTTTACTTTCATCAAATTCGTTGAAGAAAAAGAGTTAAAAACCTTAGTTTGTATCCTGAGTCACCGTTCCACTGGCTCACAAAAACTGTGACCCAAGAGACAATTTTTAGTGACCCAAGAGACATTCTGCATAAAAATTACCATAATTTATACAATAAACAATCTGGTAAGTAATAAACAGGCTTAATACATAAAGATTCATTGCACATTTTTAGGTTCGAATAGAAAACACTCTGATTTCAGTTTAAAATAGCTTTAAGTATGAATTAAGAATACAAGTCATTTGTGAGGTCGATACAATACACCATACTTCATTCGATTCTGCTTTTACGCATTCCATATATTTTCTTTGGTCTATTTTTACCCACACTCAATGTCGGCGACGGAGTAGAGTCAAGAAGTCAACTGGCTTGAATGTGAATGGCCTTCGTAGATTACGAAAAAACCTTGGAAAGCATAGAGCAATCTCTCTACATCGCTGTCAGATTGATTTTAACTATATGGATATTATTGGATATACTGCGGATGATGTATACCACCATAGAAGTGTGGCTACATAGCAAAATTCTCCAAATCACCATGTAAAGAGGAAAACTATTAGTATCTTGACAGGGAGACACCTTATCACCCAAGCTTTTTACGGCTGTCCTAGAAGACGTCGTAAAAACTCTTGAATTAGACAGCTCGGGAATAAAAGTCTGCCTGCAGGTAGGTGTATTCCTGTAGCACCTTAAGTTTGTAGACGACCTCAACCTCATCCTTTTCTGGTGAAACAAAAAAAAAGGTGCTTAGAAAGCTTCAGGCCTACTTTTAGAGATGCGTGATCCTGATCACTCATCTTTAAGTAGTTTACTTTTTACCTTAAAGTAGGCCTGAAGATGAACATGGCCACCTAAAATTATAACGAATATCTCCAGGTCCTCGGTTCCAAACATTGCCATTGGAAATAAGATCTGCCACTGTGTTCTGCCATTTGCCATCATGGTGCCAACTAGGTATCATCATTGACGCTCACGAAGGAGACTGTGCTCAAGGTCAGAGTCGCACTGAGAGCTAGAGCGAGCAATGCTTGGTATCACACTTATAAGATTGTCCCCAATACCGAAATTTCCGAATGAACAAGACTGAATTTTAAGATGCACAAGCAGTTATTGGGGCTCAAATGGTTTTGGTTGGGCAGGACTAGCCAGGCGCGGTGATGACAGCATAGCAAAGTAGTAATTGAGTCCACTATCTATGAAATTCTGGTGCCGAGACATGGGCGCTCACGAAGGAGACTGCACAAGATCAGAGTCGCACAGGGAGCTATGGAATAAGCAATGCTCGGTATTACACTTATAGATCTACCCAGTCATCGATACCGAAACACACACACAAGTTGTTATTGAGGCTCAAATAGAGTTGGTTGGACAGGACAAGTGGCCAAGTGCGGTGATGACAGGATCAAAGTTGTAAATGAGTACCACCCAGAGGTGGTAAATAGAGTGGTCGTCATCACAGAAAGAAAGGATCGACGGCATGGTAAAGTCTGTAGAATATAATACAAGGGCAAGATTACCATACCACAGGACATAGAAGAATGACAGAAGTGAAGAAAGGCCTGTACCCCCAGTAGGCATGACTGGCCAGACTGACCACAGCTGGCCCAGCCTTTCTCATCCCACGGGATGAAAGACTGATTATTTTGATGAATCTACAGGTAGTCAAATTATTTTATTTGGCTATTTCTTCTGAAAGATATCTTCAGTCGATAAGTTAGTGAAAAAACTACGCTCAAGGCGAGCCGCTATCCGATGCGCTAGAAATTACATTTCATCTACAAAAAGCTTTTTTGGCCTTTCTATTAAGCGTGATTTATGTTATTTTGTGAAAAAATGCGAAAGAGGACTGGTTTACTACGCAGGTGACTGTTTAAGTAAACTAAAACCCCCATTTTCATAAAATGTTATCTTACATTTTAGAGAAAAATTACATATTTGTTAGGTTAGGGTTTATTTTCTATGATAACTTTAAAAGGTAAACTGGTTGTCACATTTAAAAGATATTTTTGTACCTTGTATGGTTTTTTATACTGTAATTTGCCTATGTCATAGTACCATTTATGTCTCTGGAGTCACCAGTATGTCTCCGGGCTCACGTAGTTGTCCCCAAAAATTTGGACATTGATAGCAGGATTATTAAAAAAGTAAAGGTTATTATACAAAATGTTGTATGACAAAAGTTTGAAGAATAACCAACAATAGTCATGTAAAAAGTGCATCTTTCTGGCGTTTCTAGAAACAGAATTACAAGAAAAGTTAATAAAATTTCTTTCATTAAGTGACCCCAGAGACACAATGAGGTATATTTTCAAAAAATTGAGACACTTTATTTACATTTTGATTATGCCAGATTGATTTAATTGAATAATAGTTTACATTGAAACAGATTTACTTTTTAAAATATTGTTTTTTATGAACTTTTTACCTTAATACGTCATTGTGAGTCAGGTGTAATTTTTGGGAGCCACTTGTGGAATAAAGGCATAAAAATCCATGAAAACGACAAAATTTTTGGGTGCTCGTAGTAGATTTGTAAACTGCATAAATTTATTTAACAATATTAGGTGGAATTATAGCAATATTTCAACATTTATTTTTTTACACAAAAAGTTGATTCATGACAGAAAAAAGTTGATCCACCCAGGTAAAAATAGTTACAAGTCTGTTAGATAAACGAAAATAACTAAGATCACAGCTGTACCTAAGGGAGTGAAAGCACAGATAGGCGGCTTGCTCAGCGCCTAGAGTATAGCGAGTTACCTAGCGAGTAGCTTAGTAAAACAAACATTCTAGAATGTTCACGAGCGGCCGCACTGCGCGCTTGGTGTCTAGCTAGTCAGTGCGCACAATGCGCTACCTGCTAGGTGACTCGCTAGACTCAAGGCGCTAAGCAAGCCACCTGTCTGTGCAGATACGACCTAAGACATGGTAGAAATTCGCTTGGATCAAGTCATTGAAGACCTTTGGAAGATGCAAGCTATAATTGCAGCTGTAATCTTGTAATGTCACAACATTCAAAGATTTCCCATAACTATGTGTTTTGTTAATAAATAATTTGTAAATCAAAGTCCTCAAATTTTTATTATAATTGCAGGAAAAAGTATTGAAAAGAGCGGACATTGTTTGGAGAAATGGTATGAAAAATGTGGATGATGTTGGTTTCCTCTTCAAATGCTTAGATCTTGTTCTAAAGTATAATGCAGAAGGTGACATGAAGAAATGTATCATGGAGGAGATTTGGGCCAGAAATGATAAGAAGAAAGTATGGCCTTACATAGCTGAAAAGGAATTAGAGGTATTACTAAATAATATACACTACCATTACAGGATCGATCAATCTTATATGATTGCTAGACAAACTAAGATTTAAATCCTAAAGAGTATACTTACATATTATAAATGTTTCAGGATTGTCACTGGGAAGTGATTGAAGAATTTGTTGAGTCAGATAGTAAATACCATAAAAGGCTAAGCAATTGTATTGGCGTTTATGAAGAAGCACTTACAAAGGTATGTAATGAAAGTAGACCCAAGTCTAGCATTAATTAATGTATAGACATTTGTTACTCAATTACTCGGAAATGGCTGAACGGATCTGGGTGAAATATGGCACAGATATAGATAATAGCCTGAAATATTATAGAACATAGGCTTTGAAATATTATAAAACTAAGCAATGCCAGCACCCTATAGTATTTATCACGTAGGTACGTGTCCCTGACACAGAACTTTTACGTTTTACGCCAATGTTAAAAAATATAGTATAAGCTCGAATTTTAAACTTCTATACTATGAACATAGGTAACAGAGTTTATTTAATATCATTGTTTTACGCTTTACAACTATGACCATTTTTGAAATAAATGAAATCTAGTGATAATACTAAAAGATTCAACTTCAAAAAAAAAAAAGGATTTTGGCTATTTCCTTTTTTTTAATTTCAGAAATTAACATAAGAGCCTTGTCACGGAACCCTTCCTATGTGAAAAGGACTATAGTAATTGTAGGACTGACTGATTTGTCTGGAAAGTACTCTAACCAATAGATTAGTTTCCAGATGAAGATCTCTGCACAAAATACATCCACACTCTTCTGGGATTAAATGAAAGTATCTGTGAAGATTGGTTGAAGATCAGCACATTGAAACAGGCATGGATGACAGGGTATAAGGGTGAACTACTCACTAATGCTATGTTTACTTTTGGCTTTGAAATGCTGAAGATGGAAGGTGAGACATCGGATGAAGAGTTGTGGAAGGTAATCCTGATTTATTTTATGGATTGAATATGCCTTACTTCCCCTTTTATACTGGAGAAATAACAGATAATTCCAAGTCAATAAGTGTTTGCTCAATAAGACCTCATAATTTTATTATGAGTCTGGTGAAAGGTGGCATGAACTATTTTTCGTGATTAATTCCGTGAAAAATCTATTCATAATGAATGAGCTTTCAAATATTATTAGTGTTATTTCTTTTCCACAGCTCTTAAATGGTGTAACGGATAAACAAACAAAACTTCGAAGTGTATGGATTGAAAAGCTATTGCTTTCTAAGCCTGATGAGAACAAAATGATGAAACTACTAGATGATGCTATAAAAGTCTTGAAAGAAGAGGATGCAGTACATTTGTACAAAGTACTGGTAGACAATATTAAAACCAATGATGCTGTAAGTAGAATAACTATGATAAGGTTATTTTAAATTAACATATTTTCAATATAAGCTGAAACTTTATCTACCCTCTAGACATCTACAAAGGATCTTGAGTATAAGAATTTATTTAAGGGCTGTTGCTTAGCAACCAGTACCCATATCAAACTTGTATTGGATCATATTTGTCTAAACTAAATTGCTTTGTATTTTAATCATCGGTCCCTATCAAGATCAACCAAAAATCTAGGACATACACCAATTAACTAATTTCGAATTTTTTTTTTCAGCTTCATAAGTTATTGAAAAAAGTTCAAAACTGTGACAATAGCATTATTATCCAAATAAAACCACAACTTCTAAACAAAATGTATGAAAACAATGGATTGAAAGCTGCCAGAGATCTTTACGAAGAACTGATCAAAACTCCACCGATACAGTTAGAAGTCAACACACAGATGATTAGTATAGAATCACTAGAAGGAAAACCAAATGTGAAGCAAATCAGGAAGATATACGAGTTTGCAATTGTACATCATGGGACTAGTGACACTGATCTATGGAATGACTACATAGAGTTTGAAATAATCACCGGAGATCCTGTCATAGCTCCTTCAATTTACCGCAGGGCTCTTGCTATGCTGGATTCCAAGTTGATTGTGGATTTTATAAACAAGCAAACCATGCATCGAGCTAATAAATAGCTGATGATAATTCCTACAAATTCTGTGTTATTATAAGATACATAGTATTTTGTATATATTTTTATTATTCTCATTGTGTATGCATTTTAAACATTTCTATATAATTTTGTAAAGATAGAAATTATAAAATATCAGTGATGAGTGAAATACAACATTATTGATGAATAAAATATATTTATTTCAATATAACCACAACTTGACTCAACAATCTAGCAAAAGGAATTATTCACATGGTACACCATTTTATACTAATTATTTACATACACATTTCATTTAAATATTAGTCTCGCTACTAGAGGTTCAATCCAATCTACTTTGGTGATCATGGAACATTACAACACTTAAGAGCAAATAAATGTGACGAATAAATGCAGTGATAATGCAAGTAGAATCCTACTGTAGGGCTGCCACTGGAGCGATGTAGTACCTAAAGATAAGGGAGGAGCCTCGTTTGTGTTGCTTGCTTCGGAGTAACTCCCTCCAGCAAGAATGCCATGTTGGGTATTTGGGCATTATTGGGGGATTGCCGGCTTGTAGGCTGCAGCCAGCTACAGCCATGCAAGTGGAGACAACCACCATTGGGTAAGTTAGAGTGCTTGTCACAAAGGTAAGCAATGGAACTGTATAATACCGCAAGTCTTTAGTCTTGACCAGGTGCTTGTTTACATAGTATGCCAAAACTCCAGTGGTGGCTATGCAGGTCAAATCCCCAAGCAGTCTTGGTATGAATCCATGGAAGAATCCGAGAATTCCATCATCTCTGTAGATTGAAGCAATGGCTCCGAATAATGATGAATAACTTTCTTCTTTTCCGATGAAAGATGCCATCATTCTGATTGAAACTACACTGAATGGGTATGCGACGATGTTGGAGGCAATGTGCAAGATCATACCGCGGCGGCTGAGCTTGAAATATTCCTCCGCTTTAGGCTCATCATCATTGATAATGTTCGGAGGGTCTTCAATCTCCGGGAGGTTGATCCCAACTGCATAGACCACTTTCGTCGTGAGCTGGCTTGAAGCAATCAGTCCAAGAACTCTAGCCGACAGACCCTTGTAGCAGCCGAGAAAGCCGTCTTGCTGCTTGATATGTCTGATGTATTGGAAAACGTTAGGTAATATCATGGCAGGGCGTCCGAAGAGGGTGGTCGACCGGCGCGGAGCAAGAGGCTCGTATCCGATTTGGATGAGAACTTTCGCATATTCCATGGGGTGGCATATTGTTGTGACGAGTAATTGGGATGGCAACGCTGCTATTTTAGCTTTTTCGTACTCGTCCATGTTTTGACAAATTTCACTTCCTTCCGAAATCAAAAATGACTAGCCGTAGACAAGTTTGACAACATAGACTTTTACGCCCTAAATCAACTGTCAAAATTTCTAGTGTTTCCAGTCTAAAAAATATCTCTTCACAACCATAAACAAGAGAGCTTTTCATTTTCAGATTTTCAGCACCATCTATTGCTCTTGCTCAAAGACTATGAATTACTATTAAAAAGTTTTCTGTTTTCTGTGTGCATGTCGTTCATGTACCAAAATTAAATTACTTAGTTACTTACTAGTAAATATTAAAATCATGAAGTAGTACTACTTCGCTACTATTTCATTTTTAACCGACTTCAAAAAAAGAAGGAGGTTCTATATTCGGCTGTATGTATGTTTAAATTGGGCGATATAGTCGCTCAGCGACAAAAAGCCCTTTTCTTTTTTTTGTAAATAAAAAAAAAATACAATCACAATCACAACTAAATAAAAGCCTGGGTATTTCTAACAAAAATTTTAATTTCTTATTGTTTTCGAGAACATGGTTTGCGATTGCGACCTACACATAGTTAGGTACCTACATTCACACATTCTTAGGTAATCTAAAGCATGCTAAACATGCTAAGCTGATGCTAAAAGCTCATTAGATCCCTCCTCGTCTATTTTATAAGGAAGTGGTGCCGACAAATTCCGGGGCCCTCGCAAATCCTGGCTTTCTGAACGCCTCTGAAAGAAAATAATAGGTTTTTCAGAGATACTATATATTTTTAGATAGACCTACCTACCTACTACGAGTACTAAACAATACATAGGTAGGTACTCAGGTAGGTAGGTATCTAAAACTTAGTTTTGGTTAGTATTATGGTGTGGGGTTTTGGGGAAATCTAGGACTAGGAATATTTGACCACCTCTTTAAGTGTAGGTAGGTAGGTAGGTACCTAGGTATCCTCGATGTTTCAATAGAAGTAGGTATCCTACCTAAGTACCTACGTACTCACCATGGGATGTCTTCTCTCCTCTTCATTTTCATCATCAGCATCTAATGCATCAGCTTCATCGCCGTTCTCGAGACTTTCATCTCTTTCTAGTATTTGCGGTTCCCAAACGCGATCTTTCTCTACTATGTCTGCAAAACATAAAAAAGATACTTAGTTGTTGTAGAAAGAGGCAGATATAATCAGATAAATATTAATATACCTAGCCGTACCTAAAAAAAAAAACATAGGCCTTAACATCTATATTAAATGATTTATACAGCGTCAGGAGGCAACGCTGCCTGTAATGCCTGGGACATTGTTTGAGATGGAATAGGCTTGCCCAGCACCTAAACCATCCTCTCAGCTAAATCAGCCTTACCTACGCATGTGCTAAAGAATTAAGTAAGTAGGTACCTACATAAGTACGTAAGTTCGTATGAGCTACCTAGTGGCTTTAGGTACTCTGGTGACAGCAAAAAAATTTATCACTCAAAAGGCCTTTTTGGATCTAGACAACAACGCTAATGTTGTTTAAGAACCACCCTTTGACCTCAGGGGGACCAAACATTTTGAACAACTGCACAACGTACCTACCACCTATTCAATATGCAAAGATACAATAATATGTACTAACTACCGAACAATTTTATTAGTTTGATCTGTAGGTAGATAAATAAAAAAAATTAAAAAAAAGAATAAATTAATAATGCTGGACTTTTCCACACAGCATCATCTAGCCCCAAAGTAAGCAGAGCTTGTGTTATGGGTACTAGATGATTGATAAGTATACTTTTTGTTTGTAAATAAAATACACACATAATATTAAACATATAAACACCCAGACCCGAGACAAATGTTTGCAGATCATACCAACCTAGGTCCCACCGCGGAGATCGAACCCGCAACCTTTTGCATCGAAGGCGGGCATTCGCCCACTGCGCCACAGAGGTCGTAAAAAAAAAGAATACTTACCTAACATATTTGAAACATTTTTACCTCTAAACCTTAATGACCCCTTTCTAACAGCTGGTTTCTTATCTGGCACTTCTATAATGATTGCTGGGGCGTCATCTATCGTCACTCCGTTCGTTTTCGTTTCGCTATCATCTTTCTTTTCCTCATCTTCTTTGAGCTGAAAATGATATATGCCAGTACCTAGAGTACATTGTCTATAGGTATTTTCTGTGAACAGGAGTCAATCGACTATATGTATAGGTAGGTACTTGAATTTCACTTGTACTGTATTTTCTAGCAGGTTTTTTCAAGAAAGAAGTTTAGTTCGTAGGTAACCTTACCTACTAATGTATTTTTACCTGAAGGAAAGAAATAGTCGGTTCTTGGTAAATCGAAATTTCTTTGGTCCTCAACATCCTTTCATCGGCTTCCTTTTCCTTGATCAATTTATGAGCTTTGTGTGTTCGCCACATCTGCCAAAAAGAGATTCCTAAATTACCTTGCACTAAATACTACAGCATTAAACTTGACAAGTAGATTTTAAACCCGATGTATGCCTATTTTATAAGAGACTTAATGATAAGTACTTACGTGATAACCAACATAACAGAGACCCAATAAGGATATGACAATAAGAGCTATGAAGAACTGATCTGTATTTTCTTCTTCTGCGTCAGGTTGTTGGTACAACGAGTCGTATGGAACTCTTGATGGTGGGTCTTCTACCCAAGCCTTGTCTACGCTCTGTTGGTGGTTAAAAAGCTAAGTAAAATTGATGATTGTGTACAGAAACAGATGGAAAAGTCAAGAAAAATAGAAAGGTTTACTTTGTAATAGAACATTAAAAGATAAAGATAAAAACATTGTAAATAAAATGATAGTACAAAAAGCAATATAGGACAAAATATTAAATACTATGGACCCCGCACTATGACAAGCCAGTATCGTGGGAGTCTAGTGATTTTTATAATAGTTAATATGGTAAAATTTAAATACATTAAATGTTGGGCTAAAAACACCCTTGTAGGTTTTGGTCACTGAAAAAAATCAGAAGAACCGCTGGGATCACTTGGTGATTTCTTCGTGACCACAATACCGTAGAGTAGTGGAACCATTATATAAGTAATAATAATAATATAATAAATAAATTCTTTATTTGTTTCTCTCACAAATAGGTACACAAGTTGTTATGTAGAGTAAGTAAATAAATGCTTAGTTTTCTAAAACCTGTATTGTGAGAGAACTGGTGCCTGTGGTAGGTTATAAAAAACCTGTGTTACAGGTCACCAGTGCCCTCCTCCACTGGACTTATGAATCTATACATCTTTACAAGTAGGTAATGTATATAAGTGATTTATAACTAAAATCTAGGTATTTAACTAAATATTTTACAATAAGTGGTAATTCTTGGAAGAATTCTGAGGGCCTACACATCTCTAAAAATCTAACCAAAATGTTCGGTATCTTTGGATAAAACATTGAACTTTTTTACTTGAATTTACACCTTAAGGATTTCATAGACTTACAATCAAAAAGCTTCCATTATGAGCGGATCCCAACTGATCATGTTCCGGCCAAGGCTCGTCAAAGTCTGCGGAACATTGAGCACTTCTCACGCCTTGAGCGTTAACTGCATTCACTTTCTCAGCATCAGACTTTGTAAACAGCATGTATTCTTCAAGCGGTTTCATTTCGTACTCATTGATTTCAACAAAGATATCTAAAATGATGCTTTTTTAGATTTTGGAGATTTCATTTATTTTTGTAACATCTTAGGTATTATCAGAAATGGGACAGTTTGTGAGTCTGTACGTTTGTTACTCACGCTGAAATGTCTAATGGGATTTAAGTGAAATATGGAATGTATACTGAATAAACAAATATGCTTCTTTTTAGGGCAGTTTTTCCATCAAGTCGGTAACACAAATTAAAATAATGCTGGACTTTTTCACACAGCATCATCTAGCCCCAAAGTAAGCAGAGCTTGTGTTATGGGTACTGGGTACTAGAATGACTGATAAACTACTTGTATACTTGTTGTTTGTAAATACATACATATTATACATAGAAACAGCCAGACCCGGGACAAATATCTGTAGGTCATACAAACATTTGTCCCGCGGCTCGAACCCGCAACCTTCTGCGTCGCAGGCGGACCTTCGCCCACTGCGCCACAGAGGTCGTCAAATGCTAGTTACGATAGCAGAAGGGAACATTTAAAGCATCACTGAAATTGATATTATACTCACTTGATAAACATCCATTATACCCTTTGTAAATCTTTAACCTAGGATCAGTGGTGTTCAGACCACCGATTTGCACTTCATTGGAACCGACATCGAATACTTCCCAAAGGCCTTGTGGTGGCAGTTTCTCTAATGGCACTTCTATTCGATCTATTAGCAATGTTGCTTCTTGACCTATTCTAGTATAGTATACCGTGTGACGAGCACCTAGAATATTTAGATTATTAAAGAGTTTTTCATTGTTGTTTGAATTAAATTCAACACCTTGAATATCATTATGAATCATTTGATTATTTACATTACCATTTAAGAAGTTTCTATTCTTGACTTCGGCACCGTAAAATGATTCTTCTCTATCTTCCTCAAATTTTAAATATCCGTCTTGAGTTATTGCAACTAGCAGGTAGTAACTGCGTCTGAAATATTTTGATTAAGTACAAATTTCTTCTTTAGGAAAATATCAATTTTGTTAATGCTTTTGTATTGTTAACACTTACTTATTTTCTGTTTGCACTAATAAAAGGACTGTATTTTTCTGGCGAAGGTCGTTACTGGAGAACGCTAGTTTAACTTTTACCTGGAATAAGACAAAGATATTGATGATAGTGCAATAAACACAGAAAAATCTGGAAATAAGACACTCACCATTGTGATAGGAACATTCAGTACAAACTTCCTTTGCAAAATACTTTCACCATTAAAGTCAGCTCCTTTCTCCTCCATACAATTTTCACCAAAGTAACTAGTCAGTTCACAATCACAGCTACTTTCCTGATTAGTGAAATCTTCTGTGCAAACCCCTCCATTCTTACACGGCTCTGAATCACATTTCATGTTACATTCAGGAAGCACTCCAGTTAGGTCTTGGTCGATATTTTGTTCAGCTTTTTTTGGAAGATCAATCACTTGATCAGCTATTTTGAAGCCTCTTATGCAGCCAACGTAGCCTTCCTGGGGTAGATTGTTGGCTCTTGGTGCTAAGTGAAGTGAATATGAGTCGTAGCCTCCGAGGTTCATTTGGAAGTAATCTGTAGGAGGTGCTGGTGGTCTTTGTGGACGGATGACCTCTGAAATTAATAAATCATTTTTTAATTTATATTTTCCAATAATAGAGAGTTATACTAACAGTCTTGGTATTGGTCGATTGTATGCATGTAGTCTCTTCTTATCTTTCAGTTACAATAAGCACAACGGATCTTTAGCTCTATGAAGTTAGGTGCAATAGACAATTGCGCAGGTTTGGTAGAGTAAGCGAGATAGCACGTTTTTAGGCGTCATCAAAAATGGGTTATGCGCAGCTACTTCAGAGAGCTAAAGAACGATTGTGCGTATTGTACCTAAGTACATATTTTTTTAGTTAGAACTCACCTAATTCAGGATTTTCCCAAGGTTTATTAGTATAGTTAGTTAAAAGCTTGGCCACTCTATTAATGGTCGTGTTCTTATCATTAACGTGTAGTGTTGTAGAGTTTTCCGTTCTAATTATCGCTATTTGTACACTCTCTCCTTTGTTAACATTGTTGTATGTAACATTCATTTGTATTATTTCATCTTCGTCGTTAAAAAGATAAAATATTTGGGTGCCATTGTGTATAAAGATGTGAATGAAATTGTTTAAATTGTCGTTTGCGTATAAAACTAAAGCATTGTAGTCGTAAGTTCGTAGGTTCATCAGAACATTTTCTGTCATCATTTTCTTTAGTTTGTGCTTCTCTGCATCTGTTTCGTTATTAACTAAATAGTTCTTCTTAAGATAAGCTTCTTGGGTTTGGAATGTTAATGCTTTTTCATTTATATCTGAAAAATCATTCAAAGTCATAGCATTTTTGTTAATTTTTATATCAGTCTAAGTATTAATATTTTATTACTCACTTTCTTCACAATGAGCTCCTAAATGAGCCCATGGGTTTTTACAAATGCATTCGTAGGATGACCACAGTTCTTTGCAAATGGCTTTGTTCTGACAAGGATTTGGAACACACGATGGCTTGCAGTCTTTTATAATTTCAGACAGGTGGACGGACATGTAGCTGTAGATATCTAAAACTTCCCCGTTAACAACGAGACCTCGGAAACAGCCTATGAGGCCTTGATTTACAGCTGACTTTTTGAGATGCTCCCTAAAAAGTATTGAGTAATATAATTGATCCGATGATCTGATGGCATTTGTTTTTGATTGAAAAAAAACAAGCCATAATCACAGAAAAATATCCATCCCATCCAACAAGTATTGTATATTACTTACGCAGTAGCACCTCCAATGAACATAGAGCCTTCAAAAGGCCCAAATTCTTCCTCCAATAACAAATTGAGCATCTGATATTCTGTGTTCAACATAAACCGGACATGGTAGAAATTGTAATCTATCCAAATCTTGTGCCATTCACCTCCGTTGAGTTTCCGTTTGGAGTTGATGACTAGTTTTCTTGTAGTGCCAGTGTTTAGGGTGAAATTGAAAGTAAGCTCGTGTTCTATGAAAGCAAAATCATCATCAACATTATCATTATCGTTACTGCCATTATTTACGTCATTATTATGATGCCCAAATGCTCATTAAATAAATAAATAATGCTGGACATTTTCACACAGCATCATCTAGCTCCAAACTAAGCAAAGCTATTATGGGAATATGGGAACCAGATAACTGGTATACTACTTATATACTTTTTGTTTGTAAATACATACATATTATACATAGAAACACCCAGACCCGAGACAAATCTGTATGTCATACAAACATTTGTCCCGCGGCGGGGATCGAACCCGCAACCTTCTGCGTCGCAGGCGGACCTTCGTCCATTGCGCCACAGAGGTCGTCATTGATGTTAGTTTTCTATTAGTTTGGATACATATTTTGAAAATACTCCAGATTATTACGTTCAGATTTCCGCTTGCGACGATTCTCACACACATTATTTGCCTCATTCACTCTTACATTCTTCATAAAAGCTCGCCACTTTAGGGTAAGTATGTACATAGACTTGACTCTTAGGTAAAATGTCACTAATTTGGTCTTATCTAAGTATTTCCCTTTCCAGCTGTCCCATTCACACTTCTCATAAAATCCTGCTAACTTAAAATTAACTTTTGTCATCGTCTCTATATGCCCTTCTCATCTCAATATGCTAATTCTATTCATTAAAATGTAAAATCCTATCATTTTAAAGGCCATTTATTAATCCTTTCAATATTCCCATATAAACACGCCATTTTCAAACTCATAATCCGAAAAGCATTCAATACACTTACCGCTAGTCAAAGCGACCATGAACGAGGGATAGTTGGGTCGTATAGGAGGCTGGAAGAGCAGTATAGCACTGGTGCCAGTTGTTCGGAAACTGAAGGCAATGTCGCCTTTCCGCCAGCCTGGCACCTCTATGTACGACTGGGAGGTTGTGAACGTTACTACGTAGCGTTGAGTATCTAAACAATAAGTAATATTGAACATTCTATGATCTAATTATGGTTTTAGTACATACTAGTCTCTTTGAGGCGTACTTATACCTTTCACCACACTAGTTCGAAAGAACTGGTGACACGATAAGAAGAAGTACATACTAGATAGATAGATAGATAGATAAATTATTTATTCATAAAAAAAGTACATTACAAATCTTGGTTACCAGTGCCTTTAATCCTATTATAGGTTTGACTAGGCACTAGAGACATAGCTTATCATCAATATCATTTGTTTTTGTTGATAGGTTTAGCACCATGACCATTCTAGGCACTGCCTAGAGATTGTTCCTGGGACATTGTTAGGAGGCAGAAAGTTTACCTACGCCATTTTCGCAATTTAAGAGGCCTGGGGAAGCACATGGTCAAAACACGTAGAGCTTATTTAGCTCACACGCAATTTTTTCTTTCAACGTTTTGATGAGAAACAATACAATTTACACACAAGACAGGACACTTTTTCTATAAAAACTAAAGATTTAGTACCTAAGACACTTACTAGTTTCAACACATTCGAGCGGGCCCAAAGTAATCCGTCCTTGAGCTTCTTCAGTCAGATACTTCTGCTGTAAGAAGAACATTTCCGTGATGCCTAAACTGTTGGTATCCACGAATGTGCCTTCGTCGAACAACCACTTGTCCTTTTCATTGGAGTCACAGTTGCAAGACTGAGTTGGGTTGACGCAAGTGGCGTTGATACCACAAGCGCAGTATCCTCTACAAAGTTTAGTTATTTGTGAACAAAAACACCATGTTTATATGGACTTATTAAGTTTTCTTTGGTGTAAACGGTTGAGGTTGCCAATTGCATTTTTTACGAACATTAGAGTGGAATCTTGCTAAGTTGTGAGGTGATCCGTTTTGCCCCCAAACCATGTTACAAATAAAAATTAAACTGATGATTCACAAAGGGCCAGGAACTCACAAAAAAAAAATTGTATGCAGTTTTGGTAATCGATGCCATAAGACGTAGGTGGAGTCTAAGTATTATCTGTCAATTCGATTTCAATTTTATTTCTATTTATAACAAGACTAGGGGGCTGAAATTAGGTATATCTTTAACAGAAAAGCACAAACAGCACTGAAAATTATGACAAAAAGCGTTACCTACATCAATAGATGAAGAAATAGTTATCTAACGCCTGCCCATTTATGATTGCATGCCAATACACTTTAACTATGTTATTCACGAGAGGCGCTTGACCAAACTTGTGTACACACGCCACGAAGAATACGGGATTTAGGAGAAAGAAAGAGCTATTGCAATGTATCTTTACCGCTGAAAAAGAACTTCTATCATGCAGACTCAAACATCTACCTTTTAACACTGCCCAAGTAGTCCACAGTATCATTCGAAGAGGATATAAACCAGGTTGCACTATGTAGCTCTAAAGGCGCATTAATGCAATCATACTTGATGTACTGACGACAATACAATGAGTGGGAAATGAGTTCTTGTAACATTTCGGCTGAGAACTCGCGGTATTTGATCCTGAAACTGAAGTCTTGGCCGGTGGCTGATCTTACATCCTGAAAAAGGTTTTAAAGGAATTTTCTCTGATTCTAGAAATACTTACACATTAAACACAACAATTTTCTACTATAAAGCCTACACCACTTTAATGACATCAATTACTACATAGTCATGATGGCTAATAAAATAATATGTACCTACTCAACGAGTCTCTTTACTGTTTAACCTTGGTTTTACCTAATGATGTTAAAAAATATAGAAAGGTAGGTACGTTACAAGCGTCTGGAAATTGAAACATCGTAACTGTCTTATTAGCACTCAATTTTTACTTCAGTTTAGTCAAACAGAGCGACGTTTTTGTCAGTGACAGTCACATCAATACTCAAAGTTTAAACTTCGATAGTATGAACATAAACGTATCTATTATATCATTGGTTTTACCCATATAGTGTTAAAAAATTAAAGGAAGAAATGAACATCTGAACATTTCAATTGTTTTACTTAAAAAGTTTCTTGGTCCAGCTAACTTAATCTGTTACACACACCTTCTTACGAAATCATGACAATCGTTACGAAAAAATTAAAGCTCTCAATAAATGATTGTATTCCTGAAAATTTAATTTACCTAAAAGTATTTTTTGTGTTCTTGAATAGCATAGGTAAGCTTGATAGAAAAATATTATCTTAATTTAATAAACAACTTACCACTTGACTAGGCAGATTATGTTCTACAACAGTAGTTGATGAGTCAGCTTCGATCTGAAACTCGCATTTTACGTGCGCCGGCGGAAACTTTCCGTTTCCGTCAATATCTATGAGATACACATCGTTTCTCGTGTAGCCTAAGAGAGCTAGCTCTTCGCAAGTCTTTCGGAAGGTGGCGAAATGACAGTTCTCGCCAATGTATCCTGAAATATACAATTGTGTATAGAAAAAAAATTATGTTTTTTTCGAAAATGGTTTCAAGTACATTGAACCTAAATCGTGGTTAAGAATCATCATTCACTTTATCATAGGGTCTAAGTAGTGGTTTTTCGAAGATTGTGTTGTCAAAGTATGTTCCGTTGACATAATATTTGTCGAATTTAAGGATTTATGAAGTAAGCGACGTGTCGAAATAAAGAACTGTCGAAATTCAAAGGTACAGTCATCAACATGACTGATCCATTTCTGAATAAAGGCCTTTTCAACCAACACATTTTTCGTAGTGTCCGCATTAAAAAAAAAAGGATCCTAAAAAATATTATATTATATATAACTTTAATTTGGAATAGGTGAAATAATTTTAAATTCAGTTGGCTTTGCTACTGCGAAGATAAAGCGCTTGTAAATGACCTAACTATTAGGTTTTCCACCAGCTATTCAATTACCCTACCAGTTTTATCATTAATAGGCTTAATATTTTATTGATACGAAATTGGTATGGTGTTAAAAGAAGTATTTCAATTTATAGCTCCCTTGTAAAAGACATAAACGCACTCGGCGTAGCACTAAACTACAGAAAATAATAAATTGATTATAGATAACAAAATAGTTATCGGTACCTAATCATTAAGGTAATAATATAATACCTAATCATAACTTTGAAACCCTTTCGAATTTGCAGCTCAGTTGACAGTAAAACTATCTTCGAGGCTGCAGTTGTGGGTTGTAGGTTCAATTATCAGGATAAACATTGTAAAGATTTTAAATAAATCCTTTTTTTTAAAGTTTCATGTGCATATTTACCCCTCAAATCGGATGAACGAATTGAATGAAATACAATGTTACTAGAATTTACTTTTCCACGATTTTTTAAATTGTATTAACAGCAGGAAAAGATGAGACGTTCTGGATGCATTCGAGCCAGACTGGCAAACCATGGCCTTGGAGAGCAGGGAGTGGAACCTTTGCCCAGCAATGGGACAATATAGGCCCAGATCAAGATCATTATACACTAGTTATAGGTAAAGCAAAAACATAAAATGAACAGTATAGCTAAGGTTCTTACCAGTATTATCACAGTTGCATATAACTCTATCTTCTCTGATAGAGCAGATGCCGCCATGTTCGCACGTGTTCGGCCTAGTGCAAGGATCAACGTACCTACAGTCGTCTATAGCCACCTCACCTACTACTCTCTCCGTGTTTATTACGTATCTGAAATAAAAAAAACATGTGGCACTCCGGGAGTGACAACAGAAGTGAAAACTGGAACGAGGTCTAAAATAAAAAAAAAGTACAAAAAAAAAGTGCAAAAAGTTCGAATCCCACTGGGATTCGAACTCGAGGCAGTCTCACCCGAGGCGGCCGCTCTCACAAATATACCATTGTGAAGATATATAAGTAACATAAGTAGGAGTTGAGTTGAATTAAGATAGACGATGATGAAAACCATAATATCAAGAAAAACTTTTCATGAGTAGGTGCACTGAGCACAGCGGATCTTTAGCTCTCTGAAGCTAGGTGCAATAGACGATTGCAAAGTTTCGGTAGAGTAAGCGAGATAGCACGATTTTAGGCGTCATCAAAAATGGGTTCTGCGCAGCTACTTCAGAGAGCTAAAGAATTATTGAGCGTATTGTACGAATCCGAAGTACCTAAACTCGAGACTTTATTTAGATGCGTTAAAAAACAGTAGGTAGCCTTTTGAATCTGATGTCATGGAAATTCCAAAGAAGATACAAACTGGTACAAGTCACGATCGCGTATTTATTTTGTATTTTCCCTTATGTATGAAAACTACATTTTGCTAGAAATAATAGTCTGCAGTGGGACAATACAGACATGCACTTCTACAGATAATTATGTATCTTGAAAAAATAAGATAAAAATGGTCCTATGGTGTGTCAGGGACAAACATCATCATCATTTCCTGTCCATCATTCCCTGTTACTCCTATCATTCGTTATCTGTCAATCTACTCCTTTCACATTCATAGCATCAAACCACTTCTTCGGTCTGGAAACAATCTTAATAACAAAAATTCAGCTAGAATAAATGATTACTTGTTCATTCATTCGTTCATAGAACAGTCAAAAATCCAAAATAAATGTTTTAATTATGACGTCAAGTAGCAATGGGGATCTTAAAATAATAATTATAGAAATTAAATTTTTAAATAAGTTGGTACCTTGTTGTTTAAGTTGGTACCTTGTAAGTTGGTTTTTAAATAGGTTAAGGTTGAAAAACATTCAGAGTTCTAAATGGCAATAATATTTTAACCTTAGCACATGAGGTCACAACGATTAAATATGTTTATGATCAAACAGTTTGAGATGCGATGAAAGCCACAAACATCTTAATGTAATATCCATGTCTATGCTTTAACCGACTGAGCTAATGGGCAATCGACACACTCTCGTTAAAATGTGGGAGTCATTAGGATAAGTGTGAGATTAACACTATATCGAAAAATGAATGATGATAAACTCTTATTGCCGTATTCATGGCAACTTCAATCGTTCCTTAGTAAAAGTTTTCTTTATAAAATGTATCTGAGTGCGACAGTTACACTTTGTATGGAAGTTATTTTTTATATTATTTAATTCGGTATTTTTTTTTGATGAAATGATAAAGAGAAAAAGATGAAATATTTTTTATCAATTTAATATATACAGGGTGTAAAAAGACTGCTACCGAAAACTGAAGGGTTTCAATCAGACCATGATTCTGAAGATATTTAGCGAAAAAAAAAAACGCAATTATTTTTTTAACTTAGCTACGTCATTTTATTTTATTTTCTAGTTATTCCCTACTAGGACAACGTAATAAGACCATACCTACCTAATAATTGCATTTATAAAACAAAAAACAATTAAAACTCAAAATACGGCAATCTCAGTATAGAAACACGCCCAGTACATACGCAAACAGTAATCTTCAAACGCTGTTTTCTCCGGATATAATGATTTTTTCGGAAAATCCTTTTGGATTTAGTTGTGTGTTGGGATGTTGTACCTATCCCTTTCGGCTTCGGTAGACGTCTTTTTACACCCTGTATTTTATATAATTATTTATTCAATTTCAAGGGAGGCCTTTGCCCTACATGCGAAGGAACAGGAGTAGAATCACCTAGTTGTAAGACGTTTCAAAGTGATCCCAACGGTCCTACTGAATAAATGCTTTTTGACTTTGACTTTTACTTTGACCTGCTGTGGGACGACAACGGCTGAATAGTAATAATAATATTAAATCAATATATAAGTGCTTTGTACAGGAATGTATATATATTACTTCACTGTATTATTTCTGTTCCGTACATAAGCTATAATTACCTTGGTTCGATGAGTAGACCGTTGATTTTAATATTTCTCATGCAGCCAATTAATCCGAGATTGGCCGACCTAAGGCCGCTGCCAATGACGATCTTATCTTGCAGCTCGAAGTCAAGTCCTATTGAATTCAATACAAATGAGATTTATAACATAGTTATTAGCAACGCCATCTATTGCATTTAACTGGAACTACTAACTTCCCATACAAACTTTCAACCCTTATTTCACTTTATTACTTATTTTGTCATAAGAACCTTCTCCTGACAATAACAAACACAACAAAAAAAAATTAATTAAATCGGTCCAGCCGTTCACGCGTAATGCCGTGACCAAGGGAAATGGGGATTCATTTTTATATATAGAGATTTCACCTTACATACTCGTTGTAAAGCTTCAAATTCAGTTTGTTTTATGAGAATTGAAAATAAACTTCATAAAAAGTTAAATAATTTTGTAGTTAAAAATATGATATATACCTACAATAATGTCTGAATCAGGATTACGACATTCAGGATAGAGAGAAAAAGCCTAGGTAAAGTTTCGATTACAAACAGATATAAAAGAGTAAAATAATATGTCCAAATATCTAACCTAGCATCTGTGCATGTTTGTTAAGGTGGTCCACAGTGAGCTTCAGCCTCCCCTTCCTGTAATCTATCTCAACTGTGTGCCAATCGTTGTTCACATTGAACTTCACAGATTTCAATACTGTCACATTTTTACCGACATCTTGCACTAGTTCAAATCTGATTTCTTCTTTTACCATTCTGACCTGAAATAAAGAATTTATTTACAGAAACTAAGCTACCACTTACAGTCAGTCAAGCTATCTATGGATCGTAGTAAAAACGATCTAAAATGTAAATGAAGAATGAATGAACACTTTATTTTACACCAAGAAAAAAGTAAAACAAAAACATAAAAATAACAAGTTCTTAGTATCTACAACGAGCGGCCTTATCGCTGAAAGCGATTTCTATGTCACCATTAAAACTTAAGTAGAAAAGACTAGATAAGTATAAAGATGTTTTAATTTTTATCGATGGAAAATAAAAGCATACTTAAGAGTATTTTTTTTTATATTGCTTGAAGAGTTACGTGGATAAAAACATTTTAGTTGAAGGATTCATCATTTTAACATTGAAAAGCAGAGTTAATCGTATGCCAAAGTTCTTGATAAACAAATTATTTACATAAATCATCTTAATTAATTAGTTATTAAAATTTGATTGTTTTACAACATAATTAGATGAAGAAATTGTCATTCATTTGCAAGGATGAAAATAAAACAGTGTCTAGACATAAAGATTTGCACACATTAAATATTTATTGTTGTTTACTCAGTAAAATGTTGTAAATACCCAATCATTTGTTTATTTCAGCCTTAAATTACAACAACGCTGTTCCACAAAGTTTTGTTTTATGATACTTGGTACAGTGAAAACTGACAACCGTTCAAGAACTTACGTGACCATTGGCTTTCCTTGAGTATGTTTTGTATGTCACATTGACGCCCCTTCACTGCCTAATTTACCTACCTGCATGCATTTGTTTTGATTTTATATTCAAATCACTATTTTCCTTCATTTTATCTTGTTTGTTGTTTATCATATCTTACCTCCCAATAACCTTGGCCAGATGTAATCTGACTATATGCTAAGACAGCCATATTCTTGCTAGTTTTGAATTCAAATATCAAATTGACACTTTGACTCTGATTCAGCGGCCACCATATATGGGAAGTTGCAAATGGATATGTGATAGGTATCACTTCGATGTCTATATCTTCAAACTCAGGGTCCAGTACTCCGATATAATGGACCTTAGGATTGTGCTGTTTCAGTTCGTATAGTATCGATACGTCGTGATAGTATACATATTTTAGATTCCCAGCAAAGTTGTTAAAGGATTTCAATCCCTTCATTTTGTGTAGGTCGGGCCCTCCGCAGATATAAATCTCAGGATCTATACATACATATTTAGCGTCCCCGGGTACTTCGTATGTAGTTGTTATATCATCCAAGTATACAACAACTGTTTTCTCATGTATATTAACTGTGAGGTTATGCCATTTGTTGTTGTTGACCTTTTTACCCAAATAATCTTCTACCGGTCCATCGCCTAAGTCTATTTGAATTGCTACTTTTTCCTCGTGTATAGAGAGAGCTATGTAATGGTGTTTATCATCGATTTGTCCGCTAGCGTAGAATAGAGCTGAATCATCGAACCGAGTCTGTGAATTTTAAATCCGTTATTGAAATCGGTGAAATATTTTAGTGATCATTTTTAAATAGCATGCAAAGCGGGTTTGTGTTTTTATTGCGAAAAACTGCATACCTGTTTAATGTAGTAATGAAATATTAATTTGAGGATTTGGAATGCAGATTACGTTATACGCGTCCTTGTAAAGTATTTGATATTTCTAGAATTAAATGTCTTACCCTTCTAAATTAGTAGGTTATGGTAGAAAAATCTGTCACATTTATTTAGTACCATAAACTTTATCAAAACACAAAGATCTGTATTCACCGTACTCTTAAGTTTAACTTAGATGTAAGTACTTATGTTAAACTTATGAACTTAACTCTTTTGAACTGAAATAAGTTTTGGTTCTTTTAAATATTATCTTTACAAGATCATTCTGAAAAATATCTACCTACTTATTTTTATTAAATTTCTGATATAAAAAGTTGTTATAGTTTAAAATTGTATATAATTGAATGAACTAGTGCCCAAGTACAAAATAACATTTTTGTTATTACTCATTTTAGAAGACTTTACACATCCGGAAAAGCTGAGTCAAGAGCATAAACAGAGTATTTTATTGATGAACTGAATTACTCTTTTCGAGGTTTATGAGCTTAGTAACGATAATATTCATGGCATGTTGTACGAATGTAACACGTTTCGGACGATACAAAATCAACCTTATACCATTAACACAAGGAGACATTTAAAACAGTATGATTGATGAGGTTTTGCATGGTTGCAAGTTTACAAATGATGTCCATACTTTATTAAAAGATATTCCGTCTTGTTACAATAAATATGAACCGCAAAGCACTGACTAAAACACTGTCTCTAGAAAAACGATCTTTAAATACTCGTACAAAGAACGCTTTTTTGTGGTAAGTTTTGTTTAGACATGTGTCAACATGGTGTTCAAGGTTTAACTTTTTTGTAATAAGGCCAATTATGATTGAATTTAGTTCAAGAAGTATTATTTTGGTGAAATAACTATTACTTTAAGTGTGTTTAACTGTGTTCAAGTAATAGTTACGAGTAGCTTTGAATGACTGTCAAAGCTCTCTCTAAACAGTGTTTCCACCTACTTGCATCAAATACTTACTTAATGCAAGTTTGAAGAAAATTCTAAAAGTAGGTTTTCATATCAAATATTTTAGACCCAAATAAAGACATTGAAACTAGTTGACTTTTGATTATATTCTTGGCCAAAATATAATTATTATTTTTTAAACCTGACTTATACTAAGCACAACGGATCAATAGACGATTGCGCAGGTTTGATAGAGTAAGCGAGATGCACGATTTTAGGCGTCATCAAAAATGGGTTCTGCGCAGCTACTTCAGAGAGCTAAAGAACAATTGTGCGTATTGTATTATACTTTGCTTTCAAAACTAAAAAATATCTTGTACTTATATTTTTCACCTATGTTGCAAATACGATCACTAAGATTGAAAGTGAACAAGAAAGCTCGCGACCCAAATCAGAACAACATTACGGAACTTACCTTAAAATGCAAGCTGACTCTCGTATTTGTCGAATGCACTCGGTCCTTCCAATCGTAAATGCGATAAGACACGTAACTCGAACCTCTTAGAGTTAAAATTGTAGCAGCTGTAATCGATTACGTAAATAAGTAATTATAAACATGAAAGAGATGAGTTCGCCAATCAGAGTCTGATGATGACGTGATGAAATTTTGAAAGAATTCTATTGGGTGCGTCAAATACACATCTTACAGATCAAGTGTTCTTGATTAATTAAAGGGATGAGACAATATCAGATGATATTAAAGATGCCAAAAATTGGCTTTATTCATACAAGTTGTTACAGCCCTCTTAGCATGGCATTTGTCTAGGCACCGGAGAATAAATAAATAAATAAATAATGCTTGACTTTTTCACACCGCATCATCTAGCCCCAAAGTAAGCAGAGCAGAGTAAATAGACAAAAATGACACTAATGACACTATAGTGTAGATAAAAGTAACGAATAACCACATTCTTCCCGTTTTAAGCACACTCTAATGTCATTACTGTCATTTATATCTATTCTCCGGTACCTGTACCTAGACAAACGCCATGCTAAGGGGACAGGAAGCGTTTTGGATTCACTACTAGAAATTAAGCTGACACATAATCTATCCATTATTAGCGCAACCAATTTGACCTCTGTGAAAATAAGTGAATGCAAGGTAGGTAAAAATACTCGTGCTAAAAAAGTATCAAATTATTGGTAAAAAAAAACAAGTTTACATCAATAAGATACAAAAAATCAGCCAATAGCCTATCAAATTAAAAGCCGTAAAGCTTTGCGTAACAATTTTAATTATTTGCCAAATTGTGGTGTTATGTAAAACTTTACTTTGCAGATAACAGTTACTTAAATTCAATTGCTTTTGTGAGGTGATAAAGGTTTATTTGTGATCTAATTAACGTGAATAATTTATTTTTATATTTGTGCTTTTTCATTTCATAACTACACTACACATAACTCGTTTTACCACCAGTTTAAAGATTTATATTTTCAACTCTTAACTGTGTTACTGCATCGCTAATGATTTTACGTATTAGGTACTTCTCAAATAAAGTACCTTTCAGAAACTAAAATATTATAATGACTTAATCCTGCTATAATCATTAACATTAACATCCCAATAGAGCTCAACCAATCACACAATATGAAAATGACAATTGAAGTCCAGAATGGGTTTTAAATATCCAAATGAAGTCCATGTTCGTGGGTTGCCTATTATGAGAACCGAGTAACTATTTATTAAAAAAAATAAATAAACTTTTCCGATAAAACCTTTTACGCATTTTGTTCATACTTACTATAAACATCACAAAGTTGCTCTTCATACAAAGTTCCAAAACAGTCACAACTGTACCCATTATATTCATTGATACATCTTGATCCTTCGAAACATAAGTTTTCCATAGTCCTACATTTATCAATACAGCCTTCTTTCACATTCTCGTGTTTGGTCGCTATGAGAGGAACTATTGGTAGTAAGTCCGAGGCAGCTTTTCCTGAGCTTAGAACCATATCGCTTATGCATCCTACGAATGATTCTATAATGTATTTTACTCCGTGAAGTTTTTCTTCGGAACTCAAACCTAGAAAATATTTGGAATAATTAGTGAATAGTCTTTTGAAGATGATGATTTTAATAGTTTTTCTATTCTCACCTCCAATAAGAATAACTGATGTGAGATTATCTGTGATTCCATAATTTGTATCAAAACTAAGACCCTGAAAATGAGCAATAGCCAAATTAATTCTATCGTTGAACAAACCTAAAGTATGAACAATAAGTAACTATGGCCCAAGAATCATACCTTGAGGTACACCTCCTCTTTCAAATGATCTACTTTAGCGATTAATCTTGCTCCGTGCACGTCTATTGTTACTACTACGCTGTGCCATTGATCTCTGTTCAATGCACGACCAACTGTAACCGACGTCAAGTGTTTGCCGAACACATGAACCACTGAAAGAAAAATTACATGTTAAAGCCACGTTAAAACCAAATTTACGCAATAACTTAGTATTTTTTAAAACAGCAAACATAAACATTGTCTACATTGTTATTGGAACAAAATTCCTTTGGACGTTATGTATGTTATGTTATTACGGAAGAGCGTTTTTAGGATAATAATTGACAATATTTTGACAAATGCCAAATGTCAAAGTTGATACTTTGACTCACGTGCTTTTATATGAATATTATACTACCTTTTAGTTCTCCTTTCTCTACGATAACGTAAAGAGCATAAGGCTGCATCTTGAAGACGGGATTTTTCACATTGTGGTACACAAGTAGTCCATGGGGTAGTCTTGTACGAAACTTAAATGATATTTCTCTGCACAACCTACAAAATAAAATAAGTATATAACATAAATATAATACATAGATATTATTTTATTGTTTAACTGAAAACTTGTCAATCTTGAAAGAGAATGAGAGACAAAATGAAATATAAGTACCTACATTGTAATAATTAGCATGGTAATGCCGTCAGTGTTTTGGGCACGCTTCCGACTGACAGTGACCTGTATCAGTCGAGCTATCTATAGATCGTTTCTAACGATCCTTAGATAGCTTGACTAATCCTGTTGTATTTTATAAATACATATAGACTGTATTACCATTGTAAAATAATCTTACCTCAACTGAAACCTCTGAATAATATCTCCATCCAGTTGTATAAAAGTATTGTCCTTAGCAAACATGAACGTTTGGTGATGTCCAGACTCAGCAAAGGTTAGAAATCTATCTCTATCACTGGGTGGTATTGGAGGTATGATAGTAGCGTATGTTGTGGATATATTTGGTGTACTAGTTGTGGTTACTGTTGGGGTAATGGATACTGTGGTTGCTGGAAGCACTGGAAAATACGATTTATCTTCTTTATATTTTATGTACGAGACATTATTTATTTCTGTTTCTTCGATTTAATTTTATAAAATTGTAAAGTTACTTTTAAACATTTTAAAGTAAGTGTAATTTGCATTTCTGTAACAATTTTATAAATTATGGTATAATTGATTATTGAGAAATTAAAAGTCTTATAAACATTTTCGATTCCGATGGGATTCAAACCCGCAACGATCAGACGATCCTCCTAAAGCCGGAGTGCCTTGAATCCGTGTCGTCACTATCAAAATCTTTGATAAGCTCATATGTTATAGGTTATAGCACCGGTAGCCGATAAAATATGAGCTTATCAAAGATTTCGATTGTGACCAAATGGTAAGGCACTCCGGCTTTAGGAGGATCGTCTTATCGTTGCGGGTTCGAATCCCGTCGGAATCGATAATTTTTATAAGACTTTTAATTTCTCAATGAAATACCAATACTATAAAAAATATATAAATTATAATTGATGATTGATTATTGTATCGTAATCTAGATGTGACAGCTGAGACTAAAGGTAATACACCCTGTATATTGAAACGAAGTAGGTACAGTTGTTTTTATATCATTCTTCGTGGGATAAATCTGTACCTAGACGATGTATTCTTAAATACATTGTACATGAGGTACATGAGTAACTATGTAGTTGGTGATCTCCAACTTGGTAATGAGTTTGAACTTTCCCGTTAAACTCTGAGGCTGTCGATTAATAAACACGAACTAGGGTGGTATTAGCGCTAATCCAAAGCATAAGGCTGTAGTAGGTCAATTCAGTATTAATAAACAAAGACCAAGGAAGAACTAAGCTAATTCGACTCTACTCTCGGAGTAAGAGTTACTCCTAGGCGCCACCTAGTATAGAGATGGAGTAGGCAGACGTAACACCAAACGGCCTTATTAATTAGATTACCCTAATTCTAGCTTAATACGAGACTACTCTCAGACTTGTTACTTCTTTAGTAACGAAGGAGCAACTTGAATATTTTGATGTTATTAATAAACTGGTAGTAGCCTCGAATGAGTAATACATTCCTTACATCGGGATTAGTAGAAAAAGAGTGAATGAACGAATGATATTATCATTCAAAATATTGTCTATCTCTGTCATTAATTATATGAATGACAGAGATAGACAATAATTTGTATTTGACAATCTGTTTTATTCAAAGAGGTTTTATTCTTCTAAAACTTTTTTGTGTTACGTCTGCCTACTCCATCTCTATACTAGGTGGCGCCTAGGAGTAAATCTTAATCCGAGAGTAGAGTCGAATTAGCTTAGTTCTTCCTTGGTCTTTGTTTATTAATACTGAATTGACCTACTACAGCCTTATGCTTTGGATTAGCGTTAATACCACCCTAGTTCGTGTTTATTAATGACAGCCAAAAAGTTTAAGAAGAATAAAACCTCTTTGAATATAACAGATTGTCAAATACAAATTATTGTCTATCTCTGTCATTCATATAATTAATGACAGAGATAGACAATATTTTGAATGATAATATCATTCGTTCATTCACTCTTTTTCTACTAATCCCGATGTAAGGAATGTATTACTCATTCGAGGCTACTACCAGTTTATTAATAACATCAAAATATTCAAGTTGCTCCTTCGATACTAAAGAAGTAACAAGTCTGAGAGTAGTCTCGTATTAAGCTAGAATTAGGGTAATCTAATTAATAAAGCCGTGAGGTAGGACGGTAGGACAGCACGTAGGATAGAGGATGTCCAGAATACATTATATTCTGTTAAAAACCGGTTTGACGTTAAAAAGGATCTTCCTTAGGGTCAAGGATCATTATCCTACCAAAGTTATCTTAGCATTCTATGACGAACTTTACCTTAGTGAACAATTTACGAGTAAGTATCATAGTTGTTAGTTTCATCACTCACTGGTTGGATGGAAATAACGCGAAACCTATTCTATTACGAAGGCTCTATTTTATTTTTGAAGTTTACGTAAAATATTAACAGCCTTACAAGTAAGCGTATCATAAAATAATTCCACAGAATAAAGAATAACCATTAATTTTGACAGTTGCTTACACTCAGGAATAACTTTACGCCACATTATTAGTAAGGCCATCCAGCGCGGTAATGTCGCCAGTGTTTTGGGCACGCTTCTCTATAGATCGTTTGTAACGATCCTTAGATAGCTTGACTAATCCTGTTGTATTTTGTAAATATATGTAAATATGTAGTAGCTTAGTTTCTGTAAATAAATTCTTCCCAACTAGTTTAAACTTGTTGTTTCATTTATAGAGAGCAATGGTAGTGGTAGATCAACTAGAGGAAATCGTTTTTTTTTAGATAGAGCTTACTTCCAAGTTTCTATTGGCACCAACTCAGGCTATGACGATGTTTTCATGTTATAAATATAGCAGCCTCTTATGTTAAGATCATTGAGATTATTAAGGTAAACTGAAAAATTCATACCTTTTTCTTCAACAGCCAAATCAACTGGCAAACTGGATTTAACATCAGCTATTCCATATAAAATTATAAGTAAGATCAAATTGGTCCTTCTTCTTTGGCATAATTCTCCCATTTTGCTCTATTGGGCTCATTTATCTGTAAATTATAAATTAGCATAAAGTGAAAATGAAAGTTTATGTTCAGAAACTTATTAAATCCTGCCTAGAACAGTTATTTTGGCTGGAAGAACAATTTCGTTCCATTTTAGCGTCACGACCGTCACGTCACGAAATCTTCACAGTGCGAAGTGTGCAGCCGCAAACAGTCCATAAAGTGTTACATTGTTAGTACGGAAGAGCGTTTGATTTGAATTTGAATTTGAAATGCCCAGTATAGAAAAGTACTCTTTGCTTCGTCCCAACCGAGTGTACCACAACATTCACGTATTTTTTTTAATCTAGTTTTACTAACTAGGTATGAATAAGTTTTTAGGCCGCCTGCAGGCCTCCAGTCCATGCCAAAAGTCACATAACTTCAACAATGTAGGACGCTCTGATTAGCCGCCATCAGAGTAAGATCAGAGTGCACTCGAATTGGGGTTGCCATCCATCCAAGTAGCGTCCTAGAAGGCATCAGAGTCCACTCTGACAGAGTATACTCTGATCGTGTCAACGCGGCTTTAGTCAAATTGCATTTTGTAAGTTAATAAATATATTTAAACTATGTTATGTAAATCACCAACAACAATTCAAAACGTTCTCACTAGTCCTCTTTGTTTCTCAAGAGCCAGAAAATTACTCAAAATCCTTTCCGTTTCCAGAAAATTCAATCAAATTTTAATCTTATCACTTTAAAATACAGTTCAATATTGAAATCCCGGTTGGCATAGGGCATCAAGCGGATATAATAGTCAGTGCTATACAGTGGGACGGCATTTACAGACCAGCACAAATTGAGCCGCAGTGTCCCTGACTTTAGACCGACAAGTGAATGATGATTGTAAATTGAAAGGGTCAAGTTATAATGGACGAGGTTGTGTTGCTAAATTGGCTCAAGTAACCGCATTTGTCTCGAGATGTGGCTTTGGTTCGACAGGTTAGGCTTTGCGTGGATATAGTAATAGGAAATTTGCAAAATAATTCCAGAAAATATTGACTTTATTTGTCTGCATGGAATATTTTACCTACAGCATTTAATATTAAATTTAGAGAGCACACGGACGGAATATTACCAACGTAATAAATTGACAAAAAGCTTGTTAATCTAAAATACTCACACTAATTCCTGTAATCACAGTCAAAATCCTTTTAAAAATAACATTTGAAACTCTATAAATAACAATTAGGTAACACAAAAACTTATTCGAAATACACAAAAGAAAATGACAATCAATTTTCAAATGGCGCGCATTCCATTTTTGAAATTTTCATTTCAGTAAAAGTTTCACTTTATTTTTAAAAATGGAACGAGGTTTTATTCGCGATATTTTTTGACTAAGGAGGTGGCATAGCCAGCACGCCCCTTCCAGCCAGCAGCGGTAAACTGACGCGAAGTAACTGTGTAATGGGTCTGACAATTTATCCTGATGGGTCAGAGTTGTTCCCAAGCGCTGGGATTAGAATCCTCGCTGAGAGGCTGATTTAGCGTTTTGAACATTTTTCTACAGACAATTTATGACACCATAGAGCACTGGTGGTCTAGTGGTAGTGGCCCCGCTGTCCGATTGTAAGGTCGTGGGTTCAATCCAGTGCCAGTACTCTCAAACGGCGAAGGAAAACATCGTGAGGAAACCGGCATGTCGTAGAACCTAACAAGTTCGAAAACATGTGTCAAGTGCACGAAAGGAGCCTCTTTGTGGCGCACTTATAATCCTTTCACCACACTGGTCCGAAAGAACTGGTGACACGACAAGAAGAAGAAAAATGACACCATGCGTTTTCTCCTAAGCAGTAGGATACCTCTACTTAGACAGTGTTTCATTGCTGCCTCGCTCACTCGCTTAGTAAGTTGCATCGTCCTATCTCGCCTCGCCTACTTTACATACGCAATGTACTACATGCGCAAAATATTTAGTGCACCTAACTTCAGAGAGCTAAAGATCGGTTGTGCGTACTTTACGTACAATTGTTAGGTATCACTTGTAAGTTTTAAGCATCAACGAGGTGGGGACTCAATTGATTTGATATGAATTTTCAAATAATATTAATTTTTATATGAGTAGGTACTTATCTTATGTAACATTTTTGAAGAAACGATTGCAATAGATTGTATTTTATTTTTAAAAAGCTGCCCTTACATAATGGTACGTGTACATGCATCTCAAGATCCAAGTATTAATTGGTGCAATAATTTAATAATTGAATCTGACACGATCATGTGATTTAAATTACTCTGGGTCAAGTTCGTTTCTATGTAGATCAGTACTATAAAACATATAGTACTCGTACCTATATGTCACATGGAATCTGTAATTAATTACTTACCTACCTACCAGAGTTGGCCACGGACTCATACAAACTTACTTACTTACCTAACCCTGTAGAGACAGTCTTACGGCACACAGATAACAAAATTTTTATAAAATTTGGCTCGTAGGTACAGTCAGGAAAGTCGATTAACATTTGATGTTTCACATCTAAGAGTATTTCCAAAATCCGTAACATCATTAAACTATCATGGTTATTAACAAGCAGTAAATCATGGTAAATATCCCGTTATTTGTGCTAAAAGCGTAACATCATTTCCAACATTTTGACAAATTCTGAAGATTAGGGCTCATAATTTCTTATTGGTCGCGAAGGAACAGGAGTAGAATCACCTAGTTTTAAGACGTTTCAAAGTGATCCCAGCGGTCCTACTGAATAAATGCTTTTTGACTTTGACTTTGACTTTGACTTAGGAAAAGTGATTTTTTTTTAGAAATTGAAAAGGAATGGCGTTTTAAAAATTCATGCTCTTAATCGACTTTCGTTGCTGACTGTAATACTTACAAACATCATAAACACGTATTTTTTGGAATGAAGTTCCTTTTTTCGAGGATGAGGGCTGCAAAAAAAAGCGTTCTATTTTACCGTCACGACACATACATAGGTCAAAACGTCACAGTGTGAAGTGCGCAGACTCGAAACAGTCCATAGATCGTTACATTGTTAGTACGGAAAAGCGTTTCTAGGATTTTAATATTTGACAAATGCCAAAGTCAAAGTTGAAACTTCGTTCCAACCGATTGTTCCACGGAGGTTCCATGACACTCACGGACTTTTTTTTAACCAAAGCAGTGAATAAGATAACTTTTAGTGGAAAATATTTGATTTGCGAAAATGGTCGTGCGTTTGCGAAATCATTGCGACATTACAATAAAGTTGCGGTTCGCGGTTTTAGACAGTTTTTTAGATCAAGTAGCTTTTATTTTAGCTCACGATTGTACTAATAGTTAAGGGGTTCAGTAACTTTTTTAAAATTAAATACGTTTGACCACATTCTGCCTAGTGTTAAGTAACTGGGACGTTTTAATTTAAGGTCTTCGCACATATTACCGAACGCGCCGTACGGGCCGAATTTTTGATTCTTTGTATGACCGCGTATGAAAGCTCACCCTATCCACCCGCGCCGAACCTGCCGCATTTTATGACATCAGCAACATTTTTCTACAGAAAAATCCGCACGACGCGTACGGCGGCAATATTGGCGAGGATCTTTAAAGTACCTACGCTCAAATCGAGAGTCAGTAGCCCCCTTCTAGGTGAGCGAGGTCCGTCTTAGATCCCACTGTTGCCTAACATCACGCAGCCTCCCTTTTTTTAATTATTATGTATCTCTATTTAGCTTATCGCAGTATCCATCCGCGCTGAACGCACTGAACTGTCAATTCAATAGATGAAAATGCTGAGACGTCAGAAGCAAGCCGCATATTCTGTAGAAAAATGACTGAGGCGCGTAAGGCGCGGGCATATATGCGATCAGCTTTTAATAATAAAAAGCCCGTCTGGTCACTCCCAACATTTATCATTCTCTATTTAAATAACCACTGACCGTGGGCAGCTAGATGCACCAGTGGGCGAATCGGTGCCATTTCGAGAGGTCCACACAGAGGTCACTCGCATTCCGATCTGCAAAACAACGATATATTGTTATCAGTCCACTTACCTGCCTACGACTGCAAATAAATCTATTTTAATCTGTTTGAACTTCTAGATTCGAGAAACATCATATAAAACCTTCATAAAACACAAAGAACGTGTAAAATAAGCTATTTTTAGGAAACGCAGAATTTATTACTGTTTTTTATAGTTTGACGTACTTATTTAAATATTTTTTTTTTATTATACTTCGTTATTAAATTATTTAAAACAAAAGAATCTTCATCTCATACAAAAGATCTGTCCATTTCCGTAAATCTGTTCCTCGTAATAAAAATATTAACAAGCCTTCACAAAAACTCGTCTTTATCAACAATGCAAAGCATAATTTCCTTGTAACAAAGACATCCTCAAGAATAATCAATTATCCGTGAAAACTTATATCATAAAAACCTTTTTCTATTTATTTCCTGTCTATAACCTGAACTTTTTTGTGATGTAACCAACAGAACCATTTAATCGAGACCCTTCATTACTGAGGCTCTTTGAAAACAGCAAGACCAATCAACTCTGGTCATAACCAGAAAAAGATTAAAGTTAGATGTAACAGTTATAAGCAAAACAAGCAAAATATTTAAGATATTATGTAAGTGAGAACAGACTTTACAGAATCCGCTTGTTTGGTACAGCAGTGATTGGTAATGGACCATCACTTATAAAAGGTTTGTTTCCATTGGTACATCAACAATACGGCAAAAGTGAAAGCGATTATTGAACAGTATAGTTATTGAATTTGCTACTTATATGAAACGATCGTACCTATTGTGCTAAAGCCGTATTCCTAACTGTGCCAAACATGGTACAGATATAAATTGTGGAAAATTGGACCAATCAATATGTTTTGGGGATGGAAATGATCAACTTCAATATTTGTAAATTTATATTCCTTGTATGAGAACAAAGTCAAATATTCAATTTTAAAAATAACAAACATTATTTTACCTTCCTAGGTAAAATTATGGCTACCAAACAACTACCAACGTTCAATTAAAAAATCGGAATTGCTTCAACTTGAAGCTTCACCAAATGACAATATGCAATATCGTAGATGAAATAATCGTATCGTGACTGACCGTGGACACGAACCGGTCCAACGTCCACGGATGCGTCGACGACCCGTCAGTGTCTGTGCCTATCCGCTGTTACGATCGACCTAAAAACATGACAATGATATCTATCTTGCGTGCTGAGTATGCAGACTTCACTGCTTTTAATAAAAAAACCTCTTATTATACGCATAAGATTATTAAATTTACAAGTGTGCGATTTAACACGAGCTTTTAATGATGAAGGAAAACATCGTGAGGAAACCAGTTAGTTTTAATAGACAGCGATGGGCTTGCAACCTGTCACGTTACTATGGAATAATAACTTCAGCAAAATGTAGATATGTCATCAAATATGTATAAGCATTTGACTACCCCCTTAGACATCTTCAAAGGATCTGGAATACATCAAAAGATCTTATTATTTATTCTGATTATTTAAGTTATCTTAAAACGTCAAGTTATGCCCCGAAAGATCATAATATTTACATAGGTAAAAGCAATGGCAATTTCTTTGCAGATTTATTTAATGGTTAATGGGAGTTATTACCACATCATTTTGAAACACTTACGTGGCTTTGGGCGTAAATTAAGATAATTTGTGAATGGTATAGCGTGGCCAATTTCACGGTAGGGCCTACTTAAACATGTTTGTAAAGTTACGTTTGTTTTTCATGCTGTAGGGTTTTGGCTAATGTCTCAATAGAAATCTTATAGGTAAAATCCGCGTAAGTGTACTTTGTAGTAATAATAGTGTATTACCAATGACTCTTTGACCTCCCATGTTCATGAAACGGTGGGAATATATTAAAAGAAACCTTAATTTGCTTTTAAAGTTTCATACTATAGAAAGTTACAGTCACTAAATGAAGTATGCTATTTTTGTGTATATTTTTTAAGTGATTTAAAAAAATTTAATTTTAAATTTTTAAGGGGGGAAAAATTTAATAATAATTTTTTTTTATAAAAAATTTTATATTTTAAGGGATAAGCTTTAAATTAAATAAATTATAATAAATAAATTAATTTTTGAAAGTTTTATAATTTATATTGTTCACTTAAGTGTTTTTATAGGGAGCAAGATGAAATAATTATCCTCACATATAATTAATGAATTATTGCGTTTTGAAATGTTCAAAGTTACACAAAGATCTACTATTTGAGTTATACATATACATACAATAAGGTTTCTATTTTAATTATGTTTTGCAACTGTACTCACACATCTTAACATTGCGAAAACAGCATTATCCCAATGAAATGAAATATTATGACACATGGTACTTAAGGTAAGATGAATTTGTAACACTAACAGCCGCACTCAGAGTCACTAACTGCTACTTAAATCGTTCCGTAGTAAAGGTTTTCCTTATAAAAACGTTACTAAGCATCAGATTTAAGTTGACGTTAGTGACTCTGAGTACCGACATGAGCTGCATTGCTAAAGATGCTTCTCCGGGGCTACTGAGCTAAGAAGGGTATAATTTTGCATGCTTTTCGGTACGTAACATCCGTTTTACGGTCAATAAGTAGTTGGATAAGTAGGAGCGTACTGAGGGGCTGGGGTACTTGAGCTGTGTTCGCCATTGATACTCCAGTCAACAGTTTCAGATATTAATTAAAGTAATTTTCCATCATACTTTGCGGGGTTTTGTTACAAGTTGTAAAAGTAAGAGGCAAATCAATAATTCAAGCCCAAAATTACAATGCCCATTTTTGTATGGGGAGCCGTACCAACTTGCTTCAAAGCCAATTAACGTTCAAAAAACTTTTAGTACAAAATGTATGGGAAAAGATTTTGAGGATTTTTGACTTTTCTAGTACTCAAACCTTAAATGGCTCGATAGAGTCTTTTGATCCCTACATGAAGCTGAATCGATTGGCTTCAACAATTTTTTTTTGACTTTTGCATTTTTGTCCCTGACTGTAAATTTTTCAAAATCTGTGAATGCAGTTCAAAATATCTCGAAAAGTTAGGGAAGGTCTCTTGAGAGCGTTTCATGTAGCTACAACGAAGTATAGGTATAGTACGCACTATAAAATTGTTCTTTAGCTCTCTGAAGTAACTGCGCAGAACCCATTTTTGATGACACCTAAAATCGTGCTATCTCGCTTACTCTACCAAACCTGCGCAATCGTCTATTGCACCTAACTTCAGAGAGCTAAAGATCCGTTGTGCGTGTGGCGACCTCTATCTACCATCGCCTGAACTACAAGCTGAACTACAAGAGATGTCAATTACAGCGACGTAGCTACTTCGGAGCTGTACCACTAGATAGCGCTGGGATCACAGATAAGCGGATTCCCATACAAATGATGCAAAAAGTATTGAATCCTGAATCGCGCAAACGATGTTTCCTATATAGAATCCAAATCTATATAGAACTATCCGACTACAATTGTCGGCCGAAAGGCCCTAAGGTAAGTGTGCCAGTTGGGCAAACCTTAGTGAGGCGAGTACTCTTTGCCTTAGTATTGGGGGAATACCATCTACCCCCAAATGCATATTATACCCCTTTTATTTTCACTAAGTACGCTGACTATATTTCATACAGAAAGTTATTTGCTGTAACGACACGTTGGGTAATGCACTATTTGTTTACGTAAAATGCGATGGGAAAATAAACTAAAAGCTACTTTCTTGCAGCATTGTTTGGGCAATGTTCACACTAGTTAGGTGAAAATGATACAAAGTATAATTTACACGATATTATACTTTGTCTTAGTAAACATATTTTTTCAAAGAGTAATAATTATAGTATTCGTGTTAGTAAAGGTATTATAGCCGTAAAGCGTAGTGTACTACTTACATAGTTTGAAGCAAGGCAAAGCTATGCGCGGTTCCAAAAACTTGGATTGACTAAGCCATTGATTGGTACCATGTTTAAGCATGGTATCAATAATAACATTTTCATATATGTAAATCTAAACTTGGATAGCGAAATAGTGTGAATGATAATAGGCAAGGAACTTTTAAAACTATTATCAACACTTTTAAAACGGATAAATAACAGTAAATAATGGTAAATATCCCGTTATTGGTGTTAAAAGTGATAGGTACCTAAGTATTAAATAAATATCGTGAACATTTTTACCAATCACGGTTTTGAAAAGTATGTCAACGATAAAAGTTCGCAGTTCGAAATAATGCAGTAATTTGTGTACATGTAAAGTATCTGTATTTATAAGTACCTACCTATACTTACCATTCAAATTCTATGATACTTAAAATTATGCCTTACTAGCTGCGCTCTCGTGGTGTGACCCGCGGTCCCTCGGGTTTTTTTGGGATAAAAAGTTGCCTGTCTTTCCCTGGGATACAACCGTTAACTATGCCAAATTTCAGCTTAATCTGTTCAGCGGTTTGAGCGTGAAGACAGACAGACAGACAGAGTTACTTTCACATTTATAATATTAGTATGGATTTTTGCTACTTCCATTTTTTAAACTTTAAGCCCCTAGTTTCACAAAATCCATACAAAAGATTTCAACGCGCTACTATTGGCGATAATTAACTCGACAGTTTCGATATTCCGTGCGATATGTCCAACATTGGTATTGATTTCGTCACATTTCACCATTGCCGATAAACTGTGAGTCAAGCACGTTCGTGTTATGAGGACATGTCACGATCATGTGACGTAGAAGTACGTCTAAAAATACTATATTTGAAGGAAAAAACGAAGTGTACGAACTTCTGTAAGTAACGTCAACAGCATTAGTATTATTTTGACTACCTCTGTGGCGCAGTGGGCAGTCCGCCTGCGAAGCAAAAGGTTGCGGGTTCGATCCCTGCCGCGGGACAAATATTAGTATGACCAACAGATATTTGCCTCGGGTCTGGGTGTTTCTATCTATAATATGTATGTATTTACATATAGAATACATATATAAACAATAATATACATAGAAACACCCAGACCCGAGATAACATTTATCCCGCGGCAGGGATCGAACCCGCAACCTTCTGCGTAACAAGCAGGCTTTCACCCACTGCGCCACAAAGGTCGTCAAAACGCACGTTATAGCACTACTAATTTGATTCATACTAATTACGTGGATTATGTGGAATAACACTATCTAGAAGGCTTTTATTACAAATCTTATTTATTTTAAGTAATTTCTAAAATTTGTTCCGTTCCTCTAATTATGTCGAGTGCAGATACAAGTCCAAATTCATATTTGGAATCATCATCATCTTCCTGCCCTTTTCCCAGAATCTGTGGGGTTGGCACAACATGTGTTCTTCTTCCATTCTCCTCTATCAGCCGTCATCTCAACCCTCACTCCTTTCTTACTCATGTCATCCTTTACCCAATCCATCCATCTTTTCTTTCGCCTACCTCTACTCGTAAATCCAACATTCATACCAAGTACTCTTTGTTACAAATTCATATTTTGAATATGCCTACATTTAACACTCGACCAACTGAAAAATAGGTAATAATTATAATAATTGTATTTACAACTCATTAGTGGTCAAACTAAGCGTGCAAACAATAATGTTTTACTGGTAAATACATAAAAAGTCAAGTTTTTGTCGTAAAAGTTTTTTAGTTTGCATGAATCTCATTTTTATAAACTCATAAAATGTTGGTTTTTAAAGTCTTTGTTACAGATTAAACGTCAAAACCGAATAAGTAGAAGAAAACCAGTTGTGCAGTCACATCTGCTGGTTTTAAGTTCCGGGTGCAATTCAACGATAAACTCAGTTTTAAGGCTTAACTAAGGTTGATTATTCATAGATAGCTTACATGCCTTCTTTGAGCATTCCCTGCTTACATTGTAATGCTATAAAGTCATTTAAAAACAAGTTTGTTGAAAAGTTGCTGGATTATTTCTCTTACTTTTCCGACCTTAAAATGATTATGTATTTTATACCACAAATAAAGCACTAATCATAAAAGACACCACATCCCGGCTATTGCGGCTTTTATAGAAAAAAAAAACAAAAACAGTTGCCATGCAACGAGATATCTGCAAGGAAACCGCTGAGATTGCGAAACGGGCCGGCAAAGGTGAAGGCGCCGCGCCAGTCGCCACGGAGAGAGAGCGGCGGACGCACGACGCTTGCGCCAACCGACCAACTATTCGAATTTCAAACTCAGAACAGACGCGCGCGCAAACCTACCGACCAACCAGTGCAACGACTGCACCGTTCCAAATTCAAAAAGTGCTTGTGAATTTTTACAACTACATAGTGTTGTGATTGTGTGCAACTGTCGATAAGCCACGGAGATTGTGAGAATTTTTCTCTTTGACACACATATGACGTGAATAACGGTGCAGTGATCCGACGGTCGATCGACTCGCTAAAATCAAAGTGCTAGTGTATTAAAAGCAGTGTGCCGGAATTTTAACGGACTTGCCTAAGAAGAGGTAAGATGTTTACAGTTATGATTGTTGTATAACTTCGGTGGCGGAGAAAGCTTTCTTAACTCTTATCTGTTACCGGATATTTTATTTGCATTTCACCTGTAACACAAACTTCTTTTAAGTTTTACCAGCTGTGTTTATAGCGTCAACTTATATTGAAATTAATTGACTAGAAAGGCGAATAAACGGTTTTTTCCGTTTAAGAATTTAAAAGTATGAAAAAAACAAGTTTATATAGTGGGTAGCAATAAGTTTTTTGATATAAGTTATGAATATTAATTATAACCGTTTAGATTTTAAGTCTCAAGCGAAAATGTGAGGGAAAACGTCTGCGGTGCGGGTTTGCGTCCAGAATAAACAATGTACAAGTGAAAAGGTCCCTGACTCATCTTACGTACGGCGCTCGTGTCCGAAGCTTCTGTTTAGAATAAATTTACCTTCCGAATGAGCTTTGTTTTAGTAAACAATGGGCTGAGATCAGTTCGGGTTTTTTAATTATTCTCTGAACGTCAAAAAAAATAATCGATATTTTTCTGTGAAAGTTGCAGCTTTTTTCGTTTGACATGCCGCGTAAAATAACCAATTTTTCTTAAACTGGATAAGGTACTAGAAAAGTACCTACAAAACGTACTTTTAGGCTGTTATAGAACATTGTTTGACATGAAGATTGCACTTAAACCACCCCTTGAGCTGGTCTTTCAACAAAGACATGGTCATTACGTGTACATGATAAAAGTCTACCTAACAGTATAGGTATGTATTTCATAAATAAAGTACATTCGCTCATAAAAGCGAAATAAGTAATTCAAAACAAAAGAGTGCGGGCAGTGTATGGAACAAACACATTAAAATAAATTGAGCAACATTATCAAAAGCAACGCAAACGATAAAACTACGCAACTCCACGGTGACAGTGCGTGACGACATAACTGTCATGAAACGAGTACAGTCGTGTAGACATTTCAATATCCGCAGGTTATAACCCTATGATTTATTTTATCAAAAGAGGTCATGTTGTATGTTTGAACAGAAAATTCATAAAAGGGTTTCTCCAACTTTAAGTAGTGTTCATTAGTTATTTCCTAAAAATGATAATTTGAAAGTAAAGGCAAAAAATAACATCAATCGTCAATTGTTTCTACTCATATCTCTATCTCATAGATGCAAAAATTACAACGGTAGTTTTTACTAGTTTATCTGTTATTCAGCTTACTAGTTAACTAATCAGCCTGAAAGGATGGCTTAGGTGCCGGGCAAGCCTATTCCATCTCAAACAATGTTCCAGGCACTACTGCGTCTTAGGTGTAGGCATGGATTGCCTCCTGACGCTGTATAAATCATCTAATATAGATGTAAAGGCCTAAGTTTTTAGTTAACTAAATGTTAGCATATAGTCAGTTAAAGTGCAAACCCTTAATATTAAAATCACTTAGCGTTTATGAATTAAACAGCTTTTAAATATACTGTGAAACATTTAATATAACATTTGGATGATTATTCAAATGATGCGGGTATTCAACGATGTCAATTTTGTCACTTTCACAACGGTTCATGTTTTTTAAAATGATTATTATGCAGTTTGCTAAGAGTTTATTTTAGTTTGTTATTATCTGTACATATAAATAAACAAGAAATTGTTATTATCATATCTCAACGAGAAAGACAAGGACAGGTGAAATGCATTAGATAAATATGAAAGATTGTGTTATTTTCTCTGGCAATTTACTTATTTCAAACATTGCAATCGTACAAACAAGTTTAAACAAGCTAATATAGGCGATGATGTCAAATAGCTCTAACTCTTTAGTCAATTTATCTTTTAGGACTGTTAAATATTCAATATCTCTATATATAAAAATGAATCCCTATAACCTTTGGTCACGCCATCACGCGTGAACGGTTGGGCCGATTTAACTAATTTTTTTTTGTTGTGTTTGTTATTGTCAGGAGAAGGTTCTTATGACAGAAAAAAAAAATTGCGCGGAAAAAATGAATCATGCGCAGACCAAGTCGCGCGGGTCAGCTAGTTTGTATATATTTCTAGATTTAGAAAATGTTACATACTCTGGTAAGAATACTAAACTTCTTCTTTCTTTTAAGTCATATAATTTTATTTACCAAAAACTTAGAAAGTAGAAAACGTAGTAAACGTAGAAAAAATATTAAGTTAAAATGTGCCCAATATTGAAAATTTTTAATTATCAAAATATGCAACACTTTAAGCTTAATATTATATTTTGTTTAAATGTCCATGAACCTAGGTAACCTCACCGCCAAAAGTGTTTTACATACATTGGCTTTGCAAAATTAGCGTGACAGTGCCATTTATTTAGAAGGCGAATAGCCATAGATAGTGCGACAAAAATATGTGATATCATCCTGACAGATGTATCCCATGCTTGAGTTGTGTAAGGAATAACATTTTACATTAATAATAAGCTTTTTTTTATAAATTTAAATAGCTTTTTATTTTACGCATTAAATTATTTAAAATATTCTTTAGAAGTCGTGACAAAAGCTCACACAACTGTGACAATATATCACACTATCTCAAAAATAACACAACTTCTTATCTTATAAGTATACCACCACAACAAAGGCCTGGTGTTTATGAATGTACAAACATTGGGGGCCGTAAGCTCTGGGTATGCCCAGGGGCGAACTTAGTTTATATGTAGGACTACTGGGATCACTATGATCAACATTTTTAAAGTAAATGTAGTGTAAGTACCTAAAACTTTTATTTGTGTTTGAAGGTAAGTGTCTATGTCATAATATCTCTCTATTAAGTAGGTACATACATACAAGTATACTGATTCCTTTTTCAGTGTTTAATAATTGTATTTCGTTTCTGTTTACTACTTTTCCGTGTTATAAACTGTATTATAATATATTTCTAGTGGTTGCCAGTATTTTTGAAGTTTGAGCTCCTTATACTTATTTTATACTAGGTTTCTAATCACAGAAACTAGAAAGTTTGCCTTGTTAGTATTTTAACTATTTTCCTCTGGTAATAAGGTACCTACATACCTTTCTAATGGTGAAAAACTTTTTCAAATTAGTTCAGTGTTTCCGGAGATTCTACTTCCATTTAAACAAACACAAATCTCTCACTCTCTCTTTATATAATGAAGTAAAGAAGTATTGATTTAATGCCTAAGTAGGTAAACGATTTTCTTCATTCACCGTGACTAATAAAGTACTGTTATTACGGAAATAACAAATTAATATTTTATAACCGAACCGGGATTCGAAGCCACGCCTCTTCCTTTATGGCTTTAGCCAGTTAAGTCCAGAACATCGATGGACATACTGGTTTTATCATGACCCCGATCTTTCATCAAAAATTTAAACCGACAACATCCTCGTGAATAACGTCTCCTATAGAATACGAAAAGTATTATGCCTACTCGTATTAATTTTAATACCTTCATTGAATTTATTACTTCTATAAAAGAAATCGATATTTTTTATCTACATACTAAACTTATTTTAGTATTTAAATCGACCACACAGTAACATAAGTATATATTTTTTTAATTTTATAGTGTTAAGCCACACTAAAGCATTTCATTGAGAAATGAAAAGTCTTATCGGTGCTATAACCGATAAAATATTATGAGCTTATAAAAAAAACTATTCTGGCGACAAGGGTTCCGTGGCCGAAAGGCACTCCGGCTTTAGGAGGATCTTCTGATCGTTGCGGGTTCGAATCTCAATGAAATAGGTATATTAGCCAAATTTACACGGACTTTTGTACTCCATAAGAGTTAATTAGTTAGCTCGGAAAAATTATGATTAGGTACTCGTATCGTGTAGGTACTTACCAAAAAGATTTTATCTAGACACACACAAGAAGTGTCTGAAAAAAAAAGTTTATTTTACACTACGGCATTTGTGTTCTTTTGTCAAGTCAACGGGTTATAATAACACTTATAACACTAAATACGCCCCTGTTTCTGCACCTCAACTTCAACACAACATGTTAGATAACATGTTGTGTTGAATACCTGACCTTGGTCTTTGACTTCAGTACTTGACGTACACTGCTGTAGTCCTTAGCTTTGCAAAAAACTAGGAAAAACTCATATCTGTATTTTTCCGGCTTCACTCCTTTTTTTGTTTTAATAATCGCCATAAATCATCACCTTGTGTATTTAAAACACAATTTAAGCAATTATTACAGAGTACTAAGAACAATAGTTTTTTTTATAAAATGTCTAACCTTCATAATTATAGAAAGGTCAAGAACGAATGTTTGTAAATAAGTGTCTATTTTGAAATGTCAGCGCTTTTAATGCATAATCAGAATTAAATTATTTGAAGAAAACATACAGTTGCATCGTAAACAGCTTGCGTATTTTATTTTGGAAACAAAATGCAAAATGCGTTTAAAACATACAGCTCTTAGAAGCATGCAATTGTAAATGGGTTTTAATTGCATGTTTCGCACCGATAATATAAAATTTAATAATTATAAAAATTATACGTAAAAATATTGGAGTACCTACTTAATGATTTTTTTTATGAACTTGTTTAACGATTCAGTAGGATTTTTCCTTTAAAACGAGACGTTGTCGAAGATCTACATAGCTCAGATGCACATCAGTTTTTCATATTAGCGTGAGATAGTTTTTAATAAAAATAACACAAAAAAACTAAACGAAAAAATATCTTCAAGATTTAGAAGCCTATTTGTCTTGTTTACTTTGTGAAATGATAAAACACAAGCAAACTACAACAGATATATTCCTTAACCATTAAAAAGTAGTAACACAACGAAAACTTCATTCTCATAATAATGCAGAAACGAAAATGAAGTCCCGTTGTTCGAACGTTTCTATGCAGAACCAGTTTTCTCACAAAGGAATTCTCAAAGCATCGTTTTTCCAACAAAAACATGTTTTAAAAACTTGAACCTAAAAACCGCAACTAAGTACCTAAAAACAGGATTCTAAAAAAACCCGAAAAAAGATTAGACGTTTTTTTTCAAGTGTTTGCGTGATGAACGAAGTGAACCGTGAGTCAATAAGGATATGTAGCTTGATGTTTTTGTATCTACTGATAAACAGCCATCTTCCTAGTAACAAGTTGTTTTAATATTTGTTTTCACCCCACTGAGCTAACCTTCGATCAAAGAATATCATAGATTTAGTGTCAGCGCAGCAAAACCGTTTTTCGTGATGAATGATCGTAAGTATAAGATAATGTTTTTAGGATTTGTGACTTTATTACTAGGTGCAAAGGGTGTTGCGGTTAAACTTAAAACTTTAAAATTTAGCTTTGATTTTGTACGTCACTATATCTACAGGGTGTAAAAAGACGTCTACCGAAGCCGAAAGGGGTAGATATAGCCCCAACACACAACAAAATTCAAAAGGATTTTCCGAAAAAATCATTATATCTGGAGAAAACAGCGTTTGAAGATTACTGTTTGCGTATGTACTAGGCGCGTTGTTTTATGCAGATTGCTGGATTTTGAGTTTTAATTGTTTTTTTCTTTTATTAATGAAATTATCTGGTAGGTATGGTGATATTATGTTGTCCTAGTAGTAAATAACCGAAAATAACATAAAATTACGTAGCTAGGTTTTTTTTTTTTTTTTTTCTCTATAAGTATTTGTTTTGAATCATGGTCTGATTGCAACCACTCAGTTTTCGATAGTTGTCTTTTTACACCTTGTATAGTATTCTTGATCGGAGCTAACACATTGTTTGTCTGCAGTTTTCTAAGAAGCTGAAGGTAGTTGCGACGTTAGAATTAAATGAAGATAAGATGATGTAATGTGAAACCTAAATAAAGCTCACGACTAGGTAATACCTAGCTCAGAAATTTAGAGACAAAAAAACATTTAGAGGGTATAAACATATAAGCATTGGAATAAGTTTATTCATCATATTTATAAAAAATCTAGGTACAGTTACATTTTTATCATTGTTTTCATAATAATTATCGTCCAAGAATAATCCTAATAAACATTCAAAATTACATTTTCGGCAAGAATCCAGTTTGGATCAGGTATTAAGCCAGCCTTTTAGTATAAAACAAGTTTATGTTCTTAAAATAAGAAAAAACAGCGGCAAATACATTCGTAATTTATAGCTATTTAAAAGTATAAACACTGTCTTTTATAGATTTTGATTAGTCATAGTCTCACTTTAAATTAAACTCAAGTAGGTACAATAAGCACAACGGATCTTTAGCTCTCTGAAGTTAGGTGCAATAGACGTTTGCGCAGGTTTGGTAGAGTAAGATAGCACGATTTTAGGCGTCATCAAATGGGTTGGTCACAAAATGGGTTCTGCGCAGCTACTTTAGAGAGCTAAAGAACGATTGTGCGAATTGTACCTTCCTAATGATTTAAATATATAACAAAGTTTTATTCTTCTTTTCAAACATTTTTTTTACGAAATCCTGAACCAAATAAAAAAAACTATAAGTAAACTTTTTTTGCTTCATGCTACAAACATTAGATTAATATTCTGGTTTAGAGATAAATAATTGAAATCGAATGTTTTTTGTCGAAGATTAACTAAGTACTTAGCACATACAAAATTATTTTTTTATATCTTACGTAGGTATAAAGGAGGTGATTCATTTTGGGCCCAAAAGTCAAAAGTGCCGGCCAACGAAAATAAAAGTGTCACCACTATTAAGGAAGTCAATCAGAGTATTTTTCAAGTCTATAAGTCAACTACTTTGCAAATTATTTTGTAAGTAAAAAAAATATAATTGTATAGAAATCCAGATTTTTCAACTAGAAAAATCTTTTACAGTAGTGGACTTAGAGACTTGGTGCCATATTCAAAAATACTCGAATTTGTTAGAAATACAAGTTGTATATCTATGGTTACATCTAATAAACAATCGTTGTAGTGTGAACTAGTGTGAACGATAGGCTATGGTTGTATCTAGTTTAAGTCTATGGTTCTGTAAGAGGTTAGATTTTTGAATAAAAAGTTGTTATCGTCAGCGTATCACAAAATACTTGTTTTATTAGGTTATGGGCCCAGATATGTCCATTAGGGATTTATATTCAGTGAGTGGATAGTTTATTTAGCTAGCATAGATATAGGCATTGTGCTATACATCGGATTGCCTTAGAACCAGTGAAAAATAAAATAACAGCAATGGCTTCGTCACACTCATTCTTGACCAACGTTCCAAAATTGAAAGGACGCGACAATTATCATGAATGGGCTTTTGCAGCGGAGAATCTGCTAGTTTTGGAGGGCACAGCTAATTTTATAAAGAAAGAAAGTGCTAAAGATGCAGCCGCAGAAGATGCAAAAGCAAAGGCCAAGTTAATTCTAACAATCGACCCGTCACTTTACGTTCACATCAAAGATGCATCAAGCACAAGAGATTTGTGGAAGAAACTACAGACAATGTTCGATGATTCTGGTTTCTCAAGAAGAATAGCCTTGTTGCGGAATTTGATATCAATTCGTCTCGAAAGTTGCGATTCGATGACAAGTTTCGTTACGCAAATCATGGAAACAGCTCAGAAATTATCAGGAACGGTGAACGGTGGTTTCTCAGTGAATGACGAGTGGATTGGGTGTCTAATGCTGGCAGGTCTTCCTGAAAAATACTTCCCTATGATTATGGCCATAGAACATTCTGGAATCGCCATTACCGCTGACGTAGTAAAAACAAAGTTGATTGATCTTGCTGGAAACAATGAAAGTTCCGAGCCAGGAAGTGCTTTTTTGAGCAGAGGGCAGCACAATCGAAAAAATAATTTTACGGTTGGCAGAATTGCTAAGAATGACAGCTCAAATAATCATGGCAGCGGCGGATTGTCATTGTCAGGATCGGCAAAGAAAACAATAAAATGCTATCGTTGTAAACAGATTGGGCATTATAAATCTCAATGTAAGCAAAGTGATCAGCAGCAAGTGAAGAAAACTAATGCATTTTCTGCTGTTTTCCTGAATGGAAACTATAGTAAACAAGATTTTTACTTGGATAGCGGCGCAAGTATTCATATGACAACAGATGTAAACATGATACAGAATGCATCGTATTCACCGAGCATCAAGGAGATTATGGCAGCAAATCAAAGTGCCATGCCAGTATTGTGTTCGGGTGATGTGGATATCATAACAATCACTCCAAGTTGCAAGTATGAGGTAACATTGAAAGATGTTTTGTGTGTCCCAAGCCTCGCGACGAACTTGATTTCTGTTAGTCAACTCATAAAAAATGGAAACTGTGTGGAGTTTAAAGAAAAGTGCTGCTACATTTACAATAAAGAAAACCAATTAGTGGCTATAGCAAACCAAGAAGATGGTGTCTATAAATTGGTCATGGAGCATAAAAAATGTTTGTTTACAACATCTTCACCAGCTAGTAGTGAAGTGTGGCACAGGAGATTGGGCCATTTAAATATAAATGACCAGAATAAAATGGAGGCTGGAGCAGTCATGGGAATATCCTACGCAGACAAGTCAGTAATCAACAAAAGTACCTGCACCGTATGTTGTGAAGGAAAGCAGTCGCGCTTACCCTTTGGTCATGCAAGTACAAGGAGAAGCGAGCTACTGGATTTAATCCACTCTGATGTCTGTGGACCAATGGAAATAACCTCAATTGGTGGATCCAGGTATTTCCTAGTTTTTGTTGATGATTTTAGTCGGATGGCCTTTGTTTATTTCCTTAAAGCCAAAAGTGAAGTTTTCAAGTACTTCAAAGAATTTAAAAGTATGGTTGAAAATCTACAAGATAGAAAAATTAAAACATTCAGGACAGATAATGGCTTAGAGTTTTGTAATAAAGATTTTGATAACTATTTGAAGGAGGCTGGTATTGTTCACCAAAAAACGAATGTTTATACGCCAGAACAAAATGGTTTGAGTGAACGAATTAATCGAACAATCGTTGAAAGAGCTCGATGTTTGTTAATCGATGCAGGATTAGACAAAAAGTTTTGGGCAGAGGCAACTAATACTGCTGTCTATCTCAGAAATAGATCTGTTGCATCAGGATTAGAGAATAAAACTCCTTATGAGCTCTGGACAAATACAAAACCAGATTTAAGTCATGTCCGAATATTTGGCAGTGAGGTGATGGTACACGTGCCAAAAGAGAAACGCCTAAAGTGGGATACTAAGTCAAAGAAACATATTTTGGTTGGTTATTCTGAAAATGTGAAGGGCTACCGTGTTTATGATCCTATCAAGAGATGCGTTGTAACAAGTAGAGATGTGATTGTTCATGAAAAGAGAAACTGCACAAATGAAGCAGTTGTGTCAGTTTCAGTTGGGGATACTGAACCAGAACAAGAAAAATCAGCTGATCATGACACTGATGAAATAAAATATGAACAGGATGCTAGTCCATCGAGTGGAAGTATGTCTTCTGAACTAGAGTTTCAAAATGCGATGACTGACTTAGATTCTACATTACAGCAATCAGAAGAAGATGAAGAGCCGGTACCACCATCACCAGCACCGGCAGTAAGTTCGAAAAGAATAAGAAAGCAGCCAGATCGTTATGGGTGGTTCTCAAACTTTACACCAGAAGCTATAAATGATCCAGTAACTGTCCAAGAAGCTCTGAACAGCCCAGATAGGGACCAGTGGATAGATGCAATGAAGGAGGAGATGCAGGCATTTGAAGAAAACGAAGCATGGGCTCCAGTGAGTGATTTACCGTCCGATAAAACTTTAGTACAGTGCAAGTGGGTATTTAAAAAGAAAGTGAAAAGTAATGACAGTGTATGTTATAGAGCGCGTTTAGTGGCTAAGGGTTTCACACAGAGGTGTGGTATTGACTATGATGATACTTTCGCACCAGTTGTCAGACATTCTACACTGAAATTGTTGTTTGCACTGTCCGTTCAGTTAAATTTAGACATCACTCATCTAGATGTAAAAACGGCTTTCTTAAATGGTTTTCTGAAAGAGGACATTTACATGGTTCAACCAGACATTGATTGTGATTTAAATAAGAAAAAGGTTATTGTTAAATTGAATAAAGCAATTTATAGCCTTAAGCAATCTGCTAGGTCCTGGTATGAGAGAGTAGAGCAATGCTTATGTGAGGAAGGTTATAAAAAGAGTTATATAGAGCCATGTGTTTTTACTAAAATGAATGATGAGGTAAAAATTGTTATTGCCTTGTATGTGGATGATTTTTTTGTTTTCTCAAATAACCAAGAAGAGACTGAAAAGTTAATTTCTTTGTTGAGTTCTAAGTTTAAGATTAAGAACTTAGGTCAGGTTCAACAATGTTTGGGCATGAGAGTTAAAATAGATAAACAGTCGAATGTTATCACTTTAGACCAGGAAGCATATGTAGATCAATTATTGGAGAAATTTAATATGTTAAATTGTAAAATAGCCAGTACTCCAATGGAATCTAAGTTATATGTTAGTAAGTCTGAAAGCTGTGATCAGGAAATTCCATATCAACAATTGATTGGAAGTTTAATGTATTTGTCTGTTCTTACAAGACCTGATATATCCTACAGTGTCAGTTTTCTTAGTCAATTTAACAAGTGCCACACAAGTGTTCATTGGAGTTATGCAAAGAGAATACTTAGGTATCTCAAGAAATATAAGAAGTTCTGCCTAAAGTATGTAAAGGAAGCAGCTGAACTTGTCGGATATGTTGATGCCGATTGGGCAAGTAATGCTATAGACCGTAGATCATATACAGGCTATTGTTTTGTGATGTCAGGCTCAGCTGTCTCCTGGGAGAGCAGAAAACAGAGAACTGTAGCATTGTCTAGTATGGAATCAGAGTATATGGCATTAGCTGAGGCGAGCAAAGAAGCTATTTATTTAAGATCTTTGTTATGTGAACTTACAGGTAATCTGTGTACGGTATCATTGTATAATGACAGTCAGAGTGCACAGAAGTTGGTGGCAAATTATGTTTGCAATAGAAAAAGTAAACACATTGATATTAAATATCACTTCATTAAAGATATAGTTAAAAATAATATAATTAGTCTAAAATATTTGCCAACAACTGAAATGCCCGCTGATGTTCTTACTAAGGCTTTAAATCCTGCCAAGCATAATAAATGTATTGAGGGTTTGGGGGTTAGTCAGGTAGAGACATAAGTAAGTTTATAGGTATAAATACTTTATTGTTTTTATTGAAAAGTTCTGTTTATTTTCTGTAGTTGGGGTGTTAGAAATACAAGTTGTATATCTATGGTTACATCTAATAAACAATCGTTGTAGTGTGAACTAGTGTGAACGATAGGCTATGGTTGTATCTAGTTTAAGTCTATGGTTCTGTAAGAGGTTAGATTTTTGAATAAAAAGTTGTTATCGTCAGCGTATCACAAAATACTTGTTTTATTAGAATTGACATTCCCAATAACGGTGAGGACTTTTTTCATTGGCCGGCACATTTGACTTTTGGGCCCAGCCTTGTATAGAGCGTGAATGGCCTCCTTTATAAATCAAAACATTGGTAACCTGTAAACTAGTTTTTCAAGAAAACATTTTCTAGATTTATATTCCTATTTTAGATATTGCTTAATCTGAATCACCTAGAAACGTACAGGGTACAATATCGTGAGGCTGCCCACACTCGCCCACATGGTACATTAAGGGCAATGTAATTGGAACAACACTTTTCTTTGTTGTACACTCATCTTAAGCGCAAGCTTGCTTAAAAAACATTTACACGTTGCAATTTTCGGCTCGTTTTGCTAAGCCGATACCATTTAACCTCGCACTTACTAAGACGTTTAGCGGCCCTATGACACGTAAAAATTGCAGTGCCATACGATCTTGTATCAGTTGAAATTCTTCCGTGTAATTGCACCTGGTTGAGAAAGTGCGAAATCCAATATTTCGGTAACTGTTCGGGCGTGTTTACATTAGCAACTTTCAGATGATATTAGAGAATAGGCCCTCAGTTTGTTTTTAGTAAGTACGAGAGTAGTTTTACGATCAAATGATTAGATCGATTACACTGTACAAGCAAATACAGAAACTTTTTTACAGAAATGTTTTTTAGTTTTGAGTCTACTTTTTCATACGCACTACCAAATTGTGGAAGTCATTGCCAGGTACCGTATTTCCCGAAAAGTACAATATAGGGGTCTTTAAATCAAGAGTAAATAAGTTCCTTCTAGGAAAGCATGCTCCATCTTAGACCTCACTACTGCTTAACATGAGGCAGAGAGTGGTCAAATTCTGACCTATTTAATAAATAAAAAAAAAAACTCAATATATTGTAATGACCATTTTTGAGTAAAATAAAACATTTTATCTCTCTGAAATTTATTCGTGCAGTTTTATAGTTGCTTGTACTTTGCAGGCGTCCGTAATTGTAAATCTTGTCACAATTTAAATTATTCTGTTGCTCTTGAAAATAATGATAGAATAGAATAGAATAAAGTTTTATTTTCTCCACATCATATACAACAGTTACAATAGGTACAATAGGTAATAAATACTTTACCTTATTCTATTATGACAACAAATTAAAACTGACCAAAATAAAATTGATAAGTAGGTAAGCGCTTTTTACTTGATTCGAAATTCGAAAAGTAGTTTTTAATATTGAAAAGTGGCATTTTTTGACAAGAGTAGGCAATTAAAGCGATGATAAGTAGGTAAGAAGATCAAATTAAGCTTATCCTGAGCTTTTAGCTTTCTAGTTGCTTTCTAGTTCTATTAAATATCAAATCAAAGCTCATTAACTGCATTTAATTTTAGTACTTCGATAACTTGTAGTTTCAAGTTCAAACTTACCTCACTGGCACACTGCCATATTTTGGATCACGGAGTACTTAACCTAGAAATAACTTAAATCACCTTGTCCAATTAGCAGCCCAAACTTTCAATGTAAACAAAATAAAATTCGAATGAATAAATGCACTCGGCCTCAAGGTCGAAAATAAGAAGTAGAGTGAATTAAGTGAATCCAGTTGGAATAATGAGGCTATAAATTCTGACGTGTGTGTGGTAAAGTGACCCTCTTACATGATGATCAATGCGATGTTGGTATTTTGTACATGAAAGAAGCCAAAATAGTCGTTCAGTACTTATTTGTCTGATTCAAATAAAAAAAGGAGGAGGAGAAGGTAGCTGTCATGTCGTAAGGAAGCAGCCCTGGAAAGAGATACATGGAGAGGGATTCATCAGTTGTGCCGACAAAGAGTAAATCCTTAAATAAGAAGAGGAAATAAAAAAAGTCATGTAATTTCACATTTAGAATGCTAATTTGATTTGAAATAGGAATGCTATTAGCCGCCATTTTAATTGGTCATCATGTCATATCATTCAACCTAATGATAATAAAGAAAAAAAAGAGTGCTATAGCATGAAAGCCAGTGATTACCCATCAAATCAGATTTTTGACTTGAATCGCGTGCAATCGTGGTATTATAAAGTCGTGAGCTCTACAAAACTTTGAAATCAGCACGTTGGAGCGGGCAGTCAGACCTCGGACCGACCTCGGCTCAACCTCGCTACCACTTCACCGCTCCAATGCACCAATCACCTCCAAATATAGATATTTTTATATTCCGTGTCGCGGTAGGCTTTTGTGTTTCAGAATTCTATAGATCTACGTAAATCGGAACGTTGAAAGTGGTGCAATTCGAATTTTAAATTGGTCTATCTGATTCGTTCTAGATTGTCTTTGGAACGCGATTTTTGCTCAGCCTACTTTTTATGCCAAAACATCAGATATCATTAAATCATTAATTATATTAGGTACCTACTATAATTATGTTGAAATGTCTAAGTACTAAAATCATGTTTTTTTTGTTTAGTGAGCACTTATAGTCGTACTACAACACATACTTATGTTACGAAGAGAGAGTTTCTTCGTTAAGCAATATTTGATTATGCCTAACACTCTTGACTACATTTGAGCACTATTCGCTTTGAACAAACCATATCTATAATTTTGTGGTTAACCTTAAGGAAAATTACAACGATTTCATGCCAAGTGAGCAGAGAGGCTCAAGGAAAGTCCGAGTTTATGTACACAAATAGGCTTTAATCAAATAAACATCACTAGCAACCAATAATTCAACTCAAAGAACATAGCGTCGCCTTTAAAAAAATTGGCCATTTGAAGACAAGTGTTGCCAAAAATAGATCCCAAGAGATGAAATCATTTTGCCGTAGGTATTTCAATACCAGAGTCAGACCTCTTGACCTTTCTCGAAACTCTGTCATGATGATGATGTCAGGTGACTTAGATAAGTACATTAAAATGAACTCAAGGATAATGTAGACTGTGACTGAAATGACATTTAATATCCCTTTACGTCTCAATCTTTACGATAAATGTTATAGCAATTTTATTGGCCTATTTGAATCATATTTTGCTAACTTTGTAAGTTCAAAACGTCTTCGTGAAATAAAAGATTTCCACCTTGGAGTCACTATTTTTTAAAACTTTGTCTATAAAAATATAATTACTTATTTTAAGAGCTTCATACAAATAAATACAACAGTTACATAAACTGATTATAAAATAATCTATTCTTAAATTTGGTGGTAAAATAGAAAGTAAGATACAGAAAAGTATCATAAAATACTTGCAAAACAAAGAAGTTGAACTTTCAATAGGCATTGCATCACTGCCCTCGGTTCTTAGTCACGACCTTATCTCAGTTGCCATTTACTTACATTAATATGGAACCATGGCGGGAATAAATTGAGAGCTGGTTCAGCCCTACTATGATCACTCTTTCTCAAGCTCTAAAATACAATCGACTTAAGCGATTCATGATCACGAATCATTCACACACCATTCAGCGGTTTGCTCGGCTCGGCTTGACGATGATAAGTCCGTCAGTCAATCAGTCAGGTCTTTTGGAGATATAAACCGATAAAACTCATCAATAATTTTTATCGCTCAACGGTCAAGCTTACATTTCGATCGCTCTTACGATCTCGATCAAGCTTTGCCATCGAACCTTAGTAGAGCCGTCTGCTTACCATTATTTTATTAGTTGAAAGACAGTAATTGATTTCCATTGCGGAGTGCCTTCGAATAAAAATATGGATGGAATAATATCAGTTCTTCTCGGTCACGAATCTTCAATAAAGTATTTTGATGCAATTTTTTCGGTTACGAATTGAGTTTTATAGATATTTCTAAATAAATGATTACACTGTTTGTCACAGTTTCAAAGTTTTTTTTGCAGTTCCAGGCAGTTCTGGACCAGGTCGCCATGGTCCTAGTCTTTTAGTATTAAATTGTATCATGTCATGTCATGAGATGAGAATTCTAGCCGCTCTTATTTACCTACGAATTTTTAACCTACTTTTAACATGCAGCATACAGACGATGAATAGTCAGAACCGCAGCCAATCTGAAGTGTCACTCCAACACAATGGTATTTAAAAATTGCCTACACCACCGAATTTCAATGCATTTCGAAAGTGACCGTAATTTGTATGGAAATTGTCGAGCACTTACGTGATGTCCCACAGACCTTGTTACATGTTTTAACTAAAAGTGCAAAGGTTTTGGGATGTATGCTTACCTCATCAGCAGTCTCCTCTTAAGGTTAATTCATTCACTCCTTGAAAAGATGCTGGGTCATCCATAACTATATATTTTGTTTGAATGTTTGTGCTGTATTTTGAACCAATCCAATTATTGGAAGGAAAACGAAGTGCCTAAAAACCTTGCTGTAAAAAACATCATGAAATTGACTATGGAACAAAATGGCGTACTCTTTCACTAATTACGAAATTTAAATGCACATAGTATTAGTATAGCGTGCGGATATAATTGAAAAGTGACTAAAGAAATTGCTTCCTGAAATAGCATTGTGTAACCGATTGTGTATAAATCAAGACGACATAGTATTTGAATGAGCAATTATTTAATCATTTCTGTGTATCCACATATTATCTTTGGCCACTAACTTATACGAACTTACTTATCTTTGATTTCGTAAAATGGATTTGAGGTAAGTACCTACCTATACAATTACCTTTTTTTAGTAACTATCCTGATCTAAACCGTTACCAGAGTTGACCACTAACGCATACTCCTTCTTGTGAAGATCCTATCGTGCACTTAGGTACTTAAGTTATTTCTTTCCATTATAATTTCATGAATATTGTATTAAATATAATATGCATTTATTTATGTACTACAATAATGAAATTGTTAGGTATATCAGCAGGTTGATGAGGTAGGTACAGTTACTATTCACGACATACAAATGAACTTAGCCCGTGAACTTTGGCATACGTACAAAACTCGTTATAATATGACCTGTTAACCAACATTAAGTAACTACTTTAAAACGCAAGACAACTTAAATGATTTAGCTGAGTAGGTACCTACCAGTCAAGGCCTCACTTTAAAAGTGACACTTATTTGACACACATACACACCAGTTAGTTAATTTGAGCAGTTAGATGCAATTAAATGAAAGTAGTCATAAAAATAAATGTGAGAAGTTTATTTAACCGTGTTTTGTAAATTATTCTTCTCTTTGCATACATTTTTCAATATTCATGTTATTTCCCTGCCCACAAAAAAACTTCAAACCGTTGTCAGCTTATAATGGGTATTTAATATTATAGTCAATGTTTTGTAGTATTGTGTACATGTATGGCATTATAACACCATATAATATGTAGGTACGTCACGTTACGACATTTGGTGAAATTCGAAAGCTACGCGACATCTATCGATGCTTTCCACTAGTGAATCCGGTAGGCTGTTATAAAAGACGATTAGAATTAAATAAGATTACATAATCCGACACAAAGTTTGTTTATGTTATGTATTTGTAAAGTCAATAAAATGATGTGAGATGTAGGTGGTACCTTAGATTTAAATTGCCATGATAGGTCGATGACGGATGGAAAATTTTTGCGGAAGAAATTTTTGCCCAGCTCTGGGACTCAAGTGGTAAACAAAATAAATATCATAGCCATCTAAGGCTTACAATAGCCTTAGATGGCTAATTCCTGAAATCTTGGATCAAAATGATATATATATACAGTAAAAAACTCCGTTCAATCGAAGCAGGAAATGCACTGACATCATAAATGTCAATCATTACATCAACCATTGTTCAACTGTTTGACCTCAGTGTCTCGTCAAACGTCGGGGAGACAGGTTGGTCCATTGTTACAAGATAAAAAATAACGCCGGTTTGGCGCTGATCGTCAGGTGTGGCAAGCATTTGTTTATTTATCGGTATACTCGTAGATCCATTCAGTATGTACATGCATACTCGTAGTATGTTATACATTGACATACTTACCTATCTTCGATCAAAGTTACCTATGAAGTAGTGTGTGATACATACAGGGTAAATAGAAAATTCATTTTAAATAACAACTTGTATGTAACATTAACTTATATGAACAAAAAACAACACTGTCTTGTCCTTGTTCAAAACTAATTTTTCGATAAACGCGTTAATGGAGCATTTCTTAATTTTCAGGTTTGAATTGTTTGTTTTAGTCTGGTAAATAAAAATATGTTGTTATTAAAGATTTCTAGATCCACACAAGATAAACAAAACATTGAATTAGGTTATTGTGTTAGTATATAGTGAATCTTAAGCCTCACGTACAGCTTCAAGTTTACTATTGAATAAGCCTACTTAACAGATTGTGAAAACGCAGTCAATAAACTCCAACGCCATACGCAGCTAGCTATATACATAAGTAAACATGTTCTTATATGACAAGACAAGTACTTACGTGAAAACTTCGCGTGCGAGCTGTGAGATTTCTTTTAGCATTCAAGGAGAGACACTGGTCGCTGAGATGTTCGAAAGCTATTGATCGGGACGATATGGCACTTGTTATACCTTTCCCATTTTTATGACTTAGATCTGGAGAATATCTACTGATGTTTCATAAATAAAAAAGCAGGTCTTGATATAACTTGAGGCTTGAGGTCAATAAAAGTTAAAGACATAAAGCGTTACAAAATGGATTGGTGACCACTGTGTAAGGTATACAAACAAATGAGCTTTCCCGTACGGCCAATTAAATTTTCGATTTTTTTCACATGCTCATAGGTAAACTAGTATACCACATCCAAAATCCACCAGCATTTTGCACAATAAAACTACCAATTAGTTTATAATAGCGTGTGCCGCCTATGGGAACCGCAGTCACCGTTGCACAACTGATAATCGACAATGACACAATAAACCTCTATGTGGTTATAACTTTGGCACGAATTTCGATATGAGGCACAGCTACAATATAATACAGAACTTGATATAAATCCGAATGTTGTTTAGAACTAAAATAGAGTTTGTTCTTGAACTTAAATAGAGTTGGATCGGAATTTGTTTGAACTTTCCTAGTTTACAGAACTACCGCATTGCTGATACTGAACTTGAAAAAATCACCTTGTATTTACCTTTTCACAGTTCGTTTTTGACATCACTTGAATTATTTTTTTAACTTGGTTATTATTTTTTCTATCGTTCTATGATGCTTTTAAATGTGGTAAAAAAATGCAGATCAAAAAGTAGGTAGGTAATTGATATACTACGAGTACAGATACAGTGTTTACGTTTAATTTGCGGAATCATATGTATATTATTTGCGACGAGCTTGCAAAATATTTGTTGCAATATTGAATTTGAAAGTGCAATTCGCTGATTGGGTAAAATGAAGGAACTAAGTATGCTTGATATTATTAAAAAATAAATACCTTAATAAAAAACAGTATGATACAAAACAATACAAACTGTTTATAAATAGCTACATATTTCAAAAAGAAATAATATACCTAAAAGGTTGAAGAAGTTGCAAATTGGTTTCAAGTGTTATGCAGGTTGAAACTGAGCTGGATTTCTGTGGCGGCCTTTGATATCCAATAAGTACCTTTTATTTGTGAAATGCATTAAAATCCTATTTTTTTTTTTGTCTAAAATAAGCAGTCGCAATCGGAACATTATTTATTACAAAATATAAAGCATGATTTCGGAGCTGCAAGACCTCTTTAGAATGTTGCAAGATCGCGATTCCTACTCAGACACCGCAATAGATTGTTGCAACTTACCTACATTTTAGTTTTTGATATCTTTTTATTTTCAATGTTCAGCTTTTGTAGACGAGAAAAAAATGACAACTGTTTTTCCCTGCTCCACCTGGGTCTTAACGCGTAAATCAGTGTAATATTTGAAACTAGATGCATACTTTTTGTGTCAAATATCGCACTAATTAACGCGTAAATTAACTTAATTGTAAATTGACGCAGGAGCATGAAGAAAAGTTTTCAAAAAACTTAACAATATTTTGAAGGCACAAGTCTTAGTATAAAAAGAATGGAAAGGGGAGGTCTGTGATTATGTTTGACACAATCATTATTCTATATTAATTGATTATAATTCATACTTCCTTCCCGTAGGGGAAGGTAGAAATGAGGTAGGACATATTTTAATTTACTAGGAATATTATATAAGATGTTTAGTTTAACGTGAAGTATTACAATACCATTATGGCTGCTTAATAGTTTACTAATACTAGGTAGTAATAGGTTGTAGGTAAGTAGGTACATCGGTACTCTGTCAAATATAATTTTTGTTCAATGAAAGGATAGTTCCCGACCTTTGAATATAAATTATACCTACATAGTGCACACGCGATCTAGATTATCCACTGACATATCTAGTAATAAGCAAAAGGCATGTTATGTATTCCTAACACGCATATTCCAACTGAATAGGCGTCAAACCAATAAATCTCCCTCTCATGAAAGTGCCAATTGATACAGACAAGTAAACAAACTCCACCGACAAACAGGTCAAGCAAAAAACATCTTAATTACCGCACCATAAAGTACTTTATTAATGCATTTAAAAGAGAAACTGCTGTAAAAACTATTGAGGTTTGCCCGCGTTGGAATCTAGACTCCCGCCTTGGAAGCTCATTCAGTTGTGACTGATTATACAGTTACCTCGCTTCGTACGAGAAAAGATCATATGCATAAACGGACATCTTTGATTGATAAGAAAGTATGTTTTGATGTAAAATTCAAATGGTATGCTAAATTGGATGGGTTATTGAAAACTTAGAAAGTAGCAATGGCGGTAGGTGTGAAAAATTGGTGATTGGAAATGCAATGAACATAAATAATTTAGTAATGTTTTTAAAGCTCACATTGAATTCTAGAATCATTAATTATACAAGTATTAATAGTTCATTATATCCACTTCTTAGGTGTTTATGATTTTTTTATTGATTTGAAATTGAGCAAAGAACCCTTCAGCTTATAGCTCATAAATCTTAAGTATCTCTGTGACTCAATACAAAACACAATCTTCTTGCTTGTCACTTTATTAAATGTACTCGTTGTAGGTAATTCAAGTCATCTTCATACTAGTAAAATCATTGAGTCTTCAAGAACCTGCCTGACTTGTCTTTTAATTACACTTTTTGCCCCCACTTTAGCAAGGGAGTATTTAGCGTTCACAGGTAAAAAGTGCTAAAACAAGAAAGTACGCCAAACAATTTTATCGAACGTTCAAGTGGGCCGAGGAAAACAATAATGCTATTCGAAAGTGAATTTTACTGCGTTCATATTAAGTGCTATAAAGCTATTGTTCCCGATTTCCGAAACTCTGGTGGAAAATTGTTAGATTTCGTGGTAGGTCGTTGCCCGTTCGGTGTGACCGATCCGTGATTACTGAGATAGACAAGTGCAATTTAAGAAACGGTTTTACACTGTTACTTTGTATTTAGTTCTTTAATTGGAAATTTGTTTACTAACAGTTCGTGGAGACGTCACGATTCTATCAACTGATTGAATGAAAATACCTAATTTTAACATTTGGTTACATACCAGGGATATTTTGATTTACTGGAATGACTGTTGGACTTGACATAGGATACTACGCTCGTCGAAAGTTTCCGATATTGAATCTGATGACCTGATTAAAATACCCCTGTAATTATTAGTCCAAGAGATGTAGGTTCATACTTATCTCACAAATCAGTTTTACCCGCATCTCGCTTTATACAGGGTTATTTGTAAAACACCGGTAACCTCTCAGGGACTGTATTACTATCATCATAAACAACCACTTTTGTTCTAAGAATTTTTACAAAACATAATACATTTACAAAAAACAAACCTTCAAGATTTCGTTGTCTTATATAACACATTTCAACTCTGTATTAAATAGGTCAACTTCAAGCGCCCCGGCTGCCCAAACCCCGCTCCCTTCGCTATTATACTATCGCTTTCTTTTGCTTTGCATAGGCTTCGTACCATTTAGAGCGTTCATTTTAATTAATATGAAAATCTGATGAACTAAAATATGATGAATTTTTAAAAGATATCAAAAGTTGTTGTTTATGATGATAGTAATACAGTCCTAAGAGGTTACCGGTGTTTTACAATTAACCCTGTATACCTAAGACATGCAACGAAAATATTTATAAGTAAAGCGATATTCACTGAAAATTAAGTACAAACACATCTTACGTACAGTACAATAGTAATGATAAAAATGACACCTCAGGTTGATTCGTTACAGACTTGTCTATTCCTTTACCAACAGCTACATACCCTCAAGTCAAGGACCCTTCTTCAACCAGCTCAGTTCGTGCATTGAATATTTTATAAAACATTTATCTCCATTGCGTAGGTTCATACAGATCGACTGATATATCGTGGCCTACTTTTAGACGTAATGTTTTTGCTTGACATTCCTTAAGCTCAACTTACACCGCGAAAGGGTAATGAGCGAGAAATGGCTGAGCGTAACGGGCTCCTTTTCTATAGAATAGGTTTTAATTTCCACCAACAAAGAGTTTTTGTTTTAGTTTCTACATTTTTTAATTTAGAACGAGTTCATTTCAACTATTTTTGCTCGCTTATTCCTTTCCTCTCGACTATTTGTTGATGGAAACACAGTGTAATTTGCTTGCGAGTTTAACGGAGTCCGTAAGGAGTCCGCTTTGCTCGCGTGTAAACGGGCTTTAGCATGGGAGCATTACTTGTCTTGAGCGTCATTTTACTTTGTTTTATTGTATTGCCTATTGTGGCAAGGATAGCCTTGTATGTAATAAAATTCTTGGAATATTGGACTAGGTTTTTAGCAACTATACCTGTCGAAGAGAATCTACTGAACTGCAATACATTTTAAATTCTATTGTAATAATGTCAAAATGCATTCTTCCATTGCTTGGTTTAGGCCCTGTCTATCTTCCATTCATGATCACGTGTCATTGTGGGCCAATTCCTTGTGAATGAGTCCAGTCCTGCCATCATAGTTTACGTTAGCTAAGAGCGCGAGCGTTTTCACATTATCCGATCCGATATCGGTATCGGACTCCGATACGATATCGAAAGCAAGTAAAATGTATCAAATATGTACTTGTCTTTCACATAATCTGATCCGATATCGGATATCGGATCTATCAATTTCATACATTTTACTTGCCCCGCCATCGTATCAGCGTCCGATACCGATATTGGATCGGATAATGTGAACCGCTCTAAGTGCGATATTGTTTCCCATCGTTTAAAGTATTCAAGGCCAATCTTATTTTTTCTGAGATCTTCAGATCTTATTGGAATTTGGAACGCAGTTTTTCGAATATTTTTAAAAGCAGTCTGTAAGTAGTCCAAGTTCTTAAAAAAAAAACTAAGTATAAGGTTATGTTTTGCTCGAACTTGAGACATATAATGTGTTAATTGTATTCAATGAAATAGAACTTTTTTTTTGTAACAGTATATTACAGTTCATAGTATCTATTGCACTTCCTATTGACGCAAATACATTGTATTTCACTTTGACATGCTAATTATAACGATAAAAAATATTAAATTCTCAGTTTCATATTACATTTGCGTACTATTATTTTCTTTAATAAGCATTTATGACTGAATGTGAATACATAAGCTCTTTGTGTCATCATAGCATCACAACAAACGATATTTTCATCGATAATTTCCTTATTGTAATATTCCTTTCGCTCTCTTGTCGCGTGTCGGTCAAAACAAAGACAACAAAAGAAATCATGATATTTTATTAGTAGATGTTATTCATAGTAAATAATATGGGCAGATTTCAAAGATGGTAAGCCTTATTGAAAAGTAAGAAAACTAGTAGTTTTATAGTACCTATACTAGGTATGGTATTAGATAAAACCTAATGACTCCTAAATTTAAGTTGATCAATGCGACTTCGAAGCTTAGAATCTATGTAAGTTAACAAAACCAAGTTTGCCTTGAGCTTATACGGCGAATAAATGAGTATGAATATGATGATCCGATAGACTCCTCCTGAAATGCCGTTGGATTCGATATCGGAAATCAGCCGATGAATTTCAACCGCTACAGATGCCATCCGAATCCAAAACGCAATTGGTCGGGGTGTCCAGAGTAAGATGAGAGAAATAGTTTTTTATGACGTGAAAATCCCTACCTTACCCAGTTTATTTATAACACTGAGCTAAACCTGATCAATACTTTCATAAAGGTTGATAAACGATAAAGTGAGAATGAGAAATCAATTAAAGAAAGTCGTTAGACTGTTGTAGAACTAAAAAGTACTCCAGGGCGAGTTCAAGTTTCATAAGTAGATTTTAGAAACAAGATTCACAGTTGATTAACCTTTAGACAAAATGAAACATTATTACGTGACTGTATCTAAAAAATGTTTATTATTAGGAGTGATATACATCAGGTGCAGGTAAAAGGGGAAGTAGGCGACCTAGCAATACTAAGTTCATATGAGTCTGATGACGCAGTTACTAGGCCGCCGGAAGACCTCCGTCATGGCTTAACGACTGACAATTTGACGTGCCCTCCGAAGCACGGAAGCGCTCATTTGATGATGCCACTGGCGGTCACCGGTTAGAACGTTTTTTTGATGATCTATCAAGAATGACCAGCACGCTACACTACGAGCACTTCGGCTAGGGATGGTACTCTTTACCCTACGGTGAAGGCAGGCTGCGGACGATGATGATTTCACGGACTGTGTGAACGTGGCATAACGAACATTTTTATAAGCATGTCTAGATTGGTGAGTTACTAAGTTGCACTCATTTATAATTGCTTGCATTATCTGAAGCTTAATGCTTATGTAGATAATATCAGGATGTTGATAATCATGCTCGCTATACCTTAGTGTGTATGCTGATTCCGTTTTTAGCAACATACATTATTTTAACATACAGTGAGAGTTAGGTCAAGGACAGAAAGTATAAGGACATGTCCAATATATGGCCCATGGACACAGAAGGTATTCCAGACGTGACAGGTTGCAAGCTCATCGTCGCCAAATAAAACGAATCAAATTGACAACTTTTAACAAAGATCCGGTTTGATGTTTCAATGTCGCCGATTGTTTTTATTCAATTTAATTATTCAATTCTCTAATTGGGTATAAATCATCAGTTCTTAATGAAGACTATTCGAGTAAATAATGGTTGCTCAATTTATTTTTTGCCTTTTAAGTCATGTCAAGGTGAAAGCCTATCAATATTCATAGACGTGAAAATCGTATATTTAGTAGATTTTTGTAGAAAACATGATCATTATCACACAGGAAATGCATAATGATTACGCAATTTCACCCACGGGTCAAAGTCAAAGATGAAGAGTAAAAAAACCAGATGCGTTTAGTTAAGGATTAGAAATGTCTTATCTCGTGAGAAAACAGGAATTTGTAATAAAATTAGCGACTCTATTAGACAGAAAGTTTGTTGGATAATTATTAATATCTGATTATACGTGCCATTAAACAGCAGGGCGATTTACACTTAATTTGAATGCATTGAAATGAAGTGCGAATCGCAGGTTCAACTGAAACTAAAAATATCTTCTTAAAGTATATTTTCTATAGTTATGTATCAAATTTTTAACAACGTACCAAAAAAAAATCAACGAGTCACAGTGCTACACAATTTGGTGTGACTGGTTGGGAACACATCCCCAAGACACTGGCGGCATTAAAACGTTGAATAGCAATGATGAAAATTATCTTGGTTATTCAAATTCTTGTAGACATTTATATCGAGTAATCTAGATTTAAACTGACCGATTTCATGTAGATATCGGTGCAGATTTCTACAGCTTCGATATCTTATTACGGCATGCACTGGACCGTGTCGCTCGAGGTCGAACACGCTATTTACAAATCAAATCACTATTTTATTGGAAAGAAATCGTTGGCAAGAGAACGACACCTAAGCCTTTGCTCTGACTAAACGCTTACAATAATTCCCAATGAGTTACTAATAACCTAACAACCTACTGATAGGTACTGCCTGGCATTCGTTGCAAAAGTTAGTACTTTTATAATGAAAATCCTGCCTAATATAGGAAAGTCGATTTGCTGTCAAATAATAAAACAACCTAATAATATAACTTACTTTTTTTTACGTAATAAATAAATAACCTATATCAATAAACTGATTGTTGCATCAATAGAACTTACCTCTGAGAAAACAATTCCAATCCAAGTTTTAAGTACCTACTTTGAATATCTTAAAGTAAGTAAGTTCGTACGAGTCAGTGGCCAACACTGGTGACAGAGTTTTGAGGCCACCTTAAAGCTTCCGTCATAGCTTACTAGACTAGATACTATTCTAACATAAAAATATAGAACAACGTAGACCATAAAACCTAAAATAACAGCCTTGACTCTTCTTTGTTTTTTCATAATGCAAAATTATATCACAATATTACGACAAAAATGCGAATATGAATATTTTCGAGGTCATAATCTATGAAGCAATTTATTTGTCAAGAAAGCTCCCTATCAGTTTTAATATCGAAATGATTTTCATTACAAAAGTTTTCACTTATTGCAATAAATTGTTTCCAAATATTACACCAAACAATATTTCATTTTGATACTGTCAGCTTCGATAATGAGATTACTTATTTAGTTTAACAAACAAATTTTGGGCATTGTTGAATGTTCTCTCGACTTTCAATCCGAAGATTGCAAGGTGAGGCAATATTTTTGGAAATAAACATGTTTGACTATTTTCACACATTGTTTTCCATTAAATCAGACAGCCAATAACATTAAATTAAGTAAATTGTTTGTTTTCGTCATCATTTGAAAAGTCACGGCTCAAACCATTATATTAATGAATTTATGTGAGAAAATAAACAAACTGTTTAATATGTATGTCGTTCGATTTCGATAGAAAAGTCTTGACCCACTGAGAAGATTAAAACTGCGAAGATGATTGGAGATTTATTGCATCAAGCTCATCAATTTAGAAAACTTTAACTTCCATCTTTGAAAGCTGATAATAAGCTGTTAAGGATCAGGGGCCGTATTCGCGTTCTTATTTTCGTTCGTTTGATGAATATCCGGATGTTTCTTACTACGATTTCCGACTTCAAGGGCCAGAGTGTGCAAAGTACGCAAAGTTGTACGCAAAGTGGTGCGCAAAATGTCAAAATATCAAAAATGTACAAACTTCGTTCCAACCGTGTGTTCCACGACACACGTACTTTTTTGTATTTTTTTTACCTGAGAATGATCCTGAAATCATCAGGCTTATTTCAACTTTCAAATGTTTTTAGCTAGATTAAAATCAATTTTATGATATAGGATAAATTAAGTTGATCACAAAAACAAATTGTAATCGTGCTGGTTATTGTGGAATTTTAGCGTGCGAACGTGGATGTGTTGACTATCAGAACATCAGATTATTATCATACATGGGAGTGGTACCTCGAAACGTGGAACAACCATTAGAGAGTTATAAACTGAAGAAAACTCACGCATTGATGATATAAAGATAGTAAAGGATGGGTATCTATTTCAAGCTCCACATTCAAAATAAAAACCCTTCTTTTTCTCTTCCAAAACTATACAGGTGAGATCAATATAATTTACGAATATAACCACAAACTGATAATAATAATACTAAAGATTTGTTGTTTTGGAACTTGATTAATTAAAATAAAATATTTAAATTCAAAATCATCGTAGGTATAAACAAATATATGCATATTTCAAACTCTGCATAGCAATATGCATAGTTTATTAACATGTAAAAAGGAAACGGGTAATCAGTATTCAACTAGTTTAAAATCAAGATAAATCGACTCCTGTTCTTCTAAGCCTACAGGAAATAAGATTGAAGATTTGCACTAAGCGTCGAAAAACTTATTTCATAGTTTCCGTCTCAGATGTCATGTCGTGAGAATAAGAAGACTTTCTCTACCGTTTTTATGTTTAAAGGTCTGCTCATTGTTTGTCAACGAATGACACCTTTGTAAGCTTGTATGTAGGTCTTGTTGATTTTGTAAACGTAAACAGGTTCTCGACTGTATCCCCAAGGCGCGGTAGACATTCTCTCAGATCTTTTTATGTTACTTATTCCAGATCCTATGAAGATGTCTAAGGGGGGTAGTCAGAGGCATGTCCAAACACATATTTGATACATGCCCACATCTTGCAGAAGTTAGTATTCCATACGTGACATGTTGCAAGCCTATCGCCGCCTATAAGAACACTAACTGGTTTTCTCACGATGTTTTCCTTCACCGTTTAGAGCACGTGTTAAAGCGCATATAAATTTTACGAAACGCAAAATCCATTGATGAACGGCCGGGATTTGAACCCACAACCTTTGGATTGAAAGTTGAGGTACAACCTCATTCGGCCAACACGGCTTTTTATTTTGTTTTTTTTTTTAATTTTGTTTGGCTACATAGTATATTTGAAATGAGTTAAAATATAGGTCACATTGACGCCTGCCATTTTGTATCGAAATATTCTGAATAGGATTCAAATACGTTCGTACAAGCTATCAGCTATAATGATATTTATGTCAAATGTGACCTGTTATTTTGAATCCACTATTTTTAGGTTAGGGTTGCCTGAAGCGGTCGTGTATCAACAGATTTGTTTGGAGACATAAGCGAGAAATCTTCAAAGTATCTTGAATCAATTGATCTGAGAGGCTGTACTTAATTTTTAACAACATTTAATTTCTACATTAAACAACATTTAAGTTATAAATGATTTATAAGTAATGAAACGCGCTATTTAGGCTTTATACGTTATGTTATGTTAATGTAAATCACTTTTTATTGGTGAACTAGAAATGTTTGTAGAGCACCACTCGATTTCCTGTAATCTGATCGGTATGAGGCATGGGAATATTCTAACATCAATTTAGCTTTAGATTCCTCTGAAACCGTTACCAGAAAATGACGTTCGTTTACCTAGATAGTTTCTAAAAAGTGGATATCGTATCTTGTGAATGAAGTTAAAAGCATACTATTTAGAATATTCATACTCATGTTTATGAAATGACCAAGATAGGAGTTCAAAAAGTGATTGAAACATTACCACCAAAAGAGTTACTTTTCAATAAAATGAGGTTATCAAGTCGTCTGTATGTTTTTTTTTTGTATCTTGTTACGCGATTGTTCCGCCATTTGTTGACCGATTTGCAAAATTCTTTTTATGTTTGAAAGGGTATACTCCAGAGGTGGTCCCATATAAATTTTATTCCTGAGGGATTTATAGTTTCCCTGTAAAACTCTAAATACCCTTCCTAGCCATGTCACAAATAGAAATCGAATCGACAGCTTGACGCCCTGAGTCACACCGCGTTTCGAGTCAAACATTGAAGTCGGTTTTCTTTTTAGTATTAAAACGTAATTATATATTTCCGTATTGTCTTTGGTACAGAATTGTTGTATTTTTAAAACATTTTAAGTGAAAGAATACATACCATATGAGGTTGGCACAGAAATTGTATAAAATATTCTAACATCATTATAATTAAAAGAAATAAAGTACGAGACCCGCTATGTGTTTTTCCGCTTCGTACTTACCAGTTTATCGTATGACGGCGTATTTGATATTAAAAAAACTATTTGTACTTAATAGTTTTATTTCGTTGAGCGAACTTAATTAGCGCAGTGGGTAGCCGCCTAAGAATGCTACCTCGTAAATACCTACGTGATCTGGGACAGTTGAATGGCTTGTATTCGTGTTTTACTGTGAGATAGACCACATACTTAGTTAAATAAATTATAAAACCGTTCTAATCAAATTGGTAGAAAATTATAGAAGTCTCGATCTAGTCTCGAAGAATCGATCGAACCTTTTACGTTACATCTAGCTAGATATAATTGGTACGAATAATACCTACTTGATTCTTGGAATGACGCGAACAGACAGACATCAGAGACTTTAGAATAAAATCCTTTGGATACGGAACCCTAAAAGTTATTTTAATCGTTATATTCTTGTTCTGCAATTGGTTTAGGAATATGGAAGTAATAAAATATGACTTTTTTTAAATGTTGCGAAGACGAAAAAACAATGAAGGCAAAATATTCTTATCTTAGCTATCATTATGCTAACAGATTTTATGTAAGTTGTATTGCATCTAACGACATTTTAATCCATAGTAAAAGGTACTTGTAATGTAGTTGACATTTAAACCCCGGAACAGATTTTTTTACTCATTAAAATACTCTCTTACTAATTACAGCATAACATTATTACGAGTAGGTTAATTTGAAGAAGATTGAACTAAAATGTTAGAAAAATGACAGTCATTCTTGCATCATACGCCATACAAAGCTTACACATAAATTTCAAAATAATTCATTCCATGATGATTCGTTTGTAATCGTTCAGTTTGTGATAGAATAAGCTAACTATTTCAAGACTTATTTAGGTATGTAAAAAGCGGTACTTGGCTTAACCTTTTTTGGTAAGTGTTTGTATGAGAACCTGCGCCTGAGATTAATTTAACCTATACATAAAACAATCTTGTTTTCATATTAACATTAAATTGACGATATGTGTTTCGCTTTCTTTTTCAATTCAAATTAATGAATAGCCGTCTTTACTCTTCGACTAAGAAAGAATCCATCTAAACTGCGTTGATTGGAATGCAAGTTGTTACTTTTCTGAATTCCTTAGATCGGATCGCGAGCAATTTCATCTGGATTCCGTAGATTGGAACGTTTTTAACAATGAATGGAGCAATTACAATGTTTTTCAGGCTCCACTAAACTGAATCATCGGAAATACATACCGGCACGTCAGCGCATGAGTCTATCCAAAACAAATGAAACAATTTTAATCGAGAAAACGTGATTTATCGAGCAAACAGTCGTTCGTGTAGTTGTAATTGCAGAACATACTGCTTCATATTTTGATAGTTAATATTAGTAGGTACCTACTCGTAGTATACTGGCACATACTGGCAAGACTGCAAATAATAGTTTAGTCATTAAGGTCGCTGGTGGTCGGAGTAAAATTAGCTTATAGGTTTATACGATGATGTTATTCTTCATTTGTACGTTATCCCATTGCATTTTCTTTTAGTAGGATTTTAAACTCTTTTAAGGTTTTGTTTTAGTTTTTTTTTTGCTTAAGTTAGGATGCTTATGAATGAAATCCAAATAATTTTACTACATTAGTTACTGCACAAAAATGTGTGCTAGGTGGCACTTTTGCCTCTCTTGGTTAGTTAAAAGATATTTTTATTTTTGTTAATCCTAATATTTAATGTAAATATGTAGTAGCTTAGTTTCTGTAAATAAAAATACTTACTTTTTGTTAAAAGTAATATACATTTTCTAATCAACATTACTTGAAGCAGGAAAATACGAAGTCTTGGCAACACAATGCAAGGTTTAATTATGTAAGTTTTTTATGCGCTGTAAATTTAATTACAAGCAATGAGTTTTACAATGTAATCTTGTTATTCTTATGAATGACTAGCGGAACGCCCGCGACTTCGTTCACGTGGTACATATCAACATAGCCCTTATCACTTGAGTAAGCTTAAGCTTTTCATCACATTAACTAAACTGAGTGACTGTGACTGCAAGTTCAACTTTGATGACTGAGTCTGAGTCCGAGTCTCACTCTAAATCTGACCCTCAATCTAACCCTTATCTCGCTCTCACTCTTAATGTGACTCACAATCTCACTCTCACATTTTATCTGACGCCCCCCCATAAACTCACAAATCCATAAATCCACAAATCCATAAATCCATTAACCCCACTTCCAATCTCACTCCCACTTAAGAAATTCCACACATACTTAATCACCGCCAACACCCTGTTTCAGGAATTATTTACAGCCCTCCCTTTCAACCCACCCCCTAAATACAAAAGTTCACCCCACCCCTACGAAATCCTAAAATGCAGCAGAAGAAGAATGTATCTTCCAAGTTTCAAGTTTTTAAGACTTATGGTTCTCATAGCAACTGTTACTCCCTCTTTCACCCCCTTTATAGGGGAGTTAAAAAAAATGTATATAAAAATATTACTCAGTACTCACACATAGCGAGTTTCAAGCGAATCGGAACACGCATTCAAAAACCCCATACAAACATTAACACCCCCTAAACCCCCTTCTAGGGGTAGTTTTGATTTTTTTTTTAATGCATACATTTTGTAATTACACTAATTAATACTCATACCGAGTTTCAAGCGAATCGGACAACGCATTCGATAAACCCCTTACAAACATCTACACCCCCTTCTAGGGGTAGTTTTGAAGCTTTTTGAATGCAGACTTTCATTAAAACTATCATAATTCTAAATTACATGTCTCTAAGTGCCAGGAATATGATTTTTTCCCGTTATTTTCCACTTATCCCACATTATCCCATTTCCCCCCACTTTATCCCGCATCATCCCATTTTTCTCGCTTGATCCCGTTTTTTCCTGCTTTTTCCCCGCTTTATCTTGAATTATCCTGCTTTATCCCACATTATCTCGTTTTTTCCCTGCTGTATCCCTCTTTTTCCCAGTTTACCCCGCTTTTCCCGCATTATACAGATTCTTCCCGCTTTATCCTACTTTTCCCCCACATTATCCCTCTTTTTCCCGGTTTATCCCACTTTTTCCTGCTTTCCCCCCACATTATCCTGCTTTTCCCCAGTTTATCCCGCTTTTCCCCAGCTTTATTCCGCATTATCCCGCTTTTACCCCGCTTTTTCCCGGTTTATCCCCCTTTTCTCCCGCATTTTCTTGGTTTATCCCGCTTTTTCCCCGCTTTATCCCACTTTTTCCCCACTTTATCCCGCATTATTCTGCTTTTTCCCAGTTTAACCTGCTTTCCCCCCGCTTTATCCTGCTTTTTCCCAGTTTATCCCGCTTTTCCCCCGCTTTTTCCCGCATTATCCCGGTTTATCCAGAATTATCCAGCTTTATCCCTGTTTATTCCTTTTTTTCCCGCATTATCCCGCTTTTTCCCCCGCATTATTCCGCATTCTGCCGCTTCATTCCACTTTTTCCCGCTTATCCCTTATACGTTATCCCTCCCCCAAATACCCCACTTCCACTCCCAATGGACTTATGGCTCCCATAGAATCTGTACTGTACTTCCCCTTTTTCACCCCCATTAAAGGGTAGATTTTGAAAAAAAAAAACATGCAGATATTTTTATTACACTACTGCTAAATACTCATACCGAGTTTCGACCAAATTGAACCACGTATTAAAAAATCCCATGCAAACTTTAACACCCCTTTCACCCTGGTTTAGGGGTAGTTATGAAATTATTAGAGTGCGGAAATTTTTTATTTACATTTTTAAATAATCATACAGAGTTTCAAGCAAATCGGACCACGCATTCAAAAAACCCCATACAAACATTAACACCCCCTACATCCCCTTCTAGGGGTAGTTTTGAATTTTAATGAATGTAGACTTTCATTAAAAGCGTTGAACTATCATAATTCTAAATTTCATGTCTCCAAGTGCCAGGAATACGATTTTTCATACAATAGTTTTTACCCCTTTTCACCCCGTTAGGGGTTGAATTTCAAAAAATCCCTTCTTAGTACACCCCTACGCACCAAGACGGACATACCCTCAAAATTTCAAGTCTCTACGACCAGCGGTTTAGGCTGTACGTTGTCTATCAGTCAGTCAGTCAGGACAAAGATTCTTATAATAATAGATAATCATCATCTAGTGGAGTCTAAGTAAATTCCTACGTATTACAGTGTACCAATGATAGTCAATTAACATTTGATGTTTCACAAATCTGAATATTTCCGATATTCAGATTTTGATGGCCATTTAGACAAATCATTTAAGGGCAGAAGGGGCATAGACAAGTTTAGAGGATATGGAACCAAAGTACATAAACTCAAAAAACATGTTTACTAACTCAATTTGTGACGGACCAGAAGGCTCAAAGCATTGTCATGACAAGGATTTAGTGTTGACTCAAGTGTTCGACAAACTAAAATAACCTACAGAAAGATCCTTCAAATACAGTGTTCTTCAATTTGTTACAGTATTGAGTTTTATTTTTATTATTCTCGGTGTATGTTTGAGATAGACAAACATTGGTACGTGACTTACAAGTTCTATTGTAGTCTTAGTTTCTACTTGAAATATACTGTATAATACCTACTTTCGTAATACGTCATATATTTTTTGTCTATGATTTAAAAATAAAAGTGTGAGAGTGTCATCACAATTTTAGATCGAGTCCCCAATACCGAAATTCGCAAGCAGACAAAAGTCTAATAACAAGCGAATATTGGGGCTCAAATGGAGTTGGGCAGGACACGTGGCCAGGCGTGATGATGACAGGTGGAGTACTAACTGAGTGGTGGCCTAGAGATGGAAAAAGGAGTGTCAGTCGTCCACCTACAAGATGGGTCGACGACATCGTTAAATCCGCAGGTCGTACATGGGCAAGACTGGCTCAGGATAGAGGCGAATGGCAAAAGCGAAGAGAGGCCTATACCCGGCAGTGGGATGAGAAAGGTTGATGATGATAATTTTAAAACAATAGGATACTAACAGGCAATTTGACATAGCAATTTATCTACCTTTATAAAAATATATCAAGCACCGCTCTGAAATTACTTTTTTTATGGCGCAGACCCCTGTCTTGTCCTTACAACGTGGAATGCTATCTTAAGGGCGTATGCATCACAAATGCGTAAGTTTGCCTCTGATTACACTCCTGACACTGTGTATGTTAATGATATCTGTCTTATTGCGATATATATTGCGATTTGGACTAGGTAGTCCAAACCAAACTCATTAGTCATATTGAGATGTCTTATAGCGATCCTGGTCATATAAACTAGTCACATTGAGATACCTAATGGTCATAAAGATCCTTTCCCGTTTGTGTGATCCTTTTACTATTTGAGCAACGCCGTGTGCGTTAGCTAAGTCAAAGTTCAATTTGCTAAACTCCTTCTACGGTACCTTTTGCATAGTTTCAAAGAAAGCGCAGTTCCCATATCACAATAGCGAGAGCACTTATGTAACGGAATCAGAATAAACTAGTACCTACAGGTCGTCTCATCATGAGAGTAACACCAGTAGAATTTAAGTTTTTCTTTTATGCATGAAACATTTGGCTTTCATTTTATAGGCAGTGATGGAGAGTAACCGAACCTAGAACTTGTAGAAACTACAGAGATACTCGTTTATAGAACACCTGATACTCGTATTAAGTGAATGTAACTAAAATTAGGTAGGGCCTACTTACTATCCGTTTTGATAGGCTTCTATCTTTGTAAGCAACCTTTGTGTTCTAGCCTCCACACTAGTATGCCAGGTATTCCCCGTGTTATGGTGTGTGTAACTGTAACTTCTTTTGAGCTCGTGTGCCATTACACGCAGCCATGATACGCATTTGATAGCTTAATGGGATTCAGTTCAGTCTCTGCAGCTTAAAATCATTTCAGCTTGAAGGGAAAACAAACCTTCACCCAAACTTTTAATAGTAAGATTCTTGATAAACTTACAGCAGTAACAAATGTTATAAGAAGTGTAACTTTTGAAGTAATTTTGCATTGTAAAAAAGATGCTACCTAATCACCTAACTACAAAATATTGGTCAAAAATACATTGTTTGCATAATATAAACAGGTGCGGACAGAACAGGTGGCAATCTGTTGCATAACGCATCAGCAACGCTTGTAACAATAACAATTATCGGTTGTGTAACCGTTTATAGATTGGGCGACAACTATGATAGTGTTCGAAAATAGAGGAACCAAAGCCGTCTTATTACAAAAATATGCACCGAGTTTAGCGAAGCACTGACTTTAAATACTCGTACATAGAACGCTTTTTTGTGATAACAGTTTGTTTTGACATAAATATTGTGTCGACATGGTGTTCAACTAAGGTTTAACTTTTTTTGTAATAAGGTCAAATATGTATAAGAAAGTATTTCATAAGCCTTGTACGGACTAGGCGTTCCTACGTTCCTCGTTAGACTGGGTGAGTGAGAGCCTTAACACAAGAACGCTAGTATGTATGTACCTGCAGTTTTTGCAGTTATTACAGGTACGGACTAGGCGTACGGAATACGTACAACTTGTACGTATTGGAACGTCTAGGTCCACACAAGGCTTCACACTGCCAGTCTAAGAGCACCATGGTAGAATAAGTGACTTTGATGTCCAAATCTGATCATTTCAAATTAATTCTTAGAACTCCTTTTGTGTGTGGATTCCAATTATTAAGAGCGAAGCTCATTACGTTCATTAGAATTCTGAGCTGTTGTTCTGAAGTTCAATGCCGCTGTACGTGAGGACTCGGAACAGTGACGTCACTCCTTGCGGTAATGACATAATTTACTTCAATTTCCTTCTTCTTCTTCTTCTGCCCTTATCCCACTTAAGTGGGGTCGGCACAACATGTTTCTCTCTTCCATTTCCCTCTATCACCCGTCATATCAGAACTAACTCCTTTCACAAACATATCCGCATTCATAAAGTCCATCCATCTTTTCTTAGGCCTACCCCTACCGGTATATCCATCCACATTCATACTCATCACTCGTCGTGTTATTCCACTTCTCAATTTTTGTCAGTCACTGGCGCTACTTTCAAACTTCCCCTGATGTAATTTACTTCACTTTTCATATTGTTATTATTGTCTCTATCCTATACATACACTTTAGCTGATATGCCATTTCCAGAAACATGCGAATTCCAAGTTGCTTTAAAAGTGGTTTATTAGTAAAAATGTTTAATAGAATAAAAACTAAAAGTAAGTGTTGCTTTTTCAATTTCAAATTGAGTCTTTTTTTTTTGTCTTAAGTAAAATTAACTTCCAGTTCGTCACTTGTCTTATAAACACGCGTTTTAATTTAATAGCTGTTTTAATTTTAGTAAAAACGTAGAACAACTAAAATAACCAGAAATAGTACTTTGTTCCAACCAAGCATTAACATCACTTTGAGGTCAAACGGATCCCAGCATCTCGTACAATCCGTTACGCTTACTTTTTTTGTGGGTACTACGTGAGCTGCCCACAAATTAGTTATGTCATTGAACTGAATGGGAATATCTTCAATGTTTTGATTATACTTAATTTAATTCAACTGTTTGGCTATTAACTTTTTGCTCACTCTGCATCTCATTTTAAGTATAATGCGGTTGTTGGTTCATATTCTATATAGACTATTTGAGCAAAATATGACTGATTCTGTTCTACAATTCTATTATGTTGCTAATCGCAATTAGTACCTAATCTATATTATGTAAACCGCCTTCCATTAAGTCGTTTATGCTTTTTCTCACTTAAATGGTTGCATGGAAGAGAACGCTTTCAGCGATAAGGCCGCCAGTTGTCTACCTATAAGTTAAGTGTCTTTTTCTTATATATATTTTACATGCCGTGTTGGCCGAATGGGGTTGTACCTCGACTTTCAATCCGAAGGTTGTGCATCAATGGATTTTGCGTTTCGTAAAATTTATATGTGCTTTAACACGTGCTATAAACGGTGAAGGAAAACATCGTGAAGAAACCAAATAGTGTTCTTATAGGCGGCGATGGGCTTGCAACCTGTCACGTATGGAATACTGACTTCTGCAAGATGTGGGCATGTATCAAATATGTGTTTGGACATGCCTCTGACTACCCCCCTGAGACATCTTCAAAGGATCTGGAATAAGTAAGATCTGAGAGAATGTCTACCGCACCTTGGGGATACAGTCGTGAACCTGTTTTTTTTATATTTTACATGTGGTATGCAATAAAGAATTATCTATCTATGTTCCCTTGATTATTCCTGCCGAAGAAGTGTACTGATGATTCGTTTACGTAGGTTCCAACAGATTTTTAGAGATAGATTCATTGTGATCCTTTCCGAGACTTTCAAAACGATTAACTTCTTAATATGATGATATTTTGAAACCAGTTTGAGAAATGACCTGCTGTTTAAAATATCGTGTTAATTTCAAAATGCAAATCAGTTAAATGTTTATTAGCAATTTCATATTCAAAGAGCAGTTTAATCTTGATTCGACTTTGAATTCGTCTCGGTCCGAAACGGATGCTCAAAACGCAACAATTTCCGTCTCCACCGGAACCCGGAAGCTAAACAATGGCTTCATTTGAGAATTGCGTGTGAACTGCACTTTTTAATATTTTATAACCTAGATGCCATTTTCACGATACCATTCTGGCATACCATTCTTGCTTGTTGCTTTCTCAAACCCAACGAAGTAAGAGATAATATTCTGAGGTAGAATGGTATTGTGTGAATGGCGTCCCGCCTCTATCCCATTTTGACAAAAGATTTTCTTTTTCCACATCCATTTTGCTATCATTAAGTTAACACGAAAGTTTGGATGGATGTATGTTACTCCAACAACAATCCAAACCTCACCTCCACCTCCAAACCCTCAGGTAGTAAACTGCAGTTGTGTTAAAATAACGCCTGTCTGTGTAGAATCACGAATGCGGTTGTGTGGAATCCATAATATTGTATGTGACTACCATTCGGTAGTACGCAATTCTTTCTATTCAGAAAGAATTGCGTTTGTGTAGTCGAATGCGGTTGTGTGGAATCCATAATATTGTATGTGACTACCATTCGGTAGTACGCAATTCTTTCTATTCAGAAAGAATTGCGTTTGTGTAGTCGATAAAATAAACCACCTTTATGTAGGTATCATTAATTTTAATTTCGCATTGTTCACGCTGAAAGCGCTGAACGAATTTGCACGAAATTTATGTGTATTGTAGGTAACTCAGGGATAACATTAAACGTTACTTTTTATGTCGAATAATGTAGTGTTGCATTAGCTAGTCTAATTTTGATGATTTTGATGATGTAAATCTATGTTCCATATAAATTTGAGCCTTCTTGCCTCTAAGATTACACGTCTTTTATGATGTCAAAAGTTCAAACTATAACGTTCATTTAACGTTGTAAGTCATTGCAATGACACAAGCGCAGACGCATCAGCGGTTTCGTCAAGATGGCCGATCACCTCGCCTGATCGCCTCTTACTTTCGTTATTTTCACTTTCGTTTAGTAGATGTTATTTAATATTAATCTACTGACTTCCGTATAGGTGGAGCCTACTGTTATATTTATACATATTTGGTACTGCACATTAAACGCATATTAATAGCATTGTGTAATACGTTATTTTGTGAATAGTTAATATGGAGAATAATTAAAATTAATGGTGTCATAATTGTCTAGAGGTAGAAAATGTTCTCAAACGCAAGTCATTTAAAAACGTTGGTGACGTCGAAGTCAATATTGTTATTCTTGAGTCTCGTACACAAACACCACTTTTTTACATGAATAGCTAGTATTCAATGTCTATCTAACATTAAGCAGTGTTCTAATTGACGTTTTCATATTTACAGATTGGTCGTTGGTCTAGACAAGCTTCGCTAATATTCAAGGTAATTTATTTATTTTATGTACAGTCAGCAACGAAAGTCGATTAACATTTTATGTTTCACAAATCTGAATATTTCCGAAATCCGTAACATGGCCAACATTGTTACTAATATTTGATTAAGTATTTTTAAAGTCTTGGTTCATAATAATTTCACAAGAAAAGTTTATTCTTCTTAGTTTTCGAAAACAAACGCTATTTTAAAAAGTCCAACTGTTAATCGACTTTCGTTGCTGACTGTACGTTAAGAAAATGGTTTTTAAATCGCAAACTTACTCAGCGAACTATTGTGTGACAAATGCAGCTGTACTCTAACAAAGGACAGAGATACAGAAATTGAGTCTCAATAACTTTTAAAAATAAATACTAAACATTATACGCAGGTAGACCTCTTTTGACAAGATCTAAATCAGAAGGTATTGATTAAAATCATCTAATCTCACATTGAATAAACCAACATAAATCAACAAATTATAATGATTTTATTGCACACTCAGAATTAGATAATTTGAAGTAATTTGTGAATATCAATTTGAACCTGTGTAAAAACTTTGACCTTAATTTTCGCGGGTATCAGCAAAATGCCAGCAGTAATAGTGTAGGGTGTCCAAGTTTACATGGTACTTATACTAAGTTTTTCATAATTTATTTCAAGATTAACATTTTACATCATTTATTGAATGCAGTAGGTATGCTTAAAAAAAAGGATCACAACTGTATGTATCCCCAAGGTGCGGTAGACATTTTCTCATTACGTTTATAAGATTTTAAACTGTCGTTAGACGTTATTCACCAACAAGACAAAATATATTAAGAACAGCAGTCACTCTTTGCTCGAGACACCCACTAGTGATCTGTGACATTTCCAGTTAATTTTACTAATTACATACAGGGTATAAAAAGACTGCTACCGAAAACTGAGGGGTTTCAATCAGACCATGATGCTGAACATATTTAGCGAAAAAAAAAACGCAAAAAATTTTTTACTTAGCTACATCATTTTATTTTATTTTCTAGTTATTTACTACTAGGGAACATAATAAGACCATACCTACCTTATAATTGCATTTATTAAGGAAAAAAACGATTAAAACTCAAAATCCAGCAATCTACGTATAAAAACGCCAGTACATACGCAAACAGTAATCTTCAAACGCTGTTTTTTCCGGATATAATGATTTTTTCGGAAAATCCTTTTGGATTTGGTTATGTGTTGGGATGCTGTACCTACCCCTTTCGGCTTCGGTAGACGTCTTTTTACACTCTGTATAGGTATACTAAGCACAACGGATCTTTAGCTCTCTGAAGATAGGTGCAATAGACGATTGCGCAGGTTTGGTAGAGTAAGCGAGATAGCACGATTTTAGGCGTCATCAAAAATGGGTTCCGCGCAGCTACTTCAGAGAGCTAAAGAACGATTGGGCGTATTGTAACTAATAATTTAAGGTACGTAAATATGTCTATTAATAGGATGATAATATAATCAATATACCTAATTAAACCTAGAGAAACATATATGGTCACCCTATTAATAAGTGCCTACAAACGACACACCTCATTATCGATTCGGACATTATGTTGCTCAAAAGCAAAATTAATTATAGCGAAAGGTCAACCACGCGTCAGTCAATCCAACTCGATGGTAAATAACGTCATGGCATTGGTATGATTTCAAGTCAGGACTGTTCGATTTTTAAAATTATTTTCTGTTTTTGAACCTTGTTTGAATAACCATCGAACTTCAAGACTACGCTAGTGGGTAATCAGGTCCTTGATTCATAATACAGCGGAATGCATTCGGTTCGTAATCGACCGACAGCAACCAATCACAGTGCAAGAAACGTCTAATTCGGATCAATTCCCTTCAAGACTGTTTTTCGAACAAAAGTTGGAGTTCGATTTTAAAATTCTTTCTGTCAAAATGTTTTTACAAAAAGCTAAAGGAAAGGCACGTGAAGTTTATTTTTGCATTCGGATTCAACTCCAAAACGAATAATTTTGTGTAGCCTTCAAGTACAAGACATTTCCGGCTCGCATTTCTCCTGAGTACATCTCAAAGGTCAAATAATCGTAATTTTATAATAAATGGGTACAACAAATGTTTTCTATAATTATTGTTAACATTACATTTCCGTAACGTATACAAACGGCCTTATAATTTATTCTCCAGCACCATACTAAATGTTTCACATAGGAAGTACCCACCGCTATCAATGTACCTATCAAACATAATTATCATAATATCCTTGGTTACCGGATATTTTATAACAATTTTAAAAGAAAGCATAATATTATCTAACAAAGCATTTCTTTCCAAATTATAGATTTTTGTTAAAGCGCATAAATTTTCCACACAAAAAATCTAGACACAGTTGGAATGAATGGAAAGTTGAGTTCTATCAATAATCAAGCACTCAGAAACTGTTAAAGGAGCTCTTTTGTTTATAAGTAGTAGGTGAGTCCACTGTCCGTCCGGTTCGAAGTTATAAAGGCGTGCCCAGTTCAACGACCACATTGATTCAAGATCTAACGTGTCCGGTTTAGCATGACAATATTATGAAGAGGGTTGAGCAATTGACCAATGCAGGTGGTTGACCTGCAATATGATGCACTGTATGTTTTAATATTAAAACATCTCATCTTACAATAAAACTTGGAGTTTGTTTACTACATTTAATTCTCTACTAAACTGTATTAAATCTCTTCAACTCTCAAAAGACTGAGGTACGTAACCCTAATAGGGAAGATAAGGTATATAATTATTGTACCCTAAACCGTGGTGATACCTAAAAATCTTGTTTTTTTTTTTTTTTTTTTTTATGATGTATGGGTTGGCTCTTGACCTCGAAACTTACACAGGTAAGAATGAGGTCTACGATGGAGCGAGCCTACCCAGAAGGTGCCTATTAACTCTCTTCTTAAAAACAACAGGGTCGTAGCTCAGCGGAAATACAGACGCTGGAAGCTGATTACAAAATATGTATGCAGTGCGCATAATAAAATAACTTTGAAAGCGCTTAGTTCTAATTGGTGGATGATAATCAGCTGTGCGTCTGAAGTCCCTGTAAAAGATGTTTTTCTCTCTTTCTTAATTTACTCTGTGCAATTATTAAAATACTGAGAAAATTCATTCGCGCTCTCGAATTTTGGGCTACAAGTAACATCACAATTTTTCGAATGATCATGAATCAAATTTATAATATTAGTAGAACAGTATCAACAGTCGAGGACGCGAGCATATACAGTACAGGGTTATTAGTATAAAACATTTTTGAAAAAAAAAAAATTGAACCGACTTCACAGAACACAAACAGAAGAACCTTCTACACACTAAAAAGAGAAAAATAAGAATATAATTTGAAGTCGGTGCCAACTATTCATTTACTTCTAAGAAATTCAAAAGAACTTGGGTGCAAAATTGTATCCTAGTACGCTATCGCTCGATTTCTTTTTTTGATAGGTACTTAATCGTATTCACTTGGCACCGACTTCAAATTATATTCTTATTTTTCTCTTTTTAGTGTGTAGAAGGTTCTTCTGTTTGTGTTCTGTGAAGTCGGTTCAATTTTTTTTTTTCAAAAATGTTTTATTTTTCACTTTTTAGTGTAAGTAAATAAATACTGTGTAAATAAAAGTGTATGTGTAAATAATATAGTAAGCTACGAGTACATTAAGACTTTGCTTATCGTAGCTTAAGTAGGAAAGGATAAGAGAAGTCATGGGCAGACCTACTAAAGGACACACCGGAGTTCCGCAAGGGGGAAAACTATCAATCCATAAGGAAAAGAAAATATTTTGGACTACCTCGGGTGTAATACCCTTTCAAACTATTTAATGTTTGACTCAGATTGTGAGTCAGGGTGTGTTGTGTAGTGAGAATGAGGTTTTTTGAATGTTACGGGAAAACTGTCAATCCCTCAGGGAAAAAAATATATGGCGCCACCTTGAGAGTGTGTCCTTTACACTTTCTAACAAAAAAAATTTTGGAAATCGGTCCACAATTTTCTTAAAGTTCAGTGATTGTTTTAGTTTTACGGGAAAACTATTAATCCCTCAGGAAAAAAAAATATATGGCGCCACCTTGAGAGTATACCTCTTTCTAACAAAAAAAAAATTTTAGAAATCGGGCCACAATTTTCTTAAAGTTCAGTGATTGTTTTGGTTTTACGGGAAAACTATTAATCCCTCAGGAATAAAATTTATATGGGACCACTATAAGAGTATACCCTTTCAAACAAAAAAAAAATTTTGGAAATCGGTCCACAACTGACGGAAATATCGGTGAACATACATAAAAAAAAAAACATACATACAGCCGAACATATAACCTCCTCCTTTTTTTGAAGTCGGTTAAAAACACCGGTAACCTCTCAGAAGTGTATTACTATCATCATAAACAACAACTTTTGTTCTATGACTTACCTAGTTTTTTATAATTGAATTTACACCTTTAACACTTAGACCTCGCTCACTAAAACCTCTAATTCTATTGTATTCAATAAGAAACGATCCCGATCAAGATTGAGATAAAAACCGGTCGCGCACGGAGAAATTCGAAATTACCTATCAGCCACCACACTTGACCAGCTGACTTTCGCCTGTATAACACGCGTAACATTATATAACACTGGGTCTCGGTCAGACTCGGGGAAATTTTCATAATCTTATCTGTTTTGTAACTGGCCGGCAGACTTTGTCAAAAATGGTCGGGAAAAAACTTGGTTATTGATAACAACGCCATCTGTCGGTTTGTAATATAGTTTTAAGTCATCCAGGGCTTGAAATATCGACCAAATACGACCAACCTTGTGTTAGGAATTTATTTACACTATTAATATCTAGTCCTACACAATCTGTGAATACCTACTCAGTGTTGGTACGCTTTTTTTGTACTTACCTACCTTCTACTTACCCATAATTAAAAAAAAGGATTTGAATATACTAGATAACGCAGTGGTTTGCCACCTTCTATAATGGTCGTTCAAGGAACAAACACAAGCACACCATAATTTTACACATAAAAACTCTGTGGTTCAAAGATTACTGTAAACGCAAAACTAAATTGCATTTATTAATACAGTGATGATAGCCACAAAAGGCAATTGCTCGCTGGCATGGGTTAAAACCTTATTACAATTTCAACTATGGCTTACTCCACAGTTGGTCGTGTTTAACTTTGTAATTCCATCTCCTCCTGACCTAGTAAAGAAACACCTGTAGCGCATCTAGCACGTAATTTTAGCTTCTATATCCATAGTGTCATGATCTAAATTTCTCTGAAATATAAGTTGAGTTTGATGATAGCAGTTTTATACTGTAAAATCTATGTTTTATGGTCCAAATTGCAATACATGATCTTGTTTGATAGATTGTGAAACGTAGGTAAATGTTTAGGACCAACACCGGCAATTGCATCATTTATTTTTTCAATTTTACCTATGGAAGTGTCTTTTTTTGTATTGTTTTACAAAATAATGGAAACAGTTGGTGACGATGAGGATTCCTAGTCAATTGCAGCCATATACCTAGGTACCTACTTATTACCTATGTTTTTGTCAATTAGTATACTAAAACAATGGATCTTTACCTTCTTCTCTCTTCTTCTTGTCGTGTCACCAGTTCCTTCGAACCAGTGTGGTGAAAGAAATATAAGTGCGCCTCAAAGAGGCTCCTTTCGTGATGTTTTTGTCAATTAGTATACTAAAACAATGGATCTTTACCTTCTTCTCTCTTCTTCTTGTCGTGTCACCAGTTCCTTCGAACCAGTGTGGTGAAAGAAATTTAAGTGCGCCTCAAAGAGGCTCCTTTCGTGCACTTGACACACGTTTTCGAACTATGTAGGTTCTACGACATGTCGGTTTCCTCACGATGTTTTCCTTCACCGTTTAAGAGTACTGGCATAGTGCACATACATTTTTCACTCATTGGTGCATGACCGGGATTGAACCCACGACCTTACGATCGGAAGGCATTACCATTACCACTAGACCACCAGTGCTCTACTGTTATTGAAAATAACATTTGTTATTGTATACTATAGAACAAACATTTTGATCTAAAACCACAAGCAACTGCCATTCTGTTCCGCGTAACACTAAGTTGTGGAAAAAAGCCACAGCCCTGATGGCAATTGGAAACCACTTGGATTGCGTCAATCTTCAATCAAACAAACAATGCTTACAGTTCTTATTTTAAAACTACTTTAGTCAACACCGTATTGTATCCGATACGATTTTCGTCCGAAAATCAATTCCTCATTCTGCTCTTACCTTAGGTACTTTATTGTGGATAGTCGGCACAACAGATTTTCCTCTACCTTTCTGCTCTATTAGCCGTCATCTCAACATTATATTCTAAAGAATAGATTATTAATTTGTACAGTTATTTATTTATATTAGACTACTTGAAAAATATTTGATGTAGTAGGTAACAATTGATATTATGTGTAGATCGACCGGTGCCTTAAAGATACAAATTATGATCCTGTTTGGTTTCCTATCATTCGAACTATATTTAGTATCAAAGGAAGTATGCAGTTTAATTCCCCTATAGAGCTGTATCAACTGGCTGTATATGAAATTGGAACCAGTCCTTTCAATGCCGCACACGCTGAGAAAATATTTGAATCTATATTGGAATCCTATAAAACTCATTATCCCAACGATTAAGACAAGTTCCATTCGAATTATAACGATTTGATAAAGGTCACAAAGCCGGTTTATTTGTTTACGTACAATTCACAACAAAAAGAGTGGATTTTTTTCTTACCTACGACATTGGCACCGATATTTAAAGCTAACCGCCTTGTGAGGTCAAAGACATACAGTCCCTAATAGATATGGTGATAACCTATTTTTATACTAAAACAATTAAGCATTCATATTTGGTTGGCATGTATTGGTTTTTATGGCACTTTCTGACTACTTTTCTTTGTGTAATGGCCAATAGTTTACTGATTCAAAAAAATGTTTTAAATACCTAATGTGTTCTAGAATATTTATTATTTTTACTAAGTATAGGTACCTTTTACTTTGAGGTCAATCAGATCAATAATCAGAAGTTCAACAAAAACTTCGATCGTGTTTATTTAAACGCAAAAAGTATTTTAATTCAGCTAGTCATGTTTAAAAAAATCTATCAATTTCTTCACAGCTTGCGACAGGTTTGTTTAAACTAGCGCAAAAACTAAAAACAGGACTTGGGCGCCAATAAATAAAACTTCTTTGGTCATTTATATTCGAAATGTGACACCGTATTTTGTCTATGGATTATAATTTAAACTGTCGGAGAGTTCTGAAGGCTTCGTTTGTTTTAATTTATTTTGTGCCAATATTTTTAAGAAAAAAAGATATCGCTCAAGAACTATACTTCAAAGCATAATTATTAGAGTTTACCTTACCTACGCAGCTGTCCAATGAAATAAAGCTATTGAAAAATGTTGCGATTTTATGGACACTGCTCTCTCTTTCTAAGTCTACAAACGAAGTTAATTCCATTGAAATCAGAAGATTTTACACTTTTATTTGAGTGAAAATTGCATTGAGAATGAAAAGAAAATCATCTAATGAAATTTGAATTTAGAACACCCACTTTTCGAACAATGGAACAAGCTGTCTGAGTATGGTGATGCAATAAGCGATTTTGTTGTAAGTAAATTGAGTTCATATTTCTTTGTAGCGTTATTCGTGTGATCATAGAGGTTTTATTTAGACTAGGCCCTTTAAGATGATGAAAACACGATACGTGCTTGTCGTGAGTGAAGCGAGGCATAATTTCCTCATTATGACTTTAATGGTAGACCACGAAATTGGCCTGAGTTTCGCGCCAACTGTAAGTGCAGCTGTTACGCGCTCTTTTTGATCTTTAAAAAAAGTATCTTTGCTTTTAGGGAGCTGAAAAGTGTTTATTATTATGTATTTTGAAACAGTTTAGGTACCTACTCCAGTTTGACGGCCTGTTATCATTTTTAAAATTTATATTTTTTACCATAACGCACTTTTACGAAAACTTTTAGTTATGAAAAATTTACTTGCTCATTTCATATAAACAGATTCATATATACCTTCGCTTACCATCTTGATACTTTAAACTATTGCTCTTTGATCATAATCATGTTTTATTGCAACAAGAAACAATTTATGCAATGTTTTAACGTTAATTTACTTGGACAGCTTGGCTTGTGCGTAGTAATCAGTAACCTAAGCGGTTACAAGGACATCTGTCAGTCTGACACTTTTGTAACATTTTTGTATACATATCTCTCACCTGTCTTACACCTGCTTTGAATGGGTTTCGGGGAAAACACTGTATTTACGAGTACATAATTACCATTATCATCATATTTTATGGCTTTACATAATTTGTCATAAAGTGTAACTCGAATTTTTTTTTAAAAACTTATGAGTTGCATCGAAATTGTTGTTTGATATAACACTTACGTTTCTTTGAATTAATTGAGTAATGTTAAAGTAAAAAAAAATATTCAGGTCATACTGCAAGTGTGACTTGTGTGTTCAGGTTGTAATATATGTATAATGTACTCGTACAAGCAATAACATAATTGACAACACATTATAATCAAACTGTAAAATACAAAATATTTCACGAGTGATTTATGGATGTCATGTAACACAGAATTTAAATGAGGTAGGTACCTGGTACACATTAAACAAAAAAAGAGGTATTAGCAGCAGGCATGTGCAACTGCACATGATTCATTAAAATGTAAATAAAATTATTCAAAAATGTAAAAGTAATGCAACTTTTATCAATAAGTTTCTTTGAGTTGTCTAGTTTTTTTGACTTCGATCGTGGTGTAGTTTTCTTCATCGAAGTCAAACAACGTTCTGAAGGGTCAGTAAGCCGATGGGTGACTGCTGGTTGCATTATTAAGTGAGCGCTTTCGTGCTTCGGAGGGCACGTAAAATTGTTGGTCCCGGTTATGACAGAGGCCTTAAGGTAGCCTAAAAACTTAGTAAACAGGCCACTAACTAATTCACATTTACACCAGCAGTATATGACAAATATCTACTACCTCAGTAGGTATGTATCATCAGTATGAAAAATATCAAAGAGACTATCTGACAAATGAACATCTCTTAGTAACTTGTAAATAGTTTTACGCTAAAAATTGTGAGGTTGGCTAGACCAAGTACATCTAATTAAAAAGTAGCATGTTGAAACGCCAAGGCAACGAGAAGGTACATCCTCAGGCCTTGTTCAGATGAGGGTAGCCGAGCGTGCATCCGCGGTATTGTACCATTGTGAGCTATTCATTCATGATGCAGAGATTAGAAAGTGAATAATATACCAATAATGACAGAAAACATCATTTTCTAAGGAGCTGCATTGTAATCGTTGCTCGGATTTGTGAACTAAAACCTCATGAGTCTTCATTATCCAAAATACTGATCTTTTCTTGGCCTTTTGTGTTGAGTATTTTTCAGCAGAATATTTAACCAGCTTCACAAGGTACATTTAAATTCGTAAGGGAGACTGAACATTTTATACATAATTTTTAAAAGAAGTCCAATTAAAATAGTACCTTATCATTTTATAGAACATCCACTTAAAACAGTTAGAAGCGATGACACCGACCTCGATGGACTTGAACAGTTATCTATAAAATTAAGATCCAAATTATTTATGCATGGCGATTTTTGACATGCAATTCTACATGTACCGCTAAGCGTGGCCAAAGTGCCAATACTTTTCCGATTCGTATTATGTGCTGACTTTAATCAAATATTAAAGTTACTTTTGAATTTTCTCCGTACAGTGTTATACAGAAATCAAAGTTGAACTCAGAAATTCACTAGGCTTCATAGCGCTTCGTTTATGAATAAGACCGGCGAATTTTAATGTGATACGCACTGAACTAGCTACATAGTAAGTAGGTAACTTTAAAACTTGAAGTAAACATTTCTTCTACCAAATCTGTTGTTTCTACTCGTAAAAGGATCGTATTTCGAAGAATTTGTTACAGAACAGCTATCCAAACGCATAGAAAGCGTTTCACCGCGCTTCAGCGACGTTGTTCTATTAAATTGAAATGTTGCTGGTCGATCTGTCTACACTTCGCGTGAAATCATTGATAATGAGCTCATGACAGTAAATTGAATCATCCGTTTTATTATTACAAAATGCGAAGAAACTAGTGATTTATGTAACATGATACAGTATCATTAAAGACTTCTGATAACTCGAGTTACAAATGCCGAGAAATTGGTGTCAGAAATACTGAAAAGAAATGTCCCGAGAAAATCCGTGTCTGTAATTGGAGCCATATTTCAAAACGTAACATCTTTTTATGAAAAAGTTTTGTTATCGCGTTCCAACATTAACTATTTGTTTGATGCTAAGTTCGCAAAGTGAAGCAAACTTCAGTGTCGAAATTGCGGTTTAGTTTTGAAGTTAGACTGCTTGGTTTCAGTAAGTACAGAAATAGGCAACATTAACGTAAACGATGAGGTAACAGCCAAAAGAGAACGCAAAAATGACATTTTACAAGACAAATTGCCTCACGAATTGCTCGTGCCACATATAACTTTTTATGGTCTAATATATCATTTAGCAACGATACAACCTTTCGTTTGAAAATAAAAGATTATTACCAAGGTTGAATAATACATTAAAAAAACAAAAATAGTTCGTGACTCTAGAGTTTAGGTCAAAGCGGTCACAACTCACAAGTCCCGAACGGATGCTAATATAATCAGTAAAAGTCAAGGATCACCGTTAAAAGAATGTTAATACAAAACCGTTAAATAATATCAAAACCGTAATTTTTTGAAGTATTTTAGGTTCAGAGCACGACATGTTTCGAGGAAGCTGATGCTAATTTGAAGGATAAACAAAGATAACTGTTCCACGGAAAGGAAAATTAGATTAATTTACGGTTATGATTCATTTATAAACCTCGTGGTCTGGATTGTCGTATTCCGTACCTTGATATTGGTACAGTACCTACCCTTAAAATAGATTTACGTTACAAAGGGACGCACGTACTTTTATCATTCACCGATAACCATTAAAACGTAAGTAAAATGTAAAAAACCAATAAAATTATAGAATAATAACGTTTTAAAAACTAAAAAGAAAACCGACTTCAATGTTCGACTCAGGTCAAAAGATACGTTACTCGTATCGGTACTCGGACGACGATTTTTGAGTTTTACGGGAAAAGTATACAATTTTCTCTCGGGAATAAAATTTATATGACCACCAGTGAAGTATAAACTCTTTCAAACAAAAAAAATTACTTTCCAAATCGGTCCAGGTATCTTCGCGTAATCCGTGAAAAAAAAAAAAAGATTCCGGCGAATTGAGAACCTCCTCCTTTTTTGTAGTCAGAAAATACAATTCTAGTTCTTTCATAGCAAACGTTTGGTATCACAAGGATCTTCAAACAGCGATTGCATTGCAAAATCTCGCGTGACGTGACTAGCCCATTTGTGTGCTATCGCTAATCATTCTGTTTGTTACAGGTAAAAAACTTTATAACATACAACGTTGGGAGTTTAATTTGGTATGTCCTGGTTTATATAGAAACGTAGAAGCCTAAATTTTGTGACAACGCGACTTTGATAAGTACCTACACATACAAGCTAGCCGATTTCAATTATACACATTACTTGATTATCTGTAATTAAAATAATCATTAATAAACAATATTACAGAGGACATATCATTTTAAAAGAAATACATATTAAAAGAACAAGGAAGGAGAAGAAGGAAAACATCGTGCGGAAACCAGTTAGTGTTCTTATAGGCGGCGACGGGCTTGCAACCTGTCACGTAAGGAATACTAACTTCTGCAAGATGTAGGCATGTATCAAATATGTGTTTGGATATGCCTCTGACTACCCCCCTTCGATATCTTCAAAGGATCTGGAATAAGTAAGATCTGAGAGAATGTCTACCGCACCTTAGGGATACAGTCGTGAACCTGTTTTACTGTTTTACATATTAAAAGATAAATATATGGTAAAACATATATATGGTGTAATTGTCAGTAAAAGTGTTGATTTTAATAAATTTTTTTGGTAAAAGACGGAGAAAACTTAAGCTTTTAACATTTTATTATTTTGCAAATGACTCAATGTACTTTTATTTTAAAAGTCTGTTAAAATTATTTTAAGTCAACAAAGAGGTTAACGAAAATGTATTGAGCATTCGATTTATGAAACATGCTTTGTAATTGTAGATACTATAAAGCTATTATATAAAAATTATAAAAATACTATTCTTGATAACTTACTTCGTTTCTTTAAAACAAGTTGAACAAGCTAGAGAATGAGTCAGAACTTAATAGGCGAATAGGATACTCTTTACTGGAACAAGTAATTTACCTTCAAATTCCACAACAAGCCATGAAAGAAGTAGAGCAAATAATCGTGTCGAACCGCTGATCGAAGCATTGGAACAAAAGAAGTACTGATCATACCTTACCTTTCTTCCGTAATGCGAGGTCAGCCGTGACCGATGCCAATTCCATAAATTGAATTTTCAAAACCATTGTAAGCTGGCCCTAACTTGTTAGTCTGTTTAATGGAATTATAGACCATCTTGATAATTTGGTAATTAAAATCTTGACCATTTTATTATGACCTCTGCACACAAGTTAATCGATTGCTGAGGAAGCCCACCGGCGATGGCATCCACTCTAGATTTTTTTTATTGATTTTATACGTTGTTTGCTAATTAACTTTATAGATCGCGGAAATTGTGAATTATCGAAAGCTTTTGATTGATTTTACTAATCTTCGAATTCGCTCATTTAATGAGGTTTAAGTTCATGCATAATTGATAAACAGTTTAACCATTTTATTCTTATTATTATTCTTTACACTTTGATAGAGTATCGCAAGGTCAAACACTGCGACCATTACTTTACATAATTTACATAAATGATAGACACTTAGTCTAAATACATTTAATCGCAATTTATATCTGCAATAGAATTCGCAGTAAATTTTATTTATTTATAATGTCCTCTTCCATTGAATCAACCGTGACATGCACTAGGTCCATTTAAATGACCCCGCTTTCTCTCTTGGCAGCGTAATAGTACCATTATAAGTGCATTAGTTGAACGGCAGGAAGGTAAGAGTAAAATTTACCCATGCATTTCAGGATTTGAGCTAGGCATGAACCATTAGTATTAGAATGACAAGGTGTTCAAAAAACCTCCCAAGACGCTCATTATTTCTGGCTTTACATTCGATTTATTTGTTTATTTCCTCTTAAACAATAGTTTTTTTATAGTAAAAGTGCATCAAATTGGTTAAAGCTTCTTCTAAATTAATCTTAATCATCACGATCACAGCCAATCACATTAACACTAACCATTTATCTTGATTAACTGGAAAGTGAAGTAACTTAACATGAACCTACCTTACAATGTAGGTGTTCTCCTTGATTTGCTTGTTTATTCTTAAAATTACTAAGGCATTTACGTAATAGAATATACATGGTTTAGATTCTAAACTTGACCGCTAAGAACGTGAGCTCGTTTGTGCTTTCGTTTTCGCATCGAATTTTATTACTCTCGCAGGATTCTTAATGCTGCGTTCGACTTGGGAACTGGCCTTGGATTTGCATTCACGATGGTTTCTGATGTGCTCTCACTATCATCAATATTATTCTGATCGTGGGATCTTTATTGCACTTTTCTCTCCGTTTGATTGTTTATTCGAAAGCCAGTAAATTCAAAAATTGATTGTTGCTTCTTACTCTGTATTATTTTGTTGTTCTTTTACATCGTGGTTACCTCAATTTGAATAAGATAAACAACCAATTAGTTTATTTGGAAATCTTGTAATTCTTTCTTCTGATAGAAGAACAAAATGATAGATCATTAGTTTCTAAATAGTTCAAACCTTATTTAGTGCTATTGTGAAAATGATTTGGCTACCAATACCAAGTGATTCATGGCAAAGCATATGGCGAGCGCTTGCGAAACATTCTTGACAAAAATCACGATTCTGACATTTGGGATATCGTAACGGGTGGAGTGGAGCGTGGCATTTGCGCCCGCGCATACCACTCGCCTCTCGAGGATACGCAGGTATGAGTGTTTGTTAAATAGTTTGTTTTATACTTCATAGATGTGAGTTTTATACGAGACTATTCATACACTTTTTCAACTAATAGTTTCAACCCACCACATATTTTACTTCTGTTTCCTACCAAAATTATGTCAATGATGTATGGCTGTCATAAAAGTAGTGGATACAGAGACCTAATAAATATTATCATATCTGTAAAAAATGCCTTCTCCAAATGTAGCTAAACTGCGTGCATACTATAACAATACGCAGCCAATAAAATAATACAAAGCGATTGCCCGAAGCATTGTTGCTGAATCAAATTGATAGCTATTTATCAATTACTTTACTCTTAAACATAGAAAGACTAATTACTGCAGTCACTTTGTAATAAATAGATGGGTAATTATGTCGAAATGTAACTAAATGACTGGCGACTGATTTTTGTTTATTGTGACTATTGATTGCTAGTCACTTATCAAACAATGTCTCAAGCAATACAGCGTCCCGTTGATATAGGCATATGTTGCCTCCTGACCCTGTATAAATCTCATAGGCCTAAGAAGTATCAACCAAAAGCACTATTTCGCTGTGCAAAACTTTGTATCTGTCAATCAAATGATGTTAAAGCTGTACTCATTGTGTGAGAAAGTGTACTACATTGTTGGCTCCTAAATCTTGTGTTCACGATTGTCCTTGTTTATCGTTGAAGGCTATGAAAAATATTTTATTAGTACTTATTCTTACGTACACGGTACAATAACGCGATTGGTTTATTGAGGCCCAGAAAGTTTAAAAGAGTTATAGGCTACTTGTCTTTGATGTCGTGCTTATAAATTTGTTTTTACAAGGCTGTATTACTCGTAATATTGAGCTTTCATTTTTCGTCCATGTGGATCAAACCGATCTAGCTGAAATAATGGTAAATAGCTGTCCTCATTCAAAACTTGAAATAACTCATGCACGAAAATGACTAAAGCTAAACTGAGCTGGTGGTGGGTGGAACGTACTAAGCCGCGGCAGAAACCCAAGTAACAAAGGTTTTGGAATTCCATTTTCTGAAATGAAAAATCCATAACACCCCCAGAATTTAAACCCGTGATCTCCACATGTACTATCCCAGTCAGTCAACACGACTAATTTACCTGTTAAATAAGCATTGTAATTTATTGTTTTGCAATAGCACTAATTCACTACGACTTATGACTATGTGGGCTAATAAGCCACATAATCTTATAACATTTGAACCATCAAATTACCTCACTGTTGCTCAACATTACACAATGAGCGTAACTTTTCATAATCTCACGCGCATGAAAGGGAAAGCCTAGATATCATTAATTGTCGTCGAATTATTTAAGAGCGCTCTTGATGTAACACTTTTCTCTTGTATTGTAAAGGTCTGAGAACGATCGTAGCTTTCATCTTTTTGTTGGAGTTTCACACAGTTTTTGATGCTTTTGTTTTGAATTTACTATTATACGAGTAATTGTATCGGTATTGAAATCTGAATTCAATTAAATCTTTCTTTAATGGTCCGTAAGTGGATGGGTGACCGCCAGTGTCATTTTCATCTGAGCGCTTCCGTACTTTGGAGGGCACGTTAAATTGTTGGTCCTGGCTATTTAAGTTGTTAAGCCATGCATTAAAGCGGCCTCAAAACTCCGTTACCAGACCTGACTCATACGAACTTACTTTACTTAATTCTTGTACTTTTCTATTATAATGTCTATTTTTATCCGTTACCAGACCTGACTCATAAGAACTTACTTTACTTAATTATTGTACGTAGCAGAATATGACGTATTATAAATGCGTATACAGTAAGTAGTTGCAGTTTTTTTTATGACTACCTTTAAACATCCTGCATTTATTTTGAATTTGTGAAGGTATGTTTGAATTTTCATAAGCCTGCCAAGATTTATGAATTTGCTCGGGGCATAGAGAAGCTTTCTAACTTTGATATTATGTGGCTTCTCCATCAATAAATCTGTCATTAAGTTGTCAAGGTTAAATTAATAGCAACGGAAGTTAGTAAGATTGTGTATATTGTTTGTAGGAGAAATCAACAGTTTTATGAATGTCGTCTTTCATCAAGATGTGGATGACGGCTTTCATTTTTATAGCTTTGCAGTAAAATTTAATAATGCAACCAGCAAAAAGCCCTGGAAATATAAAATACGGTGAATGGATAAACCAACATACCCTGAGCCTTATTACAAGCAAATTATGGCTCATATATTTCCAAAAATTGTTCCAATAAACCTTACTGATTGTTTACTTCATTTTACACAACGCGTAAACTATCCACGTTTCATGTGTAAATGTATGAAAACATTTAATGAATTACAGTATTTTATTAAACATATTTCATTAAATGTTTTAATCATTATGAATGACACTTGATCGTCGTCTTGTCCATCCTCCCAGCTGGACATACTTCTTTTCGCATGTGCTAAAAAGGCATCACATTTCATAGGTATGTGCTCATTATCGAATACCTAGGCAGCAATTAAGCCATCACATAAAATACGATACATGCACGACGCCTATATAAACTGGTAATTAGCACTTCAGTCAGTGTTGGTTTGAACGGTGAAAGTTTGTGATAACCTAATTATCGCTCAGGAATAAGGAACAGTTTTCTAAATATGAAAGAAATACTGTACTGTTTTATGAGAGCAACTCTTACAAATTATAGAAGTCTTGCTTAAATGTTTGCTCTCAGTCAAATATTAAAGTACTTTTGAGTAGCTTCCAAGTACCACTGTTTTATTGAAGCCACCTGTACCTATACCAACTAATAGTCACCAATCATAAATCTTACTTAATCACCTGAGTAGGCTCATGAGTGGCCTGATCCTAGCACGCTCACTTCAGGGATCAGGGTTTTTGAGCGACTGAGCCAAATGAGCCGCTCAGTTGCCTGAGCGTTTTCAACTGGCTACTAAGCCCTTTTACCGTAGGGAGATATAAATGAATAAATGTCTATGAATATATTACTTGACACACCATTTGCTACCGGTTTACGGTACTTTTGAGTCTTTATGTTGTCAATAAAACAATTCATATTCAATCATAATTCCTAGCATTTAGTTGGATTGGACTCGTCAGATATTACTGAGCAGCATTTCAAATCGGATAAAATATCTGCTATGGTTATTTTATTGATCTCTACAATTCTTATTATCAATCATTGTATTGGATATAAAAGGATATACGACTAACCTTGTAGATATTATATTCTAGAGGTTCCACAATAAAAACAAAGACTGAGTTTCCGAAATATTAAACTGAGTTTATTCACAACTTTTTGTATGTACCCACAATGTTTTTTTTTTTTTTTTTTTTTTTTTTTTTTTAAATAGAGAATTTGATATAATAACAATACCCCCACTATATCAAAATGCTCTACATTTATTTAAATGCGCAACTAAAAAAATAATCTAAACATTCTGAATACCTAACTGTTTCATACAATAATAATGCTTTACACTAGACAAACCTTTAGTTAGAAAATCAGCTGGCATTTTAGCTGTTTCTAAATAATCAAACTTAACTATTTTATTTATCACACATTCTCTACAAAAATGATAGCGAATATCAATGTGCTTTGTTCTTTTGTGAAACAAGTTATTCGCAGACAATTTCAGAGCTCCCTGATTATCATTAAACACAGGAACAGTATCTATTTTATTAGTTATTCCATACAATAAACTACGCAGATATAAAGCCTCCCTACATGCTTCTGATAGGCCCATGTACTCTGCCTCGGTGCTTGATAGAGCAATTGTCTTCTGTTTCTTTGTTTCCCAGGAAATTGCAGCACCAGATAGCAAAAAACATAAACCTGTATATGACTTCCTATCTACTACATTACTTCCCCAGTCTGCATCAACAAAACCCTGTAACTGCTTATTACCATTCCTAGTATAATTTAACCCAAAACATTTAGTTTTCTTTAAATATCTCAATACTCTCTTAGCATAAGACCAGGTTTCATGATTATAACAATTATTGAATTGACTCAGGAATCCAACAGAAAAAGCAATATCTGGCCTAGTTAGCACTGCTAGATACATAAGGCTGCCAATAAGCTGCTGATAAGGAAATTGACCTTTACAATTTTCATCCCTACTTATATTTAACTTACTTTCTAAAGGAGTATCAGCCATTTTACAATCATTCATTTGAAACTTATCTAACAATTTTTCTATGTATTTCTTTTGATTTAAAGTTATAGAACCATTCTTTTTATCAATTGTGACACTCATTCCTAGGCATTGCTTAACTTCACCTAAATCTTTTATTTTAAAATGTGATGACAATACATTTTTCAAGTAAGCAGTTTCTACAGTATCATTGCTAAACACGAAAAAATCATCAACATAAAGTGTTACAATTGTTTTCTTAGTATCCTTAGTTTTAGTATACAAACAAGGTTCTATTTCAGATTTCTTATAGCCTATATTAATAAGACAATCATCAACCTTCTTATTCCATGCTCTTGACGATTGTTTCAGTCCGTATATAGCTTTCTTTAGCTTTAAAACTTTACCATTACTTTCTGAACTTGGAAAACAATCTGGTTTTTGCATATAAACCGTCTCGTCAAGATCACCGTTTAAAAAAGCTGTTGTGACATCGAGATGTGTTATATCTAAACCTAGTTGTACCGATAATGCAAACAACATTCTCAATGTTGTGTGTCTGACAACGGGAGAAAAAGTCTCGGTGTAGTCCACACCATGTTTCTGCATAAACCCTTTGGCAACAAGTCTCGCACGATAACACACTTTATTGTCACTGTCATATTTCTTTTTTAGCACCCACTTACATTTCACTATTGTTCCACTTTCTGGTGCATCTGCAAGCTCCCAAGCATCATTGTCCTGAAAACACTGTAATTCTACCTGCACGGCCTGCTGCCAATGCTCCTTCTCAGGTCCTTGCAATGCCTCTTCTAGTGAAAGTTCATCGACAGACATATTGCTATCACCAGTACACATGTTTGAAAAACCGTACCTGTCTGGTTTGTTTCTTTGTCTTGCAGGCAATGTACGTACCACAGTTTCAACACTTGAAGTTGAATTATCTGAGTCATCATTCTCACTTGGTACATATGTTACATCATGAGGGTCTGAATGTTCTTCTGAACCTCGTGCTGAAATAAATGAATCATCAGATTCATTTTCATTGTCCCCCACTGAATCTGTACTTATACCTGGAGTGCATATGTCTTTCTGCTCCTTTTCTTCAACCATGATAGTGTTATAGGAGTCTTTTTCAACAATAATTACATCTCGACTTGTTGTAATTGATTGGGTTACTGGGTTATATATCCGATATCCCTTCACATCTTCTGGATAGCCTACTAGAATGCACTTTTCAGATTTTTTATCCCATTTGAGACGCTTCTCTTTAGGAACATGAACCATAGCTGTACTGCCAAATATTCTGAGATGACTTATGTCTGGCTTCTTGTCTGCCCACACTTCATACGGAGTTTTGTTTAATCCACTTGTTACTGTTCTGTTCTGTAAATAAACGGCAGTATTAGTGGCTTCAGCCCAGAACTTTTTATCTAGTCCTGCTTCAAACAAAAGACATCTGGCTTTTTCTACTATGCTTCGGTTCATTCTTTCGCTAACTCCATTCTGTTCAGGGGTATATGGATTCGTTCTCTGATGGGTTATACCATTTTTCTTTAAGAAATCATCAAACTCATGGTTGCAATATTCACCGCCATTGTCACTACGTAGAATCTTAATTTTCTTTTCTACTAAATTCTCAACTTTGGCCTTGTATGCTTTAAAACATGATAAAGCTTCACTTTTATTCTTCATAAAGAATATTGATACCATGCGACTAAAATCATCAACAAAGATAATAAAATACCTTGATCCTCCCAGAGAAATGCTCTCCATAGGTCCACAGACATCTGTATGAACTATATTCAATAGATCAGTACTTCTATGACCACAACTGGGAAATGGTAATCGGCTTTGCTTCCCTTCACAACAAGTAATGCAATTGAACTTGCTTATATCTGCCTTCTTGTCAATTGTAAATCCTTCAACAGCATTCTGCATTTGGTTCATGTAAGCACTGTTCATGTGACCCAATCTACGATGCCAGGTTTCATTGGACACCACAGCTGCGGCTGTCAAATACACTGGTATATTCAGTTTGTACACTCCATTTATCAACAAGGCTTCTGCAACCAGTACTCCTTTTCTATTGTACACGTTACAACCACTTGGTGTGAAGGAAACACTATTTCCCTTACTGATCAACTGACTCACTGACAGAAGGTTAGTCGTGAGACTCGGAACACACAACACGCCCTCAACTGTCACATCAAATTCGCATTCTTCAGTACAAGTTGTGATTTGTACATCGCCAGAGCACAAAACTGGAACTTTGTTTTCATTAGCAACTACTATTTCCTTAGTGCACTGTTTGTTTGAAACATTTATCATCCAATTTTTATTTGTTGTGAGATGTACACTGGCTCCAGAATCAATGTACCAGTCAGTTTTACTGTAATTGCCACTCAGGAACACAGCACTAAATGCATTTGTTTGTTTGCGTTCATTTTCTTTGCAATCTGTAACTTTTTTTTCTTTGTTTGTGCATTGAGTACTATAATGGCCGACTTGTTTACATCGGTAACACTTGATCTGCTTGACATTTGGTTTTGACATTTGCCCAGCTTCTGCTTGCTTCTCTTGCTTGTTTCGCACCATAGACTTTTTATTTTTGTTATTGTGGTATTTCCGGAAACTAGCTAGAGCACTGTCAATTTCACTGACTTCCGTATCCATGTCTAGTAATTTGGTTTTAATGGCGTCTGTCGAAATGTCCAAACCAGAATGCTCGACCGCCATTATCATCGGCGCAAATTTCTCGGTCAAACCGGCCAACAGCAACGAACCAATCCACTCGTCCGTGATATTAAATCCTGTTCTTGCTAATTTTTGACCAGTATCGACGATCTGAGTAACATAGGAATTCATGGAACTGCAATTTTCAAGTCGAATAGATATAAGATTTCTCAGCAAACTTATTTTTCTCGTAAATCCAGAATCATCGTACAACGATTTTAGCTTGTCCCATAGTTCCTTGCTTGTTTTTACTTCTTTGATATGCACGTACATTGTAGGATCTATCGTCATTATCAATTTCGCCTTACACTTTGCATCTTCTGCGGCTCCTATAGCAGATTGTCCTGGCTCTGGTTTAATGCACCCAAGAGTCCCTTCTAGCACTAGGTAGTTTTCCGCCGCAAAGCTCCACTCACTATAGTTCTCACGCCCTTTCAATTTAGGCACGTTTACTAAGTAATTTGAATGGGACGCCATGTTCAGTCCGCTATGTGCAGCACACACAATACTTGCACAAACTGATTAAATCTGATCTTATTCTGCAACGAATACAATGTTCTGCACTTTTGCGATTGTATCTAACACTGTTGCAAGATTCTAATCTTCGGATCTGGGCCCATAACCTATTATATTCTAGAGGTTCCACAATAAAAACAAAGACTGAGTTTCCGAAATATTAAACTGAGTTTATTCACAACTTTTTGTATGTACCCACAATGTTTTTTTTTTTTTTTTTTTTTTTTTTTTTTTTAAATAGAGAATTTGATATAATAACAATAGTAGAAAAAACGTAAGCCGGAGGTGAAAACACGGTGACCTTAAGATATCAAAAGTTACCATTCATCACGACTATTGTTAGATCCGTGCTGACCTATAATGGCCCCACCTTCGTTTACTGCTTCTTAAGTTATGTACTAGAACTAACACAGGAAAGTTATTTATATAAAATAATCAACAACTTCCTTGAATTATGTTTCACTAACGTCGAGAAAGCGATTATAATCATGAAATGTACACACCAACTGGTAGCCCCCTCGTGCGAAGCTCGCAGGCATAAACTGCCTATTAACTTGATCGCACACTCATCCACGCCGTACGCGCCGCAGTCATTTTTCTATATAAAAATGCTTATGACGTCAGAAAATGCGGCTCGCTTCTGACGTCAGCAGCATTTTCTCTATTGAATTGACAGTTCGGCTCGGCTGGACTGTGCGACCACCTTATGGGGGGTTACCAGGTTGGTGACGCTAACGTGTATCACGTACAGTCAGCAACGAAAGTCGATTAACAGTAGGACTTCTTAAAATGGCTTTTGTTTTCGATAACCAAGAAAAAAAAAAACTTTTCTTGGGAAATTATTATGAACCAAGACATTATCTTCAAATATAAGTAAATGTTGGCCATTAGAATATGTTAATCGACTTTCGTTGCTGACTGTACCAACAATCAAGTTGTTTACCTTGAAACTTTTCATTGATAGTTTATTTGATAAGTTTCTGCAAGATTAGTAAAATAATAATAAGAAATTGCCAGACATTTCACACAGCGTCAGCTAGCCCCAAACTAAGCAAAGATCTGCACTTACTATGGGAACCAGGTAACTGATATACCTACTACTTTTAATTTACTTTAGTTTTAGGTACTTTTTGTTTGTAAATACATACATATCATACATAGAAACACCAGACCCAAGATAATTTGCAGATCATACAAAAAACCCCGCAGCGGGGATCAAACCGAACCCGCAACATTCTGCGTCACAAGCGGGCTTTAACCCACTGCACGGAGGTCGTCAACAACCAAAATAGTATGAAAACTATTCCTAAAAAGTTTTAACTTATAGTAATGTAGATACTTGCTCTAGATGTAAAACCAAGAACGAAAAAATAATATACATGTAGAATACATGTTTTTTTCGCTTGGTGTGAACGGGGGTTAGAGTAGATAAGAGGTCTTGTGTGTTGATCGTCATCATCATCATGTCAGCCATCTAGTGTCCACTGCTGAACATAGGCCTCCCCCATCGATTTCCACAGCGATCGATCTTGTGCAGTCTGCACCCAACGGCTCTCAGCAACCTTTACCAGATCGTCTTTCTATCTAGTAGGGGGCCGTCCTCTACTGCGGTTTCCGGTGCGTGGCCTCCACTCGAGAACTTTTCTGCCCCAACGGCCGTCAGTTCTACGAGCTATATGCCCCGCCCACTGCCACTTCAACTTGATAATCCTTCAAATCTTTGTGTGTTGATAGTGGTTGATGTACGAGTATAAGTGTAATTCAACTACAAAACTATATTATGAACCACGAACTCTCAGTTTACCAATTCGTTTCTACTTTCTTTATAAATCTACTTCTAGAACACAAGGACTAGTTTCTCACTCCAAAAATATTCATTTGCCATAAAGAGCATTTAATTATATTCAGCAATATTATACATAATGTATAAAATAGCATTCGTGTATATTTTATGAAACCACAATTTTCATCGGCTTTCTCTGTACTTCTTCATTTGGAGAAGCAGTACATACTACTAAGAGTACTTCTTCTGATTGTAGCCGTGTTGGCCGAATGGGGTTGAACCTCAACTTTCAATCCGAAGGTTGTGGGTTCGAATCCCGGGCGTGCAACAGTGGATTTTGCGATACGTAAAATTTATATGCGCTTTAACACGTGCTCTGAACGGTGAAGGAAAACATCGTGAGGAAACCAGTTAGTGTTCTTATAGGCGGCGATGGGCTTGCAACCTGTCACGTATGGAATACTAACTTCTGCAAGATGTGGGCATGTATCAAATATGTGTTTGGAGATGCCTCTGACTACCCCCCTTAGACATCTTTAAAAAAGGATCTGGAATAAGTAAGATTAAAAGATCTGAGATAATGTCTACCGCATCTTGGGGATACAGTCGTGAACCTGTTTACGTTTACGTTTATAAAATGCTTATTTTTTTTTAAACAAAGAGACAACGTGGTTTGAAATATCAATATTAATGCATCTAAACTAGTTGAACTTATAATTATGTATAATTTAAAAGTAGGAAGTCTAAAAGTTAACTATCTATCAAGGATATCAAGTCTAGTGCACTGTTTTTGTTACACGACTGCTGGGGCCGGTGGAATGTTTAACGACTTCATACCCGTGTAAACCTTTGAACCTCTTAGTTGTTAATGTCACACCATCTATTATGAGACCGCATTTAATGTCGCTTAGCCAATTCAGCCACTTGCTGACTGACTGATAGCTATCAATATACACAATTCAAAATTTGTCTAGGCTATTTCGAATGTTTCGATAAATGATTCATGTGCTAGATATGTATAAACCATTTTTATCAGCAAGTTTTTTGGGCCTTTGTGGTAGTTAGTGTATTGGTTATCGACTGAAACACTGAATGGTTGAACTCCTAGATATACAGGTGTGGCAAAATGTAACAACATTCAGGGCAGCTACCTTTTCTTTTGTAGTTAGAAGGTTTTGTTCTTAGGAAACTATCGATTTATTAGAAAAAAAACTATTTTTTTTTATTTTTGAAAAAATGTGTGTACGCACAGAAAATGACATTATTATGTCAAAAAAAACAAGTTGGTGTCAATCGACGCTATTTCCCATCAGGAACAATTTTCCCACGTAACATGCCAAATCAAATCGGAAGTTTTTGAAACAAAATCAAAAAAACGTTTCCCATACAATTTCTATGAAATGTGAAACATCTTTGTAGAACTTCCTTTCCTACTTCTTCCTGTTAATACCATTATATAAAAGTATAGTTGTAATGTCTATAGGTTGGTAAATCATTTCTAAAGAATCAGTCATTGACCTAAAGGGTGAAGCGAGATCGAACCAGTAAAACAGTGAATTAGCATAATCAAATTAACTTAAGTGCCATGTTTTTGAACATGATTCCGCGCTACCGATTTTTGCATCTTATTTTCTATTGATTTCCAATGGACAAATTAGTCAAATAATTCGTCTACGTTGTTATTTATTCGTCTACTCTCTCCACTCATTGTTTATTCAAACGACACTAACACAGACATGTCTAAAGTTTGACCTACACTTATTGTTGACAAGCCGTGTAGGTATAATGTGAATCCTCAATGGTAACCGTCTGTACATGCAGCAACAAAACTTGACTAAATAAATGATATTTTTATATTTTAACGTCAGAAGTCGGGAGCATGCCTAAAACACTGACGAAATTACAAAGTTTAACGGAAATACTGATCCATTGAGCTAAATATTCGCTAAAGCTTTGGATTAGGTGTCGCTTCGACCAGAAGGAAGCTATCAGTTATATGAAAACCTGCTTGTTTTTAAGTTCTTTGGATTTTCAAACCTTATTAAAATGAATCATAATTTATTTTGTTGTTGACTGTACCTAACGGGACTCAAGGTTCTGGTTGGTGATTTCGGATGTACTAACAGTGTAAAAACAGGCGCCTTTGTTGATGACATTTGATCCTGTGGTTTTATGGCGACGAATAAAAGGGTGAGAGTTGAATGGGTGATCGTTAGCAACTTCGTTCATACAGCGCCACCCTCGTCGACACGTTCTATATTAATTAAAACATTACAATTACAGTAAGCAAGGAACCGTAATAGTTTTTAATAATGTTTAAAGTTAAAAAAAAAAGAAACGATTTTAAGGAAGGTATCAGTTTATTCTGTGGTATCAGTTACTTTCACATTTATAATATTCTATATACAATTAAGATGCGGCCAAACCTGCGTGTCAGCGACGTGGAAAGCCACTGCGAAGCGGGAGCGTCTGCAACGAATATATATGAAAATAATCCTGCATTGAGGTCGCGTAGGTGTGCAAAGTGCCATAGATAAAGTAAGAGCAGCGTCCGCCACGTGACAGACGCTCCCGCATTGTAGTCGCTTTGGTCGCGCAGTTTTGGCCAAAGCCTTAAACAGCTAATAAAACTAGGTCTTGAAATCTCTCATCAAATCACCTCAGTCAACGTGCCAGTCAATTCACGAAGTGGCACATCGAAAAGTGCATCAGAGTTCCGGCATAATCTAGACCGGTTGAGTTACTGGACTGAAACGATGAAGGGACTTCCTAAGTAGGTGCATTGTTGCTTTTGCTTCGGCTTAGCATGGTGCAAGTTTAAGTAGGACGATATTTAAATAACAATTTTGTTAAAATGATCTACAAAGAGGACATACATGTATCAAATACCTATGATTGGTAGAGACTCAGAGGAGTACCCCCTTGTATATCTTCAAAGGATCTTAAACTTACTATAGATCTGAGATGATGTTTACTATGCCTCGGGGATACAGTGATAAAGCGTTCGCGGTGAAAGCCGTTCTTGATAATGATAGTTCGTCGAAGTGAGGCGACATTTTGCGGGGTCTCAAATATGCAATTTTTTTCGCCGTACTTCGTAAGCCTATTTAAATATGGATAGCATCAGTACTTTTGCGACCAGTTAAGTTAATTTGATAACTTAATATTAAAAAGGGAATTACTATCACATAAGTGTAGGTAATGATGACCACAAAGTGCAGTACAGTTGACCTTACTAGCCGGACGCTGCCTACTCAAAACAGCATAAGGTACGTAAGTTTAGTGGGTTGAACCGATATGGAGCGCATTGTGTCTTGGTGGCAAGCTGACATCATGCAGAAAGCAACTACTTACACTAGAAGCCCATAGCTTCATGTTTATCCGATTTTTGATTACCAGTTTGTTTTGAGCAATGTTTCAACTAGCAGTGACCGGATCGTTGAAAAGTATCTGTTGATAGCTCAACTGACCGGAGTTTTTTTTGTAAGTATGTAGTTGCTTCAGTTTCTGAACATAAATGTATAAAATTTTAGGGATAATTAATTAATTGAGGTATTTGCAAAGGATTACACACCTGGACGAAACGAATACGAATTTCAGCCGTACAAAGTTCGAAAACATGTGTCATGTCATGTGCACTAAAGGAACCTCTTTGAGGCGCACTTACAATCCTTTCACCACACTGATTCGAAAGAACTGGTGACACGACAAGAAGAAGACTACTAGTAGGCGTAAGACGGGACAGTATTATCCCAGACCATATAATCAATATCATCTTACAGGACATACAATTAAACCGATTCATATAAAGATAAAGTCTATCCTCGACTTGGACCATAAATAAAACAAGCCATAATGCCCCTTATTGTCTGCGTCTTAGCTCAGAGCGTTTAGAAATCTAGCCGAGATTGAATTCCTTGAAGGCGTGATCGCAAATAATGCCGGACATTCGTACAGTTACCCTAGCACTTGAATCCATCATCAATGCAAAATAGCCTTTATTAAAATGGAACTTAAACTCTCAATTGTATACACACACAACGTTATTGGGTTTTTTGAAAAATTCTTGAAGTCTTCAAACGAATTTAAGTATTCTTCAATTGTTGGAACAAATATCAGAGTTTTGTATGAATTGTAATCTTATGATTATGTTAAAAGTTTGGGTTGATGGATGTAAGTACACTGGATTAAACTTCGAATCGATGTAGCGAAGGCTATTTTTTTGGCACATCGTAGCCTGAAATAGCATAGTATTTAAATTATTGTAACTGTTGTTTATGATGTAGAGAAAATAAAACTTTATTCTATTCTATTCTAAAGTCACTAGTACCACGCTAGCGAAGTAGCGGATAAAATCTAGTTTTATCATAAAGGAGTGGAAATTCTGAATACTTGTACTATAAATTCTATTCTGTAAGACTATGATAACGGTGAATGCTATTGATATTAATGTGTAATCAGGTTTAATGGTGGTATTGCTGTAATCAACAATCAAGATTGAAAGAGGAGAAATGAGACCGTACGGAATGGAAATTTCATTTAAATGATAAATATCGTAAAACTGGCCCCCAGAGCTGGTCAATGGGTAGCTCTGATTTCTGCGCTGTCTAGGCCAATTTGTATGATAAAAATAGATATTTGGTCTGTTTATGCTAAAAAATATAAGTATTTATAGTTTATGAACGGGTGATTCGCAATCTATTTCTTCTCTATTTCTTATTTCCTTATTGTAATAACTAACTTTTCTCCCATAGGCTTAGGCCTGCCCTCAATGCAGTTGTTTCATTTTATGTAACAGATGTTTAACCGAGTGGTGAGAGCACTTGGTGACCTGTATTACAGATTGTCATAAACCTATCTCAGGCACCAGTCTTGCACAAACAGTTCAAACAATTCGCTCTTACATTTATATTGTACTAACTACATTTTATGTGAACCATTGTGTGAGACAAATAATAGTACATTATGGTACTAGTGTGTAACATTGGTGATTACCGCCGAGGCGTTATTTGAGAGCCGAGCCGTTAGGCGAGGCTCTTAACAGAGCCGAGGCAGGTAATCATCAATACACACGTGTATCATACGACGTTTTTCAACACACTTGTGAATAAAATAACAATAAAAACTCATTTTCACTGTTGAAAATGAGTTGTGAAAAATGTTTCGCTATTGCGGGAAAAATTAATCAGTTTTCCTATGCGCGCGCATTGTGATCGGCCACAGACTATATTTCCGCGCCGCGCATAGGATTTGCGGCCTATTCTGCCACGTACAAAATGGGGAATTTAAAGTTTTCGTTTATTACAGAGAAAACAAAAGTTATATTTGAGTGAAAGTTTTATTTATTAAACAAGCAACGAGCAAGCAATAGGAACATTAATTTATTTGTTCTATTGAACACAATCTTTTTTCTGAATTAAAACTTTTTTAAGAACAAAGCAACTCAACCGAAACTATTAAAAAAAAAATCTATTACTCACTAGTGAGTTATAGTAATGAAAAAGTCACAGTTTGATTATGGGTGTCATTATGTGCCTAATTGCGGTGACCATAGAGCCACTTTATGAGCAAGTGTGTTGAAAACGTTATTACCAATCATGATTCGTGGTATCAAAACAGAGCTCTGAGACTGATCCGATTATCAAAAGTTTATAACAATACCTTTAAAAGTTAACTGTATACACGTTTACGTAACTGTATACGTTGTATCAAATGTATATATGTATACATATAATTATGCCCTAAATCCACACAAGGAAACGTTTTGCCAAAGCAAAATCGAGCAAGTAATGATTCATAATTGTTCTGCCGCATGCTTGTGGAACATTGAAGTAAATCCTATTGACATACATTCAAAAATAATTGATACGGTTTATCTAACTCGTAGATAGACTCGAGTGTATAATTTATGCCTTGTTTATAACAAGCCGGAAGATAGGATTGCCACTAGCTCCAGGGAAATTACAGGAAAAGGCAGAATCAAGAATCGTTTCAAGTGTCGTACAATCAGAGGCTATTGTAAGATAAACATAGATCTGATTTTATGACGAGTTTGCAATCAAGATCTTGATTAAACATTTGTACACACTTACTGATTTTATATATAAAGTGAGAATTATGCGAGTCTGTAGGTGTGAGAATAATAACTGGAAGAAATAAAAACGAGATCACTACGGCAGTTTCGTATAGTGGATTTGTATGTGTTGCGCACCCGCAACTTTCTTGTTATTTTTATATTTTTTTATTTGTTTCAATTTCAAGTCGGTCGAGTATGACGTGACTGTGACAACGACATGACATCTGTCCGTTTGTTACTTGTTTGCTTGGTTCAATTTGTTTTGTTTATGTCAGTGTCAAGTGTCAGTGTTAATTTCCGTGGCATGACCCTAAAACTTTTGGCCATGTGTATTTATTTATTTGTTTTTCCTTAAAGCTCTGTATTTTTTCAATTAGTAATGATTTGTAGTGTATCCTTTCAGCAACTGGCGGATGGTTAAGGTGCCTGCTATTTTAGTTTTTTGCTGAAATAAGTAGGTTTAGTTACATTTAGTGTTTATAAATAGATATAAATATTTATTTATTTCGTGTAAGTATAATTATTAGTTTTTATATATATTATGTTTAGTTTATCTGGTGAAAATGATACAGACGATTTTTTGTCTGCTTCCTCGCTAAACTCGAGCTACTGTGATGATAGTTTTGAAAGTATCCCGTCTCTTTCTGATACACTTTCAAGTAATTTTTCTGATATGTCAAAAAACTTTAATGCTGTCCATATTAATGCCCAGAGTATTCCGGCCCACTTCACTGATATGCTGGCTTCTTTCAACTGCAAAAATCTTCATGCTGTATTAGTCTCCGAGTCCTTTTTAAAACCTTGTCTCCCTTCAACTTCATACACCCTCCCTGGTTTTACCTTGATACGTAATGACAGGATTGGTAGCCGCTGTGGGGGCGTAGCTATTTATTTACGCTCTCATATTCCTTTCTCGATAGTTAGTATGTCTCCGCAGCCGCCTCCAGCTAATGCAGGTGAACATCTTTTTATAGAAATAGTGCTTTCTAATATCAAAATTCTACTCGGAGTCTATTACAGCCCTTCCCTCCGTATTAATTTCTTTTCGTCATTTGAGAGACTACTGGAAGATTTACTACCTTCATACAATCATACCTTAATCATGGGTGACTTTAATACTTGCCTTATTAAAAATGACTCTCGTAGTCTCTCATTTGAAAATATTGTTAAGTCCACAAATTTAAATATCCTCCCTCTTGGTACTACTCATCATTTACCCGATTGTAACCCTTCTCTTTTAGATTTAATCTTGGTCTCTTCACTTCAACATGTAGCTAAGCACGGGCAATGCCCTGCTGCTGCTTTTTCGTACCATGATCTCATTTTTCTTTCATACAAAATTCGTCCTCCTAAACCCAAACCAAAAATTATTTTTCAGCGCAATTTTAGTGGTATGGATTTGGAAAAGTTAATCTGTGACGCTTCAAAAATTGATTGGTTTCCCATGATGATGGCTGATAACGTGAATGATAAGGTTGCTATTTTTAATTCTACCTTGACGCAACTGTATGACATACATGCTCCAATTCGTGCTATCAAAATGAAGCATCTCCCGGCCCCTTGGCTGAATGATGATATCAAGTCCCTTATCCACCGGAAAGAGGTTGCTAAGGCCAAATACAAACGGTGTGCTAGCGAGCTCAACAAAGCTAAATATCATCAAGCTCGGAATCGCTGCAATAGGGTGTGTAGGGATGTGCAACGTCGTCATATCCATGCTTCTGTTTCTAACGCAGACTCCGCCAAAGTTTGGAAATTTTTAAGAACGCTAGGAATTGGCAAGTCTCGACAGACCGCAATCACTGATAATCTCGATATAAACTCATTAAACACTCATTTTTCATCTTCTTCCAATATGGATTTGGATACTAAAAATTCTACCCTCAATTATCTTGCTACTTTGCCTACTCCCAATTATCCTCCTTTTGTTTTTAGTCAGTTCACAGCATGTGATGTTAAAAAGAGTATCCTTTCCATTTCCTCTAACGCATTAGGTGGTGACAATATTGGTCGGAATATGATTATTCCTATCTTGGATGCACTGTTACCTATTATTTGCCACTTACTCAATTACTCCATTGCTTCAAGTACTGTGCCTCTGATCTGGAAAGAAGCACATATAATCCCACTCCCTAAAAAGCCCAAACCATCATCTTTCACCGAGTACCGACCCATCTCCATTCTTCCCTTCTTGTCCAAGGTTCTTGAACGTCTTGTTCATAACCAACTCCACTCTTTCCTGGTTGGTAACAACCTACTTAATCCATTCCAGTCCGGTTTCCGTCCCGGTCATAGCACTACGACTGCTCTGGTTAAAATCACTGATGATATCAGACTGGGCATGGAAAACGGACATCTCACTATCCTTACCCTTTTAGACTTCAGCAATGCCTTCAACACGGTTGACTTTGATATTCTCCTTGGCCTCCTACACACTATTAACATATCTCCATCTGTAACTGACTGGTTTCGAAGCTACCTGTACGGCCGCCGGCAACGCATTCGTGTCGACGAATCTTTTTCATCTTGGTGTTGCACATCAGCCGGTGTTCCGCAAGGTGGCGTTCTATCTCCCTTACTATTTGCTCTCTTTATTAATACTATTTCAAATCAACTTACTTCTTCCTACCACCTTTATGCAGACGATCTCCAAATCTATACTCATGCCAAGCTTGTTGATCTCGCTAACGCAACTGCCGTTATAAACATGGATCTTGTCCGTATTCATGAGTGGAGTATGGCCTACGGATTGAAAGTTAACCCCAGCAAAACCCAAGTTATTATTGTGGGAAGCTCTCGAACTGTGGAAAACATCGACTGGTCGAGCATCCCGTCAATTGTTTTTGATGGAGTAACAGTTCCTTACAGCAAGCAAGTCAAAAACTTGGGTCTGCTCATGGACCAACATCTATCTTGGGGTCCACAGTTGGAAACTGTGAGTCGCAAGCTCTTCGCATCCTCAGCCTCTCTCAGAAGACTTCGTAATTTTCTACCCACTGCCACTAAAATTGCGCTTGCTCAGTCACTTCTGCTCCCTATACTTGATTATGCCGACGCCAGCTATCTCGATCTTACCGAGGAACAGCTCAATAAGCTGGAACGCTTACAGAATTTGTGTATTAGGTTTATTTTCGGTCTACGCAAATTCGACCATGTCAGTGAATTTCGTGTCAAACTTAAGTGGCTCCCTATTCGTCTTCGTCGGAATACTCATATCCTTTCCCTTCTTTTCAATATACTCCATAATCCTATGACTCCATCTTATTTAAAAGACTTCTTTGAGTATCTTCACGATGCCAACCCCCGTTCTCTTAGATCTTCTGAAAACCTTCTTTTAAAAACTCCTGCCCATAGAACTAGTTTTTTCCATGACTCTTTCTCTATACAAGCTGTATGCCTGTGGAATGCATTACCTGTACATATCAGAAAATCTCCATCCCTGGCTGTGTTTAAGGCTCGAGTGAAACAAATGTATCTATCAGAAATGTAGTATGTTCTTTTCATTACCTTATTTACCTATGTAGGATACCTAGTTATTTTTACTTATTGCATTTATATAAACAATAGATTATATATATATAAGATATATATTATAGATTATTTATGTAGGTATATAGTTACTTATGTAAGTAGTTATAGTTTAAGTGTTATTATTTATTTTATGTAAGTATATTTATTTTTAGAATGTTGCCGTATTAAAAATTAGTAATATTTTGTATTTCTATAAATATTTGTACACCCCCTGCCATACCTTCAATATGTTCGTTTCTTTCCATCCCAAGGTTGTCTGGAAGAAATCGCTTCTAAGCGATAAGACCGCCCATTGTACATTATCTCGTTAGGTTATACTAGTTAATACATAAGTTATTGTAATTATTGTGTACAATAAAGCGTTTTTCATTCATTCATTCATTCATTCATTCATACAACCGCAAGATGCACCTGTGTAGAATAAGCTTTTACAAGCACACATTCATTTGTAAAATAATATTTCACGCAGAAAGAAGTAGCTACTTATTCAAGTTGCACCAAAAAGTTTAAAGCCAGAAAAAGAAAAGAAAGAAAAAAAGATTATATCCTGTTAAAGCACGTTATTACTAACATATTTTACTATGACACCTAACCCGTAAAACCAAAGGGTTGTTACTAATTTAGATTACAAAAAATTTACAGAAACTTGAAAAATCTAAACTTGTAGCAGCCAAGCTTTAAGCAATTGGCTGTTATTGGTATTATGACAATAATATAAATACATAATTGTTGAATAAATGTAGAGAATTACTTATAATTAAACACTAGCACCCTTATTTCCGTAAATAGGTTCACCGCTTTCCTAGTAAATAACTCATAAACCGTTGGCTCACATAGAAAAAGATAATATTGGTAATGACACATTCTAACATAAACTAACATTTTTTTTTCTGGCTGCACTTTTTAATTTTTGGTGCAGAAAACGTGAACACTACAGATAAGTACCTAGTACTTCAGAAGACTGCGAGTTATCAAAAATAACTAATAAATTTTATAGCTAGAATTGCAGACAATCAATAAATTTTGTCTCTGACCTAATTGTAACACGTCATTCATTCATAACACACCTACGCCTCAGTAAACTACAATAGTAACAAGAAAGAAAACCAGTAAAAACCATGTGCAAAAATGAACCTTATTATCTTACAAATAGAGAGAAAAAGAGTGTGTAGATACGAAAGACTACAAATTCAGACAATAGTTTACATTCGACAATTTGTGTAATCTATTATCCGAATGTTTGATGCCTCGTTAGACGCGCAAGTGCTTGGAACTATTGTGATTGTTTTTAGTGAGTTCGTTTCATTTTCTCTGCAATTGCGATGTTTTTCCTTGTTTTAGAACAGCTGGGTGAAGCGTAATTCTATAGCAACGTGATAGTCTAGTGGTGGCAATACCGCCTTGAAATCCTAAGGTCGTGCATTTATATTCGGTTGTGTACCAATGAGCTTTTCTGCAGAATTTATGTGCACTATGCCAGAAAGTTCGAAAACATGTGTCATGAGCACGAAAGGAGCCACTTTGGGGATAGACCTCTCACCACACTGATGCAAAAGAACCAGTATAAGACGATTCATACACGATAAGAAGGAGAAGAAGTCAATGAAAAATATCAAGAGACTTGGAGTAATATGCTCTAGTCTGAGTATAAGATTATTCAAATACAAGAAATAGTTGCTAAGGTTAGTCACGAGTTTCCGATCGCCATGACCAAATAAGCACCGACTAGAAAGATCGAACTAGCAATTAGATCAATCAAATAACAAGTACCGTCAACAACAAAATTAATTTCAATTTTTTTAAATTTTGTTATCCTACCGGCTCACAGGAATTTATACCTTCACTTACATTATTTTTATTTGTTTATGATTATGATTTATATATTTTTTGATAATAATTATGTTTGGTTTTGATATGAAAATGCATAAATCCTACAAATAATCCAAAAAACATGAGAACTTAATTTCCGCACTAGGTATATTTGAAACTCTATTATGTTAAAAATACAAGCTTCACGCTGTGAGTTAATCTCGATTCTTGTAACCTGCCGTTCCGAAATATAACATACTAACTGCGCTCCCGCGGTGTGATCCGCGGTCCCTCGGGATTTTTTTCATTTTTTCGGAATAAAAGGTATGTCCTTCCCTGGGATGCAACTTTTAACTATGCCAAATTTCAGCTTAATCTGTTCAGCGGTTTGGGCGTGAAAGCGCAACAAACAGACAGACAGACAGACAGAGTTACTTTCAAATTTATAATATTAGTATAGAAGTATGGATACAACCTAAAGCATTTTTATAATATTATTAATGTAACAGTTGTTGTAAACCAATAAATAAAATTAAAAAAAAATTGAAACAGGCAACACTACTTGAGACCGACATAAAATAAATTTTAATGTAAATTGACTTCTATCTTCGATTGTACACAACCGGCTCTATTACAGCGTTTACAACAGATAAGTTTTATCATAAATGCAAAATAAAAGTGAAAGTATTCTCGATATAGCCTGCTCAACGCTGGTGGCTTAATACAGTGCAAGGCAATTATGCGTTTTTGCATAAAATCTAAGTTGCAACTGCTATATCTAGTTTTGTTGCCATACGAATGATATTACTTATGCTCTTTGTCGTGTCTTGAGTACTCCAGTTCCAGTACTCTCAAACGGTGAAGGAAAACATCGTGAGGAAAACGGCATGTAGAATCTACAAAGTTCGAAATCGCACTTATGAAATATTTATAGTGAAAGGATTTCACCACACTGGTTCGAAAGAACTGGTGACACGACAAGAAGAAGAAGTTTAGAAATAGATTTAGTACTGGATTTTATCTTTATTATTTCCCGACGTTTCGGTTCTTGCAACAACTGTGGTCACGGGCGAACTCTAGTTTTTTGAAAGCAGTATGAAACACTTTTCGTTTAATACAATGGTATTTACTAGGAAAAACCATGTTGGCGAGAGTAGTTATTCCTAACTCACAACTTTCAATCCGAAGTTTGCTAATAACACAAGTTAGGTCTGGATGATGCAGAAGAACATCGTGGGTAGACGTCAGCTCCACACGTGTGGACCATACTTATATTTTCTGTGCATTAAAGACAGAGAGGATAATTGAGGTGCTGGACCAACTTTATTTTCATTTATCAGTCCACAATGTTCTATGGACTTCAGCATCCTGTGTAAGCAGGCCTTCTGACGTTTTACAAAATCATATTATAGTCAAAATGTCGAAGCCCGAATATAAATAAACAAATATCTAGCTAAGCCGTAGATTTAATAATAGAAACTCGCCGTGAGCTAGCCGTACACAAGTTATCCATGGTGACAACAACTAAGTGCCTTTGAATAATTTGAATATTAGATGCAATTTTGAGCGTATGAATTCATCTGAAGTTATCGCATCAGTTTCCATTCCCATTGCTTTCACTACGAGCTGTTCGAATGTTCTTTACACCTATTGTTCAAGTGTCGGGCTAATGAAGAAACACCGCCGAGGAGTGTTATTTATTGCTAGTGGTGCTTATAATAGGATAATGAATTCTGAGAGTGATGGAGGAAGTAGAAGAGTGTTTGTATCGACCCCACGTAGTGGGAAAAGGGTAGGAAGGTGATGATGTAGATTTCGTAATTAACTTCATGAACTATTTCAACAATTTAAATGAAACACAAAATGCAAAACATGTGGATCATGAATTGTACGAAACATGCTTACATAACATGCATTAGCTTTTAAAAAAACCTTCTTGAATCAATCATGTTTTTGAAAAAAGCAGAATATACACAAGCTACACTATAAAAGTTTCACTTATTTTGGGATACTTAGCGGTCTAGTTAGTCACTTTATTGTGGATTGTATCCCATCAGATATCTGGTTTGACGAAAGCAAAGCGTATAAAGGCACTATTTCATAATTCACACCACGGAGCGTAGGTACCGCTTTCATAGAGATACTACGCGGATAAGCCCAGGGCACATCGTAAATCAACGCGGCAGTCTTCATACAAACTGTTCGTTAAGGGCCTACACCTGTTCAAAGAAAACCGATTTTATATATTTTTTACGTGACTTTACTGACATAATAGGACCTCACTAGTTAGTCGTCCTATTAATTTCTAATTCTTTTAGGCCCTTATTAATAAACGTGGTGTAAAGTTACGCCAGGTTTAAACTTCAAAAATTATAAGGTTACTCCTAAGTTACACCTGGCGTAACTTTACACTACGTTTACTAATAAGGGCCTAGGAGCGGGAGCATACATGATGTGCAAAAAGTTACGGGATTGGGGGTTCTTGGATTCCGTACTGAAAACTTTGTGATAAATGAACGGACGGACAAACCAATAGAAACTAAGTATATGATCCCTTTGTATCCTTTGCTAAATCATAAAACAATAAGGAAATCTTTTACAGCCCCCTGTATTCCCGTTGGAATTTGTATGCCAATGAAACTATGGCCCGTATAAACCTACTTTGATAAATCGGAACTCAGTTGTGCCTTGGAGCGGCTGTTTCTTGCACAATACCATCCAAGCACGACCTAGCATAAATTGAATTTGGAGCGGTTATTCCAAGATGGAGAAAGTTTCCCAATTGTGCATTGAAGATGAAATTGTGATAGTGTTTATTGACGCTGCTTTGTCTAGGTATGATTTTGAGAAATCAATCGCTTCCTTTATTTTCAAAATATTTAATGTTGGCGGCTTAGCCAGCGGGTTCCTGCCGTGTTTGCTGGCAGGATAGTAAAATCTTTTTTTTATTTTTTATTTAGCCTATACTGTCCCACTGCTGGGCAAAGGTCTCTCCCAATTCCTTCTGGAATTGGGGTAAAAAACAGTAAAATCTTACTGTCAATAAATTAGTTTTGGTGACTCGGCTGTGCAGAGATTCTGCCGAGTTAAAAAGCTGCCGAGGGCATGGATACATAGTATGTATGCGTAACAATATAATTATCATGCCGCACATGTACCTATTGGCTCTTTTAACATCAATCCGAAAATAAAAAATCATTTTATGTTTCATTTTTTGCTAAATGGTAACACATAAATTTGGTATTCCATAAACAACACAAATGAATTTCACATTCGTTTCGTTTTATTACATTGATTGCGTGAATGTACCCAGTTATAGAAAACTGAGGTCAAACTGCATACCACAGCATGGTTCAGCAGCTATAAACTTACTTGAGCCAAAAGAGCTTGAGCGAGACTGTCAATGTTTTCAAACAATCCCGTAAAACAGACAACTTTTTGACTGATTAGCTAAGCTCTGATCTTATTATCACTTTTAGGTTTCATTCATGAGAAAATCAAGGTCACAAGTGGACCAAACTGAGGTTTGCGGTCTAGAAAGAAAATAGAAAGAAAGAAATATTTATTAACTAACTGCGCTCCTGCGGTATGTCCCGCGGTCCCTCGGGATTTTTTCATTTTTCGGGATAAAAAGTAGCCTATGTCCTTCCTTGGGAAAGAACCTTTAACTATGCCAAATTTCAGCTTATTCTGTTCAGCGGTTTGGGCGTGAAAGCGTAACAAACTGACAGATAGACAAACAGACAGACAGAGTTACTTTCACATTTATAATATTAGTATGGATTTACTACTTCACAATATCATAACAATTCGTCTATAACAAAAATACTATGTAGTTTTACCCATATATTATTTTGGATCAACATCGCGTGGCGTATTGGTTACCGTTAGCATATTATTATCTCGAGTTTTTCGAGAACTTATAATAAAAATATCAATCAACCCTATTTTTAGAACAATAAGGCTCAGAATGTATTATATTTTGTTTCTGAACAAGCAACATTTTGTGGTAGAGTTCTTGTCAATGGTAATAGGGAGTTTCATGTTTTTCAAGCCACAGCCTTTTATTGGCACACAAATAAAAATTACGTCACTTATTTTAGTACGGTAAGTACGTTTAAGTTATTGGGAACGTTTTTGGTTTACAGGCCTTTAGATACGAAAGTAAGCTATTTTTTTTTAACTAAAATTCTTTAACCACTTGTAAGCGCCTTTACTAAAAATAGAAAATTAATTTTAATTTGAAATGCTTTCAATATTTTTATCATTCAAAAGACAATTCTGTTGTAAATGTAAATAAACGCCATAAAATCCTGCATCAAGTTTCAGAGATTCAGTTGTGTGTCTTAGATGCACCCTTAATAAAGAAATTGAATTAGTCACCTTCTTAAACTCAATCATAGGATGAGCTTACGCAAGTCCCAGACGTTGTAATCAAGATGAAACGAAGACTAATCTCTTTCGCGGTGTTCCTTACATAATGGCTAACGAAAGTAAAACTGTAATTAGCTGTTTTAGGCGCCGCCGGCGATCGCGAGCCATCATACTGTAATAGATTCATAGCTGCTCTGTTTATAAGTACTTTTCGATGGAGTAGCTATAGCCCGCGGATATAATAGGTAAGTATTCAGACTTCTGGTTCTATCTATACTACCATTTTGACATTTGACATCGACTCGCGCGAGTCAACCTGGGCAAGCGTTTATTGGAACGCGTGGAACGCGTAGTCCGTACAAGGTTTTACGTTGTACGAATGATTTTACTAATTATAAATTTGTGTTGTTTCAGGTAAAGGTGACTACTTATAATCAGAAGTGTATAAGTAAGATTCAACATTATTAAAAGTTCCATAAGTTCCGAGTAGAGTTCAGTAAGTTATACGAGTACATATATTATTTGGTTAAATAAGCAGAGTCAACTCTGTACACTATTTTGTCTGTCCGCGCAGAATATAGTCTTTAATCATCCTGAGAGACTATTTTTATATACATATATTGTTGTTCACGACAACGCCTGGTTCGCCTCCCTGGCTCACAAGCGCGACCAACGCCATTAGCGCGCCGCCCTTCCGTCACCTTCAACTTCAACACACTTGTGTCAACTTTGCGGTCGTAGCTGTCGCTCCCGTATTAGCTTTACTAGCTAAAGTGCCGGACCTCCCATCTGAACGTTGCTTATACCATGTCTCGTAGATGTATGAGGCCATTGATGATGATAAGTCACTTAGGAGTGAAATAATTTTTAAGAAGTTTTGGAGATAACCGCCATCTAAACAAAATACCACTTTTTCATTGAAGAATTGTAGATTTATTTGAATGTTATTTATATCCTTATCATTGCAATAAACATAATGCAGTAATGTGACACCAGAACCGCAATAGTCATACAATATGCAAACGCTTGCGCTCTACTTCACAAGTAGGCTGAGCGAAGAAACAATGGCAGATCGCAAATGTGGATCTCGTTTTTCCTCTGAAATAACTGGAGTCACTCATACTGCTAACTAGGACGGAGCTTGCGGTGACTAATCAAAAGCAGACCATGAAAGGGCACAATGACCAAAATATATCTTAACTTATAATGTGATAAACGTACATACGGCCCGCCTGACAGAAAGCTAAGACGGAGGGCGAGTATGGAGCAGACAATACACGCATTTTAACCATATTGCCATAGTGCACTGACCTACTTACCTCCTACAAAAAAGGGCCTAACTAACTAACTTCTACAAAACAACAGACAGACGCTATCTCTTCTTGTACATGTACATGAGAACTAGATAACTGATATACTTTTTGTTTGCTGTACATAATTATACAAAGAAACACATGATCTGCAAATATTTATCTCGGGTCTGGACCCGAGATAAATATTTGCAGATCATGCAAATACTTATCCCGCGGCGGGGATCGAACCAGAAACCTTCAGCGTCCCAAGCTGGCTTTCACCCACTGCGCCACAGTACGTGGTTGAACTACACATCTATTGTGTAGTTCAACCACGTATTTCTAAAAACAACACACTAAATAAAAACTCATACAACGAATCTAGTTTCCTACACATGTTCAAAGTACGTGTTCAAAAGTACAATGTTGTTCTGTATTTATAAAAGAAATACTTATAAGGGCTGACATCGTTCGAGTTAGACACAACATTAATTAGGGTCACTGTATGTGCACCGCTTTGTTTTCTGATCCAAGGTGAAAGAAAAAGCGAGTATGTTCGAGTATATCTGTTCTATAAGCGCTATGAAGAAGTTTGGAGAAATTACATACAAAGAGTGGACGAAGCCAACTTTTGTCTATCTTTTTCTTGTGATTACTTCTTTTGGCTTTACTCATAGTTTTTTTGGCTAAGAGTAATCGAGTAGCGTATAATTATTCTAAATCTGAAAGTTTGTAAGTTTGGAGTTCGTGCTGCTTATTATAAAAACTTAAAACCTTGGTTGAACCCCACAAAAAAGAGTTCTATGTACGAGTATTTAAAGATCGTTTTTCTAGGGACAGTTTTTTAGTTAGACTTGGTCTAAGCTCGGCTCATTTTCTTGTAATAAGCCCTCGTATGTTTGTGTTTCCATAACCAGTGCACCGATATGGATAAAACTACGTCTATAAAACCTTAATTTATCTCTAGGTACTGGGAGTGAAGCCGCAGGCAGTAACTATAGGATTATTTTAACTATATTCGAGACCCTTACGGTACCGTTCCTTGTACCAAACAGAGTTTTTCTACGCGACTACCGGATGTGTTCACAGTTAGCCCGCTAATAGGTCTGCTTCGGCTTGTACTGACCTATTACTACTACTGGGAAGCTTAACTATCATCATCATCATTTTAATGCCTTTAAGCTTAGATTATTACTAATTTTATATGTAAAATAGGAAGACTTGACTAGTTATTCGTGGAAGGATTATCGTGGTACCTGGTAGTTCATCTGGCTTTAAGGACCACTTTTTCACGGTAAACATTTTCTCAGATCGATTCACTTTAGATCCTTCATAGTCCACTGACATGAGCAGTGGGGTCGTAGGGACTTTTTATTCCCAACTACCCCACTGTGCTTAGTATACATACATTTAGTGCATGCCAGGTTGCAAATGCATCGCTGCCTCTTGGAATACTATAACTACCCACTGTTTTTCTCGTTTCAGGATGTTTTCCTTATTTTTCCGAAATAAAAAATGCATGGTCGGGCTGGGATTCGAAACAATGACCTTGAGACTTCGATCAGCCTTGAGATTTAAATTTGTGACACTACACAACCCAACATGGCTCCACTTGGCTACCACGATTCCATTCATCATTATAATGAAACCTGTTACCAACTTCTGCTGGATAAAGCACTGATTATAATTATATTTAAGTATACACATAATATTGTTTAATTTAAGTATGTTCTAATCCCACTTAGGTCTTAATTGTGTGTGTAGCTTTGTTTCTGTTTGCGTAAGCGATACTGAGCGCTCATTCGTCCATGGAGCGTTTCCAGGCTTACGCACACAGAAACAACGTGCATGTGCATCTACGCGCACAATTACGACTAACCCGCCTTCCTGATATAGAACAAATGTATGTTTTTTCGAATAAAGTTATTAAATAACTCGCCCACGTGAGCCCATTGTGTGTGAACGTTTCACTCCACTTATGCCGGACAATTAGAGGCTTGCATAATGTCTGGTATGGCGCCTCGTTGCGTCTAGTATTCAATTGAGGTAAAAATGTTCAGTTAAGAAGAACATTAAAAGAGCATTTATACGATGCAATATTTGGCTCGTTTTGCGAAGCCGATGCCATTTAGCAAAGACTACTAACAGTTAGATGACCGTTTTACACGCTGCAGTGCGATACTGAACATCTGGTAACCCCATAAGTGTTTGAACTGTGTTTCTCGTGCGGGGTGTCACAACTGGGTGACCAATAGAGACATAAACATCTATTTTGTTTTGTGAAAGCCCCTTGTTATTATGGTCATCATCAGTGATCAAAAAATCTGTTTGAAAGAGCCCCGCAATACTTCGCTGTTGGTGTTCAAAAGCTAGCAAGTCGGAGGTAACTGTTAGTCGCTTTACAGATTCACCCTTAAGGTGGTTAAGCACATTTTTGTGGTGATAGTTCATAGGTCGAGTAACAGTCTAAATTAGTGTGAAAAAAACGTGGGAAAACCGGAAAAAAAATCGTAAAAGTGCCGTCTCGTACATGAGCATAATAAAGTTCATAGACAGCGTGCGAACATCTCGTACGTGCGTAACTTGCACGACCATACGTGTCGTGTCTATTAACCCGTTGCATTATTCTTTGGGCCAACCACTGATAAAGTAGCTGATACAGATCTAGCTACATCTGCTTGATAAATTCGAAACTAGAATCAGAGAGTATGTTCAAAGATAGTATGCAGCGTACGCATAATTAGATTTTTAGATAAAACTATTTTTGGAAAACGTCGTGAGGAAACCAATTAGTATTGTGACAACGAGACTTGCAACCTGTCAAAATCAAATATGTAAGTATTTAGACATGGCTCTGACTACCCCCTTGAACATCTTCAGAAGAAAAACTTACATAAAAAATCTGAGAGAATGTCTACCGTGGCTCGAAAATAAAGTCGCGATCCTGTTTTTTTTGTTTATATTTTCCAAAAAGGTAAAAACTACAGGCTGTAGTCATGTAGCCAGAAATTCGTCGTTTTCGTTTTTTTTATTCATGTAAGTAAATATTTGTACACCCCTACCTTACATTTTAGTCAAAACGCTTCTCTCCATCCAAAGGTTGTCTGGGAGAAATTGTTTCTAAGCGATAAATAAATAATGCTGGACTTTTTCGCATCATCTAGCCCCAAAGTAAGCAGAGCTTGTGTTATGGGTACTAGAATGACTGATAAACTACTTATATACTTTTTGTTTGTAAATACATACATATTATTATACATAGAAACACCCAGACCCGGGACAAATATCTGTAGATCATACAAACATTTGTCCCGCGGCGGGGATAGAACCCGCAACCTTTTGTGTCGCAGGCGGACCTTCGCCCACTGCGCCACAGAGGTCGTCAAAGATAAGACCGCCTATTGTGCATTTATTCCTAAGGTTTATTTGTCATAATTTATTTTTAAGATGTGCACAATAAAGAATGTTCATTCAGAAACCTAAGTATTAAATTTTACAAAGATATACGGTTTGGTCATGGCAAATGTACTCCGTTGCCATTTATAGATCTGAAAGGGAAAGCCATAAAACAAGCGAATGTTACTTTCCACCCTGATTTAGAAAACTGCACTTTAAACTCATGTGGAGCTTTCTTTGAAAGGAAAATAATCGTTACGTCAAAATAGAAAACAGATGGATTCACAGTTGGGTTGATAGGAGTGAGTGGAAGAAGACATGTTGTGCCGACCCTACTTAGCGTGGGATAGCCTCACACGCCTGGAGACCACGGTTTTATGACTTTTGCAGTCAGGACCGACAGTTAAACGTGACCTCCGGGAGGACCACGGGAGTCTGTCAGTTGTTTCTGCTACATAGCACTCTACCATCCTTTGTAACCATGCAGAACGCTTCGATGATCCATATTCTTCTACTTGCAGTGGGCGAAGGCCCGCCTGTGACGCAAAAGGTTGCGGGTTCGATCCCGCGGCGGGACCAATGTTTGAATGATCTACAAAAGGGGTCTGGGTGTTTCAATGTATAATATGTATGTATTTACAAACAAAAAGTATATAAGTAGTATAATATCAGTCATCTAGTACCCATAACACAAGCTCTGCTTACTTTGGGGCTGATGAATGATGCTGTGTGAAAAGTCCAGCATTATTTATTATTTATTTATTTACTTGTGTTCTTTCAAACAAGTGTGGTGAAAGGAATTTACGTGCTCCTCAAAAACCTGTTTTTGTCAAGTAAAGCGCTACAAAGGCAATTTATAATTAAAATATATTGTTCTCACTCAGTTGCGTAACTTTTGATTACCTAAGTTAAAACATAAGTTAACGAGCAGTCTATTTAAGGTAACAAATTGAACGTCTAGTTAATGTTTAGCAGGTCACGACGTTAAGCCGATCCACACGAAACACTTTATATGGTTTCAGATATTGGGCAATTTACCAAACATAATAAAATTAATATTTTTGATAAATCAGTGTTGTCTGTCATTTGATTGCCTGCAAGAGTTGATAAATTACTGAAAACTTAGGACTAAAGTTATTTCAGTTTCGGAATCCTCATCTCGTTGATAAAATACAGTTTTTAAATATTTTATGAAAAAGCGTCAAAAATGAACACAACCCTAGTCGCGGTCATGTTTTATGATGGGTGACCGCCTCTTTTTGCACCCCAAGAATTTTTTCTTATTTTTTTGTGAATTGTTCCAGCTAGTTAAATAAACTTCATCAATTTTTGTCTTTGTTTAAGTACTTAAGTATTTTTTAAAGTCCACTACAGCGATACTTAAGATTTTCTCTGCTTTTTCGTAGAAATAGTTTTGTCTACCTAGTTTATCGGGCGATAGACTAGGTAGAACTTGGTAGAACTTGGCTTAGAACTCCAAGGCTATCAGAATTAGCAAATTTCAACACAAGCACTTGTATCAAGTTAGTATCACATCTACAGTTTTGGCGCGAACTGCGTCATAATCCACCGTTTTGGGTCGCGGTCAACCTGATTGTATTTTTCTCTACGCGACCTCGGGCTTAACGAGCCGTATTTTTGTGTGTATTCAAATTAAATGGTTGGATTTCGCAAGATGGCGTCGCCATATCAGAGGTCAGCTTGGTCAGTAGATAAGAATATGGTTTTGTAAAGAAAAACAACAGGTTATTTAGTCAAATTGCAACTTTGTCAAACGGGTAGCATTTTTACGTACACGTTTGTTTTTATTCTGATAATCCTTTAACCATTCTCGTATTTCTAGAGATTAATGTTTTTTTTAAGGGATGGCACAGTGGAGTCCTAAAGAGAAGGCCTATTACCTAGCATTGGGTGCAATAGGGATGATAAGACATAGGTAAAGACGTGTTTTACATTACGTGCTCTAAACAAATCAAATTGCAGCACACCCTACTTAACCCACTTCATCTGATCTTCACGGACATGCCTTCACATTCCTAATTTGAAACTCTTATCCAATTTTCCAATCGACAAATTAATAACAATTCCGAGATAAGTGGCGCCTGCGCAATCTCGTCTATTAGAAAACGCGTCAATCAGCGCGTTTCCTATATTTCCAATATCGATCATTTGGTCATAGAATAGATAATACTCTCCGTACGTGATCTCAGTTACCTCGCTTCACTGACATAAATAAGTGGCGTGACACAGTACATGTAGTGTACAGCTCGTTCTATCACTTTACGTACTTTTACGCAAGTCAAGACTCAATAGGCTGTAAGTTTGTAATCACAGCTGTTAGAACACATTTTAAGTATGTCATGGTATGTCATAGAACTGCTTTTTAGTTTATCAAAAATAGTCATTACCAGAGACCTAAAAAAAATTTGCTAATGGTCATGACAGAAACACTTGCACAGATTATATTTTACTAAGTGTTTCGCTGTTTGGTGATCTGTTTTGAAAAAACAACGACTTCTGAACTCTACCAAAAAGTGTAATTATTAAATGCAACGCTTAAAAAATAGCATTGATCTTATCCATGAAAAACAGATAATAATTTACACGCAGTATTTGCTAAGTGGTGCCCCCCGGGAGGGCTACAGAAGAGTGGGTCGCCTGGCAGCTAGATGGGTTGACGACATTATAAAAATAGCAGGTCGTACAAGCGCAGGATATGAAAGATTGGCACAAGCGAAGAGAGGCCTATGCCCGGCAGTGGGATGCAAAAAGCTTGCGTATGATGATGATTTGCTAAGTCTAAAAATATGAATCAATTCATGAAAGATACATTACTGATTTAGTTTACACTGTTGACTTATTAGTTGCAGCAATACGGGGGCGACGATCTTGAAATTTCACCAGCAACACGATACCGGCTCATTGGGTTACTACACTTCACATTTCGCACTTATGTGTTACTGTGACAGTTTATAAGGCAGTTGAAAAGTGATCCTTGTTCTTTAGGCAATAAGGATGTTATTCATTTACACTGACATTTGCCTAATTTGTGCTTGAAATTGATTGGTGGAAATTGTTATGAAAGGAAATTCATCACGTTTGTTTACCTTCTCAGAATCTGACTTCTGGAACATCGGCAAAAGTAACTTCTATTCAAATTCTTCCAAACCCTCATTTTACTAAACTCTTTTAAGATTTCATATTTATATGCAAAGTTTACATCCATTCAATCAATCTTTACTTTCAAAAATTAAAGTTGCTTGATATAAGGAAGACTGAAGCAGGAAAAGTAGTATCATTAAAAAATCTAGCTCATCATGTTCTCAGATGATCACAAGCTAAGAGCTCCCGACCAAATGACTTCCGCGATTGTATTGGAATTGATTTCAAATTAAAGCGGTGTCTGTGAGGTAGGTAGCACGGTAGCACTGCGTTCGTGTGGACAACTTGAACAGATCCATACTTATAATATTATAAATCTGAAAGTAACTCTGTCTGTCTGTCTGTTTGTTACGCTTTCACGCCCAAACCGCTGAACAGATTAAGCTGAAGTTTGGCATAGTTAAAGGTTGTATCCTAGGGAAGGACATAGGCTACCTTTTAAATCCCGAAAAATTCAAAAATCCAGAGGGACCGCGGGGCACACCGCGGGAGCGCAGCTAGTAGTTTAATATAACTAGGAGCCTTACTCTCGTACGCAATACCTCCTGTTTTATCATGACCTCAAATACCAAATTTTTGGTTCGGAATACAGTCCTAGTTTCGGACCAAGTTCATTGGGTGATCTTATGGACGGAATATAATGTAGCTCATTTCGTTTGAATATCAAATAAAATACCGAATTTATCACCAGAGAGAACCCTGGGATATAACCCCCAGGCCTCACTTGCGACTATTGACACTAGTTATACAGGGTGTAACATTTATGGTATGGGAAAGTCTGAAACTATATGACATACGAAGTTCGTTCTTAGAAACCATGTCATCGATTTTAGTAAAAATGAAAACTGCATTCTGATTAAGCTGAGAGGATGGTTTAGGTGCTGGGCAAGCCTATTCTATCTCAAACAATGTCCCAGGTACTACAGCGTCCCGTTTAGTGTTAGGCATGGATTGCCTCTTGACGCTGTATAAATCATCTAATATAGATGTAAAGGCCTAAGTTTTTATGCGCTATAATTGGCATACGGCTCAGGTGAGACCCTAGCTAGAATGATGTAGGTATTAATAATAGCGAACGATTAGCAACTTTCGAGCGTATAATAAGTACAAAAAACTATTACAAACAAAAGAACGTTGACAAGAATGATTGAAGCCCACGACAAGTTGATGAGAGGCAATCAATCAGTATTTTCTAATCGGGTTGCCAACTGCGACTAAACGCTCCTTACCGCCTTGTATGGGTAGCTCATTGACCTATTCTGTTTCTGCCTCTTTCACAAAAAGTTGAAGGAAAGAAATCGACATCTGTAGATCGTATTATGGAGCATCATCTTTCACCTTGATTGATTGCAGAAAAATATAAGGTAGTCAAAAATCAATTTTCTTTTAATTAAAAAAACGTTTTTATCATGACTTGCATTTAAAATTTTTACACCCACAAAGTATAGACTAAACGAGCTAAAGGTGCATTTACACGATGCAATTTCAACTTAAACGATATCGTATCGCACGGCAATTTTTCACGTGTAAACGCTCATCGTATGCGATTTCTCCTAGTTAGCGCGATGCTAGTCGGCACGTTCAATGGGCGGGGCTTAGCAAATTGTACGAAAAATTGCATCGTGTAAATGCACCTTTACAAGCATTTGTAATATGACCACACTCCTTTAACTGACAATTTGTTAAACGCTTAACGACTCTACAATATTGGAACAAGATCTTCCATGTCCTATTCGGCGCTAATATTGCCTAATACTATCAGATGTTACTTTTGTGCTTTATTTCGATGGCATAGAGGTGGTATTTACATGACAGTTTTGATGCATTACCATTTGTGTACTCACGTTTTCTATAGAAAGTAGCGCTTGTTGTATGAAGACTGTTAATGCTGTTTTTATAGAAATTGTCTGGTTGGTTCCGGTGGAAACCCTTAGGTCTGGTGACCGTGATTTGATTGAATGAAGCCGTGCTGATTTTAAATTGATGGATTTGACTACGATTGAAGTTCCTACTTTATAATGGAAATAAAAGTTCTTATCCATGCAAGAGAGCACGGAAGGAGCCTTTTTTACCACATTGGTTCGAAAAACATTCTGACTAATGTAGTCTAACACAAGTAGAAGTCTTCATGCTGAGTGAATTTGGATGAAATTCATTTAATTAGCTCATGATGTGCATCGAGATTCATAGGCTACTTTTAAAACTGAAGTACCTATTCCCACGGGACCGTAGGTAGCACGCAGATAGTTTCTTTATAATTAAGGTATCTAACATAAGCAGTATGTAACCTGTCCAGTAAAGTTTACGCAGTAAAAGAAAATGGCTCTTAAACGAGTTTACCGTGTTTTTCCAATAACTACAATTCTAGTTTTACAAGTAGAAGGTACACACCTCTACCCACAACGACGTTTTTGTACTGTATTTTTACTGCATCATAATTTCTGTTCAATCCAAAATTAAAAGTGCACTGTGTAAAACGATATGGTTTTAATGTTGAAGTGGAAAATCTGTTTTGCCGAACAAACTCAAAATAGGATAAGGTTAAAAAGATGATGAGTGTCTTTTTCCGTATTTACTAAGCTAGGCTCGCATTTAGAGATTTTTTTTAACATAGATAAAAAAAATTGCACCCAACAGGATTTCTGTACAAAGTTGAAATTTCAGAGAAGTTTAAACTATATTCATTGAACTGTACTCTACAATCTAGGCACATGTTGGATAGCTGAGTGGAGCTTGTTTTACAATCTCTATATTCAAATCAGGATATGCCGTGCGCGTGCGCCGATATTGTAAGTGATAAGTAGGTTGCAGCAAGAAATGTAAAAGCCCACACTGATATGCTTAAGGATATTTTATTTCATAATAAAGCCGTTTACATACCTACGATGCCATAATCTCTCAGATTACGAGAGGAATAAAGTTAAGGTAGCATTCTGTATTGATACATCTTACCACAAATGAGATATAGGTAATCTTAACCCTACGCTCACACTAACAAAACAAGTTGTATGCCTTAAGCTTCAAAACACCATATTAGATAAGTTCCAAGCAAACATTTTTTGACAAGCTTTCAGCAAGATTTATGTTAAACTTACTGCCGGTTTCTCGAACGCAAATCATCTAGAAAATTAACTAATCACTGGTCAAATCAGTCTTTCGACCAATGAGGACCAAGTATTCCATGTTGTGTCAATGTCAATTTGAAAAGCGGTCGAGAAACCGGCCGTTATCCTCACAATTTGTTTATGTTTCTGGTTTTAGGTACTTAGTTGCTTTAGGTGTGAACTTGGTTTATTCGAGCAACAAGCTGCAAAAAGTTTATCTTTTTATAGGAAGGGCACTTCATTTTATATTGGTAAAGCAGGTTTGGGTTCCGTTGTCACCAATTGAATAAAGTTCAATTTTATGAAACCCTAACCAAACGTTGCAACTATCTCAAGACAATCAACTTTTTTTCTGGTCTAATTATACGATCGAAAGGTCACTTGTAATTTCATAGAAAAGTGTTCGAGGAGTTGAATCAAGTTTTTGCTGTTTTTAATCAATGTGTGCAGTCAACCGATATACAATGCCTAGGTCAGTAATTGCGTTACTACAGAAAGGAAGTTATTACCTTATTCCTTGGACATTGAAACCCAAAAATTGTTGTTATTTTTCAAATTCAAATTATTCCTCCTCAAAACCGGCTATTCTACATTCATAAATAAGTTTGATTAAAATAGGTTTGCATGCTAAACACCTATATTGTTACCAAACCCAACTATTCGAAAAGTTTCTTCTTCTTGTAGTGCCTCTCTGACTATTGAAGGTTGGCAGTCAAAATGGCATATTGTTCTCGATCTTTAGCGAGTCTAAATAGTTTGGCAGCACACGCTATCCCGTCCACTCCCTGATGTTCCGCAACCAAGACTTCTTCCTCCGACCAACACGCCTCTTGCCGGCAACCAAAAGGCTTATTTGAAACATCACTTTAATTATAATAACAAATAAAATAACCCAGTTTATACCTCCTTATTGTAAACGGACTGAAACTTAAACTACATAGGAGCGGTTCCGTGGCAAGGCTCTTTTTTTATGTTAATTTCTCAAATTATTAATAAGGAAATAGGCAAAATCCTTTTTTATTGAAGTTGTATCTTTTAGTATTATCACTAGATTTCATTTATTTCAACATTTTTCATTGTTGTACAGCGTAAAATGTAAAAGTTCTATGTGTCAGGGATACGTTCCTACGTGAAAAATACTATAATCCAAACAAAATACGTCCTTCATCGAGTCAGCTGAACGAAAGGAAGTTTCAAGACAACTACATGGCGATGTACTTATAGAAAATCTTTGGTTGAACGACAATAGTTCAGTCTTGTAAGTACTATTCGTGACTTTGACCTCCCACGAAATGGGAAGTAAGCAGTCATTGACAATTTGCACAAAACGGTGCTTCGAGTGCCTACTTTTGCTTTTCGACATAATGATTCACATTAGACTTTCACTATCTTTGTTATTGGCGTTTGGGGTCAGTTATCAAGTAATTTTGTCAACCGTTGTGACTGTATTTTTTGTAGACCTACTTTTTGCACTTATTTGGAGATAGATGTAGGTTGGGGAAAGTGAAACAGTAATGTTGTTGTGATTTTAAGAAATACCCTATTTCTCTATAGTCATAGCTCATTGGCTGGGAATTTGTGATTCCAATACAGTATATAGGTATGCTATATTCTTATAGCTGAAGTGAGGATTTTGAAACCTGTACACTTACTTATCTTAAACTGGCTATTCAGCTAAAAAACGCAAGGGTTTTATTTAAATTTCATCTTGATGTTCAAAATCCTTGTCTAATGGATCGAACTTTAAGTTGAAAGTTTTTGGCAAATGTTTTAGTGAAATAGCCCTTAACAATAACCATTTTTCCAACTCCCTTCAAGTGAATGGTTTATTTGGTTGAAAGCTAAATTCAAATGTGATATTTTAATTAATTTAGAACATATTGTTGAAAGCCAATACTGGTAGCGCATAAATAACTAAACGTGATCAGGCCTACGATTGTGTTCCCGGGTACTGAAGACTTGATAGCATTAAATAACTTAAGACTAGCTGTAGTTGTAGCTTTTTTAAGTTCAATTTATGACCATAATGTGACTTAAGTGGCAGACAGGCCTGTTGGTAGGCTTTTCATAGGATAACTAACGAAAAGTGACTTGGTGTATTTTTCGTTGAAAAGTCCAAATAGATTTTAGTTTTTAGGTTTACCTACCTAGATAGATAGGAATTACTTTATTGTACACCACATGGACATTACAGAAAAAAAAACAAACAAAGATACAGGAGAATATTTAAAGCGTACAATGGGCGGTCTTATCGCTGTGAGTGATTTCTTCCAGACAACCTTAGGATTACTGATGTAATAAATACTTATTCGTCACAAAAGATATGCTTACATCAATTTTGTGCTACGTTTGGTAGATAAGTACCTTTTTTGAAGTTTTTTTACTGAAAAAAAAAAAAAGTATTTGTTCCATAGAAAAGACATAAACGCGTTATTAATAAATAATACTTTTGCTACAAACACTAACAACCACGTGATGCGTACGGCGTCACTGCACTCGGTGTCAACGACCTCGCTTCCTACTTTATATACCTACACTTACCTACACTACCTTTGGCATAGGTTAAGAACAAAGAGCTGATGCACTCTTGTCCAAGCTATCACAATTTTATAAAATACATTGATACTTATAAGTATCAATGTATTTTATAATAGACATCGACATATTGTTTTCACTCTCTTGTCTATGAACTAGATGGCGTCACACAATAAATTGAATTGCGCTATCTTGACGTTTAACGTTATGTGTGATGTTTTCTCTATTATTTTTAGTGCACCATTCACAAAATGTATAGGTAGTGTTATTATATTTTATCTGGGACAAAACTTATGTTTTTAGTCAGAAGAGCTGAAAATGGGGTATTTGAAAAAAAATTGGTTTAGGTGGTTGTATACCTATATACCAAATACTTTTTTTTGCACAATTTTTTGTAGGTACATTGTAGGTCATTGCAAGTTTTAATTCAAGTTTTCAATCCGTCTTATTACAAGAAAATGAACCGAGTTTAGACAGACTGACTAAAAAACTGTTCCAAGAAAAACGATATTTAAATACTCGTACATAGAACGCATTTTTGTGGTAACAGTTTTGTTTTGACATGTTTTTACATGGTGTTCAACTAAAGTTTAACGTTTTTGTAATAAGCAGCATCGAGTTTTGATTCTCACTTGTATGATAGTCGCTAGTTATCGTTCAAAATCATTCAATGACTCAGCTGCACTCAATACACTGTGGTTGCGCAGAGAATTCCCACAGGCCCATAATCACTATGTCACCTATAACTAAGAGGCTGTTTGTTTGTAGTCAAAGTAATTACAGCCAGTGATGAAGCATTATGAGCAGTGGGAAACATTTGCTTACCCATGAAGTTATTAGCGAATAGGTACCTAATACGTAGATACTCACAGATCCATTAAAAAAGCTAATTTAAGATGTTTTTTTGAAGAACGATAATAAGAGACCTAAAATATTATCAGATTGATATATTAATTACTTATAGACTCTATGATTAAGCGATTGCTAACTATGTAGGTATACCGGAGATTAAATCCTACATTTAGTTAGATACTTACCTGCATAGAATCTGCCAAACAGTATATTTGGATATGGCTAATGAGAAACTTCAACCAAGAAAATCTATACTGGGTTTTGCTATTTTTGCCGTAAAAAAAAATCTCATCCACCTTTGAACAGCTCACCGAAACTAGATGTTCTTTTACAGAGCGATGTCGCGGTGGAAGGGTAAGCTGAGATAGCCGACAGATGGCAGCAGTCAGCGCGGCGATGTACCATCCCGGGGGCGGTTTGGACCCCTGCTACGCTACGCAACGGGTGAGTTCCTAAACTTTTTCATAGATGGCGCTTATCAGAATTTAAACTTAGGTTTCAAATAACCTATTCCAGGTTATTTTAATGGTATTCCAGGGTCTCACATGTCAGAAGCCAGTATTTAGCATAGATTTAGCATGGTACCTTTTTGGTACAGAGTATTTAGCGTATTTTTTGACATTACATGTCAAATATTGTGATAGTTAATTAGGCGTAAAAAATATTACTTTAAATAAAAAAAAAGTATGTGAGTGTCGTGGAACCTCCGTGAACACTCGGTTAGAACCATATATGTATAATATAGGATGTACCAAAAAGGTACCATGCTAAATCTATGGTTAGAACCAATGTTAGAACGAAGTTTCAACTTTGAAATTTGGCATTTGTCAAATAAACTATTGTCAAATATTAAAATCCTAGTAATATCAGTGTAACAATCTATGGACTGTTTTGTGTTTGTACTTCGCACTATGACGTTTTGACCTATGTATGTGTCGTGACGACATCGTGGTTTTTTTTCTAGCCTCCATTCTCGATACCGTCCGAAAAGGAACTTCTTTCCAATAAACATCATTCTTTAATACGCAGGTGGCATCAGCAGCAGTAGCATCAGGAATGCATTCAACTAATCCTAAAGATCCCTAAATGTAGACTTTATAATATGTAATTATACAATTCGAATGTATAGAAAGGAGATTTCCGGAACACTCTTAACCTACATAGTAACCGTGTCACCGGCTCTTGACCAAAGTCATTGTTTATCAATTTGTCATACACAAACACAATTACGTTTCCATTACTGACAACATCCGGTCTGTTTGCGGATGTCGTAGACTAAGCCCAGTATAAACTCATCTTCTCATCTGTCACTTTAGAGGTGATGACTGTTGGGAATGGGACCAAGCAACGCATAACCAGCTATGCTGTTTCAGTTGCGTTCTTTCATTTTTAAAATAATTCTAAATTCAAACATGTCTAAAGCTTCAAATGTCTATACTCTTGGTCATTGCTACTATCTGAGACTGTTCATTATCTCACTATAATATGTTCTAATGTCTTTGGATAATTTTATGTGTGTTCGACATTTAAACAAGCTAGATAATACTGCTTATTATAAAAACGTTGAACCCCAAACCTTGGTTGAACCCCATGTTGACACATGTCAAAACAAAACTGTTAAAACAAAAAAGTGTTCTATGTACCTACGAGTATTTAAAGATCGTTTCTCTAGGGACAGTTTTTTAGTTAGACTTGGTCTAAGCTCGGCTCATTTTCTTGGTATAAGCCCCAATATGTTTTTCTTCTAAACCTTGGCAAATATTATTTGATTAATTTGAGTCTCAATGTAATCAGTCATAAGGTAGCTACAACACATTCTAAATTTGGAATAAAGGAGCTATTATTTGATCCATTCATGGATTCAGAATTTAATCTCCTTGAGGCGAAAATAACAATGGCCAATGCTGGCTCGTCGGTGTCTGGTATCAAAGCACGTGTATCAAAGCCTTTACATTCACGTTTATTTGCTACTTGTTAGTCGAATCTTGGAGAGATTGAAGGAGAATAATGATAAATCATCTAAATACGTCCTTTTCGATAAAATACACTTAAGTATCAATATATAGCATTTATAGTAACGTATTTATTTAGGTCAATAGTCAAATAATATTTAGGTCAACAAGTCATCAAATCTCTAAGAAATTGAAAAAACGTATGTATATTGTGCCCGCACTCAAAGTCGCTAACGGCTACTTCCGTAAATCTGGTATTTATTAAGATTTTCCATATTAACCTTTACTGCCTTTATGTTGGGTTTAAGTAGCCGTGAGTAGCTGAGTGTACCGACATAAGTAAAGATTTAAAGAAGTCTTACTACAAAAAATATAAACCGTGTTTAGCGAAGCACTGACTAAATAACTATCACTAAAACAATGATCTCTAAATACTCGTACACAAAACGTTTTTTTGTGGTACATAGATAGATAAATAGATGCTTTATTTGGTATATAAACAGACACAGTAAACAAAACACATGATAGAGAAAAAAAACAAAGATAAGTAGGAACTACAAAAACTAACAGTAAGTAGGCACTTACATTTATACCAACCTAGAGAGTTACAGGACAAAAAAAAAACAATAAAAAACAGCTATGTACATAAGTACCTACCAAGGTGTAAGGTCTGCGTTTGATGTAAGTACCAAATAGGACCCAATCTCAGCTTTTTGTTACTCTGCACCTGATGTTAGGTGCAGAGCAACGCTGGTTTTCAGTTTGACATTTGTGTCAAATAGGTGTTTAACAGAAGCTTAACTATTTTGTAGTACGCTAAGCTTTTAACCAACTAGATATCGTGCAACCAATAATTGCAATAGCGAAATATAACATCTCATAGCGAAGATGAAGTTCTGGGGTTTTGGAGCCCTTCGGGTTTTCAAAATTCTTTCAGGGCGTCTGGTCGAAGCGACGCGTGATCCGAGAGCTGGCACATTTTTGGCTCAAAGGATCAGCATTGCCATCCAGCGTGGTAATGCCGCCAGTGTTTTGGGCATGCTTCCGACTGACAGTGACCTGGATCAGTTGAGCTATCTATAGATCGTTTCTAACGATCCTTAGATAGCTTGACTAATCCTGTTGTATTTTGTAAATATATGTAAATATGTAGTAGCTTAGTTTCTGTAGATAAATATATTATCAGATGAAATCGTCTGTCATGTTCTTGCAACATTTCACATAGAAAATTGCCTTTAAATGCTCCGTTTTATTAGAACTATTGTGTGAACGTCAAGATCCCGATCAGCTTTGACACTAACGTGTGAACATTATACTCGACAAGAATATGCGAGAAGAAAAGTGAAAACTCGTATCATGTGCCAGTACCTACGTAATTACTTTCTATGAAAATTCACTTTCCCGTTCGAAGTTCGTGTTACGAGAAAATCTTTAGTAAAGAGAGACAAACTACGCATGTTAACAAAAAGTATGCTTAAATTTACTACGTGATGTGGCTTCCTGATGTTGTACTTAGATATAAACCATTTAGCAAATATGTTTTCTGTTTTGTTTTTGTTTTACTTAAATGGTTCCTTTCAAATAAAAAGGTAAAGTTTATCTAATTTAAAATTATACATAAAATTACTAGGTAGGAAACCAAATCTTTGCGTGCTAAATAAAGGATACGTTTTATGTACTTAAACCAATTAATATTAGAATAACCTTTGGTATTATCTAAGTACGTAAGCAAAGCCGCGGGCAACAGCTAGTTTTAAGAATAAACCTATCCATACTTCCTTACTAATATTATAAATGTGAAAGTAACTCTGTCTGTCTGTCTGTCTGTCTGTCTGTTTGTTACGCTTTCACGCCTAAACCGCTGAACAGATTAAGCTGAAATTTGGCATAGTTAAAGATTGTATCCCACGGAAGGACATAGGCTACTTTTTATCCCGAAAAAATGAAAAAATCCCGAGGGACCGCGGGTCACACCGCGGGAGCGCAGCTAGTAGGTAAATAACTTGTTAATCACAGTGCGGATAAAATAATTATGACTCACGCTTGACTCGGACACTGTAAATTACGAATTAATTTATCGTCGTCCATTTTAGCTTATTAATTCAGGGTTATTGTGGCGTATATTGTGGTTGAATGAACTTTAAACAACATTTTCCGTTTACTGGCAAAATATTTAATGGACTTCAAAATATAGCACACTCAGTAGCCAAAGTTTAACCATGAAAATATACAGATAAGTTTTAAGAAGTTATTAAATGTCATAAATATGCTTTTTTCTAATTAAGAGCTTTTTTTAAAAGAACTTTATTATTTTATTCGCAATATGAAATTGATTTTTGTAAGTTTTTTTCGTAAAGTTTACTACAGGACTTTATTTGATACCATTTTATTTTTATTTAGGATTTTGTATGATCATTTTCTAAGTAACATTTCAAATCTCATTTATTTGTTTCTTTTTCATTTATTTGTTTTTTTGAGCTACGAGAGTTAGTAGGCACCTTCTGGGTAAGCTCGCTCCATCGTAGACCTCACTCTTGCCTGTGTAAGTCTGAGGTCAAGAGCCGACCCATTCATCATAAAAAAAAAATTGTTTCAAAGATCATTGTCCTACCATTTGGCGCCTTTATTTTCTTTCACACGAACATCTTTGACAATATCAGAGAGGGAAGGAAGTCTTTTTTTTTACAAATCAAAACTCATGATGAATCCGTTGTTCATGGAAACTTTTATATATCATCGTACCTACCATCAGAACCAACTTAATCCAATTAATAAATCATGAATGCATAAAACGCATTCCAATCTTTTTAATTAACATGACAAAACCTTTCTGTGGAAGTGATTAACACAATGTATTTTAAGGGGCATCTCTCGTATTTTTTTTTTAATTTCACACCAAATATGTGTTGAATTTGTGGATCATGGATATAGTAGTAGTCTCGTAGGTGTTGAGACATATTCAATTTGGAAATAGACATAATACCATTTTTTTATATCACGAACTTCATTCAAATGAAATACATATATTATAGGTTCGTGTAGTTGTTTTGTGTGTGAGTGCCCAGAATAAAGTACGTCATAAAAATAGGCATAGATAGGCAAACCAAGCGTTGCAACTATTTGAAATTGTGGCTCATAAATGCCTGTTTAAGTTTTCATTCTATTTTGTAGAGCCTTAACACGCTACACATTACTGCTTTCAATTAATTAACCAATGCGTAATTTGCCTCTGAACGAGCAGTGTTTGCAAAATTTTAATTCCTACCAGGTATCGCGAGTTGCATTGAAAATTAACCAATTTCAGTACATTAGTTTGCATGATGGAATTATGGAAGGTAAAGTACACAGTAAAGTTTTCATCCATGTACATTTTGAATTTACTGATTGCTTGAAATATTGATTTGTATTTGATATTTTAAGTGCTAGTGAAACACAATAAATATCCTTTTTTAGTGAAGAAGGATAGTCATAACGCCCGAATATAAATATAGCTAGCCACATTTGCAAGCAGTTGAAATTCTGCGTAACTCCTTCAGTATTCTAATTGAATCTTTCTATTTTCAAAAATCAGAGGTAAATGATTTCGAAACAAAATTCATTGGTTCGTTGGATCGAAAGTAATAGCACTATCCCGCTCGACAAACGCAGTAAAGGCCTAAATTGAATTTACGCACTAACTCGCTGACAGTACAATATCAAATATGTATTTTAGTGTACCTAATCTGAAGTTTTGTGATTGTTCTGAAGTGCAATTTGTAAAACTAATAAATACGAGGCAAATCAAACTATGATGGCAAAGATCAAACCTCAAAGTTAGAAACGATTTATCAGACGAACAAATCTTAAGTTAATAGAATCGACTTTGAATTTAATAAAAGTTTGATAAATCAAACAGAAGCTCTTAAATAAATTGAAGATTTTCAACCTATAATAAAGTAAGTATTTAAGATTTCGGAATGCTTACCTGCTTTAAGCGAATTACCCAGTACTTTTTAAGGAATTGTAATTTTTTGAGGTCGGACAAAAAAGAAAATACAGAGTGAAAAAAATAGGAAAAAAAATCAATAATGAAATTGATAATTAGCGATTTGGTGTAAAGTATGGTGATAATCATACAAACAATTTGAACTTAAAAGTGTTATTTGATCTTACTCATTGCACAGTCGATACACACATTCAACAGTGATATTAATACGAGTCAAACCACAAACATCCCAACTTTATCACTTAGAAAGACAATGAAATGTAAGGTAAAACAATAATATTGAATTCAAAGTGGGTTTGAGTGAGCTCTTTGATGTTATAACATTGTTTATTCAAAGTTCAAATTATCGAAACGTTTCCAATTAGACAAGAAACAGTTGGTTTTTCTGAAGTGTATTTTATTTTCAGATAGAATATTCTAGAGTGGATTAGTTTGCACTACGTAGTAGAATGTAATGTTTCAAACTACGGAGTGCATCTCATTCTAAAATAGAACTACTGACCCGCCTGTGGCTTCTGTCACTCTGTTCTGGTATAAACTTATACTTATCTTTTAGAGACCTTTTTTTTTTAATCGACTTCAAAAAAAGAAGTAGTTTCTATGTTCATCTGTATGTATGATTTTTAATGTATGGTAGCCTGAAACCTTCGTTAAAATCAGACCAAAACCTATAATCAATTTTTTTAGACCAGATTTTTTTTATTGTTGGAAGGGGTGTATTCTAGAGGTGTATCCATATAATTATTGTAGGTATTCCTGAGTGATTAATACTTTAACCTAATTCCAACATCAAAGTCGGTTTCCTATATTAATAATAAATAAATATAATATATGTTTTAAAACGAAATTATTGAAATCTGATGAGTACCTTGAAATTGTTGAAATGTTATGTGTGCCAAATAAATATTTTATCTATCTATCTATCTATCTACCTAGTCCTGTAACATTGTGCTCTGCTGTGAGATTCTTAATGTTACCTAGTGAATACATGCCTCTACGTTAAATAACCTTATATCGAAGGCTTTCTACTTATTGTCTGTCGAATGGTGAGCGTGTATCGAAAGTATTTTTATTCGCACATCACGACTGAAATGAGGTCAGACTTGTTTTAATGTAATTGGTTTACAAAGGATACTCGAGACAAAGCCGTGATCACCTTGGTATGTTCACGAAATCATTTTTCAAAATAATGGCCATCAAATTAGTGATGTAATATTGGACATCTATTTTATCCTGGACAATTAGATTACGTTTTTATTTTCTAATTTCGATACAAAAAATGCGCTTGCAACTTATTTATAGTCACAATATGGAATATTTAGACGTGAGTCTGGCTACCCTGTTAGACATTATTTGAATTTCGCTTATAATAATTAAAGAAATTAACTTATTAAGTGTAATTCTGTTATCGGTAATACGAGTAGTAAACGCTTTACTTATGAGTTTGTACTGGGTGTTACGTGTAAAGGAATGTATAATGTAGGTGATATTTGCACTTAGTACTTAAATATTGCATCACAAACTGGAATCTTGTTTCACTTTCTTCCAGGAATGCCGTTCAAGTTATTAAATGAATAAGTAAATTATATTGTGATAATACGAGCTTACTGATGTTGCAAATGTTGCGATGGATGTGCAGGATAGATAGAGAATGGAAATAAACAAGGTATTTATTTGAAAAGACGCTATTCTTGGGTGAGTCTTCTCACCATCGTCAAATCAGCTCGCTATCACCTAAAGAAATACACCAACTTTACTGTAGATGTTTTCGACTTGTTTTAGAATAAAATAAATACTGAACATTTGAAGCAATAACATAGGAAGTTCAAGAAAAACAGTCGCAAAAAATAAACGTCTCTATGAACAGCGCCATCTGGATAAACAGCGACGTCAATCGAATATACGAATACAAGGAAACACAATATGAATCCCGGAAATCCCTTTATCATTATTAATTAAAGACATCCAGTGTTATTCCCGGGGAAACTGTTATCCAGAATGTGTTATCACTTTGACGTGCTTATTATTTAGCATTATCACGTTTTCAATTACGAAAAATACGCTACATTTTCGATCGAGATTCCTTGCTTCGATTACTTATAATCTAAGATTTCTTGCTGTTTTTGTCTATAGGTAGATAATTAAATGGTATTGCATATACATTTTCATTTTAGTTCTAAGTATGTTACGAAGCTTGTTGAATGATGTTGTGTCCTTTAAATTATGAAACTCGTAAATTTAAGATACCTACCTAACATTTACTAAGCATTCTTTGTGATTTAAATTAAATATAAATAAAATCTAAATTAACATAAAATGCCATAAAATTCACGACCGGAATACATCCCACGACCTTTAGATTGAAAGCTTATAAGCCCTATCACACAACCACGGTTATCGCGTGGTTTCTGATATCACAATACAAGAAATTTGGGTTTGGAATTGTGAATGTAACAGTTGGGTGTATTTCGTTCAATCTACATTGGAAGGACATAAATTTCATCATCATCATCATCATCCGCAGCCTTTTTCATCCCACTGCTGGGCATAGGCCTCTCTTCGCTTGTGCCAACCTTCCCTATCCTGCGCCAGTCTGACCCATGTACGACCTGCTGTTTTTATAATGTCATAAATTTACCGAAGTGAAATGGTGAAAGTAGGCTAGGTAAGGACATAAACTGATCGGATAGAGTCAATACAGTCCTTGTTCTCATTCTTGCTTTTCAAACAACAAATCTAAATATATTTGGCCACTGTCTCATAGGAACTTTTTTTTTTCTATTAGAGATTTTAAGGGTTACGAGTATTAAGTAAATAAAATGAAAAAAAAAAAATATTTGAGGAATCAAATTTTTGTCTCTTCCCTTAGCTAGTATGTAAGATTCTTCACTTCACTTGTTCAATTCCGTTACAATACTACTCGTATTTATTCTGCGTGGAATCCTCAAGGTTTGAGTCTGGTTTAAACTTGTCTGTTTAATGTAAAGTTGTGTATGTCAAGTGTGGAAGCAAACATTAGTATAGAAAGTTGTCTAGAATACTGGTTGATAGCTAGAGGTTCATCACGAATTCGATAATTTATTATGCAAAAATAGGCGTGGCATTTAAACACCTGTTACGCTGCGCTTACGCAACCGCGAACACTTGTTTACAATATTGAGTGTTTAGTTTAATAATCGTTTTATATTATGCCTATCGAAAGAAATCAAAACTTTCTTTTTATTCGATTATAAAAATACAAGTTTGGGCATTTTAATTATCATGTGTGATAAAAACATTAAAACTTATTATAATAATTAAACACTTTTTATCATCACATACTCACACAAAAATACCAACCGCTTTGATACCGACAATGCTTCCATAGAGAATCTTAATCTAGATAAAATAAATTAATTTTCAACACACTTGCTCATAAAGTGGCTCTATGGTCACCGCAATTAGGCACATAATGACACCCATAATCAAACTGTGACTTTTTCATTACTATAACTCACTAGTGAGTAATAGAATTTTTTTTTTATTTTATTGGTTGAATTGCTTTGTTCTTTAAAAAGTTTTTATTCAGAAAAAAGATCGTGTTCAATAGAACAAATAAATTAATGTTCCTATTGCTTGCTCATTTCATGCAACTTCTAATTTAAATAGATAATTTTAACTCGTACGTGTTTATTATAAATAAAACTTTCACTCAAATATAACTTTTGTTTTCTCTATAATAAAAGAAAACTTTAAATTCCCCATTTTGTACGTGGCAGAATAGGCCGCAAACCCTATGCGCGGCGCGGAAATATAGTCTGTGGCCGATCGCAATGCGCGCGCATAGGAAAACTGATTAATTTTTCCCGCAATAGCGAAACATTTTTCACAACTCGTTTTCACTGTTGAAAATGAGTTTTTATTGTTATTTTATTCACAAGTGTGTTGAAAAACGTCGTATAATACACACGTGTATCACGTGTGTATTGATGATTACCGTCCTCGGTTCTGTTATGAGCCTCGCCTAACGGCTCGGCTCATAAAAACACCTCGGCGGTAATCACCAATGTTACACACTAGTACCATAATGTACTATAATTAAATAACCACTATGGCAACAAAAAAAGCCTGTATACTTATATAATAAAGCCTCTAATTTGAGAAAAAAGCCATCAAAAGCTATAAATAAACAATTAGGGGTCTTTCAGAATCGATAACAGACGTCATCCGGTTTACCAATCGCCGAGTGTACAATGCCTTAACATTTCCGCAAACAATAAGCTTTTTAACACTCCCATTTAAAATCCCTCAGAGTATAAAACACCTAAACGTTTAAGATACAAGGTTCATTTTCCTGCGATGGTTTAGATAGAGTTCTTCGCAAAATGATATTTTGCACGAACGCAAATGGAAACCAGTGTAATTGCTTCCGAAACGCCAATTTTATCTTTTGTGTTTAATATCTGACTGTTGTTGGATGTTAACTTTTTGTATGGGAATTAACCCTTATATGATTTGTATTCAATATCATTGAAAAAGAGTATAATATCTAGTAAAAAAAAATCACAATAAACTATCGATCACATCACAATAAACGACCTCAGTCGCAGTGGCGCAGTGGGCGAAGGTTCGCCTGCGATGCAGAAGCATCGCAGGCGAACCTTCGCCCACTGCGCCCAATCGAACCCGCAACCTTCTGGTTGCGGGTTCGATTCCCGCCGCGGGACAAATGTTTGTATGACCTACAGATATTCGTCTCGGGTCTGGGTGTTTCTATGTATAATTTACGAACAAAAATTTAAATATTTATGTATTTACGAACAAAAAGTATACAGGGTGTAAAAAGACGTCTACCGAAGCCGAAAGGGGTAGGTACAGCATCCCAAAACATAACCAAATCCAAAAGGATTTTCCGAAAAAATCATTATATCCGGAGAAAACAGCGTTTGAAGATCACTGTTTGCGTATGTACTGGGCGCGTTTTTATACGTAGATTGCTGGATTTTGAGTTTTAATTGTTTTTTTCTTTTATAAATGATATGATTAGGTAGGTATGGTCTTATTATGTTGTACTAGTAGCAAAAAACTAGAAAATAAAATAAAATGACGTAGCTAAGTCAAAAAAATTTTTGAGTTTTTTTTCGATAAATATGTTCAAAATCATGGTATGATTGCAATCCCTCAGTTTTCGGTAGCAGTCTTTTTACACCCTGTATAAGTAGTTTATCGGTCAGCTAGTACCCATAACACAAGCTCTGCTTACTTTGGGGCTGGGTGATGCTGTGTGGAAAGTCAGCATTGTTTATTTTATTTTTTTTAATTTACTCAAAATTTCAGAATCACTACCTACTGTTTCTCCACGGTTTTTAATAACATCTTTACTAGATGGAAAAACAGCATCAGGAGGCAACCAATGCCTACACTCAACGGGACGCTGGCTGTAGTGTCTAGGTCCTAATCAATCCAGCGTCTATGACATTGTTAAAGGTTTTGTTTATCGCTATAAAAATATCTTATGTGTTATATTAATTCAAATTATCATTAATTTTGTTTTACGGATAATAAAATAATAAATTGGCAATAACATTTAACATAAATGCTGTTTTGCAGTGATGTAAGATAAAGTGTAATTTCCTTGTTTCTTCCTCTCGAATTCTCGCCCAATAACTTCAAACAGGTTTTTGTTGGACAAAATTACGGTTATCAGACGAAGAAAGTTTAATCATTTCCGGTATAGCACATGAATGATGATGTTTTTAAAAATACCTGTTATTATGGGAAATTGTGATTGACTTTGAACATACTTACTACATTTTGAGTTACTTACGTTTACGATGTTCTAATCCTTGTTATATTTGACTGTTAAGGCGGGTCTCCTGCGACACTGTTTTTGTGTTTTCTAACACCTAACATCAAACATCGAACAAAATGTGTTATCCGAGGCCGACGGAAAACGTGTTTTGTTAGAATGTTTTGTTATTTTTGGTCGCAAGAAACACGGCAATGGCATGAAATCGTTACATGAAGACAGAATCTTCTGACTTGATTTCAGAATAAATTTTAAAATTGCATACGAACCTAACGACAACATCATTAACTAAGTTCCAGTCAATTAAAAATTATTCTCTTAAAAACTAAGTGATTTCTGTTCTTTCGCGACCAATACTTCTTCATACTTTCTGACCTGGTGCCATATTCGCGTTCCTTTTTTCTTTCGTTTGATGAATATTCGGATGTTATTTACTACAATTTCTGACTTCAAGGGCCAATTTTTTTTTTGAATATTTGGTTTAAAGTTTTGGAATATTTGGTCCTAGGAGGACCGTGTTTTAACGTTTGAAAAATTGGCCCATCAAGTCAGAAATTGTAGTATATAGCATAGACATAGTCATAGACATAGACATTTATTTATTTGCCACTCAAGCACACACAAAATACAGTAACAAAATGAAAAAGAAAAAAAAAAAAAAAAAAAAGAGAATACAAGTAAAAAACAAAAAGCCTGTCATGTATGTAAGCATCTGAATATTCGGGGATTACCGATAAATAGGTTAGGTATTTACCTCGCGGATACCTTTGCTTTACCCAAGGTGTGTACATGGAATGTATTTTAATTAGTTCTATAAGTTTTTTTCCAATAAAGCTTTTTATTTATTTTATTTATTTATTCATCAAACGAACGAAAAAAGGAACGCGAATATGGCCCCAGGTCAGAAAGTATGAAGAAGTACTCGAAGATCGACTTGGTACCGTAACGGCCACTGGTTTATCTCAAGCTCAGATCATTACCATAATGAAGCGATAATGTGTACACTGCCTTGATGCTTAAATCCCGTTGAAGCAGTTTGTTTCATAAACACTGCAATGTCAATGTTTACTGATTAGATGCTCTTACTATAAAACCACCGCACTTATCCCCTACTACCGGTTTAGTAAAGATTGGTGATTCTTTTCTTTTTTTTTATATCATGCATTTGATCGTGGATTTGTAAGTATTTTTATCAATTGACGACCTCGGTAGCGCATTCCTGCCTCGCACAACAGACTTATGGAATCAGCTGTCGCCAGCGGTATTTCCAGACCGATACGACTTAGGCACCTTCAAGAAAAGAGCCTATTCCTACCTCAAAGGCCGGCAACGCATCTGCAGAGCTTCTTGATGCTGCAGTTGTCTGTGGGCGGTGGTAATCACTTACCATCAGGTGAGCCACTGGCTCGTTTGCCCCCTCTTCCATAAAAAAAAAAATTGGGCTAAGGCCCGCCTGCGACGCAAAAAGTTGCTGGTTCGATCCCCGCACTGGGATCAATGTTAGTATGATCTACATATATTTGTCTCGGGTCTGGGTGTTTCTATGTATAATATGTATGTATTTACAAACAAAAAGAATATAAGTAGTATATCAGTCATCTAGTACCCTTAACACAAGCTCTGCTTACTTTGGGGCTAGATGATGCTGTGTGAAAAAGTCCGGCATTATTTATTTATTTGTGAAATTGTAATAAAATTCATATTAGGTAAATAATTATGTTATTATTATTAACAGCTCGGCGAGAATATTTCAAGATTTCGTGACTAAAAATTAAAATTCATATTTGTGATTGCAAAATTGTTTCAGAAGTCATCAGTTTTTTGTACATTATTGGAATGTAAATGTTTGAAGATGCCTAAAAATTTTGTCACCAGAGTCACCACCACCGATTCCAATCAAATTTATTAAATGGGGAGATTTTGGAATTGCATCTCAAAAATTCTATGGTGGATTTTTATGTAAGTTGCGTAATTTTCTATGTGGTTTTCTAGTTTTTTTTCCCCCCTATAAAATCATAATTTATTTACAGAAACTTAGCTACTACATATTTACATATATTTACAAAATACAACAGGATTAGTCAAGATATCTAAGGATCGTTAGAAACGATCTATAGATAGTTCAACTGATCCAGGTCTGGTTTAGATATTGTCCCATTGAGACATTGTGTGTGAAATAAACGAGTAACGCTCATTACTGACTTAGTAGGGGTTACAGTTGCGGTAAAGGCGTAAACACACTGGTAATAAAAGCGATCTGTAACTTAACGACTGCACTCCAGCAGCTCGACGGAATGACTTAAACTTTGTTTTTTTGCATCTCACCTTGAAGTGTAAAGGTATAAAGTAAACAGCAAATAGTTAATGATTTTGCGGAAAAGGAGCCTAAGATTTTGTAATGTTTGTTACGTTTTAAATCCTGTAATTTGAATTGTGTTTGCAAAAGTTCAAGAAGCCTAAAGTTATACGAATATGGAAAATAAAGAAAACTAAACATAACGTAAAGCTTTTTGAAGAGTGCCAAATATGGGTCATAGAAGGCCTAGGCTAGATACAGCTTAGATACTCGCAGGTCAAAATCACTTCTTTGAAGAAAATAGAAGTATCTTAATTTCTGATATAAAATAGTAACATCTACGTAGGTACGAGTTCTTTATCTTAACCCAAGATAAAGAACAACGCATCCATCCATAACAGCTAGGTACTTGAGTGCGACGTAACCTCAAACAATTCAACGGGTACTTTCCGCGGGAGAAGTGGAATCCCACATTTTATTGTTGCTATAAATTTTACGGTTGCCATAGCAACGGAGATTGCGCTGGATTTTTGTACTCCACGGAATAGTACGATAAAGGCTCCGAAACTGCCTTTCACGGTAGATAGGGGATGTATTTCGAAATCGTAGATAGGTTGTACTCGTGTGTAAATAGTTTTAGGAGACATGCTCAAAATATTCTCAAATGCAAAAGGAACATTTTTATAAAATTCCTGGAAATAGTTCAAAGGATGTTATAGAATAATATTTATAGAAATCCGGTCAAATTCAAATCTGACCTACAAAAAATTTGCGGAATTTCATAAATTCTAACTGCATTTATTGTTTTAACTTGCATTTTTTTTCCTGTATGCAATAAGATCTTGCTTCTTACTAAATTTTGTGATTCTTGTCCAGCCAGATATAGATAGATAGATAGATAGATTAACTCTTTATTGTACACAAGAACATAATACAGATAATATAACAAATAAACAAATTGTACAATGGGCGGCCATATCGCTAAGAGCGATCTCTTCCTGGCAACCATTTGTATGGACAGATATACTAAAAAGCTTTAATTTGCGCGTGTCCAAAATGCAGCAGTATGTAACCGGCCGCTATCAAAAAGCGTTATGCTGACACGGACCATGAAGTGATAAGGGCTTTGGCTTTTCAGGTACGGCACCACAAAATATTTTTATGACAGTTCTACCTCTTATACCAATAAAAGGGTTAGTAATTCGAGTACCTATACAATATTTCCTTATTATTATAAGGATTAGATCCCATTTGTTCCCCTTTAACTGATATTTGTTGCGCTCATTTTAAAGATCTACGGCGTTGTTATTCAAATTGGTTGGTTTACCTGTGGGAAATTTCGTTCTCTTTCGTTTTAAGCACTGCTATTAATTATCATCAAATAACATCTTCAAGTACGTTTGAGCATGATGAATAGTTTGACGGCTAAGTTTAAACAACTATAAAATAATCAAAAAGTTTATCTGTTTATATTTAAATCAAATTACTTATATTACATGAGTTTATATTCATTCCCCCCCATTAGATGGAAAGACGATCTTGTAAAGGTTGCTGGGAGGCGTTGGTTGCAGGCTGCACAAGATCGATCGTTGTGGAAATCGATGGGGGAGACCTATGTTCTGCAGTGGACACTAGATGGCTGACATGATGATGATGATGATCATCATTAACATATATTGTATTATTATAATGTTTATGATGATAAGCTGTGACTGTGGTGTATAGTAGAGTAGGTAGTTTTAATTTAAAAGCAGCCAAGTGTGAGTCAAGGACACACTGACTGACGGTCCCGTTTATTCTTATTTCAGGGTTTTGATACTTAATTTTTGTTTAATTGTTTTTTTTTAAGCATGCGTTTTTAAAAAACAGTATTTAAAAAACCGATACTTTATTAAATTAACTATAGATATTTATTTTATGTTCATAGTTATCGATGTGAAACATAATGACTGTCACTGACTAAAACTGCAATCTGTTTGATGCAAACAAGACGCAAACTGAAGAAAACAGACTTCATTTCCACGCGCAATATGCTTACCTATATTTTTATAACATAATTATTTAAAAACAAATACTTCATCAAAACAAGCATCTATTCACGGTAATGGAATTTCATTTTCCAGAACCTCATCATAAATTGTTATTAAGATACAATTTACTCGTATTACAAGGTATTACCATACGAATGATCATAAAATATCTTGTGAAATAATTAAATTAATGTGATTTAAATTGCTGCATACAATTATGGGATTGCATCTTTGGAATCTCTAAAAGTATTATTACGCAAATGAGTTATAATCTCCATGATAATTTTCCTTGAATGCTGGAATTTTGCGGTTCCTGAGTTAGAAACGGATTTGAGGACATCTCCACGTTTTAAGACGCGACTACGTAAAATCGGTAAAACAAATTATATTCATGGCTTTCGTGACTGCCTGACAGATTATTACACAGGCTTCTAGGACTTATGGATTAAGCTGTGACACACACACACAGCCTAATGTCATTGTCATGAAACACGGAGTTCACAAAATTGATTGCAAAACTTATTATTCACTAAATTTTAAAATACAATTAAACGTCATCTCTGCAAAAAAGCCTACTATAAAATATCACATTATTTGGATGACAAAAAAGCTTGGGACTGAATATGCTCCAACTCGTTTTAACATAATTAATATAAAAATGTATTATAATTATAAACAAATTGAAAAGTGACGATTCTAAACAATCCAAAGTGATTTCAATGAATAAACTAATTTTGAGTTTGAGTTTGAGTTTGATGATGATTTGGTGAACACACATGTCATATAAAAACATGCATACATCTGAATATAAAAGCCTTTTTTGAAGTTGGTTAGAAACGTAGGACGTGTTGGTCGCGCAAAAAGTCGCGCCTCACACAATTATTTCGAACGTAATGCTCGTGTCAGGGTTTCAACGATTAGCGACTGTCTTTAATAGGCAATTTCGTGTAATTTCTAATTGTTATTTCGTTGCTTATAAGATCTGAAGTGTAATTGTTACGTTTATTATTATTTGACGGTTTAAAATCTGTAATAAAATACTGCGATTCAAATTAAAAGATCCGAAGGCAATCAAGATTTTTTAGTACAACTTAAGGCGAACTAATTAAACTTTTTACTAACATAACTATAAAAAACAGTATTTTATTATACTTGGTGTAATTATGCAATTTCCTCGCTCTTTCCAATTCTGTCTCTTCTTTATAGATACGACATGACAAAATAAATGGCCTTTGTCTAATCTGACTCATGTAACTGGTTCTTAGTCTTCCTCTTCCACATCTTCTTTCTACTATTCCTTCTATGGTGTTTTTACATATAACGCTGTCATGATGTATAATGTTGTTCATCAAAATCTATTTCTCCTCAACTCTTTTCTACACTTAGTCTTCTTCGTTAGTAACCTTCGTCTAACTAATCCTGTTCATCTTTGGCCAGCATCACAGCCAAATCATACTGTACTAAAATGTTCTTTGAAGACCCGATTTGAATTTTCATCTATTTGATTTTTCACTTGATGAATCATGATCGCATACGAAGGTTTATAATATGTATTTAGTACAAGCGTACCTATGTGAAATCAAGTGTGAATTACTCCGACAAACTACTAATTAACAAAAGCATACAAAATCTCGTACAAGCGCGTTCAAATAAAGTAGCACAGAAATCCTATTAGCAAAACCTGAGCTATATTTCCACGATGAAATATTTATCCAAGGGTTTATCCCATTTCCCGTGTTTTTCTCGAATGAGAACCGTGCTTTAATTTTTAAAATAATACCCGCATTTTTTATTCATCCGTTAATTTTGCCGAACGTTATTTTCTTGTATTCCGGGTTTTAGGATTGGAGCGATAGAATAAAAAATCTGTTTTGCGAAAAGAGTGTGGGCAGCAAATTGTATGTAGCAAGTGACCTCAGGTTGAACTCATCCATACTAATATTATAAATGTGAAAGTTACTCTGTCTGTCTGTCTGTCTATCTGTCTGTCTGTCTGTCTGTTTGTTACGCTTTCTCGCCCAAACCGCTGAACAGATTAAGCTGAAATTTGGCATAGTTAAAGGTTGTGTCCCAGGGAAGGACACAGGCTACCTTTTATCCCGAAAAAATGAAAAAATCCCGAGGGACCGCGGGTAATACCGCGGGAGCGCAGCTAGTTGTTCATATTTTATTAAATCTAGTGTCTGATTCGAAAAATCTAGTGTAGAATTACTCTGACCGCAGTTTTTTATGGATTACTAAATATTTATTGATTTAGGAACTCCAACCGTTTAGGACAAAACATTTTTGACCTCGATAAAAGTAAACTGAATAGCACCTCTATTGTACTACAAATTAGATAATTCTCGGACCTATCCTATGTCTTAAACAATGAACTTCCATTAGCCAGCTCGAAATGTAATATCCTGAGAGTTTGATAGAAGTTGCCCCGCACTAATGTAACTTAAACTCACTTAGTTACGTTAGACTTGTTCTTAGAATATGCATCTTGTTAGATACGACCGTGCATCAATGAATAATAAAAATCCGAGGGTTACAGTTCGTTCAACGGATCTAGGCATTTGTGAAGTTAGCCGTTTCAATGCACAGTACAGATTTTTGTATGAAAAAGCGCCACATTACAGACGGCTAACTTCACGAATGCCCAGAACCGTTGAACGTTTTGTTCATGCTAGTCACTAGGATACGCTCTGTAGGTTAGAAACTACGAGTACCTACGTTGTTCTACCTCACGAAGGCGGGTTGGTCTTTATTGTGTGTGTAGATGCACATGCATGTTTCTATGTGCGTAAGCGTCAGAACGCTCCACGTACGAATGAGCGTTCAGCATCGCTTACGCGCTCAGAAACAAGTCACACGTTAGATAGGACAACTAACGAGGTTGTCATTGTGTTTACATTTTACGTAAAGATATCACAAATGTTATTGTTATAATGAAAATAATTATCATTATTCTCGGAATATGACTTGCTTTATCGGATACTTTGAATCTAATTAATTTGATAATCAATGTGCTTACTTACAAATCATAATATTCTATTTTGCATAATTGTTGTAAACATTTGCAGATAGATGATATTAATGTGTTTATCATGTTTATATTTCTTCTATCAAGCCTCTATTGCAAGTTTGAATTTTAAGCTGTTGTGTTGTTGATAAAACAGCATATACATAAAAATGAATCCCTATTTCCCTTGGTCACGGCATCATGCGTGAACGGCTGGACCGATTTACTAAAAAAAAATTTGTTGTGTTTGTTATTGTCAGGAGAAGGTTCTTATGACAGAAAAAATCTATATATTAATTATGGAGGGCGTGAATAAGGGTTGAAAGTTTGTATGGGGAGTTGGTAGTTCTGGAACTACCAACTCCCCATACAAGCTGGTTTAATTTAACTGGTTAAATGCAATAGATGGCGTTGCTAATAAGTTAAGTATGTTATTTTGCTGACGAAGTCGCGGGTACCAGCTAGATATAGATAAAAGTCGAACAATGACGTTTCTCTCAAACAAAAAACATTCAGCGTTCACCGATTCAATCAGATTATGATCTCTTTATCGCAATCCTTTGTATATCGCATGCAAGCTAATAGGGGTCTATTCTAGATACGGTCCTAGTTCATAATGTCTCACGATACAGAGATAGGGACTGGGTTTAGTACAGGGATCACGTGCACTGCAGTCGGATGCATTGTCCACTATCTTGCTGTAATTAAAAATAAATCCGCAATTTATTGAGGTAGCTTGTTGAGCAAACAATGTTGCTACTTTCAGATAGAGCTTATTCTACTAGCTTGTGCAAGTTGTTGTAGTATTTTGAAGGTGCAAAACATAAAAAATTACTGTAATTAATTAATATTCAATAATCTCTATATACAGGGTGTAAAAAGACTGCTACCGAAAACTGAGGGGTTTCAATCAGACCATGATTCTGAACATATTTATCGAAAAAAAGGCAAAAAAATTTTTTACTTAGCTACGTCATTTTATTTTATTTTCTAGTTATTTACCACTAGTACAACATAATAAGACCATACCTACCTAATAATTGCATTTATAAAAGAAAATAACCATTAAAACTCAAAATCCAGCAATCTACTTATAAAAACGCGCCCAGTACATACGCAAACAGTAATCTTCAAACGCTGTTTTCTCCGTATATAATGTGCTTTTGGGAAAATTCTTTTGGATTTGGTTATGTGTTTGGATGCTGTACCTACCCCTTTTGGCTTCGATAGAAGTCTTTTTACACCCTGTATATTCCTGTTTTGTTTTGACGACACAGGGACATGACTGTATCCCTAAGGTGTGGTAGACGTTCAGATCTTTTTATGTTTGTTCCAGATCCTTTGAAAATGTGTTTGATGTTTTGACTGATCTGTTACCACATTGTTTCCTGGATATTTTCATGAAAAACATTAAATTTTAAAGTTAGAACTAATTCTGTTATCGTTTAAAACTGCAGTTTAAAACAGCTAGATTTCCAAGTTTCGTCACTGGCATTTTGAAAAAGCTCGTCGTAGTAAATAACCTGAAATAACATAAAATGACTTAGCTAAATAGAAAAAAAGCGTTTTTTTTTTGCTAGATATGTTTAGAATCATGGTCTGATTACAATCCCTCAGTTTTCGGGAACTAGTACCTATAGTATTGTAAATTTTGCTGTTAAAATTAATTACACTGGGACAGTCCAGGACAGCCCTATTCGCGTAGAAAGCTCAAGTTACTCTCACCGCCAATTTCCACCTGTCCACAAAAGGGAAAATATATGGCGCCATAGATAAGTCTCACCTCTTATCTACAGTGAAAGGGTTAGTTAAAATATTAATGCTAATAACGAAGGGTTCGTGGAGTTTTATTTTGAATTCACAATTAAATACTAACATGCTCAGTGCCTGTGATGCGTCAGTATATTCATGAGCTGCAGTAATGATGGCATCACAGAGAGTAGCAGCGATCTTGTTAGGGCATCGGTTTTATTCATCGCACAAAGTATTAATATTTCTAGCTCTATAAAAAGCTACTCAATCAGAAACAGTTGCTCCTTATATACATTCAAACGCCTTTACAATGTCATAAAAATACCATCAAACCATCACCGTGAGCAAACTATATCCAACGTCATTTCCTGAACTCTCACATAAAACTAGCAATTATGGTTGGTTATAGGCTATTCATCATTCCGATATCTGATGTTCGCACGGCGCTAGAAAGTATAGGAAGTTCATGATGCTAGGAAGATCGTTTTTTAGGCGCTTCGAAACATCGAAGGGAACAGTTGAGCTGACAAATGAATCCCCTTAGACGCCCCAAGTGTACAAAATAGAATTACCTTCTATCTATTTGAACATGTGGTGTACCTATGCGGTAAAAGTTTATATATGAACCTATGAACAAACGATATACAACGAAAAGCGCCGTGTTAAACTAGTGAAATAATATAAGTACTTTTGACTTTCAATCCGGAGGTTGCAAGTTCGAAACTCATCTGTGCATCACCTGATTTTGCGCTTCATAAAATGTATGCTTAAAAATATAGGTTTATGCCATGCGAGTAAATCTAGATGTAGGTAATATAATTTCTCAACATCTCTTCATGTGCAAAACACGACATCAAGTTTTATATAACCACTATTATGTTCATATAACAACAAATAATTGCATGACTTTTAAATCTATAGAGGTAAGGTTGAATACAAAGAAGCAAAATAAAAACTATTTACATTACTATTACGTGCAATAAGTCTACAAGCCATGACTTTCATAGCCTGCGAACATGTAGCCCATTCGTATATATTTTGTTCAACTTGGAATAAAATAGGTTGAACTGTTCTACATTTCTTGGTGTAATTTTGATATGTTGTGACGTTTCACGCGACGATTCCGACTATTAATTTCTTGTTATCCAGAATACGTCCACGCTATTTAAGTTTTGCGATGGCGTTTAATTTAAAGCTATTTAATAATGTTAGCTTAGCGTTATCATAATAAGTTGTATTAGTCAAAAATAATTATATCAACTTTAAAAATATGTTAAACGGGGTAGCCAGAGGACACATAATATTTGAGATTTTAGGTATACTTTGCATAGCAATAAGGCTTTATTTAAATCGCTGACTACATAAGTCTCCGAAAACTTACTAGACTAGATAAACATTTAGCATTAAACTCCATAAATTGGCCATTAATTTTCATGTTCACTGATTTTTTGAATAATTGAGATTTGTATAACCTCTGAAACGTTTTAAATTGCACTGCTCTACTTATAATTCGATAACTTTACTTCAGTTCAGAAATTGGCAATTTCGTGACAATTTTTCTCGACTCAATTTCTCAATGTGGAACGTGACAAATGCCTTTGAATAAATTTTGTTTAGGCTCCAATACTTGAAGTCTTGGCGAATTCGTAGATGCGGAATTGATTCAATACAGATGTCACATGCCCTTGACTTTTTAAATTGTTTTTTGGAGTATATAATTTTTTAACATCACTGACCTACACAAATTGTTATTCTGGCAAAACTTTTACTAATGTTTTTAGCGCTGCCAATGTTTCTTATGTACAAGTACATATTATTTTTTATAGAAGTTGTACTCGACGCCGTAGGCATTCATATCATAAATAAATAAATGAATAATGCTGGACTTTTTCACACAGCATCCTCCAGCCCCAAAGTAAGTAGAGCTTGTGTTATGGGTACTGGATGACTGATATACCACTTATACAGGGTGTAAAAAGACGTCTACCGAAGCCGAAAGGGGTAGGTACAGCAACCCAAGACACAACCAAAAGGATTTTCCTTAAAAATCATTATATCCGGAGAAAACAGCATTCGAAGATTACTGTTTGCGTATGTACTGGGCACGTTTTTTTACGTAGATTGCTGGATTTTGAGTTAAAATTGTTTCTTTCTTTGAAAAATGAAATTATAAGGTAGGTATGGTCTTATTATGTTATACTAGTACTCAATAACTGAAAATAACATAACTAAGTCAAAAAAATTTTTGCATTATTTTTTCGCTAAATGTGTTTAGAATCATGGTCTGATTGCAACCCCTCAGTTTTCGGTAGTTGTCTTTTTACACCCTGTATACCATATAAACTTTTAATTCAAAAGGAGTACTTAGTCAGAGGCAAGGCCGTATATTCCTATGAAAATATTGAAAGTTACTAACTCTTATATTAAAGTATAAGTTATATTGAACCTATTCAAATATTACGAGTACAATAAACTTACTAAATTATATTAAACAAAATTACTTTTGTTTTCAACTGAGTAGTTTGTATTCATTTTGTTTGAATATTCTTTAGCCATCCCAATACAGTTGGAGAAACTCCATAACTTGTATTTCACTAGCGAAGTTTTGCTCGATAACATCTGTGCGTTTGCTATCGTTTCTCTTAAGTTTCTTAAACTTTTAAGCAGCTATACATAATTTACTTTTAAAATTATATTTTCTTTGTATTGTTACAGGTATGTTTGTGAGGAAAACAATAATCAGCAAGTTCAAGCTAAAAACATGGTAAGTTTAAAGTGTTTTGGTAGCTATGTAGCTGTTCCATGTTTTAGTACCATGATATAATGATAATAATACCATAATATAATATGGACATTTTCACACAGCATCATCTAGCCCCAAACTAAGCAGAGCCTATACGATATACTACTTATATACTTTTTTTGTTTGTAAATACATTCATATTATACATAGAAACACCCAGACCCGAGATAAAAATTTGAAGATCATACATTTATACAAACATTTATCCCGCGGTTGCGATTGAACCCGCAACCTTCTGCGTCCCAAGCACTGTGCCACAGAGGTCACCATGGGGTTGTAGTGCAAAAACTATCACTTATACGTGAGAAGCCACGAAAGCTTATTGTAAAAAATCTACTGAAGAAGTACTGAAGAAGCAAAAGAAAATCCAACGACCTTATAAGCACGTCATTTGCAGTCAACGTTATAATATTTTCATAACACTTCGACTCGGCAATAAAAAAGCTTTTACACTTATACGCGAGGATGTTAGCCCAATAAATACGAAATCGACATATAACAGCATTCACCCATTTCCATCGCTTTACACGTCTAAACGAAAGTTGGGAGAGTGAAGTAAAATAAAAAGAAAATTCATTACAAATAGCTAAACTTTTATGTCGCCCGAATCCCGCGTCCAGATACAGCTGAAAAACTGTCATTCAAATAAAAAATCCACTTTAACGTTACAGCTTTTGCGTACTTAAAATAAACTGATTTTACACCTCACAACCTAAGAACGTTAGAACCTATACGATTTTATTTGCACATAAAAGAAGTATACAATAAAATTTTAACAGTTTCCGACATGAAATCGACGGATCTGAGAAGAGCTGTTTGTACCGACTAATCATATCTACATCTAAACATTGAGCTTATAATATAATACTTATCCATACTAATATTATAAAGCTGAAAATTAGAAGATTAGCGAGTTTATTATTATTATTATATTTATTTACACCGCCCAAAACGCAACGATAGCGCGATCTAATTTGTTCTGTGTCGCCATCTTTTATGTAGTAAAATGTCTGTCTGTTTGTTTTTCTTCTTATTTAAGGATTTACTCCTTGTCGATACAACATGTATCTCTTTCCAGGGCTGCTTCCTTGACCTCTTTATACAACATGACAGTACTTGGCTCATGTAGCTTATCCTCGGTCTTCCTCTTCCTCTTCTTCCTTCCACTTTCCCTTCTATAATGTTTTTAATGAAACTGTCATGTCGTATAAGATGGCCGTCATCTTTCCCCTTCTGTTCTCGATAACTTGCAATAGCGATCTCTTTTCGTGGACTCTACGCAGAACTTCAATGTTGGTTATCTTCTCCGTCCAGCTGATTTTTTCCTGTCTCCTGTCTGTTTGTTACCTTTCAATATGTAGCTGTTTGTTGTTTTTAGCCCGTACTATCCCACTGCTGGTCAAAGGCTTCCCCTCAAGTTTTCCAAGCTTTCCAATCTAACGCCATTGTCTGCCACTGATAGTCGCAATATTTAGTACCTATGAATTTACACAATGAACATAAGCTAAATGAATTGCAGGTACTATGCGAGTAAAGCACAAGCGTAAGCTAGTTTTAAAAAAGTAAGCTAGTTTTAAAGACCTGATAAAAACATTTTGTTTTCCTAGAAATGTTTTACTACGTTAATTAGTATGGAATTAATTATTTAAATAAACATCATAATTAATTTATTTGACTAAAATTATAAGGTCCTGTTTATTTAGGTTAGTATTTTGAATAATTTTGTAAATTTATGATTGTTTTCATAAACATAAGTTCTTAGTAATTAGTTTTACTTGCTAATTTCAATTAGATGGTTACATTTGGCCGGTTCTCAGCCTTGAAACTTGAAGGGAATGATTTTGATAGATTGAGCTTGGAAAATCTAGCAAAGTTAGGACTGTATTTTCAAAAGTTAGGCGCCATCTTTTTCTGTTTGTAACAACATACATATAACATAGTAGATAGATATAACAGTAGTTAATAAGTTGCTTTTGTTGCTAAGAGCTTATTTCAAATTGATACTTCAATCATATGTTTTAACTTTCATGGAGACGTATTATTTTATTCTATGTACGTCAACTTTATTCAAGCAGCTTCCAGTATTATTAAAACCTAATCTTAGATAATTAAGGCGATTGGATAAGCATCACGTAGGTAGTTCAAATTTTACATTTTTTTTCAACTTCAAAAGATCATGCTTGAGAGTCAAAAGGTGTTAGTATTTTTTTATTTAAGTTTCAGCCTTCATCTGAAAACGTTACGTTAGTGAACATCTGAATCGACGCTATTGTCCGTTTAAGATACAATACCCTATTCCACTTTGATCCACTTATCAAATCCATTAAGGGATTAGTTTCCACTTTTTTTTCCATTTTAATCCATCAATGGTTTTCTTTCCACTTTGAGTTCCACTCTGATCCATCAATGGTTTTGTTTCCACTTTGAGTTCTACTTTGATCCATGGTTACATGACGGCCGTTGTTTTCAAGGGAAATCTTGAAACCCGGATAAACCCTGCGAAAGTTTCGGTTACTTGCCGAATATAACATCGGTATAGCTATAACCTACCTAACTATTCCACTTAAAACTTGTTTATATAATATGATATTTCTGATATGAAGGTTAGTTTTGGGTCACAAAAGAACAGGGGTAGAATCACCTTACTCTGATTTTTAGTGATACTTGTGGTACCAAAAGTTACTAGTAGCATTTAGGTTAAAGTAGAGTAGCTAGAATGTCTTGCTATGTGATTTACGTCCGTAAAAAAATACTCTTATAGCAAAAAATCTGTACCACAAAGAGTTGATAAGGTTTAGAATTTCAAAATTAGGGACACGTGCAATCGGATCACAAAATGTTTTTCAAACCACACGGATAGATTAATACCGGTTTTATTCGCAGATCAGGGATCACGTCCATTTGTTGATGAGTTGCAAAACCGAAACAGATTTTTTTCTCACAATATTTTTTCTTTCAAATAATGGGAGTACACTTTCTGTAGAAACAAATTGATTTGATAGAGAAAAAGGTAAGCATTTTATTTATATATCGGATCAAGGAAGGCAAGATACAATAAAAGAAATTCTGTAGGAAGTATTAAAGGAAGATTCCTTATTGAATGCAGGTAAACAAACTTAAAATAGATGAAAAAAAAAGATCGTAATAACACATAGTAGTTTATCTAATTATAATTATATTTTGTCTAGTTTCCTGTAATTTTAAAAAGAGAGTTATAGGCACCTTTTGGGCAGGCTCACTCCATCGTAGACCTCTTTGCCTGTGTAAGTTTCATGGTCAAGATTTCATCATAAAAAAACAGTGTTAAAAGGACATCACCACTAACTATAGTAGGTGAAAAAACTTTAACTTTAAGAGGCTTAAAGAGGTTCCTTTCATGCAATACTAAACGGTGTAGTACAAAATCTTCTCAAAGCATCGAAAATAAAATCTCTAGGAAATGTTTGCGCAAAAATTCAATTCTCCCGGTGTATTATATAACCGCTCTATGAGTACAATAATGCACGCTATGAATGATACCAACTGAAATGGAATACAGACGTGACTGGAAATATTCGTTTATCCGCGAGTTGGTAAGCTGCGTCCATTTATTTAAAACGCTATGTTAAGTTAGTATGAGTCAGTGGCAAACTCTGGTGACGGAGTTTTTAGGCCACCTGGCCAAAGCACGGAAGAAAATGCCACTGGCGGTCACCCATCCACTTACAGACTTAACTTCGATGATCTATCAAGCACGACTACGAGCGCTTCAAAAAAGAAAACTTTATAGTTTCCACATTGCATTTCTACCAAATATTCACGTGAAAATGTATGATTTAATTGTAACGAACAACGTTCACAACTTTATGAAACATCCAAATTTTGTGTGACAAAGTGACAAAAATATGACCAAAGTTGTGATTTTTGACCACAAGGATATACAGGGTGTAAAAAGACTGCTACCGAAAACTGAGGGATTGCAATCAGACCATGATTCTGAACATATTTATCGAAAAAAAAACTCAAAAAAAATTTTTACTTAGCTACGTCATTTTATTTTATTTTCTAGTTTTTTGCTACTACTACAACATAATAAGACCATACCTACCTAATAATTTCATTTATAAAAGAAACAAACAATTAAAACTCAAAATCCAGCAATCTACGTATAAAAACGCGCCCAGTACATACGCAAACAGTGATCTTCAAACGCTGTTTTCTCCGGATATAATGATTTTTTCGGAAAATCCTTTTGGATTTGGTTGTGTTTTGGGATGCTGTACCTACCCCTTTCGGCTTCGGTAGACGTCTTTTTACACCCTGTATTTTTCGGAATACTTGGTACTAGGTTCGGTGATTCCTATTAAGGCTATCATTTGTTGTGGATAATAATAATTACTTGTTGTGAAGTTATTTCAATGACAAAAGTACCTATACAACTGCTCTTACCTCAAGTGGTTGATAATCAAAAGAAATAAGCATTTGAATACCGCAAACTTCTCAAACCTTGAATTGAATAAATACTCGAGAAAGATATACCTATCGAATAAAAATAAACCTTTTTCAGAAATAACAATTCAAGATCTAATAATGAAATGTTGTAGTCCAAGAGTTCGTATGTAATAGCTCTGCGATATCTTGTACCAGATTGAAAACTGTTCTTAAAACTAGGGAGGAGAATGTGTTTACGTCTGATTCATTCACATGCATGATACGTACCGAAGCCTGTGTCATTGAGAAATGTATTTTTTTTACATACACCTTATCCTCTCAGCTAATATCCCTTTAATAATCAGTCAATAACCAACCTAAAGTAATGGAACTCGATGAAATAAAGTCACTCAGTACAGCTCTTAGTCTATTCAATACCTAGCTCCTTTTGTTATCAGTTTCGTCGAAAGGATTCGAATTTGTTCTCATTCCTGTTCGTATAAATTCGGCTGGGATCCCAATTTTCTGTATTCATACATTTCTATAACCGCAAATGCCTACATACGCAGTAGGTTAGCAACAGCTTTACTCACTACAGAGACACACCGGTCTTTAATACACACAAACATTGGCTTTGTCGTTAAAAAAGTACCTTTTTCTTATGCTAAGAAACATGTTTGTGGGGATGTTTGTTTGTGGACTCGATCGATGTATTCAGAAATACATTTTTGATTTTTAGTCCGTGGTATCGTTTGCGTTTTTAGCATTTGCACAACGAAAAGGCATAAATGTTTTTTTAACATTGCTTTGAGATTTCAGTTGCAAATGTACTGAACAAACACGTAAAATAAAGAAATGTTTCGCCGCACAATTTAGATTTTGTTACAGTAACTCAATGTTGAGTAATAAACTTAGAATTTGTCAAAAGATGATTTAACCTGAAAGCAAATTTTAATGTATCTTCTGTTTTCAATGGCATAGACAATACAACGTTCTTTTAGAACCCAGTGAGATCTAAAGATTATAGACAGACAAAAATACTACACGTTAAGATTTAAGAAAAATAAGTCGTTGTTTCAGAGTTTATAATCTTTCGATTGCAATTATCCGGTGAGATACAGCGAGTGCTTGAGAAAGTTGTCAAGCTTAGAGCACAGTGTGTCACTAGACTAACATTGGAATCGTGCCTATAAAGCAGTTAGGTATTTGTGTTAACGCTTACCTAATTGTAGGTTGTTCAGCCAATCTCATGTCTGGAATTCGGGAATGTAAGACATCTTATAGGTATTTGACGAGACTTTAAACACAAATTGAGCTTTGCTAAACTTGTTTAATTAAATCAAAGATAAGATTTTTTTTATTTTAAAGTGTTAAACCACACTTAGGTCTGTATTTCATTGTGAAATGAAAAGTCTTACGGAAATTTTCGATTCCGGCGGGATTCGAACCCGCAACTGTCAGACGATCCTCCTAAAACCGGAGTGCCTTACCATTCGGCCACGGAACCCTTCTCGTCACAAACAAAATTTTTGATAAGCTCATATTGTATGGGTTATAGCAACAGTAGCACCATCTATATGTTTCACTCAGGAAACGAACATTTTGATAAGATTTTTGTAAAAAAAAATGTATATTAGAGATAGATTCTAATAGTAAGCTACTAGCTTCGGCCCGTAGTTTTGCTCTGTGGTACAAACATTTTAAATAGGCTAGTAGTGCTACTCTAATCTACGATCTATACCTGTTCTAAGTTTCATGAATTTTAGTTCAAATGGTCACCTAGGCCTTCACTTTCCAGCTCTTCCATACACATTAGCCCAAACCACAACAAGCGTTTTTCAATCCTAATTACTAAGTCTTTTTTCATTTACAAAGTAAAAAATTCAACCTACATAGTGATAGTATATTTTTGTCAAAATGTAAACTACCGAGCAATTTTCCGTCGCGTTCCTACCTCATATCAAGATTTATTACTCCACCAAAACGTAGCTAAGTTCAGTGGCGTAGCTAGGTAGCCAAGGGCCCTGGTGCAAAATAAACCGGGGCCCTAACTGAACGGTTTAGATTTTATCAAGTCAAAATATGCAGGGTTTGGCAAAATGCAAACGTATTTTGAATTATTGTAAAAACTTACGATTTGATTCGTAATTTTTTGGGCTGACTGTAGTAACTTTTTTAAAAAAATCTAAAAATGCGGTTGTTTTTTTTTCAATCATACCTATAGTTTCCTAAGACCAAAACCTTCCGGACTCTTGGGCTCTGACTCAAAAGTGCGAGGGCCCCTTGAGCTTGGGGGCCCGGTTTCACAGCACCGCCTAGCCCTCCGGTAGCTACGCCACTGGCTAAGTTTAATATCGCTATTTGTTACTGTATGAAAATATTCTGAGGCATAATGAAAATACAGCCTAGTTGCGAACATTAAAACAGACTTTATTTTATCATTCCCATTTCGCGGTTTTCCTTTTCAAAGTAAAGTTATCACACTATCTAGATCTCATCGGATTTTCTACCTTATTTTTGAAGGTGTAGATACCATAGTAGCGTTTTTTCAGCTACTATTGTACGTGGAGCTCGTGCAAGCTCTCGACTTTTTGCTAACGCGGTGGATGAAATAGCAGAAAATATTAAACAACGTTCGTCAAATACAGGTGCAAAAAAAAGTCTGATTACGCTTCACTTGAAGGGAATCAGAATTTATTGTAAAATATGACGACTGAGTTCAGCATACCCGAGGTAAAAATTGGTTTATTACTCCGAATATTAATTCTAACAACAAAGCAATCATCACTATCTGACGAATCTATTAAATGTTTGGTTTCAACAATCTGTCTGTTTTTTGAAGACGAAGGTGAATAATAAATCAAACATAATATCAGTCGTTGTGTAGCAAATCTATGGTCATGTAGCGATTTACCTATTGTAACTGTTGTATATGGTGTGGAGAAAGTAAAATTTTATTCTATTCTATTTAAAAATCTTGGTCCTTACGTACTTAACTACAGATTAAAATGAGACAGCTTTAATCACAGATGTTTTTTAAAAGCGTACCTACTCTAAAACATTGGAAAATTCGTGAGAGAATCCGTATCTCGAACATCAGTTGGTTCGAAATTCGAAACATCAACAAGCATTTTTCCAACCAGAAAATGATGTTGCACAAAATAAAACTTGTTTCACGATGTTTTCCTTCACCAAGCCGAAAGAAACTTATGTAATAATCCTTTCACCACACTGGTTCGAAAGAACTGGTGACACGACAAGAAGAAGAAGAACCTAAAGACCATTATCACAATCATATTAGTTATTTCAGTCAATCTTAAATGTCGAGGTAACTTCCATTTTCCTTCATGGCAAAGATCAGCCTGTTAAATTGGTGGTTTTGTTGACAGGGCTTGCTTGCTGTCTACTTCAACCAGCGATCAATCTTGTAAAAGCTAAATCTTTCCTGTAGGTTCATTTAGAGCGAGCCATGTGCTGTCTAAGGTCATTTTTCCATTACAATCGTAAGTTAAAACGTATTTAACTCTAAATAATTCCCGGGAAACTAAACTAGGCAGTTCTTTCAATATCTCCTTGCAAAATCTGAGTTAACGTAACCCGAAACCGGGAAATCTGGGGTAAAGTCGAGCTTGTTTATGAACTAGGTCGTTTGCGTTACGAATGGTGATCTTTATTGTTTAGTTATGACTTATTGGTAACATATTCATAGAGATTCTGGAATAGAATTGGAGTGTCAGGGTAACTTGAACAATAGGTACGTTTTAATATAATATTACTGTAGTTTCGTTATATATGTACGAGAATATATATTATGATCTTTTCTTTATTTGTCTACCTTGTTACATAATATTTATTTTCAATGTCAAGATGTCGCAATCAAAGTAGTTAAAACAGCGGATATCATTACTATTCTGAAATGTTCACATTTTTTTTATGAAAAAAAAAATAAAACAATTTAGTATTGTGACTCATAAAATAAACTGAGTTCATTTTTTGATCAACGATGAGAAAATGTGAATGCATGAAAAAAATCCGACAGCAATATTTGCATTTGTTATATAAAACGGTCTATGCTTTGTCAATCGCATTCACACGTGCCAACTAAAAATTTTTGCATGACAGAGTTCGAAATATGTAGCTCGAAGTATTTGTAATATACGCGAGATAAATGTATATTACAAGAATTTACTCATTTCAATGAAATATTTTATTCAGTGTTATTAAATTGTGCATTTATGTGATAGATTTATTTTGTTTTCAATATATTCACCCAAAGTGAACACTTTTAAAAACAATAAGTAATAAGTTCTGCTATTTTTTTTTATGTTGTTGATAGACACACTTTAACAACTAGCGGTGTAACTAGGTACTATCAAAATACAATATGTTTTTCGTGAAATATTCTCAAATAATTGGCAATGTCATATCAAACTCATTATCTGAAAGCCCGCGTGGGACGCAGAAGGTTGCGGGTTCGATCCCCGCCACGGGACAAATGTTTGTATGACCTACAGATATTTGTCTCGGGTCTGGGTGTTTCTATATATAATATGTATGTATTTACAAACAAAAAGTATTTATGTAGTATAACAGTTATTTGGTTCCCATAGTACAAGCTTTGCTTAGTTTGGGGCTAAATGATGCTGTGTGAAGAACGTCCAGCATTATTATTATTATTATTATTATCTAATAATGTACTTGAAATCTAATATCTGTATTATTCCTTGGACTTATATCTAGCACAGTATCTAGGCAAGTAAGGCCAGAGATATCGTATGCTCACTGGAGTCACATGAGATCTAAAGGGTTGGGTTTCAAACCACATTAGGAATCTAGTGATTAATTAGAGGAATTTTACAAGAACATGAACAATAAAAGCAATTCTGTAATACTTACAATGACCTATGAATATTGAAAAGAAATACATAGTTGATAACAGCTAGGTAACATGAATAGGCAGTTAAATAATGTTATGTTGGTTACAAGATACTGCAATATCCCTTATCAAATCAAATAATCTAAAAAAAATCCCCTAAATTTTTTCATCTTAAATTTTTCCCGTGTATCTAACGGCCACACGGCACATTTGCCGAACTGTTCGCCAAACTAATATTTGGATAGACGATGACAGGCGAATATAGCCGATGAGGCCTACACGTTCGTCACCGTTGACATTCGTCTATCATCGGCGAATATGTAGAGGTGTTGAGGCCCATAAGATGTAGTTGTGATCCTGTTTTTTTCGTTTGCTTTTATTCTGAGTACCTTATTGAATTATAAAGCACTAGCTGGTACCCGCGACTGCGTCCGCAAAATAACATATTTAATAAAAATAGAACTGAAAACTGCTGTTCAGAAGATTCTCTTCTGAAACTTTTAAAATGCAATAATAGCTTCATCTCGACCTTAGCCATAGGACAGCAACGCCATCTAGTTGCATTCTACTGGAACTTCACTTTAAGTCTCCATACGAAATTTCAACCCTTATTTCACGCCCTCCATGATTAGCTTTGAAAAAAAAGTACCCTATGTCCGTCCCTGGAACATAATCTTTATCCAAATCAATTTCAGCATAATCTGTTCAGTGGTTTAGGCGTGAAAATGTAACAAACAGACAGACAGACAAAGACATTTTACTACATAAAAGATGGCGCCACAGGAAAAATTAGATCGCGCTATCGTGCGTTTTAGGCAACGTAACATATAAACTCGCTAATCCTCTTATTTTCAGCTTTATAATATTAGTATGAATGACTCTTGCATATCTATAACATCAAGTCAATATTCAAATATATTACGTAAACGTTTGCGGAATAATTCCATAATTTTGATTATTCAAACTTTCCCCTAAGGATTTAAACATTGTTATCTGGGAGCAGACCGGAGTCTGCCATATTTATTTGAAGTTTCAGTTGTATTATTTTGCTGAATAATGTTTTCGGAAAACTTTTGGAACTCCTGGTTTCTTTGATAACAAGAACCGTTATATAGCGCTCATTTTTACTTATTTAAAACCGATTTAAGTAAAATATTGTGTAAATACGTGTTTTCAATTGATTTAGAACTAGGTATGCAGGTAGATAAGGTAAAAATAAATATCTCTTCATCAGTACTTTAAAAAACAAACAAAGGTACGAGTATAGTCGTAATGTGGTCGTAAAGAGATTTGGTCTTATAGCGAACTGGTCCTATCAGCTAACTAGTCAAATTGAGATGTGGTCCAAACGCTCCTAACCCTTTCAGAGAACTTGAGAGAATATATAAAAAAAGTAGGAGGAAGTTTACAATTTTGTTTTTTTTTTAATAAAAGGGTCTAAAGGTTGCGGGTTCGATCCCCGCGGCGGGACCAATGTTTGTATGATCTTCAAATATTTGTCTCGGGTCTGGGTGTTTCTATGTATAATATGTATGTTTTAACAAACAATAAGTATATAAGTAGTATATATCAGTTATCTAGAACGCATAACACAAGCTCTGCTTACTTTGGGGCTAGATGATGCTGTGTTAAAATTCCAGCATTATTTATTTTATTTTATTTTATTTTGTTCTTTTTAATAACATAAAAAGCTTCTAAGGGTTACCAAGAGCTGATTCCATAAATATCATAAAGGAGCATTATTGTTCTTCATAATTTTATTTCCGTAAAAACAATTATTTTTCTGTTTTATCATTCATTACCAATGTTGTTATTACAAATCTTCTATGAAGCTGTCCTTTGCTGTAGCCGGAATGAAATTTCTGTTGCGGCTATTGTTCCATCGTACCGTCCGTGGAGTCCAGCTCGATTCTAATTACTCTGGATCCCATGAGCTTTGTACAATCCACCTGGATTTGACAGGTTGATTAAGATCCTCAGTCCTCAACGCAGGCTTTTGATTCTCCAATACCATTCCAGTAGTTCCGTTTGTTACTAATACCCGATAGACGAGTTTTATGTAAAAAGCAGGCTGTCAGCACAGAATGTGCTATATACAAAATGAGTTTTATGATCTGTGGCTCTAGAATCGATTTAGCTTAGAGCATTTGAGATCGGAAATTTTCCGTCTTTACTTCCCGAAATCTTTTCAGTGAGCAAATCTATAAGTTTTTGTGTTTTTTTCACATCGTTAAGTCATATTTTGTAATTGTTTTTGATAATATGATTTTATTTTGCAAGCACGCTTCTTTATGCTCAGCGTTGAGCTGTGCAGGCCAATTATACGCGTGTCCCACGCGTGTAGCATTGACGTCACTAACCATAGTCGTAGTGTGTTTGTTGGATGCAGTGGAGAAATAAACTTTCATACGACCTCTGTGGCGCAGTGGGCGAAGGTCCGCCTGCGACGCAGAAGATTGCGGGTTCGATCCCCGCCGCGGGACAAATGTTTGTATGACCTACAGATATTTGTCTCGGGTCTGGGTGTTTCTATGTATAATATGTATTTACAAACAAAAAGTATATAAGTAGTATATCAGTTATCTGGTTCCCATAGTACAAGCTTTGCTTAGTTTGGGGCTAGATGATGCTGTGTGAAAATGTCCAGCATTAATTATTTATTATTTATTTATTTATTATACAAAGCTAAGCTAAGTGAACGTACGTAGAATTAGCGTGAGCTGCAGTGGGACAGCACTTTTATGATCCAGCGTTCTATGTAAATTCAAAGCTTACAAAGAGACGTGCTACGATTGTCCCGTCATATGGAAATAAGGCTCGTTTGATGCTATACTCGTAATAGGTTGTCACTGTTGTCGATTTCAGGTAAATAAAATACTGTGATGTATCCTTTGAAGATGGAAGTAACATTAATATCCGATATACGAGTATATGCTGAGACGATTTCATTTATTTTTCATGTTACAATGATTCAATACACTTAGATATTTAAGTATTTTTTCATTGAAACACTTGTTAACCTTGTTAGCGTTTTTATTCGTTTTTCTGTTGAAAATTACTAATAACGACATCTTCAGATGTAAATATAATTTTGAAAATGTCAAACCGGTCTCTTTAGAAATATTCTGATTGCTCGGTAATAACGCTCCTTCAATTCACGATAGATATAAAAATGATAAAAAACAGGATTAAGTTATTTTTGTTTAGCCTTCAAAGTCAATGTATAATTTATTCTATCAATTGTTAGATTTATTTTCTTCTTCTATAAAAATCATCAGTGTTTGATGTAAAAGGCCTGTTGAAAGGCGAAAGCTTCACTGTCCAATTTGTTTTTGTTTAGGGCAAAAATGTTCCAGGAATTCAAAATTAGCGTATTATATTGCTAAGTAAAAAATATCCTACAGCCTCAAGTGGTTTTATCCGAGACCTCAGGGCGAATACAAAATATTGTATGACAAGATTAAGCTGTCAAGTATCGATACGACTTTGTAAATAGGCTTAAAAATATTTGCATGAAAAAGCACTTTACCTCGCAAACGAGAGTTAGTAAACAAAATGCCTTTAGATGAAGCTGCTTTGCTGCTGAAGTTTTTATGAATATTTTCACTAAGTAGACTTTTTCTCTAACAACAGGAACTATGACTATCAGATTCTCAAAGCACTTTGGTAATATTTTTACTCATTTATTTTCAGATTTATGACTCGCCGGAGACCTCACGGCCGAAGAAATGGTCATCGAAGCTGAAGCTGAATTCTTCGGGGAGTACAAAGTCATCAGAGAAGTCACCAGAAAGCCCATACATGTACGGAACCATCAGTGGACCGGGAGCGTCGTCTCTATCGAAACAAATGAAGTACATGGACCCCTGGCTCTACGGGTCCGTAAGAACCCAGACCCCACCTTCTAGGCCTAGCGTCTTCCAAGCCTACCCAGAAGTACCAGGTCCAGTGCTCATAAGCACGCCACAAAAACCAACACCGCACAACTACGCTGTAATACTATGTTCCTGTCCTGAGTACCTGAACGGTACCAAGAAAACCAGCTCTACCAAAGTCAGTATATGTAAGAAATGCAAGGGATCTCGTTTGCCTTTAACTATAGCTGACAGTCCAAGATTGCTGGTTGGAGGCACAGTGAGAGGTCCGCAATTGAATCGTGATACTGGCTTACTAAGATCTGGTACTGTAAGAGTTCCAGGCTCGAAAGCAAGACCAACAATACTTAAGAATAATGGAGATCAAGACCCATACGATTTGATGAGAAGGAATAGATTAGCACCGCCACATGAAACACGTATCGGAAGTCAGTTTTCCACATCCAGATCAAGAGCTAAAAGTATCAGTCCTTGTCGAATAAAAACCAAGAAGCAAGCCCCTGACGCTCCTAACAAAGGACGAAGTAAGTCTGTTAGTAGAGTAAATGAAGTATGGGTTGAAGAAGACTCAAATTCTAGTGACTCAAAGAAATCCATTCTGTCTTGTGACATTAATCCTTACGACCTAGTTAAATCAAGTGGTAGTTCAAAATCTCTAGTGGAATTTGAGTTTGACGATGAGTTTGGTGATGTATTTCAAGAGTCTTTGAAAAAGAAAAATTTTAAATCTATAAGCAAGTCAAAGTCTGATTCTAATGTAAAAGCTATTGGTGGACAACGGATAAGAGTTTCCGATGAGTCGAATACGTGTAATATGGAAGCAGTATCGACATACGAAGCTGTCAACTATGATCTCAAAACATATGAACTGAAATCCCAAGAAGTATCTCCAAGTTTATCATTACCAAATATCAGAAATGAAATTAAAAAAACTGGATCATTAAGCAAAAATTCCAGTAAAAAAATCTTAAATATTTCCAACTCAAATCGTACAAAACAAAAAAGCGCATCTCCTAAGCGACCGCCTCGACGAATAAGAAATATCAAAACTGATGATGACAGTGAGAGCGATAACCAGAGACTACCTGAAAGAAATAACCGTAAATCAAACAATGACACTCTACGCCTTTATAAATCCAGAAACTCAAATACTGACACTATAAAATCCATACTGAAAAAACCTAGAATCTATGATTCAGTTGAACCGACTACAAAAAAAGAAACTACTGATGATTTGTTTGAGAATAAACGCACTAAATCTTCCTTGTTTTATATTCCCAAACCAAAAGAGAAGAACATGATCTCGCATAACATTTTACAACGAAAACGAGTACAATTTTTGGTAGAAAATAATGAAGAGACTAAAATTATTTACACTGCTGAATTCAACCTCGAGCAAACTACTGTAACAGCTCCCAATCCTGTGGTTGAAATAGATGAAGAAGTGATTGCTGAAGGCGATATTGTAAGTCACAGTTTGAACCAAAAAGAAACTGAGGAGCTGACTGCGTTGATAACTCAGGAAAGACGCGATAACAGCGAAAATGATATTGTCAAGTTGCATGACATGGATGAACAACGTGAAACAAAAGTTGAGGAAAATATTGAAGCACCCTTGAACAGCGAAGAAAACAAAAACGAGCCATCTGGTAATAATTGTGTTAAAGAAGGTATGTATTTCAATTCTATTGGTTCTATGATAAATAAAAGTTCCAACTTTATTGCTTTGCCTAACTACAATTCATTGGTTACCTTTTTTTGCAGACAACAACATCCCGAAGGTACCAGTTCTGCGCAGGTCAGAATCAGAACGACTGACATCGATCCTCACTGTTGCTCCTCCAAAGTTTTTAGACACGATGGCATTACGGCCAAAGACAAAACATGGGCATACAAGTCAAGTGTTCTTGACCACTGTAAGTGAAAGTGAAATTATGTTACCGAATCAATACGAATCCAGTCAGACTTTTCAAGAACCACAGTCGGCCCAGACAACTTTGTATAACGACACTATTGAATCTGGAAATTTGAGTGATAGTAGCGACATCACAAGAAATATTTTAAATAACTTGAGACGTGGAATCTCGGAATCTCCAGAGCCGCCACCAAGAAGGGCTAAAGATCGTAAATCAAAGAAGCACAACTACGTAAAAACACGATTTGTAAGGACCAACTCCTGCAGTTCAACGAGCGATGAATGGTCAGACGCCAATGACTACGAACAAAAAACAATTTTACGAGTCAAACAATTTGATTCTGATACAGAGGACTCAAGGACAACTTCTGGCGTTTTGAGATCGTCAGAAAACGAGCCCAGAAAGACATCTATTCAAATCAGTGGCAACGAATGCTACTCCACTATGAATGTCAGTAGTGACATACCGATTTATTTATCTTCCGTCGTCGTGAATGATGACTATGGCAATGCTTGTAATACCTATCAAACAGGAACAACAGTTACGATAAGCGTTGGATCTCCACAAAAGGAAATGAAAAAGTCCAAAAGTCAAATCTATATCGGTGCTGTGTTCTCAGATGAAAAAGAAACGTCAGTTGATGCAAATACCTATGAAGAATATTTTGTAGACAAGAGTAATGATTCTCAATATTCACATAATGAATCAAGTGACATTTCAACGATCTTGCAAGATCCAGTAGAAGCGGTGAAAAGAAATTTGATTCCTCATGTGTGTGGTAAAAATGAAGAAAATTCTGACAGTCAAGAAAAGAGTCTGAAAACACAGCCGGAAAACTTTGTGTCAAAATTATTCGACGATCCTTTCTTCGGTCATTTGGCAGAAGGTTTGGATTCTAGTTTGGTAAAGAAACTTATAGAAAATTCCCTAATAAAACTCCAAGAAACAAAAAACCTTGAAGGTACAGACAGCAACGAAGTTACTATTGAGAAGCTAATAGAGAGTTCACTAAAAAATATGAAAGAAGATTCAAGAAATAATGATCAGACAGAGAGTAAACCAAAGAGTCAAAATAGAGCTAAAAATGCTGAGTTAAAAAGACAGGCAAATGTCAGTCAAGAAAGCGAAGACAATGTCTGCTCTGCTCCCTATGAAAGTATGGAGTACGAGAGCGGTGCGATAGGAGTTTTTTCTGATCTCGAACCGATGTCAGACTGCTATAACGCTTCAGCGAGTGAGCTGTCTACTGAAGATGACACTAATTCAACGAGATCAAAATTCTACCAAATGCTAGTAGATGCCGCGCTATGTGAGATTGAAATAACGAACGATGATCACCATTACGAATCGATTAGGCTAAATGCAGATCCCATATACGAAGAGATCGGAGATATGCCACCACCTTTACCGGTCAACCCTCCACCGAATTCACTTTCAATGTTAGATGATGAGAAGCGCAGTGGATCGCGATCAATATTTGAAGGTGCATCAAAGTACGATATTTTATCTTACTTGGTAGATGCTAAAGAAAGAGGAATCGATGATGAAGAAACTTACGTTACGAGTTATGCGAACGATAGTGATTCTTCGCACACCGTGGATGATTCCAAGCAGAAGAAAATAAAGAAAGTTATTATTGATACCAATATTAGCAGCAACACCAGCCAGCTATCAAATGCGTCTGATTCAAGTGAAGACAACTCACTTATTATAAACCACGAGACATTAGAAAAAGCAGCTGTGTGTAAAAAGACCTCAGCTGAAATAGAAAGAAATGACTCCGGTGTTGGTTCAGAGACAAGTAAATCTTCTAGAAGTCGTCTGCAAGGAAAAACATTGCCTTGTACAATAACTGATAAAGACACTCCTATACATTTATGTGAAGATTGTGATACTGCTGTAGAGACACAATTGACTGAACGAGGTAAGTCGTTGGATATATCAAAAGACAATCATTTTCTCAATCAGTATAATTTATTTGTAATTTTTTTAGGGTCAATCTATGCACCGCTAGTATGCCGCAAATGTGCCAAGAAACGTGCTGAAAGAAAAGAAATCATAACTGAAATAGTAGAAACAGAAGAAAAGTATGGTCGGGACTTGCAGATTATTCTAGAAGAGTTCTACAAGCCTATGCTCGTGGCCGGACTGCTGACTCAAGAACAGCTAAGTGCTATTTTCTTGAATGTCGAAGAACTTATCGAAAACAATCAAGTCATGTCGGAAAAGTTGCGAGATGCTCTTGAAATCGCTATTGAACAAGGAGATGAGGTACAAAATATTTTTTATAAAACATTGACACCGTAAGCTTCAAAATCAGATTAGTTTATTTTAGACAACAAGTTGTAAATTAAGATGCTTTGTCGTAATGCGGTAAACAAGCTACCTATTTATATCTTTTAAAAAAAATCAACTCCTACTTGTAAAACCTTTTAGATGTTTAGGGAAGTTTTAATCTCGTAACTTCTTATCTTTTTCAGGACCTTTTAACAGTGAACGTTGGGAAGATCCTCCTAGAGTGTTCAGGGATGCTTACCGCGTTCCAGTCGTACTGCGTGAAGCAAGCCGGGGCGGCGCTCTTGCTGGCCGGCTTGGAGAAGGAGAAAGAGCTCCTGAGGATATTCTTACGCGTCTCGCAGATGGAAAACGCCGTATTAAGGAGGATGAATTTAAACTCTTTTCTAATGGTAAGAGTATTATGTGGAATCATTTGTTTGCGTTAGTACAATTTAAGCCAATAAGCTCTAGTGGAATGTCTTAGAATATGTTTTTAATGAAGAAGAGCAGATCTTTGCGGTGTGTGAATCAACCAATCACAATTCATTGCTAAAATCCACTCTGCACAATGTTTTATTTTATTTATTATGGCACACAAAACAGAACACAGTCACAGACAAGCAATATTTAAGCTACAAATTAAAGAACTAGATTGTATCCCAAAACATGTGTACACAGCATAAACTAAATACAAAACAGTTCTGTGTAATTTTAATACAAATAATACTTACATACTACTCAAACCAACAAAATTTATAAAATAAAGGAAAGGAATCTAGAGTTAAAACGTAAGAAAAAAAAAAACAATTAAATTGATACATATGCTAAGAATTTAAGAAAACAAAAACTACTCTATGTTAAATAAACTCTCCTTATTGAGAGCAGCTATGACATCTTTCTTACCAACCCATTATGATAATGTCACTGAACCTGAAAATAATGACAGCGATAGCGCTTTTACTTACGCTTTACTCGCTAACTTGTGAAAACTGGTCACTCCATTTTCTTCATTTGAAACTTGTATCTTCAGGTACCAGTACAACGCGTGACAAAATATCCCCTCCTTCTCAACCGATTGTACCGTTCTACTGCCGCTTGCGCATCCGAGCGTGATGACGTGAAGTCTGCTCAGCGCTGCGTGGAGTCTCGTCTTGAGGAGATCAACTCTGCTGCCGCGGCGGCTGCTGCAGCAGCCAGGGATGTACCACTGTGGAGGCGGCTGGCGGTGGCCAGGAGAACGGCACATGATCTGCATGTGGCTGATATCAGGCTCAGGAAGATGGCTGTTGATGTTCTCGACTGGAATCACGATGATGCTAGGTAAAAGTCCACGCCATGAATAAAGTTTTTTGCAGCGTAAAAAGTAAGTTCGTTTGCGTTAGTGGCCAACTCTAGTGACGGAAGGGCGCCTAAACGCTTCCATCATGGCTTAACGACTTAAATAGCCGGGACCGAAAATTTTACGTGCTCTCCGAAGCACGGAAGCGCTCTGATGAAAATGCCACTGGCGGTGACCCATCCACTCGCTTAGAACGTTGCTTAACTTCGACGGTCTATCATGAACGACTAAGCAAGCACGACCACGAGTGCTTCTTGCAGCGTTATTAGATATATACTAGCACTTCTGCTTTTTATCGTATCACTAGTTACTATTTTACTTAGGTAAAAATTACTTAGGTAGGTACTTAAAAAAATTCTGATAAATTGTTTTCTCGGTATGCTAATTTTCGTAGGACTTCTTAACCTGATCGCACATTTGGCCGCGCCGTACGCGCCACAGTCATTTTTCTATACAAAAAGTTCTGATGACGTCAGAAAATGACAGTTCGGCGCGGATAAGTCTGCGACCACCCTAACATCAAAGTAACAACGGATTGAGTCAAAAGTGAATGAATGTATGGGTGAATTATTAAAAATAACATACATAGATACTTACTCTTACCACAAAATACAGATAGGTACATCTTTTCTAGAGGCACATCCACCATCTTGGTGTGTCCATCTTGTTTGATGTATTTCATTAATTTAATTTCTAATTTATATTTTACCGTTCTATAAACATGACTACTACGTGCTACTACCAACGGATACTCGACTGACCGTTTATTAGACAATCATTTCTTAAGTACCACTAACTAGGAGCTTTTACTGCATGTCATAAACAAACACTAATGATTATTCCACTATAATATTTTAAGCTTTCCTAATATCGAGCTAAATATAGGGTGAAAAAAGATTACTACCGAAAACTGAGGGGTTGCAATCAGACCATAATTCTAAATATATTTAGCGCAAAAAAAAAGAGCTAGCTCTTCCTAGAGCTAGAAGCTCTTTCAATGAATCGGACACAGGAATCATAAAAATTTAATCTCTACAAAAAACATCGTTGAAGTACGAGGTCACGATTATTCCAGTTGACTATCAAAAACGTTCGAAATAGCCTTTTAGAATTAAAACGACACATTTAACGAGTAATAAATATCGAATTGACCATTAATAATTTTATATGCACGCGACCCCTTACAAATGGCCTAAATATGTTTGCTTAGATTTTGAGTTCGCAACTTAGTGATCGTATGATTCAGTATCAAATATAAAGCTACAGTTAAAAACTTAGTAGTAGTGCATTTTAACCGACCCTAAAAGTGAGAAGGTTTACAAAGGGGCTGTATATTATTTATTCATTAAAACTCAAAAAATTGTTTTTAATAAATAGGGCATAATTATTCTTTTTGATCAAATGTCACAAAATCACATGAGTGTTTTCATAAATTTATTTGGTTCAAAACATCAACTGAGACTTGTTGTGAAAACAAAATAAAATGAATTCCAAAACCCAAACAGTAACGTCTAGTAACGATCATAACGGTTAACGGTCTCTGTGATTAATCCTGCAAAGAAATTGGATTCTCTATTCATAATTATTTAACTACAAAACTATACACGTGTACAGAAACAAATATAATCTTAAAACGGTCGTTAGTAAAACAAATCTATCCCCATTCGAAATGCAAATAGACTGAAACAGTCACAAATTGAACAACTGATGAACAAATAGAGAAAATTTGGCACTCCGTCGCCGAAGTTAGAATTTGGTAGTTAGTCACTATAGATAGAACCCGCCAAATTGATTTTGCGGAGACTGAATTCCTACAAAGGAAAATTGACTTTTGCCAGTGGAATTTATACTTTATGTGCTTGACTTTAAGGTTCGCAATGGAAGGCAAGCTGCTGTTCACGCAGCCCAATGACAACAACTGGCGGAAAGGCCGTACCATCAAACTGACGCCTATCAACGCCCTTTTGGTAACTAATGGAAAGGTACGTAATATTTAGATTAATGTTTTGATATGTACAAAGATATTATCTTGGCCTCAGTCTTCTAGCAGCTCAGTAGGTGACTCTTCTGCGTTGTATGTTGTACCTACGTTACATTTTCATCTTAATATTTGTGTCACGAACATACATGTTTGGACGTTTTTTTTTTGGTAAGTATATATATATAAAAAGAAGCAGTATATTAAACCGGTAATAGTAGATTATTAACCAAGGGGATAACGCAGTGTATTATGTCACGGGCGCCATATTGAATCCCAAACGCATCGAGAATCCTTGAGTTAACTAAAGCGCCCAAGACTAAGACAGATTTAACCCAGAGGTAAATTGTGGATTGACAAAAAAACTTAGGCCTTTACATCTATATAAGATGATTTATACAGCGTCAGGAGGCAACCTATGCCTAACGGGACGCTGTAGTGCCTGGGACATTGTTTGAGATGGAATAGGCTTGCCCAGCACCTAAAACATCCTCTCAGCTTCATCAGCCTGGCCCACAGGAAAGACGACGTCAATACGTGTGGAACTGACTAAGCTGCGGGTTTCCTCACGATGTTTCCTTCACCGTTACGAGCTCGTGTTAAAGTGCATATAATTTTTTCGAAACAAAAAATCCAGTGATGCACAGCCGGGATTCGAACCCACGACCTTAGGATTGAAAGTCGAGGCACAACCCCATTCGACCAACACGGCTCTTGGATTGACAACACACTGTTAAATGCATGCTATACTTTCCTGAATAAGAAATTTATTTTCATTTGTACCAATCTAGGAAAAAAATGTTTTTCAGCCAACGACCACGCACAAAGCGACTGAAATCCGAGAGGTCCGCGAAGCCCGAGACAAGGAGGCCCGTGAAAAGGAGGGCGAACTCTTTGCTCGCAGTGGAGTGAGAGAGGCAGCACTATTACTTGTAAGGGAGAAAGCGGGACGGTATACTCTGCAGAGAGAACCACTCTTCTTAGACCGGTGCGTTGTGGCCGCGGACCATGAACCCGAACACTTCTTTGAAGTTCACGAGATAACTTCGAAGGATTCTTATATTTTTAAGGTAAGAATGTTTCATTTAAGGTATTTTAACAAATAAAATGAGTATCACACTAAAAACAAAACGAGAAAAATCAGAAGTATAAAAGGCATCATAATCTGTTACCTCTTGCAATCTATCTCTATATATAGAAATGAATCCCTATATCCCTTGGTCACGCCATCACGCGTGAACGACTGTCGCGCGGGTCAGCTAGTGTTTTAAAAAATAATGGAAAGTATTCCTAGTTTTATTGTTTTTTTTTTAGATAAAGCTTGTCTAGGAATATACCCAATTTTCAATGTAACGAAAACTACATCTTACAAAATTCCTTGAACTCTACCTACCATGGTATAAGGTAAAATCAAATATTAGAAAGCAAAACCTACTACTAAATATTTTTTTCTACAGGCGGAAGAAAACTCCCGTACGCGCACCTGGTACAGGCAACTGCAGTACCACGCGCAGGGAGCAGGCGCATGGCGTAAGCGACGCAACGCGCTCGCAAATATCATGATTAACCCCATGCTTACTAGGAACTGAATATTTACGAACTGAATAATTTGATGGAAATTGAATACTTTGGCGGGAACTGAATATTTAGAAAATTAAGAATTAATGTTTTTGTAAATACGAATCCAAATTTAATCAGATACGAAAAAAAAATATTAAAGAAAAGCTAGGTAGGTACTACTTAATAATAATCAAGATTTATTTATAGCCCGGTCAAATTAGCTCAAAAAACAGGGGTGGGGGGGGGGGTGAGACTTATGAAATTGCATTCATAATGGTGTTTCCAATGTTCTTACCAATTTCAAGCTTGAATGTCTAATTTGACCGGGCTATTATGGCTGAACATTTATCAACAGATCTCAATTTCATATTTTAAGAAATATGTATTCATAGTTTTCAATGTAACGCCCAAGCGTTACATCTTTGTTAGGCAAATGCACTTAATTTTATTCTTGGTATTCAGTTTAAGCCCGTGTATTTAGTTTCTTTCAAAATGTGTTTACATTGCAAATTATGTGCCGTTTTATATTTTAAGAGCTTTTGAATGTAAAATTAAAATGGATGCATTTCTGAATGTTTTTATTAGGTCCTAAGTTGATATCGCCGAGAAAAATCCATTCCTAAAAATATGTATGTAAATTAAAATATTTTTGCCACTAGTTTAATTTAGCTTACACCAAAATATAGTTGTTTTAACATCTATTATGTCCTTATTAACGTAGATGACAAGTTTAGGCGAACTTGGAGAGGAAATGTATATAAAATTATAAATCTTTGCATAGTCTTAAGTAAGTACTTAATTAACCTGTATTCTTCTTACGTTTTTATGTACATGTTTTGGTTAGGAAATTAGTTTTAAAATGAAAATAATCCAACTGACTCCTACACTACCATGTGCAAAGTTTTAGATGTGAATATTTACATTTTAAAATTTAATAGCTGTGATATCAAGTCCTTTTCAAACAAAAAATAAATAAACAAAAAAATAATGCTTCATCATAACATTTAATTAACCTGATATTATTTTGTTACTATTATCAATTATTTTTTTTCTCATTTTCAATTTCTTTTAAATTTTCAACTAAACTTAAGATTTCGTGTAATATCTGTATTAATTTATAAGGAAATATTAAGTATATTATTGTATTGTATTTATTTTATGTATTTTTAAGTAGATGTTAATTAATAATGTTAAGTATAAAAATGTTTTGTCTTGGGATAATTATGTATTGTTATGATTATTTTTCAAACGACAGGAAATAAAATAAATTAATAAAAATTGCTTTTTTCAATAATCCTATTCTTTTCGTATCATGAGTACCTAGGCCTTTACATCTATATTAGATGATTTATACAGCGTCAGGAGGCAATCCATGCCTACATTTAACGGGACGCTGTAGTGCCTGGGACATTGTTCGAGATGGAATAGGCTTGCCCAGCACCTAAGCCATCCTCTCAGCTTAATCAGCCTGGCCCACAGGAAAGACAACGTCAATACGTGTGGAGCTGACTAAGCTGCGGGTTTCCTTACGATGTTTTCCTACCATGAGTAGGACTTCATAAGTATAATATGGAGAATATGTATGTCGAAATGTTATAGATCGTCAACAAACGTCAACAACAATACACAACACGTAACATTAAAAAAATCCAAATATACAGAATGTTCAAAACCAACATCTTTGAAAAAGACGTAAAAAAAAAGTTTCCTACACATTACACACCAAATCTTAGCTGTCACAAAATGAGATCACATATTCTTATTTACCAACCATTTCTCAGGCATAATATACGGAAATGGCGTCACATGCGTGAAGCTACCGCAAAGATGTTATAATTAAGTCGTTATTTGCACTCGACGAGTATTGAAATTGAGATCGGGAGAGTGAGCAGCGGTTAATATAAAGTATATTAAGACCACTCCCGAAAACGAAGACATTTTGAATCATCCTACTTGATTAAAATATTGATGTTTGTGTGTGTGTGTTTAAATGTTTCATTTGACGACCTCTGTAGCGCAGTGGGCGAAGGCCCGCCTGCGACGCAAAAGGTTGCGGGTTTGATCCCCGCGGCGGGACCAATGTTTGTATGATCTACAAATATTTGTCTCGGGTCTGGGGGTTTATGTTAAATATATATGTATTTACAAACAAAAAGTATATATAACACAAGCTCTGCTTACTTTGGGGCTAGATGATGCTGTGTGAAAAAGTCCAGCATTATTTATTTATATATTATTTATTTACGTCTTATCCAGGGAAGGAAGTTAGCAGACATAACTTGGAATAGATTACTACTAGTCATAAGACGTATTCTTTTTTTGAAATTTATATTTTAACGGCCTTACTAATAAACTCGGTATAAAGTTATTCCTGAGTGTAAACTGTCAAAATGTATGGTTATTCTTATTTAACTCCGAGGAATAACTTTACACCCCGTTTATTAGTAAGGCCATAAGAGTTTTGTCTCTTAGCGATTACATTACCCATAATGCATGGCGATTGCCTTCAGCGCGTGTAGCCTAGCCTGGGAGTTGGGACACAGTCTGTAAATAACAGAGCTTGTCTAGGCTTGCCCTGACATAAATGAGCTCAATTGCTTATTATTATTATTTTTTAATTTATTTAAGGGTTTTGTCGCTTAGCTACCTCATCACTCATAATGAAACAACATAAAGTCCAACTTAATGTCATTTTATTTCATTTAGAGTACTTGCAGAGGCACGTCTAGTCAGACGCAGCGAATGAATACTCGTAGAAGATGACACACAGAAGCTCGTTACAAAGTTACAATGGCAATTTATAAATATGTTTAGTTAAGGCATGTTTGGTTAAGGGGGTGTATAGTATAATTATGTTTAGAATGAAAAGAGCTATGGCCAGTATAGTGCGGTTCAAAACCGCCTAAAAAAATCTTAAGTTATTTTAGGTAAGAATCGATCTAATTACTAGAAATTGAGAAATATGCGTAACTAATACGCTCTATAGAAAGCAAACGTTGAGAAAACTATTTCGAATTATTTATTAATTTCCATTATAATTTTACTAAGTTTAAATTACTTACTAAGAATGGGTTTCTGGTTTTAATGTTGTACATATTTGTAGCGTTCGAAGTAATTTAAGACATGGATATCAGTCCCTCCTAAGTTTTCCACTCTGATAAATATAAATCATATTAAAACTCCTCTTTGAACTCTATTAATATTCATAGTTTCAGTTCACGCTCAGACCACTAAAATAAAACTAGAGTTTTCGGAATTCGGTGACGTTATTATTACGATGCGTTTCCTGCAATAAAATGCGCGAGAAATGCCGCGACAGAACTTTCTACACTTGAAGCTGCTGTCAGACAAACTGTCTTTTCAAACTCAAAAAGTCAAATTGCTTAAAGAAGTTTTTTTCGCTGGAACGCGGCCTTAAGCAAAAAAAAGTGATACGAAAAGTGTTCAATCGTAAATTACGATTACTCGTATACCTACACTTTTTATACAACTATGTAATTTCATATACATATGTACCTACAGTGGGCTACACATTCAATTCTGTAAGTAAATAAATAAGTTTTGAAACTATGTTCCTTTTCGGACGGTATCAAGGCTAGAAGAAAAAAAAGCGTTCGATTTTACCGTCACGACACATAAATTATGTAAATTCAAGGTCAAAATGTCACAGTGCGAAGTACACAGTCACAAAACAGTCAAAAGACTGACGGAAGAGCGTTTCTAGGATTTTAATATTTTACAAAATGCCAAATGTCAAAGTTGAAACTTCTTTCCAACCGAGTGTTCCACGGAGGTTCCACGACACTCACGTACCTTTTTAACTGCAAATATGTTCGTGTCAAAGGATCTTCAATTCCCTATGAACCGTACTGTGGGAACATAGTCATTCATCATAACATCTATGATCCTGTTAGTTTTACCGCCATATTCCGACATGACTCTTATTTCAGAAACGCGGTTTAATTCAAACTTTTTACTACTATTTTAAACTATCTAATTATTATAATGGCGATCTTATTCAAAGTGAGGCAAGGGCAACTCCTTCTCAGAAGACTTCAAGCTAAAATATACTTTATCCAACAGAGTTAAAGTGAAAAGTTCTTTGAAGATATGTAATTCGTTCGAAAGTTAATTACCGTGAGTGTCCATGGCAGTTTTAATCAAACACCCCGTAGCATAGTTGTATTTAAATAAAATATCACATACATAGTGCACTATGTATGGGACAGAATCACCAAAATCGCGGACAATATTGTTAAAAAAATGTGTATTAAGTTCAAAATCGAGATTAAGTCGATATATCCCTGATAATGAAGCATTGTTTTGTAAAGGCTTGCAACTCGTCACATTATGGAATACTCGTACAGTCAGCGACAGAAGTTTATTAACAATTAGTGATTTTAAAGTTTCATTTTCGTCATTATTTGTGGGAAAATTGCCAATTTTTTTCACAAATAGTTATGGTGCAAGGCAAAACATCCAATGTAAGCTGAAGTTTTATTTAAAACCCTACGAACTTCGAAGATATTGAAGATTCAAATACATCAAATGTTCATGAACTTCTGTCGCTGACCGTACTTCTGCAAAATGTAGATAAGTACCAAATACGTGTCTGGACGTGCCTCTCTTAGTTCTTCATAAAGGATTTCGAAGACCTAGTAGATCAGTGTGCACTACCGTCCTTTTTGTATACTTCTTTGGTTTATTTTCCATCCAAAGGTTGCCTGGAAGAAATCGCTTTCAGCGATAAGGCCGCCCATTGTACTAATTTTGAACGTGTTTTATTTATGTGGTATTTTGTTATTAATTGGTATAAAATAAAGTGTTCATTCATTCATTAATTCATTCATTCATTCATTCATCAGAGAGATAGTCTACTACCCTGAGCATTATCGTTCTGTTTTCTTATGCTTTATGTAAAATTATGTCGAATAGTATCTCAAGTTGTTTTGAGTAATAGGACAAACTTTGCACCAATGTTATTTGTTTGTTACAAACAGTTCTACAGAATTAAATCTTTCACAATTGGAAATCTATTATGGCTTCAATAGTTTTAAATGTTTGGTTTCAAGGAATATAAGCTGCGCCCTGTGATGTTACCCGGTCCCTCGGGAACACACTTTTTTTGGGATTGTATCCACCTGAAAAAGTACGAAGCATTGTAATAACACGTCTTTAACATTTTACAAGATATAAGTAAGTTCATATTAGTATGTGGCCAACTCTGGTGACGGAGTCTTTAGGCTGCCTTAAGTCCTACGTCATGGCTTAACGACTTAAGTCGGGAACGACAATTTAAAGTGCATCTCCTCCTCCGATGAAAATGCCACTGGCTGTCATCCATCCACTTACAGACCGTTTTGAACGAGAACGCCTTGCGGGAAAAAAAATGGGTAAGTTAATTACTTACCCAATTATAGAAAAATTCCACTCACAAACAGCAGATCTAGCATATTCTGTTAGGTTCCTCTAACATCTCTAGAATAAGTTTTAGGTTACAAGAAGATAAAAAATTAGTATACATAAAATGAGGAACAAACAATACTCTCTTCACTAAGCGATTGGGTTATGATTTAATATAATAGGTAAACTAAATGATAGTTTTTATGACCCATAAAATTTAAATTACAACATAGTCTATTGACCTCACAGCAATAACTCTATATTAGAGGGACGGGGGTCGTAAAACGGTTTTATGTAGACCTTCAGTGTAGGGTCATATTCCCACGGTTCATTTGTTCCATACTGTTTCATCCTGGTCACTCATCAACTAACCAGCAAATAGATAGATAGATAGATAATTCCGTATTGCATACCACATAGCGAAAAAAACATACAAAAAAAGACACAAATATTTAGCTGTCAAAAACTTAGGCCATTTTTGTTCAGCCTCAGGAGTCGACCTTTGCCTTAAAGGGGTGTGTGTGTGCCTGGGAAATAGTTCAAGTTGGCTAGGCAAGGCTATTTGCTTAGTTTCTAAACCATCTTCTTAGATTAATTGGCTATCCTCACAATAAAGATAATGGTCAATACTTATGGCTGACTCGTGAAGATACTAGTAGATATTCAAATAGGCTATGATGCTTGCTACCTGACGTATAGAATGCTCTGTAACTTACGCGGCGCATGTATCAAAAATATAGTTATTAAGACGTGCTCAGACGTCTACCCACCCCTATTAAATTTTAACCTGCGTTTCAACTTCAAAAAACTTTTTCAATTACGATAATGTAAATTACTTCCAATGCTGTTTGTACTATGTATAGTTTATAACCAAATGTGTAGTTAAATTTTGATTTAGTACGGTCTATCCGCCTAAAATTTATGTAAGTTATATTATGGTGGCCATTGACGCGGTTTTGCCTCATGGCGGAGTCAGATTTGACTTATGACTGTTATATCTTAGTAATGGTAGGGGTAAAGGGACATTGCAAATTGTATTAAGTGTGAATGTGAACGTAAATTGTAAATGAAACAAGCTAAGGGAATATGTTTGGTGTGATGAAACTGTATACAAAGTTAGATTTTTTTACTTAAACGAAAAGCAATACCTAAAGTTGAGTAGGTAGCAAGAGGACGATTTTGTATTTTTTTCAGAAATAACAAGTATTATATATTACAAGTTTCTAGGCACTTATGTTACACTCGTATTAGCCGTGTTGGTCGAATGGGGTTAAACCTCGACTTTCAATCAAAAGGTTGTGGGTTTGAATCCCAGCCGTGCTTTTCGTTTCGTAAAATTTATATGCGCTTTAACACGAGGTCTTAATGGTGTAGGAAAACATCGTGAGGAAACCCACAGCCTAGTCAGCTCCACACGTATTGACGTTGTCTTTCCTGTGGGCCATGCTGATTAAGCTGAGAGGATGGTTTAGGTGCTGGGCAAGCCTATTTAATCTCAAAAAATGTCCCAGGCACTGCAGCGTTCCGTTAAGTGTAGGCATAGGTTGCCTCCTGATGCTGTATAAATCATCTATTAAAGATGTCTTAAGTTTTTTTAGGCACTTATATTTTAAAGAGATCAAGTTGACCCAAAATCATTTTAATACGCGTCGTTACAAGACAGTGCCGTGAAAACTCAATAAAGACCTCCATTTACGTTGTCGAATTCCACTAAAAGTAAAAATACAATTTTCCTGTGTCCGTTGAAATTTTGTCAGCTTATTTGCTTTGTTCTTTTGGAAACAGAAAGTATTACTTAGATATTTTAATTAATGATGCTAGTTTGTGAGTATATGAAGTTATATGAATCAGGCTGGCATGGACCGAAAAGAAAGGCAAAAACAAAGTGAGGCCTATATGTATAACTAGAGGCGATACAATAAAATATTTTCTAAGACTCTTTAGGTTTTCTAAAAAAAAGTCCGATCTTCCCAGAAAGCACCTTACATATTTTTTGGTTTTCAGGAACGTTTTTCGGGATAAAATGTTGCCTATATGCTATTCTGGAGTTATACCTTTCACCTTACCAAATTTCATTGTAAACTGTTTCGCCGTTCTGGCCTGATCCTTACACAAACATACAAACATCCAAATATCCAAACATCTAAACAAACTTACAAACTTTCAGCTTTATTAAATAAGTGGAATGTGGGTAAAGTCGAGCTGCAGATGATGATGATCATGTTACTTCCCCACGCTAAGACGAAAGAAATCGCTCACAGCACTAAGATCGCCCATTGTACTTCGCTTTGAATATTCTCCTGTATCTTTGTTAATTTTTTTGTGTCTATGTGGTAAACAATAAATTATTTTCTATTTTCTATCTTCTAAAGCGTCTGAACAGTATACTAAGGACCTTAAAGTTGCTAAAAAAGGCTAGAATTCTATAAATGAGTAGATCAACCTCAGTCATCTTACGGATATCGTATTTAAAAGGCCAAAATATCGGCATTATTAAATTGTAGCCCCATGAGATTGTTGAAAGCATTTGCTAATTAATTTTTCATTACAATTTTATGAAACTCTCAGCGTAAGTGCTTCAATCGAAAATGATAAAATTATGTAGTAAACCTTAAAAATGTGTTGGGAAAATGGTTACGTTGAAGAATGAAGCGTTCCTGTACCTCCATTTTTGAATAGAAAAAAAACAGGATCACGTCTGTATCTCCAAAAAAATTTGGAAATGTCTAAAGGAAGAACAAAACGGTTTGTCTACCATTCGTCCCTCTTCTAATAATTAAATGTGTAGCAATGCTCTCAGTTACACTGAGTGTAGGTAATCAGTAAACAATAAAAGTCGAATTTTGATATTATAGTTTTCTTAAAACTATAACATCACAGCACTACTAAAATTATTTATCAAACTCATACATGTCATAATCATAATACATGCCAGAGCTTTAAACTGACTGTAATATCAAATGAAAAAGTGTTTTGCGAAAAATACTATAAAAGGTAAGTAACATAAATCACCCACACATCTTCATTTCCCTGATACACACAAATAAAACAAAGAGGAACACTAATCGTGGAAACAGTGGACTGCTAACAAATTGTATGGGTTAACGACCACCCTTATACAGCCGAAATAAAACAGACTTATCACTTTTTTTACATTTTATAATACCTAGTCCGGATCCCACATTACGACTTCAGGCTCAGAAAGTAAAAATACTACGGTATTACAACCTGTGATTACAACACTCAGACCGATTCAGAACAGATGTCCTCTCGGTCAACCGAGAATCAAAAAGATCAAATATTTGCATATCATGCACTGTTTGACCTGTCGCGTGAATTGAACTCGTACCAAGGTACGAGTTCAATTCACGCAACAGGAAACTACTGACTACTACTAGAGTACTGAACTGAGTTAGTTTTCACCCGCCATGAAACCATTGCCAATATCAGGGACATTGGCAATGGTTTCGTAACTGCTGCTGGGGCTATTTTGGAGTTTCTCTACACACACCTTGAGATCGGCAGGGACAATCTAGGAAGCAGGAAGGTATCGCACATCTGCCATCTTGCCACATGGGCGATCAACTCAATCAAGCATATCGCCATTGCTATCACATCACAAATAGGAGTCTGCTGAAATTTCCTAAACAGGCGTATCTGTCTGTGTTTTGTAATGCTCTGTGTGAGTGAGTTAGCTGTTCTTTTACAGCTTCAGTCTTAAAGAGGATTCGTGTAATTAATGTCTGTGTGTAAGAGGCTTATCTCAACATGGCGCGAGTAATGATGTACGAATTGATGCTAGCCCATTTGGCGAAGATGGATCGCTGTCGGACAATTATTAATAGTTACATGACATTCAAAATATAAACGATTGAAAATTTAAAAACAAAACCAATTTATTTGTTGGAAAGGTAGAAAATTACATGAAAAAGGTTTAAGTTTTACCGAGAAATAATGAATAGGAGACAAGCTCGAGATTATGTTCTTTCAAACGATAAAATAATTTGGAAAATTGGTCCACAATTTGACGGAGATATTGGTGAGCGTACATAAAAAAATCCATACAGCTGAATTAGAAGCCCCCTATTTTAGGTCGGTAAGTAAGTAATAAAAATATGGATTCTGTTGGAAAACGTTGTCTAGTCAATTAGTATTCGCGCTTCTATTATGATACGAGTATTTAACCCAAATTATTATCAAAATGTTCAATGTCTTACTTAAATTCGTTACAAAAAAGGACCGATGCTATTCGTAAAATCAATGAGAAACGAGTTCTGTTCAGTCGTTTGATCGGTTTAATCATTTGAAGTTGCTTTGTAGTATTTGACATTTGTTCGAACAAATGTCCTCATCGATAAGGATTTCAAAGTAAAAAACCACTCATGACAAACAAACGATAATTTAAATTGAACGTTCCGTTTGCTCCGGTTTAACTTATAAAGCTAACTCAGGAAATGGGGACTCCTAACATACTAACGTTTCCCTGATACCGTCTACCGTCTATGAAAGTAATAGGTGTAAAGATAATACTATTGATAACATGTGCTACCTGAAAAAGAGACGATCTGAGCAAACACGCTACGCATGCATAACATGTAGAAACGGTAACCTTCTGCTCAAAATTTGGGAGAACCATTTTACCGACATAAAAAACAAAGATCACGCACGACTAACAGGACCACGACTGCTTTCCTAAGAAATGGTTTTTCGATATTTTTATTTATTTTATTTTACTTTATTGGGGACAACAAACAGTTGATACATTAAATCTTACTTATGAATAATGTTAAGTTTTAATGGATGAGTAAATGTACAACCCACTACGTTATCCACGGTTTACTAAAAAAAAATGTTGAGGTTGTTGTGTGATAAGTCAGTGAAAAGATATTAATAGTAGGTGATATGGGAATAAAAGTAAGTGAGAAGTTGTATTAAGGTTAGAGGTACGTTTATTCATTTGACAGTGTTTTTTAAAGTTATTTTAAACCTAAGTTCAGACAACGCAAAAATATCAATATCGTTGAATTTACTATCATATGTGTCGACAATACGGCGCATAGGGGCGCGCATACCAGATATGAAACCTTATATACATAAAGACAAGGTATTTCAAGATACATAATTTACTATACACATCTTTGGTCATTATCACATTTCTTAGAATGTTGTAGTTTCATTTCACCCTGTAGCTAGTAGTTCCTCGGTCTATAGAACCACGATTACGTTACAAACGGCAGCAGTTCAAAGGGTTCCCGATAGAACGCATTTCTAACTGGAAATCTTTAAGCTTGACAAACAAACCTCGTTCGTAATTACAAGCTTATTAAATTGTAATATTCTTTGATATAAACAGCGCTTCATATACCTACGTTTGTTTATAGTCAGCGAATTTGGGAAAAGTTTTGTTGTTTTGTTGAACAAGTACCAAAAAATGGCCGAAGTTCCTTTTCGGACGGATTGGGGGCTAGACGAAAAAAGTGTTAGATTTTTGCGTCACGTCACATACGTAGGTCAAAACGTAACAGTACGAAGAGCGCAGTCGCAAAACAGTCCATAGACTGTTTTGCGTTAGTACGGAGAAGCGTTGCTAGGATTTCATAATTTATTTGACAAATGCCAAATGTCAAAGTTGAAACTTCGTTTCAACCGAGTGTTCCACAACAATCACGTACTTTTTTATCTATTAACATTGGCTTATAGCTTTTTGAGAGTTAAACATGCTTCTTATGATTGTATTGGAAAAGTGTCCTATCTGTTTTGTAAAAGCTGTAACGCCAGTTTAAAATTCAAGCGGCTACATTAACTTCAGTCTCGGTAAGGTAAATAAAAATGAAGCAGCAAAACCCACAAAATAGATAAACTATTTGCAAGGTAAACTTGCTTCATACAGAATGCATTGAAAAGATTTAATACAATGATATTTTACCCCTTAGGGAAAGAGGCGTGATTTTATGTATATATGTATGTATATTTTAAATAAGTAACGATTCGTTATGTTCATAGTTATCACTGTGCGCGTATTATTTTTAATTATTTTTATGAAATTGTATCAAAATCGCATTTTATGACATCTGCAGCATTTTTCTACCTATAGAAAATGCGCACAGCGCAATGATTTTTTAAATTCATTGGTACAGCGCTTAGGTGCAAAGACCTTTAAGTACAAATTATTTCCATTAGACGGAAATCGTTTCACATAATTATCATTCATCCAATGTAGCATAGCTAAATAAACTAGTAAATAATTAAAGCTTCGCTTGCAACTAGTCTCCAAAATATTTACGCAAGCGCTGCCTGAATTAATTTGCAGCTATTTTGCATTTGCTGCATTTTATTGAATTAATTTAATATAAACAACCTCAAGTTAGCTTCTGTTTTTAGAGTATATAGTAGTATACCGAGATATTTATTCTTAACTTGAATATATGACTCCGATAAAAAAACAACAATAAAATTGTTGTTTTTTTATGTGAAATGAAACACTAATTTCGTTTCGTAGCAGTTATTTTAGGTACATCAATGCGTTGCAGCAAAGAACTTATATGGTATAATGATGCTGTGTGAAATGTCCAGCAATATTTATTTATTTATAAATATAACCCCATGTAAACCAACTATAACAAATGAATTGAGACCTTTCCTAAGTTCTTTTTTTTTGGGAAAATTATCAATCCCTTGGAAATGTTTTGATGAAATCACATAGAGTAATCTAGATGTGGTTTCATTTATATTTCATTCCCTTTTTTAAGGCAAACAATTGCTTAGAAAGAATTGCATTTTTGTAGTCGATAGTTTAGTTATTTAGTAAACCAACGATAATACGTAAGATAATAATAATACGTAAGAACGTAAGATATCATTGGTGTAGATTCAGAAAATCAATAATAGGTTTACACGAGTTGCGTGAAATAAACTAAATATACTCAGGTACCTAAAGAATAATCTAATGAAAATAATACGTTTTAAAACCATCCGTAAAATGATTATTCATTCAAAGAGAAAATGTAATTATAATACAACTTGTTAAGTCTCGGGCGATTTGTTCAATTATTTGAACAGAATTAGTTAGAGTTTTCATAAAAAAATCCATTTAATTTTTATTAAACCTTACGACAATTAAAATGACAAGCATTTGTGTAAAAACTTAGGCCTTTGATTTATTCTAGCAGATTTCTCGCGGTATTCAATATAGTTATTTTACGAGATACATAAATAGTGTACCCACCGAAACAGAAAACATTGGGCTAAAAACTGATAATCATTGATGGTAAACATTTTAATGAAATTGCATTCCATATATTTCTTATATTATTCAAACATAGCTATAACGACTACAAATACCTTTAAGGTACATACCATTAAGTAACATTTTGATTTCTTAAAATGCCATTTGTTTTTGATTTCATAAAAAAAGTTAACTTTTCCTGGGAAATTATCTAATTACTAATCTTCAAATATTTTTTTCAAAGCTTTTGGTCTTAATGCTATGGATTTCGGAAATATTCCGATTTGTTAAACTTAAAATGTTAACCGACTTTCGTTGCTGACTGTACCTACGCTTAAAAAATGTAAAATTTTCTCAAATCAAGTAATTCAAAGTCATTTCAAACATACCAAAGAGAAGTCGAGTGACATAAAAAAAAAAGTATTACGAGTATAACTATGTAGCTCTAATTAATACATTAGTGAGTTAATAATGTATGGCGCCACTGAAAACCAGCGCTCCAACACTTTCTAGCTGAGGGGTAGCCGTATTTTCACCTTCATAAAATTATGTAGACTTAGATACCTATTGTAACTGTTGTATATGATGTGGAGCAAATAAAACTTTATTATTCTTACTAGCTGACCCGCGCGACTTCGTCTGCGCATGATTAATTTTTTCAGCGTAATTAATTTTATAATTTTTTTCTGTCATAAGAACCTTCTCCTGACAAATACAACAAAAAAAAATTAGTGAAATCGGTCCAGCCGTTCACGCGTGATGGCGTGACCAAGGGTTATAGGGATTCATTTTTATAAATAGAGATTATTAAAGCTTTACGGAACCTTTTAACAATATAATTAATCGCGACTTACCAGATACGCAGATTACAAAACCCTGGATTTAAGGATTAAAATACTAACCTTAAAGTACCTTATCTTACCGCTGTAAGAAGATTAAGTTGTTAAAACTCAAATATCTTTAGAACTAGACTTTTGGGCATAATTTCGGACAATATTTAAACTTTTACTTCTTAAAACTCTCTGAACCGCTGAGGAAGCAAAGGCAAAAATTTAAATCGCATATCATTATCATCATCATCCGCAGCCTTTTTCATCCCACTGCTGGGCATAGGCCTCTCTTCGCTTGTGCCAACCTTCCCTATCCTGCGCCAGTCTGACCCATGTACGACCTGCTGTTTTTATAATGTCGTCAACCCATCTAGCCGCCGGACGATCTACTCTTCTGTAAAGTCAAAGTAAAAAAGCATTTATTCAGTAGGATCGCTGCTGCGATCACTTAGGTGATTCTACTTCTTCTGTTCGCTTCTGATACCTGCGATATTTCACCAGCTGTTTAGTTTCTTTTCTTGTCTTCTATTAATACACTGCTAATTTTGTACCTTAAAAAACAGAATTTTGAAGGACAGGACTTTTCAAGGATAGTTGCAGATGCATAAAATGATAATAGCATGATCAGATTTTTTTTAATTTAACCCACAAAGTTATCGAGGATTGTAGTCAACCAAAACCGAACAAAATTTTATGAAAACTGTACAAATAAGTACTACAGACAACAATCGCGTACGGACTCTCATTCAGTCAGTAAAACCGTCGGAGCTGTTATAAATCCTGACTCGTCTCGTCTCCTTTTTATGTTATATTTTTTTTTGTGTTGTAACTACATAAATGTGATCAGTAACAGACACCGAGACCACATATTTTTTTTTTGTATTGTAACTACATAAATGTGATCAGAAACCAAGACCACGTTTAAAATTTTATTGGTAAATAAAAAATAGGGGTGTATATCAGTCATACACTCACTCCCCACGTACCAATTTCTGCAAAGTATGAGCATTATGCCAAAAATCTAGTTGGAAAATAAAATGAAAATTCTTTTTTTATCATCGATTGATCTTGAATATGTTGTCTAAAAATTTAAGCGTGGTATGATATGACCGCACCTTGATCAGTCGTTGTCCTGCTCCATTTTCTGTTTCTGCAATACAGGTGAAAATGTACTCTTCAGAACAAAATAAGAGTATTTTTTCGCAAAATTTTCAACAAAGTTCTAGTAAGTATTTGTGTTACGGTATTCCGCGCACAGGGCGCTTAGTGCATCCAATCAGTAATCAACATGGGATACAAAGAAAACATCGAGCGCTTGCAGCAACGACTGAACTACAGTGCGAGAGCAAACCACTACAATTCTATATGATTTACTTTTAAAATTTTAGGGAAACTAACAGCTTGATCACAATAATAGAAGGTTAAATTATGTAGAAGTACCTTTACACCCGGTAGACGTTTTTTTTATGCCTAGAGTTGAAAAAAAAACAGTAAGTACCTACTTACTTATAATACTTTAAAAAAAACATGACTACAGAGCCACCAACTCATCAGGGTGTCATGTGACATCAGCATTGTCGAAGTGGACTTGATGTTGTGAAGACATTTGTTGATTTGACTGAAACTGTAGGGAGATTTTCCAAAAGTATTATCCAATTACCGATATTACTGTGAATTTGCCGGAAATTTTCCATGTTCATTACTCGAACATTCCTCTCGGGGCAATTTTATTTATTTAAATCATATTTCAATAGATACATAGTTAGTAAAAGATGACACACTGGATAACACGCGAAGGCAAATACTTTGTAGCATATAACTTATTCATGAGTTAAATAAAATCCTAATTGGGACCCTGTCTCCAGCTCCACAATGAACGGGTCTGCTCTGATGGCAAATGAGCCCGACCTTTTTAGGACCGTCAAAAGGGTAAGTGCGAATTGAGCACTACATGCTGACGCGTGGATTTAGGTGGAATGGAACGTGCTTTGGGTGTAGAGTGTAGAGGTGCATTACTACGTGTACTAGCTTTATTTGTTTCAAATACCTGGGTTTTTCGGGAAGTCTTCCAGTTTAAATGACATCAGGTAGCAACGAACTACGTAAACGTACCAAAGTGAAACATGACATACAGGAAAAACCTCTACCTTCGTTAAAGTTCAGTTGATTTTAGTACCTACTTTCTGACTGAAACACTTCGACTATAAATCGTTCGTTTTAAAGTAAATACAACTTTTAGAATGCATTTAAAAATGGACATTATCGTGACAGTAGTAAGTAAATTATATACCTAAACACTGTAACTGTGTTGTTTCTAGAATAATATCGAACATCTTTGTTTATCAGCATTACCGGCACCCACGGGGTGCAATCAAAGGCTCTACCCGCTCAAATTTGTTACTTCATTCGTCATCCACGCAATTTGCGCGCCACATGTTACAAGGGTCTAACTCGGCCCGATTCCTGCTATTGAGTAAGGAGACTTGACAAAATATGACTTTAGGTTCCAAGCAGCCTAAGTCAGAAAATACTTAATCGCAAATAATGGAAGTGAGCCGTGTTGGGCTAGTACTCGTACATCAATAGGTTTTGTAAACATCATGAGCAAACTCGCAGCTTAGTCAGCTCCACACGTATTGACGTAGTCTTTCCTGTAGAGGATGGCTTAGATTCTGGGTTAAGATTCTAGCTAAATGTAGCTCTAACTTTTTTTGCGTTTCTTTGATAATTTTTTTTTTTTTTTTTTATAATGCTGGACATTTATCTACATACCCCCCCCCCCATACTTTAAGCTACACGTTTTTATTTTTTTTACAAATAGTATTTGTAGTTCTTTGTTATAGTATTATACAGGGTGTAAAAAGACCACTACCGAAAACTGAGGAGTTGTAATCAGACCATGATTCTAAACATATTTAGCGAAAAAAAAACGCAAAAAATAAATTTTACTTAGCTACGTCATTTTATGTTATTTTCGGTTATTTACTACTAGTACCACATAATAAGACCATATCTACCTAATAATTTCATTTATAAAAGAAGAAAACAATTTAAACTAAAAATCCAGCAATCCACGTAAAACAACGCGCCCAGTACATACGCAAACATTAATCTTCAAACGCTGTTTTCTCCGAATATAATGATTTTTTCGGAAAATCCGTTAGAATTTAGTTGTGTGTTGGGATGCTGTACCTACCCCTTTCGGCTTCGGTAGACGTCTTTTCACACCCTGTATATAGTATATATTATATTAATAAAAAATATTATATATTATGGTATTTTGTAATTAATCTATTGCTCTCTTGCCTTAGACCGATATTGCCAAGTCTCCTTTGTATCCGGTCAAAGGTGATTGACTGGGGTATAATTGTTGAAGGGTCGCGGTTTCTTGGGGTCGGTTAATCAATTTTGATTACGTGCTCGATAATCAATTATTCAAATTAGACGAAAACTACGTAGGATTGCAATGGACAAGCAATCAACCACTTTTGAAGTAGGCTATTGGATAATAGTAGAATTAATTACTGTATTATTGCCCTATTGCCTTCCTCTAATCCTGTTCATCCTAAGGTTGTCTGGAAGAAATCGCTCACAGCAATAAAACCGCCCTTTATACTTCGATTTAAATATTCTCCTGTATCTTTGCTTGTCTTTTTGTAATTTCCATGTGGTTTACAATAAAGTATCTTCTATCTATCTACTGTACCTAAGCTACACCACGAGCGCTTCTTTAGTTGAGCGGTAGTAGTGGTGCACTGAGTAACTTAGTTCCAAATAATAGGTACGAACGAAACGTATCCCAAGAATATATTTTGACAGTGAAAACCAACTGAAACACGAATCTGCGCTTAAGACACAACAATAAACTCAAGAAACGTTCTGGTATGGCGGCCTTAATCTCCAATTACTGCAAAATGCACTAAAACTCAGCCATTTTCCCAGCTTTATACGAAACGTTTCAAAGGCATCCGTCACCGACCGTAAACCGAAAAATCACAGCGAAATTTCAAAAACAGCATTTTCTAAATTTATCTTTCTAAATTGCCTGGAAAATTGCTCGGCGAGGCTTGAAGCGGGCGACGTATGCTTCGTATCATGTATCTTCAAGATTGTGGGCATTACGTAGATATTGTAAGTGACAAAATAACAGGCAGGTGTTTGTTGTGAGGTCTTTGTTAGATACTTTCATTTTATAAACTGAAAAAACGTGTTCTTCTCGTCAAAGTCTCGTGTATACTGATTGACTTTGGTCAACGTCAGAGACCAAAGTTACCTACACGTCAACTAGAATATCATGTCTGTCTATAAGTAATGTTCACTTAGCTTCTGGTTACTTAGTGTTTCAACGTAGAAGTCCAGCTTTACTGGGTACCTTTCCAAAGATTTAGAAATCGCGTCTTAACCCACTTTCAAGACGTCTCAGCATTGCACTTGTAACTATTCGTTTGTTGCAATGCTTCCTAGGCTTCCTTCAATTCCTTCTCATTACTTTAGGCTAAAATGGATTGGATTTATCATTACTTCACGTCTTATTCTGATCATTTTTCATAAACACTGTTATATAATTTATGTTATGTAAGTAAGTTTATGTTTATTTTATGTATGTTTATATGTTATTTATGTGTTTTTATTTTATGCTTATATGATTATGATTTATGTTTGTTTTATGAGTCATCTAAAACTTTTTAAAAATTCCCTCACCAGAGTTGTACCTAATTAGTATGTAGACGCAAACTCGAGGAAAAATTTCAACAGTTTTATGTGTATCAGTTTGATCATTTATAGTTGCGATTCCATTATAACGTAATACAATCACTAACACATTATTAATAAACGCACTAAACAAAACCACACTCGCATAACATTAAGCTCCAAAAAGCAGTGGTTAGAGAACGAATATCTGGCAACAAATGGAACAGGGTGAACGGGGGCTTATTCACAAATCCTGCTGACTGCAGCGGATGGTGCTATCCAGGCCGTCGATACTAAGACGGTATAGTGAAACCTGAATTTTTTTTTGTTTGCATTATATACGAAAGTAAATTCTTGTATAATCATGTAGGTACTATTAGAGTTGTTTATTAGGATTTTTTATTAGGTCAATATTCTATCTAATCGGCCCACAACCACCCACTTTTCAGTATAGGGCCTCCTCATTTTCACGCCTTTGCACTGTTTCTCTCTTTCTGGTCTTTTTTCGCTACCTTTACCTTTACCATCAGACCAACTGGCTGTAAGTCTGCCTGAAGTTCTTTGAACTTCGAATCAGTTTAGGAGAATATTAATGAGCCGTGTTGGTCGAATGGGGTTGTGCCTCGACTTTCAATCTGAAGGTAATAGGTTCGAATCCCGGCGTGCATCAATGGATTTTTCGTTTCGTAAAATTTACATGCGCTATATCACGAGCTCTTAACGGTGAAGGAAAACATCGTGAGGAAACCCGCAGCTTAGTCAGTTCCACACGTATCGACGTCGTCTTTCCTGTGGGCCAGGCTGATTAAGCTGAGAGGATGGTTTAGGTGCTGGGCAAGCCTATTCCATCTCAAACAATGTCCCAGGCACTGCAGCGTCCCGTTAGGTGTAGGCATGGATTGCCTCCTGACGCTATATAAATCATCTAATATAGATGTAAAGGCCTAAGTTTTATAGTTTTAATACCGATTGTCAGAATCGCTGCAGTAAGAGCTGGCACCGCATTGCAGTACGACGGATTATCAGACTCGACTTTTTTCAATTAACAAGCCAAATGAGCTCGCCAAGAATTTATTTCTATTCAAAACTGAATCTGAGTCTGGATCTAAAAAAATATTATAATGTTTTAATATGCATTCTATTCACATTTTTAGACATAATATTATATAATATATATCATATTTTTACACATGCAATAATTACCTAGTTCATTATCAATGCTCTCTTGAATACTAGTTAGACCGTACTATTTTGAAAAAAGGTTTTTACTTGTATCACGTTGAACGATTTAAAAAATATATACCGTTAGGTAATCACCATTATTTTTATAATACGTAACGGATATGTCCAAATAAGTACTTTCGGACTTTCCGGACGGTATCGAGAATGGGAGCTAGAAAAAAAAGAGTTCTATTTTACCGTCACGACACATACATAGGTCAAAACGTCATAGTGCGAAGAGCGCAGTCGCACAACAGTCCATAGATTGTTACATCGTTAGTAAGGGAGAGCGTTTCTAGGATTTTAAATAATTGATTTGACAAATGCCAAATGTCAAAGTTGAAACTAGGTTCCCACCGAGTGTTCCACGAAAGTTCCACGACACTCACGTACTTTTTTAGTTCTAAAGCTTTTGCAAAAGCTGGCACTCCTACAATTTCAAGCCATTTGCCATACTTAATTAATTATTATTATTTTATTTAACCTATACTGTCCCACTGCTGGGCAAAGGTCTCCCCCAATTCCTTCCAACCATCTCTCTCCTTTGATAGGTTCCACCACCCACTATCAAAGGAGTCGAGGTCGTCTCTCCAGCGCTTCCTTGGCCGTCCGCGGCGTCGTCTCCCTTTAGGTTGCCAGGTTGTTAAAATGTTGGCCCTTAATTAATTTAAATTGATTCTAAATTCAAACAACCAAAAGATACTTACAAACAATTCGATATTTGAAAGTTCAAACTCCTTTTCTCATAATGAACTGACACTCGCAACTTATTAATTTTGCTTCCTGCAGATGACACCGGAACACAAACTATGCAACTTGTTAGAGGAGGTGCAGGTAAGGTAGCCAATTAATTATATCCCAGATGTTCTGACAACTTCTGAACTGTAGCGGAACTGTGTCGCTTTCCCTAACTTAATAGTCGTTGTTCTTGTCACGAACAGTTTGAGATGGGGAATAAAATTAGGAGTTTGTTTTTGTTAGTCTTGGTATTTCAGACATGGGGCAGCGTTAGAGATTAACTGATAGTTTTACGTATAGGTTGGACACTTCTCTTCTTACATCAGTTGAGACTCCCTGATCCTTGAGTTCTCGATTGCGTTCTTACAAACGTGTTGCACACAAATACGTGTGTATAAAAATGACACTTTTCTAGCTTACTTACACTTTAAGCTTATGAACGCTCCGACGTTTGTACGAGTTTTGTCGAGTGTCCGGGATGGGAGATATACTGAGGTTATTCACAGTGTATACTTACACGCAAGTTTGGACAGGCGACGACTTCAAATAGAGCTACTCACCTGAAAATCCTGAAATGGAATTGTTGCATATTCGACTATCACAAATATACGAGTAAATATGTAGAACGTACCTAATACACGGTGCGGGATTTAATATTGTGCAATCTATATTTCGAGATTTCAATGAAACCAACTGTAGGCAATAAAAGTAAAACAGGTTCACGACTGTATCCCCAAGGTGCGGTAGACATTCTCTTGGATCTTTTTTTTTTATTTATTCCAGATCCTTTGGTGTCTAAGGGGGGTAGTCAGAGGCATGTCCAAACACATATTTGATACATGCCCACATCTTAAAAATTAAAAGTATTAATGCAATAAAAGTATTGAATTTAATTATTATTTTGTATTGAATGGAGACAGCTCATTATGAAAGATGAGGAATGTGGAAATTATTTCTAAAATCTACGTACTATGTATTTCTCTAAAGCGAAATTGCCCTAACAAAATCTAACCATAATATAGCCCATTTGATACGTGGTCTTAATTACACCGATTTACGTTATTTGTTTCTTATTTTTGCGTGAATGTAACACGATTCTCAACCTTACTCCATTCACATAATAAGTGTAAAACGCTGTAAATTTTAGTCAGTGCAACGCTTGTATTCACGACATAAAATTTCACCCACGAGGATACAAAGTGGAGTGCATTTTGTTTTCGCTCTCTCGTTATTTCCTTTGTAATGAATAAAGTGGGTTTATTATTGACCACGTTTTGTATTTTGCGCTTTTGCAGAGTTTCTGGCATTTGAATGGTTCTTTTGTAATGGCCGTGGGGCGTTTTAAGTTGGTTTGTAATGAGAGTTTAATAATACTCGCTTTACCCAAATCAAAAAACTTTGAAAACCTTTCAAATTCTATCAACTACATGCTTGTTGCATTTTAATTAATAATCAAAATCAGAATCAGACGGTTGAATTTTCTTCGGAATGTAGATACCAAATTATTATTGATAAAAAATTTGTGATTTTAATTATTCACTAAACAGCTATTTTATGTGAGGTGTTTGGTTGAGAAGCGAGAGGTGCAAGTTCGATTCTTACAGGAAATCTAAAATAAATACCTACACATAATAATATTACATTTATTCCTTACCCTTTCTGGAACAGCTGCTAATCTGGCATCTGGTTCCTGACATCCTGACGCTTTATAAAGTAATTATCTGGTAATCATGTTAGATGTTTGAGTTTTATCCTTTAAAAACGAATCATGATTTTACGTGAGCAAAGCCGCAGGAAATCCGATAGCTTGATAAAGCAGCTATTTTCCCGAGGTGAGTGCAAATACAAGTAAAACGCCATGTTCCTTACATTTTTTTAAATACGAAAACAATTTTAATGGAGTAGAGATTTCACAGTGTCTGCCTCCGGGGGTTGACATAGATAAATTGAACACGCCTTTTGCTGTTTTAGAGTTCTTTGGGCAGGACATTAAAACGGCACGTTTACGAGCTCACAGTTTATGCGGTCTTACCATTGTTTGCGTAAAGGTTTGTGAAATATATCTGAAAGTCTTTTATCTAGGGACTTCTCCAGCTGTTAACTAAGTTTCTGTGTTTGTTTATAAATATGTATTGTATTCATTTTAGAATGAGTTCTAAGCGAGGTCATCGGGAGAAGACCCGCTTAATCAGCCATAATAAATACCATTTTATTGTTTACCTATGTTTTGTTAGCTCTTAACGGTGAAGGAAAACATTGTGAGAAAACCCGCAGCTTAGTCAGCTCCATACGTATTGACGTCGTCTTTCCTGTGGGCCAGGCTGATTAATGATGATGATGATGGTTTAGGTGCTCGGCAAGCCTGTTCCATCTCTAACAATGTCCCAGGTACTGCAGCGTCCCGTTCAGTGTAGGCATAGGTTGCCTCCTGACGCTGTATGAATCATCATATATAGATGTAAAGGCCTAAGTTTTTGTAACCTGGATAAGGCCTGGATAATTACTAAGGATGTTAAATGACTTGTATTAAGATATTTTTAGGGATGCAGTCGAAATTGTGTTTGTTTTGTTTTCATGTTGTTTGTAAAAAATGCTTAGGAACATTGAAAAAACTATAACACCGAAGTACATTAAGCAAATAAATAAATTACATAAAAATTACTGAACTAAACTTGATTCGCTTCACTGTAATAATATTAGTTCAACCTGTCATGTGTACATTGCTACTAAAAGTAGGTAAATACTACAAGTTGAGTGCTCTCGAAAATCACAATCTCGCTTCTGCAATTGACAAGGCACCGGGTGGAATAGCAGATGTGAACTACGAAGAATTTTTGACACTTAAGTACCCAAATTCCTTCGCAAAATTTCGAATGTCAATGAACGGAATACGAAAAGAAACGAAACAGAATCACGACTGTGCGTAGGTATGGTAGAAATTTCTCTCAGATGAAAATATTTTGTAGAATTTAGCATCTCATGCGTGACAAGTGGCAAGCCATCAACTCCTATGAGAACAATGACCGGCGCTCGGATAAAGCGATATATTCAACGTAAAAATAAATACACGTCAGTTAAAAAAATATACTACTATTATTTTAAACAGTAAGAAGAGAAAATACCTGCTAATTAAAAATGTTAAACTAATTATTTTCGCTAACAATGAAATAGGCACCAGTTTGTTAGCACAATCAAAGTAAATCAACAAAGTAACATCAAAAGTATTGAAATGTCAAAGGCCTTTGAGTAACCCCGTAAAGGTGCCCATTCAAGAATAATGAAATGAAAATTTTCATTGAGGGTAGTAACGCGAATTTGTAAATGAGGTCGGTTTCAGGCAACGAAGCAAACAGACCCTTATTAGCTGAGAGATTGGAAAACAAGAACCCTTTTTTATTGCTTGCTGATAGTATGGCCATGCTTACGATGTTTGGTATATTGAAATACTAGCTTCGATCCGCAGCTTTGTTTGCATAGCATTTTTAATGACCTTTATGCTTTTTAAGGCACAAACATGGTACAAATAATTTCCTCATCATGTTTTCCTTTGCTGTTAGTAGCTATGGCTTTCTGCGATTATCAATTTTCCGAAAAACAAAAATCAACAGAAGGCTGGTTCGGGATTAGATCTCACAATTTTCGGAGCGAAAGTGGCACTATTATTGCGCTCAGTCAAAACTTAAAACGGCTTATATATTAAAACTTATTTGCACAGTCGGTTTTCATTAAATTTTATACTCGTAGGTTCTATAATTTCTTTCAAAGATAACTTCGCTCCGATGTTTTTGCACGAAAACTAAGATTAATTATACAATAAACAAAATTTACAGAATTGAAAGCAAAAATCATTACGTTTCATTAATTTCAATCAATTAAATGAAGCATGTAAACGAATCAAACTTCAGATAAAACAGACTACATATACCCAGTGACTCGATTAAAAATAAATATTCTTAGCGAAAATTACATAATTTTGTCTCACTAATATTTCTTCAGAAATAACACCATCAAACATTCAAAGTGTTCTGACGATGTCTAGAAGATAAATCGGATTCAATACGTCTGGCTACCCACTTTGAAATTATTTTAGTAAGTATACAAGACTAGTCATAAGTTCATCGACGTCTATTGGAAAATAAATTAGCAGTTATCAGTAGACCTTGCAGGTGGAAACGCGGCCTAACGATAAAGTCTTTGCACGAGAAAATTATGTAGCGCATGCCGGCAATGGCGTAGCTACCGGAGGGCTAGGCGGTGCTGTGCACCGGGGCCCCCAAGCTCAAGGGGCCCTCAGACGTAACTGCATTTTTGAAAAATAGTTACTACAGTCAGCCCAAAAAATTACGAATCAAATCGTAAGTTTTTACAAAAAATTCAAAATACGTTTACATTTTGCGACATTCTGCATATTTTGACTTGATAAAACCTAAACCGTTCAGTTAGGGCCCCGGTTTATTTTGCACCAGGGCACTTGGCTACCTAGCTACGCCACTGCATGCCGGACATTTTCGCGGTCTTGCTGGCGGAATCTTGGCCCTATTTAAAGTTTCATAAAGTTAATTTTTACTACGCAATATTGGTTTTTAGACACGACATAGCGTAAGTCTACAGCGACAAACTCTATCATAGAAAACTACGAGTAGGAAGCAAAAATACCTGAAACAGTTGTTTTAAGAGCTAATGTAATACATTTTAAGGTAAGGTATGCGAGGTCTGGATTAAGGTTTCGTCTCATTTATTAGGGCAGGTTAAGGGATTAACACACGACGTGCATCGTCATATTAATTTTACGGCGTAATACAGAGCTTAAAGCACGGAATATCGGTGCTACGGTTTATGTGCAAATTTAGTGACAGCATAAAGGCAGGCGCTCATGGTACTTACTCCACATGGTTTAGAAATTATATATAACTAAGGCAATTAAAAATGAAAAAAAAATGAAAATGTGTTTATTTGCAGCAAATAGGTACAGTAGGGAGATACAACAATAAACCAAAAGTAATTTAGCCAGTATCCCCTGACCTCTCCTGACCTCATCCTATTCCGCGATATTTCCTAACACATTGTTTCCCTAATTTTTACACAAAAAAAAATAACAATGAAAAATGCACAAAAATTAAAGCCAAAAAAAAGTTACTTAGGTAAGATCTTTGGTCACTTTTTAGCTGCATTACTTGCAAATAAAGTATTGGCTTTTTTGCAACGTACACGCCACCTTTTTTTATTTTTAGGAAATGCTTAGTTGGCAGGCGGCACAAAAACTCCAAAAAATAATGATTCTTGAATTGGCCACCAACTTATTTGAACTAACTACAGTTATGGGTTTCATGACAGGTCTAATCCAAGGACGAATGTCTATTCCTACCTCACTTCCAACTAAAATTATAGCAAAAAGTGTTCTTGTTTCAACCTTTGCTTAGTTTTAGGTAAGTATATCTGTTCAACCTTTACAAAACGCAATCGTGTTGAATCGTATTCCCGGTTCCCAATTTCTACCTGAAAAATATCTGCGGATCGAATGCTCCTGGCACCTCAAGTGGGTATTGGTCTACAAAGAGGCGCGACGTTGATGGATGAAGCAGGTCACACGTTTGCCTCCGAAAAGGATGTTTTTTCACAAGGTTCACAGGCAATTCCGAGAAAATCAGGCTTGGTTTTATTGAATGTATTGCTTCGGCAAAAACACTACGTAAATGTACAAAGAAATTGATGCGATTTTCTGAAGTAAGAATGCTTGATATTATTTGCTCCTAGCCTAAGGAAACAAACAATCAAGTGAATCAAAGTGACGATGAATTTGAAACCTAGAATAAATAGTCTTTGGTCTATAGAGGTTTTCGAGCTTCGAAAGAGCTATTTGCTAGTCCAGTATCATAAAATTAAACTAAAGGCTGAAATAATTGATTTGTATTAGACAAAAGCCTTTTATGTTGATTATTGTTGTTGTTGTTGATTGGTAGAGTAAGCATTTCGATCCGAAACCCGCACAGGACAAAATTATTCAATAAACCTTACTTTGACCACACTTTTAGTTTATAAGTCACCAGTTCAAGTTTAAGTGTATGCAGGAATCACTTAATGAAAGGTGAACCCTAATAGCAAAGCTTCCGTATCTAATAGCCCTAGTATTAGCGGAGGAATTACATGGGACTAGCTTACCCATTACGAATTTGGATTGTTAAAACTTCGCTCCAAATAGTTCCAATACTTAAGTTTAGGCCGGATTCTAACGGCTATTACATGAATGAAACTATAGGTTACGTAAACAAAGACTATTTACATAAACATAAAATTACGCTTCTTTCTAATAAGGTTATGAAACATATAGAATGCTATTTATCAGATAATTTGTTGATAAGCTAGCAGATACTTTATCAGCCTGTAGTGAGATTGGCCCTTAGAAAATAAAGCATCTATAATAGGTACTAGGATCAACAAACTTTCGCAGATCTTCGTCAAACAGCTACATTATTTGCTCATCTTTCACGGCATCGCAAACACCATGGGTAAACATAACACCAGTTATTTACCAACTCGGTTATTTCAGCCAGTGAAAATAGCTGTGACAAGAAGAATGGAAACCAATTTCGCGTGGACGTAGCCTCAGGCAGCCTTTGTTTATTATTATAGAAAACACAATTATTTTGGCTCTGACATTATACTTGGAGCTCTTATGACATCAGAGATAACGTTGCTCTCCACAAATACCTTCACTTGCAGTATTAGACATCAAAAGGAGTACTAATTTTATGAATAAAAAACTGGCCGCGCCGAGTGTAAATACATGAATATACAAACAATGGTTACATCTTGATACAGGTAAAGTAGATTACATTCATTTTTACACGTTCCAAGACTCATCCAAATTGATCCATTGCAAAACTTCCAAATATTCCAATTATCCAGGGATTCCGAGGTAAACATAAAATCTTCATAGTTTCACCATGTCCGTGTGTTTATCTAAATCTCTGTTGATATCATAATATTAGTTGGGAGTAAGTAAGATAATTAGGCTAATGAAAGTCACTGAGTATTCAACAAAATGCATTTTCGTTAGAGTTCTAGCTCACACTTTTCAATACAACAAAACGCGAAGTTGGTGTCAGCGGTATCATCAACAAAACGAAGTCGCTGACACTGAACTGACACTGACCCTCATCATCATGTCAGCCATCTAGTGTCCACTGCTGAACATAGGCCTCCCCCATCGATTTCCACAGCGATCGATATTGTGCAGCCTAGCTAGACACTGACCCTATTATGAAGTAAATAATATTTATTCCTACTGTGTGCTTTTAAAAGCACCAAAAGGGTAAGGTCATTAAAAGGCCTTCTCTATGACCTAAGCCTTATTTGGCAAGTTTGCAGCAGCATTTTAGGACCCAAACACGTCACTAACGGCCGTCGTCAGTGTTCCACCCGTGTTAATGATCTGTCCACACAAGATGGATGCCGATAGCCCTCGAATCGTATTTTCAACTATGTGCTTCGGTTTTTAGGAATTTGTGACCTTTGGCGTTACGTGTAATCTACTAACCGAACGGATTTCATGCTCAACCGTAATGTATTAGACATAAAATACAGAAATACTAAAATGAAACTTCATCCGCCTTCGATGCTATTGTTGATTGAAACTACATAATACAGGGTGTAAAAAGACTACTACCGAACAGCTTTTCACCTTAACCGGATTGCAAAAGCCGTTAGAATACTATTTTTGTATAGCATACTGCAAATTAAATACCTTGTCACAACATTTTGAAACTGTTCTGTGATAAAAAAAATGTCAGTCAATATTTTTTATTGAATAAAAAAACTATTACCAGGGACTAGGATAAAAAATAACTACAAAATGCGGCGATAGGGTTTCCAGCATTCCCATAACTCTGGGTTCAGTACATTGGATTATCATATTTTTTGTTTCCTTTCTCTTTTTATTTTACCCTTGTGATTTTTGGGTACCTCCATTTACATATTGGATACCGATATACTAGTCAAATTTATTACTCTTCGAGTGGTTACTATGCGAATGTAATGTTGTTTTTTTTTTCTTATATTTTATTTATTGTACTGCTTACGAGCAGATGTTCTAGATGAATAATTTAGCACTCAATTTCTTACCTGCAGAACTCAATTTCACCTTTACAAAGCAGCGCAAATATTATTAAAAGTTATCTCACCCTTCTGTACATCTGTTCGAACATTTCAAACTGTAATCTTTACAGTTCTGAAATGTTCCAGCATGTTATATTTGCATTTACAGTGACTTTGGTACAACGACAAGCTCGTCCCTGCCCGGGTAAGTACTTACACGCCATGGATAAAGATCTTCATTCAGGAATTCAGGATTGAAAGTACTGTTTCAGGAGTAATCTCTATTTCTAAGAACCTGAAGACAAGCTTCAGGGTTGATGAACTTTGACGCTGGTTTTGAATGCAGACAGAAAGACATAGAATTGGTCTGAAATAGAGATTCAATCTCTGTCAACACACCGGTCCAATGGGCCGAGAATGCTGCAAAGCTCCCGCATTCCTGCAGCTTAGAGCTCGTATATCAAAGGCGATGTGACAGCATTGAGCGATGTCCTAATATCCGGCAAGGAATGGTATCGTTGAGTCTAGCAACCAGCGATGCTGCTGCCAAGTAAAAAATATTTTACTTTAAAATGTTGCTCTGTGATTGTACTGCACTTAATACGCCTGCCAAGTCTATTAAAGATCGGAAAAACTTTTAATCTGTACTTTTATTTTCTCTTCAAATTCATAGCGAAGCGACAAACAAAACTTTTTCTTATTTTCAGTAGCTTAATAATTTGACTTGCGGATAAAAAATATCACTACTAAGATACCATTAGCTTGAAGATTACGAGATACCTACAGTCAATCGAACGCTGAAGTGGTAGGACCCTGTTGAAATGGTGAAGGGCTGTGTTGATGAACACTAATTGAATTGTAATATTCGTTAGGATATTATAATGATACACGGAAATTACTCGTAAAAACTATAAAAGTCATGTCATAGACAATTTTTGCCCGACACAACAATGCCAGCCATCATAACTTTCCTTCCCATAGTGCGCTCGGCTCAAGATTTATACATACTATTCTTCTACTCTCTTCAATAATAATAATGCGATATAAAACTGTCCACAATCGATCAACATACACGATACACGATGCAGAGTTGCGGCCAAACCTGCGCGTCAGCGACGCGGGAAGCGACTGCGAAGCGAATATGTATGAAAATATTCCCGCGTTGTAGTCGCGTAGGTGTGCAAGGCGCCATAGATACAGTATGGGCGCTTCGCGTCCCACCTCGACGCGCAGGTTTGGCCGAAGCTTTAGTCGACAAACACCCCAACTGTATATTCAAGTAACTTGCGCTTAGTTGAATTTGTAACACTTAACTTAGTACTAATTGCTGTCGCTTAGATTAAGTGGACCTTTCGCTTTATCTTATGAACACGAAAAAGTAAGCGTTGCGGCCGTGGTCTTACAGGATCAAAGTTGGAGCGGTAGATATTTATTGTCTCAGTTTAAAATCATGTTTAACGGGATTTTAAGAGACACGTTTAAACATAATTCTATACCTACTTATTCCATACGTTTAAAAATCATAAAAATGTAATACTTCGTTCATTACTTTGGTCTTTTGTCTATCTAATCAGTCCAGTATCTAATCATATCCCACTTACTTTTCCAGTTTTTTTTTCCGGTTTTATCAAACAGTCATTGATTCAACAATACATCTTTGTTAAGTTCTATTATTATTTTCTCAAAAGTAATAATACCTTCTCAGTTTTCAAAACTACTCGTTATAAACTGAAAACACATAAATCTATCTCCAAATACATTTCTGGTCAGTATAAACAAAAACATCTCGCTTTTTGTCGTTGCAGTAAACGTTTGTTGGGCAGCAGCCAAATCTAACCACAACTTGCCAGCAGCTTATAACTTAACTATCGCAGCTTAACAAATATCTATACTTACTAAGTGCTAAGGTATTGTTTCCAACTTGCATTTGGGTTGTAACTTTGTGAAGCCACGGCATAAACTTTAGAAACTAAATGTTCTTAGGACCCATATTCGTCATACAACTTTAAGGGTCGATTCACATCTGACGGAAAATGCGACGAGCGTATTCCTAACTATATGAAAAATATGAAGAAAAAATGTATAAAAAAAAATGAGAAATATGAAGGTTGTGGGTTCAAATCCCGGCCGTGCATATATGGATTTTGCGTTACGTAAAATTTATATGCACTTTAACACGTGCTCTAAACGGTGAGGGAAAACATCGTGAAGAAACCAGTTAGTGTTCTTATAGGCGGCGATGAGCTTGCAACCTGTCACGTATGCAATACTAACTTCTGCAAAATGTGGGCATGTATCAAATATTATGTGTTTGGACATGCCTCTGACTACCCCCCTTAGACATCTTCAAAGGATCTGGAAAAAGTAACATAAAAAAGATCTGAGAGAATGTCTACCACACCTTGGGGATACGGTCGTGAACCTGTGTTTTATGAAAAATATTATAACTGTCCGCTCCCTCACCACCTACGTCCACTGCGTGCTCTAATTAAAGAGGCACGCGTGGAGAAGCCTCAAAACAACCGCAGAGGATAGAGAGAGCGGCAACGAAACACCGACACTCCTCTTCCACTGCGGCCCCACCGCCGACGCATCAAACGGTACGCCACCGTTAATCGCGGGAGATAGGGCGAGCGGCAACGACACACCGATACGCCTCTTCCCCCGCGAACACACTCCTCTGACGCATCCAGGGCGTCCCCGCCTGGGATTCCTGTCAGCTTCACCGTGTTCCGCTTCGCGGCTACTGTGAACCCTATCGTGACAAGATCGGGAATCCATCTGGGGCGAGCTATGATATTTACCTTATCCAACCTCGGTAACGTAACGGACAAAATCTCAATAGTTTGTATGTACAATTTCAGTTTTTTATTTAAAGTTAAACTTTGTTTACAGAAACAAGGCATCAGATATTATACTTGATCCGGGTCTGGGTGGAACCTGCCTGTGGTACCCATGATACATTACACAGGGAATCGTTGTTCACGTTCAGCAATATGGTGACTGCTGGGTAAATATTGTAAATTCATCACGTGCTATTAGAATTTATAAAAAAACAGACTTACTTTATCGAATGCTTTTTGTATGAAATTACAAACAAATAAGTACCTCATTACGCTCAGCGCTCATTAAGAGAAAACTAAAATAATTTCATGGAACTACAATACGGCTGGAACTTTTCTCATTATTTATTAATATCAAGTGCTGGACCGCAGTCCAAACTCCAAAGTCTACATTTTAGCTTTGGTCTGTCAAAAACTGTTGCCGTCATTTACTTAGCTATCTTTGCCCCCAAAAAAAGGCGTAGATTCATTTATGTTGAGCAGTATGTATGTTTTTCCGATTTCTCCGTCAGTTTGTGGACCTTAAATTGAATTTGAATTAAAAAATCTCTACTCTTTTATTGTTTCAAAGTTATACTTTTGAAGTGGTCAAATAATAGATATTTGATTCCAGAAGGATTGATACTTTGAAATTCAAGAAACATTATTCTCGCTTGTGATTTTCTACCTTTGCCAACAAAATGTTGGGTTTATTTTTACTTTTTAGAACGTAACTTACCTATTATTTTAACAGTATCATACAAAACTTAGATAAGACCATAGTTTGGGATCCCGTCGTGTCGTGTTTATGGGATAAGTCGTGGTTATCAAAAACTAAGCTTTATTCCACAACACCTTGGAACAAAAATCTGCATGACATGGTTACGCTGTCCCCGCATAAAAGTAGAATAGGGGAAATGATGCAAGTCTTCTATATGATTTGGTACATCTCTGTTTACGGCAGCCATATAGCGACATCCATTTCTTAAAAAACTAAGGCTTTATTAAACTGTTACCCAAAACTTTTTTAATAACGCGACAGATTTGGACATGACTCGTATTATGAAAATGGCTACCTACTTAGTACTTTAAAATTATGCACAAAGTATGACATATTTTCCTTTTTGTATAGCACTTTTTCGTGTTATATTTTTTATATGATGAAGACTAAGCTAAGATGTTACTGATTGGGCGATATAGTCGCTCAGCGACAAAGCCCTTTTTTTTGTAAATAAAAAAAAATAAAAAAAAACACAGTTTTCATCGGCTTTCTCTATTCTTCTTCATCATTTGGAGAAAAAGTACCTTCTATTAAGATTACTTTGTACTGGTAGTGAGTACCATGCCTCCCCAAGTAAGTGCTTGGATTTCTGATATTTTCATATAATTCCAAGTTTTTAAAGGTTTAGGCGACGAAACACAATCTTTTAGATATATAATAATTAGTAGGGAGGAAGTTAGTTTTAGCATCCAACGATATAATTATGACCAAGTTTCAAAATTCAGATCCTTTTGGAAACAACAATTTCACCCACTAAGTGACGAAGTTTTTAGGACACCTTAAGGCTTCTTCTACTTTATTAAGTAATAGTAGTATATTACTGGTGTGGGGTGAGTAGAAATTTACTTAATGCCGAACAAATTTGTGCCTGCCAGTACTTTTCATCAAAAATTGCTTCAATATTTGATTTCTAGTACATAAAGTAAATCGGGTAATAATCGGGACCGGGTGAAAACGAAACCGGACCCCAGAAAACAAGCATACATAGTAGATATTATATTTTATATGGTTTATATTTTTGGTGTCCCTACTGTTAAGACAATGTAATTGTTATAAATAAATATGGTCCAGCACTCATGACTTTAAATAAAATTATCTTTAACAGTATTTACGCTGATTTATCGCAAACCAAGAAAAATCCTGACTGACTTGGGACAGATCCTCAAAGATGCAAGCACCATTTGTATTGAACCAGCGGTTTCATCTCGACTTTCCCACAGTATTGTGTATTGCGGTAAGGAGATTGCTGGCTGGAGCTTGGCCAAATCTGAGGATTACTAATGCTGCCGATCGGTGAGACGTATTCAAGTTGCTTTTGGAGTCGCCGGCAATAAATATTTTATCTGACAGAATCCGTTTGAATTTTCTATTGTAAAAATGCATAGCTGTGTGTTCACTGTCTGGAAATTCTGATTGAAATATATATACTTCTAATACTGCATAGTCTGCATACACCAATGTTACTCTTTTCCTTTATGATCCCTAGTGCCTTGTGGACAGTCGCTATTGTTTTCTCCTTTTTATTTTATCGTGGATACAAAGTCTATGTTTTTTTTATGTTTAAGCATAGCTCCGTATCGCTGTCGCGTGTCAAATACTACACGCCAATTCTGGCTTTAAACTCAGCAGAGTAAAAATTAAAATGCTCAGGAACTTCACCTTTATTTACCGGCAACATAAAATTTATTATGTGGTGCAAACTTTAAAAAGATTTGTTGGACAGCCCACACCTACTTTTTGACCAGGGTTTGCTGCAATAACTAAGTTTCCTTAGAAATAGTGACCGTTATAAAGTTACGAGCAATAATTTATTTTATCGGAATGCATTCTATTTGTTTGGCTCCAGTGGGAGCTTGACTATTTAAATTTAAGAGGGAAGATAGCTTGGCATCATAAATATTTGTTGCCTTGGTTCTTTACGATGTTGGTCGGAAGGAAATAGATTTTGTCTTGAGTCACCAATAAGTTACCTGATCATCCCGTTGGATAATAAATGCTTTTTGAATTTGACTTATGTCATAGAAGGTATATAAAAACAGTTTCCTTGTCATTATTTTGGCCTCTACAGTTTATTATTGCCAGCTGCATTTGAAAAATCTAAAGCTTTATACCTTGAATTCATCAGCGCGAGAATTGTGGGCAGCCAGGCATAAAATTGCAGTTTTCTTACTTTGAAACACGAATAGGTAGAATATTTTAGACACTCACCATAGTGCTTTTTTTTAAAGTAATTTAACTCCGACTTTTTTGCGTGTATTAAAAATTACCGCATCAAACAAAAAAATCATTGAGAGAGTAGAGCGAGCATATTATCCGAGGCAATAACTAGAGTCGCTACCACAGTCGCTACGATTGCAGTAGCTTCGATAAGTACCTAAACACGTTTTCTTGGTGTGGTTAGGAGTTAATTAAATCAAAGTAGTCACCTGTAGTATAGTTCACCCGCGTGAAAATACAAAACGTGTAAGTATTTTATTTTCCTCTAGCTAGATATAGGAGAAGATTGCTGTCATGTCGTATAAAGAAGTAAAGGAGACCGCATTGGAAAGGGAGAGGCGGAGGAAGTTGCATCATTGCACCGACAAGAGCTGAGCTCTTAAATTTGATGATGATGAGATACCCTTGACATGAGAATCTTGACATAAATATTCAAATGGAATGCAATCTGCACTAAAACACTTCTGTTATTTCAATGCAACAAAAATGTATCTAATATTGTCCTAAAGGTGGCAAAGCAAGCTAGTTTTGCCAAGCAATAACGCTTGCCACGGCACGATATTGACTTGGTACGTACATCCAGTCAGGAGGTGCTCATTTCATGATATTGAAGTTACGAGGAAGGTAAGGTAAATATTTCATCGTCCAATTGACTCAAGTTATTGCTTTTGAGATTTAGTTTAAGGAAGTAAATCAAATATTTTGTGTGGGTACTATATTGGGTTCATTTATTTAATTTGATAACCAAGATGTTTGAATGCTCAAACATTCCATGCTGTACTGGTTTGAGCCTTGTGGCTGATTTATTTAATTATCTAGGACAGCGGATCTCAAAGGGTAATGCCAAAAAAAACCCAGGCCCGGCGCAAACGAAATGTATCTCAAATGATAGACAAAAATGAGTAGATAAATCCTGTTTAGGAGGTATCATGGAAATCGATGTCTAAATGGGTGAAATTGCTTTTTAAATTTTAAAAATCGAGATTGTTTTCGTAAAAGTTGCATTGAAAACTGCGTCTTACAGTGTTGTGTTAGTGCTGGTTAATGTTTACAGTTGTGATTTATCAGTGTTTACAATAAAATAAATAAAAATAGACACTTTTTTCTTCTCTTAGTTTTTTTATGTTTTTTTTTTATACAAAGTTTTGAATGGATTGCCGACAGCTGATGCTTATGAGCCCAAACACGGGTATTCTACTGTAATTAACTTAGGAGTTCCATTAAGCAGCACCTGATTCCATCATCAGAACAGCTCGATGTCACCATATCTTTTAATTGTACATAGAGCTTGAGCGATATGCTGAGTTTCTGCTCAATCAGCTTATTTCCTGAGGAGTTCCATTGAACAGCTTCTGACTTTTATCCACAGATCAGCTCACTGACACCATATTTTTAAATTGTAACACATGCAAAGTTGAAACTTCATTCCAGCCGAGTGTTCCACGACACACACGTATACTTTTTTTCATCCTAGAGGTCACGGGAAGGCGGCTTATTTAAATGTATACTCGTGTATTCATAACCTAAGTACAAGCTAAATACTATGAAATTTAAACAAGCAACCAAGTCAATCAAGGCCTTATTAAAACATTAATGAACTACGAGTACCTACTACCTTATAGTAGCTATAATCAGAGGCGGCGTAGTCTTGCAAGCATTCTGCAACTCCCGCCAACTCGCATTACAGCTCATTGCGACCGCTTTCATTGCAAATGAGCTGCTCCTGGTGCCCCCGACTTGAGACTCAATACGAAGTAACTGTCCTCTAATCTGCGTACTAAGACATAAAAGACTAGATCTAGATATGAAACTGGACTCCTTGAAACTAAAACGTAGGTTCCTACCTGTAATAGTTTGCATACATCATAAAAAATTTCTAACCAGATTTTAAAAAACCGGTAACCTCTCAGGACTATATTACTATCATTATAAACAACAACTTTTGTTCTATGACTTAAAAAATTCATCATATTTTAGTTCATCAGATTTTCATACAAAAATAAAAATATTTAAATTGAACGCTCTAAATGTCACGAAGTCTATGCGAAGCATAAGAAAGCGATATTACAATAGCGAGAGGAGCGGGGTGAGGGCGGCGGGGGCGCTTGGAATTGACCTTAATACAGAGTTGAAATGTGTTAGATAGGACAACGAAATCTTAAAGGTTTGTTTTTGGTAAATGTATTATGCTTTGTAAAGTCATAGAACAAAAGTTGTTGTTTATAATGATAGTAATACAGTCCTGAAATATTACCGGTTTTTAACAAATAACCCTGTATAGTATAAGCCAGTTACACACGATCGCTTCTTTTGTGAACATGGTGTAAGATTTCATTTCTATGCGTCTTCAAATTTCTTTGTAAGTTGAACTACTGAGAATAGTATTGGGAGACCTAATTTCAGAGCCAGATTATTGTAATGTGGCAATAACGAGCGAGCTGAGCCGACTGTGCATTTGAAGTGCTGTGGTTACAGCTCTCCTATTGGTTAATAGGTTTCTTGAGTATTTCTCACCGACACGTATAGTATTCCCTCGGGTTCAGTTATAGGGTTATACTGGCCAAATGGGGCTAACTGGCGTACTAACGGAGATATTGCAGGCATAGTGCAGTGACAGAGCAGTATAGAGGGTGAGTCGGGCATGGTCAACCTATGACAAAATTCTTGACTGAGGCAAAATTGTTGCCAGTTATAAATAAACTCGCTTTTTGACAAATGTTTGCATTACCTATGTCTATGTAGGTTATAAAAGTATAAAACAACCAAAAAAGTTATACAAAAATTTATTCAATTAGCATTTTACAGCTTTAATAGAAAAATTATGGCACTATTAAAAAAAACAGGACTAATAAATTATTAAAAGTACAGTAAAAAAGTAACGCTAAGTTGTTGTCATTTAAATTATAGTTATTTAAAAGATTATCTACACTTTGGTTCTTGTTGAACTTATAATTTAAAGTTAAAAACTTATAGGTACTTATCGGAAAAACTAGAATAATACAAAGACTTATCTGAATAAAAATTACAATAGAAACATTATTTACATTATTTTTTCTAGTTTACTTTTAAAAAGCGTTCGAATTAATTTGTCATACGAGTATACGAGTACTTAATCCATATTAACTGTGATCCCCAACATCCCTTACGACTTAAAAAAAAAACAACGCAAACTAAATAAACAGAGATCTGGGAAAATGTCTACTGTGATTTGGGGTATTACAGTCATAATCCTGTTTATTTATTATAAAAGTTTTATTTGGCTGAATCACGAGTATCATGTCTCTAGAAGTGATTTGCGAAGTTCAAAATAATGAATACTTACCTACTTATTGTTGACAGTCTTAAAAACTACTTTACAAATGCATTTTTGTGATATAAATAAATAAGAAAATGAATGTACATCACAATAAAGTTATACTCCGACCAATGGATCAAGGCATTAGTAGAGTTAGCCGTTTCGATACTAAACAATTAAGTATGTATATATACCTGACCCCCTAATAAGGCAATTTCAACTACGTACTATCAATTGCTAGCCCCCTTGCAAGCCGACTGGTACGTGTAGGCTTTTTAAAATTATTTATTCAATTTTAATTATTGAAATTAAAAAAGCATTTGTTATCATGAGCGTTTTAAAAATAGACTGAGGTATTTTGAATTTATGAATAGATTACATCCTACTCAAAAATGATTTTCATTCCATTTGAATACCACAATAAATCGTATTAATACTCATTTGACGAATTATACCATTAGCTTACACTATCCCATTGTTAGGCAGGCCTCCTCTCATTCCCGCCAGTCTCTACGATCCAGTCCTCATCTGCCAGTTTAAAACTAAAAGTATCTTAAATATGTTAAAAACAAACCTTGGTTTTTGATATTTTAACATTATAAATAAAATTATTACCTATACGACCTCGGTGGCGTTGCGGACGAGTCCGCTGAGACGGAAAAAGCCTCTTTGAGGCGCACTTAAAATCCATTCACCACACTGGTTCGAAAGAACTGGTAAGACGATAGGAAGGAAGGAAGGTTATAGGTAGGTCATAGGTTCAAATTTTGCAGCGGAACAAACGACATATATTCTGTTTGTTGTTTAGTACCTTCTCGTATTTTCTGACACAAAGTATTGATATTTTTCATTACACTATTCTTCACACAGTTTCACTATACACGCCGTCCAATTGAATTTCTGTTTGTATGTCTCATGTTGTGTCGGCTCCTAGAAAAAAATATAAATGGTGTAGTATTGACCGTCAAGACTGGCATGCCATAAATGAGTTCAATATGTCATCGTGCAAACGTTCACATACAATTCTTGAAAGGCAATTATTGCTCTTCAATAATTGCTTGCTACAAAAATAATAAATAATAAAGCATTGCTTAGTTTGGGGCTAGATAATGCTGTGTGAAATGTACATTATTTATTTATTTTTGTCATTTTGCTGTCACAGAAGTTTTTTCGATGACAACGTGACGTCACTCATCAATATAATTCTTGCATGGTGTACTTAAACGACAAAAAACTTAGGCCTTTACATCTATACTAACGTCAAGAGGCAACCTATGCCTACACTTAACGGGACGCTGTAGTGCCTGGGACATTGTTTGAGATGGAATAGGCTTGCCCAGCACCTAAACCATCCTCTCAGCCTAATCAGCCTGGCCCACAGGAAAGACGACGTCAATACGTGTGGAGCTAACTAAGCTGCGGGTTTCCTCACGATGTTTTCCTTCACCGTTATGAGCTCGTGTTAAAGCGCATATAAATTTTTCGAAACGAAAAATCCAGTGATGCACGGCCGGGACTCGAACCCATGACCTTTGGATTGAAAGTCGAGGCACAATCCCATTTGACCAACACGGCGTTTAAACGACAGACATGTGCAATTATTGTCAAGACTGGCATGCCATAATTGCGTTCAATTTTTTTCACTATGGTTATCGTCTAAACGTTCGCTTGCAATTCTTGAAAGGCAATTATTGACGCAATTCTTGAATAATCTAAACCGGGCTTTATACTTTACCAATCAAACAAAGTAAGGCTCGCCAAAGGATCATGCTTTTGCATCTAAAAATAACTTCTGCAAACAGTTTATGTTGAAGCTTAGTATCAAAATGCAACGTTTTTTCCCCATAGGTAAACGTAATGAGAAGATTAATAAAATGATAGAATGAGAAAAACGAAACATTTGTTATAATAATTATTATGATACCTGTATTGTCAAGCCATGCTTAGTTCAACAGTAAATAATACTTACGAGAACTTGATAATCAGTTGAAAACTTACGAATAATGCCTTGTTCTTTGTTCCTCAGTTGATATTTCTACGCATAAAACTATTAGCTTATTATCACAGGTTATCCTGAAAAAGAGGAAAAACATTTGAAAATAAACAATTAAGTTACGTATAAGAAAAAACACATAAATCATAATTTATGACACGATGTCAATGTTACAAGTAAACCAACTATGTATTTACAAATATTAACTTAAAGAGCAAAGGCTCACTATGATATTGATGATAATTTACTACAGATAATATGTTATATTCATAGGAATGCCTGTTTGTCGCAAACAGTTTTTTTTATTTACATGATTGATTCAAACACAAAATTACTAATCTATTGATACAAATAATTGCAATTTAACTAAAAATCTAATTGGATTCTGATTTTATATTTGTAAAAATGTTATAATGATCATTTTATCCCTGAAAGTTAAGGCTTGTAAAATAAAATTACTTACATCTCCTGACCCAGCAACTTCTTATCTTTTATTGCCGAAGCCATCCCTACATTCAACTGGCCCTCGTCATCCCATTCTTCGCAAGAAAATTCTGGTAATCGAACCCCATATACATCACTGCCATGCCATACCGCCTTTGTGGGCCTGAAAATGTACAAAACATAGAATCAGGTAAGTTTTGAAAACTAAAAAGAAACCCCACTTCAAGAATATAATAAAGTACATACACAAAACAAACAAGATTGAGGTTTTCTGAACAATCTTACTTTATTTATTTGAACTAAGTTCTTTAAAAAAACTTTTTTACTCCATACCACTGAATACAGAAAGGAATTTTAAACTAAAATACGATCTATAGATATTCAGATATTGTTCAGATAACTTATTGTTTTTGGTAGCAACGACGATCTATTTAGTAGTAAGATTTCTGAAAAGTTTTCTTGACTCACCAGTTATGATCATTCATCACATTTCTGCGGTCAAAACTGTAGATATTGAAGTCCTTCGCAAAACTTGCCCCCGAACCGTTGAACAAACTGTTCCAGGAAGGAAAAAGTAAATGCCCGTATATATTGCTTACTGGCAGATGTCTCTCTTTTGATTCCACTAGTGATACTGCGTCTTGGATTCTGAAATAGTATACAGAGGTTAAACCAAATTATAATCCATTTTTGTCCAATTTAGACCAAATAAACAAAGCGAGTAATAAAATTCAACAAAATTGGTTTGTTCCTTTGAACTGTTGACTCTACGGCTCTGATAGTACAAATCTTTGACTTGTGATAAAAATATGATCTCACCTATTCGTCAAAAACGCTCGGAAATTTCCTCCATAATTCCCACTGAGAGCTTGCTGGTTGCATTCATAATCTGCTGAGGTATGTCCGCTTCTAATTGCCGATTTCATTTTACCAGTGTAAGGCTCGTTCAAAGCTGCTAAACGGATCTGCGAAGAGTATGTTATAATGTTGAGATGACGGCTGATGGAGTAGAATGGAAGAAGAACACACAATGTTGTGCCGACCCCACATAATGTGGGAAAAGGGAAGGAATAATGATAATGATGACGAATTATACAAATATTAGTATGCACAAAATACACCTCTTTGAGGTGCACTTAAATTATTTTCATCACACTGGTTCGAAAGAACTAAAGACACGACAAAATATGAAGATGATAATAATATTACATTATTTTCTATTGTGTTATAGGAATGCGTAGATCAATCGAAAGGATCATTAAGATCTAACCGTTCAAAAGACTTCTGTGTGTTAGCTTCGGGCTACTCGTTTTCTATCGAGGAGACCTGGCCTTTGATTTATAATACAGCGGAATGCATTCGGTTCGGAATCGACCAACAGCAACCAATCACAGTGCAAAAAACGCCAAATTCGGATCAATTCCTGCACTGTGATTGGTTGCTGTCGGTCGATTCCAAACCAAATGCATTTCGCTGTATTATGAATTAAGGCCCTATTCATCCTAGGGTTAATATTAATGAATTTAAAAGCTTGAAATACTTACGAAACTTCTTCTATCTATCTGTCTATCTATAGGCCTGCTCGTTGTCGATGAGTAGTATAATCTTGGCTTGGTTGTCGTGGCTTCTCTTTTAGGGAAGGCAGAACCCATCTAAAAATAGTAAAATGAAAGAAAGAAAAATCATTTATTTGGAAGCACACAATAGATATGAGAAATAATAAAAAAGAACAACACGCACGAAGAAAAGACTACACCAAAGTTGCAAAAGGTAGGTAAGTAGGCACATACAACAATTTTAAAGAAACACAGTCAACTCGTTATCACTACACAGTTTACACACATACCTACATAGGTAGGTATGATTATAGATTCATGATTATTAACACAGCGTTCAATTTAACTAATGTTTTTACTAACTCGCATGTTTGAGGAATAGGTAGGTACTACATGCAAACTAGTATACTTAAACTTATGCAAGGTACTATAACTAAGAATCAGAGAGTTTGTGAGTATGTCTGTGTTTAATTCCTTAAGTGGACCCATTTCGATAAAACTTGAATTACATTATAGTTTTTAGCCTAGAATAGCATACCTACCACGCGAACGAAGCTGCGGGTGGAAGCTAGGGAAAATATTTTGAATTCGAGCGTAAATACTAACCTCAACATACCGCCAGCCACTCCGGACTCGTATTAACAGAACATCCTCTTGCATTATGTACGCGAGTGTCCCTAGAGGAGTTTTCGATGTTCGCTGTAAGAGAAATAATTCTTACCTAATGTACAACACTTTCAACCAATTTGTTATCCGATTTCGAAAAATGAGATTTTACTTGAACATTATGGTGTTTTGAAATTGATAAAATGCCTGCAATTCGAGTGACATGCGATTTTTTATTTTTCAACCGACTTCAAAAAAAAGGAGGAGGTTCTCAAGTCGTCTGTATGTTTTTTTTTTTTTTTGTATCTTGTTACGCGATTGTTCCGCCATTTGTTGACCGATTTGCAAAATTCTTTTTATGTTTGAAAGGGTATACTCCAGAGGTGGTCCCATATAAATTTTATTCCTGAGGGATTGATAGTTTACCCGTAAAACTCTAAACACCTTCCCTCCTAGCCATGTCACAAATAGAAATCGAATCGACAGCTTGACGCCCTGAGTCACACCGCGTTTCGAGTCAAACATTGAAGTCGGTTTTCTTTTTAGTATTAAAACGTAATTATTATTTATAAATTCATTTGTTTCTTCTGTTAGTCTGTTTAAAAAAAATACAGTGGTTCATGTGAGTTTTGTCATTATTTCTTCAAGTTCACAATCTGGTTTTTACAGCTAACGTACTTGAAATACTAACCGTTAGCAGTGATGTTCTGCTTCTGAAAATCACGGTATTGACTGTATAAGAATCGTCATCCTCGTCAGTAAAACCTGAAAAAGTTACAAGACAATTTAAATAGCTGAGCAGAAATACAAAATCTGTGAAATCTATGGAAGATTACTTACCACCAAATGAAGTTCTTGAATAAAATGACCCAGGTTCCCCTTTGGGACCAGTTATCGCAACACCGGGTGATCCCGGTGGCCCCGGTGGCCCTGGCGGCCCAACTGACAAATTGGAGATAGGTCCAGGAGGACCAGGTCGCCCAGGCCTTCCTGGTTTCCCAGGTATACCTGCTTCACCTCTGTCACCTTTTTCGCCTTTTCCCTTCAAGCATACATTTTTATGCAATTTTTTTACAAAAATCTTAAATTGCACCTTACACAAAATGTTGTTTATAAAGATTTACCCAAAATCTAACTAAAAACATGTCCATGAAAAACAACTTACGTTCACAAAATTGGATATAGCACATTCTCCTTTGTCACCCTTCAATCCATCAGTACCATTCAATCCAGGTGGTCCCATCGGTCCCTAAACCAAAGAATAATGATGATGGTTATATATTTACAAGGACGAATAAATTTTTCTTGATTTCTTTGATCAGAAACATAAAATAAATAAATAAATAATGCTGGACTTTTCACACAGCATCATCTAGCCCCAAAGTAAGCAGAGCTTGTGTTATGGGAACTAGATGACTGATATACTACTTATATACTTTTTGTTTGTAAATACATACATATTATACATAGAAACACCCAGACCCGAGACAAATATTTGTAGATCATACAAACATTGGTCCCGCCGCGGGGATCGAACCCGCAACCTTTTGCGTCGCAGGCGGGCCTTCGCCCACCGCGCTACTGAGGTCGTCGAGTCGAGAAACGCGTGCGGAGGATGGCACAAGTTCAGGGAAGTCAAGATATGGATGATGATGATGATGTCTTACAATTGGGCCAGGTGGTCCGTCATCACCCTTCTTCCCAGTTGGTCCAGTTGACCCCGTAGCTCCTCTTGGTCCCTTTTCTCCTCTGGGTCCACGGAGACCTTTCACTCCTGGCACACCACGATCTCCTTTCGATCCCTAAAATATAAAATAACACAATTAGTGTAGGGTCTCTTTTATAATTTCGTCCTAACGTACCTATACCTGTTTTGAATCAATTTTGCATGTAATTCTTGATAAGAACATTAATCAAGAACTACATGCACAAATGGCCCTCTTTTGGATAACACCGCAGTAAAGGGCATGAAATGCGTTATAAACTATGGTTTTATTTATGTATGATATCAAATTTATTATTTACAATATCTATTTTTAATATCTAAATGTTCATACGCTAACCTTCATCAAAGCAATTTGTGAAGCTGGCACTTGACCCGGAGGGCCAGTTTCTCCTTGTGACCCCTTGTATCCTCTAGGTCCCATTGGCCCAATGTCTCCTTTCGGTCCTCTTTCCCCTTTTAGCCCCGTATTGCCATCAGTTCCATCTTTACCAGGTGTCCCTTCCTCTCCTTTTACGCCTTGGTCCCCTCTATGTCCCTGAAAAAAATAACAATATTGTTCTAAAGAATCATGGTAGACTTTTAAAATTAGTTTCATAAGTACAAATAACAGATCGCAATAATAATTTGCTATAGATTAATTAAGGTGTTTTCAAAAACTTGGGTAAACACTCGAAAATACTGATTCTGGTTAGAAAAAGAAGGATTCGAAAAATACGTATCTTTAAATCATAGTCAGGTGGCTTTTTCTAGTCTTACTCGTAGTTCGAGTGATAATTAAGTTAATATCTTAATCAAAGTACCTTTTCTCCATTACCCCCAACTTCACCCTTCTGGCCTCTTAACTTTTCCACAATTCTTGCATCTGTAAATAAAATATTATCTCTAATTTTACGCATTTTTCATACCTAATGATATTGTTACTTTTACAATGGATATTTCTGTTCGAAAGCGTTTAGAGCAAAAATTTTTGTAAGACTAACAGATAAGGTATTTTAGATAGGGGTTATAATAATAAAAAAGTTCAAAACAGCAGAAGATCAAAACCGAGAAGAAATAACATTTTAATAAAAAAGTTTCACTTCAAATATTATATGTAGAAAACTGGAAAGACACATTGCTTGATCTGTATAATAAACTATCAACATTATTACTATACCCCTTAACGTGCTACCAATAAAGCCTAAATTCCCTTGAAATCCAAACTTAGTGAAGCAAATCTGCTATCACAAAAAAAAATGTTCTGGGATTCAATCTACTTACGTTATTAGGTTTACGTGTCCAGAATTACACGGTTGATATTGAAATTTATTCAGGTTATCTATTTGAACTTGATAAACAGTCAATAGTTTGGATGAGGGTTGAATTTTGTATCGTTCTAAGTTATTGGGAATTTTTCTTTAGCACTAAAGATATTTTGATCTTTGGCCTTTAATATAGTTTAGATGACCCCAAAAGAACTCAACTTTGCATAGTAATATCATAAAATTTGAAAACATGCATGACTTATCTTTTGGTGCGATTTCAAAAAAATACAACGAGTAATAATATTACAAATCTGAGTATATTAGGGCTTTGTGTTACGAAGCGTTACTTGTTCTGGCAGTATTTTTGTCATCATACAGATTAAGCTTAATACTACTTACTACTCGTCCTACTAAGTGCTTACCTATTACAGGGTCTAATTCCGGATCAAGCAAGTCACTTAATTTAGCTGGCTTTCCATCTAATCCTGCCGCGCCTTTATCACCTCGATCACCTGAAAATATAAGCAGAAAATTATTAAAATAAGTAAACCATTATTTAGTGATGTGCTATTTTTAATAATTGATCTTCAAATACCTTTTTCACCCCTTGCACCAGGTTTTCCATGATTTCCTGAAGATCCAGGAATGCCATCTTTACCCGAGTCTCCTCTTCCTCCTTTTTCACCTCTAGGACCCTCTGCACCTTTTTGACCCTGTCATTGATAAAAGTTATGTTTTGAAAATATCAATAAAATTCATCTTAGATTTTTGTCAAGCCAGACCTGATTTAGATGATATTGAGTACTTTTTTACATGCTTGAAACACGTTGCTATTCTAAGCAACATCCATTATCGAAATCTGTTTGATAAATCTAAGTTTCTTACCTGATCACCCTTTTCACCCCGTTCACCCTTTTCTCCAACTGCCCCGATTTCACCTTTAGCACCTTTTGGTCCCATTGGCCCATGTGGTCCTTCAGGCCCAGGATCTCCTCTCACTCCGGGAATGAACACCTGTCTTGCTTTTTTCTCCTCTTCTGTTTCCTATAAAAAACTTTAAGATAAATGTTTTTGTTTACCTTATCTTTGTTATAGTTGATCATGTTATGTTTGGGTTATTTTACATATAATACTGTCAGTCCCGGCTATGAAGGCGTTATGCTAAAACGAAGGCAAAGTCTTTTCGCCAGAGTGAGACCTCTAGCCTTTTTTTTTTTTTTTTTTTCTCTCGCTGGGAAAAATGCGTTACGCATCCCCTCCGCCGGGGGGCGAGAGGGGTATGTGGGACTCCCCGGGGACTCCCGGTATACCCACTTAACGACCCAGCGTCATTCCGGCGTCGCCTGGAATGGAGGGGGTCTGGGAAACCGGCACAGCCTTTACGTCCAGTCCCCCTCTGGCGATCCCCGCCCTTAAGGCGGCCCCGCATAGTGGTGAGTAGTGCAAGGCGGATGAAGGTGCCCCCACACCTAGCATCCGCTACTCACCACCAGAGCTCTCCGCTCCCTTCGTCCACTGCGCACTCTAATTAAAGAGGTGCGCGTGGAGAAGCCTCCAAAAACGGCCGCAGAGGACAGGGAGAGCGGCAACGTAACACCGACACTCCTCTTCCACTGCGGCCCCGCGGCCGACGCATCTTACGGTGCGCCACCGTTGGGTCGCGGGAGATAGGGCGAGCGGCAACGAAACACCGACACGCCTCTTCACCCGCGACCCTACCCGCCAGACGCCACCAGGGCGTCCCCGCCTGGGATTCCTTTTGGCTTCACCGTGGGCCTCCAAACCACGGTTACTAAGCCCCCCCATCGCGTCAAGATTGGAATCCATCGGGGGGGGGAGACCTCTAGCCTAAATTATCTTCTCGGCCTTAATAAATAATAAATAAATAATGCTGGACACTGTACACAGCATCATCTAGCCCCAAACTAAGCAAAGCTTGTGTACTATGGGAACCAGATAACTTTTTGTTTGTAAATACATACCTACATATTAAACATAGAAACACCCAGACCCGAGATAAATATTTGCAGATCGTACAAATATTTATCTCGTGACGGGAAACCTTCTGCGTCCCAAACGGGCTTTTACCCACTGCGCCACAGAGGTCGTCAATCATAATCTATAAAAGATACATCAGTTAAACGCCTGGAGCTGATTAAACTACGGGTTTGGAGCTGACATGATGTTTTCCTTTGCAATGGAGCTCGTGCTTTATTCACTAGAAGTCTGATCGAAACTTCATCAAGATTTCTCAATTATCAATAAAAAGTTTATTGATGCATGCGATATTAACTTAATTTGACTTACCACATAAACTGGTCCAGGAGGTCCTCTTGGTCCTTGAATCCCCTGAGGTCCCTGTTCTCCGCGTTGGCCATCCTTACCCGGTTCCCCTTTTAGACCCTGTATCCCATCCACACCCGGTTTTCCTACGTCTCCCTTCTCACCAATTTCGCCTTTCAGTCCTATAGGCCCTCTTTCACCTTGAGGACCGGGTTTTCCCTGAAGGAAAGTAAATATTTATGTTTCTGTACATTATGGAGAAGGTTTTCAGTGATTTTTTAAAAAACTATTATATAAAATTTAAAATATAGAAAAAAGTTAATATTAAGAAAAAATACCGTCAGACCAGGAGCACCGGTAGGGCCATCTTCTCCTCTCACTCCTGGCTGCCCACCTGGACCTCTCATGGATTCTGGCATTGATCGTAAAATAGTCGAAATCGTTATTTCTGTACATTCACATTTCTGAAAAAAAAAAGGAAATATCTATTGACCTTAGTGCATTGGGCGAAGGTCCGCCACCAACGCAGCTTGCGGGTTCTCGTCGACACAAATGTAACCTACGATCTTAATTATATAAAAATATGCAAATATTTTTTTCGTGTTTGGTAAAATTAAAGATCAATAAAAAAAATTGAAAAAAAAAATTGAACCGACTTCACAGAACACAAACAGAAGAACCTTCTACACACTAAAAAGAGAAAAATAAGAATATAATTTGAAGTCGGTGCCAACTATTCATTTACATCTAAGAAATTCAAAAGAACTTGGGTGCAAAATTGTATCCTGGTACGCTATCGCTCGATTTCTTTTTTTGATAGGTACCTAATCGTATTCACTTGGCACCGACTTCAAATTATATTCTTATTTTTCTCTTTTTAGTGTGTAGAAGGTTCATCTGTTTGTGTTCTGTGAAGTCGGTTCAATTTTTTATTTCAAAAATATTTATTTTTCACTTTTTAGTGTAAGTAAATAAATACTGTGTAAATAAAAGTGTATGTGTAAATAATATAGTAAGCTACGAGTACATTAAGACTTTGCTTATCGTAGCTTAAGTAGGAAAGGATAAGAGAAGTCATGGGCAGACCTACTAAAGGACACACCGGAGTTCAGCAAGGGGGAAAACTATCAATCCATAAGGAAAAGAAAATATTTTGGACTACCTCGGGTGTAATACCCTTTCAAACTATTTAATGTTTGACTCAGATTGTGAGTCAGGGTGTGTTGTGTAGTGAGAATGAGGTTTTTTGAATGTTACGGGAAATCTGTCAATCCCTCAGAAAAAAAAAATATATGGCGCCACCTTGAGAGTATACCTCTTTCTCACAAAAAAAAAATTTTGGAAATCGGGCCACAATTTTCTTAAAGTTCAGTGATTGTTTTAGTTTTACGGGAAAACTATTAATCCCTCAGGAATAAAATTTATATGGGACCACTATAAGAGTATACCCTTTCAAACAAAAAAAAAATTTTGGAAATTGGGCCACAACTGACGGAAATATCGGTGAACATACATAAAAAAAAAAAAAAAAAAAACATACATACAGCCGAACATATAACCTCCTCCTTTTTTTGAAGTCGGTTAATCAAGTGTTTACCAATCAAAATGGTTTTTAAATACACACAATGGAGGTGGGTACACTTTATCATTGCTTAATAATAACTTACTCCTTCTTCCCCTCGTTTGCCTGATGGTCCTACGGGGCCCTGTGGTCCCAAAAAGCCCATAATACCTGGTTCACCTTTTACCGCCTCTCCTGGTTCACCCTATAAAAAAAAGCATGAGAGTTGTAATGCTCTACTTTTTATTACAATTTATATAGGTATATTATTCATGCTTACTTTGATACCTGCATCGCCTTTTGCACCTTTTTCTCCTTTGTATCCTCTTTCACCCTGTACGCCGGGGATTCCGGTGTCTCCTTTTTCACCCTTAAGTTTTTCTAGTATGAAAAACAGTTATCATTAATCTACGAAGTTTTAAGGGGCTATCGAGGGGGTTTTCTGCCATCGTACCGAAGAACGAAGTTTCTTTTCGGATGGTATCGGATGGGCTAGACGAAAAAAGTGTTAGATTTTTCACAACACTCACGTACTTTTTTTTTACAAAATTGAGTTATATTTGGAATCAGAATAAATATTTTTGAAATAAAAAATTGAACCGACTTCACAGAACACAAACAGAAGAACCTTCTACACACTAAAAAGAGAAAAATAAGAATATAATTTGAAGTCGGTGCCAACTATTCATTTACATCTAAGAAATTCAAAAGAACTTGGGTGCAAAATTGTATCCTGGTACGCTATCGCTCGATTTCTTTTTTTGATAGGTACCTAATCGTATTCACTTGGCACCGACTTCAAATTATATTCTTATTTTTCTCTTTTTAGTGTGTAGAAGGTTCTTCTGTTTGTGTTCTGTGAAGTCGGTTCAATTTTTTATTTCAAAAATATTTATTTTTCACTTTTTAGTGTAAGTAAATAAATACTGTGTAAATAAAAGTGTATGTGTAAATAATATAGTAAGCTACGAGTACATTAAGACTTTGCTTATCGTAGCTTAAGTAGGAAAGGATAAGAGAAGTCATGGGCAGACCTACTAAAGGACACACCGGAGTTCAGCAAGGGGGAAAACTATCAATCCATAAGGAAAAGAAAATATTTTGGACTACCTCGGGTGTAATACCCTTTCAAACTATTTAATGTTTGACTCAGATTGTGAGTCAGGGTGTGTTGTGTAGTGAGAATGAGGTTTTTTGAATGTTACGGGAAAACTGTCAATCCCTCAGGAAAAAAAAATATATGGCGCCACCTTGAGAGTATACCTCTTTCTCACAAAAAAAAAATTTTGGAAATCGGGCACAATTTTCTTAAAGTTCAGTGATTGTTTTAGTTTTACGGGAAAACTATTAATCCCTCAGGAATAAAATTTATATGGGACCACTATAAGAGTATACCCTTTCAAACAAAAAAAAAATTTTGGAAATCGGTCCATAACTGACGGAAATATCGGTGAACATACATAAAAAAAACATACATACAGCCGAACATATAACCTCCTCCTTTTTTTGAAGTCGGTTAAAAACAAGGCGTATCTGATAATTCTTGAAAGAAGAGGATTGATTGAAATAAAAACTTAGAATATAAAGTAAACTAAGTAAGATTAAAAACATACTTTTAATTTTATCACCTGTGATTTCACTTTCCATATCTGAATAGTCTGGTGGCGCTGCATCTTAAATGGATAAGGAAAAAGAATATTGCACTTCATTATTATAAGAATATTATTCCTTTAAGGTACCCCTGAATTTGAAAATATTATTTTAATATATTATTAAATACACCCCAATTTTTTAATTCTATCTATATATCCAGTCGGTAGCACCCACTGTTGGCTATAGGCCTCTTCTCTTTCACGCCACTCCTGGCGGTCTTGTGCCATCCGGATCCACTGTTCTCCCACCGCCTCCACAATGTCGTCTGACCATCGGGCAGGTGGTCTGCCCCGAGGCCGCCGCATATCTCTTAGCCACAACTCGGTAAACGTCTTGGTCCATCGGTTGTCGTCCCGTCTGGCCAAGTGCCCCGCCCATCTCCACTTAAGCCTCGCTATCCGTATACCTACATCCTCGACCTTAGTGCGGCGTCGAATCTCGACTTTTTTAATTACCAGAAAAAAATTAAACGTGGTATCGGTGTCTGTTACTAATCACATGCACTTAGTTAAAACTAAAAAAATATATAAGTATATAAAACCTAGATAGGAGTCACAATACGAGTCAGACATGGATTTATGATAGCTACTACGGTACCTTACTGACTGGGAATAAAACGAGCATAGTTTGATTGAGAGTGCGTACGCGATTGATGTCTGTAGTATTTTTTGTACAGTTTTCATAAATGAAACCAATTAGTGTTCTTATAGGCGGCGATGGGCTTGCAACCTGTCACGTATGGAATACTAACTTCTGCAAGATGTGGGCATGCATCAAATATGTGTTTGGACATGCCTCTGACTACCCTTAGACATCTTCAAAGGATCTGGAATAAGTAAGATCTGAGAGAATGTCTATCGCACCTTGGGGATACAGTCGTGAACCTGTGTTTTTTTTTTCATAAATGACCATCCTGACATTATTATTATCATTTTCTGCACCTTTTGCAGCTGTCATAAAAACATTTGTTGGTTACAAAATAGCGGTGTATTTACCTGCTAAATCTCCTCGTGGTTTCCTCGTGGTATGCTCTCTTGGCATACCTTCTGAATCATCAGGAAAAATATCTCCTAGCTGTTGAAAATACAAAAAATAAATACCTAAACAATAAGTATAAAAAAAACCCCGTGTTTTTTTATATATAACATTAACGTTATAACGAACAAAAATTAAAACCATTAATCACATTGCTAAAAGCAAAAGCCAATCGATAGTGGAAATAAAGCCGGTTGCCAATTGAAACTAATTAAGGCCACTGTCTACTGAAGCGTCTCTGTACTTGCTGTAAAAGTAACCGTTTAGTTCTGCAACAGCTTAGAGCATCTAAGCAGTATTTTCCGAGAGTAACTAAGACTTATACTCGTATATAATACAAAGAATGTGAGAAACGCTTTAGTTTACAGTAGCCTGTATACAAGGTGTTCAAAAAGAAGCCCTCTGCGACACAGGTCTAATAGAACACCGTTCGAAAAGTAATAATTTTGTTTCCACTTACTGTTAGGTTTTCTGGTGGCATATGATCTCCCTAGAAAATAATTTCCCTTGTTAAAAAGCCAATTTAGTTGTGAAATTCCGTAACCTTAGTAAGTTTTCAAAATCTACAGTTAATTTATCTTGCCCATGTTTATTACATAAAGGACCTCATCCATTTTGATCCAAAATCCAAAAGTGCCGTCCAAAAAAAACGTGCTGTATTGAACACGTCGGCCTTAGCATTTGCTAATATGGCACCAAAGCTGTAGCACCACTACACCACTACTACGTGTTTTCATTGAATATTACATTTCTTCAACGTAAATACCTATTTATTTGACATTTAATATATTTTTCGATCAAATGAATTAACCAAAACAAGGAGGTACCATAATATTTTGGAAAATGTATAAAAAGACGGACTTTTAGAACTCAAATGCTACAAAGCACAGTGGTGCTACAGCTTTGGTGCCATATTAAAAAATGCTAAGATCGACGTGTTCTATCAGATACAGCCCTTTTTTTTTGGCTGGCACTTTTGGATTTTGGACCAAAAATGTATAAAACGTGAATGATGTCCTTTTGTTTTTAAAATTTCTACAATTTTAAAGGTTTGTTGGTATTGCAATGTTAATATTTTCAAAATAACTGGGGTTTTATGACTTACTTATTTGAAATAACTAATAATTACACTTACATCTTCGGGTACCGTTTCCTCTATGAAATCTATCTACGGAAGAAATAATTCATTTTGTTAATACAAAGCTACGATTCGTTATACATAATTAAGTTTGTATATAATGCATCACATTTGTTATTTCGAAAAAAAAATTGTTTTTCTGAAAATGTAACAAATATGACACATTTTTTACTCTAAAACTCTATTATGTTGACTTTGACTTGCATTAAATACATTTTGTTATAAGTGTAAGAACAATTTTTGACACAGATAGCGAACCATAGAGCAAATTAGTTCATAATATTAAGATAAAATAAACCGATAATGTAGACAAAGAAAGAACCAAAATACATATTATTTAGAATATAACCCGTAAATAATGCATTTCATCAGATAAGTAAGTTTTATTTTTTAAGTCCAATTTTGATTCAAAGAGTTTTCAGTAGTTCCATCAATTATTAACTTGAGCATAACTAATTATATTATATATTATAGTATATTATATTTAATTATCATATATAAATAATATTATTTTAAATATTATTAATTCTTGAAGGAACTACGATTAAAATTTTGCCGAAAGGTTTTGCCCAAGTTTTATTAAAAGATAAGCGACAAAGATAGCTGCATGGAAGCAAGATACAAGAGTTGTAATATAAAAATATACTAACTAAATCACGCAAAATTGAGTCCTGAAAAATATAAACAATAAATTAAATAAAACCGTTTCAACAAAAATGCAGTTCAAAATAATAATTCTGCTATCAACTGAACATTGTTTAAAGCTTCGATGCCTGCTTAAAAACATGTAACTGACTGTTTTTTAAATAACCTCAAAAACTGTAATATCCGTATTATTATTTTTATAATTACTTGTATTATCTTACAATAAAACAATACTTACATCACAGATATTTGTTATTACTGATTCATCAGCATTGGTGTGGATTTTTATTTTGTCTATAGTACCCTGAAACAAACAAAAACGTGCTATAAACAAAAAGTCTTTATTTAAAAAGTTACTGGCCTATACCTATGGTATTTCACAAAATATTATAAGTAGGATAAGTAAAAAAAAATAATAAGGATTTTTTTTATAAACATTGAATAAAAATACGAAATAGCTCTAAAATCAGCGGAGATATTTTCAGCAGCCCTTATTGTACGGGCGGTAGATTAAAAAGTGTAGCTGGTAGCACTTTGTGACGATATGAAGCGAGTTTTTAATGAAAGTAATGTCGGAAAATTTTCGCACATCGACACTCCTTATTAAATCTATTTTTCAACCAAAACCTGGAAATAGTTTAGTAATAGAAGGAACTGAACCTTTAAAAGCCTTTACTAAAGGTGCATTTACACGATGCAATTTTTCGTACGAATTGCTAAGCCGCGCCCATTGAACGTGCCGACGAGCGTCGCGCTATCTATGACAAATCGCATACGATGAGCGTTTACACGTGGAAAATTGCCGTGCGATACGATATCGTATGTGTTGAAATCGCATCGTGTAAATGCACCTTTAAATCCAGGTTTAAATTGTGACATAGGTAAATGTATTGTCAAACGACGTAGGAGTCACTACGCCCGTTGTTTGCAACACACGTGTGAAAATCCCATGATCACCTTCATTATTTAGCTTGACATCCACAAGTGGGCATAAAACTGGCATTAAAGCTTTTCTCAGTGAAGCTCCTAAATAAGTTATCAGAAAATATCACGTTTGTTTTTTTTTTAAATTAAAAATAAAGCTTGTTCTAGAAGAATCAGCCTTTAACTGAAGGTCAACTAAACACTCAACAATAATCAACTCCGAAAATACTCCGTCACCTCACAGAATACAGAAAGGAATTGAGTTGGCCCTGCCTGAGTTGGCCACAGTTAGTGACTTACTCTGGCGAACTAACTACTAGTACGAGTCATCCAAAAATCACAAGTAGACTACAAAATTAAGCACTAATATTCACCTACCACGGAATGACTAATTTTGCTGAGGAAGTTTAGGCTGCATTCACACAGAAAACATGCATTTTGAAAAAACTAACTTAGGCCTTATATTAGATGATTTATACAGCGTCAGAGGCAATCCATGCCTACACTTAACGGGACGCTGTAGTGCCTGGGACATTCTTTGAGATGGAATAGACTTGCCCAGCACCTAAACCATCCTGTCAGCTTAGTCAGCATTTTGTAACCCATTGTATTATTGAGATAAGTGACAATCATGGTAAAAAAAAATTAAATACTTCTAGTCTTTACTCGAACGATCTAGTTTTTATATCGATCATGTAAAACATTAGATTTGAATAGCATTGCTTTTGTTTTTTTAATATTTTGTTTTCAAAAACAATAAAACTCATTTTAACTTGCAGGTTTCAGGCGAGAGTTTTAAAAATATGTCGGCAACCATAACGGGATTCATTGTCATTGTAATTTAAACCTTAACTGTACTGTATTTACGTTGACAGTCGCAGCTTGCATGCGACACGACTAAATATATTAGCCAAACTGACAGAACTCGCAGTCGCGAGTACGACTAGTCGTACTAAACAGTTGCACCGCAGTTTGATTTCAAACGGATTTGAGCGTACCTAGACTAGTCCTCAATTCGGTAAAGGATGTTACTGGTACAGATCTACAAAATTATTGGATATGTTGGAGGATAAAATATTGTAGAATTGATTTTGTTCACACAAATTCATGTTTCCTGCCCCCAATTATGAAAATACACTTTCGTTTGTAACTTCATATGCGAACGAAATTGAAAAACTTCGTAACAAATACAATTCACTTTAAAAAACTACGCGCAAGGCTAGCTACGCGGCCGCCGATAAATGAATAGCCTAGGCATCCAGCTAGCCAGATCATTAAATGCTTTTAATAACCAGACGGCTGAAAAAAAAAGGGGCGGATTAAACTAGTTGACTGCGACACATAGACAGGCTGATTACAAATAAACTCGCAACGTGTATCAACATTCGCACAGGATTAAAACGACATTACTATGTAAGTAATTTACTATGTCACTAATTCACCTACCGCAAAATTATTTCAATCTTATGAACTCTAAAGAATACTAAAACCACATTGTCATTCAAAATAGCCCACCGTGTTTTTGTGAAGATGTACTTATTTGCAAAGACTACGTGTGCGAGTTAAAAGATGAGCCATTTACACGATACCATTCTGGGATACCAAACATGCCTCTTGCTTTCTCAAACTCAACGAAGCAAGAACTATTCTGTGGGAAGTGGCAAGAATTATTGTACGGTAGAATGGTATCATGTAAATACCGTTTTATGCTTTGTTTTTGTCTGCCGATTTCAAACGACTTGCTATTAAGATTGCACAAGTCTATCAGATTGTAATAAAAGTTTTATCGTTTCCTTTTATGCAAATACAATGACATTTGGAATGCTAAAGATTTCTTGAATTCGAATGTTGTGTGATTGGCTAGATTTTGAACTTAATAGAATAAATAATGCTGGACTTTTCCCACAGCAAGTAAGCAGAGCTTGTGTAATTTTTTATTTTTTTTGTAAATACATACATATTATAAATAGAAAACACCCAGACCCAAAACAAATATTTGTAGATCATACAAATATTGGTCCCGCCGCGGGGATCGAAACCGCAATCTCTTGCGTCGTAGGTGGGCCTTCGCCCACTGCGCCACAGTGGTCGTCAGAATATGGTAGTTGTATTGCATGGACATAGACATTTGTTTATTCACAATAGGACAGGATCACAAATGTATCCCCAAGGCACGATAGACATTCTCTCAGATATTCCAGTTCCAAACTGCGATAAAAAACAAAATATGTACAATAACCAACAAGAGAAACTTTTAAAATAGCGCATCCAAATATAGTGGTTCCATGTGATAGAGGAAGCAGATACGAAGCAGCTGTGAAGTTATGGCTCAACGGATATTACCGCCTGAACGAAAGCCGCGAATTTTGAGCCATTCACTAGTGCTCTCCAAGATTCTTAAGTTCCAAGAAGTCAAGTGAAGGTTCTTAAGTTATACTAAATAAGATTGGTCATAAAAATTGCTTGCTTATGAAAAATAAAGGTAGTAACAGCTGAGCACTTCCGAGACCTCTGAAGAAAGACGATGAACTTAGAAGAAAACGAACTAACACGACAGTCGTGCTGAGATCGTGCCAGAACTTGTGACAAAGTTGCAACCGCTGTCACACATTGACATTTCTTGCAAAAGATTACTTGACGGTGGAATCGCAGCCAGCATGAAAAAGGCAATCATTGTACAATAGTCACAACGAATCTTTAGCTCTCTGAAGTAGCTGCGCACAACCAATTTTTCATGACAGCCAAAAGACGAAGACAGCGTTCGTTGTAAAGCTGCCTCGCTCACTCGCTAAGTTTGTTGCATCGTCCTATCTCGCCTACTCTACATACGCAATGTACTACATGCGCAAACCGGCGCAATCGTTAATGCACCTAACTTCAGAGAGCTAAAGTAAGTAACAAAGCAGAATTCTTCATAGAGTAGCAATGATAATCCAATCTCATCACATTTTTCTATAAATAATTTCCTTTCCTTAATATTATTAGAAATCCAGTTTCAAATTCCATTTTGTAAGATTAACAATACTCAAATACCTCAAATTAAATTAATTACCCGTTACACAGCTTTTATTAAAATAGAAAATGAACGTGAATTTCAATTTCATACTGAAGTAACGTAGGTGTAGCAATTTCGTTGAACAATGAATGACAATCGTTTCTAAATAAGAGTTCAAGTTCCGCCACACCGACGCGATTAGTCATGTCGCGTAATATCAATTACACGATAAACGCTGTCTGAACGTTATTCGTGATAGACGCTGTCTCTCTTTTTAATAAAGCACGCCTACGCTCTTACGGAATAGATTGATATTTAGCAGGTATTATCATCATTGATTACAAGTCGCGACGGTTTTTGTGTAGCTGGAAATTCTAGGCATTACCCGTATTTAGGTCGACGCCTTTGTTTTGTGCCCACGAATTACATACAAAGTTTCTCGTCTAAAAGATACGATTAAGTATCAAAATAATAAAAAATATACTTACGTGCATATGTGAAGTATATTACGCATTTTGTACATTTAAAACTATTTATAAGTAACAGAAATAAAGCTACGAGTACTGTATAATAGATTTTAACTTGATACGAGTAGGTACAGTACGCACTACCGATTTTTAGCTCTCTGAAGTTAGGTGCACTAAAAGATTGTGCATAAAAATGCATATTTTTTTTTTGTTTTTACTTCTCTTGGCACTCCCAGGAATGCCACGGTTTTTGTCTCATTCCCTCTCATATCATTCTTGTCAGAGCCATTACTACACGGGCAGTTCTCCCACCGCGGGAATCCGCTTCGCTTCTGAACCGCAGTAGACACAAAAACAAGAAGTTGAAAATAACTCAACCTAATGTGTTATTTCGCTTGTTTTCAACTTTTAACATGAATCTGAAATGTATATTTTGAGTTTTGTTTATATTAAGTTATGGGTTTCGCCAATACCTTTTCATAACAAGTTTAGCGATACTGGCATAAACTAAAGTTTAAACATCTGTGTACTTTTTTATCTGTGGTTGAGAAACCCAACCAACAATTTGTCACAACAAAAGATAAATTCTAAATGTTTCTGAAAATTGTAAGAAGAAAATAAAACAACGCTGAAAAACAAGGTATTCAAAACGTCTAAGGTGGTGATATATGCCTGAAATATATTGCTTTACTTTTTGCAAAAGTTACTTTATAACAAAACGTAGAGTAGCAATTTACAATTTTGTCAGACTCACTTGTGTATTCTTGTGGATATTCGTACATAATACCTTGACATTACTTCTGAAAACAGTCGTAGTAGAAGCTCGTTCCGTTAAAATACCGAAGTCTTTTTAGACCTAAAATTTGAGTTAGTTTACATTAAAAATTTGTTTGAGATGGAATAGACTTAACCAGGACCTAAAACATCCTCTCAACTCAATCTGCCGTCCGCACGAATGACATGGCCACATTTTTTTTTAATGATGAATGGGTCGGCTCTTGACCTCGAAACTTACACAGGTAAGAATGAGGTCTCCGATGGAGCAAGCCTACCCAGAAGGTGCCTATTAACGCTCTTTTTAAAAACAAAATTTGCACTCAAATCCACGTGAAACAGGAAACGCCCTTTTTGCAATATTTTTGTATGCTAAATGTGTTACTAGCTAGGTATGTACTAAGTAAGTTCGTATGAGTCAGTGGCCAACTCTGGTGACGGAATTTTTAGGCCGCCTTAAGGCCTCCGTCATGGCTTGACGACTTAAATAGCCTGGTCCGACAATTTAACGTGCCCTCCGAAGCGCGCTATTTGACTCTGATCCACTAATCAAATCCATTAAGGGATTACTTTCCACTCTAATCCACAACCATGGTGGATTATTTTCCAGTCATGTTTTCTATTCCACTCTAATCCACTACCACGGTGGATTATTTTTCACTCATGTTTTTTATTCCACTCTGATCCACTAACACTGGATTATTTCCCACTTTTGAGTGGGAAATAAGCACAGTATGTACTACTAAAACTAGATGTTTTCAAAAGATCTTGCAACGTATTCGTAAAGTTTGGAGAATAATTCGGTAAATAGTTCGGCGAATCAGTGATCCTATTTGGTTTTGAACAAAATATACAACACGATAGGTACATTTTTTTTCTTTACAAACTTTCACGCGTGAAAATTTACGGGAAAATGCACTCGCAAATTAGCCAGCTCAACTTCGCGCCTGGCTGAGCTAGGTGTATTCAAATCGATATTCGCCAAGGGATTTCTATGTAAATAAGAAGCTGCAAATGCGATACGAGTATATGTTAAGTTTCACTGAATTTATGTCACTAGAGTACCGTGGTAGTCTCGCGGTCCGTTGGAAATATAAATAAATAATTCCCTCACATAGTTGGTATCAATTAACATAGGTATGTGACATTCAAAAATATTATAGCTTTTCACTCAGTTATAAGTCAGTAGCTCCAGCCAGTATACTTATGTCGCGATTACTTAATGATGACTACTTCCAAGGTGTCAGAGAGTTCTTTATTTTGTAAAGTGTACCCGTCGCTTAGTTTTTACATCTAGATGTGAGCTAATTCCATAATAGCGACGGAGTTTTGGATAGTACATCCAAACACTAAAAAGTTAATATTTCATCATGACACCATCCATATATCCATATACCATCCATATCCATCTTGGATCCCCGGAATTTTACAAACTGTTATTAATGGCCGTTGGAAAAGCCATTTTTGAAATATGCATCCGTATAAAATGTAGTGTTTGTTTTTATTCCAATTTTTCACACTTCCTCTACTGGTTAAATAAAAGTTTGCCAAGCGGATATCGGAGTAATTGGTGATGCCCATTCATGCGTTTTCTGCCTTTAGCACTTGTTAACTTGCCTTCAAAGGTTTACGGTTTTAGGTTTAAGAGTTGCTATGACTGAGAGGCATATTGCTTTTGAATTATTTTGATTCTAAATGGTTGAAATGGAATTTTTTGTATAATAAATATAAATATTCACTATGATCGAGTTCTAAACGATAATTGTTATATTACATAGTAAAATTGTGGGGGCAGACGGTAATAAGTCTTTTATGTAATAGTGATCACATTATTCTTTTTATCCTTCAATTCTACGTGTTTTGTCTTTCCTGTGAATATCGCTGACTTAGCTCTGTAGACGGTTGAAGTGCTAGGCCTACTTTATCTCAATAATTTCCAGCATTACAGCATCCAATTAAATGTAGGCATAATTTTGCCTTCTCATGCAGCTTAAATAATCCTAAATATACTCATGAAAATCAAGAATAAAGTAAGGGTTGATTCTTGCATAATTTTAACCTAGAATTGGAAAACTTAATATTGTTCTGGAATTATAAAAAAAAGCTTGTCGTATCATAAATTGATTTCTAAACCTAGGTAAAGATGCACCAAACGTACTTATTATATTGGGTAAGTAACTTCCAATCAACAGAGTTAAATCGATATTAAACTTTACGATAGGTTTACTATGCGCAAGGATTCCTATCAATTTTACGGCATATCATATTCTGAAATATTTACTGTTCGCTACGATGGATTTTTGAATAAAACCAAAAAGCGCTCTGCTAGTTTCAGTGAAATGAATCATCAATTTGTACGATTTTATTAGGTCTTAGGATTTATATTTTAGTTTACTTGAAATATATTTATTCCCTTAGCTGCGGTACATGGTCAGACAGTCGCAAATAGAGCAAAGCTTGTAGATACAAAGAAACGGATTGAAGTTTGTAACAAAACATACTTACAGGTATACTTTCTAAACATAGAACAAAAATTGGATTAAAGAAATACTTTTTTTGACTTGGATGAAAATCAAACCAATTTTCACAGAAAATTGTGACAAAACAATTCAGCAGGCAATTAACAGGTTCATAGATATACAACTTGAAAACTACTGACAACCTGAAGACAAAATGCGATTGAATTTTTCAGATTCTCAGCATTCAGATTCAGATTCTTCAGCTCAGCGATGCGATCTCAGGGTACGCAACAAGAAATGAGGAACATTCAACAAGTTAAAGAGATTATAACTTAAAAAGTAATTCTATGTAAAACTTAGCGCAACATTGAAATTTCCTTTGTAAAGGTTTAAAAACATTTTAAAGAACAAAGAATTTACGAATAAAGAGAATTACTTACGAATAATAGAACCGACACTCAAACACTTCTAGCAGAGGTATACAAAGTACTGAAATTGAAACAGGAACTTCATTACTCTCACTTTTCGATATAAAAGTTCATCATCATCATTAATCATCACTGCTGGGTACATAAAAGTTACCTACTTAAAATTGAGAAAATTGATATAGAGTGAATGAGGCGAATGATGTGTGTCAGGAACGTAGCAAGCTCTGCCTACTCCTTCGGGAAAGAGGTGTGATTTTATGTATGTGTGTTACTTAAAATGTGAAATGAAAAGCTAATTTTTTTGTAACTTTTTTAAACATTTGGAATCAGCTTCCAGCGTCTGTATTTCCGCTGCGCTACGACCCTGTTGTTTTTAAAAAGAGAGTTAATAGGCACCTTCTGGGTAGGCTCGCTCCATCGTAGACCTCATTCTTATCTGTGTTAGTTTTGAGGTCAAAAGCCCACCCATTCATCATAAAAAAAAATGTTCTGAGCGTTATCCAATTAAATAAAGCACCAAACTAAGTTAAGTTTGTATTTATGTGATAAGCACTTCGTTCGATGCGATGCACTTTTTAGAAAAGACATTGATTAACACAATCGTTTTTGACAATGTTATTTACTTTTCGAAAAAATAAAACGAATCGATGCATCCGAATGAAGTATGAAGCACCATACAGATAACTGATACTCAAAATAATAGTTATAAATAGGTTTACATACCTACAACGTTTACTACAAAGATTTTGGCAAAAAAGCTTGTCCCTATCACAAGGCGAGGCACCCAGCTTTGAATAGTGGGAAATAGTGAATTGCGAGTTAGATGCAGAGGGTCACGCTACACTGCATTGCATTCGGCATTGACTTTCTAGAAAAATCTAGCTGTTGATGTTTTACTCTAGGTTCTTCTACGTATAATTTTAATGTTTTTTATAGCGTGATATAATTTTACCCGTGAGAAAAAAACATTAATTAATTGTATTTACATATTAATTACGCATGTTTATTTCGATAGGATCTTCAACCAATCAATAAACTTTAAGGCCCTTATTAATAAACGTGGTGTTAAGTTATTATCAAAAACCACTTTACGTAGGTAAGTAGTTTATTATTTTATAATAGATATGTATATTATTATTTTTAACTTATTTCTCTATTTATCATTATGTATGCCACCGTCTTCATTTGTTAATCTTTATCCTGTCCATCCAAAGGTTCCCTGGAAGAGATCTTTTTATCGATAAGGTTGCCCATTGTACCACATTTCTGCATGTATGTTTTTAATTCATGTTATTTTCATTTATTTTTATGGTGTACAATAAAGTTGTATTCTATTCTATTTTCGACGTTTAAGGGTGGTCGCAGACCTATCCGCGCCGAACTGTCAATTCAATAGAAGGAATGCTGAGATGTCAGAAACCAGCCGCATTTTCTGACGTCATCAGCATTTTTTGCGTAAAAAAATGACTGCGACGCGTACAGCGCGGCCAAATGTGCGATCAGGTTTAGAAAGTATACCGAAAAATGCTTTAGAATGCGCTGCTGTATGATCCAACGCTAACTCGCCGTGAAATATGAGGGACGTGCAAGATTATGATAAGGCTTTAGCTCAGTAAATCATTGGATTTTCCGCTTGAGAACTGAGGCAAATTTAAGGAGAATACCGGTAACTTAAGCAGTGGTTACTGACGATACCAAACGAATGCTAGGAACCAAATCCTAGGTTTTAATAATACATACAATATACATACATTTTTAAATACATACATACATTCATCATCTCTGCACTTTCTGCCCTGCCTTTCATTCATTTGCTTTAAAATAATCATATACTTAACGTAAAAATAATACGTAAACTCTAATATGATAAATAATAACTAAATAATAATAAAAAAATAATTAAATTAGGAAAACTTACAAATAAATGTTTATAAAACGTTACAATAGTATTGTCCTCAACGTGTTCTATAAAGATTCGAATAAGGTAGAAACTCGTGTTATAGCATAGGCAAATTTACGGAGGCTACTGGAGTTCTCGCATGGAGTTGCGCCTATCGAACGTTATTCTTACGTGATTCGAAAGCAGAATAGCCCTCCAGGAGGGCTGGCCAAGGTAAGCGATTAACGATCGATCATCGACAAGTCATGTGACCATAATGTTTAAATCAATAATAGAAATGTACATTTTATATTTAATCGCAAAATGAGTCAAGCTCACTTATAATCCTATAATATTATGATGCTATGACAAGCAGAAGACCAAAAAAAAGTTAAAGACATCACAAAAATTTTTATATATAAAATATATTATTTTTTTATATAAAATATATTAAAATTTTAGTGATGTAAAATATTCTCATTTTTTTAAATGTTGGATTATATAATGTCGTTACGCACCTTTACTTAATATTCATCTGAGTAAAGTCGAAATAAGTCGTAAGTCAATTTTTTAGAAATATTTTTTTTTATTGATCAACAAACTACACTCTTTGCATATTATATCACGAGTGATGATTTTATACATTTGTGCAGAAGATTAATTGAATTAGCTTTTTTTATACTTTGACCTTCTCTAAAATAACATTGATTTATAATCTTTGTCTAGACTATAACTTTTGTAATCATTAGACATTTTTAGCTATAAATAAATGAGGAGACCTAACGAGATCACGTTTCTGTTTTGTTGTTTTTAGTACGTGCAGATAAAAGACATCTTTCAGATAATCATAGCGAATATCCCACCGCTATTTTGTGACTTCCAAAAAAATTTATGGACAGTTTCAGCAGATGCAGAAATTGATAATGGCATGGTCAGATTTTTTTTACATTGAACTATCACAGAGTTATCGAGGTTTGTAGTCAACTTCCTGCCCTTATCCCACTTAAGTGGGGTCGGCACAACATGTTTCTCTCTTCCATTTCCCTCTAATCACCCGTCATATCAGAACTAACTCCTTTCATAAACATATCCGCATTCACACAGTCCATCCATCTTTTCTTAGGCCTACCCCTACCGTTATATCCATCCACATTCATACTCAACACTCGTCGTGTTATATGACTCTCATCCCTCCTCATGTATATATTGTAGTCAACAAAAACCGATTTTTTTTAAAGAAAACTGTACAAATAAGTACTACAGACAACAATCGCGTACGGACTCTCATTCAAACTATGTTCTCGTACCATCCCCAGTCATTATAACCGCAGTAGCTATCATAAATCCTAAAATATAATTTTGTAAACTAAATACCTACTTACACATAATGATAAAGAGTAAGTACTTAAACAGTTTTTTATGATGAAAGATAAGCTTTTTTACAAATGTTCATGGATTTTTCATGGTTAGGTATTCTTTTTTTTAAAGTACCAATGGGTACAAACATTCAAATCTGCAGATCATGCTAACATTTATCGAGGTTACTTTTGCACCATTGATTTGCCAAATTATTGGTGCAAGCTCGCACCTCTTGCACATGAGCTTCGGAGAAGTAAGGAAAAGTAACAATTTCAAAATAACAAGATTTATCTCGACGACCTCTGTGGCGCAGTGGGCGAAGGTCCGCCTGCGACGCAGAAGGTTTCGGGTTCGATCCCCGTCGCGCGACAAATGTTTGTATGACCTACAGATTTGTCTCGGGTCTGGGTGTTTCCATGTATAATATGTATGTATTTACAAACAAAAAGTATATAAAGTAGTATATCAGTTATCTGGTTCCCATAGTACAAGCTTTGCTTAGTTTGGGGCTAGATGATGCTGTGTGAAAAATGTCCAGCATTATTAAAGTCCAGCATTATTATCTATAAAAGCACCATATATGTATATATTTATTTATTTATTCTACATTAGATACATTTTATTCAGGCCATTTTTTCCACGACGTATTATCTTCAATTCAAATGCAGTACGTTATTCATTGCAAGGAAATGGAACAGGAAGAATTGAAACTTAGCAGGAAGTCCATTGTCAGTATCCATATTACTCGCTTTTTCTTTAGATAAACCACATTAAACAGGTTACCGGATTTTGTAGAAGAACATGTAGGCAAAATGTGCATGTATGAATATGTGTGAGATGTGTGCTAGGATCGGTCTCTCTCAAATTTATTTTCATTGACCTAAGAGTGAAGGGAAAAAAATTTATTTACTTAATAGGTGTAAAACACAGCTATAAAAGGGTAAAAAGTAGGTAAAAAGCTTTAATTTTTTAATTTGATTTTGATTACTTACTAACATTAGGCTAAGCATTTTACTAATATAATATGGTGGACTTTTATAAAACCGAAATAAATAAATGATTTGATTTGATTTAACGTGAGTACCATATTGCAGTTAGAGCGTTGCCAACGATCAAAGCGGAGGTCATGGTTTCGTATCATGGATGCAGTTTTTGGGATGTATTTAAAAAATCTTATTAAATAAAATAATCTCTCCATATAGGCACGGTTTCTGTGTAAATTCTCTCATATCGTTTTTCTATAAACCTGGTACTGTCGAGATAGCTTCTCGATTGCAAAAAGCCTGACATTGTGGGGGAGCTTATCGCGGCGATCTATAGCTTGGCACTGTGAATATCTTGTTTTAGATTGCACAAAACAGAAAAGACAAACATCGAGTGGGCTTAGTTTATGTTTGAATACCTGATTTCTACACGTCTAGTACAGTACGCACAACCAATCTTTAGCTCTCTGAAGTAGCTGCGCAGAACCCATTTTTGATGTCTTGTATAGCTGCCTCGCTCACTTACTTAGTTTGTTGCATCGCGCTATCTCACTTACTCTACCAAACCTGCGCAATCGTTTAGTGCACCTAACTTCAGAGAGCTAAAGATCGGTTGTGCGTACTGTACCTATTTAGTGTTAGATGACCTATGTGAATGCGAGGAACAGAGTTCTGATATGACGAGTGATGGAGAAAAATGGAAAAAAAAACTAGTAGTGCTAACCCCATTTAGTGGGATAGAGGCAAATGAGATGATGGTTGGTATGATTTAGACAATGTCCAGATTAAACAGTGCTTGTACTACGTAAACTAGATAACTGATAGAATACTTAGACACTATTTTTTTACCAACATTTTGTCCACAGAGGTTTCCAACACTTTTCTAGTTCTAAAGATGACTAAGTAAAGACTACAGAATCTTTTCAGAATCTTTTGAGAGCTTAAGTTGAAGTTCTAAAATATGAGAAACTTCATCACTCTTAAATATACTTTTCTGCAAAATTCTTGAGAAAATGTAATCTAGCTAAGCTACTTGCGTTATTTAATAATATGAAAGCATTTATTTTAAATATGATTCTTGGATATCCTTAGCATGGTTTATTAATGAAATAAAAACACTAGTTCCTCTTTAGAATTCCAAGATCTTTTACTCTTAAACTTTGCATCTTACTGGGAAATGTAAGGAATATTTCAGTACTTAAGCATAACAGAAAAAATATGCATTGCAACAATATTGAAAAGCTCATTTGTGATTTTAATAGAATGACAGAGAATGCTTTATACAATAAGCTACCATTTACTTAATATTTAGTCAGGGTCTTTTAAAATAAAAAGCAATGTCTTTTAAATTAATCAGACCCTAATGTTGCTTGAATGAAATTGTTTCCCCCGTTTACCAAAGAAATAAAACTTCGGTCAAGGCTCATTTGAGTTGTATTAAATGCTACATTAATTGAAAAACCTTTATTGAATTTAGCTTACATTAAATACGTAAAAAGTTCATTTATTGTTGGTTTATTATTTAAGAGGAAACTCAAAGTGAATTGTTTCTGTCAAAGCTCTGAAGAAGTTGAAGGTAAACGAAATGGACCTCGGTGAACCCCGCTCAAATCCTTCGCAAAGACCCCGACCACTGTTTGTTCGAGTGCTGGCGCAAACCATAGATTTTGAGAATTTTGTTATGTAGGTACCTATGTTTATGTTTCATGATCTTTTTTTTTCTAAATTACTGAAAGTTATTTTGATAAAACAATTCAGAGTTTGTACTGGTTATGTTGCCCATAATTTTGACTCACGCTTGCTTGGTTATTCTCTGTATGAGGCATGAAACTGCTGAATTCCTTGATGTTGAAATAGAGTATTGAAACAGAGGGAAAGAGAAAACCCTGTAATTTTGACGCCATATATGATGATAATATATCTACATGAATGTATCACTACTTAGATAAATGCATTGTATGTTTTCCCATAGCACTCATTTGCAATGATAAACCAGCGGTATCCGGTTTGTAAAATAAATTATTATGATAAACTTAATCAATTGGAAATTACATTCTGTTAATAGAAGTTATTTTTTTCAAGCTATAGACAAGGATCTATTGAAAACAAACTTCTAGTACCAAACATTTTTACCATGAATGATATGATCTCTGTGAAGCGTCACAGGCAGGGCTCCGCTTACGGCGGATTGGCTCCTCCGCTTACAGCGGTTGCGGGGCGGGTACGATTCCCACAGCGACATAATGTTCGTATGTTCCGTATGATAGTTTTATTTGTTAGTTGTTTTCAATATGAAAATAATGTAGGTACTTCTTCTTAGTCGTTATCTTCATTGCTGAAGGTCGTGTCTAGCCTGGACTGGTTGATTACTCAAGCATCATGCCTTTCCATTTCTCCCTGTCTTCGGCAGCCTTTAGAGCTTTAGTTATTGGTAGGCCAGTGAGTTTCTTGACTATGTCTGTCCATTAAATGTAGGTACATTAAAAAAGAAACAAATCAATATTTACTAATATCAGTTATCTGAGTAGGTAAGTACCAAAGATTGTTTGATAATATTGCAACAATGCAACGATTGGTTTACAACAGTATCATACCTAAAACCTCTATGCTAAAATACTTTTATGCTTCACTTTAATGTGTATGCATTACCGCAATCTCCTTTGTTTTACACCATTGGCATGTTCGAAACTTTCCAGCTATGTACCTTTGTTAAGACAGGTAAAGGACCAAGTTTTTCTGTCTCAATGTACGTGAATGCGGTGCTACTCATCATGTATGAGGTTTAAAACTTTTTTTGGCAATACAACTAATGAATAAATTCTTGGTACTTTGTTTCGAGACGTACATATTTGAATATAAATGCTGTGTTTGTTAAATTTTTACGTAGGTATATTTCGTTTAGTAAAATTTATATGCGCTATAACACGAGCTCTTAACGGGGAAGGAAAACATCGTGAGGAAACCCGCAGCTTAGTCAGCTCCACACGTATCGAGGTCGTATTTCCTGTGGACCAGGCTGATTAAGCTGAGAGGATGGTTTAAGTGCTGGGCAAGTCTATTCCATCTCAAGTAATGTCCAGGCACTACAGCGTCCCGTTAAGTGTAGGCATGGATTGCCTCTTGACGCTGTATAAATCATCTAATATAGATGTAAAGGCCTAAGTTTAGTATTTTTGGAAATTTTCTATGTAGTTTTGTTTATTTTTATCTATCTATCTAATCAGCCCACATCCACATCATGTTTTTTTTTTATCTAAATAATACACACAATCACAGTCAGTCAGTTCAGGATTACGGATCACGGATCACAGTCTAGATTATTTAAGATTTCATAAATAATGCAGGACATTTTCACACAGCATCATCTAGCCCCAAACTAAGCAAAGCTTGTACTATGGGAAACCAGATATCTGATATACTACTTATATACTTTTTGTTTGTAAATAATATTATACATAGAAACACCCAGACCCGAGATAAATATTAGCAGATCATACAAACATTTATCCCGTGGCGGGGATCGAACCCGCAACCTTCTGCGTCCCAAGCGGGCTTTCACCCACTGCGCCACAGAGGTCGTCTTGTCAGAGGAAAGTCTTGCCTTCTGAAAAGTTGGTTCTTGTTTACCGAAAAAGTGTTCTAACTTCTAACCCCCGCTTTCTATATTCCACGGACATTCGTAGGTAAAAGCTACGACTCGTTTTTATATACAAAAGTTTGACAGCTAACGGTTAGTTGTCAAACTTTTGAATGTGGAAACGAGTCGTTCTACCTACGAATGTCCGTTGAATATAAAAACCGGACATAAGACAACCAGACAAAATAGATGACACAATAGAAGAAAACCACAGATCGATAACAATATCAAGTCTGTCCATTCAACGTCCAGAGTCCAGATTGTATGTAATATCGTCCCATTGAAAATCGCAAGCCACAAATAAAGCTGCCTATTTCTAAGCGTAAGGCGCCGTTAGCTGACGGCCGTTATTGCGTCTCCGATTGTAGTAACATGTTTAAAAGTATGATTTGACCCTTCTCCGTCAATGTTTTTACAACAACACATAAAAAAGGGAATTGAAAGATTTTTAAATAAAGTTTTTAAATCCATACTATCCATACTATCCATACTAATATTATAAATGTGAAAGTAACTCTGTCTGTCTATCTGTCTGTCTGTCTGTCTGTTTGTTACGCTTTCACGCCCAAACCGCTGAACAGATTAAGCTGAAATTTGGCATAGTTAAAGGTTGTATCCCAGGGAAGGACATAGGCTACTTAAAAAAATCCCGACAGACCGCGGGTCACACCGCGGGAGTGCAGCTAGTTAAAAATAATTTACTTTGGAAGTTATTTGGTAATTATTCTTCAATTTTTATCAAAAATATCTTCTGTACCAGAGTTTTTGCAATGTTTTTTTATAGAATTAGTCATGGTAGTTAGAGTGAACAAGCTTAGGTGTTCAGTTTTCATTTGTAGGGAACTTGCTTTTCTCTACAATATTTTCAGTGCTAATATGAAATAATTTCTGAGATAGGTCATAAAAAATGAAAGAGATGCACAATAAAAACACACATCGAATAGTAATAAAAATTCCGCAGAAAGCTTTGTCTTCGTCGTGAGCGACCGTGTACTGACGGCCGTCAAGTCTTTAGAAACAGATTGGAGGAAGGAAAATTGGATTTTCTTTGAACAAAATCTTGTGACTTTTATTCTTATTGGGGATATGCGACGATCTTACTAAAGAGCCTGAGTAGAAGGAAGGCAAGACGAAAAATTACACTTTTCTGCAACGAACAGCAATAATTACATTCCACAGTCCAGAAATTATAATAATTCGTCGTAAATATAATATTTTCGTCCTCTTTCAGTTATTTCTATCCAATGTCCTTTGTAAATGTCTGTAACCGATTACGTCATACGATACGTCTACCTCATTTCGATAATCTAAGCGTCACACACATCGATACGTCTACGTTTTGCGCTAACATAAATGTGCATAAAATTAGTTTATGGCTTTTACCTAGACTCAAAGTTTTGCTGGTAGAAAACTCTTTTAGGGTTAGGCTTGCCTTGGTACATATTTTTTGTAAGTGTTCTTTTGTGTACAATAAAGAATTTAAGTACTTACAAAATAAAAGTTTTCGATGCAAATCATGGGATTTGAATCACGAATTTTGGACCACAAGTGGCACTACCTTATACTCACAACTGGGCACGTTGTAATATTCGTCACAAATGAAAATGGCATCATTTGATAACACGAACTTTCTTACAACCATTTGAGGGGAAGACTTTTAAAAATGTTGCATGCGAGTTGAAGTATTTAGGTAAGCTCTTGGTTAGAGCGCCTGGTGGAAAGTGATAAATCGTATTTGATATATTTTTAAAACAAAAATCTAAAAGTTTGTCAGGTGTGTTTGAGTTTCAATCACGCTTTATCCATTGAACTGAGTTAGATTAAATAAATTAACATTAATTAAATAAATAATGCAGGACTTTTCCCACAGCATCATCTAGCCCCAAAGTAAGCAGAGCTTGTGTTATAGGTACTAGATGACTGATATGCTACTCATATATTTTTTTGTTTTTAAATATATACATATTATACATAGAAAACACCCATGATAAAAACTGAAATAGCATTGTATAATACTGGTTTCACATAGAAGGAAGCAGCGGACGGTAACTAGTTTAAAAAAAAATATTTTCGGAACACAGTTTATAGTTAAGTCTATGGATAGAGGATAAAAAAGAAAAAAAAACGAACTGTTAGTGCGGCCTCCGTCATGATCAAATTACTGGGCTTACAGAAATCACTACAAAGCATGGATATAATAGGGAACACCCATTTCATTTTGCGACTACAAAGAAAACGTAAAACCACGAGCACTTTGTCGCGATATAGAAGAGTTTTCATTTAAGAGCCGTGTTGGTCGAATAGGTTGTGCCTCGACTTTCAATCCGAACGTCGTGGGTTCGAATCCCGGCCGTGCAACACTGGATTTTTCGTTTCGAAAAATGTATATGCGCTTTAACACGACCTCATAACGGTGAAGGAAAACATCGTGAGGAAACCCGCAGCTAAGTCAGCTCCACTCGTATTGACGTTGTCTTTCCTGTGGGCCAGGCTGATTAAGCTGAGAGATTGGTTTAGGTGCTGAATAATACAAAGGCACACGCTTGCTACAGAATCTAAATTTTAACTCTAAACTTCACTGTACCATTAACTTTGCGGTCAGAATTTTATCGTTATTAAAAGGTTTAAATTGAAATTAAAAATCTAAGCTTTGGTTTGAAAAACGAAAATAATTAGTTGAATTGTTCTAATCCGAGTTTCAGAGACTGTTACGAAATTCCAAAGTTTGATAGAAATTTCCAAATAAATTTATTAATTTAGACTCCTAATTATGCGTAAAACTTTATAAAGTTTTTTATTCGGTCAATTTTTTATCGATCTATAGATAGCTTGACTAACCCTGTTGTATTTTGTAAATATATGTAAATATGTAGTAGCTTAGTTTCTGTAAATAAAATTTTTAACCCATTGAATCTAGTTAGTCGCAATATAAGACATAAGTATAAATAAATAAATAAATAACGCTGGACTTTTCACACAGCATCATCTAGCCCCAAAGTAAGCAGAGCTTGTGTTATGGGTACTAGAATGTCTGATAAACTACTTATATACTTTTTGTTTGTAAATACATACATATTATACATAGAAACACCCAGACCCGGGACAAATATCTGTAGGTCATACAAACATTTGTCCCGCGGCGGGGATCGAACCCGCAACCTGCGTCGCAGGCGGACCTTCGCCCACTGCGCCACAGAGGTTGTCAAATTTTAGTTAGTAGACGTCTAAATAGTTTGGTCAAATGATAGGTGGATATTTAAAAAAATAGGTGTTTTTATACATATTATTATGTTCATATAGCTAAAATATTAATTGGAAATAGTATAATTATATTGTTAATCGGTTAAAAACTTAAATTTAAATTACTCATTTAATTACTCTCTCATTAGCAGATACTAGTTTTGCTTCAATTTATTTGCAAAATATAATGCTGTAATTACGAAATACAAACACAATAAATAAAGCAGCACGTGCAAATATAGAAAACCGGCTTTTAATGAAGCAATATTGTTTGATTTGTAACTGCAAATACACCCTCTGTTTAATTTTGCATTTGTTATAATTTCTTGAGAGAAGACAGACATAACAGTTTCCAGATAAAATTAAACCACCATTAAACTGCCTATTCGAAGATTTAAAAGTTACATAAAAAATAATCTTATAAAGAAAGCATACTATATCTATTGGTGATTATATTAATGATAAATTCGCGTGGCCTGATGTCGCTCTACCCCTCGACAGCTGATGTGTGCACAATGCCTTTGCTATCTTGCTTAGCTTTTTGAATTTTACTAACTTTACTTTTAATTTTACGACTAAGTTAGTTAAGAAATTAGCCTAAGTTTAGATCTAAGATGGATCACCCAAAAAAAGCTAGGCCCCATTCACGGTATTGGTCGCGAAGGAACTGGAGTAGAATCATCTAGTTTTAAGACGTTTCAAAGTAATCCCAGCGGTCCAACTGAATAAATGCTTTTTGACTTTGACTTTGACTTTACATAGAAATTGCTTATTTTTATCAGCAAAGCGGAAAATTAGTAATATTAGAAGTTACACTACACCTACACCTACGTTTTAGGCGACATGCAAGTATAAAAGCTGGTATGGTATCAATGCTCTTTTCTCCTCCTTTTAAAAACTCTAAAGAAAACAAACTTGGAACATTATTGGAATACCTCGAGAATGGTACGTTAGTATACTCTCAATAATACTATGTGAGTTTTGGCCGTTTTTATACAATATCTAAACAAAAACTAAATTTTTTTAAACATGTCACATGTCAAATGATTTGAGTTCGCCTTGCTATAAAATAAAATGAAACTGAATAAGGGGAAACTTTCTCTAATTAACCCAGCTGTGCCACACTGCTGTGTCAGCAATTATGTTAGGACACACGTGAAGCGGAGCGGCCACTCAAAAGTCACGTATAGTCACGCAAAGCGTTGAGTGCTAACGAGGTAATAATCATATGTCTGCCGGGCGCCTGTTGTATAGTCATGATAAGAACTAATAGGAGTTAGAATGAGGGTGTATGAGCTTAGGAGAAGCGGGAATAGTAAGATTTTGTGCCTTTGAGAAGTCTTGTAAAAATATACTTAAAAAAGTTATGTCCTTTGCAGAAGCCAAGTAAAAAAGTTCAAAAAAATACAACAGAGTGTTGTTCGTGAGTGTACCGTGTTTGTAGCGGGTCATGAAGGAAGATCGATAAAAAATACTATTCAGTCTTGGCTACAATTCTATAGCCGAGTTCGACAATTTTATGGGCCCCCCGATGCCCGGAAGGGCTCTTCTAATCAACTAGCGGTCACCCGTCCGATCGCTTCAATACAACTTCGTTCGAGTTGGGTAGAGAAGTTTCCATTTTTAAACATCATCAAACAAAGTAGTAGGTTCTATATTCAGGTGTATGTTTTTTATGTATGTTCACCGATATTTCCAGGCGTTTCTGATACAATCAGCCCTGAAGTATCTTCCCTTATCACTGAGACAGAGGCCATCCGCATCACAATAATTATGTTTCGCAAATAACTCTGACTCATTTCTAGTCGGCGAGAAAGTTCGTGCGTATAACGTAATGTTGATATACGAGCTTGAGATAACAGAATAAGGCCAATGATATAATATCCAATAGTATTAAAGTAAATTGTAATCAAATAATGTAGGTAATCGATACCTACATTCAACTTTTAAATATTTATACTTCAGAACAAAATATTTCTCCCATACCTACCTAGCTAAGATTTAGTTCTCAAATGCTATGGAGAACACACACACAATATGGAGCTTACAAAAATGCCATGTAAAAAGATTCTGCGCATTCTTTAAAATTGTAATGCAAGTAGAACTTTTAAGACTAAAGATTATGCAAAAATCGTGTATCAATAAATACATTTTTTGCTTCTGAAATATATATATTGTTTCTCGAAATTAAATGAGTGACTCGCTAATTTTCCAGTAAGTATTTTTTGTATATCTATCTATCTTTCAAAACCATTACTAGCTCTTAAATCGATCTTATCTTTTCCCTAAAAGTTTGAGTTCCTTTACCCAGTGCAACTTTGTATTGGTCACTTTGAAGCTATAAAGATGTTTTCACATTTTATCTGTTAGTGCATTTAAATGAGTTTAATGCGGTTTTCAGCCTCATTTAAAGACAATGCCAATTTATTTCTGGATCTTTTATGACATTCTTGGCAAAACATTAAACAAGACTCTTTGTCTATTTTCTCTGGAAAACTGACTCATGATCATGATACACTCGTATTATGTGTGAGTGTATTATGATTGCTTCCTTAAGAACCTGTAGGTGTCTGATAGAACTTTTTCTGAGTCGAATTTTGTCTTTTTATCGAAGGAAATACCACCAGTTTTTTTGGACATATCTGCGGTTGGTGACTTGAGCTCGGTTTTTTTTAGTTTTATCTAAGTATGTATTTTTTGTGTTTTGTGTGATAATGTATTTCTATATAGTCAAGCCGATTGCACCTACTGCCACTAATGGACTAATCACTCTCTATAGTATCTTAATTGGATTGCTAGAAATATGCCTTTAAGCTGAACTATCAAGTTCATAGGTTTGTAATGAAATAAGGCACCCTAGCCAACAAAATCATGATTATTCTATCACTTTAACTCATAATCGCAACGTTTGTCGTACAAAATTAGTAGGCAACACTCGCATCCCGTCATCAAAACAAGATGTTATTAAATTTTACTGCGTGAGTGAGTTAGTATTAATTTCAACGGAACTTTGTTAATTTCAGTTATCCGACATTGTGACAGATATTTTCGGGACTTCTATATGTTTGTTATGTGTTGTATAATGTAGGAGTATGAAATTTGGAGTTATTGCAGTGAAAACTACATAATGTTCACACATTTTATCAAAATAGGTTAAAATGAAATGTATTTTACTGAGAACTTAAATGTTTTAAATGCGCTCACTTATTATTATTCTAACGGCTTCTAAAGTTACCATTTTCTTCGAATTATGTGACAAACTAAAAACACTCCCAATTGTTGCTAAGTTTTCAGCTAAATTATGTACTCCTCCTCCTTGCGTCGTTTCCCCAATGCTGGGGGTGACCCATCAAGGAAGTATTTTCTCCCGTGCGATGAAATTATGTACTCGTACTATAAAAATCCTTGTAAAGATCGTAAGCCAATTCATTTCTTCTATCAAAACTTTTACCATAGTAATTTATCAACATTGTACGTGATCTTATGTGCTACATACACTCTGATTCAAGTTAATCTTTTATAAACTTTTTATCGGTTCAGTACGTATTTGTAAACTTTGTAAAGGACCTTTTTGTATGCGCAAACTTTTCCAATATTCAATGTTTTCTTTACACGTGATGCGATTTTTTGCAATATTGTGTTTCGCATGATATTGTAAGACGTACCATCTCTTTATCGAGTCATTTTGACCGAGATGTAGGACCTGTGTTTACAATCCCAAGGTTGAGGGTTCAAATACCAGCGGTACATTGTTTTTTGTAATTTTGAGTATGATGAAGGAAATAAGTGTTCCAATAGGCGATTATGAGCTTGAAACATGTCACGTACTAATAATTTTATGAAGAAAAAGATTGAAATAAACTTACCGGAAATGTCCGTTCAACATCATACACCTCAGTTTTACCAACGATAAATTTCGAATCCTTTTCAAAATATATCGTAGTTTTATCAATATCTTTAGTATCTAAGTCTGTACAATTCATGTACAGCGTCACTTTACTATCTTCTACATACAAAAGCATATTGATCCATACTTTAGTAATATTTGTCAGTTGAAACACTACAGGTGGGTCAGTTTTCTTCCGCAGTAGCGTGATCCTCATAATATTTTCTTCACCAGGCGAAAAGCTTAAGGCAAGTTGAGGAGATCTATCCTTATCTTCCAAAGAGAACATGTAGCTAGAACTCTCTTCGTAAAGCTTAAAGCTTACTTCTAAAAGAAACGGACTAGAGAGAGTAACGTTGTTTATATCAAGATCTTTTACAGGTATGTTTAGAGAGTAATTCCTGAAATTTGGTCTGGCTGTTTCTTCATCCATTGGAACATCTCCCAATAGTTTGTACGGCATCAAGTTATACTCCGCTGAAACAAAAGAAATAAGTGCATACAACTTTGTTATAAAATTCATTATTTTTTCTTTTGAAGCCACCACGGTCACATAAACAAATATTTGACAAAAGCCTACTTTCAAATATTATCAATCCCCGACAAGCTTTCCGTCAACTTTCTTTCCATCGATCTTATTAACATAATGAAAAACTAAATCACTGTTTACATTTAACCCAAACAACTTCATTAACACGAATTTCTTATCTATGGCCGTTTGTCAAAGTAGAGGAGAACGAATGGCCAGCACCCTGTGGCTTGTGGCTTGTTTGATAATGTCCACTTGGAACTTGCACGAGTGGATAATTTTTGTTTAAGAAATCTTGCTTGCTAAGGCACGGAGTATATTTCAGATAATTTTCAAATAATTGAGTCAACACACGTCTAAAAAACAATAAATAAATTACTTTTTTTTAAAACATACTCAAATAATTGTGTTAACCTCAATAATTAAAATATCATTGGTTAAGTTTATATCACACTAGTTTTAAAAAATCTTCTTGTGAACAAAAACCATACACGTCACCCTCAAACATCGTTAACTATGTTTAAGTCCTTTGTCGTGTTTTGGACTAAATTATTAATGAAAAAATGAAAAATTCTCGAGGAACCGCAGGGCTGCTTGTTACACATAAATAAATCAATTTGGCAGTTTTAAACACACAAGCAATACTTGAACTACGTTTGTGAAATTAATTTAAAAAATATAGGTTAATTTATTTGAAAAGTTTATGTTACTGAGCGTGCCACTCAAAAGTAAAACATGAGTGTGAACACGGCTTAAAGACGCACCCTTATATTTTAGTACTCGTAGCTGCTTTTGTTAATCTTGATCGAGCAGTAATGGCGGCCGTCACGGTAGATTTTTAGGTGAAAATTAAATAGCTACTAGAAATAAAATAACCTACACTTTATAACGGACACAAATTAGCTCAATAGCTTTTGTAGACCTCAATAACAATAACATTGAAGGAGTTTTCATTTGAAATGATTATAAGACAAGTGATCCCCATCAACTGACCCGACAGAATAATGCTTTTTGTCTTTGAATATGATTTTTTTTGTATACATGGAGGATAATCTCATAAACTTCTGCTTTTTCATCTCTATGTATGAATTAAAGATGAAAGCAGTATGATGGAAAGAAATTCCAACGTCTCCGTGGTGCGTCGCAATGTCATGTACACTAGTAACAAAATATTATACTCACTTGATAATTTTTTACTATCTAGTCTTGCAAATAAGATTGCTATAACTGCTAAGTACCTGAAACAGAAAAATATAATTAGTTGTTGGTATAAAAACTAAGATTACAACTGCATTCTTAGGGTAAAACATTCAGATATGGTAAGGAGTTGAAGATTACCCTATTTATCATTTTTAGTCAATTTAGCAACGCTCTTAAATTTCTGTTCACGGCTGCCTCTGTATGTTACACAATGAAAGCAAATAATTTACCAGCCGTTGGAGATAAGAAGCCTTTAAATACATTATTAAGAACAGGGCTAATCTCTGATTTTCATTGCACATGAATGAAATGAATGAAAACCTTGGATGCCTGAAGTGATATTATACTGATATCAACCGTTGGCCGAACCAAGATTGAATTGAACTTACATTCAATAAAATACGAAAAATGATGCTACTTTCCAAAGATTATTCAAAGTTATGTTTGTACAAGCTTACAAAAAATTCCGATTATCATCTGATTAAATCTGAAAACCATTACGAAATAAGAGTTTCCTACAAAAAGTTGTCTGACGTCCGTCAAAGTGTAATTATTGAAGTGTAGGTAAATATATTACGGACTTTAGTCAAACATCCAATGGTAGGTAGGTATTGGTACCAGAAATCATACCCTTATTCTCTCTCTTCTTCAACCCACTGATAACACACTGTTATGTCCTAGCTGACGGTCGTGAGTTGACGGTCGTCATAGTAATCAAGACTTTGTTGTACGGCCATTCATAATTTAATAAGCTGAGGAAATAATTTACACTGAATGCCAAATTATTACTAGCTTGTAAAGTATTGACTAGCTTAATTAAATTTTCAAGAAATTGATTTAAATAAATCCTTGTTTATCCGGGTGTAAATTTTTTAAATTTCATAAAGTTATGGTTTAATAAACATAATGGCAGGTGTCTTTTACTAACGTTTTTTTCCATTATTTACTGATGCTACAACAGAATACAAAATTAAATGTAATATTGGTCATCTAATATACATAAATTAATCTTGTATCGCATTGTAGACAAGTTTGCTAAAGATCAAACAACTGCTAAATCTTTTATAATCTCATTTCAATTATATGTAAGTTACAAGAAAAGGTCTTATTAGCCCTGCTAAATTAACAAGTATTAGAAATAAAAATAAAGAAGATATAATTCAAGTACAATGAAGGATTTTAACTTTACAACAATCTATATTAGATGATTTATACAGCGTCAGGAGGCAACTTATGCCTACACTTAACGGCACGATGTAGTGCCTGGGTCATTGTACTACATCGTCCCGTTAAGCCTGGGTCATTGTTTGAGATGGAATAGGCTTGCCCAGCACCTAAACCATCCTCTCAGCTTAATCAGCCTGGCCCACAGGAAAGACGACGTCAATACGTGTGGAGCTGACTCAGCTGCGGGCTTCCTCACGATATTTTCCTTCACCGTTAAGAGCTCGTGTTATAGCGCATATAAATTTTACCAAATGAAAAATCCATTGATGCACGGCCGGGATTTCAACCCACGACCTTCAGATTGAAAGTCGAGGCACAACCCTATTCGACCAACATGGCTCTTTTTGGCATTTTAGCCCCACGTCACGTAAAATGTACTTTGAAAGATACGAAGTTCGTTATAAAATATTTCATCCGTCTGTCGTATAGGTGGTAGATATTTATGACGCCGGCCGTTAGTAATGGCGATCACAACTAGCGCAAACTATTCCAATTTCAAAAGTTTCATTCGCTATTTTTCATTCCTTTGGGGATCACAGTTCGGGAACTGTCAAGTGTGGTAGCAAAGGGTTAGCGATGAATAGGGGGCCTATTCGGTCATGTTTTATCGCAACTCGATATATATAGGAGTCGTTGAATTTAAATGGTTTGAACTTTTCTAAGATATTCAAATGCGGCTATTAAAGAAGTTTAAAAGTGCTTGAATTACTTATTTCTTGAGAAGTTAATAGATTTTCGCAATCTATATGAAAAACTCAGGTTTTTGAAACCGTAAGGTTGGCAACTTTATAATACCTATACCTACACTTAACAGGACTCAGCAGTGCTTGGATGGAACATTGCTCAAGCTTGTCCAAAGCAATCACACTATCTATTCAGCTTTGTCGGTCTTTCTTTATGTTATTTATATATTTGTTTATGTTCACTGGTAGGTATACTAATACGTAAACGTAAACAGGTTCACGACTGTATCCCCAAGGTGTGGTAGACATTCTCTTAGATCTTTTCATGTTACTTATTCCAGATCCTTTAAGATGTCTAAGGGGGGTAGTCAAAGGCATGTCCAAACACATAATATTTGATACATGCCCACATTTTGCAGAAGTAGTATTCCATACGTGACAGGTTGCAAGCCCATCGCCGCCTATAAGAACACTAACTGGTTTCCTCACGATGTTTTCCTTCACCGTTTAGAGCACGTGTTAAAGCGCATATAAATTTTACGTAACGCAAAATCCATTGATGCACGGCCGGGATTTGAACCCACAACCTTCGGAATGAAAGTTGAGGTACAACCCCATTCGGCCAACACGAAAGCAAACTTTGATAGTCTGTTTTTTGGTGTCATTTCACAAATTTCACACAGCATCATCTAGTTTCAAAATAATCAAAGTTTGTATGCATGACTGATGTGACACTACTTTATCACAAAACGTGAAATATGGAACACCAAATGAACCATGTTAGGATGTTTTAAAATCGTGAACACGTCCCACAGCAACAAAATTGAATAACCTATTTATGCTTACTTACAGCGTCAAGGACGCGGATAGGCCTCAAGCTCAAAGGAATGGTTGCCTAATGTATTAGGAAGGTCTAGACGGGTCTAATGAGTTTTGTACGTTCATATTTGAATAAATAAAGGTTGAGTTAGCTTGATGGGACTGCCATCATGCGTAAATAAAAACTAATTGTGTTTCACTGATTATTCCGGTTTTTTGCCACTGTCTTTAAGATCTGAAAGACCGTCGATTGACAACGACCTTCAGATTGAAAGTCGAGGCACAACCCCATTCGACCAACACGGCTCTCTAATATGTACCTACCTACTCTCTAACTAACTTAAATACCAGTAAGATTTAAGAATATTTAATTAGTTATTCCCAAACAAGTAAAGCCATGGAAGAAAGCTACTAATATAAATTAAAAGGGATGGTCTATACCAAATACCATCAAGTTAGGAGTATTTTAATTAGACAATGAAATATCCGAGGTACAATTCAAACAAAGATCTCTGCTCAGTTAAATTCATTAAATGATTAAGGCTCTCCCCTCGACTGATTCGTTATTGATTTTGAGTTTGTGAATAGATGAAATTACAATTTTGATGTAATTCTATCAACTGGTAGGGACACAATTTCAGATGTTTGGGTATATGATATATCATATAGGGAATAATGATTAAGTATAACCTACCTTAATGATTATGGTATCATCTTACTGTCAAATAAAACTGTGTACAGCGCTTGGTTTTTTTATGAAAATAATAATTAGGACGGATGTACTTATTTTATAGATACACTAGCTGCGCTCCCGCGGTGTGACCCGCGGTCCCTCGGGATTTTTTTCATTTTTTCGGGATAAAAAGTAGCTTATGTCCTTCCCTGGGATACAACCTTTAACTATGCCAAATTTCAGCTTAATCTGTTCAGCGGTTTGGGGGCGTGAAAGCGTAACAAACAGACAGACAGACAGAAAGACAGACAGACAGAGTTACTTTCACATTTATAATATTAGTATGGATACATACTTATTATACATCGCAAACATCGCATGGGTGTTTCGATGTATAACTAGACAATATAGAGAAGAGAAAAATATCTCAGGTAAAACATAGTAGTGGATCATACAAATAACCAATCCCGTGGCGGAAATCGTACCCTGAAATTTTGGGTACGATTCCCGCCGCCGTGGTAGGTAAAAACAATGAATTATGTCGTATGGTCGGAAGTTTTAGCATCCTATTCTTGAAAATCGCGTTGCTCTGTGTGTCTCACGCCCTAATTACACAACAGTATCGCGTCGCGTTTATAATTTACTCATACATGAAATTGCTTTCATGTTAAATTAAATTAGATATTCGTGAGGTTTGGTGTGAAAGGCAGGTAATAATTTGAGGTGCGTGCAATCGGGCCTTATTTTATTCAACCTCTGTTGAGCGCTGTATGTTTATAGTTATTAAAAATATTTACAAAAACAATTTTTCTTTACTTATTATTCGTAAAAATGACAGTTACGGTTTTCAAAATATCTTACATCAATGGATTGTTCAGCCAAATTAATAGGCTCATTACCTAGCGCGTCACGTGTAGAAAAATTAAGATATTGTGTAATTTAACGTACTTTTTGTACGTGAGTGTCGTGGAACCATGGTGGAACACTCGGTTATGGAACGAAGTTTCAAACTTTGACATTTGTCAAATAAATTATTCCATACTAACAATGTAACAATCTTTGGACTGTTTCGTGACTGCTTACTTTGCACTGTGACGTTTTGACCTATAAATTGTGTCGTGACGGTAAAATCGAACGCTTTTTTTCTTCTAGCCCCTATCCTCGATACTGTCCGAAAAGGAACTTCGTTTCAAAAAGATATCTATGCAGTTATAGTTTTTTTTAGTGTGTATAGATATATTTTTCTATCTCACGAAGGCGGGTTTGTCTTAAATGTGTGTGTACGTTTATAGCTGTGTGCGTAAGCGGTACTGAGCGCAAATTCATCCATGAAACGTTCCCAATGTTACGCCCACAGAAACAACGTGCATATGCATCTACACACACAATTAAGACCAACCCGCCTTCGTGGTATTTCTGTATCAGAAAGTGAAAAGGAGTTACCTAGTATGAATATTATACATATTTCCTAAGTGTCCAATATGTTCCTCAAGCAAACGACGTCGTGTAAAAGACCATTTATACCTGATCTTCTAGAAAATTGGCTTTATAATACTTCTCACGAGAAAAGTTACTAAGAGCTAAAGTGCACTTAAGTTTCCAGGTTCTTAGCCAACGATATGCGACAGTAAGCCAAATTTCATTGTAAAATGAGTTTTATTACACAATCTTAAGACTTATAATAAGGAAGAGAGAAGTTTAGGAATTAATGATATATAGGCATACTACACCCACATATTATTCCGTAATTAGTTTCCGTATCTTGCTATTCTCAACACTAAATTTCTAAAAAAAAAAAAATTTTTTTTTTCGCAAATAAATGAATTCTATTCTTCTATTCTATTCTATTCTAAATAAACACTCTCTTTTATGGTTTCATGTAAAATTAAAGAACCTATAAAATCTAGACAATAAACATCTGCCGTGTTTAGGTCAATTACGCGTGGTGCTGATTGATAAGTAGAAATTGGTTACTTTTACCTACACCAAAAGGTACGCAATTCAGTGACTGTGCAAAAGTTGTGTCAACGCAGTAAATTACGCTCTGAAAGTGAACTGTGTACTTTCCTGTGTAGTATATAAATACTATACAGGAAAGTAAACAGTTCACTGTGCATTTTTATTAGATAGCAATGCAATATAGAGCTGCTCTATATTTCATTGCTATCTAATAGAAATGCACACTCGTTATGATCCTCGAGCTGAACCAACTGTATTCTGTGACCAAAGACAGAAGAAGCAACGATTTAAGAGTTTGCTTATTAGTAATTTGATCCGCCAGAATTTATGGTTGAAAGAACTTACAGTGAAGTTCTACCAGAATTATATGAGATGTTACATCCGAATAGATTTAATTGGTTATTTGTCAGAAATATTTATGAATGTATTAATTTATACTAATCACCTTCTATTGTGTTGTATGTAAATCACGATATTATGAATAATAAATCAATTTATATACCAATCAATGCTAAGGTTTAGAAAACGTGACATTTTGTTAATGTGATATAGACAAAGTTGTTCATCGATCAATTTTAATCCTTTTAAAAAGTCGAGATCGGAAGCTTCATTTTAATGTTCATTAATAATGTGAAAACAGTCAATTATTGATAATCTTGGCAAGAAACTTTATCTGATTCCTAGAACATTGTCACAGAATTAATACTCGTACATGTGGTTGCGCTAGATTTATGAAATCTAGGTGGAAAACATCTCTATTTCTAGATATCGTAAAATTTGCAGACACGAAGTAATTCATTTCATTTTGCACAACTGTAATATTTCACTACTCAAGGGCAATGAATGAGATTCTTCATCGTTTAAAGTTACTGTTAAAGCTTTTCGCGTTTGCTGGAATCAAACCCCTGTCCTTTCGTATTATCCCAAAGACATCATGGGAACTGGCATGTCATAGAGCCTAAAAATTTCAAAGATAGTTTTCGTGCGCTTGTCTTTATGTCTTATTATTTTATCTCATGAAAGTTTTGGTCTTAATTGTGTGTGTAAATTTGTTTGTGTGTTTGTTAGCGATACTGAGCTTGAGCGCTCATTGGTTAAAGGAGCGTTCCAACGCTTACGCACAGCAACAAAGTGCATACGCATCTTCACACACAATCAAGACCAACCCGCCTTCGTGAGAACAACTATACTGTTTAGAATGAATTGACCTGCTATGAAAATCATCTCAGTACAGCTTAATCAGGTGCCTCTTCGTACACCCGCTGCACTGCAAGTCGGATCATTTGTAAGTAGGTCACTTTTATTCGCGACCCAGAATAGTTTCCCACTGTCAGCGTTTGTCGAGTAGAGTTTGTGCTGCATGAATGGAATTCATTTTTAGACTCGGTTTTTGTTTGTTTTGCAACCAAGGATTTTACTTGTTTGTTTTTTTACCTGATAGTTTTATTCTGATAAGCATAATACACTACATACAGAGGTTGATGTTGATGAAATGATAATTCTCAATTTTTAACCGACATCAAAAAAAGGAGGAGGTTATATGTTCGGCTGTATGTATGTTTTTTTTTTTTTTTTTTATGTATGTTCACCGATATTTCCGTCAGTTGTGGACCGATTTCCAAAATTTTTTTTTTGTTAAAAAGAGGTATACTCTCAAGGTGGCGCCATATATTTTTTTTTCCTGAGGGATTGACAGTTTTCCCGTAACATTAAACCGACTTCAAATTATATTCTTATTTTTCTCTTTTTAGTGTGTAGAAGAGTTCTTCTGTTTGTGTTCTGTGAAGTCGGTTCAATTTTTTTTTTCAAAATTTTTTATAAGAAAAGTCATCTACTATTTAATACGGGGAGTTTTAAATACCTAGCTTCTTTGCGGTCAAAAGAATTTTCACAATCTGATCACTAGTTCCCCTCACAAACAAATACCTCTTTATTAATTCATCTGCGATTCATATTTAGATATAATTTGTAGAAACATCCAAGTATTTAGATACCTGCAAATGGTTAGATTTATGTGTATAAATATGACAAAGAATTTAGTAAAACTTAGGCCTTTATATAAGATGATTTATACAGCATCAGGAGGCAATCCATGCCTACACTTAACGGGACGCTGTAGTGCCTGGGACATTGTTTTAAATGTCCCAGCACCTAAACCATCCTCTCAGCTTAATCAGCCTGGCCCACAGGAAAGACGACGTCAATACGTGTGGAGCTGACTAAACTGCGATTCCTCACGATGTTTTGCGATGAACTGCGATTCATATTTAGATATAATTTGTAGAAACATCCAAGTATTTAGATACCTGCAAATTGTCAGATTTATGTGTATATAAATATGACAAAGGATTTAGTAAAACTTAGGCCTTTACATCTATATAAGATGATTTATACAGCGTCAGGAGGCAATCCATGCATACACTTAAAGGGTGTACTTTAAGGGTGTAGTGCCTGGAACATTGTTTGAGATGGAATAGGGTTGCCCAGCACCTAAACCATCCTCTCAGCCTAATCAGCCTGGCCCACAGGAAAGACGACGTCAATACGTGTGGAGCTGACTAAACTGCGATTCCTCACGATGTTTTCCTTCCCGTTAAGAGCTCGTGTTAAAGCGCATATAAATTTTACGAAACGAAAAATCAGCATTGATGCACGGCTGGGATTTGAAACCACGACCTTCGGATTGAAAGTCGAGGCACAACCCCATTCGACCAACACGGCTCTAATGCCGGTTGACGTGGTCAATGATAAACTTTACCTCATTAGGGCTTGTCACAGTAAGTTTCAAGACCCTGTTGATATAAACCGCCTTATAATGGAACGTTATCAAGTTTCTATGACGAGATTGCAATGTAATAACTAAATAATAATATACACTACGCCGTTTATACGATACTATTCTGGCATACCACTTTTGCCTCTTGCTTTCTCAAACTCAATGGAGCAAGAAAGGGAGCTAATATTCTGTGGCATGAGGCAAAAATGGTAATGCCAGAATGGTATCGTGTAAACGGTATCTTATGTTATAAAGAGGTAAAAGCTTGTTTGTAGGTATGAGGTAAACTTTGACACTTACTACGATCTTTATTAAAAAGTTCTTTTACCATTTAGAATGAACTTTTATGAAGTTCCTTATTCAAACTGCTAAAATCATAATTATCACAATCCTAACAGGCTTAACCGTTTTGGGTGAAATTCATGTACTAGTTATGATACTAGACACGAGACCAATGATATTAAAAAATATATTTCATTGATTACCACACATAAAAAATAATGGTGTTTTCACTTTATGATTGGTTTCTGTGTCAAGGTTAAAGGTTATATTAGAAACTAATATACTTACATAAATAAACCTTCTTGATGCGAGGTAGTAAATTCTAGAAATTTTCATATTTATTATTAACCATACTTATTATGAACCTATTCATTATAAACAGATTGCTTTGAATAATTTCTAGAGAATGCGCTTTTTTTCTTAGAAAATAATTATTCAAAGGTGTCAGGGGCCTATCCTAATACATTTTGGCACATGCCTAAATGTAACAGTAATTGGCATTCTCTAAGTGACAGGTTTCTCATCGTTGCCAAAAAAAAACCTACTGTGGAAAAAAGCTGTCAATTTTCCTCATACTTAATCTGGCAAGATCCAATTGCTTTTGCACTACACGGTATTTAAATATAGTTTAGCGACACGTAATTTACCATAATCACACCTCGTAACGAGCTCTTTACGCTTTTGAGACTAACTTGTTCTTAAGCCCGTACCACGGGAACTTAAATAACGATGAAAAAAGTCTCACAAAATGTTTTTTCTATTATTTTTTTACTTAACAAAGATCTGGAAATTTTATTTTGGAACAAAAAAGGTAATAGCGGTATTGATAAGTATACATACATATATTATTTTGTCAGTTCTATTGGTAGATATCGCATTGCTACACTAAACCATCGCCTTGAAATTGAAAAATCTTGAAATATCACCATAATACCTAAAGTGCGGAACTTCGTAGTCTGTTGTCTTACATTTACCTAGCTTTAGTATTACTTAGTATTAGTACAAGGTTGTCTGGAAGAAATCGCCTTCAGCGATAAGATCGCCGATTGTAGGACAATACTATCGAAACTTATCATATAATTATTTCATGTAACACTGTGTCCTCAATAAAGTTCTTATTTATTTATTTATTTATTATTATTATTATTAAATAGTGCGTCAGGTTTGTTTAAAAGTTTTCATCATCAGCCTATGGCAGTCCACTGCTGGACATAGGCCTCCCCTAGTGCGCGCCATTGCGCCCTGTCCTCAGCTCGACGCATCCAGCTTCTGCCGGCAGCCTTTCGCAGATCGTCACTCCACCTGGCGGAGGGCGTCATACACTACGTTTGCCAAGTCGCGGTCTCCACTCAAGAACTCGTTTACCCCAACGGTTATCGGTTCTTCGGCAGATATGGCCAGCCCACTGCCACTTCAGCTTGCTGATTCTCTGAGCTATGTCGACAACTTTGGTTCTATGTCGGATAGTCTCGTTGCGGATTCTATCCTTCAGAGAAACTCCGAGCATAGCTCGTTCCATAGCTCGCTGAGCGACTTTAAACTGGTGGACTAGCCGTACTGTGAGTGTCCACGTTTCGGCTCCGTATGTCATGACAGGTAGGACGCACTGATTGAAAACTTTTGTTTTCAAACACTGTGGTATGGGTGACGAGAAAACTCGACGTAGTTTTCCGAATGCTGCCCAGCCCAGCTGAATCCTCCTCTTGGCCTCCTTCTCAAAGTTGCTTCTACCTAACTGCAAAATCTGCCCAAGGTATGTGTACTGCGAAACAACTTCAAGAGGGTGACTATTAAAAGTTTTAATTGAATTTAATTATTTATGCCTTAAAGAATGATAACAATAATCATTGACAGTTTTTTTGGAAAGCTGCCAATGCCTTCTCTCTACGTGTACATGAATTATTATTATTTTGTTTGTCAGAGTTTAACAATTTTAACAACAACAACGGAACTATAGAGTCCCAGACCTTTGATAGGCATGCATGGGGCCGAAGCCATTTTGACAATTTTGATCAACACACAGAGGCCTTTTTGAATATTTTGATCTTGTGTGCTGGAGACAAATACCGGTTACTATCCCTTCAAGACTATAAAAATGCATTCAGGAACAGTCTCCGGTTTGTGCAGAACTATGTACTGGGGAAACTATGGGAACTATCACACCCGCCGAAACAATGCTAACGAACGTGTAAAAATATAATTATTATTATATTAGTCCTCAATGTCCCACCGCTGGGCAAAGGCCTCCCCCCACTAGGGAGTGGGGGGAGGCCTTTGCACAGGAGAGGGATGAATGGAGGGCCATTCAATAAGGACCAGTCGGCACGGAATGGCGAGCTCGTCTCTCGATCTTGTACATGTATTACGTATGAATATTTTGTACGAGGTATATTTTATAGATTTATTCATTGTATTATTGGAAAGATAATATTTTCTGAGATAATAGTAAAAATATGAAGATAAGAATATGGTAAAAGTTTATGTTATTATTCGTCCTATTATTTTACCTCAACGTTTCGAACCGTGCACTCCGTTATTGAAAGTTATGAGTGAAAACTCATGGTTACTGGCCAAGTCGGTATTTCCATAAAAGGGCTTTAAACTGTCGTCGTCGATACAGTTAATGTGAGTTATTAACTGACTGATTGACTGGCGATGTCGGCCGAGCCCTGTTTCATAAAACTTAAAATAAATAACTGACAGTAAAAGGAACTGGAACTAGAACGATTAAAAATGTCTAGTAAATTAAATGAAAAATGAGTCGGTGTTCGGCCGCTTCAAAAGCTCACGTTGCAAATCACTAGCGTCGATACGTTATGGAAATATGATTTATTTTAATTATTGTTTTTGAACAAACAGGTTCACGACTGTATCCCCAAGGTGCGGTAGACATTCTCTCAGATCTTTTTAAATATAGGTGAATTTTCTTTATACATTTTTAATATTAAATTAGGAATGTGTGCAAGAAATTTTTGGAGTGGAAATGGAATTATACTTTGGACCTGGACCAAATTGAGGATATTTTATATTGTTTAAAAAATATTATGAGCGTATGTACTTCCACAAAATTTCAACCAATGGAATGCTGCAAATTATTCCTTAGCGCAGTTTTCAGGGAAAATTAAGAAATAACCTAGAATAAAAATTATTCCTTTATTTCTAAACAACAACCATGTAAGTACAATAAGATATGAATCCTTGGAACTTTACGCATCTTGATTCAGTCAACTTGACTCTAACAAAGGTAAGAATCACTGCACCGTGCAGGAATAAGAATCAAAAGAATACATTATAGAATATCCAGCTCTGTTAACTGGAAACGAAATGCACTTTAAAATATATGTGTATTGGAAAAGCGTTAGTCTTGAAGGATATGACAATAGGACGAGTCTTTCAATGTACTGAAGAGGTACTCAACTATATTTTTCCATGGCCTTCAGCTGTTAAGAAAATGTCCTTTTATTCTTCTTGTGTTATAGTCACCTGTACACCTAATTCGTAGTGAGATTATATCGCGTTAAATCTAAACGTCATTTTTTTAAATAAGCGTTGACACTAATTAGCCGCTAGTTTAGTTAGCTTTAGACTGCATTCCTATTATGTCTAAATCGGCTATAATTTTTAAATATTTTCTGCCATCGGCTAGCTTATATGAATAAATAAAATTAAAAATGAGCAGCTAAACAGATGATAACTTCTGAGCCAATTCATTCAATTTGGGCTGGTTACTTCAATAGTCTTCATAGGGCGTATTCAGGAGTACGCAACAAGAAATTAGGAGTAATAGAACCAGGACAGCGAAAGAAAAGTTCTAAGGAATATCGAGTGCTCATTATATTCCTTTTGTTGTTCGAGTACCTTGTATTGTAACCTCGGGTGGCCGTTCGATTTCAGAGCTAGCGCGTTGTTTGCAAATTGATCATTGGTATAATTTGGTTCATAAATAAGAAAAAATAAATTGGGACCTATTATCACGCCTAGGTTGTGATGACGAGATTTAAAGTACATTTAAAGTAGATGGGCTAGACAGCGCTAATAGGGTCAGCGTCAAAAATGGTAAACCTCTCTCAGGCCAGTATCATTTCATAAGTGTAATCCAGCCGTTAGTATTTGAAGGACCCTTTACTAAGGTTTCACTGTCTGACTATACATATACCTACAGTCCTTGCTAAGTTTTAGGCTAAATGGCGCTTTGCAAAATGTGGAGGATATTCGATAATTAAATAATGAAACACTACAATATCTATTTTTGTCTTGAAATCCTATCGTAAAATAAAAGCTCATGGTGACTAAATTGCTGTCATGCCAAACATCACTCGTCTCTGTTGACCCACTTTCAGGTTAAACATCATCAAACTGACGCACTGGGACGCCGTCAATCCCGTAGTTGATGTCTTCGTTTGTAAACAAGGTTGATGAGGTTGCTCATGACATGACCTGCGCCTCTGATGTGAACTAAACAAACCATTTGTCAGATGTCTCGCGTCAGTTTGGTGACAGCTTTGTCTTTTTACGTTTGAGTGTAAAGACTGTCTATCTGTTGGACAAGGTGAGCCCGCATCCCGAAACTATAGTCAAGCATGAACTTGTACGACGAGCATAGTATAGGATTTTGTATATTTCGTTACTAACAAACTATCTACAAAAAACTTGACATTACAATTTAAGCCCCATATTTTGTAGTGTGGGCTTCAATGGAAAACAACTAAAAATTAAGATAAAAAAATCGGTTTTGTATAAACAAACAACGTTTCGGATTACCTACAAATACACGACAAGATTTATAGTTAAACTAAATAGGTAGAATGTAAATATAAATAAACATAGACAAAGGTCACTGATCTTGTAGAATTTAAATAGTATTCTGTTTTTCATCAGTTTCAGATGCGGGGTTTTTTTATGAGATTTTAAATAACAGCTTTCGAACGCGCGTTAATATTTTATTACCGTGTAATGAACTGTAAGTTCAACAAATCAATCACTCAGTTCATATGAATTATATAAATTAGCAGTACTTATCTTATCTCAATGTATCAAAGTCATATGCCGTGGTTACAATGAACCTTAGGTGACCGAACCAACAAAATGAAAAGACGCGTTTCATTTACTCAATTCGTTCCATTACGTTTATTACGCGTTGAGTTGGTTTACTTTTCTGTGAAAACTGTCACTTTTCGATTCAGAATCTAAGCTGGATAGCACCCAAACTGAATTGTTTATTAAGAGATTATGGTACGGCTCCAGATCTTTGTAAAAAATTGTCTTTGATCATCATAAAATTCATTCATTACATTAATATAAAATGCTTAGTATTAGTTGTTATCCTTACAATTGATAAAATGAATAATGAATCAACTCAAATCGATTAAATAATAAGTTATGCAATTACAAGTAACTAATTACAGCGTGTAACATTGCAAGTGATTTGTGAACGAATGGTGCAAATCACTGGCTCAAAGGCAAGACAAGTGGCTCCACTTAATGATGGCGGGCGTGTTGAGATATGCTCCTTCAATTTTGCCTCAATGAATAGCCGGGCTGCAATGGTGACCATGCATTTTAAGAATTTTCACTACGTTTCCTTATTTGGAAAATATTTTAATAGAGACTACCCCTATTACAGAAACCAGATGCCCGTTCATACTAAGTGGAACTCCCTGCCTTTTCCTTATTTTCTGAACATAACATTATATCCCTAAAGAGTAAAGAAAAGTGTACTATGCTCTATTTTCGGCTACATCATCGCTTACCATCAAGCAAATGGTTGCCAAGCGTAGTCAATTGATTTCTAACAAGTACATTATTTTGCTTTCCTACAGAATCAAAATGATGACTGTGCTTTATAAACGAGCGAAAGTTCTAAATTTAAATTAACCTTTCTCAACTCACATCACATGGTCACCCCCCAGGCATTAGCATAACGACTGCACGCCTATCGTGTGTAATTATCGCATTGACTCCGCTCTCGGGTGTCCCACTGTTATCAATTTTGGGGAATTTGACGGGTTTCCCGAAAATTCAGCAAATTGTTCTGGAAATAGCGCTTTGTGGTGAGGTAACGTTTTGTAGCTCCATATTCTATTTCTGGATAGTTAATAAACTGTCTCTATTTTTGGATAGTTAATAGACTTATATGATCTACGTTTCAATATAATTTCAGTAGGTACGTATTTTTTTTTATTTTACCCGAGATTTTATTCTTTAGAGGAAAAATTATAATAATAAGTTCAACTTTAGTCAGTCTAGAACGTCATAACAGAGATTGCAATGCATTTTTTAATTTTCGGATTCCTGACATTTTTTCAAAGAAAAAAACAGTTTTGGCGACGAGTTATTCTATCAAAAAAGTTTTCGTTGAAAATAGAAGCGATCAATATAATCCTACGCATGAATAATTATAGATTTCGCAATACAACGCTTCATTGAAAAGTAGGTAAAAAAAGAAAAGTAGGTATGATGCTTTTATTTTTGCTTCTTTTTAATATTTACTTATAGCGACGCGTGATCCGAGAGCTGGCACATTTTTGGCTCAAAGGATCAGCATTGCCATCCAGCGTGGTAATGCCGCCAGTGTTTTGGGCACGCTTCCGAATGACAGTGACTTGGATCAGTTGAGCTATCTATAGATCGTTTCTAACGATCCTTAGATAGCTTGACTAATCCTGTTGTATTTTGTAAATATATGTAAATATGTAGTAGCTTAGTTTAGATTTATATACGATTCGTTAAACTTTTCAACTTAATACTTGTCTTTAAAAAAGCTTGACTTGTTTTGGAGTAAGAGAAATCTGAATGAGTAGGTACCTATTCATAAATAGATAGGTAACCGACAAAATCAATGTTTTGATCCAACAATGTTATCCAGTCCATGTTTATACAGGAAACAGATGAACTTTTTTTACCTACGTATTATTTGTGTGTGGCCAAAAAATGTCACTGAATACACGAGTTTCATGGCTATAAAATTAGAATTTTATTCGTACCACCAAAGTTGTTTTGGTAAAGCTAAGGTGCGAGCTAGACTTAGACAGAAGAGACAAGGCGAGGACTGGTCACGGACCTGACGTAACATGAGTAAACTTCCCAAGAAATCTAAAAATTAAATGCCATTTACACGACCATTCCGGAATACCATTCTTGCCTCTTGCCATCGAATATTAGCTCTTGTTACGTTGAGTTTGAGAGAGCAAGAATGGTATGCTAGAATGGTTTCATATAAATGGCATTTTATTCTCCAACTTATAAGCACATGGGTACCACGGTTTGCTAGGATTCTTGAAAGTTTGTGACGTATTGCGTTGTACTCATAGACATTTATAATTAATTAATGGGGTTATTGTGGCAGACGATATTGTACACGTCGCGGGCCGTCAATGGGTCAGATTAGCGCAGGATCGTGGTGGATGGCACAAGCTTAGGGAGGCCTATACCCAGCAGTGGGTGAAGTCAGGCTGTGGATGATGATGATGATGATGATACATTTGTGTTTTAGTCACGCCTTAACACAGCGGACCGATTTGGATGAAGCTTGGAATGGGGGTAAATATTGATTAACAATTAAAAATGCGTCCACAACCAGTAAGCGTCGCATCTTTGTCTTACAATGCTTGTGTCTGGCTTGCGCCTAAGGATTTAAGACCAATGTGACGTAGATCACCTGAGTCACTAGACGTGGTTAGCATACAGATAAGAACGGCATAGGTATTGCCTGATTATTTTGTAAATGACTGTGATTTATAACATAATCCGCTACACCTTAAACATTTACAATATACCACACCTAGTGTAGTTAATATTGTTTTATTAAAACAATCTTTCGAAATACTCTAAGTAAGTTTAAAATATTTTCTGTATCTATAAATAAATACAATAAAATGCGAATGCAACAAGTGGAGATATAAAATAATATTCAGAATATTTCATTTATTACAAGTACATTTCTTCATAGATATAAATATTTTCCATTCAATTCTAAGCTTAATCAAGCTGGTTTTCAATCAGATCTTTCAATAACGAGTGTGAGTCAGGGCGCGCCATGTATGGCGATGTCAATTCATTGAATGATAATCGTAAACCACATCATTAATGTATTGGCTATAAATTCTAATTTACCGAGTTGTTCAATTAATGCACCTACAATATTTAGTTGGTTGATAAAGTATATTGATGAAATGGCTGAGGGCCAAGAGCATAAAATACAAATTAACATAGTACGATAGTCTTGAAACAATATTGTGTATGTGTTTCATCTCAACAATCATTCAATTTAATATCTTACGTATTTTTGTCTATTCATACTTTCTGTTCGTGATATCACTTTTTATCAGGTCGTCTGAAAATTAGCGTTACTCTGTCTCTTCGGGCATGGAGTAACAATAAGCTGAGACTGGACCTTTTTGAGCTACAGCACACAGACCACTGTTGCACCCACCTATGTAGGTGCCCGACTACTTGTATTTTTTCTAGTTTGTTCTTTACCTATGCACCTACCTACTTGTTACTTGTCTTTGATTTTGTGTCTGTGTTGAAATGTTATGTGTGTCAAATAAATATTTTATCTATCTATCTATCTATCTCACTGTGTCGTGAAATTCAAACAAATGAAAGCACATACCATCATGTTCACGAGAGACGCGTCAAAGAGACGGTCGGTGTAGTGACTGGAATGTTATTTGAGATAAAATAGGCTTGCCCAACACCTAAACCATCCTATCAGTTTATTCGGCCTTAGTCACAGGAAAGACAGCATCGTGTGAATCCAGCTGATTCCTCCACCATTTAGAGCGAAAAATCTTTTGATGCTGGCATCATCGTGAAATCTATCGGCATTCGAACTTGCATCTTTCGGATTGAAAGTTAAGAGTACATCCTACGGCCATGTAATGTAACATTCATAGCCGTCATAGAAAACAAATAACCAAGCCTCAAATTGGTGCCAGCTGTAGTTAGATTTTCGAAGTGATTTTATTAATTTAGAGTGGTTGTGGGACGTAGAATAACTAGCTTTTGCAACTTTGCTCCCTTAGCGATGTAAGTTGTGTTAGTTTCAAATTGATTTCAGGTCTTTCATAAAGTTTTAGTAACCTGTAATAGATGGGTTAAGTTTAATAGATTTTGATATTTGTGCTGGATATATAAAAGATTGTATCAAAGTATGTTCCTACGGTTACATGCTATGTGGCTTAACTTGCTAATCCTCATTACCGTTACAAATTGAATGATCATCGGGAAATACGCAACATTTAGCATTCCATAGGCATGTTCTATTGGAATTTTAGATGATCTTTATCATCGTTTTGCGAAAGATACATCGAAATAGTATATTGACATTTTAGTTACTAGTTTTACTTTAAACATTTTGCCATCAAACCATAATCATTAAAATTAACGCGCTATTCTTGTCAGTATCAGTTATTGTAACATAAAAACTTCTAAAATATTTTATTATAAAATCTAGACATTCATGATAAAACGCATTTGTAAGTTTCGTCCCAAGAACCCTTTTATTATTCAAATAATATTTAGTTACAATAAAATATCGAATACACGATAAAAGTTATCAGAGACATTACCATAAAATATTTCGATATAGAGGTTCCATATCTACAGGATTCGCTGACCAAAATAAAAGGCAGGACATGGAATACTTTGACCCAATTACACAGTAAGCAAGTCTCCCGCCACCAGATGTAAGATAGACAGAGGAAAGATGAATCAATGTTTTTTTCTATATACAATTGTAATTTTACTACCTACTTTTATTTCTACTTGTTCTATCTACTATTATAAACAGAGTGGCCATGGAATGCAAGCAGATCTCTACCTGCAGTGACAGAGTCACTACACCACTACAAAATTCATAATGCGCCTCATACTCGTATTATCCGGATTTTGCGTAGTGATGTGCTTTACTGCAATACCGATCAATGTTTAGTGTTTGTCTACAAAGTGCAATATGAGGTATGGGATGCCTCAAATTTTGAAGTTTGTGGGTTACTGCGTGTGTCAATAAATTAATCTTGTGTACAATATAATGTATGTTTCAAAAAAAAGCTTGACCGGTTTTCTATATGAAATGGTCTATGCAAATATGGCAGGAACCAGTTGACAGTTGAGCACGCTCGATGTTATCACTTTGGTCGCAGTCGGCAGTAAAAATATTCTGAGAATTTAGTTGAGATGTTTAACCTTTGTCATAGTTATACTAAAAACAAAACAATCAGAATAATGATGGAGGAAACCAGTATTCTATAGGTCGTAATAAGATTGCAACACATTGCAACATTTTGCAGAAGCCAGCATTCCATATGGAATATCCATATGGAATGCTATATGCATATCGGAGATTTAGCTTCGTCATACAACTTCGATAAATTGATGGTATGGTAAAGAAGATAATGATCAAACAAAAATCTATTGATGAACAGCCAATATTGAGGAGGTCCAGGAGTTCAAGTTATTAAAGTCAAAACAGTAAGTCTAGTTTGCTAATAAGTATTGTATGATCCGCTTTCGAAGAACAGTGGGCCTAAAGCGGCCACTTTGGGTGAATCATATTATGAAACATATAAGCAGTTTTGTAGCAAAAGTGGCCGCTTTAGGCCCCCTGGAGTAAGATGTACTTACAGACCATTCATTCTAATGTTTAGTTTCTAAACATCAAAAGGGTTTTCGCAAAATCTTCACGTCAAGAATATCCAAGAACCACGGTTAAATGAATGTGGACTTAATAATGTACCCTAGAAAGGTTAGTTTAGCGTGAGTGGAAAATGTTTGTTTTCAACTCGACACGTTGAGATTGATTGACTGGACGCGAATAAACTCTGCCAATATTAAGTTATTCGGTACAAATTCAGCGGACGCTAGTCGCCCGCATGATGTTCGTTTTGTTTACTTGAATATATTGGAAACAAATAGACAATTCTCACGGTGAGTGATTACTGAAGCTTTTGTAGTTTTTTATTCTACACTAAAGTGAAATGCAAAAAGGTTTGTGACTGTATCCCCAGTTTTCCAAAGCCTCTAGACAATGTAACAATCGATTGGTGAAAGCGAAGGTAGAAAAGTCCAATTGTATGGAAGTAATTATTCGATGTTGTCGATTATGTTGATGATATCGAACTGTATGTATATTATCTATCAATGATCTATTCGATGACAACAGATCACGTGACATAAATAAGGCACAATTAAGTCTACCCCATACATTTTTGTACTTTTTTACTATCTACTAAATGATGATGCTTCTAAACATTTTTATCACTTCCATATTATAATTCTTTGTAGTCAGACTAGATTATAATAAACCAATAAATTCACAAATGTTGACTACAAAATGACTCTTGGTAAAAATAACCAGTAACACTCATGTGGCCTTTCTAAGTAGTGTTAAGTTTGTGGCGACCTCTATCTACCATCGCCTGAACTACAAAAGCTGAACTACAAGCTGAACTTCAAGAGATGTCAATTACAGCGACGTACTTCGGAGCTGTACCACTAGATGGCGCTGGAATCACAGATAAGCATATTCCCATACAAATGATGCAAAATGCATAGAAAGTCTAAATCGCGCAAGCAACATTTCTGAGCACATACAACCTATATACAACTTTCCGATTTTAACTGTCGGCCGAACAGGCCCTAAGGTAAGTGTGCCAGTTGGGCAAACCTTAGCGAGGCGAGTACTCCCTCTTTGCCATAGTTTGCGGGAATACCATCTACCCCCAAAAGTTATTCCTCGGAATAAACTTAAAATAACCATACATTTTGACAGTTTACACTCAGGAACAACTTTATACCACGATTATTAGTAAGGCCGATGAAGTTTTGATGAAAATAGATCTGAGATCTGAGAAAATAGCAGAATTAAATAACTAATAAACATTATACTTGGGGACTTCGCAGACACCTTGTCAAACCATTGATTAATTTTAAGGCCTGGTCCATAGAACTGTAAACTGTTAGATGCAATGTAATTAAAGAGGGTAGAGATGTGTGACAGGATTATTGCATGTAAAACTCTGGTTCTATCATAGACAGAAATCCTAAGACAAAAACAATGTTGGTAGTACAAAAAAGAGGCGTGGATTAATCTATGGACTGCCATTTATTCAGCAGATATTAGCACAAGGTTCAGTGATTCATCATTTTTAATATGTCTCAACCAGAGTTCGTTTACTCTTTATACAGAAACATTTAAGATATTATCATTATGATGTAGTTGTTATCGGTCAACCTTGGTAATATAATATTTGCAGATTCCTAGAAGTTAACGACCATCGATGTCGTCTCGCGACTTTCACGAGCTATTTTATACTTACAAATTAAACATTAATATACTTTTTTGCTTGTAAATACATACATATTATACATAAAAACACCTAGACCCGAGACAAATATCTAGGTCATACCATGGGGCGCAAAGTGGAACAATGGTTTCCTAGTTCAAAAAAAAATTCAGGAGATGGCGTTAGAAGTCTCGATTTCTATTATTGATTGTGTAAATATCATAAAAACCCGAAATAATACACTGAAGTAAATATTTTATATTTAAGACTAATTAATCGTAGCGACGAGAACATAAAAAACCCTTTCATAACGGAATTTTATTTTTTTTGCTAAATATTTAACTGCCTGGCGACCAACGCTTTTACCGCCATCTATGAGCACATCTCCACTTTTTAGGGCCTTAGACCTTAGGGCTATTTTGCCTTCCGCTACTGTACGCTAGATGTCACTGTCGTACAGTAGAATAGAGGAAATCAATTTTAGCCCGTAGATATTAGCCCGAAATTGTGTCACGATTCCGTGGAGGAGATGATAGGATGAGAGATATGATGGAGAGAGAGAGAGATATCTGTACCTAGTATATATTGTCTGTGGTCATACAAACATTTGTCCCGCGGGGGGCATTCATTTCATTCTATATGCCACGTTTTACGGTCCTGTGCTAATCCCTTGTCCTTGTTTGGATTAAAATTCGTATTTTCTCCACCGCCGATTTTGGCCTTGCAATGTGTCACGCAATGCTTCTGCAAAATGTAAGCAGGTACACAATTATGTTTAGACGTGCGGCTGACTATCCCTTTCAGTCATTTCTTCTTATAAAATGTAGATTACGTTAGAGACTATACTCGTATTATTGTGATTGAATGCATTTACTTGTATAATAAATGCACGTACTTATTGTAACAATGTAACATAATGTTACCTACATTATGTTACCTGTGTACATTATGTCATAGTTGATTGTTTTTTCGAAATAAAAAATTAATGCCATAAGGATCTGAGATGTTATTTTTTTTTCGTTGATGTTGACTTCTTGCATGGCGTCTTAATACACTGAGAAAGTAGCAAAAATTTAAAGGACTAGTATACAGAATTCAGAAACTAATCATAATTATCACACATACCACCCAAGATGCCAACTAATTACTTGTGTGTTTGATAAAATATGACCTTTCAAATTATATAACACAAGTTCACTTAATTTACATGAATAATTTAAGTGGTTTTCTCGCCTCTCTCTCGTGGTGCTTAAACATATGCGCACAAATTCATCGTATCGACAACTATGTATCTACTTTTATGAACCAGAATAAAAATTTACATTATCATAATTTTTGCTTTGGATTTGCGATAGGCAAAACGGAAAACTACAAAAAACAGGTTCACGACTGTATCCCCAAGGTGCGGTAGAAAATCTCTCAGATCTTTTTATGTTACTTATTCCAGATACTTTGAAGATGTCTAACGGGGTAGTAAGAGGCATGTCCAAACACAAAATATTGAATACATGCCTACATCTTGCAGAAGTTAGTATACGTGACAGCTTGCAACTATAAAATAATAAATAATAATATGTTGCAAAACCTGACATCACAACTGTATCCTTAGATCACGGCATGGTACAAATACAGGAGCTCCATTTTGCAGAAAGCATTCAGTGAGAGATCACCTGCCATTAGAATGAAAACTGGTTTCCTCATGATGTTGTTTTTCAGACTAGCACAGTGCACAAGATCGTGTTAAATGGCACGAACAAAGTGGAGCTTATATCCAGCATTCAGCTTTGGATCATGGATCAGCCGAAAGGGGTTGGTACAGCACTGCATCCCAACACACAACCAAATCGAAAAGGATTTTCCGAAAAAATCATTATATCCGGAGAAAACCGACCTCGCACAGCTGGTCGAGCGTATGTACTGGGCGCGTTTTTATTTTAGATTGCTGGATTTTGAGTTTTAATAAAAATTTTTATACCTAAATGAAATTATTAGGTTGTGTGGTTGTGGTATGGTCTTATTATGTTGTACTAGTGGTAAATAACTAGAAAATAAAATAAAATGACGTAGCTAAGTAAATTTTTTTTTGCGTTTTTATTCGCTAAAGATGTTCTGAATCATGGTCTGATTGCAACCCCTCAGTTTTCAGTAGCAGTCTTTTTACACCCTGTATGTATAGTTCATGTTACGGAAAATACTTTTTCCAAAATACCAATAGTCATTGATGTACGATCGAAATTCGAACACTGACCTTGACCAAGAGCTTTGATATTGAAAGCTGACACTATCCCACCCAACACGGTTTGATACAACTCATGTGATACAAAATGAGATAAGATGTAATAATAATAGCATTCATTGAATTCCGTCATTGTTTTGTAGAATGACTCTCTTGTTGATTACAACAAATATATTGTTATTGTTTCTCGGCTTCTTACGGATGTGTTTATCGTTGTCACTATCTTTGTAATTTATGCGACGTGAGTAATTTATTAGGTCGATTTATCCTATTGTCGCTATGTTAATTAGGTTGAAAGTGTCTAATGTAACTTTCAGAAAAACTCCTTAGAAGTCCTTAAAAGGCTAAGAATGTTAATGATGAGTCACTTGTCATAAGACAGTGATCCCAGCGGTTCTACTGAATAACTTCCACTGAATACTGCTTTTTGACTTTGACTGAATAATAATCATCATCATCATAGCCCGTAGCAGATTCCTGGGGTATTTCTAGGCCCTCTCTATTACGCGATTGGTTTTGGTGTCTTGCGATTATCATTCCATTATAAATGCCAACGAGACACTGCAAGACCTAGTATTTACCTAGTATAGGTATATAATTGGTATTAACATTGAGCCTATTTAATTTAGTATACATTTTAAAAGATTAAACATATCGTTTTTTTTATAGATACTAGAGAGCTTATCAAATTATGCTCGAACAAATATGGGCAGTACTCGAAGGAAGTACAGCTAGCTAGTCCAATATAATTGCTGATTAAGATTCGCATAAGGAATCATATTCCATATGCTCAAACAAACACGGAGACAATTACACGTTATACTACGGAACAACTGAATATAAAATATTACTATCATTTATTTACAGAAACTAAGCTACTACATATTTACATATATTTACAAAATACATTTACAAAATCAAACAACTCTAGGGAATTCCTTCTCTTCTATCTCTATGAAACGTGACCGACTGACCATGGCGGATCGGATTACAAATATTACTTATACAATATGTGTAGAGATGAATATTGAAGATAGATTTACATGGATGGAGGATGTTTGAATGTTTGTTCCTCTTTCTTGCAAAAACGACTAAATACTTCTAAAACTTGAAATCCATTCCCAGTTATCATCCCAATAGAGCTCAACCAATCACATAATACGAAAATGACAATTGAAGTCCAGAATGGGATTCAAATGTCAAAATGAAGTCCATTTCCATTGCCAGTTGAATTACACAATACGGCCCCTGGTCTGGACAACACTTCACTTTTTGGGATAAAAATGTATAGGTAAATTTTTATGAAGAAGAAGTGAATTGTTTTTTTTTATATATATCAGCCATCATCTCAATATTCAATCATTACCTCTTCCTTATCACAGTCCTTCTTTTCTTTGTTGTGCCTTTTTTTGCAGGTACTTAGTTTCAAAACTGAACCTTCTTACTACAAGAAGAAAAGGAAGCTTTCCTCCATGATGTAAAATATTGCTTCACTCTGTATATACAGTGATAACAACAAAACAAGTAATCAAACAACTCTAGGGAATTCCTTCTCTTCTATCTCTATGAAACGTGACCGACTGACCATGGCGGATCGGATGGAATGAAACACGTTTTTAAATGATAAGCTTTAGTAGAGTGGGCTATTTATTTTATTAAATATGATGCTGATTTATGAGTAATCCGCGCTAGTATTTATTTGTTCAGCTGCAGATTTTACAGTTACATCAGCCACTGCATATACCTATACCTTTTGCTGTAAAAGATAAGACTGCTTATTATAAAAACGTAAAACCTTGGTTGAACCCCATGTTGACACATGTCAAAACATAACTGTTACCACAAAAAAGCGTTCTACGTACGAGTATTTAAAGATCGTTTTTCTAGGGACAGTTTTTTAGTTAGACTTGGTCTAAATTCTGCTCATTTTCATGTAAAAAGCCCACATTTCTTTAATGCATTGCCATTCTAAAATTTCTTAAAAGCTCGCGTCGTGTTTTGAGACTGACCCTTACACATAATAATAAAATTACTATTAGGTACTATTCAATGCTATGAAATATGATGTTCTTTTCATAAGCCTACATAATATTGTTTCAACTTTGATTTTTACACAAACATAACATTAAAAATGTATTTTATAGTTGGTGTTGAAGTGATGCCAATTTTTCTATAATATTTACTTTGGGTATATTAAAAAAAGTAAGTGCGTATGAGTCAGTGGCCAACTTTTTTGGGTGTACTGATCTGCCTAGATACTAAATTTGGTGGCAGATAAGATTATTGACTTACAAAATGCCGATGGAGTCATTCTAGGTCAAGATGATTGATAATGCGTGCCATTACATTTTTTTTGTGTTAGATGTAATTTTGGTCCTAAAAATATAACGAATTTCTCTAATATACACATTACACATATGAGTCTCTAATGTTCCTTATTTTTAATTTCTTCTACATATTTACATATATTTACAAAATACAACAGGATTAGTCAGGCTATCTAAGGATCGTTAGAAACGACCTATAGATAACCCAACTGATCCAGGTCACTGTCAGTCGGAAGCGTGCCCAGAACACTGGCGGCATTACCACGCTGGATGGCAATGCTGATCCTTTGAGCCAAAAATGTGCCAGCTCTCGGATCACGTGTCGCTTCGACCAAACGCCCTAAAAGAATTTTGAAAACCAAAAGGGCTCCAGAACCCCACGGACCTAGGGTCTCAACCCCAAATCGTTCAAATATATAAACCCTATCAAGATTTATATATATTGCGCCATTTGAGATTTATTCTTGAAAATATGATTTGTATTTCACCAAGACTATTTGGTTTTCAGAGTCATCACTTACCTTCAGTGCATAGCATAATGCAACGTTAAAATTTGCTATGTCACAAAACTTATCTTGTGATCTTGTGAATACTGGCTACTTCGTTGTGATAATACCACATTATATTATAATGCATCATTATTTATTTTGCAGGCCAAGAGCTGTTTGTTTTCAATTTCGCTCTAACATTTTCGGTAGTTTAAAATATAAAGCAGCTCAGTGCAAATTTGCCCAACACGAAAATCTCCGTTACATTGTTGTGCAAAGGTGCTAAACATGTGACGTGTAGGCACACGATCAAAGGCAGCAGATTCAGCTAAAGTCACGTTTTATTCTAAAAACATACATACGCCACAGTAATTGACATTGTACTAATATAATAATCTCAATTTATCAATTTCTTCCTGCCCTTGTTCTACATTATGTGGGGTCGGAAACGTGTGAACATGTGAACTTCTTCCATTCTCCTCTATCAGCCGTTATCTCAACACCTTTCTTTCTCATAACATCCTTCAACAACACAACTACTAAGAAAAGAAGGATTGATTGTTCGTCCAACTTTTCTCTGTATTTGTGTGTATATAACGTCATATAAAATTACTTATATACTCGTATAGCTAAACTCTTGACCCCGATTCATGAGAGATATAACCTCATCTACGGAATTGCGATACCTAATGTGTTACCTAATGTTTTCCTACATTCACAACAAGCTCAAAAATAGGTTCACATTATGTTTTTGGTTTTCGACACACCTAAAGCTAGTACATACCAAAGTACTTAACTAGAAAACAAATTGTGGAAATAGCTTTACTTTATACCATTTTTATCTTGCTGTGTGTTGTGCTTGTATAAAACAGTATGGGGTCGTTAATAGAACTATGGTAAGTTCAAATTGTTTACAAATGTGAACTACACGAGAATTACTCACGTAAATTTATCACGGTTTTTTAGTGCCGACAATGTTTTGACTCATCACGATAATTTTGATTCTAGCGTTTAGGACACTTTTCACGATCACGTGTAACAATCTAACTAAACTATTTCTAGAACAAATTGATTTCGCAGTAGCTTAAAAAAAATGATGTTTTTATATGCAAGTAGAAATATTGTCATAGGTATACTAAGCACAACGGATCTTTAGCTCTCTGAAGTTAGGTGCAATAGACGATTGCGCAGGTTTGGTAGAGTAAGCAATTTTGGACGTCTCAAAAAATGCGTTCGGCGCAGCTTCTTCAGAGAGCTAAAGAACGATTATGCGTATTGTTACAAACCGCAAAAAGTCGCAAATCAATGCTTTATGTTTCGATATGATTGTTTACACCTAAGAGAGTCACCTATGAAATATTTACATAGTAACTTACTGGACAAGTTTTTCCTGTTCTTATACATTAGCTTCAAGTCGCTGCCTTTTTTTATTTGGTTATTTCGAGATTTCAACAAAAATTTCATTTATAATTTTGACGACCTCTTTACCTCTGTAGCGCAGTGGGCGAAGGCTACTGTTTGTATAATCTACAAATATTTTGTCTGGGTGTTTGTATGTATTTACAAACAAAAAGTATATAATTATTAGTATATCAGTCATCTAGTACTCAATACACAAGCTCTGCTTACTTTGGGGCTAGATGATGCTGTGGGAGAAGTCCAGCATTTAAATAAATAATTATACATATAATGCTGGATTTATTATTTATTTAATTAGTGTTTTCAAGGTCATCACTGTCGTACAACTATGGCAAGCACGACAGACGGCTTATTCCTTGAGGTCCACGACCATATTGAATTTATATCCCAGTGGGTCCATGAAAAATATAAGTAACTATAATTCTAAATGGCGGCGGGGATCAAACCCGCAACCTTCTGCAACACAGCGGACTTTCACCCACTGTGCCACAGAGTTCATCAAATTCTGGAAGGGTCTAGGGGTCTTATATTACGTGCTTTTGCAGGTAAATATAACATTTATTTAATATTACCAGTTTCGTATGGATTACTTAAATGTTTGCTAAGTTACAGCTAAGAGGCATGTAATAAAATTACTCGATTGGATTTCATGTAAATATTTGTTCAGGTTCTGGTTGTTTTTGGTAGTTTTTGAAGCTAATTTGATTCAGTACGCTATTTCATAAATATGAGTATATTTTAGTAGTGGCTGAATTATTATCGACAAGAGCCCGGTTAGCTTAAATATTGATTAAAACTGAAGTGAAAATACCTAAGCCTAAATAAATTAATAGCTTATTTCTGTCATCTCTTGATTACGAAGTGAGATTACTTGGCTGTGCTTAGGCAACAATTAATCATAAAGTTTATAGTAAATACCTACGCATCCTCTTGTCACACTGTAGCACATTGAATTTCATTGGCGTGCTCGGCTTGATAATATCCAGCTACGAATGAATTACCAAACTTTTGCCTACAGATCAAATCTAAGAGCTCAGCTCTTGTCGGTGCAATGATGCAACTTCCTCCACCCCTCCCTTTCTAATGCGGTCTGATCTACTTCTTTATACAACATGACAGTTATCTTTACAAAATACACTAAAATCAGTTTAGCTATCTAAAGATCGTTGAAAACGATCTATGATAATCTTAACTGATCCAGGTCACGGCCAGTCGGAATATCGAACTATTATGCTAATTCAGATTATGTGTTATTAATTTAGATTATTTTTAAGCACCATAGAATCCTGGTCTTAAAATAATGATTTTATAACGGAAACGTTATTAATTCTTTATTGTACAAATAACCACACACACATAATAATAGCATAAAAATGGACATGCACAAAGGCGAGCTAACCCGATAAAGAGTTTTCTTCCAGCTAAACGTTGGCGAGAAGACATCGATGCCTTTGAGAGAGTTTAGTGGAACGTAGCGGAGGATAGTGAGCGTTGGATGAGTTTGGGGTAAACCTTTGGCTAGAAGTGGAACGAGATAAGTAGAATTATTATCATAATAAAATCAAAAACCCGACTGCAAGTATTTGCATGCATTCATTGCCAATTTGTTTTTAAAAACTAAGTTCAATTATATGATTTGTATATATTTTGTAATCTCCTTTTAATTTCCTTCATTTTGATATCCCACTCGATATGATTGGTAAATTTTTTATTATTATTCTTATTTCTTATTAACGTATTTCTATTTCACGCATAAGATCCGCCATTTTGGTTTTTATTTCGAAAAATATCCTATGACACTTGGGTTTAGAAAAACGCATTGCATAAATACATACAAGATACGCGCAAAAAACATAACCCTTCTTTTGACAGTCAGGTAAAAAAACATTTGTGAGGAAGACTGCATTATCATTAGAAGTTGAATATACTCGCAAAAAGTAATTAATTCTAAAGGAATTAAAAATAAACAGTACCTACTAAACTATCTGTGTCCTGAAAAAAAATACAACGAATACTTACAAAACAGGCGTCATAGTGTTTTTTCCTTATTCTAAATTCACAACCAAAATAATATCATAATCACAGACACGTACTATTCACTCTTTCACTGAACACATCGCGTATTTATTTATTTTGGTTAGAGCATGCGTGCGCGCACGTCGGCGGCGGATCATCGACTACCGGTTTCGGTCGCGAATTCTCAAAGCTTATCTGAAGCTATGATTGAAGCTTACTGTACCAATACCGATGACAAATAAACGATGATGAAGCGCTCGCGATCGCTCGCTTGGACGTTTTTAGGGTTCCGTACCCAAAGGGAACCCTATAACTGAGACTTCACTGTCTGTCTGTCCGTCCGTCTGTCGCCAGGCTGTATCTCATGAACCGTGATAGATAGATAGTTAACATTTTTACAGATGATGTATTTTAAGTTGGTAATATTTCATTGGGCAGACGATATGGTTCACGTCGCGGGCCGGCAATGGATCAGATTGGCACTGGATCGTGGCGGATGGCATAAACTTAAGGAGGCCTATATGTCAAGGTGAAGTCGTGCTGTGAATGATGTTGATGATGAATAGGGTAAGATTATGCGTAGTCTTGGACAAATAATTAAATTTCACATTTCCACGTTTCGCTTTTTGGACAAGGTAAGTACTTATTATAAAACACATTTTCTCTTTGTCGTGTCAACATAGAAAGAAAGATGCATGGTTAATTAACATTGGAACTAGAAAGTATTAAGAAAGTACAATAATTTTTGCCACTCACAGATATATAAGGAAGACGCTGTATGATTTATACAGCGTCAGAAGGAAACCTATGCATACACTCCACGGGACGCTGTAGTGCTTGGGAAATAGTTTGAGATGGAATAGGCATGCCCAGTACCTAGACCATCCTCATAGCTAAATCGGTTTTATCCATAAGAAAGACATGGTCAATACGTGTGGAGCTAACTAAGCTTCGGTAACTTAGGCATTTTACATCTATATTAGATGATTTATACAGCGTCAGGAGGCAATCCATGCCTACACTTAACGGGACGCTGTAGTGCCTACCACATACCACACACACACACACATTCCACAATAATATTAATATTATTGTGGTATGTGATACTACAATTATATATAACTAGCTGCGCTCCCGCGGTGTGACCCGCGGTCCCTCGGGATTTTTTCATTTTTTCGGGATAAAAAGTAGCCTATGTCCTTCCCTGGGATACAGCCTTTAACTATGCCAAATTTAAGCTTAATCTGTCCAGCGGTTTGGGCGTGAAAGCGTAACAAACAGACAGACAGACAGACAGACAGATTTACTTTCACATTTATAATATTAGTATGGATAGTATGGATGTACATTTAAATGTACAGGAATATATTATAATTTGAAATACATTATTAACAAAATTATTTCTTTGCCCGGTAATTTTTTTATAAATCTCATGCCTATAAATAATATATTATTATTATCATTTGCCTAATGTCCTCCAATAATTATGGGGTAAAATATCTCTACAATAATATATTATGAGGAATCCGTTAAGTACTTAACGTTTCATAATGATGTTAAACAAAAAAATAAGGGTATGTTTATTAGTATTAGTATCAGTAATTTTAAAGGTAACATCATTATTTATATTTATTTTATATTATAATTTTATATCATTAATATATTATAATTCGCCAGTTTCAAAATTATCTACAATCATGAAATATTTAAAAGACACGTCACCCTCTGTCACCACATCGAAATAGATTTAAATAAACGCGAATTCGTCTGCGATTGCAATTTATTACAATTAGACGCGCTGAAATAGACCGATCTTTGGCGCCAGTATCGAGTTTTACTCATTTCAATTAAATAGTATTTTGAAATAACTTTCTGCCCTCTTACCATGGCGATTGTCTAGGCACCGGAGAATAGATAAAAATGACAGTAATGACATTACAGTGTAGACAAAAGTAACTTTTATCCACATTCTACCCGTTTTATCTACACTCTAATGTCATTACTGTCATTTTTATCTATTCTCCGGTACCTTGAGAATCGCCATGGTAAGGGGGCTGAAGTCTTTTTCGCTGAAATACGTGAAGCAAACTCCATAAAATTGAAACTGAGACAGCGATAAAAACAAAAAAATAGAAAGTAAACATTAAAAAATATATATTTCATCGTGATTATTTTCACCAGTAGTGTTTCAAAACAAAAAATATATTATTTTTGTCACAATGTAATTTGTACCCTGTGTTCGTACCACATCATTGCTTTTGAAGTTATTTCATTGTGTTTACGCGGGAACGAATTTGTAATTTATGTCACAACATTTTTATTACCACAGACTTTATAAATAATACCTACACTTATGGTTCCGTACCGTATGGAAACCATTTTTTTTATGAAAAATAAAAAACTTTCCATCTAGGGAAAAACCTTTATAAATTTTCTAAGCTTTCAATAATATAAATGTTTGCACAAATTTAGGCTACAGATTATATAGGCAACAGATAGGTGCGTTATGTTTGATGATCATAGCCATTTTACAACAAAAGCAATCGAAGTGACATTTCAATTTGTTTAATAAAAAGGACTCCTAAAACCTCTCATGAATAATGACAGACAACCCGCCCAATTCGACAAGCTTTAATTAAAGTTAAAAATTTCACGACCTTGAAGACCATTAAAAGAAGACACGAACGTTCAAACACTTTCCATGACCTATTTTTTAATTTTTAATTGAGATTGAGACACTTATCTGTAATCCTGAAACTGGAACATGTCATTTTGACAGGTCTTCATTAGATTTTTGCACTATGTTGTCGGCTGTCAATTAGACTAAATGACATCACGAAGTATAACTCAATTTTATGTTGTCACTCTTAATGATTATGTCATTTGTTTGTATCCTTGTAGTAATCAATAAAATAAATCTTTAAATACCTGTGGTACATTAATTTAACTTCTCAAAGGTAAATTGCAAAATTACTTTATAGTTTTAGTAAGGTAATAAGTCTAGCAAAGGATATTTTAATAATTAATTTAACTCATGTTCAGCTCGGTGTTTTGTCAACTATTACTGTATCTAAAATTAGTAATTTTGTGTCTGTCACTCAATGCTATTTTACTGTCACTCTACAACAAAAAACGTAAAGAGTGCGCCTTATTTCTTTTACTCTTTACCTTCTCTATTTATTTCTAATGATCTACTCAAGAGATCAATGAAAAGTCTGATTTGAATAAGGAACACACAGAGTGACTGTACCGTACTACGGGTCCCTCTATCCCAAATGTAAGTTCAATTGACATGATGTCATTCGATTTAGATCGAAGATTATTCTTTTTTCGTGATTAATTCGCGTTAAAGACCTTAAAAGAATGTACTTATTATCAGTTTTGAATCTGTTATTATAGTCCGGACCACACAAATTTACCCCATTCCTATTTTATCAAGTCATTCCACGTTCCAAAAACATTTGCTAAAAATATTTTTTCTTTTTAAAATACTTGAAAAGGCGCAGACCGCTCTCGTCATTCATCCTGCCAGTCAAATGACATGGCACGAATTTCAATGTTATTTATTTCCAATTTTAAAATTCATCCGATACGCTCGGGAGGTTTTTTGCCAAAATTGTCACTTTACAGAAGTGTTGTTGGTTGGCTTACAAGAAGTAAAGGTGGTCGCTCGCCAGCCAAGCCGAACGCGCCGAACTGTCAATAGTTAATAGAAGAAATGCGGAGACGTCAGAAGCGAGCCGCATTTTCTGGCGTCATCAGTATTTTTTGTATAGAAAAATGACTGCGGCGAGTACGGCGTGGACAAAATGTGCGATCAGCTTTAAAGATGTTTTATAATCTTTATTTTTGTCATAAATTAATCAAGATTGAAGTCAAAACACTGACATATAATTAAAACTCAGAATTCCCAGTAACATAATACGTGCGCAGGAGCTAAAATATGACCTTATAGCCGATTCTCGTCTAATGAAACCATTCAATTTAATCTCTATAGGTATATTGCCCTAAGATCCAATTCACCTTAGCACGTACGTTTGCCGTTGGAAAAGTGATTTCCCTGGGTTAACGAGATAGAGAATGGTTACTATATTAAACTTTGAACCTTAAAACATACATTGATTAATATTTTGAACACTCCTGTTCTAAGCATCCTCCTGTTTTTTTACAGAAGAGATGATTTCAATGATGTAATAAATTGATTAAGAAAAATAGATATATAACACAAGCTGTGCTTACTTTAGGGTTAAATGATGCTGTGTGAAAAGTCCAGCATTCTTTTTATCTATTTTAAAAATACAGGGTGTAAAGACTGCTACCGAAAACTGAGGGGTTTCAATCAGACCATGATTCTGAACATATTTAGCGAAAAAAAACCGATTTTTTTTTACTTAGCTAAGTCATTTTATTTTATTTTCTAATTATTTACTACTTGTACAACATAATAAGACCATACCTACCCTATAATTTCATTTATAAAAGAAAACAACTATTAAAACTCAAAATATAAAAACGGGCCCAGTACATACGCAAACTGTAATCTTCAAACGCTGTTTTCTCCGGATATATAATGATTTTTTCGGAAAATCCTTTTGGATTTGGTTATGTGTTTGGATGATATACCTACCCCTTTCGGCTTCGGTAGACGTCTTTTTACACACTGTATAATAAAAAAAACAATTATTTCTTTTGTACACCTAATAGCTACACAGATCTCATTTCGCATAATGTGTTTATTTCGCTGGTTATAGATGAAAATGTAATTTCAATGTTGATTTTACTAAAGTTTAGTATACTGTTGCATTATAAATGAGTAGTGTAAGAATATCTATCAAAACAGATAGAGTTTTATGCAAATGGCTTTTCAAGAAACAGCAAGCGGTCTTTATTTATTTTGTTTGAAAGCTCTATAAAAATTCGAGGTATTTTTTGAGTATTTTTCAGTAGAAATATAAAAAACTCAAGTCTTCAATCCACAAAGCTTGGTCCAAACATCACGTACGGCGTATGTCAATATTTCGCATCTTATTAGCATTATAAACGAGACACGTTTGACTGTTATGAAAACCGGACAAAACTACAAAAAAATATAATATTTTATGGCAAAAGTTAGGGAGTAAAGCTTAGAATTATACCTAGCCTAGGTTTGAGATTATTTGTATTGCGTGACTAACTTGACTTGTATGTAGGTCATTGAGTTGTACTTGTATGTAGGTAGATGCTTTACATTGGTATAACTCCTAGAATAAAGGTTATCACTACATAATAGTTTTTCTATATTCTACATATATTATCTATCTTATGAAGGAGATAGGTTATGAACTAACTGTTTTTATAATAAATTGTGGGCATGTTAATAGCGGCCTTCACACGTACAATCTTTCGCGAGTGATTGAGCATACAAGCGGGTAAGCCTGTACACGCAATCGCGAGTGATAATTTTGATGCTACGCGTTCTTTCTCGCGCGATTACTCGTTAGTTCTTGTCAAAACTCAATAGTGCGGAAAGCTTGTACGCGCAATCGCGAGTCATACATTTTTTGAAGTTTGAAGCTACGCGTTTTATCACGCGCGATTGGCTGTGTCCCACGCGATAGGTTGTGCGTATAAAGGCTGCTAATGACAACACGAAATAATAAAACGCAAAATAGTTACTCATATTACTGTCATCCATTTATCTTTTGCCAGTGCTGAGCCTTGGTTATCCATCGATCTATCTAGAATGACTAGGACACACGAAATCATAACAGGATCATATCATCCGTTCACGTGTGACGTGAGCCTTCACAATACCTTTGTTTTGTTTAAAAGAATAAATAAATCTGTCATGCTAAAATAAATTATTTCGGTAGACATAAGTAATTAAGTTTTGTTTCAGAATAAAAAGGCGTGCTGATTATTTTTGGCTGGAGTCGACTCATCCAGATTATTAAAGTCATGCAATATGATTAGTTGACTGGCCTCAACTCAGTTGGCAGAAACAGACTTTTGCACTGTACAAAGTGTACAAGTATTTAAACGGCCAGTTGGACATTGGACAAAGAAAATAACTATAGATGTATTAGATTCGACGACCTCTGTGGCGCAGTGGGCGAAGGTCCGCCTGCGACGCAGAAGGTTGCGGGTTCGATCCCCGCCGCGGGACAAATGTTTGTGACCTACAGATATTTGTCCCGGGTCTGGGTGTTTCTATGTATAATATGTATTTACAAACAAAAAGTATATAAGTAGTTTATCAGTCATTCTAGTACACATAACACAAGCTCTGCTTACTTTGGGGCTAGATGATGCTGTGTGAAAACTTCCAGCATTATTCCAGCATTATAGATGAGAAGACATATGTAATATGCTTGTATGAGTGTATGTGTGTGTGTGCACAAAATTATTGCATTAAACATTCTACTCTAATAACATATCTGCAAAGAGAACAGAACTAAGACACAAAAAACTTATATTTCAAGATGAAACCAGCCAGTGCTACATTCAGCCATTTCTTCGAAATCAAATAGATTATTTCGCTCCGCCGCGCGATTTATTAAGTGGGCTGGGCCAATGATTTTGCTAATCGGAACTACTGAATCGATTTGATTTGACAAATGTATCGATAAGACGATTTGGGACATCACTGTTTGTTTGTTGGCGTCAGACTGTATTTGCTTTGGACGAGTTTTTATTGAAAACGGAAGTAACTACTCGTAAAATGGTATGAGTTGATTTTATTCTGTCCTACATTCTAATATAATTCAAGTTTAAAAAAAAAACCCGTTCATGTTTGTATTTTCATGATGGACAAGGACATCTGACATTATTATTTAATAATAGAAGGAAAACTGAAAATATTTTAATTTTTACGTAAGTACCTAATCAGGAAAATATATTTACTTTTGATGATTAAACTAAAATAAATTGACACAAGGACATTAAAAAGGATAAATCAGGACGAATTCCTAGTTTATATTTTGCATTAATTAAAGGAAAAATTGGGGAATAACCCCACACTACTAACCTAAAATAATAATTATATTTAAACATATAAAAATATTCACTTGGAAAGTATATCAATTATAGCGAAAACATAAACATTCATTTTAAACCGCCTCTTTTTTTAAAGTTGGTTAAAAATGAATACAATAATTAAGCAATCAAATTGTCACGCTTCTAGTTCAATTTCAACTTACATAACTTATACTGCAAGCGAAGGAATTTGCATACTTATATTAATTTACAAAGAAGCAATTTGTTAGTTCGTTGAATTAATTGCAATCTTGACCGCAAACTGGCTTTTAATGATATGCTTCTCCCCTCTTTTCCTCCGTCAAAAAAGTAAGATGTGCACATGATATCCATACTATACTAATATTTATATAAGTAATGTGAAAGTAACTCTGTCTGTCTTCCTGTCTGTCTGTTTGTTTGTTACCTTTTCACGCCCAAACCGCTGAACAGATTAGGCTTAAATTCGTGGTAGTATCCAGGGAAGGATATAAGCTAATACTTTTTATCCTGAATTTGAAATTTCCAGTTAAAGGCAATTAGATGGCGTTACTAACCTATGGCTGAGGTTAAGATGACGCTATTATTCAATTTTTAAAAGTTTCAGAAGATTCTTGCAGTTTTCAGTTCGATTTAGAGGTCTTCAATTATGTTATATTGCTGACAAAGTTGCGGGTAGTACTAGTTAGTATATTATAAGGCTTTCGTGATTGACTGACACAGTCTAAACCATAATTTCTAGAAACCTTAAACCTTGTTCTTGGAATTTGTTTCTATAGATGGGTGAAATGAGAAACGTTGGCAACACCCATACAAAGCCGCGTACCTGTAGTAAAATATAATTTAGAAATATTTAATTAATATACCTACAATTCACTCTCATTACATTCTTCATACATACTCGCCGGTTTAGGGTACTTTTGACTTGGTTGGACTTGGGACTCCAAAATGTCACCAATTTGATCCAAGAAGTTTCGCCTAGGCCTTCCCCTTCCAACTGTCCCATACACACTTGCCTCATACACTTGCTTTGTCAAACGACTGTCATCCATCCTCTCTACATGCCCAAATCATCTTAACATACCTTTCTCGACCCTCAACACTACATCTTCTTTCACTCCACACTGTTCCCTTATCACACTATTTTGTAATGAGAGTGAATGAGGCAAAAGTTGTGTGTCAGGATCGTAGCAAGTGGAGATCCGTGGTCTCTGCCTACCCCTTCGGGAAAGAGGCGTGATTTTATGTGTATGTATGTATACCTACAAGGTTTGCACACAAGCCCACAAAAGACCGACAGAAATAGAAACAGGTTGTCGCTAACTGCCTCCATGGCCCACGCGTTAATTACCATTGTAGACTGAAATATTGTTTCCTGACTAAGGTACTGTTAGAGTGCCTTAGAATTTGCATTCAATGAACATAATGTAAGATCTAGAAAACTGTATAGTAGGTACCTGTTATTGGCATATTTACGTTCTCAATGAGATAACGACGACGTCTGTGGCGCAGTGGGCGAAGGCCTGCCTGCGACGCAAAAGGTTGCGGGTTCGATCCCCGCTGCGGGACAAATGTTGGTATGACCTACAGATATTTGTCTGCCGAATGGGGTAGGTACAGCATCCCAACACACAACTAAATCCAAAAGGATATTCCGAAAAAATCATTATATCCGGAGAAAACAGCGTTTGAAGATTACTGTTTGCGTATGTACTGGGCGCGTTTTTATGCGTAGATTGCTGGATTTTGAGTTTTAATTGTTTTTTTCTTTTATAAATCCAACTATTAGGTAGGTACAGTCTTATTATGTTGTACTAGAAGTAAATAACTAGAAAATAAAATAAAATGACGTAGCTAAGACAAAAAAATTTTTTGCGTTTTTTTTCGCTAATGTTCAGAATCATGGTCTGATTGAAACCCCTCAGTTTTTTTACACCCTGTATTTACAAAAAAAAAGTATATAAGTAGTTTATCAGTCATTCTAGTACCCATAACACAAGCTCTGCTTACTTTGGGGCTAGATGATGCTGTGTGAAAAAGTCCAGCGTTATTTATTTCTATTTATAAATGACGAAATGAATTCACATCATCAGCCTATGGCAGTCCACTGGTGGACATAGGCCTCCTCTAGTGCGCACCGTTGCTCCCTGTCCCCAGCTCAATGCATCCAGCTTCTGCCGGCAGCCCTTCGCAGACTGTCACTCCACCTGGCCGGAGTGCGTCCTACACTACGTTTGCCAAGTCGCGGTCTCCACTCAAGAACTCGTTTACACCAACGGATATCGGTTCTTCGGCAGATATGGCCAGCCCACTGCCACTTCAGCTTGCTGATTCTCTGAGCTATGTTGACATCTTTGGTTCTATGTCGGATAGTCTCGTTGCGGATTCTATCCTTCAGAGAAACGAAATGCATAGGTTGAGTTTAATGTTCCTTGTACCTAGTTATAAATGAAAATTACGTCACGTACAATGTCAACAACGTTAGATTATAAAGAGAACGTATGTGTTTGACCAAAATAATAAGAACTAAAACATTTGCACAAATCAAATTGAATGGGAAGTAGAGCGAGAATTTAGATTTAGCGATTTGGGTAACTAAATCATAAAACATGACTACGATTACGATTTAATACACCAACACAGTTGTTCTAATAAATTCAAGATACATGTCTAAGGTAGTCAAAAATGTCCAAATACCTTATTTGACTCTATTCCGTGACAATTGCAAGCCTATCCCATATTATGAGACTGATTTCCTCACGATATTCTTTCACCGTTTAGAGCTCGTGGTGTTAAAACAGTCTGCAAATGTAAATAACTTTACGAATCGTTTTACGATAACATGTGCATACAAAGATCCCATACAATGGAATATACAGGGTGTAAAAAAACTGCTACCGAAAACTGAGGGATTGCAAGCAGACCATGATTCTGAACATATATTCTAGTACAACATAATAAGACTATACCTACCTAATCATTTCATTTATAAAAGAAAAAAACAATTAAAACTCAAAATCCAACAATCTACGTATAAAAACGCGCCCAGTACATACGCTCGACCAGCTGTGCGAGGTTGGTTTTTTCCGGATATAATGATTTTTTTGGAAAATCCTTTTGGATTTGGCTGTGTTGATGCTATACCTACCCCTTTCGGCTTCGGTAGACGTCTTTTTACATTACACCCTGTATAAACCCTTTTCACAGTTCTTATAACGTTAGCAAGTGGTAAAGTTTACATCGGTTTTTTTTGACCTGGGATTACATTTTCATAAAAACAATATTTAAACGCAACGTGACCGACCTAAAATAGGTTTAAAGACTCTCATACAAACTAAACAGTTATTTTAGACGCTTCTGGAGCCGGCGAACTATTCTGTGCCGCATGGTGGATAGATACCTAAAGATAATAAATAGCAAGCGCACCTGAAAGGTAGGTATGGATATGTAGGTATAATTACAAAGTGCATACGCGTACATACTTCTTTAGTTTAGCTTTGAATAGGTTTATGTTATCGCATTATTTTATGTCATTAGGCAATTGATTATAAAGTTGTACTCTGCGATGTTATTGTTGTTTGGCCATAGTTTGTTCGGGGTATAACTTGATTCATTTTATGTTTATTTCTAAGGTTATGCGTGTTTGTTTTTTTTGGAGTTGTATGCCGGTTTAAATGGAGTTATTTATAATATTTTTAATTAAGATACAAGAAGAATACGCGTAATGTTGATGAATGTTTAGGAGTCTTTTTATAAATCATTTTGGTAGGCGTTAGATATGGATAATGGTATAAAACTTTAATTATTTTGTTTTGGGTTCTTTGTAGTGGCATATGGCGGCGGATCCCCATATTTCTGAGATAATCCAGGTGTGATTTGACTAACGAATTGTAGATTGTGCGTATTTTATTAGGAATGCAGTTTGATATTTTATATAATGCTCCAAGTAATGATAATTTTGATTTTGCATGTGTCTTGCTGTCTTGCCCTAATCAATACCCTGTGATACTATGCTTTTTTTCATCGTTAAAAAAGTTTATCTAAAAAAGCTGTTCCCAAAATGTTCAGTTTGTAAGCTTTTATCCAGCCTACAAATAGTCGAAACGACTGACTGACTAAATGAATGAGTCTTGGTCTTCAGTTCAATACAGCATTTTGTCATAGTATTTCGAACAATGCTTTTTGGAGATAAAGTTCAAAATAGCTTTAGTTGTGGTGTAACTGTGGGCAAATAAATCACTTTTTCTAACCAGTCGATAGCCAAACCGGCTAAGCTGTTACCAGGTAACTGTGTCTGAAACTTGCGAGTATAAACTGTGTGCAGTAAGTGGATATGGTAATGGCTTGTTTACAAATCTCCAGATAGTAGAAGAAAAATAGCGCTTTACAATCCTTTAATACGTTCAATGACAACGAAGCTCATGGTGTACCTACCGGGAAAGGACATCATATTTTTTTCTTTAGAAAATCTTAAAAAAGCTGATTCCTAAGGCTCAATTTCGCGTGAAGTGAAACCAAACTAGGCATGGTGTCTGCGCATAGTTTGAATTACCACTGCACATTTAAACAGACCCAAGGTTTGTTATTCAACTCAACTTCGTTTGTTTAAACCCAGTTTGTTCAGGAACTTACCGCAGGTGTCGCAATTGCGGCCATTGTCCTTTTCTTTCCTTCTTCAGGCTAAACATATTGCTATCCTATTCTAACATGTACGAGAGGTGAAAATATTTTCCTAAATTTTACTATGCAACTGCGATAGATCTAACAAACTAGAGGTCAAATTGTGGTTAGCTTTAAAATTTTCGTTATGATTTGTTTGTAGGTGTATTTAATCATTCCATTATCAACTTATGAATAGTCTGACGTCCTAGAAACACTAGACTTAACATAAATATGTTATATGGTATAATAGTATAGTGCAATATAAAAATGGTGGTCTCATTATGCACCAGTTAGTAACTATATCTAATAGGCCACGATGGTCTTGTGACTCACCGAGACTCACGTAAAGATTGGTGACTTCTGCAAAATGTCTCATGATAATATACACCGCTATTTTATGACGATCAAAAAAAAAAATGCAGAAAATGATAAGGGCATGGTCAGATTTTTTATTTATTTAACAAAGTTATCGAGGATTGTAGGCAGCCAAAACCGAACAAAATTTTATGAAAACTGTACAAATAAGAACTACAGACAACAAGTTGATCGCTTACGGATTCTCACTTAAATTATGCTCTCTTATCATCCCTAGTCAGTAAAACCCCAGTAGCTATCATAAATCCATGTTATCGTCTCCTTTTTAGGTTATAATTTTTTTCTCTTTTTTTGAGTTTTAACTACATAAATGTGATCAATGACAGACACCTAGACGATGTTTAAAATTTTTTTGGCAATTAAAAAATAGGAGTGTATTAGGTATACATCGTTTTTTAAGTAGTTTATGATACGACACTGTAGTGTATTGTAGTTCTTGGGTGTATTGGATTAGTAACTCTGCCAGTCGACCCTTATGGGTGGCTCTATCAGTTAAAATCGTTACAATCCAGAATCTCTCGCCAGTGGCTCCGAACAGCTGTGTGGCACGCAGCGGCCACACCCTGGAAACCACGTCGACTCGTGGGCGAAACCTCGCAGAGGGGGCTTGAGTTTCAGGACTCAAGTTATTGGCGGTCATAAGTGCAAAAGTTTTGGCTACCAGTAGCATTCCACCTCCGATGGCAAAATAATACGGCATTGTGGAAGGCCTAAGGAGACGAAAGGGGTTTGATCTTCGTCACCTAGACACTGCATCCCAACTCCCTTCTGATCGTAGCGGCTATCCGTTCCATTGGGCACAAGGGAGGAGGGACGAGAGAGACGACCATAATATTTCCTGCGCAACGGACTGTTTCTGGACTGTATTGTAGTTCTACTCATTCGAAAATGTATAACTTGCGGAAACATAATTATAAATACAGAAAAACAATTAAGGTGCTTTCCGGTAAGATCGGACTATTTTTGAGAAAACCTAAAGAGTCTTAGAAAATATTTTATTGTATCGCCTCTAGTGACTCTTTTACAACGCCATAGCAACCAAACTGTTGCAAAAATACAGAGGTTTCATTTCTTATTTGTAATGTTTAGATAAACACAACGGTTGATGTTTTATGAATGATCAAACAGAGCAAAATTTTTCAGAATGGCAAGTAAAAGATCGGACCGTGTTAAGGTAAGACCGGACTACCTTATAAAATCACCTCTGTAACAGCTAGAATAAGCTCTATCACAGGAAAATATTCGGAATTACCTAATAAAAAACATAGTACAAATTGTTATTGAATTGGTTTTCAAATTTAAGTTTTAGCGAAGATTTAATACATTTTTTTACTCCAAATGTCCGATCTTACCCCGCATGCTTCAAACATAGATTTTTGTGTATCTCAAACTTTTACATCTAAAGGCTCATTAGACTCATAATTCGGTTGTACAGCAGGCAGACAATTAACAAAATAGAAGTCAGTTTTCTGAGTTGAAACTTGCATTTTCAAGCTCTAATAATAACAAAAAAATTATTATCAATCAACTTTATTCATTATAAGCTTAAATTTTAATCAAAAGCAAAAAATCAAAAAACTTTATGTAAAGTTGAACATAACTAAATACCTACTGTTTAATAGGACGAACATTTCAGTCTGTAGGTGGGCACTTTACTCTTAAATTTTTTGTTTATTTAACCTATACTATCCCACTGCTGGGCAGTGGTCTCCCCCAATTATTTCCAACCATCTCTCTCCTTTGATAGGTTCCACCACCCACTATCGAAGGAGTCGAGGTCGTCTCTCCAGCGTTTCCTTGGCCGTCCGCGGCGTTGTCTCCAGGGTGTTAAGATGTTTGCCCATTTTTCGCTGTGCATCCGGCTCACGTGCCCTGCCCAGTCCCACTTCAACTTGACTGTTTTGCGCCCTACGTCGACAATACCAGTCGTTGAACGCAGCGTGGTATTCCAAACTTGGTCAATCCACTTAAATAAAATATGCAGTATTATGGCACGTTCTGTCAACAAAGCTTAATACTTACGTATTTTATACAATCCAGAACAAACAAGAAATCAATAACAATCAACAACTAAACATAACAAATACTTCTTTAAGTAAAAACAAAAAAGTAATCATAAATTTAGGTAACTTTGATAACTTACTTACTTGTAGGCGAAAACAGCCAAGACATCCGTACAAAAGCTTGCGAAAGTGAGACGTTTGATACAGACAAATCGAATATTGAAAGTAAAATAAAAAGCATGTAAAGTAAAAAGTTTGAGAAACACTTTAAAGTGAAAGACCGGCGGATTATGTCCGATCTTAACCTACGAGGTTAAAGATCGGATCTTTGTCTACAAACGTCGTAGACATGATTGTATAGTACTAATCAATTAGTCTTACATCGCAAATGGTAATAAAACAGCAAAACTTCAAAAATAAACAAAAATTACCTACCAAATTGCTCATAGAACGTTTCAGGTGGAAGATCGGATCATGTCTTTTTCCACTTTTGGTACATCCTTTTTTTGAACGACAATAGCACACGTTCTGCTGGGCATAGCGTAAAAAGCAGACTGTAGGGAGGGGCACAACAAAATGGCGCGTACGGTGATGTTGCCATCATTTAAAAATATTGCTGAATTTAGTAGTTACATGACTTATCCGGACTTACTACTTGTCCGGTCTTACCAGAAAGCACCTTATTTTGTGAATTATATACATACAATGCCCTAAGAAGGTAGTAAGATAACAACATCCTTAAGATTATGGAATTTATTACGATGTTATTCTCAATGCTCTACAATTTGTTCGGTTTAAGCGCCAGTGTACAACGAGCTGCGTTGGCCAAGTGGGACACTACATCGACATTCAATTCAAAGGCAATGGGTTCGAATTCCACATGTACTGCCAATCACGCCTTTTAGAGGCTCCTTTCGTATTTAATTATTCTATGGCATTATGATTAGTAATATATTTTATTTGATTAAAAGTTTGGTGTATGTTTAAATAAATATATTTATTTTTCATCAACATGATACAGAGTTTGAGTTCTAATTTGATATTTGTAGAAAAAATAACTTTAAAGCAAAAGGCCTTAGTCTTTTTGGAACACAAAGTAATACAAGGACTTCTTTGTACATGAATGATCATTCATAAAGTGTCCCTAGGTTGTCTTTTTGTTCATCCGATATTCATGTTAAGATCTTGTTCTATGGACCAAAGTAAATATACAATCTTGCGATTATATTCTGCACGGACAGTCTTTGAATGTTTAGTTAGTCAGATACCTTATTTCGTTTATTTAAAGTAAGAAAACTAAGTCGAAAGAGCAAAACGACTTCCTTACTTAGCAGTTCTAATTACAAACTTCTAAACATAATTTTAGATCCTTAGGGTTTTCATAGTTTTTGATAGATTTTATTTGTGCCATCATTTTTATCAACTTTAAAGTAATTTAAAAAATGTTTGTATGACATACAGATTTGTCTCGGGTCTGGGTGTTTCTATTTATAATATGTATGTATTTACAAACAAAAAGTATATAAGTAGTATTTCAGTTATCTGGTTCCCATAATACAAGCTTGCTTAGTTTGGGGCTAGATGATGCTGTGTGAAAATGTCCAGCATTATTTATTATTAATTATCGACATCACCTACAAACCCCTAAGTTCTTCAGAGATGTTTTATTACATTATTTAAAGTTTTGACTAAATTGGATCAACATTATCAACAATGATTAAAACACAAACTCTACAATAAGATAATATTGAGGGCATCAGAACTCTCAGAATCAATACATAAATACATCCGAAATCAATATTAATTAGGTTCAATCGAAGCATGACCCTTCCAAGGTAAAGTTAATTATGCGCAATAACGTATGCATGACTTACCTCCAATATTATTTGGGTAACCGGTCCCTTGGCGCTTACAATTCACCTTCATTACATCTAACTGCCTATTAACTTGGACATGCGCCCTTTATGAGAGATAAAACATTAATGCTGAGTTTATATTTTAGCTTTTTAAGATATTGTAGGTTAGTTATTAGTAGGTTTGCTTCAGTGCTCTATGTGTAATTTGTGTGTGTTGTGTTGTGTGTGTATAGATAGGTACTTAGTGTGTTACTGTTCTCTACTTTTGTACACCGCTGTATTTCTGAATTTGAATATCCTGTCCATACAAATGGTTGCCAGGAAGAAATCGCTTTTAGTGATATGGCCGCCCATTGTACAATTTGTTTATTTTTATATTATTCTCTGTATAAGGAGTGTAAAATAAAGCGTCAATCTATCTATTTAGGCTATATATAAATAATATGAGTAATATGAGTATAGTACATCCAAATTAAAATCTCTCGCGTGTATTCGTTAAAAATCTGTATAAATGAGCCTTTACATCATTTAATGGTTTCAGTAAATTATTTCAATTTCGCTACTCCGACTGAAACATCGCGTAAAGTTATAATGAGCTTCGTTTATGATCCAGATTCTTGATTAAAATTCATCATTTTTTTATCCATAACATTATTATACTCGCTTTAAAGTGCATTTGTTTCCGAGAGGTACTTACCAGAATTACAGGAAAGTTTTTCAATTTTGTTATGTATTTTTGTAGCGCAAAGTGCCGCGCGGAGGCAAAAAAATAATTGCTAAAATAATATTTGTGAAGTAAGCAAGTGTGTTGCATTGTTTACTTTTGTTATCTTATCTTTTCTTATAATTTTTTTTTTTCATGTTTAATTTGCTAAATGTATACATACATATACCTGTGTTTGTGTGTTTTGCCAAATAATGATCAATCTATCTTATCTGTAAATTAAATGTCAGGGCAGTGACCTTTCTACTGAGGTGCGGCTCGATGCCTCGCTAATATGTTTCGGAAACACTATTACTGTGATTTATCACTATTCGAATAATGATTTGAACAATGTAAGTTCGTTTGAGCTAGTGGCCTACTGTATTGACATTTTTGTATGAAGGCCTCCGTAGTGACACAGAATACGGATACGTAGTGACTATAAATAGTTGTAACTGATAGTATCAGTAACCTATAATAAGGTGCTTTCTGGTAAGATCGGACTATTTTTGAGAAAACCTAAAGAGTCTTAGAAATTATTTTATTGTATCGCCTCTAGTGACTCTTTTACAACGCCATAGCAACCAAACTGTTGCAAAAATACAGAGGTTTCATTTCTTATTTGTAATGTTTAGATAAACACAACGGTTGATGTTTTATGAATGATCAAACAGAGCAAAATTTTTCAGAATGGCAAGTAAAAGATCGGACCGTGTTAAGGTAAGACCGGACTACCTCATAAAATCACCTCTGTAACAGCTAGAATAAGCTCTATCACAGGAAAATATTCGGACTTACCTAATAAAAAACATAGTACAAATTGTTATTGAATTGGTTTTCAAATTTAAGTTTTAGCGAAGATTTAATACATTTTTTTACTCCAAATGTCCGATCTTACCCCGCATGCTTCAAACATAGATTTTTGTGTATCTCAAACTTTTACATCTAAAGGCTCATTAGACTCATAATTACAGCAGGCAGACAATTAACAAAATAGAAGTCAGTTTTCTGAGTTGAAACTTGCATTTTCAAGCTCTAATAATAACAAAAAATTTATTATCAATCAACTTTATTCATTATAAGCTTAAATTTTAATCTACAAACAAATAAGCAAAAAATCAAAAAACTTTATGTAAAGTTGAACATAACTAAATACCTACTGTTTAATAGGACGAACATTTCAGTCTGTAGGTGGGCACTTTACTCATAAATTTTTTTTTTATTTAGCCTATACTGTCCCACTGCTGGGCAAAGGTCTCCCCCAATTATTTCTCTCCTTTGATAGGTTCCACCACCCACTATCGAAGGAGTCGAGGTCGTCTCTCCAGCGTTTCCTTGGCCGTCCGCGGCGTTGTCTCCAGGGTGTTAAGATGTTTGCCCATTTTTCACTGTGCATCCGGCTCACGTGCCCTGCCCAGTCCCACTTCAACTTGACTGTTTTGCGCCCTACGTCGACAATACCAGTCGTTGAACGCAGCGTGGTAATCCAAACTCGGTCAATCCACTTAAATTATTATTAAGTAATATAAATCTGCAGTATTATAGCACGTTCTGTCAACAAATCTTAATACTTACGTATTTTATACAATCTAGAACAAACAAGAAATCAATAACAATCAACAACTAAACATAACAAATACTTCTTTAAGTAAAAACAAAAAAGTAATCATAAATTTAGGTAACTTTGATAACTTACTTACTTGTAGGCGAAAACAGCCAAGACATCCGTACAAAAGCTTGCGAAAGTGAGACGTTTGATACAGACAAATCGAATATTGAAAGTAAAATAAAAAGCATGTAAAGTAAAAAGTTTGAGAAACACTTTAAAGTGAAAGACCGGCGGATTATGTCCGATCTTAACCTACGAGGTTAAAGATCGGATCTTTGTCTACAAACGTCGTAGACATGATTGTATAGTACTAATCAATTAGTCTTACATCGCAAATGGTAATAAAACAGCAAAACTTTAAAAATAAACAAAAATTACCTACCAAATTGCTCACAGAACGTTTCAGGTGGAAGATCGGATCATGTCTTTTTCCACTTTTGGTACATCCTTTTTTTGAACGACAATAGCACACGTTCTGCTGGGCATAGCGTAAAAAGCAGACTGTAGGGAGGGGCACAACAAAATGGCGCGTACGGTGATGTTGCCATCATTTAAAAATACTGCTGAATTTAGTAGTTACATGACTTATCCGGACTTACTACTTGTCCGGTCTTACCAGAAAGCACCTTACCCTATAAACCTACCTATAAACCCCAGTTATGATTTTTACATAACTGGGGGGCGTTAAAAATTTTAGACGTTGTGTGTCCTAAAACATAGTCAATAAAATGTGAAGCCAACCAAGGTGCGGTTTTTTTGCAAAAAATTTTTTTACGGTTTTTAAAACGTGTTATGTGAACGAAGCATCTATAGCATATGCCATGAAAAATATCATGATTTTAACACTTCATATTTTAATTATAGAGTTTTAAATAAATAAATAAATAGTGCTGCACATTTCACACAGCATCATCTAGCCCCAAACTAAGCAATGCTTGTACTATGGGAACCAGATAACTGATATACTACATATTTACTTTTTGTTTCTAAATACATACATATTATACACAGAAACACCGAGACCCGAGATAAATATTTGCAGATCATACAAACATTTATCCCGCGGCGGGGATCGAACCCGCAACCTTCTGCGTCCCAAGCTGTACTGTCACCAAGTCACCCACTGTGCCACAGAGGTCGTCAGTTGTACCCAATGATGTTGTATAGTTATTATATATTATATAGTTCATAATATCTAGTTGATTATTTTATTTGTCAATTAAAAGTGTCTTGTTTTTCTTTCTTTGATGTAAGACGAAAGCCATGCTGCCATGCAGCCATGCTGCAATGCATGGCTGCATGGCAGCTATAGAAAAATGGCTTTTCTATTTTCATAAATGTTTATCATTGAATCATTTTTATTTTCAAGATTTCGTGCTTTCACGCTATATAATATTGCTGCACCATGAATAACAATTTTGTGACTGCCCTTTGCGAATGCTCAATTTTTACCTTTACATTTCTAAACATGTTTCTCAAAAGCCGTGTCTGCTATAAACTGGCCATCTCTATAATATATAAAAATGAATACCTATATCCCTTGGTCACGCCATCACGCGTGAACGGCTGGATCGATTTCACAAAATTTTTTTTTGTTGTGTTTGTTGTGTTTGTTATTGTCAGGAGAAGGTTCTTATGACAGAAAAAAAATCTATATATTAATCATGGAGGGCGTGAAATAAGGGTTGAAAGTTTGTATGGGGAGTTGAAAGTTCCAGTTAAAGGCAACAGATGGCGCTATTATTGCATTTTTTTAAAGTTTCAGAAGATTTTTGCAGTTTTCAGTTCTATTTAGAGGTTTTCAAGTATTTTATGTCGCTGACGAAGTCGCGAGTTAGTTTGTAATAAAAAAATCAAGCTATATTTCGCTGATTTGTGAATTTATTGTTTACCTACTTCAAATTATCACTTCATTTATTTCATTTTGATAATCTCCCACTGCAGGGCAAAGTTTATTTTTATTTTACCAGCTTTTCTGTCCTTTTTATTAACTAATAGTTGTTGGCCAGTCTGATCGTTCGTCAATTTGTATGTTTGTTACATTGTTGATGAATTAATGTCTGAAACTCTTCTCTAGCTGTGTTACGTCTGTTACATCACGGTGTATACCGGTTTTAGGAATACCAAATGTTTGCTCTACAAAGCGCCGACAAATTCAAGAATGACTGTACATTATTCGATCACATAGCATATCTCTATTTATTCATATCTGAAGTTGCCTTCAGACGGTGCTGTTTTATGTTGAAACATCGTGTTAAAGGTTCTTTACCGTGTTTAGTTACGGACTTCAAAACTATATGGCGCTGCTCAAAACGTTGCGATTAGATAGGGTCCAGGAGGGGATTGAGCAATAAACGAGCTTACTATATTATCGTTTGCTTCAATTACCTATGTACACTAGTACATTTGGGACAGACCCCAAAGTTTGACGATCTTTGCCGAATGGTAACAGTTACGTGCCGAATGGTGTCGCAAATTCAATGTTTTTTACCATCTCTAAAATGCCCAACGTGCCTAAAGAAGTTTTCACTTCACTAAAGTAATTCTAGGACAAACAATCCTTTCTACTCCTTATTCCCTACCAGTTAAGTGTTTTCAAAAAACTAAGACGATTCCATATTTAAACAAAAAGTCTGTTTTCATTTGCATGCTTTTATTTGCAAAGTGCGGTACGATCAAAGTGTTGACCGGTTTTAGTGAGAACATAATATTTGACTGCCTTGTGTGTTTTATGTTGCACACGTAAATACAATCTCGGTGTCGATTGCCCCGTGACTCAGTTAGTCAAAGCATGTGGATCGGCCAGGGTTCAAATCCGGTTTGGCTGTATTTTTTTTACGAAAAGCCAAACAAACAGGATCGCGCCTGTATATACCTATCTTCTTTCACCCAGCAGAAAGAGAAACTAGATTTGTTGATTTCCTAACAAAAATTCTAATATACACTACTATACTGTATGTCGTATTGCCGCACCCATACGTTCAATCAAATGAAACTGTCGATATAATTTTACCGACCTCGGATATATCTCCATCCATAGTTATTGCTCGAAGAATAATTTATACTTTTCCCACCGCATTTAAAATTCTATGCCACCATGTTGCCGTTTGGAGTTTTCACACGGTTAACTTTTGGTTAAAATTTAATCAGTTATCGTTTTATGTTGCAACGGGACGGAGCGGGAACGATGTAGGGAATTTAGTAAATAAACTAGTGGCCTAACATGGCTTCGCTCGGGTTCAAACTCATAAAAGTAATGTTAAGGATTCTCTTCAACCAAGTGCAGCACAGTGATTCCCGTAATAACCCTCTGAGTACACAACATACTCACAAAATTACATCTCTTTACTAGTAGCCAAACCAAAACTTAAAAACTTAGGCCTTTACATCTATGTTAGACGATTTATACAGCGTCAGGAGGCATCCTATGCCTACACTCAATGGGACGCTGTAGTGCCTGGGACATGGTTTGAGATTAAATAGGCTTGCCCAGCACCTTACTTACTTTTTATTTTAAAGGGAATTTTCCCACATGAATTTTATTTCTGAGGAATCGAAACTTTCCCATTCATCATTCAGTGTTTCAGAAGGCACGTAAAATTTTCGATCCCGGCTAATTAAGTCGTTAAGCCATGACGGAAGCCTTACGGTGGCCTAAAAACTCCGTCACTAGAGTTGGCCCCTGACTCATACGAACTTACTTTACCATATTTTTGTATGTACCGAAATTAGGAGTTAGTGTAAAATACATTCGTAAAATCTACGTCCCGTTGTACCTTAAACAGCTTATAAACAAAATGGTGCAGTAAGTTTCAGTGTACTGGAAGTGATAATGCGTTAATGACCATGACTATTAGTACGATGGTAACTTTGACCAGAGACTACACAGTACAATTACTCACAGTTGTATAATTTCGTTTTAAAAACTAAAAAAAAAACCGACATCAATGTGGGACAAGATGAGGTTTTTTTTCGAGTTTTACGAGAAAAGTATCAATCTTTAAAAAAATTACATGAGACCACCTTGAGAGTACCCATTACAAAGAGACACCTTCACTTCATCACTTCAATATACATAATTTGTGTTTATTGAAAATATTAATACAAATCACTTGTCAAAGTCAAAGTCAAAGTCAAAAAGCATTTATTCAGTAGGACCGCTGGGATCACTTTGAAACGTCTTAAAACTAGGTGATTCTACTCCTTGATTACTAATTGATATAAAAAGCCTTATTAATTTAGCTGATAATGTATGTGGTTGCCCCATTCCAATGACATTTACATTTAGTTCAAAGACAGAATTATAATTCAAAGTTACGTAACTGGCTACTAACACAAAACACGATTACTCACTGTATGGCCTCATAAGGTAAATACATTTTACTAACCTACCTATTATCTTTACTATTGAAATTCCAGTAATGTACCTATTTAACTCTTTTTCTGCTTGACCGTTTGGATTTTGGTCACCTTAATGTACTCTGTTTTTGACAAATGATGACGGAAAACATTGCGAAGAAACTATAGTATTTTAAGAGGTGGCAATGGGATCTCAACTTGTCACGTATGGAGTGCTAGAAATGTGGACAGGTACTGACTGTTCCATTAGAGATTGACGAAGAATTTGAATTTTTAAAAAGATCTAAGAATTTCAAGTCTATTCTACGTTTTAATGTAATTGTTCAACAAATCATTTGTTGAACAATTACATTAAAACGATAATGTCAGTGAACTTAGAAAACAATAGCAGATTGACGCCAGTCACGCATGATCAAAGTGACATAATTATCAAAGAATTTAAGATATCCATTATAAAAACGGGTAAAAATATACATTGGTTGCTGAATCATAGCAACAAGAATGAGATATATTTTGCTATGACTATAATTTTTATAAGTGTAAATGCCTACAGAAGCTAGTGGCTTGTGATATTTCATTTTTTTTTAAACCGAGACAAAAGATCAATTGATGGCGATTGCAATTAAAATACGACAGAAAAATCTAGGTCACTATATAACTAGTTAATCGTAAACACATGGCTGCTCCCCGCAAACATTTTGACAGATCATTTTGATGACTGACAGATGCTTTTAATCAAGAAATAGTTAGAATTAGTTTAGGAGTTAATATTAGGTCAAACACAAAATTGCATGTTGTTTTATGAAGCGATGACAAGTTTTAATTTACGAACTAAAAATTAGATTCAAATTTGTTCCATTCTAATCATATTAAAATTAATAAGCCGTGTTTGTTGAGATTCGCGGGTTCAGATTCATTATGGGCGCAATTTTTGAGATTCTTGTGATATAAAGGAGTTCAGAAATTGATCTGATTTTACTTATTTTGTCAGATTGATTTTCTAGTTATAAGGAACCTTTATATTTTCGTCATAACAATAATCATTCCATCCTTTAGTCTGTTTGTCTTGCGGCTCACCTCAAAGGCCCTTAGAAAGGTGTAACTTGGCGTAAGTACACATATGAATCACTGGAAGTAAGTGATTAGTCAAGTCAAATCTGTATGACTTTACAATCAAGATCAACAGGGGAAAAGCCAAAATAGGTGCCAGTTACCTACGCTTAGTTCTTTAAAACACTATGACTTTACAATCAAGATCAACAGGGGAAAAGCCAAAATAGGTGCCAGTTACCTACGCTTAGTTCTTTAAAACACTATTACCAAAGAAGTACTACATCGTTACTGAATAGTAATCATTCACTTTATGATCACACTGAACATAGTTTAGCTTCGTAAATCTATATGAACAACTGAGCAAACTGCACCACGAACTACAAGCAACACCTTAATATTCGACTATTTCTAACATGAAAGCGTATTTTGCATTTGTATAACACAAAACGTGAATACTAAATGTAAATAATTCATAATTTAGTAAGCGTACGTAACCGGCTTAAATTTCCTATTTTCTCACCTGCACAGGGCCCGTATGCATTCCCTAAAATACCATACGTAGTGCCAACCAAAGATAAAAGAGTATATAGAATGCTCTCGCCAACACTAAGTAAAAGCTGTATGTCGAAATCGAAAAGCATTTTAATTAGTAGTAATTAGTGGGACTTAAAATAGTCATACAAGGCAGGGATGACAATCCTGTAGGTAATAATGTAATAATCTTTACGAGAAGCATAAACAAATGGTGCAGATTTCTGAATGTCAATTCAGCTAAGCTTTCTTTGAAAAGATCCATCTGCTTATCTGAAGTGCGTAATCAATCGGAACTATGATCCAATATAAATAAAGATCAAAATAAAACTTTAGGTAATGAAGATTTTAGTACTTCAGCTGTTGAAAGCGCAGTCATAAACCTAATTCAGCATAACCTAGATATTCTATCCTAGACGTCCCAGTCGTGGTCCAGTGGCTCGTATGGTCTATTCTCTATTCATCGACTTCCGTGTACCATTTCGTGGCGTTTCGCATAAAGTTTTATAGCTTATGCTAATTCACCGGTCTGGGTGTACTAGGTTGTTCCGGTAGGTAACGTGGCTAACGCAGTTTCGTAGCTCAAGATATACAGTTATATCAATCCATGATTTAAGCATCCAAACTACGGAGCCTTTCACCACAGTGGGTCAAAAAAACTGTTGACATGATATAATATCATGTCACACCGCGATCCCTCGGGATTTTTTTCATTTTTTCGGGATAAAAAGTAGCCTATGTACTTTTCTGGGATACAACCTTTAACTATGCCAAATTTCAGCTTAATCTGTCCAGCGGTTTGGGCGTGAAAGCGTAACAAACAGACAGACAGACAGATAGACAGACAGACAGAGTTACTTTAGGCTTAGATTGTGATCTGGAATAGCATATAGGCTATTCAAAATGTTGGTACCACGCGGGCGAAGCCGCGCGCAGTAGCTAGTAAAATAAATAAATATGCGTCTTGATACAAGCTCAAAATAGTGAAGGGAAACCGCAAGGACTCGTGAAGAAATACGCAGCTTAGTCAGCTTTAAAGCTATAGTTATACTTACTGATCATCTGTCTTTCTTGTGAACGAGACCAAGCTGAGAGGATGGTTTGGGTGTTTTGCAAATGCAAGCAGTTGAATGTGCGTATAGATATCAGACGTGTAAATAAAGTATAGGCCTGCATTTAGTACATAACCAGCTGTTTAACTCAAACCTGTGGTAACTCTAAGTTGGAATGGAATTCAGGTGGTGCTTAGGTCAGCCGAGATGGACAATGGCGATTGTGTTTTGGACTGTTTGCAACCGATTCTAATTGGGTGTTTAGCGTTTGTTTGTTTGGTGAATTTGGGACTGTTTTAGAGTTTCGGGGTGAGTTTATTTTTAAACTGCATTGCACCCACGGTTCCTCGATGGAACATTTGTTTTTTTTTTAAACAAATGTTGATAAATAGCAAATTATGTAAGTATACTTTTTACGGATTGCTGACATGGAGCAACATGTCATAGAGATATTTAGTGAGGTAGTCAGAGGCAGTTTATTACTCTATGTGCTCTAGAAGACCAGCTAACTTCTGAAAAATGTGGGGGTTTTAGACGTGTCTCTAACTACACCCTTACCCTACAACAATAATGTTTTTTAGTTATTCGTGAATACACAAACGTATTAATTAAAAGATATCTATAGTTCGTAGTAGATTACGAGCAACTTTGTAACGTCTGCTAAAAGTGTTGGCGGTATAATTGCTGTCTTGATTAAAACGGTTAGCACTTATTAAGTTTAATCAAAATTATCACTGTCTTCTTTTAGAACTGCCCGATTCTTCAAATCGCACTCAAAGCTAATAAGTGGATTCTATGAACTGCTAATTAACAAGATCAAAAGTGGTATAAACATGAACTTTGAGCACTAGTTTACTTGCAAATAACCGAGGAAGACGAAAGACGAAGAATGTCCCGAATCAACACGCGAAATATGTCTGGGGATACTACAAACAACAATAACAATTTTTTTTAAATTTTTTTACACTAATCTGTACAATGAGTACTGATCCTCCATCGGAGGTATGGGAAAAAATATTCCCGCTTCTTGGGATCGGAGGATAGGGAATAACCCGTATTAAGAGATTCTTCCACTATAATATTAAGCATGTTTGCAAGTTCAGAAGGGACGGACAAAAACATCCTAAGCGTGTGCTAACTCGCATTAGATTTAAAAAGATCTGTAATGATAATTTATAGTGAATAAATAACTGAGTAACTGATTGCTATAGAACTGTTCTATGAAAATCAATGTTGATAATAATGTTGGCCCGTAGGTTTTCCCGTTGTACTGACCAAGTCAAAATAACTCTTTTTAAAGCGTTTTGTCAGAGCTTCTATACGGGAAACCTATGGGTCTGCCATGCGAAAAGTTCACTAGACACCCTACGCATCCAATATAATAACATATTTAGGATGTTGTTGGGACTGCCTCGGTACTGCAGCGCATCAGGGATGTTTGCCCAGAACTACACAGATGGTTTTCATGCTATCTGGCGCAAGAAAACTGCATCCCTCATAAACAGAATCCGGGGTAGTCACAACACCATCCTGAACACTGTTGCTGACAGTTATACCTCTCCTTTCTGGAAGTGCCTTGTGCGGAGAGTGATCAAATAAGGATTATCTTAATTGTCCACTCTCTGCATGCGGCTGTGTTGTTTGTTTTATTGTTTTTATTTTATTTATTTATGTATTTAAGTTAAATAGATTACTAATCCTAAAATAAGATTTTTCTGTACCTACTAACAAGCTATGGACCATTTGTAGTCTGAAATAAACAAATTTTAATTTAATTTAATTTTAATAAAGATGTCGACATCGCGAAAGCATATTTGTATACTTAGCATGATGATTCACAACAGACAAAAGTTGTGCTCTATAGGGCTTGTCAATCTAGCTCATAATATTATTGTTATCTCAATCAATATTGTATGTAAACCTACCATGAATCTGAATAACAATCGTAATATAACTGAGTATATTAACAGAGTGACAAATTCAGCGTATTTTAAGGAAACCAGCCGCTTACCATGACTTTATCTTTATGGTAAAATAGATTAAAATGACATACGTAACGTAGTGTGATTCTACTCTAGTCCACGGATGAAGGGGTAGTGACAAGCAGAGAAATAGTCCAAGTGACGCTAAGAATTGTGAAAAAAATCCGATAGTACCACGTGAGTGAAGCCGTGGGCAGTTAGTTCAATAATAACATAACAGCGTACCACATAACACCAAAAAAGCTAGTTTTGAAACTATTTAGTTATTTTAAGATGGAATTTATTGTATCACCAATAAACTTATCTATATTGCTAGTAATTTGATATTTTATTGCTACTTCATCATAATTTTGAATTAAAAACGACTTTTATAAACTACAAAATTCAAACACAAACTCGTTCTAAGCCATAACAATTTAAAATGTGTGTCGATGTGTCCCGTCTATTAAACAACTTAACCTGATATAGGTCTGTTATTAAATAACAAATATCGGTCTTCAATCAACAATAAGGTAAGAAACAAAACGGAGATCCAACAAAACAATAATCAACAATAATAATCTTAATGAATACCGTTTTATCGAACCACGATCTGTGCTTTGATGTGATAGGTATAGCATGCAATCGAATTTTAAAACGGATTATAAGGTAAAAATACAACAACAACAACAACAACAAGGTAAAAACAAATTACGAAAAAACCCGACCAAAAAACATTCTATATTTATTTATTTTATTTTATTTATTTGGCACACAAAACACATTACAACACAAATAAAATAATAATTACAAATATATGGATTTTAACACTATGTTGCAACATAAACATGTGCGCACAGCTATATTGTATACGAGTATATACAAATAAGTTGAGCTGAGCAAACGAAAATTTTAAAAAAGGTAACAACAGCAAAAACAATAACAAAAACAATTAGGTTGGTAAATAACCAAACACGTAGGTACTAATTACTAAAGTAACAACAGGTAGTTGTGCAAGGACTATTCTAATTGGCAGCTCCAGGTACTCTTGTTAGAGCATCAGAGTTACCAGGATCATTATCTATACATAATCAAACAATGTGCAAGACTTTTCATGATGATTACAATAATTTACGGAAAATATATTGTAAAGTTATTTTATTACCTGTTCATAAACTATAAATAAACCTTTGATACGTAAAATTAACCACAAAAATGTTCCACAATTCTAAAATACGATCTCAACTGCAAATTAATTTCTATACTCCGAAACCACCGGTCATGAGCATTTCATTCAACAGCTCCAATACATTTACTTTAACTACTGACCATTAAGAGGAATCACCTTTATTGCAAGCCCATAGAGTTCTAATTACGGTTTGAGTTCGTGAAGTAGGTGAATTGCTAACACATCAATGGGGAGATATTTCAATCTTTGTGTGGACGGTGAACTGTTGATGTACTGACGTTTCGATTGCCTATTTCTAGAACGCAGTTCACTTGGCTTTTGAACTTGTCATGATACTATGACCGTCAAAACACGGTCCAAAACAATCAAAGTAGGTATAACTTAGTTTCCTTAGGTTGCAGGATTATCCTGTAATCTTCTTGTCGCATCAATACTAATATTATAAATCTGAAAGTAACTCTGTCTGACTGTCTATCTGTCTGTCTGTCTGTCTGTCTGTTTGTCACGCCCAAACCACTGAACAGATTAAGCTGAAATTTGGCATAGTTAAAGGTTGTATCCCAGGAAAGGACATAGGCTACCTTTTTTCCCGAAAAAATGAAAAAATCCCGAGGGACCGCGGGTCACACTGCGGGAGCGCAGCTAGTAATAAATAATTCTTCAAATATGTATTCGGACATGTATCTGACTATTCCCTTCTGCATTTTGAAATAGTCTTTCATTTAATATCTGACAGAATGTCACCGACATTGACAACACGAACAGTCAAAAGGTGTTTATAATTTTTATCTGATTGATCTGCTGTTGGGTCAAGAGTAGGTCAAGAGTACTCAAAATCGAGCATGTTCATACATGCTCGAATGAATTAATCAAAATAATTATCCTAGAAAATGTAGTAGTTGAAAAGGCTGTTATCTCTGCCTACCCCTCGGTAGGAATATATCGGATAATGTGAAACCGCTCTTAGGAGGATTTTAATACCGGTTGCAACCGATTTAAAATGTGATGAGAGCAATAAAAAAACGTGCGCAGTTGTAAAGTAAAAGGCTTGGATGGTTAATTAATGTGTGTTTAACAGTTCATTTACGAAACGAATGATATTTTAAGCTAGCAAAAAAAAAGGGGGAAAATCACAAGGACCTCACTAACAAAAACGATAATATTTACGCGTAACGTGTCATCGAACCAAAAGATTAATAGAAGAAAACATACATTAGAGATGCACATTGTACATAGACTAGTAAAAAGCTCCTTAATCAGATCTTCTTCTTATCGTGTCACCAGTTCTGTCGAACCAGTGTGGTGAAAGGATTTTACGTGTGCCTCAAAGAGGCTCCTTAATCAGATAAGAGAATAATATTACCTTTGAAAATATTATAAGCCTATTTTACACAGTCAGAAGTCATTCCCACAATCATTAATTTTTGTAGTAAGATCATGACCACCGCTTATTAGAAAACATGTGCAAGTTCATTAATCAAATTGGACTGAAACAAATTGATTAATGAATATGCTGGACGTTTGCAAACCGAGAAGTACCTGTTCCGTTCCCTAATGTTCACGAACGTAGGAGTACGTAGGAGAACTAAAACTAGAACGGTCAACTACCTGTACTGTTAACTCTAAAAATACTACAAAATTAGTCAGCAGAATATATTGAGCTACTTTTAATTCGAAAAAGATACATTTCAGGACTGAAGAGTGGCGTTAGAGCGGTTTCACATTATCCGATCCGATATCGGTATCAGACGATACGATGGCAAGTCAAATGAACTACATAGCTCCAATATCCGGTATCGAATCGGACGATGTGAAAGACAGGTACATATTTGATACATTATACTTGCCTCCGATATCGTATCGGCGTCCGATACCGATATCGGATCGTATAATGTGAAACCGCTCTTAGGAGGATTTTAATACCGGTTGCAGCCGATTTAAAATGTGATGAAAAAAAAAACGTGTGCAGTTATTTTTTTGCGTAAAGTAGTTTTTGTAGTAGTTAGTATTTGAATATTATTTACTGGTTTCCTTACGATGTTTTCCTTCACTTTTAGTTTTTATTTCGCCCTATAACCACAGATATTATATTGGTAATCCCCAATACAATACCTAATAACATTGCAAAAAGCCTATTCTAGTTTGCAATAAAAATATCTCTTCCTCAATAAAATGCGTTGTAATGTAAGCGACGCGCTCTCATAGTCTCTGGGGTATAACACTGAAAAGTATTTTTATCTATATTTCCTATATAGACCAAACATTTTATAAAACTACCTTATAATATCATTATTTTTCGCTTACGGCTCGTCTTAGGTGGGCTTTTTGACGCAAACGCAAAGCGGCGCGGTGCGGCGCGAAATAAATTAAACAGTCTATTTACTATTGAAGTGTCCTACGTCACCGGTGCGCAGCGGCGCGGTGCGGTTTGAAGCGAACGCGATCAGTTTGTTTGACATTTACGCCCGAACTAGTATACTCAATCTGAAATCTGTAGGAATATTCGCGCGCACGTAGGACAGCCTAGCCGCGCCGCGCCGCGCCGCGCCGCATCGAATCGCGTCGCTTCGCGTTGCAAACGCGGTCGCGTCAAAATGCCCACGTAAGACGGGGGATTAGTATACAATAGTAAGAGAAAATAATCACGCGATGAATTACCGTTTATTTAATTAATAATCAAATACAAGTATGAACAACTAGTTGTTTTTTACGAATTTATCTGGATTGTATGCTGTATCTCGTTTCTTCGCAAAAAAAAAGGAAACAAAAAACCCATTGCTGCATTGTTGGGTAATAATGGTTCTCTCTTCTATTGTATCATGTAGTTTTAAGGTGTGCAGTAAAGTATTCATTCGTTCATTCATTCAGTCATTCCCTTTGGATTGAAAGTCAATGCACTGTTGGCACTGCCCCACTCGGTCAACATGACATAAAATAATATTTTCATTCTCAAATAAAACATCTCGATGTTAAATAAAAATATTTTACGAAAAAGTTGCCAATATCAATTTTATAAACCTTTTTAACCCTTTTTCATTCGAATACAAACTGGGCAGCTGTCAATTAACTGCTTTTGAGTGACGTTTGAAATATTTTCGCAGATAGCAAGACTCTAGCGAATAAATCTGTTCAAAGTTTTGTTGATCAAAATAATTTTAAAGTATTATGAGGTACTTTTTCTGAGTAAATAGATATTACAAAAGGCTCTATTTATTGAGTAAACTATGTAGTTGTTTCATGCGATTTCATCCGTATTGAATGTTCTCATACAAACTTCAATTACTAATTGGCCATCCATGGCTATTTTAAAAAAGCCTGCCATTTCCCTCCGGAAAGGGCAGGCTTTTTTAGATCCAAATTATATCCATGCCAAGTTTTATCAAAATCTGTTCAGCTGTAACAGTATAGGTCTGTATGTAGAAACAGAGCAGATAAAATCGCTTTGAACCGTCTTGTAACTCGTGCTGTGCTGTATTTTTCGTGTTTCGAAACAATTACATGATATCGTGACATTGACGTGTATCTCGATATCCGGTATCCGGATCTAATAGAGCTACGGGCGTGAAACACGAAACTGTCTGAAATGAAATTTGAATGATTGGGAATACACGAGTTTTTCGATTTCGATTGGCCTAGATCCTTTTTAAAACAGTTTATGTTAATAATGTTAGTATTACAATGGCACAAACATTGTCAACAGTGAGGCACTTCTTTGCAAAAATAAGTCAACAGACAAACAAGCTTTTCTTTTTAACAGCATCATTTCATACTTAATTAATTTAGCAGTAGATCAAAATACAATGCTGGCGAACGCGAAGCGGCGCGGTGTGGTGCAGAAAAAATATACAGTCGATTTACTATTGAAGTGTCCTACGTTACCAGTACGCGCGGTGCGATTTGAAGCGAACGCGATCAGTTGGTTTGAAATTTAGGCGCGAACGTATACTCAATCTGAAGTCTGTAGGACGATTCGCGCACACGTAGGACAGACGTGACGCGCCGCGCTGCGCCGCATCGAATCGCATCGCTTCGCAATTGCTTTCGCGTCAAGCCGCCCACGTAAGACGCAGAGTTACTTTGAGCTCAGTCATAGAACAATCGTTTTTGAGTACATGGGTAGAATGCTACAATGTGTTTTGCACAGGAAGTCAATTTTCTACATTGTATGTTCCATTTGAGGTCGAAGATATTATTTGAATAACTGGAAACTTATGAGAATATCGGCATGTTGGTCGCAGCTATTTAAAGAAACACCATTATTTTGGTACTTTTCAAAAACATTTACCTGTAGGTACCTATAAAAATTTCAGTAGGTGAGCTTCAGAATCAATAGGTAAGGTAAAAAAAGTAAAGATTTTTTTAAAATTTTTTACAAAATTATAATAGTCAGCCCCTTATCCATGTTACAAATATAGGTACTCTTATTATTCTATTTGTGTTGGTGCTCAAACTTGGTCCCTTATTGATGTTCAGAAGTCCAAACACAAGGTTTGTCAAAGAGCAATGGAGCGAAGTAAAAGTAAAGTACGAATTAAATGGGCATAAAACTAACTGATCGAATTAAAAATGCCACCATTCGCTCTCGAATGCAAGTCGCCGACGTAGCTCAAAAAGCCGGGAAACTCAAGTCGAGGCGGGGCACATCTGCTGCATGCTGGATGAACTGTGGGCCAAAATAAGCACTGATTGGAGCACTGAGACAGTGAGACGAACCGACAGACCACGCAATTGATGGCGCGACGAGCTGGACACCTTCAGCGACTATCAGTGGCAGGCAATGGCGTTAGGCCGGAAAGCTTAGAAAACTTGAGGGGAAGCCTGTGCCCAGCAGTGGAATAGTACAGGCTAAAAACAACAACATGGCTAGGGGGGCCAGCTTATTTGTATTTATAGCTTACAAATTGCATGTAAGAAGCCTGCAATAAAGCTGCAAATAATCAATTCACTAGCCATTCCCGCTAGCAGTAACTTCGTCACTCTCCGATACGAAGTTCGTGCGAACTTCAGACAAGAACCTTATTAGTGAGGCTCAAGTTTCAAGGCAACTTTGAACACGTGATTTAATTAACTTATAAGGCTATTCCGATCCTGAAACCATGCTACATCTTCGTCATATTGATAGTTTAAGATGAGAAGAATTAATGTTTTTAGAAATATAAATTCCTGGAAACCCTTATTTTTTTTTCGCCACCAAGCCAAAGTTTTGACAATATAATTGTATACAATTTTATTGATACAACGCGATGGTTTGAATGGATAGAACGGGAATTAATGCTAAATCGGCTGAGCAGATTTTGATGAAACTCAAAGCGCAGTTTTCCCAAGGTCTCACGGGTAATATAAAGTTTTCTAAGAAACCTCTACTAGGGTACCAGTGACACGACAAAAAGAAGAAACTAGGGTAAATTCGAGTGTAAATAGGTATTACTCGTAGTAAACTTACTAGTAAACTGTATATTTTACTCTCATCCCGTACTTATCCTGTAAATCCACGAGCTTGGTCAAGTTGCGAACTAAACAACTACTAGTTAATCTGCGGCGAAGGTAGTTGGGACTTGGAAACTTTGTTTTTCGTTAGTTAATTAGTGCTAAAGACAATCACCAGTCCGTTGCAGTATTTTTTGTATGCTGCCGGCATTTCAACTGTTCCTTCATTAAAATGAAATGTGTTGCGATTAGATATAACGGCTACGAGAGAAGTGATAATTACTATGTTTTGGGCGTGAGTTTTGGGTGCTACTCGGAAACCAGTACTAGCGCATATTTGTATTGATGTTAGTTAAAATTGAGTACCAGAAGAAACCGCTGTACCTTTCTCATACGAGTCTGCGTTTGCGCTTATGACAAACAAAAATTTATCCTTGTTGCTCGCTTTATTGCGTACGTCAAACGGGTAACCCTGACCAGGGGTATTCCCGATTACTACGATTTCTGACTTCAAGGTCCATTTTTTTGGTTTGGAATATTTGGTCCTAGGTTAAGACCGTGTTTTGACGTTGATCTTATCGATTGAATAAAATGTAGCTCGTTGTAAGAAGCATCCGAATATTCATAAAACGAACGAAAATACGAACTCGATTAACTCTCCTGTGCGGTAGCATTTGTTATGTTTAATCAACTACTTATCGAAATGAACTCTAGATCTGAAACAAAGGGCCCAGTAGTCCGATGATTTAGTCCGATGATCGGACTGATGAGACTTTTTAGTGTCATTGACATAAAAACACGTATACATTTACTTCCCACAGTGACAGTACTTGATGAAAGTGGCAAGTTACTGCTAATTACCTGTTTTATTGTACTAACTGCAAGTTTCGAGTGCTTTGACGAGAAGTTTGAAGCGAAGTTTATCTATAACTGTAAATAATTGTGAGTAACTGTTGGTGAGATGCAGCATTTTGGTTACAAGGTAGAATGGCCGTTTGCCCAATATGCGGTGTATTTTCAATATCAATATATAATATACACGTGTATAGCGTTCAGCACCTATGCTACTGTTACCCCGTCTTACGTGGGCATTTTGACGCGACCGCGTTTGCGACGCGAAGCGACGCGATTCGATGGGGCGCGGCGCGGCGCGGCTGTCCTACGTGCGCGCGAATCGTCCTACAGATTTCAGCTTGAGTATACTAGTTCGCGCGTAAATGTCAAACAAACTGATCGCGTTCACTTCAAACCACACCGCGCCGCTGCGCACCGGTGACGTAGGACACTTCATAGTAAATGGACTGTTTAATTTTTTCCGCGTTCGCGTCAAACTGCCCACGTAAGACGAGCCGTTACTGTGTAGCCAGTATACTTGATTCGAATGTATTCGATTCGAAAAACTATTCAGAAAATTAGTTAGATCGAATGGCTTTTTTGCGATTCATAGCGTTGGATCGGAAAAGTTTGTCATATTTTGTAATAACACCAGCTGATGTTTCTTCGATAGTCCGACTCTCGGATAAATTCCGTCATGGATACAGGGGCCGTATTCGTGTTCTTATTTTCGTTCGTTTGATGAATATTCGGATGTTTCTTACAACGATTTCTGACTTCAAGGGCCAATTTGTCGTCCGTGGGACCATGGACCGTGTTTTAACGTTGATCTTATCGACTTAATGCAATGTAGCTCGTAGTGAGAAGCATCCGAATATTCATCAAACGAACAAAAATAAGAACGGGAATAACCCCCCAGGTCAACGCATCTTTTCCCTCCAGCACTGACAGCCTTGCTTAAAGTGTTGTATAGAGACGCAACACTAATCAAATTGAACAGTGTTATGGCTTCAGGTTGAGGTTTGGATTCATTGTGGCTCATTTCATAGTTCATACTCAAACGTGAAGCAATCGTAAAGCTCATTACACACTACCTGCTGATATAACCACACTATATCTACGAAAGAACTGGAGTAAAATTACATTTGATTTGATTATACACAATTTCGAGAAGTTAAGTATTCATGCGTTGCGTAGAAAATATGCGCTTGCACTTAACTCAAATGTAATTTTACTCTATTATATCGTAAAAATATAGTGGTCATGTTACGCGTGAATACGATCTTAAAGGTTCAGCCACACCTGCGCGTCAGTAACGCGGGAAGCGGGACGCGATGCGAGAGCGTCTGCAACGCAAAACGAATATGAATGAAAATATGATAAACAAGACTGTTCAAAGTTGTATGGGACGTGGTCTATGAACCAATAGCGATACTGTAATGGTATTTGTGTAGGGATGCCTCATCTACATATTTGTGCAAAGGGGCTTCAAAATCTGAACCCTGCAGAGTTGAGATATACAGGCTGGATTTTTAATCATTATAGTTACAGGAAACCGTTTTTAGAAGACCATGTATAACTTTTTGAGGTATTCTAAACTGCACTAACTCATTTAGGAAAAAGTGTACAGTCAGCGAAAAAAGTGCTGACCAAAAGCGGTCTTTGAACCATTAGCTATACTGTAATGGTATGTATGTAGAAATACCTCAACTTTATCCATATGCAAAGGGGCATCAAAATTGGTTAAAAAACCACGTCCTAAATCTTTGAAACATTTTTTTGGGATTTTAGCATTTGTTTCGCTGACTGTACTGTTTTTCCAAAATGTGTAAATGCAGTTTTGAATATCTCAAAAGGTTATAAATAGCCTCCTACAAATGTTTTCCTGTAACTAGAACGGTTAAGGCACCTGACCTATGAGCTAGTCTCCAAAATTCCACCCTGTATATCTCAAAACTGCCGGGTCAGATTTAGATGCCCCTTTGCATATGGATGAAGTTGAAGTATCTATACAGAAATACTATTACAGTATTGCTATTGGTTCAAATTCCGCTTATGGTCAGTACTTTTTTAGCTAACTGTACACTTTTTACAAAATGTGTGAATGCAGTTTAAAATATCTCAAAAAGTTATGGATGGTTTTCTAGGAACGTTTTCCTGTAACTAGAACGGTTAAGGTACCTGACCTATGAGCTAGTCTCGAAATTCCAACCTGTATATCTCAAAACGGTAGGGTCAGATTTTAATGCCCCTTTGCATATGGATGTAGTTGAGGTATTTGTACAAAAATACTATTACAGTATCGCTATTGGTTCAAAGACCGCTTATGTTCAGCACTTTTTTCGCTGACTGTACACTTTTTCCAAAATGAGTTAGTGCAGTTTAGAATACCTCAAAAAGTTATGCATGGTCTCCTAAAAACGTTTTCCTGTAACTATAATGATTAAAAATCCACCCTGTATATCTCAAAACTAAAGGGTCAGATTTTGATGCCCCTTTGCACAAATATGTAAATGAGGCATCCCTACACAAATACCATTATAGTATCGCTATTGGTTCATAGACCGCTTTTGAACAGTCTCCTTTATGCCCGCGTTATAGTCGCGTAGGTGTGCAAAGTGCCATAGATCAAGTATGGGGTCGTTTTGGTTGCACAGGTGAGAGCGAAGTGACGTTTGACTATTTAAAAATATTATACCCTCCAAATTGTTCACAAAAGTAGCCAAAAATTCCAAACTGGATGGACATTTCCTTGCATTCTCAAACATCCCAATTCCGTGCTGGAGACAAAGTTTTACCAGGGAATTAATAAATTTCGCACAGTTAGTCCCAAATAGTCCACTCAATCTACCAGCGCTCATTGTTCCTCAGAATATGGCAGAGATGAAACTTTTCAAACTATTAGCGCTTTTATCTGAGGATAAAATGAACTCTAGATTCTAGAATAGTTTAATGTACATTAATTTTATTGTTCTTTTTACTGTTTCAATAAACAAACAAATTAGTAATAAAGAGCAATATCAATAAACGTATCCATTATTCAGAGTAAATAATGGGATGAGTTTAATAATAAGTTTCGTGTGTAACACTAAAAAGACAAGCTAAGGATGAGGTAAAATTTTACTGGAAACGCAACAATTCCTAGAGAATCAAATTCATATGGGACTTTGGGTTTATGCCCTTTTAAACAAAGTTTTTTAACCTTGATCACTTGAGCTATCCATATATCCTCAACTATCCTTAGATGGTTCTACTGACTGTAGTAATTAAAGATATTTATAGTAACCTTTGGTGTCCCAGTGCAATGGTATCCCCAATTTTTTTTTTTTTAAATAAAAATGATGGTATTTGGAAAGTTGAAAGCTTTCGCCGCTGTTTTACTGACAGTTGTTATTTCGTATAAAAATATCGCTATATTGTATCAACAGTCGAGAACCATGTTCTAAGCTCGCAAGTTAATCCTCTTATACACAGCAGACCGTTGGTCTCTGCATCCAGAAAGTTTGCAAACTTCCTCTGGTTCCTTTGTGTGTGGTCAGTTCCTTATTTTTGTTTACAGTGTTCATTATTATTTATGGAATTCTCAGTGGACAGAGTGAGCATTTTACCAAATATATTTATTAAAAACAAAAATGTGAAAAAAAATATTATTATATTTTTACTTATACAACACCATCCTACCGTAAGTAAAGCTGAAAATTTGTGAGTATATTTTGTGTTTATGTTCCAATCACGGTTAAACTACTGAACTGATTTTGATGATACTAAAAATAAGTGTAGGTAGTAATCTAAAATAGCATGAAGGCTATTCAAAATGGTGGTACCACGCAAGCGAAGCCGCGTACAGAAGCTAGAACCTAAAGAAGTATGTCGGAACGACTCTAATGACGGATTCGACCAAACTATTTTGCCGCAGTAGGTATTACTGCTAAGCCTAACAAAATCTCGTGGTCGTGCTTCTTAGTCGTTCTTGATAGATCTTCGAAGTTAAGCAAGTTCGAAACGGTCTGTAAGTGGATAGGTGACCGCCAGTGGCATTATCGCATTAAGCGCTTCCGTGCTTCGGAGGGCACGTTAAATTGTCGGTCCCGGCTATTTAAGTCGTTAAGTCATGACGGAGGCCTTAAGGTGGCCTAAAAACTCCGTCACCAGAGTTGGCCACTGACTCATACGAACTTACTTTACTAAATAATTATAGAGTTGTATCTCAGCTTCCAATTTCATAAATTCAAGTTCTTGTAAAATAACAGTAAAACAACATTAAAACATTAATTGAATGAGTTATTGAACATAACGAGTTACATTCACCTCGTTTTGAAGTGGCCTTCGAATCACCTGTCTGCCTCTTATTTAAGGTCTGAATAAGTTATCAGGCAGAAAGTGTTGTGGAAATTACCTACTTAAAACTTATAACGATCCTTTTCCTTGAATTATAAATTTATGGTATTATAACAATTATTGAAGGAAAATGTAATTATAAAGAGATTGTTGGAACAGATAGAGGAGCGCTTTAATAACATACTGGGTAATTTAAACCATAGTGTTTTGAAGTTTTAGGCCGTGTTAGTGGAATGGGGTTGTTCCTCGACTATCAATCTGAGGGTCCTGGGTTCGAATCCCGGCCGTACATCAATGGATTTTTCGTTTCGTAAAATTTATATGCGCTATAACACGAGCTCTTAACGGTGAAGGAAAACATCGTGAGGAAACCCGCAGCTTAGTCAGCTCCACACGTATCGTCTTTCCTGTGGGCCAGGTTGATTAAGCTGAGAGGATGGTTTAGGTGCTGGGCAAGCCTATTCCATCTCAAACAATGTCCCAGGCACTACAGCGTCCCGTTAAATGTAGGCATAGGTTGCCTCCTGACGCTGTATAAATCATCTAATATACAAATGGTGCGATATGAAATTGTGTAGCGAAACGAAATAATGAAGTCTGGTACCTACCCACATGTGTTTTCCCTATTGGTTAACTAGTAGGTTTACAAAATGCAACTTTCGTTCCGGTTGTTTACTAGATATTAACCATCTATAATTAACTCAACCATACCTATAGTTGTTATGATTAACAATTCATAAATGACTACAGTGCTTTGGGGATACAGCTGTTATCCTGTTTCGTTTAGTTTTTTTTTTTGGACTTTTTTTTTGGACTTAGCCTTAGATAGGTAGGTACCTATTTACCCTAATTTGTAAATTTTTTACAGTATCCATTTTTGTCAGACTCCATTGTAACATAAACTTTGTAGGTATTTACTTGTGTACTTTTAATCCTGTACTGTATATTTGTCTATGTTGCAAATAAATCATTTCATCATTTCATTTAAATGCATAAGTTCTTTTAGTGTTTTGAAACGCCCTAAAGAACCGAACTTAAATAAGTAATTGTTTAAACACCTCCCCATAATAGTTTGAAGATACAAGAGTGATCTAGTTATAAATGAAGTACACTTAAAAAAAAGCAAATTCTTTGATCGGCTTTACAGTTGTTTTCTTTTTTATGTTCAATGTAGATTCCACTAGATTTTTCGAACCAAGAGTACTAAAAAGATTTTAATTGTGACTCAAATATGCTCTTTAGCTGATCGTTCTATGTTCGCGTACACACCGCAGTAATTTTTCTATAGAAAAAAAACTGATGACGTCAGAAAATGTGGCTCGCTTCTGACATCTCATTCTCTATTGAATTGACACTTCGGCGCGTTCGGCGCGGATGAATAGTGCGATGAGCTTTTTGTCACATGCTTTAAACAAACTTATTACAAGAAAATGAGCCGAGCTTAGACCAAGTCTAACTAAAAAACTGTCCCTAGAAAAACGATCTTTAAATACTCGTACATAGAACGCTTTTCTGTGGTAACAGTTTTGTTTTGACATGTCATTGTGTCAACATGGGGTTCAACCAACGTTTTTATAATAAGCAGCTATAGGATCTACAACATGCCGGTTTCCTCATGATGTTATTTTTACCTTGAGTGTATTTAGTGGCTCCATTTAAATCAGTTTTAGTCGCTTTAGCTTGAAAAAACCCTGCAGTTACTAACTAGCTAAAGCAAGGTGCCCATAAAATAAGCAGTTAAAATGTCCTTTGTTCTAGGTCTGGGAATAAAACTGCAAATGGCAGCTAGTAATAAAAACTTCAGGTGAAATTTTACGACAGGAATCAGAGCTTTTTGAAACATGCACTTTTCAGTTCATTTAAATTTTTAGAGCCAAACGTAAAGATGATTTATGGTAAATTAACACCTTTTGACAAGCCCATGCTAAGTGACTGCACTTTTAAAGTTTTATTTTCTACTACTACGTTTTTTTGTCCGCAGTAGAGGACGGCCCCACTAGATGGAAAGACGATCTGGTAAAGGTTGCTGGGAGCATTGGGTGCAGACTGCACAAGATCGATCGCTGTGGAAATCGATGGGGGAGGCCTATATTCAGCAGTGGACACTAGATGGCTGACATGATGATGATGCTGATGAAATACATTTTAGCAAGGATTCAGTCGACTAAATCAAGCAGATTATAAAAAAAAACTGAGAGAGGTTGACTTTTCAGTTTTATTTTTTCAATAAATAGTCTCCGTCAAGATATTTGATCCATTCAAGTCACTTTAAAAATGAATCAGATCTTATTGAGTTCAATCGTTTGTGAGCTACGATGACACAGATAGACAGACATAGATATACACGTAAAACTTATTAAAACTAATTTTTTTGCGTCACAAGACTAAAAAATCTAATTTTTCTCTAACACAAATACGTTTCATTTTATTTTCTGAGTTTTATGGAACTAATTTTCACCAAATATGTTAGTTCGTCGAATGGCCCATTTAGAAAGAAATCTCATTAGGAGCCCAATTTGAAAGTTGTAATTTATTATTGCTCAAGTTTTTGCATCATCTATTCGCTAAAGGTGTATGTTTGAACTAATTAGAGATTTTATTACACTCCTAAATAAATTCTTTTAGGATCAAATAAAATCTTGCGGTAATTTAAACCTCCTAATTATAACAAAAATTTCATTTTTTTTTATTTTTATAAATAGTGGAAAATACTCGTAAATGGTATTTTCCATTATTTATAAATATAAAAAATATTTTATTAATATTATTAAAATTAATTAATTAAATAAAAAAAATTACTTTATCCTGTTGTATACGAGTAGGGGATCATAGTAAGCGGGCGGTTCTGCATAGCGATTTACACTTCATTAAGATTCGATTAAATACTCCGAAAAAATAAGTTTTGCCTTTATACCAGCGTCTTTTTTTGAAAGGTTCGAATCGATGCAAACAGATGCATGAAGTGTGACTCGCTATGCAGATACCTTACACATTGTTTGATAAAAAGTGCGCCTGATACAACGCAAATAGCAATACCACTCGAAGGCGTGATGTCCAGATTGTTTAGGTTCCCCGTTATAGGAAACTCTTGAATCGTGAAAGAATTTTACTGTTTGAAATTCAAAAGAGATCATTGGTTTAACCCTCATTATGGTCTAAGGTTTAACCAAAACCAAGCTATGAATTTCATAATTACTTTGAAATTCGAAGAGCATTAGGTATAGACAATAATTTTCCGTTGATAATAATATTCTATCATGAAATTCGTCTAGAAGCAAGATCATCAAATAAATAAATAATAAATAAATAAATAATGCTGGACATTTTCACACAGTATCATCTAGCCCCAAACTAAGCAAAGCTTGTACTATGGGAACCAGATAACTGATATACTACTTATATACTTTTGGTTTGTAAATACATACATATTATACATAGAAACACCCAGACCCGAGACAAATACCTGTAGGTCATACAAACATTTGTCCCGCGGCGGGGATTGAACTCGCAACCTTCTGCGTCGCAGGCAGACCTTCGCCCGCTGCGCCACAGAGGTTGTCAAAAGTAAATTATTGTCAATATTAAAATTCTAGAAACGCTCTTCCGTACTAACAATGCAATCTATGGACTGTTTCGCGTCTGCGCACTTCGCGCTGTGACACATTATGTAAAACACAAAATTAAGTACAAGGCTATTTACTTCAATCCTATTTACGTCAGACTCGCACTTGACTGTTTTATTTACCATATCCAGAGACTGGTACCGTTTCTAGCAGTGAGAACACAAGGGCATCGCTTTAACTTATGAGTTTCATATGTAAATTTATTGCAGTCGACGGTAGGCTAATTTCTACCATAAATTTTACGTTACTTGTCTCTATGGGTGTTTAGCGTGCTTAACAAGATAGATGGCGAATATGTTTATGCTAAAACGTTAAATTGAAGCAAAGTGCTGCCGGTCAGGCTAACTTTACTTAGTTTGGAATATCTAAGCAATTTTGTCTTCGTCACGAATGACCTAATTAAAATATATTTCACGTTTTATAAGCCCGGCGTATCTCATTTCAGTGCAACGACCTCTTTTTATAGTTTTCGTTCCCAGTAATTCTCAGGTGCAACTTGTAAACAATAATTCATTCATTCTAACTGCATACAATCTGTGTTCAACCCAACATGTACTGATGAAGATCTTCTGAAGACATCTTCATACAGGGTGTAAAAAGACTGCTACCGAAAACTGAGGGGTTTCAATCAGACTATGATTCTGAACATATTTAGCGAAAAAAAAAACGCAAAAAAAATTTTGACTTAGCTACGTTATTTTATGTTATTTTCGGTTATTTACTACTAGGACAACATAATAAGACCATACCTACCTGTTAATTTAATTAATAAAAGAAAAATACAATTAAAACGCAAAATCTAGCAACCTACGTAAAACAACGCGCCCAGTACATATGCAAACAGTAATCTTCAAACGCTACTTTCTCCGGATACAATAATTTTTTCGGAAAATCCTTTTGGATTTGGTTGTGTTTTAGGATGCTGTACCTACCCTAGAGCAGTTGCGTGCGCGGCAGCACTGTGTACGCACGCGTCATTATTTGCATCTCCGTATTTGAATCAAAAAGTATAGTTTTAAGTGACTTTTTCTGCTTGTACAGTGTGAAAACAGAAAGTGGTTTGTTGGTTTAGTGTTTTGTCTATGATTGGTGATGGTGAATGGTGAAATTCTAACAAAAATAACAATATTTTGCTTTTTGGGACGCTCACGCACACTAACATAACCAGCTTTTCGTCTTGTACCGTGCATGACTCGACGCACCGCTAACGACGAATTTACATAAAAGCGCTTTACAGAGCTGCAATACAGCGCTTTATAAAGTTTGTATGGTGGACGCTCCTTGAACTATCGTCTCGGTATTGCTATTTTGGCCACAGTTTTGGCGCGCGAACTCATTTGCTCATTGGATTTTACAAGTTAGTTCTTACTTTAATGCGGGATTTACATTACGAAATTAGTGTCATGCATGTTGAACTCAGTTTCACGAAAGTAGTTTCGGTATATGCGAAAGTAATTTCGTAAAAAAAATTGTGTCGTGAAATCCACAGTATTGCAGTAACCATGGCGCCATCAGCATCAAAGCTATATTTTTCTATATTCAATGTAGCTAAAGAGATGCTTATATATAAACTTAAAAAAAGACTATCAAGAAAAAAAAGACGTTGGTGGATTCGTTGGTTTGCCATTTTCAACGCTTGAAGCGCGCGCGATGATAAAAATACAGACGTCTGCACAGCGCAGGCGCTTTCGCGACACTAATTTCACGTCGCGTCTACACTATGAAATTAGTTGCATGACATTAATTTCACCAAAAAATCGCGCACCGCACGAAACTCATTTGGATTCATGAAATTAATGCATGCATTACGAAAATATTAAATTACACGTGAAACTGTTGGTAAAACTAATGTCACGAAATTAATTTCATGCCACTAATTTCGTAATGTAAATTCGGCTTAACTTACGAGATGTCGCCACCGGTTACCAAACGCTGTGGAAAGTGCAAATTATTAATTAAAGATAGAGCAACTTTGTCTTGCGTAGATTGCAAATTGCACTTCCACATAGAATGTAAAGGATACGAAAATAGGTACTCTTTATTAGATACCGAACGTAAGGCTAAATGGCAGTGTGACATCTGCATGAAAAAAAATAATAAGGCCAAAACTGCAAAAGCCTCAATTGGCCCGGTACCAACAAGTACTCCGAAGATGAGTTCCTCATCATCTACGACAGGACATACCGAATCTATCGCTCCTACCGACGCAGACACTACTGATTGCTATGAAGACGAGATCATTGACCCGTACCAAAATGTTACGATTCGCAAAAGCTCGCAGAAACAGACTCATGCTACCGTCGACGACTTATCACAGAGGGGTGGGGAAACAGCTCTGGAAATCACCTCGGCCCTAAAAAAGTATGTTGCAGATCAAATGTCGTCATTCACGCAACAGCTGTTTTTCAAAATTGATGCTCTCGCTTCGTCCATGCAAAGTTTCAATACGCGCTGTGACAATATCGAGCAGGCGATCGCCTCACTGGAGAAGCGACTGGACGATAAAGTCGATCAACAAGTCAATGACCTTACAGCTACCGTCGAGCGCCTGAAATGCGAGGTCAACGACAGAGAGCAGGAGCTGCTGGTGAACGAGGTGGAGATCGCCGGAATCTGCGAAACGAACGGGGAGAACCCAGTCCATCTCGCCACGCTCATCGCCAACAAGCTCGGCGTGAAGCTCGCGGACAACGACGTGGTTAGCGCGATGCGGGTCGGCGCCCGCCGCGAGCCCGCGGCCGGCGCCCGCACCGGCGACCCCGCGCGCCCCGCGGCCGGCGCCCGCACCGATCCCGCGCGCCCCGCTGGCACCGCGTGCCCCGCGGCTCATGCCCCGCCGTGTTCCGCTGGCCCCGCTCCCCCCGCCACTCCCACGCCTCCCGTCACCCCCGCACCTCCCGCTACCGACGATGAGTCCGGACCGCGCCTGCTAGTGGTGCGGCTACTGAGGCGCGCCCAGCGCGATGAGCTGCTGCGCGCGGCGCGCGTGCGGCGCGGCGCCGACACCGCCGGGCTCGGCCTACCGGGTCCCGTGCGCCGGTTCTATGTGAACGAGCGGCTGACGCGGGTCAATCGCCTACTGTTCCGGCGCGCGCGCGAAGAGGCCCGCCGGCTCGGCTGGAAGTTCGTGTGGACGCGCGGCGGCGCGGTGCTCGTACGGCGTGATAACGGCGAGTCCGCGAGACGTATCCGCTCGGAGGACGATCTAGTCAAGGTTTTTGGTTTGCATCCCGTTAGCTGTCAGTGATTTCTATCTCGATCGTTATAATACTTATGTGTGTGACTTCAAAATGTTGAGTTCTAGCTTAGAAGACTTTTTATTTGATCTCACTTGCTTTAACTGTAATATAATTCATTTCTTTCATTATGTAATTGCTGATACTTTTCGTAGGGCTAAGTTAAAAAATAGGCTAATTTTGTTAAAGCGTTTATACTCCGAGTTTATAAGAGTGTTGATCCTGTTATATTTCAGATACATTTTAAGTCAATATTTGAAAAATTTTTATGATCTTTCTCATAAAGTATCGAGGGTTATTAATATTATTATACAAAAGTGGCGGAGATATACTGTGACGATGAAGAAAACGTTGTTTTTGCTCAGGTTTAATGGTGCGCGTCATACTTCGTGCCTTACGCTAACTTTGTTAAACTGCAAATATATTGAAATTCTCCATTCCTTCATTATTCAATTTATTAAAAATAAATATTTTTCACTGGGTTTACTTAACAAAGGTTCCTTAGGTACAAAGCACGATGAATTTGTGGCTGCTCTGTCAGCGCACTCAGTAGATGTTTTGGCCATAAACGAGACGTGGCTTCGGGAGGGGGGGGAAGCGCGCGCGCCCGCGCTGGCCGGCTACAGCCTGCGGCACGCGCCGCGGCACTTTGGGCGCGCTGTCGGCGGCCGGCAGCGCGGTGGCGGCGTCGGCTTCTACGTCAAACAGGGCGTCAGCGCGCGCCTACTCGCCCACCCGGAGACGCCGGGCGTCGACCAGATGTGGCTCCGTCTCACTCTTAACGGTCACAAATTAGCTATAGGCACGGCGTATCGACCGCCGTGGCAAAATATTGAATCATTTTTGGACGCTCTCACTGAATCGATCTCATCACTTTCTGCCTTTGATCAGGTAATATTAACTGGAGATTTCAACATAAACCTTTTAGAAACAAATTCAGATACAAAAAAATTGATGGATTTTTTAAACTGTTTTGGGCTTGAACAATATGTTTCCGTTCCTACTCACTTCACGGATCATAGTGCGACTCTAATAGACTTGGTCTGCTCTAACTTAAAGTTAGACGATATTGTTGTTGATGCCATTCCCGACCTAAGTAAGCATGCATTCATTTCGTGTAAGTTACGTGTCAAAAAAGAAAAATCTACTCCTAAATGGGTAATTTATCGGCCACTCAAGCATATTGATTTAATTAAATTTAATAATGATCTTGACGCTATAAGCTGGAATAGTTTCGCTAGGTGTGATGACGTCGACACTATGGTTGAAAATCTTCGGGCAAATATTATTGATTTATTCGATAAACATGCACCTTTAAAGAAAACTCTAATAAAAACTCAGTCACATCCTTGGATCACCTACAACGTTAGAGAAATGATGAAGACGCGTAACAAAGCTCACGCACGATACCGTTTATCTAATGTTGAAACTCACAAAAAATACTACAAAGATCTAAAAATCGTCGTAAATACTGCTCTGTATACGGAAAAAACTCTTTACTTCGAACAAAATATAAATTGTCTATCAAAAAACCCTCGATTACTCTGGAAAAATATTAAAAATAATGTTGCTAACTTTAAACCGAAATCGGTTCATCTTCCTTCCAGTTTTAATGAACCAAATGTAATTAATGATCACTTTCTTTCTCTTCCGGGAAGGAACAATGTCCCAATATCTGATTTAACATACTTTGAATTTCATAGACATAGCTCAGCTTGCTTTAAATTTAACACTGTTGATGAATTCACGGTTGGTAAAATTATAAAAACTTTCTCTACTAATGCTTCCGGTGCTGATGGCATATCAATGGATATGATACTTCTCACACTCCCACAAACGCTTGAACTCATCACAGCCATAATTAATGCCTCTATTCAGACTGGAACGTTCCCCTCATCCTGGAAATCTGCCATAGTTAAACCGATACCAAAAACAACTAATCCTACAAATCTGAAAGACCTACGGCCTATCAGCATTTTACCATTCTTATCTAAAATTATCGAAAAGATAGTATGCTTGCAGCTGACTAAGTATCTAGAAGAGAATCATATAATACCTAAAGAACAGTCGGGCTTTAGGAAAGGCCACAGTACAGCAACAGCCTTGATGAATGTCGTTGACGACGTACTCACTGCGCAGGATGCCGGTGAAGGAACTATTCTTACCCTTCTAGATTTTTCACGTGCATTCGAAACCATTAATATCTCGCTCTTGCTGGCTAAACTCTCCTATTACGGTTTAGATAACTCAGCGGTAAGATGGTTTGCAAGCTATCTCACAGGGCGCTCCCAGGTGGTAGAGGTTAACAATACAAACGGTTCTTGCTCTTTTTCATCGGCGCTGCCTGTAATACGTGGCGTCCCCCAAGGATCCGTCCTTGGCCCGATTCTTTTTGTTTTATACTGTGCTGATGTATCTTTGAAGATAAAAAACTGTAAATTTCATATCTATGCTGATGACCTACAGCTCTATATGTCCTCCATACCCAGAGAAATAAATAATAATATTCATGAATTGAATCAAGATCTAGAAAATGTCGTCAAATGGTGTGAATCAAATTGTTTGGTTTTAAATCCTTCAAAATCTAAATTTCTGGTTCTTGGGTCTAAAAATCAGATTAATGACATACTTGAACAAGACCCTAAGGTATTATTAGATAACAATTGTATAGAGCGTGTTAACGAAGCTCGGAATTTGGGTGTGCTTATGGACGGAACACTTCACTTTGAAAAATATTTATTACAAACGGTTCAGAATTGTTTTTATCGATTGTCCGTCTTGTATAGAATGCGAGAACATTTAAGCACTGAACTAAGAATACAACTATGTGACTCACTTATTCTTTCTAAACTAAGCTATGCAGACAACGTTTTCGGATCATGTTTACTCGCCCGTACAAAAAAGTTATTACAACGCGTCCAGAATGCTTGCATAAGATTCTGTTTTCCAATTCCTCGTCGAGCGCATATTTCTCCTTATATTAACAACAATGGTCTTTTGAATATGTCATCGCGCCGTATTCTTCATTTGGCCACTCTGCTTTTTGGGGTAATCAAAAATCATCGGCCCCTCTACCTTTATGAAAAACTTCACTTTTCTGATCGGCGTCAAAGATTTGCAAGCCGCCTTATTTGCCCAAGACACGGAACGGCTGCCTTTCGTGGTAGCTTCAAGTATGCTGCCACGAAATGTTGGAACAATTTACCACCCCCTGTTCGAAATTGTAAATCCATTTATTCTTTTAAAAATTCACTTAAAAAACACCTGTTACTCTGTCAAAATAGCTTAAATAGGTAGCCGTTCTGGGTTATTTAGATTTTAATTTTCTTTACTTAAGTAAAATTTATATAGAATTTATACATACATGTTACTTAACTTACTTAATTTTTATTATTAAAACTGTAGATTTTTATATTTTTTTGTTATCACTAACACTTACTTAATGTCGCTGTGTATCATGTGACTTAACTTACTTTAATTTTTTGACTCAAACTGTAGATTTTTATTTTTTGTTATCACTATCACTAACACTTACTATTGTTTAATTTCTTAGTATTATAGTGTCGCTGTGTATCACGGTTGCTGCTTTGTGCGCAAACTGCACACTGGCGTCACGGAAGACCAGCGTTATAGTAGCTTAGTTATATAAACTACTATAACAATATGCTGAGTGGCGGCCAATTTTGTTGTCATTTATGTTATTACTTCATTCTGTGTATTTTATTGTTTTTTTTTTCTGTGTGGCACAAAATAAACTATTTTTATCTTTTATCTTTATCTTTATCTTTACCCCTTTCGGCTTCGGTAGACGTCTTTTTACACCCTGTATACACCCCTTTCTCTCTGTCTCGGTGTCTGTTACTGATCACATTTATGTAGTAAAAAGTAGACGAGACGAGTCAAACATTGATTCATGATAGCTACTGCGGTTTTACTGACTGGGGATGATGCGAGAACATAGTTTAAATGAGAATCCGTACGCGATTGTTGTCTGTAGTACTTATTTGTAAGTACAATTTTCATAAAATTTTGTTCGGTTTTGGTTGACCTCGATAACTTTGTCATAGTTAAATTTTTTAATTTTTTTTGGTAGTCATAAAATAGCGGTGTATAAGAGGTACGAGACAGACACGTCCGTAAGATATTTGTTACAGCGACCACGGTTGTTGCTACGCAGTTGAAACATTAGCGGCCTTATTAATAATTAGATTAGGTACCCTAATTCTAGCTTAATACGAGACTACTCTCAGACTTGTTACTTCTTTAGTAACGAAGGAGCAACTTGAATATTTTGATGTTATTAATAAACTGGTAGTAGCCTCGAATGAGTAATACATTCCTTACATCGGGATTAGTAGAAAAAGAGTCAATGAACGAATGATATTATCATTCTAAATATTGTCTATCTCTGTCATTAATTATATGAATGACAGAGATAGACAATAATTTGTATTTGACAATCTGTTTTATTCAAAGAGGTTTTATTCTTCTAAAACTTTTTGGTGTTACGTCTGCCTACTCCATCTCTATACTAGGTGGCGCCTAGGAGTAACTCTTACTCCGAGAGTAGAGTCGAATTAGCTTAGTTCTTCCTTGGTCATTGTTTATTAATACTGAATTGACCTACTACAGCCTTATGCTTTGGATTAGCGCTAATACCACCCTAGTTCGTGTTTATTAATGACAGCCTTGGATGATAATATATTAATGCTCTAAAATCTTGTATCAATGTTTTTCTATACTACCTGAACAAGAACCTTCTGCGAACTGTTACATTATTTCAACTGCACTCTGTATAACCAGCAAATGAAATACAACGAATCGCAAACTTCATAAACTTGAACGAAATACGTGGGACAATTTAAAAGTAGCTCGTAGTACAGTTTTACAATATATTTCCGATGTGCTCCCGGTGGGCTGCGCTGCGAAGCAAAATAAAATTGAAACGAAGAGCGATATTACGAAATTTATGAAAAATTCAATATTGTTCAGCGTGTTTTGTTATAACTAAGGTGAGAGTTTCTAAGGTGATGTGTGTACCAACCAATCTTTTATTTTTTACGGACACAAGATACTCACTACACGTCTGCGGCATCATTCACGTCAGCAACATAAGTTCATGAACAAATTGGAGACTTTAAAGTTTCAATTCCATCATGCTTTGTGGGAAAATGATTTGAATTGATTGTTTTTGGAACAAAGTTCCTTTTCGGACGGTATCGAGGATGGGGGCTAGAAGAAAAAAAGCGTTCGATTTTACCGTCATGACACAAACATAGGTTAAAACGTCACAGTGCGAAGTGCGCAGGCGCGAAACTGTCCGTAGATTCTTAGATTGTTAGTACGGAAGAGCGTTTTTATTGTTAATTATATTATTTTATTTGACAAATACCAAATGTCAAAGTTGAAACTTCGCTCCAACCGAATGTTCCACAAAGGTTCAAGGACACTCACGTACTTTTTTTTATTTATCATACCAGCTCCGCAAATAGAAGATTCAAAAACATCAAATTACGAGTAAGTTGATGAACTTTTGTCTCTGACCGTACTAAACTAACATAATATAATAGCTTACATAGGCTTAATTAATATTGCTATCTAATTTAATTTCTAAACAAATTCGTTGGCGTTTTATATTGTTCCAAAATATGTCAAAACTAATAAACCCGGGACCTAAACATATTCCTGTTACGGAATCCCACTAAAACAAAATGATTTGTATTCAAAGCTAACTTTTATTATTTTCGATAAAATTAAGCCCAAAACGATAACCATGCTATAAACTTGTTTTATCATAAAATAACGTAAGAAAAGGATGCTTACGTTGTTCAGGTTTATTTTGTTATATTCTGGGGAGCGTGTTATCAATAAAAGCCCTCGTATAGGTGGACAATACTAAATTGACAGTGATGGAATAAAGGCCGCTTGATGGGGAGTGCTAGGCTATCTTGGTATGGACACGTTATGAGGAGGGATGAAAACCATGTTACCCAAAGAGTTATGAAGATGAATGTGGCTGGGTATGCAAGAAGAGGAAGGCCGAAGAAGAAGTGGTTGGATTGTGTGAGAGAGGATATAAATGTAAAAGGAGTGGATGCACAATTGACGAGTGATAGGAGTGAGTGGAAGAAGAAGACATGTTGTGCCGACCCCACTTAGCGTGGGATAAGGTCAGGGAGATGATGGAATAAAGGCCGCTTGAAGGCCTCCACGTTCAAGCATCATTTTAAGAACTAAAATTTCATCATCATCATCGACATGCTGACTTCACCCACTGCTGGGTATAGTATAGGCCTCCTTAAACTAGTGCCAAACACCACGATCCTGCGCTAATCTACTAAACTACATTACGACGAACTAAAATATTACGTTTTTCAAAATTATATATTTACTAGCCTGCATCCCACTGCAATTCAATTCCTTATTCCCATTTACCTCCCACGGTCTTGATCTAATGTAAGATCAATTTTCCATAAACGAGTCTATATACTATATACTAGTAAAACATATTTTAAATTAAGTGTTTCTTGTACGCACTACGACTTCAAAGCACAAGCAGAAGTCAGAACTTGAAAACGACAAACGACGTGCTAACCACAGTCAAGACAACCGACTTTCATCTCCTAACACTTAACCCTTATGTCCAAGCAGTAAAGTTCAAAATATCCTGGTCAAGATGTAATGACGTCACTCAGATGAGCTTTTAATAGCATTAGTTGTAATCCGGGAATGTGTTTAGTTTGCTACTAATGGATTAGTACATCCCCTGCCTAATTCCGTTTCACTTACCAAATTAGTGAATGATTATTATCAATTTTAATTGATCATCGTCGTAAACTTGCAAGCTAAAAGCTACTCTAAGTTCTATTGAATTTGATCCAAAATCAGTGCGTTTTAGAGAGTAGTTGAATTGTATCAAATAATTTCGATTTCCAAACTTGCGATTATTAGTGATCATTAGTGTAATTGGTGGTACTGATATCAGTGAGTTTCAAGTCACGAGTCTGTAATCGGAACTCTCTGGCCACATAATACTATCTTTACAACCTACCAAATTATATTGTAAGGGTTAAGGTATGTACGTACAGTCAGCGTCACCGACTGGCAACCCCTCAACTGGGGTTGTTTACGCTGTGGCCCACGAGCTTGTGGCCCGAATTCTTGGTTTCACGTTGTGGCCCATTCTAAAATCGAATTCACGTTGTGGCCCGGCTTATATACTTGAGGCATACACAGATTGGATAATCCATACTAATATTATAAATGTGAAAGTAACTCTGTCTGTCTGTCTATCTGTCTGTCTGTCTGTCTGTCTCTCTGTCTGTTTGTTACGCTTTCACGCCCAAACCGCTGAACAGATTAAGCTGAAATTTGGGATAGTTAAAGGTTATATCCCAGGGAAGGACATAAGCTACTTTTTATCCCGAAAAATGAAAAAATCCCGAGGGACCGCGGGTCACACCGCGGGAGCGCAGCTAGTAGTTTATAATTAAGTGCACCATTATTTATATTTGAATAAAAACGTTTTTAAGGGGTTTTTAATGTTTTATTAGAATCTCAATCAAAAACGACAAATTTAACATATACTTAGGAAAAAAACAGTCACCTATGTCAATAATATATAAATTATGTCAATAATGTATAAATTGACATGCCTACATTAAAATTATTTAAAATACTTAACTAACATAATTATGTATACATAACGTTTAGCATGCAAAATCGGCTAGACTCAGGTACCAAATTAGCACTTACTTAGGTACTTAACTACATATTTTTTGATCAATAAAAAATATACTTTAATAACTTAACAGATTAATATAAATTAAATAAAATACTATAATAACACCTAACCTAGAGATAACTTCGATAAAATTTTTAACATGCAAAATCATACACAAAACACATTTAACAATAAATTATTTAAAAATCAAGTTTGATCTTGTATAAGCCTTCACTTTAAAATTTAAGTATAATAGCCAAAATGCCTATAATTATTGTTAATTGCAACTATATTGGTACTACTAATAACATGATAATTGCTTCTCACTCTCAGAAAAGTCTATTAGAAGGTTCAAATATATTTTAATACTTTTAAAACCTGAACTATATTAAATTATAATTATGTACTTACCTAAAATAATAAGGCTTCTACGATAATAGATACTCTGAGATTTCACTTGTCACCTTAACCACTTGCACAAGACTAAAGTAATGCATAACTAATTAGGCTTACTAATCAAGGGGACAGACTTTTTTACCTGAACCAGGTAAAAAAAATGGCTCTTTCTATTATAACACGCATTTCTACGATATTTTGCTGTACGAGTATTAGGTACTATTATCTATTGAGCTGAACTGATAAGGATTCTGAGAATGAGTATTTATTGTCCCTAACCTTGTTGTACCTAATGTTTTACAGCAAGTACATAACACCTTTGCTGACGAAAAATCTATCGAGCCACAACGTGAAGCCAAAATAATATATTTTTACGAATTTATTTGTGGCCCGATGTTTTGGGACACAACGACAATGAAAATAAATCAAAATAGGCCACAACGTGAACGAGCCACAAAATTCGGGCCACAGCGTAAACAACCCCTCAACTGCAGTACAAACCGCCTTACTAAGAGGGTTAGCAATCGGTGACACTGACTGCACATGATGGAAAAATGATGAGTTTTGTGAAGAAATAAATTCATCACGTCATGCTGGTCTATATTATTGGATGATTCCTTGGAGTGTTTTTTTAAAAACCTTTTTCTGATATGAATTCTACATCCATAAAAATCTGGTTATAATACAACTCAAAACACGGTTGAAAAAAACATAGGCCTTTACATCTATATTAGATGACTAGCTGTCCGCCCCGGCTTCGCACGGGTTTATTATAGATTTAATAACAATATGGCGGTCCCGGAGCGGGATGTATGATCCTTTAAAGTTAAGAGGTTAATATGTAGGTAAGGTCTAAGGTAGGTAGGGGAGTATTGGGCAGTAAGGCAGGTTTGGACACCACCGGCAAATCCCCGTGTTATGCCGGCCATACACCATCATGTCAATCCACCCCCATACATGGTCAATTCTAACTGATCAAATTCCGATTTGACGATAGGCATGATGGTTTATGGCCGACATGACACGGGGGTGTCCAAACCTCCCTACTGCCCAATGCTCCCCTACCTCCCATATATTATATTTCATTGATATATTACCACTCCCTTCCATTCATTCCATAGTTCCCAGACACTTTTTAAACTATCATGGTTTTTAACATTTTTAACACAGTTAACGGGATGTTTACCATGATTTAATGTTTTTTTAGTTTCCCGATATTTCGGCGCAGTTGCATACGCCATGATCAATAGTATCTATGGTATAAATCATGGTTAATATCCTGTTACCTGTGTTAAAAATCCCAGACACTTGTCCTACCGTACTAACTGATATTTATTCTGTGGTCGCGATGTATCTTACATTTTAAAGTCTTGATAACTTTTGAATAAAATGTCCGATTTCGATCATTCAAAAAGTAATCGACGGGTACTGAAACAGCCTTTACTACGAAGGAATTTATTTGGATAATAATAAATACCAAAATAAGAATAACGTGGTCTGCTTTTGGTCGTCATTTTTATTCACTTTTTAAATTATAAAAGTTGTTATTCTGACACAACCACAATAGTTGGACATATGCTATTGCTGACTTTTTTGTAGATATTGATATGTTCTTTAATATTGTAGAACATTTTTTTGTTCTATCATCAATAGTTTTCGCAGCGCACGCGATTTGAAGAATTTTATGTTCAAAATTTTTACACCTTTGGTTACATTATTGCAATTTTCATAAGGATCTCTAATTTTTTTGAAAATAATTTATAGCCTATGTTCATTAAAGATAATGTAGGATTCTAATGGTGAAAGAATTTTTCAAATCGGTCCAGTAGTTTCGGAGCCTATTCAATTCAAACAAACAAATGTTTCTTCTTTATAATATTAGTGTAGATAGTGTAGATTTATACAGCGTCAGGAGGCAACCTATGCCTACACTTACGGGACGCTGTAGTACCTGGGACATTGTTTGAGATGGAATAGGCCCAGCACCTAAACCATCCTCTCTGCTTAATCAGCCTGGCCCACAGGAAATACGACGTCAATACGTGTGGAGCTGACTGAGCTGCGGGTTTCCTCTCGATGTTTTCCTTCACCGTTATTAGCTCGTGTCAAAGCGCATATAAATTTTTTGAAACGAAAAATCCATTGATGCACGGTCGGGATTCGAACCCACGACCTTCGGATTGAAAGTCGAGGCACAACCCCATTCGACCAACACGGCTCTAAGTTACTCCTATTCAATAACCAAATGGATACTTAAAAGTTTCAACCGGGATCTTGAGTTTTCTAAAAATCATTCTGTAAATAAATAAGTGTTTGGGCTTTTTAAATGAACGGGTAAACTTTTAAATGAAAGGCTATTATATCCCGTTAGAATAAAAGGGTTTAGGGACGAAGTGGAAGAAAAGTAGAAAGGCCCCACCATGTGGGATGAATAAAAAAGAGAGAATAAAGGGTTTTTCGATCATTTCTGCAAATAAATTGACAAAAAAGTTCACGTGAGCAAAGTTGCGGGCGGGCCGCTTGTGTAAAATAAAGAAATGTAGTCTTCGATACGAAAAGAAACACAATAAATTCTTAAAACAGTACAAAATAAGGAGAAAATTCCCCATAAAAACATTGCGTACTAATGGGAAGACTAACAAAAAATATTCTCAAACTAATTTCAGAGGCAATCAATCAGAATAATCAATCAAGCTGCTCATATAAGAGAAAAATAACGTACGATTACCTGTTCAATCAATCTTGTTTGCTAATAGTAAAGCTTCCGTTTCTTACAAAGCGAAGGCCGTATTTCTAATGACAATAATTCTTGACGAAAAATAACGTGAGAAAACCGGGTAGTACCTAAACGGCAATGGATTCGGAAGTTTAAATTAAGTCCCATTTTGAAGTAAACTTTTTTATTTAGCAACTGGCTACCACCACAATCTAGAATGAATAAGGATCTGAAAGAATGACCATGCTTTGATAACGTGGTCTTATTTTAATATAAAATCCGTTGAAAGTTTTTCCGAGACTGCACCTTTAGACCAAACTATAGATGATATTTTTCTAACATTTTCGACGAGTGATATTTTTTAGAAGCGCTATTCATCAACGTGTATTCTGGCAAGACCAATACTTTCATGTTTATTTTTTACAACACCTTTATCAATCTATTACTTCTCTTGAGTTCTGAATTTTGGAATTTCATTAATGGAGTGAAAACTGAAAAAGAATACTGTAAACAGAACAGCGTTAGAAAATGTTAGATACTTAATAGATGGCGACGCGCTCACAACGCAACGTTAGCACGATCTAATTGTATAGATCGTGCTGACGTTGCGTTGTGAGACTTGAGAATGACATCGTGACAAGGATTCTGTGACCGAATGGTAAGGCACTCCGGCTTATCATCTGATCGTTGCGGGTTCGAATCCCGTCAGAATCGAAAATTTTGATAAGATTTTTCATTTCTCAATGAAATACCAAGTGTGGTTTAACACTATAAAAAATATAAATCATGTTTATTCATTGTAATAAGAAAATAAATTACCTAGGTACATTCAGCGACAGAAGTTTATGAAAAATTTGAGATTTTTAAAGCTTCATTTTCATCATTATTTGTGGGAAAATTGTCTATTTATTTCATAAATAGTAATGGTGCAAGGCAAAACATTCAATATAAGTTGAAGTTGTATCTAAAACCCTACGAACAAAGATATTGAAGATTCAAATACATCAAATGTTCATGAACTTCTGTCGCTGACCGTACATATTCTCGTAAAAATATCAGTATGAGACGTGTCCAAAGAAAAGCCTTGTTGTGACTTCCTCATAACTAGATGAGAATTTTCTGTCGTTGTTCAAATCGAAACACTGTCAGTATCGTAAACCTGGCGATATTGTTTACGTGTGTTCCCATGTTATACAATTTCTAGTATAAGTCGTGACTGTTTCGCAAGTAAAATATTCACATGTTACTTAGACTATACGAGTAGGCTAGGTTATTTTATCTCACTCCTAATCTTAGATAGGTGCAATTTTTAGGTAACTTGCATTATGATATCGTAAAATTTTTTGCAAATTTTTGTAAAAGTATGTATATTTTTAAGTCATGCATATTCGAGCAAATACAGTTGAATAAGATATTATTTCTTATTTTCAATACAACAAAATATCCAGCGTCTAAGTTAAATGTCTATTCCGGGATTAAATTATTCAGCTGTAAATCCAAGTAATAAAACATTCGAAACAAATTAAAGAAGAAACGCGGCTGTAAAGATTGTGATGCACTGGGGAGGACCTTACAAACAAAATGTAGCGTTGAATTTAACACTCTTGAGAATAGCAGTGTTTTGAATTTAGAAACACCGAGAAGTTTTACAAAATCTCTAGATAAAAGATGTTGCAAGTTTACGGAGGTTAGGTTTACGATTGTTAGAGACTAGTAAAGCTTTCAAAGTCACAGTAGTTGATGATGAGTATTCTAGATTGTTAGAAAAAAGTAAAAAATTGTAGTCAATCATCGTATTTGTTAAGAAAAGTAAGTTTTTTTTTTTTTTTTTTTTTTTATCTTATAAAATCTTACATATTAAACAATTAAATTAGTTCTAAGCAACCACGGAGGTTTGTACTAAAACTAATAAGTCTACAATATGAATAAAGGTAATTAAGCTAAAAATAGTCTAATTACAAAAAAATAAAATAAACAAAAGTTTCGTTGTTACATATAGTGTTCCAGATTGAGAAGAAAAAACTTTTTTAATTTGCTTTTGATATTTTTTCCCGAAATACTATCTATTAACTCTTTAGGCAAACTGTTAAAAAGGCGGGGAACCAGGCAGCTCGCTGTCCTCTCGCCGTAAACATTATTAGCGCGCGACGTCACCAACCGGTTTTGAGTATTTTAAGAAATTATACAGAATTATTGAGCCAGGAAATAGTACATTAAAATAAATTAAGTATGGAAATTCAAAAGAGATACGAGTAATTTCAATTGCCAAAAACTTCGTACGTATATTTTTCGACGGAGAGCTAATATTTTATCCGAGTTAACCTGCAGTGCATAATTCTTCCTTGCGAGGCATAAAGTGCACTTTCGTACAAAATTTATTTACTTTCACCAAGTTCAATTAGGTTTTATTCATATCTAGCGGTCGCACGACAGCAACATCTCAGCTAACTTCTGTCAAAAATATTTTGACACTATTAGATCATAAATATGTTGACACGAAGGCAGGTTCTCCTTTATTGTGTGAGTAGATTTGTTTCTCTCGGGAAACCTCCATGGATAAATGAGCGCTCAGTATCACTTACGCACACAAAAAACGTGCATGTGATCTACACACACAATGAAGCCACGGCCACTGGCGCCTTCGTGATATCTCACGAAGTAGCTTATAGTTAAAAGCTTAGCTTATAGCTTATAGTTAATAGCTTAGCTTAGTTTATAGTTAATTGCTTAGCTTAGATTATAGTTAATAGCTTAGCTTAGTTTATAGTTAATAGCTTAGCTTAAAGAAGTTCGTATGAGTATATTATGAGTATATTCTGATGACGAAGTTTTTAGGCTGTCTTAAGGCCTTCGTCATGGCTTAACGACTTAAATAGCCGGGACCGACAATTTTACGTGCCCTCTGAAGCACGGAAGCGCTCAGATGAAAACACCACATCCACTTACTGACCGTTAAGAACATTGCTTAACTTTGACGATCTATCAAGAACGACTAAGCAAGCACGACAACAAGCGCTTCGAAAAGTATTGACAAAACAAAATAAAAAAATCCTGTTCCCAGGCCTGAAAGGCAAAATGCCAAAATTTTACCAAGAAACTTAAGGTAAGGATTTTTAAGTTGTTTTTGAAAAAAGTAAGTTCGTATGAGTTAGTGCAATGGCCACTTGTTCTGGTGACGAAGTTTCAAGGCTACCTTTAAGACATCATGTGCTAGGCAAAGCAAAAATAAGCAGATATTCTATCCACTTTGTGTAATCAACCAAAACCATAGTTTTCATGTCCAATTCCAAGCTGAAAGTGGAACTTTGTAGCTATCAACGAGTTATTGTCATCCGTAAATACAACTAGGGATGTGCTATCCGGAAATTAACGAATAAGTGAGAGGAATCCCAAATGGACATTGTGAGGAAATTTTCGGTGGCAAATAATTTATGGTGGGAAATTGTTGAAGGCTTAGTAGATTTGACTTTAAAACTTCCTAGTGGCATTAATAATAAGAGTTTTGAAACATGGGGGCTAGGAAATTTATTGATGTATTAAGATTGATTGTATGATCTGCAAATATTTATCTCAGGTCTGGGTGTTTTCATGTATAATATGTATGTATTTACAAACAAAAAGTATAAGTAGTATATCAGTTATCTGGTTCCCATAGTATGTACAAGCTTTGCTTAGTTTGGGGCTAGATGATGCTGTGTGAAATATCCAGCATTATTTATTTATTATTGATTTGAGTAGCTTTGAAAATAAGAATCAACCATCGTCACAAAAATAGAGCATAATGAAATTCAAAAAGGATATCAAAAATATGATAATTTTGTAGCAGTGAAGCACTAATAAAAACAAATATTTTCATTACTACGAGTATTTGCATGTTACATAGACATATTTTATGAACACCCTAACCATCTAAACAATAAAAACTAAGAACAAATGCAAAGTGATTGTTCTTGTATGTGAATTTATCCGTAAATAATTGACAGATCAATAATAGATATCTGAGCCTGACGTGTCCTCTCCCTACCCATATCATAGTGACGTGCTTTGATGTACCTGCCTTTGTAATAGTTAAAGTGCGTTGATATTATTGAGCGGTAATACGCGTACCCAGGAACGCTAGTATTACCTGGTAGTACCAATTACCTGCGGCAACGCGTATTCATTTTGACATCACGCAATATTGAAAATGTTGTAAGACTATGCGAAAGTGTGTGGGCTCTCCACATAATGTTAGAACATAACTGTCTTAAGTACACACACCAATCATCGCTCTACAAATACACACCCACCAAATTAAACTTTCAAAAGGCCAGCTGGCAACATCGTTTGTTTAAAGGGCAAAACTCCCAGAATTTCGTATACATTGATGCCCGTAAATTCATTGGCCCTAACGGACGGTTTATCTAATTATGCAAAACGTGAGTTTGTACGTAGTTTACCGTGTACCGAAAACTCGGCCACAACCGAGAAATAATAAAGGAAAATCACCCCTTAAACCGGGAGAGAGAGCGAAACTGCACAAGTCTGTTACAACAATTTTAGGGTTATTTAGCTGTTGTATTTTGCTTTTGAATATTAACGGAACTTAAGCGGCGATGGGTTTGTAATTCTATGGAATGCAAACAAAATGTTTGCACATGTTTAAATGTATTTAGGTGCCACTTACTTCCACTTTAAAAAATCTTGTATTCTCTAAGAACATAAAGAAACTACTGTTCCTACAGTGCTCGTTGGATACAGCAGATTTTTTTTTTCAAAACGTGACAGTTCTTTCTGCAGTAAAAATGATTATAGAAACGTTTTTAAAAATCGTTTCTCCCCCTAAAAAATCATTAAATTGTTACTTCTACCATTCCTTTCCGTGTGCCAGTCAGAACAGCGTGAATTTAAGACAGCAATCAATGAATATTAAATGTAAATTTACTTTTAAACGAGGGGCCATTTTAGAAGTTTTACCACAGACTGGGCTTTAGTTAAAGTTCGTATAGATTTTTCAGTATCAACATTAAAAGGCAACAGAGATGGAATAGGTACTTTTGATTGATACATATTTACTAACATGCTTTTTCATGGTCAAATTTAGCCTTAGTACTGATAAAGGAATCCTATAGTATTCTTCGACATAAAGAATACCTATTGAACATTATACGAGTATATAGAATGTTAAAATGCGAGGCAAAAACTGCACCCATGTAGGACTAGAACCCTTAACCTTACCGATTTGTGGCAACGCTCTGCTATCTGAGCTAATAGACAAGAGATTGGACGGGTGAACTGTCATTTTGTTAATTGAAAAATATATGTGCGTATCTTCAGCCGTTCCTAAAGCTTTTGAAGATAATTTTATAATCTTACCGGGGTAACAATAATCAATTAGACCTTGTATAACCAAATTAATCAACCCATGTAAGCATCGCGCAGTAAATCAAATTGCGCCCTGACAAGCCCGTCACTGGTAATGTGGACAGACGGACATATCAGCAGACACAGTCGCAATGCGCACTCAACACTGGCACCAGTTAAAGTGCCCTTAGCATACAAGCACTTTATTCAATGCCTCTTGAAAGTATGAAACTACAATACGAATAATACAATTCGATTAAAATGTTTCCGTGGTACCTTTAAAGCTTGGTTCGCCGTTTTTGAAAGATCGTCCAAGTTAAGTGACGTGTAGAAATAGTATTGGAGCATTTCCGTGTTTCGGAGAGCATGTAACCTTGTATAGAAAATAAAAGAAATTCAAAAATTGTAATGGCTGATTCAATAGAGAAAATGATTAAGGTACTGGACAAACCCATTCCATCGCAATGTCCCAGGACACTACAGGCTATAGTTAAGTTGTAGGATGGGGTGTTGTAAGTAGACTTCAGTACCCCATTCCACAACTTTAACTACAGCCAGAGATACCAACATAGGCAAAAGCGAATTCTCTAAAATCAAGATGCTTTTGTCCCAAATGTAATTTACTCTATTCTACCATAGAGATGGGGTGGACATGGTATAGTGACCATCCGTCTATAACAGATTTGTCCAGTCTTGTGCTAGCGAGCTTGACCACAGGCCTAGTGTCAGATGTATCAGCCGCTTGATATCGCGTCAATGCTTTGACTGTGTGGATGAGTGATTTAGGATTCCGTGTTCAGTTTCAACTGGATAAGCAGTGTTTCAAATCTTGGCGTGTAGTTATTAATGACGTGCTCACCAATATTTACCAATGACAGAAAAGAGTATATTTATTCGTAAGGGTTCGTACCCTTCACGTTCGTACGTGATCACGCTTGTAGAGTGTAGGTATCCCAAGGACGAGGTAGACATTCGTTCAAATGTTTTGAATATTCTAGATCTTTCAATAAATATGTAACACGTAGCTTCATTAAGCACCTTGATTACCTTCTAGACCTTTTCAAAGTATTTTCTGAAAATCTGAGACGCCTATCACACTTTAGGGATACAGTCGTGACCTGTTTTGTTTTGTTCCTTCATATAAGTGTACTGTAAACTGAAAATTTGATATGAGTCGATCAAAGTTTATATCGTATACACGATAGATAAATAGAAAATACATTATTGTATGTACACCACATGGACATTACAGAAAAAAACAAACAAAGATACGGTAGAATATTTAAGGCGAAGTACAATGGGCGGTCTTATCGCTATGACAATTATATAAGTATAAGTATAAGTATATTATCGCTTACACTATGTTACTAGTTTATGTGTGTGGGTTCTTGTGGCACTTGTAGTATCTAGTAATTTTCGATAAACAATCAAATACAAGCACATCACAATCTAATCTAAGTACAAAAAAGACTTATGAACTAAGTCAAAAAAATGTTCAGAACGCAAAAACACAACCAATAAACAAATAAAGACATTTTGATTTGTCTCACGAACAATCCTATGTACCTACTGTCTAGACACATAAGCCCCAAAACTCCAAAGCATTAATTACGAATCCCTTGACCGTTCTCATTAAATGAATTCAAATTGGAATTTAGATCAAGTTCCAGAGCCCGGTTCCTAAAACAAATATTTTATTCATTATAAGATTGACCCAGAGCGATTTCTTTCTCTAATTACATTAACATTCGACTTTACAAGCAAACACGAGACAGCGCCCGTTAATTGCAATCCTTGGAACAAGTAAAATAGGATGTGGTTTTGTAGAGAAACCATAAAAATCTTATTGTGACTGTATTCTAGGCACGCTAATATGATTATAGATAGATAGATATATTTGATACACAAAACATTACAACACAGACACAAAAGCAAAGGCAAGTAGCAAGTAGGTCGGTGCTTAATTAAAAACAAACTAGAAAAAAAATAACAAAATTATTACAGCGCAAAAGTAATACGAGCAGTCGAGTACCTACTTATGTGGGTGCAGCAGTGGTCTGTATACTGTAGTGGGTCAAAAAATTGTAATTAAAATGATACCTATCTGCATAATATAGTATTTTTCACGTAGAAACGTATCCCTGACACATAGGTGTACCTGTACAACAATGAAAAATTTTGAAATAAATGAAATCTAGTGATAATACTTACAGATACAACTTCAAAAAAATAAATATTTTGTCTATTTCCTATTTAATATTTTCAGAAATTAACATAAAAGAGAAAATTAAATTATAATATATTTTTTTTCTAACCTATGCTGTCTCACTGCTGGGCAAAAGCCTCTCCCACTACTTTCATCTCTCTGCAATCTTGTGCAAGCTTTCTTCAATCGAACTTGAACTTTTAAATATCTTTTTGCGTTTGGTGACTCCGTCTCGGAGTCTCCGAGGCCTAGAGAGCGCTAGCGCGATAGCTTGAAGGATTGGGCAAAATCCGCAGAAAATCTCGAAGTGGGCAAAATGACACGGGATTTTGGCACACGCCCAGTCGTGGGACAGCATATGCGATAAAAAAACATAAGTAAGCAACTGTTACAAGCGTTAGTCAGTAATAACCGTATCCTACAAGTTTTAATCCAAATTGGCGAGAGTATTTTCAAGGTTTTATTCTCCTCACGTGCCCAATAAACTACTGGGAGCATTTAGCAAAACGTTCTCTGGTTCCAAACAGACGCTATAGAACGTTTTCTGGGAACATAAATGCATATTCTAAGCTTCGAGATTCGAGACTCGTATATATTACGTCGTAATACGAGTATATTATCAATGCCGTAGTCCAAAAATAATACGACTAAGTTTAAAAAAAAATGCCCTAATTCGTGCCCTAAAAATCTAATTTATATCGGTCATAAAGTAGCATCAGTTGCTAGAAGAAAAAATATATTTTATAAGTTATGACTACCTAGGAATGTTGTACCTTACAGCGCGAGAAATATATTTTCGTTTCAGACCTTTTGGGACAGTCTCCATTGTGGTCTGTAAAGCCATGTTTTGTGTTTGATGAAATAATATTTTGTTGGTTTTGGGAAAATAATTATTGAATAATCGGAACTGCAGACATCATCGCTCACAAACTAAAACAGTACCCTTTTATTTTGTTCTTAGTATTTCCATTCTGGACTGTGCAGTAAAAGCTTAAGTGTGACTCTTGTTCAAAGAGAAAAATCCAAAAGCTGTAGTAATAGTTAAGACTTAGTTAATTATTTTCCCAAAACCTACTGTGGAGATATGTTATGCAGCTAGCCTGGCCTGGCTTAGTGTTTGATTTTCCTGCCTTGCGTGGATAGGTTTGAGCTCAGCTTGTCTTCAATGAAGGAACTCTTTATTACTGCTTGGGTTTAACGTATATTATAACTTTACAATGATTAAGTAATTAAATTTAAAAGCTTAAGAATATTGGCACTCGTATGCGTTCGCGCCGTTCACCCACATGAAGTTCACGCTGCGAAGCTAGCCAGAGTTGCACGCCGCGTCCGCTAGATGGCGTGCTTATCAGTCGTCAACACCTACAAAATATTATATTGTTGCAATGGCCGCCAGCCTTTTGGGCTTTCTTTATTCTATTCTATATTCTAAATCGCAATACAGCAATTCCGGAACATAGGAGCCCATTTCCACTCTGACTCGCAGCCTAATCACCGTGAATTACCACTTTACCTCACACTAACCGTTTGCTTGCACATTCACTGTGTGAATACCTGACGACTCAGGAGGATAAAGCCGATTTATGATCTGACGGGACGAGAAGAAACAACAATATAGTAAAACCGAGAAGAAAGAACAATATAGAATGAGAATGTACATAGTTAATGATTTCAGATACTTCTTCGGGGTTCGACAAATGTCGTGGGTTTAAATTTCCTATTTAACCCAATTATTGGATGCTATTTTAAAATCTTGATTGATTAATAGTGTAAGGATAACCGGGGTTTTTAAGTTAGAGTTAGAGTTAGACATAATCCGTCTTATTACAAAAAATATGAACCGAGTTTAGCGATGCACTGACTAAAAACTGTATCTAGAAAAACGATCTTTAAATACTCGTACATAGAACGCTTTTTTGTGGTGACAGTTTTGTTTTGGCATGTGTCAACATGGTGTTCAACTAAGCTTAACTTTTTATAATAAGGATAAAAGTATTAATTACAATAACATCAAGAATTTATTTCTACTCTGACTGGTTAAAAATATTAAAAATATACCATACCACCATAAAATATGGTCGTTTGGCCATATATTTTACAGGTTTAAGACGATAATATTAATTTTGTACTGAATCATGACACAATAATATATTGTATCTCAAACAATGTCTCTTAGTAGAACTACAGCGTCTCGTTGACGCTGTGTAAATCATCTAGTAAAGATGTAAAGAACTAAGTTTTTTAATTCGTGAAGTACAAGATTCAACTAAATACTTAACCATCATAGTACAGTATTGTGCTACGTGCCTGCTACGCCCCGTCACAAACTCGTAGCCTCGTAGCATAACACTATTTCCGTTTAAGAATGCACTACACTACACACTGCCTTCTGCTGCGCCTGTGTGGAATAAGGAATTATGCCACCAAGGGGAATTATTAGATCAACATACTTGTAGCGAACTTTTTAGATGTGTGCGTTTTACTATAAGGTTTTTTAATGTTACAACAACAGCAAAATAAGCACCTTTTTTTAAACTGGATGAAGAGGAAAACGAATCAAATAATAACTAATTTAACTTGTTTTACCTTAGAGTTAGGGTGGATATGGTAAGCGGTCTGATCTTTCCTACCAAAAAAAAACCGAATCACTGATCCCTATTGGCATGTGTACAAGATTTTATTGGTTGCTCTTTCAAAAACCAGTACCCTGAAGTGACGTTATTTTTGACATCAGAGAGAAAGTGTGTGAAAAAAAAGAGGGGAAAATTCTTCACAGCATAGTTCAAAAAGTATTAACCGCCTTTTAGCGAATGTCCGCTAAATTATCTCAGGTCCGGGACATTCCTGCCATCCGTCCTGCTAACGGATGGTGGTCATAAATATCCCGACCATTCTTGCGAGGCATTTGTCCGGTTGACTGCCGGAATTGTCACACCAGATGTCTTAAGTGGTATTAAGACCTCGTTACTAGTTTCTGTGACAATGTTATGTGATATATGAGTCTTGGTAATTATCTATTATAATGCTTTGCTTGTTTGTCAGAATTTTGTAGTTTATTTAAAAATATGATCACAAGTGTATCTCCATGGTGCGGTAGACAAAAAAGTTTAGTTTTGCAACACAGCCGAATTTTCTGGAATGATTAAAAAAGATACATTCGTCAATGATATTTTTTTTTACTTATTGACTGAAATTAGATTGTGATTTTTTTATAATTTTAAGTAACTAACTTTTATCTTTCTTATTTCTTATTCACGATAAACATTTGAATTTGACGAAATGTATAATTTAAGTAATGTATTCTTAACGAACTAATTTATATTCATATTCATATTCATTTATTCATTTCGCGATACATGGGTAAACTTAGGTCTAAAACAGAAATAATTAAATTTAAAGAACCACCATGATCAGCTTAAAGCATGCAAAATGTCACACAGTAAAATGTCGATTAAATTAAGTAACATGTCAATTCAAATAAGTAATTAATTAATACAATGTCAATGCCAATTAAAAGTTAATAACAGTCCAATAATTATTGAATATCTAGTAAGTCCTATAAACAGTTATATTCTTCAAATTTGTCCATAAAATATTCGTTAATATTGTAATACGCCTTTTTAAACAATAGCGGCCTTACTAATAAACGTAGTTTAAAGTTATTCCTGTGTGTAAACTGTCAAAATGTATGGTTATTCCTATTTTACTCCGAGGAATAACTTTACACCATGTTTATTAGTAAGGGTCTAGGTTTTTAAGATTGTGCTTAAAATGCTCAATATTTTCTAGTTCTAATAGTGTATTAGGTAATTGATTATAAATCATCGGGGCCAAACAGAAGACGCTGTTGCGGAGCTGGGTTAACCTACTTTCAGGGATGCATATTTTAAGTCTTAGGCGTTAATAGATAGCAGTGGGTGATGTGGCTGTAGGTAATGATGATAATTCATAAATAAAGATATTTTTGTTATTTTATATTCGGCAAACAACCATCCAGTACATATAAGAACAAAACCAAAGATAAACTCCACAAACTAATTCGCCGTTGTTTATCCCATATCTCAACTTATTCCTTATTCTCAACAAGAAAGAAACTTATTAAGAATTTGGGAAAATCCCGCAATAAAATCTTCCTTCGCGCGTTTGGAATGCTCAAGTACTTACAAGACAAAACATCTTTCAACAAATCGCTATTTGAAGAAGAATGTACAATTTCTACAGAAGCTATAAACAAATGGCTGTATAAAACTTAGGCCTTTACATCTACAGGGTCTTTCATTTTAAACTACACAAACTGACAGGGCCTCATTTTTGGGTTGTAAATAGACGTTTGACCGTATCAATTTAATTCCTAAGCCGATAAGATACATTAAAAGGATTTTCCTTGAATCCATTCACATTAAGAGGCAATTTTAACTTTTTGCTAGAAAAGGATTTGTAATTTCGACGCAGGAAAAAATCTTTCACACTTTCAAACTTCTGAATGACTTCTAATGTGGATTGAGTATCTAAACGTTTAATGTAGCAATTCCACTAAAATAGCGTATCTACGCATAGTTTTGTAGACGTTTCTAAAAGTTATTGCTCAAATAATGGGCCTATTTATGGTACTAAACCGAATTAACAAAGCACAATTTTTCACGACTCAGTTACTATCGAAAACTACCCAAAAAATAAACTAACATCTTCTTCACTAAGTTCAAATAACTGGAACGACCTACAACAGAAATGATAAAAATATATTTTTATACATAAGTATTTTGCGTAGACTATTTTTCTCATAATAAAACATTCTCGTCCCCAAATTGCTCCTTCAAGATTGTTACAATAAACGGCACTGTGGTAAGTAAAATGACAAATCTCAGTCATAATCTCGAAGACTACAAAATACAAACATGTTCTCTTGTAACGCTTTTTCAGTTATGTTTTATATTACTTTTTTGCTGAAATATGTTTATAAGCTTTTTCGTCATTATCGTTAGAATATATAGTGTCTTTCATTTTAAACTAACTTAATACAGGAATTGGGTTCAACAAATAAATTAAAAAATATTTATGTAATGATTTTTTTTGTTTTGTTATGAAAATCGATAAAGACTATTTTTCAATTGATTGTTTCTTCTTGTATAACTTAGTTCATTCGTGATGTAACTGCGCTGCGATTGGTAGAACGTCTGTTCTCTTTGAAAATCATTATGCAACATTTCAAAAAAATCAATAAATAAATTTTTAAGTGAAAACTCAAATCGGCTTAGGAATTAAATTGATACGGTCAAACGTCTATTTACAATCCAAAAATGAGGCCCTGTCAGTTTGTGTGGTTTAAAATTAAAGACCCTATAGAATGAAATTTCATCATCATCATCATCATTTCATTTCATTTCATTTTCATTTCATCATGTCAGCCATCTAGTGTCCACTGATGAACATAGGCCTCCCCCATCGATTTCCACATCGATCGATCTTGTGCAGCCTGCACCCAACGGCTCCCAGCAACCTTTACCAGATCGTCTTTCCAAAGTGAAATGTACCACAGGGTGAAATGAAACATAAAATAATAAATAAATAAATAATTCTGGACATTTCACACAACATCACTAACCCCAAACTAAGTAAAGCTTGTACTATGGGAACCAGGTAACTGATTATACTACTTATATACTTTTTTGTTTGTAAGTACCTACATACAAATTATACATAGAAACATCCAGACCCGAGATAAATATTTGCAGATCATACAAACATTTATCCCGCGGCGGGGATCAAACCCGCAACCTTCTGCGTCCCAAGCGGGCTTTCACCCTTAAACGCCGTCGCAGTTGGCCACAAGCTTTTACATACTTAATTTTTTATTGTTATAATTATTTCTACGACACTTACTTTATCATACCGCACAAGAACTACAACTACTATACTATACTATGCAATGTCTTCAGAGATAGAAAATGAAAGTCAAAACAAGAGTTCTCATAAAATATTTTCAGTGTTCACCTCCAGCTCGAAAAAACCTTCCATTACGAGCTTTGCAAAGTTTACGCTAAAATCGTTTTGGTACACATTTCAGTGTTGCCCGACGGCCGTTCGTAAATACGGGGCTGCCCTTTCTGTGAGTACTTCCGATGTTCGGTATGTCCGTTTACTACTATGAACACATTTTGATGCCTATAATTTCAAGGCAATTTATGAACACCTACGTCTTACAAGAACTTTGAGATCTTGACATTTGAAACGATGTGTTTAGTGACCGAAAACCTTTGAAATAATTACGTTTTAATACTAAAAAGAAAACCGACTTCAATGTTTGACTCGAAACGCGGTGTGACTCAGGGCATCAAGCTGTCGATTCGATTTCTATTTGTGACATGGCTAGGAGCGAAGGTGTTTAGAGTTTTACGGGGAAACTATCAATCCCTCAGGAATAAAATTTATATGGGACCACCTCTGGAGTATACGCTTTCAAACATAAAAAGAATTTTGCAAATCGGTCAACAAATGGCGGAACAATCGCGTAACAAGATACAAAAAAAAACATACAGACGACTTGAGAACCTCTTCCTTTTTTGAAGTCGGTTGAAAAATAAATTCCGATGAAATATGAAAGCATGACTCTCTTATACAATGACTCAGAACATTTCAGGCAATTACGAAAACTATTACAATTCTAAGATGTGACAGAAGCTTAATCTACTGGTATTGAAAATCGAGCTTGTAAAAAGCAAAAAGCAAAACGGCAAAGCAATATAGAATTGAAGTAAGTGAAAAACATTCAAAAGATGGAAGATAAATATAAAATGCTTTATGCCTTGAAGAGATCCTTTCAGCTTTCAATGTAAAGGGATTTATTGGACAAATCCACTCGACAGTTTTAATGCGTATCCGAATAAATGGAAAACAGATCGTAACTCGAAGAATTTTAATGGAAATAATCGAAAAACTACAAAGCAAGATCGAATTCCAAACTGTATTACACGGAATGTACAAACGGGATAGGTAATATTTCGCTCGGCGCGAGTCTGTTTTAGAGTAAAGAAAATCCGTATACTTACACTTATCTGTATAAAAAAAGGTATTATTTGAAGATTGGTGATGGCCGTGTTGGTCGAATGGGGTTGAACCTTGACTTTCAATCCGAATCCAAATCCGGGTTCGAATCCCAGCCGTGCATCAATGGATTTTTCGTTTCGTAAAATTTATATGCGCTTTAACACGAGCTATTAACGGTGAAGGAAAACATCGTGAGGAAACCCGCAGCTTAGTCAGCTTCATACATATTAACGTTGTCTTTCCTGTGGATCAGGCTGATTAAGCTGAGAGGATGGTTTAAGTGCTGGGCAAGCCTATTTCATCTCAAACAATGACCCAGGCACTGCAGCGTTCTGTTAAGTGTAGGCATAGGTTGCCTCCTGACGCTGTATAAATCATCTATTAAAGATGTAAAAGCCTAAGTTTTTATTTGAAGATTAGATAGCTTGATGAATTTGAACATTCCTCTGACTACCCACCATTTTGGAAGCATTCAAAGGATCTGGAATAAATAATATAATATGTCACTACACTACACATTTAAAATTTAATTCATAAAGTAATGTCTACTGCGCTTGGGGGATACAGTCGTGATCCTGTATTTTTTTGTAGATAGCTTGACGTATAAACTTTAAACTGTGGTTTTATTATTTTGTGTGTACTTAATTTGTTTAACCCCAATTTATTTTATTATAATATCACTGTAGCAGGTACAAATATGATTATCCTTTGAAATAATGCGCATATTAACTATTTTAAGTAAAGCAGACATGCTCAACTTAATATTATGTAGTCTTTGAAATGGGGCCTAGTTGAAGAAAGTCCTTTATTCTCAACGCTAATAAAAGTCTGAGTATTTTGTAAACTATTCCAATCTCAGGCTGTCGAGCTATGCTGAGGCAGAAAATCTAGTTGCTTTGATAATGCGAGCTGTATTGTTTATTGCACAAACTATCTTGAATGTCGAGGTATGCAATTACACAAGAAAGAGAAGAAGATGGCATGGATGTTCTTATATTAGCTGTGGACGGTGTCGCTAAATCATTTTAAAAAGTACCAATGACTTATTGACGCAAGAGTTTTTCAATATTCTTTTAACGTAGCTAAGTTTGAAACACCTCATATCAATCAGTTTTCTCGTTTGTACTTGCAAAGCACTTCAATGTGCATAAAAAAAGAAGCCTAAAAATTTCAGATAGTACCATGCCTTTTCTAAAGCTGATAAAAACACATCAAAAATCTTCCAGCTCCTAAAAAGTTCAATAATGCTGGAGTTTTTCTCGACGCGACGCATTATCGAGCTCTTTGCTTTAAACGCCGTTCTCAAGAGGTCGTTTTCCGATACACAATTACTCTCTTTCAAAAGGGTCAATAAGTCTTCAACAAAGGTCTCAAATTATAAAATAGAACAGGGTCACACCGGGGCGAGGCTATCAGCCCTAACCTATTCTTTAAGTGTGGTATTTAAAGAAACATGAAGCCCAAATCGGACAATCGTTTTTCTCTGCCTCCAAAATCGTAGGTTTTAATCTCGTCTCGTAAAGAGCCGTGTTGGTCGAATGGGGTTGTGCCTCGACTTTCAATCCGAAGGTAGTGGGTTCGAATCCCGGCCGTGCATCACTGGATTTTTCGTTTCGAAAAATGTATATGCGCTTTAACACGAGCTCAAAACGGTGAAGGAAAACATCGTGAGGAAACCCGCAGCTTAGTCAGCTCCACACGTATTGACGTCGTCTTTCCTGTGGGCCAGGCTGATTAAGCTGAGAGGATGGTTTAAGTGCTGGACAAGCCTATTCCATCTCAAACAATGTCCCAGGCACTACAGCATCCCGTTAAGTGTAGGCATAGGTTGCCTCCTGACGCTGTATAAATCATCTAATATAGATATAAAGGCCTAAGTTTTTTTTTTATCTCGTCTGAAATATTTTTTTCACAAAACTGATAAAAAGTTAATTGTTCTTTATTCTTGTAAAAAGTAAAGGACTTATAAAGTAGCAATGTGAAAAATACCTATAATGTTATTTTTTGTAGACCCCGCGCGAAAACACGAATGTTGGAATTGGACAAAGAGGCATGATGATGTAGCTCTGATTAAATTGGATCGAAGACAGAATTCCGTGTCAACAATTTATACGTTTTCCGCAAGAAAGCTTATTAGCTACAACATTTCGTCTTCTAAGCAATGTATGATTGAATGACAAGAATAGATAGACTTCAAAATTGATTTCATCTTTAACTGACGGTGTCTAAAAGGAAATTATTCTAAACTGAATCATTTGAAATGCAAAGATTTAAGAAAAGAAAGCCTTCAAATAAAACGAGAGGAACATAATAATTTTAATCAAAAACAATGAGATGGACCTCGACGCAAATTGGTCTTATTTCAACATTATCGTTATGATGCTGATTCTTGTTAGGGGAAGTGAAACTTAGCCGCATTCACACTGGTTATCATTGATACTCAAAAAAACTGTATGGTACAAACTAGCTGGCAACAAAAAAGAAATTAAACCGCATTATTTTTTTATTCAGTTATTGTGGTACGGTCAGCTTAGTGGGATAAGGGCAGGAAGAAGAAGATTGTGGTACGGTCAGCGTCTGATTCAACATCGTGTCTCATTACCAGTTGGTGACACTGACTGGTACTGTACAAACTATGAAAATTTTATTTACGTTTTATTTTTATAAAATTAGAGTGGGTACATTTTAAATATTAGGTGTAAATGCTGTCTACTAAAATAAACTCAATAAGAATTCATCATCGTTACTCGACAATTTAGTTGAAGAGTCAGTACCATTATTTGATACCATCAGCTCTCTAGCAAAACGTAGCGAGATTTTTACTAGAACTGTAGACGAGAACTGAAATATTATAACAGAATGGTTACTTACGGTGGATTGTTGAAGACAAACAAAATCAAGGGGTTGATAACCAACTTTAACATCCCTTATGATTTGATATAATGAAAAACATTTTAAGATTACAACAATTGCGACAAAAAAAAAAATTCACAAACCAAAACCCCTTTTGATTATCATTTTTTTTTTAAGACAACATTCATGAAAGTTGTCTAGTGCGTAATCATTCAATGCATATTTTATGTCAAATTTTGCAGACGCAGGACTCCCTAGCTTTAGAAATGGAAATACCAGTAGTTTTACAAGAGGTGTAAGAAACACCTAAGCAAGCTTTAAAACCTTGAAACAAAAGAATTGCACCACGTCACGTCAGACCTCTCGAGTGGCCCTCGCCGCGCGCCGAGTGAAGTGGGCCAGACAGTTGGCTTAGATTGGGTGTTATGTCGCGTTGTCTTGTACCTGTGTTCTGTATTTAAACTTGTAACCTTCATGGAAAAATAAATGATTCGACTTGCTTACCATGGCCAGTGGCCACTTTATAAATAAATAAATAATGCTGGACTTTTCACGCAGCATCATCTAGCCTCAAAGTAAGCAGAGCTTGTATTATGGGTAGGTACTAGATGACTGGATATACTACTTATATACTTTTTGTTTGTAAATACATACATATTATTATACATAGAAAACACCCAGACCCGAGACAAATATTTGTAGATCATACAAACATTGTGGTCCCGCCGCGAGGATCGTTCGCGCTACAGAGGTCGTCAACTTTATGTGTAGAGATAGGGTAAAATAAATCTACCGTAGGGTAGATAGAGTAAAATGATATTTTGACAGACGATTTTGAGTTTTACCGCTGTCGAAAATATTCTTTTGGCTTAACTTAAATGTCATTTTTCTCTATTTTACCGTAGATATTTTTTTTTTCCTAAGTAATGATTAGCAGGCAGGTTTGTGTAATTTGTGGCGTTGTGGAATTTTTGGGGCATTTCTGAAGCTGCGTATGTGCTACGCGTTCCAGGCTACGCGTTCACTCGTTCCAATGAACGCGTAGCCTGCTGCAACGCGTATATTTACATCAACTCGCGCGAGCCTGGAACACGTGAACGTGTAGCCTGGAACGCGTAGTCCGTACAAGGCTTTATACTTACTTTGAAGATGTTTATAGAGTTGATAATTTTACTGAAGCTACTTAAAATGATGTCTATTCAAAATAAATACTGGCCAAACAGTTTAGTATACTCGTAGCACCAGGAAACATTTCTTCGTTAATACGGAAGAATCTGTTAAAAAGAATTCGAGTCTGATTTTTAATGAAATTGAAATTAAATTCGCTAAGGAATTTCTTTTTAGCAGTGTTCCTTTGATCTGTTTATCTTCCTTTGTCTTGTTAATTACTTGTATGAGGTCAAAATGAGGTAAAATTACTTTCATTATTAAATGACTTTGCTTTCGGCACTGGCTCAATACTAATCTAATTATACCTATTAGTAAGAACTGTTTGCCGTGCCTTGGAGATACAGTTATTAGGTACTAATTTTTATCAAAATGAATACAAGTTTTGACTTTCTGTTTTCTATTTTAGGCTAGCCTTTGACAAGTGACCTTTTGAACGAAAAATGATTAAGATTTAAGATGCAAGAACCAAACTTGCACCTCTAAAATGACGTGATCGATACGCCGCTGAACCTCAAGGTTCCAAGGATTTCTTCAAGCTCAAGCAAAAACAAACTCGCTTTTTAACCGTCTTCAAAAAAAGTAGGAGGTTCTATGTTTGGCTGTATGTATGTTTTAATTTTGGAAATCGGTCCATATTTACTGACGGAGATCCGTCAATTATATGGAATATGGACCGATTTCCAAAATATACTACCGAGAGGGTCCTATATTTTTATTCCTGAGAGCTTAATAGTTTTCCCGTTAACACCCTGAGAAACGCCGTCAAACATTAAAGTCTGTTTTCTTTTTAGTTTATAAAAAACGCAATTTTTTTAATGACTATGGATTCTTGTATTCACATTACGCTACCTTTTCCATTTCATTAACTTGCTTTGATTAAAAATAACTTTCTTTGATTTCATCTAATAGATTTTGTTAGTAAGCAACGCGAGATTTAATTAATTGGTTAGTTTGTACCTTTTATTGAAAGTAGAAATGTAACTACACTTTTAGATTTTATAAAGTAAGATACAGCTGCTTATTATAAAAACGTAAAACCTTGGTTGAACCCCATGTTGACACATGTCAAAACAAAACTGTTACCACAAAAAAGCGTTCTATGTACGAGTATTTAAAGATCGTTTTTCTAGAGTCACTTTTTTTAGTTAGACTTGGTCTAAACTCGGCTCATTTTCTTGTAATAAACCCCACAGTGTTTAAACTAGGACCGCAACCAAAAATAAATTGAAGGTCTCTAGATTTTTCATGAACTTAAGTCGATTACCGACTACCGTACCTTAAAATGACAGCATAAAATTTGTTGTTATAATACTTTTTACCCCAAATATTTAAAAATATTCAAAAGTATAACAGAAATTGTTACACAGAAGGTTTTAAGAAATCCAACCTTATAGAGAAAACACTTCAAGCAAAGAAACTAATTTAAATTCCCGTGCAAATCCTATCCGCACTCAAGACAATCATACTCAACACAGATTTATGAAGAAATTAGAACTGCAACGTGACCAACTGGTTGATAACCTCGATTTCCTGCAAGAGACGATGCGTTTTCGGAATTTAGACCACGTACAAACAGAGTGCGCTTGGGGAGTCTATTTCCACAAATATTGGTCGGAGTCACTCTAGAGATTCTAATATCTATGTAGATATGTTTCGTAATGGAAAAGCAAGAAAGTGAATTAGAAAGGAGTGTAGGTGTATGTACGTAAATATATATTTTCTAATGCATGCATGTTGTGCCTCGACTTTAAATTTGAAGGTCGTGGGTTCGAATCCCGGCCGTGCATCAATAGATTTTTCGTTTCGTAAAATGTATATGCGCTATGACAGGAGCTCGTAACAGTGAAGGAAAACATCGTGAGGAAACCCGCAGCTTAGTCAGCTCCACACGTATTGACGTTGTCTTTCCTGTGGGCCAGGCTGATTAAGCTGAGAGGATGGTTTAGGTGCTGGGCAAGCCTATTCCATCTCAAACAATGTCCCAGGCACTACAGCGTCCCGTTAAGTGTAGGCATGGATTGCCTCCTGACGCTGTATAAATCATCTAATGTAAAGGCCTAAGTTTTAATGCATGCAGATGCAATCAACTTTTTTTCACAAAATGCTAGAAGATTTTGAGTTTGTGGTTGTGGATAAATGCTTAAAAAAAAGTTAAAGCTATTTTATTATTATATGCAAAAATTACCGATTGGATACAATTTAATAGATATATTATTATTATGTTGGAATAGAACAAAGGCTACTTTTTACACCAGAAAAGTAAAGTTTTTCCGAGGGCGAGTAACACCGCGGAGCGTTACTAGTTTGTAATACAAATAAAATAATTACCTTATTTTTAGCTCTGTACGGAAGCTGTTAACGATTTTATTATCAAGATCGTAACATTGGCGATGCATCGAACTGGAAAAAGCTACGCCATTTCGGCTCCTAATTGGGAAAGTTTGTAAGTTACCTTTTTTTATTGTCTTCACCGGGTGGCCATTGTTCAAAGCAAAGTAAATTTTAGTATTCCCCCATCTCGACAATTATAAAAGTTTTAATTGCTCGTACTTTGGTAATTACAAAAATACAGTCTCATGACTGAAAGAAATATCGGGGAAGTTGCGCAAATTTTGTCGTCGATTGGCTGAGTGGCTCGATCGGTCTTGCTATAACTGTCAGGTTAATTAGCAATTATTCAAAGTTTTACTTTAGTATTTAATTTTCCAGTTCAATTAATTAGAAAAAATGTATGTTAGGTTGCACCTGAACTTAATGCTATTAACAAAGTAACTCAGTAGAAAACTGTTGTAAGTATAACAATAATTATTATGAGACAGTAAATCGTATAAAGAACATTTTGTGTTTACGACTAAACAGTGTTACCTGTTCGTATGTTACAAAGTATGAAATCCAACAGCTTTCTTTGAAATCTTTTATTACGACTTGACTTCTTTCATTTCCAACAACAAAGTCTCAACAAGCTTTACACCCTTTACACCCACATGTGAATCGGTACTAAGTATCGGGTCATAAGGGAGCGCAATGAGGTTTTTTTATGGAGATTAAGTTAAATTGTAAAGTAAATGTCGTCATAAACAAAATAAACGCTAAAAATGTTTCAAGACTATCTCAGCAACGGGACAAATATCTATGCATGATAATATTTGACCTGGGCATTCATTTATTTATTTATACACACAGATAATTCATTACAGAATTAATTATTCTAATTCTTACCTAATATCTAGGAAAATACAAGGACACATAACATTCGACAGAAAAATTAGTCAAAAATTTAAATATAAAAGGTGGTAAGACTAAAAATACAAACACAATATATTTGACGACCTCTGTGGCGCAGTGGGTGAAGTAACTAGGCATTGTACTATATTTAGCGTGGTAGTCTGATAGTTTATAAGAACTATATGAATGTCTATGTTATTAAGATGCTATTCAGTTGGGATTTTTTAAAAGGAGCGTAGGGACTAGGTGATCCTTAAAAAAAATATTAAGTGTAATTGGAAGTTTTAATGAGCTGACAGTGAATGAGCCTGTCATGTTTTTGATTCACAGATAAGAGATATTAAATTTAATAGCACCCGTAGCTCATAAATACTTTTATTCAGAATCTGTTTCATTATTTGCACGGGAGCGCGATTTTACTGTGGAACTTTATAATTTGTTCCGACTTAACTTCCGACTCGTTTCGACGATGATGAGGTTTGTATGTTGCTGGAAGTTTATGGGAATTAATTCAATAAAATTATACAGGGTGTAAAAAGACAATTACCGAAAACTGAGGGGTTGCAATCAGACCATGATTCTAAGCATATTGAGCGAAAATAAACGCAAAAAAAAAAATTGACTTATCTACGTCATTTTATGTTATTTTCAGTTATTTACTACTAGGACAACATAATAAGACCATACCTACCTAATAATTTCATTATTAAAAGGAAAAAAACTAATAAAACTCTAAAAAATCTACATCTAGTGCATACGGAAACAGTTATCTTATAACGCTGTTTTCTCCGGATATAATGATTTTTTTTTTAAATCCTTTTGGATATTGTTGTGTGTTGGAATGCTGTACCTACCCCTTTCGGCTTCGGTAGACGTCTTTTTACACCCTGTATAATGAGTGAATATGATATTTCAATATGTTATGCGAGTACTTGTTTGCTTTAGCGAGAGTGACTTTGATCTGAAAAAGGGTTTGAATATCGGCCATAACTACAATTAACAAATCAGAATAATTAATGATGGATAATTGTTTATAAGTAGTACGATGATGGCTGAAAAAGGGAAATGGAAGAGAAATACATGCTGTGACGACCTCACATAAAGTGGGACACGGGTAGGAAGATAATAATGAATTTTAAGCGTTGAGTTACGGCCAATTTGTCAAAGGCAAAAGAATATGTAACCTATTTCTAAGTTTAGTTTTTTATAGTATTTTTCACGTAGAAACATAATTGACACATAAGTTTTTTTACGTTTCACGCTGTACAACAATGAAACATTTTGAAATAAATAACTAAAAAAAAAAGGATTTTGTCTATTTCCTTTATTAATATTTTCAGAAATTAACATAAAAGAGCCTTGTCACAGAAACGTTCCTATGTGAAAAGGACATAATAATGACTGCTTCAAAATGAAAAATACTTCCTGAGCTATCACGCGAAATGAAATGCAGCAAAAATGAACTTAAAAAGCTCTGCATAAATCAAATACGCAAATGAGAAGAAACGAAAAAATCAGCCATTAAGCCAGTGAGTCGGAAGATCAAGAACACGTTGATTCATTGTGGCCATTTGTTACGTACTCTGTTCTGATTGCAAATATACGGAACGAAGCCCCTTTGAAATCTCACAATTTCACTTACATTTAAAATATAGTACAAAGGTTTAAGAAGCTATTCAGTCGGTAAAGTAAAGCTGTTTCATTTGTGATATCTATGCACCGTACAAAAATTGGAGAAGGTTATAGAATTTAAAAGAAAAAAAAGATTATCTACATCATGTGGCATGGCAGTGAGACAAGCCATTCAAAATATTAACACCTAAAGCTTTATTTTTTTATTTTATTTCCGAAACTGCTCATATGTTATTTAAGCTAGATAACTTTGGAGCGTTTTGGAATAATATGTTAATAATAATGTCGGTAGTATGTTAGATGTCCCAGGCACTACAGCGTCTTTTTAAGTGTAGGCATGGATTGCCTCCTGACGCTGTATAAAATCATCTAAAATAGATGTAAAGGCCTAAGTTTTTTTTTATGTTAGATGACACAAACAAAAAGGAGGCCAATCGCAACAGCAGATGTAAAAAAAGTTTGACACCCTTATTTACTTTCTGTAGACACAGAAAGTAAATAAAATTCTATAATGTATAGATTAAGCAAACCATCTCAATAAACAATTTTAGAAATAGATTCGTCGTGTCTTTTATCTATCAATGATCAAAGAACGTATGTACTTTGAAGTGCAAAACGAGGTCTTCACATGGTATCTTCCACAAACGGGGTACTTTCTTCTCTATTTTCTTGTTAATCACGCGGGCGAAAGAACAAAGAATCATTGTCCCCAACCGCGTAACGAGTTTGAATGAAAGAATACCTTTTGTTTCGGTTCGTAAGATTGGTTTTTTAAGTTTTCAGAGTTCCGTTGCTTTGATAAACAAAAGGATATTATAATTAAATCCGTAGATCCATCTTAAAGATACGGCAGTCAAGTAAGAATGTTGAAAAAAAGGCTTCATAAAAACATACAATATACCGATAGTAAAACATCGTTTGTATCCGACACTTGAGCTTTCTTAAAATATTTATTTACGGTACCTAAGCTTTAAGCCCCTACTCGCACTTGTCTATTTTTAGTTCACAGTTTAAATCCAACCGTCGTTGGCCTTCAACATTGTTGAGCCTTGGTTATTATTCTTTTGTGAAAATAGTGCTTCTTATGTTATTCTTGTTCACTCGTTTTAATTTGTTACCGCTCAGTTTTTGTTCACTTTTATTTTAAAGTTTCTAGTGAAATGAAGACAGTTATTTGAACGAAACGAGTTTTATGAATTAAATAGTAAAAAACTCTGAAAGTGCGAGACAGACTTGTGAACAATGGGTTCCGTACACCGTATAATATTATATTTTAACATTCCACATAACTTTTAATAAAAACACGTAAGTACTTACTTGTAAAGTTTTTAACTGTATTTTATTACGAGTATTCATATTTGCATTAAAAATAAGCGGTCATACATACTTCGTGAAAATTTCAAGTGTCTACCTACTGCAATTCAAAAAATCCTTGTCAGAGACGGACGAAGCTCATTAAATAACCTACTTTTAAAAGCACATCCTATTGATTCCGATATTTTTGTAACAGTATTTTATCACAACATTGCATTTTAATTCTTTCGCTCTTTTCGAACCTCCCAAAAATTACACAACCAATTTTATTTCCACTTACAAAGTGTTTTTTCCCGTTTCCAATAGCTTGCATCTCGATAAACACCATAAACGTACGATCTACTTCCTCAGTAAAATGTAAAACGAGGCCAATAATATTGGGAATTAAATCGTGTAGCAGACTGTGCAATTAATATTGCAAAGTTGCTTTAAGGCAACTTTTATTATACGATTTTTTGGGGTTTTAACCAATTATGAGTGATAAACTACAACTTTTTGAGCGAAAAATCTTCTTAATTCTAAATTCTTTATTGTACAAATAGACACACACAGGATAATAACATAAAAAAGGACATGTAAAAAGGCGAGCTTAACTCTATAAAGAGTTTTCTTCCAGCAAACCTTTGAGGCTACAGAGATGTGCAAAATAGATCTTCAATATTGATAAATTTAACTGATATTCAAACCAAGACTAACCATAATACAATTAAAATTTAATTCATTTCGATTTTTAAAATGACACTAATTAAGGATGATACTTTTCAAACCGGCACACTTCTCCAGTAACCGACTAAAGTAATTACTATCCCCAGAATAATTTTCTTTTACTCATACAATGAATTTCAGTGAACGCATCAAAGGAAAACGAGCTTAGAGGGTTAATGTGTCCAAGATAAATAAAATTAACCAGTTTAAAGTACACTAGTCAATGACAGACTTTTGAGAGCGCAATGGAAGCGGAACTTAAAATCCTCTTACCGTACACTTCTTGGAAATAACTAGTGACACGAAAATTCAAGTCAGAATCAATATGCATTCAATTCAATCAAGACCACTTCAAACACCACGAATATTTCTTTTTAAATTATTTTTGTTTTCACTCTTGAACTAAAACTTTTCCTACTCATTTCTTCTTCTTTAATTTCTGAAAGCATTTTGACCGGGTAGCATGTAGGGCACTATCCAATAAGGCTATAATATTGTCCGCCATTTTGGAAACTCTGGGTAAGCTCATGTATGGTACTGTAGCTTTATTACATGACATTCGGTATAACTCGTAAATCGGGAACGATAAAACCCTCAATAGAAATTGATGGATCTAAATTAGACAGTGATTCCGCAGAGCTTGGGGATTTGCTATTATCTAACGATTACAGCGATTTAGGAGTTCTGAATTTGAAATTTACAATAATAATAATAATAATAATAATGCTGGACATTTTTCACACAGCATCATCTAGCCCCAAACTAAGCAAAGCTTGTACTATGGGAACCAGATAACTGATAGAATACTTATATACTTTTTGTTTGTAAATACATACATATTATACATAGAAACACAATGGTTTTAGGAATCACACTTACAATTGTCTTTCTGATTTTGACGAAAAAAAAAGCCTAACAGTCCAGTGCAATTAAGCGTACAAAGTATCGCGTTTCACCGAAGACAATTTAAAAGATAAAATGTTCATAAAATACGTAAATACAAACACAAATTCAGACATAATTGTGAAATTGTTATAATATAAATTGAATTGAATTGAATTCAATGTTGGCGATGCGCTTAAATGATGAGGATAAATAATAACATAAATTGATAAGCTAAGTTGTTTATAATTTTAAAACTGAAAAAATCTACATCATTGTATCAAACCAAAAACGACAACTTCCCTTCAGTTTTGACGAAACATATGTCAAAATAAAAATATTAAATAAATAGGTTTTTACTACGTAAAGTCTTATCACGTTGCTAACACGCCACGCTAAAACGCGCACGTAAATGACTCTTATAACATAATTTTGTGACATTGTACTTCTATGTTTATGTATTTTTATTTTGAAACAGGTAGATAGATAGATAGATAGATAAAATATTTATTTGGCACACATAACATTTCAACACAGACACAAAAACAAAGACAAGTAACAAGTATGTAGGCGCACAGGTAAAAACAAACTAGAAAAAAAAAAAGAAATACACTCCTAAAACTAGCAGTCTGGCACCTACATAGGTGGGTGCAACAGTGGTCTGTGTGCTGTAGTGAGCCAAAAAGGTCCAGTCTCAGCTTATTGTTACTCCATGCCCGAAGGTACACAGTAACGCTGATTTTCAGACTGGACCTGAGAAAAAGTGATATCACGAACAGAAAGTAGCACAAAAAGTATGAACAAAAATAAATAAATACGTAAGATATAAAATTGAATACTTATAAAATTAAATACGAAGCTATTATTTTTATAAATTTTGACAGCAGTGACAAGTTTGACAATGACAGAGATATTGACAGAACTGAAATAGGTTCTGAACATGCCTGCCACGTCATAACAAATTCGGAGGTTATGTTATGTTACAAAAATGTTACAAAATTTAAGCAAGAAGTGAATCCTTGGAAGTGAATTGCTATCCATGTTAAGTGACAAGAGAGTAAGAAATACAATGCATGAGGATGGAGGATTTGGAAGAGGATTGGACAAGATTGGGAAAAAAAGATGCCGAAACTGAAGGTAGGTAGTGGGTACCCACTGCTTTGCAGTTAGTTGCCATTACGAGCACCTTTGCTTGCGAATAAGTTCGTTTTTTAGATTTTGTCTGAATGATGAAACTGTTTTTAGGGCATAAAAAGGTGGGGGGAGATCATTCCAGCACCGAGTTGCTGCGAAACGAAACGATCCACGAAAAGCCACGGTTTTATGCCTCGGCGCTAGAAAAATGATGTGAGTACATGCTCGTCTAGGGTAGCGAAAATTAGCATCTGCCCAATTCAGTTTAGAATATAAGTAAGTAGGTATTTTGCTATGAGTTAGGCCAAAGAGTAGAGTTGCAAGGTGAAGCTGTCTTCTAGCCTTCATTTTCAGCATATTGGCTGTGTTAAGAAAGGGAGTAATATGGGTACGGGGAGGGATGGGGAAACAGAATCGTGCACATGAGTTCTGGACACGTTGAATTAATTTTTCAGTGCGGCTCAGAAGGCAGGGCCCGTAGACAGTATCACAGTAATTTAAGCGAGACAGCACTAGGGATTCACACAGGGTCACTCTTACTGCCTCACTCAAATAAGGACGAATTTTATATAGCATTTTTAGGCGAAACAGGGATTGTCTGACACATTCAGCCACATGAGTCTCAAACCGAAGATGACTATCCAAAACCACCCCAAGGTTCCTAGCCTCTTTAACATACTCAATCAACTTCCCATCAACCTGAACATCAATGTGTGTGTTAGCTAGTTTATGCAGTGCCTTTTTAGTCCCAAACACCATGTATTTGGATTTAGTGGGATTAAGGACCAGGGAATTACAATTAGACCACTGGGAAACCTGTTTGAGGTCACTATTAATTGCAGATACAGCGCTGGCACAGTCCGAGGGCAGGAAAGAGTGGTACAGTTGCAGATTATCTGCATATAGGTGATATTTACAGGATGTAACCTTGCTTACTATATCTGCACTGTACAGGACAAAAAGGATTGGACCGAGGATGGATCCCTGCGGAACTCCGCGGGACACTGGGCTAGGTGAGGATCTTAATGTTTTACCATCAGGCAGTTGCAATTCCACACATTGAGACCTGTCACTCAAATAACTCGAGAACCATCTCACTGTTTTAGAGTCAAAACCATAATAAGCGAGCTTGGAAAGCAGCAGTGAGATGTCTATCGAGTCAAAAGCCCTGGAAAAGTCCAATAAAACCAGGATACTACACATTCCCTTATCTTGAGCTGCCAGCAAATTATCAACCACATCCAAGAGAGCTGTTGAAGTGCTATGTCCTTTACGGAAGCCAGACTGATATTGGGGAAGTATTTGATGTTCTTCGAGAAACTTGATCAACTGCATGGAGACAATTTTTTCCAAGACCTTTGACAGGGAGGGGAGTAGACTTATTGGTCTGAGGTCACTCAGCAGAGTAGGCTGATTGTTTTTTGGAATGGGTTTAACAACTGCCATCTTCCATGACCCCGGAAAGGTGGAACTAGTTATAGAGGTATTGATTATGCTAGTGATTGTGGGTAGAGAATGAGGCAAAGTCAATAATAGCATTTCCAATGAAACTCCATCTATGCCCAATGCGTTTGATTTAAAACTTTGAATTACTTTTAGTACTGTAAACTCACTTACTGGCTGCAAAGAGAATTGATAAGAGCTATGACGATGAAACTCATAGTAACTAAGCTGGGAGATTGAAGTGTAGTTATTTCCGGGTATGTTGAGAAAGTGGATATTAATTATACTGGGGTCAGTGAAGTGTGGAGGGAGTTCTGAGGCCTTTTTATTGGGGATAATATTGGTTTTAAGGTTCTTCCAAAGCTTTTTAGAGTTTCCAACATTGTCATTTATGCTCTGAGTAAAGAAAGCACGTTTCTCACTGACCATTGCTACTTCTACTAGATTTTTCATGTTTTTATAGCGTTTTTTTAGCTGGGTTGTCTTATGCATTTTAAACTCTTTATGATAGTTGTCTCTGATTCCCATCATAGTTTTGATTGTGTCGGTTAACCATGGGTGAGGTGGTGATTTGAATTTAGTGGTCTTTACAGGTGCATGTAAGTCAAATAAATAATGCATTAAAGAAGTAAAACTCGTTACTAAGCTGTTTAAGGAATCAGTAGAGTCAAAGAGGTCCCAATTAATATTATTAAGGTCATTATTAAATAACTCTGGGAGAATATTTTTTAGAGGTCTATATGTAACAAAGCGTGGTGGGGGTTTGTCCTTTTTGATGTTAAATTCAACCATAACCATAGCATGTCTGCCTAGCTCAGGGGTGTGCTTCATAGACACACTACGAACCGCAGCATCAGTTAAGACCAAGTCTATCAGTGTAAGTTTGTTATGCACATTAAGATGAGTAGGCTCTGTTATCACCTGAGTCAGTTTAAGACAGTGCATAAAACGTTCCAGTAAGGGTAGCTGCCTATTAATTGGATCACTCATATCAATATTCAGGTCCCCCACCACGATAATGTTATCACATTTGGGGAAGGATGTAATTGAGTCCATTATGGCATCAAGGAAAGAGGAAGCGTCCTGCCATGGAGCTCTGTAACCAGTACCAATGATTACTGTCTTGCCCAGCACACTGAGCTTCAGCCACATCTGTTCCACTGATGGTACAAACGGGTATGAACAGGCACGTGCATTAACGCCCCTCTTAATGAAGAAACCGACACCCCCACCCAGACCATCTTTGATACTAGAATGCCTAGGTTGAAAGATGAAGCGATAACCATTCAATTTAGGTGCCTTATAATCTTGCTGATGACCCACCCAGGTCTCATTAATAGCCAATATGTCTGGGCTAAACGCATCCACTGCCACAATGAACTCATCCTGACCCGTGTTAAGCGACCCCGCATTAAAGAGACCAACTTTTAAATTTTTCAAAGGAAGTTTTGGTTCAAGAAGGGAATGTATATATTGGATATAAATAAATTATCATAAAATAATAATAGTATACATACAATTAAAAAGTTATGTAATAACATGTGATGTACAGACAGAAACAGAATACATAGTAATATTAGATTCAGGTATATAAATAAATTATTTTACATTAAATTATTATGCAAATAAATTAACAGGAACAGTTGATTAATAAAATATTAATTCATGACTTGATATTCCTTTTATCCGATAATCCGAAAACAGAATGTTTAATTACGAAAAATGATTTAGTAAAAAGAGCTCAGAGGATCGTTTTCGCTTACAATGAGTGCTTAATGGGCGTGGATTATAGGCTTCGAGCTTTCATCACGACAGGATGCAATCACAACGGAAGCTAGTTTGTGCTTATTCCAAAACTTACTTTGCTTGTATGTTTTTGACGTGACTACGTCTTATAATTCGATAGAGCCGGCTGCACGGACGAAAAAACATGACGTCATGAGGCGTTACCTCGCTCTGGGGCGTTCCATGTAAGGCTTGCGCAAGTGCAAGCGAGAGCGCGGAACGAGCGACAAAGAAGCACAATCGGCCTTTGCGTTCGGCAGCGTTCGACATCCGTCTCTCTCCTACTTGAGTGAGCGATGCGTCTGATATTGTCTATCTCTGTCATTAATTATATGAATGACAGAGATAGACAATAATTTGTATTTGACAATCTGTTTTATTCAAAGAGGTTTTATTCTTCTAAAACTTTTTGGTGTTCATTGTTGACCAAAAAACTTTTAATCATAAAAAAGTATTTAGTCATTTTAACTGTTTTATTGTTTCTTGCTAATCCGAATGGTTTTTCACCACAAAATCTATACCTATGCAGTGTTACTTGGATTTTAAGTTCAGTTTTTCGAGATCGTCCAAGTGCAGTGAAAAGTGAATGTGGTGTCAATTGTTTATAGCAACGATAATTACAGCGATAAAGGTAATGATTCTTTCGATATTAATTTTATATTCAGTGATATAATTAATAATAGATAAGCATTTATTTACAGAAACTAAGCTACTACATATTTACATATATTTACAAAATACAACAGGATTAGTCAAGCTATCTAAGGATCGTTAGAAACGATCTATAGATAGCTCAACTGATCCAGGTCACTATTAATAATTAATTTTAGACGTCACGTCCAACTATCGTCAGTAAACCGGCTTTACAGACAACCATTTTTTTTCGCTCGTGCAATCACACACACTGTCAGGTCTAGTCTGATAACCAGCGCTACCTGTAAAGGTAGCACAACGCTGAGACTTTATGCTTTATGTTCTGATTAGGTAGTGTAGACTTATCTTTGTGAATGTTTGTTTTAAAAATGTTCTAATTCTTATGTCTGATGTTTCCTACCTACTTTTTTTCCATTGTTTCGACGACCTCTGTAGCGCAGTGGGCAGGGGCCTGCGACGCAAAAGGTTGCGGGTTCGATCCACGCGGCGGGACCAATGTTTAATAACACAAGCTCTGCTTGTTGGTGGCCCCCACTAACAAGTTTTGGCAGACGGTAATAATTTATTATTTCAATGCTTCAACCAACTTACTAATTATACTTTTAGATTATGTTCACTAAGAGCTGGTTTTTCACCAATAAAACTGTTTTCTATTTGATTCAACTTTGTTTCGCAAAAACGTCAGTTGAATAATACACGGGACCCCGGACAGTCCATTTAGATTGTGGTCTGATAAACGGCGGATTCTGTTCGAGCAATCAATGGTGAAGTTAATAATTTTGTATTTTGGTTTCAGTTGTATTTAGATATGGGTTTTGCCGCAAATTTGTATTTTAGGTTCGTTATTTGGTTCTGCGGTAACGACTGCAACAAAGCTAAATTTGTCTGCGTATTTAGAATGGATATTGATCATCATTTCCCTTTTGACAGGTTTTCACGACTTTGGTGCAAGCGCTTTCAAGGTCTGCATTCCACCTTGGAGTTGCCTACCATCCACCAGGATCTTACCTGTCACCACACTGGTCTACCTGTTTGGAAAAATCAGTCGTGATCCTAAAGATTTTAAATGCATCCCAAAAATTTGCATTTAATTTGCTCTAGACCAACAGCTAATGGGCAACCGCCGCAATGATTAAAATTTCCTGGGAGTACATACTTATACAGCATGGCGCTGTGATATCCCCAAGTGTGCGGTAAACACTATCCATACTATTATAAATGTGAAAGTAATTATGTCTGTATGTCTGTTTGTTACCTGTTCACGTCCAAACCATGATAAGATTAGGCTGAAAGTTGGCATGGATGAAGGTTGTATCCCAGGGAAGGACATAGGCTATTTGTTATCCCGAAAAATCTCGAAGGACCGTGGGTAACACCGTGGGAGTACAGCTAATAAAAATAGAATCTTTAGTCGTAATGTTTGTTTTCCTAAACCGCATCATCATCCACAGCCTTACTTCACCCGATCACCCGCTGGGTAGGTTTTCCTAACCTTATGTATATTATTTAATTATACATCCACCATTGATGGCCTGTGACATGAATAATATCGTCTGCCCATCTAGTTTTCAAAGCTCAAGATATTTTATGAATAACTAGCTGCGCTCCCGCGGTGTGACCCGCGGTCACTCGGGATTTTTTCATTTTTTCGGGATAAAAGGTAGCCTATGTCCTTCCCTGGGATACAATCTTTAACTATGCCAAATTTCAGCTTAATCTGTTCAGCAGCTTGGGCGTGAAAGCGTAACAAACAGACAGACAGACAGACAGACAGATAGACAGACAGAGTTACTTTCACATTTATAATATTAGTATGGATAATGAATAAATGTTTATTTGCACTTTTTGTGGTAAGTATACAAAGTTCTAAAAAAAGCTTAAGATTTTTATTATCTTTATTAAGAAGAAGATGTCTCACTTTAGTAAGAGGTTAGTCAGAGTACTTTCCCAACAAAAGACCTGCAATTTATCAATGTATTCAAGCATTTTTATTTGAAGGCGTTATAAATGTTATCGCGTTTCTCCCCCAATCCGGTGAATGATTTTTACGGAGCTCAGGCACCATAAACCTTGAAGGTCGTAAAATTTGCTTCACTTAATTTGTAGCGAGTGATAAGACGTACTCTTTTTTAAATTACTGAAATATAAGAAGAAACTGTGTTTTTTTTAATTTACAACGAGTAGATTCACCTTCGCAACACTTTAATCAAAATCCGTTCAGCTGTTTCACTGTGAAGGAGTGACAAACATACCGAGAAAGTTTCGTATCCCACAGAAGTAAAACTTTACACCAACTTCAGTCAAGAACGGATCTCATAATATTGTTACTACATGTCTTGTCTAGGTTTCCTTTCATTTGGGAACCGCCTAAGAAACTTTCAGGTACCTACGTAGTGTTTCTTTGTATAAAGTTTTGTTCAAACATGTGGTTATTTCTTACGGGTAAAATCTTGCATTAGTTTCTGTTGTGTTTAGCTCTTACTTATTTAAGCAGTAGCCATGTTAGTCGAGTGCATGGGCTTATTCCTTGCCTTTCAATTCAATACGGGTTTGAACCCCTGGGCATCCACTCTAAAGTGAATAATCCAATATTGCAAGTTCGTAAAAGTAAGTCCCTTCCTACTACGAGCTACATTGCATTCGGTAGATAAGATCAACCTATAGACTCGGTCTGAACCTGGACCAAGTATGCCAAACTCGAAAAATTGTCCTTGAGGCCAACACATTATCATAATAATATCATTATGATATTAAATATTATAAAGGCCCAGGTGTGTTTATTTGTAATTATATAAGGTAATAATAAAAGGCTGATACAAGGTTGGCCTTAGTGCGGGTAAGTTTTTTGGTAAAATCTTATTTATATTTATTTTGTAGCAATTGTCCATAGTTGGCCCGGTGTAGTTTAATATATAAATACCTACAATAATTATGTAAAAGCCAAAAAGTCTGTAGTTCACAAAACCTACATTTTCTGTTAGCTCTCCGAATTACATAAACAACCATTACTTCTCGCCAAAAGAAATGACATCTTGAGTAATAGCTCTTAGTTACGTCGTACAGGATTACACACAATTTTCTTTTAACAATAATAATAGAAACATAGTGTAGGACGCCCTCCGGCCAGGTGGAGTGACGATCTGCGAAAGGCTGCCGGCAGAAGCTGGATGCGTCGAGCTGAGGACAGGGCGCAATGGCGCGCACTAGGGGAGGCCTATGTCCAGCAGTGGACTGATATAGGCTGATGATGATGATGATGAATAGAAAATTATAATATTAAAAGCTACCGCGTTTAATATTCTGCTAGTTCTTAGAGGTGACCTTAAATGTTCTTAAAACACAGTAAAAATATTTCCCAGGCTACGGAAATCACGTTGAGATGAGTGTATAAATCTTTTATAGATAATTAATATCATAAATGTGAAAGTAACTCTGTCTGTCTGTCTGTTTGTTACGCTTTTACGCCCAAACCGCTGAACAGATTAAGCTGAAATTTGGCATAGTTAAAGATTGTATCCCAGGGAAGGACATAGGCTACTTTTTATCCCGAAAAAATGAAAAAAACCCGAGGGACCGCGGGTCACACTGCGAGAGAGCAGCTAGTAGATAATAAACTTCAAAGTAAAAAAAATCAACTATTTAATAGCCAAAATCAAACCTAAGTTAAAAAACACGACTCTTTCCCTAGGGCGTGGTAGGCATTCTCAGATCTTCTTATTCCTGTATATTTTTTTAACCGACTTCAAAAAAAGGAGGAGGTTATATGATCGGCTGTATGTATGTTTTTTTTTTTATGTATGTTCACCGATATTTCCGTCAGTTGTGGACCGATTTCCAAATTTTTTTTTTGTTTGAAAGGGTATACTCTCATAGTGGTCCCATATAAATTTTATTCCTGAGGGATTAATAGTTTTCCCGTAAAACTAAAACAATCACTGAACTTTAAGAAAATTGTGGCCCGATTTCCAAAATTTTTTTTTGTTAGAAAGAGGTATACTCTAAAGGTGGCGCCATATATTTTTTTTTCCTGAGGGATTAATAGTTTTCCCGTAAAACTAAAACAATCACTGAACTTTAAGAAAATTGTGGACCGATTTCCAAATTTTTTTTTTGTTAGAAAGAGGTATACTCTCAAGGTGGCGCCATATATTTTTTTTTCCTGAGGGATTGACAGTTTTCCCGTAACATTCAAAAAACCTCATTCTCACTACACAACACACCCTGACTCACAATCTGAGTCAAACATTAAATAGTTTGAAAGGATATTGCACCCGAGGTAGTCCAAATATTTTCTTTTCCTTATGGATTGATAGTTTTCCCCCTTGCTGAACTCCGGTGTGTCCTTTAGTAGGTCTGCCCATGACTTCTCTTATCCTTTCCTACTTAAGCTACGATAAGCAAAGTCTTAATGTACTCGTAGCTTACTATATTATTTACACAGTATTTACTTACACTAAAAAGTGAAAAAAAAAATTAAAAAAAAAAAAATTGAACCGACTTCACAGAACACAAACAGAAGAACCTAAAACACACTAAAAAGAGAATAATAAGAATATAATTTGAAGTCGGTGCCAAGTGAATACGATTAGGTACCTATCAAAAAAAGAAATCGAGCGATAGCGTACCAGGATACAAGTTCTTTTGAATTTCTTAGATGTAAATGAATAGTTGGCACCGACTTCAAATTATATTCTTATTTTTCTCTTTTTAGTGAGTAGAAGGTTCTTCTGTTTGTGTTCTGTGAAGTCGGTTCAATTTTTTTATTTTTTTTATCACTCAGCCCAATCTTAGATTCTCTGTGACGTACTTTCTTCTTCTGTATATTATTCCAGCATTCTGAAATGTATGTATATGTATGTATATTACAAATAAATAATTATAAGTTTTATATTTCCCCGAAATAAAATCAAAACAGAAATTGTAGCTCTTCTCATAAATACAATAAACTCTATTATTTTTGCTGTCATCTTCAAAACACAAAAATAGAGACTGTATTTCGCAAAATACTCTGAACACTGGTGCGAGATTCGATTACTTGAAACTATTAGCGAAACTAGCTGCAATAACCACAAGCGAACGTAACCAATATCTTTTTAATACCGCAACAGACTCTATGTACAGCCGTCACGTACAAAACCGTACGAAACTGTTATATTCGTGCCGTTAAAGTCCTTGCACACCTCCTTACTAGTAGCGATTAAAGACTTGTATCAACTAGGCAGCGGAAACCAGAAAAAAAACTAAGTGCTACCGTATCACCCCGGACACTCAATGAATACAAATAATAAAGTTTTATTTTCTCCACACCATATACAACATATACAATAGGTACTTAAATCTACATAATTTTATGTGGGTGAAAATACGGCTACCCCTCAGCATTTGCTCTCTCTCTTTTGGTCTATGACGTCTATACAAATAATGGTTAATCTGGGTGTTTGTATATATAATATGTAAGTATGTATTTACAAACAAATAGTATATAAGTAGTATATCAGTTATCTGGTTCCCATAGTACAAGCTTTGCTAAGTTTGGGGCTAGATGATGCTGTGTGAAAATGTCCAGCATTATTTATTTATTATCATTTATATATTTTCCAAAACTCATAAAAATAAATAACACTTGATAAAAAAGCATAGCGTAAAACAAGATGTCTTTTTGAGGTGCATTTAAAATCCGCATACAACACTCGTGACAAGAAAATGATTCAAATCAAATCAAATCAAGTTTATTCAGGAACAGTAACAGTGGCTTATGTATACAGTGGAAACGATGATACCTGCAGAAGTTTTTTGTAAAACTGTGTCGCAGGCACCAACGCCCCCATCCGGACTTATACTAGTTCCATCCAAAGAAACGAATGGTCTAAGTTAACTATTTGATTAAATGACTATTTGATGGCAAAGCTGCTCAGATGCCGCGAGGACCTAATTATACAGTCATCATCATCATCATATCAGCCTATGGTAGTCCACTTCTGGACATAGGCCTCCCCTAGTGCGCGCCATTGCGCCCTGTCCTCAGCTCGACGCATCCAGCTTCTGCCGGCAGCCTTTCGCAGATCGTCACTCCACCTGGCCGGAGGACGTCCTACACTACGTTTGCCGAGTCGTGGTCTTCACTCAAGAATTCGTTCACCCCAACGGTTATCGGTTCTTTGGCTGATATGGCCTGCCCACTACCACAATATACAGAGAGTCTTCTACCATGATACAGTCACCGTGTAATAATTATACTACCCGCAAATCAATGTATCTCTTTGGCCAAAACGCAGTCAAGAGGAGCTCTAGTATCGATAGGTGCGGAGCGTGGAGTGTCCATTCCATAAGTACATAGTAGTTCGACATTCATTGCCTTTGATTTGACGTACCTTAGTCGATACTAGCCTCAAATCGCCACGAATCGGAAGGTGTGAAGGGGCTTTAACAAAATCAGTTTGCAGTGAAGTTAGCGGTGCGCAAATGGCAGCAGTGAACCGTAAAATTAGTTCCAACTTTTCCGAGACGGACTGTCGTGTGAAATGTAAAGTGGATTAGATTTTAAAATAGCATTTTGAATGCTCATAGAGTCTTACTTTCTTGCTGTAAGTTAGTTTGCATGAGATGGTAGCAATTTCTGCTGAATAATTTGTTAGGTCGTGTACAGATTCATAACTTATCGATTTAACTATCGAGCCGGGACTATCATTAAACGGCCCTCCAAAGCACAGAAGCGCTTACCGCTCAGTTTTTAAGTAGCGGCCATCCATCCATTTTGTGACTGTGTAGAACATTGCATAACTTCGAAAAATATAAAGCGTTTTTAGAAGCTTCACTTTCATAATAGAGAGCGTATTTTGCTGTTTTTTTTTTGGTCCTGAAACTTTTAGAGTACCTCTCTGAAGAAACAACTTAGGATAATACAAAAATATTTCTCTGCTAACAATCGTTTAGTCAAAGGTTTTTAAAAACGAGTTTTGCAACTTTTTATTCGGAAAGTTAACGAATTTCTGTACTGTTTCGCTTTTACTCAAGCAAAGAATTTGAAAATAATTTAATTTATTCGAAGTTCTGTTGAAGAATACACTGCAAAAACCATAAATTTAAGTAAAAATACTTTAGAAAAAGTATTATACTCGTAGTAAAACAGTATTCCAACTAGTTTTTATCACTTACATATATGATGTATATTTTTGTTAATAGTTTATTTACAGAAACTAAGCTTCTACATATTTACATATATTTACAAAATACAACAGAATTAGTCAAGTTATCTAAGGATCGTTAGAAACGATCTTTATATAGCTCAACTGACCCAGGTCACTGTCAGTCGGAAACGTGCCCAAGGATCAGCATTGACATCCAGCGTGGTAAAGCCGCCAGTGTTTTGAGAACGCTTCCGACTGACAGTAATGTATAATCCATACTTATATTATAAATGTGAAAGTAACTCTGTCTGTCTGTCTGTTTGTTACGCTTTCACGCCCAAACCGCTGAACAGATTAAGCTGAAATTTGGCATAGTTAAAGGTTGTATCCCAGGGAAGGACATAGGCTACTTTTTATCCCGAAAAAATGAAAAAAATCCGAGGGGTCACACCGCGGGAGCGCAGCTAGTTAATTATATTATTTCTTGCTAGGAACCATGTTTAAAACAGTTCTTCGTTCAAAAAATGTGTGTACACATTGCTTGAGACACAACAGCGTTCAGTAAAGAAAAGGCATTTTTTTTGTTCATATAAATAAAAGGTTGCCTCCTGACGCTATCAAAAATCATCGAGTAATTTTTATTATAATGCCACTGCTCGACCTGCATCTTACGCGTAAAGTGTAAAATTTTACATTAGATGCATACATTTTATGTCACATATCGCACTAATTACCGTGTTGTGACGCAGGTGGAGCAGTAGCATAGAACTAACTGCATTTTCTATGGAAGTCGTCAGAACTGAACGGATTCACCAAGATAATTACAAGTATGTACATAGGTACAAATGATTTTTGTGCAGATTATTAAAAAATGTTTTGCAGGTATTTCGGAGAAGGGCCAGGTCAAAAGTACCCTAAACCGGCGAGCGTGTATGAAGAATGTAATGAGAGTGAATGAAGCAAAAGTTGTATATGTCAGAATCGTAGCAAGTGGAGATCCGTGGTAGAGACCACGGATCTCCACTTGCTACGTATGGGGTAGGCAGAGTGCCTACCCCATAGGGAAAGAGGCGTGATTTTATGTATGTATGAATGTATGTATGTTTTGCAGGTTTTAAAATCTATTCTAATCCAAACAACTGCCAATGAAAACTTAGCAAAAACTTGAAATTATAGAGCTGTAATTTTAACCCGCAATTATGGATGCTTATCCTGAAATTCAAAATGGCAATTTGCCACGGTCGTCAGGACCGATGCGCTGAAAATAAAAACTAAAAATTGATTTAAGACTTTCTAATTCCTTTCTTTTTAAAACTTTTGACAAAACTGTTATAATATGATTATTTTTATATAATTATTATAAAATATGTTATTGTTTCTACGGAAACCGCAGTAGAGGACGGCCCCCCACTAGATGGAAAGACGATCTGGTAAAGGTTGCTGGGAGCCGTTGGGTGCAGGCTGCACAAGATCGATCGCTGTGGAAATCGATGGGGGAGGCCTATGTTCATCAGTGGACACTAGATGGCTGACATGATGATGATGATGATAATTGTTTCTACTAGATTAACTGAACAAATTATACGAATTATTAACAGATTCAATAGAAAAATTAAAGTGGCTACATTGAAAGATACATTGAGTCCACCTGAGGAGTGCAATATCTTTTTTTTTAACTTACAGCAATATGGTCGATAATGATGACTTTGATGAATTGAATGGTCGTGCAACTTTATTCGCAAAAACTAGACTGTAAAACAACGGCGGTACTTTTAAAAATAGGCTAAAGTATTAACTTAGTTTCAGCTTGAGCGTACTTTAGAAATTTGTGTTTAACGTAAAATGGTAAAAATCTCCCATATATAGTTTCTGTAGCCTTCATAAGATAAATGTTTTATTTATGATATAATTTAATTTATTTACAGAAACTAAGCTACTACATATTTACATATATTTACAAAATACAACAGAATTAGTCAAGCTATCTAAGGATCGTTAGAAAAGATCTATAGATAGCTCAACTGATCCAGGTCACTGTCAGTCGGAAGCGTGCCCAAAACACTGGCGGCATTACCACGCTGGATCGCAATGCTGATCCTTTGAGCCAAAAATGAGCCAGCTCTCGGATCACGCGTCGCTTCGACCAGACGCCCTGAAAGAATTTGAAAAAAATAATAATAATAATTATTATGATTACTTCCATCATTATTATTTATGATTATTTATGATTACTCTTTTAGTTGCTATTGTGTCACATACAATTCACACACTGATAGTAAAATTCACGGCAGTACACCCACGACTCTGACAGTCGTAATTTGCTGGTATTTTGAGCGTTATTGCTGAAAATGAGATGTTTCCTTCAAACGCAACGGCTTATTTGATTGCTGAGTAAGCGCTTATTTGTTTTGCATTTTCAGAAACACTTTAGATTTGTTTTACTTTTGCTAAGTATTTAACTGGCAAGGAGAAATAAACAATTTGCATTTTGTTTTGACCTACATACAAATACTACAATACCGAAATCGGTCACTCGGTAGCTGAATAAAAGCATTGATCGAAAATATAATCGAGAAAATGCAACTCTAAGATCAAGAATCAAAGAATAGATAAGTACAAAATTACAAGATTGATATAATATGAGCTTATCAAAAAAAATCGATTGTGACGACAGGGATTCTGTGGCCGAATGGTAAGGCACTCCGGCTTTAGGAGGATCGTCTGATCGTTGCGGGTTCGAATCCCGTCGGAACCGAAAATTTTGATTGATTTTGAAGACTTTTCATTTCTCAATGAAATTCCTAACTGTGGTTTAACACTATAAAAAAATATAAAATACAAGATGGATCTTAAAATAGTTAAGATAGATAGATTAACGCTTTATGGTACACAAGAACATAATACAGAGGATACTTAAAAAACATTGTACAATGGGCTGCCATATCGCAAAAAGTGATTGCTTCTTGGCAACCGTTTCTATGGAAAGAAAAAACAGAAACACAGCAGTATACAAAAGTTAATCTTAGAAAAGTACAGTAATTAACTAAGTACCTACCACACATTACACACACAAATTACACATAAAAAAAAAAGAACATTCAATTCACATTAAATTATGTTTAACACTTTTTGTAAATTGAACAGTAGGTCTGCTTCTAGACTGCCTAGAGCTTATTTATTAACCAGATGAAAATCTTATACCTAATATAAGCATAAGATTTTTTTAGGTGAAGAAGAAAAAAACCTAATCATCGTGGATTGACCCAAATTTAAAAACAAAAAATTGTCGCATAATTTAACCCTCATATTTTTCAAGGATTATTTAAGATAAGAAGTTTTACAAAACTCTTGAATGAAAACAAACAGGAAAATAAATAATTATGACGTCGTATACATAATAAGGCCGGGAAAGTAATTAAAAAACTGTCTGCTTTATATTCGCGTCCAAAGCCAGGTTGGGGGCATGGAAGTGTTTTAGAGATACTCTTAGCCGTGTTTGGCGGAACAGTTATCACATTTACCTTTTAAAGGACAATGGTCATAACTGTATGGATCTCTGACTAAGGACTAACTTACTTGGCTTCTTTAAGACATTTCAACTTCTTTAAGACACAACTTCTTTAAGACTAACTTACTTCAACACTGCTGTTAGTTTTTAACTTGGTCGAGATTGCTCCATCTCCTTTATTTTTACATCTGCAAAGAACCACATTATTGGGATTTCTACTGGTTGTGGTATCGAAGAAGTGTAATTGCCTGACTGTACAAAACAGCTTTTTCTATAGGATTCCGAATTGACAGTGATACTAATATTTAAATTTATTCATAAAAGTGTAAATTCGGACAAAATGTATGAACATTTTTGTCCGAGTAGACAGAAACTATACATATGATATACATTATATGCTACATGAGCCAAGTAAAGGAGAAGGTAGCTGTCATGTCGTATAGAGGTCATGGAAGTAGCCCTGGAAAGAGATACATGGAGAGGGATTCATCAGCTATTGTGCCGACAAGGAGTAAATCCTTAAAGAAGAAGAAGACAGAAACCCCACGAGGGGGTAGCCGTTTGGGCCGAGTGGAATAGTGCCTACACTTTCAATCCGAAGGTCGTAGATCTCGGCCGTTCGCATCAATAAATGTTTCGTAAAGTATGCGTTAATAACATAAAACAAAGGAATTTTGATTCAGTTGCAAAATAAAAGGTTTAAAATTAGCAGTGAATAGATTCTATTGTGGCTATTTCAACTTTACACAATTCATTTACAAACTAGACTTATCTAATAACTATTCAACTAGAAAATAATTGGTTTGGTTTGTTCGAACACGATGTTCTATTGTTAATTTCAAGCACAAGACAATGCACCACGATTGAATGTTTTAAAAGTGATCCTTTTCAAATTATATAACCTGAAAAGTTAATGTAGGTGTAAGTAAATAAACTTGCATGACGAAAAATTGAACGATTGTGCGATCTAATTTGCAGAATAATAAAAGAATGAAATAACAAAACACGAATTAAATTATCCATACAAGCGGCTTTTTCCTGCTGTTGGCGAATCATTAAAAAATAAGCGAGAGGGTAGCCAGCGTTGTTGGTCGGCCATTCTGGCTTCAGCTGTCGATTAGATAAAAACACTGTGAAAGTATTTTGTACGGACAGAAACGGTTTTAGTTATAACGATTGTATACAGACGATTCCGAATTAAACGAGTGTATAATAGTACATTATGGTACTAGTGTGTAACATTGGTGATTACCGCCGAGGTGTTTTTAAGAGCCGAGCCGTCAGGCGAGGCTCTTAACAGAACCGAGGACGGTAATCATCAATACACACGTGTATCATACGACGTTTTTCAACACACTTGTGAATAAAATAACAATAAAAACTCATTTTCAACAGTGAAAACGAGTTGTGAAAAATGTTTCGCTATTGCGGGAAAAATTAATCAGTTTTCCTATGCGCGCGCATTGCGATCGGCCACAGACTATATTTCCGCGCCGCGCATAGGGTTTGCGGCCTATTCTGCCACGTACAAAATGGGGAATTTAAAGTTTTCTTTTATTATAGAGAAAACAAAAGTTATATTTGAGTGAAAGTTTTATATATTAAACACGTACGAGTTAAAATTATCTATTTAAAGTAGAAGTTGCATGAAATGAGCAAGCAATAGGAACATTAATTTATTTGTTCTATTGAACACGATCTTTTTTCTGAATAAAAACTTTTTAAAGAACAAAGCAACTCAACCAATAAAATTTAAAAAAAATTCTATTACTCACTAGTGAGTTATAGTCATAGATTTAGCATGGTACCTTTCCTATATATATGGTTATAGTAATCAAAAAGTCACAGTTTGATTATGGGTGTCATTATGTGCCTAATTGCGGTGACCATAGAGCCACTTTATGAGCAAGTGTGTTGAAAAGTATTTGGATATTTATATTATCATCACCTGGTCCCTGCAAGGAATATTTAATACTACTTTACACTGGTGTAATAAAGCCTAAGCTAATCTATATGCTTGCTCGTAGATTTGCACGGTGCACAGATTCAGTTAAAATTACATTATTTAGAACATTTTGTACATCTTTTTACACATGCAATCTATGGGTTAAGTATACACAAAAATCCTACAACGCCCTATGAATCCAGTACAACAATGGTTTCAGAATTCTCTTGGGGCTGCCACGGTTCTGTAGTGCATCAGGGATGTTCACAGACGCACGCACTGATGACTCTTTTTTTTTTATGGAAGAGGGGGCAAACGAGCCAGTGGCACACCTGATGGTAAGTGATACCACCGCCCACAGACAACTGCAGCATCAAGAAGCACTGCAGATGCGTTGCCGGCCTTTGAGGTAGGAATAGGCTCTTTTCTTGAAGGTGCCTAAGTCGTATCGTCTTATGCGATCATGCGAAAAAGAACGGCGTCTCTGGTGCGTCGGTTGCGTGGCGCCTCCAATGGCCTTCTAACCATTGTTGCGGAAGATCTGTGACCTACATGAGACACTGGCTGGCAATACTGAAGCCAGTCACTTGTTTAGTGTCTCAATAATTTTGTGATTGTGATGAGATTATTGTTGTTTCTAATCTAGTTTATAAAACAAATTATACCTATGGATCAATGTAAGGTCTGAAATAAACAATTTTAATATTTTTTTTAATTTAATTTTCCTCTGAAATTATTTCCACATGATTTAAAAAACTAAATAATTTCCCATCCTCATTTTTAAGAACAGATTACACTATTTTTTTTATTTATCACGCTAAAACTGACTGCAAATAACTTGAAAACAAACTCATAAAAACATTTCGCCGCCGGACAAACTTGTTCAAAATAGAAGAACTCATTATGCCATGAGTCTCATCCGAACACCAAAGTTTTTCCTTTAGAAGCGCCGCAGCGTAGCAGCTGCAGCTTCTTGCCAAGTAATTATACGTATTTCGACTTGTAAGCCTTTGAATTTTAAAAAGTTTGAACTGAACCACTTACTAGATTCAGAAAAAAAGTTGACGCATGGCGTAATGGGTGAGTGCCCGGATGGAACGCGAGGTTTGCGAGTTCAATTCTCCCGGCGGAACAAAATATTTGCATTATCTACGAATGTTTGTCCAATGTTGTGATTGTGATGCTCGTAGTTTTCAATTAAACTGACATACAAGGTTTTTATGGGGTCAATGATATTTGTAGTAACTGTTCCTATCTATGAGATGATAAGTTTATCTTATTGGCATGCACTTTGAGATGTATATTAATAATTTAAAAAATGACAAAACTCAAATGCGATATAAAATTATTCTTTAAAATAGAAAAACGAATTGCAAAATTGATCATTATTGTAATCGAAAAGTACGATATAAATAGCCATAAAATTATCTTATCGTATGACTGTATTTAAATATGCAAAATACATTGCCTATTTAAATCCTAAATTGCCTATTAGGACCTAAACAAGAGCCATAAACATAATTGACTTTAAAATTGTAGCAATTGCAGATACAATACGATAGATCTGTCTAACATTATAATTTGTCACTTGGGTGTGCACACAAGCTGTGCACTTGAATATTGTTTTACTAGCTGTTAACCGTGACATTACTCGCATGATTTAGAAGTATATCTGTGAGAACTGATAAGTTGAACCAACTATATCAAAGGAAAGCATTTTCAGACATAAAAGTTCACTTAGCTCAATCTCTGATTCTTAACTACCACACTATACAAATATTGTTACGTTGTAAAAATGATAACAAATCTATCTCACTCATCACTCATCTTAATAATTTTTTAATAATTAATCAAAGAATGTCTACTAGGGATAATGTTATTTAATTATTTGCTACAAAGAAAACCAACACCCACCAATCTCCAATCCATTAGCAGATTGCTAGTAATTTCTTTCTTATCGCGTTCATCAGTACACGTGATTATGGCGGTGTTTCGGCAATCTTCGGAACACATCGGCAATTGTCGTCCGAGAACTGCCTAGGGAGATCTGATTCGCAATGCAAGAATTGCCTCGATAATGGTTGTAATAAATTGTGGACTCTATAAGCGGTGGCTTGTTTCATTACCCACGATGGAACGGTACCTATAAGCGTTTATTTTGACAAGTTGTTTGCATCTGAACATCATGCTAGTTTAGGGTATAGAATATGATAAATATAAAATTCTTCTTCTTATTTAAGGATTTACTCCTTGTCGGTACAACTGATGAATCCCTCTCCATGTATCTCTTTCCAGGGCATGCATATTTTTTTTTAATTAATAAAAAAATTACAACCTGAGGCTGAAAACCACACCACAAGTATAGCAGTAACTCTATCTAGTGAGTAGTAGTTAATCGTATTGTATCTTGTGACCGTCGATCAAACCGTTATTTTAAGTTTATTTCCTATCTATTTTATAAATTAATTGTCCATTAGGTATCCTGGAAACGCTCTTCCGTACTAACAATGTAACAATCTATGGACTGTGTCACGGCTGCACATTTCGTACTGTGACGATTTGACATATACATGTGTCGTGACGGTAAAATGGAACAATTTTTTCCAGCCTCATTTTTTTTTTGATACCGTCCGAAAACCAACTTCGTTCCAAAAATGTTTGATGCTAATGTCACAAACATCCAAATCCGTCCAGCCGTTTCAATGCAAAAGAACAGCAAAGAATTATCCAAACTTTCGCAATGATATCACGAAACATTGTCGGATCTTGAATCAGTGCATCCTCTCGAATAACGTCAATCACAGACTAAATTAGTCCGACTATTATATTCGGCGTTAGTATTGCAGGCACGCGCGGGACCGGGGTCAATTTCCTTTTAAACTGAGAGCTTTACTGTCTTGCGCTTACGTGACAACTGCTGCACTAGTTCTTTCATAGTCACTCCTGTCAGCGTTCTGAAACTATGAATGCTAAATTATGAATGATAGTTTTTGATAGTGATTAAAATAGTAGTTTTACAGTATATTTTATATGTATTTCTAACTTTATTTTAAGTTGTGTGTGTACAATTTATTAGTTATGTAGTGAATTGATTCAAATGTAGGGTTTTTAAAGCTCATCGCCCATACTGAAAAATAACTAATTTTCTAACAATAGCTTCGAATACTAAGAACTCCTGTTATATAAAAAGTTGTTTAGCTGAGAATCAAACTCAGAACCTTTAGATTGTCAATACTACTACGAGTATTCCATCCAACCAATATATGTGCTTTGATAGTTTAGTTCGCAGTGGTATTAAAAATAGTTCCCAAAAACAGTCTAGGAGTTTTCTTCTTCTTGTGTCGCTTGTTCTTTCAAACCAGTGTGTTGAAAGGATTTTAAGTTGTTACGGCTCTAAGAGACTCCAGTGTATTGGTTCCTTATTATGCAAGCAAATGTGTTCCAGTCAGAAAACTGGTTCGCTGAGTAGCAAATGGCTTTCGTCTTTGAGAACTGCTATTATGCAATCGTGGAATCTCATTTGATGACGTTTGAGTGTTGGATTCGTCACAAATTGTAGGCACGTAGCTTGTGATTTCGTAGCAGTGTCTACGGTTGCCGTAGCATCGTAGCAATGAAGCAAATTCGTAGTCGATTATGTTGAATTCAAAACCTGTTTTGCTTCAGTAAACTTGAGTCCATTTTGAATTACAAAAATATTAAAAAGTAGGAAACTTATTGAAATGCTACTTATTTTTTCAAATCAAGAACAGTTTAGTTTATGTTTACAAAAAGTTTATGCAGAAAAGCGTTTATTTTATATATATAGAGATACAAGTACAATGTGTTTTTTCATTAAATATTTTTATTAAAAAAATCGTGAAAATTATATATTTATTTATATTCCCAATGTGCCATTTTTAATGACACTTTATGAGCCTTTGAACATTAGTATCAAGTATCGAAAAATATTATAAGTACTTTGAAATGTTCAACAGAAAATTAAATTTCAACAGAACAACACAAAAACAGTTCATTGTTACAGAAATTAAGTCTTTAAAAATATAATAACGGTTCTACTAAAACCCAGAACATTACCTTCAAACGGGATTATAAGCTGCTCACGAACGCGAAAACATTAAAAACAACAATCGAATGAGCATTTTGGTGTTTATTTTCACCATTACGTAAGATTTACTGCCTCGGCCATTATCTACCGAAACTACCGACTTCGGCTGTATAAAAAGTAAAAAGCATTTGGCCATTTGTAAATTCAGATCCTGGCATGCCGCTAATACTAGACTGGGACGTCGTGAGGTCTACTATTACTTTCAAAGCATACTGAATGTAGCATACTTAGCTATATATATAGCTCGCTCTATTGTAGACCTCACGCCTGTGTAAGTCTGAGGTCAAGAGCCGACCCATTCATCATAAAAAAAACTTCTGACTAGGTACAGGTAGCCATACTAAATTATTGGCTTGTAAGCACAGACAGTGCTTGTGAGTTATTATTGTAGTGAGGAATCACACAAATACTCTCTTGCTCGTCTCATCAAAAACCAGAGCACTGGTGGTCTAGTGGTAGTGGCCCCGGCTTCTGATCGCAAGGTCGTGGGTTCGAACTCAGTCGTGCACCAATGAGTTTTTCTGTCGAAAAATGTATGTGCACTATGCCAGTGCTCTCAAACGGCGAAGGAAAACATCGTGAGGAAACCGGCATGTCGTAGAACCTAAAAAGTTCGAAAACATGAGTCAAGTGCACGAAAGGAGCCTCTTTGAGGCGCACTCAAAATCCTTTCACCACACTGGTTCGAAAGAACTGATGAAGAAGAAGATCTCATCAAATGAGCAAGAGCAAGTGAGTAGTAAAGAGAAGGCTCATACCCAACAGTGAGTGCAAATGGGCTGAGAAGATTTAATAAAATAAATAATACTTAGTAATATAATAAATGTTTGGATGTTTGGATGTTTGTATGTTTGTATCAATCACACCTAAACCAGTAATAAATAATGATAATTGATGTTTATAAGGTACTCTTTCTCTCAAAAAAATATTGTAAAGTAATGGGGCGAAAGGCACAGAGAAAAAGTACAGTCTGGATTAGCACATGACCTATATTAATCCCAGAAAAGAGAAGTATTCACCACCAGTAGTATAGTAGTAGTATTTTTACCAGTAGTAAGTAAAATAATATTAAGAAGGAAACGTTTGTTGAAGAACGTTGGGCATTTTTGAGATGGGAAAAATCATTGAATTCGCGATACCATTCGGTATTATCCGTTTCCATTCGGCAAAGATCGACAAACTTCGGGGTCTGTCAACGTTTCCCATCGCACGCCCTGTCTACCCGCAGGCAGTCAGTGGGCAGCGCGCGCGGTTACTCGCAAATCAGCCTTTTAATTTTTTGTTATAAAAAAACACTTCATTTAAAAGTATTTCCTGCACAATTAAATATTTCCTGACGATTACAAAATATACTCATAATTATTGTTCAAGTTTTCAGTTCGGTCGGCACTCGCGGAGTGCCAATGTTTTTTGTGCTTTACACGTTGATGTTTTTTTTACACTAAAATCATTCTGAATCCGATACTGCACTACTGCTCGAATGTGCACTTTTCCAACAGTATTAGGTGGATGAAATTGAACTTGCGATCATGTACTCTTTTAGGGTTCCGTAACCAAATGGTTCGAAAGGGATGTTGGTTAAACACATTTATAGTTAAAAACACACTACATTAAATCGCTGCATATAAATAAAATAGAATAGAAAAATGTATAGGTACTTAGTTTAATCTATAAAACATTAATTTGGAATAGGGGACAACTTTCTAACCTATTAAACTAGCGATGCACGTCTTGGTAATTAATTCATCACTGCACCCATAAGAGATTTCCGGAGTGAACGTAAAATTATGAAGATGATCATATTAAACCTGTTTTATTTGTGAATTTTTTTTACGAATACATACACAGTCAGCAACGAGAGATTAATTTTAGAATAATGTTCATTTTAGTTATGATGATTAATTGCTCGTAACATTGTTGTTTACAACAGCTTTAACATCACGACACACTTTTTACTATATACATAAAAAAAAATTACAGTATCGCAATTCCAGGGACTTTATCGCACAAATTAAATATAAGTTGAAGCGGGAAATAATCACGCGCACTTGAATTGAGGAATCATAAAGCTTGTCACATAGAAACAAAGTTGTCGACATAGCTCAGAGAATCAGCAAGCTGAAGTGGCAGTGGGCTGGTCATATCTGCCGAAGAACCGATAACCGTTGGGGTAAACTAGTTCTTGGACCGCGACTCGGCAAACGTAGTGTAGGACGTCCGCCAGGTGGAGTGACGATCTGCGAAAGGCTGCTGGCAGAAGCTGGATGCGTCGAGCCGAAGACAGGGCGCAATGGCGCGCACTAGGGGAGGTCTATATCCAGCAGCCATAGGCTGATGAGGATGCCCACCGAACTCAATAGGAAAAGACTTCGCGCCTTTGAACGTCTCGTCAAAAGCCGCATTAACGATTATAAAAATCGTGACTGGGACAATCGTCTCTCGGGGCTCGAGCCAACTCACCAAGCCTATTGGGATTTGGCCCGTTCTCTGAAGGCGGATAACTCAGTCTCGATTTTGCCTCCTCTCACCCGTCCCGACAATACTATCGCGTTCAATGACGATGAAAAGGCCGAATGCTTAGCTGAAAGCCTCGAATCTCAGTGCTCCCCTAGTTTAAACCCGGTCGATCCTGTTCACCTCGACACGGTGAACAGTGAAGTCGAAAGACTATCCGCTCTCCCGCCCTCTGCGCCTCCTCTGCCCTTAGTCAAAGCCGCGGAAGTTCAGATGGTCATCAAAGGTCTCAATACGCGTAAAGCCCCTGGAGCTGACGGTATCAGCAACAGGGTTCTTAAGAACTTCCCTCTCGCCCTTATCTATCTTCTCGTCAGCATCTTCAATGCCGCGCTAGATAACTGCACCTTTCCCGACGCCTGGAAGGCTGCCACGGTCATCGGCATTCCCAAACCAGGCAAAAACTTTACGCTGCCCACTAGCTATCGTCCCATTAGCCTCCTTAGCTCAATAGGTAAAATCTACGAACGTATCCTTCTAGCTCGCATTTGGTCCGTCATAAACGAACTAAAACTCCTCCCCGACGAACAGTTTGGCTTTCGAGCCAGACACTCGTGCCCTCAACAGGTACTCCGCATCACGGAGTTCCTGTATTCGAAACTCTACGACCCACTCTATCCCGGCCCAGCGGGGGCTGTCTTTCTCGATGTAGCGAAAGCGTTCGATAAAGTCTGGCATAACGGCTTGATTTACAAGCTGTTCAACTTCGGAATGCCAGACAGGCTCGTGCTCATCATACGAGCCTATCTTCAAAATCGAAGCTTTCGCTACCGCGTCGAAGGCACTCTCTCTAGCCCTCACCCGGTGCATGCTGGGGTCCCTCAAGGCTCAGTCATCGCTCCCGTCCTATTCACGCTGTACACCAGCGACATCCCCCGTTCCGATCACGTAGAACTCGCTTTGTTCGCTGACGATACAGCCTTGTATACAGCGAATCAACACCCCCGAATTATAGTCCATCGACTAAATAGAGCCCTCAGTCAGTTAGGCGATTGGTTTCGTAAATGGCGCATCGAGGTGAACCCGACGAAAAGTGCAGCAATGCTCTTTACGTCGGGCCTCTTCCCGCGCAATATGCGAAACAATTGCATCTCCCTCTACGGCGAACCCATTCCCTGGGTCACCAAGTCCAAATACTTAGGTATCACCTTAGATGAGCATCTGAACTTCGATGCCCACATTAAAGTAGTCAGTCAACGCGCTAAGTTCGTTCTTAACCGTCTACATTGTCTTCTATGCAAGCGGAGTAAGATGTCCCTTAGAAATAAGGTGACACTTTACAAAACTTGTATACGTCCAATCATGACCTACGGCTCGGAAGTTTTCGGACACGCCCGCGCTGTTCGAAAACTCCAAATAGTTCAAAATTCGTTCCTTCGTAAAGCTACCGAAGCACCCTATTACGCGCGCAATGTAGATCTCCACCGCGATCTAAATCTCGAGTCGATTGCTGCTTTCATAAAACGCGCCGCTCGGCGCTATTATGACTCAGCCTCGCATCATCCGAACCCTCTTGTCTCTTTCATTCCAGAGTATCCAGTTGTCTACGTGAGGCCAGAGCGGCCACCCGATGTCCGCGCCCGCAATAGGCGGAAGTTCGTGTGCACCCCCAGACGGCCAAGAAACGTTCTTGGCGATCCAGATGACGCTATCACTCTCGCCAACGGTGAAGTGATACCGTCATCTAGTGATGATAGATAGGTAGGTAAATTCTCTCCGGCAACAGCCCAAGCCGAGGTTCGTACCTATTAGAGGTGCCCTTGCGCATGTTGTCGTAACTTCTCTCTAGGCGTCTCGGCACCTTCAGTGCCCGCCATAGTCCGGTAACACTAAAACGGCCTCATAGGCCATTAGTATTAGGCCCTCCGAAATAAATATATTTTGCTGATGAGGATGATGAAAGCTTGTCAAGCCTTTTGCTATCCAAGGTTAGCTTGAGCAGAAAAATCAAAAGCTCGAAATCTCCATGATCTATCTCATTAGTGCACGTAATAATCCATCGTATCAAGCAATATTTTACAAACTGTAACAATCACTCCGGGCTTCCTAAGAACTGTGGCGTCAGCCGTGTGAACTTTCGGCGTCGGACACAAGGCAAGTTGCACGTTCCTTAAATTTCTCATTCACTTTGTCCCTGTCCCAGATAGAAAGTTTGCTAATTAGACGGGGTTCATTAGACTTGTACTGTATTGTATCAAAAAAAATTTAACCAGGCTGATTTTTGTCAGCTAAATTCGCTTATAAAATTATTACTGGTGGTAGTATTGAATAATTCGTAATTTAAAAGCTAACATTTATTTCATAGAAAAAAGCTAATTCATTTTGTGATAGGTCTCGCACATAAGAACTAGCTTTTAGTTAAATTCAAGGAACCCACGAACAACACAAATAAGATAGCGTTCATCAAAATACTGTTATTGTATTTCCAGAATAATCTTGCTTATTTGCAAATCAGAACACGGTTTTCTGATCACAAAATTAGTTCTGTTATATCTTGAGATAGTACGTACACTTCAGTACAAAATAACTGGTTTATATAATAATCATTTAACGTTGTGTTTATTTCTTTTATTTAAAATCTTAATTTTAAAACATAGATAAGGGATGATACAATTGGGTTTTAAATAAATAACAATAGAAAACTAACTTTATTCAAATCATAATATATTATTCACTGTGTAAAATGAAGGTTCACTCAATAATTAAAAACGTTCATTTTAAATAAAAAAAAATTGGTTGTCTGTAAAGTCGGTTTACTGACGATGGTTGAACGTGACAACGCAAAGGCCGATTGTGCTTCTTTGTCGCTCGTTCCGCGCTCTCGCTTGCACTTCAAGCCTTACATGGAACGCCTCAGGTAACGCCTCGAGGTAACGCCGCATGACGTCATGTTTTTTCGTGCGTGCAGCCGGCTCTATCGAATTATAAGACGTTGTCACGTCAAAAATAAATACTTTTATTTAAACAATTAAATTAATTGCACGTGATTGAGTGGTACGGGTACTGGGTGGGTTCCTATTATGCTGTTACATCAGTTATAAGGTTCCCATAAAACAAGCCTAAAGAAGTTAGGCCAGATCATGCTGTGAGAAATTTCTATCATTTTTGCACTGAAGTGTAATCACGCTTAGCTTAGTCTAAGTTGCAGGTTTGTACCTGAATCAGACTTGACAGCTGGAGCGTACAACTCGTGGAACTCGCAAATAGCAACAGCTATCGAAAGCCTTCACCAAGTTCTACAACTAGGTTAGGCTATCGGTCTTTGACGCAGTTTCAGTAATCTTTGCATACCGATTACTTGCTAGATGCTCAATATCTAACAGATTAAAAAGTTAATAACTAATGCTGGACCACAATGATGGCAGAACTTGTGCTATCATCATCATCATCTCCCTGACCTTATCCCCCCCCCCTTTCTTCCACTCACTCCTATCACTCGTCAGTTGTGCATCCACTCCTTTTACATTCATATCATCTCTCACACAGTCCAACCACTTCCTCTTCGGCCTTCCTCCTCTTGCATACCCAGCCGCCACACTCATATAATTATGTGCTATACGAACGAAAATAGCTGATTTAATAACAATATGCTTTTAATTTTTAAGTTAGAAGAAGAAGAAACCAAGAAGTGAAGTAAAACCATGAAGAATATGAAGACCTATATGATGAAGACTAATCTAAGATGTTACTGATTGGGCGATATAGTCGCTCAGCGACAAAGCTCTTTTCCTTTTTTTGTAAATAAAAAAAAAAATAAAGTTTGAATGCTGCCAAGTTTAGGCAGGTGTCATCCGAATACTTCGATCATATAAATCTTCTCCGTATGCACCGAGACCACCAGACTAGTGACTGATTGGATCCCGGTGGATGACAGGCATTGACCTGGACGACTTTTTAAAGGATTAGAGGAAAACCGCAGAAGATGTGGAAGGTGACGGGGGAGGCCTCTGCCCAGCCGTGGGATAGTATAATAGGATAATGAAAAAACGAAACTTCTGCATAGAAATATGCTTAGAAAGTAGTAGTAGCTGTACCAAAATTTATTGCCATATTAAAAAAGTAACATAGTATACTTCCACATATCCTACATCCTCACAAACTTTTGCATTTATGGTAGGATAGTTGTATAATCGTCTAATGGCACCAACACAAGACGTATTGGAAAACACAATTTATGTTTGTGGCATGTTTCAAGAATACAAGCACGTGTTCATTTCCACACGTTCTACTGCGCTATTGGGAGTGTCAAAGAGCATTCGTACAAATTGAAAGTAAATACGGTTTATTTCAAGCTCGTACACAATTTCTAAGGGGCATTTTAGAGATCTATAAACTAGTGAATCAGCAGCATTCATTTACTAACTTCCAACTAAAAATATTTAATACTAGCTACTACGCGCAACATTTTGAATAACTTATATGCTATTCCAGGTCATTATCTACGCCTATTCCAAGTTTCATCCAAATCGGTTCACTGGTTTAGGCGTGATTGAAACACAAACATACAAACATCCAAACTTCTAAACAAACTCACAAACTTTCAGCTTTATTATATTAGTGGAATTGGCGTTTTTAAGTCATAGTGTATTATTACTATTTTGTTATTTTGGTATCGTCGGTTTGGTTACACAATTCGAATTTGAACATTTTCAGTGAAAATTAAACTTGGAATAGGATATGGATTGTAGACTGGCATATCATATTATAATGATATGTAAAATGCTAGTCTTGCGCAGCGAAGCCATGAACGGAAAATAATATAAAAAATAACCATACTAGATTACCACAAAACTCGGGCCCGGAAAAAGATATCTATATATGCAAATAGTTACCCCGTTAGAATCAAACTCCCCTGTAAATCAGCCAAGCAGTGCCGTATATCTAGTTCAACAATGTCTATTTTTACAACAAACTTGTAGTAACTTCGAGCTTACACGTGGCTCATCAAATCATGTCCTACTTACGAACTTGCAGCCCTCATACAAGTATTAAGCAAGTAACACAGAACACGAGTACACACGAACAGGTTGTAAGCGAGGCTTAAACTCAGATTAACAGTTACTCCATACATAGAGGAATGTGTACAGTGTAGGTCGCACTTGGGTTAAATTCAGAACTCTGTACAGCCACGGCTATATGCAAAGTTTGACTTTATTTGTAATACAACAGAGTTCAGAGTTGATTGAGGCGGGTTTCGTCAAATCTTGATCAGCTGTGTAAAAAGTTCTTCGGATATAATCCAACTTGCCTCAAGTTTGATTTACTTATACTTGAAGTTTTGCTAAAGACATTTTGGTTAAATGACAAATAGTTATGAAAATTATGACTAGTTATTATTAATATTAGGAGCCTATAACTGTCTCACTGCAGGGCAAAGGCCTCTCTTACCCTCTCTCCATTCATCTCTGTTTTGGGCCACCGTGAACCAATATGAAAAATTATTATAAGCCCGATGTTTCCCACTGCAGGCCAAAGGCCTCCCTTCCCTCCCTCCACGTCTTCCGGTCCTGGGCCATTAAAAGGCCAATCTTTTTTGTAGGAGTCCAGCTCATCCCGCCATCGTCGCTTGGGCCTTCCTCAAGGTCGCCGCATCATCGGATTCCATAAAGTGGTAATATGAAAAATATTTAACATAAAAAAATATCAATAGTTATGTTCTGGAGAAGTAACATTTACTTTAAAGCCACAAAATATACCTTCATCGTGTACTATGTAAGCGAAGCAGCGGGCAGTAGCTGCATTAAGGACCCATAACAAGGGAACATAACTTTATCATAAAAATAAAAATGTTGAAATATCTCAGTTTGAACTGCCATAAAAATTGAAGACACAAAACACGATTCGTATTTTTATATGACAACACTCAAGCTGAGTTTTATATCAGCACGATCTCGCAATTTTTTTTTCATTTGCCATAATCATAATCGTTATTATGTTTTTTCTTGTCGTGCGTTTTATTTTACGTGACCCTATCTCACTGTAATGTGAATGTGTGTGTAATAATATTCCGTTGCTTGTAATGTGTAGTAAAGTTGTCTTAAACCTTGTGTTTTCTAAGAAATAGGGGTGTAAATATACGATGGGTTTGTTATGAGCTGTGTTGGCTTAGTGGAATGTAAGGCAGGTCGCTAACAGAAAAGTCGAGGCGGCGTCGAGGTGGAGTCGGGGCGCGGGCGAAATTGACGTGTGCTAAGCGTCGAGGCGGCGGCGTTTATGTCTTGTTTCATTCATTCAACATGTCATCTTCGAAGGATGAGTAGAGACAGGTGATTAGGAGTCGCGACCCCGCCTCGCCCTCGCCTCGGCTTTTGACTTTTTTTTAACGAGATTCGCGAACACGACGCGACCTCGCCTCGACTTTGACACGCCTTACACTTTCAATTATTATATTATTAGTATTCGAAAAAAAAATGCATTTACATGAGTTTCACAGTGCTGGGAAAAGATCGTGAGGTAGACCGCCGTTCAATCAGCTTGATAGGTATGCATTGTAATAGGTATATAGGTATTATAAATTATGCCTGTAACTCTTTATGTGTACCTATCTGTCTACCTGACTCTTAGCTTTTCAAGATTTTCAGATTTCTATATTTGGCATTGATCTAGATTACACCCCATAAGCTTTATTTTTTTCAAAATTAGTCATACTGGGGTGGAAATAAGATGAAAGCTTGTATTGGAAACCCAGGTAACAGCATGCCATGCGGTCAAAGTTACGGAAATCATCTAAAGTTACCAATAATGTCACCATTAATTCATGTATAACGATCAATCTGACGCTAATCCCACCACAATCTTGAACAGATGCCAGGCTTACTGTAAATGGATGTCATAAATGGACTTAAACACGTCCTATGATAATTTAAAACTTACCGTCTATCGGGAAAAATTGTTAATAAATGTAAAATTACACCATCACATTTGTTTTTGTACACATGGTAACGCTGTATGTGACAGCTAGGCTGGTCAATACTTTCTCTACTCTGTATTTACACCAATATATCTGCTATAGCCAGCCAGCATCTATCAACATTGTATTCTCTTAATTTCAACAAAGTAAGCTGTTTGGTATGAAATATTTTCATTGGCACTTAAGGATAAAATCAATAATGTCAAAAGGAAAAACCCTCTCATTATTATCATTCATCTTATCATCTTCCCCTTTATCTCCAAATATTATTATCTCCAAACGTTATTCCCTAAAAAAAACTTTCCGTAACCTATTTAGAAGATGAAAACCATAAACAATCATTAATCTTAGTAAGGTATAGATTTATTTATCTCGCTGTGTAAGCTCTCTTAAATATATTTAAACGTGTTATTCTGAAACCCGATGCAAATAAAGTGTATCCTTGCCTACCTTTAAATACCAAGAAAAGTTACGATCGTAAAAAGAGGCCATAATTTCTTAAGAAACCAGATATTTTGGCTTCTCGAATTTATTCCCGAAAAGAAATCAATCATAATATCAACAGAATGGTTGAGGCTTTATTATAATTGAAGGGGAAATCCCCGACCGATAGGCTCGAAGGAACTTTTAAAGAACTTGTCAGCGATAGCGCGACAATGATTGATGCATGGACAAAGTGAAAATGTCACTTATTTTGTTGTTACAATGGGCCTTTGTCACTGTGAATTATTAGCTTGAAGAAAGACAGCTCACAAGTATGATGCTGATTGAGACCGCTGTAGGTGATCGGAGATCGTAATGTACTGAAATGTATTAGATACTTAGCTACGCCCCACGGTGTTACCCATGGTTGATCAGGAATACTTAGCCTTTGTAATATACCAGCTATCTCTACCACAAACAAGTTATTTCAATCGTTTTTGTGTGAAGGAATAAAAAACATGCATAGGTACTTCAATTTGTTCACTTTAATCATTTTAAGTAGTAAAAGGCACACACAAGCGTTGGAAACGCTCCCTTTTGACAACTTGCTACGCTCGGATTGGTCAGTAATTTGATGTAATGTGTAAAAAATAAATTTCTCTAGCATAATAATTAATCAACTGATTTGATAAGTGAATATGATATGAAGTAAAATCAATTACTACTGAATCTTTAAGTTAAACTAGATGATAATATGAATCTTCTTTTTCTCTTTAGGTATGCGTCTTTTGTTGGAGTGAAATAGATTGCAGTTTATATCTACATTTCGTCCGCTTTTCGTTCATTGCGATGGACACGACAGCGATACTAATCCAATAGGGATCGCTCCCGCGTTGATTGATTGCACGTGATTGGCTGAAATGCAGAAAAGCTAATGCAAAAATGTTTTTATTAAATTAAAAAAAACGAACGAAGATCTTGATTTATATTTATATTTTATGAAAGAGGAGTTAATAGAAAATCTAGGTCTCATTTAGGCAAAACGTAGTTACAAACAGGATGTTGGAATTTTAGATTTTTTCATATAAATAAAGCTAGAATAATAAGAATAGAGGCCTATACCCAACAGTGGGTGCTACCGGCTGGATAGATAGATAGATAGAATGGTAACACGTTTAACGGGATTCTTTTCTGCCTATTGAGGAACTTCGGGTTTCTTCTCAAATGCGAAACAACGTTAAATAGTTTGTATAATAAAATAAGAACGAGGACACATAAAACACATAAGACGCAATATAAAACAAGGGCAACACAGTACAGTAAGTAAGTAAGTAAGTAAAAATTTATTTATTTGAGACAAGCAAACATATGTAGCGCAGTACATTACGAGTAACTTAACAAAGACTATGTAACAAAGCATTCATTGAAAAATAATAGGTACTTATAATATACGGTGCAATAACAAATAATATAATTCGTGCACTAACTCCCACCCTAGGAAAACCTGTGTTGTGGGTAGTTAGTCCTCTTTCGTGTTGGGTCAGTTGAGAGTGTAAATTCTTACAAGTACGCTAAAAAATAGTGCGACAGTGCAAATAAAAATTAAGAATATTTTAGGTCTCGAATGAAATGCATTTTAAGATTACCTACCTACAAGAGCAATAATAGATATAATTATTATAATAACATATAATAGAGGGAAAACGGTTATAGTTCTTTACACGGATACAGTTTGTAACGCACACTATTTCACATAAAAAATGGCGTTGGTCGGATCGCGGAGGACTGGCCGTAAGGCAATCTCAACGCGCAAGTGTATGATGCCGACTGACGTCACGGGGCCCGGCTGCGGCGCAAGATTGCTCCAACGGTCAAGCCAGCGCGCCTTCGTGACGTCGAGCGAATCAGGCGACGCAAACGCCCCGCGCTATTCCCCGATTGGATCGCGCGTACGCGTCGGTTGCGTGACGCTCTGCGTCCTGATTGGACAGCGCGCTAGCGCGGTTATTAGGGTTCCTTAGCGTTTACGAAACGGGTTCGAATGCTGTCCCTAAATAAATATCCCGCGCTACACACGTAAATTTAATATGAGCTTAAAATAATTAGATTATTATCTCCATGTAAAGGTCCCATTACTTCAGCCTATCAGGTTATGCCAAAGTTTGCATTTTGCAGGCAAACTTCAGCAGAAATCCCTTAGAGGTTTTTAAGAAAGCTGTAATACGATAAAAGTTAAAAGTTGTACATTATAAAATTGAAAATGGATCGCATGGGAGTTTAAGTTTGTCCTTGCTTGGTACACTTGCTCAGAGTTAGTATTGATATACTTATATCTTCATATTAAGTTATCAACTTATCTATACTAGATATTTTAGTATATATTCAGTTTAACATAAGCCCACATTTTAATTATCTGCATAAAATTAGTCTAGTACAGTCAGCGACAGAAGTTCATGAACAATTGAAAATTTTAAAGCTTCATTTTCATCATTATTTGTGGGAAAATTGCCTATTTTTTCATAAATAGAAATAGTGCAAGGCAAAACGTCCAATGTAAGCTGAAGTTTTAACTAAAACCCTACGAACTTCGAAGATATTGAAGATTCAAATACATCAAATGTTCAGTTATCAGTGTATCAGACCACTATCAGACCGATACAAGTGTTGAGAAATGAAAAGTCTTATCAAAATTTTAGATTCCGACGGGATTAGAACCCGCAACGATCAGACGATCCTCCTAAAGCCGGAGTGCCTTACCATTCGGTCACAGAATCCGTGTCATCACAATCGAAAATTTTGATAAGCTCATATTTTATCGGTTATAGCAGCGGGTCGTTGCGGGTTTGAATTCCGTCGGAATCGAACATTTTGTTAAGACTTCATTTCTCAATGAAATACCTAAGTGTGGTGTCACACTATAAAAAATACAAACGATACAAGTGTGTTTATAACTCTATCCGAAACGGAACTTAGGAAACTCATTTGATGTTTCTTAAATTTTTAATTTGGGAGTAATTTAATTTAATTTTTTTTACTATTAAAAAAAATTACCTTCAATCGGATGAAAAAAAAAACAAATTCAATAATCTGTCATTTTATGCACCGGACCAATCTTATTTTCACTGATGTTCCTCTCCATCCAAAGATTGCCTCGAACAGATCGCTTCTTAGCGATAAGGCCGCCCATTGTACTTTTTTACCTGGTTTTTGTTTGTTTTAATTGTATTAATGGTGTGCCATAAAGAAATTTCATTCATTCATTCAATCCGAAGTAAAGGGAATAATTGAATCAAATTCACCTTATCATGATTGTTCCATGATCTACTTTGGTATTTTTAATGTTTTAATCTTAGGTAATCATTGATATCAATGTGAAAGATTGTTATCCAACACAAATTACTTCACAAAATAATTTGATACCTCCCACGTAGGTTTACCTAACTTGTTTGTAATTTACTCTTCCTATTATTTGTTGAGCTGAAAACCAAGAAAAGAATTCTGCCTATACCTTCAAATCAATCATTTATTATGAGCAAACTTGTACTGACATCAATATAGATAATTACATAGCTCGTAGAACTGACGGCCAAAGTCAAAGTCAAAGTCAAATAGCATTTATTCAGTAGGACCGCTGGGATCACTTTGAAACGTCTTAAAACGTTGCCGTTGGGGCAGAGAGGTTCTCGAGTGGAGGCCACCCACCGGAAACCGCAGTAGAGGACGCCCCCCCACTAGATGGAAAGACGATCTGGTAAAGGTTGCTGTGAGCCGTTGGGTGCAGGCTGCACAAGATCGATCGCTGTGGATATCGATGGGGGAGGCCTATGTTCAGCAGTGGACACTAGATGGCTGATGTGATGAAATAAACAACATATCAGTTTTACTTTATATTGACCAAAAATAAGATTCATTTCAAACAAAAAGTTTCGCCTAAGTTTTGAATGAATTTTTTTCATCATAAGTCCTAATGACCAAACATTATTTTTCCGCCGAAATTCACCATTAATATCGTTACTTGACTCAGAAGAGATGAATGGGGTGCAGATAAAATAAAATATATATTAAGGTCCATAAAACTGACTGTGAGAAGTCGACCGAGGGTGTTTTATAGGAGGTTACAATCCATTTGGAATTCAGGTTACACGTTTCAACTATCAAATCATTTTGGTATTAAATCCTCATCAAGCTTTTATACTTCGTTTTTGTTACTAGCTTTCATTTATTTCGTATTTAAGTAGGTTAGTTGCCAGATAGGCTCATTTTGATGCTATTATGGTAACAAACATAAAATAAAAGAATGATCTGCCAATATTTTTTCAAATCTGGGTATTTTCTATATGCGTATTTATAAAAAAGGTAAGTTAGTCATTTAGTTTTATAGCATTTAACCCATATTTTTCTTGTATGCCTTATCATAGTTTGACAAACTAATTTTGTGCTTTGCTATTTCTAAAATAACCAATTGAGTAATTCACAGTTGAAAACCCATGAATTTCGGGTATAACAAAACAAAGTCGAAGACCTTCTGATTGAAAGTTGTAGAACTATCCAACTCGCCTCTTTATGAGTTATTTCTGCTATGTTATAAATTCCGAATCTCAGTAAAATTACTTCACTCGCTTCATGTAAAATTTATAGAGCAATAAGAATACAAATGACGCTGTGCAAGACGTGTTTATGAAAATTAACGTCACAAACCTTATTTACATAGAAAACATTTGATGCTATTGTGGTAAAAATACCATACGCGTTATATCATTCGATCCCAAGCAATTTTTTTCAAATATTTGGGAATCCCATTTTCCTTTTAAATATTCAAGGGTGTAGTCACGTCTAGCGCAAGCTCATATTTTGCAGAACTTGTTACTTACCTAATCCTTATGTGAAAAGTTGCAAACCCATAAAATGTGTTTCCTCACGATGACTTCCTTTAGCGTTTAGATCTCGCGCTAAAGCGAAAGCGAAAGCGCTTAATATACTTTCCTATAAAAAAAAACATCAGGCACATATCTTGCGTTATTTTAGATTTGTGTTTATAACGTATGACACTATGTTTTCAAAATAAAAACATTTAGGTAAACCCTGACGTGATTATGCGTATAATATATATATATAAGTGAAAGCTTTTGTCGCTCACCTGTTTTGCTCATAAACACTTCCTAAGGCTTGAAGGGTTGGATAAATTACTATGAAATACGAGGGTATGTTTTGTTTCTATTGTAATTATATTGTTTGGTTCAAGCTGATGTGGGGTTAGGGATGCAGGAAGTCTATACAAAGCCTTTGTGGGCTGCTACCTATTATATTAAGATAATAATTCATCGTAATTTTGGACACAATCATTTGTATTCTGACCTTGAATTTTTTTTGCGAACATTTTACTTGCAACATGTCTCACAGTCAAGTTTTTTGTTTTGTTTTGAAAAGAACAATATGATATATCTATGGAGTGAACGCATAGTGCATTTTTTCTATTATAAATGAATAATAATTATACTTATATTTGGCGTAGCGGTTTGCTTTATGACTGAAATCTTCAGTTTTTATCTCTGTTTCCAACGTAAGTTTTTACGCTTTTTGCAGGTTCCAGCAAATCTACCATAAACTGCCGTCCTAAAGTCTAATCACAGACAACTAAGTCTGTGGGTCCAATGGATCAGCTTCACCTCGCGACAATTATCATTCCACAGAAAACTATTTTCACTATCGCTGGCAAGATCTTTTAACAAAGTCAACCTCAACGAGTCTGTCTCGCGAAGACTACAAAGTTCCAACCATCTTTCTCGTTCTTTTGAATTTAAAAAAGTTCCTGCTACATTCCATCCCGGATTATATTTTGTTCACTTTCAAAGTAACAAACAAAGGCCACAGTAAATAGAAAGTTTTCTATTCTAAACACCTACGGGACAGGTAGTTTGCAGCAGCAATGAAGTTTGCTCTTTTTATGAAACGCCAACGCAATTTTCTACTCACTGGAAAAACTAGTTATAACGCTGTATAAAATGTTCATAGTTGGCATGAGAGTCGCCTCAATTGGATCAAAGATAGATACTTTCATTCTGTGTTTAATTTTACGGTACTTACTTACTTTATACTTACTTTATCTACACCCGTCATTTATCCCCTACATACCTATCTATTTACCTATATTTTGTATTTGCTTACCTAAATAATAGCTTCGTATTTAAATTTATATTTAAGTTAATATCTTACGTATTTTTCTGTTTACACTTTTTGTGCTACTTTCTGTTCGTGATATCACTTTTTCTCAGGTCCAGTCTGAAAATCAGCGTTACTCTGTGCCTTTGGGCATGGAGTAACAATAAGCTGAGACTGGACCTTTTTGGCTCACTACAGCACACACAGGCCACTGTTGCACCCACCTATGTAGGTGCTCGACTACTTGTATGAGGTAGTATTAGTTACGCACTGTAACAATTTTGTTCATACCTACTTGTTACTTGTCTTTGTTTCTATTTTGAAATGTTATGTGTGTCAAATAAATCATATTATATCTATCTATCTACGGTAAGAAAATATTATACCTAAGGATTTGTTTTCTTATATGGTATACTTACGAGTACATACATTTAACACAAATTTACGGGATATTTACTATCAAAAGTGTTGATAACCGTGATAATTTGAAAAGGTTTTGACGGTCTAAGCGTAACCCCTCTACTAGGCAGCTTGTTCCTGCGAGTCTCGTATGAGGGGGTTACCAGTTGATGACGCTGACTGTACCTCTGGATCTATGATGATCTATTCTTCACGGTATTGGTCGCGATGGAACAGGAGTAGAATCACCTAGTTTTAAGATTTTTCGTTTCAAAGTGATCCCAGCGGTCCTACTGAATAAATGCTTTTTGACTTAGACTTTGACTTTATGAATATTTTAATATTTCTGAAAGACTTAAATATTTATGCTTCCACTTATTGTCACTCGCTTCTGATGTATCACTGATTTTCCACAGTTCTTTATTTCGACACGTCACTAACTTCAAAAAAACATGATAGCTGAGACCCATAGATTTAGCATGGTACCTTTTTGGTACAGATAGATTTCGCATTTCAAGTTGAACTATGAAAATTTTCTGTCATACTCGTCACTCTATGGCCCATTTTGCCTGTGTTAAAAAGAGCGGTCGCGATAGATACTTACGTGCGATTTTTTACGCAGCGCGCCACTTTAACATCAGAGCTTTCTTGTTTACTAACCAGCTGGTTACCAAGTTCGCGGTGAAAAATTACGGGTTTTCTCCTAAATGAATGTTTTTTTTGGACTGTGTTTGTGATATGGTGTTAGTTTGGCAATGATGTCTTGTGCTGATCCACAATGTCGAAGCAAATTGGGTGTGCTTAGGGAGAATGAAGCAAATATTTATTTTCATCGGTAAGTCATACCAGTGAAAAATACGTTTGTGTTTAGAATTACGGAAGCTATTTTACAAACATTGTATCATTGCATCATTTAACATCGTTTTACATCGATTTCATGCGTGTATTTGGATAATCTCAATTAGAATTTTCATTCTAGCGAAATTTACATTCCTTTTTTGACATTTCTTGTACTCCATAGCTGCGCAATAGTGCTGTAGTTGTGTCGACATATTTATCGATATTAATATTTTTTTTGTGTAGGTACTAGGCACATAACTATTAACTTTTCATTTTTACTTTCTGGAAATAGGTTTCCAGCTGACCTAGATTTAAAAAAATCGTGGATCAAAAATATCAAGAAAGGCGAAGAATGGAGTCCTACACAATACACAAGAATATGTTCCTTACACTTTGAAAAATCATGTTATGAAGGATATGGACGAAAAATTCTGCATTCATATGCAGTGCCCACAATATTTCCAAACCAACCTTTGTCGTGCAAACCTGTAAGTACGAAAATATCAAGTAATTTTAAGTGAAAACTTCTGAAGAAGTTTTCAGCGTGTTAGGCATTTTTGAGATGGGGGAAATATAGCCAGTTGAGTTACACAAGATGAGGCAAGTTTGAATTTAATAGGTAACTATTTTTCATGCTGGTTTCTTTATTAAAGCTCAATTCAATGGTTCGTTTGATGAATTAAAGGTGGATAACTGGATACGGATCCTACCCTCAATAATGGATTCTTTATTTTCAGAAATTACCCAGAAAAAGAAAGCTCGTAGCTAGACATTCTGGCCTCTGGCTATGGTGCGTCTACAAATACTGCTATAGATATCGAGGAATACCAAGTAAGCAGTCTGTTAATCGGTTAAATCTTTAATTTTACACTATGTACCTACCTTACAAAGTTAATATCCAATTATTTATTTTCAGAAATTACCTAAAAAACGAAAGCTGACTATGATGTAAATACATCTTCTGCCATAAATATCGACGAAGGTCGAGCAGTTCATTGATAAAGTATCTACAAGTTAAGTGCCTGCTTACCTACTAATACCATAAACGCAAATGTTTGTGTTTGTGACTATTGAGGAAGTCAATCAAAGTAATTTTCAATATAGCACCAAGTCTCTTGGCCGGCACTTTTGACTTTTGGGCCCAGCCTTGTATAAAACGTGAATGGCATCCTTTGTATTAGTTACAAATTAAATAATGAATATTTATATATTTGTGTACGACACTCGATAGGTTAGGTAGTAATATCTAATGATTATTATTGCTACTGTGTTCCTACCTATTTTTCTGTTATTGTACTGAGTATTGTAGTATTGTAATAAAAAAATAATATTTTCATTTTCAATTATTTTTTTTCATTTTCATACCTACCAACACAAGCTCTTCTACTTTGGGGCTAGATGATGCTGTGTGAAAAGTCCTGCATTATTTATTTATAACCAAAATAATAAAATTTTATAGCAATTAAAATTTTATTACGTTCTACAGTAATAAAAGAATACCTATAGAATAGACAATTCTAAAAATTCATTAAATACTTTTTAATGTGATTATCGATAAGAAATGTACAGCACTATTCTACGTTTAAAACATATCAATAGTTGTCTATGAATGTGTTGAAAAGTGGAGACGCTCAAATTACTCTAAAGTTCTATCTAGTACATCCTATATATATGCTGAGACCCGCATCAATTGCTATATATGAATGATAAAATCATCATCTTTAAAATGAAACTGGTTCTTAAGTTTCTTATGTGGTAAGATTTTTGGTTTTTTCTAATTATCATAAAAAAATTAAATTTACATATTTTGTAAAATAACTGGTTTATATTTCCGAGAGAAAAAGGAAATCTGTTTCTCACTAAAGTAATTTGTATCTTTATGTCAGCACTCAAAGTGAAACGGAAGCTTGAATTTTAAAGCGAGCTTCTGTCCAGTTTGCAAATAATACTGTTTTTTTTTATTTAATCGAAAAGCTAAGTGACCAGAATGTTTCATCAAAAATGTCCCTTGAGCAAAAATTGTGATTACCAAACGCTGCACAAAATCAGCACCATTTTTCATTATTGAAAGTCGAATTAATTAAATTTTCATTATTCAACGACAGATTATAACTTCCTTTCAGTCATTTGCATATTTAACAGAAATATTTAAAGAAATCCTCTTTTAGGAGCCGTTCTTATTAAATTTGTTATAAGCGTTCCGAATTCGACCCCTGAAACTTGTATTTCTTTTAGACCCGTTTCAGTATGAAATGACGGAAAGTTTTTCGGGCAGAATGAATTTTAAGTGGTTCCGAGTAAATGGTTAATGATTTCACGATTTTTTTTTGTATGCCTGGATATAAAATATGAATGGTTGATTTTTCACTCTGATTCCTTATTCATTGGCAGGTGGCAATCTGAATTCAGTCTGTTTCAGTTTATTTGTTTCACTATGATTTTAAACAAGCTATTCAACGGTGGTTTTCAACAAAAACAAAACTCAGTGATATTTTTAAAGATATAAAACGGAAAAAAATAGAATGAATAAGGTACAATTTTTTTATGTTGTGAAAAATTGCCGTGCGATACGACATCGTATGGGTTGAAATCGCATCGTGTAATTGCACCTTTACCTCTTACATAATTTTTGTAAAAGTATAAAAAAATGCTTATTTTTATGCAAAGTCAGTAAAATAAAGTAAAGTACTTACTTTAATTGTGACCAAAATTGATCACGATAATGTATAAATGTGTCTCGCTGCGAGAATCAAACTCGTAACTTTTGCATCTCATCTGCCACAAAAGCTAGGTTACTTATAGAAGCAGGAAGCTAGTAAATATTAATTTTATAACCCATTAGTATCACAGTATCTCCAAATAATGGGCAAAGTATTAAGAAAGGTACCTTTTGAAAGCACCTAATTGGAAAGGGTTCCCACTGGGATTATTTAGGACGGAGTATCAACTAAATACAAATAATAATTATTAAAATTAATAAACTTTGTCTAATGAAGATGAATAACGTTGTAAACTTGTAGGGACTAACAAAGCTAGACCCGTGGTCCTTTTTCTAGTCGATTAACCTGTTGGTCCTTTTTTAACGTGTTTTTTGGTTTTTGTTCTTTACACTTTTGTGAAAAATTGAAGGGAATTAGAAACATTTAGGGTACAAGGATAATCTCCAATAAGATGGACGGATCAAGTCAAGTAAGTGCTGAACAGATCCTTAAACGAGTGCACCAGAAAGACCACCATCAGAGACGAATGGCGTAGAATTGTGAAGCGAGCCACACTACTCCCAACCTTACGACCTGACCACGACTACTCTGCCAAGATTGGAAGAAGACTTTTCACTTTTGCGTTTTAACACGGTCTGCATGTATACATTCACGAGAGTTATTGGCATCTAACGTGTTAGTGTGTTTATCACAAGCTTCTGCGTTGCCCTCCGGAATATCACTTCATAAACGCTCATATGTCACCGTGTTAACAAACCCCTGCTTCAAAAAACCCCTGCCACTTCTAGAAAAATAGACATAAGGAAGTTAGTCAGATCCCTTCATAAACTATTAAAGAGTTGATGATCTGGCGGAACAGATTTTCATGAAACATGGCTAAGAACACTCGGGATAAAATTATCTATGACACAAAACAAACTAAACGCAAATCGGTTTATCCGTTTGGGAGATACGATACCACAAACAGATACACAGATACCCAGATACACAGATACAAATACAGACACTATAAACTTATAACAGAGGGGTACCTATTTGCGTCGGGGGTTAAAAAGACACAAAATATGTTCCTCTTGTCTTTTTATACACTCACACTAACATTGCTCTGATTTTCTATTATCAGACATTGCAGTCCTACTGCTGGGCAAAGACTTCCCTCCATTCCTTCTAGACGTCGTTGTTAAAACAGGTAAACATAATTGTATCACAAAAAATAGTGTAGAGACAGTACCTAAGTTTTGATTCGGTATTAATTTCGCTTAAAAACCAGATTATTTGATGAAGTTCCAATATTCGTTGCATAGATAAAGCATTATTTACCTCCTGTGACGCAGCATGCCTATGAATGTTTTAACGTACCACAATTGTATTCGTGCTCCAATCCTGCCCAGAATTGAGAACGGTGATCGAATATCAACTGTTATAATAATAATTTTATTCAAGTTAGTTAGTTTGTGATCTAAACAAGCTTGGTTTATGGTACGGAATTCTAAAAGTGTACAAGTTCTTTGCACGTGTTACTAATAATTCAATATCATTTTTCGGTATAATGTTCACGTCCAAACACACATTTGACACTATGCCCACTTCACAGAAACTAGCGTGATAGGTTGCAAGCCAATCGGCGTTTCTTATTCATGATACGGATAGAGATAAACCAAACCACAAATAAAACGGTTGGAAAATATCGATCTATCTCAATTATTCAAGGGATCAACCAGTAATTGTGGATTGCGGTATCTATGCTTCAGTAGGGAATGTATTCACCGCTGCTTTGTCATGTATCCTGTTAAAATTTATCGCTGATTCGTTATGAACGACGATTTTAATACTCCATCTAATAAACAACGTGATATTACGTAGTGGATGTAGATAGAGTTCCCAGTAGGGAATGTACGTTTGAAAAGGGACTGGCCAGGCCATGTGATTGCATGCACCCAGTGGGTGAAGCTCGTCATTCAGGTAATGTCTGAAGACAGTAGATGATGACTTGCAGATTCAGGTAGAAGTGGCAAGACGATCTGGATGCATTTGAGCCTGACTGGCAAACCATGGCCTTGGGAATTGAAGATAAAAGGAAGAAACTTTTCCTTGGTTATGCTTTGATTACGTTATCACTGGATGCCTGATGGACGGTGTTAACAAATATATATTTTCTCAACAGATAAACATTGTATTTTCCGTTCGAAAATAAGGCCATTAAAATACGAAAACTTCTCGTAAAAATAGTACTTACAAGAAAATAATTATTTGAAAATACTTATAACAATAATCTTCGTTCTCATCACAACAATAGTATTGATAAAATGATCAAAAGATTTCAGGACAAAGGGATTGAACATAAATATTGAAGAAACTAATTGGTTTCTCATTTATGAAGAAAAAGTTCGCGTGTTCCATATACAAAAAACAGTCTTGGTAACAGGAAGGAAACAATTTGAAGACATCAGTAGAACATAATAGTTTCAATATATGTAAGGGTCCTGGAAGAGTTGTGTCCCATTCCCATGAGACAGAATTTAATATCATAAATATCAGACCCCAGAAATAACAAGATATTTCTTCCGGTTGGAAACATTTAAGCTTTATTAACTTGTATGAAACGTATTGAAGCTGAATGATTTCGACAAAAAAAAATTCTGATCACGATTGGTGTCTTTTCTTTACTTTGTATATAATATATATCCTGTACCCGTTTCAGTGCTTTTTTTTAATCAAATACAATGTAAGTTTATACATATTTTCCAGATAGACAACCAGAAAAAATAGAACCACTAAAAATAGTGAATGGAAACAATTTGAAACGGTACAACTTTACAAAACTTGAGGCCATTGGCTTACACCCAGATTCGTTAGGTGGGAAGATTGTTAAAATGGCGAAGGTTTACCAAAAACAACTTAGCTCGTGAATTGAACCCACGATATTCGCATCGAAAATTAAACCATCAGGGGGGTTATTCACGTTAGTTTTTTAGTTCGATTGATGAATATTTGGATGCTTCTTACTTTGAGTAACATTGTATTCAGTTGATAAGACCAACGTTAAAACACGGTCCTAACCTAGAACCAAATATTGCAAATCAAAAATTGGCCCTTGAAGTCCGAAATCGTAGTGAGAAACATCCGAATATTCATCAAACGAACGAAAATAAGAACCGGAATACGGCTCCAGTTATGTGATCAAACCAATCGGTCAATACAGCTTTTGGGAAAGACATAACGAGTATTTTCAATATAAAATAATGGAAATCTAAGCTCAAACTAAAACATTCGCTTAAAACAGCAATCTAGGCAGATTGCTGTTATTTTCATCTTAAATTCTCCAATACAGAGTGAGCTTCCTAAAGTTGAGAACAGTTGAAAGTTTGATGCAGTCGTCTCGTATTAAGCGGCGTATCGCTAATTGTTTTTGGGAACTGAAATGCGACGGGATTGCCAACAAAACTCTTCGTGAAATATTCTAAGATAGTCTTGGTTTACTGAAGAAATAATTTCAAAGTGAATTTACTAGCGTTTTGAGTCCACTTTTTTCATACGCACTGCCAAATAGTGGAACTCATTACTGGGTACCGTATTTCCCGAAAAGTACAATATAGGGGTCTTTAAATCAAGAGTAAATATGTTCCTTCTAGGAAAGCATGCTCCATCTTAGACCTCACTACTGCTTAACATCAGGCAGAGGGAGGTCAAATGCTGACCTATTTAATTAAAAAAAAAATAAAAAAATACTATTGAAATCCAGCTGAGCGACGGATGCCACGAATCAGTAATAGTTATTAAAAAAACAATAATAATTGATCATGAACTATGTAGAACTCCTCAAGAAATATCTTCAACTATAGATCATATCAGTCAGAATCTTTAGCGCGCTTTTTTTTTTAATTTCGGTGCAATTGCATACACTATGACCACGGAAGAACGTTGTGTTACAAGCTTTCTAACTATAACCATTATAGTTTAAAAATATGTCTTTAGCGCGATAAAGATACCGTGTAGTGATCCTGCTTTGTATCATATAAATAATTAACATAACAATTACATTATCACACAAACTTAGGCCTTATGATTTATACAGCGTCAGTACATACTTATGTCTACACTCAAGGGACGCTGGCTGTAGTGCCTAAAAAATCCGCTCAGCAAACTCAGTCTTATCCACAGGAAAGACAACGTCAATACGTGTGGAGCTGACTAAGCTGCAACCAAAAACTATCACACAAAGACACAATAATCATGCGTGTTTATCACACAATAGTCTCGGATATAGGGTTAGTCCCACTCAATGCCAAATTTCTTCCCAGAGAATGCCACGAAGGCAGAGCTAGGACAAAGAAGAAGAGCTAGGACTCAGTAAAATCAGTCCATTTATTATACTTACGTTTATGTCGTGAGTTCGAATCCCGGCCATGCATCAATGCATTTTTCGTTTCGTTAAATTTATATGCGCTTTAATTAACGGTGAAGGAAAACATCGTGAGGAAACCCGCAGCTTAGTAAGTTCCACACCGTATTGACGTAGTCTTTCCTGTGGGCCAGGCTGATTAAGCTGATGGAAAGGTTTAGGTGCTGGGCAAGCCTATTTCATCTCAAACAATGTCCCAGGCACTGCAGCGTCCCGTTAAGTGTAGGCATAGGTTGCCTCCTGATGCTGTATAAATCATCTTATATAGATGTAACTGTCTAAACGTAGCCTACTTTTTTACTCCAAAAATTTGGAATCCTGAATGTTTCAACAAAGGCATTGTTTGTTTGACTCGTGTTCTTTTGAACCTTTTAATTAGAGAACAAATTGAATTAAAAGAACATGTAAGGGTATACATTGTTTCATTATAATTGACTTCTTTAACCATGATGGAATGGAGGAAGTCTTAAAAGTGAGTGGTCGTTATTATGTTTATATTATGTGAAAACTGTTTGAAAGAGAACCGAACTGAGTTTCAATATGCGATTAATGTATCTGAGTGCGGCAGTAAGAGATGTTTTTTTTTTTTAATTAGTCATTCAACGCCGATGGTTTTAGGCATTAGCTCACTAAGGGCTGCAATAAACGTAGTACCTAGTAGGATCAATAGGATACTACTAGGTACTACGTTATGGTTACTACGTATATACGTCTAACTAGCTTTGGTAAAATGTTGATAGTTTTAGTACGAATATAATAGGGTTAGCTTTAAAAAGCCGCATTTTATATGTTTTCTGGCACGATTTACTTTTTAGTTTTTCCTAGACTTAAGCGGTATGCTTGTTAATGGCCACCCACGATGCTTTCTGCTTTTAATACTGGTTTACGAATAACGTTGAACTTGTTTATTGTGAGTGGTTTTGGATTAAGTTTTTTTTTTTGCTAATATTAAAAAGCTGTTGAAACTAATAAAAAGCTCCCTTTAAACCTTGTAAAAATCTTAACTTAATGTAACAACATAAACTAAATGCTCTACATAAAACTAGTGTAGATGTGAATTTTTTTTTTATAAAATACTGAAATAAAAAAAAATTATAAACAGGATCACAACTGTATCCTCAATGCGCAGTCGACATTGTCTAAATTTTTTTAATCTTCTATCTTCTTAGAATGCCTATTGACAGTTTCAATAATTGAAAACAGTAACTATACTTGCTATTGATTGTGGAATCTGTGCTTCGAGTAATAATCTGAACTGTAGAGTAAGGATTGTAACGCGCCCGCGTAGCTCCGTAGCCAGTGCCACCGCGGCTTCGTAGCAGGTCGGACGAGTGCTACAAAACGCTACGACGGTACGCAGTCTGACGCAAAGCGTACGCGAGTTACCTTACGTAGTAATACGTCATTTACTGTGACTGTGCTGTGTTGTGCGAATTTTTCATTTTTTATTCAACACAAGGTAAATTTTATGTGAATATAAAAGCGTGCTGTATTTTGTTTTATTCGCTACATTTAGGCACTTGTAACTAATGGTCTGTTAAGATAACGGAAGGCTTTTGCGGAATGCTAGTCACCGTTTTAAACACGACCTCGTTTTCCGATGACTGCTCTTACCTTTATTGGCGGTGGTTATTCAATGAGAACATTTTTAAGAAACATTCATAGAATCATAAAGTCATTTTGAAGAGTAATCATCTAAAATAAAATAAGGTACGTTGTATTATTAAATAGTTCAATTAATTATTTTGCAACTATGCAAATTGATGATTTCAAATAATTACTGCGGAGGTCCGAAAATATTAAAATTCTTTTGAACGTTCACAAAAATGTTATCATCCAGCTCGGTTTCCATTGAAGCCCACTCTTTTGAAATTGAAAATTTAAATTTGAATGCGGCGGTAAAGTGTTATTCTGTCAGTTCCGGCACCGGCACAATCTCCGCATTTCCTGTTTACTCTGCAATGAGTCTCGATGCTGCATTTATAAATATTTTAGAACTTTCTTATTCAAAGTTATTAGAAAATTGGAACAATCAGACTCAAGGGCCTAGATCTTTAGGTATTTCAAACTGGAGATTTATTTCTAAAGCTATACATGGGGTAGTCAAAGAATCATCTAAAAAAACTTTTAAATATTGGTGGTGATAGCTGACCAACATAATTTAAACTAAACAGCTATAATGAGTGTGATAAAAGTTACGAAAACCAATTCTTAAAAAATTGTGTATTTGATCACTATAAAACGCTTTATCGTTTAATAAAAGCAAAATCGATGTTTCCAATGCTTGATCGGGAAATTATCTAACTAAACCGATCCATCGGTACTACTCGTAGAGTAACATAATACCCAAGCAGTTTTGTTCTCATGTTTGTTCGAAATAAGATACTTACTTCAACTGCAATGCATATCACGACGTATAACTACGCAGATGAAATTGAAAATTTAAATCACAATACGTCATCTGAAGTGTGAATCCGGCGTTTCCACAATCTCCGCGTTTTCCGCTCTTATGCTCTTCCGCAATGAGTGTTCAATGATTTCGTTTTTATTGTTCTGTCAGTGTTCATATTGTGTATCATTTTTAAGCCTTTTAGCTTATTGGTCAGTAAATGCACGACTTTCTGAACATATATTAAAATTATGTTGAGAAATGCTTAGCAGGGAACCGAGAATTTAGGAAAAATTTAAAGAACTGTATACTGTAAAGGAAAAATATAACAACACAAGCTCTGAAGGTAATTGTTATTATAATTTGATTTGACGATAAGCTTGCAATCAATCATGTGATTATTTGAACCTAGAATTTGGCTAGACTCTGAGGACCTTAATTTGTTTATAAAAAAATCTTTCTGGTACCCTTTTCCTTGCACCTAACACTTTTCCTTTGAATTACAAGCTTTATTAGTTGGTCGATATGGCTCAGCAAATGTCACAAAAAAGTCAATTATAACGGAGTTTTAGAGCTGTGGGAGTTATTATTTTTTGGGTGTTGTTTCAAAGGGGTCGATATGGCCCGCGGGCTGACTTAACTATAAAAAAATATAAATAAATTTCGTAGTGGACATTTTGGCCCATAGGCTGAGTGAGGTGTGGGCTGAGTTAGCCAAAGAATCGTTTGATATTTTTTGAAATAAAAGTTAATTTGTAAAAAAGTTCTAGTTTTGCGATGGCGTAAATGAGATAAAATAGGGCTAGCAACTTAATTATGACTCCCTATAAGATATTTTTATTAAAATAGTATCGTGCCTGGGATTGGGATTCTTCCTTCAAATAATGGAACTCCGACTCACTTGCTAACAAGTTTAATGAATAGAGTGGTTGTAAAAATTACAAATTATTATAAGGACGTGAGTTCTTCACTGCTTCCGTCCGATATTGTAAGAGCGTAATGGCGTCGCCGGATGCGCGCAGGCATAGGGATGTGATAGTGTCCGCGTAGGGATGTCCATCGACCACAGAAAATGCACTCCACTTTGTTTGTTCACATACACAGATTTGAGAAAGAGAGAAAAAGTATTTGTTTCCTAAACAGTGCCAGTAGATTAAACGTTCGGCTTGATCTTGTTTTGCTCCGTTTTATTTACCTGTACTTAACATTAACGAAATGCCTTATTATTTGATCAATGTCAAAAGTATTCGTTGAGGCAAATAATTCACATTACACATCTTACATATGTATTTGAAGTTCAAATAAGTACTTTTGGCGGGATAATTGGCAATTTCGGTCTCATGGTTGACGGTTTGACAATTCTGTATTTGCGTACAAAAAGATACATAAGAAGCAGATTATTTTTGATTACTTATCTACTACTTTTGATACTTACTATGTACTTTATCGAATGGGGTTGTATCTCGACTTTCAATTTGAAGATCGTGGGTTCAAATCCCGGCCGTGTAGCAATGGATTTTTCGTTTCGTAAAATGTACGAGTATATGCGCTTTAACACGAGCTCTTAACGGTGAAGGAAAACATCGTGAGGAAACCCGCAGCTTAGTCAGCTCCACACGTATTGACGTTGTTTTACTGTGGGCCAGGCTGATTAAGCTAAGAGGATGGTTTAGGTGCTGGGCAAGCCTATTCCATCTCAAACAAAGTCCCAGGCACTACAGCGTCCCGTTGAGTGTAGGCATAGGTTGCCTCCTGATGTTGTATAAATCGTCTAATATAGTAGTAAAGGCCTAAGTTTTTATGTACCCTAAGTCGTTGAAATATGCGTAACGGTGATTATATTTAGCTTTTTGTGTCAACAAAATATTAAAAATGGGTATTGAAAATAGGTTTCTCATGGTATTTTTTATGTTAAAAAACCCATATTCTGCTTATGACTCAGAATTCAAAAATTTTAGAATTGAAAAACAATGTATTCTGGCAGTTATTTGGTTTCCAATAGAAACTTGCTTAGTTTGGTTCTACGAGTAGGTGCTATGTAAAATTTTTACTAGCATGTATTATTCTTTTTCTTATTTTCATGTCTCAAGTTCTTTCGAACCATTGTGGAAGGTGTGTAATGATTCAATAATCTGTCATCATATGCACCCGACCAATCTTATTTTCACTGATGTTCCTCTCCATCCAAAGGTTGCCTGGAAGAGATAGCTTCTTAGCGATGGGCTGCCTGCCCATTGTACATTTTTATCTGGTTTTTATTTTGTTATTGTTTGTTTTTATTTTATTAATGGTGTACAATAAAGAATTTTCATTCATGCATTAATTTTTTCGGAAAATTCTTTTAAATTTAGTTGTGTGTTAATCCTAACACATGCTGTACCTACCTCTTTCGGTTTCGGTAGACGTCTTTTTACACCCTGTAGGTTCTACGATATGACGGTTTCCTCTCGATGTTCTCTTTCACCGTTTGAGAGTACTGGCAATAGCGCACATACATTTTTTGCCAGAAAAGGCAGGGACACTATCACAAGACTAGCAGAGCTCTCATTATTTATAATCGACCAGCATACATTGTAAATGCGTCTCAAGTAAACAGCAACTCTTGAGATAATAATGTTTATTTGCTGTGACAGAGTCACGTTACTTCCATGCCTATTTTCCTTCTCATATTTCTCAGTATTTTCCTTTGAATTGTCTTGTTATTGAAATAGCAATTTGTAACGTGAAATACCAGAAGTCTTTCTTTGAAATAAGGGCGATTGGAAATTGACTTTATTGATGTTATTTCTAGAACAGAATATTGTTGATCAAGATCACATCTAAGAGTTTCGTGGTTAGCAAGGTACCTTTACACCAGTTCATCTGTCTATCCGCGGTATAGTTCAGATACCTTGAATACTATAAAGTCTATATTGGGCATTGGATAACTTTTTTTAAATTCACAGACCCTTTTCACTGCGGTAATAGACAAAAACAGTTTGTGTATTGTAACGATAACCAATTTTGCGTGAACCCGGCGACTTTAGCATTTACAAATTTTACAGTCATATTGAAATGCAAAAAACATTTATGGAATGTCAATCGTGCTCAGACCAATCGTGCCTTGAAGATAACAATTGATAATCATGTTTAGTTTTTTGTTTTAGGGAATAATCCTATTTCATCAAAACAATATTTAGTTTCAATTCGGCATTTTATTTATTGATTGGTACACAAAATAGTGGTTTATTCAAAAAAGATTGATGAGAAACTTACCAAAATAACTTTCCAGAAATATAAGGGTGTAAGTAAACAAAAAAAGGTCTCTCTGGTCCACATCTAGTCCGCGAATTTTATGAAATTCAAGCAAGCTTATTTCTGAAAATAGATTCTGGACCTTTTTGACAGAAATACCTTATTATATTATTTATGAATTCGTTTAACTTTTCTGAAGTTTGATTCCGTAAAAAATTTAAATTAGTAAAATTGATTGGCAAACACACTGTTATCAAATAAGACAAAGCTACATAATAATTTAAGAATCATTTGCATATAAAAATGTGTTATTTCACGTACTAAAATTAAATAATTTAAAAAGCTTATGCTGGTTATACGAACTCTGTAAAAGATGTTCTTACACTGATCATTATAGCGCCACTCAAAAATGTATATTAATATTGAAATACAAAAATATTTTCACCCGTGGATAATGATGCTGAAACACCAGAGTGGTTGCTTGACAGATAATTAATGTTCCCACCATGTTGAGTGCTTGAAGGCTTGACGGAAGAAAGCATGATTTATTTTATCCTCATCTAAGCTGTGAAACAACAGTTCTCAAGGATACTTGGGGGTATACTTGCGGTAAATGTTCTTGTACTTAGTACACTCATGATAATGGAAATAGAAGTGACTGCGAAATATATGTTTTGTCTGAGTTTGTTTGAAGCTGCGCCCCGAGGTATGCAAGGCAAAATAGTTTTATGGTTTCACGATTCAGCTCCGTTAAAGTTATCGCCTTATTTGCGAACAGAAACTTCTTTTACTTATTATTGGAACGAAGTTCCTTTTCGGACGGTATCGAAGAAAAAAAAGACTGAGAGAAAAAAATTAAAGGTTTAGTTCAAATCAAATCAAACGATGGGCAATCTTCAGTCGAAGAATGTCACAGCAATCCTGGGTGACCCAGGACTGCATCCATAGCCCGACGATAAAGATTTCTCTGTCCAGATGAAGAGATGCTGCACTTCACTGATAGTCACACAGTAACAGTTAATTAAAGTCCACAACTGAAAGAAAAAAATGAGGTTTTTTAAAAGATATAGGTTCCGAATTTTGCACGCGTGATGGTGGCTGTGTTCTTTTCTTCTCCGGACGTCACATGATGCGCTATAATCCTTTTTTGATTCATTATAATAGTTGAGTGTAGTTTGAGGACTGGTCTACAATATGGCAAAAGCCCGAGACTAGATTCATAGCTCAAACTGAGATTATTATTTTTATCTGTGAAAATATATTTTCACAGATAAAAATCAGAGACAATGATGTGAGATTATTATAATAATCTCACATCATTGTCTCTGATAGTCATTGTTTCTGAATTTTAAGCCCTTTTCTTTTTTGTTCATATAAATAAATCAATGTAAAATGAAAATTTTTATTAAGTCTAACATTATTATCTAGTCAACACTACATTGATAAACCAAATCGATTTTTCTCCAATTGTCACGTAGAGAAATTGTCTACTCATCACTGCACGGACCACGAAACCAATTACGTCAATACAATTTTCCTTCTCACAAAAAGATTCCGTCAAACAAACCTTATCAGATCCACACAAGGATACAATCGGCAATCAGGGATGTTCCTGGGATCCCCGAATAGTCTAACGAATGTCTCAATATGTGTGATGGCATACTACATATTTTTAATCGAATTGATTGAATGAAATAATCATTTCCATACAATTGTAAAATCCATCTTGAACAGAATTGTTCTTCATTTAAGTCTACGTCCATAACTGACTACGATAGCATTTCATGATGATCAGTTATATAACTATGGTTGAAAAGGTGTATTTTTCAAAACGAAAAATCCAGTAATGCACGGCCGGGAATCAAACCCACGACCTTCGGATTGAAAGTCAAGGCACATCCCCAAGGCACAGGACGACCTCTGTGTGACGACCTCTGTGGCACAGTGGGCGAAGGTCCGCCTGCGACGCAGAAGGTTGCGGGTTCGATCCCCGCCGCGGGACAAATGTTTGTATGACCTACAGATATTTGTCTCGGGTCTGGGTGTTTCTATGTATAATATGTATGTATTTACAAACAAAAAGTATACACAAAGTCACATTCGTATTATATCTAGTGTATTTTAGGATTTGGATATTACCATAAGGATGTGCTCGTGGCGAGCTTGCTTAGTCGTTATTAATTGATCGTCAAAGTTTTGCAACATTCTGACCGGTCAATAAGTGAATGTTGACCTCTAGTGACATTATCAGCTAACGGCTTCCGTGCTTTGGTGGGCTTTTTCTAATGAAAAAGCCTCAACTGACTAATGTCAGTCCCGGCTATTAAGTCGCTAAGCCATGACGGATGCCTTAAAGCGGCCCCAAAACTACGTTACCAGAGTTGGCCACTGACTCATACGAACTTACTTATTTATTGTTATATGAAAGTCAAAAAAAACTAAGGCCTTTACATCTATATTAGATGATTTATACAGCGTCAGGAGGCAACCTTTTCCTACACTTAACGGGACGCTGTAGTGCCTGGGACATTGTTTGAGATGGAATAGGCTTGCCCAGCACCTAAACCATCCTTTCAGCTTGAGCAGCCTGGCCCACAGGAAAGACGACGTCAATACGTGTGGAGCTGACTAAGCTGCGGGTTTCCTCACGATGTTTTCCCTCACCGTTATGAGCTCGTGTTAAAGCGCATATAAATTTTTCGAAACGAAAAATCCAGTAATGCACGGCCGGGATTCAAACCCACGACCTTCGTATTGAAAGTCAAGGCACAACCCCATTCGACCAACACGGCTCTCAATGAAAGTCAATGTATGAAATTAAAAGCTCGAAACTATACGATTGTCGGAACAGCCCGTACCGTTTCGGTCAACACCAGGCAATAATTCAGTTTGTTATCGGCCGACCGATCCTGCCCCCGATTCACATTTGGATATGTTACACTTCGAGATGGGATTGGCTGATGCAAATTATGGTTTAAGGTAGACAAGGATCTATTGAAAAGGTTTTATAAGGTTTTGTTAAACGGATAAAGCCGTGTTGGACAACTGACTACCGATTCGTAGGTTTGAATCTGGGCTATTTTAACTTCAGAATTTGTATTGTATGTCATGCAAATATGGTTTTTAAATTTTTATTGCTTTGATTAAGACTTGACTACCGATTCGTAGGTTTGAATCTGGGCTATTTTCACTTCAGAATTTGTATTGTATGTCATGCAAATATGGTTTTTAAATTTTTATTGCTTTGATTAAAACGCCATTTACGCAATACCATTTTGGCATACCATTCTTGCGTTTTGCCACAGAATATTAGCTCTTGCTCCGTAGAGTTTGAGAAAGCAAGAGATAAAATAAGATAAATGTGTAAATGGCGTTTATACTTTCATTAACATGTTTTCACAAATATTACTCGTACTACGTAGATGGAATTTAAAATTCTATATCATCGCTGTAGAGTTCATTATTAAATGAAATCCATTTTTAGAGTACTGCATACCTGACAATATATAAAGGAAGAAATAAAACAGAGACGGAAACACACGACACACTCGCCTTAAAACAAGCAAAACTGGCTATAAGGGCTTCATGCAAATGAAAACGTAAGACTTGCTACAATATTGGCACACGCGATTGAAATTCGACAATGTTAGAATGGTAAGTAAGTATAATCAAGAGATCAAATTATTATAAATTGACGACCTCTGTGGCGCAGTGGGTGAAAGCCCGCTTGGGACGCAGAAGGTTGCGGGTTCGATCCCCGCCGTGGGATAAATGTTTGTATGATCTGCAAATATTAATTTCGGGTCTGGTTGTTTCTATGTATAATATGTATGTATTTACAAACCAAAAGTATATAAGTAGTATATCAGTTATCTGGTTCCCATAGTACAAGCTTTGCTTAGTTTGGGGCTAGATGATGCTGTGTGAAAAATGTCCAGCATTTTTTATTATTTACTTATTTATTATTAATAATATTATTTAAAAATAATATAAATCACTAGCTGACCCGCGCGACTTCATCTGCGCATTATTCGGTCCAGCCGTTCACGCGTGATGGCGTGACCAAGGAATATAGGGATTCATTTTTTCCGCGCAATTTTTTTAAATTTTTCTGTCATAAGAACCTTCTCCTGACAATAACAAACACAACAAAAAAAAAATTTTGGCACTCCGGGAGTGCCGAACAGAAGTGAAAACTTGAACAATTACGTACATTACGCACAATTAATTTTATCCCTCCAAAGTTTCTGCGCAGAACCCATTTACGATGACCACAAGCCATGACAGAGGTTTTACACCGCGGCCTAGAAACTGTCAGTGTCACCTGAGTTGCGTACAGACTCATATGAACTTACTTTTTTACTTGAAAAGCTGATAGGTTTGAGCCTTCACAGTGTACATTTGCCTGAAATAACAAGTACAAACTTACACAATACATAACAATAGATATTAGGTTTGTATCAAAACTGAGTAGTGATTGTATGAATGAATGAAAAAAACATTACATACCTACATTTAATATTAACTAAATCTAACTGTAAACAAGGCTCAGGAAACGCTATCGTTGCGTTTTGACTTGTGCTTTAGAAACTCGCGCAGCGACTGATCAGATATCATAATGACCATTACCAAGTTTGCCAGTAGGTATTGCTATTATTTTCTTTAATTCACAATACTTAAATTACCATTGGGATGACTGAAAATTTATTTCAAGTTACGTATTTAACCGGTGCACTATGTGCCAGATGACCAATCTAGCGGGACAATATTATTTCTTGCTTTAATTCTTGACTCAAGTTACGTCAAGTTTAAGTAATCATAATTTATCGAAAAAAAAAACATACATTAAAACTAGTAGAAATAGCTCTAAAAATTAAACCATTATCTTGGCCTTTCCTTACAAACATTTTGTTAGGGATGAGGGGTCAAGCTATATTGGTAAGTCGCTAGCGTCTTACCAATATAGCTTATTGGTAAGGCGGGTCAAGTCCCCCTTCTTACAAACATTTTGCTAGGGATGAGGGGTCAAGCATATTGGTAAGACGAAACCAAAGTTTTTTACTCATTTCGAAACTATTTCCTCTATGTCGCTAACGCGCCTAAAGAAGTTATCACTTCAAAAATTAGTGAAATCGGTCCAGCCATCCAAGGTATATAGGGATTCATTTTTATATATAGAGATTATAAAACATAGGCCTTTACATCTATTAAGTATATGATTTATACAGCGTTAGGAGCCTAAACCTAATGGGAGCTCTAGTGCCTGGGTCATTGGTTGAGATGGAATAGGCTTGCTCAGAATAAAAAAAAACTATCCTCTCAGCTTAATTGGTTTTGTCCACAGCTGACTAAGCTACGAGTTTTGCTCACGATGTTCCAACGTTTGCTATTACAAAAAATATTACATGGTAATTTTATATCACAATACAATTATTACCTAATCTGTGGAATGAGTTTATACTTGTTTCAGTAAACACAAAGCATTTCCAACCTCATGCACTATTCAAGGCCTAATCCAACTTCTAAAGAAAAGACTATCAATTCGAAAGAAAACTAATCTCAGTTACTTAATGTGCTTTGTGTACACATTATTTTCTTGTAATGTGTTTAATGAAGTTAAAGAACTTAGCCCTCTTACGCACTAGCGGTTGAACCGCGGGGCAAGCCGCTTTTCCAGTTTTAGTATGCAACCACTTATGATTGTACGCACTTAAGCTGATCGCACATTTGTCTATGCTGTACCCGCCGCAGTCATTTTTCTATACAAAAAAAGTACGTGAGTGTAGTGGAATACTCGGTTGGAATGAAGTTTCAACTAAGAAATTTGGCATTTGTCATATAAATTATTTATTAAAGTAACAATCTATGGACTGTTTCGCGACTGCGCACTTCGCACTGTGACGTTTTGACATATACATGTGTCGCGACGCATAAATTCTAACTAACTATCTATAATAACTTTTAAATGTTGTCCGCGGCGTACCGAAAACACGTTTTGTTAGAATGTTTTATTATTTTTGGTTGCAGGAGACACGGCTTTAGTCTTACGTTAATACCTTTACAGTATGTGTTGTACTGTAAACCATTAACCGTCGGAATCAGCTTTTTTACTTCGTAAATGTTTCGCTTTTGACTAAATAAACAGTATCAGAAAATGGTTTCCCAGAAACTGGTGATCACTGAAATTACTTTGAGATTCTTATTTGGATTTTATTTGGTAGGGAAGAGGAATCGAAATAATTCCGTGTTTTCAAAGCAAATGAAGTGCATAAAAGGTTTTTTAGAATTCAAAAGTAAATTAGATTATTCTCTGAGAATAAACTCAAAATTGAATTTACAAGTTAAAGCATACCATTATATGTATACGCGTAGGTATAATTTATTTACAGTAATCTTTTAAGATTTGCCATGTATCTAAATAAAACTATTCTAAGTAAGTACTTATATTGATAGGATATGAAATCAATGGAATAAGTATTAAGGAATTCTGTTTCCAAAACTTCTTCATTCATTCTTCATTGAATGGAAACCATGAGAAACCACATTATTAACTCATTTATGTGGAGTATCTCTGTCGTCTCCCTGTGTCATCTTTAAACGATTTGGAATAATTTGTTCTGGGAGACTATATGCCTTGGGGAATACAGTCGTTTCTGTTTGTTTTTACAAGACCACTCAAAACAATCCACTTTATTTACCCTACAACCTTTCCGCTACATGTTTTTTATAGGTTTTCAATCACAACAAACAGAAGCTTGCGTGCTTGGTTTCATGAATATCCGGTTTGTGTGACCTCTTTACAGACAGGATACACGTGTCGAGTGTCAATCAAGCTCAGTGAGTAATTACAGATAATGATTTCACTTTTGTAAAAGTCGAGAGTAAAGGTAAATTAGCATAAATGATAAAAAGAAATCAAAATAAAATGAAAAATACAGCATGGGGTACGACAAAAGACATTATCTTTGATCCCATGGAAATGACTGATGTCACGTCAAAGTACATTTTGGCAAATGTTTATAGCTTATCAAAGTAATCATTCTAAATAACAAAGATACCATCAAGAATATTGGTACTTTGAATTGACAATATGTTTGTAGGTTTGGATGGATGGGTTGATGTGTGGGTGTTTGTTACTCAATCACTTGAGTCAGCGGCTATAATTTAAAAACTATTCTATTCTAATTTATAGAAATAAGCACCGATTTATCGCGTATAGCACAACATTTGCCGATGGTATGTACAACAAAGTTTTATCATGGTGTACTGAAAACTTTTGTATGTATGTACATACGAAAGTCCACACAAAGTAGGATCGGTATGAAACTTTGGCACATGTTGAAAGTGGAAGTCTTCTTTTTAAGATTCATAAATCTCAGCAGTTAAAACATCATACGCAGAATCGCGTTAACTGCAAAGCTTTGAGTTCGTCTCGGTTCATATTCGCTTTTTGTTCCCAAAAGGCATACTAAATGTACTGGCGCTTTCGTTGACACAGAAAAACGATGAATGCGAGAGGTCAATGACATGCTTTGAATAATATATTGACCTTAATTTTGATAATGAGACCCGCATATTTTGCGATGCTTATATTTCTTAAAAACTTATCAAATTTTACTCAATAAACCATTCTGAAAAATGGTTTTTTACAAGCCCATCTTCGGTTTGTAGTGAGTCAATGATTCTCACTATTTGTTAAAACCCATTTTTTTATAACCTAAATACTACGCGACTGTCTACAAAAGTTCAAAAATTCAGTTCAGATAAATTTCGTTTCAGTTATGATTCGCTTGAAGTTAAAGTTACTTTGAGTTACCCTAATATCCAAACTATCGGTTACTGACAAACTAACCACGTCCAACTTATGCTAGAAGTTACATGCATCGCACAAATATTGATAGTTACAGTCGTAACAAATGCTATGAAATTGCAATTTGATTTTGACGAAAACTTGCATTAGCCATTAAACATCTTGAATGCCCAAAGATCTAAGAGAACGTCTACTTTAAGACGTTCTCTTAGATCTTTGGGCATCTCGTAGACGCAATCGTATTTTCGTTTGCAAGAGGTAATATCAGACATGCTTTTCAGTATTCACAAATAATTTTACGTGGAGAAAGCTACGGAATCGTTAAGTATCAGGCTTTATTGGTATCATTGACGATAGATCATCTCGACGGACCTGTGAATCAAGAATTGAAGATTCAAAGCTATTATAATTGTTTTCTTTGGTACGCAAACTTCAACCTCAGCTAGGTAAGGTCCTAACCAACATGACGGAACTCATAAAATATCTGTATTACGGTCTCTTTTCTTCTTGTCGTGTCACTAGACAAATAAAGGAATCTTATCCTATCTTATCTAGTACTTCCAGAATTTCAAGGCCTAGAAGATACTTCGTGTAGATTAGTGCCTAAATCCCAGGCAGTTCGCTACACAAAATCATAAAAATCTCGTCCAAGCGGAGTCATTGCCCCAACGTATTCCCAATAGACTAGAAAGTCTGCGATCAGATATCGAATAAAATATGTACATGCGATTCGATATGATAAAACAAGATCCCTTCGATCGAGGCACGTCTTGTGCCGATACATCGGAATAAAATAGCTACAGAAATGTAGAAAATTTTCGTCTATTGTGTTTGTGTACGAATATACCTAATAGCAAGAGTACCTTTGCCTTTTGACAATGTCAGCTTGACATTGTATTGGCAATGACGTAGAAAAGTAGGGAAACATTGTTGATGCTGAAACATTTAATTTTGATACAGAGGTTTAAAATAATTGTGTATGAAACTCATCATCATCATTATTTACATCATCTATCTATCCACAACTAATTTTCAGTTATTTTATCCAATTCCTATCAAAAACCTTGGAACCTTTCAAGAATACCACCACTGGATCACAGTGCAATGAAAATTGTGAAGCACAAACTTGTTACGATAATCTCGCGTCGACGCGTCCAAAATATATTGCTCATCAATTTTTCACTGTAACCCAAACTGGGATTTGACCCAAGCTGATTTATTCGTCGAGTGGATGGATACAAATGCGGACAGCTCTAGTATCGGTTTCAGAAAAAATGGAAGTCAATTCGAGCCTTGTTTTGATATGGAGGTGAAAACCCTTTCTGAAAAAAATTGCCTTCATATAAAACATAAATAAGTTACAATACATAATTAACTGCAGTAGGTATACTTGTTTATATGTGGTACAACAAATACGTAGTGTACGCCTCAAAGTTTGCCTGCACTTCTACTACTGTTAATTCTTGTTATAATTTTACTTTCTGTCTGAATGTAAAAAAAATGTAATCAAAAGCTTACATTTTTTTTACATGCCATTAAAATTTATGAAAAAAAAAACTTGTTGTTTTTTAAATTATTTTTTATCTGTAAAGTGAAAGTATACGTAAGTGTGTACGCTATAAGACGTGAATCTTGGTCACTGGGCGGGGGCGTCCTTTGGCTACCATTCTATGTTCATACATTTTGGATTGTTTCTTACCCAAATATCGCGCCACTTAAGTCATAGAAGTATGATGAATGTGTTGCACAAAGAAAAAAATAAACCATTATGAAAATATCACATTATTTTCTTACCCGTAAATGACAAGAGTCACTTGAACCATCAACATGTCAAAGCACAAGGGTGCTCAACTCACGATTTTACGCCTTTGAAGCTTTGAAGTTGTGAATTCAGAGACTGCTGTGATTTAAGAAACAGTGGATTACAGAACTCGATTTTATCGCGAAAAATGTTTAAAATACAAATACAAAATACAAAATATATTTATTAGGTTTCAAAACATATACATTATTTTTGTGACATAATTTAACACTAGTTGTATGTTTAGCGTAGCTTAGTTATAATGATTAGGTACTACTAAATTAAATTATGTAGGTATGTTCACTAGCCCCCACACTAGGATACCCTGTGTCGTGGGTGGCTAGGTACTTCCGTGGGTATCAAGTAATGAAACTAGACAAATACAATTAAAAAGGATCAAACTTACTTTCTAGTTACATTGTGGAATGGAATCAGTGATATGTAGGTAGGTTAGGTACGTTGTAGAATTAAAATTTGTTCTGGTAATAAGTTGTTAAGTATTGAAGGAGGGTAAGTCGGGTTCTTAGAAAGGAATGTGTGTTTTTATGAGATTACTGTTGATGTGTGCGATGTGTGCGCCCTGTGCGAGTGAGGTAGTTACTACGAGTGTTTCAAGGACAAGGTACGTGTGTGTGTAGTAGTAAAGCACTTTCGCTGCACAACTTTGCATTGTGTGCGCAATCTGATGTTAGGTTTGGGATACAATAAGATTTTTAGTTTGGTGTGTTTATAAAAAGTTAGACATAGTGAGTTATTTATTACATAACATGTTCAGCACCTTATCGTGGTCGTGATTCCAATAGGTACTTGTTTATAAAGCGCATTGTGTCGTTGCGTTTCATAACAAGTTAATAGGGTTTAAAGACTTTTAAGGGTTAGGTAACCCTGGATTATTTTAGTGGGTCTACATAATTAAATATTATTTTAAGGATTAATTGTAAATACTTAATAATGGTGGTTACTTAATGGTGTGGGTATTACATATTATTATCCAAGAAGCAAGTGCTTAGTTTATTTAGTGTACATGTAGGTACACTACAGCATGCATTATTTATTTAAACGCAGTAGGTTCGTATATTCATGTGGATTTATAGATCATTTCAATTTAATTAATTAGTTATTATTATTAAACGAATAATAGTAACTAGATAGTATTTAGTAATAGCAAATTAATTTAAGTTAACATAAGTGGATGCAAAATTTATTTAAAAATTTGGCATAAGTATAGTATATTAATTAGTATAGAATATTATCATTGAGTATACGAGTACGTAACTAAATTATATTAACAAAGTAATATAGATAAATACGTTTATATATTACTTTTAATTTAGAGTTTTATTGCAATCTTTTCAGTATTTTTTCGGTCTCGACATAGTTGAGTGAGCTCAGCCAATTATTAATTAATTGTTTGCATTTTGGTTTACGATAGCATAATATGTTAAGTTTTTTATTGACTCTTGTGTATATAAAAGGCCAGAGGTAATATGGGGCCTTGCGAGCAAAAAATGTGTTAATTTTAGGTGTTTCCCAGGAAGTGTGTCTTTGGGATCTTTTTGTGGCTTTCGAACATGAAATAGATGTTTTATGGAAGCGGAGGATGGCGTTCGATATAAATATTTGGCGCACCCGAAGGAGTTGTGTTTCATTGTGTAATAGGTCTGTCGGATACCTGTACGGTTTGTGGAATGCAATTTTAAGTACCGCTCTTTGTGCTCGTTCTAACTTCATAAGAAACGTACCGCACGCTGCGCCCCAAGCCACAACGCAATAAGATAAGACAGACTGGCATAGGGCCATGTATATAAGTTTTATTAGGTCTTTATCGGCAACATGTCTTAGTTTGACAAACAGGTATTTAAGTTTCCGGACTCTTGTTACGACCGCAGCAATTTGGCTTTGCCATGAGAGCCTGTCGTCAATATAGACGCCTAGGTATTTAATAACTCGTAAGTTCTCTATAGACGCACAAGAGCAATCCTCAGATGGTACGGGAGTTTTGCATTCGTGGAGCTTGATAATTGGTGGCCTGCGAGGAGCGGTTCTCCCAGAAATGCTAAAGTTTAGAAATTTTGTTTTTGTTGCGTTGAGGGAAAGTAGGTTGATGTTAAGCCAGTGTAAGATTTTACGTAGTCCATCGTTAGCGATATCTCTGACCTCTTGCCAGCTCTTTCCATGAAAGATCAAAGCCGTGTCGTCCGCAAAAGCCAGTGTATGCGCTTGTTTCAATTTAATCAAGCACAAGTCATTGATATAAATTAAAAACAAAGTTGGCCCGAGCACACTTCCCTGTGGAACGCCAAAGGATACATTCATAAGATCGCTATAATTATCTCCTACACAAACCCTTTGTCTTCGATTTGAAAAATATGACATGAACCATTGTAAGGGGGGGCCACGGATACCCATTTTATGCATTTTCATGAAGAGTATTTTACGTGATACCGTGTCAAATGCTTTGGCCAGGTCCAAGAAGACACCGATGCATTTTTGGCCAGAGTCAAGTTTTGACGTGATGTGGTTAGTCATGCACACAACAGCATCTTCCGTGGATCTGCCCACCCGAAACCCATACTGATTATCCGCTAGTAATTGTTTTTTTTCGAGGTAAGATAGCAGTCTGCTATTAACAGCTTTCTCCAATATTTTGGAGATTGATGTTACTAATGAAATTGGCCTATAATTTGAGACCTCAAAGGGGTCACCGGATTTGAAAATAGGAGTGATGTTGGCAATTTTTAGACAGTCTGGAACAATGCCTGTAGACAAGCTAAGGTTGCAAAGGAAGGTAAGTGGAGATGCCAAAAATGTTTGCGCTTTTTTAATAATGATGTTGCTTATGTTATCATAACCGGGAGCAGAATCAGTTTTGAGTCCATTTATAATTCTCAGGATTTCGAATTCGTTTGTTGGGTAGAAGAAAAAGGAATTGGCCGGTGGTTTAAAATTTTCCACTGCAATGTGTGCTAACTCTTCTTCGGTTTTATTGATTTTGTTAATAATATTGGTGGCCAAGTTTCCACCAACCGTGGAGAAGTAGGTATTGATACTGTTAAGAGGGTTCGATGAGGTGGTTGTTGATGCTAGTAGTCCTAGGCTACTCGATTTGGATGTTGAAATATTGCATACAGATTTGACTGCCCTCCACGTCTTTTTAGTGTCTCCTTTACTATTTATTAGTTTCTTACGGTCATATTCGTTTTTAGCATTCTGTAGTATATTGTTGCAAATGTTACGGTATCTTTTATATTTTTCGGCTAACTTGGTGTCTTTAGGTTTTTTTCGTGTTTTTATATGGAGAAGATCCCTGCGCCTCATGGACTTCATAAGACCGGGGGTGACCCAAGGACATCGAATAAGTTTCGAAAAAAATGATAAACAAAATGAGGAAAACGCTTGCCAAATGATGTAATATGGCTGAATTTCTTTGAAAGCTTAATTTTTTATTAGTTAGACTTATAAGTTGAGTATTACTCCGAAGGTTATTGATATTGATATTGATAGCCTTTTATTTCCAAATCTCTCTTTTTACATGGTTGCTTTAATCTAAATAATCTGTGTCTGTTAGTATCTTATAGCTAATTTCTTATCCTATTGTTAGTAATTATTCTGAGAAATGGATCCCTGTTTGGGTAAAGGCCTCCTCCATCATCAGCCATGAGTCATCGTCAGCAGCTCCTGCCTCCATCCAGGCGTTTCCAGCTATGCCTATTATGTCATCAGTCCACCGTCTACATGGTCTGCCAACATTTCTTTTGCCAGCTGGTCCTCTCCATTTTGTGGTCTGTACGGTCCATCTCTTGTCCTTTAGACGTGATATGTGACCGGCCCACTCCGAAGGTTAACAGGTTCAAATCAATAGTTTTTTAAATTGAAAATATGATTATACACCAAGACAAGTTTAAAGAAGAAGCATTTTCTGAACCACCCTTCCGTCCAAACTTTTTATGATTTCTATTGTACCTAAATATACGTCACAGTGAAATGAAATGAAATGAAAAAAACTTTATTACAATACAATGTTGATACCTAAATACTTAAATATAGATTATTACATAGATACCATTGTTTGTAATTGGCGGTCTTATCGCTGGATAGCGATATCTTCCAGCAACCTTTTAAACTAGGCTACAACTAAAAAACTAAAGCTAAATTTGCAAAAAAGCATACTGGGACCCCCCCAGTGACTGCAAAGTTGAGCAGTGAGGACTTATCCTGGCCCTCGAACTAGTGTAAAACTGTATCTCGAGGGTCAGTTTCACAGTAAATTTTTAAACTACATTTTATTTATGACTAGCATTATCAGACTGCGTTGATGAACTCTAACTTTTAAACTCCTTTGTAACCTTCTGTAACAAACATCCAGAGGCTAAACAGTTCAAGTCCCACCCTTGCAATCTATCATAACGTCTAGACGCTATTAGGCAGTGGTAAAGTCTACTTTCGCATGCACTGTAAAATACTGATTCTATAAATCTTGCTGTATTGTTTTGCAAAATAAAAGTTCAAGCTTTACAAGCTTATGTTTTGTGGAATAATTTAGTTTCACAGCAATAAAATGGTTTATCTTTTGGTATACTTTAGTAGTGTTTGTTTTATAAATAAATATATAAGGTGTAAAAAGACTACTACCGAAAACTGAGGGATTGCAATAAGACCATGATTCTAAACATATTTAGCGACTTAGCTACGTCATTTTATGTTATTTTCGGTTATTTACTACTAAGACACCTACCTAATTATTTCATTTATAAAAGAAAAAAAAAATTAAAACTTTGAGTTTTAATCCAGCAATCTACGTAAAACAACGTGCCCAGTACATACGCAAACAGTAATCTTCAAACGCCGTTTTCTCCGGATATAATGATTTTAGATTTAGTTGTGAGTTGGGATGCTTTACCTACCCCTTTCAGTTTCGGTAGACGTCTTTTTACACCCTTTATTAATAAGTTTCGCTATTTCAGTATCTCCTGTTAAGATAATATAATATTTACAGCACTTGGTACTGTGAAATGTAATTAAGGCAAGGACATTAGGACTTGATTTATGGATGGTAGGTTTGACGAGCGTATCCTTTTAGGTACTTCTTTTAAATTGGATTAAACGAATAAATAAAACGAAATGTGAAGAAAGACTTCACAGAACCTAAAAGGACCTCTATAGATTCAGAAGCAGTAGAAATTTGTGTAAAAATATATTTATAAAACCTCTTTTTTTTCATGACAAGATCAGTGCGATGAAAGGGTTCAGAGTACGCCCTTTGGGCATTTTCCTATATTTTTCATTTCATATAGTCAGTTCAAAAAGATTTACGCATTTAACATTCGATATCTGAAATTACTTACTGATTTTTGTTTTTACTTACAATCAAATAAAATACTTTCATTGCTCAAATTATGATCAAAAGCCTTACTTTAGCTGCACCCTGCGGTTTAATGCCACAAATTTGCCTATTGTAGTCTAGGGTAAGAACAACTTTCATAATTATTATATTATTAAGTATTATGAAAATCCATACTAATATTATAAATGTGAAAGTAACTCTGTCTGTCTGTCTGTCTGTCTGTCTGTCTGTTAGGCTTTCACGCCCAAACCGCTGAACAGATTAAGCTGAAATTTAGCATAGTTAAAGGTTGTATCCCAGAGAAGGACATAGGCTGCTTTTTATCCCGAAAAAATGAAAAAATCCCGAGGGACCGCGGGTCACACCGCGGGAGCGCAGCTAGTTAATTATATACAAACTCAAAACACGAAAAACCCATGTCATCATGTTACGTATCTACCTGATGGAAACTAATTTTACGGTCATAGATGCTATTAGATAGCTATCGTGCATCGAGTGCTTGAACCAACACTGTTGTAATTGAAATGCAAAGAGCGTTCGCAACGAACGTAATTACAGCGCAGCGTGCGAACTGACGTGCGCTTTGACAAACTGTTACGCAATTAGTGGCAGTACCACGTTACGTAATAAGGGATACCTTGATCTAGACAAACACTCAGCAAGGAAACTTTATAAAAAAAATCAAATCCATAAATCTCTAGAAAAGCTCAATTGAGAGTGGGTGATTGATTCTATCAAATGAGAGAAACAGATGGAAGGAATTGGCAGACCTTTGTTCAGTAGTGCAGCATAGGTGTGGGATTAGTTCACAGAGGCACGTCTAAATTATATTATTAGAACCACATTTTACAGAGGACAATTTAGGTAATACATATCCACCTAGAAAACTCTAGGAAGATGTGTTAGCTAGAGTGGTCTAGCTAGATGTATTTTAGCTAGTCTGGTGGTGCGTCAAGCTGAGCTAACGCATGTTCAGAAATAAGGCGTATAGGGTAAACAAGCATTAGATTAAGTAAGACAAATTCGTTTCACCGTGTTGAGGCAGTTTGTCTTAGCTCTTTTGTATTCAAAGTGATTAACGTTTATGTGCCTACAAAATGTCTATGTGTATTTTACCTTGCTACGTCTGTAAGCCATGATACAGGCCTTCAGGCGACCTGTAAATTGACTTTCGTTTCGAGAAATGAACTCAATATTATACAGGATGCGGCAGAAAAAAGTTGGTTCTAATCGACGCTATTTTCCATGTTAGTAACACTTTTCCCAAAGTAACTTAAATATTTTTTATAAGATTTGCAAAAATAAAATAAAAACATACAGCTTGGGTAGATTCTATGCGAGTAGACAGAATTCTTCTCAGTATGAAATAAAAAGGAAAACAAACAGGATCACGACTGTGTCTCCAAAGTTGGGTAGACATTTTTACACAGATCTTTTATAGATAAAGATGGTTTATTTGCTTGAACACAATGTAGGTTACGTGTTGAAATATTTTGGTTTCAATCATGTTCTACTAGGATTAGCATGCAAATGTTACAGTTGGTTCAGATTAATATTAAGTAACTATTCAAATTAATTTTCACATACATAGATTTGTAATTTTAACATTGGTTAGTATTAGTTATTGTAACAGGTCAAATATTAGAATAGAAATTAGGTAATGTCAAAGTTTATCTGTCATGAAATCTTTAATATTGTAATAACATTTATTAATCAATAATTGTTTCAATTTACTCCTAAACATATTGTCGCCAAGATCTTTCAATGATTTAGGTATTTTATTATAAATTGCACGTGACATATAGACTACACTTTTTTGTAGGAAAGTAGTCTTATTATTAGGCATTTGGAGTTTACTGTTATCACGTCTGTTTCGCACTACAATATCAGCCATGCGTGGGAAAAAAAAGAGATGTTTTCTGACGAAAAGTGCCATTTCAAATATATATAACGAAGGAAGAAATTATATCTTTAAATTATATCATTTAAAACATTACACGTTGGAGTTTCAATATTCAAGTTTCTGTACAAATGTAGATACCTACTGTAAAACGATAACGTGATTTAGGTACTTTATTAATTAACATTTATTTACAGAAACTAAGCTACTACATATTTACATATATTTACAAAATACAACAGGAGCCATTTTTTTTTGTCGCCATCTTATTTTTTTGAAATCTACCTACAGCTTGAGGGGTTAAATGTCACTTATTTCACCTTAAAACCATCGTATTTTACTAAACTTTAATTAAATTGTTCCAAAGATATACCCTTGTCAAATAAAGAGGAACAATTTCGGAAAGTGTCCTTTAAAGCAATAATTCCCCAACAGCCATCTTGCTATTAGCAGGAGCGATACGTAATAAGCCAGGTAACCCTTCCGACCCGTTTAAATTATTCGTAGAGCCACTTTTAGGTTAATAATCCTAATAGGAATCTCTTAGATTCTCGTTTCTAAGTTAATTGTTTTTATTTTCACTAAGAATAATGTTCTAAATTGATTCTGAGTTCTTAGGCTAGTGCTTAGGTAAAAATGTTTTCGTGTAATTGTACTTACACACTGCATGGATAAGTTTTTTTTATTTTTAGCTATTGTAATTTTAATTTGCACAGGACCGAGAAGAGTTGCGGTGTAGAGAGGAGGCCTATACTCAGCAGTGGGTGCAACCGGGCTGAATAGATAGAATTGATAGAGCTTATCACATTGAAGCTATGCAAAAGGTGATCTTAATGGGTACCCCAAAGCGATGTTTTATTAAACAACTACCTACTGCGCGCGGCTTCATCCGTGTGGTACCAACATTTTAAATAGCCTATATACTATTTTATGTCACTATTTACGCCTATTTCAAGTTTCATCTAAATCGGTTCTCTGGTTTAGGCGTGATTGAAACACAAACATACAAACATCCAAATATCCAAACATGTAAACAAACTCACAAACTTTCAGCTTTATTATATTAGTGGGATGTTATATAAATACAGCTCTAAATATTTATTATAATATAATACAGCCACATTTGGGACCGTCATGAATTTAAGCGCGTATCATAACCTCCCCTATGTTTTTACGTTGAAAAAGTAGGAAGCTTGAGTATAATGGTCTAACGGCCTGCAGCCCTACTTCACACAATTACCCTCGCTCACTATAAGTATCTACTAGAATCTAGGTTATCGCTCCTTTACAATACCTCCTCTCTTCCAACTGTACCTTTGTATGCAAACATCATTGAATATTATGGACATTCAATATTATGTACGGAGATAGAATTTGCATAGGCAATTTATACGATGTGTACGTGGTGTAGATGTCGCTGATAAACGCGTATTTCACGCCAGACGTTAAGTCAGGAGGGCTGACATGAACTCTTATTTCTTGGCAGTTTTTGACAGCAGGTCAATTTTGTATAACATGGTTTATTAAGAAACGTCGCAACTTATCATGCTCTCTCACTTGCATACTAGTGCAGTCGCTAGTGTTCAAGCGACAGAACATGATAAGCGCCGCCGTTTCAGACTCATTTCTTTATGTCGAAATTGACATGCAGTTCAAAAATTGCCAGAAAGTAAAAAATCATGTTAACCCCCTGAAGTTGCAATTTGCATATACGACAGACTTAAAAAAAGTATGTCAATGTGCTGAAATAAAATACTTATAAAACATTTTGATACATTTTGTTGATAGGTAATCATTATTTAGGATAGTTGTGACAAAAACTAAGTCAATGCTTTTCTTTACAGGTACACTCATGAAAACCCTAAGCGACAAACTTAAAAAAAATTAAGTGATGTGCATACTTTCAACTTGGGTGTCGTGATAGTGATGTGCGAAATGAAGTGATAAGTGTTATTCAAGATGGCGATGGTGATATCTCAAGCGACTAAAGCCGCTATTGGTGGCTTCCTTGCTCTGATGATACTGGGAGCTGTTCTGGTGGTGGGAGCGGCTTTTGGGTGGTTCGATCCAAGGAGAGAAGACGAGGATACACCAGCGAAGGTTAGCGCAAGACTGCAAGGGAGGACGTCTTTTGTTACACATAGAGCTGTGAGTATTATTCAAGAATGCTTCAATTCAATGGCCAAGCCCAATTTCCATAGCGTTTGATAGCCACTTTAATAAAAAATAAAAAATAAATCGGTTTCAACAATGATGTCACTACTTATCAACTTTACTAGCGTACCTCGTAATAATTTCAAAGAAGAGTATTGCGTCTCAGAGAACGCTCAAAAAGTTTTTATTTTATTAAAACGATTTTTGTAGAAGACGCGATGTTTTCTACACCACGTCTTTTATTAGATTTCAAATGCCTGAGCGTATACTCTTAAGTACAAATCCGAAAAAAAGAACATTTCAGATGACTGTTTTCGTCGGGCAGGCTCCAACATTTCGCGTAAGTGTGTAATACAGAATAAAATAGAGGCCCTGGTGCCCTCATTAATTTAAATTCATGTGTAGTCTATATAACTCAAACAAAACTTTTGAAACTTGCACCATTGACCTGATTATGCTTATCAGCGAGCTCAGAGGCAACGTAAGAACACACTGATTATAAAAGCAGATAACCATAATGAAACAACAGCGCTCGTGCTTTCACACTTAATATATCGGACAAGCGTGAGTTTAGCTCTCACAATCAGGGTTTTGTTTCTAGCATAGAAAAACTGAAAATATTTTTAGCTGTTTGACTAACCAACTCAGAAAAAAAAAATTAGGTAACTCGTTTATTATGCTTTGTAGTGACTTTAGCTCGCCCCTAACACAGTGTGTGTGTACGTCACTGGCACTCAAGGTGTTATTTTGGTACATTTTTATGGCACTAAAATTTTCTTGGAAGATAATTATGCACTACGAGTTTGTAAGTATCTTAGTTTCAAATGAAGCTGTCTGCAAAAGAGATACAGGGTGTAAAAAGACGTCTACCGAAGCAGAAATGGGTAGGTACAGCATCCCAACACACAACTAAATCCAAAAGGATTTTCCGAAAAAATCATTTTATCCGGAGAAAACAGCGTTTGAAGATTACAAATGTACTGGCGCTGTTTTACGTAGATTGCTGGATTTTGAGTTTTAATTGTTTTTTTCTTTTATTAATGAAATTATCAGGTAGGTATGGTCTTATTATGTTGCCCTAGTAGTAAATAACCGAAAAAAACATAAAATGTAAAAAAAAATCAACCCCTCAGTCTGATTGCAACCCCTCAGTTTTCGGCAGTAGTCTTTTTACACCCTGTATAGATACTTACTACTTTGGCTCAAAAAGTGTGTCTTGGCCTCCGATATGTTATAAAATTATTTTTTATTATCAAGCAACGGAACCCCAAATCGTTAAAATTTCGTATGCTGACCACAATCTGCTCGCGCCCGGTCGAATAAAAGCAAATTTTAATTAACATAAAACATAAAGGAATTTAAAATTGCGCCCCAAACCTCTGACAGTGTGTTTTTCGATGGACGTGAACCAAATTTGGAGGTAAAGTTTGAAGCTTTTATGCAACGAGCTTTGTGTCGATATAATGATACAACGTGGCGGTATTTTACTAGTACTTTAGTCCATTTGGGTTTTATAATATTAGTCGTGCTGAGACGAAATAGGATAAAAATAAATATGAATAAATAAATAATAAAAAATACACTTAAATAAAACATAGGTCAAACTAAAAAACATACTGATAATGAAAAAAATGTATACGTACCTAGTACTGAGACGGTTCGTCTCAAAAATAATTCAAATTTCAAACCCTTTATTCCGTTTTTAGACATTTTGACGCTTTGAATGGAATCCAAATTATTCCACCTTTCATAGAAAGTGAGCGATATTATTTATATCCCTTTTCAAAGCTTCAGCGTTATAGTACTTTTAATATATCTCCACTTCACAATACCAACCGTTACCTTGAATACCATTTTGACCGAAGCACTGAAAACTTCAATAGAAAACCCTTTCGCTGGCCATCTTGCACTGAAAGCAGGTTTTCTTAACCTACGAGGTACCTTTCAGGTATTTGAAAAAATGATTAAGTTAATATATATTTTTTTTTATTTGGTCACTGAACCCTCGAACTTGTATGAAGAATGTAATAAGAGGAATGAATGAGGCAAAAGATGTTTGTCATTGTGGGTCAGGATCGTAGTAAGTAGAAATCAGTGGTCTCTGTCTACCTCTAAATTGGAAAGAGGCGTCATTTATATGTATGTTAGGTATTTAATTTATATGTATATATTATGTATGTTAGGTAACTGAACGTTTGCAAGTTGTTATTAATAAATTTTATATTATTTCTAAAATGAATTTCTATTTTTTTATTTATGAAACGAAATACAAGACGATAATACGACGACCTCTTTTTTTTTTTTTTTTTTTTTTTTTTTTTACCGTCAGAGAAATGCCTACGCATTCCTCACCGCCCCGGGGGGGAGCGGATGAGGATATGTGGGGCTTGCACCCACTAAAAAACTGACTGGGTTCCCGCTTAACGCCATATTGCCGGGGCTATGGGCACGCTTTCGCACTCTTCACACGGCCCCGACGGCGTTTGACTCAAAACGAGTCCCTCCTACTGGTGAGGCAAACTGCCTCCCACCATTTCTCCTAGGACAAGCGCGCGGAACACCCACGCGCGCCGTCACGGGGCCTTTCATGGGCGACGGCGTCCCCCGATGCCGCCGCCATGGCCCCTGCGGCGGATCAGATCTTTGGCTCCGCCGCAAAACCACTAAACGGCCGCAGAGGACAGGGAGAGCGGCAACGACACACCGACACTCCTCTTCCCCTGCGGCCCCACCGCTGACGCAACTAACGGTGCGCCCCCGTTGGTCGCGAGAGATAGGGCTAGCGGCAAACACCGGCAGGCCTCCTCTCACGCGACCCCGCCTAACGGCCGCAGAGGACAGGGAGAGCGGCAACGACACACCGACACTCCTCTTCCCCTGCGGCCCCACCACCAACGCATCCAACGGTGCGCCCCCGTTCGGTCGCGGGAGATAGGGCGAGCGGCAACGACACACCGACACGCCTCTCCTCCCGCGACCCCTCCCTCCTGGCTGCAGGGGATCGAAAACTCCATCCCCGGCAGCCTCGGACGCATCAAAGCAGGCCCAACCACGGGCCCACTCCGAGCGTCCCCGCCTTGGATTCCTGTTGGCTTCACCGTGTTACCCACCACGGCTACTGAGCCCCCCCATCGCGACAAGATCGGAATCCTCGGGGGGGGTGCTGGGCAAGCCTATTCCATCTCAAACAATGTCCCAGGCACTACAGCGTCCCGTTAAGTGTAGGCATGGATTGCCTACACAACACAACACTGACGACCTCTGTGGCGCAGTGGGCGAAGGTCCGCCTGCGACGCAGAAGGTTGCGGGTTATCTGGTTCCTATAGTACAAGCTTTGCTTATTTTTTTTTATTTATTTATTTAATTCAAGGAATATTCTAATAAAAAATCCTTTGTAGTAATAATTTGCTGCAAAATTATAATATGACCTTGAAGTCTGCGCCGAGATTGAGTTTTAGCCTGTTTTCTGTTTAAATGCGTACTGAGAGCCGAGTCGAGTCACGCCTTGGGGCTGTTCAACCATAGATTCGTTTGAGAGCCGATACATATAAATAATTCATAGATAGACGGGGTGTATATTGAAACAATCCGCTGTGTGTATTGGGTTTTTTATTAAGGAGAAGACAGTTGGGAAACACTGGGCTTTAGTCTGATGCAGGAAAAGAAGATAGTTTTTCTTGTGTCATTTTGTTTCTACATAGAGAAGTTTAGCGGTATTATTCTAGATGGAATAGAGACTTTTAACTATGCATTGCAATGGTAAAAGTAAGTAAGTTAGTAAACGTACTTACTTACTTATTGCTATACGTAAGTAAGTAAACTTACTTACTTACTTATTGCAATGGTTGTTTGGAGCAATAAAAACTCAAGTTTGGAATGTGTTTAAGCGGATTCAAAGAAAAACATGGAAGCTTCTATATTGTCTGAAGATTATTTTAAAACTGTTTTGACTTCAGAGAGATGGTTCTCAATGATTAGTTAAAAAAATGTGTTTTTTGAGATACGCGGTGATGCCTAAGTCCGAAACCAAGAGAGCTAGAGAAAAGTCGTGACTAAATATGCAGTTATTGTTTTTTTTTTATAGATCGAGGACATGTCTCCTTTCATGCCTTTTCTCTAACTCTCTTTGTTTCAGACTTGGCCATTACCGCTCATCTCAAAAAAACCCTGTAGATGATTTTTAATCTTCTTCTTAGTCGTTATCTTCATTGCTGAAGGTCGTGTCTAGTCTGGACTGGTTGATTACTCGATGCATCATGCCTTTCCATTTCTCCCTGTCTTCGGCAGCCTTAAGAGCTTTAGGTATTGGTAGGCCGGTGAGTTTTGACTGTGTCTGTCCAACGGGTAGGTGAGCGACCGCGGGGGTCTTTCACCGTCGACCTGACCTAATACCATCAGCTTTCATATTTTTATAATCTGTCATTATATTTTTATTGTGAATAAGTTTGTATGATATTAAATATCAAAGTATTGATTGGGTAGATAAAAAGTCAGCAAATCATGGTACTGCGCCACGGCGGCAATCACAAACAGAAACATTAGCAATGTATGCTATTGTTTCTGTCTATAAAATAAAACTTCAATGCCACTGTGATAATAGATATTTGAATTAGTTTGACCTTAATGAATATCGATGTAAAAGCTCATTATTCTACAAATTACATAGTAGCATAATACGAATAATTAACATTTAATGTGCTTAGCTCTGACATTCAATATGATCAATTGGGTTAAAATTAGCTTCAAATTGAAATTATGCGCTTCATTTAATTATAATCTGGTGACTTTTATCAGGTTAACAAATCATAATTGAAAGTAAGTTGGTATGAGTTATCAGCTCTAAATTATGAAGTTTGCAGCCACCTGAAGGTATCTGATTACATATTTAAGTATGACTTCTGAGGCGCAGTGAGTAAAAGCCCGCTTGGGACGCAGATGTTAACGGGTTCGATCCCCGCCGCGGGATAAATGTTTGTATGATCTGCAAATATTTATCTCGGGTCCAGGTGTTTCTATGTTTAATATGTATTTACAAACAAAAAGTATATTAGTAGTATATCAGTTCCCTGGTTCCCATAGTACAAGCTTTGCTTAGTTTGGGGGCATAGATGACGCTGCGCTGTGTGAAAAGTCCAGCATATTATTTGATTTTTATTAGAACTGCAATGATGTCTTCTTGGAGTAGGTATAGTCGTGAGCATGATAACTATGTAAATTAGGCTGAACTACAAAGGAAAGTTTGAGTCTCCAAACTGCTCACTTGTAGGAAACTATAATTTGATGCGAATAATTAACTGATTTCCTATTGCCGGAACACGCTATTCGACAATTAAGACAATGTTACAACTGTAGCATTATTGTTAATTTCTTGTTCGCTGTTTACTTTTCCTTTTAAATTAAGGGTTTGGTAATTTCAATTATTTTCAAATTATATCACGTCAGTTACATTTTCAAGGTTATTTATATCATAGGCAATTATTTTAAAAATGATTGTAAATCAAAATTCAACCTTCGCTGATGATAAAAGTAAAACCCGTAAAGTAGTGCCCGTAACACAAGCTCTGCTTACTTTGGGGCTAGATGATGCTGTGTGAAGTCCAGTATTATTTATTTATTATTCATTAAAGTTCCATTGTATCATGTCGTATAAAGAGGTCAAGGAAGCAGCCCTGGATAGAGATACATGGAGAGGGATTCATCAGTTGTGCCGACAAGGAGTACCTAAATCCTTAAATAAGAAGAAGAAGAAAGTTCCATTAAATCTGATCGCACGATCGCCGTACGCGCTGCACTTATTTTTCTAAACAAAAAATGCTGATGACGTCAGAAAATACTGCTGGCTTCTGACGTCTCAGCATTTTTTCTATTGAATTGACAGTTTGGCGTGGATAAGTCTGCGAGCACCATAAAGGTCGCACGATCCATCCGCGCCGAACGCGCCAAACTGTCAATTAAATACAATGTCGACACAAGACAAACCTGTATGGTTTAATGTGTAGTATAAAGTAAGATGTAAATAACTTAAGAACTAAAGAAATACAAAATACAAAAAAATACAAAATAGAGGAAATACTGAGACGTCAAAAACGCCGCATTTTCTGACGTCATCAATATTTTCTGTATTGAAAAATGACTGCGGCAAGTACGGGGCGGACAAATGTGCGATCAGCTTAATACTCTCTGTGAAGGCATTTCGTCCTCTGTATACTTATCATGATTAATCCTATCTCTACCGTAGCTCTCAGTTTAATAATAGAGATATAATAGAGTGAAAATATAGGTCTTCTATTTATAAGTTTTCTGTTGACTCTACTATGCGTGTAGACAAAATCATATCTAATGTAGAAAAGATGCTTTGTCTTCACTCAGATCTCATATTTTTCTGATCTACCGTAGAGGTTGTCATGTGGTATGCAGGCAGGGAGAAGAAACTCAAAACTTTAGTTTATTTCCAAACACACCACTTAACAATAAGAGCAACCCCGTAGGTTTAACCGACACTTCTATGAACAGCTTCGCGCAGAATTACATTACCCTACACCCTTCCGAGGTACCTTATAAAAAATGCCTTTACCCAAAACAGACGATTATTTTTTTTGCCAAAGACTTTGTTTTTGTTGTGTGCGAAAAGAAAAGGTGTTTTTTCTTCTGAAATTTTACTGGATTTTCTCTTGTTTTAACTTGTTTTTATTTGTTTCCTTACACTTTAAACCTTTTTGAGGTGTTTTTGAAGCTTAAGTTTTGTTATTAACAAATTAGAACAATTTATTGTTCGTCAAAAACAATTGGAACAATGTAGCTAACATTGTTTGTAGCTAGCAATTTATATTTTTTTATTATATTGCGAAACAAAAGTAAGTTATCCCTAGGGGCGCAACATCCAATTCACAAATGTCAGTGACCTTCAAACAATGTGACCCTGATGCCCTTATGTTGTACCTATCAATTATTTCAGCAAATTTTGCTAAAATTATTATGATTGTTCTGAATATTTTATTATTTCTAAAAAGTAAAAAAACTAATTTCTCGTATTAAATCTAAATATTTTTTTCATTTATAAAGTAAGTTAGTTTTATAATAAACTAGCTACTGCGCGCGGTTTCACCCGCGTGGTACCAACATTTTGAATAGCCTATATGCTATTCCAGGTCATTATCTACGCCTATTCCAAGTTTCATCTAAATCAGTTCACTTGTTTAGGCGTGATTGAAACACAAACATCTAAACAACCTAAAAAATTATTAGTATATCAAAATTTATTAGTAGGTATTATAATTAGATACATTTTATATATATATTTTTACCCTATATATATATATACCCTAGGTCCGTGGGGTTCTGGAGCCCTTCGGGTTTTCAAAATTCTTTTAGGGCGTCTGGTCGAAGCGACGCGTGATCCGAGAGCTGGCACATTTTTGGCTCAAAGGATCAGCATTGCCATCCAGCGTGGTAATGCCGCCAGTGTTTTGGGCACGCTTCCGACTGACAGTGACCTGGATCAGTTGAGCTATCTATAGATCGTTTCTAACGATCCTTAGATAGCTTGACTAATCCTGTTGTATTTTGTAAATATATATAAATATGTAGTAGCTTAGTTTCTGTAAATAAATACTCGGTTTTATATTAAAAATATTATCTTACTAACAAAATTTATGAACGCAAATTTTTAATCACGCTAATAATGTTGGTTGACCGATTTGGAGGATAAAACTTGGTTAGTGGTATCAGTTAATTCAAGCAAATTTTTAAAATAAGCAATTGAATATTATATTGACCATGATACCGCGGAAATAAGATTGGAGTGTTTAAGTCCCGCATAAGACTCATTTAAAAAAAATAATTACAATGTTGAAACACGTAAAATATTGTGAACTTTGTGAAGCCTAGGTCACTGACTGACCCTACATTCTAAAATACGAGTATGTATTTTGTTATTCACTAGCTCATAAACACTGCAGAACATTCAACACTTCTGTAACATCCTGCTGGAAACCAAATTGGTTTTTGAAATGAAACCGTAACGGACGACACCAAACTGACCGCAGGACGAGATATTGTGATCCTGACCACGGTTTGTTTGTTTGATAATCTGTGTAAACCATACTAGGATACACTTAGGCTAAGCTCACATGACACGCGCGGCACCGCGACCGTTCACATGACAGCGTTGTACGCGAGTCAGTCTGGTATCAACATTGAGGCAATTTGCTTTGTTTGTTCGGTTTGAACCACGCGGACATCTGAACGAATACATGCCTGAATAACGTGAACCGCACAGTACGAGATCTTACGTATATCTCTCGTTATGTGAACTTAGCCTTACCAGTATCTGGTACCGCGCGGTTAGTCGTTCCGCGCGGTCATGTGAACTTAGCCTTAATTTCTATAAAAATAAATTGGATCGTATTTATTGATTAATTTCTAGTCATAAGCAGCAAGGAACCAAAGTTGGTTCCTTGCTCAAACATTACAAATATTAAACAATACAGAACCAAACATTACAGAAGTTTTTATTGTTACTGTATTAATTGTTCGTTCAATTAATAAAAAAAACTCGGTATTTTTATTGTTTCAGGCACTTGAAGATACAAGAGTGCGTTTTACAATTCAAATCGGATCGATAAAGATCACAAAAGTGCCTTCCTTGCTGGTTTTAATTAAAACACCAGTATTTTCTATCCCTCTTCCCAGCGAATATTAACGTAGCCTATTTCCTCACGACCTCTAAGTAATAAAACCATATCTCAGAATTTATTAGCACAGTAAAACACAAAATGATTCGCTCGAAAGCCTTGGAGCGAGCATCGCAGTAAACCTGCTAATAATTCATGGTCACAGCCCCTGAACAAATATGGAGTAATTAATAAAATTGGAATTTGTTTTTGAGAAATAAAATCATTTTTTGAATTCATTTGTTTCCTCTTAAGAGCCGTCATAGTACGTACACTTCAGTACAAAATAACTGGCTTATATAAAATCATGTAACGTTGTGTTTATTCTTTTTTTTTGAAATTTTAATTTTAGATAAGGGATGATACATTTGGGTTTTAAATAAATAACAATAAAAAACTCGGTGTACACAGGGGGGTAATGAACCCACAACTTTTCTTTCAAACATCGTGGCTTGTGCGCATCCAGTGCGTACAATAAAGTATTTTATTTCCCAACATCAACCACTTGGCTTCCGCCCGCGGCTTCGTTTGTTTCGTTATTATTAATGTCACCAGAGAAAATTTTGGGAGAGACCTTTGCAGAAAAGGTCGATAATAAATTTTGCTATTCAAGGCTCCTATTCACATCAATTTCAAGCTTCATCCAGATCCGTTCAGCCGTTTCAGCGTGATAGTTACAAACACCCATACATCTAAACTTTTTCATTTATAATATTGAATTCATCTGTCTGTCTATCTGTCCGTCTGTCTGTTTATCACCTTTCCACGCCTAAACCACTGAACAAATTAAGCTGAAAATTGGTAAGGATAAAGGTGTATCCTAGGGAAAGACTTCCTACTTTTTATCCCTAAAAATTAAATAATCCCGAGTGACCGCGGGTTACACCGCGGGAGCGCAGCTACGAGTGTACGATAATTAAAAATACGTAGTGTAGGATAATTCTAAGCAATGATGACTAAAATCGGGAAATACAACAACTCTAAAAAAAAACATGTTTTTTTTTTAAGACGTGGAGCGAATTCGCCGAGTTTATTGTTTTTTAGTTACATACAGTTGCAAGGTCTGGTGTTGTCTACATTATATTTCGTGTTCAACTATTCAACTCTGACAGTTTGTTTTTACTCTACCATAGACAAAAAAAGTTTTACAGATGATAAAATTAAAAATAATTTTGTATTGTAGTTGCAGTCTAACAACACTAGGTTATTACACCTAAACAATTTTGTAATTTAGTTATAGCCCCATTCTTACGATATGTTTATGTACAGTCAGCACCGAGAGTCTTAACATTTGATGATCAGCTTCCAGCGTCTGTATTTCCGCTGAGCTACGACCCTGTTGTTTTTAAGAAGAGAGTTAATAGGCACCTTCTGGGTAAGCTCGCGCCATAGTAGACCTCACTCTTGCCTGTGTAAGTTTGAGGTCAAGAGCCAAATCATTCATCATTAAAAAAAAATGTTTCACAAATCTCAATATTTCCAAAATCTGTAACATTATGACCAATATTTTGTCAAATATTTGAAGAATAAGCGTCAGCCCATGTTAATTTCCCAGGAAAAGTATATTTTTTTCTTAGAAATCGAAATCAAATGGCGTTTTAAGAAATCAGACTGTTGATCGACTTACGTAGCTGACTGTACCAGCAACGATTCGTATTGGAAACTTCACCTTTTATATTTTAACTGCTCTTTAAGTGTTTCAGAACTTAAAGAACACTTTCTTGTCTTGTGCTGTAAAAAGTACGCGCGTAGACAATACTTACAATATCAGACATTTTGAAATGAAAAGATTTATCAAAATTTTTGATTCCGACGGGATTCGAACCCGCAATGATACGACGATCCTCCTAAAGCCGGAGCCGCCTTTACCAATTCGGCCACGAAATCCATGTTCGTCGCAGTCGAAATTTTTACTAAGCTCATATTCTATCGGTTATTCACCGCTCGCGCCATCTATACGTTTCACTTAGTGAACTCGTACTCATTGTCCGAAGTTAAATTCAGAATCAAATGACCAAGAGATGTCGCTTTAGCTAAATCTATAATTTTTATTATTTTTATTGTGTTATTTCATACTTCGATATTTTTCAGAAATAATGATAATTTATTTTATTTCTCGAAAAGCTAATGAATGTTCAAAGAATAGGGGTCGATAATGAATTATGTATTTTAAATAAAGGACATTAGAAGTTTTCGAAATCGGTTTAAACCATTTTTCGAATCCCATCATACATAAATCACAATTAGACGGTCTTAAGTTCCAATCAAAATTATATCGTAGTAATCGACAGCTAATGAGCGGTTCTCGTGACCAAAAGCATTTAGGGTGGCTAGTAGTTATAAGCCCTGTGTCAATCATAGTCAAAATTCGAAGTAAAATGATCTTTATGACAATGCTTTTAGACTCATTATTGATATTCGGGGAAAAATAAATAAATCAGTGCTTAAGAGCAAGTCATCGAGCTATGGTGTTCAGTGAAAGTTCAATATATATTATTGTATTCTGTGTAACGAGTTGTTTGTATAGAAAATATAGGTTCGGTCAATATTTTATTGGTGTTAAATCAATATACTTAGAACCGGCAGTTTATCATGATGTTGTTGTTCAATTTGTTTGGTTTTTTTCCATAGAAAATATTTTATGTTTCTCGATTTTACTATTTCATAAATAAACTGACTAGAGAACAACATGGTGCATACGCACAACCGATCTTTGTCTCTCTGAAGTTAGGTGCACTAAACGATTGCGCATGTTTGGTAAAGTAAGCGAGATAGCACGATACAACAAACTAAGCGAGTGAGCGAGGCAGCTATATACGAGTAGAACGCTGTCTTCGTCTTTAAGGCGCCATCAAAAATGGGTTCTAGCTACTTCAGAGAGACAAAGATTGGTTGTGCGTATTGTATATACCATTTGGTAACCCCTCATTTAATACATAGTGAGTTCAATGGCGGGACTCGTGCAGGGGGGCTACAAGTTGGTGACGTCTAGACAATCCATTATTTTAATTTATATCCACAATTTAACTATTTTTACCTGTCACGTATGGAATACTAACTTCTGCAAGATGTGCATGTATTAAATATATATTTGGACATGCCTCTGACTACCTCCTTTAGACATCTTCAAAGGATCTGGAATAAGTAACATAAAAAAATATCTGAGAGAATGTCTACTGCGCCTTGGGGATACAGTCGTGAACCTGTTTTTTTTTTATTTAACTATTTTCAAAATAGATAGATGATCTGATCCTATTCACGTCATTTAAAGTTTAATGGTGGTCGCAGACGTATCCGCGCCGAACTGTATATTCATAGAAGAAAAGCTGAAACGTCAGAAGCCAGCCGCATTTTCTGACGTCATCATAATTTTTTGTATAGAAAAATAACTGCGGCGCGTATGGCGCAGCCAAATGTGCGATCAGGTTAAACCTACCTTTATCTTTTTCAGGTAAACCCAGAAGAAAACAGGCTAGCTGTTGTGTCACATTCGTCCCCATGTAAGTATATACTACAGTACATCAATCACGCTTGACACTTTCCGTGAGTCCTTCGAAGCCTCCAGCGTTTGGGCCTTTACGACCCTAAGGCTGTTTACATAACAATGTGGTCTGCTAGAACTGGTTACATTACCTACAAACATTTTTTGGAACTAAAATGAATGTGGGAAAGTAACCTTTCTTATTCCGTGTTCCTTAAAACCTGCCATTTGAATGTAGTATAATTTATCTATTTAGTCATACCCACTGCTGGATAAAGGCCTCTTTCACACCACTGCTAGCGGTTTTGTTAAAAATAAAAATCATGGCAGCATTCTTTCGAGGAAATTCGTCGTGGTTTTTGAAAATCGAACAAACTTATACAAGCAAGAAATCCACGACCAGGAAATAAAACCGATATTTGAATTGCGCGCAGAGAAATGATACTATTGGTTATCGAATTCTGTGATTGCGTGACAGTCGACTTGAAACGACAAGTGACAGTTTCGATGTCTAAGCTTATTCGATTTTGTGCCTTAATTCGCGTCATCGGAGGAATGTTTTTTTTACTGACTTCAATCTCAATTTGACGGATTTTGTTCGTAATTGGGCAAATAATTGGGGCATGATTAGCTTTAAATTTTTAGTTTTTGCTTGGTTATATTGATCGAGGATTTTCTGATAAATGAAGTCAGTTTTTTTTAGTTTTCAAAGGCAGGCTTAAATTTATAGTTTTTTCGACCCCCAAAAAAGCTGCAATATGAATAAGCGTTGTGCGTTTTATCTACTCGCGCTAGCGATGACGTATGATTGGAAATAGTATGTAAGCGCCTTAAGTAGAGTAACGTGGCCCCGAGTACCAACATATTTACTTTATGGGTAGCTTAATCATGTTTTCAAGGCCGAATAAATAAAACCTTGTTCTTTAGGTTATTCACTGGAGTACCTACAGTATAACCAATTTCCTGTAATCATTGAAACTTTATCAGTTACGACTAGTTGAAAGTATTATAACAATGTTTTTGTTACTTTACAGTTCTCGTTGGAGATAAGGAAGATGGTGTAAGTAAATTATTTTAGAACTTTATTCGTCATACTAAAGTATAACAAAAAAAAAATCCTTTTCATTATACAGGGTGTAAAAAGACCGCTACCGAAAACGGATGGGTTGCAATGAGACCACTATTCTAAACATTAAGCGAAAAAAAAACGCATTTACTTACTACTAGTAGAATAGAATAGAATAGAATAAAGTTTTATTTTCTCCACATATACACAGTTACAAAATAGGTACTTAAATCTATACAATTTTATGTGGGTGAAAATACGGCTACCCCTCAGCATTTGCTCGAACAGCTGAGGGGTAGCCGTATTTTCACCCAGAAACACATTTAGTACAACATTATAAGACCATACCTACCTAATAATTTCATTTATAAAAGAAAAAACAGTTAAAACTCAAAATCCAGCAATCTACGTAAAATAACGCGCTCATTACATACGCAAACAGTAATCTTCAAACGCTGTTTTTTCCGGATATAATGTTTTTTTCCGAAAAATCCTTTTGGATATGGTTGTGTGTTGAGATGCTGGTACCTACCCCTTTCGGCTTCGGTAGACGTCTTTTTACACCCTGTATTAAACGACAAAGATAAAAAACGTAAGGAACCCCGTGCTTTGAGTAAGCCTGGGCGGAGGTTATTCTGGGCGATTATAATATTCCCGCAATGGCATGGACTCTCCCTTGCGCAAATGCCGCAATCTCTCAAACTGGACTTGTTGGCGTAGGCTCTACTGATGAGTGCTCTATATTAAATAATTTCTTGTCAATTTTAGATGCTGCCCAATATAATAGTTTTGTTAACATAGATGGAAACATTTTGGATCTATTTATTACCTGCTCTACCTCAGCTCTCATTCCGCAAACTGTGAATCCTCTGGTACCCATTGATCCCCTACATCCCCCTTTTGTCGCAATTGTAAACGTACGCCACAGTACTGAACCCATGAGGAGATGCCCTATGACTAAATATAATTTTTATAAAGCTGATTTCGATGCTATCAATGATAAAATAAAAGATTCTAATTGGAACGATCTTTTACTGGGTTTAACTTCTGAGTCCGCTCTTGATACCTTCTATAATACATTAGATTGTATAATCAAACAGCATGCTCCATTAGTAACCTCTAGAAAAACAGGTTTCCCTGTGTGGTTCTCAAAATCTTTAATAGTAACCTTTAAGAAAAAACAAAAAGCCTGGATCAAGTGGAAAAAATTCAGGAATCAAACAGACTATGAGATATTTTCGCAATATAGGGCTACTTTTAAAGAGAAATGTTGCGAATGTTATCAGAGGTATATGAAAGCTGTGGAAGACAATATCGTAAAAAATGTTAAACACTTCTGGACATACATATCTAACCGGAAAAGTAGACCAGAAATTCCATCTACAATGAATTATAGAGACATGAAATCAGATGATCCTAAAACTATTTGTAATATGTTTTCCGACTTCTTTCTATTTGTATTTGAGCCTGTATCTCCTTCTATCTTACATTGGCAGCCTCCGCAACACATAAGTGATAATTGTTCTGTATTATCGAATATCCAACTGAGCGAATCTAGCATCGTAAGGGAACTAAATAATCTCGATCTGTCTAAGGGCCCTGGGCCTGATGGACTTCCGCCACTATTATTTAAGCGAACTGCTGAACGTGTGTGCAAGCCTTTGTTCATAATTTATAATAAATGTCTATCTGAAGGAGTTTTCCCCGAAATATGGAAGCGCGCAAACATTACACCGGTACATAAGCAAGGGTCTAGACACGATGTTGAGACGTATCGCCCCATATCTATTTTGTCCACTTTGTCAAAGCTTTTTGAGCGACTGGTGCATAATGAAATCTACCCAGTACTACACAATATTATAATAGAAGAACAGCACGGCTTCGTGAAACGTAGGTCCACAACGTCCAACATGCTTACATACACTAACTTTCTTTTCGATAATATAGACGAACGTGCACAAGTAGATGCAGTTTATACCGACTTCAAAAAGGCCTTTGACAAAGTGGATCACGAACTCCTTCTCGATAAAATAGCATATAATGGAATACGCGGCAACCTTCTACGTTGGTTTTCTTCCTATATACAAAATCGCACACAAAAAGTTGTTATCAATGGATATCATTCGGATACCATCATTGCCACATCTGGGGTCCCCCAAGGTTCTATTCTTGGGCCCCTGCTATTTACTGTATTTGTAAACGATATAAAACAATGCTTTCAAAATTCAAAATTCTTATTATACGCAGATGACCTCAAAGCGTACAAAATCATAACGACAATCGAAGACTGCATTTCATTCCTACAGGACCTTGATAGACTCACAACATACTGCCATATTAATAAACTTCAATTAAGTATTCCAAAATGTAACTATATCACCTTCACTCTTAAGAAAAACACCATACATTTTCCATACTCTCTATGTAATATCCGACTAACAAATGTGCAAACCCTAAGGGACTTAGGGATACAGCTGGATTCTAAACTATGCCTAGATTTGCACATAGATAAAATAGTTAATAAAGCATTCAAAATGTATGGCTTTGTAATGAGGTCTTCGACTGATTTCAAGCGCCCTGCAACATACCTATATCTATATAAAACAATAATTCGTTCGCAACTTGAATACGCCGTACCTATCTGGAATCCCTTTTATGCAAAGTACGTGGACGCTATAGAACGAGTACAACGCAAATTCTTACGTGCTATGAATTACAGGTGCCACAAACAGTATGCGTCCTATTCTCAGTTACTTAACAAATACAGCGTGCCGACTCTTGAGTCCAGACGCAAACACATTGAGGCTGTAGTGCTATATAAAATAGTAAACAACTATTTTGACTGTATTGACTTAACATCTGGTTTGGGTTACTATGTTCCACGTACCGTGCATAGGCGAGCGGTCCGTGCGGGTCAGCTGTTTGCTTTGAGCACATGCCGTACGAACATGGGTCTCCGATCACCCACTCGTCGCATGGTAGAGTCATACAATGATGCATTTATTGATGTTGACATATTTAGCAGTAGTTTGTATCAGTTCAAAATTGCAGTAAACAATACATTACTCTGATCCTTTCCTTCCAGTCCTTTTATACATATTTAAAAACCCCGAATATTTCTTCCCGATTTTACACTTACTTTCAAGCTATTTTGCATGTTTATAACCCTTAGCATTAGGTAAAGATTGTTAATTTTAATTTTAAGTTTTATTTCTTTATTTTTTTTTTCCCTTAACTTTTCAAATCGTTTTGCATGTCTGTAACCTTTAGCGGTAAAGTTTGTCAACCTTTTCTATATTAATCTGTGAACAATGTTGTGGGCTGCATTATTACCAATTCTACCTGTAAAATGTTTACTATTATATTATATAAAGTAGCTGTTTATTGTTCCAAATAAAATAAAATAAAAATAAAAAAATATATATATATATATAAAAATATATAATTCCTTGGGATAAAACCGAGCTAAGAAGAGGGTTTAGATGCTGGGCAAGCCTACTTAATCTCAACAATGTTTCAGGCACTCAGCTCTTGCTTAATCGTAGGTTGACATTCAGTCACACCAAAACGACTATTTGTCATTTGCATTTTATTCGTACAGTTTTAGCCACACTTTTAATTTTTTTTATTCCAAAAACTTGTAATGCGGCTGAGAAATAAATGAATACCAAGATCCAAATTTTGACATAGGAATGAGGATATCGTAGTTACACTAAGCTTTCGAAACGTCAAATCCATTAATCTAGGATTTGCACGTTAACAACTACTCTGCCTCAGTACTGCGTTAGTCTGCGTTACTCTATACACAGCTACTCTGGCTCTGAACTGCATTATTCTATACATTCAAAAGCCAGTTTCGAGGTAATGTTGTAAGTAAGCATGCACTTGCTTTGCCAAAACTACCATCAAACTTCTAAGCTAAGTCGTCAACTAACAGAACATAAAACGTAAGTTTCCACATGCTTACCTGGGTAGGGTAATAAACATCAAAATTACCTTCGACTAAGCCAAGTTAAGCCAGTGTTTTTGATAGTGGTGGCTCCATCATATTAAGCGAGTATTTTATACTATCGTAAAATATTCGAATACTCAAGAAATCTTGAATGATGATAGAGTAGAAACTATACCTTGTGTGTGATTACTGATGATAGTTGTCATCATATTTTTCATACCTGACTAGCCAAACCAACAGGAAGGGTTAATTAATAAATAAATAAATAATAAAGATAATGAGAGAGCTTGAGATCAATTTTTTATTTTTTTATTATTTTTTATTATATTATATTATTTATTTACAGAAACTAAGCTACTACATATTTACATATATTTACAAAATACAACAGGATTAGTCAAGCTATCTAAGGATCGTTAGAAACGATCTATAGATAGCTCAACTGATCCAGGTCACTGTCAGTCGGAAGCGTGCCCAAAACACTGGCGGCATTACCACGCTGGATGGCAATGCTGATCCTTTGATTAATTATAATTAATTTGAAGATTTATTTATGTAAGATTAAGGATTTTCATACCGTGTTAATACGGTGTAGAATGTGACACTTACTTTATATCTAAAATCTTTATGTAACCATTCTTCTGACAAATAAATTCATTTCATTTCATTTCATATAGTAATAGCAGTGTAAGCAGGTATGTTTGTATTGACGTGTATCCACAATAGCGTCTAAGCTATTTTATCAGTTAGAGATGAATGAGGTGTTAGTAATTCTTAACCTTGGTAGTATTTTATCATCACATTAAGTTGTGTTGCCTTCTGGCAGTGAACTGCAGTGGTCAACTTGGAAAGATCTTAACCGACTCCGGACCAAAGTTGGACGCTGCAGAGAAAATCTAGCCAGGTGGGGCTTCCGGGACCCTGCACTTATCCAGTGCGATTGTGGGGCTCCCGTTCAGGACATGGAACACCTGCTCTCTTGTCCTCTGTGCCCTACAACATGCACCCAAGAGGACCTGCTCAACGCTAGGGAGAAAGCAGTTGGGGTGGCCTCATACTGGTCAAAAACGGTTTTAACATTGACACAAAAGAAGAAGGAGAAAAAGAAAAAGCTGAAGGAGTCTCTATAATATTCTGGTTTCAGGCTTTTAAATCTTCATCATTGTTTATTTAAACATCTTTTCTAGGAAATTTCATTTCGACAATCTATTATTATAAGAATCTTTGTCCTGACTGACTGACTGACTGACTGATTGACTGACTGATAGACAACGTACAGCCTAAACCGCTGGTCGTAGAGACTTGAAATTTTGAGGGTATGTCCGTCTTGGTGCGTAGGGGTGTACTAAGAAGGGATTTTTTGAAATTCAACCCCTAAAGGTGTGAAAAGGGGTAAAAACGATTGTATGAAAAATCGTATTCCTGGCACCTGGAGACATCAAATTTAGAATTATGATAGTTCAACGCTTTTAATGAAAGTCTACATTCAAAAAAATTCAAAACTACCCCTAAAAGGGGATGTAGGGGGTGTTAATGTTTGTATGGGGTTTTTTGAATGCGTGGTCCGATTTGCTTGAAACTCTGTATGATTATTTAAAAATGTAAATAAAAAAATTCCGCACTCTAATTATTTCATAACTACCCCTAAAACGGGGTGAAAGGGGTGTTAAAGTTTGCGTGGGATTTTTTAATACGTGGTTCAATTTGGTCGAAACTCGGTATGAGTATTTAGCAGTAGTGTAATAAAAAATATCTGCATGTTTTTTTTCAAATTCTACCCTTTAATGGGGGTGAAAAAGGGGAAGTACAGTACAGATTCTATGGGAGCCATAAGTCCATTGGGAGTGGAAGTGGGGTATTTGGGGAAGGGATAACGTATAAGGGATAAGCGGGATAAACTGGGAAAAAGCAGGATAATGCGGGATAAAGCGGGGGGAAAGCAGGTTAAACTGGGAAAAAGCAGGATAATGCGGGATAAAGTGGGGAAAAAGTGGGGAAAAGCGGGATAAACCAAGAAAATGCGGGAGAAAAGGGGGATAAACCGGGAAAAAGCGGGGTAAAAGCGGGATAATGCTGGATAAAGCTGGGGAAAAGCGGGATAAACAGGGGAAAAGCAGGATAATGTAGGATAAAGTGGGGAAAAGGTGGGATAAACCAGGATAAAGCGGGGGGAAAGCGGAATAAACTGGGGAAAAGCAGGATAATGCGGGATAAAGTTGGGAAAACGCGGGATAAACTGGGAAAAAGCAGGATAATGCGGGATAAAGTGGGGGAAAAGCAGAAAAAAACGGGATCAAGCGAGAAAAATGGGATGATGCGGGATAAAGTGGGGGGAAATGGGATAATGTGGGATAAGTGGAAAATAACGGGAAAAAATCATAAAATCATATTCCTGGCACTTAGAGACATGAAATTTAGAATTATGATAGTTCAACAGTTTTAATGAATTCTGTGAATGAGTCTGCATTCAAAAAGCTTCAAAACTACCCCTAGAAAGGGTTGTTGATGTTTGTATGGGGTTTATCGAATGCGTTGTCCGATTCGCTTGAAACTCGGTATGAGTATTAATTAGTGTAATTACAAAATGTATGCATTAAAAAAAAATCAAAACTACCCCTAGAAGGGGGGGTAGGGGGTGTTAATGTTTGTTTGGGGTTTTTGAATGCGTGGTCCGATTCGCTTGAAACTATAATTAATATAACACATAGCGATGTGTGAGTACTGAGTAATATTTTTATATATTTTTTTTTAACTCCACTATAAAGGGGGTGAAAGAGGGAGTAACAGTTGCTATGAGAACCATAAGTCCTAAAAACTTAAAACTTGGAAGATACATTCTTCTTCTGCATTTTAGGATTTCGTAGGGGTGGGGTGAACTTTTGTATTTAGGGGGTGGGTTGAAAGGGAGGGCTGTAAATAATTCCCGAAACAGGGTGTTGGCGGTGATTAAGTATGTGTGGAATTTCTTAAGTGGGAGTGAGATTGGAAGTGGGGTTAATGGATTTATGGATTTGTGACTTTATGGGGGGGGCGTCAGATTAAAATGTGAGAGTGAGATTGTGAGTCACATTAAGAGTGAGAGCGAGATAAGGGTCAGATTTAGAGTGAGACTCGGACTCAGACTCAGTCATCAAAGTTGAACTTGCAGTCACAGTCACTCAGTTTAGTTAATGTGATGAAAAGCTTAAGCTTACTCAAGTGATAAGGGCTATGTTGATATGTACAACGTGAACGAAGTCGCGGGCGTTCCGCTAGTATCATATAAAAGTGTCTGATAATATAATCCATTCAGCTAAATTATTTCTTCAACTAATCGCCCTGCTAATTTAGGAGCTTCTATTTGAGTACAACATGAATCTCGTTCTCGCGCCAACAAATTACCTTTAAGTTGGATTACCAAGTTTTCGGGCGATCCTAGCTCCAAGCCACTGGCTGTATTGTGGACGTGTCGGTAAAGTTGTCCGTGGCAGAGAGTTTTAGAGCTTTTGAACAAGGTTTTGAATAAGCGCATTTAAAGAATGCTAACTAATAGGCACATAATTCGTACGGTGGTTTCATTACGTAACTAGAGCACTGATGGTCCAGTGGTAGTGGCCCCGCCTTCCGATCGTAAGGTCGTGGGTTCAATCATGGTCGTGCACCAATAAGTTTTTCTGCCGAAAAAATTATGTGCACTATGCCAGTACTCTCAAACGGTGAAGGAAAACATCGTAGAACCTAAAAAGTTCGAAAGCATGTGCCAAGTGCACGAAATGATACTTTGAAGCGAACTTAAAATTCTTTCACCACACTGGTTTGTAAGAACTAGTGACACGTCAAGAAGAAGAAGAATTACGTATCTAAGCACATAATGAGATAAAATTCTACTTATCATAATTTTCAGTTTCTTTATCAACTGCTGGGCAAAGTTTTTAACCATAATGATCAATTTGTCCATGAATTCTGTATTATCTTGATTTTTAGAAAAAAAAAACATATATTAATTTTCAAGATCAAGCATTTAAATAGGTACTTGATAAAACTATGTGTTGGTCGAATGGGGTTGACTCTCAATCCGAAGGTCGTGGGTTCAAATCCCGGCCGTGGATCAAGGATTTTTCGTTTTGTTAAATTGATATGCGCTTTAACACGAGCTCTTAACGGTGAAGGAAAACATCGTGAGGAAACCCGCAGCTTAGTCAGCTCCACACGTATTGACGTTGTCTTTCCTGTGGGTCAGGTTGATTAAGCTGAGAGGATGGTTTAGGTGCTGGGCAAGCCTATTCCATCGTATCCTTTACATCTATTAAAGATGTAAAGCCTAAGTTTTTTGATAAAACTATACTTTGAAAGCATTTTGATTACACCTGTTAACTTGTCTAAACAGAATAATCTGATTCAAAGCTTTCACAGAGAAGTTTTCTCCGAATGGCGTCAAACATACCACCTTGCTTATTCGCTTAAGAACTTGTTAACGTAGGGACAGAAGATTTCTAATTAGGTCAAGACTGATTCACTGGTTTCCCTAGCACTCGTTTTAATAGTTTTCAAGTAATGTATCAGATATTGATTTCTTATTTTCTTAGAAATCCCTCAAGGCTTCTTTTGCAGCAATACTTAAACTGAATTACTCTGAAACAATTCAATTTCAGCTTTACAGTATAATGGATACAACAAATATTAAACTCCAGTCTCTAACGAGTTTCTCAAGAAAGCAATATGCAATTTCATCTAAAATCGTCGTTTTGGCTTTTATCATTGGCTTTCAATTCGAAGGTTGTGAGTTCAAAACCTGGAGACGCATGAATATTTTTCGTTCAAAAAATGTTTGTGTACATTGAAGCATACGCTTCAAGAGTGCTAAACAGTGACGGTCGATATTGTGAGGATGCCAGAGTGTTCTGTTATGGGCAGTGTGCTTGCAAATACATTGTGAGTTGCTCTAACAAAATTGAGTTTTTTTTATTGATTAGTAAACTAGTGCTACAGTAACGGGTATCACCGCAGACGACTCAAACTTGTCACTCGCGTCACGTACACACTCGATGTGTATGGCGGGAATTCTTCGCAAATTCTTATCCGAATTGAGCCTTTGAATTTATAGTCTGAAGGCAAGTGAGTGATGACGGGTAAATAGAGAACGAACTGCTCTGTTCTCGATTATCCTACTAATATTATCAATGTGAAAGTTTGTGCGGGTGTTTGTAACTCTTTCACACAAGAACAACGAATGGATTTAGGTGTTTTGCATTTAGAGAGATTAAAATGTGAAATAGCACATGGGCTACTTTTTATCCTGGATAAGTGTAGTTGCTTAAAGGACCGCGGGTAACACCGTGGAGCGCAGCTAGTATTTTAATATTGTAGAAGTGTTAAAGAATATTGATTGATAGGCAATTCAAATGAAAGTTACCTTCAATTTCTAAGCAGGTAGAAAACTATATGAAAAACTCCTATATGACTCCTGTATTCCTAAGTACGGTAGACTATCTGTATGATCCAAGTATGTACAGAAACCTAAGTACACGAGTATTCATATTTAGATATTTCAGCTGTAATGCTGTATGTTGAGTAGATGGCTGAGTTTGTACCTTGTGTTTAGTAAAAAGTCAAAACTGACATAAGTCTTAAATACAGTAAAAATATTCATCATCTCAGCCTGGTAACATCCACTGCTGGGTATAGGCCTCCCTTCTTTTATGCCTGTCTCCTCTATATTGCGCCTTTCGCATCCAAACATTCCCCACGACCTTCACTATGAACCTTCAACCCAAAGATCTCTAGGAAAAAATATGGAAAAAAATATTTACTCACACTTTTTATGAAAACACTCACAATGTATTAAAATCTTAAGACAGACTTACTTTTTCTCTTCCAGGGAGGGTAAAATGTACTAGGACAGGTTCTGAAGTTCACTTAGGATCAGAAAGCACAGCTCCAATCCAATCTGTTCGGAAATGGTCTAACGTTAGCTAAACCACCAAGCGCTTACACCAACACATATTCCAGCTACTTTTGGCAGACTCACTGGGGATTAGAAAGGAACGTATAAAGATTTGCAGAAATACGCTCGACAATTTCCGCCCAGTATTTTCTTCTGATTGTCCCTAAGCTAAGCCTTGATGGCTGAGAAATGGCTACCGTCAAATTACTATCGTCTATTTGTTTTAACGGTATCACTCGGTACTCTATGAAATGCATTGAAGAAAAGTTTCGCGTACATAATTAGAGGTTTGATTTAGTTCAAACGACTGCTTTTAGCTATAATCAATTTAAGTCCAATTCAATTCAATTTATTTATAAAAACATGAAATTACAATTATTATCAAGAAAAGAGCCTATTCCTACCTCAAAGGCCGGCAACGCATCTGCAGTGCTTCTTGATGCTGCAGTTGTCTGTGGGCGGTGGTAATCACTTACCATCAGGTGTGCCACTGGCTCGTTTGCCCCCTCTTCCATAAAAAAAAAAAAACAATTATTATAAATTATATACTAAACTATTATTATAAATCGAGCCTGTCATCTCAATATTGTCAAACAAAAAACCTTCCCTAAATTCACTTAGTGAGTAAGAATAATCGGGAGCGTGTATCCATGTTTTCTTTTGTCATGAGTAGAAATTATTTTCTATTACCAACGATGAAGATCCTTGTTATTTAACTGTTTTATTTAAACCAATATTGGTATTTTGAATCTATCATCAAATGTTGGCAGTCAGGCTACAAAAGTTACAACCATTTTTTTAAATCTGCTTATAGTCGGTCACCGTTTCCCACAAAACCCAAGCCGCATCTAAGGTTCGGTTGAAAATGAGCGGCCTTCCGGCGCCAGAGGGTAGGTCGGGTTCCGTACAAAATAGGTCCGGGCATGTGCTTCTCGATAATATTTAGCTTTTGTTACATATCTCCAAAAACGCTTTATATAGAAACGTTGAATACAAAACGGTATTTTGTTCGGCCGTAGATGGTATCTCAGATACTTGCCGTTTCAAAAGCTATCGAGTTATCTATACTTAGAGACATCAAAGTGGAATGTTTAAGGTCGTCTAGGTCTAATCTTCGATAAAATCGAAGTATCTAAAAGTCTGTGGCCTTGAGAAACGTTAATAAGTCTCGGTTATTTAGATTAGATAACTAAGATTATTTTTTTCTTAAATCTAAATATAATAAAACAAATAAGGCTAGAAAAAAATAATTTAACAAACCAGTCTGCTCGTATTACATAAAGTATGAACACATTTTATTCACACACTAGAATCAGTTGCAACTCGTTGGAAACGACCTATCGGTAGCTCAGCTGACCCATTCCACGGCCGGTTGGTGGCGTGTCCATAGTTAGCTTTTCTTATTCCAAGAACATTTACATACTAAATCAGTACAGCAAACAATACTGAGGTTTTCCAGCATCTATACCTACTTGGCTTTAGTCCTAAACAATTACGAGTATTTATTCGTCTAGTCAGCTTTTCCAAGAAAGATACGGTCACTTTACATGTTGAGCTAATCTACTACCTTTTAGTACATCCAACTTGACCTACAGAGCTCCAAAAATAACTCTCACTAATTCAAGTAACTCACCACAAAATAAGATCTCAATCGCATAGGTATTTTAAGATTTGTCTTCATAGTCATTTTTAAGGTTTTTTTTTAATCAAAATTTTTTTTCAAAATGTTACGAGTTTTTTGTTGATCTGTACTTATGACCTATTAGTTTACAAAAAGTATAGTATAAGTAGAATCATGTACCCATAACACAAGCTCTGCTTACTTTGGGGCTAGATGACGCTGTATGAAAAGTCCAGCATAAAAAAAAATGTACTGGTGAACAACGTTTTCAAATTTTATTCCTGACCTTATATTTTCCTCAGGCCGGCGTGTGCAGATGTAGCTTGACAGATATCTCGCAGATCTTGGAGGTGATGCCGGAGTTGAAAGGTCCCCCAGGCCCTCAGGGGATGACCGGCGCTGACGGCACCACGGGTGCCCCGGGCAAAACGGTGAGTAATGAATTGTATGACAAACAACTAATAAAACATAATGAGTTAGAGTGAAGATGTGACTGGCTAGGTTAGTTCTTCAAAAAGCTTATTTGTAGCTAGTTTTTTTTAAGGTTTGACTTATGCCTATTCTTGAGATGTTGCGATAGCGTTGGGTTAGGTGAAAGTCTAATAAAGTTAATGTTGTAAAGTTTAATCGCAGTTTTTGTTTCTTTACAAAATGACAAAAGACCATACAAGTTTTTTATAATTAAAAATGTTTATTAGCAGAATAATTCAAAATCATAATTTGCGAGAATGTTTACTGCCAGACTAAACCAGCTGTTTTTATCTTACTATGACGATACTGTCAGGGGAAATCAAAAACCGAGCTGTGCCGACCAATTTTACCTTTAGAAGAGGAAAAAACAGCCATCATTGCTAAAGCGACTCTCATAATTTATATCAAAACCTGAGTCTTACAGTATGTTTCTGTACGTCTTATTCAAAAGTAGCATCTAGATTTAGTTCTCGACTTATGAAATAGTAATTAAAACAGTTAATGTTGTCAATTTCTAAAAAAATAATAGGAAGTGCGTCTAATTTACTTAATAAGGTTTTGCGACATTTAAAAATCACCTTTATTCAGTAACGAGAGCTTTCATCTACTTCACGATTGGTTCATAAATATTGTTTTAAAGTTCATTTTTATGATTTCATAACAGTGAATTTACCTATAAGCTCTTTTTATGACCACGATGTTTCAAAATGTTTTACTTTTATTATATCTATAAAACATTTTAACTTCAATATAAATGAACTTTTTAAAATTCATTTTGTAAACTACGTTTTGAAATCCAGTGAAAAGTTGGTTCCACTTATAAAATGAAACGATAAAGAAAACTAACGAAGATAGTTGTTCGAATCTAGTTTGTGCTCGACTTTTTTGCATTTTAATAAAAATTTTGTGTGCAGGGTCAAATGGGGGAACCTGGGCCGCCGGGTCCTACAGGTGCCAAAGGAGATCGAGGAGAGAGGGGAGAGTTAGGCGCTTCGGGGCCTGAAGGACCACCGGGGCCTAAAGGGGAACCTGGTTTAGACGGATCTCCTGGACTTCAAGGACCTTCTGGACCACCTGGGCCTAGTGTTCCTGTCACTTCTGCTCTTATGGTAAGTTGAAGATTACTTTGAAATGTCTACTTATAATAAAAAGCAGGAGAGAAACACGTATCTATTTATTTTGCATTTCATTAATCTAAACCTTGTTAAACCTTGTTAAGGAAAAAAAATATTTAGTATATTATTGTTTTACGTAGTAAAACGTTGGTTTAGTTTCGTTAACATAATATGTTATATTTTATTTTACAAGTGCCATTTTAATTACGATCCAATTAAAAGTTTAAAAGATATAACTAACAATATTTTTTTTATTTAGTTATTCAGATTGAAAAATAATTGAAAATGGCAGCAATATAAATTCAGCCTCTCATTTGTATTATTTAACGTTGAATAAAAATAATCTTGTTAAAAACTCCTCGTGTTAATATTCTCAATCGTAATATGAATAAAGTAAATTACTTATAAAACAATCTCATGTTGCTCACAGGTTTTTAATTTACTGAGGAATTAAAACTGATTATACCTTGCTTAATTGCATGACATGTCAGTCAGACTTAAACGTGGTAATTCTATTCAACCTAGATCCATTTCGATACATTCGCAGTCTTAGCCTAGGTAGAGAGCATGGTGGTTAGTTGGTTAGAATTCGGTGCACCAATGAGTTAAAACTAAGTTTAAAAAAAATTATGTGCGCTATTCCAGTACACCCAAACAGCGAAAAAAAACATCATCAAGTAACCAGAGTCTAGCATGTCACATATATACAGGGTGTAAAAAGACTGCTACCGAAAACTGAGGGGTTTCAATCAGACCATGATTCTGAACATATTTATCGAAAAAAAACGCAAAAAAGATTTTGAGTTTTAATAGTTTTTTTCTTTTATTAATGAAATTATCAGGTAGGTCTTATTATGGTGTCCTAGTAGTAAATAACCGAAAATAACACAAAATTACGTAGCTAAGTTAAATTTTTTTTGCGTTTTTTTTTCGATAAATAAGTTTAGAATCATGGTCTAATTGCAACCACTCAGTTTTCGGTAGTAGTCTTTTTACACCCTGTGTATATTATATTATTATATAGTGAGAACTTGGGGACAAGGAAGCTGTTGATGCGGGGCAAGGGGCATGGAGTACCCATCCTATACGCAGATACATACTTAATCGTAAACTCAAGAGACGGAAACTGTGGGTACGGGGTGAGGAGTAACCATTTCAAACGTAACTTTATGCTGAGTGATGATAATTTATTTAGATAAACTTAAGACATAAGTACTATTTACTTATTGTTACTATTAAAAAAAAGGTACTAAGAATAAAGAATTTAGGAATATTTCGTCTAGGTATTACACATAAAAGCTCTTGCACAAAGTCTGGCTTTAAGAATTTGGCCTTAGAGTCACGCGCGAGTCTCCCACCTTTTGTTGCGAAAGACGAGCTTAAGTGGGGCTCAAACAAAACAAAGAATGTGTACAAAGCTTCGAGATAAATAGCCTAGCTCAGTTTGACAAAATAATAGAATGATCTAGGGAATATAAAAGGATTAGATGGATAGAAATCATGCGGTTGAGTTATTTGAAACGTGATGTTTGGGTTAACTTTTGGATATTGGGTTATGCTTTTGTTTGAAGACGAATTGAAAACTAAGAATCACATAAGTAAATAAAATGATGACGAGGAATACAGCATTGTAAAATATTATGAAATGTTTTAGCAAAGCTTCGCGGTAAAAGTACTCGTATCAATCTCACGAGACCACGTTAAGAATATACATACCCTTTCAAACAAAATTGACGAGAGGAATTGTGAACATACATTAAAAATTTAAATATAACTATAGTCAAACGTAGACCATTCTCCTCTAATAAGTCGTTTAGAGTATTGAATACAAAAGTTTAGCATTGGCTGTATCTACGCAACTAGCGATACTATAGCTTGAAGTGGTCCTTTATTAGTAAATGATCAATTAATTTTCAAAAAAAAATGTGAAAATCATGATCATGTTTGAGAGAGAGTAATAGATTTTTTCAAAAGATACGAATAAATTAATCCGCTTAGCAACTGGATATCTATGAATAAATAAGCTTAGTTACTATAAAAAACTGCTCTTATGCCAACTGCAGTATAATTAAACTTGACAGCTATTAAATCGTATAATTATAATTGCTTTTTCATGTACACTCGATAAATGAGCACAGTAGCACATAAATAAGCTCAAAGCCACTAGAATCAATCTAGCTATCCGAAGGTAATAATGGCTCAAGTTAGCACGCTAACTAGATGACGTAACTGAATCGATTTTTCTAAGCGAAGAGAAACTTTGACTGGCAGTCATATTATTCCAAATCGCAATCTTATCACATTGACTACGAGTTTAGCCATTTGAATATAGGACAAATCAATCAAATACAATCATTTTACTAACGTTCAATTTTGCATGACAGCAATTTCATTCCTACTACTAAATGGTGTTTGTACTCGTTAGACTATGACGTGTTTTTTGTCATTTAGTTGGCATTTTGTTTTATTATGAGTACGGCGAAGAGTAATACCGCTAAGTACCCGCTGAAATATTTATAGCCCTGTGAAATGCACAAGGGTGGAAATTGTACACATGGATCAAATTTTATGAACCTTTAATAAGTCGGATCATAAGTGGAATAAGCTGTTAAAGCCTATAAAATTCAGTGAGGCATTTTATATTTCACTAACGGATATTTTAGAAAAGAGTTTTCACTTCGATATTTTGTTTTACCTTGTTGAAAATTTCTGACAGGCTGTTTAGGTTGCGCATTGTCTGATAGCCATATTTTGTTGGACCTTCGTTTTTATAGAGGTACCAACTCTTAACAACAAACGCGTTAGTAAAAACATAGACAGAAATGTATGCTAAAATAAAACCATAAATTTGGTACAAAAAACTTTAGGATATCTACTACCTCCCCATGTTTATGCGTACAAAGGTTACGCAACCATTTGGCAAGAAAACCAATTTCATTTATTAAAGCTATAATCCATGTTAAGTTGTAATTCTGTCCAGCGTATTGACTCAAAACCATAAACATTGTCATGTTATTTACGACAGTGAGAGCCGATATATTACATTCCTTGTTCCAACATTTCTATCACTACCGTCACAGCGATAGCATCAATCGTTTTAAATTCTTTTATTTTAGCTATTCAACCCGTAAATTTCAAGTTGAAACACGGCATGCCAGTCCATCGGGGAAAGGAGTCACGCAAGGGTTCGTGGCCATTTGTATCTGTTTGTGTTAAGTAGCTGGCCATGGTTGATTGAGACTTGACCAATCAGAATACGGAAGAAGACTGTTTTTGCGTTTACTCCTAAGATATTTATCGTCATCATCAGTTCTTATCATCCCACTGCTGTGTTACAATGTCGGATTTTACAATGTCCCTTAACCAATATTTTCTAGCATTATTTATTTATTTATCTTGGTAGATCTTAGTAGTTCTAATGGGATTTTGAGAAGTACAAGTGAGTATATCCTTGAAATGATATGTTAAAGGAGTTACTAAAGTATCGCAAAATATTTTCCTCGAAACAAATTGCTTCTCATAAGTATTCCAAACATAATGTCGTACAAGATACAATTTTCCCGAACACGCCTGTCCCAAAAGTTTCACATTTCCCGCTACAAATACTTAATCATAGTGTGTTACAGGAATCGTCGGGATTATACGGGTCCAGTAATCCTGGGATACTGGGTGAGAGAGGTCCCATGGGGATGCTAGGACCCCAAGGCGAAAGAGGGTACCAGGGCAGCAAAGGAGAAAGGGGATTACATGGACCTAAAGGCGACAAAGGAGAACGGGTATGATTACTGACACATTCGTTCAAGTGTTTTTATTTGTATATAAGATTCGGCTGAGGGTTTCAAAAGGCACAGGTTAATCTTGAAAGGGTTAAAAGGGGCTTAGTACATGAGTTTGAGAACCTAGGTGGGAGTTTGGTTAAAGCGACGCATGATCCTAGATCTGGTGCATATCAGGCTTTTGCCAGTATAATAGGCACGCTTCCGACTAGCAGTGACCAGTAGCATTATTGTGTAATTCAACTGGCAATGGACATGGGCTTCATTTTGACATTTGAAACCCATTCTGGACTTATTACTTACTTAGATCGATTACCTTATAATCAAAATTAAATAAAGAGTTGAAATGTATTTGGTAAAGCTACGTTTTTACATTAGACAAATCCACAGTTCCAAATCTTTTATGGAAAAATCTAGGCATAAATAAAATAACTTAATCGTTTGTTAGTTTCATAAAACTTCCCTTTTATATGTCAATTAAAAACGCCATTCCTGAAATAGGTTTCGTTTAACGTTTTATTTTATATTTTCAGAATTTGATAAATAATTTATGCATTTATTCATGAATATTGAATATGCAAACTAACAATTTATACGTTTTAAAATTTGAAATAGTTAATTTAGGCATCAATCTGTGAACTGTTTTAGGTATCATGGCAAAATAAAATAGATTAAATGGATAAAGAATTTAATTTAAAAATATCTCAGTACTTATCTCTTTTTGAAATAACGATGAACGAATTGGACTGTTCCAAAAGGGTGACTTAATCAAACCCTTTTATATAATGAGTTCAAACTTGGTCATAACGCAATCAGCGTCTTGACCCTTGTTATGGAGGACCTTCCTAACAATGTAATAGCACTTCCTATATCTAAGACCGTTTGTTACATTGTGAAGGACGAAGGCACGATTAAACAATTAATATTTGGGCCATTAAGGAACTGAGCACTGGTGGTCGAGTGGTAGTGGCCTAGCCTTCCGATCGTAAGGTCATGGGTTCAATCTCGGTCGTGCACCAATGAGTTTTTCTAAAACCGGCAATTCGTAGAACCTAAAAAGTTCGAAAACATGGTGTCAAGTGCACGAAAGGAGCTTCTTTGAGGCGCACTTAAAGCCCTTTACCAAACTGGTTCGAAAGAACAGGTGACACGATAAGAAGAAGAAATAAGGAAACAAACTCTTTTACTTCAATTGTCTCACCACTCACACGTAATGAATAGGTACTTAGTTTTTTTTTATGATGAATGGGTTACTTAACGGAAATATACTTTATTATCTGTAAATCTTGTGGAAAACTTGTCAAAAACTATTTCGTGTATAATTAATAATCATCATCCTTTATTTCGTTAACTTACTCTATCAAATATAAATCATGTATCAAAATGGTTGAGTAAAGATGTACCTAAGCTATGAAAAGGGCTTAAACTCCGTCATCTCTAGTTTATACGAATTTATCGTGCATTTACACGCTATAACTTACAGGGTTACGTAGGTTTACGTGGGCCACATGGCGCGAAGGGTGAGCGGGGCCCAGCAGGTCGAGATGGTACTCCGGGACTGCCCGGCGCTCACGGCCGGCCGGCGGAAAAGGGCGAGAAAGGTAAAACTAAGGACTTGTGTATCCTTTAGAGATTTAGAACTATTTTGACCGTTTTTAATTTTTTAATGAATTTAATTTAGTACCTTACACTAGTTTAGTACATAAACTTCGTGTTTACCGTGAAATTAAAAAAAAAAGGCTAATTCTGGCTGACAAAATTACTAGTTTTGCAGTAGTGACGATTTCTTGGCAAAATTCTAAAGTGAGTTTTTTTTGCGATTTCGATACCCGCTTTTTACGAAATTTTAGTAAGAATACTTTCGGTATAATTATATCAATCTTTTTGTTCGGGACCAAAGGCAATGTGTTTTTGTTTTATTACTTTTGTGGCTGTATAAATGAATTAAGTTAATCGGACATTCTACGGGATACCCGAAAGTACTTTTACGATTAGGAGGCGCGGGTTCAAATCCCCGAAGTCGTAAACTTTTCGTACTAAAGAATTTGTAATTTTACCCAAACACTGACCTCAGTACAAAATGCCGGCAGTCTGAACAAGGCTTAATTCAACCATCAAATTTTATGTAACACTATGACCCATATTTATTCTCTTGGAACACGTTTGCAAGATTTTTAGGGTACCGTAGCAACGATTTGGAAAATCTTTATTTCCTCGGACCCTTTGGATTGGTTCCGCGCACGCCTTATTTATTAATGCTCTTCCGTTTTATGATCGACTTGGGATTTTTTATTTCTTTATTGGATAGGTAAAATTTATTCGCTCGTAATAATTTTTAGTTATGATTTTTTTTCTTAAGATATACAATGTATGGCTGTTTTTAGATATCTATTGCGTTTAACTCACTTAAGTGTATTTGACACATAAACTTTTCTTTGTCATCATTATCTCAAAGCATTCAATCTTTTAATACTAAAATCAACAATATTAATATTCGTTTACACTATATAAAATAAATAAAAATAAAATAAAATAAAATAAATAAAATATATTTTCTCTATCACAGGTGTTCGAGGCTTGCCCGGTTTACCCGGACCCCCAGCATTGCCTTCAAGTACAGCTCTAGCGGAAAATTCTGTACTAACGGACATCTCACGTACTGGTAAGTGGTAATACTAAGAACGGCCTCATACAGCTGGAATGTCTTGCTGAAATCAGAATCTGAAATACATATTCTGAATTCTGGCACCTTCCAAATTCAGATTGATCTGTCTGATATCATGCTACTCTTCGTCTTTATGGAAGAGGAATTAATACTAATCGCACTACTTTTGGGAAACAATTCATAATTTGAATTACAGTATGTGTGTGCCGCTCTATTCAAATGTACGGGATTACGTGCGTTCTGAAATCAGAATCTTAATGTATGAGGCTGGCCTAATCTACCTGTATTGTATACATAGTGGATTACAAATAAAATACTTTAAATAGAAGATTATCTAAAGCTTAAAAACATCTGTGTATTAATGCAACTTATCTTAACCGAAACCGCTTCAAAGTATAGTTCAAGCCGAACAACAGACCAAAATACACCATAAACTATCTAATACGCTTATAGGATTAGATTATCATTATCCAAAGCTTACTCATTAGTTGTACGTTAGCAACATCATAGACAATATTAACATTAATTATTTACCTACAACATTGAATGATTTACTTATTATAATTTAGTATGTTACTTGTAATCTAATTTGGATCAACATAGAAGCTAGTATCCACACTTTAGTATTTGTATTTTATTATAGGTTGGAGATAAAATCATTAATACTTTTTTTTTTCAACCTATCGTGTCCACTGCTGGGCAAAGGTCTCTTTAGCTTCCACTTCTTGCGCTCCAAGGCCACGGCTTGCCAGTCTGGCTCGAATGCATCCAGATCGTCTCGCCACCTTTTCCTGGGTCTGCCGCGTCGTCTTCGACTGTTTTCAGGCACCCACTGATTGACAATCTTCGCCCAACGTTCTGGGTGCATTCGAGTCACATGACCTGCCCAGTCACAATTCAAACGTGCAGTCCTCGTACTTAAAAAAAAATATATTTTATGTATCTAGAACACATATATTTATCGTACATTGTAATATACAGTGTACTGACAACATTTACATTTAGTATTGTGAGGAGACCCGCAGCTCCACACGTATTGACGTCGTATTTCCTGTGGGCCAGGCTGATTAAGCCGAGAGTATGGTTTAGGTGCTGGGCAAGCCTATTCCATCTCAATCAATGTCCCAGGCACTACAGCGTCGTGTTAAGTGTAGGCATCGATTGCCTCCTGACATTGTAGATGTAAAAGCCTAGTAATAATAATAATTGTACAGCTATAAAACTGTAAACTGTAAGAAACCACAAAAAAGCTCCTCATTTAGTTACTTTCGTAAACAATTTATTTTTACTTCATTCATAAAGTTTTTATTTAGGAGTCACAACTTTGCGTATAGACCACAAAAGCAAACATTCACACATAAAGCAGATTATAACAAACTTACTACTTACATAAACTTGCCAATAATGAGACGTCGAATTATCACTCCAACAGAAAATAACTTTTTTTTTATTTACATGAAAAAAAAAAAGACAAGGGCTTTGTCGCTAAGAGACTATACCGCCCAATCAGTAACATCTTAGCTTAGTCTTCTTCTTCTTTTTAATAATGGCAACTGTTTCACTTCACTTTAAATATGTATTCATGTCACGACAAAATCACTTGAAATTTATAACTGTTAAATATAAAAAGATACACATGGGGTATCAAATACCCCTGGGTGTCAAGGTTTTTATTTAGACGTCACTGTTTCGCTCACTCTGTATAACTGGCATTGGAATCCTCGTCATGCAAACTGTCAAGTTTACCGGACGCTATTTCAAGCGTACTGCAAACTTGGCGGTAATTTAAATCGAGTACCTTTACGGCTTCTTTTAATTAAGCCATACTTGTGTAAATATTTGGCACTCGCCCATATTTTACAGAAATAATCTGCTTTCTACCTCAATGCGGTCACAGTTGAAAAGTCGTAGGAGTAGAAACTCGTTTTCCACTCACTAATTACATTAGCATTCGTCTTTTGAAACTCTAGCTGTTCATTACTGTTAAGATTTGTCAAATGTGTTTTAAACATACAACATAATATATTTACACTGTCAACGTCGCCAAGTTTCTTTGTTGATTTTCTTATTATTTCATGGCAATGATAGAAGGGAGCTGCTGCCTTATTGTCAAACTTGAAATCCATTCCCATTTGTCAGCCCAATAAAGCTCTTCTTCTTTTTATTAATGGCAACTAACTGATTAACAGTATAATTCTGCCAATGTCAAGTTTTTAATAAGTATTCATGTCATGTAAAGTCAAGTCATGTCAATTTGGTTTTGAAAAAAACATGGTGGCTTTTCATTTCAAAACTCCAACGGAAAACTTTCGTCAAATGAGAAATCTTCTTGAATACTCGACCATTCCATTTACCAAATATCCTGTTTCGTAATCCAAAGCTTCATTAGTAAAATGCCACCGAAATTATATAATAAAACCGAGAAAAGTAAATAAAATAGCAGAGCCTTCAAAAATTGCGAAAGTCAACTCCCCAATAAAGCTCAACCAATCACATAATAGGAAAATGACAATTGAGATCCAGAATGGGTTTTAAATGTCAAAATGAAGCCCATGTCCATTGCCAGTTATGAATTACACAATAAGGCACCTGGTTCTAAACAGTTGGTATAAAATTTACAATATGAGACGGTACTTGCTATTGTAGAGGTAACAACACTAAAACAAAGACTTGTGTAAAATTTGTATCTGACTAATATTTCTGTTTCGTGACTACTGTAGGATAATGACTTTTCTGTTTCGATATTTTTTAACCAGAGTATTGTATTTCAGATACGGCTTTACTAAAGGGTATGAAAGGAGATCACGGGAATCCAGGTGAAAAGGTAATTATACAGTAGGGATCATTTTGAAGATTGAGTTTTGAATTAAATTCTAAATTCAGCAATGTTTTGACTTGACGAACCTCAGCCCAATGTGGCAGGAAAGATCTATGCTGTATTGGTAAATAACTTTGGATGCCGTCCATAAAGCAGTAGTGCATATAAAAGCTGGACAATAAATAAAAATTCTAGTTGTTGATAGAAAATCAATTTTATATTTTCTAACTAAACCCTTCCTTATTTCAAAATACAGTCATTTCATTAGAGCATACAAAAATATAATATTGGAATTATGGATTGAGTTCTAAAATCATAGTACTTTCTTCATTTTATTACCGACAATCTACTTCAGAAGCAAGGTTTACCTTATTATTTTAATACTTATCCTTTCCGTAAAATCTGAAGTCAGCACAAGGGGCTCACTACTTGATTTATTACCAACACTACTTACCAACATAAGAGAATAAATACTTCTAACCTTGGTCTTGTTAGGTTTACTTATGTCTATTCAATATTTTCTCTATTCTATCCTGAATAGAATTCAATGGGGTCTGATTGATTGCTTTGTGTACTTGGTGCGTACGTTTATGTAGACAATATTGTAATATGATTTACCTGAAACGTTGATATTGATTTATATAAACAAGGTCAGGTTACAAACTTGTTCAATAAATAATTGGTAGCTGTGGTCATAAGTCTCATCCTTATAAATATTCACATTGACTGACTATTTTTAACCGACTTCAAAAAAGGAGGAGGTTCTATGTTTAGCTATATGTACCTATATTTTTTTTATGTATGTTCACCGATATCTCCGTTAATTATGGACCGATTTCCAAAATTATTTTTTTGTTTGAAAGGGTGGTTTTCTTTTTAGTTTTTAAAAAACGTAATTATAGATCATTTCAGGTATTAACTAATGTTTATAGGATTAGAATTGCTTTTGAATATTGTATAATAAAAACTTGTTTTCCCAGGGAGAAAAGGGTAGCCGTGGATTGGACGGTCCTCAAGGCTTCCCAGGTAATGATGGGAAGCCAGGTGAGCGAGGAGACATAGGTCCATCTGGCTTGCCTGGGACACAGGGGCCGGAGGGCTTGAATGGGCCAAAAGGAGACAGGGGCGACCCGGGCCCACCGGGGCCAGTTGCCGTGACAAGAGACGAAGCTTTGCTGTTGACTAAGGTATTTCTTATTTTTTAATCGTCCCACTGCTGGGCAAAGGTTTCCCCGATCTCCCTCTATCTCTCTCTTTCAAGATCGAATCACCTTATTTTGCGAGTGATGAAAATCTGAGTAATATTTTAAGTTTCTCTGTGACTTGTCTCATCAAAGATTAAATCCATTTTCCTTGTACAAAAGCCATTTCATTTGTTTGAGAGATGCTGAAGAACGCCGAATATAATGCCCGAAAAAACTTGTCTACCATTATTCTTTGGTCAAGAGTCCTAAAGCATAAAATGCTTTTTCTTTCTGAAATTTTATGTTTACCCACTCAACCCTCAATCGTATTCACAAAATCTGTATAAGGTATAAGAGACCCGTTCCTTTTTACCTTTTGATATTATCTTTGAAACCGCATTTAAATCTAATTAAGATTACTATCACACCTACAGGGTGACAAAGGAGAATCGGGTCCACGCGGCAAGAGGGGTCACCCAGGCCCACCGGGTCCTAGAGGCCCGCCTGGTTTACCGGGGCCTCCTGGGACCCCGGGCACAAACGGACCTTCTGGCGATATCGGATTACCAGGATGGACGGTATGATAAACAATCTGCTTAAGGGATTTGGGAAACAATGAGTTTTTCGTGCTCTAGTGGCGACCGTTATTTGTACTTTGTGTCGAAAATACGTATTTGCTAGTCTTGCTTTTTGAGGTATCTTAATTGTCTTAAGTTCGTCGCTGGATGCATATCAAAATAAGTACAAATAATAAGATTATAGTTAAGGTACATTATTCTCGTACGAAACCTTATTTAGTTGGAATCTATCAAGTATAATTTCAAATTATAAATAGCAAGATATCTGGGAGCACTTCGTTGTATTTTTGAAGAACGAATAGGCTTCTAAAATCTTGAATCAAAGAAGTTTTTGTATTTACCTACATAAGTATTTCATATCAAATACACTATAATTCTTTACAATAAGTGACAGCAATAACATAATTTAAATTTAGATTGTTAGATTTTTATGAATCACCGCTCTCCTCGTTAAAACTAAATCCACTCCATAAAACCTCAAAGTTACTTGACTTATTCCCATAAGCATGCAGGAAATATTATTCCAATAATAAATTTTAGGGTCCACCGGGAGCGGCGGGCACGCCCGGACCTCAGGGGCAAAAAGGTGAAAAAGGGGATCCTGGCCTCGGATCTCTTGACTTGGACAAGGTAATTTTGATGCTTACTTAAAGTAGATTGTTTTAGAAAAACTTGCGTTACAACAGCTGACAATATGAGGCATTTACATACATGACTTCAACTCCAACCAACTAAACTGACCAACTGAAACGGATCAAGCGCAAGTATAAACGAAATCAAAATATAACTCCCTCAACAGGACGCTTCTTAGGTCAAATGCTTTTGTGTTTTTCTAGCGCATATTAACAGAAAATATAGTGGGTATAAACAATTGAAAAACCTTAGGAAGTATATTGAAAGACCCCTTAAAATCACCTATATTAAATATCATGTTATAAAAATTTCTTACAAAATTTACGTGCTATCTAACAATAAATATAATATTCGCTTCAACGTCACGCATTATGTACGGTCAGCAAAGCATGTGTATTATGTTCATTATTATTGCTGGACAACGTCATGTCATTGTTACCTATGCAATTTGTGTCTCATAGAATAATGTTGGTCAGTAATGTTGTTTCTGTACTATCTATTTGCGCACATTAGGGTGTAACCCACATTAGGAAAAGCACAAAGGCTTTTATTTAATAAGGTACATAGGTAGCCAGATATAGAATAGGTATTTCCAGCACCTAAATCCTTTCAGCTTAATCGGCCTTAACCACAGAAAAACATTTTCAATACATCGATTGATCTGATTGTACTACGGTGAGTGTGCCCAGGAGCTACACGACCTTATTCCGCCTTCACCGTTATTTTACAGGGACTTCAGACGCACAGCTAATTATCATCCTCACTTGGTTGATATTCCACTTATTAGAACTAAGCGCTTCGAAAGTTATTTTATTATGCGCACTGCAAAAATTTGGAATCAGCTTCCAGCGTCTGTATTTCCGCTGAGCTACGACCCTATTGTTTTTAAGAAGAGAGTTAATAGGCACCTTCTGGGTAAGCTCGCTCCATCGTAGACCTCACTCTTACCTGTGTAAGTTTGAGGTCAAGAGCCGACCCATTCAACATTAAAAAAAAAAGAAAAAAATCGGATGGACAACGTAAGCTTATAAAACGTACAAAAATACAACAACTTTTTTATAAACTTGAAAGCTACAATAGCCAACATACAAAACAAACAGCGAACTCTTTATACAAAACGTAGACAAAGATACTAGGAACAAAAAGATAGAAGATACACGATAAACACAGGAGCTCCTTACAAAGCGGGTTAATTAAGCGCTCGACTAGCCATAGTTTAACAAACACCGGGCACAGATAGGTACAGTCAACGCGAAAATTGCTTCTTCATGTCTGTTACTATGACATGTTTTGAACCGGTCGGTGGTGTAGTGAATTGATTTTAGATGCGTTTTATAGAGTCTTGAAAATATGACAAGACAAAACCATATGACAAGCTTACAGTATGCAAACTTATTTTCATAAAAAGGTTGTGGATTTGTGTCAAGTTATGTATTTGGAAGTATCTTTGTCATCTACAAAGTGTGAATCGATCTACAAGCATGTCTACCGTTTATATCGTGTCTTAGGCTTGTAAGAATTTGTATTCTTCTAAACACCTTTTTGAAATAGCTTTAAATATGAAGTTGCAAATAAACTTTTGTCTCTGAGTGTACTTGCAACAAAAGGTATGGAAACTGTACCAGGTAAGCACGCGTTGTGGTTTGTTCATTAACTGTTTTGGTTTAATAAAAACCAGTCACCGTCATCAAGCGCTTAATAGCAGGGATCATTTTATAAGATTAAAAAAACTTATAAATTAATAGCTATTACAATAAAATAAAGCTCTACCGAGTTCTTATTCAGATGTATTCCGATTTTTGCATAGATAACCTGTAAATTGAATATAACAAATCAAATCCTTTCACCACACTTGTTTGACAGAACTGGTGACACGAAAAGAAGAAGAAGAAAAAGATTGAAAATGCTACTGATATTTTAATCTGAAAGCGCAAGAGTATGTTTAGATGTATGAATGATTGTGTTTTATCACACCTTGACCATCCGAGAACAGATTGGGATGAAAATTACGGAATAGGTGTAGATAATTATTAACACGGGTTATTCAAAATGTTGGTAAAACGCAAGCGAAGAGTGCGGAATCTAGTGTGAATATAATACCAAAAGAACAACATCATTTAACGGCCGTAATTATTAACACACCGCGCTTTGTAACAACTAAAGTATAAACTGTTTTGTTTTTGAGTTCTCGGTTTCCGAGTGTGGTTTCACGTTAGGTTTTGCATTCCAATGAGGCAAGTGTGATGCCGTTTCATTAGCTGAAGATAATTGTGTGCCGAATTTCAGGGAAAAATCTTGCGTTTTTAGGTAAACTACTTATGTGGTTGCGTTTCGTGAATATAGCTACTGGTTGTAGGGTAGGAAATAGAATAAAGAGCTGTAGAGAATTTGATTTTATATCGTCATTTACTCAATCTACTAATTTACTAATCCCGTTGTATTTTGTACATAATATGTACATAGTTTTATATCTTATAATCTTTATTTCTCAATCTTAGAAATAAGTTGAAATTTAAGGTTTTTTATACTTTTCATTATGGGTGATGTGGTCGGTAAGCAAAAAAACCCTTAAATAAATTAAATACAAAAAAAAAAGAATATTTCGTTCTATACGTAACATTTACGAAAGAAACGCATGTGTTTATCTAAAGCCAATCCATTTTAGGTAAAGGGCGAAAAAGGTGACAGGGGTTTCGACGGTACGCCGGGAACCCCTGGCAAAGAGGGACCCCGAGGCCCCCCAGGACCACCCGGAACCCCAGCCAACACGATCCAATATATCCCAGTGCCCGGCGCTCCAGGCCCCCCGGGACCCCCAGGCCCTGGATATGGTAACGAAGTGACAGCCGATACATTGACAGATATCCCCGGAGTCCGACGCGAAGGTAAGTTGATTTGCACAGTAGTCCGTGATATGATGTGGACCAAAGTTAACCAAACGGTCCAAGTTAATGGGATTCTGTGGTCGCTTGATGTGCGGGATAGCTTTGTCGATGTAATTACTCCCGTTGTTCTGTGCGTTGTGTGTGTCATTGATTTTATTTTGTAAATAGGTTAATAATAATGTTCCTTTCAAATCCCTTACCATTATTACATATCATTTTTGAAAGGTATAGAACCAAAGCTTAGAAACAAAATAAAAAAGTGTTTAATTTGCGATTAAAATTCGATGTTTGGTGAACTTCAGGTCCCAGTAGGCTGCAAGAACATTATGTAATATAAAATTATTTACACTAGGAAAACAACGAGATCCAATGGCAATTTTGAGAAACCTAAATCAGCTGGTGCAGTACAGACAAGAGCTTTACGGTAAGCATAAACATCTTTACTACTTTCTTTAGTGCGTATAAAGATAATAACGACAATTTTATTTTCTCAGGATATAGAGACCCATTAGATCCACTCGGCGAAAACACAGACTTTGATGATGACGAAGATGGAAGAGCGATCGTTGGCACGATTTTATTTAAGACCACGGAATCTTTATTGCGGGTAAGTAGGTACCATGCTATATATTTTGCTTACAGATTACAATTTTATTATATCGGTACATTTTCATTACTTTCCTTGAACAGAAAAAATAGTCAATAAAACTCTTTATTTTTATTTTGCCTATGAAATAAATATGATGATAAAGCTGGGTACAGGTCTCCCTCATTGTAATCTCTAACCATACCTTTGAGAAATTCCACTTATTTCTCTCGAAAGCATTAAGATCGTCCAGCACGTCTGTGGTCCACCACGACCCGTCTACCTTCGGGCTACCAAACACAAAAAAAACAAAGGCCTCAATCTATACTAGATTATTTATACAGCGTCAGCGTCATAACCTATGCCTACACTCAACGGGACGCTGTAGTGCCTGGGACATTGTTTGAGATGGAATAGGCTTGCTCATGCCCAGCACCTAACTAAACCATCTTCTTAGCTTAATCAGCCTTATCCTCAGGAAAGACAACATCAATACGTGTGGAGCTGACTAACTGTGGGTTTCCTCACGAGGTTTTCCTTCTCCGTTAAGAGCTCGTGTTAAAGCGCATAATATGTTACGAAACCAAAAATCCATTGATGCCGGGATTCGGACCCACGACCTTCGGATTGAAAGTCGAGGCATAACCCCATTTAGCCAACCACGGCTCTATCAAACACAAAACTTATAAGAAAACAACGTAGGAAATTCCACAGAAAAGAAAAACTTCCAAGTTTGTCATTTATAATTTTCTACGAAAGTACGCCTTCGAAAGCTTGCTTATACTGTTTCGCAATATTTCAAATTGTTGAGTTGGGTTCATTTTCAGTTACCGAAGAAGCCAAACAACTATCCTTATTATTATGAGTTAATTTCCAAGAACTAAATTTACGTCAACGCAAATGAGACAATATTTTTTTGAAGAGAGAGCCGTATTGGCCGAATGGGGTCGTACCTTCTGGGTAGGCTCGCTCCATCGTAGACCTCACTCTTGCCTGTGTAAGTCTGAGGTCAAGAGCCGACCCATTCAACATAAAAAAAAAAAAAAAAAAAGTACCTCGACTTTCAATCCGAAGGTTGTTGGTTCGAACCCCGGCCGTGCATCAATGGATTTTGCGTTTCGTAAAATGTATATTATGCGCTATAACACGTTTTCTAAACGGAGAAGGAAAACATCGTGAGGAAACCAGTTAGTATTCTTATAGGCAGCGATGGGCTTGGAACCTGTCACGTATGGAATACTAACTTCTACAAGATGTGGTCATGTATCAAATATGTATTTGGACATGTCTCTGACTACCCCCCTTAGACATCTCCAAGGGATCTGGAATAAGTAACATAAAAAAGATCTGAGAGAATGTCTATCGCACCTTGGGGATACAGTCGTGAACCTGTATACGTTTATTTTTTCAAATTAAATTAATTCACACGTCGGAACTCTACATAAATTTCTTATATCAGTAATCTAATGTGTATGAAGTCGTGGGTAACACAGCTGCTGGTATATATGTGTTCGTCCCAAGATTATTGCACTTCAATTTTTACAAAAAACTAATTCCATTGTTTGGCGACATCAAAGCTTAAACTACACTACGCTCCTAAACCAACACTATCCTGAAGCATGTAACTTAAGTAAAACTATCTCTAAAAGCAATTTCGGCTCCATTGTACGAGTAATTACAGTGTTGATTATCCCACAGCTCGGCACTAACAGCCCATTGGGCACACTGGCGTACGTCATACAGGAACAAGCGCTTCTTGTGAGGGTCAACAATGGATGGCAGTACGTAGCGGTAAGTGAAACTATTTTTAGCTCACCTATCACTTGAAGACCAATCGAACAACCAAAATAATTAGTGAGTATTGAAACCAAACTACTTCTTATTGTCTGATGTACGAGTATGTACAGCACATCGTACAAGTTGTCCGAGATTTGTGATAAGAGTAGAGTTTGATATTAGACTAGTTTAAAACAGTAATGGTTTATCCATACTTCCATACTAATATTATAAATGTGAAAGTAACTCTCTGTCTATCTGTCTGTCTGTTTGTTACGCTTTCGCGCCCAAACCGCTGAACAGATTAAGCTGAAATTTTGCATAGTTAAAGGTTGTATCCCATAGGCTACTTTTTATCCCGAAAAAATGAAAATATCCCGAGGGACCGCGGGTCACACCGCGGGAGCGCAGCTAGTATGTTTAAAAACAAGTAAATACAAACTAGACAGAAATTTAATTTTTCACTCCAATTTAATATTCATTTATTTATTTATTTATTTATTCAGCAAAAATTATAACACCATATAATATTTCTCATCTCATTAATCAATGAAATAATGGTAAACAGACTCTAGCTATAAAAGATTTTATGTCGTATTGGGAATAGCCTCTTTATTACCGCTTGAGTTATTTAAATTGAACTTATTTCTTCTCCTTAGAGAGATTCGCAAAATTCACGAAAAAACACAAAACTGTGTCCTATTTCAAAAGTATCAAAGTCCAATTTTCCATTTGGCTTTAACTTTTAAGCTTGAACATCTTGACGATAGAATTTGAAAAGTGTGCCAAGCTGAATAATTTGTAAACTCGTGTATTAAACGGAAATATTTTTTTAAGAAAATTGTATTTTAATCTCTTAGTATTAAAGTTCATTTCAGATTTAGCAACGCTGAATCTAGACTGTCTTGACGATAGAATATGAAAAGACTGCTGAATAGCATGAATAATAAAGGACTGTTTGCAAAAATGGGTTTAAGATTAATATGAATGATTCAAAGAGTTTTTAGAGACAGCTTCCTTGTGAATCACCTTAGGTGATAGGCCTACATACAATTTTACATAGGGATAACGCATTAACTCCTGGTTTTTCTTTTATCTTTCATAATGGTGCATCGCAAATATTCATAGCACAACCTATTGACATGGGACATACCCAAGCTATGTGCAGACTAAATAAACGCTTCAAGAGTAATAAAATATACGCACAAAATGTACAAAGGAAACAAGATCTTTGCCCGCTCGATCAACAGAATCTCAATCTACAAAAAACATTGATGATTACGACATTTTTGTTCACAGATGGGATCTTTGCTTGCAATACACACAGCACCATCTAGCGGACCAACTAGAACACCCCTCCAGAATATTCTAGAAACGTCAAGTTTGGTTCATCACAAGAATCCAGCAGTTGAAGGACCTGTGGTATGTTTCTCCAACTTTATCATAATTTACCTTCAAATTGTTCTATATAATTTATCATGTTTTTGTATAAAAAAATCGACGCTTCTGTTTAGGCTGTTTTCTGTTGATTTACTTGAAATAAAAATTGAAACTTTTGTTTCTCTCTAATATGACTCAAGCAAGCTGTACTTACAATAATTTAGGCATGCGGGACGAATATGGACAAATATTATCGTGTGGGACGAAAGAAGACTTGTCTTATTAATCGCGTGTGCCGAAACACCGGGACGAATAAGACATAAATAGTATTTAGGTTTATATTGTATATGATAGGTACAAATTAGTATTTATTGTGTGGTTTAACTAAAGCTTCAAAACATATAATTGTAATCTGAGTTGAGTGTACCTCAACAACTTTATAAACCGCCACCAAACATCCGACCTTTTCAACAAAATCAAACAAAATACACCTACACTTTAGGTCAGAACGAAGCTTTGTTTTCATTGATCAAATTCATTTCTTAGTAATCATGACTTGATTCTCAAAACTTACTAACAAACTACGATTAAGGAAACATAGACACAGTTGCATTGCATTCATAAGTAAAGCAGACTGATGCCGGTTTTCTGGCACTTGTGGGTAAAACAACGTTAGTACAATACACACAATAGTTTTTTAGCTCTCTGAAGTAGCTGCGCAGAACCCATTTTTGATGACGCCTTAAATCATGCTATCTCGCTTATTCTACCAAACATGCGCAATCGTCTATTGCGCCTAACTTCAGAGAGCTAAAGATCCGTTGATCTTAGTGTAACATTATTGCAACTACCTAAATTATAATAAAACTACTAACTATTATGACTCATTCTCTTGATTTAGGTAAAATAAGACAATTATATTTCATAAAAACCAGTAGAAATCATTTAAAATGAACCCCGCACTAGGTATTTCCTTCAAGCATAGTGATCACAAAGACTATCTAATAAGTTTTTCAACACACTTGCTCATAAAGTGGCTCTATGGTCACCGCAATTAGGCACATAATGACACACATAATCAAACTGTGACTTTTTCATTACTATAACTCACTAGTGAGTAATAGATTTTTTATTTTATTTTATTGGTTGAGTTGCTTTGTTCTTTAAAAAGTTTTTATTCAGAAAAAAGATCGTGTTCTATTGAACAAATAATAGTACATTATGGTACTAGTGTGTAATATTGGTGATTACCGCCGAGGCAAATAATTGAGACCCGAGCCATCGGCGAGGGTCTTAATATAGCTGAGGAAGGTAATCATCAATACACACGTGTATCATACGACGTTTTTCAACACACTTGTGAATAAAATAACAATAAAAACTAATTTCAAACAGTGAAAACGAGTTGTGAAAAATGTTTCGTTATTGCGGGAAAAATGAATCAGTTTTCCTATGCGCGCGCATTGCGATCGGCCCCAGACTATATTTCCGCGCCGCGCACAGGGTTTGCGCCTATTCGGCCACGTACAAAATGGGGAATTTAAAGTTTTCTTTTATTACAGAGAAAAAAAAAGTTATATTTGAGTGAATGTTTTATTTATTAAACACGTACGACTTAAAATTATCTATTTAAATAAGAAGTTGCATAAAATGAGCAAGCAATAGGAACATTAATTTATTTGTTCTGTTGAACACGATCTTTTTTCTGAATAAAAACTTTTTAAAGAACAAAGCAACTCAACCAATAAAATAAAAAAAAATCTATTACTCACTAGTGAGTTATAGTAATGAAAAAGTCACAGTTTGATTATGGGTGTCATTATGTGCCTAATTGCGGTGACCATAAAGCCACTTTATGAGCAAGTGTGTTGAAAATTAATGTTCCTATTGCTTGCTCATTTCATGCAACTTCTAATTTAAATAGATAATTTTAACTCGTACGTGTTTAATAAATAAAACTTTCACTCAAATATAACTTTTGTTTTCTCTATAATAAAAGAAAACTTTAAATTCCCCATTTTGTACGTGGCAGAATAGGCCGCAAACCCTATGCGCGGCGCGGAAATATAGTCTGTGGCCGATCGCAATGCGCGCGCATACGAATACTGATTAATTTTTCCCGCAATAGCGAAATATTTTTCACAACTCGTTTTCACTGTTGAAAATGAGTTTTTATTGTTATTTTATTCACAAGTGTGTTGAAAAACGTCGTATGATACACGTGTGTATTGATGATTACCGTCCTCGGTTCTGTTAAGAGCCTCGCCTTACGGCTCGGCTCTTAAAAACACCTCGGCGGTAATCACCAATGTTACACACTAGTACCATAATGTACTATTATTTTACTTACATAATAAGTATCCAGCTCATAAAATTCCGAACATTCAAAGTCTAGCGTTTATATAGGACGGCACGGTTATCGATTTGATTCGAGTTTCAATTTAGACTTCGCAATAAATATACAATTTATAGTTAATTTTCCGTTCATAGAGTGCATTGAATAGCACAGAAGAAACATTCTTCAAACGACATTTACACGATAACTATTCTGGAATAGGTAGGTACAATTATTGTCTCTTGTCACATAATAATATTAGCTCGTTTCGAAAACTAAAATTTTCAGGGTCAATTCACAGGTTGCGCCTATTTGTGATTTCATAATAATTATAGTTCACTACTGCACTATCAAATGCTGACCTTATTTTTAACTGACTTCAAAATAAGGAGGAGGTTGTTAAGTACGGCTGTATGTATGTTTTTTTTTATCACTCTAAGTACTGTTTACTAATACAGTAGAACCAGCTATAAAAGTGACTACGACTAGCATAGTATGCAGTAAGCTGCAATTACTGAACTTGCTGTGTTACCATTTGGTAACACAGCAAGTTTTGCAACTGAATTATGCAAGGATAAGGTGACACCATTTCAGTGTCTTTACTCAACCTCAGTTTACTTTAGGCTTTATTTCTGATGTAGATTGAACTTTGAATCAAAAATTTAACTATCTTCAGGAAAATTTTGGACCAGAGAAACTGGCCTTTTTGACACCATCAAAACAAAATTCAGTTTTGTTGCCCAGCTTTTGCGTAGTTTGAAAGCTTGTTAGGCGATTTGTGTGAAACTTAATCTTTCCTTTACCCGTGAATATCAAAAAAGGGGATACCGCCGTGGGGCATGACAAAGTGAACATCCCTTTTGTTTAGCTCAATATTTTTGGGTGTCCTTTTTATTTTTCTTTTGTGAGGTTTAAATCTGACATTTTGACTGAGATCCGATATCTGCTTGAAAGGTTCAAAGGACGATGATGCAAATTTTTCGACACTCGATGTTATTTGAATCGTAACTTGATATGAAATTTTACACTAAGTATTAAGTAACATATTTTTTTTCGAACATGTGTCATGCCACCTTTTTTTTCGACTAGCTCGCTATACATCACTATGAGTCAGACTTTTAAATGCGAGCGAGCACGCAATATACCTAGATACTCTACTCGGCTTGTCTAGTAGGTATTATCAAAATGTTTATGTTATTTTAAAGATCAAGCAATACCTTGGATTAGATGACTTTAATAAATAATAATACTTTAATTTAAAGAATTTACCTGTATTTCATTTTATTCTTAGCTTCGTCTAGCCGCACTAAACGAGCCTCACACAGGAGATATGCATGGTGTTAGCAGTTTGAACTACGAGTGCCGACGGCAAGCGCAAAGGGCTAACATGGACGGCACCTTCCGAGCTTTTATTTCTTCCAGGTATATATATTGTAACTGAAACTAGAATTTAGGTCTTTGTGTTTCTATTGATTTATTCATGGAAGATAAATACTAGTGCAAGATCGTGACAAGTGAAAGGGGTTCGGGGAGCCTTTGTTCTGCATTGGGACGATACCTAAAAATCTATAGAGAGACCAAAATATCTAGGCGATCTATAATAGATCGTCTAGATATATTTACATTTTATTCAGCAAACAATGATGGTTTTATTTGTTACGTAAAATAATGTTCAAGGCAGTGATAAGATTCTAATCTGTAGCAACCCTAAGCCTCCTTACGCATCAGCGGTTGGCCGTCTAGGCGGTTAACCGCGAAGTTTTAGTGAAATTTTGTGGCGGTGCGTACAGTCACAAGCGATTGCATATTTTAACTGGAAAAGTGGCTAGCCGCGCGGTTAGCCGCCTCCGCGGTTAACCGCTAGTGCGTAAGGGGGCTTAAAGTTAATTGTGAACGGTTTTCGTGAACTGATTTTTTTAAGACTACACTCTCAACATACTTCAAGGATCTTGAATGTCTGAAAACCTGAGTATTCATTTCAGTTTTTGCTTCAAATGTTTAATCTTTCTCTAGGATCCAAACAATAGATTCGATTGTCAGCTGGGTGGATCGAGAGATCCCGGTCGTGAACACGAGAGGAGAGGTGATCTTCAACTCTTGGGGGGAGATGTTTGATGGGTCAGGTGCTCTCTTTGCCCACGCCCCGAGGATATACAGCTTCAGCGGTCAGAATGTTCTTACTGATCCTGCTTGGTAAGTAGTTATCATAAGACCTGTTTATTGATTTTAATCTAAAACATTACCCTCCTTTTGACTCAGTCGGGTAAAATTAGTGAAATTAATATCATCCTAATATCTGATCAAATTAATATAATGCTGGACATTTCACACAGCGTCATCTAGCCCCAAACTAAGCAAAGCTTGTACTATGGGAACCAGGTAACTGATTATACTACTTATATACTTTTTTGTTTGTAAGTACATACAAATTATACATAGAAACATCCAGACTCGAGATAAATATTTGCAGATCATACAAACATTTATCCCGCAGCGGGGATCAAACCAACAACCTTCTGCGTCCCAAGCGGGCTTTCACCCACTGCGCCACAGAGGTCGTCGTCTGATCAGTAGCAGTGCTTTATCTAAGTATAGAGTGGAAACAATGATACCCAGAAATGTTTTTCGCACTCAAACGCCCTCCTCTATTCTCTTCCACACGAAGTTCATTGTCAGATTTAAACGCCCACGATGGGTTGATTCATATCTAAATACTAACATCTTCGCAACACAGTTTAAACAATATTTTTTTCTTATTTCTTAAAGTTAGGTTCTTTTGCGTACAAAACTCATTCATCATTAAGCTGATCCGCTTTGGTTTAAACGATTTTGATGGTACACGCTTGTCAAGGTCACACCCTGTTTCAGTTTCCGAGAACAACCCTTTACATCTTACTTCATTATTGTGAAATACTTTCACAGCCCCCAATATTCTAAAAATATAATACCGCAAAAATAGACCGTCGTCAAACAAAATCTTTGAATTTGATCATGACAGCTCCTGCTGAAACTTGAAAGGGTAATTTTCCATTACAAAATATTTACATCGAGATACTCGTTATTGTGAACTTATAATCAAGTTTCTGCTATAAACAGGGAAGTGTAACGAGATTAAACTTTATTAATTGTCCCATCGAGCCCTTGTTGATATTCGGCTTAGTTGTAATCATTAAAGGTCATGTTTCTTGAGATGTGATGAGCGTTACTTGATGACCGTAATAACTCAACTCTATAACGCGCAGTACTTGTTTTCAAAATTCAAATTCAAATGGACCGCGTCGCGCCGATAATGTAGATACTTTCCGCGACGCGTTCAAATTCCTTGACAACCAGTGCTATCTGACGCCACAGCCGCGCAACTATTTATTCGGTTCCCCGCGACCCCGCGCGTCTCGGCGACAGTGAGCGTCTTACGAGCGAACGGACTGTTGACTCTTGTGATTTTATTTACTTTTCTACACTTTATTCTTTTGATTTGTATTGTTCCCGTGTACGTGTTTTACCTTCCATTGTGCGTTGAACTCATTTGCCGAACCCTGAAAGTAGCTAGCTAGCCGGGCTGGCGTCAAAACTTTGCCTATCACATTAATGTTTAATTTTAAACCGATGTATTATGAAGAATGTGATGAGAATAAATGCGTCAACAGTTTGCTTTCTATTAAATTTTCCCTCAATTCCGTTTTACCAGGCCAACAAAAGCAGTATGGCATGGCGCTAATCCAAATGGAGAGCCGGCTATGGACGCGTATTGTGACGCTTGGCACAGCAGCAGCCCCGACAAATTTGGGCTAGCCTCCTCGCTCCGCTCCAACAAGCTTTTAGATCAGGAAACGTAAGTGATTTTAACTTCCAACAAAGAAACAAACCCCTTTTTGTGCTAACTTTGACGTAGTGGCTTCCAAACCACTGAACTATTTCAATTTAGTTTTAGTTATAAATGTTAGTTATAAATGGAGAATGGGTATTCTGTGCAAATAGACTATAGAGTCTATTTGCACAGAATACCCATTCTCCACCTTCAAATGGCCGGACTATGGCACTATTGCCATAGTCCGGCCATTTGAAGGTGTCTGAGGTTTTTTAAACTTAAACCTTTTTAGAGTACCTAGGTATGGAAAAGGAAGTTGCGAAACTGATGGTGTAGGTATTTTGAATTGTAACCCGCACTAAGCAAACATTTTATATTAGGTATAGAGGTAAAGATTCTCTTACTTTTTTCCTCCACAGATACTCCTGTAGCAGTAAGCTGATTGTTTTGTGCGTGGAAGCAACGCCTGTCGATACAGTGAGAAGAAAAAAACGATCCAAGTAAGTATTTTCCTAGCATTTTATAAACATAACATTGTATAAATACGCGTAACAATCATGAAAGCATCGAATTTTATAGGAGTTTAAGTTTTCAAATGGAACAAAAAAAACTATTAAAAATATTTTCATTGATGACTAGGTAGGAGTTTTTTTCTCAATAGATGCTGTTAATCACTTCTATACTAATAGTACTCATCATCATTCTCAGCCCGTGTCTGCCTAATGCTGGGCTTAGTACCTATTCAATGATTATATAAAATTATAAATTTCTTCAGGTATCGAACTGAAGACCAACCAAACATTTTGAAGGACATCGAAGACAAACAAAACGATACTAGGAAGTTATAGGCGATAGTTATAAGAAAAACGAAGACTGTACATAATTTGTAGATAAACAATCATAAGCATTGATTCTGGAGGAACATATCGACAATATTTCAACACAAATAATATTAATATGAGATTTTTTCCAACTATCTAATCAGCCGCTAGCACACAACCATTATTTTATAAAATAAAATACCTTTTTAGAATGACTGCGAAGATGATTTTGGTAAATATCACCAAAATTTTCTTAGACCTTGATTCAGACTTGCATTGCTTGATTCAGACAGCGGAATGCGTTCGGGTCGGAATAGGTCAGCTGTTCAACCGACCGCAACCAATCACAGTCCAAGAAACGTCAGTTTTGGTAAAATGTGATTGGTTGCGGTCGGTTGAACGGCTGACCGATTCCGACCCGAATGCGTTCCGCTGAAGTCTGAATCACTAGGCAGTTTGATCATGAAATAACATAGTAAAATTAAATATGCCCACAGAGTAGTAAATATCTGCAGAAACTGCAAACATTTGGTCTACACGAGGATTGTACTCGCACCTCTTAAATCTCAGACAAGCATACGCCCCCCTACGCAAATGTGGTTATCACGACTTTTTTTTTATTTGCTTGGATGGAAAAAATCTCATCAGATTTCTTCAGTAGTTTGTAAATAAGCCGCTTCATATTGGATTGTAAATATTTACGGAATAAAATGTATGATAATTAAAATAAAGAAAATTGACTGTTGCGATTAATTTTATTCTGTGGCTAGAGAGTGAATGGTTATTATGACTGATAAAAGTTTTGTTAAAATCCATTCTGACTAAAATAAGAACAACTGATTATTTTTTAAATTATCTATTTTTGCTTTAGTTTGAAATGGGTGTAAATGATGTTTGAATTGTAGCAAAAGTATAAGATGTGATTATAGTAGGTATGTTTAATATTGTATTTATTGATGTAAATAAAATAATGTTTAGAGGTTTCTCTGACATAGGTAACCGTAAAAACTTCTTCAATTTTCAATGTAAATTATCTAAATGTCAATTTATTTATATTATTGTTTTCTAAAGCATCGTGTCAAGTTAATAATAGTTGTGTAATTGTAATTTTTTTCATTGTTATGATGAACGCTAGGTAAATTTTATTGTACTTAATGGTACAGATTGTTTTGAAAATAAAGATTTTTATATAAACCTTGTTTCTTTATTTTATATTATTACAACCATCAAACAAGGTGAGCGTTCTTTTAGATTTGCAGACATTCAAGAGGTTTTCAAGGGAAAAAATATAATATTTGCCGTAATGAGTACTACTTATTAGAAACTCTTCGTGCTGATTGACTTCGTACCTTAGGAGAATGGGCTATCTCAACCAATGCTATAACAAAATGTTCACAAGTTTCACGCTCAAAACGCGAATTGTTTCATAAATCATCCTGTTCACTTATAAGTATTCGTTTTTTTTTACATTATAAGTGCAGAGTAGATTTAAATAATGTAGCGCTTTCTATAACAAATGAATTATTATGAGATACACTGTGTAATAAATAAGTAATAATAATAAGAATAAGTAACATAAAAAGATCTGAGAGATCCGCACCTTGGGGATACAGTCGTGAACCTGTTTTTTTTTTTTACAGTACACTGTGGGAGGTTATTTGACTTTCATCAGAGCTGCATTGTTTTTGCCCAACCTCCTTTATATTCGCTGTTTCCATGAACTTTATAGAGGTCATACATTATAAATGTGAGTCGCGTCATTTTTATTACGAAAAGTTTTATATTAATTAAAAAATAAAACTCAAGTCATTGTTGGGCAATTTATTAAAATGAGGTCGCTATGGCCTGGTGTGTCATTTAAGTGGTGTATTTTTTGGCAGAAAACAAAGTTATACATTTTTTATGGATCACAAGCATTTCAGTAAGAAAAGGTATTTATTATTTGCAAGTGCCTGTTTTAATTTAAAAAAAGATTTACGATCGTATCTTATTTGTTGACATTCACTTAGATGCATGGGTAGGTGTAGACAAGTTTTACTTAGATATACTAAACTATTATAAGTTAATTTAAAAATGGAGGTGAAAGTTTGCGCTTAATAAAATCCTGCATCATTGTATTTCTAAATGACACTAGGCTGTAGTATTTTTTTAACAAGTCTACAATCGGGAGTAATAGATAGCAAATATCACTTAACATAAGAATGTGCTCATTGTCCTAAACACATCGGTCCACTCAAAACTCCCAACTTATTATCAAATTCATATTTCCATTTAAAACACGCTCCGTACGAAAACCTAACACCTTTAATTTACTCGAAATCCCTTTTAATTTAGCGAACGGCACGTTCCTTTTGCCATTTCCATGACCCCTGTTTTATTACATGGATTATTTTAACACATGGCGGACCCAAAAACTGACAACTTTGACAATGATTTAATGAGCTAAAATGTATGCGCATTCTTCTAATTTGATAAATCTAGAGGGTGTTGTTTAAATCTCTGTAAAGGAATTCGTTTTTGTTGATAAATATTTCCAAAGTTTTTGTTGAGAACTAGATATTCAAGACTTATGATATTTCAAGTGCACACCTTTCAGAAGCGCATTATAATCCTTTCACCACATTGGTTTGTAAGAACTAGTGACGCGACAAGAAGAAAAAGGTAACCGCGAGCTGATTTAAGTAAGTCTTGCTTAATTTTACTTCATTTTGCTGTTTTTATTTTAGGTAATAGTTTGAAATAACAGTTATTGACTTTAAAGGCAGTAAAGTGGCCCTTTTAACTTATTTTTCAATGATATTGGAATATTTTCCCAATCCCAACGTTTCACACACAGTGTTTCTTCATAAAATCTTAAAAAGACACATAGCTACGAAACAAAATAAATGATATTTACAAAAACTTAATAAAATACACCAGAATCAGCTGAGTAACAAAATAATCACACTGTACATTGTTGAGGTAGGATACAAACGTGATGTTTTCCCTGTAATTGACTGTCCCTACTAATTTGTACACGCGTTTGTCCTGTGACAAATTATTGTATTTGGCATTGTGATGTAGGTAGGTGTCTGAAATGTTTACGTATAAAGCTGCGGCCAAACCTGCGCGCCAGCGACGCGGGAAGCGACTTCGAAGTGGGAACGCAAACCGAATATGTGTAAAAATATTCCCGCGTTGTAGTCACGTAGGTGTGCAAGGCGCCATAGATAAAGTATGGGCAGACGCTCCCGCTTCGCAGTCGCTTTGGTCGCGCAAGTTTGGCCGAAGCCTACATAAATTATATTAGGGTAGCCTAGTTACGTAATTTCATAAGGTTTTGCGGAATATAGGATTACGCGAATTTGTATAGTTTGTTTGATTTTAAAATGGCGGTTGATGAGAGAGAAAGAGAGCAATATTTTGTTCCGACTTCAAATTAAAGTTAAATAAGAGCAAGGAGATGATGAATGCTAGACTAATAAAAACCGGACGTTTCTAAACGTTGTCGGCTTAAAAATGAACAATATTTCTACATGAGTAATTTCTATGTTATATTATAAATAACAATGAGTAGAATATTGATTGAAATCGTGGATTTGTATTCTCAAAAATGTTTATACGTTTCGACAGATAAGTACGGGTTAAAAACTATGATAAGTAAAACAACATACATACTTGATATAAACTCGAAGCTTAAAATAAATACGGAAAATGTAAATTGTATCGTATTCTCCGTACAATTTATCTTTTGCAAGTATTCAATGTAATACCTCCGTGCATGCTACCATTACAGAGACGAGACGTAATCCTTAAAGGAATGCATACATTAACTAAATGGTATCATTCATTCTGCATTTCACAGAACACATACACTTTAAATTCACAAAGAGGACGGAAGTATCTACCTCTCTTACTTACTTCAAAGAATAAACAAGAGCAAGCAGTGAATAAAAGGAGTAAAAATAACGATGTCCTGGGACATTGTTTAAAATTGATTAGACTAGCCCAACTCTAAACCATCCTCTCAACTTAATCAGCTTTATCCACAGAAAAGACAATCAATACAATTGCATGTTGCGTGGGGTTGATAAAGGCTCAATGCACATTGAATTGGCAGCGAGGCGACGATCAGTTTTAATAACAAGACATTATAAACCTGAAACACAATGTTAAAAGATATACAATGTTAATGATAAAGATCTTGAGCAGTCTCGCTCGCAGTCTCGCGCGGTCGCGAGCTGACGCGCGTCGGCGCTGGCAGTCGCGAGCCGGCGCCGCGGCCGGCGCGAGCGTTTCTATATTCTATAGCATTCTTCTTAAGATTTATAATGTCTTGTTATTATAAATGATCGTCGCGTCGCTGCCAATTCAATGTAGATTGAGCCTTAGCTGCAGATTTTCTTACTGTCTGTACACTTTTTTTTGTACTTTTACTGTCTAAAGCTCATGTAAGGTGATGGCGTGGCTTTCATATCACTGTTTCATATTGTCTCATATAAGGTACTGCGTATCCATTGATGCACGACTGGGTGAAATCGTAATCCTTAGGTTGAGAGTCGAGAGTCCGCCTTGCTCAGCCAACACTATTCTACTACATTTCTAAATTATACTTTTTAAGCTCTAGTTAGATAGCGGTTGCACTGTCCGAATTATTCTCTATGCAAGCGAAACTCCGCATTTTAGAGAAAATAATTTATAAACCCGAGCAATTTACTTAAAATTTCGCATGCAATTATAATAAAAGCATTTGTAGTTGTTAGTTATTATGAACGAAATGAAATAGGATCACCAATGTATTTGCAAGGTACAAAAGACATTTCAAAAAAAAATTAAATTGTATCATATATTGTATATATTGTTGAATACAATTTGAAACGCTTAATATTGATGTTTTTTTAAAAGAACGAAAACATCTGACTCAAATCATAAATATAATGAACTTATGGAGGTCTACAATCCAAAGAAACGCTGGCAATACAATTTATTACAACCAAATCCAACCAATCAAAATAGGCAACGCTTATAAAATACCACACAAAAAGTCAGCTGAAATATTTCGAAAATTAATGCGCGATTCTAACTCATTACACATTCCACGATTAAATTCCATCATCCCTCGGCCAAACTAGAACAGAGGCGTGTTTTCGTCGCGTGCAATGTTACAGATATGCATTTTTAACGGTGAAAATATGACGTCATAACTATTGTATGTGGAAACACATACAGCTTTACTAGTAGCAGCCAAAGGTTTTACTCTCATGAAGATTTAGCTAAGCTTTATTTTTAAAGTCATCAGATAAAATAAGGTAAGCAACATCTACTTAGATCAGACTTTATAGCTTCGGAAGGCTATGTCCAGGTACTTCCATAGGAATAGATAGATAATTATTTATTGCATACCACATAACGAAAAAGAGTAAGGATTAAATATGTATTCAGTGCCTGAACTATCCTTTTAGATTAATCGACTTCCCCCAGAGAAAATAGTTAATATTGCATTAGGTGAAATACCTGTAAGGATATATGTAATGTTTTTTGAATAAATACAAATACAAATATGTGTGAAGCTAAACAGATGATTCTTGATGATGTTTTTTCTATTTCACTTCATGTTATGTTTTCTGAAACGAATATTCTATTGATTTACGGCTAGTTTTCAAATCTTGTAACCTTCGTATTGAAATTCGAGAGAACATTCCATAGGCCAACAAGGTTTCAGTCGTTAGATCAAAGTTACTTACATTTGTTACTGTACCAAAATATTCCATACGGTCAGACACCGGGTGAAAACTAGTAAGGATATAAGGGCCAGTTTATATTGTCCTAACGAGCTCTGTGATGGTCGGGCCGGTCACGTCGCCACAAAACTAACGACCGAACCTATACGGGTATCGTCCGAAATGGAGGTATTTTCGGCAAACGCAGGCCTTGTATAAACATGGAATTACTGGCTAGTAGTTTTGTTATCCTCTTTCTTTGATGTTAGGTGCGAGGTTACTATTAATATTTGTATTTCGGAAAGAATAATATAGCTTGCGTGTTTTTGTTAAGACCTTTCATTATTATATCTTTTCTAATTTAAGAGCATTGACTCGATTTTTCACACAGCAATGCCCCAAAAGTGCCCAAAGTAAGCAGAGCTTGTATTAGGGGTACTAGATGACTGATAAACTATGTACTTTATTTACTTTTTGTTTGTTAATACATATTTATTAAACATAAAAAACACCCAGAACCGAGACAAATATTTGTAGATCATACAAACATTGATCCCGCCGCGGGGATCGAACTTGCAACATTCTGAGTCGCAGGTAGGCCTTCGCCCCCTGCGCTACAGAGGTTATCGTATCGCTCTTGTCAGCACAACTTTAAAAGTTTTCGTCTCATTTATTTGTTAATTATTTCACTCCAAGGCAGCCTCATTGATATTTTCTGTTAGCTATGAAGCATTGTAGTAGGTACCTAGTTGTTTTTGGTCATTACAATTTTTCAAACTTGTCAGCCATAGGCTTTATGACGGCTAAAAGCTATACATATTATGCTATGAGAGCGCTTCTTTGATACGAAGATTTTGATAATATTCTCTCTTATACAAACATAAAGTAATAATATTACTTGTTACCTTTGTAAACAGAACAGTAATATATGCAATATGCATATTTTATATATGCATGTATATTCAGTGCAAGGGCGGTAAGTTCTTGTTGTTTACTACCAAGAAGTTTTTAAAAGCACTTTGACAGTGCTCAATAAACTTGGTCCGTTATGTTTCCACTGGGTGCTTCAGTCTGCCGCACTGAAGCATGTCAAGCATGTTCCAGGTTTTAAAAAATCGCATGATGTCAGGATAGTAGACAAAACTCTTTCTACTCCAAAAATTTTGTAGAAAAATAGAGATATTATTATACTAAAAGTTCTAAGTCTGACTCAGACTTTAGGAGTGTTTAGTGTTTAGCAGCAGACAGAATAATATGTTACCATAATACCTAGGCCCTGAACAAATTAGGATTGAGGATCAGGCAAACATTTAGGCCCGGGGCTACAATAGAACTAGAACCTTTTAAGTTTTAGCTGATCACTCGTAGAGTTTGTCAAAATAATAATGATGGTAATATCTAAGATCTATAATCGTCTGTTAACGTGGTTTTTATGTAGTCGGCCGATTCGTAATTTTGCCTTAGGGCTCATTTAAAAGTTTTGCAAAGTAGTACTTCACAACAGTTAATTAAAATTACTTAATACTTAAGCAGAGATTAGCAGCGGTATTACAAGACCAAAAACTTAAAATTACTTAAAATCCTAACACTCAATAACAGGATTCAAGTTTTAGAACTAATTATCGAAGATTGTCTTTGACGAAGTATTGATCTTCGGTTTGTCTGGTTTATGATTATAATTATACACCCTATTTTTTGATTACCAAAAAAATTTTGACCGTGGTCTCGGTGTTTGTTACTGATCACATTTATGTGGTTAAAACTAAAAAAAAATTATAACCTCAAAAGGAGACGAGACGAGTCAGACATGGATTTATGATAACTAATGCGGTTATAACGACTGGGGATGGTACGTCAACATAGTTTGAATGAGAGTCCGTACGCGATTGTTGTCTGTAGTACTTATTTGTACAGTTTACTTAAAATTTTCTTCGGTTTTGGTTGACTACAATCCTCGATAACTTTGTGATAGTTAAATAAAAAAAAAATGACCATGCCATTATCATTTCCTGCATCTGCTGCAACTGTCCTTAATTTTTTTTTGTGGTCATAAAAGACTAAGCTACTACATATTTACATATATTTACAAAATACAACAGGATTAGTCAAGCTATCATAAAATAGCGGTGTATTTGTAGTAACGCATGTTCCACGCTTGTTAATTCCCAATTCATTTTGATGAATAAGACGCCGTTTACACGAATGACTCTCTGACATGCCATTCTTGTCTCTTGCTTTCTCAATCTAATATGATGAGCAAGAACTATTATTTTAAGACAGGAATGGTATGCCAGAATGGCATCGTGTATCAATATTTCTGTAGCTTTTCTCAGTAATCCTTGTCAACTATTTTGTCACGGGGCCTTATTGAGTAATTCAACTGGCAATGGACATGGGCTTCATATTGACATTTGAAACCATTCTGGACTTCAATTGTCATTTGCCTATTATGTGGTTACTTGATCTCTGTTGGGATGACAACTAGGAATGGATTTATCTAGACAATAAGGCTGCAGGTCTAACAATAATCCACAAAAATGAAAATCCATTCGGATTAAATGCATTCAAGACCCTTTGAAGATATCCAACTTCACACGACAGGTGATAATGGACCCAGGCAGCAGTATGATGATGATGAATGAAGTAAATAAATAAATAAAAAAAAATTATACATTTATTTGTCGTCATCTTGACATTTTGTCAAATTATAATCAGTAAATTCAGTTAGACACTTTTTGCATCGATTATCTTGCATAATATTACTTCAAGTAGATCCAGGGCCCTTATTGTGTAATTCAACTAGCAATGTACATGGGCTTCATTTATTTTCATTTTCCTATTATGTGATTGGTTGAGCTCTATTGGGATGACAACTAGGAATGAATTTCTAGTTAGACAAGCACAGTTACCTGCAGCCTTGCAGGTACTGACAGCTTAGATACTTTATGTTGGCCAAGCAAAAATAGACCCTGTGTAAAATACTTCAAACCCATAATTGGAAAGCAAAATGTAAATGCTCCACAAATTGCTTTTCATAACAAAGGTTAAACACTGTTTACCTTTTAAAACACTATTAGCTTTACCGAAGCTAAACTAGATAGCAGGCCAATTTATCATAGCCCTCTACACTAACTATCAGTTAATCTGTGTCGTGCTCTCCATACTAACTACAATATAATCTGCTACTCACTTTGCACTGTACGCTAATCTATCGTTATGTAAGCAATTCTGAATTCTAATCAACTGCGTTCCGGTCTAAGATTATTTAGGTACTAACTATTTTGTTAATCTCTAAACTATGCCATGTAGTTCCGTTTTTTTTTGGTTTCTCGCAATATTTTGTCGCTGAAATTTGGCATAGTTAAAGGTTGTATCCCAGGGAAGGACATACTACTTTTTATCCCGAAAAAAATAAAAAATCCCGGGCGACCGCGGGACACACCGCGGGAGCGCAGCTAGTAGGAAATAAAAATGTTATACATGTATGTGTAATCAATGTGTATCAATCACACCATTTTTTTTAGAATAGAAGAATAGAATTATTTTTATTTGACACGACAATTATTTTTACCACATTGATTTTAATTGGATCTGCTCTAGTACTGTTCTGTACTGTCTTAGTATTAAACCAACTATTCTGTAGAGCTCTGGCTCCCTGTAGTTAAGAACATATCATCATACATACTAAAACATCTGGACTCTTAGCTCTTTGCGCTAGTTCTCAATTTTATTATCCCCTGAAGCTTGGAGCTGTTGTCTCCGCACACCTATTATGAGTCTTCTAAACCGGCGATATAAGCAATAGTTGCTTGGCAACTAAATAGCAGCTGACTGTTTGGTAGGTTTTTTTAATTCTTCCATTATCCGATTGCCTATTTTTTTTAATTTTATTTAAAAAAAAATTAGTATAATAGTAATTTACTCATTGTGGTCTTTAAGAGTAGTTCTAATTGTTGAAATAGAGGGGTTGCTTGAAAAGCTTTTATACCTATCCTTTTTACCATGGCGTCAAAATGTCCCACGTTTTATGCTCTTCATAATGTTGCGTGTGATTGAAGGCAATAATATAAATAAACATTATCTTTTAAGTCATATAACGAGCCACCGTAGTCACAAATAGACTAGTCTACGTATTACCAGTCTACCTCTCGTATATGAATATAAAGATGTACCTATGTAATTGCATGGCAACATTAAGCAATTTTGACTGAACAGTTTAAATTGCTTGTGTGCACTGTGCATCTTAAGCTGGTTGACACGGTTGTTTGCGACGTCAAGCTAAATCGTTTACATAGCTAACTTGTCTGGAGCTTACGTGCTAACGTAAAGTGAACGCGGGAGAATAATGGGGACGTCAAAAAGTAGCGTTTAACACTTGGTTTAAGTTATGAATCTTAACTTTCAAGGCACAAGAAGACCAAGAAAACAAACAGACTGACATAGCAACAGACTGACGGACTGATAAACTGATGCATAGGTTTACTTCTATCTAATTATGAAAGGCAATTTCTTGTAGTAATATTTTTTTTAATTTAGTTTCCATAGCATCTTTTCTTCTGGTCGTGTCACTAGTTCTTTCGAACCAGTGTGGTGAAAGAATTATAAGTGCTACTTAAAAAAGGCTCCTTTCGTGCACTTGACCAGGAAGCCATTTACGAGTAATATGACCTTAGCAATACAATACATACATGTCAAGCTAAATCCAATGTCGAAAAACCTTTCATTAAAATCACATTAATGCATACCTAAATATTAATAGCAAAGTAATAATTATAATTTCAACCTAGGATAGGAAGTATCCTTAGAATAGCTAGGAAATACATAACGTGGACACAAGCGAAAGGAAACACGATACCAAAGGATTTTGGAAGCGGATGCATAAACTAGAATGCCCATAACTTACCCGCTATTGTGTTGAGCACAAAGTCCATTCTATAATTCGTGCTTTAGCTTGAAAGCTTTGGTGGGTCAAGTGGTAGTGCCTTCACCTTCTGATCGTAATACCCCAGTTCGAATCTTCGTAGCAGTGGAGTTTTTGTGTTCGAAATAAAATTGTACGTTGTAGGTACAAATTAGTTACAAAATACTTAGAAATGTCCAACAAATTCCAATTTTCTACGCCTATTCCACAATGTAGTCGGCTTTTTTCAAAACCAAACTAATATAATAAAGGTTTAAGTTTGTGAGTATATATTGTATATTTGTGTTTCAATCACGCCTAATCTAATGAACTGATTTGGATGAAACTTGGAAATCTGAAGTCTGTAGGAAGATTCGCACGCACGTAGGACAGCCGTGCCGCGCCGCGCCGTGCTGCATCGAATCGCGTCGCTTCGCTTCGCAAACGCGTTCGCGTCAAACCGCCCACGCAGGACTAGGTAGCTATTGTAGCACCCACTCGTAGCATTTCGTAGCATTTTCGTAGCGGCAATATTTATCGAAATCATTGACATCCGTCGACTTGACCCTTGCGTACTTGTAATTTTGTCAGTATAAAATAAATATAAGAGGGTTTTTTCCCTCCATCTAAGTCTACGTTTTTAATATTTTTCAGATAGTTATACTGTTTTTACACCGACAAACATAAAAGTAAGTACGTGCTTTTGTTTTGTAAGTCAATGGTAGCAAATTTGATCTCACTTGCGTCTGCCACATCGATTTAATTTACGTTCGTGAACCGAGCGGTCAACGCACGTCGTTCGGTCGAGCGGGCTGTTTGATTTGATTCCCCAGTTTACCACAGCAGCTTAGTGGCGAACAGAGTTGAACGCAGTTTCATACTATTTTAGTAGAAAAATATATCTACGTTTGGTCACTAACTCGCCTGATGATAAGCAACGGTGTGGCCGAGGATTACATAAATAAAAGTAGAAGAAATCTATTCACTCTAGTCTGGAAGATGGTAATATTGTTGTTTTCTTCTTAGGAAACAAGAAGGACGGCAGACAGTTCTATTGATGGTCATGCATTCCTCTTTGATAGCTTTTGTTGACATAAAGTAATATGAATTATCAAATAGCTTGTCAATAACCAATGATGGTTTTGTACGCAGATGAATACTTCTGTACGCCAATTACTCGTGTGGTTTAGAAGCAGTGAAAAACCTTTTTGGAATTTTGCGGCAGTGCCGTGTAAAACCGGAATAAATGCAGTTGCGAACTATTGAGAGTTTCGCTTTTGTGATGGAATGTTTTGTCCGTTTTTTGTGATATGTAAATTATTTTCAAAGGAAACCAAAAACAAAAGAACTTTAACTGTACAATATTTTAGCAATCTATCGAAGAGCTAGGTTTATAATATTGGTTTGACCATTTAAAATAAAGTAGTCGTTTTTGAACGTGTAAAATTAAATGAGGTATTTTGAGTTATTTAGGTATTTTGACCGTTTGTAGTTTCTACAGAATTTTACAGTGCGCATTTAAAAAAAAATATCCAAACAACATTATATTTCTTCCTTAGCTATTTAGGTACTCGCCATTCATAACTCTTTTTTATTAATACTATCCTACCTTTTATCAAATTTATCACTTTTTATAACACAATTACCTAAAGGTGTTCTGAAAAAACTGGTGATCTTTAAACTAAATCTAAACTTCTCACCTCCAAACATTTAAACGAAGTACAAAATAGAATTTTGTTTAATTTCCACAACAATATCGCCACAATATTCGCGACAAGCCCATTACAGTTGCCGCAGCCATTTCGGCCGCAAAGTGACATGCTCATTTCAATCCGGTCCGAATTACGCTCAAAATCAACTATTACCCGGGACGAGGCCTTTAATGTTGTGTGTTAATGACAAACGGGTGATATTGCTCTTACTGCAAAATAATGAATACTTAGAAGATAAATGTACGCAATCGTTTCAAAAATATACTAAGTTTACAAAATAAGTATGGGTACTGCGTGAAGAGCTTTGCATGAAATTTTTCGAAAAAGGCAACAAAGGGTAAAAATTGAAGCATAAAATTAATTAAACAAAAATAATTGTTATGCTAGGGACTGGCTCTCTCTAGTTTCGTTCAAAATAAGCGCGATATTACGTATTGTCAATTGTCATACACCGCGCTAATTAGATACTGTACTGGCATTAGACGCAGGTGTACAAACATACAATAGGTACAAACTCCAAATAATAGCAATAATGACATTTAGAGGTCTCAAAATTCACCAAAACCAGTGCCTCCACAAGAACGTAGCTCTATTCTTGAAGGCTTTCGTTAAAGGTTTACTTATCTGGAAAACGGTGGCCATTTTATGAACGTTTTATCACTTCTTTAGAAATACTCACTTCTTTGGCGCAACGACCCAAAGTGAGTCTTGGCCGTATGATACGATGAGTCTTCCGTTAGTTTAGAAACAGGTACCTGACTTTTAATTATCTTTTGGTGTCCTTTTTTCGTCTTCCTTTCCTCTTTAAGTAATTATAGATAAATACATTTAGAGCTTATATAATCAAAATGAATATCCATGCCTTTATCCAAATCTGATCAGCGGTTTGGCATAAAAAGGTTACACACCGACAGATAGACATACAGGCAGAACTTCTTTCACATTTATAAAGTATGGACGTAAAACCAGGTTCACGACAGTATCCCCAGGGTGCGGTACACATTCACTCAGATCATTTTATGTTACTTATTCCAGATCCTTTGAAGATGTCTAAGGGGGGTAGTGAGAGGCATGTCCAAACACATATTTAATACATGCCCACCTCTTGCAGAAGTTAGTATTCCATACGTGACAGGTAGCAAGCCCATCGCCGCCTATAAATAAGAACACTAACTGGTCTCCTCACGATGTTTTCCTTCACCGTTTAGAGCACGTGTTAAAGCACATATAAATTTTACGAAACGCAAAATCCATTGATGCACGGCCGGGATTCAAACGCACAACCTTCGGATTGAAAGTCGAGGTATAACGCCATTCGGCCAACACGGCTTTCCATTCGGCCAAAATGGCTCTAGTTTGGATTATAGCAGAAACTGTTCTTTAACAAACCAAGGCTTAAGATGGAAATGCCACGCGCGCCGTCATACCCGGCGAAGTGATTCATAATTGCTATGCCTTTGACAACGTAGGTATTCCACTGCATACTTGTGTAGCGACGTATAATTTACTTATGCGAGATTGTAGGATGGTTACTGCGACAAGAGTAGGAAGTAATTTTCTTTATTAAATTTAAGTTCTGTATTGCAAGCGTAAGAGATGAGTTCAGTTCTTCATATCAAAGTAAAAAGTAAAGAAGCACAGTTTTAAATGCATGAAGTCTCTGACACGAAACTTTCCAAAGTATGGAACGTTTTATTACAGGTTTCAAAAATTTTAAATAATACCCAATAGGGTTATTAGTCTGAAGCCCTTCGGGTTTTCAAAATTCTTTCAGGGCGTCTAGTAGAAGCAAGGCGTGATCCGAGAACAGGCACATTTTTGGCCCAAAGGATCAGTAGGTATCCAACTGAAATTTTGGTTAAATACATACTATCGGCTAAACAATTTAAAGAAATCAAAGAACTTTATTTGCCCATTTTCGCAAAAATCTGTTAAAAAAAATCTGTGATTCTGAGACTGACCGACAGATAAAGTACAAACACATTTTTTTAGCCCATCTCGAAACTTCGGTCAAAAGGTTGGGGGCATGCCCGCCCACCGTGCCCATAACGGTGGATCCGCGCCTGTGCTGAGCGATGTCAAAAGCTCGTTTCATTTCGCAGAGCATGCTAGCGAGTTTGTTTTAAAAATTGGATGCCATTCCATATTTATATTTCCATAGGTAAATCACAATCAAGAGCGATATTTAAATCATGTTATTGTTTCATTACACTAAAAATATTTACCACGAAAAAATTATTCAGTGATAAAACGGTTTGCGTTGCAATTAGTAAGCGTCAAAAAATGTATATACAACGTCTTTTTACACAAAGAGACGTCTACCGAAGCCGAAAGGGTAGGTACAGCATCCCAATACACAACTAAATCCAAAAGGATTTTCCGAAAAAATCATTATATCCGGAGAAAACAGCGTTTGAAGATTACTGTTTGCGTATGTACTGGGCGCGTTGTTTTACGTAGATTGCTGGATTTTGAGTTTTAACTGTTTTTTTCTTTTATTAATGAAATTATTAGGTAGGTATGGTCTTATTATGTTGTCCTAGTAGTAAATACCGAAAATAACATAAAATGATGTAGGTAAGTAAATATATTTTTTTTAGTTTTTTTTTCGCTGAATATGTTTAGAATCATGGTCTGATTGCAACCCCTCAGTTTTCGGTAGTAGTCTTTTTACACCCTGTATGTAGATAGAGATCCTATCTAGGATTAGTTCTTTCTAGAACTAAGCGCTTTCAAAATTCTTTTATTATGCGCACTGCAAACATTTGGAATCAGCTTCCAGCGTCTGTATTTCCGCTGAGCTACGACCCTGTTGTTTTTAAGAAGAGAGTTAATAGGCACCTTCTGGGTAGTCTCGCTCCATCGTAGACCTCATTCTTGCCTGTGTAAGTTTCGAGGTCAAGAGCCGACCCATCCATCATAAAAAAACCTTTTTTACCATTGTTATTAGTGATTGACATGGTTTTTTTTTTGATGCTCCACAAATCGATAAAACCCAAACAAGAGTTAAAATTTTACCGTGGGTACCTCACACATGCTCAAATCAAGTCAATGAAAATCCGTTGTAGATTAAAAATATATTATTATTTTCTTTCTGCAAAGATTTAAACGAATATTTCATAAATGTATATTTGATTGAGTTCGAAATAAACTAAAAAACTATGAAAAGAGACGAATAAAACTCTCGACAGCCATTCATCTACTGGCGTTAGAAGAGTGGAAGCATAAACTTTTATACGTGTGCTTCGTAGTGTGAAACGCGTTAAATTGTACCTTTCAGAGTTTTTTGAAGCGTTAATTCTATCACTGTTGTTACCGTTACTTTAAAGTTAAATAAAACTATATTTTATGCTCTAAAAATAAAAGGCCTGTGTAAGTTTTTATTCCATGAAATGTTTGAGTTTCATCACTCATCATTGTACACACAAGCAGTTAGTGCTCATAACTCATACGAGCTTACTTTTTATCGCTAACAAAACCACCATCAATATTTGAGATCAATTTCCCACAAAATTCAAATTATTTATCAATCTCACCGATACTCGCATCGGAATCGAAAATAAAACGTGTCCAATTAATGGTAACGAACCGAACATTGGAGGGAAGCACCAGTTTTTATTGCATTGGTTTACTGTAAAACCTACTCTCATTCAATTACATTTTTTTTCCATCAGGATGGGGAGGATTAGCTGGACGGAGAAGGTTACCAACGAGGAAGTGCTGAGAAGAGTTGAGGAAAGGGTTTTGATGAATACCGTTCAAAATCGAAGAGGAAAAATGGTTGGAAGCTGTCATGTTGTATACAACATGACAGCTTTATTAAGAACATCATAGAAGGAAAAGTGGAAGGAAGACAAGGAAGAGGAAGACCTAGAATCAATTTCATGAGTTGGATAAAAGAGAAGATCGCTGTCATGTTGTCTACAGAAGTAAAGGAGACCGCATTGGAAAGGGAGAGGTGGAGGAAGTTGCATCATTGCACCGACAAGAGCTGAGCTAAATAGGTTCCTTCTAGGAAAGTATGTTCCATCTTAGACCTCACTACTGCTTAACATCAGGCAGAGGGAGGTCAAATGCTGACCTATTTAATTAAAAAAAAAAAAGCTACTGGAATTGAAAAAAAAAATTGAACATGATAATAACTTATATACCTACCTACAGGGAAATCACTCAAATAACATATCGTCGTATTAGATACTGACAATGTTTCGATACATCCGAAGTCTTTTTAGAAGATATCAGGGTCGTATTCCCGTTCTTATTTTCGTTCGTTTGAAGAATATTCAGATGCTTCTTACTACGATTTCTGACGTTTTTTTATCGATTTAATCCAATTTATCGGTTTGAAATATTTAGTTCTAGGTTAGGACCGTGTTTTAACGTTGATCTTATCGACTGAATACAATGTAGCTCGTAGTAAGAAGCATTTGAATATTCATCAAACGAACGAAAAAACGAACGCGAATAACCCCCCTGGTTAAATGGTACTTGCGGTTGCGGCTAACACAACTTCCTTATGTAACTATATTATTTACCCTAGCCCAACGTATTTTCCAAATTATTTAAAGATGTATATACGTAGATATGAATGATACGTAGAAGCCATAACAGCGATCGTTTGCATCGATACTTAAATTTATTTAAATATACAGTTTGCTATTGTTCTTCGAAGTAGATAGATTTTCTGATAATAAACGAATTTCTGTGTCAGTGAATGAATGCTGGAATGAAATGGCTTCATGTATAAAAAGTGTGGCGAAGAATGTGTTTGGTGAGACAAAAGGCAAGAGTAAGATTGATAAGGATACATGGTGGTGGAATGAGGAGGTGCAAAAGGTCTTGAACAAAAAAAATAATGCTTTCAAAGACTGGAAAGGTGTGAATGATAGTGACCCAAGGTTGAAAGATCTGAAAAGAAAGGTGTATGATGAATGTAAGAAGAAAGCTAAAAGAGAGGTAGCCATCGCAAGAGGTAAGGTCCAAGACAAGCTGTACAAAAATCTTGATAGCCCCCAAGGACAAAAGGATCTATACCGCTTAGCGAAAACGAGAGAAAAGAATGCTAGAGACATAACTCATATGAAATGCATAAAAGACGATAGCGGAAGGGTTTTAATGAAAGATGAAGAAATAAAGGACCGTTGGAAGAGATATTTTGAAAGGTTAATGAATGAAGAGAATGTTTGGAGTGGTAAGCTAGAAGACGTATCAATTAATTTGGGTATGGTAGAGAAGATAAGTGTGAATGAAGTTAGAATGGCTGTCCAGAGTATGAAAAACGGCAGAGCGTGTGGGCCAGACGGTATACCAGTTGAAGTATGGAAGTTTTTGAAAGCGGATGGATGGAAGTAGCTAACTTTATTCTTCAACAAGTTATTACATGAGGAGGCGATCCCGGACGAGTGGTGCAGTAGTTCACTGGTGCCTATCTTCAAAACAAGGGTGATGTACAGAACTGTAATAACTATCGAGGAATAAAGCTTATGTCGCACAGTATGAAAGTTTGGGAAAAGGTTATAGATAGAAGAATGAGAGAAGAGTGTGTGATTACCCAGAACCAGTTTGGTTTTATGCCAGGACGGGGGACAACAGATGCAATATTTGCTTTACGCCAACTCTGTGAAAAGTTCCGTAGTGCGCAGAAGGATTTGCACGTGGTCTTCATTGATCTGGAGAAGGCGTACGACAAAGTTCCCCGGAAAGTTCTGTGGTGGGCTTTGAAAGAAAAGAGAGTGCCAGGTAAGTATGTGAGGATAGTGAATGCGATGTATGCAGGAGCACGTACAAACGTCCGGTCCGAAGCCGGCGTCACCGACGAGTTCAATGTGGCAGTAGGTTTGCACCAGGGGTCGGCTTTAAGCCCTTATTTGTTCCTCCTGGTAATGGATGCTTTGACATCAAACATACAGGAGGAGGCACCCTGGTGTATGCTGTTCGCCGACGACATTGTTCTCGTCGGAGAGAAAGCAGACGAGGTACAGAGCAGACTGGGAATATGGCAAGAGAAATTGGAAACAGCAGGCATTAAGATCAGCCGCACCAAAACAGAACATCTGTTTTGCAACTTCAGTGGCACTTCCAATTTCTCAGCTATTGCCTTAGATGGTGTAACCCTACCAGTCTGCTCCGATTTTAAGTACCTTGGTTCGCTTCTCCAAAACGATGGCAATATTGACCGAGACGTAAATAAGAGAATGAATGCGGGATGGATGAAGTGGCGACAGGTCTCGGGGACGATATGTGATCCGCGAATGCCAAGGGGCTTAACTTAAGGAAGTTGAAAGGGAAGATCTACAAGACCGTTATAAGACCTGTCGCGATGTATGGATCAGAGTGTTGGGCAATGAAGAAGACGGATGAAAGGAAAGTGTAAAAAGCATGTAAATGAAATGCGAATGTTAAGATGGATGTGTGGGGTAACACGGTTAGATAAGATAAGGAATGAGTATATCAGAGGAAGTTTGAAAGTGGCACCTATATCTGAAAAGGTGAGGAGTGCTATGGACACGTTATGAGGAGGGATGAAAACCATGTTACCCAAAGAGTTATGAATATGAGTGTGACTGGGTATGCAAGAAGAGGAAGGCCGAAGAAGAAGTGGTTGGATTGTGTGAGAGAGGATATGAATGTAAAAGGAGTGGATGCACAATTGACGAGTGATAGGAGTGAGTGGAAGAAGAAGACATGTTGTGCCGACCCCACTTAGCGTGGGATAAGGTCAGGGAGATGATGAAACGAATTTCTGTGTAGAAAAAAAAACGCGTAGAAAAATATCAAAGTGTCAAAAGTTTCGATAACGTTCCTAGTGCTAGCAAACCTATAATTAGTAAGGTTTGGTGCAAGTGGCGAGCGATCGCGGTCAGCGCGGGTCAAATGGATATGTTCAGTTGACCACATTTAAAAGGTGAGGTGCTTGTAACAAATGTTGGGCCGTGGTAGGATGTGGCGACAATAAAATTTGCTTACTGTTTTATTTTGTTCAAAAGGGTTTTTATGAACCCAGAGTAAATTAAATGCATATCGCGGTCATAAGAGTTATATGAGATTTATATTTGACACGCCGGTTTTTATGTTTGAAGAATGTTTACAAAATTTAACATTGTGTTCTTGCTGAATAACTTTTACTATAGATTTACTATAGATTTTTATGATGGAATAGAATGGCGATTACAAAAAGAGGCTCAGTATAGAGTCAGTTATATTTTAAAACCAAAAAGCTCAAACCCTAGATTTTAGTAAATTTATACAAACAATTAAAAATTTACTCACAAAATACAAATCTGTCAAGCTATCTAAAATTGTTATGAAATTTATACAGGGTGTAAAAAGACGTCTACCGAAGCCGAAAGGGGTAGGTACAGCATCCCAACACACAACCAAAACCAAAAGGATTTTCCGAAAAAATCATTATATCCGGAGAAAACAGCGTTTGAAGATCACTGTTTGCGTATGTACTGGGCGCGTTTTTATACGTAGATTGCTGGATTTTGAGTTTTAATTGTTTTTTTCTTTTATAAATGAAATAATTAGGTAGGTATGGTCTTATTATGTTGTACTAGTAGCAAAAAACTAGAAAATAAAATAAAATGACGTAGTTATGTCAAAAAAATTTTTGAGTTTTTTTTTCGATAAATATGTTCAGAATCATGGTCTGATTGCAATCCCTCAGTTTTCGGTAGCAGTCTTTTTACACCCTGTATACTTATAAAAAAATTATCGAAATTGAAGATTATTTTGCAAAGCTTCTTAAAATACAAAATAAGGCTCTTAAAATTATAAATTTAATTTTACAAACGTTTATTAGTAAACTCGTAAAACACAATTCATGTTTAAACTACATTTATTTGATTTTTTTTTGAATTAAAACGCGATAAGAAAGTCATTATAAAAGAAAAGATAACTTCACTTGCAGGGGTCAGCTAAACAATGTGTTGTACACAATACTAAGCTTTTTAGGTAGTACCCTCATGTAATAGAACAATTTCAACCTTACCTCTCCTAAGATAAAGTTCATTTTATTTGACTTTATTTCATAAAGGTTGTTGTAAATTCAGTCTTACGACCTTTTGAATAAGGCTCATTAGTAAAGTGGATAAGCTTAACGCTTTGTCATTTTATATTTTTTTTATTATTTAGATATGCTTTATCTCTCATTATTTTTGTTTAGGGTGAAAATTACATAAAAAGCTTTACTAATACTTTTTAATCAGAAGATAATTTTTACTTATTTTTTTATGATGATGTAACAAACAATACATTCTCGAAATAGAAAAATAAAAACCGGACAAGTGCGAGTCGAACTCGCCCACCGAGGGTTCAGTACAAAGGACTAAGTAGGTACGTATAACAGTGCAAAGGGATTTTATTTTAAATTTTTTCGAAATTATTAAAAATCATTTTAAGCTTATGCTAATGATGCCCTTTCATATGATACCCCACATGACACGGTTAACTCACTTAAAAATTTCGACCCCCATTCCTGGGTTCTTATCGTTTTTTTTGCGATATAACAAAAAATATACGGTTTCATATTTTTCCATGTACTTGTAGTCTAAGACAATACTACTTGCCAAATTTTATAGTTCTAGGTCAATGGGAAGTGCCTACCCTATGAATTTGGATTTCCATGAGTGTCAAAATACACGTTTTTTGCGGCACAAACTGCCGTATCTTTGTTTTGAGTTAACTTAGAAGTTTGTTTTTTTTCGCAGCTTAAAGGGACCGTAGACTTGAGTATACGGATTCAATTTCAACTCGATACCTCCACGCGTTTTTGAGATAAAGGGTCTTGACAGACAGACAGTCAGACAGACAGACAGACAGACGGACAAAAAAGTGATCCTATAAGGGTTCCGTTTTTTCCTTTTGAGGTACGGAACCCTAAAAACTAGTAAAATATCTACTTCATAAATATTTTTCGTAACTGAAAGATTAAAAGCAAACAAAAATGTCCGTAATGTAACCAATAATAGTCAGCCATCCAATCTTTTTATTAAGATCATCAAATACAGAATAGAAAATCTATTTTCTTAAAAAAATTTGGTCACGTGTGATACATTTTTACTTTATTCACTTTTCCTTTTTACAAAAACAAAGAATACCCGACCCAAAGCGACAGATGGCACCAAAAAATCTTAAATACCAACAAAAATATCTCGCTATAAAGTCCTCTGCCTTATTGCCTTCGTTTCCCTTATCCCCGTAAATACTTTCGATACTAGAATTTTCTAAGCCCCTAATACTCATTACTACAAGCAAAGACGGACTCGTAAAAGCCAAGAACTTAATTAACGTCCTACGGGCATAAGCCGCGTCTTCTACGAAGATGGTCACCGTGTTTTGGATGACGACACCTTAACAGGGTAGTTTGAATTTAAGCTATAAAGTTTGTATAACTGAACTCTATCAAAGGAGAGAGTTAGTTGAAAGACTATTGGAGACCTCTGCCCAGCAGATGGACAAAATAATATGTCAATGACAACTTTCGAGTGCTACTTGTTTCATCCCAAGATTTTTCATCCCAATGAATATTTTTCTTGATTCATCCGAAATTTGCGATTTTTAGTTCTTGTTTCACCCAAACCTACTTATGCCTAATTTCTATTGTTTAAATTCAAATAAATGACACAGTGTAACACTAAAGCAGCAGGGTCACCAAACAATAACAACTAGGTACTCAGTATTAACATTTTTATTTAAAAATTACTCAAAATCAGTCTTTATCTGGGTAGGTAAATAAGGTACAACATAATTTGTCTATTGGTCTAAAAATCAACTTTTGAATTATATTATTCTAATACTTATAAGTACCTAATCAAATAAACATGTCAAAATCAAACACGTGCATTCCGTTTTAAAAAGATGTGCTTTATGTGTCCCCGTAAACATGTACTAAATAAAAACAAAATGGCGTGCCTAATAGGTACTAGGTATATTTACCTCTACAATTCACGGATTTAATGTAGGTAATCAGTAATAAATCAATAATTTGGTATGAATAAATTTCAACAAATACTCTAGGTAAAGTTTCTGTACCAACTGCTTAAATTACACTGTGGCTCACCTTTATGAATTGGGATGAAACAATAATATGTTTTGGGATGAATCAAGATATTTCCTATTGGGATGAACTTGGGATGAAACAAGAAGCACTCCAACTTTCAAATAAAAAGCTAAAACCAAAATCAGTTCATCGAGCTGCAATATTTGTTTATTTAAAAAAAAGCATGCTTATACAGGGTGTTATAAGACTACTCCCGAAAACTGCGGGGTTGCAATCAGACTATGATTGCGTTATTTTTTGGCTAAATATGTTTATATTTAGCGAAAAAAAAACGCAAAAGAAAAATTTTACTTAGCTACGTAATTTTATGTTATTTTCGGTTATTTACTACTAGGACAACATAATAAGACCATACCTATATACCAACTAGATAATTTACTTAATAAAAGAAAAAAACAATTAAAACTCAAAATCCAGCAATCTACGTAAAACAACGCGCCCAGTAGGTACATACGCAAACAGTAATCTTCAAACGCTGTTTTCTCCGGATATAATGATTTTTTCGGAAAATCCTTTTGGATTTAGTTGTGTGTTGGGATACTGTACCTACCCTTTCGGTAGACGTCTTTTTACAACCTGTATAGTATGACATTTTTTGTTTGCAGCACATTTTCGTTTCCGCCGTCACCGTCAATGGCCTCACTATCTTAGAGACTGTGCTTCCACTTCACATTTATTTTGGCGCGAATTCGGTCTCGGCAATAAAAATAAACAAAGAGTGTTCAGGTGTGCAAGCGACGTAGACCGTCGTGTAGGTTTTTTATAGGTGTACCAGTGTTCTAATTAAACGGAATTGCGAGGAGACTTTAGTACTTTTTCATCAGGATTTCATGAGAACGTGACAAAGTTTAATGCGCTCTGTAGCCTGCCTAGTTCTTCTAAAGTATTGTACTTAAAGTTTCCAACAAAGCACTAAGGTTCTGCTGTCTTTCTATTCATTCATCTGTCCGTCAGTCTGTCACAGGACTTAACTTTAGAGCTTTTTAGGTAATTGGAAGACAGTGAAAGTTTGAAGTTTTTTGTAAGCTAACATCTAAGCTGTTCGCACATGTATATGTCCGCGCCGTACGCGCCACAGTAGTTCTATAGAAAAAATACTGATAACGTCAGCAAAATGCAGCTCGCTTCTGACGTCTCAGCATTTTCTCTATTGAATTGACAGTCGGCTGATCGTGCGATCAGCTCTATTTGCTATTTTTGGAAAATTGATCGCCAGAGAAAGTGATTATAAAATATATCTGTGATAATATCGTGTTCTTTCATACTAATGAATGAAAAGCTAGTTCAAATTTACGTTATTTCCTTTTCATAAAGTAATATTGCATGTTATTAAGGCTACATGTATGTAGTTTTGAAAACTATTTTCACTGGCACACAAACAGTTCGCATGACTAAAGTCGAATTGATCGAATTGAGGTGTGTTCGTTACACGTTCTAAACTACCGCCCAAAAGTTTGATTGAAACTACCAATTTACGATTTAATAGTTTACAGCGAATTTGTACGGAAGTGGAACTGAAATAACTTTGCAGAACCTTAACCTCTCGCTCGCATATCGTGGACCTCTGGGTGCCTTAGTTTTATACGCGTTCAGTATTTTAGTGATCACTTTTAAAAGTACTTCATTTGGTACTCGCTCATAAATATGCACTCACTCTATGGACAAATGTCTGAAATAAAGAATTTTTATTTTATTTTATTTTTTATTTGTAACTAACGAAAACCAGTAGAAATCCATGTTTACAGCGTCGATACTAAATTGTGAAGAAAATTAATACTAGTCATTCATGATGTAAGTTTCGCAGTAGATGCTTTTTTCATAAAAAAATGGTCAACAGCACATAAAAAACGAAAATGCTTTTTCTATATTTCTTAGTTTCTTGTTATTTGTTCTAACAATAGCGCAAAGTTATAAAGTAACGCACCAAATTTTTAAAATTTACCATGTGATTACCTTTGACGATTTTTTTTACTTCACGAGCCCCTAACTTACTTTGACGAGCCTCTTTTTTGTTTGACTGGCTCCCCACTATTTCTCAAAGTGATCCCAGCGGTCCTACTGAATAAGTGCTTTTTGACTTTTGACTTTTGACTTTTTCAAATACTATTTTTTATCGGCTATTTAACTTAGATACAGGCTACAGCTCGTTTAAAGTCTACCCGTCTCTTTGTTAGCCAATAAACTGCATTATAACCTCGTTACCTCGCTCGCCATCAATTTCCTTTCCAAAGGTCGGTTATCTGTATTAGCTGGTGACCCCAATGAGCAAGGCAGCCAAGTTCCGTAATCTGCCTTTTGTTGAGTACAAAGGTGGATAAATATGAGTAGATATAGCTATGTTGTGAAGGAACGCCATGTTTTAAGTCGCACGTCGCGTGTTATAAAAAAATATTTTGTGATACCTGTGCAGATTCCTCGGGAATTAAATAATGACACCAGCTTTGAATATTTTAAGTGGCTATACTGTGAGACCATTTTCAGCCTCGTAATTGTGAAAATTATTTTTAGCTATTCTATTTAATAACATGTGCATTCTTCCTATCCTCACATACGGTGCACAAACTTGGTCACTCACCAATAGCCAGAAGTTCAGCCTCGGGGTATGCCAGCGGGCTATGGAGCGTAGTATCTTGGGAGTCAAATTTATCGACCGCGTTAAAAACACGATACTATGCTCCCGAACGCAAATAGCCGATGTAGCTCTCAAAGCGGGAAACCTTAAGTGGGACTGGGCCGGACACGTTAGCCGCATGCCCGAAGAATACTGGGCTAAAGCAACCACTTTATGGAATCCGATGATGCCTGTTATGTTGTCCTACAAAAAAGATTGGCCTGTTATGGCGGTCCTGGGCTATAACAGGCCAATCTTTTTTGTAGGAGTCCAGCTCATCCCGCCATCGTCGCTTGGGCCTTCCACGAGGTCGCCGGATTTGCCCTGCAGTGGGAAACATCGGGCTTATAATAATAAATAATATTTAATAACAACTAGGTACCTATGTATATCATGTAAGTACAAAAAAATAGTTCAAAAGAACGTAACAAAAAGAAGAAAACCACTGGGAAAGTGATTAAGAAAAGAAAATTTAATGTTTATAATAAGTTTATTTCTCTCACAAAGGGCCATATTTACATGGATCTTAAAATCTATGACATAAATTATAGTTAAACTTACAGTTGAGAGAGACCGGAGCCTGAGGTAGGTTCGTAAGAACCTGTATTACAGGTCACCGGGCCCTATAACAAAATACAGCTTAACTAAATTCGTAATTTTTTGATCAGAAGCTATGCAACTGGGATTATACTAAGTGTTAGGTGTACTCGTATGTGAGTGTGTGTTGCGTATATGTCTGTGTGTTTTTGTGTGGATGTCAATGTGTGTAGTTACGAGTGCATTGTTATAGGTAGGTAAAGCTAAAAATAGCTATTTCGACATTAATGACATAATGTCACATCTGAAAATGTTTGTGTGAGGTTGCATAAGTTGCAAAGTGGGCATGCCTATCAATGTTCCTGCGTACATTCGGCGTACAGTTTTAAAAATTTCATCAATATGATTATATTGATGAAATTTTGCCAAATTCAACGAATGATGAAACGTCATTGTGCCTGAGATGATTATCTCAGGCACAATGACGTTCACTGCTGAACATAGACCTCCCCCCATCGAATAATATTTAAAATATTTAGCAAGTAATAATTTATATTCAATTAGTTTCGAACGAGTTTATCTCACGGTATGTAGGAAGTATGGTTACGAATTTTACGAATTACGAGTACGAATTTTAGTATGTGCTTTAAAATTATGTACCTACTTATTGCATGTTAATGCATAACAAGGTGTGCATTTCCCTATAAATTGAGGCGTACTAGTGTTCGTAATAGTGGATTTTATGTACAAACAATATACTACACATAACAAAAATAAAATAAACATATACAGGGGTTGTAATCAGACCATGATTCTAAACATATTTAGCGAAAAAAAAAAACTCAAAAAAAATGTTGACTTAGCTACGTCATTATATGTTATTTTCGGTTATTTACTTATAGGACAACATAATAAGACTGATAATTTCATTAATAAAAGAAAAAAACAATTAAAACTTAAAATCCAGCAATCTACGTAAAACAACGCGCCCAGTACATACGCAAACAGTAATCTTCAAACGCTGTTTTCTCCGGATATAATGATTTTTTCGGAAAATCCTTTTGGATTTAGTTGTGTGTAGGTACCTACCCCTTTCGGCTTCGGTAGACGTCTTTTTACACCCTGTATATAAAGGAGAAAAATATAAATTTAACTGAATGGAAAACTATTAACTTAACCTAATTTCCAATAGAGTGCTTTGTCTGATTTCATTGTATTCTGTAGATTTTCATTTTTTAAATCAATTTACACAGTTTTCACAGTTTTTCCTACGCATGTCTGCAGTTTTTCACTGAGTTGGAGTTGGCAACACTACCTAGTAGGTCTTTCTTTTATACGAGAAAAGTCCCAAACTATGATAACTATAATTTTCATAAAATATTATATTTTACTTGGATAAACATTTGTCAAAATGGTTATAAAGCTTTGACGAAATTATTATGCTAACAAGGCGACCCTTCAATATAATAAATGGTCCTTTGTAACCCCCCATAGATTAGGACATAGTTCTCTTAGGGTCTTCTACACAGGACTGGATCAAGGAGTGCAGATTTAAATTGAATGGTAATGAGGCAATAAAAAACCAGTATCAAGACTGTATCCCTTAAGTAAAATCTTAACAATGTCTAGGGGGCAGCCAAAGTCACGTTTGAATACATTATTAACACTGTTGTCAACGGGATAATTACCATGATTTTTTGACCTGTATACTTATTCAGTATTTCCGGTGAAGTTTTGAAGTTATACCGTGTATCGCCGATAAGAGCTCTTGTCAATGTGCATAATTTTCTGAACGATAAATTTATTAATGCTGGGATTTGAACTCGCAACCTTCAGATTAAAAGACGAGGGTAAATTCCAATAGGCCAATCATTTTCTCGGATGGTTATAAAACAAATAGTCTTATATGTGTCAATTCTTTTCTTTTGTCTTTTACCCGTCTTGTCTGTTTTATGGCTACGACTCTTACATTTTTAAGTTAGTAAGTAGTGACTCAGTTTAATATCTACCATGTACCTAAGTGACAAAACCAAGTGTGACTTGAGCACCTACGGCGAATAAATGAGTATGAGTATGAGTATTTATTGCAGCGCTCATTCGTCATTGGAGCGTTTCCGAGCTAACGCACACAGAAACAACGTGCATTTGCATCTACACACACAATAAAAACCTACCCGCCTTCGTGCAATAGAGCAACTGTACCGAGTTAACATAAAAAACCATAGAACCCAACTCCCCCACCCCTTAGTACGGCTTCCATTACCTGTCGTCAAAGTGAGGACATTGAAATTCCTGCACATTAATAAGCCCCTTAGTTGAAGGATTTCAGAATATTCGCCACATGAATACTTGCTACCTAATCTCAGTTGTGAAACATTACCTTGTTTGCATATGCATAGTTCGACTGTCAATGTCCGATTCAATAGTGTAAGTTCGTATGAGTCAGTGGCCAACTCTGGTAACGGAGTTTTTAGGCCGCCTCAAGGCCGACTGCCGACTAACTGGGACCGACAATTTAACGAGCCCTCCGAAGCACGGAAGCGCTCAGATGAAAATGCCACTGGCGGTCACCCATCCACTTACAGATCGTTTTGAACGTTGCTTAACTTCAACGATCTATCAAGAACGACTAAGCAAGCACGATCACGAGTGCTTCATTCAATAGCTGAGAGAACATAACAGTCGAACATAGGCCTTTTTGTAATCGGTTAAAAAATACTAATTCTAAGCTTGTCGTTCAGCAAATAAGCAATAAAATAAACGAAACGGATCAGAAAGAAATTAAAGGCTGACTTTGACTTGGAGCTATTTATTTTGCGTAGACTTTGAAAGGTCGAACGTTTAATTAGATACTTTTTCTCGAACGCAATAAAATGTCAGAATGAATAGTGTTTCATTTAATATCGACGACCTCTGTAGCGCAGTGGGCGAAGGCCCGCCTGCGACGCAGAAGGTTGCGGGTTCGTTCCCCGCAGCGGGACGCAATGTTTGTATAATCTACATTTGTCTCGCGTCTGGGTGTTTTCTATGTATAAATGTATGTATTTACAAACAAAAAATATTTAAATAGTTTATCAGTCATCTAGTATTCATAACACAAGCTGTGCTTACTTTTAGGCTAGATGATGCTGTGTGAAAAGTACAGCATTATTTATTTATTTATTGCAACTGATTGTTTTTTTTTTCATAATAATTAGTTTGAAGGTTGCTTGGAAGAAATCGCTTTCAGCAATAAGGCCGCCCATTGTACAATTTTGAACGTGTTTTATTTTGTGTTGTTTTGTACGACAAATATATTATTTATTTACAGAAACTAAGCTACTACATATTTACATATATTTACAAAACACAACAGGATTAGTCAAGCTATCTAAGGATCGTTAGAAACGATCTAAGTATAGATAGCTCAACTGATCCAGGTCACTGTCAGTCGGAAGCGTGCCCAAAACACTGGCGGTATTACCACGCTGGATGGCAATGCTGATCCTTTGAGCCAAAAATGTGCCAGCTCTCGGATCACGCGTCGCTTCGACCAGACGCCCTGAAAGAATTTTGAAAACCCGAAGGGCTCCAGAACCCCACGGACCTAGGGTTTTTTTGTTATTAATTGGTGTACAATAAAGTGTTCATTCATTCATTCATTCATTCATTTTTTCAGACTCCAATTATATAATACTAGCAGCGCTCCCGCGGTGTTACCCGCGATCCCTCGGGATTTTTTCATATTTTCGGGATAAAAGGTAGCCTATGTCCTTCCCTGGGATACAACCTTCAACTATGCCAAATTACAGCTTAATCTGTTAAGCGGTTTAGGCGTGAAAGCGTAACAAACAGACAGACAGACAGACAGAGTTACTTTCACATTTATAATATGGATATGGATAGTATGGATTTTATTTACAGAAAAAGACTAAAATTTGATGTTTTTATAACATATAAGAAAAAAATTATAAAAAGCTTTATAATATGAATGTAGAAGTCTAATCATACAGGGTGTAAAAAGACTGCTACCGAAAACTGAGAGGTTACAGTCAGACCATGATTTCACGACTGGTGTGGTAGACATTCTCTCAGATCTTTTTATGTTACTTATTCCAGATCCTTTGAAGATGTCTAAGGGGGGTAGTCAGAGGCATGTCCAAACACATAATATTTGATACATGCCCACATTTTGCAGAAGTTAGTATTTCAAACGTGACAGGTTGCAAGCCCATCGCCGCCTATAAGAACAAATTCTGAACATATTTAGCAAAAAAAAGCAAAAATTTTTTTTACTTAGCCTCGTCATTTAATTGTATTTTCTAGTTATTTACTATTACTCGTAGTACAACATAAGAAGACCATACCTTTTTAATAATTTCATTTAAAAAGAAAAAAAAACAATTAAAACTCAAAATCCAACAATCTACGTATAACAACGCGCCCAGTACATTATGCTCGACCAGCTGTGCGAGGTCGGTTTTCTTCGGAGTTTTTTTTGGGAATATCCTTTTGGAGTTGGTTGTGTGTTGGGATGCTGTACCTACGCCTTTCGGCTTCGGTAGCGCCTTTCGGCTACGTCTTTTTACATCCTGTATACAAGTAGGATTGTATAAAAATCTAGCAGCTCCTAAAACAACATGTTCTTAGATATGAATAATCGTTAATTTGAAATTATCTCTCGTCAAAAAAGTATTTTCATGTTTAAAAGTATTTTTTTACTTATTTGCATATTTGAATGGAAGTTATTTACCCCAAAGTTTACCTTTATTCCATCCAGTCCTACCAGTAGTTCGATAGTCGAACTGTTTGGATGTTTTTGTTCCAAATTGTTATACTGACGGATCTTACTCTTTGGGCAGAGAGGTAGATGAGAGCAGGGGACTTCTGGCGCTTCGGCGGCCGCTACCGCGGCACGCTTCGCTCGCCTCGCGCATCAGTGGTCACTATCCTAACATAACCTAACCAAATAGTTTGATCCGTGAGTATAACAATTTGGAAAAAAAAAAAACATCCAAACAGTTCGACTATCGAACTACTGGTAGGACTGGATGGAATATACCAAAATTTCAGGCCATTTCAAACTGAAAAGTTTTAATGACGGGCAATTAAAAATAATAACATCGAAACACTCTTAAGAATGTTTACTTTGATCTTTTAAAATTAAAAACTTCAACAGCGATTAAAAATATAGAAACATTTATTCAATTTTAAAACCCCAATTGTAATGTTTTTAAGTTTGTAAGTATAAATTACTGATTATAATTAGAAGCTTCTAAGCAATTAAAAGAGGCCTTATTACAATTTTAAAGCTCTTGTTCATATATTTCTTCTTTTGATAGAATTTTTTTCCAAGAAACGATCGTGAATTCCGCAGAGTCTAGGATAAGATTGGCGCAGGATAGAGGCAAATGACAATAGCAAAGAGAAGCCTATACTCAGCAGTGGGATGAGAAAGGCTGATGATGCACCATCATCATCACCTCCCTTAACCCACTTTTATGCGGGGTCGGCACAACAGGTTTTATCTTTCACTCCGCTCTATAAGCCGTCATCTCAACACTCACTTCTTTCATAATACTCATAGAATCATTGAAATGCTGATGATGATTAAATGTATCTGAGTACGACAGTTAGTGCAAAGAATCGATTAAATAGAACAAGATATATAGGATCTTTCATTTTATACAAACTTAATTCAGGAATTGGGTTAAAAATTAAGACTTTCCTGTCAATTGATTGTTGCTTCTTGTATAACTTAGCCCATTCGTGATGTAGCTGGGCTGCGATTGGTGGAAGGTCTGTTCTCCTTGAAAATCATTATGCGACAATTCTAAAAAATCAATAAGTGATTTTTGAAGTGAAAACTTAAATGGGCTAAGGAATTAAATTGATACGGTCAATATAATAATAATATATGATAATATTGATAATAATATTGATACGTCTATTTGCAACCCAAAAATGAGGTCTTTTCAGTTTGTGTAGTTTAAAATGAAAGACCCTATATGAAAACGTCATAGTATGAAGATTTTCACTGCTGTGTTTAAATGCAACAATGAGAGTAAAAACAATTTTCTCTAGGGCATTGTACAAAATAGCCTGTTCGTTTTGCGGTGTGGCGTACAAAACGTGAAATTATGCATTGTAATCACGTTTATGCACGAGCGAATCGCTGTCCTTTAAATGTCACTAGCTGCTACATGCGGTTTTGCGTGATAAAATTTAATTGGTAATAGTTTTGATTTAACATTTTTAACTTAATACATACATGCATACATATAGGGTGGTCGCAGACCCATTCGCACCGAACTGTCAATTCAATAGAAGAAATTATGCTGAGACGTCAGAAGCCAGCATTTTTTGACGTCATAGGCTTTTTTGTATATGACTGCGGCGCGTACGGCGCGGCCAAATGTGCGATGTGTTGAATCACGCCTCTTCCCCGAAGGGGTTGGCAGAGACCACGGATCTCCACTTACTACGATCCGGTTTTACTTAAACGAAAAGTATATGCAATAGTTTGTTTTCTAATGGTAACAACATCATCTTTTTAGCCATCATTGTCATCATCATCTCCCGCCCTCTTTTTCTTCTGTGCCACTAGTTCTTTAACCAGTAAGTTAAAAAAGTTTTAGGTTACATAATATGCTGTGCCGACCCCACTTAGCGTGGAATAAGGGCAAGGGAATGATGATGATGATGATGTTAAAAAAGGTTATAGGTGCGCGGTCTATAATCAGATTTTTGAGATAACATAATTATATAATTAATTGCAATTGAAATGATGATTATTTTATTAGGTCATACACAGCATTGTGGTATATTATTATTGTTACAGCTATACTAGGTTGATTCATTTTCAGATTCATTGAAACAAACAGACCAACTTCGAAGCCTATTGTAACTTTATATCCCCATAGAATATCTGTAATGTCTCATTCGGTGGGAAAACGGGGCCGATTAACTTAATAGCTACATTGTTCGTTGAGATGGCCGAGTCACAGTAAGCGTATTATTATCAGTATACAGGATGAGTTTTGTCGAGGGGCCTCTGAGGGGAAAATCTAAACGGCTATAGTTATGGAAAAATGTTGTAAGGAGTCACGGGCTCGATTTTGATTAAATTAAGAACTGCATTTAAAAAAAATGTCGAGAAAATTGTTTTAATTTTGCATTTTTGGATGCTCTATCTGATAACAAACAAAGTCAAAGTCAAAAAGCATTTATTCAATATGGCCGCTGGGATCACTTTGAAAAAACAAATGCTCTAAACCAACTATGGGTCTAATGTTGCTGGAAAATAAAAAAATCCTATACCCCTCGAAAAAACTCACTGGTATAAAAAAATGTGTTCCATACTGTAAAAGCTAATAAATAACACAGATTGTTTATTTCAATAAATAGTATTATGATGAGCAATATTAAGATCAAGGAAGGGAAGAAACTTAGCGTTCTTTATCGACAACCTTTGTGGCGCAGTGGGTGAAAGCGCGCTTGTGATGCTGAAGGTTGCGAGTTCGATCTCGGCCGCGGAATAATTGTTTGTATGATCTGCAAATATTTATCTCGGGTCTGAGGTACATTATTCAAAATTCTCGTATCGAATAATGATTAGTTTCTTTTTCATATTACCTGGATTTCAATAACAAACAAATCTTTAGTAATTCTACTGTTAGAAAGTTATTTTTCCGTGAGCAGTTTCGTCACCGGTGCGTGATTAAGGGAGTGGGCAGGAAACTGAGAGAATTTGGAGACAGAGATTTTTTTAAGAAAAGTAAATGGAGGGCGATGATGGATGAATTTTAGGGATTTTCAGGCTGAAGTTTAAGATAAATAGCTTAGAATTTTTCCGTATTTCAGTAGAAGCGTTGTTTGTAAGTTAAGTGAAATGAGATCTAATTATAGCCCACTTACAATACTGGGGAAAATAAATTGTCAGTATTTTTCATATTATACTACTGCGTCTATGTAAGTTTAGCATTAATTTATCTAGGGTGTTATAGTATACAATTGCCTGCACGAAGCTGTATAAGCTTCACACTTGGAAAAATAATTTCGCCAAAATGCTCGCACACTTTTTGCTGTGTTTGACCATTATCGGCGTGATAAAAAGTAAATACAAGTAGCTTTCTGGTAGTAACAGTCTCTGACTTCAGTTGCATACAGACTGATCAACGGACATGGCTTATTTACCACACTAAATGGAAATCACTATACTACATTATACTATTGGGCTGTTATTAATAAACGTGGAGTAAAGTTACGCCAGGTCTAAACTCCAAAACTTGTATGGTTACTACTAGGTTACACCCAGCGTAACTTTACTCCATGTTTATTAATAACGGCCTTGATGATTAGTTTTTGACTCTCTCACAACTTAATTATTTTTTGTTCAAAAAAACATTTTTGAATCTTTTTAATTTTCATAATAGGTAAGTTATTTGTGACTGATACAACTTTTAGCTTAGCATGTACATAACCTACATAATAATATTTAATTATTTTCAAATGCGATAGTTCGGTTTACAAAAAATGTAAGGTATGAGATGTGACCGAAAAAAATTAATAGGAAAATGTCTACAATTTCCCTATAATATCTTTTAAAACTTATAATAGTGTTCGTGTTTACGAATCTATTTAAGTAATTTTCTTTCTACTAGTTTCAACTTGAACAGAAAAGCTATTATCTAGCACAATTAAAATAATTAAGTATGTGAAAAATTAAGTTCATAACCTCGAGGATTTTTATTTTCAATTTTCAAACGTTTTATCAAGATTTATCTGTAAAATTCCGCTACATTTCCTCCTGATTATTCTGACAAAGCATGGACATGAAATAAACCAGTGAGTCCAAATTCTCACCTGAGAAAAAGATAAAAGTGTCCGGAACAATCATAGATAAATTACACCTCAAAAACGCAGCTGCGAATGAAACCGCGGATGGTTTGAAAGAGACGGAAAACTTCACCCGACATTTATCATCTCTAGGGCTGTCAACCGATGCAATTTCAACTCTCACAGCTATAAAAAAAATTATAGTTATGTTTGACAGAACCCTAAATAGTAAGTAATAATACTCCATAAAATTTACTGTTTTCACCAAAGCATTTAAAGCATAAAATGTTATATTCATTTGAATCAGAATAGCTCGCAATAATGTTGTTGAATGAATGAACGAATAAGTGACTGAATGAGTTTATTTATTTTGTTCAAGTAAACGAATGAGTCAATGAAAGAGTTTATTTATTCGTTCTTTCAAAATATTATTAGAGAATGAATGAATTTACTTGTATTATCTGATAATATTTCTTATTCTCTTATAATCATTATATGAAAACTATCCTTAAACTGTTACAAAATGCATTTGCAAATTCAAAAACAGTTCAGAGATTAACTTCCTTATAGTTCCTTGAACCTTGTAACATAATAAAATATTCACGATTGCATCTACTTTAGATCTTTTTATAAGACACGTCTTGAGACGAGACAGCCCTGATGTAAGTAACAATGCTTTTTGCGGGATTTCCTTCAAGAATCCACGAGATTAATGAAAGCGGCAATATCTCTGGCCGCCCGATAAATAACAAAATAACGTACGCTTTTGGTACCAACGATTAATTTAATACATTAAGGTGTTTCGCCACCGAGCTGGCTCATAAATTAATGCGAAAAATGTGTGAAATTATTTCATTTCACACTACTTAGGCCGCGTTTTCTGTCGGACATTTTTCACGGAAATTTTCTTGTAGGTGGAAACGCAGCCTTATGTATATTTGGACAGTCCGTATTTAGTACATAGTACATAGTATTCAGTACATGATGCTGTGTGAAAAGTCCAGCGTTATTTATTTGTTTATTTATTTTTATGTTTTAAATGCATTTTATAAAGCAATTCATCTTAGTAAACAATAATGCGGCTGAATTTGAATCATTCAGTTATTTTACGTACAACACGTATTCGAAGTAAATGTTTGTGGCCACATAAAATTACCCAGTTTCATTCCATTTCAAACTTGGTTAATGGAGGAAATTGCTTGCAATCTGCCTAATGGCCCAATTATTTTACAGGTTTTATCACAAACAAACTAGTTTGGTGAAGAGTTTTTGTATGATTCCATGAACTAAAAGCCCTGTTTATTCTGTGGAATATGACTCTTATAATATCAAGGAAACACGATATAATATCCAACGACCTCACTACCTGTCTACCGTACTTTGGGGATACAGTTGTGAACCTGTTTACGTTACGACCTCCCCACTGAAAATTATAAGAGCTACAATTAAATCTTTCTTCTTCTGGAATTCGGACTTTGACATCTAACCTAGATGATCCCCTCCGCTGTCGATTGACCTGCCTGAATCATGAGGACATGGGCTTCATTTTGACATTTGAAACCCATTCTGGACTTCAATTGTAATTTTCGTATTATGTGATTGGTTGAGCTCTACTGGAATGACAAATGGGAATGGGTTTCAAGTTAGACAATAAGGCTGCAGGTTTGTCAATGAAACGGCATATCTGTTGTGCCACCTTATTCATGTACCAAGTGTGCAGCAGTGTGATCAAGATTGTATCCCCAAGACACGCTAGATATTTATTCTTTGATCAAGTCACTTGAGATCTTTTGAATGTCTAAGAAGCCTTAGTATGTGGTTTGGTACAAGCTTTGATTTAACAGCAAGTTTTGACTCCCCGTAATCTCAGCAAATTCAGCTGTATTATAAAGTGTTTTAATCAAGTCATCCATCTCATATTATGTTTTGTTTCTAAAATTTGCATATTCGTCACAAAGCACTGGACAGTTTTTCGATAGAACAATAGGTAGCTTAGCTATAAAACTAGCTGACCCAATTGTGAAGTTAATCGACTGGATCGCGTACAAAAGTTAGGAGTTGAATATTAGAGTTTATTATGAAATAATATTCATACTAATGTAATGTTATGTGTTTTTGTTATAATAATTAAAGGAGAAAAATAAAGGTGCATTCACACCATGTGCTTTTTCATAAGATTTGCCCGTCCATTGAACGTGCCGACGAGCATCGCGCTAACTATAACTAATCGCATACGATGAGTGTTTCCACATGAAAAATTGCCGTGCGATATCGTATGGGTTGAAATCGCAGCGTGTAAATGCACCTTTAGACTTTGAGCTGGACGGACAAATTACTTCACGTCTAGTCTGTTAGGAAGCATGTTTCATCGCCGAATGTTTAGATGTAGGTATATTAGTATAAATAAAAACATAGATGAATTACTAGTAGGATACACACACACACAAAGTTTTGAAACAACAGCTGTAAAACAAAGACCAAGCGCAATAGCGCGATCAAATTATGATGCGTGTCGCTATCTAGTTTTTTTATTAATTTACTAGATGCGCTCCCGGGATTTTTTCATTTTTTGGGATAAAAGGTAGCCTATGTCCTTCCCTGGGATACAACCTTTAACTATGCCTAATTTCAGCTTAATCTGTTCAGCGGTTTGGGCGTGAAAGCGTAACAAACAGACAGACAGACACAGACAGACAGACAGAGTTACTTTCACATTTATAATATTAATATAGTATATATACTATAGTATATATAGTATATAGTTTAGTATAGTATAATTAGTAGGTATATAGTATGGATAAACATCTGTTCTGGAATTTCCCTTTGCTATTTCTGAATATAATTCATTCATCCGAGTAGGTAGTAAACCTTATGTAGAGTGCATCTGGGTATGCCGGTTACTGGCCCCGTGTTCACTGACTCATGCATATTACACGGCCGATGCTTCTCGAAAGTCGCTAGAATTTACTGAAAAAGTAAATTTCCTCCGCGTTCGGTTAGAACGATTCTGAATCTTTCATGGCATGCGAATTCCGTAGCGAACTTCGAAGCGGTTCGGAAAATTAGATAAACTTTACTTCCAATTTGAAATAAAATACTTTGTAGAAATAAAATAAAATATCACTATGAGATGCTCAACCACCAAGAAGCAAATCTATAGTATTTTTATTTATGATAAAGTCATGTCACTAGTTTTTGGAACTACTGTGGTGAAAGGATTTAAAGTGCGACTCAAAGAGGCTGAATTGATACTGTCTTTTAACAGAGGGTTCAATCAAAAACTAGCTTTTAAATCTTCCTCAAAGATTCCGCGCAAAAGTATATTTCTGAAATGATATTTTTTCAGCGTCATCGGAAGAAAGCTCCGGAAATTTCCTACAAAACCTTGCCTATTCAAAGTTTCAAAAGAAAAGGGTTTCCGGCCGCCATGCAGCTGTTGTTAGCTATAAATCATCTAATGTACGTGTATTTATGATTGATTACGGACCCTGTTGGAATTAAAGTTTCATTTCTTTATTTAGAAGTTCATAGTGAGAGTTATTTTCGTTTTAGCTATGGTTATTAGGAAGTCTAGTAAACTTGAATTTTCGACCGTGGTAAAGTAAGCACATCTGTAAAAAAACAAATTGTATTACGGCATTTCATTTAATGTTAATTTGTTACCAAAGCGATTAGCTCGCTTCGCTCGCCCGGTCTAATATTGTAGGGTTGGTAGTATTCGGTTTTTGTTATTCTGATCCAAACGAAGTTTCCCAAGTACAGAATAGCAAAAACCAGTTGAACTGTATTATTTTAGGAGAACTTTATTATCTCTGCCTACATTAACCTGTTCTTGTTTCCACAACATGAATTCGAACGTATTATTTCAGTTCATATTAAAAGCAGAGAATACTCAAATTTTGGCATCTTTTTATAAGCCCTGGCTAAATTGTCAAAATTGTATTTATACAAGTTTGCTCTGTGCTATTTTCATTTACTTACTTAGTTTTTTTATGTCGAATAAATTAGCATATTAATTTTATTATATCCATTAACCCTATTATGAAGGTTTACCACTCAGCTGAGGGCAATAACAGGATTGTATAGTAATGATGTTATCAAACTGAAAAATAAGTTACAACAAATTAAAGTCGTAAATTAGTATCTTTGAAGCATTAGATAGAATCTATCTATATTGATAAATCTCTTTGTCCTTACTGACTGACTGACAGACAACGCACAGCCTAAGCCGCTGGTCGTAGAGACTTGAAATTTTGAGTGTATGTCCGCCTTGGTGCGTAGGGGTGTACTAAGAAGTTTTTTTTTGAAATTCAACCCCTAAGGGGGTGAAAAGGGCAAAAACGTTTGTATGAAAAATCGTATTCCTGTCACTTATAGACATGAAATTTAGAATTATGGTAGCTCAACGGTTTTAATGAATGTCTGCATTAGGTAGTTTTGCAAAAGTTAATGTTTGTATGGAGTTTTTCGAATGCGTGGTCCGACTCGCTTGAAACTCGGTATGAGTATTAAGTCGTGTAATTACAAAATGTATGCATTCGATAAATTTTAAAACTACCCCTAGGGTTGGTGCAAGGTAGTTCTAAGTAAATTTGGTATCACGAAACAATGCGCAGAGGAAGTCGCGCGCGGGTCAGCTAGTCTCATATAAATCTCATACTGATAAGGTTATCTAGTCAGTAATCAACATAATAAATGGTGGCATGTAACAAACAAGTGGGAAATACAGTGACAAGTGATGATCACCGACAAAAAGCTGACTCGCCACTGTCCGATCGGCTAACATTACGGTACTTTCTCACTGTTATTGTTAGTTGCCACTATTCTTGGCCAATATAAACCACTTATTAAGCTGATCGCACATTTGTCCGCGCCGTACTTGCTGCAGTCATTTTTCTATACAAAAAATACTGATGACGTCAGAAAATGCGGCTAGCTTCTGACGTTTTAGCACTACTTCTATTGAATTGACAGTTCGGCGCGTTCGGCTCGGCTGGATCGTGTGACCACCTTTAGGCAGAGGGACACATTGAAACAATTCAACGATTAATGATAAAAAAATAATGAATGAATGAACACTTTAAAAAAATAGTAAAACACACCATTAAAATATCAAGTTCAAAATTAGTATAATCGGCTTAATGTAATGCTTTAAGTGTTATTATTTTTAGGCAATTATTCTTGTAATCAAAATAAACGAATACTATATTGTATAACAATGCTTGATATGGATTATACTTACCTAAATTTTACTTTGACAAAAGAACAATTATTTAATGAATTACTAATTAGAAAACTTTTGAATAACTTCTCTATTGTACAAGGTATTTAGTAATTTAAAACAGAAATTCTATTTCAAATACAATGAAATTGTTTGAGTTACTTAGTACAATTGAATGGTGAAGCAATAATGAAATAGTTATTATTAGCATTGTAATGTTTTCTTGTTATCCGACTTTAAAATAAGGTTTATGTTCTCAATTCGTCTGTACTCTGTTTTTTTTTTCAATTAGTATCAAACGTTCATCCATACTAATATTATAAATGTGAAAGTAACTCTATCTGTCTGTATGTCTGTCTGTTTGTTACGCTTTAACGCCCAAACCGCTGAACAGATTAAGCTGAAATTTGGCATAGTTAAAGGTTGTATCCCAGGGAAGGACGTAGGCTACTTTTTATCCCGAAAAATAAAAAAATCCCGAGGGACCGCGGGTCACACCGCGGGAGCGCAGCTAGTTTAATATAATTATTTATACTTACAGTGTTCTTATTTCGTTTCATAATTTTTTTGAGATTAGTTATCTTTTATAAATAATAATTAAAAGATTTCACAACTATAATGTTTTATTGGTTATGAAGCCAACCGAGACGAAGACCCCCTGTAGGCCTAAAATCATTACAGTCACCAGAAATACCTAGCCACTAACTTAAGAGCTAGTAAAATAATGACCTAGCTCAAAATTATACTCAGTAATTCTGATAGCTTAAATGAACCAATTTTTGTGATTGATTTATTAAACGCGGCATAAAAAAGCTTATCATTGTGGCACACGCTCACATTTAGAATTTTATACCACAGACAATAAAAAAATTCAATCCTCAATATCATTGTCATCAGTCTCAAAAAGCAATTTGGAAAGCACAATTTTATTGGAATGTCGAAATCAATCTCATTACGTAACTCTGAAATTCGGAAGCCCCAATGTCTTGTAAAATCCATTTTATTAATTCGCGTATCGGTTGTACCGCAACAGCGAGTTATAGGTATTCTAAAGATGTGTTTTGGAAAATTAATTTACTTATGTTTTTGAGTGAGACTTTTGCAAAATTTGCGAGATTTGTTATTTAACTGTTATTTTGTCCATATTGGGTTAAAGCAAAAAAAAACATCACATCATCATGAAAATTGAATTTTTCTTTACAAAGATAAAAGTATCGTATTGTATGTTAAATTGATATAGATAAATATTCATACCTATTAAAAATTCGAAAGTTTTTGAATATGGATGTATGTTGCCACTCATTCACGCCAAAACTATTGAATGGATATGGATGTTTAGCACATATATCGATTTTAATCTGTAAAAGCACTTTAGCTTTTTATCATTTTATCAGAAAAAAGTGAAGTACTTGCGAGACCGCATGTAACACCGTGGAACACAGCTAGTTCAAGAATAATCCTTCACTAGTAAACTTCCCAACTTTTCGTTGTTATTGTGAATGCGATGATTTATAAGGGTCGACGCTTTTTATTAATACGATTTGATACGACCATGTGTTGGGTCTCTGATATATAGAAATTCAACAGCTGATAAATTTTCGTTCCTAAAGAACTTATTGCCTTATAAAAATAGCTCAATACGAACCTTGCTATGTAACAACTGTTTATATCAGGATCATAAAAAAAAATACTTTCACTATAATTGTCTAAGGGAGGCCTTTGTCCTGCAGTGGTACATCATGCTGGGCTCGTAATAATTAAGTACAATGAAAAAAAGTACGTGGGTGTCGTGAAATACTCGATCGGAACGAAGCAAACAGTACTTTTCTATACTAGGAATTTCAACTTTGTCAAATAAATTATTACTAGAAACGCTCTTCCGTAATAACAATTTAACAGTCTATGAACTGTTTCGCGGCTGCGCATTTTGCTCTGTGACGATGTGACATACAGGGTGTAAAAAGACGAAAAGGTAAGTACAGCATCACAACACACAACTAAATCCAAAAGGAAGAAAATCATCATTATATCCACAGAAAACAGAGTTTTATTAATGAAATGATCAGGCAGGTCTTATTATGTTGTCCTAGTAGTAAATAACCGAAAATAACATAGATTGACGTAGCTAAGTCCATTCTTTTTTTGCGTTTTTTTTCGCTAAATATGTTTAGAATCGTGGTCTGATTGCAACCCCTCAGTTTTCGGTTGTAGTCTTTTTACACCCTGTATACATGCGTGGTGACGCAAAAATCTAAAATTTTTTTTCGTCCAGCTTCCATCCGATACCGTCCGAAAAGGAACTTCGTTCCAATAACTTTTATCTTCTATTATAAACATCGATTTGTATCCTCATATATTATTATAATTTTGTTATATCCACAGAACTATAGTTCTGTGGTTATATCTCTACCCACAGAACTGTTCTGTGTCTCTACCACTCATTGCGGTGCCATCTGCGAAAGCTGCAGCACAAGCATGCCGAGCATTTTGTACCGGGCGGCACTGAACGTGACTTCAATCTGATTATGTCGATTTTTTATCCATAGTTCTGAAGATTTGTTTGTGAACAAATGACGAGCGGTTTTGCAGTTTTTTTACTAAAAATATCTAAGTAATCATAAGCACTCGTTCGAACCGACTGATTGACAAAGTCCATTAGTGCACGATCCAGCGACGCATTTATGTGTAAAGCAAGTTTTTGTTTTAGTTTCGCTATGTCTGTACGTCTGTCTGTCTCTCTGCAATCTAGCTCTGAGGCCGTTATTGGACATAAACTCATCACTTACCATCAGGTGTGCCACTGGCTCGTTTGCCCCCTCTTCCATAAAAAAAAAAAAACACGGCCTTACTAATAAACGTGGTATAAAGTTATTCCTGAGTGTAAACTGTCAAAATGTATGGTTATTCCTATTTTATTCCGAGGAATAACTTTACACCACGTTTATTATTAAGGGCCTATATATTAATTAAGCATAAAACGTGGTAAAATAGTATCCTGAAAACAAGTACTTACCTACATGTAGGTACTTACAGTTTGAGCCAAGTCCCCGAACCTAATGTTACACAAGATTTCAAGCAGCTAAATTATTCAAAACCCAAACTTAGCATACGAGCATGGTTCATATTTAGGCATTCTGTTTCATGTCAAACGCTCAATTATAAGTGAAACTACACTACGGTCAATGAATATGGGCATTCGTAAAATTAACCATTCCGATGCGCACTATTTAGTACGAAAAAGCGTCTATTGCTCTTCGAAACGGATATGTTCACGAATGTCTACATCCGTTGAGCATTTTTACTTGAGCCCTAACATCTTTCATCATTATCATCATCATGTCAGCCATCTAGTGTCCACTGCTGAACATAGGCCTCCTCCATCGCTTTCCACAGCGATCAATCTTGTGCAGCCTGCAACCAACGGCTCCCAGCAACCTTTACCAGATCGTCTTTCCATCTAGTAGGGGGCCGTCCTCTACTGCAGTTTCCGGTGCGTGGCCTCCACTCAAGAACTTTTCTGCCACAACGGCCGTCAGTTATGTTCAGCTATGTACACATAGCTCGTAGAACTAACATCTTTACTGGATTGCAACTACAAATTAATTGAAGTAAGATTACTAATGATTTAAAATGCATTCCATATTGCACCTATGTGGAACTTAAACCAAAAATTGTCCACACCACGGATCGGTAACGGTCGCGGTTTGAAGTCCAACATGGCTGCGATTTTCTGGATACTTTTTAAAACTTCTACACTATAGTGACATAATTTTTGCTAGTTGCAGATCTTCTGCTCTGTAAAAGTGACGTAAATCTTACTCAATACAAAACCTGCAACAACGGATAGTTGTAGCCTGTTTTAGCTGGAACGTAGCCAATTGTCCCATCGATTACATTTCAGCTCTTTGCGTCATTATTGCCGTTTTGCCATCGGAATATCAACCATTTCGGTTTCCAATTAAAATCGATTACATTATGTTTGCATTTAAATAGGTTTGCTTGCAAGTAATAACTTTGTTTGAGCACTGTATCGGTAAACCAACAATCTCTGTGGCGCAGAGAGCGTAGCCCCGACAACGATTTGCGGCAGTATAATGTATTTACTAAAAAAATTAAGAATATTAGCAAAATTATTAGTCACCCATAGCAAAAACTCCGCTTACTTTTGAGCTAGATGATGCTGTGTGAACATTATATTTAACGAGTCACATTATTACTATCATAATACAACTCGTTCAATATCAAAATTCGTTTGGACTAGACTCATGTTTATTCAAGGTCCAAATTCATAGTTTTGAAAACCTACGCTATAAATATGTATGTAAATATACTATATAAAAATATACTATGTAATTATACTATAAGAATCTTGGAGGGATACTCAGTAAGTTAAGCAGTACGCACATAATGTATCTTTGAATGAAAAATTTCAAAATTTTCTGTCACAGTCAATATGCAAAATATAATTTACAGGAGACACAGACTGACAACAATAAACTTGAACCGTTATCGAATTTCTCTTTTTTCCTTTTTATGTTTAGCAAAGTGTGACTCGGATTCCTCCCTTTGTACTATTTAAATGACGTCCCAAACCCAAACTAAGTTACGACGTCATTTAGAAGCATGTTTAGTTTCGTTCATACCCTTGCTCCGTTTTATAACAAGTTTATGAGTACTCTAAGCCAGCAACTGTCTACCTAAAGATAAGTTGGCCTAAGTTCTGCATACCAAATGTTTTGGGATCGAAAACTTTTGGAGTTGCGGTGGCATGACTGATGAAAGTTTGCGCACGTATTACGCTTGTCATTATTTTAGTATTGAAATTGCTTGTAATGTATGCTAATGTTTTATTTCATTTTATTTTAATATTTTCTTATAGCGATGATGTAACTAGCAAGCAAGTTCGTATACTGTAACTGACCATCTTTGGTGATTGAGTTTCTAGATTGGCTAAAACAGTCCCGTAATTTTAGATCCGGAGCATTCAATAATTCAACATATCCAAAGCACAGAAGTGCACAGTTATTAGTAATTCACACCAGCAGTGTCAATGTACCTGACTATAAGAGTTTATGTACAGTATCCTGCTATTCTCTAAGCCTTTCAAAGAGCATTGAGCGTGTTAGTACATTGATGGTAATCTCAAGCAATAGAAAAAGTTCTATCTATCTAATCCACCTTGTAGCCTGTCTTTTAGTTTTTATTGTTGTTTTTAGCCTGTAGGTACTGTCCCACTGCTGGACAAAGCCTCCTATCGAGTTTTCCAGGTTTTTCGGTCTGACGCCATCGTCTGCCACATAGTCGCTGAAGGTGTCTAGCTCATCGCGCCATCCCTTGCGTTGTCTGCCGCACCGTCTCACTGTCTCAGAGCTCCACTCAGTGTTTATTTTGGGCCACAGTTCATCCGGCATGCGACAGACGTGCCCTGCCTATCGTTTTCCGGCTTTTTGTGCTACGTCAGTGACTTGTATTTGAGTTTTTTTTTTATGATGAATGGGTCGGCTCTTGACCTCGAGACTTACACAGGCAAGAATGAGGTCTACGATGGAGCGAGCCTACCCAGAGGCTGAGGCAGAGGTCTCTTGAGTATTCTTTAAATAGGATTTTGTAACTTTTTCTATGCCTACTATTAATTTGCCTTTCTATAGTTTCTAATGCACTTTCAAAATTCGGCATAAGATATCAGGAATTTCGCACCATACAGCGTGAATATCAACGATGTTGGATTCCGAAGTTTGAAATTGTAGGTAAGTTTATCTTAGTGAGGATTGAAACCCGGCTTTTTACCTATGTTTTACATTTGACGGCTATTACATATAATCAGGTTAATCATACAAAATGCTTCTAAAGACGTTTGACTATTTCTGGAGTTGATGTTAAAGAATAGGTGTCTGGAACAAAATAAATCAGATTACCCATTATCTTATTATCAGTACCTACTCAACATACAGACTTAGCCTAGTGCGGGATTCGTGGTGAATTATCTAATATTAATATTCATACTAATATTCTTCACTTAATTCTCGGTAAAGTTTTTCCGATATTTCGCCTCGTCAGTTACTGAATTAGAGTAAAAGGGACCTAAGTGGGTTTTCTTTTCCGGTTTTCTGCTCAATAAGCAAATCCCTATCAGTTTATAAATAGTCATGAATAATGCATCAATACCTGATTTCATAGATGAAACTCTGTTAGCTTCTTGTTTACGTGCTTGCCTGTTTCTGGGATGTTTCTTCAAAACTTACTTGTAATTGTTTCGGAAGAGCATGGGACTAGTTACTTGTAATTACAGTTTGAAGGGTAGTTAGGTTTCTTGTATAGTTTCTGCGGGTTTCTTCACGATGTTTTTTTCAACGTTTAGATGTTCTGTTGTACAGACTATCCCACAGCTGGACAACTTGACTTAACGACTCAAGTGGGACTGGGCGAAAGCGTGACTGAACATCTTGATGTCAATCTCTCAGCATCTTGAAAGGCTGAAGAGAGTCTGGGTCGTGGTCGGCCGAGAAAGCTTTTGCGCGACGATCTTGACGTCTTCAAGAGAGAGTGACCTTTTCCCAGCAGTGGGATGAAATAGTTAGTAAAAAAATGATGTTCTATTGACGATCTCGGTGGCGTGACAGGACGAATGTTCTGTAGATATTTGTTAAAGGTCTGGGTTTTGTGGTACCAAAATAAGTAGGTACCTACTCGTAGTTTCTGATAACCATGACACAGGGATTTCTGGTCTGTTGTTGTGTGACTGTTGGCTGTTTATTTAATTAATAAAATAAATATTATTGTGCATACAAAAATACCATTTATTGGTTCTCAATAGCCCTAAAGATACTCGTATAAATAAAACTGAACTTAAACTAAATCACTTGTATCAAAAATGCGCACTACACAGCCTTTCCAAACATTGTTAGGTAAGCCAATATGTCGCGGCTTAGCAAAGGTTACAAATAAATTCGAGTTTAGGCAATATTTCTTCGTGAGCGGTTCTTATTTCATTCGAAAAACAATAATTCTAAGGGATTCCTAATTCGATAATATTGATATTACGAAAATTTATGGTGGGTTTAGGTGAATGAGATGTGTGCGTATAGTACAGAGTTGAGAAGGAAAGTCCTGGGCGATCCTTTGGAAGAACATAGACTGTGATGTGATGCTTATTGGTGATTAAAATAAAGCTTTTATCTATCTATATCGTTTTTAACAATCCTTAGATGACTCAACTGATTGTAGTGTTTTTTGTAAAGTTAGTTATGTATAAAGTACGTAATTGGTCTGTAAATAAAATGTATTTCACACCTTTTGAAGCAATCCTACTTATACACTCCTAATGTTTTATTTTTTTTTACCAAAAAATTTTAAACTTGGTCTCTGTGTCTGTTACTAATCACATTAAGGATCAGCGGATAAGGAGCCGAGACGAGTCGGACATAGATTTATGATAGCTACTGCGGTTTTACTAACTGGGGATGGTAGAAGTACATAGTTTGAATGAGAGTCCGTACGCGATTGTGGTCTGTAGCACTTATTCGTACTGTTTTCCTAAAATTTTGTTCGGTTTTGGTTGACTACAAGTATCGATAACTTTGTTATAGTTACTTATATTAAAAAAAATCTGACCATGCCATTATCATTTTTTGCATCTGCTGCAATAATAGTTGTCCCTAAATTTTTTTGGAAGTTACAAAATAGCGGTGTATATTTAAGTTCTTTTTTATTTTATGTATTCTCAAACGTAACTCCATTACAGAAAGCGCAAAACTAGTCCAATTTCACAGAAAATGAAACTTCGTAAATTCCTTCCAGCGATATGATTAAAAAATTCTTTCATACCCAACTTCAGAACCGAATGGAAACAAAACGCTTGTAGTTGCAAAATTTGAATCGTTGCAGGAGTATGCAACATTTGGACTTATCTTTACAAAATATAATATGTAATACTTCTTCACTTTTCACATTCTAAGTGAAATTGTGCCTAGAAACTTTTTATGTTACAATATGTACAAAAATACAATATGTAGAATAGTTGTTTTTTATGGTGATAATAATACAGTTCTGAGAGGTTACCGGTATTTTACAAATATCCCTGTATATTCATTATCAACATTCACATTGTTTTTTCTCATCAAAAAATAATGCAACAAAAAGGATACTCCTAGCTTTATTTGTCCAAAGGTTGAAACGAGAATCTTTACGTAGAATTCAATTTATCCGGCAATGAGAACAAGTAGAATCGGATGATTGGACGGAAGTCCCCGCAATGGTCTTTTAGTGGCCAGTTTTAAGCCTTTATCGTTCTTTCTACGTACATTTTCTAATTAAAACCTCTTGCACGCTGATTGCGGGACAAATGCGGGTTCAGCAACATTTTGGTATTTTATACGATTTTAATTGTACTACGAGTGTAAAAGGTCGGGACGAAAATAGACTCGTCGCATTGGGTTTAATAATGATGGCAAAAAGAGAATTTCTAAGGGATGTTATAATTTTGACACGTGAATCAGTATGCTTCTCTTATTCCTCAACGTCTCTACCCCAAACAGAAGAACCGAATCTGGATTTTGTTTTTTTTGTTGTTTGTTTCAATTTCAAAACTAAGCTAAATAAGTTTAACCAAAGTAAAAAAACGTAAAGAAACTAGTACATTTTACCCTCCATGAAAACCCTATAAACACCTTCGCGGCTACAACGAAAGTGAAATGAAACACGTAGGGTAGTCATTCCATTCATAATTCAAAGCTCTGTTGATTTTGCAGAGGTGTTGTGTGCTGTAATATTCAGTACGGTACACTTTACATAAGCAAATTGGTCACAATGACAGCGCCTTAGAGTTTGCCGTTCATGGAATATATTTGGTGCTATTTTTTTATTCCCTTTAGTCACTAGCGTTTGCCGTTTTTTGGTTTCGAAATGAAAAATACCTTTGTCCAAAAGGATGACGACTTTATAACTAAAGCCAAGTAGATACTAGACATTCTCTCAGGGACGTTCGAAATGTATGGATTGGTCTATGGTGGGATGGGGTCTTAGATATTTGGCATACATTTTGCAATCGTTGTTATTTGTATCAAAACCCTCTATAGATAATAGTTGTATAAATATTATTATATCTATTCATATTATAAGGATACAAACACGTATCTGGTTAGGTTATTTTTTATAAATCTTAATAAGAATCAAAAACGAATTAACTTGTTTAATTTGGAGATGCATTAAATGGACTAATGTAGATCGTATCATGATATGCAAGACTTACGAAATGATCAACAATTCCCTATGCGAATTCACCATGTTAGTTAATTGTTAATCTGGAACACAAACATAATTACAACTCGGGCATTAAGCAATAATTGAATTCATACGAAGTTGCGTATTGACCTAGTGACCAATCAGAGAGTTGTAATTGATAGACAGTATTTATAATTTCGTCCTTCGATCAATGGAATATTGATCGAAATTTATAATACTGTCTGGGTCTAAAAACGTAAACGTAAACGTAAACAGGTTCACGACTGTATCCCCAAGGTGCGGTAGACATTCTCTCAGATCTTTTTATGTTACTTATTCCAGATCCTATGAAGATGTTTAAGGGGGGTTGTCAGAAGCATGTCCAAACACATATTTGATACATGCCTACATCTTGCAGAAGTTAGTATTCCATACGTGACAGGTTGCAAACCCATCGCCGCCTATAAGAACACTAACCGGTTTCCTCACGATGATTTCCTTCACCGTTTAGAGCATGTGTTAAAGCGCATATAAATTTTACGAAACACAAAATCCATTGATGCACGGCCGGGATTCGAGGGTACAACCCCATTCGGCCAACACGGCTCACAGTTAATAAATAACTGGTACTTTTTTTAATTAAAAAATACGAGTGCTAAATTTATTTCGAGATTTAAATGTACCTACCGTAGAAGGTCACCTATATACAGGGTGTCCCACGGCTATGCCACATGGAGGGAAAGTACCTTAAATATTGTAGATGGAACATTTTACTGAAAGAAGACATTATTTTTATTTAAAAAACAACTTAAACTGCATTCACAGATATTTAAATAATTACATGTTTGAACCGGAAATCGAACCCGTTACATGAGAAAAATAATCAGTAAGTAAACCTGTAGCTTTATCATACCGATCGAAAGGCTTCATCATAAGGATTATTTTTTGCTAAATAACATAGTGTCACAAATAAAAGGAAGGCCATGAACTTTAACATTTTTAATACAAAATTTATCAATTTATCAAATGCTCAAAATGATTCCCTTCCTGTTGAATACAAAGTCGAACTCTTTTGATTATTTCGCTCCCTGTCGATTTTTTGATCTTGTTGTGGTGGATATTTCGAATAACACGTCTAAGTTCTGCTTGTAGCTCGTGGACACTTTCACACTGGTTATACTTCTCAAGTGGGTACATTTACTAGTGATACGTACTTATGATAATGTCAGTTGTATGTGCTTACGGCAATGTCAGCTAAGTATTTATTTTTCTGAACACAAATGTTAAAATTCATGGCCTTCCTTTTATTTGTGACACTATGTTATTTAGAAAAAAATAATCCTTATGATGAAGCCTTTCGATCGGTATGATAAAACCCTGTAGCTTTATCATACTATGACTATTTTTCTCATGTAACGGGTTCGATTTCCGGTTCAACCATCTAATTATTTAAATATCTGTGAATGCAGTTTAAATTGTTTTTTAAATAAAAATAATGTCTTCTTTCAGTAAAATGTTCCATCTACAATATTTAAGGTACTTTCCCTCCATGTGGCATAGCCGTGGGACGCCCTGTATACCTATACCTATATACCAACCAGGGTTTCATACAAAACTACAATATGGGTAGAAGTAGTTAATACCATTCGCAAATGTCATAAAGATACATGCACAACAATATATCACAAAACTGTCATACCAACAAAGAAACAAATAAAACTGGTACTGCATTTTTATTACTACTAAAATCCCTGAACAGTCCGTATAAAATACGAGTATTTTATTTAAGGGGTCCAATTTAGTGAAGATACCTGTATTGGCTCCGGGTGGGGATATTACAGGCGCAAGCTACGATTTTATTTTGCCGGGATATAGCTGTTCCCCCAAGGGTTCAGTCTACGTGATGCCAATATTCAAAACGAATGATGTTGCGAATCAGTTTCCCCGCCAATTTAAACGCTCGTTTCCAAAAGTTCGTGTGTTAAGCTCAACACGATATGTAAATTCGGTTTCGGATTTTCAATTTCACTGGCAACTGTTCCTAATAGAATTTGTTTTCTTTAGTGCGCATTTATACACGTTGGCCGAGGCCATAGGAGTCGTATTGGCAGAGTGAGATAGTGCATTGACTATAAACAAGAGGAAGAATTCTCTTTTTAACACTACAGGCACCTGGTGCCTGAAGACGCGTGACATCTTAATACATTCCGAGCTGGCTGGTGGAACAAAGCATGCGATTACAATTTTTGAAAGATGGAGGATTGGATTGATTGAGAATTGATGATGAATTTAATGATAATCTGACGACCTCTGTGGCGCAGTGGGCGAAGGTCCGCCTGCGACGCATAAGGTTGCGGGTTCGATCCCCACCGCGGGACAAATGTTTGTATGACCTACAGATATTTGTCTCGGGTCTGGGTGTTTCTATGTATAATATGTATGTATTTACAAACAAAAATTATATAAGTAGTATATCAGTTATCTGATTCCCATAGGACAAGCTTTGCTTAGTTTGGGGCTAGATGATGCTGTGTGTGAAAATTTCCAGCATTATTTATTTATTTAATCAACATGAGATCCTTGGGATGATCGTCAAAGTGAAAATAACATGTTATAATGCACGAAAACAATAAAACGTGCAACCTTCATGTGGTCCGTTCTAAGCCTCAATAAAACCACAGCCCACAAAATCATAAACTGATCAAAAACAATTATTTCAAAACAAACAAAAAAGGGAAAAGGTCGCGTACGCTTGAGCGCCTTCTAATTTTTCAGGGAAGTTTGAAGGAGGTTCCGTAAATGTATTTTCGATCGACCTTGGGACTTAAATTGTCCAATCTTATTTTATCATCGTTATCGCTTTCAACACTGCGTGTACTTTTATATCCAGAAGTGGGTGGATGTGGGCTAAATAGATTGATGGATTGTAGAGATAGATAGTTCTAAATAAAAAAACGGCTGTAAATTTCCATAAGTAGCTAGTCCTACACAGAACAGGGTGGTTATTCGCGTTCTTTTTTTCGTTCGTTTCATGAATCTTCGGATACTTCCCACCACTATTTCTGACTTCAAGGGCCAATTTAAACAGATTTTTAATATTTTTTTTAAATGTATAGTTTTTGATTTATGACAAAAAATTACAAATAAAATCCCTTCTCATGTGTAACTTTGGTGTATATAAGTTTGCACTGTCTGTTATACGTACATACATACCTACCTATTAATTCCTTTGTACGGAACCCTCGGTGGGCGAGTCTGACTCGCACTTCTCCGGTTTTTATACTTACACAAAGTAATTATAGACCAAAATTTGCTTTCGAATGAGATGCAAGACCAGCGCGTGCCGTGGGCTCTTTTGAATCTTTTGTGTTTGTAGATGAACACTCGCTGTTGATTTTCAAAACTGGGAGTCAAACGTTCACGTTAGCCAATGAATTATTCAGGTTAGAACGGAAACTGCGTATTTACATAAGCAAATTGGGTGCGACGACTGAACGACTCAAAAAGTCCGCGCGCGCACAATCGAATTTTGTTTATTCTATTCATAATATCTATTTTTTAACCAACGAAAAAAAGGAGGAAAATAAAAAAAGGTTAACCTATTATTTTTTGCTTTTCAGTTCATTCGGCGGTTTAATTTTTTGTTAAAAAGTTTTAATAAGGTAATTACTTGTTTATCGAAACTTAAACATGAGCTTTACCCATCCAAATATAACTCAAAGGATGGGTACACCTTTAGCAGATTATTGATAAGCACGGTATTTTTTTATAGATTTGCCAATAAAAAAAATTACATACACAATTGAAAGCGGTTATGGTACAAATAATTTCAACAACAAAACTATTCGTCGAACACCCTAATGGGCGAACTTAGCAATCAGTTAAATTGTTATTCCCCAGCTGAGGAAAGCTTTACAAGTTGGGAGCAGTGGCCTTGAATATTTAGTACTAAAACCAGGCACCTACTTGCGTCAATCGATCTTTGAAGTCTGCGTAAGCCTTGAGGTTTTGAAAATGATATTTTTACGTGCTTCTCACTTGGCCACTAACTCATACGAACTTCGTTTTAGAGGACGTGATCATGTCATATTATATTTTTTGGTAGCGCGTTTTCTTAAAGCGTTCCCTTGAAAAAAGCCGTATTGGACGAAGTGGATTGTGCCTCGACTTTCAATCCGAAGGACGTGGGTTCGAATCCCGGCCGTGCATCAATGGATTTTTCGTTTCGTAAAATTTATATGCGCTTTAACACGAGCTCTTAACGGTGAAGGAAAACATCGTGAGGAAACCCGCAGCTTAGTCAGGTCCACACGTATTATAAATGCTGGACATTTTCACACAGCATCATCTAGCGCCAAACTAAGCAAAGCTTGTACTATGGGAACCAGATAACTGATATACTACTTATATACTTTTTGTTTGTAAATACATACATATTATACATAGAAACACCCAGACCCGAGACAAATATCTGTAGGTCATACAAACATTTGTCCCGCGGCGGGGATCGAACCCGCAACCTTCTGCGTCGCAGGCGGACCTTCGCCCACTGCGCCACAGAGGTCGTCAATTAATAAAATATTGACGTCGTCTTTCCTGTGGGCCAGGCTGATTAAGCTGAGAGGATGGTTTAGGTGCTGGGCAAGCCAATTCCATCTCAAACAAGTCTACACTTAACAGAACGCTGTAGTGCCTGGCACCTGTAGGCATAGGTTGCCTCCTGACGCTGTATAAATCATCTAATATAGATGTAAAGGCCTAAGTTTTTTCCCTTGAAACAATTTACGCTTATTATACCGGATATTTCCAAGCATTTTCGGTAGAATTAGAAAATATTTAAAATAATTAAATTAAATTTCCACGTATAATGGAATTGGAAATGTACATTGAACAACCTACAAAATAATGCAGTATTCAACACATATCAACAGAGTTGGAAATATCTTAATCTGTATCGTATTCAACTCGTTTGAATATTTTATTTGCATTCTCCCTGTCTGCTCCAATGATAGGCCACGGAATATACACAGTATGCTTTACCTGTGGTATGAACATGTTAAAACGTGTGTAACCAAAACAAGATCGAAACGGTAACCTCAAAATGCAGTTTAATTGTAAGTTTTTCATAGATTTAAAGTTCTGTAATGCTAACTGTGTTGTCGCAAGTCCGGGCATGTACTGTTTATTTTCACATGATTATAGTAGGTGCCAATGAAGCGAATGAAGCAGCATAGTTTTTTTTATCTCCATATAGTTTTTTGAAGCATAATTTGCCTGCCACGTTCTCTTCTTCCACTCTTCCCGTAATAACGAGAGAGAATAATCATTTCCCACCAGTGGGAATAGATCAATAGGGATAATGTGGAACAGCCGAATAATAGTTTTACGAAGAATTGGTTGGTATGGTTATCCACCTGCGTCCAAGACTATCCTTCAGCCTAGCTTCACCATGCTCATTGAAATTTGCGAAGGTTGTTCCATCAACACCTATGTTTATTCATCAAAATATCGTTGAATAATATCATCATTCATACGTTTAGAATAGATTGATTAATGTGTTGAACAAGTGTCCTATTTCCAGCCTAAAATACTGGCATGAAGATGTTACAAACATAGAATAGTGTTGATATGGGTTAGACGTATCATCCATCCCTATCTAGGCCTTTGGCTTATCACTCTAAGGTATTACGCTGTCTCCTCCAATAATATCGGTCCATTTGTTTGCAAAGAAAGCCTCGGTTTATATAACGTGGTATTGATTCGAAGCCTCGCAAACACTTCAGACCTTTGTTACGTACAGGTTCACCCAAAATAGGTTACATCGATTCAGCTGAACAAACAATATTTTTCTAGTCAAAAAATACATGTAAAACTATTTTTGCTGTATTAATTCAAGACAGTATCGCACACGCAACGTGATTTTGATGAAGCGCTGGTCATGCTTGCTGAGTCGTTCTCAATAGAACTTTTTTTTTTTTAGAAATTAAGCAACTTTCGAACCGGTCTGTCACTCATCCACTTGATGGGTGACCGCCAGTGGCATTTTCATGCTTCCGTGCTTCGGAAGGCACGTTAAATTCTTCGGTCCCGGCTATTTAAGTCGTGAAGCCATGACGGAGGCTTTAGGGCGGCCTAAAAACTCCGTTACCAGAGTTGGCCACTGACTCATACGAATTTACTTATTAACGTGATTGAAGTTTTAGCTTGAAATTAACAAACATTCTCAATGATACTTCCAAATTGTGCCTTTGTGTTTTAACATCTATACAAAAGCTTTCACTAATGAATACAAATTTTAGATGTTAGTATTAGAAATGATGGCGTATTGACTGGATAAAACGGATAATAGTACCTACAAAAATGAGAAGTGAGTAATTTAGGTACAGCTGGGATTCAAACACGTTAACTGAGCCACCAGCTCCAATTCCACCAGTTTTACGATCTATGTCTTCGAATAAACGTCCTACCAGCTTTCATTACAATCGTTCAATACTCATTTAATGATAGACTAAGTCACAATTTTGCAAGTCAAAAAGTATTAAGGTCGTTTTAGGTACGTAATTACTCCAAATTATTACCTTGAAGTTTGTTTCGTTTCCCAAAACGGGTTGAGAACGTGGTCATTTGTTTCAGTCATGTATGAATGATTGATGAAGCTCTATAGATACTTTTGTGTACAGGCGAGCTCTGAATTGTTTCTAAAACTTTTAAAACAAAAAAATATTAACTCTTGTACATTAATACACTAGTTCAATTCAATGAAGTACAGAAAGGCGGTGCTGCGCCCCACTCTCTAGGAAGGGATATACAATTTTTTATTTTTTTTCGAAAACTAACACACCATAATATTATTACAAACAGAAGGCATAAAAAGACTTAGAAACAGAGTAAGTTATTAGTAATGACCACAGTGAACATAGGTACTAACCTACAACTAGCTAGAATAACAAGCCCGTAGACTCTGCTACCAAAAACCCCCGCCACTTCTAGAAAAATTAAACATAAGAAAGTTAGTCAGATCCCCTCATCAACTATTAAAGAGCTGATGATCTTCAAACGGCTGATCAGATTTTAATGAAACATGGCTAAGAACACTCAGGATAAAATTATCTATGACACAAAAAAAACGAAACTAAAGTTGATTCATCCATTTAGGAGCTACGATACCACAGACAGATACACAGACAGACACTTTAAACTTATAACACCCCTCACTTTTAGCGTCGGGGGTTAAAAAATGTATCTTCGGGGCCCTTTAGGATACAAAGCTATATATTTAGTACATTCACGCTATCCCGGAAATATTTAGGTTTGAAATTAATGTTCGATGATTAGCTTAGTTTATTGCTTGGCAGCTCTAAATTGAAAATGTTCTCAGAAATTACTTTTCTGACCGAATGTACAAACGTGAAAAAGGAAAAGTCTACATTACACCGACATCATTAGTGGCGAGTGGTTACGTATCTGTTTCTGTACACAACTAAATACGAGGGTTTGCTTGTTATTGTAATTGCACGTTTTCGTGAATATAATTAAGGTTTCTGTGATAGCGAAATCACAGTCATCTTCATCAATAGCTCGATAAAGAATAAAATATTTAAATTTTATACGGGACGGTGATTTCTTCTAGGCGACCATATTATTGCCTAAAAGAAATCGCCGCTCGCATGCGAGAAACTCTCCTTGTGTAACAGCTGCTTTATTTACCTTGACATTTCGCGTGTCTTCAAGTTGCGAAAGCTTAAAATTTGTACTAAGAAATGTATATTTTTTAACTTATTTCCTACTGCTCGACAAAGGTCTCTCTCACATCCAAATAGCAAAACCTAGAATTGCTTCTAATCACTACCTACTATTGAATTCTTCAAAGGATCTTGAATCTTGAAGCTCCGGCTCCAGAAGCGAACTTGTTTGTAATTCATTTTAAGTATATTTGTATCTCATTATAAAAGAACTGTATTGTTTGTATGAGAATAAATGTCTTTAAACCTAATAAGTACCTACTTGAATATATGAGAAAAACACCAGGTTTCAGGCAACAGTAGTCATACTGTTAAAACCTGGAGTTTTCTTTATGACTATTGAGTGTAATTTATAATAAGCGTTTAACGGCGAAGGAAAACATCGTGAGGAAACCCGCAGCTTAGTCAGCTCCACACGTATTGAAGTTTTCTTTTCTGTGGGCCTGATTGAGCTGAGAGGATGGTTTAGGAGCTGGGCAAGCCTATGCCATCTCAAACAATGTCCCTGGCACTGCAGCATCCCGTTAAGTGTAGGCATAGGTTGCCACCTGACGCTGTATAAATCATCTAATATAGATGTAAAGGCCTAAGTTTTTTGAGTGTAGGCATAGGTCCCAACGCTGTACATATTTATCTAGTAAAGGTATAAAATAACGAAGTCGGAAAACTCCTTCAACGCAAACTTATTCGCCGTAACAAGATCATTTCATCAATATATTACCCATCACTCTATCCCATTGGAGTGCTTATGCTTAAGGTCAAACACGGACCTTCGTTACAGAAACAGAATAAGCCAAATTGTGTTCTTGTCCATTGTACCAATTCGACTTTATGGTCCGACACGACTTATGTTCTTAAAACAACGATTGAGTGGTTTAAAGCAACAACAGATTTTATATAATACTAGGATTCTTGTCTCGCTATGACACGTCAGACACCTTTCTAGGTATTTCAATATAGGTATATACTTTTGAAAAAAACTCTACCGAGTACCTTGTGATACATACTTAAAAAAAGAGTGATACAGTGATGTTGTGTATGTTTGTCTGATTATTTTTAAATCGCTGTAATTGTATGTACAAAACCATATCAATTTTTTAAAACCATCTTATAAACCTTCTATCGTATAAGTAAAACTCGTCTAAAATCTGATAACGACAATGCACAACCCCCGTAAGGTCCCTAATATGAAGGGACAGGGCTATTGTACGAGGCGCTATGTGCGTCACTTTCAAGATTACGTGCCTGAGAGCTAAACATTAATTCGAGAATTTCCACCTTAAGTTTGTTGGAAATTTTGGCATAAGATTTCGGTGCGTGGAACAAAGGTTTAGAGAATGATGTTATTAGAATCACAGGTTGAATATAAATAAGTACTTTATGTTTATTTGATTGTAGTTAGTAGGTATAAATGTAAGTGTTACATGTTATTGTATGATAGTATATCATTATGCAATAAGATTTTAATACGTACATTATCCATGAATTTCCGTCGCTCTCTTTCTTTTTAATAAATAGGAGTTTATATCTCTTCTTCTTATTCATAATCATCATCTCCGGCGATGCTTACCACTAATTTCCATAAAAATTACGTTAGAAACCATTATTTGCAAACTATGCAAACATTAATAATTTGTAATTTATTTATTTGTGAAATAGTTTGACAATTTTGTACTTATTACTAATGAACGCTGAGAAATTGCAGTAGTAAAAACTGTGTCGCAATTTTCAGCGCCCGACCTTAGGACTAAAAGGGTACAAATCGTTTCTAATTGAAAGGAGTTTATATAAATACTAATAATGGTAGTATATTTAGGCAAATTAATAAATACATTTAGGCAGAAGTTGAGTTCTGAAACCAGTTGAAACTACGTTTATAAACCCATTACAATGCATCGTAGTCTGAACGCAACCACATTGCATTCGTTTATTATTCATCAATTAATCCATTGATCCAATCTAGCCTCCATCTGTCAGCCTAACTCGGATTATTTATTAAAAAAAACAATTTTGTTTAGATTTCACAAAGAAATCACCTTTCTCGGAAATAAAGGTATACAATTTGACAACGAAACGGATTTCAATAAAACATCGATGCCTATTTTATTTTATTTTATTTTATTTTTATTTTTATTATATCGAGGCATATTTTCCGAAAACGTCTCACTACCTTTAGACATCTTAAACCTTAAAATTTAAGGTTCATAACTGTCTAAGTTTAAAAGTGGTTCCTTGTCTAAGAGTTATACGTGAACATCTTTTTTATTTTATCTCAGTTTCTTTTTTGAGTTTTGAATGCAATTTTTTTACAATTTACAACTATGTATCAAACCGAAGTTGTGAAAGTGTTATCAGTATATTGAACATACGAACGAAAAACTAGGCTTAACATTCAGGATTAACATGGAATTTCCGTGCGATACTCCAAAAATGTCAGCAGTGTCAACCAACGCCACCCTTCCGAATTTATCGCCGTCCTCTTTGTCAAGTGGGGTGTAAATGCACAAAAAAATCTCGATAAATTTCGCGAGTCACCTTTAACTCATTTGTCAAATAGTGACACGCAACAATAACTTTACTAACGTATAAAACTTTATTTACGTGACATTAAAAACCAAATTGCAATGGCAACGTTGATGTGGAAGCATCGCTGTGGGTTGAAAATACGACATTCAATGCATGCAAGAGAATATAGTGTTGGGAATAATATATGCTCCGTTCCGATTTCCGCGCTGTCATGGCGCTGATCTCATGACAGTTTAATAGATGATAGTCTATCATCCTGGGGAAAGAATCTATTCTCTTGCTCGGATTTAGATTGAAAATCGTTGGAGCTGAAAGTTTCCTTGAAGCTAGATTTCTTGATAGCTATAAACTTTGTATGATACTCTTTTTTATAGAGTTATAAAGTTTTATTTGTTATCGTATAACTGGATCCACAAAATTTAAAATATTTTATTCAACATTTAGCTAAGCCTATGTAAAAACGCACCAAGACTACGAGACTCCAGAAAACATGTTAAAGAAATAAAAAATATCTCTAATCATGAAATGAAATACAATTCCACTCTGAAGAGCCTAGATATCCAAGATATTTTGGTATCAGTGTAATCAATATCCAACAACCAAGAATTACTTATTCACGTAGAAACCTCCGAATTTCAATACAAATGAGCCTCTAATCAAGAGTTTTGAACTTTGGTTTTCATTTAATCCCCTGTCGTATATATTATGATGGTTTTCCAATTTCATTACCTGAGTTTCGTAGAAATGGTATCGGTTATTACATTAGATTAGATATTATTATTTGATTGCGTTATAGCTGAGCATAATCCTGTTGTACTACATCGTAACAATCGATTGATATATCACTTTGATGAGCCATTTAAGGATTGTTGCGAATAATCTATTGTAGAAAGCTCGATTGAATCAAGTTAATACCAGTTGGAAGCCTGCTCACGATGTTGGTAATATTATTTGTTAAATAGCAAAGATGCAATTAGATGCATTTTGTAAAGCTCAGTAGTTTGCTACAAAACTATTTTAAAACCTCGCTTTAGTTCATAAAATATCTCTTCTATCTCGTTTCAATAACAAGTCAGTTGTAATAAAAATGGAACACTTCGTTATAAAGATCCTGAGTTCTGAGATTTAAATTTGCTTTTGCAGCGTGCTCTCAACTTTTTCAAAGTCACTGCTCATAACTCATGTAAGTGCAATCTTTAGAAGAATATTTTTCAGTCTAAGCTTTTTTAAAATTCTTTTGGTAGGTAATTAGGAGCGGGGATTTATGAATGCTTTAGTATTGCGATATTATCTTTTAATTATATTTTTGTTTAGTTAAACTTATTATCGAATTTCAAAAACTTAATATTGAATGCCTTCTTCCCGCTTCATCATCACCATTGCCTGCCTTTTACTATGAACACTACCTTACTCTACCTTTGAATTTCGACAAAAGTATATTTTCTACAAAAACTCAAATAACACAAGAAGGTCTTCCCTTTATCTTTCATCCCTGAGCTCCAAGGTTTGTTCAAATACACATTTAATCCGATTTACTTACATTGAACCGCTGAACATAAATTGGTCACACGCAGATCCGGATCAAAATATATCGGGCCACAAACGGGGCTCAATGTTACACATATTCGTAATCCGTCTTTGTAATTGGTTCAGCGGTGTAACTCTAGTGTCAGTAACACTTCTTGACACTTCGTAATGGGAGAAATGTGTTAATTGGTTCCTGGTTATACTTACTAGCTGCCTGCCTGCGGCTTTGCTCATTTAGTACTAATATTCATCATTAGCAGCTCAAATAATAGCCCACTGCTGGACATAAGCCTCCTCCCCCAAACGTACTGATTTTATCTTTGCAAAAATTCACGAGTGATAGTAGCCCTTACTTAAATTGTTTATACTTAAGTTATAAACTTTTATATTTAGGTTACCTGCCACATTATTTCACACATTGTTTTTTCGAATCAAACAATCTTTGTCTCTCTACAATACATATAGTTTAAAGTGGTAAGTTAAAGTACCTATAGATTAAAGATGTACTTACAGGGCCAGGCTGATTAAGCTGAGAGGATGGTTTAGGTGCTGGGCAAGTCTATTCCATCTCAAACAATGTCCCAGGCACTAAAACATCCCGTTAAGTGTGGGCATGGATTGACTCCTGACGCTGTATAAATAGATCTAATATAGATCAAAGTCCTAAGTTTTTTTAGAAATCGGACTAAAATCCTAGTGTATGATGTATATATTTATTAAAATAATTTGAAATATAAGTAGGTACCTTTAAAATGTGTCAATGTTCTTGCAAGCTAATGACCTAAAGACACAAGTTTATTCCCACCAATTGAATGATCAAAGGCTACCCCCGAAGCTCCCGAACTCTTTCCCAACTCCACGAGACCTGTTTCACGAACTAATTGTTTTGAATAATTTATTTCACTTGACAAGTAATTAAGAAGTTTGTTTTGGATTTCGTTTATGTTAATTTTCTTTGGAATTACGGTAAGTACTTGATCAGGCGAAAGTTTTAATACATTAATGTGCCGTTTGAATATGTATAGGAGTTGTGGACCGTTGTTATTTGAGAAGGTACTTTTGTTTCGTTGTTTATTTAATGAGGTGGGGTTAGGGTGTACCTATCAACAATCAAAGTTGAGTACTTGTAATTTACTTGAGCATACTTTGATTTATAAAGTTTGGTGCTCAATATTTCTTTACCGAAGTTTATTTGAAAACTGGCTTTTACTGAGAGTACCGGACAGTATATTGACAGGAGTCCATTTTTAGTTCAAACGAATTCTGGGAATTGGCCTTGGAATCAATGCAGGCTAATGCTAAAAAAATAACAAAAATATCTATACAACATTGATCTCTTCTTTGTTATCTTCATTACTGAAGGTCGTGTCCATTTCTCCCTGTCTTCGGTAGCCTTTAGAGCTTTAGGTATTGGTAGGCTGGTGAGTTTCTTGACTGTGTCTGTCTAACGGGTAGGTGAGCGTGAACAACATTGATAGCTAAAGGCATGTCTGATAACTACTAAAAACTGAAAACATAACATAATACACTAGAAAAATTAAAAAGCCTTCATAATAAACAACGCTGCGGCAAATCCATTAAGGTGCTTTCTGGTAAGACCGGACAAGTAGTAAGTCCGGATAAGTCATGTAACTACTGAATTCAGCAATATTTTTAAATGATGGCAACATCACCGTACGCGCCATTTTGTTGTGCCCCTCCCTACAGTCTGCTTTTTACGCTATGCCCAGCAGAACGTGTGCTATTGTCGTTCAAAAAAAGGATGTACCAAAATTGGAAAAAGACATGATCCGATCTTCCACCTGAAACGTTCTGTGAGCAATTTGGTAGGTAATTTTTGTTTATTTTTGAAGTTTTGCTGTTTTATTACCATTTGCGATGTAAGACTAATTGCTTAGTTTTATACAATCATGTCTACGACGTTTGTAGACAAAGATCCGATCTTTAACCTCGTAGGTTAAGATCGGACATAATCCGCCGGTCTTTCACTTTAAAGTGTTTCTCAAACTTTTTACTTAACATGCTTTTTATTTTACTTTCAATATTCGATTTGTCTGTATCAAACGTCTCACTTTCGCAAGCTTTTGTACGGATGTCTTGGCTGTTTTCGCCTACAAGTAAGTAAGTTATCAAAGTTACCTAAATTTATGATGTTTAAAATGTAACTTGTTTTACTAATAATGTTGTAAAAGTACTTACTTTTTTTTTACTTAAAGAAGTATTTGTTATGTTTAGTTGTTGATTGTTATTGATTTCTTGTTTGTTCTGGATTGTATAAAATACGTAAGTATTAAGATTTGTTGACAGAACGTGCTATAATACTGCATATTTTATATTACTTAATAATAATTTAAGTGGATTGACCGAGTTTGGAATACCACGCTGCGTTCAACGACTGGTATTGTCGACGGAGGGCGCAAAACAGTCAAGTTGAAGTGGGACTGGGCAGGGCACGTGAGCCGGACGCACAGCAAAAAATGGGCCAACATCTTAACACCCTGGAGACAACGTCGCGGACGGCCAAGGAAACGCTGGAGAGATGACCTCGACTCCTTCGATAGAAACCTATCAAAGGAGAGAGATGGTTGGAAATAATTGGGGGAGACCTTTGCCCAGCAGTGGGACAGTATAGGTTAAATAAAAAAATAAAAAATAATAATTTAAGAGTAAAGTACACCTACAGACTGAAATGTTCGACCTATTAAACAGTAGGTATTTAGTTATTTTCAACTTTACACAAAGTTTTTTGATTTTTTGCTTATTTGTTTGTAGATTAAAATTTAAGCTTATAATTAATAAAGTTGATTGATAATATTTTTTTTGTTATTATTAGAGCTTGAAAATGCAAGTTTCAACTCAGAAAACTGACTTCTATTTTGTTAATTGTCTGCCTGCTGTACAACCGAATTATGAGTCTAATGAGCCTTTACATGTAAAAGTTTGAGATACACAAAAATCTATGTTTGAAGCATGCGGGGTAAGATCGGACATTTGGAGTAAAAAAATGTATTAAATCTTCGCTAAAACTTAAATTTGAAAACCAATTCAATAACAATTTTAACTATGTTTTTTATTAGGTAAGTCCGAATATTTTCCTGTGATAGAGCTTATTCTAGCTGTTACAGAGGTGATTTTATAAGGTAGTCCGGTCTTACCTTAACACGGTCCGATCTTTTACTTGCCATTCTGGAAAATTTTGCTCTGTTTGATCATTCATAAAACATCAACCGTTGTGTTTATCTAAACATTACAAATAAGAAATTAAACCTCTGTATTTTTGCAACACTTTGGTTGCTATGGCGTTGTAAAAGAGTCACTAGAGGCGATACAATAAAATATTTTCTAAGACTCTTTAGGTTTTCTCAAAAATAGTCCGATCTTACCAGAAAGCACCTTACTTAATTTTATTTTGAGTTGTAATAAAGAAACTGTCGTATTTTGACAACATATGAATGAGTCGAAAGTGACTTGCTTTCATATGATGGAAACTTTATAAAATACTTTCAATAGCTAGAACAAGAAAATAATGGGTTACGGTTGAAGTTTCTTTATTAAGCACAACAATTTTATCCTGACTAACATCTTAGATCTTACCAAGGTTCCGGAGAGTTAAGATAACAAAGATAATTTTCATAAAGCGTTTGTAATTTCTAACATTTTTAGGGTTCCGTACCTTAAAGGAAAAAACGGAACCCTTACAGGATCACTATGTTGTCCGTCTGTCTGTCTGTCAAGACTCTTTATCTCGGGAACGCGTGGAGGTATCGAGTTGAAATTAAAACCGTATACTCAGTCTACACTACAGTCCTTTTAGGTACATATATTTTTTATTGAGTACTTAAATCACAAAAAAACAGAGCCAAAGGAATGAGGGTCGAAATTTTTAGGGAGTTAACCGTGTCATGTGTGGTATGGTATAAAAGGTCTTCATTGGCACAAGCTTAAACAGATTTTTAATTATTTTTAGGATGTATATCGATAGTGTAAGAAAATAGGTTTTCCCTTCTCATTTACGAGTACTTAATAACTTTGTTGTATGTAGGTAGTACCTAACAGTTTGCACTGTACGTACCTACTTAGGCCTTTGTACGGAACCCTCGGTGGGCGAGCCCAACTTGCACTTGTCCAGTTTTTAAATTTGTATCTCTGTAAATTCTTACTCGTACCACCTTTTTTAGAATGTTATTGTTAGTTAGCCATGTTACTTATTGAAGCATAGCAGCTTTAATTTAATTTTGACCCAACTCAATAAAACAGCCTTGATGCATTCGTACGTGAAAAATATTTCATTCATTTTGCTAAGACAGGCCTAACATTGTATTTTTCGCTCCAGTTTTTGTGACGCCTTTTTGTTATTGTGAAAATGGTTTGTTTTATTTAAAAGCTTTTTCGCATAGCCACTTTTTGCAGACATTTTCTGCCTATGACAATGATTCTGACACGGATGGCTGTGCATAAAATGAAAATATTTTTGTTTTACTAACTTTGCGACGTTGACTTCATTTAGCATTTCGGGTCACTAGAGAAGAGTACTAGGTAAGTAATTCGTGTCAGAGTAATGATTATTTCCCGGACAGTACTCAACATTTCCTGTCACAAGAGAAGAGTACTTGGTAAGTAATTCGTGTCAGAGTAATGATTATTTCCCGGACAGTACTCAACATTTCGTGTCACAAGAGAAGAGTACTAGGTAAGTAATTCGTGTCAGAGTAATGATTATTTCCCGGACAGTACTCAATGAAGAAAGACTGGAATATTTTTGACTATTTATGAAACAGACATAATATTCAGGCTTGAAAAAAATAAGTTGGTGTACACTCCTTTCAGTAAAATCTCATTATTTATAAGACGAACACTATGGCGCAGTGGGTGAAGGCCCGCCTGCGTCGCAAGAGTTTGCGGGTTCGATCCCCGCGGCGGAACCAGTGTTTGTAAGATCTACAAATATTTGTCTCGGGTTTGGGTGTTTTCTATGTATAAAATGTATGTATTTACGAACAAAAAGTATATAAGTAGTATATCAGTCGTGTAGTAGCTACCCATAACACAAGCTCTGCTTACTTTGAGACTAGATGATGCTGTGTGAAAAAGTCCAGCATTATTTATTATTTGAATTGATCTGTTTGCTTTTAGAACTTACTAAATGATTCAAAAAGTAATATCATCTTGTAATTAATGTAAAAACCAAAGTCAATTTTTATTGGCAAACAATTTCGTAGATATGTTAAGTTAAACCTAGAGTATTATTCCCTTTTAGATAGTACTAGGGTACGTAATTTCTATTACCAAAATACTTGGACCGTACTTGTCTCAGTAAACAGAATGATGCCAATTTAAGGTTTTTGCCAACTTCGCATTACGGACCATCTGAAACAGCAAAAAGCTTCAATCTTTTGGCAGAAAAACCGAAACTAACCACAGCTGGTCATGCTTGACTGTGGCCAGTTTTTGTTTAAAACTATGGAACATTTTGGTTATAGATATTCTCGAAAACTTGCTCTTGCTTGACAAATAAATTAGTAGCGATTGGGTTTTTTATTTTACCTTATCTTATTATGATTCAGTATATAATATGAGCCGAAGCAGAGACCCTTGTGTCTAAATACAAGTTTTAAACTTAGTTAGAGCAAGGTTTAACGTTTTGAATTGTATAATACAGACTCAGGTTAGCTTATTACAGGAATATAGGATATAAATATCAACTATTTAAACACCTTAGTTTATAACCTACTGTTTTGTAATCTTTTTTGAAAATAAATACTTTTGAATTGAATTGATTATTAACTAACCTAAGTACTGATGACCTAAGTAGATCTAAGATGGATCACCTAAAAAAAGCTAGGCCCCAAACCGTGTTTATTGCCCTGGTTCTTCACGGTATTGGTTGCGAAGGAACAGGAGTAGAATCACCTAGTTTTAAGACGTTTCAAAGTGATCCCAGCTGTCCTACTGAATAAATGCTTTTTGACTTTGACTTTGACTTTGACTTTGACTGTGCAGGATGAGTTCTTGCACCCTCCGAGGGAAAATTCTAAAAGAGTAATGGAAAAATGTTGTATTAGTCATTCAATTTAAATAAAAATAAAAATATTTAAAAATCAAAGAGTTGTTTATTCTAAAACAAACTAACTATGCAATCTCTGGTTACTTATTTTGAATTCGCTTGATTTAATATTAAAGTTTACAAGGTAAGTAGAAAGTATGTAGCTATGAGGTCGAAAGGCAGGTACCCCAAACGAACTACAGATTACGAAAGCCACACAAACTCCTCGGGTCAACGACAACAAACAAAATTTTCCAAGGACCAACTTCTAACGCTATTACGTCAAGTACCAAGAACTATCATACTCGCTTTAACTTTAGATGTATCGAAGACCCCGAAGTTTGCAAATAACGAGAAAACTTCGCTTATAAAATCTTCGTATTGAATATTAACATGTACTTTATTGATCGTAAAGCGGTTATTGAAGTGATAATAGAGTTTTGAAACTTGCTTTAAGTACCTTTGATTATTTGGAGAATGAGGTAAGGATGTTTCTCTATTGCAGTCAAAACTCTTAACCAGTCAAAAGTAGTTTTGACTGACCAGATTGGCCAAAAGTAGTCTCAAAACTTTTGATCAATGGAGCTGGTTTTTTGAAATCACTTGGTTAGGCTATGTTAGGATAGTGACCACTAATGCGTGAGGCGAGCGAGCACAGCGAGCGTGCTGCGGTAGCGGCCGCCGCGCTGCTCCATTGGTCAAAACTACTTTTGACTGGTTAAGAATTTTGACTGTAACATCTCTATACTGTAGTTTAAAATCAGTTTCGTGAATGGCAGGTACTTAAATGGTGGAATCATAAAAGTATAATATGTTCCAAAGACTCCATAACAACTTGACACACATTTTCCAACTCATTCACTATTTGAATTATTTTGAAGCTCGCCGGTTGAGAGTACTTTTGACCTTTAATAAATTCAAATATAATCCCTTTAACGTATTAATATTCTGGGTTATTAAGTACATAATAATAATCCTCCTGGCCGATTTCGGCTACGGATACTTGGCTAGGAATAAGGTAAGTAGTATTTGTACTGTTTTATAGGTAAGTTTTTCCTCAACTTTTAGTACCTGTACCTACATGTGAAATGAGAACAAATATAATAACTAGTTGCGCTCCCGCGGTGTGACCCGCGGTCCCTCGGGATTTTTTCATTTTTTCGGGATAAAAAGTAGCCTATGTCCTTCCTTGGGATATAACCTTTAACTCTGCCAAATTTCAGCTTAATCTGTTCAGCGGTTTGGGCGTGAAAGCGTAACAGACAGACAGACAGATAGACAGACACATTTATAATATTATAAGTATGGATATGGATTCGTAGTAAATTACTTCCATTTGTATAATGTTGTACAGATTACCATCGGAATGTTACATGTGACAATTACAAGCCTACGAGTCGCGGCGCAAATTAAATTAAATTATATTATCCAACTTAAAATGCAATTATGCTACTATTTAAACAATGTTACAACAATACTCAAAAGTTGCGTTGCGATAAATGACAAAATAAAAAAAAATATCATCATACCTGCCTCATCATCACCATCTTTCTGTCCTTGTCTCACAACAGTATTTTCTCTTCCATTTCCTTCTATCAGCCGTCATCTGAACACTACCTTCTTATTCATGCCAAATCATAATGCATAATTGTATACAAAAAACATAAACTATTGTTTATCTTACTATCTGCAATAAGTAGATCTAGATTAATTAAAAATATTGAAATACCCTCTACATTGTTTATTACTACAGTGAGTTTATCACTTTATCATTCCTCTGCCATTTGGCACTGATCAAATATGTATAAATTCATATTGATTTTAGTCACAAATGGCGAACTTGCGGCTTCAGTGGTGGTATTATATTCTGTGAAACGATTTAGTTAGCTGGATTCAGGGTTTCTAATAAAAAAGTGGCTCAAATGTTTAATCGATATGAAAGAAAATTATAGGTCTCTGTAATGTTTTTTTGACATGGAGAAAGTTCAATAATGACAAAAACTCTAGTGATAATTCAGTTTTTGAAGCAAATACACCTCCACAACAGAGGCTTTACGATAACTCACAGAAAGCCAAATAGGCGCACAATTTCAGTTGCTTTTCTTGCGTGTCGTGAAAAAAGGGTTGTTAGTAGACCGAGCGGTGGTTGAAGTTAGTTTCACGTCATTGTGTTTTAAGGTAGCGTATTTGAAAGTGTTGAAAAAAAAATGTTTGCTTATGGCTTTATATCAGCGAGGTTTTAGCGTCGATATCTGCAGAGGTTGGAAAGCGGTATAACATTAATCTAACAAAAATACAAGTACCTAAGAAACGTGATTTTTCAGTCGTTTTTTAAATTAATTAATTAATATTGAATTTTCTTGTTTATGATGGTTACCTATTTTTAATAAAATTAACACTTCATCAGCCATCTTTGGCTTAATAACTAGGGCTAGCATACTTTTTGACTCCATTACACTTTTGTTACTTTAACGAACTGGTACACGACGTTATAGGTTAAACTGCAGTTGGTTCTCGGTCTACAGGTTTTTACGGTATTGCCAAGCAATATGAAAAACATGGCAGAGCGTAGTAAATCCGCAGAGCTGATTGGGGTTAACGTCACATAATTTGTAGGGCCCTCGTTAGGCCACGTTTCCAATAAAAACAGGTACACACATTTTTAACACATCTCAGCGCCTACCAGTCAAATAGGCAAATGTTATCCTTAATAAAATATATATACAGAATATATATAAAATATATATAGAAGGCTCTCATTTAAAATATAAAATAGGTACTACTTTGTACGTATTCGTAAAACTCGTTCAAATAGTTTGAATCATTAAAGCTGTAACATGACTTGATTTAAGAAGATGATAAAAAAAGACCTCAGACCATGTTTATTGCCTCTATTCTTCAAGGTATTAGTCGCGAAGAAACAGTTGGTTTTTCTACTGAAAAAAACGGTTTTTGACTTTGACGAGTGATAGGGGAGAGTGAAAGAAGAGAACATGTTGTGCCGACCCCGCTTAAGCGGGATAAGGGCAGGAAAATGATGATGACAAGTAATAAATTTTAGTGGAATGTAAATCTTTAGGAATCGTTTTTTTTTTATATTTCCTAAAATATCCGTTAACATCAAAACCCTGTGGCCAAACCCGTAGAGACCTGGATGCTATCCTAATGTTTAGTGACTCGTAGGTGACGCAGCCTGGCCGGCAGTTAGCTGGTTGTAGTTTGATTAGTTTAAAAAAACGCAGTAAAAAAAAAAAAAATTTCTGACATGAATCTTAGCACGCGCACATTGTTTAACACAATAACAAAGATGGTTTATCAAATCGACGGATCTTACTGCTATGCCTATGAGCTTGTAAGCGCCGGTAACCTGCTTTCTTCGTCAAAGTCCCCTCATTAGTCTATTTGCCAAAAGCGAGGTTTCGACTAAAACAACAGTGTTGCCAAATTCGGATCATAATAATGCATAATTAGTATGTTTATTAATATTACAGGCTGTGATGTGGTTTCGCTTGGAGTTATGGATTGATACCGGTTAATGCTACTTTTCAATTTGCCAACACTGTTTGGTTTATGTCGTGGTAATATTGTACATTTTAAAGTACCTAATTAATTAGATATTTCTACATAGCTCAAATTAAACGATGCCCTTGCTACGAACATGTTTATAAAATACTTTTATATGTATGTATACATGTTCATGTTAAATAAAAAGTGTGTTTGAGATGAAAATTGAACCTACAAACACCACGAAAGAAAGAACAGCGCAGATTGCTAAATCTCTATATATAAAAATGAATCCCTATATCCCTTGGTCACGCCATCACGCGTGAACAGATGGACCGATTTTACATATTTTTTTTGTTGTGTTTGTTATTGTCAGGAGAAGGTTCTTATGACAGAAAAATGGTATACAGGGTGGTGCAGTTTATATGGAAAATTTTATTTCTTGATCCTATTCACTCTAAGCTCGGTATAAATTGAAAAACTCTCCTTAGGGGTTGTGCAAGGCAGTTCCAATGATTGTTGACGAAACAATGCGCAGACGAAGGCGCGCGCGGGTCAGCTAGTAAACTATAAAAGCCAGTCAAGTAAGTCATTCCCAATTTTTTATAATATTATTATTTCGATAAGTATCTGTTTTTTTCTATTTTATGTAGTTTTTATTTTTAAAATCATGACGCTGAGCTTTGAGTTAAAGTGCCTGCTCATTTTCATTGAGTAGAGAAAGTATCACTGCTAGAACTCATATTACTCTTCACTCAGGCGCTTCACAATGGAGGTAGTTTAATAATTGGTATAAATAGTAGCAGATTACCTACAAATTTTTTTACACAAAGAAACTTTTTAATCCACTAAAAAAACACCTCCGAATTTGTATTTAGGTAAAATACTTAAAAAAATACTGTTTTCTTGTCACTCTCATGTCCATGAAAATGTATGATACCAATTTAGAAGCAGTTTGAGCGAAACGTTACAAGACAGCATTTTAAATTAAAAATCTTGAAAGCTTAATGACTATAAATAATACGATAACACACGTCTAACAAACTGATTTAACACGTGATGCTGAATAAATGTTTGTAGCAAGTAAAAGCCAAACTATAAATCAATACAGCACTAAGAGCACTTTACGTAGTTTCAAAACAGAATTTTCTTTAAATTCGTTCGCTGTAAAGGAAACTAATACCCTAGAGTAGCGCATTTTCAAAGTTTTCCAAAGAAACTAAGCACGGAATCTTTACGATACCGCCGGGTTTTCACCTTGGCAATTTGTTACTTTCTTGTCCTGGGGAATTTATAAAGTCTGACTCACATTTTCATTTTAAACTGATTAAACTGTACAGTTTTGACGGTCTGTGGCGCAGTGGGTGAAAGCTCGCTTGAGACGCAGAAGGTTGCGGGCTCGATCCCCGCCGCGAGAAAATGTTTGAATAATCTGCAAATATTTATCTCGGGTCTGGGTGTTTATAGGTAATAATAATGTATGTATTAACAAATAAAAAGTATAAGTACTCAGTTATCTGGTTCCCGTAGTACAACCTATGCTTAGTTGTGGGCTAGATGATGCTGTGTGAAATGTCCAGCATCTCTATATATAAAAATGAATCCCTATAACCCTTGGTCACGCCATCACGCGTGAACGGCTGGACCGATTGCACTAATTTTTTTTTGTTGTTTTTGTTATTGTCAGGAGAAGGTTCTTATGACAGAAAAAAATTAAACATTTGCGCGGAAAAAAGAATCATGCGCAGACGAAGTCGCGCGGGTCAGCTAGTTATTTATATATTCATTATTTAAAAGTTTCGTGATGCGGTGTATAGACTAGCACAGACTGACTCATTTCTCTAAATCCGTGGTAGTATGTTCAAATACATATTTGGCATGACATGTATTGTCTGGATCCTACAATGTAGGCATTTAAAAAAAAACCTTAGACATAAATAATTGAATTGCGCAATCCGATTGCACAGTTGAACAGTTCTGAAGTAAAGCCATAAAAAGTTTATTGTAGCTGTCGGTGTGATGCGATTTATGTGATTATGACTTGTTGATTGGGAGTTTGTGCCTGATAGATGGCAGTATGTCACGGAAAGAATAGTTTATGACTTCAAAGTTTTAACAACTTAATTATCGCGGGTTTAGTAGCTGGCGTTCATCGGTGTTGTTTAGTAATTTTACAATAGTATTTTGTTGATGTTTACCTATAATTTTTCATCGTATCAATTTTAAATGTTTTCAAAAGCTTGTTTTTGATAGGTAGAGGTATTTTATACCTGTAGGTATGTACCTAGATTTTTTTTTCAAAAACTACATAACATAACAAACTTACATACATTAAAGTCAAAGAAAAAACTGTCGCCTAATATTATTAGAGCACATACCCTGGCAGAGACTTTTGACGTACCCGCTTATAATTATTTACATTGTTTTAGATAATTCATACAAATATAATCATAGAGATAAATGGGCTGTTTTGTACACAAACTTTTACCTTTTTGGGACTTTTGTGTTCACGTCAGTTCGATACAGACGTTTGGGGAGAAGGTGTTTGTGACATTTACTTTCCTAAATGGCGCTGGAAGTAAAAGTTGATTTACAAATTGAAGGAAAATGTGTGAAGTGAGTTCAAACAACAATGCTGCGTTTGTATATACTTTATTTACATTTACATATTACATATTTTGGTTACTTTTGATCATATTTTGTTTTATTATTTTCTAGAAAACTGCTTATGATAAGAATTTGACCTAAATAACTATAATTTTTATTTATGTTTATAATAAACTAATTGCACCATGTTCGTAAGTTCGTAAGTAACTGTAAGTGGATGGGTGACCGATAGTGGCATTTTCATCTGACCGCTTCCGTGCTTCGGAGGGCACGTTCAATTGTAGGTCCCAGCTATTTAAGTCGTTAAGTCATGACGGAGGCCTTAAGGCGGCCTAAAAACAACGTCACCAGAGTTGGCCACTGACTCATACGAACTTACTTACTTTATCATGTTCGTAAATATTGATCTTAAATAATATTGACCGACTCAAGAAACACCGTAACAAATTAAGTAATTAAATCTTATTCCTTGAAATCGAATATGTACGTATTAGTTATTTTTTATAACGTAAATTAAGTTATTATAAATTACAGTTGACTTGCCGTTCTTCTTTTTAGCAGCTGTGAAAGACGAGTGGACACACATTTAAGGCTTTGTTAAAGAGTACTAGAAGCGTACACTGACTAAAAACTGAACCGATTTGCGATGGTAACTGTACTATCATCTCGTCACATTTTACATTGACTGTTAATCGCCCAAGTTTGAAGATTAACCGAAGATAAATGAAAATTAATAGCTCCCGCAGCTTGCCGTTAGCGGGGTGTCATCTTAGTTTCATTCGGCTATGTTTTGTTTGACTTTTAACATTATTAATACTCGTTTATGAGACTTCGTCGTTTACGAAACATCGATTAAATGTGGGCATAGTGAGCATGTGGCAAAATGTGTTTGGAAAAATAAGACATATTCAAATTGTATTAATTAATTTTAATTGTATTTGAATATGTCTTCCGTAAAAGATATCTATAAGGGTCAGTCAGTCACCAAATCTCAATAAAGGGTACGGGAACCTCCACCCAGATAGAGAAGCTAGGTGGAGCACAGGTCCGTCCCCGCAAGGACACTAGTTTATTTGCAAAACCAATAGAATTGACGAAATGATTGAGATGTAACATTTTGTAAAGCAATTGCATACTCTAGGTACGTCTGCAGGCATAGTACAACTTCACCGATTATTATCAAATGCAATGAACACGAAAAACAGCAAGAAAATAACAGAACTCGTCTACTTTTGCAACAAAAACAAACCTTAAACATAAAACTTCCATCAACCTAATAGCCTAATTCTGAGCCGCTAAAATCCAAGCACATTTTTCTTGAATACCCCTCTTGGGGTCGAAGATATTCCAAGTAAGCTTAGCTTCGTCACACGTGACTTTTAATTACTCATTTCACGGTCTTTGTTACCCCCCTGGGTGGGGCTTCAATAGCGCAGAGGTGTACTGTGAAAGCTAAAAGATAACGTATCGCGTCGAGAAAATTTATTGTTTATTTATTCTTCTTCTTGTCGTGTCATCAGTTTTTCTGTATGATGACAGGATTATAAGTGCGCCTCAAAGAAGCTCCTTTGAGGCGCACTTATAATCCTGTAATTAAAAATGTAGCGCACGAAAGGAGCTTTAGTTTAAAAAAAAAAATACTTATATTTTTTGAGGAATAGGAATGAACTCTGATACATTTAATTTTTTATTATTTTTATAGTGTTATACCACACTTAGGCAAAAATTTCGACTGCGACGAACAAGGATTCCGTAGCCGAATTGGTAAAAGGCGACTCCGGCTTTAGGAGGATCGTCATATCATTGCGAGTTCGAATCCCGTCGGAATCGAAATTTTCGATAAGGTCTTTTCATTTCATTTTCTGATACATTTGCCAAATTGAGGCGATCACAGCACAGACTTATAGTAAGTAATAACTAGGTCTAGGCACATAGTGACTATAAATTAAAAAAACAGCTATTCTTTTTTTGGTTTAAATGAAATACGAGTACAGATTTTCACTCTTTCGCATTAGGCTTTCAAACCTGGGAAGTTAGAGCAGGGCGTCATGCCCTATAAATCATACATAATCGTTTGGGTTAGATGGGCTATGTAAAGTGTATGTTACATGGAGTTTACCCGCGCCTCGATAACCTGCCTCGAATTATGAAGCCTGAACAGTGTAAAATTTTACCTGATGGCATTGTTGAAGAGTGAAGACTGTTTCACGGCGGGAAAAGATTTTATGTAAAACCACGTTTTTATTAAATACATACCTATTTATAAAAAACGTAGTCCTTTACATCTAACTAATTCTTAAAACTAACTAGATAAATTTACTAGATAAATAAATAATACCTAAACCATCCTCTCAGCTTAATCGGTCACTAGCACATTTTACGAGATTTTGGAACGAAGTTCCTTTTCGGACGGTATCGAAAAAAAAAGACTGAGGCTGGAAAAAAAATGTTTTTCCATTTTACCGTAACGACACATGACGTATATTATGTCAAATCGTCACAGTGCGTGTGTGTTACAATTCTAAATATTATACAATATTATAATTTATCAGTGCTGTTTGCAAGATTATGATAATTTACGCAAATCAAGATACCGCTCAGGCAAGGTCGTGGTTTTGCTGTTTGGTAAATTCATTAGCAGGATTAATTTATTGATTACACGTATTAGATGATGGAATTATAAACAAATTACCTACATAATTAAATACGTAGTTTGATAGCTCACATCGCCCGCCCGGTAAAATTCTGCCTAAAATCGCGTAAAAATATCAACTGTGTGTGTGAACTTTAGAAGCAGCTCAATTTACAATAAAACCATTCTAATGTGTGTGATTAAAGCTGTTTTTCTCAAGTAAAAAAATATACGTCTATCAATGCTTTCTGAAGTCAGGCTGTGGATCAATGCTTTAACTCAACAAAATTAGCAACCTGAATTTTTCTACGAATACTTACATAGTACGTAATTTTTATCAAGTGTCCGTGGGTGGGTTAAAAGTCTAGGCGCCTTTTACAAAACCACCACAGCTTTTTCAGTGCCTGGGATATTGTCCCGTTAAGTGTAGGCATGGTTTGCCTCTTGACGCTGTTTATATCATAGATGTAAAGGCCTAAGTTTTTTTTTCAGTGCTTACAAGGATCGTATTAATGAAAAGCAAATTTAGATAATAATTTGTAAACACAACCCTCATTATTCTACATTATGTATTTAGGCCGCACTGAGCACAACAAAAGGAGCCTACCTGTAAACTTCTAACATAAAAAAAAAACAAATTAGGTTCTCGAAAACGATTATTCTTTTACCTAAAGTATTCATTTCAAAGATGTTCAAGAAAAATAAGATTTCCAGTAACTTATAAAATGAGCACCAGACTTACGAATAAAGTTTTTTTAATCGTTAAATATTATAATATCATAAAGATTATTTTGTATTTGATTACTTATTATTAACTTTTTAAAATTGAGTTCCCTCGTGACCACGTTCTGTGCAACCCGATCGAAACGTCGAAGTAAGGTAATATATATAGATAGATAAATGATTTATTTGACACACATAACATTTCAACACAGACACAAAAACAAAGACAAGTAACAAGTAGGTAGGTGCATAAGTAAAAACTAACTAGACAAATAGAAAAAATGAATGAACAAAATTGTTACAGTGCGTAACCACCTAATGCAATACCACCTAACACGAGTAGTCGGGCACCTATATAGGTGGGTGCAACAGTGGTCTGTGCGCTGTAGTGAGCCAAAAAGGTACAGAGTAACGCTGATTTTCAGACTGGACCTGAGAAAAACTGATATCACGAACAAAAAGTAGCACAAAAAGTATGAACAGACAAAATACGTAAGATATTAAATTGAATATAAAATTAAACACGAAGCTATTATTAATAGTGCGAATACTATCTAAAAACCTATACGCAATCTGGTCCCGTTATTATATATTATAACAATGAATTCTTATTACTTATTTCTTTTTGTTTACCGCAATCTATCTCATAAGATTACAATCGTTCAATAGCTTGCGAATAAACCATTTCAACAGTAGTACGTAAGCAAAAACTTACATAAATCTATTAAAAGCTCAAATACGCCCTGTTACGCACTAGTGGTTGAACCGCGGGGCGGCTAGCCGCGTGGTGGGCCGCTTTTACAGTTTTAATATGCAACCGCTTATGATTGTACGCACTTCATCATCTCGGCCATCTAGTGACTACTGCTGAACATAGGCCTCCCCCATCGATTTACACAGCGATCGATCTTGTGCAGCCTGCACCTAACGGCTTCCAGCATCCTTTATTAGATTGTCTTTCTATCTAGTACGCACTTATACGCCACACAATTGTACTAAAATTTTAGCAGCGCGGCTAGCCGCCCCGCGCCGCGATTCAACCGCTAAGTAAGGGAGCTAATTGTCTACAAAATTAAATGACTGGGACAAACAATATCCCAGGTACTACAGCGTCCCGTTAAAAGTGACACTGTATAAATAATCTAGTATGTATAGCTGTGAAGGCTTAAGTTTTTTAAATCATCTTGTCATTTCCGGAGCGCAGCGAGGTTACATACAAAATTCATACAAAAAGATGTCACACTTGATTCATGCATCAAATCCCATAATAATAAGATAATATAATCATAATAACAAGATGGAAAAAGTGAAGGCAAAGGGTAATCCATTATCGCGTGATACAAAAACAAAAATTACAGTCATCTCGTTCACGTCAACAGAAATAAAGCATCTGGAAGTGGTTTGTGCAATTTCTGAGCTGCCATAAATAAGCCGCTCTGTGTTATTACACGCGCCTTAATCAAATGATAACATCGTAACATCATCGTGGCAACTTAATCGGGCCCTTCCAGTAAAATTACTTTGAGATCTCGAACGAAACTCGAACAAATAAGTAAAGTTAACGTCAAAATTACTTAGTTTAATCATTGAAATCACTTTAAACTGTGAATCGTCATTAACATTATGTATTATTCCTGGCCTTTTCCTGTGTCTCTGATAGGAATATTTTCGATTGAAGCCAATTTCAACAAAATGTTATTTACCGTAAGTTTTTTCATATATCAAAAAATGCAGTCGTTTTTTGCTTCATTATGATTTCCTAACAACCAAAAGAACGGTAGCCCGAAATCTTCTTATCATTATTTGGAAAAAGAAGAAATTGCAAGATTTCTGTGATATTTCTAGATAATCAATACAAAAACTCCCATTCAATTTAAACATCACGACTGCAAGTCGAAAATGTCTCGATTCTATCAGAATTCCCGTATAGTACGGTAGGTATAGTTGAGGAATCGCAAGCTTCAGGCAACCATGCTCATGAAATTACCGACAGTTTCGGAAGAACCTCAATAAACCACTTTTTATTTTTAGTTACAGTATTAATATCGAACGTTTTAATATACTGATGTAGTTATGTACTGTAATGAAGTTATGTAAGTACTTTAAAAAAATGCAAGTCAAGTGCAAACGCATGATGATGCCTTTTGCATCTTGTGTGCGTTAGGTTTGGCTGAAAAGCCTATAGCTTGAATGTCATGTGTGTTTTACCTACACCTGGATCACTAATAATTATTCACAATATTCATAATACCAAAGTGTTAAATCGTTTATTTGTAACTATTTACTATAATTTACATGAATCTGTCGGTTAATCATAACCTTAAAAACTACCAATTAAAGGAGCTTGCATAATGATCAACACTATTAAAATTTAAATAACACGCACTACACAATTTTTCTTTATTTCATTGACTTAACGGTATGGTTTAGTAATCGTTTATAAAAATAGTGTAGGTATCCACCTACCAACATCCTGTGGTTTTTTCTGTGGTACAAAGAAACGACCCTGTACCTGTGCTCTTCTAATTCTTTTCAATTAAGAAAAAATAACCTTTATGAAAATTCAGGATTTTTTAAGACTTAAGCTGTAGCCTTATTGTGTAATACAAATGGCAATGGACATGGACTTCATTTTGACTTTTGAAACCCATTCTGGACTTCAATTGTCATTTTCCTATTATGTGATTGGTTGAGCTCTGTTGGGATGACCAATGGGAATGGATTTCAAGTTAGACAATAAGGCTGCTGATAGCACATTTGTCCGCGCCGTACGCGCCGCAGTCATTTTTCTATACAAAAAATACTGATGACGTCAGATAATGCGGCTGGCTTCTGACGTCTCAGCATTTCTTCTATTGAATTGACAGTTCGACGCGGATAAGTCTGCGACCACCTTTAAGATCTAGCTGGTATAAAAACTTAGTTCAAATGCCCTTTTGTAGTTGAAATATTGTATGTTCAAGCCCTTACCATGTTATTCAACGCATGTTAGTATTTACTGACATAGTAATTTCAAGTGATTTATAACACGAGCCCTGTTTAAGGATTGACCCAATTGTTTGAAGGTCATGGCTCACCTGCCTGAATAATCCAATGAATATGATTAAGATACAATCATTAATTTGGGAAATAAAACGACATACATTATTAAAAAATGTTTCTTAAAAAATATTATATTATTATTAAATCAGCCCTCAATGTCCCACTGCTGGGCAAAGGCCTCCCCCCACTCCCTCCATTCATCTCTCTCCTGTGCTAATAATGTCCAGTCGTAATTTGGCGAGAATTTTTTTTGTTAAAATCCTGAGACAATAAGAAATGCATAAGTATTGTGTAATTTTCAATGACTAGTTCGGAACTATTACTTCTTGTGAATATACCTACGAATGACGTAAGCATATTATGGAAGAAATAAAAGCCGCGATCCACATAATATCATCGGCGTTTCTCTAAAATTATGATGTTGGCTCTTGCGATGTACCGAATTAACTTATTAAGGGCGTCCATTAATAATAAAAAGTCATATTTCATCATTATAATCATTGAGTCTATGAGTTTGGAAAGAAAATACAGTTAGAGCGCTAATTATACTTGATTTATTTATTATTATGCTCATATAGCTATATGTTTATAACATTTTGTTATAATATTACAACAGTTTAAAGTAGGTACAACGTTAAATAACTAAAAAGGTCAATAACACACAGGCTCACGTATCCCCAAGGTGCGGTAGACATTCTTCTCAGCTCTGATCTATCTCTGATGATACATTCACATCTTGAAGTTAGTATTCCATACATGACAGGTGCAAGCCTATCGCCACCTATAAGAACAATAACTGGTTTCTTCACGATGTTTTCCTTCACGTGCACTGCCGGGATTCGAACCCACAACCTTCGGATTGAGAGTTGAGGTACAACCCCATTCGCCCAACACGGCTCTTCAAGAAATATTATGAGTTAAAGTTTTTATCAGTTTTTTTTTGTTTTAGAGAAAACGGCAAATTGGAACAGAGAAATTTGTAAAGGACGAGTGACATAGGATATCATTATCATTCATTGCAATGTCCTGTATTTTCAAACTAGATTTTTAGGTTAATATTATGTTAAAATCAAAAGTTTCACCTGCGACAAGAGCTCATTATTATCTTATCTGTTGTCAAGTGTTAGATAATCCATAGAAACTAATGTAAGCTTACATTCGACTACCTCTATTATTCAGCCTGTTTCTTGGTAGTAATGGTTTATCTCCAAAGCACAGGTTTACGTATATAAATTAATATTAAACTAAACTAATGAGAATTGCGTAGATGAGTTTGAGTGGGTGATTACTTGATTGATAATAAATACATTAGGTTAACTAGGTTTTAAATAGCTTTAGCGAATAAAGTATCCGAATAAATTGTGCTGTGTTGGCCAAACAGGGTAGTGTCGACTTTTAATCCAAAGGTCGTGTGATCTATTCCAAACTGTGTAAGCTCATCCTCATCTATTACGCAAACTTATTTTCACGATGTATTTCTTTCCTGTTTAGAGCTCTTATAAATACAAACATAAGGTCCATTTTCTGAAACAAAAATCCTATTCACGGTTTAGGTTTAGGTCGGAAGTCAAAGCTCTAATACACAGCTCAGAGCTAAATAATAGTGTGAAAATACTAGCTCTAAGCGTTTGCATTAGACGCTCTGGAATTATTTATTCTGTAATGCATTCCCTGTTTACAATGTATTCGTGTCGCGTTGATGGGTTGGTGCTGCTACGTAGCACGCTAACTCCTTGCAAAAGCTGAACTGAATAGAACTAAATTAGCAAACTCACTTTGACTGCGGTCTCTACTTGTCACTGCAATGGTGACGTGTTTCAGAGCAAACTATAATAATACAGATTCACAACTTGCTCTCGGATAATCTAATCCTACGTTCTCACACAAATAATTATGGTATAACTTGAAACTGTAAAACACTATTATGAATTAGGTACCTGTTTAAGACAAGCAAAAACTTATTAAAAGTTTTCTGCAAGATTAATTAAAAACTACCTTGTGTTCTTACTTAAGGTGTGAAAAAAGAACGAAAAAGTATAGGTACCTACACTGTTCTAGAACGCATGTTAAAGCTTGGGATCAATATATGACATACGAGCACATTTTGCCATACCAACGTAGCTCAATTAGAATTTTCAAACATGCAAAAATAAAAATAAAGACAAGGCTTGAAGTATTTAGTTTGGATAAATTTACATACCAAAAAAGCATTATGCTTACGTGAGCTTGCATCCACGATTTGAATAAAGTGTTCAGGACATGAGAAAACGTGGGTATTTTAGCGCTTGAATATACAGGGTGTAAAAGACAACTACCGAAAACTGAGGGGTTGCAATCAGACCATGATTCTAAACACATTTAGCGAAAAAATAATGCAAAAAAATTTTTGACTTAGTTATGTTATTTTCAGTTATTGAGTACTAGTATAACATAATAAGACCATACCTACCTTATAATTTTTCAAAGAAAGAAACAATTTTAACTCAAAATCCAGCAATCTACGTAAAAAAACGTGCCCAGTACATACGCAAACAGTTATCTTCGAATGCTGTTTTCTCCGGATATAATGATTTTTAAGGAAAATCCTTTTGGATTTGGTTGTGTCTTGGGTTGCTGTACCTACCCCTTTCGGCTTCGGTAGACGTCTTTTTACACCCTGAATAATACATAAATTAGAAATGTAGGTAAAAGACTCGTTGGCTATCCTTATGACGGAAACTGAGACCTCATTAACAACAAAATGTTATTCTATCCCCTTTTTTAAGGATACCTATACAGGGTGTAAAAAGACGTCTACCGAAGCGAAAGCGAAATCACATTATTTTCTTTCTATTTTTAGTAGAAAGTGTTGTGAAAGCAACTATATTTAAATGCGTTTCAGCCATATACTGTTCCCATTCCTTTTTAGTTAGTGTTCCTTCCTACAGAATTCTATTACTAGCAGTGTTTACATATTCAATAGGCTGCGGCTAGGCGTGTTTCCAGCTAAGACGCCGTTTACACGATACCATTCTGGCATCCATTTTTGTCTCTTGCCACAGAATATTAGCTCTTACTCCGTTGAGTTGAAAAAGCAAGTAGCAAAAATGGTATGCCAGAATGGCATCGTGTAAGCGGCGCTAAAGTTCCTGTCGGTTCCGGCTTTGAGGTTAGCGTTAGTTATCTTCCTACGTCATCGGCTATGAGATCTAAATAAACCTGCTCTCTGTATTCTGTACCTGAGCGCTAATTAGTCAAGAGATGAATGAGGCTGAGATCTGTAATATATTTCGTAAAAAATGAGTTCGTAGCCAAATCTAGTATAGCCATTAAAGGCTGCGATCTACGTTTTATCCAAGTTTAATCGAAATTGGTCCTATGGCACAAACATTGAAATATACTCACAAACTTGATGTTAGTAGTATAGAATAACGGTATTGGTCGCGAAGGAACAGGAGTAGAATCACCTAGTTTTAAGACGTTTCAAAGTGATCCCAGCGGTCCTACTGAATAAATGCTTTTTGACTTTTGACTTTTGACTTTTGAATAGGCAGGTAGAATAGTTGGATTACGTCATTGATGCTTTAATGTAACTGATACATTTCTGTACTACGAGTAGTTACTGGCTCATTATTTACCAAAATTCTCGCGTCCACTGGCATAAAATGTTCAAGCTTGCATGAGAATAACTTCGATAAACAGCCAGGTATAGTGAGCAAAGGAAAATAGTGACGACTTTCTGGAATTAAAAACAGTTTTAGGACAGAGGTGGCAGGAATGCAATCATGTTTTTAAATTTATAAATAAACTAGCGACCCGCCCCGGCTTCGCACGGGTGCAATGCTGATACTAAATTAAATACACTACAGAAAAACTATGAACGTTGTATATAAAAACATAGCGGCCCGCTCCGACTTTGCACGGGCATAAATAAGCCCAAAAAAATAGGTTAATTTACGACATCACGTTAGAAACCTCTAAAATTAGCAATGTTGCCTTAGTATATGATGCATGTATTATACATATAAACCTTCCTCTTGAATCACTCTATCTATTGGAAAAAACCGCATCCAAATCCGTTGCGTAGTTTTAAAGATTTAAGCGCACATAGGGATATAGGGACAGAAAAGGCGACTTTGTTTTATACTATGTAGTGATGATAAAATATTAAGAAAAATGTAAATGCCTAGTTTGTTTAAAAAAATCATAAAGTTATTGATATTTTCGGCGCTTTATTTCTGTTGTTGACTATACCGTGAGACAAACGCATGTAGCCCGCACGCTCGCATAGTAAATCGTAAGCACATGCTTTGAGTACATACGAGATTGGATTCATTCATTCTCTTCGTGCTGTTTAAGTGTCGGAATATCTTTTCGTACTTTCAAAATAAGAGAGGTTTTTTTAGGCTTGTTCAGTAAGTTAAAACGGAGGTATCTGACAATTTTGAAATCAAAATTTATCTACATGTACGAAACGTGTCCTGGATACTAATCGTGTTAATATTATAGCTCTAGTCTATAATAATTTCTGATTCATTTAATCAAATATAATAAAACTTCACACCGAGTAATCTACTGCTATTAAAACCTATAAAAGGGACTAATTTATCCATTAAGTCTCATTTATAATAAATAGAACCGAGCGTGACTACATTAATGCGTAAAATTTGATTGATTGCTTTAACTATGACTGACTTTTATTACTTACAAACAAGGATTCATGAAATGAAACCTTTTAAAACTTATGATACCTTAAATGAGCTGCTGTGGTATACTTTGAAGTTGCTTGTTGTAGGTAGCACGACAAAAATAATATAAAAGCGTTAAAAATTTAGGAACGAGTATGCGTAATTTTTTAAAAACATCATTTTGTTTCCGTTTTATAGTACGAGTATACTTAAGTCTACGAATTAATGAATGAAAGCCTCATTGGTATTTTAATCTGGCGTTTACTCAATGTGCATGTTAAACCTGAATTACGTCAGATCACCTGCACAAAATATGCCTATGCTAGGATACCGCATCAATAAAACATTAAATTGGTCAGCGAATTTGCAATTTAATCGCGGCTTATTTTGCAAAACAATGCCATGTGCCGCTTTTCGTTTCACAGACATGCCATCTCCATATTCATGAAGTGTGCTCATTCGTAGCGCAATGTACAAAAAAGGACAATTATATTTTGTACGCAAGAAGTGAAGTGATTTTATAGTCTACTTTACGCTTTTTATGAGCGCATAAGCTCGAAAAAAGAAGCATCATCACGATAGCCATACAGATTTCAATCGTCAAAAATTTACTGCCGCATGATACAAAAAGGGATGCGTCGCAAATTTGTAAGGCTTAATTATTCTATACTCTATACCTTCCTACATAAAGTCGATTTTAACTGAATACATTTTCAGTGCCTTATCAATTTTGATACAAGCGATCAGTTGGGCCTAAGTCGATTGTAATGCGTCGCGTAAAATGTCCCGTCATGTTGAGTTTAATCGATGATTTGTGACCGGATTACCAATGGCATTATTGGATTATTTAACTGACACGGCAGATGCATTAATTGTCCTTTATTACCGCTGTTTGCTCTTGCATTCGCTGAAATATTTATGCTTTCTGATTCTGTACATTTTCTGTATCATAATTTTGAATTTTACGCTTACTCTCTGTCCGGTGAGTGATTAATGAGCTTTAAGTTCTTGCTTTTGGCATTTTCAATCATGTGCCTTTCAGAGTAAATGTGGTGCTGAAAATTTAATAAATTGAGCAATTCAATGATGAAAAACATAAAAAATTACAAGATAGTTTAATTTAAAACTACCGATAGTTTATTTTTATATTATATTGTACTCCAGACGTCGCGATCCTGTGCAAGGATCCTTGCACAGGATCGCGACGTCTGGAGGGAATGTGGGGAGGCCTTTGCCCAGCAGTGGGACAGCAATGGCTTATAATAATAATAAAAATAATAATAATAATTGTACTAAGTCCTACGAGTAGTAATGTAACTGAATTACTTTTTACTGTCTTAGTTTATTATGGTGTTTAAAAGAAAATGGATTTTTAAGAGTTGTTATTATTTTTGTTGCCATTATAAAACTATATTTTCATTTATCATTTTATTACTTGTCATAAAAATGGTAAATACATTCTTTAAAACGAAATGCGTCGTAAAAACCATTTCGCGTTACAGAATCAAACTAAAAAGACCGCCATTGAACATACGACAAGAAACTAATTATTTATGTAAATACCCCTTTGCTACTCGAAAATCAATCACTAGTAAACGGAACACGAGTAATATATCCGAGTTAAACGGCGCCCTACAAAAGCTACCCGTCCAATTGTAATGCGAATGAACCCCACGCTTAATGATGGGCCAACCGCTATCGTTGGTATATCGATGGCACAGAACTAGAAAACAGTATTGAAACTTATATATTGGTACCCAATTTGAAGTCTGAGGGATCGATTTAACCGTAAAACTTAAAAAAATACTTACACTTACCCTTCTGCTATGTTTTTCAAAGATAGAAATATGTGAAAACGGCAATCTATGTGCTACTTTTAATACAGAAATACCTGAGTCATTTTTCATTAAAAACAAAGTCGTTCTGTTAATTTTAAGTCTAAGTAAGTATCTGTGTAGCCACTATCTTCTAAACCACACAACGCATTGAGATCGGATCAGATTTGATGCGATTTTCATCATCATTTTAATATTTTTTTCAAAATTATTATATTAGGTATAAATTATCTAATTATATAATGCTTAAGACCATATTCCCCGAGGCCTGATGGAAATTCTCAGAAAATTACAATATTACGTCTTCTACTGTGTCGCTAGTTCTTTCGAACTATAATGGTGACAAAGAGGCTCGTTTCGTGCACTTGTTTTTCATCAATTTATAACTTTTTCATCAATTTATTACTAGATTACAAACTCTACAACTATTACTGTTTCCTGTATCTACTGTTCCGATATCATCGAATTCGGGCGCTCCGCATTAGTTTCGGACTAATTACTCGATACTCTGTCGCCATTAATTACCGAACGGAACTATGCTATTCGTACGCTCGCTTTAATCATAATTATCGCTAATTGTAGCACAGATTGTAGATTGAAAGGATAATTTGATACTATTTTTTGACCTAACCTGATGAATCTCTCTTTATGTGTGTAGCACTAATGCTTCATAATAAGATTTTAGAATATAGAATACGGAAAATAATATGTCTCAAGCGTAAACACACTGCCTGACGATACCCGAATTTTCCCTTTATTCCATCCAGTCCTACCAGTAGTTCGATAGTCGAACTGTTTTTTTCCAAATGGTTATACTGACGGATCCTACTCTTTGGGCAGAGAGGTAGATGAGAGCAGGGGACTTCTGGCGCTTCGGCGGCCGCTACCGTGGCACACTTCGCTCGCCTCGCGCATCAGTGGTCACTATCATAACATAACCTAACCAAATAGTTCGATCCGTGAGTATAACAATTTGAAAAAAAAAACATCCAAACAGTTCGTCTATCGAACTACTGGTAGGACTAGATGTAATATACCGAATTTTCACAGTTGAGATCACAAAAAAACAGACGACTGTCCGGAAGTTTCAGAAGCATGGTAATATTTGGTACTTACCCAGAAAAAAACACCGTAAATTAAGAAAACATCATGGAACTCTGATATTCCTAAGGGACGGCAGACATTCGCTCAGATGAAAATGTCATAGTTGTACGAGTACCTACTACACTAAAATATATATTTAGTGATACATAGTCGAGATTCAGAACCGTAACGTTTCCTTAGAATCTTGACACGAGAAACGCATGACCAACAAAGCTCATTCTTACATACTAGCATGAAAACTAAGACTGAAAAAGACATCTTCCAAGTACCTGGTACCAATTTTAGTACCTCATAACATTTTTCAATTCCACATACTCAACTTATAAGACAAGGAATATAAATCATCCCAGATATGGATTGCACTGTCGCGCTAGAGTTATAAATGATTCTGGATATTACCTGCTACACTTTTGTCAGGACTACTTATATCACCTGGTAGGTGAGCAGCTATTATGTTTTAGGCTATCATATATTTTTATAGAGCTTGATAACAAATGGAAGGTTAAAAAGAACAGCGGCATTATTGATCAGTTCATAAAACCACTTAAGTACTGATATTAGTTCGTAATCATTCAAAATAACTCATAACTCAGAAAACGTATTAATATATAGAAACAATATGTATAAATGATGATCTCTGTGGCGCAGTGGGTGAAAGCCCGCTTGGGACGCTGAAGGTTGCGGGTTCGATCTCCGCCGCGGGATAAGTGTTTGTATGATCTGCAAATATTTATCTCAGGTCTGGGTGTTTCTATGTATAATATGTATGTATTTACAAACAAAAAGGATATAAGTAGTATATATTTTATGTTATCTGGTTCCCATAATACAAGCTTTGCTTAGTTTGGGGCTAGACGATGCTGTGTGTGTCCAGCATTTATATTATTTTAATACAGGTTTTATTGATTAGTAAAAAATCTTAAGGTCCATACTTTGTAGAAGTACTTATTACAAAATCCCATACAAAACATTATTGCGATTTACAATAATAAAACTAATTTCCTCACGATGATTAAATAAAATCGATGATTTATACAAGAATAGCGGAGTGCTACTTTTTCTATTATGCAATTCATAAAGCTACTCACGGATTTCGCATAATTGTAAGTTAATATCGATGAAGTGACAAAGTCGTTACTAATTTATATCGCTGACAGAATATTCAAAGTCGATTAACGTTGTGCAGATTCACTTTGTTTTATTCTGAATTGTGTAAAATATGAACGCTTTGAATATTAAACACAAAATTAATTCATACAATGTTGCCAGGACAATGTGCTCGGTAAACTAAGACGGTAATAAAATAACTATCACCGGAAATCGTAAAATGATACCGCACGCATTTAATGGCAATCACTTGGCGCTTATCGAATAGCGGTACACATTCGATTTTCACACATACATTTATTTATTTTATTCGAATTAATATACATTTCATAAAATCACCCATGTTGTTGTTGTTGTTGTTTTTAGCCCCCACTATCCCACTGCTGGGCAAAGGCCTCCCCTCGAGTTTTCCAAGCTTTCCGGTCCAACGCTATTGCCTAGGTGTCCAGCTCGTCGCGCCATCGCTTGCGTGGTCTGCCGCGCCGTTTCACTGTCTCAGGGCTCAAATCAGTGGTTATTTTGGCCCACAGTTCGTCCGGCATGCGGCAGACATGCCCCGCCCATTGGAGTTTCCCGGCTTTTTGAGCTACATCGGCGACTTGCGTTCGAGTGCGAATGGTGGCATTTTTAATTCGATTGGTTAGTTTTATGCCCAGTATACTTCGCTCCATCGAGTTCGGACTTCTGAAAATCAGTAAGGGGCCATGTTTGAGCACCATAGGTTAGAATCGGGAGGATCTAGACGTCCATGAGTTTACGTTTCAGTTGGTAGGTCTCCTTTAAATAGTCCTTTCATCGACCAATAGCTGCTCCAGGCGTTTTCGGTTCGTCTTGCGACTTCCTTATCCTGCCTGTCTTGAAAAGAAACTAATAAAATCACCCATAGAAGCCAATATAATTATTATAACAATGACCCATTTGTTCGCGGTCCTTATTGATATGCTTTTTGACTTTGACCCATAGTTAATGAAACAGTAGGTAACCTAAAAATAGTGTCATCAAACAGCGGACACTTCGCGCTGTCAATGAAATTGTCTTTTGTGCACCAAATGATACACTCACTAGATTGTTTTACTAGCTGTAAAGAAGGCGCCTTGTTGCGTACTAATGTGAGCTGAGCCTTAGTGTCATAGTGATAGTAGGTTGTAGTTGTATAAATAAACTAATAGTAGCTTAAACTCATACAAGCGTAATCACGATTCTACTAATAAATTCGCACTCAGTGAACAGAAAAACATTGAAGTGATGAACTTTAAACCTGAAGTGTCGCGGAAAATTTGCTCAAAGAGAAATTCACTTCCGTAGTCTTCATAGATAATAACAAAGCGTGCTCATTCCGTTCGGAGACTTTGTGAAATTGCACAGAGTTGGTAAATGTTTACACAAGACTGCAATAGATGTGAAATTACTCTTATGCAGTAGCCGACAAAAAGTCAGAACAGGCGACTAACCACAACTTGCTTGTATTGATGCAAAAAGATTGATAGTAAACTTATTGTAGACGGCGTCATTGACCTTGCTAACTGCAATCTAAGATTCTCTACGTAGGTATCAAAAACTTTGGGTACGAATCAAGTAGCTTTATGATCTGATCAAGAACTTTTGTCGCTGACTTGCAAATATTTGTTCCGCCCCTCCACCGAGGGGCTGCTGATGTCAAAGAGATACTGGTGAGATGCAAAAATAATAAATAATGCTGGACATTTCACACAGCGTCATCTAGCCCCAAACTAAGCAAAGTTACAGTTAAAGACTACTTATACTTTTTGTTTGTAAATACATACATTATTATAAAAATAAATCTTAGATGTAGTCAATTGCCTTTACTAAAAACTGATTAATTATTTTCCATGTTCTCTTATTGAAAGACTGCAAAACAGTGAGGAAATGTGCGATGCATTTTGGCACAACGCCACATGAGTGCCTCGACGCAATACAATTAATTTTAAGAATTAAGACTGTTATATTTTTAATAATTGTAATAGATTTCATTAATAAAATGCGCATTTTATCTTTTCAGGATTAAAAAAAATTAAATATATTACATCCCAAAATGGGATTCATTATTTATTTTTATTTTTGGGTGCAGACCCAAGGACTTGAACTCGCGACCTTCACTGATCCGTGGTGATGATGTGATCCGTGAAAGCTTTTATTCTGAAAAATGTGGACTTGGTACTATCCTTATACAGATGTACGAGTATAAGGGGAGACACATCCTTAAAAGATTCAAAGATGTTGAATAATTTAACTTTTTGAGGATGTTGAATACAATACATTTCATCTTAATATATAAAATTCTCGTGTCACAGTTTTCGTTGCCATACTCCTCCGAAACGGCTTGACCGATTTTGATGAAATTTTTTGTGCTTATCCGGTATCTATGAGAATCGGCTAACATCTATTTTTCATCCCCCTAAATGTTAGGGGTAGTCCACCCCTAAATTTTATTTTTTATTTTTTAGACAAAATTTTTAATTTCTATTTTTTTATGATACAACATACAATCCTCAATTTTCACCCTTCTACGATCAATTATTTATATGGCAAAACAACGTTTGCCGGGTCAGCTAGTAAATATCTAAAAGAATGTCTTCTTGTCATGCATTGTTGATACCGTCAGGTTTTGGTGACAGCTTGCAAGCTGATCAATAAAATCTTATTTTAAACTAGCTACTGCGCGCGGCTTCACCCACGTGGTACCAACATTTTGAATAGCCTATATGCTATTCCAGGTCACTATGCCTAGTCCAAGCTTTATCTAAATCGGTTTACTGGTTTATGTGTGATTGAAACATAACATACAAACATCCAAACATCTAAACAAACTCACAAACTTTCAGCTTTATTATATGTGTGGGATTAGAGTCCTTAGAAATCATTGCACTTTGGTACTTCGATGACCCCATTCGGTAGAAACGTGTCCGCATATTAATGTAAGGCATAGTGCATATAAATTTTACGAGCGGAATTAATCCGTTGACGCGACGTCCGTCCACAGTAATTGTGTCACATTCGGTTCTCATAATAATTATTAATTTCAACATCAAGCCATGTCTGCAGTACTGTTGAATTCGTAATCCAAATAATGCTATATATAATAATAGTTCTGAATTTATAATATTATTATTTCGATTACGAATTCATTTTGGTAGTCTTGGATGTTTGTTTGTGTTGCAATCATACCTACAAGTGGATGAAACTTGGAATTGATTATGGCCTTACATTTACGCTGAATGTTATATTTTATGATAATAATATAATATTACAGGTTAACAAACAAAAACTAGCAGAATATAATTGGTAACGGCCTATCTCATATGTTTAAAAATAACACAGCATAAGTTTAAAAGTAATATTTTACTCGTTCAATAACTAAATTGACACTGCAAAATGCTGACGTAGACATTTTCCAATTCTGACACTCATTTTGTCACTCATTGACAGCTCCGCTTATTGACATTGGCTCGTTAAAATATTTTTATCGCTTACATACTTTTGGCTTTTCGACGACATTTACTTTTTGTAGAGATCATCATATACTCGTATCAATATTCTGTTAATTATAATTAACAGAATATTGTATATCGTAGCTTATAAGCTACGTAAAGTTTTACTATTGTATTAGGAATTTGTTCCTATATTCTAAGGCACAATCATCTTTTTTACAACTGCAATATAACTCAAAATCGTCTAACTCAAAAAGGTGTCAGGCGTCTCATAACTCAAAAAAAATACCTTCGTTTGACCTAACCCTTATTTATGCACCCCTATTTTTTGATTACTAAAAAATTTTTAACCGTGGTCTCGGTGTCTGTTACTGATCACATGACTGTAGTACTTATTTGTACAGCTTTCTTAAAATTTTGTTCGGTTTTGGTTGACTACAATCCTCGATTACTTTGTGATAGTTACATAAAAAAACTGAACATGCCATTATCATTTTCTGCATCTACTGCAACCATCCTTAAATTTTTTTTGGGTTGTCATAAAATAGCGGTGTATAAAACTAGCCGCAACTAGTTCTTAAAACAATGAAATTAAACAAGCCAAGTAGTTTGTAATCTTACCAGCTAATTGAAATTCATTAAAAACTCATAAATTCAACCAAAACTTAGACTAAATGCTTTTACTGTTCTGAGTAAAGAGATCCTTCAGATTCTGAGAAGGTAACTTGATAATCCCTTAATCATTGTTACTGTTTCCTAGAAAATTGACCGATTAGAGATACAATAAGGGCTTATTTCGTCTCAAGTAAGCAAACTGATGAATTAAGTAAAATTTAAATGCCGCGTTTCTGCATTTTTAAACAGTAGTGCTGAAATAAGACTAACTTAAGTAACCTAACCCTTTGACATCTAAACAGGATCTTAAATATCTGAATTTGTGACTAGCGCTTTAGTAATTTTATTTCGTGCTACGTTTTTTTTTTTCATAAAGTGAAGTGAGTGTTATTTTGGTCTCAAGTACTATGGTCTCTAGTGAAAAGTTGTATCAATAGTCCGTGTAAAAAAAGGTCTCATAAAGTTTTCTTTTCCCGTTGAAACACAATAATTCCAAAAATAATACAGATTTTATCAATGGAATAGGTGAATGAGAAGCAAAAACGGAAATTGAAAAGCTTTACAAATAGCGCAGGTTATAAACGGCTGGCTTTATTAGATCCTTGTTTGCATACTCTTGTTTCTTTTACCGTGAAATAAGAGATATACGTGGATTTTGCAGAAAATACGTAACATAATATCGCCACATGAGATGTAGTAATTTTTTTGCAAAAAAAATCCCACGTTGACCTCGTAAGTGAAACTCTTCTCGGTTTATGTTTCAAGCAAAAAGTCTTAGAAGGTATTATTTTAGCGTGATGTATGCGCTCTCAAAATTTTTTGACGACATAATCAGGTAAGTGACATGGTGACATTGTATTTTTACTACTTACTACTTTACTTTTTACAGGAGTAGAATCACCTAGTTTTAAGACGTTTCAAAGTGATCCCAGCGGTCCTACTTAATAAATGCTTTTTGACTTTTGACTTCTGACTTTTACTGCCTTGTAACTTAATGTTAGATGATCAATCCTTTTTCAACTATGGTTTAAAAAGTAAGGCTTTGGCCAAACCTGCGCGACCAAAGCGACTGCGAAGCGTAAGCGTCTGCCGCGCGGTGGACGCTGCTTATACTTTATCTATGGCGCTTTGCACACCTACGCAACCACAACGCGGGAGTATTTTCATACTATTCGTTTCGCGTTGCAGACGCACCTGCTTCGAAGTCGCTTCCCGCGTCGCTGACGCGCAGGTTTGGCCGCACCTTTAGTAATGTGGTGATAATAATGTCGTAATATAACTAGCAAGAGGCAAGCCGTATAAAAGTTTTAAAAGCTGACATTTTAAGAAGCCTGCTTTTTAAAACTTATTATATATTGTACCATTTTTTTTGTTTTTTAAGGCACTACTGCCTAGCAAAACCAGAATGATAGCTGTACAACGATTATTCGTGTAGGCTAAGAAATTATTGCCTAACAAAGATGTATAAGGCATAAAATCTATCCCTTAGCACCAACTATTGATTCTATAAAAAGTGCGTGAAAAACATCAAATTTTAAACCACGTAGTTTTTTTTTTTCAAATCCGAAAGTGTTTTTTATATGATTGTCTCTATATTTTGGGAACTGCGACCCTTGGCAACCTTGGCCTTCTATTCTACGAGTACTGGATATAATTGGGACCATGAAATATCAATTCTAGTAACCGGATTGATAAATATTTTTTGAAGGGATTCGTTTTTAGATTTTTTCATTTCTCTAATGACCATAGATGAAACAATCCAAAATCTCCAGAAACCGATGCTAAGGGCACAGTAAACACTGTTTACTGACGATGCGGTCTCAACCGGTGACCATAAAGCTACGCTTCCTTAACACGAGCTACATGCCACCCAGTTTGTTCAGACACATTGTTGGCAACAGACCTAACCCCAACCCATACAATTTGAAAAGGCGGAGAAAGACAGCAAAGACCAATTTATGCTGGTCCCGGGCTTGTAGCGTATGGTAACAGCATGCGAAATAAACTATGATAACTCCGAGGTATGTGGTCTCTAGTGTTAAATATCCTAGTTGGCTTAAAGAGCTGTGAACTTGGGTACAAGCTGATAACTAGTGAATAACTAGTTGCGTAGCTTAAGCTGAAGATAATGGGATAGTTTTCGTAATAGCATTAGTACGGGATACAGTTGAGTGGGTAGCCCTAATCCTTCGTAACTGTTATAAAGTAATTTGTATGTGGTATTGGCTCGCACTTGCTAAGGAATACATACTTTGGTAAGTATTTCATTAGTCAGACCTTATGACCTCTGTGGCGTAGTGGGCGGATGCCCGCCTGTGACGCAGAAGATTGCGAGTTCGATTCCTGTCGTGGGATAAATAAATAAATAATAAATAAATAATGCTGGACATTTTCACACAGCATCATCTAGCACCAAACTAAGCAAAGCTTGTACTATGGGAACCAGATAACTGATATACTACTTATATACTTTTCGTTTGTAAATACATACATATTATACATAGAAACACCCAGACCCGAGACAAATATCTGTAGGTCATACAAATATTTGTCCCGCGGCGGGGATCGAACCCGCAATCTTCTGCGTCACAGGCGGGCATCCGCCCACTACGCCACAGAGGTCATAAGGTCTGACTAATGAAATACTTACCAAAGTATGTATTCCTTAGCAAGTGCGAGCCAATACCACATACAAATTACTTTATAACAGTTACGAAGGATTAGGGCAAATGTTTGTATGATCTGAAAATATTTATCTCGGGTCTGAGTGTTTCTATGTATAATATTATGTATGTATATATACAATAATTTTTTTATTTATGATGAATGGGTCGGCTCTTGACCTCGAAACCTACACAGGCAAGAGTTAGGTCTACGATGGAGCGAGCCTACCCAGAAGGTAGGCCTATTAACTACCCTATTAACTCTCAGCGGAAATACAGACGCTGGACGCTGATTCCAAAATAGGTATTCTATTAGTTATCTGGTTCCCATAGTACAAGCTTTGCTCAGTTTGCGTCAAGTTAATTTAAATATGTTACAGGCATATTTTCACCTTTCCCTGTCATTCCTGTTTTGTAACTACGTTCATAAAATGCCATTATTTTCCATTTTTTTCCACAAAAGGGTGTTAAACAGGAAGAAATTTCTCATAACGAGAATCACCGCCTCTGTTCTTTGATAAAAACGATGTGTTACGTGAAAAGTGACTTGAAATTGCGTTGTTTCGCAAAGAAAGTTATGTACAGGGTACTGTTGAGAGGGTTGGATGGAAGTGGTGCAAAACAAAAAAGAAAAGCGGGAATTATAAATATGGTTTTTAGAAGATAATAATGAATTATGCTACTTGTTTGCATAATATGATTTGTGATATTACATGTTCTTGATTGTAATGGTTAGAAAGGCTATGACAAAGAAAAAGAAAATAGGCATGTAGGTAGGGTACCTCTTTTTACAATATCACATCTTTAAAGGAGCTTAAGGCTGCGTTTCCCCCAGACATGTGCGAGGATGTGTTGCGAAAGATGTATTTTTTAAGATCTCTGTTGAAAACGCAGCCTAAAACACCTAAAGGACTATCTATCTTGACGACCTCTGTGGCGCAGTGGGCGAAGGTCCGCTTGCGACGCAGAAGGTTGCGGGTTCGATCCCCGCCGCGGGACAAATGTTTGTATGACCTACAGATATTTGTCCCGGGTCTGGGTGTTTCTATGTATAATATGTATGTATTTACAAACAAAAAGTATATAAGTAGTTTATCAGTCATCTAGTACCCATAACACAAGCTCTGCTTACTTTGGGGCTAGATAATGCTGTGTGAAAAGTCCAGCATTATTTATTTTTTATTTATTTATTTATCTAGAGTATACTGGGGGGTCTTGGAGATACAGTCACAGGTATTCCGATTTTTGGTTGCCATTGTCATCACTTACACCGGTCGACCTTACGCATTGTTCCATTACACTACAGTGTACCGCTTCAAATGCGTCTGCGTACAAATAAAATCTCGACTGGAGACGCAATTTGCCTACACTTTGTTACCATATGTCCTTTATAGATGTAGTTCTGGGAGTCATATTATTGGAAACTAGGGGTTGTACGAACGCAATTTTAGCCGCTTCTCAAGCGTTTCTCCAGTCTGTAATGTAAATTTTATATCTTCTTGTATGAGAAATTATTCGAGCTCAATAAATAGCGTTTGGCCATTGACTATTAGATATTAGTGATGAGTGGAGTGGTAGAGAAGATCTATAACTCCACTCCTGATAGGATTCTAGTCAATAACTCCCTCGTTTTACTTGGGGGTAAACTATACCGCCCTTGCCGTTGCTCGGGACAGCACCTGTGACATAAAACACTGCTATAACCCCTTGGTGAATTAATCTACTATGAATTAACTATTGTTACTCTTTTTTCATCTTACGTTTCTTTAAAAACTCCATTGTTAGTTTATTTTACTCTAAAAAAATACTTTTGTAGGCTAACGAGCTATCTGAAACAAATCTCCAACCATTCTGTGATTTTTTTGTGCAGTCATGCTTTTTAAAGATAAACTCTATTTACTTGCATTTGTTTGCTATGTTTTCCATGAAAATAATAAAGAGTATTGACTGTTTAAAATTTTTTTCATCACCGTGTTGCGTATTTCCGAAACGCAAAAACAAATGTTATCTAAAGATTGTCACAAAACCTAAGTCGATTAGAATGACGGTAAAAACTGTAAAGTGTAGAGGCAAATCCAATTGACCTGAAAACAGCACAGTGGGTGGCAAACCAACTCACGAATCTATTCTTAAAGAGTCTCAACGAAGAGTAAATCAAATTAAGCCTTGCATAATTGTGTAATGTGCAATAATGCAGCTTTACTGCAGAAGCCTTGGGTCGTGCAATTTGTTTTATAGACCTAACGAGATTCCCGAGACCTGTGTTTACACGGTCGAAAAAGTTGAAAAACTGAAATACTACTTCGATGATGTAATATATTTTGTATAAAAAACAAATTGTACAACTCTCATGATTTATTTAAACAACTATATTTTTTTAAAAAACCTAATTAAACATCAATATTTTCTATCATATTTTAACACACAGGCTCACGACTGTATCCCGAAAGGTGCGGTAGACATTCGCTCAGATCTTTTTATGTTACTTATTCCAGATCCTTTGAAGATGTCTAAGGGGGGTAGTCAGAGGCATGTCCAAACACATATTTGATACATGCCCTTATCTTGCAGAAGTTAGTATTCCATACGTGACAGGTTGCAAGCCCATCGCCACCTATAAGAAAACTAACTGGTTTCCTCACGATGTTTTCCTTCACCGTTTAGAGCACGTGTTAAAGCGCATATAAATTTTACGAAACGCAAAATCCATTGATGCACGGCCGGGATTCGAACTCACAACCTTCGGATTGAAAGTTGAGATACAACCCCATTCGGCCAACACGGCATATTTTTTTTTTTTTTATCAACCTATGGTGTCCCATTGCTGGGCAAAGGTCTCCCCCATTTATTATTATAATATTTTAATATTATAATAATATTTTAATATTATAATAATAAAATAGGTTTTCTTATGTCACATAAATCAAGTGCTTTTTCATTTGGTTGGTGCTGCGTTTCCCGTTTAATCGGTGCTAATTCATTTCATTATTTGCAAGTGAATCTCTAATTATCCATTTTCTATCATCTATCCTCTTTTAAATTTGAATAATTGCTAAGAGAGAGTGATTTTAACTCATTCTCAAACTATTGTGATAAAATAACAAGTACTTAAGTATTCAGAACAAATGATCCGTGTGTACAACTTTAATTCCAGAGTCTACGCGGGTACATTATGATCTGCAGTCAACGACCATATTCACTTTTTAGTCTATTTTTGAGCAAAGAATGTTCTAGAAATAACCTTACCAACCAGATTTTATTAATATCGTAAAACCGTAATTGTTTTATGTTATACTAGCTGCGCTCCCGCGGTCCCTCGGGATTTTTCATTTTATCGGGATAAAAGGTAGCCTATGTCCTTCCCTGGGATACAACCTTTAACTATGCCAAATTTCAGCTTAATCTGTTCAGCGGTTTGGGCGTGAAAGCGTAACAAACAGACAGATAAACAGACAGAGTTACTTTCACATTTATAATATTAGTATGGATTTTAACTAAACGTATAAAAAAGTTTAGTGTTAATATTGGTATCTTTATAAATACGCATTACAATACCTAGTAAGCAGTTACCTACTAGATTGGCGACATTCTACACACAGTTGCGTCCGTACAGCTGGTATTTGTATTTAGAAGTCATTGTTTTTTTTTATTTACCCCAACAATCATTATTTATTTATTTATTTATTTATTCACACAGCATCATCTATCCCAAACTAAGCAAAGCTTGTACTATGGGAACCAGATAACTGATATACTTACTTATATACTTTTTGTTTGTAAATACATACATATTATACATAGAAACACCCAGACCCAAGACAAATATCTGTAGGTCATACAAACATTTGTCCCGCGGCGGGGATTGAACCCGCAACCTTCTGCGTCGCAGGCGGACCTTCGCCCACTGCGCCACAGAGGTCGTCAAATAAATAATATACAGGGTGTAAAAAGACGTCTACCGAAGCCGAAAGGGGTAGGTACAGCATCCCAAAACACAGACAAATCCAAAAAGATTTTCCAAAATAATCATTATATCTGGAGAAAACCGACCTCGCACAGCTGGTCGAACGTATGTACTGGGCGCGTTTTTATACGTAGATTGTTTGATTTTGAGTTTTAATTGTTTTTTTCTTTTATAAATGAAATGATTAGGTAGGTATGATCTTATTATGTTGTACTAGTAGCAAAAAACTAGAAAATAAAATAAAATGACGTAGCTAAGTCAAAAAATTTTTTGAGTTTTTTTTCGATAAATATGTTCAGAATCATGGTCTGATTGCAATCCCTCAGTTTTCGGTAGCAGTCTTTTTACACCCTGTATAATAAAAATAAATATATAATAAAATAAATAATATATAATATAACCTAATAGTTGGCTACTAACTCATGCAAACTTATTTTGGTAAGCACTATTAATAGTTTGTAAAAAAAAAGATATTATGTATAAATATCAACTTTTTGTAACGATATCAACCATTATAGGTAATCTTTATTTAGTTGGTTTATATTTGCTGCATTTCTGTTATGAGTTTAGACATAATTATAAATTCATGTCGTTCATTCCTTTGATAGTTGGCTCACAAAAGGTGCCTAAACATTTGTAGTTCTCCTCCACAGACTGTGTTCTTCTGTGATCAGTACAAGTAGGTGTTTTTGCGCTTTCGTACGTTAAACTATAATTTATTTTATTTTATTATTTATTTAAATACTTTATTGCACAAAAAACCAAAATATTGCACAATTGGCGAACATAATGCCGAAGGCATTCTCTACCTGCTGACCAACGTGTTGTCGGAGAGGTACAAAAGGCGTGCAAAATAGGTAACAAACAACATAATAAACCTTAAATTTAACATAACAAAGTTTTTATAATATATTTAGATATATATAAATATATAATATATAATTGTAAATATAATAATACTTATAGTATAATCGAATTAAATATATAACTACAAAGAGTCTAGCAATAGTTTCCGAGTCTGCCTCTTGAAACCTTCTTTTGAGTCAATCATCCTGACATCATTAGGGAGATCGTTCCAAAGTCTCACCGCCTCTACAGAGAATGATTTATCACGGTAGGAAGAGGTGTGGGCTGGAATTTCGAGGATAAGATTAGTCGAAGATCTAAGCGGTCTATTGTGTGCATCAGCTAAGAAATTGAACCGATTTTTAAGGTATACGGGAGTAGAAGGGTCTTTGAGTATAGAAAAAAGAAGACACAGAACCCTCAAGGTTCTACGTTCACGAATAGGGAGCCACTTCAATTTAGCTCGGTATTCGCTGATGTGGTCATATTTGCGGAGACAAAATATGAAGCGTATACCAGCATTCATAAGGCGGTCAAGTTTATTGAGTAAATCCTGATTGAGATCTATAAAAGCTACATCTGCATAGTCAAATATTGGCATCAAAAGAGAGTTTACTAAATGTATTTTTGTGGAAACAGGTAGAAAATTTTTTAGGCGGATTATAGAATGAAGCGTAGCATAGAATTTGCGTGAAAGCTCCTTGATGTAGGGAGTCCAGCAAAGTTTAGAGTCAAGAATAAGACCAAGGTTTTTGACCGTGGGAGAGAAAGGAATTTTATGACCGTTGTATGAAAGTTGAGGAAGTGTATCAAATGATGCTATTTTCGCAAGTTGACGAGACCCACCGATAATGATGGCCTGACATTTATCAGGATTTACTGTAATACCAAACATGATGGACCAAGACAACAGACGAGCAAGGTCATTATTGAGAGCAGAGATAGCATTGTTTAAATCGTCGAAAGGAGCAGAGCAATACATTTGTAGATCGTCAGCATACATGTGATATTGACAAAGAAGATGAGGGCAGAGGAAATTAATAAATAAAGAAAACAAGAGTGGTGATAAAATTCCTCCTTGAGGGACACCTGCCTCAATATCGGCCCATTCTGAAAACTCATCACAGTGCCGAGTTTTTTGACGACGCCCTCTGAGGTAGGAACTGAACCAGTTTACCGCATCTGAAGATAAGCCAAGCCGCGAAAGGACGGTAATTAGGAGCTCGTGATCAACCGCATTAAAAGCATTGCTAAAATCAATTAAGACAAGAACTGTCAGTTGAGCATTTTCCATGTTTATGCGAATGTCTTCAGTTACATTTAAGAGAGCAGTGGTAGTACTATGCCCTTTCCTAAAGCCAGATTGAAAAGGGTTGAAGAGCATGTTGGCTGTTAGGAACTCGGTGAGCTGGGCAAGTGCTACGGTTTCGATGATTTTAGAGAAAAAGGGCAAAATTGAAATAGGTCGATAGTGTTTCAACAATGAAGGATTAGTTATTTTAGGTAAAGGGATAACATAAGCTTCACGCCATTGATCTGGAAAGTGACACTGAGAAAAGGAGTAGTTGATAATATGGGTTATTGTGGGGAGAATATGTGTCAGAATGGGAGAGATCATGATACGGCCTATATCATCACTGCCAACTGCTTTAGATTGAAGTGTTAAAAAAATTTTTTGAATCCTATCTTGACTTACTGGAGCGAAGCAAAAAACAGCATCTGGTGGCAAAACTTTTTCAATCTCAGATAATGCGGCAGATTTAGCCCAGGAGGCAATCTTTACGCTCGTAGAGAAATGAGTGTTGAGAGTATTCAAGTCAAAGCATAGACGAGACTCATGAGACTTGGGTTTACCTATGCCAAGTGATCTAAGGAATTTCCAGAGACCAGCTGGCGTGGCCAGTTGTATTTGCTCCGCAATATAGTGTTTCTTGGCATTTCTAACTTTAAAATTTATAGTAATAGTAAGTTTATTATATTATTATATTATTTACTTTCATTTTCATTCATACTATAATTACAAATGTGAGTTTGTTTATTATGCTTTCGCGCCGTAACTATTCAATCTATCATAATGAAATTTCTTATATGAAACGTACCTGCTGAATTGCATGACGCATAATCAGGAAAAAACGAGTGCCCAAAGATGGAGTTTTCGGACTGAGCTCTCCATCGTGCCTTTACGACTAGATCCGGGAAAAAAAACGTCAAAGCACTATAATTTCTCAAACACACTGAGGTAAAATATTAATACCCAAGTATGAAGTTATAGTGATGTCACTATTTAGTTTTAGCTGTTTCCTTGCGGTTGGTAGCTTCCGAGCAAGTGCGCCGTACATTGGCACCAGTTTAACGAATCAATAAAGTTTAATTGCAATCGAAAGATAGAGTTTAAGCTACGGTTCTTTATGAATGAGTCTGCAATGTTTGTTTGAATGTGTCATGAAAAGAAATTTCAGCTCTGACGATATTTCTATGATTTTCAGCCAACTGACTTATTAATAATAATTACGTTTTAATACTAAAAAGAAAACCGACTTCAATGTTTGACTCGAAACGCGGTGTGACTCAGGGCGCCAAGCTGTCGATTCGATTTCTATTTGTGACATGGCTAGGAGGGAAGGTGTTTAGAGTTTTACGGGGAAACTATCAATCCCTCAGGAATAAAATTTGTATGGGACCACCTCTGGAGTATACCCTTTCAAACATAAAAAGAATTTTGCAAATCGGTCAACAAATGGCGGAACAATCGCGTAACAAGATACAAAAAAAAAAAACATACAGACGACTTGAGAACCTCCTCCTTTTTTGAAGTCGGTTGAAAATTAAGCTCTCATTCATGCTTTGAGCTTTTTGCATAATGTTGCGATTTGGTCTTTAGTCGTATTAGCTATAACAACCACTAATATTAAGGTGTATTCAAAAGACCCAGTCTTTTGAATACACTATAATATATTGGACTATCAAAATAATATGAGTATTCAATCAATCTATCAATTCCACAATCATGATGTCTTAAGTATAAAAATCAAAACTTTATGTTCACTCTAACTTGCTATAGAGAAGACCAATAATAATGACGTCATAGTGATATTTTGTGCCTAATCCTCTTTTAGTACCAGATCTTCCAAGGATTCTTTCGATAACCTTTATGACGTGGCACAACATTCTTTATCATATTTGTTTACATACCGAATAGGCTTGCCCAGCCCCTAAACCATCCAAGCCTATTCCATCTCAAACAATGTCCCAGGCAGTACAGCGTCCCGTTAGGTGTAGGCATGGATTGCCTCCTGACGCTGTATAAATCATCTAATATAGATGTAAGGGTCTTAGTTTTTTTTACATATCGACATACATACCGTATTGTAATACATTCCAATAAAGTAGAAACTCTAAATATAGTATATCAAAACTGACTATAAAAAGCTATAGTGAGAATAAGTTTTGAACCATTTTATAGAAACCGGGACTTAATACATCCGTTAGTCATCAATCGATCGTAAAACTGTTTTTATACCTATTGCGAGAGTTTAACAAAATAAAGAAATTCAATAACCTAAAATCCATATTTGCGTCATTCGGTAACCTGAACTCATTTCAAGAGTCTTGTTGAACAAGACTGTTCAAACCTTGAAGCTACAAACCATTGATCCTTACTACTGTGTGTGTATTCTGTGCTACTACTTCGAGTACTACACCATAAATACAGGGTGTAAAGACTACTACCGAAAACTGAGGGGTTGCAATCAGACCATGATTCTAAATAATCGTTATCGTTACGTTTTGTTACCAACTGCAGGAAAAAATACGTCCGACAGTTTGTCCGACACATGCAGATGCTATCACGAATTCACGACAGTTTCGTGACAGCACTATTGATGTTTTACCTTGAAAACTGCTGTCAGACAGACTTTCGGTCATTTCTAGCAGAAGCTTTCATGCAGGAGGAAACGCCCACTAAAATTATTAATAAAATTTTTAATTTCAAATCAGTTCCCACTTCCTCCAAATGTTTATCAGTCGAAGCGAAGCATCGCCGTCGTCCGCGTAAATTCGTCACACGAAAGGACGTTTAATTTGCTGTTTCACTAGCTGCTAATTACAACTTTGATTGCAGTGGGTGTACTGAAAGCACAGAATAATTTATAGTGCTTATCTGCAATTCTCACTCATGTGACTTAAACTTAGGCCTTTACATCTATATTAGATGTTTATACATCATCAGGAGGCAACCTATGCCTACACTTAACGGGACGCTGTAGTGCCTGGGACATTGTTTGAGACGCTTAATCAGCCTGGCTCACAGGAAAGACGACGTCAATACGTGTGGAGCTGACTAAGCTGCGGGTTTCCTCGCGATGTTTTCCTTCACCGTTTTGAGCTCGTGTTAAAGCGCATATAAATTTTTCGAAACGAAAAATCCAGTGATGCACGACCGGGATTCGAACCTACGACCTTCGGATTGAAAGTCGAGGCATAACCCCATTCGACCAACACGGCTCCACTCTCATGTGACACAAATGCGATATGTATTGCGAAATCTGGTCATTACCAGATGAAGCTCTCTCTGAGCTGAAAGAGTTCAGTGATTTAAAAAATATGTTAAACGAAAACTGTAAAGGTAGAGTTCAAAAAGCTGCACTGAACTAGGATTGTGTAAATTAAGTAAATGTAAAAGTCGTCTCACAGTATTTGACATATTAGGTATTCGATACACGAGGCTAGCAAGATTGAAACCGCGAGTATGCAGGTACCTTACAAACAGTTTGCAGCCGACCATAAAATGGTCGATAATTACTAGCTTCCTCTAGAGGTATTGATGATGTGGTATTATATTCTATTAAACTTTCACAAAATAAAAGTTAAATTTTCTTTTGAATTCGCAAAATTTGATATGAACTGACTAGATTTTGTGAATCTATGGGAGAAAAACAAAAACTATTAAAGAGAATTGTAAATTTGTCTTTTGATATTTTTGCAAAGTGTGTATTTATGATCTAAGCAGAGCAAGATAAAGCTTACTTTACTAAGATAAAGCTCACTTCACACTGCAGGTTGGTGTAAGTGATTCATTCTGAAATGTCACGGCGACCGAACACGGCTTCGTTTACGCAAATTAGCATATGTGAAGGTCTTTTGTGACTCTGGTATTGACTGACCCGATTGGGATACGTTCCCAATGACTTGGATAGGCTGAATAGGAACGATGGGTAAATAGGCTGGCAAAGTAAGGCTGGTTGTACATTGCGTGAATTATAGTCTACTTTCCAGTGTCAGATATCTATTGACAATGAACGCAATTTTAATAATAGAAAAACTCACATTTTTACAAAACAATCTGTATATTACTGTTATACTCATACAACAAAATAAAGCTCTTATGCTCTATCACGCGCACTAAGTATCAACCCTGCAGGCAGGTTTTTGACTTTAGTCGATAGTGTCTATTCTTCAAATATTTGTAGATCAAACAAACATTGGTCCCGCGGGGATCGAACCCGCAATCTTTTCTAAAATTATGGTATTGGTTTAGCGGAAACACTTATGAAATGAACACAAGCAACCTCTTTTATAAAGTTAGTTAGAACAAGGAAACTAAAGCGTTGTTTTTGCAAAAAGCGCAAAAACTCCACTCTTTATTAAACGCTTTTATTCATGTTTCCAAAGAGTATATTTTTCAATAAGACTCCCGTTGAATTTGAACCAAGCTTAAAGGCACTCTAGTTTCAAAGAATGTTGAAACTGATATTGGAAAAAATCATTAAACAAAAGCTTTTCCGACAGTAACTGCATTTCACCAGCGCGACTATTATTGTGACACATTTTCAAATTCAAGATAAAAGTTAAAAAATGTTTTTGTTTAAATCGAGCTATGTGAATATTATTTTATGACCTAGAAGTTTTAGAATGTACTCTACCATGTTAGGTAATTTTGTACAGTTCGCCCAATGGATCTAGGCATTCGTGAAGTTAACCGTTTGTCTGCGCAGTAAACGCTTTTTCATACAAAATTGTGTTCTGCGCAGACAAACGGCTAACTTCACGAATGCCTAGATCCGTTGGGCGAAGTGTACTCATTTATATTTAAGTTAATTCTAATTAACTAAGCATTCGGTTATTTCTAATTTTTTACACGAGAAGCTATCGCTTTTCAAAAATCGAAGGAACTTCATTATATTTAAAAACATAAACCACGAGATAGATGGATTTGTCGTACTCGCTAAAGTCGCGTGATGCTTACTCAGTTGCATAGAAAAAGGTGTGATGCTTACTCAGTTGCATAGTATGGGTTAAAAGAAAATTATAATTATGTTATCTTATCTGAATCTATTCACAGAGATGATTTCATTCGAGAAATTTCCATGGCATTCCATGGAGCCATGGAAATTTCTGGCACCATCTGGCATCCATGGCACCTGCCTAGCTACGAGTATAAGATTATTTGAATTACAATTCTTGAAATTGTCGTTTTCCATCAAAGTTTTAAAACGCCTCAAGCAATCATTTCTACCGTTTATGCTACCTTCGTTATGTAGGATTTTAACAGGCTAATAATTTTCAGAATAGCAATAACACAAACAGGATCACGACAAGACACGGTACATACGATCAAATCACTCAAAAAAAATATCAGAACAAAGTTCCTTTTCGGACGGTATCGAGCATGGAGGCTAGAAAAAAATGCGTTCGATTCTACCGTCACGATACATACATAGGTCAAAACGTCAGTGTGAAGTGTGCAGTCGCAAAACAGTCCATACTAACAATGTAGTATGGAAGAGCGTTTCTAGGATTTTAATATTTGACAATAATTTATTTGACAAAATGCCAAATGTCAAAGTTGAAACTTCGTTCCAACCGATTGTTCCACGGAGGTTCCACGACACTCGCGTTTTTTTTTTATTTATTGATTTATTCTATCGTGTCAAGGCTTGACCTGAATTTTTTTAGCAATATTCTTGTTTAAATCCTCTCGTTTGCAGGTGGTCGGACAAAGAGGGGATTAAAGAAGGTGTGCCACAGTATCTTTACAACAAAAAAAAATCTTGTCAAAATGACTGTTGTGCTTTGTTGATAAACACAACATACACAGAAGCAGCATTTGCAACTTTAATCGCTAATAGTCTAAACATTGCCTTAGAATCGCAGTAGATTGATAACCCAATGATATATAATAATCTTATCTAAAATGTATTTGAAACTTCGACGTTCGATATTCGAAAACAAATAATATCCATCAGTGTATCAAACAGTTGGCGCTTAATCGTTCCACCAGAGGGAGTAGCCGCATTGGCTTTGAGTGCGGTTGAAATTCTCAAACAACCGAAACTCAAAATTAGATTTCCATTTCATGTCACAGACACCGCTTAGAATACGAGATGCACATGAAATACTCTGCTTTTCATTTTCAAGTAGCGTAATAGACTTCTTTCGCTATTTTTGAAGGAACTTTTTGAAGGGCTCTGCTATTTTATTTAATTTTCTCGTGTTTTACTAGGTTTTATTATGTAATTTCGGTGGCATTTTACTAATGAAGCTTTGAATACGTAACAGGAGATTTGGCAAGTGGAATGGGGGAGTATTCAAGAAGTTTTTTCATTTGACGAAAGATTTCCGTTGGAGTTTTGAAAGGACAAGCCGCCATGTTTTTTCAATTGACTCAAATTGACGTGACATAAGTATTTGAAGAAAGATTTGAAGTGAAGAAAGTAAGAAGTGAAGTAAGAAGAAGAAGGAATAAAAGAAGAAGAAGAAGAAACCAAGAAGTGATGTGAGACCATGAAGAATATGAAGACCTATATGATGAAGACTAAGATGTTTGTTACCGATTGGGCGATATAGTCGCTCAGCGACAAAGCCCTTTTTTTTTTGTAAATAAATAATAATAATAATAAATAAAGAAGCGTAATAAACCTTGTGTGAAAACCTAAAAATTTAGGCCAACATTATGTACTAGATTATTTATCAGCGTAAAGCAGGAGGCAACCTACGCCTATACTCAGTGGGACGCTGTAGTGTCTGGGATATTTTTTGAGGTGGAATGGCTTAGCTAGATTTTACACACACAAAAAATAAAAATGAGTACGAAAACCAATTTAAAATAATGTTTTTTTTTGAGAATAATCCTAATGCTATTCATTTGAACAAAACTAACAAATGTAGCATTCTCGTGACAATCACCCTTACAGGCTTTGGTTTTGAGTTTTGTTCCGTGACCAATCATTTCACAGTTAATTGGAATTCAATCATGAATTGGACAGCGGTGGTTTTGGTCGTTTTAGTGTAATTACACTGTACTTTGATTTGTTGATTACCGATAGATTTGAGGTAAAGTACCAATTTAGATTATTATCATACCGTTGGTTATTTCATATCAAAGCGATATGGCTGGTTTGTGTAATTTTATTAATGGCATTTCCTTTGAATTGCTTATTTTGAATTGTACATTTACTTAATATAGTTGCGGTTATTTTTCGACAAATGTAGCGATGTGATGACGTACAATTTGAGATCTTTTGGAACGAGGTTCCTTTTTGGACGGTATCGGATGGGGGCAACACGAATATAAGTGTTAGATATTTGCGTCATGACATATTTATATGTCAAAACTTCCTAGTGTGAAGTGCGCAGTCGCAAAGCAGTCTATAGATTGTTACATTGTTAGTACGAAAGAGCGTTTCTAGGATTTTACTAAATAATTTATTTGACAAAAGCTTCCTTCCAACCGGGTGTTCCACGACACTAACGTACTTTTTTTTATCAGTCTATGCTGTTCACCTGCTGGGCAAAGGCCTTCCTCATACTCTTATTTTTAAAGCTTTGCCAAAACCTGCTAAATCTGCTAAATCTCTTCTGCTTAAAACTCCTTCTTTTACAAGCAGTCGCTACGGGGACTCCTTTACTGTGTATGCGGTGAAGTTGTGGAACTCCATTCCTCAAGTCATCCGGGAAAGCAAATCGGTCACTATTATTAGGAATAAGTTGAAGGAGCACTTTCTTTCGCTTTAAATATTTATTGTTGTCTATGTATCTTTGTATGTTATATTCAATTCCATGCTATAACTTAGTTAGTATATATATTATGTTTATACTTATATTTTTTATGTCTATGTATGTTTATTATATTTTTACGTATGTTTAAATAATAATATTTGTTTCATTCTCTTTGTACATGTACCCACTATCTATTTTGCACATCTCTCTAGCCTCAAAGGTTTGCTGGAAGAAAACTCTTTGTAGGGTTAAGATCGCCTTTGTACATGTCCTTTTTTATGTTATTATCCTGTGTGTGTCTATTTGTACAATAAAGAATTAAGAATTAAGAAAACCTTGTAATGCAAGCTGTATCTTTATAATGCAGTTTATTGTGCAAATTAAATTTCTCAACACCAACCTAGGCAATTATTATTATTAGTTGAAAGTGATAGAATAATCACACTCTGCGTCGATAAGATAAATATAGCTATTGCTGGAACTTGTTGTAAATAAAGGCTAACCTGCATCAATAGGTATATAAAAAACTTAAAAAAATAAAAAATCACTTGATAAAAATACGTAAATCATTCAGACTAAGAATAATCTGTCCGTAATTTTTTTCTGTTCTGAACTACTTTTGCGTTCTTCTAACTAAACGAAGAATATTTTATTATAAGTATAATTATGTAGTTATATACAGGGTGTAAAAAGACTGCTACCGAAAACTGAGGGGTTCCAATCAGAGCATGATTCTAAACATATTTAGCGAAAAAAAACGCAATTTTTTATACTTATCTACGTCATTTTATTCTATTTTCTAGTTATTTACTACTAGTACAACATAATAAGACCATACCTACCTAATAATTGAATTTATAAATAAAAAAAAACATTAAAACTCAAAATCCAGCAATCTACGTATAAAAACGCGCCCAGTACATACGCAAACAGTAATCTTCAAACGCTGTTTTCTCCGGATATAATGATTTTTTCGGAAAATCCTTTTGGATTTGGTTGTGTGTTGGGATGCTGTACCTATCCCTTTTGGCTTCGGTAGACGTCTTTTTACACCCTGTATATAAACATATACCTACTTGCGAAAGTTTTAGTTCAACAGAGAAAATTGTAAGTATCAAATTCGCTTTCTATCTTATGAATCGATGCTTTTAAATTCCAACCCAATAAATAATGTAACTGATAGTCGTTATAAAGTAAAGCGCTACCAGCAATAGCTGGTTATCTTTTATAACACCTCGGATTAAATTATCGGTTGTCTAACTGGATATTTACCCTGTTAGTACACCGATAGTACGACGATGCGAACCAACGAAAAATCTCTCAGGTATTAAGGCAGAGTTTCGCACACGCTCTGTCTCACTCTAGCACATAGCTAATGAATAGAAATTTATAGTAAGCTGTTCAGTATTTTAGGTTTGAAAAGGCAAAGTAATTATAATTTGCCTAAATAAAAAACTTGGGCCGCATGTGGAGCTGAAAAGTAGGACGAAATAAGATTTTTTGAAATAAAATATACTAAGGGCCGAATACGGCATACAATTAAGGACAAAAGCAGATTTTTTAAGTGAGCAAAAATCCCGTGGGACGAATATGGCATAAATCAACGTACTACAACCAACTGACTGTTTGACAACCTATTTTTTTTAGTCCTTGATTGGGTATTGTTTTTTTGATCCTTCATTCAAAAGGGAATATTATAACGTATAATATCGTTCATTAATTTAACTTTTAAACCTTTGTAAATCGGTATAACCTTTCATTGAACATGAAGATCATTAGAGGTATTTTCTATTGTATTGTGTAAGAAACGTACAAGAGAAGAATTGATTAAAATTACATTATCATAGCTTAAGTGACCCCTATTGTCAGGTAGGTATTATCAGTGGCACTATTATGCACTGGCTCACTAACCCACGGGTCGGCAACGTAAATGTGATGCGCGTATGTTTTCGGTTCTATTCACACATCGACGCGTTACGTCAATATTTACTTTAACTTTTCAATGCGCCGTAGGAATGAAAGCGAAAGAATACCAACAATCAATCCACAAAGATCCAACTCATCCTCAAACAAAAGAAAGATTAATTCGAAGTTTAAAAATCGAAGACAATACAATATGGCGCCGCAGCAACTAAAAACTTTTTTTATTCCGACAACAATAGTGGCGCTTCTTTTTTTACACGCACGGCAAAATAAATCCCGTATCGAATTTCTCCCCGGATACTCGTAACAACTCATCCTCCCTTTAAATCAGCCGTCGGATTATTCACAATAGATCGAAAACCAGGCCAGAATAAAAATGATAACACTGCACTTTTGATATCCACTGTACGCATCATACTACACGCAGTGTCGGCGACAGTACGGAAATACTCTGTGTAGCGTCCCATATTCTCATTCGGCGTTTTGGGCGAAATGGTGTCGTGGAGCGTTAGGGCGAAAGTCGATATTCGTAGTGTGTAAACTCCGCTTTGGTAGGGCGGTCGTCGCGTAAGCTACGGGCCACGTGCACCTCAACTTGCGCTTAGTTCTTCACGAACTGTGTGGGAGGTTAGTCTGCTACATGAATATAATGCTCCTTGGATGTCATGCGCTATGAACGTCCGCGAAAAAGCGTCTATTGCTACGCCCAGTGACGCGTGTGTGAGTGAGTGAGCTCCACGTGATTTTGACAGTAAGAAGCCGGTTTGTTTTTTTGTTTGTGAACAGGGAAAGTGTTTTATTCGTGTTTACGTGAATGGACGGTACCTTGCGATGATATAAGATCAAAGCGGGATGATTTTGAAGTTTGACTTTCCACGAACCCCGAGGGCGATGGAGTGTTTTGGGTAAGTAATGAGATTTTTGATTGAGAATCGGAGTATCTATAATTAATTTAACTGCTGTCTTTGAAAGTTTGAGTGGTAAATATTTGATTTGTGAAACTCGTTTAACTTGAGAGACGATTGCGGACGTTTGTAGATTATTTACGATGACATTATGTACGATATTGTGATTGACATAGTTTGTTGGCCTTTTGTTTGCTGATATTATTTATTTCATAACAATAACTCTTTCTTTATCACTTCAGAGAGACAGTCAGCTTTTTATCCTTTAGAGGTTATTTATCTGGAATGGATCCCATGAATCTTTTACCCTTTTCTTAGTCAATTTATTGGTAGTATCTTCGCCTGCTTTATTTCTCTGTCCTTTTATACATTTATAAGACGCCTATCCTCGCTTTGCCATTCTAATTTCATTGTTTATGTATAGAGAAATCTCTTTGCGCATGCTCGTTGCTATGTCAACAAACTTCGTACAACGAAGGACGTACAGTCAGCAGCAGTAGCTCAACCGTTATATTTACAGAAAAGGCGTTATGAGATGCCTTTAGATACTTTTTATCATTAATAATTTTCAATATATGTTAGAATTTTTTGATAAGCTTACCTAGTATTAAGACGAATGTGAGTGCCTACTCAAACCTATAATGGTTTTCAGGCATACTATTATGCTAAATCTGTGCTTTTAGTAAATAAATTAAAAAAAAACCTATTCCAAATTTCTGATACATTTTGAATTTATAAGTTTATTTAGGTACATAATAAAAATCTTTTAAGCTTTTGCCTACTTCGGTCATATTTCGGGTTGTGCCTATTAATTTTTGAGTACGTCACAATAATTGAACATACGATAACCGAGCTCTAGGACCGACTCCATCGACTTTTGTCAATGACTGTACAAAGACAATGTACATTGCAAATTCGGTTACAGCGTATAATGTATGTATACATTATTATACTCGTAGTATATGACTAACATTTTATGGATCTTTGGAACAGGCTGGAACAGTTCATTGAAACTATAAAGGATTTTATAGAAAAGTTATTAACGAAATAATGAGAAATCGTGGTTAATTGGTAAATGAAATTGCTGTAATAACTTTATTTTTAAATTTATCGATCGTTATTCTTATTTTGTTCTTGATAATGATTGTGAAAGGAGAATGATCATAAATATAGAGCTTTTTCAAGGTTAAAGAACAAATGACGGTAGGCTAAACCGTGTTTGTTGCTTCGTGCTTCACGGTATTGGTCTCGAAGGAACAGGAGTAGAATCACCTATTTTTAAGACGTTTCAAAGTGATCCCAGCGGTCCTGCTGAATAAATGCTTTTTGACTCTGACTTTGACTTAGACTCTAAGGAAAAACAAATGATTTTGGAATGGAAATTCCTATTAGCTAGGTTTTTTGTTGTGATTCAAGAAAATTTTATTTTTAAGGCAAAATTATATGCAATGATTCAACTTGAAGGGCTATTGTTTGACTTCGATCGAAATCATCATTTCCTTTTAAAGTAATGACTTCAATAATTTAAAAGAGTTGTAAAGTATGTAAATAGAAGATAACAAAATTATATGTAGTTTGAAAATTCAAAATTAAAAAAAATACTGAAAAACGGTCGGATATCAAACCTTTACCTAATCACCGGATCGAAGTCGGTCTACCATGGAACATTTATCATAAGACTCTGAATCCTTTGTAAGCTACGAATAATTAAATTGACTGTTAAATATTCAAATACAGGGGCTAGTGGACAGACAGCTAGACAGCTATTAAATCATTTGTAAAAACAGCTAGCATTCCTGAAATATACATTTCAAAATTGCATGTTCTACCCATACTTTGAAACGCAACTCGATCAAAAGGTTTTTTACCTACAACAAAAAGAGCCTATAATATGCAATGCTTATAACCTCAGGCAAATATATAGGTATGCATATTATAGTAATTATTTTAGATGGGTAATACAAAGGCTACAGGCAACTACAAGACGTTATAACGTTCTATAGAATATATAGCTTGTTCTATAGAACAAGCGACGATGTTGAAATGCCTTGCTAAGCTCCTTAAGCTGAAGCTACCTTTAAAACATGCCTGATCCACGTAAAACAAACGTCATTTGATTACCAAAATAAATATAAAACTGAACTCAGTGATGATGGTTATTCTTCTTGTCATGCCACCAGTTCTTTCAAACCAGTGTGGTGAAAGGATTATAAGCGCGCCTCTAAGGGGCTTCTTTCGTGCACTTGACACCATGCTTTCGAACTTTTTAGGTTCTACGACATGCTGGTTTCCTCACGATGTTTTCCTTCACCGTTTGAGAATACTGACAGTGCACATACATTTTTCGGCAGAACTCATTGGTGCACGACCGGGATTGAACCCACGACCTTTCGATCGGGACCACTACCACTCTCTACTATCACCAGTGCTCTGATGATGATGATGAATAAATAAATAGAATCTTATTTATTCATCACAACAAGCCGTTTATACAATGATTTAGACCACGTATCTCGTTCATAGATTGCATTTTTTAATACAATAGCGCCAACATCGTAGTTCATTGTTCTAGTTTAAGTGAGTGCTAAATGAGCTAGTATCGAGAACTATTAGTAATATAGCACCTGTACAATTTCTCACGTCTGCAATTTTCCGCGGGTCATTACAGAGGCAAAAAGTAATGAACAGTTTTGTTTTTCTTTCGCTGGGTTTGTAGACATTTTGTGAAGTAACACAAAAAACGTTTTGTGGTAGTTTGCTTCGGCTGTTGGTTTTTTATTATTATGTCATTATTATGTCTTACCATGTTTTATGAATATTTGCGTTAATTTTAATGTAACATAAAAATATTTTTTAACTTCAAAAAAAACTAAATTTACTCTAATTTCTCACAAGTTTTCTCTAACCTTATAGAACTTAGAGACCAATGGGATATAGGAATGGAACCTCATATAAGGTAAGTATACCTACATTCTAAAATGAATAAAATGCATTAAAATGTTGATGATTGATCCAAATGATTGGCACCCACCGGTTTTTTTTTGGGGATAAAAAACTGTCGGTGAGCATACATAACAGAAAATATAGGGACTTACCAACATTGAACCTTTTTTGACGACGGGTAAAAATCAGTCGGCTGTATAACCTGTTTAATCTCAAAAGTAGGTCAATGTTAATATTCATAGTGGTTGCTATGAAGTTGCTATTGATTTTAATATTGACATTTTTGAAACAGTTCACACCGAACCGAAAAAAAGCGATGCAACGCGCACTTTTAAATATAGCAATACATTATAGACCTTATCTTCAACACAAAAAGGTGCACAGTTCAATGACATCGGTTTCGCGCGCATTTCCGACATTCTCATAGTAAACTTATTATAATGAGTAGAATCGAAGAAACAATTACAGACAGTGTATTTGGGTGGCATAAATTGATTTAATTCTTTAGTGATTTCAGGTCAACAGGTTATCATGTCAATAACTCAATAACTTAACGTCATTTTACTATCTAGGGAAATGCCAGAGCAATATAATATTTCACTTATAACAGGTTTCTTATGTCAATATTCCAGGAGTGCCATACGTGCATGAAGTTTTAATGGCTACCGTATGCTGATTTATTAGATTTTTAATAACACCTTAAAAATATGCGTTCATATCTAATGGTAAACATCAGAAAAGTCTGAATATATTATTATTGTATTTGATTTAAATATTAAAACATTATTATTAAAATTATAAAATTTAGCAGACTAGTCATTCGTGTCCCACTGCTAGGCAAAGACGAATTCAAATTATCTACTATAAAAACCAATCAAAGAAATGAATGAGCTCTACATCAAAAATTACAAGAATTCTCATTAAATTTTTAATTGCTTGCATAGCTACGGCTACTAATGTTTCAAGTAACGTTTGTAAAATATTCACCATACAACACCTATTAACAGAAACGGAATTGGGTAATTAGCAGCTAGCTCGTGCTATGGGATATCAAACCTTGACACCGTAGCATAAGATCGAAAATAGGCTGAGACGTATCACAGTGCAGTCCATCTCTGTAGGTGTTGCATCACTGTCCTAGGAAGCGGGGCACACATTTCACGGTATAACGCGACCGATTAGTCAAGGCAGTAAATTTAATATCCAAAGTATTGGCGTCCCGCAGCGTGTAAATTGTCTGGATATCGATGAAATAAAACTGGAGCTTTCCCAATAAATTCAATAGGTCACTCAGTTTTGTTTATACTACTCATTCGTTTGTACCGTAATTCATTCAAAGTTAGTTCAACTGGGACCACATATAATAAATTAATAGTTTCAAAAGCTAGCTGATTCTACCTATTCCTTTGCGATCAACACAATGAAGCTAGAGCAAAAATCTGGTTTAGTGCCTAGATTTATTATAGAAGATACCTAGCCCTTATTTTAAATTAACTAACTAATTAACTTACTTAACATTCAAATTCAAATAGTTTATTCAGATTAATCAGAGGACCAAAAGATACAAACGTACAATGAAACTGCAAAAGTTAAATAACTGATTACTACTGTTAATAAGATTGAACTTAAATACTTAATTGTTTTAATAATAATTTTAGAAAACCTTTTTTCTATCTTGAACTAAGTTTTATTTTCCATGACAAACAAAAGAATTTCAAACAACAGTTTCCATCAAGCCATCTATAATGCAAATGCAATTGAAATCGCAACAGCACAATCTGGAAGAGTCAATTTACATTCTGAAGAAGTTGCTCTACATTTTATTGCAATTTCTATTTATGTTTACCTGCTTTGCTTGGAAATACTTCTTATCATACTAATCAATATTAAACAGAAATACAACTGTACTTTCAAGGCACGGTTGATATTTTCTGCGATCTTATGAAGATCAAAAACAGTATGAAGATGTCTAAAATGATAGTCAAACAGCCGGTTTCTCGAACGCTTTTCAAATTGACAAACCGATTAAACTTGGATTCCTTGGTCCTCATTGGTCGAATGACAGATTTACCCGATGATTAGTTAATTTTGAAGATGATTTGCGTTCGAGAAACCGGCCGTAATAAGATAACAATTGCAATGTTAGCTGAAAATAATTACGCTTAGTAATTTATCATACATGCTCAGATAGGTTTAATTAAATGATTTAAATATAAATTTGACAAAAACTTTTATTATGAACTTTAAACAAAGAAATAATTCAAATCTTGACATGAACATAAATTACCTTGGCACTAAAATCAGTGAAGTTGACAACACAAAATTTTTGGGACTTATTATTGATAGTAAACTGAACTGGAAACTGCATACAGATAATGTCTGCACACGCTTAAAACAATTTGCATATGCACTTTTCAAATTACGTCAGGTAACTAATATGTCGACCTTGCTGACTGCTTACCACGGCTATGTAGCATCAATATTGCGATACGGCACTATGTTTTGGGGAAATTCAACGGGAAGACTTAAAGTCTTTAGATCTCAAATACGCTGTGTTCGAGCTATCTGTGGTCTGCAAAGGCTAGACTCTTGCAAAACTCATTTTGTAGAATTAAATTTGCTCACATTTCCGTCAATGTACATCTATGAGGTAGCTGTGTTTGCAAAATCTAACTTGGAACTTTTTGAGAAGTTTGCAATTGGAAGTCGTTTGGAGGGTAAACTCCGTAACGTCCCATGCAAGACACAATTGTTCCGCATGAGTGTGTTTTGTATGGTTCCCACTATTTATAACAAAATCTGTTCTGTTCTGTTCTGTTCGCGAGTTATCCATTAATGAATTTAAACAGAAACTGAATGACATTCTTATTAAAAAAGCTTATTATTCTATTGACGAGTTTTTAAATGATTCAAACATAATTTTGTAATGACGTAGGTTGATTGAATGTATTTTTTGTTATTATCTGTTGCTTTGACATTATATTATTATATCTTATTATTATTAATTCATCACGACAACTTATTAACCTTGTAAATGTTTGTATGGCCTACCGCCAGAATCTAGAGGCTCTGTTAAACCTGAACACCAATTGTATAACCTAGGTTCACAAACAATAAAGAAATTTGAATTTGAATTTGAATTTGAAATTTGAATTTGAATTTGAATTAGGATGAGAGGTAAATTACGTTCCTCCAGAAATAAACATTGAAAGATAATAATTAAGTTCCTACCAGAACATATTTCTGGATAGAACAGTCTTATTAATCATCTTCTGTCTATCAATTTCAGAATATAGTAGTTTGTACTTAGAATGTATGTAGGCTTATCTCCAGTTGAAGACAGTAAGGACAAAAGATGGAATTCTTTACAAATACGTTGTTGCACTAGAAGGCAATAAGCCAATTTAAAATAATATAATAATAATTACTTGTCATTGTAGATATTATTATTATGTTTATGTATTTATTAGTATTTTTAGTCAGTGGTAGGTATTTTATAGGTATTTATGTTAGATATATCGCTGCCTCCGGGGAATAAACGGATAACTGCCATTATCTTAGTTTTAGTGTTATGCCATATTTGGGATCTCTGGGTGCTAATACATCTGCTCAATTTTTTTCGTAACATTCGTACAATTATTCACGGAGATACAAAATATTACAATACTTTTCGATGTTTCTAGACATGCCTAAACTTACAAGAATAAAGTTGTAATATAATATTATCAAAATGTACCCACACCTTTTAATATGACAAAGAGTCATACAATTATATTCACGTAAGAAATATTCGTCTATACAATGGTAAACGCAGGTTATCATTTTATTCTCGTGAAAACATGTCCATACGTTTCGTATAATACCGCTGTAAGAGTCTGTGCGAAAGGGAACCGTCATAAGATTTGATTGTTAAAGCGGTGTATAATAACCGTATTTGTTAGGTTGACAACATTTAAGTGCGACTAACGCAATTTTGAACATTCTAGGACGTCAACTTGCAAAAAAATCAATGGTATGGATCAATGGTTATAAGATTTTGTTAGGTACCTAGTTCTATTTTAAATTAAACCAATCATGGTAGTCAACAACTAACATACAATTAATGGACTACCGTGGGCTGATTAATATGAGCCCAAACTCGGGTAGTTTACTGCGACTCACTGAGGAGTTCCATTGAACAGCTCCTGATTTAATCATCAGATCAGCTCATCGTCACCATATTTTTAAAACATTAGAGTTGAAACTCGAACGATGTCTTAAGTTCCAACTCAATAGGACTATTTTCTGAGTAGTTCTGTTGAACAACTCCTCACTCCATCAATATGGTGACAGCGAAATTATCAGAAGCTCACTGTCACCATACTTTTAAATTGTAGACTAGATTGTGAAACCCTATGTCCAGTCTACTTCGATTTTAAGTAATTTCCTTGATGTGTTCTCCAGAACGACGATAATATTGACTAAGACGTTAAAGAGGATGAATACGTGATGAATAAAGTTGCCACAGGTCTCAGGGACGATATGCAAACCAAGGAAAAGATGGATATTAGGAAATGCAGAAGATGGATGAAAGGAAAGTGCATGTTACCGCGATGCAAATGAGTTGGATGTATGTGTGCTTGTGTATCCCACCCATGGTTAGATAAGAAAAACTTTTACATCTTTAATAAATGATTTATAAAGCGCCATGAGGAAACTTACCTATGCCTACGCTCAATAGGACGCTGTAATGCCCGGGACATTGTTTGAGATGGCTTGAGGCTTGCCTAGCACGTATAGACAACTTCTTCTTATATTTACGTAGTTTAGAGCTGATTAAGCTACAGAATTCTTCACCATGTTTTCCGTCATCGTTAAGAGCTCATGTTAACGGGTAAGTAAGATAAGGAATGAGTACCTATATACGGGGAGGGAAGTTTGAAAGTGGCACCTATTTCCAAATAAATTGGCATTGTAAGGACAAGTTATGAGGTGGAATATGAGTGTGGCTGGAGGTATGCTAGTATAAAAAGGCTAGAGAAGAAGTGGTTGCAATGTGTGAGAGATGATATGAATGTAAAAGGAGTGGATGCACAGCTGTTGACGAATTATAAGAGTGAGTGGAGGAATAACATTATGGCATGGACCAGAGCGTGAACTACCCCCTGTGTCGACCCATCTTATCATGAGATAAGGGCAGGGGAATGTTGATGATGAAATATGCTAATTGCTAATATTTTTATGTGATTTTATGTCTGATTTTTATCGTTATTATAAAAAAATCAAAGAAAATCTAGAAGTTTTTAATGCTTGACATAGCTGAAGACTTGAAAAGACTTATGAAATAGTTATGGTTATTTCTTACTCATCATAATTTTATTTCAAGGCAAGGTAACCTTGTTCTAATACTTTAGAACAGTTTTGAAGAGGTTTGCTAGTTAAAAAGTACTCAAAAACATCTTGAAAATAATAAAACAATAGGTGATTACTTCTACCTAACTTTATTTAAAAGCGTTTAACATAAACGAAGTGACACAATATTTACGAGATTAGAATTATAATCACCTATTATCATATACACTTCGACCCTAAAAAAGCGTTGAATAAAATGGTAGGACCGTGGTACACGTGGTACAATATTAGGTTTACGCTAGAAAATACGGTGAATAAAATGATAACCGACATTAGGCAACATGGACGATGATTAATTTTGACTAACAAGAAGATAACTTCTTGTTTTCAAAATATCTCTTCTTGCGCATAAATTACGCGTGTGTCAGCATAACATTCAGATTTCATAAAAAATCAGCTATGCTTAAAGCTATCAACCATCCGTCTACGTCCAGTATTAGTGAAGTTATTAACGAAAACATGTTTTTTGCTTCTCCTGAAAAGTTGTGTTTTTGCAGTTATCCTTTTATTCCCCGGAGGCAGCGATATATAATACGTTTTATAATTATATATTGTATATATTATATTATTATGTATCATTATGTATGCCACCGTCCGAATTTGTTAATATTTATCCTGTCCATCCAAAGGTTACCTGGAAGAGATCGCTTTTAGCGATAAGGTCGCCCATTGTACTATATTTTTGCATGTTTGTTTTTTTTTTATTTGTGTTATTTTTATGGTGTACAATAAAGTTGTATTCTATTCTATTCTATTCTAAGCCACAAACACAGAAGAATAATACAGAGAAGAATTATGAAGACGATACGATGTAAAATTGAAAAGAAAATGAAATTATTGACTTTGTCATAACTCATTAGCTGCACTATACTTCATGAAACCAAGTTGCTGCAATACAAGAACCAAATGTCAAATCATGCATACATTGTCCTTATTTGACCTAGGCTTTCTAAGGCCTTAGTTCTTGAGCAAGTCATAATGCTAATAGGTCGAATGCTACAATGAGAGCAAGCAACCTATAAATTCATTATAAGATTTGAAAGTTGGCACAAATAACTGCTGGTTTGTATGGTCTATTCTTTTGTTTTGCTTACAATATTTGATATTATATGAAATTTTTAATAGAGCAAAAAAATCTAATATTCGTTTACTTACATCAGAACCCTGTGGGCACTCACGTAGAGACCTTCCTCCACAAGAAACCAAATCACGATTTTTAAATCATAAAGTGAGGGTGCGTCTATTTAACTAGATTTTGTGTGGTTTTTGGTCTTCCAAAAACCTCGCAAAAGGGTCGGTTCACATCTGCCGGAAGATGCGTCGCGTATTATCGGCCGCGTAACGCTAGAACAGACAATTATATGAGAAAACATTCAACCTTTCACACTTGACCGATGATACGCGATTATGATAACGAAGACCGCTGAATACGATTGACGCATCTTCCGTCAGATATGAATCGATCCTAGCTGCCTAAATATAATTATTAAGAAAAAAACAGTTACAGAATTGGTGTAAGAGTGTAAATCCATTAAAAACTAATTTAACTTTTTTAGAATACAAAAAACCCTTAAAGAATTGCAGCGGTCACTTGAGCCTCTAAAATCGTATACTCATTTGCTTGATCCCATGATAGTGGTGCTGTTTACTCATGACCATTCTGCTATGCAAGGATGCGACTATATCATACCGCGTAATGAGGCGGCTTCCCATCGTGTGTATATTTGATACAATCTAATGTATAAAAGTGGAGGTTCTGGATGATAGATAATGATACAGTAAAGAGTTGAACCTTTTGTTTTACTTTTTAGAAGTAAGATGAATTCTATATTTTTGAAAAGGTGTGGCTTAAAAAAATTGACACTTGAACTATTAAAAAAACATTGTTATTATAACAATGCTTTTTTCGTATAATTGTACTGATACACAAAGTAAAATGAGCCACTTTCTCATGGGTAATTTGAAAAACTATCTACGCACTTGAATCAAGTCACGTACTTACTGTATTCTAGTTAACTATTACCACCAAGCTCTTAGGATGCGATGTTGTGATCTTGTTTCGTAATTTAAAAACATACATTTTACACAGCAGCAGCTGTGTACGAGTTTTGGGACTGTATCTTCAACTTTGCAAATGCTGCAATTTCCCGAGCGCATTCAGATTTTAATAGTACAGTAATAAGCACAGTTAATGTTGCACAAACAATGCCGGCGAGGACACATGTGCGAGATTAGAATACTGACCTATTTCTCTTGATAATTCGTTGGTCGGAACGAAATTATGTATCTAATTTTCTTTTAGATTATACTCGTATTATAAGTTGTTGGTATTTGACTCGTTCAGGAAAATCTGGTATGGGTTGGTGCGATACCACAAATTTACGGTTTCATCTTCGGTTCATACATTTTTTATACGTTCTTCAAAAATGCGCACCGGTACAGGATATTTTGACCTAACATCTTTTTTCAAAATGACATCAATTTGGTCCAAGTGTGGTAAGGCCTTCCTCATAATGCTAATCCATTCACATAAAACCTATATTAATGTAACCTGTTTTCTTAAACAACTAACATTCACCTTCTCCACATACATACATAGCATCTCATCATCATACTGTTTCTCATTCTGTCATTCCAAGTTTACATTATAATGTTGGCATAGAGGAGGACAAATTTTAATGCCAAATCCAAAAATACATTACCTTATTCCACAAAGCTTTCTTGTATCCATGAATTAGGTCTAAATTAGGTACAAAAATAATAGCATAGTCATGATGCGTGCAAAGGAAATGTTCTTCGTCATAATGCTGTGTGTCATCACTATTAAAGCTACTACTAAACCGATTCTTAAGCCAATTGAAGAACAATGCGATGATCGAAAAACACTGATTCATATTTGCCGAATATAAACTTGCGTCTTCGTTAAAACCAGCGCGTGGATGTAATAAAATTGCAGTCACTTATCGTGCGTTTGCGTCGGTGTGGCTTAAGCTTTACACTATTCAAGTTATGACCATTGTTCTTGGAACAATTTCTTCTGCGATTGCTCTAATGCAAACTCAGACTGTAATCGTTGCATCTCAATTGAGAGTTGTCATGATCTGCATTTTAGGTAGCATATCAAGCTATAGTTTCAAAGTATGAACATAATTATAAAATAAATAAATAAATAATGCTGGACTTTTTCACATATCATCATCTAGCCTTGAAGTAAGCAGAGCTTGTGTTATGGATACTACATGGCTTTTATACTTTTTGTTTGTAAATACATTCATATTACACATAGAAAACTCCCAGACCCGAGACAAATATGACAAATATGGCGGCGATCAAACTTGCAAACTTTTTTTTTTTTTTTTTACCGACGGAGAAATGCCTACGCATTCCTCACTGCCCCGGGGGGGAGCGGATGAGGATATGTGGGGCTTGCACCCACTAAAAAACCGACTGGGTTCCCGCTTAACGCCATAGTGCCGGGGCATGGGCACGCTTTCGCACTCTTCACACGGCCCCGACGGCGTTTGACTCAAAACGAGTCCCTCCTACTGGTGAGGCAACTGCCTCCCACCAGGTTTCCTAGGACAAGCGCGCGGAACACCCACGCGCGCCGTCACGGGGCCTTTCATGGGCGACGGCGTCCCCCGATGCCGCCGCCATGGCCCCTGCGGCGGATCAGATCTTTGGCTCCGCCGCAAAACCACTAAACGGCCGCAGAGGACAGGGAGAGCGGCAACGACACACCGACACTCCTCTTCCCCTGCGGCCCCACCGCTGACACAACTAACGGTGCGCCCCCGTTGGTCGCGAGAGATAGGGCTAGCGGCAAACACCGGCAGGCCTCCTCTCACGCGACCCCGCCTAACGGCCGCAGAGGACAGGGAGAGCGGCAACGACACACCGACACTCCTCTTCCCCTGCGGCCCCACCACCAACGCATCCAACGGTGCGCCCCCGTTCGGTCGCGGGAGATAGGGCGAGCGGCACCGACACACTGACACGCCTATCCTCCCGCGACCCCTCCCTCCTGGCTGCAGGGGATCGAAAACTCCATCCCCGGCAGCCTCGGACGCATCAAAGCGGGCCCCCCACGGGCCCCTCCGAGCGTCCCCGCCTTGGATTCCTGTTGGCTTCACCGTGTGACCCACCACGGCTACTGAGCCCCCCCATCGCGACAAGATCGGAATCCTCGGGGGGGATCAAACTTGCAACCTACTGCGTCGCAAGCGAACCCCTTCGCCCAGTGCGCTACCGAGGTCGTTGCAAAAGTCAATATCTATTATATTGTACACATTAATATTTTTTTTACTTATTTAACTATTTTTTACCTTTAACAAGTTAAATAAAAATCGAAATAACATTAATAATGATAGAGTAATAATATTCATATAAGTTAATATAATCGCTTTACATCGATTCAAAATTGGGAAGTTCGATGTTTTCAATGATCAATTAGTAGGTAAACTCAAGTATAGCTTTTAGTAACTTTTATGTTGATTTATAACTTGAACAACTTGAAACAACAAAGCTACAATTTAATCGGGTACGTCAACGACCTTCACATGTTGCTATTAAGCATTACGTTTTGCTTAGGCAAACCATAAACAGTGTCTTACTTGCAAGTTGTTACTCTGAGCACTGCATTCATTATTCGCACCCATGAGTGCAGCTTTGAATGCAATTTGTCATCATCATTGTTGTCTGGCTTTAGCAAAGGGCTTTCGCTATTAATACGAGTAACAGTGAATTGTGCCTGCCTTAATAGTAATGTGTTAACATTCTTAGCTTTTGTTGCTTGATTCATTGAAGAAATGGAAATAAATTGGCTAAGATTAAAGGATTCTATTTGTATGGGAATTGTACAAAAGCTTATTCATACATTGCTACTGCCGTTGGAAGTGGAATATACTGAGATATTCCGTTGAGTTTTGAATAGTGTTCTATATGTTTTTGTAGTATTTTGTGTTTGACTACCTCTTTGGCACAGTGGGCGAAAGCTCGCTTGTGACGCTGAAGGTTTTGAGTCCACTTTTTTCATACGCACTGCCAAACTGTGGAACTCATTGCCGGGTACCGTATTTCCCGAAAAGTTCAATATAGGGGTCTTTAAATCAAGAGTAAATAGGTTCCTTCTAGGAAAGCATTCTCCATCTTAGACCTCACTACTGCTTAACATCAGGCAGAGGGAGGTCAAATGCTGACCTATTTAATTTAAAAAAAAAAAGGTTGTGGGTTCGATCCCCGCCGCGGGATAAATGTAATTGTATGATCTGCAAATATTTATCTCGGGTCTGGGTATTCCTATGTATAATATGTATGTATTTACAAACAAAAAAGTATATAAGTAGTATATCAGTTACCTTGTTCCCATAGTACAAGCTTTGCTTAGTTTGGGGCTAGATGATGCTGTGTGAAATGTTCAGCATTATTTATTTATTTATTTTATATGTTTTTAGAATTAGCGTACATCTGGTCAATTTCCCCGCTAGTAAATTTTATCAATTCACCAGTTTACTCATTAGACAGTTTTATGTGGCGGCTAAGCTTCGAAACAGTGCTCTTACTAACCCAGGCAAAGACGACACAGTTTTATTTTAATTTCGCTTCATGACAATTGATTTAGACACTTTGGAAGTTAGTGGTTCTGTGGCCGAGCGGTTCAAGGCACTCCGGCTTGAGGATGGATCGTCTGATCATCACGGGTTCGAATCCCGAAATCGAAATCTTTTATGTAAATTTTGTTTTTTTTTTCTCAATGAAATACATAGATGTGCTTTACACAATAAAAATTACAATAATACATTTTGGAAGTATTGATTTGGAAATACAAAATCTGCCATAAAGCGTGTTAAAATGAACTAGTGTTCTTTTAACTAAAGCGAATATTGAAGAAAACGTTCACAAAGGATGTAACACCAAGATTATTTACACAAATTCTTCGTTCATCATTTGTATACCGTGTCTTATACGTAAAATATTCCCGTAGCAACCCCTCTTTAGGCTCTTTTATATTGAGAATAGGCTTTTGATCTGGGTCGCGTCTTAAGAGTAAATCCATGCTCCACAGTTTTATTTAGCCGTGATTGGCCAGACGCCTGCTAAATAGTAATGAAGTCGAGTATACTACTTCATTTTCATGAAAATGTCGTCGTGGGAATTCAAATTTATCGTACGCCGTACCAGGGAATAAGAAATAATAGGAAGGACGTGAACTCACTCGAACAACAAAATGGAATATCCTTCTAATCTGAACCAGTTGATAATAAACGATCGTAGTAATAGATTTAACGGCTCATAGTACGCATCTCTGTTTGGTTGAAAAGAGTGAGATAAGAGTGAGTGGTTGAGATGATAAACTGATGAAGATGACGAAGATCTGGATTGGAATTCTTCCATAGGAACCATGCGATAAAAAACTTAAAAATAAATTATTGTTTTCATCATAGTAAATGCATGAAAATACAGTTCATTCAACTAAGCTCTGGTGCTTGGCAGGGAATGTTAAGTATGCTATATGAGTGTTTATTACAGTATAGTTAAGCTCAGTTTTCCCATGCAGGCTGTCATATAGTGAAACACGGTTGTTTGGGCCTCGGATGAGTCAGACGCTCTGCTGGCGACGTGACGAGAAAACTAAGGCTTTATAGGCTGCTGTCACATGCTTGTTATGAGACTTTTGTGACCTGATTTGATGGCATAATGCTCACTTTGGAGTCTCATAAAGAGCAATGAAAATGTTGGCTCTAAGGTCGTTCAGGGAAATGTTTTAAGTACTTACTTATTTTAAAAAAAATATATAATTTTTTTTATTATAGTACAGTCAGCGACAGAAGGTCATGAACAATTGGAGATTTTAAAGATTCATTTTCATCATTATTTTTGGGAAATTTGCCGAAGTATTTTTTTCATAAATAGTAATGGTGCAAAGCGAAACATCGAATGTAAGCTGACGTTTTATCTAATAATTTTTTGACGACCTTAGTGGGCGAGTGCAGTGGGCGAAGGCCCGCCTGCGACGCAAAAGGTTGCGGGTTCGATCCCCGCGGCGGGACCAATGTTTTTATGATCTACAAATATTTGTTTCGAGTCTGGGTGTTTCTATGTATAATATGTATGTATTAACAAACAAAAAGTATATAAGTAGTTTATCAGTCATTCTAGTACCCATAACACAAGCTCTGCTTACTTTGGGGCTAGTGATGCTGTGTGAAATGTCCAGCACTATTTATTTATTTATTATACCCTATTTCGAAGATATTGAAGATTCAATACATCAAATATTCATGAACTTCTGTCGCTGACCGTACCTATCCACATCTCAAGTCAATACTTTAAAAGAAATAAAAACGTGTTTGCAACAAATATTTGCCTCTCTAATGTATTACCAGCTATTTTATTACATTTCGATTTTTATTTATAAAAAAGCTCAAGAATGTTTACCTCTAGAAACATTATACACGGAAGCTTAAGCATAAGCATTCAAAGGCCAAGGTTGGCATTCATTGATTAATTTCCGCTTGGCATGCATACGAATTTCTTTTTTGTAATGCGAAGAATGGCTTGGAAATGAAGTCATCATATCGGAGATGGTGTACCAAGAGATAGTTTTTGAATAGTGTAAAGCGAATCTAAGATTTAAATTCTTGTTTTGCTACAGTATAGTATCCCACTAATATAATAAAGCTGAAAGTTTGTAAGTTTGTTTATATGTTTGATGTTTGGATGTTTGTATGTTTATGTTTCGATCACGCCTAAACCAGTGAACCGATTTGGATGAAACTTGGAATAGGCGTAGATAGTGACGTGATAGTGATAGTGACGTGATAGTGATAGTGACGTGATAGTGATAGTGATAGACCTGGAATAACATAGGCTATTCAAAATGTTGGTACCACGCGGGCAAAGCCGTGCTTGAATGAAAGTGAGAAACTGAATATAGGGAAATGAAAAGTCTTATCAATTTTTTTTCTAAGTACACTAAATATATAGTATAAAAAATAAAAAACTTTGAATAAAGGGAGCAAGGCAAATCGTACAAAGTAACAATCAATGTAACTGTTTATAGAATTTCTATATAATATAATGATTATTAATAAAAACAGCTAGCAAAGATTAAACTCCTAAAAGTTCTGATCCTAGATCGCTGAGAACAACTCGTCATGGTTGAGACTCTACTGAGAAAAACATTTCCACGAGAAAAAGATAGCATGATATCCTTTCTCTCTCTCCTCATAAGTGTAATATAAAAGCTAAGGTGAATTTAAAGGGGCGACTTACGTTCCGGATCAAAGCTCTCTCTACGCTTGATTACCTGCAATCTTCCACACTCAGATATTCATATCAAGTAATTCATCCCAAGTAATTCTATTTGAGTTAATTTAAATTCTGTGCACCCTTAACGCACAGGTAATAAGTATACAGCTAACGCATTACAGTTTAAGAAAATTGGCGTTCTATGAAAATGGTTTCCTACGTTATCGTAGATAAATGTGATCAGTTTAGGTACTTACATGACTTTATAATACTAATAATGGAAATAGTTACTACGCAATTAGTCTTCTTTTTTTCTTCTTGTCCATATCGGGTCGGCAGAAGATGTTTCTTTCTTCCATTTTCCTCTATCGCTCGTTATTTCAGAACTCACTCTTTTCACAAACATAAATCCGGTGATTCACACAGTCCACCGTGTTTGTAAAATCTACCAGGTTCTTGTAGGAATAAGAAGCTGGCTGGCCACTAACCCAGACGACCTTACATACTAAGAACGATGTACAAAAGACCAAAACCATGTCATCAATATGGAAAAAATAAATAAATCGCAATACGTCTGTGTAGGTACTCGTAGACTGCCAAAATCATTACCCTTGTTTTAGCTTTGCCTTATTTGTAATACATAGTGTCAAGCTCAGTGATATTTTTATATCATTGGCCAAGCTGTTCAAATTGAGCTGCGCTTGAGAAGCATAAAGTTATAACAAGCAAAGTTAACGAGATGGAATATCGCGTCAACGCTTATGCGACCCTTTCTTGATAGGAAATAACTAGATTAATCAGTTGCTCAGGTGCTTAGTGAGTCTGCTGAGATGAAAATCCTGCTAATATATTAAGCGTGAAAGTTTGAATGGATATTTGCTAGATATCTTGCAGAATTTTGAGAGTTCATACAGTTTTTAGCGGGACTTTGTTGTAGCCGTGTTGGTCGAATGGGGTTGTGCCTCGACTCTCTCTCTCGTCAATTATCGTGATTTTTCGTTTCGTAAAATTTATATGTGCTTTAACACGAGCTCTTAACGGTGAAGGAAAACATCGTGAGGAAACCCGCAGCTTAGTCAGCTCCACACGTATTGACGTCGTCTTTCCCGTGGGCCAGGCTGAATAAGCTGAGAGAATGGTTTAGGTGCTGGGCACGCCTGTTCCATCTCAAACAATCTCCCAGGCACTACAGCGTCCCGTTAAGTGGATTGCCTCCTGACGCTGTATAAATCATCTTATATAAAAAAAGTTTTAAAATAAAGTAAAGGTAAAGGCCTAAGTTTTTTTTGTTGTATAGTAGTGATACCTAAGACAAAGCTCTTATAATTCATATTAATATCTCGATGTAGCAAAGCTTTTGAGACAACATTTCAGCATTCAAATGAAACTAAAATGATGATATTGACATCCTGTAAAGTATCTTAACTCCGTATAGACCGATCTGAGGGAATGTAAACAGTTTCACGACTGTATCACCAAGGTGCGGTAGACATTCTCTTAGATCTTTTTATGTTACTTATGCCAGATCTTTTGAAGATGTCTAAGGCGGGTAGTCAGAGTCATGTCCAAATACATATTTGATACATGCTTACATCTTGCAGAATTTAATTTGCATTTCCGCTGGCTCACTAGCTCGAAAAACTCGAATTAAAATTAAGATTCATGAACCATGTTTAGTACTTAAGAAAAAGGTTCGAAACCCAGTTCTATGTAATAATAAGTTCAACCTTACCCTCTTTAAGTGCCAATATCAATATTATTCTATTGGATATTAAAAGCATCAAGTTACATTATAAATAAGCCGTTAACGCGGGAAATACCGCCATTAAATATTTATTTATGCAAATATATCCTAATAAGGAGTAGCAAGAATTTATTGCAGCCTTTTATCGGATAGTTATTTGCTTGTATTTGAATAATTTATATTGAATCAGTTTCAGTTGGTAGGTCAAAAAGATAAACCATTTATTTACATAAACTCATTTACATAACTCTACAAATTAGACTAGAATCAGTTTAGCTATGTAAGGACCGCTGGAGCTGATAGTTTAGATGATGTATTTACCAAAATTTAGGTCCCAAACCGTAACTTGACCTTTGCTCTTTACTTTAGGACCGGGAATAGAATCACCTACTTTGAAAGCCTATTTTCCATAATCCAAGTAGTCCAACTGAATAATATTGAATTTGACTTTGAACATAATATCCCATCGTAAAATTTTAAAAAGCTCAGTAGTATTTTCTCAACAAATTTTCTGAAGCCAACTTTATACCGTAATCTTTTTATGCTTGTTTGTCGGATCATCTAATCTTAGATCCATTATATCCATAAACAAACTTTCCTCTCAAGGTAATAAAAGTGAAAATAAGATTTATCCCTCAAACTGGCGCCAAAAATGAGCCTAGTCATAACGAAGTAAATTTTATTTATAACTAGACATAATAGCTATAACTTAGTAGTTATAAAGTCATAGTTATAAATGAAATTTACTTTATTTTTTCGAGGAAGTAGACCCGGTCACTGCTTTTTCCAAGAAGCAGTGACTGTTTCCTCGAATGATTGTTACGAATAATTTAGAGTGAAGTGTTTCAAATGAAAATCTACCCAGGTTTTCATTGAACATAGAATATATTATACCTTTTTAAGATCGCTAGTCATACCCTGACTGATAGTCTAAAAGTAGCGTATTCTTTGACTTCATCTATCTAATCAGCAGTTGCACTCACAGCTCATTACGCTTTACTGAGTTGTATAGCATTTTTATAACGCCACTCTACGGTCGGTTCTCAGGGCCCTTTAGCACAGATTCAAGAATTTAATTGGAAGTAACGTATTAACGTTGATCTAAAATAATTTGATATAAATAGTTTTTTTTATATAAAAATACCAGGTTTGAAGGTACTATTCGAAAAATGAATATAAAAACGTATCAAAGTCCCAGTGCAAACGAATAGCGGGAACAAAAATATTACTGGGCACAGTGGTCGCATCCCGCCCGTATTTTTTTTGGTCAGACTTTTATCCCGCAACTTTTTTTCCGATAATCCATTTGTTTTCCAAACATTTTCACGAACGGGCTGCAAATAGTTTTATTGGAGCCGTTAAAACATGACTGCGCACGTCATTGAAGACTTTTAATTTCTAGTGTAGTTTATTGACCTTGTACAAACTCTTGTGACTACGATAATGACTCATTGCAACAAGAATTTTCCTCGCTAAATTTTTTAAACACTGTAAAAAATAATGGTATTATCTAAACTAGCACAGTACGCAAAGTAAGAATGGTAGTAAGAACCACAAACAGATACCTCAAAATCTCACATTAAATTATATTTATTAGAGATCAGAGTTCATGAACCACTATTATTTTTATTACAATCTTGACAAAAACGATGCCAATGAATTACAATCTATACAATTGTGAAACAACTTGATATCCCACGCACAAATATCGTTAGATAATGTCAAATATGAAATTGAATAATGAATTGATACTTTCTTGAAAATCTGCGTGGGCGAATGATGAAGAAAGTAATAACGGAAATAATGGTTCGATTTGACTTAAATTAACTCTTTATTTTACCTGTATCATGTTAAGTGATTTTAATCGTTTAATGATTCTGTATTGGAAATTATTATATTAGAATTCTATTGTTCGAGTTTATTTTATCTGTACAATAATATTTATGCTATGATGTGGGGATATAAAATGTCCATTTTCGATTCCATTTACTTAATTATAAAGTAAGGTATTTCGAAATTTAACTATTTTTGTGAAACCGACCGGGTTTGCTGACGGGAATGTATTTTTTAAACCACAGTTTTAAGTTGGTCATCATTATTTTATATTTCATTATTAATTTACTGATTTACATTTTAAAAAGTAAAAAGGCTTACCTACTGTACGTTCGCTTAAGGATGATAACAATTGGTCAGATCGTAAGCTACTTATCTATAAATTATTATCTAAAGAAAAGTACGTACTTTTCTTTAGATAATAATTTACGAAACTCACGTGAGTTTACAAATAGTACTTTTCTATACTGGGAATATAATAAATTAATTGTCAATTACGTATCGTACAAACGCTCTTCCGTACTAACAATGTAACAATCTTTGGACTGTGTCGCGGCTGCGCATTTCAAATTGTGACGATTTGACATATATGTGTCATGATGGTAAATGAAACAAAATTAGTTTTCCAGCCTCCTTTCTTCGATACCGTCCGAAAAGGAACTTCGTTCCGATAATTTTAGTCATACAGCACTTTTATGCACGAGCTTCTATCCGACGCGTTAGTTCATGGGTATGAACTAAGAGAATGCATTCACTGCTAAATACTACCGTAATTACACCTAGAACAAGATTCCTATATACACGGGCGATTTTCCGTCGCGGGAATCCGCTTCTGAATCACACGCACAAGACACAATTTAATATGGAAATCGTAGGTTGTAAGCACAGAACAGTAAAAACCATATGAAATTGTGTCTAGTGCGGTTCAGAAGCGGATTCCCGCGGCGGGAGAACCGTCCGTGTAGTATGGCTCTACGGTAGACGAGTTAGACGATATCGAACCAATAGCCAGAGATGTTGCTGGTCGTGTGTGATTGATCTAACTAATTATGGATCAAAACATGTTTGATGTACCTTTATGTTACCTTATGCTTGTATGATAAAGGAATGTTGTCTTTGTTTTTGATTATATCTATGTATATCTATCCGATCCTTAATTAATTTTGCTTGTACTTTACTTATGTATTTTTTCCTTCGCTCGTGCAGTCACACACACTGGGTTTAGTCTGAAAACCAGCGCTACCTGTATAGGTAGCACAACGCTGAGACTCGACCTTTTTGGGCAAACCACACACAGGGTATGGGCAAATAGCATATAGGTAATTGTCTTGTACCCTTGACTTTATGTATTTCCTACTTTACTACTTATGTATACCTTACTTACTTACTTTATGTATACCTACTTCTATTCTATTCTATTGTTGGTTTTTCATCATAGTTTATTTAAATAGTGCGTTCTTGTGTGTGTTTGTGCCAAATAAATGTTTATTCTATTCTATTCTATTATAAAAGAGATTTATTTTTGGTCTATATTTTTTTTTGTTTCAGGTACGTTAAAAATGCCGGACGTGAGTGAGCCATAATATAATTCAATTAAAAATAACATGAACTCTTTTAATGTTAAGCTTGCCTTTGCACGTGTACTTTATAACAGATTTTTCTTTATGTTTTCCTTTGTGTACAATAAAGATTACAGAATTACAGATGAATCCGGATTCTTTTTATTTAGCCTACTAGACCTCTGACCATAAACATAGTTTAATACGTCAAGATATATGCCTATACATTTTTAAGAATTTATTTTTTTCTTAACCTATCAAGTCCAAGGATTTAAAAGGTCTTAGCGCTTTGAACTAATTCGTTCTTGGCTCCCAAGTCTTGCGTTCAAATGCACCCAGATGTTGCCTCCTTTTTCTGGGCCCACAATCTCGCCTTTGTATATTGACTGGTAGTAGTTTTTGAAGAGGCGATAAGTATTGAAAGTGTGTAATCCCCTAAGCCACTGCAAAATCTAAGTTCCCATATAGTTCGGTGAGCGTATGCTTGCTATCTTAATTAGCGTCTGCCACTGAAAGTGTTGAGATAAGACAATTTACTGCGACAGTTTGACTTCGTATCTTGCATACTAACTATTTGTTACTGTGGCTTAAGGTACCTAATTAGATAGTTCATGTTAAAAGAGCAGGTTGAATTGATGTTTCGCTTTCGTTTTTATAGAACTTAATAAAGATATCTTTTATTTTATTGGAAATTTAATGTTTTGAGTGATACTGCTATACCTAATATTATGTTAATTAATTACATACCCATCCCATGCTTCTACGAGTATCTATTACCATTCACATAACAGTCAAACAGCCAGCAAGTAAATAATTTATTTTCTGCAAATAAATAAAGTTAGTATAAGCTTGTGACCCGGAAATTCAGTTTTGAAAATTATAACTTAACGTACCTTCCAAACTCAAAAGTTCAGAAATAACGAACACTGTCAGTTCTAACAAAAATTTGAACACACTGTGAAAATCGAACTCGCTCCTTTTGCGTCTAAGCAATTGCCCGCTTCGCCAACAGACCGGTCAAATGATTGCAATTCTATGTCTGTGTGTCGCAGTTAGACATTCCCATTTCTAACATTGTTGTAATAGTACTGAAACTAAACTGCTTAGTGCAAACAAAATCGTATCTCTAGCTCAACAAGCAACGCAGTGTCGCTAGGGTAAGATTAATGTGAAGAGGTTAATGTTTCCTAATGTTGTGTAAACAATTGAAACTATGGAAGTTATATATCTTTTTAGACTTATTACGCTTCTGAACGCGGTTTCACTCACGTGGTACTAGATAGGTCATGTTTATCTATTCTAAGTTTCATCATTAATGCTGCTTATTATAAAAACGTAAAACCTTTGTTAAACCCCATGTTGACACATGTCAAAATAAAACTGTTACCACAAAAAAGCGACGAGTCTATGTACGAGTATTTAGAGATCGTTTTTCTAGGTCCCTAGGTTTGTTGCCCTGATTCTTCACGGTATTGGTCGCGAAGGAACAGGAGTAGAATCACCTAGTTTTAAGACGTTTCAAAGTGATCCCAGCGGTCCTACTGAATAAATGCTTTTTGACTTTGACTTTGACTTTGACTAGGGACAGTTTTTTAGTTAGACTTGGTCTAAACTCGGCTCATTTTCTTGTAATAAGCCCCATTGAGGCGTGGTTATAACACTTACAAAGATAGGTACTCACAAACATTTGGATTTCATTATTTATTATTATTATTATATTAGCCCTCAATGTCCCACTGCTGGGCAAAGGCGCCCGTCCCCGTCCCCCCACTCTCTCCATTCATCCCTCTCCTGTGCTAATAAGGTCCAGTCGGCACGGAATTTGGCGTTAGATTTCATTAGTAAGCTAAAAATACTTACTTAGTAAGGTTTTCTAGTAGAGTTTTCTTCGTCATCATACGCCTTGACCACGCGTTGAAAAAACATCATTCAGTTATTTTTACGTGAATGTTATCTTTTATCACTGATATTTTTTTGACGACCTCTGTGGCGCAGTGAGTGAAAGCCCGCTTGGGATGCAGAAGGTTGCGGGTTCGATCCCCGCCGCGGGATAAATGTTTTTATGTTTTTCAAATATTTATCTCGGGTCCGGGTGTTTCTATATATAATATGTATGTATTTACAAACCAAAAGTTATATAAGTAGTATATCAGTTATCTGGTGCCCATAGTACAAGCTTTGCTTAGTTTGGGGCTAGATGATGCTGTGTGAAAAATGTCCAGCATTATTTATTGGCCATTACACCATGGTTTTTTTTTTGTTTCTTGATTACCATACAAGCGTGCAATAAGCGTACCTTTGAACTTGAACTTCGAAGCCAAAACATAGCGAGATTCCCTGTTTTACAATGAACAGTGGTTTCATTACAAATTCAAATTAGTTTGTGAGCTGATGACTAGATGACAAGACAAATCGTTCTCTTGACTGATGGCTAATGAAATTTCGCCAAGCGTTTTGATGCTGGACACGTTTTGGACTGGAATGAGTTTAGGTTTCAGATCGGGGTTATACTTATAAATAAGTTACAATATTTATGTAATAAGATGCTCTACAAAAAGCAAGGGGTATAAAATGTATAAAAAAACATAAAAAAAAATATGTAGTAGATAAGAAACTAAAAATACAACAGGATTAGTCAAGCTATCTCAGGATTATTTGAAACGATCTATAGATAGCTCAATTGATCCAGGTCACTGTCAGTCGGAAGCGTGCCCAAAACACTGGCGGCATTATCACGCTAGATGGCCATAAAAAATATTAGTTTATGGATATTTAAGTTGTCCTAAAAACTACTTAGTTCTCACTAAGTAGTTTTAGTGAATGAGCCGAAGGATGTTAGGATCTTTAGCAAGTGAAAATCCGTGATCTATGTACATTAAAAAAAGTGTAATTTTTAATAGAATCTAGCGTTATTCATTCTTCTGAATTCAGATCTTGAAATCTTACCAAAAAAAAAACTAACCGTGCGTGTTAATTTTATAACTCTATTTAGCATTCTCTATTTTACCAACAAATTAAATCTTTATTGAATCATTTTCCCGCTTTATGTACACAAGTCGTTGTATTTACATTTATTATTTTCTCTGTTGATATAAATATTTAGTATGGTCTTGAGTCCCTAGGAAAATGTGCAACGATTTTTAATTTTTAAATAAAATTTCAATATTTTCAAATAAAATTTCGATAAAATACAGACTGCATTTTTTATTATATTTGAGAATTGATTAAATCAATCTACCTACGTAATTAAAATGTTTAAATTCATGGTTGTCACGCAATAGTGGAAACTTAAAATACTTACTTACAAATACATAGGGTGTGACCGTTTTTGAAGCACTTCGGAAAGAGTCTAAAATTTTAGTTTTTGAATCGTTTATTAAAAAAAAGTGTAAGACGATAATAGATTGGGGTGTAATTAACGCAGTGGGCGAAAGTCCGCCTGCGACGCAGAAGGTTGCGGGTTCGATCCCCGCCGCGGGACAAATGTTTGTATGACCTACAGATATTTGTCTCGCGTCTGGGTATTTCTACGTATAATATGTATGTATTTACAAACAAAAAGTATATAAGTAGTATATCAGTTATCTGGTTCCCATAGTACAAGCTTTGCTTAGTTTGGGGCTAGATGATGCTGTGTGAAAATGTCCAGCATTATTTATTTATTTTATTTTATATTTAGTTTTCATAAATTTGACAACTCGTTTATACGAGAAGTGTGAGCTAGTGATTTCAGCCTATTTTTAGAAACCCGGGCTTAAGCAAAAAGACAACGTTCCAACGCTGACACTACCCACGGCAATTAACATAAAGTAGAATAAATTAATTGCAACGCAAAAGACAAAGAAGACCGCTGTTTATGGAAATGAGGTCTAGAAGACGAAATGACTCATTTTTGACACGAGCCTAGGAGAGTACTTATTTATGCATCATTTGTTATCTTTTCCTAACATGAATACTTAAATTATTTAGGTTATACCACTTCTACGAAACTCATCACTCGTGAAATACTTACTCGGGCTTATTACAAGAAAATGAGCCGAGTTTAGACCAAGTCTAACTAAAAAACTGTCCCTAGAAAAACTCTTTAAAATACTCGTACATAGAACGCTTTTTTGTGGTAACAGTTTTGTTTTGACATGTGTCAACATGGGGTTCAACCAAGGTTTTACGTTTTTATAATAAGCAGCTGTGTTTAAGAACAGCGTCAGTTTTCAGAAATTGGCTGAACCATGAACCATGGATATTTATTTAATAAACTACGATGAAATTTCATGAGGGATTTAAATAAAACACTACTGCCTTATTGCTAAGAAAGTCGATATCAATTTGATCTTTCAAAGAAAAAAAAATTGAATTGAAGCCTAATGAAGTATCGAGCGAGTTCATTCAAGTCAAGAACCGTCGGCAAAGTACTCGCAGCGTAGATATAAATAGACCAATCTGAATGCTAAATGCTGATTCAGTCCATCGACTTATCGATCAGGGCACTTAGCACTGGTGTGGACGTTTTCAATCAATACCATGTTGCTAGCATTCATTTCTGCAAAACATGAGCTTACTCGTAGACTTCATTATTTTCCAAAAGCTTAAAAGTCAAGTAGGTATACAAACAGTCATACAGGTTTAGTTGTAAAACATTTTGTTGTAATATATTTAAATTGATCGCTCAAAATGTTACGAAGTCTATGCGAAGCAAAAGAAAGCGATAGTACAATAGCAAGGGGAGCGGGGTTAAAGCGACGAGGGTGCTTGAAATTGATTGATTTAATACAGAGATACAATGTTAGATAGGACAACGAAATCTTGAAGGTTTGTTTTTGGTAAATTATTATAAATTATATATTATTAAGTATTATGTTTTGAAAAACTCATAGAACAAAAGTTGTTGCTTATGATGATAGTAATACAGTCCTGAGAAGTTACCGGTGTTTTACAAATAACCCTGTATACACGAATGTAAAAATGGTAGCAATAATATCGCTAGCAGGTATATTATTATTTATTACCTGCTAGTATCACAAACACTAGATATTGTGTCGCGTTAAATATAGATGAACTAAAGCCCAAACCTTGTTTAGTCACTATTGGTCATTGTGAAGTTCGCATAGATGAATATGTATGTCTGGGTGTTACTATGTATAATATGTATTTATTTACAAACAAAAAGTATATAAAGTAGTTTATCAGTCATCTAGTACCCTTAACACAAGCTCTGCTTACTTTAGGATGATGCTGTGTGAAAAGTCCAGATTTATTTATTTATTTATTTAATATGAAAACTGGTGCTAGCTATCAAGGCCACTGACTCGATAACCACAACAGATGAACAAATTGTTACCCCAATTATTTAGCGATATCGTTTTATCGCAAACGAGTAACGTTGATTCTATTGTTTTACGCCGACCTACAGAGATCGATAAAATTGTTTATTTTGTCGAATAAATAATTTTATCGAACTATGTTCTGTCTGTATTTTAGGCCTAATGTCTACCACTTTCATCATCATCATCATTCACAGCTTGTAGTTACCCACTGCTGGGCATAAGCCTCCCCGCTCACGCCATTTTAGTCGATCCTGTGCCTTTTGCATCCAGTTTTTTAGTCACAATATCATCCATCCACCTGGCTGCTGGTCTGCCTAAACTTCTTGTGTGTCCTCTAGGCCACCATTCCAACAAGACCTTACTCCACCTACCATCACCAAATCTTGTTATAAGTGTCCTGCCCAGCTCCATTTGAGTTCCACTTCAGAGACTTATAATATACTGGTGATCGTTCCGCAAAAAAAATCTCCAGATAAAAAATTATGTATATAAATTGTAACATTTGTACATAAATCGTAATTATAACGTGATTAGTTCACGTGTGTTGTTTTAGAACAACTCACGAAAGTAAAACGAAAATCACTTGACTATTTTTTATCAAATGCGCATGAACATTACAAACAAATTACGCCTTTCGTTTTAACAAACAAATCTTCCGCAATCAAAGCATTTCCAAACCACATTCCGAACTCAAGAACAGAAAGATTGGAAGTTATTTTTGATCACAAGTGTCCATGTTTTGTTTGGCTTTCTCGCAGTTCTGGCCATCTTGAGCGAGCAATAAACCCTGATCGACGATGATCCGGCTAGTGATCTAGAAATAACATCGGGATGTACCGAAATAGAAGGTACCTAATGACACACTTCAGGCCCTCGTGTCTATTGATACTGCGTCTCGCGGGATCACTTGGGTGGTCTGTTTTATTTCTTTTAAATGTGATGCTGTTGTGAGTCACTGTATCAATGTATCAATAATGTCCGGATCTGTCATGTTGGCTGGTCGCAAAATTCGTTTTAATTCTTCATCAATCATTTATCAGTAATGGTCAATCCATTTTATTTTTATTAATTCAATTGAATTTCGTTGCAAAAACCATTAAATATCAGAGAATGGATAAACTATAGGGACTACCTATATAAAATTCTATGTTGAATATTCAATGGGTTCCAAGTTATCATCTCCATACAGCGTTCCAGTTACTTAGCATTGTAACAAATTATTCGCTGTCTTTGCTGTTTAGTAAGAACAATCACAATTAATATATTAATAATGCGAATGTCAAATAACATTACAGAGACATTACACAAACACAATAAAATTGTTTGTGTATATTTGATTCAACCCAACTCCTTCACGGTTCGATGAATTGTGTGAAATTTTAAAATTCTACTAACACTCGTGACCTATATTATGGCAAAATGATGAGTCCTATGGGAAAGCATAAAACAACGATAAGCTTTAAGCCAATGGAATAGCAGAAAGATCTTTACAGCTTAACAAATATCGTTCATAATTATAGTATTTAAAGTATACTTAAACGTATAAAATACAACTATGAAAAATTTTAAAATAAATAAAATCTAGTGATAATACTAAAAGATACAACTTCAAAAAAATGTTTGTGTCTATTTCCTTTCCAATGATTTCAGAAATAAAAGAGCCTTGTCACGGAACCGTTCATAAGTGGAAAGGACTATAGCATTAGTGAAAACTCGGGGCACAGCTTTTAGTAATAAAAAATCCTTGTCATTGAATCTTTTTGTTCTAGTCCTCATTTCAATAGAATGACAAGCTTTATTATATAATTTCATGTTTGTAGCTCTATCTTTAAATACGTGTAACATGCTAACCTACAACTCGTCACCTTGTCAACAATAGGTGCCACAATATTGAACAAATCTTGCTAAGCTCGATTTTTCGGAATGTGAAAGCATTGATAAGTATTCCAACTCTCCTTTCAATGAATACAGATGCTATCCACTTGCAAATAAGAGTCAATAATAGTTTGACAGCTAAACAGCTTCCTACAACTGTTTGAAAGTATCATAACTTTACATGATAAGCGATTTATTGTCATAATAGAGCTTCTACCTCTGAGTGCTTGCTTATTGATAAAACTAATATTAAAATGTGCAACGTTTCGAAAGCTTTTAGGCTTACAAAAGACCGAGATAAGGAAGTTATCTATGTAAGGTACTCTACTTATCAAAGTTGTTGAGAAAATATAATTTCCTTGCCTTCTGTGGTGTGAACACTATTTTAGCGTTCATATTACGTGTACTATTCATTTTGGTATTTATCATCATCGTTAGCAGCTATGATGATAGTTCTCGCCTGCACATAAGCCTCCTCCCTGAATTCGTCAATGAAAAATGTAGTTTTGTATCATTCTCCACTGGAAGTGGAAGAGGAAACCAATCTACATAATATTATTGGAACGAAGTTCCTTTTGGGACGGTATCGGATGGGGGCTAGACGAAAAAAAGTGTTAGATTTTTGCGTCACGACACCATGTATATTTCAAAACGTCACAGTGCGAAGTGTACAGTGGCGAATTTATTTGACAAATGCCAAATGTCTAACCTAAGTTTAAAGACGGGGTCTTACGTGAGCGTTTTGACGCGACCGCGTTTGCGACGCGAAGCGATTCGTTGCGGCGCGGCGCGGCACGGCGCGGCTGTCCTAAGTGCGCGCGAATCGTCCTACAGATTTCAGATTGAGTATACTAGTTCGCGCGTAAATGTCAAACAAACTGATCGCGTTCGCTTCAAACCGCACCGCACCGCTGCGCACCGGTGACGTAGGACACTTCAATAGTAAATGGACTGCTTAATTTTTTTCCGCGCCGCACCGCGCCGCTTCGCGAAACTGCCCACGAAAGACGAGCCATAGTTGATACTTCGTTCCAACCGAGTGTTCCACGACACTCACGTACTTTTTTATATTGTACCACTTTAGAAGACATCTGGTTTTATCAGGTGTATATGGTAGTGATGTCATGTCACCGTATTAGCAACACCATAACATCGTCCCAATTCCCATTCGCATAATGTGAATGTTCGGATTAAGCGTGGGTGGGCTTAAACTGCCCAGATCGTATTGGAATGATATACTTTTAACGTGTCAGTTGGTTTTGCCCAATTCATCATACGATAACAATCAGAGAAATCTTTAAATAAAAATGGACGGCTAAATATGTTGCTAAGCGCAAAACTCGAGAGCGGTTGGCGATATATTGTTTTAAAATATTAATTGAACTTTCTTCGAAAAAAAAATCATTAGAACTAAGTCTAAGACTTGTTGAAAAAGTTCTAAAGAAACCGATTCGGTCCATGATAATCGTTTACACAGATAAGTAGATTGTTTAATAAGCCCATACCTGCATCGTCTCTCATACACAGCTTTTATTGCAAGTAAAGAATTCGAAAAATTCCAATGCACATCAATAAAACAATAAAACGCAAGCAATTACACCCGAGATGGTATGGTGGAGATTAAAATAATTTTCTTTGCACTACCTTATGGAGATGCCGCAAAAACTTGGCCGGTTTCCAACTTGTTCCCTGAATGGTGGACGGCTGACTTGAATTTATATATTTGGGTTAGCGTAGTGACATAGTGGATGTTTTACCTTTTTCAACCGTTTTACTACCGTACATTTAAGTACTTTTATTTAAAATAAGGACATTGCACACGAAAAAGTTTTTTGTAGATGAGATCATATGAGATAAGGCAAAATAAAGATAATTATCGTACCGACGAGTGTTTTGTGATAAGTAGTAAAGTATTAGTGGTAGTAAATTGCACATTTTTATTTGTTTTATTTAATTATATTTTAATAAAGAATTCTCATTCATTCATTCATTTTTCATAGCTTTCGTCATGCTTCTTGTTTCTAATAAGCATTCCTTTAGTCTAGTCTCTGTAGCTTCTCAGAATAATTATTTTATTACTCTTTATACTTATTAAGGTTATTCTATTCATACATGGTACAACTTTCTCCCGTTTCACAGAAGTTCATAAATGCTTTCCTCAATAACTTCACCGTTCCTTCACCTTCACAGTAGGTACAGTCAGCGACAGAAATTCATATTTTAAAGCTTCATTTTCATCATTATATGTGTTAAAATTGCATTTTTTTCATAAATAGTAATGGTGCAAGGCAAAACATCTAATGTAAGCTGAAGTTTTATCTAAAACCCTACGAACTTCGAAGATATTGAAGATTCTATGTATAAATGTATGTATTTACAAACAAAAAGTATATAAGTAGTATATCAGTTATCTGGTTCCCATAGCACAAGCTTTGTTTAGTTTGGGGCTAGATGATGCTGTGTCAAATGTCCAGCATTATTTATTATTTATTATTATTATTATTATTATTCAAATACATCAAATGTTCATGAACTTCTGTTGCTGACCGTACCTTCATGGTATCATGAGGACCGTCCGAGTAATCCATCAGTGGCTGACAGGGTTAGCCTTATCGGCCGGCTCAGTATCCTTTTAAGAACTTATCTTTACGGTAGCGCATACCTACGTCTTCGCGTCTTTGATGTTATTGACATTGTACGTCTGATAAGTAAACCAGTAGACCCAAGTTATTCAACCTTTAGTACGTAAGTTTTCGTTCATGTTGTACATTGGCTATTAATAGTATGTGGGTAATAAGTTTATAAAACGAGTTAAAGAGCCAGAATAGAGACTTTTAAAATTTGTTCTGTCCTAAAAATACATCCTACCTACTAAATTGAATATTAATAATCTTACAATTTTTAAAAGTTGAATAGAAAGCGCTAATTTGTTCGCACATAATTAGACCTTTATCTATTTATCAATAATTACTATTTTGCTTTGGCTTGAGAAATACATTCAAAGAAAGATCATTTAATCATTTAAACAATTTAAACCTTTGATACAATTACAGAAAAATACAATAATGTAGTTTAGGTATCAACTGTGTAAAAATTTCAATACAATGCACACAAATAGGAATCACGTCTTACTTTAAACTCGGATGGTTTCAAATTGGTCTTTGACTTTCATGAACATTTATTACTTACTCTAACAATTTGCTCTCTAGATTTAAAAGTGCGCAATGCAGTGCCAAACGTTGAAAGGGCCAAGTTTCTTTTATTTCTCTGTATTTTTGCTTACTGTTGCTATTTACAATAATTGCACAAAGATGGGCAAAACTGCAGATAGAATAATTTAGTTGAATATTGCGAGAAGATTTTGTGATACATAAAACTAAAGCCTACTATACTATAAATGAATATCTATTGGACAAGAATATTGACACTATTTAATCTTATTTTATTTGGACATGGAAATACTTAACTTGAATTTAACCTTAACTTAACTTGAACCTTATTATTGTATTGTTTAATTTTATTTTATTGAAATATCATATAAAATGTACATATTGCATGCGCAAGACGTTGATTATGGCTGACCGTTACTGTACCACTAACACCTGTTACATTTTTTTTACCCATAATACGCAATAAAACAATTTGATTTGATTTGATTTGATTTGAATTCTTTCGAACCAGTGCAGTGTGGTAAAAGGATTATAAGTGCACCTTGAAGCGGCTTCCTTCTGAACTTTGAACTAAGTATACCTAGTTCGTTTGATCTTCTTCACGATAAGAAAATGTAAGTATTATTTATACGAAACAAAACCTCATAAATTGATCTCTTATTTTTAATCCTAATCACAAACTGCTGTTTAATACAGAAACAGATTTTAACATTATTGTAGATACAGCGCTTCCTGTATTGAAATGAGAAAACTCTTTTTATCCGTCTATCTTCACATTTTCATTATTCCGTACTTAGACCATAAAGCTGGTACAAAGGCTTTGTTCAGCTAAGCCACAGTGTTAAAGGAATTGCTGGTTCACTTGACTCCGGAATTGCATCAAAACTAGCGGCATGATACTGACATGAATAATTGTTGATATTAGCGTGTTATTATGCTATTCACTGATATAATAAAACGAAGTTGACCGCGATATATATTTTTGTATGATCCGCAAATATTTATCTCAGGTCTGGGTGTTTCTATATGTATACGGAATATGTATGTCTGGTTCCCATAGCTTTGCTTAGTTTGGGGCTGGATGATGCTGTGTGAAATGTCCAGCATTATATTATTATAAGTAAAACATTTCTTCATTTTACGCCAGTCTTTTTTTGCCGAGCAGTCTTATGACATTTCTGATTTTGACCTTGTTTGGTGAAAAAGTTTCAAACCTACTGCTAGGTAAGTGTAGAAATCTTTGACTTTTGTTTCAGCCGACAATTCGGCAGCTCATTTTAGCTTGACAGTGCTGTTTGACCTCCCTAAAAATAAAATACCTTTGTTCCTAAACTATAAAAAAAAACAGCTGTTTGAGTTTGTCTGTGTCAAGTCTTTTCAAGCGTCGGATAGAGCCTTCCTCTCCTAATTTACATGAATAGTGCACGAGTTTGTTTAATGTGCAATTAATTATTTTTGTTTACGAAATAAAGCCGTGGTTTATAAAGTTTATTAATTAGCGTTTTTAGTTACCAAGTAGTTTAGCTACCGGGTTAAGTTTAATCGTTCTTTGATGTACTTTTAAAAATAAAGAGTAAATATTATCAAAGATTTGAATAAGTAATAAATATGAGTAAATTGCTCAAGTTTGACGAAAAATGGAATACAAATGTTTGAATATTATAATGAAATTCACATTTCTTTGTTAGAAACTCGCTTTTTATTTAGATTATAGACATATTCCCATTAGCCATCTAATGTATTATACATAATTCCCAAAGGTGACCGGTAAAAAAATATCAGATAGAAGTTACGAGTAATTTCAAGCTGTCTTGAAAATCTACGAACAAAATTGTATAAAATGATTAAAATAACAGTCACATACTAAGATTCCTGTGTCATGGGTATCAAAAACGAATACGAGTACCTACTATGGTGGTAACAAAACACCCAGACTAGGAAGGAATATCTGCAAATCATGCAAAAAGTCCCGCTGTGTGTGATATTTTTTTTACTGCAATCAAATTAGATGAGTTGCTTCATTATTTATCACTGAACCCCCAAGATGAGAGTTATTATAGTGAGAAATCTCTTTATAATGACTCAATTTCCTTAATTTACATGAGAAGTGTGTTTTCTCAAAGGAGAATTTGATTTGCCTTGATGTTTTTACTCTCTCAAAGCATTTTTCTGAGATCTCTACTGTTTTTTTACATAATTTTAACTAAAAGTTTCAAGAAACTTTTAGAAGCCAATTTTATAAGTTTTAAAATATTTTTGAAATTGTGAATCTTTCTGAGTGTTTATATTTTCTGAGAGAGTTTAATTTATACTAGAAAATTCCATGGCAAGTCGACGTAAGCATGTGAGCTGCTGACCAAACAACTTGATGTGAGTAACTAAACATCCGAAGGCATCATCAAATCAATCCCCTGTCGTGCACCAATGAGTTTTTGTGCCGAAAAATGTTTGTGCACTATGCTAGTACTCTCAAACGGTGAAGGAAAACATCGTGAGGAAACCGGCATGTCGTAGAACCTACAAAGCTCGAAAACATTGAGTGCACGAAAGGAGCCTCTTTGAGGTGAATTTATAATCCTTTTACCACGGTTCGAAAGAATTGGTGACACGACTAGAAGAAGAAGATTTATTATTATTAATTTATAAAGAGCCTGTAGTGTCCCACTGCAGGGCAAAGGCCTCCCTTCCCTCTCTCCACTCATCCCTGTTCTGGGCTATTGTAGACCAATTCTATATGTGGGCATCCAGTCTATCTCTCCATCTACGGCGTAGTCTACCGCGAGGTTGTCTCCCGTTTAAACTCTTTAGAGGTTTTCGCCCACATCGCATCCGACGCGGCTGACGTGGCCTGCCTAATCCCATTTCAATCGGTCTATTTTTATGTTTAGAAAATATTACTATTAAAAACTACCTATTCTTTTTTTGAAAAGCTTTAAATTTTTTATCTACTTATGAGCGAAAATTTGTTTTGTGTACGAAACAAACATTGCAATCCTTTATTCGTTTACATAATACCGTCCGTAGTGGTCGTATCACATAAATTATTCAGACTCGGTCGATAAGCGGCTGCAGCGTGAATAGGGAAACATTATAGCTTATTCAGGAATGCACTTAAAATAGCCACTGAAGGCTCCATGACTAGCGTCGAAGGGAATACTTACATTTGGACTGGAGCTAGATTAGAATTGTGATACCTGTTTACATTTTGAAAGTAAAAAATAAAACAAAATTAGTAATTGAAACTCCTTTTGTTTTCTTTACTTTTTATATTCGGATGTTATTTTCAAGGTTATAAATGAAATGTAGAAGTACCTATATTGGTGACTCTGGCAAGGTAAAGTCATGGTCAATCCATGACCGAGGCTTTCAGATAAGCTAAAAATTATTTCACCCGAGTTGGCCACTAACTCATGAATTTACTTTGCCCGAAAGCTGATGATGAAGACTTAGTTTTAAACTTAGCTTTTTCCATTAAGTAAAGTCTTAGGCAATTTCAACTGGACGGGCTAATGACGGAATTCTTCTTACAAAATTTTTGCGAAATACCGATTTTTGCGAGCGACGAAGTAGCACACGAACGCAGCTTACACACACGTATGCATGTTTTTTTTGTATTGCTACTAGCACACTAAATAAAAATGTCAATAAACACTCATTATCACACACACTGAATATTGCACGTATTAAAATAAAATAGTGTCGTAATTGGTTGACACATAATTTGGAATCATTGTACATTTGGCAAATACATGATTTCAAATTATGTGCGTTTGGGAAATACACGGCAAGGCGTGTCCTGTTAAAGTTGTCTAAGGTCAGAGCTGATGTAGGTATCAGTTCTACTTTGTAAATGTCACTTATCACTATGATAGCGAGTTGTAAGATATTTTAATTTATCTTTCTATTGTGACAAGTTAATTAGTGCTAACATTGACAGTAACGTTGATTGCATGATAGTTGTACAAAGATTATTCGATTGGAAGATCTATTTGTAGTTTTAATGTGACTTTATAATCAAACAAGTGTCTCCTTTTCAGCTCTATTACAAATACCTTGCCGTGAGTTTTGTGAGCCATGAAAATAATGTTTGCAATCGATTTTTTCGAACACGCAGAAGATATTTTTGGATTAAATTTGTTTAAAATCTTTTACTTTTGAATAAAGATAACATATGGCCTATCATAAGCCATTGAAGACCAAATTTGGAGTGAATTCTTACGGTGGCGTTTCTGGAATTCTCGTAAAAACACAAAAAAAATGTAATATATCAGTTTTATTTCCTAAACAAGCTCATTCAGTTGTCTCATGTCACTTTGAAATTCGTTCTTCAAAAGGAACCAAATAAATTTACTACCCACAAACGCATAATAGGATCCATTTATCGTTTTGGATTCCTAAATATATTCGCTCTTTGAGTCAATTAGCGGGTCGTGGATATGATTTGTAGCCCTGTCGTAATTTATATTCGTTTCCCGTCATATACCTGCGGGGAAATCATATATTTCTGGTTCTTTTTCTATTTCTATATAATCCGGTTTGAGGTCGAACTTTCTCTTGTAAAGGATATTTTAAATAATTGAAGTAATGAAGGGAAAGTGACTGAATTATATTTTCATAGAACTTTTATTGTTTGAAGAATTTTATACAATGTTTAGACTTTGTCTTGTTAATTAGGTAAATTTTAAAATGTTTGATGTGACATCGTACTTAAACTGCCTTAGTGTCAGTAGTACCATTGATTTGTACCATTGATGGTACAAGTGAAACAACTTTGTATCCTTAGTACCATCAATGGTACTAGTGACAATTATTTAGAATCAGTAGTACCATCATAAATATTGATGTATCGCTATTAAAAAAGTGCAGAGGTAATCAACGAAAGAGCTGTATTATTCTATTTTACTCACATCAAGTACTTACAAACTAAATCATAAAACCAAATTTTGGTTTTACCTCGATTCCAAAACTCCGGAAGTTGGTGGTTTAAAGTTTTAATTGAAGCCTTTAACGTAAAATGGGAAGTAAATCCTCGGGAACATTGGAGGGGCACCCTTAAGGCTTCTTTCTTTATTTAACGTGTATGTAAACTTTTGGTGTCAGAATACGGAACTTAATTTGAAAAGTGCTTCCTTCGTCGGTGCAACTTTTAAACATATTTTAGTAAGCAATGATTATAAAAAAAAATGTAACCTGACATTTATTTATACAAAAATTCACTTGTTGCTGTCCAAGGTCAGAAAAAGGTGTCAAAAACATGTTAAAATTACAAAACAAACATGAACGCTGGCCGACAAAATACTTCCAACGAGGCGCGAACAAAAACATTTAGCCCGCCATAATGAATTCAAAAAAATGTTCGAAAAAGTTTTAATTCAGCTGTCAAATAAACATGACACAAATACGCAGGAAATGAGAGATGTGCTAAGATCGAATAATTGGTTGTGTCCGGTAGATGATTGTCAGCTTGTAAAGTTTTAGTAACAAGAGGATGTGATCGTACCTACCTACTGTTGTTTCCTTGTATTGAATGTGACGGGCTTAATTGGATCGTTATTAAAAATTGAATATCAATCTTGTGTATTTGATTTATTCCTATGCTAAAGCTTCGGCCAGTGAAGTGAAGTTCTGCTGTGGTCAATTTGGAAAGCACTTAACCAACTCCGGATCAAAGTTGGACGCTGCAGAAAAATCTAGCCAGGTAGGTATTCCGGTATCCTGCACTTATCCAGTGCGATTGTGGGGCTCCCGTTTAGGACATGGATCACCTGCTCTCCTACCCTCTGTGCCCTACAACCTACACCTAAGAGGACCTGCTCAAAGCTAGGGAGAAAGCAGTTGGGGTGGCCTCATACTGATCAAAAATGGTTTAAACATTGACACGAAAGAAGAAGCTATATTCTTACAAGTTACAAGTCTAGAATTAGGTTCTAACTCAAACAAATGAATCAACACGCTCTTACTTCACTGTCTGTGGTATAAAACGCGTGGTTACTATTTGAATTATAGTCAACCATATAACCTCCTTTTTGATGTCGATTACTAAGATGATTATGAAGTCACCGGAAATGCATGAAATCCCAATTACTACTGATGATTCACGTTCTAAATCTGGTCTAATTTTGGTCCCGGAACCAGAATAGCTAGTAGTTAATGCTGAAGTGGACTAGATTATAATCTTACGTCACGTCTAGCTTTGAATTAGCTCGACATGTCTAGGAATATTAGTAACTCTAAATGTCACATCTAGTATTTTATAGATTCTTGTAACTATACACAAATCAATAGAGTTCTGAACACTTGCAATAGTTAGTTAAATTAAACTAGTTCATCTTATTATAATTAACAGTGAAAACACGGCTTTAAAGTTTTAGTTTAGCTGGCTTCTCTCAAGAACGATTAAAACGAAGAATGATTAAAGTAGCAAAATAAAACAAAAAGTCGTAGAATCCTTCAAACTTTCTTTCAAACAAAAACAGCAATTTAAATGCCAAAAAATGTACACAAAGAAGTCTATTTCAAAACGGTTTTTTACGTCTCGGAAAAAAGTTTTCAAACAATGGCACGACAGAAATCATAAACAGCACTGCATTAAACTTCTGTGTAATGAAACGATCATAATATAAAAACAAAGAAAAGCCCTAAAATCAAACTTTAATGTAAATAAAGTGTGTTTTTGCCATAGCCTTGTTAAAAAGTTTACAGTAGAGAGAGAGAGAGATCACTCTTATAAAATTATGTACACGGCTTTACCCGACTGCCAAAGAAGCGTAATTATTATGTTTTAGCTAAATTGAAACAAAAGATAAAAGATTTATTGATTACATACATTTTTATGAATATTAAATATTTGTAGTTTATGTATATAAAAATTTAAAAGTAAAGAAGAGAAAAGAGACTGAAGAAATGAATAAGGCGAAAGATTTTAACAAGATTGTAGCAACTGGTAAGTGTTCTCTACCTACATCTACGAGAGGCATGCATTTTTGAATACTTACATGATAGTATAATAAGAATGGATTACACATATTTTGACCCCGTTTTATTCTTCATGAACTCTTGTGCAAGTGACCTAGCTGACAGACAGAATGTAAAGGGTTCGTTGTGATTTCTTTATAGCCCGTTAAATGACAGTAAACGTTTTTAATGAGAATATTAAAGTAAGCTTATGCAAAGGTTCTATATCCAGCTAAGGACCAAAAGCTGAATTGAAATGATGACCTGGTAAGTGGTAATCCAAGTTAATAAGATTTTCTATAAAAATAAATTTAATTCGTAGTTCATGGGGTTGGAAATAAGATTAAATAGTATTCGTAGTTCAGCGTGGTTGCTTTAGAATGAATCAGATATTATCCGTCCGAGGTTCTTTAAATTTTCTTTCAGATTGAAAATCCATAGCATTGAAGCATATTTAAAAGATTTGAATGAAAATTAGATGTATAGTACAAATATACTTTTTATGTAGCTTTGAAAATTAAAAAGTACGTCATTCAACCTCCGTGAAACACTCGGTTGGAACGAAGTTTTAACTTTGACATTTTGCATTTGTCAAATAAATTATTGTCAAATAATGAAACGGTCTTGCGTACTAAAAATGCAATAATCTATGGACTGTTTCGCGTCTGCGCACTTCGCACTGTGACCTTTTTTATGTATGTATTATATGACGACCTATGTATGTGTCGTGACGGTAAATCGAACGTTTTGTTTTCTAGCCTCCACGTATATTGTTTGTGCCTCCACTCAATCCTCGATACCGTCTGAAAAAGTACTTCGTTCCAAAAATAAAGTTGGACTTCACGGCCTCAATATAGAGCAAACACGACAAAAAAGTACCATCGAAAAAAAATCTAAAAAACCTATTTAATCTTAGGTCAACACAAATGTCCTCCAGCAGTTCACTTTTGAAATACCACTCAAAAAACCTTAGATCAAACTGAGAAATTTCTTTATTGTTTGCTATGATTTTAACAGCCGTTTTCCTCATCTCATGACACTGAGTCAAGATAACCCGAATAACGCAGCAATATTAGTGTGACACAATTTGCAGCGCAGCGCCAAGTTCCGGTTAAAATATAATTTCTGCGGTTTTCCAACCAACTGCACCTCCAATCAATGTCTCAAATTAAAATTACGAGACCGTACATTCCTCCTTGTGAGAATATTATTAGGTAACATTTTTACAAGCGAAAGTAGTCGAGATGTTTCAACGCTTGTCTGATGCGATCGATTTCTTATCTCAATATTGAATCATTACAACCGCTATGTTGTTAAGCACACTCAACACTACTGCGTCATTTTTTGATAGATTATAAAAATGGTACAGAATGAAACCATCGATTTTTACTGAACATAATGTAGTTATCGATAAAGAAGCCCCATTTTAGTTCTCAAGTGTTGTTTATCATGTTTAAAATTTATTCTTATGGAATGAAGTTCCTTTTCGGACGGTATCGAAGAAAAACAAAATGGGGGCTGGGAGAAAATTTTTACCGTCACGTCACGAAATCGTCACAGTGCGAAGTGCGCAGCCGTGAACATTCCATAGATTGTTACATTGTTAGTACGGAAGAGCGTTTGATTTCAATTTGAATTTCCCAATATAGAAAAGTAGGTACTCTTTGCTTCGTTCCAACCAGTCTTCCACGACACTCACGTAATTTAATTTGTTACAGGTAACAAGTCTTCATCTCTTGAGGTTGACGACTGTCTACGATTTATAATATCATCTACTTCTGGTAGAATGTTCCTCACTAATTATCAGTACGTAATCTTATAATTTTTCACCACTAAACATTTCTACAGGTACCGGTTCTTTTATTTCCACTGTACCTATATTTAGGTTTGTCGACTTGATTTTTCTACTCTAAACAACTTGAAACACAAACATACCGATGCACTAACCACGATTCTGTAGTTCAAATCAATCGAATCCATTTCATACAGTCCGTTTGCACTCTTTATTTACAGAAGTGCTCGCAAACGTGTGAAAGTGAAAGACTGAGTGAAAAGGCCAAGGTTTCGCTTCAAGTATTCTCAAGTATTAAACGAGGCAAATAGAACTAAATATTTGTTTTGATGCCTCTGTGTACAGACAACGGTAGAAGTTAATATAAAAATACTAAAAAAATATTTGTACTTTATTGTCAATCATCAAAAAAGATCAAAGCTTTGTCATCACTTAACCTACACCTTACCAGTCTTTGTGCAAAAGACTCTATTTCTGCGACTTACCTGCCTATGCCTACGCTCACTTGCCCCCACAAGTAGTGAGGCTTCTATGTCATTAGACCAACGTTTGCGTGGTAAATCTGCCCCAGCGTCTTTGCTACGAGGCTTATGCTTTAATAAAAATATACAATAACTTGTATTTTTTAATTAAGAGAGTTTATGACATTTTAGAAAGAAATATCTTAATTTCATTATTATCATAGTGTCATCATACTTAAGTAACTTATATTCTATCATAATTATTACTCCGGTGTACTTATTTACAGTACACCGTGTTAAATGTTTCGTTTTGTGAATTCAAATATCGATAGTTTCACTTCTGATGTTAACTGTACCAAATTCCTACTGCTATTTTATTTAAAGCATATTTACTTCGAAGAAGGTACTCCACGCCATCCTGCGGATGTGACAACGTGTGCCCCGTAAACTAAATTGTTTGTCCTACTTCAACCGCTCCTATTAGTTCGTTTTGGTAGAAACCCTCAATCAAAACTATTTCGAGTTCTCCAAGCATCCTGTGATGAAAACTTTACGAGTAGGGAAAACTATAAAATAATGGCAAAAGGGTCTCCGAAACGAATACTTACTTACCCACTATAAAATAGTTTAATACGGATTTATATTTTGTCTGATGTCTTGTGTCGAAACAGGGTAAATGTACAAATCTTATAAGCATTCAAGATCCTTTGATGATTGTCTTACGTAAGTCTAAGGCATGTCCCGTCAATACATATTTGAGAAAAACCTAGTATTATTTAATTATGTGTATAAGCATTTATTTGTCTGCTCATTGAAATTTAGTTCACTTACTTTATTCTAAAACTGACGTTTTTTTAAGTCTTGTTATTAATGTTGTGTCTCGTCAAATACGTGACGTCCTAGCCGTGGTTCCAACGGAAGACCAGCGTTGTAGTAGTCAATGGCTATTATAACAATTATGCTGAGTTGGACGCCATTTCGTAGTTTTAAGGTATCAATAGTTTTATGTAGTACTTATCATTGGGTACCTACACCAATGTATTATTTTTTAAGAAACTACGAATAAAGTAATTCTTATTCTTATTATTCTTATTCTAAATGCAAAATTAAGTATTCCAAACAGGACAGTATTCTCTTTCCAGTCCACATAAACCGTACATTACATAACGTCATAGCATAACAAGTTTAATGCATGTTATAAAATGTATAAAATCTGAGTATTTTTGCGCACGGTAAGATACTTTTTTCATAGTACTCCTTTTATAATCTGGAGCGAAATGAAACTGGGAGTAGTTTGTTCCTAGCTCTTTTAATACAGGAAGCAAGTCGTGGCCGTCCCGACTGAAAATATTTCTACATCAATAAGATAAGAAGCAATCTCCTGAGCTTGTTGAGCGTACCGGACAACGAAAATGTATTATTTCCAATACTTAATTCAAATAAGTAGTATTTTTTAAAACGTTTTCAAATTCGTAGAATTAGCATTGTTTTTTAGATTCCTAGAAGAAATAATAAAGTGGGCAAGATGGATTGAACAACATTTTAATTCAATGATTTTAATAGAATTAATCTGTATGCCAAAAGATAGCTTACAAAAATTGTGTGGTGTCACTGTCTTCCTTATAAGACAGAAAGAGACCAATGCACACATCTTTATGCGCACATCGATTTAAAGGTAATTGTCGCTACAGTAAACTTCTTTACGGCAATAACACTTTTAACTTCAAAGGTTTCAACTGTGCGTTACTCAATTACCAAATTTATGTCCTCTGGCTTCGGTTCAAAATGCAACCACGTTTGATTGTACAAGCATATCGTGCAATTCTTTCTATTGTTGTTTCTAGAGACTACTAGTATGAGAAACTTCCACAATAACAATTCCGCAATGCGAACAAACAGGAAAATTGGTTTTTCTCAACTTTTTAAAATAGTATCGAGTTGATATTCTCCCTTTATTTGTTATTTTATTCATTTGCACAAACGATTTAATTAAAAAAAATGTGATGCTCGTATTCAGATAGTATATTGTACGCGCTCCCGAGGTGTTACACGCGGTCATTCGGGATTTGTTGATTTTTTTCGGGATAAAAAGTATCCTATGTCCTTCCCTGGGATACAACCTTTAACTATGCCAAATTTCAGCTTAATCTGTTCAGCGGTTTGGGCGTGAAAGCGTAACAAATAGACAGACAGACAGACAGAGTAACTTTCTCATTTATAATATTAGTATGGATATGGATATGGATTTCAACGACTAGCAAGCAATGGCGTAGGACTGAAAACACTGATAAACTAGAGAGAAGGCCAGGGAGATTTGCCCAGTGGTTCTGTGGGACAATGCAAGCTAGAAACAACAACTCAGATTTAAATTTATGACACCTATTAGGTTAGCTTAATGCACACTGTAATTCAGAAGTAAGTTTGATTTTTCTTAAATCTAATCTCAATACATTCTATCTACCTCCAAACCGTTCTCAAAAAGCCATTTTCGCGGTTTTCATTTTCGTACAATTTAAAAATAGCAAAGGAAACTGTTAACAAAAATTATAGCACTCTCCTTCCGAGGTTCAACGTATAGGTTACTGGAATCCTTGTAGAGCTCTTTTAAAAGCTTTCTAGAATTTTATACGGAAGTGCGGTCAGGGAAGTTGTGATCTAAAGCAGCTTGAGCCTCGAAGCTGCTTCAGCGAATTGAATCTCAAAAATATAGCAAAAGCTTTCGTATTTTCTTAGGTTTGGTAAACTTGACACTTTGTTCAAATGAAAGTTAAAATTGTGTATACTTACTATACTTAGAACGTGATTTTAAGATGTAAAAAATATAATAATTTAGGCTAACTAATAATTCATCACATTTTTTTGATAAAAAAAAAAGACTCAATGCTATACGAGTATAATGTTTAAATGTGATATAATCAAACGAAATATAATAATTGCACTAGCTGACCCGCGGCAAACGTTGTTTTTCCATTATATCGCTATTAAAAAATAAGGGTTGATCGTAAAAGGGTGAAAATTGAGGATTGTATGTAATTTTGTATGATGTATCATAAAAATATAGAAATTAAAAATTTTGTCTAAAAAATAAAAAATAAAAATTTAGGGGTGGACTACCCCTAACATTTAGGGGGATGAAAAATAGATGTTGGCCGATTCTCATAGATACCGGATAAGCACAAAAAATTTCATCAAAATCGGTCAAGCCGTTTCGGAGGAGTATGGCAACGAAAACTGTGACACGAGAATTTTATATATTAGATTAATAATATCAGTGTAATGAAGTAGCAATGCAATTCAAGTTCAAATAATCTGAACAATCGCTATCATTCATGTAAACTGAACAAAACGACTTTAAGCGCCATTAAAAAACACAGTTAACTCATCCTTTGAAAAGGGTCTCGTAAAACTTTCAACAGCTTAACGACCATTGAAACAAATAGCAAACGACATTCATGAAACAGTTGTAGATGGATAAAACAAGACTTTTAAGAAGCAACTACACTGGGCATATTTTGTACGGAAAACCTATGTAGGTTATTGGTAAGCGTCTCATATTAAGTGTCAATGAAATATTCTGCAAGTATTTTCAAGGACCCCAAAGAGATAAAGATACACGTTGATTGTTTAGAATAGTTTAGATGATTTATTATTATATTCATGAAAACGATGATTGGCAGAAGAATTTGACATGTATAATGCTGGACATATCACACAGCGTCATCTAGCCCCAAACGAATAAAAGCTTGTACTATGGGAACCAAGTAACTGGTAATCATACCAGTCTGGGTCTGGGTGTTTCTATGTGTATTGTGTATTTACAAAGAGAGAGATAGTACGATAGATAACGAGATAAATATTTGCAAGATCACACAAACATTTATCCTGCAGCGGGGATCGAACCCGCAACCTGCGTCACAAGCAGGCTTTCCACTGTGCCACAGAGGTCGAATAGTCTAAATACCTCTTTTGCAAGTTAAATAAAACACCGGATTGTTCCTTTACATTTCCACCGAAGCTCTAGGGAATGTTGGAACATTCGTTTTGTAAACATTTCTGTCTCCCGTGTTATTGAAGTTTCCAAGTCGATTTTCAAATGAAATTCTACATCGTCTATTATTTTTATACTTTTCCGTCTTCTGAGGAGTCTTCCTTTTCATACATAATTCAAATTTTAAAATATTTGATAAAATATTTTAGCTTTTATCTTTCGAATTTGTAGGTATTAATATATATTACTAGCTGACCCGCGCGACTTCGTCTGCGCATTATTAGGATTCAAGTGCAGGAGTGTTACCTAAAGTTTATTTACACTGTGTTTGAAATGAATCAGACCAAGGAATAAAATTTTCCATACAAACTTGAACACCATTTTTCTGTCATAAGAACCTTCTCCTGACAATAACAAACACAACATAAAAAATAACAGTGAAATCGGTCCAGCCGTTCACGCGTGATGGCGTGACCAAGGGATATAGGGATTCATTTTTATATATAGAGATAGATTATTTATATATATATTTTAAAGTAGTAATAAATTGATCGTGACAGTATTTATTTTTAGGGAATAGTAGAATCAACTAGATTATACATTTCGTGTTTGATATATGAATGTTTTTATTTTATTTAATAGTTTAGCATTTAACCTTACACTGCCTGATGTTAAGCAATAATGAGGTCTAAGATAAAGCATGTTTACCTAGAAGAAACCTATTTACTCTCGATTTGAAGCCCCTATTATTGTATTTTACGGGAAAAACAGAGCCCGGAGATGTTGACTCTTTTGAATAAAATATCTCTTAATAAAATCCATGGTAGAGCCAAAACGAATACTTTTTAATAAATTTACTTAAACAAAACATCATAACTTTTACTATCAGTACTATAAATCAAAGTACCTACAAAGGTCACAGTGCGAAGGGCTAAGTTAAGTAGGTACTTACTCGCGACATACGAGTTACAACATGAGTCCCACACGGTGTTTATTCGTTTGCAGAATATATTGCGCAATGAACTTTACATGTAAGGACATTACTTATAAGATTCTAATTCGTGTTAGAAGGTTAATGTTTTTGTATAAAAACACCATTTACTCAATACCACTCTTGTATACTATTCTTTTTTATTTTTTTTATTTGACGACCTCTGTGGCGTAGTGGGCGAAGGTCCGCCTGCGACGCAGAAGGTTGCGGGTTCGATCCCCGCCACGGGACAAATGTTTGTATGACCTACAAATATTTGTCTCGGGTCTGGGTGTTTCTATGTATAATATGTATGTATTTACAAACAAAAATTATATTAGTATTCTATCAGTTATCTGGTTCCCATAGTACAAGCTTTGCTTAGTTTGGGGCTAGATGATGCTGTGTGAAAATGTCCAGCAATTTTTTTTTTTTTTTTTTCGATTGATTGATTTTGAGAAAGTAAGAGGCAAGAATGGTATGCCAGAATGGTATCGTTTGAATAGCGTTTAATAGAGAAAAAAAAAATTAGGAACCAAGAATTTAAACGCATTTTTTAGAGCATCTGATACAAAACCAACAATATCTCATTGTCTAAACTATAACGTTTTTTTGTAGTTTATTTGTGTTTCACCAAAAATAGCTGACACGATTGCATGCTATTGTATCCAGATTTCACTCATGAAATATGAGCCTCGGTTTGGAAGATGCTGTCATTTATTTTTAAAGTAAACTGTTGGCAAGAACTTCCGGAGTTTAAAGTACATATTGTGTCTGAAAATAAATAGGATGAACGAAAAAAAAAACTTGTTTAAAATTGCAGAAGAAAAAACATACAGTTCGCCCAACGGATCTAGGCATTCGTGAAGTTAGCTGTTTCTCTGCGTAGAACACAATTTTGTATGAAAAAGCGTTCACTGCGCAGACAAACGGCTAACTTCAGGAATGCTTAGATCCGTTGGGCGAACTTTAAACGACACTCACTTGAGTTAATAAGTTTGTAAAGTTTAAACTCTAATTGATAATATCTGCTTGAGCTTTGAATCAAGTTACACTCAGCTGTCATGTAAGCTTACTTGGATTTACCTGTAAATAGCCCCTAGAGTCTAGACATTTGTAAAGGCTAAGTTGTGATTTTTAGTATACATACTTATTACCTCGCCATAAAATTTACTCTCAAAATGTTTCTAGAATTTATTAACTATATTATGCTTATACAGGTTGTAACTACTACCGAAAACTGAGGGGTTGCAATCAGACCATGATTCTAAACATATCTAGCGAAAAAAAACGGAAAAAGAATTTGACTTAGCTGCGTCATTTTATATTATTTTATTTTCGGTTATTTACTACTACTACTACTACAACATAATAAGACAATATCTACCTAATAATTTCATTTATAAAAGAAAAAAACAGCTAAAACTCAAAATTCTGCAATCTACGTAAAACAACGCGCCCGGTAGGTACATACGCAAACAGTAATCTTCAAACGCTGTTTTCTCCGGATATAATGATTTTTCGGAAAATCCTTTTGAATTTGGTTCTGTGTTGGGATGCTGTATCTACCCCTTTCGGCTTCGGTAGACGTCTTTTTACACCCTGTATAACTTTCTATTCATTTAAGTCAGCCTATTATGGCAAGTATACCACGCCATCTTAATATTGTAAAGCCTAAGATTAAAATGATCGAATATCTCAATTAGTTTCGAATGATCGGATAATTTTCATTAAGAAATTGTCGGCGAATCAAAGTGTCTCCGATTATTCAAATGTGGAAGGTTTAAATTGATGAATCGATCAATAAAGTTTGTAATCGATACTTTCGATGTGCTGATAATGATGCAGATGAGCCTAAATAAATAGAGAAAGTTAATACAGTATGCGCCACGTATCGCTAGAGAAATCAGTTTAAATAAATGAATAACATCCAACAGTCACTTCATCTTGGATGTCTCACCCTCACCTTACATATGTATAATTATGATGATGGCCAGATGATGCTGTGTGAAATGTCCAGCATTATTTATTTATTTATATAAATATTTCCATTATCTAAAATCAAATATTAAAAAACACTATTATTCAGCTCGCATGACTTAGCTTTTGAACTGATACATATTATACGTGTATACATTTTTAGAAATTCTACGATTAAAAAAAATATTATCTTAACGAACGGAAAGCGAATTTGGAGCTCTTCAAAAAAATCTATGGTCAAGTTCCTGATTTGTACCGATGTTTCTGCTAGGGGTATTGATATATCGGGACTGCCTTTTAGTAAGTTTTGTCTTTATTGAAGTGAAAACTTGTTTAGGCGCGTTGAGCATTTTTGATGAGATAAGAATAAATTCTTGGATTCGTCTCGAAAACGTCACGTGCGAATCACGTGACTGTTCACCGACACCTACCAGTAGCGCCATCTAGTTCTGTACTCGGTAAACTTTTACGGCAATATTTTTACATTCCTAAAAGCTCATTTTATAACTAAACGGGTGAATAAAAATGCATTATTTTTATTCAAGTGATCACTGCTCTCGGCACTCCTGGGAGTGCCATGTTTTTTTTTATGAATCATAGAGAATGATTAGAGAAAAAACATAAACGCAAAAAGAAATGCCACGAACTGGATATTTTTAAAGATTGTGGACGTCGTGGGCAGTATTTGTTATTTAAATATGTTTTTATGTTAGCTCGATTCAGCCAATAATGATAAAGTGTGTTTACCCATACAGATAAACGATAGACTTTATTTAAATAAAACTTTGATTTTATCGATAAGGTTAGAATGGCGCCTGAGACACGACCCTTTTTATCGTTAACTGGTTTACCTCTCAAACCCCGAAGCTTACCCAAGGTGTTTTCTATCAAGATATTTTACATACTTACTTATTTATATTATCCGTAGAGTTAGGCAACGATCATAGGTCAAGAGTTCCGAATCCCGGTCGTACCTACTTACTGTTACATAAATAGGTTTTTAGTGTCGAAAAAAAATTATATGCGCAATAAACTAAGGCCTTTATATTAGAAGATTTATACAGCGTCAGGAGGCAATCCATGCCTACACTTATAGTGCCTGGGACTGGGCTGACTCAGCTGCGGGTTTTCTCACGATGTTTTCCTTCACCGTTAAGAGCTCGTGTTAAAGTGCATATAAATTTTACGAAACGAAAAATTCATTGATGCACGGCCGGGTTCGAACCCACGACCTTCGGATTGAAAGTCGAGGTACAACCCCATTCAGCTAACACGGCTACAATATTATTATTGCGCATTAATATGCGCAATAATGCGCATGTTAATGCGCGAAGGAAAACAATAAAACAAAACACAAACAGTCGTTATCATATTTTTTTTCTAGCAGTCACTAATAACAAAGGAGTACTTCTTACTTCCTCCGGACGAAAGTAATGGAAGTCTTAAGTGAGATACTCAAAAACGTCTGGCAGTTATACCGTAAGCCGTAAGCAATCAAAGATAATGTAAACGCTACCAAACAGAGAGCGTAATAAAATGCCGGTAGTAAATTAATCAACTGGTACCGTTAAGAGGTACTACATTCAGTTACACCTTGATCTATGACGAAATACTGATGGCATAAAATAACTTAAAATTAGGATAAAAAAAACCTAATTTTAAACTATAGATCATGAAATATCGACAAGCCTGGAAACCGAATCAAATAATTTTCTTTACAATCTATCAATTTATTTGGTAGTTATTGTAACACAAAATATCAAGTTCTCGGCTGTCTTTCCAGTAATGGTTGACATCATGTTGCTGACGGCCGTTCGCTAACGGCCCAAGAAACGATGCCTCATATTAAATCGACTGTGCGTGACGTGAATCAAATATTAAAGCTCTGTTTGATTTGCGTGTGAGCTTAAGCTTAGAGTTTAGCATTTAATTTTGAATACATATTGATCCCTTTAAATTTTTACAATGAAGTCCGATTCGAGCAAAATATATACTCAATATTTGCATTGTGAAATATTACATCCATAAGTAAGTAAGTATCCATAAGTACTTAGAATAATTCTTACTTACTTACTTACTTTACTTATTTATGTAATAAGCAGCAGCTACAATTATTTACAAAATACAACAGGATTAGTCAAGCTATCTAAGGATCGTTAGAAACGATCTATAGATAGCTCAACTGATCCAGCTCACTGTCAGTCGGAAGCGTAAATATATGTAAATATGTAGTAGCTTAGTTTCTGTAAATAAAGTGAATTTTTAGTACTTAGATTTTTTGTAATATTTTTGAATGAAATATGTCAATTTCTGAAAACAAAATAATTTTGCAGATTTAGGGATAAGTTACAAAAAATTTAAGACTATCTTCTTCCCTGACTTTGCCCGTTTTCATCATGCCTGTTATTTCAGGATTTCGATAAAGCAATTATCCTAGATCTCAAATACCCGACGTAAACCAGCGGCTTAAATTATTAATCCAATAAATTCCCCCGCGTAAACATAAACCAACATTTCCGCGGTTTCTACATACATAATTATGTGTGTGGTTTGCATAGTCTTCCTTAAACTACATATACTACAGTTATATAACTATATAACTATATACAGGGTGTAAAAAAACTGCTACCGAAAACTGAGGGGTTTCAATCAGACCATGTTTCATTTTAAAGGTTAATGTCCTATATCTTTGTTATTCTAGTTTGTTTTGTTTATCTCATTTTGATAACATAATTTGAAGATCAAGTACGATAGTGTTTTATTACATCAACGGATGAAAGATAAAGTTGACTTCTTTACACTTTTAAGCGGTTTCATTTTAGTTTATATGAATCATATTCTAACCTATTCTATCTAATATCAGCTAACATATACAAACTGTCGAGTATAAACTTCTTCATTTTCACGCCACCTGGCCGATCCTGCACCAATCGAATCCAATATTCAAAACTAAATTTAAATTAAAACTCGTCTCGTAGACAAGAAATAGACAATTGCATTGCTTAACAAAACCTTGTCCTACATATTTTACTATCACAAGTTAGAAAGCAACAATCTATCAATTGAAGAAAGTAAAGAACATATCGGTGAAACATCAACTCAAGACGTGTCCCTTTTAAAGCGACACTAATGGAATCAAATAATACATAATTGGCCGCCTATTCACTATCTGATCGTAAGAAAACTGTACCTCAGTGGGAACAGTCGATTCAGAATACTTACATCGTATTAACCTAATCGAATACAAACGCAATAAAACCTAAACAACCAATAAATATCTCTAAAGCTGGGAATACACATGCCTTTAGCTGGCACACTTGCATATCAACTCGTTGCACTTGCCACCTATTGGCATGTGTGTGCAATAACTGGCATGCTTGTATCTGCTATGCAAGCAATCTGATTTACTAGCAAACAATATGAGGGAGGGTACCACGGGAAGTGCAAAACAGGCACGTGTGTGCCAGTTACTTCTATGCCTTTAGCAGACACACACTATATCTACTGTAACGCTCTACTGGCATGTGTATTCCCGGCTTAAGTTCACAGAGTCGTTTTATTTTACGATCGGATGATACGTCGGCTTAAGGGCCTATTCAGATGTAAGCGTTATTCGCTGACCGGGGGTTTGAATCTAACTATGAATGAATTTTCTAATACGGTGTTGAAGAGAATATTCGCGACAAATTCCGTAGCTTAGTTTATTAGAATGATTTTAAAGTTTGACGATTTTAAAGTTATTGGGATACATAAAAACGGCTAAACAAATGAAAGTTATGAATGCCTTGTTATGGGCAGCATTCGGCAAACCCGAAGATGTCTTCCGGTCGAGAAAGATTCGAAAAGTCTGTATAGCCAGTGTATCCTCCCAGTTTTGACTTACGGTGCCGAGACATGGACGCTTACCAAGGAGAATGTGCACGGAATACGAGTGGCACAACAGGCCATGGAGCGAGCCATGCTCGGCTTAACTCTTTTAGATAGAGTCCGAAATACTGAGATCGCCGATCCGGAGATCTATGACGTCAGCGAAAGAGCGATAAATCTCATGTGGAGTTGGGCAGGCACCTGGCTAGACGTGGTGATGGGCGGTGGAGTCAATCTTTAACCGAGTGGTGGCCAAGATCGGACCACCGGAATCGAGGTCGTCCGAGAGCACGTTGGGTCGACGACATAATGAAGGTTGTAGGGAATGTTTGGACGCGAGAGGCGCAAGATAGAGGAAACTGGCTTAAAAGAAGGGAGGCCTTTACCCAGCAGTGGGTGATCCCAGTTTGAGAAAAAGGTAGGCATGACCTCATCATCATCATCAGATGATGATGAGGTCATGCCTACCTTTTTCTATCACAAAAGCTTTTAATTTACTTTTAATTCTGAAACGAAGTGTTTCCACTGTAACAAAGCGGAAGAAAAAGAAGCTGCGAATCATTTTAGTAGACTTAAAGTTGAACAATATTTAGCGAACGCTTTAAGACGGTCACCTAATTATAGGAAATCTGAAACATAAATCTATATTCAATGAGTTTCTATTGTAAATCGATATACATCGATATGCATACGAGTACATTTAAAAGTAATTAAAGTTAGTTTCAATCCACGCTTCATTCCACAAAAGCATTTTACTAATATAATATGGTGGACTTATATATGGAAACCGAAATAAATAATTTGAATTGAATTGAATTGAATTAAAACTGCTATCGATTTAAAAATGTGAAATTTTATAATTTTTATATATAGCTGAATATGATTAGGTATAGGTTTCAATGTTTAGAACGAATGTAATTCAAATGTAAATAGGCTTGAAAAGAAACCTCACTTAAGGATAGATTGTAATATAAACACGCAGAAGGTTGCGGGTTCGATCCCAGACGCGGGATAAATGTTTGTTTGTATGATCTGCAAATATTTATCTCGGGTCTGGGTGTTTCTATGTATAATATGTATGTATTCACAAACGAAAAAGTATATTAGTAGTATCTGGTTCCCATAGTACCAAGCTATGCTTAGTTTGGGGCTAGATGATGCTGTGTGAAAGGTGTCCAGCATGTTTTATTTATTTATAAAACTAGCGTTCACAATAATATTCTTTTAATTGGATCGTTGATTAGGTACTCCATAGCTCCTATATACAAGGTAATTCTAAGCACTCAATCACACTTATTAAAGAAAATAGCATCCAGGTGGTCTCACATAAACTAGTTAAGACGTCTTTAACGTGCTATTACTAGACCCCGTACTCAGCGTCGTCAGTCACTGTCCAATACTCAAAGCATATTTTAACTCATTTATGCAATGCATGCATACTCGTATAATGAAACAAAAAGCGTGCACCTTATAAACGAAGTACCTATAAACCTAGTACTTAATATTTACGAGTATCATACAAAATAGAGATAATCAGTGTGTACTCGTAAGTGTAGTACCCAATGTTGACGAGGAGACGATATTCGCGAAAATCTGAGCAAAGTCTAAAATAAAATCATTCGTAAAATTTATTACATTGTTCAACGCATGAATATTCAGGATGTCACATACTTAAAAGTGACCATTGGTATAATTGTGGACGCTTGGCACGGCCGAGAGCAAGAAATCTTCTTGATTACATAGGAAGCTCAACTTATTATTACCCTGTCAGACTAGATGACATAATATTGATCTACCTGAAGCAAAAGTAACGGGACTATGTGTGGTAAATGAAAATTACGAGATTATAACTATTTGTTTAAAAAAAGTAAAGTTGTGTACTGAATTTCGCTTAATTTTGTAGATCTATCTAGGCTGTTACAGAATGAAATAAGTCAAAAAGGGCGTTTGAAAATATAAAAAGATTCAAGATGTGCTTTTAGTGTCTATTTTTTAACAGCAATACACGATTTTTTTACTCTCGAGTAAGCAAAATGTCATACCTAAATGACTTTTACTTACCAATCATTAAAGCAAAGTTAGGTTTACGACTCATCGCCGATAGTGTCTATTATGCTATGACAGGCGAATGAACATGTAACAGTAGCCGGTACAAGTAAAAGCTATCCATCATCTATTACGAGTAGATGTTAGTCGACTCCTTCGAATTAATCGCTAGGTTTGATCGTAGGCACTGAATGATTTCAAACGATTGTTTACTTTTTGAAGTGACTTATAAGCTCAACCTGTCACGTTTCGAATGTTAACAACTGCAAAATGTAGGAGTGGTACTTTGTACCTACTGAATACAAAATAATGTCTTATAATGATCGTGGATGCAAAAAAAAACAAATGTCTACCAAGCCTTATTCGTTTAGTCGCTATCTTTGGGAAGAAACTGAGCCTCGTTCATTCCTAAAACCAAAACAAAGCTCAGTTTCTTACCAAAGCTAGCAAATTAAATTAACAAAATTTTCGAAGAGTTTATATTAATTGGTTCTGAATAAGGTTTACGGCGATTGCACTTTAATGTTTATAAAATTTACTTTTATCTTACAAGTTTTGAAAAATAAATCACGCCCAGTCGGCTCGTTAACCGCAAAATTAGCCACAACCTCACGTAAACAAGGGCTCTTGCGCACGCAAACAGACATTAAACTTTAACTATCGGATTATGAAGACTGAAACGACAATACTGCCACAGAATATAAAATATAATTTCATTTAAAGTTTCACTTTCATCATATAATTTTATACTTAGTATTTTATAGTCGATTCCACCTTTACTATACAAATGATGTTTTTAATCACCATTCCAGCATCACCTCCATCGACTGGCGCTACCAAGTCTGGAAAGCAGGAATTACGTTCACAGACAACTTTTTCCTCTATTCTCTCTGGTACTCCTTCTTCTCCGTTATGGGCAAAGGAGCTAGGCTAAAACCTAAACCTGCGAGTTTATGATATGAAGATTTTATTTTATAAACTTCCAATAGACATTTAAAATATTTTGACACAATATTTTTAATGAGTTATTAATTAACTAAGTGACCAGTAATTAAAAGCGTATTCCATCCCATACTTGTAGCTACTCAGTTTCGTCAAAATAATTTTTAAAAATATATCAAACAAAATAAAGAGCTAACCTGAAATAAGTAAAATAATAAAGATCTGAGAGAATGTCTACCGCACCTTGGGGATACAGTCGTGAACTTGTTTACGTTTTTTTTCTGAAATAAGTCAAACTATTGTTTCTTGAAGAACCAAGCAATAAATAATCTAATGCCAGTTTATTGCGAATTTGCTCGCTCTGTGCTATTAATCCAAGCGATCGTGACAAAGTTGTCACTTTATATAAACGTCTGTCGCACATTTATCTTTCGTTGACAATGCAACCGATGTTGGCAAGCGCAAGTATTAAAACTAAGCCTCATGCTATTAACTGAAACAAAACAGCTAAACACAACCTTAATCCTTTGAGATAAGGACTAAAAAAGAAGCTGCTAAGTGCCTACAATTTCTTACAGTCATAAATCTCAGTGAATGTCTTAAGTGGTGTAGTGGTGCCTTATTTGTTGGTACATCGGTACATAGATAAATCTGAATAGTGCCCCCATACGGGCAGAGCAATTTAATTAATAGAATGCCAGAGCTTATGCCGTGGCATTCAAAGCGTAGTGACAAGGTTACCCATTTACCAGGAGCTTACAATCAATGCTTTTGAATTCTCAATGGGATTTGAAGGCATGGCTGTTCACAATCAGGTGGTACTCATGAATAGTGTTTATAGTTTCTATGAGATTTGATGCCAATTTAATTGTTAGATTAATTATAAGATTTTTCACTGAAGAGCAAATAACAGTTAACAATGAATGAAAAATAGGGGTTAGAAAATGCTGAATTGATTATTGATATGACGGCTATAAAGAAGAATGAAAGAGAAAACTCAGCTGTGACGGCTACACATAAAAAGTGAAGGCACAGCTAAAGGGATAAGATTAAAACGAGTGATGGTAAAAACTGTGAAAATAAATACAGCAAAAGCAAAAATACTAATAAACATTGCCTAATGATGCTAGTTATGAAATAGCGACCACACTCTGAAAAGAAGAAAACAAGAAGGTCACAAACATTATGTTAATGTCAACATACAACCTTCAACATCAAAATAGAGTAAGAAAGTAAGTTCGTATGAGTCAGAGGCCAACTCTGCTAACGGAGTTTTTAGGCCTTAAGGCCTCCGTCATGGCTTAACTACTAAAAAGTCGGGAAAGGTAATTTGACGTGCCCTCCGAAGCACGGAAAATCAAAGTAAGACCCATAGATGTCACAAACAAATACACAGTTCCTTGGAAAACATAAATGTTATCAAGTAACCATAAACATTACACAATTCTTCTGCATAGTGATGACGAAACGAAACACTATTAACACATTACATGCCTGCTCATTAGTTGATCGTTTTGCAAGTGTGGGTTTTATCTGATGGTTGATTCCCACAGGGATTTATAATGTTTGGTTAAGTTGCAAGAGGTCTCGTATTGCTAGATATCTTTATCATGCAAAGCTGATGGTATAATCTGATAATGCTGATTTGTTTTACGTTTATCGATATTTGCAACCTGCTAAATAATTTTAAGAGGATTAAAGTAATTTTAAGTGTGAATCAAAAGATAACTAATATGAAATTTATTAAAATGTGATTGGCCTTTAGCTTTCTTATTGTGGTTTCTTATTGTATCTAAAAATATTTATCCAAATCTACGTATGGAAAACAGAGTACTTTCTCTTAATTATGAGATGGTGCTATGTCGAGTATATCGTCTTTGTGTGTTTTAACTTTTTGATCTAAAAAAAAATACTTAATTCTACTCTAATAAGGTTTTTTTTTAACTTCTTTAACTCCTAATCAAGCGCCAAATATTTATTAACACCAAGATACTTACACCTTACCAATAAACGTGACATAAAGTTACTCCTCGGAATAAACTAAATATAACCATACATTTTGACAGTTTACACTCAGGAATAACTTTATACCACGTTTATTAGTATTAAGGCTATTTAAGTCGTTAAGGCATGACGGGGCCCTTAAGGCGGCCTAAAAACTCCGTCACCAGAGTTAGCCACTGACTCATACGAAATTAATTACTTTTACTTTAGTAAGTCTGTTAGAGTTTCCAATATTCACCTTCCGTGGACTGTGTATTTAACTGATGATGCTACGTTTATTTATCTGTGATTTCTATAAATACTTTCAAGAAAGCTTTCTCTTTCCAATTAGGAACTCCATTGAGGAAGAGTCTCCATTATCTCGTCCTTGCAGCGGTTCTGTTGCACGCTTGGCTTGCGGCAACAATGCCGCGATATCCCAGAAACCAGATGTTTTCGCTTTACCGAGTTTCAGTAAATACAAGACCGGTAAGGCCGTGAAATTAAAGATCGGTAGATTGTTTGACCTTATACTTGAGTTGTTTTAAATTATGTATGGTTTTTTTTAAACCAATGTTAGGCAAAGTTTAGCTAAGCTCGCAAGGGGAAACATTAAAATATTTTTGTTGTAATGTCATTCATTATCGTAATCTCTCTGCCCTAATTTAACACTTGGTAGGGCCTTCACACTACCTGTTATCTCCAACATTCTTTCTCATCAACGATTCATTATACATCTACATTCCTGGCTTAAAACAAAACATTTGCCAAACGAGCTATAAAGAATGATCGAGTCACAGTATACATTTTGAAATATGAGATCGTTAAAAATGATTTAAAATCATAAACAATAATGATTAATAAGCATTTTACCTCTATCTTGGACACTACAAAGCTGAGAGCTTGTTATATCTTGCCATTTACTCATATATTAGCAAATATCTATCATAAAGTTTATCTGTTTACCAATGCACAAAGGGACATTAGGTTCACTAGTTGAAATGTAGAAACATAACTTTCGATTGCGTATTTATATTTTAGGGTCTGTTCAATAATGGGCTTATCGTGGACTTACCGTGGTACTAATAATGTTGTAGGTAGGTTTAAAGTGTTATTATACTATTAAAGTACCTATGAAATATTCACTGGAATTGGTTGAACCTTACTTGTTTTAAATTATTACGAATTTTTAAGTAGTTATTTTGCTTATTCTTGGCAAAATATTTAAGTAAAATTATTCGTACATACACCTCAAAGGCTGCTCTACTAAATCTGTTGGCATTTATTTTCCACATGAGAGTGACAACGTAAAAAATCTCACACGCGAAACAGACCAGCTTAAAGGTTCGGCCAAACCTGCGCGTCAGTAACGCGGGAAGTAAGAGTGTCTGCAACGTGAAACGAATATGTATGAGAATATGATAAGTGCCCGCGTTTGGTCGCCTAGGTGTGCAAAGTGCCATAGATAAGGCCGCGCAGCAGACGCTCCCGCTTCGCAGCCATTTTGGTCGCGCAGATTTGGCCGAAGCCTAAGAATTTTGAGTATTCTACCTTCATACAATCCCATGGTCCCAACTCAAACTTAGCCGGGCTGACGTAACTCGCGTACTGTTTTCAGAAGTGTCGTTAAGAAACTGCATTGTTTGTAAAAACTCGCGTGAATTTCCCCAACTGTTTGCGAATGAGCTTTTAATTGTACTTGCAAAGTATTTTGTGCTTATTTCGCAAGCCAACAGTGATGAGTTGCGGGTTCGAAGATTTCTCATTTCACAATGTAAAGTTAATACAGTCAGCAAAAGGACTGTGTAAAGATAAATAAATATATAAATAAATAATTCTGGACATTTTCACACAGCATCATCTAGCCCCAAACTAAGCAAAGCTTGTACTATGGGAACCAGATAACTGATATACTACTTAAATACTTTTTGTTTGTAAATACATACATATTATGCATAGAAACACCCAGACCCGAGACAAATCTGTATGTCATACAAACATTTGTCCCGCGGCGGGGATCGAACCCGCAACCTTCTGCGTCGCAGGCGGACCTTCGCCCACTGCGCCACAGAGGTCGTCAAAAAAGATACCAAATAAGGTTCGATTTTTGACATACATTTTAAAAAACTGTCTATATTTTTGTTGATGGTCACCAATTCTTGAAGGATTAAGTAAAGTTGTATACTCTTATTTGACTGTAAATTGAACATAGATTAAAATCCGATAATTTAGCATTAGGTACGATTGGTACACGACTCTCGATCCGTAAGCCCCTGCCAATCTTAATCTAATCTAAGTTACAATGAGATCAGACTGTTTGAAACTTAAGCACTAATAACGTTTGGGCCACTAAACTATGTAGAAACACTTTTATTTGGTGCTAGTTTTTGTTTCCTACAACGGGATTAATGTCTAAACACACTATGCCGAAGTTACGCGGCCGAAGTTCGGCAGCTGAAAAAAACACGTAAACAGGTTAACGACTGTATCCCCAAGATGCGGTAGACATTCTCTCAGATCTTTTTATGTTACTTATTCCAGATCCTTTGAAGACGTCAGAGGCATGTCCAAGCACATAATATTTGATACATGCCCACATCTTGTAGAAGTTAGTATTCCATACGTGACAGGTTGCAAGCCTCGCATCGCTGCCTATAAGAACACTAAGAAAAAAAAACTAACTAAGAAAACTGAAATAATTTCGGCATAATGTATAAGTACTTAATTCAAATAGCATTGCAGGCGTAATCATGCCGAAGTTCGGTCGCGTAACTTCGGCATAGTGTGTTTAGACACTAAGGCCCTTACTAATAAACGTGGTGTAAAGTTATTCCGCGGCATAAAATAGGAATAACCATACATTTTGACAGTTTACACTCAGGAATAACTTTTAACCACGTTTATTAATAAGGCGCTCAGAGTGTGCATTGTAGACTGAGGTCGTGGTTTGAACCCGATGAAGTACCAATGAGCTTTTCTGTCCAAAAATTCGTAAGCCAAGGAGTTCATAGGGCGCCTGAAGGTATGACTTAACAATAGCCGGGACCTAATAGTAACCCTACGAAGGGGTAGGTATAAAAATACTCTTTGATAATCCCCTGCGCCGAGGGTAGACATTGTTTTTGACGGTCAATTATGCATTTTTGGACCGTTGGCGTTGCTACAGTTGTTCGTAGAATACCCGTTCAAGATCATCTCAACATGACGAGCCTCAATTTTGTTTGACTGGCTCCCCACTGGAGATTGACTACTTATTAAGTTTTAAGATGGATCACCTAGAAGAACGCTAGGCCCCAAACCGTGTTTGTTGCCCTGATTCTTCACGGTATTGTTCGCGAACGAAAAGGAGTAAAATTAGTTTTAAGACTATTCTAAGTGATCTAAATAAATGCTTTTTGACTTTGACTTTGACTTAGATAGTTTGAAAACTATAGTTTCGAATTCATTTGTGTTTAAAATCTTCAAAGCACTTGTACCAATTTTCTCGTGGCCCACTCTTAGGTTTAGGAATTAGTACCTAAATGTTGCAGCTAATTGTATTCAAAGTGGTACTTGTGGAAAATAGCAGATACATTCGAATCTGTTTTTAGGGTAAATGCTAATTGTTGTATTGCCATTTTGGTTGGATAATCTTGTTCCAACACGAATGTTCGTAATAATAAAGCTATAAGGGTAATAATATATCTATTCTACAATGAATAGTGAATAATACCATGTTCGCATTATTATTTCCTGGTCAAGATGTAAAACTATAAAAAAATGTAAACAGGAACACGACTGTATCTCCAAGGTGTGGTAGACATTCTCTCAAATCTTTGTAGGTGCGTATTCTAGAGCTTTAAAACGAATGGTAAACCCTTAAAACTTTTAAATGGTTTAAAATACGCTACCACTAATTATTTAAGTAACATTATTTGTAATCAATATTTTATTTTACCACTCTCTCGGGTTACCTAGTCTCATGTGGCGAAAAGCTGTAAAAGTATAAAGTATGAACTCCCACAAAATGTGGGAGTATGGCGTATTTGTCCATTACTCCTATTATCTCTAAACTTTAGAATAGAATAGAATATATCTTTATTGAAAAATAACTTATTAAGTACAACAATATAAATTAATAAATAATGCTGGACTTTCCACACAGTATCATCTAGCCCCGAAGTAAGCAGAGATAAGAGCTTATGTTATGGGTACTACGAGTCTGATATACTACTCATATACTTTTTGTTTGTAAATACATACATAATTATTATACATAGAAACACTCAGACCCGAGACAAATATTTGTAGATCATACAAACATTGGTCTCGCACCGGGGATCGAACCCGCAACCTTTTGTGTCGCAATCGGGCCTTCGCCCACTGCGCTACAGAGGTCGTCAAAATTAAATAAACAAAAACAGAAAAAACTTTAGAGCATGGCCTGCAATTTAAAAAATCTTATTATCACGATATCATGCTTTTCTTATTATTTTCTCTAGTTGGATGTTGGAACCCACGACCTGAAAGGTGTCACTCAAGCCATTTATAGAGTTCGGAGCGGTCGAAGCGAACGTTAGTCACGATCGGTATTATCATGTTAATTAGTTCCAAGTAGGCTCTTGCAGTGAAATGAACTGGAAACTCTATTGTCGAAGTTGGGAACTTTTGGAATGCCTCGTAATGGACTCGATCTGAGACAAAAGGACTATGAAGCGCTCAATGCAGAATTGGCAATGTTTAAATTTACTGGCTGCTTATTTCCGACTGAGTTGAACTGGCCGAGAAGCTTCGGTTTACGTGGTCGTCACTTTGAACCTATGTTGTGCTCATGGATTTTTTCGTGAAAAAAAGATAATATTGCGACGATCGCAATACGAATTTTCATTTTTATAGGTTTCTATAGGTGGCTTGCAAACTGTCTCTGTCAAATGTACCAAATTATGTAGGTATTTGGACGTGCCAATCTTTTGAAAGGGTCTCGTTGAAGTAGGTACCTACTTTTTCTTTGCCATAACACTGATTCAAAATACCGGTTAATTTATAGCCATTGTGAGACCATTTTGTTGCAACATCAATAAGTAACAGTTAAAAATAGCTTTATCATAGCAATTGATTCCAAGACAGGCGATACAATCAAGATAAAAGCTATTGTATTTAATCAGTGAACTACATCGCGAGTTATTCTTGGTGCATATTAGTCTTCTAAGAAATCGTTTGGAATTTTGATGCTATAGTGATAATATAATGTAATTTGACATATTTTCGACCGCTACGTAGCATGCCAACATTTTAATGACCTTAATGTGAGTGTGCTCTGTAAAAATATTTTGCTTTTATCGCATTCGAATAAATATAAACCTGAAAGGGCAATACTTTAATGCAAGTTTGCTAATTGCATTAAAAAAATCTGAAATAGTTTTATAACTAATGCTGCATTCACTCGAAAAACAGGCCGCTACTGGCTACCTGAGACCGGAGTAAGTTTATGATTATGCTAAAAGATGAGGAAGGAATGAGTTTTAATGTAAAATCTAATAAGTAGAGGAAAAAGAAAACAGGGGACAATTGCTGACCTCATATGTGGGCCAAGGGTAAGAATAAGATTAATTAAACCCTAATAATATTACAATCTGGCCAAGTAGGCCAATGAGCAATTTGTCTCTGACATAGTTTTATAAAGAAAAATATAACTAAGAATGTGTCCAATGGCACTTTTCTTACTGTCTCTAGTTAAGGGGCTCTCTAGTAAGAATAAGATGAATTATTATTATTGTCCAATTCTGGTGACAGTGATAGGTATGCCACCTAAAGACCTTTGTCATGGTTTAATGACATTACGGCCCGGAACCAAGACCGGGACCAATATCATAATAAGTTGCCTGCTATACAAAAAAGTATGCGAGTGTCGTGTAACCTCCGTGGAGCACTCGGTTAGAACGAAGTTTTAACTTTGAAATTTGACATTTGTCAAATAAGTTATTGTCAAATAATAAAATCCTAGTACTAACAGTGTAACAATCTATGGACGGTTTTGCGTCTGCGTACTTCGCACTGTGACGTTTTGACCTATGTATGTGTCGTGACGGTAAAATCGGCAATTTTTCTAGCCTCCATCCTCGATACCGTCCGAAAAGGAACTTTGTTCCAAAAACAATTGTATACTTAGAAAAATAACTAACTGCTTTCCGGAGCACAGAAGCGTTCAAATGCTACTTTCCCTAGCGGTAATTTTTATTCAATAGTGATCGTACTTCAACGAACTATCAATCAAGAATTACTAAGCAAGCTTCAGCACAAGATCTTCCCGGCAGTGGTCAGTTTTATGTGCAACTTGTGTGAGATACAGGGAGTGTGTTCTGTTGCTATTGGCAATTAGAGAGGCCATTAAAGTTCTGATCTAATCTTGCAGACTGCGTACATTTACTATTTATCGCTTTTCAATTGATAAGAAGAAAGTAAAAATAATTGCTAAGTTAGATGTGTGGTTTTAAATTAAAACGGACTATTGAGAATAGATTCATAGGATTTTCTTGGTATGATTTTATGTGTTAATTTGTAATTAGCCGGTGTGTGTTTTTTTCCTCTGAAATATCTATATCAATTGTGTTTTTTGTACTTGCGAGTCTAATTGCATAGCTTATATTTTATTATAAACTGTACTTCACACAAGTACGTCTTTTAACATGTACTTAATCTGCCATTTTCAAAGTAAACATGCTAATTCTGCTCACATTTTAACAGACAATTTGACTTGATAAACAGGCATTTACAACCAAATACAAATAAAAGCGAGTTCAGATAAATCTGTGTCAGCTGCGCAAGCGCATAATACAGGGTGTAAAGTGACTTCTAACAATAATAAAAATATCGAATCTTAGCCTCTTATTATAATAGATTTACCCGATGTTATTTCAAAGTCGCTCAGCTCAGAGAATTAGCAAGCTGAAGTGGCAGTGGGCTAGCCATATCTGCCGAAGAACCGATAACCGTTGGGATAAACGAGTTCTTGAGTGGAGACCGCGACTTGGCGAAACGTAGTGTAGGACGCCCTCCGGCCAGGTGGAGTGACGATCTGCGAAAGGCTGCTGGCAGAAGCTGGATGCGTCGAGCTGAGGACAGGCTGCAATGGCGCTCATTAGGGAAGGCCTATATTCAGCAGTGGACTGCTATAGCCTGATGATGATGATGTTATTTCGACTATTATTGACTCTTTACAAAGTCAAAACTAAGCTTTTTACAACCAATACCTATGACATATGCTCGTAAATAGAGTGAGCTAAGCTTTATACACAACACTGATGTGGTAATGTGTTTTCAATTTAATAGTGTATATTTTACAAAGAACTTAATGTCCTGTCTCCTTCAAATGACAGAAGGGATTGCTCAACTAACAAACCAACTGTGAGACATTTTCAAATTAAAATAGTGTATTTATATGGCATCCAAATAGTTGTATGAGAGCTGTTTGTAAACACTAATGATGTACTTAGCCGCTTAAGCCACTGAAAAGGCTTATTCAATGCTTAAAACCGGTTTATAGCCCGGATTAATAACAGGTTTACGTTTCTTCCAAATCTAGGTACGTTTCAAAGATTATTATTTTTACGAGACATTTTTTGACATTTTATAATGATCTTGAAAGTATTCAAATGTAAATGAGGAAATGTATGAATAAATTACCTGAATAAAACTCTCCTTTAATAAAGAAAATTAAGAATTGTTTACGAGTAGGTACCTAAGTAATTTAAAAACAATCATGACGTGCATTTTTATTATTAACAGGATAATTACCATGAATGTTGTTATTTCCCGATATTTCGATGAAAGATGACTACGAGACGGGATATTAACTCAAAATCATGATTATTATCTCGCTACTAATTTATTTATTTTACTAGAAATACTGAGGTTAAACTGAGTCAAACATGAGACAAAAGGTACAAAACACCCAGAACTATTTACGGAAAACTTTCATCTTGCGACGCCTACACTGTTCTATTATATTTACTTCGTGACTCAAATGTGATTCATGTTGCAGTTATAGCAGACAGAGCTTATTTGACTCTGATTTATTGAATAGTGACTCTTTCCGCAAATCAGTTACCAATTTAAAAGATGACGGGTCGTATTTTTTCATCCATATTGATTCCGTTTGGGAGCTACTGTGGTACGCAGAAAGTTACTACCAACTGTAAGGTCAGCCTTGTTGCCCTTCTTCTTGTTATGCATCTCCGACTAGCGAACCTATTGCCTGTGACTTCTTCTGCAGGTCATATGACATGTCCAAAGTATTTTTTCTTAGCTAAAGATCGCTTCTATACGCTTCTATTTGTCATACTGCTGGGCAAAGGTGTCCTCAAAAATGTCCAATAGTCTCTATCTTTTATTTTTTTAATATTATATTAAGACCGTTGTGTCCCACTGCTGGGTAAAGGCCTCTCCTTGATCTCTCCATTCGTCGCGGTCTTGTGCTAGTGTCTATTGAAATTAATTATTCAAAACTGCAATTATAACCAATTTCCCATCATATATTATCACGTGATATGACAGGCGGTGCCTAATGGACTGTCACATGCACACACCATTGTTATAGCGTATAATAGCGACACATGAAATTACCTGTCTTTCGTGACAACACTGTTCATAAATTACGCGGGAAACAATAGGTATGTGTTTTCGTGAATTTTAGGGTTAATTTTATTATATCTTAAATCATTCAGAAACATTAAAATTTATAACTAGCTAATGTAATTTTATTCTAATGTGTTTTGACATTTACTAGTAGTATGTATTTGATTTACTTCAATGTACGTATTTAATTATATTTCAGTTTGTGAGTTCAATCAATATTTTCAATTTCTAAAATACTAAATTTTTTGACATAGTTTTTAATATAGACTTGATATATTTGTGCATCTGAATAGCTTACGTTTCAATCATGCAACTTTACAGGTCTTCGATTAAAAGCTGTAAAATTTCGAAAACTTGTGTGTCGAGTTTACAAAAGGCGCACGCTCTCTTTGAAAGGCCAAATCCTTTCACCACACTGTTTCAAAAGAACTTGTGGCATAAAACATAAACATAAAATAAAAGTGTTCCAATGTGTTCTTCTTTTACCGGAGAGAACAGCTTCCCGAGTTCGTAGTATCCTTGTACTAACTGTTCTGTAATCTGCACTCCATGGCAAAGTTCAGGATGTGACACTGATTTGTTGCCACCCGACCTGAGACGTTCACAGATTCAGCTCGAGTGCGGGAATTCCCCTTTTACTCGTGTAAGTCAATAGTGCAAGACATGAATCACACTTCAGTTGCGCACGATGAATCAAAGTCGTCGAAGCAATGAAGCGTGCTCATACGTTTTCTGATCTCAAAATATTTGTTTTATATTCATATACCTATCACATTTATCATATTAGTATTTTGTATTGATCTAAACGTAATGATGACTGAGAGATGATTTGTGTGATATAAAAATTATGTTTCATAAACTATGCCGTTTCCCGTCCGAAATGGGTTGTAAAATATTCATTATGAATAAATTTTGCACAATCAAAAATATCGAATTACAAACATCGACAAAATAATACTTTTGCAATTTTCTTAGATAAAATTGGTATTTCGGTTACAATATTAATTAAATAACTCTACGCGCTAAAAGCTTTTTGCCTGCGTCCATTTTCAGCCATAGAAAGGATTATGTGCATGGATATTTTGTTACAATGAATCGTCAATTCTATAGTAAATCGATTCCATATCAATCGATAAGTGCAACAATATTAGACGACCTCTGTAGCGCTGTGGGTGAAGGCCCGCCTGCGACGCAGAAGGTTGCGGGTTCGATCCCCGCGGCGGAACCAATGTTTGTATGATCTACAAATATTTGTCTCAGGTCTGGGTGTTTCTATGTATAATATGTATGTATTTACAAACAAAAAGTATATAAGTAGTATATCAGTCATCTAGTACTCGTAACACAAGCTCTTTTTACTTTGGGGCTAGATATGCTGTGTGGAAAGTCCAGTATTATTTATACCTAAGTAAGTTTATTTATTTATATTTCAGCTTTCAACAATTTGCGAAGGAATCGTTCTAGATTAAAATGTGCCAGATGTACCCAAAAAAACCTTAGCATATTATAATCTAAATGTGTATATGCATAGATCTGTTTACATTACATTGTTTCGCAGCTTTCCGGAAATTCTGGAGTAACACGTGGACAGCACTACAAAGGAACGTTGTTCGGAAACATGAATTTGCATGAATTTATTTCGACGAGCGAGAAATAAATTAGCTTCAGTAATATGCGATAGATCAAAAACCGCATTCAAGCTTCAGATTAGTGGATCAAAGTGGAATAGGGCGTTCAAGCTAGCTTTGCATGAGAATTTTCAAGTTGTTCAAGTATGTTCATCAGGAACAGGAGTAGAATCACCTACTCCTAAGACGTTTCAAAGTGATCCCAGCGGTCCTACTGAATAAATGCTTTTTGACTTTGACTTTGACATCAATTTGCGTCTTATTGTGTGCTGAGACCACTTCACCCTCCTAACTTGCTTCTATTTCTATACCTACTCATATTAAAACGAAGTTTGTATGTAAGTCATCATTGGATCCGATTTTCTTTTTGCTTAGACGTAAATCCATGAACTTTTATGGGTTCAAATGTTCTTTGTAACAACACTGAAGTCGATTTTTGTTTCGTATACCTATTAAAAAGTATTATAGGTACCTAATTGGTAATTGCAAAGATCTGTATTTTGTAGAGCCCAGACACAATAGCGTCCTATGCAGTCATGCAAGCTGAATAAATCATGCAGAATTCGTAATTTATGTGCATATTTTTACAGTTGAGCTATTCAAATACCACTTTTCAATTCAGCACAAGAAAGTGCATCCACCCCGTAAATCTAAATGCACACTCGCCAATCAACACCCGCAGCTGACTTTAATTTGTATGAACACTTCACACTGCACAATGCACTCTTTAAATGATCAGATTTGATTTGATCGTGAGACGGTATCGGGTGTCTTTTAGCGGTATCGTATTCTAATGATTGCCATTCTATGTATAAAAGCTTTGGTTTTTCATAACTGACTTCTTGATTGATAAAAATACCGCCAGTAAGCCATGACAGGAAGCTTTAAATAGCTTTAAATGCCAGTGTTATTGGCTAATAGCTTATACAAACTTACTACAGAACCAGATTCATTATTTGCATAGTTATCAGGGTTTCTTCAAATTGAAACTATTTTGGCAACTCCGGAACCGTAATTTGTTGTCTGAGAGCTTTGGGTCTTGGCTTTGGACCAAAAAAGCAAAAAATTCCTTGATTATATCTCGTATAATCATCGTATTATTGGAAGACGACAAAAGAGACAGGTTTAAAAACTACCGATAGATAGAACTCGCACAGGAGCTTGTTTTATAGCACCAAAAAGTGAGGCCTATGCCCAGCTGCTATATTGGGCTGTGGATGATGATGATGAAGACGGAATTATATTAGTTTTCTTCTAAACAACTTATTCATACGACAACATTAACCCATGTGCATGACCTAATGTTTGATCTTTACTGATTACGACTTTGTTTCTTTTGCCAATCAACAAGCGATGCTTGTTCGCGCCAACTCATTTTTCATTGAGTCTGCTATGCAAGTAAGATTTATGTTTGATGAAATGAGCGCTATACATACTATTCGATTAAATATTATTTCTTTAAGACACAGGACTTACGAAAAAACATCGTCAATAACTTATTGCCCAGATTGGTACATACTTAAGTGAAATTTTGTACAAATGTGCATGTTTGTTTTAATACTAGTTTTTTAGATTTGGCTGAGGATCTCAAAAGGCGAAAATATTTAAATCTTGATAGGGTTTATATATTTGAACCATGGTCCGTGGGGTTCTGGAGCCCTTCGGATTTCCAAAATTCTTTCAGGGCGTCTGGTCGAAGTGACGGGTGATCCGAGAACTGGCACATTTTTGGCTCAAAGGATCAGCATTGACATCCAGCGTGGTAATGCCGCCAGTGTTTTGGGCACGCTTCCGACTGACAGTGACTTGGATCAGTTGAGCTATCTATAGATCGTTTCTAACGATCCTTAGATAGCTTGACTAATCTTGTTGTATTTTGTAAATATATGTAAATATGTAGTAGCTTAGTTTCAATAAATTATTGTTTTTTAGTACAAATAACTTCTTCGGCATTTTTTCTATCAATGTTTTTAATATTTATTGTTTTTGAACATTCTTTAAAAAAAATTGTTTTAATTTGGCGTTCAGGTAAAATTGTCTTATCCGCACAGCGCAACCTATTTATCGAAATAGACCATAAACCTTAAATAAAACGGTGACTGATTTATAATCAACAAACATCAAAGCTCAACGTGAAATCAGAGGTTTTAATTAAGACTAGCGAGAACGGAGTCTTATCGGAATTCTCTAATAAATCGTCTGAGCACTGGTGGTCTAGTGGAAGCGACTCCCTTCCTATCTTAATCGTGGGTTCTTATCCAGTGGTGCAACAACGAGTTTTACTAAAAAATATGCACTATGCCAGCACGACGGTGAAGGAAAACATCGTGAGGAAGCCGGCATGTCGTAAAACCGAAAAAGTTTAAAAACGTTTCAAGGGCAATGCAAGGCTTCATAGAGGTCTTTTTTTTAAGATGAATGGGTCGGCTCTTGGCCTCGAAACTACACAGGCAAGAGTGAGGTCAACGATGGAGCGAGCCTACCCAGAAGGTGCCTATTAACTCCTCTTCTTACAAACAACAGGGTCGTAGCTCAGCGGAAATGTAGACGCTGGAAGCTGATTCCAAATTTTTATGTGTGCGCATAATAAAAGAACTTTCGAAGCGCTTACTTCTAATAAGTGGAATATCAACCAGGTGAGGATGATAATCAGCTGTGCGTCTGAAGTCCCTGAAAAAAAGAGAAAAGGTGCACTTTTAGTTGTGTAGAATCCATAAAGTATGGACATTATGAATATGAAGAATCGCTTTCGTTTCGATCGCTTAGAACTTTCACCACACTAATTCGAAAGAACTAGCAACACGACAAGAAGAATAAATCGATTACTGTGCTGACTGAGTCGTGTTGTATCAATTTGCATTTCACAGAGTGCACTCAAAGCGTACAGAAGTAATTGGCGTCGGTTCACACTCGTTCTAATGTCCTGAACGTGCTTTTGTGGCTCATTTTAAATTAATCTATTGTTGGGCACGACCTATTTCTGTCTTTTAGTTCTTGTTGCAGAAGCTCTAGATTAGTCTAGATTTAAGCAATCAAATAATATTAATCTTAAGGATATTTATCTTGTCATAATCTCTATATATAAAAATGAATCCCTATATCCCTTGGTCACGCCATCACGCGTGAACGGCTGGACGGATTTCACTATTTTTTTTTTGTTGTGTTTGTCAGAAGAAGGTTCTTATGACAGAAAAAAAATTAAAAATTGCGCGGAAAATTTGAACCATGCGCAGACGATGTCGCGCGGGTCAGCTAGTATCAATATAATAACATTATGGTTAGTTATATTTGTATCAGTATGATATCGTGATCCTGTTTCGTGTCTCTCCAACGGAATACTAATGTAACTTAAGCGCCATTCACACGATACCATTCTGGCATACCATTCTTGCCTCTTGCTATCTCAAACCCAACAGAGAAAGAGCTAATATTCTGTGGCAAGAGAATAATTATATGCCAGAATTGTATCGTGTAAATGGTGTTTTAAAGAATCTAATAGAGTTTAGTATAATGCCACCCAACAGCGACACTATTGGAATGCGTTCCTAAAACAATTACAAAGTTCCACAAACCCGGGAAACAAAAGGTGTGTCTTAGCATAATAATAAGTAAGGTAGTCTGTGAATATATTTTTACAACGCGTTTGTAGGTTTGTATGTATAGTTCACTGTATGAACTCTAGCTAAAATAAATAGGTTAACAGACGAGCAATTTTTACTTTATACTTAGTAATATTATGGTATAGATAATGGTATTATTTTTAATTTTAAGAATCCGAAAATAATAAAAAAGTTATCAACTACAAGTCCAATCGTTAATTTAATACTTTAAATACTTTACTAATATTATAAATGTGAAAGTAACTCTGTCTGTCTGTCTGTCTGTTTGTTACGCTTTCACGCCCAAACCGCTGAACAGATTAAGCTGAAATTTGTCATAGTTAAAGGTTGTATCCCAGGGAAGGACATAGGCTACTTTTTATCTCTAAAAAATAAAAAAATCCCGAGGGACCGCGGGTCACACCGCGTTAGCGCATCTAGTTTAATATAATTTATAATCATCGATCTTCTTGTTAAATATTTGCACTCTATGGCTTGGTCATGACATTCTCTAAAAACACAGCGATGGCAATTATATAACTTCGGCACCCAAATAAAGCGCCCGATTTGTATTCAAAAGTTCAAAGTATTTTGTAAGCAAAGCGTTAACTAAGAAATCAAGACAAGGTAAGGTTCTCAAACAATAGAGGCTCGCACAGAATAAGTAATAGGACTATGTTAAAAATTATCACTCTGATAGAAGGTTAAATAGCTTTTAGCAATAATTGTAGCACCTTGTATAGCTGTTATACTTTTATTACATGAAATGGAAAAAAATTGGCAATTTATGACGTAACAGTCAAATTTTAAAGCAAAATCAGACTAGAAAACTGAACTTAGGAAGAAGGCCCAAACTTATTTACCCGCAGTGGGATAGAAGGTATGAATGTACCTGCAACAAAAGTCGATTAACATATAATGTTTCATAGATCTGAGTATTTCAGAAATACGTAATATCATGCCCTTTTGAAACATAAGTATTTGAACATAAAGTCTTGGTTCGTAATAATCTCAAGAAAAGTTTATTTTTTCGTTGATAACGTAAGTCATTTAAAAAAGTCAAACTGAAACAAAACTAAACCAACCAATACACGTAATGAAAAAATATTATCTTATGAGCACGCTATAAATAATCATATAACAAAGAAATAAGGTTTATTTTATACTGCAAGTTCATTTGAAGTGAGTCCAGCCAGCACCTAGCCCTACTCGATCGACTGCAGGGTTATTTTTCAGAATTTGTATGCAAGAGCTGTGCGCATAAAAATGAGTTGTTATAACAAAAACATTGTTACAACAAAGTATTCTGCTACAGTTATTGAACTTAAATGTTTTGTTATTTGAACACCTACTGAAGATCTAGGTAGAGTAACAAGTGTAAGCATGTGTAACTAAGTTAGTTAAGAAATTAGCCTAAGTTTAGATCTAAGATGGATCACCTAAAAAAAGCTAGGCCCCAAACCGTGTTTGTTGCACTGGTTCTTCACGGTATTGGTCGCGAAGGAACAGGAGTAGAATCACCTAGTTTTAAGACGTTTCAAAGTAATCCCAGCGGTAAAAAAAACGTAAACAGGTTCACGACTGTATCCTCAGGGTGCGGTAAACTTTCTCTCAGATCTTTTTATGTTACTTACTAGCTGGTACCCGCGACTTCGTCAGCAAAATAATTCTCTTCTGATACTTTTAAAAATAAAAATGCAATAATAGCGCCATCTCGACCTCAGCCATAGGACAGCAACGCCATCTAGTGGCCTTCAACTGGAACTTCACTTTAAGTCCCCATACAAAATTCCAACCCTTATTTAACGCCCTTCATGATTAGTTTTGAAAAAAAAAAGTAGCCTATGTCCGTCCCTGGGACATAATCTTTATCCATGTCATATTTCAGCATCATCTGTTCAGTGGTTTAGGCGTAAAAAGGTAACAAACAGACAGACAGACAGACACATTTTACTACATAATAGCCACAGGAAAAATTAGATCGCGCTATCGTTGCGTTTTGGGGACCGTAACATATAAACTCGCTAATCCTCTACTTTTCAACTTTATAATATTAGTATGGATTCCAGATTCTTTTTAGAAGATGTCTAAGGGGTCCATCCCAGCGGTCCTACTGAATAAATGCTTTTTGACTTTGACTTTATATTTCACATGGTTGAACGTAATATTCCATTGACACGATACCATTCTAACATACCATTCTTGCCGTCTTTCTCAAACTCAATGCAAAGAGCTAATACTTTGTGGCAAGATAGGCAAGAATGGTATGCCAGAATGGTATCGTGTCAATGGAGTTTTAGAGTTGTTTATTGATATAAGTGATATAATTACAGTGTTCAAAGAAACATTGAATCCATAGGCATCTAAACTAATTTACTAATTTCAGGAGCCAAAAGACTGATGCTGTAAATTCCTATCACAATCAGTACATAAAAAAAACTTAGGCCTTTAGATTATATTAGATGATAGATGATCATGATGATCATATTAGATGATTTATACAGCGTCAGGCAATTCAAGCCTACACTTAACAGGACGCTGTAGTGCCTGGAACATTGTTTGAGATGGAGTAGGATTGCCCAGACCCTACCATCCTCTCAGCTTAATCAGCCTGGCCCACAGGAAAGACGACGTCGATACGTGTGGAGCTGACTAAACTGCGGGTTTCCTCACGTTTTCCTTCATCCTTAAGAGCTCGTGTTACAGCGCATATAACTTTTACGAAACGAAAAATCCATTGATGCACGGCCGGGATTCGAACCCACGACCTTCGGATTGAAAGTCGAGGCACAACCCCATTCGACACGGCTCAGAGAATCAGTACATAAGCTACATTAAATGGTTACATTGTTTATCGTTTTAAAAAACACTAAAAGCGTTGTCCCGGAACAATGCAGCATTTACAAAATATTTCAATCAGCGCCGGCAATTTCACTACATTTACGTACAAATTATAGAGCTCATTGGGGTTGTAATGAAAAATTGCAAGCACAATTTCATTGAATCTTCTTGAATTATTTGATTCCCTACGGGCTATTTATGATTTTCTGTTTTAAAACAGTTTTTTGAACTTTATACTAGCTTTTTCAAATTAAGTTTTTATATTTCTCATACAACGTTATTTGAATTTTTTGATCCGCTTAACCTATAGAGGTACTTATCTTATTTTTTCAAGCAGTTTCCAAGATTTGTATAAGCAATTAGTTTTGGGTTTAAAATCGGTAAGTGAAGTGACTATTGAGTGTTATTTTCTTTAAATAAAGTAACATTTTGTATTCCTATAGTTGAGATCTTGAAACTTTTAAGATTATTTGAATATGTCTCGGAAGATGGTTAGAAGAACTTTGTGTGTATGTCTAAAAACATATTTGAATAGCTCTTTCTGACTCTATGAAGTTATTCCTCACAAAAAAGTATCTGCTGTCAATACCGAGTTACTAAATGTAGGTTCCTATCGCTCCTCAGGGAAAGCGCGGTATGTGACATTTCCCTTTTTGTGGAGTCAGAAATGTCGTTTTAATAATTCATGAAGGTGCCGATGTGTACTTATTTGCGGTTAAAAGGAAGAGTGTTGTCTTGTTTTATGGATTTGCTATGGATGTTATGATAAGCCGAGAAACGAAAAAATCCATTAGAACGAGAAAAGTATCAACATTAACTTTTAGTTGTTTTTTTTATGAATTTATCTGTGTATAAAGGGCTCGACAAACTTGGGTGGGGTACAAATCCCTACCCGCATCAATGCTGTGCTTCGAAGATGAAACTTACACTTTTATTTTTGATAAATTCTGGACATTGTTATAAACAAAATTGGTTTAATAATAAAAAGAAGGATAAAAAAAACAGGTTTTCTATGTATAATGTATGTATTTACAAACAAAAAGTGTGAGTAGTACTAACAGTCATGTAGTACCCATAACACAAGCTCTGCTTACTTTGGGGCTAGATGATGCTGTGTGAAATTATTTATTACTTTACTATAATATTATAAAGAGGAAAGATATGTTTGTTTGTATTGAATAGGCTTTGAAACTACAGGACCGATTTGAAAAATTATTTAACCATTAGAATCCTACAGTATCCCTGATGAACACAGACTATATTTTATCCCGGGAAAGTGAAGTTTTCCCGAGGGAGCGCGGGTAACACCGCGACGGACAGCTAGTTTATTATACATTTATTTATTTATTAACTTGTTTTGAAGTAAAATTTGGTGCAGTTCGTTGTTACTTTCAACACAGTTCAAATAAAGACATAAATTCAAGCCAGAGAGGTTTTAAATTCACTTTATATGGTGCCGCAACTCAAACGGATCAAAGTGTCTTTCATAAATATATCAAATTCGAATTTAAACTTCAATATTTCATTAAATGTTTACATGAAAAATTTAATTCGTAATGAGATCTATTCATTTTGTCCGTTAAGGTTGTACAATCAAATAGAAATCTAATTGACAGGAGCATAAAGTTCCTAATAAGGTGTGAATGATTCATTTAGTTTAATTGAGTGTACTACAAAGTAGGTAAGCAAAGCTTCAGGAAATTCAATTACGCAATATAATATTTGGGTACAGTCGCCGTCGTAAGGCGAAAACCAAGTAACTAACAGGCAAGAATAATGCGTGCATCGAATAAAAAGCGCTTTCAAGCACCTTAGACGTATGTTTTGCGTGGCGACGCTTTTTTACATTTTGTCCACCATACACTTGTTTTACTTGTTTGTGACAACAGTCTTCGTTTTTTTACTACAACGTTACAAACTACACTTCATAAGTACTCAATAAACAAAATAAATAACTTTAACCTTGCTTAATTGGTTTGAAATACCTTATGACACGTCAGAAAGATGAAGATATAAAAAGTACGTGAGTGTCGTGGAACACTCGGTTGGAACGAAGTTTCAACTCTGATATTTGGCATATCAAATAAATTATTGTGAAACTATTAAATCCTAGAAACGCTCTTCTGTACTACCAATGTAACAATCTATGGACTGTTGCTGCTGCGCACTTCGCACTGTGACGTTTTGACCTATATTGTGTCGTGACGGTAAAATCGAACGCTTTTTTTCTTCTAGTCCATCCTCGATACCGTCCAAAAAAGAACTTCCTTCCAATCAATATTTAGTATGTTATTAAACTACTTTTGTTGACTGTACAAGTCTGAGTTTGACAGAACCTATGTATAGTTATTAGTTACTCGATCTGCAGTCTTAACGAACGTCAATCAATCGTTGGTAATTGGCAAATGTTAGGCTTTACTTGCTAACTGCTGAACAAGATGGATTTCCAATTACAAGCTACATACCGTAACAACAGGTATTGCACGGTATCTATGTTATGGCCTGAAGGTGAAGGCATGTTTGTCAGCACTCGTACCACAAAAATACACGGTAAAAATATCAGATTTTTTTTTTATGGAAGAGGGGGCAAACGAGCATGTGGCACACCTGATGGTAAGTGATTACCACCGCCCACAGACAACTGCAGCATCAAGAAGCACTGCAGATGCGTTGCCGGCCTTTGAGGTAGGAATAGGCTCTTTTCTTGAAGGTGCCTAAGTCGTATCGGTCTGGAAATACCGCTGGCGACAGCTGATTCCATAAGTCTGTTGTGCGAGGCAGGAATTGGCGTGAAAACCGCACAGTTGTGGACTGCCAACCATCCACATGATGTGGATGGTATGAGTATTGCTGTCGTTGCATACGATGGCGGAATTCAGCATCAAATGAAAATGTATGTGCGAGCTTTCATACGACCCTATTACTAAGACTCCGCTGTCCGTCCGTCTGTCTGTCTGTCTGTCCGTCTGTCACCAGGCTGTAGCTCATGAACCGTTACAGTTAGACAGTTGAAATTTTCACAGATTATGTTTATCTGTTGACGCTTTAACAACAAATAATAAAAAAACCGAATAAATTAAATATTTAAGTGGACTCTCATACAACAACATTTTTTTGTCGTTTATATAGATAATGGTACAAATAAATAATAAAAAAAAAACATGCTGGACTTTCCACACAGCATATCTAGCACCAAAGTAAGCAGAGCTTGTGTTATGGGTACTAGATGACTGATATACTACTTATATACTTTTTGTTTGTAAATACATACATATTATACATAGAAACACCCAGACCCGAGACAAATATTTGTAGATCATACAAACATTGGTCCTGCTGCGGGGATCGAACCCGCAACCTTCTGCGTCGCAGGCGGGCTTTCACCCACTGCGCTACAGAGGTCGACAGAATCCTTTGTGCGCGAGTCCGACTCGCACTTGGCTGGATGTTGAGAAATGTGCCTTCGCCTATACGTAATAAGAAAATAGTTAAAATCATATTTTATTTCATTGTTTATTTTGTCTAAATATAAAGAAATTGGAATCAATTGGTTAAAAGACCTGGTTTACCTTGTCGTACTTACATTTGCCTAGAAATTTGCAAAACGATGAATGTAGACAGCCTGGCAATGCAATCGTGAGCAGAATTGTTATTTCATATGCGAAAACATGGACTGCGGCTGCAGGACGGATTTTTTTAGAGGGCAATGACTCTGAGCTAGAGTCTCTTAAGAATACGTATTTATTTATTTAAAAGAAACTACAATGCAATGTTTTAATTGCAATTAATTGCATCAGGAAATACAGGATCACAACATCTTTTCTTTAAAGTCAAATAAACAAAACAAATAAAAATAAAGAAAACATTCCCATCACTTCGTCTTTCCATCTAGTGGGAGGCCGTCCTCTACTGCGGTTTCCGGTGCGCAATTCTTCATTATGCATCTGTCAAAATCCATACTATACTAATATTATAAAGCTGAAAAGTAGAGGATTAGCGAGTTTATATGTTACGTTCCCCAAAACGCAACGATAGCGCGATCTAATTTTTCCTGTGGCGCCATCTATTATGTAGTAAAATGTGTCTGTCTGTCTGTCTGTTTGTTACCTTTTCACGCCTAAACCACTGAACAGATAATGCTGAAATATGACATGGATAAAGATTATGTCCCAGGGACGGACATAGGCTACTTTTTTTTTCAAAACTAATAATGATGGGCGTGAAATAAGGGTTGAAATTTTGTATGGGGACTTAAAGTGAAGTTCCAGTTGAAGGCCACTAGATGGCGTTGCTGTCCTATGGCTGAGGTCGAGATGGCGTTATTATTGCATTTTTACTTTTAAAAGTATCAGAAGATAATCTTCTGAACAGCAGTTTTCAGTTTTGTTTTTATTTTTTTATAAAGTTTGTTATTTTGCTGACGAAGTCGCGGGTACCAGCTAGTATGATATAAAAATTAGGGTCATTATGGATAAAGGTATCGCCATAACGGTCGATACGCTCAATAAATAACTAAATTATGATAGTGATGAGTTGAATTTTGAACTTTGGCCTAAGTGCAATAATTTTGATGTGCGTGAAAGCTAAAAAAAGTAAACAGAATTACGACTTTAACATTATGGCGCAGCAGACATTCTCCCAGATATTTTTTTTTTTATGTATTAGATCTGAGGCTTGTCCAAATACATATTTGATACATGCCTACATTTTACGAAAAATGGGCGAAGGGTACATGTTCTAAAATCTAGTCTAGGAAAACAGCTAGTTATAAGTAAAAATTACGTTTTTTAAAAACTAAAAAGAAAACCGACTTCATTGTTTGTCTTATAGGGCGCGGGAGTTCTCAGGGTGTGTACTGTGTAGCGAGAAAGAGGTTTTTTGAGTTTTACGGGAAAACTATCAATTCCTCAAAAACTTAATTTATATGAGACCACCTCAGGAGTATAACCATTTCAAACAAAACAAGAATTTTGGGAATCGGTTCATAATTGACGGAGATGAAGAACACACATAAAAATATATACAGCCGAACCGAGAACCTCCTCCTTTTTTTGAAGTCGGTTAAAAAAGTTCGTGAAGATGTAGATATGAGTTTTGTTTTTGGCAAATAATATTAAACTTTAACAAACACAGTTCAACAAAATTTTAGCCTGGAGGCTTTTAACTTAGTTAAATTTTAAATTGAAATGTTTGAACGCGAGAGGCGCAAGATAGAGAAGACTGGCATAAAAGAAGGGAGGCCTATACCCAGCAGTGGGTGTTACCAGGTTGAGATGATGATGATGATGAAATTTTAAATTTAAATTAGGGTGTAAAAAGACTACTACCGAAAACTGAGGGGTTGCAATCAGATTATGATTTTAAAGCGAAAAAAAAAACGCAAAAAAAAAAAAAATTGTTGTCTGTAAAGTCGGTTTACTGATGATAGTTGGACGTGACGTCTAAAATTAATAATTAATTATATCACTGAATATATAATTAATATCGAAAGAATCATTACCTTTATCGCTGTAATAGGGTATTTGACATCATTAAAAATAAACTACAAATTGTGGTCATTCTTTTAGAAAATAGTCTAAATAAGCATATTTCTTTCCATTTACGTCTAAAATATGTTTACTTTTGGTAAAAAAACCTTTAAAAATTACAAAAAAAATTAAAAAATTTTCGTCTACAAAAACGCACTGTGATTGGTTGTGACTCTGATGACGTCAAACGCTAGTAAACGTCAACGAACTGATTGTCTGTCACTATGGACTTGTACTGTCTGTTTACTATGGAGTGACGTCACGGGTACCACGTGATCACCGCCATGACACAAGATATCGTTTTTCGCGCGATTTTGTATGTTTAAACTTTAAACATGGTTTTTATCAAAATTATGTTAAATCTAAAGGAAATTTAATGACCAGTGTGCATATAATATATCAAAGAACACTTTGAAATGGTTTTCTGAAAAGAGTCAAATACCCTATTATCGTTGCTATAAACAATTGACACCACATTCACTTTTCACTGCACTTGGACGATCTCGAAAAACTGAACTCAAAATCCAAGTAACACTGCATATGTATAGATTTTGTGGTGAAAAACCATTCGGATTAGCAAGAAACAATAAAACAGTTAAAATGACTAAATACTTTTTTATGATTAAAAGTTTTTTGGTCAACAATGAACACCAAAAAGTTTTAGAAGAATAAAACCTCATTGTCAAATACAAATTATTGTCTATCTCTGTCATTCATATAATTAATGACAGAGATAGACAATATCAGACGCATCGCTCACTCAAGTAGGAGAGAGACGGATGTCGAACGCTGCCAAACGCAAAGGCCGATTGTGCTTCTTTGTCGCTCGTTCCGCGCTCTCGCTTGCACTTGCGCATGCCTTACATGGAACGCCCCAGAGCGAGGTAACGCCTCATGACGTCATGTTTTTTCGTCCGTGCAGCCGGCTCTATCGAATTATAAGACGTAGTCACGTCAATATTGACTTAGCTACGTAATTTTATGTCATTTCCGGCTATTTAATACTAGTACAACATAATAAGACCTAATAATTTCATTTATAAAATAAAAAAGCAATTCAAACTCAAAATCCAGCAATCTACGTGATACAACGCGCACGCCCAGTACATATGCAAACAGTCTTCAAACGCTGTTTTCTCCGGATACAATTATTTTTTCAGAAAATCCTTTTGGATTTGGTTGTGTGTTGGGATGCTGTACCCACCCCTTTCGGATTCGGTGGACGTCTTTTTACACCCTGTAAATATTTTTAAAATGTCTGAGGGGTAGTCAAACCCATGTCCAAAACACATTTGTAAGATGCTCTTTTTTTACAAAAGGTACCTAGGTATCCTACGTTCTTGAGGTACATAATAATAATTTGATATAATTCAACTTCAATCAGCTACATTGAAGTTACACCACACATTACGCAGCGACTAATCTCATCAAACTCCTCCAAACTGATTATATTGATTCAATTAGTTTACATTGCAGTACACATACAACGTACCTAATTATTAATGTATGGCGTGTAAGTGATTTCGACTAACGGCGAAATCATCATCATCATCAGCCTATGGCAGTCCACTGCTGCACATAGACCTCCCCTAGTGCGCTTTAAACTGGTGGACTACATTAGGTACACTACACGTACATTTTACTTGCCCCCGATATCGTATCGGGATCCGATACCGATATCGGATCGGATAATGTTAAACCGCTCTTATTCGTTGAAATCGGATGAGTAAGCACTAGGTCACAGAGATAAAAAAAAACATACACAGACTGCGAGAATAATTTTTCCTTTGGGCTTTTATTAGTTGGGTGAAAAGTACTGCTAGCGAGCTTTGTTGAGAGTATTTTATGTAAATAGGTTGTAATTGTTCATAGACCTCAGAAGAAGAAATAAGGTTGTTATATATTATGTTTATGGTATAAAGAACTAGATGGCGCGGTTAAATTAGTACCATTCCTAGATCGCGCTATCGTTGCGTTTTGCCGTTTGTAAGCCTTAGGTTTTCTATGAAATATATTTGGCTTGCTTCTACCAGCAGTCTTTTATTCTTGCACACCAATTTGGTTTGGATCTGTTCAAGCTTATTTAAACAAACAACAATTCTTCTGAGTCATAAGTAAATACAAATAAAACAATGCGTGTCAATCGACCCAAATCAATACTGATATAATAGATGCTGTCATCTCGCTAAATAGTGCCGCATAAATTCATTCCTAAGAGACCTTAGACCTGAACGTGTCGATAAATTAATTAAAACTACTCTTATCTTCATGATATATCGAACACGAGCTTATTATAGACAAGTATTGAACGGCTGTGTTGCTTCCACAGAAAACAAACTATAACAAGTGTTAAATCTGGCATGGTTAAGTTTTAAAATACAGTTGATTTTTATCACAGATAAATTTTTGTTATGAAAAAAATCCACTCAAATGAAACTAAAATAATGGTTGATTTGAAAATACAAAATATTGCCAAGAAATACATACCTTATTAAGGCATTTTTTTTTTTTGTTAAGAGTAGGAAATTTAAATAATATATCTGACTTTTTTTACTAAGTATAAAAACGGATAAATTTTAAATTCTCAAAATTTCATTCTCAAGACAAGGCAATCTAAAACGCGTTTATTAAAGAGTTGTCCAGCTTCTTCAATATTCTCTATACTCATTTCTTAGAATACATAAATCGATTCGACGACTAGTTAACCAGCTATATTTTCTTCACTGCACTAATTTCTTGGAATGCAATAAATTGGTTCGACAACACATTTCGATCTGTAAATTCTTTAATTCAACTTAATGGTGTTATTTAAAGCACTTTCTAATTCTTTATAGCATTATAACATGTAAGGGTATAAACGTCACGACTTAATGTATAATTTCTCAGCCGGTACTTATAGCACTAGTTACCTACACAAGATAGCTCATCATCATCATAACATCATCATCATCATCAGCCTATGGCAGTCCACTGCTGGACATAGGCCTCCCCTAGTGCGCGCCATTGCGTCCTGTCCTCAGCTCGACGCATCCAGCTTCTGCCTGCAGCCTTTCGCAGATCGTCACTTCACCTGGCCGGTGGGCGACCTACACTACGTTAGCAAGATAGCTCATTCAGAAAAATAAATGCGAGAGTTTGTGAGATGAATTTTTGCTGCGGTATGTAAACTGAATGGATTTGAATAAAATTTGCCTCAAAGATAGATTTTGTATGGAAGCCTAGTTTTTTTAATGAGTCAAAAGCTGCAAGCATTAGTTAGGTGCGCCAATATTACTCGTATTACAAGTTTAGACATTTGTAAGTTGTCAAGTTAGGAATCTTATTACGTTGAAGTTTACGTGATTGCTTTAAATTACTCAAGCTATACAGGGTGTAAAAAGATGTCTACCGAAGCCGAAAGGGGTAGGTACTAGGTACAGCATCCCAACACACAATCAAAAAATCATTATATCCGGAGAAAACAGCGTTTGAAGATTACTGTTTGCGTATGTACTGGGCGCGTTGTTTTACGTAGGTTGCTGGATTTTGTAAACTGTTTTTTTCTTTTATAAATGAATTTATTAAGTAGGTAAGGTGTTATTATGTTGTACTAGCAGTAAATAACCAGAAATAACATAAAATGACGTAGCTAAGTCAAAAAAAATGTGTTTTTTTTTTCGCTAAATATGTTTAGAATCATGGTCTGATTGCAACCCCTCAGTTTTCGGTAGAAGTCTTCTTACACCCTGTACCTTTGGCTCGAGTTATTTGTGTTGCTAAGACATTTGCAAATAAGTAGCTTTTGTGAAACAAATCTCTGAGAAGAGAATTAAAAAAAAACTGCAATCAATCCTGTTTTTAACTGACTTCAAATAAAGGAGGTTCTCAATTGACTGTATGTTTTTATCTGCATCATTTCTGCCACAGTGTTCGTAAATAAAAGTATTAAAAACAATATTTCTGAATGAAATAGTCTATAGTCTGTCTCATTGCTTTAAAAATTCAATAATTTGTCATCATATGCACCCGACCAAATCTTCTTTTCACTGATGTTCCTCTCCATCCAAAGTTTGCCTGGAAGAGATCGCTTCCTAGCGATAAGGCCGCCCGTTGTACATTTTTATCTGTTTTTTTTTTTTTTTTTTTATTAATGGTGTGCAATAAAGAATTTTCATACATTCATTCATTTCTGAATGAAAAAGGTAAAATAGATCGTCACTAACTCGTGCTAGGCTCCAACATCATCAGTCATAGTCATAAGACCACTACGAGTATAATTTGGATTCCGGAAACGGTAAATATTACTGGAACAATTATCACCGTTTAGGGAAAAGGACTTGACATCTACCCGAATTATACTGTCTACCTTCTTCAGCGTTCAACTTTGATGGATTGGCCCTAAAGGACTTTTGTTCGCTGCACAATTAATTTGGGCGTGCTCTATTCATCGAGAATCCCTCGTCTGCCGTGACAATTAGAAGTGGCGTTGACAAAAATTTAGATGGATTCAGTTTATCACGATTTATTGCTTAAAATAATTTAAGTGACCTGGATCAGTTGAGCTATCTATAAATCGTTTCTAACGATCCTTAGATAGCTTGACTAATCCTGTTGTATTTTGTAAATATATGTAAATATATAGTAGCTTAGTTTCTGTAAATTAATTTTATTCAAATTTAATAATAATTAATACTTATAATTTCTTATTGTTTTCTCTTTTGATGTTCATGTGTGTAAATATTGTATTTTTTTTGTGTTTTGCACAATCCTTAGGTTTACAATTTTAACTTTACTTTCTAGATAATTGTTCCTTTGTCCACTGAGTGTATTGATTTGTTAACTATTTTTATGCCTAGTAAAAATAAAATACTTAAATAAAATAGTGAAAATAAAAGAGAAATAAAATACTGATTGAAATTCATGGAAAATGCTCAGATTCGCCATAAATTGAAAATTAATCGTATGGATAGCCTGTGGAAATGTAAAAGACTTATTATTTTTTGGATTATCAGTAACTGTTTCCAACCAATGCGATATTTACGAAAATTCCGGGAAGGAAAGCAATTATTCTCATTCAGTGAAGACAGAATTTTATAAACTCAGTTGATGGAAAAATAACGATTTGATTTCACTTTTATTCCTAAAAAAATAATAACATGTCGTTGTGGAGTTTCAGGTTACAAAATAATAAAATAATAATAAATAAATGACGCTGGACTTTTTCAGACAGCATCATCTAGCCCCAAAGTAAGCAGTTATGGGTAGCTACATGACTGATATACTACTTTATGTTTGTAAATACATACATATTATACAAACAACCAGACCCGAGACAAATATTTGTAGATCATACAAACATTGGTCCCGCGGCGGGGATCGAACCCACATCCTTTTGCGTCGCAGGCGGGCTTTCGACCACTGCGCTACAGAGGTCATCTTTGTCGTTAAATATGAAAAAGTACAACCTAATTGAGAAACTCCTCCTTTTTAGTCAGTTCAAAATCAACTAAAACCTAGTCTGCCTACTTAGGACTTGATTTTCATCCTCAATAAACTTAAGTTTTAAATAATTACCAGGTTCGAAGATTATGAAAGCTCCCGCAGCGTTATCATAAACTAATAATAATAATGATCGCGGGTGTACCGCAGCAATAAAATAATGATGAATGTTTCATTTAAATAACGACTTGACCTGTATTTTCCCGGGTAATAATAATGTAGGTGCGTATAAGTATAGTCAGAGAGTAGATAGATACTTATAAGTTTTGTCGATTATTGATCGTAATTTTGACTAACAAAATTAAAAAAAAACATATAACGCAATACAAAATATTAGGCTGAAGATTTACTTTTATTTACGCGTATCCCACTACTATAATAAAGCTGAAAGCTTGTGAGTTTGTTTAGATGTTTGGATATTTGGATGTTTGTATGTTTGTATGTTTGTGTTTCAATCACGCCTAAATCAGTGAACAGATTTGGATGAAACTTAAAATAGGCGTAGATAGTGACCTGAAATAACATATAGGCTATTCAAAATGTTGGTACCACGCGGGTGAAGCCGCGCGCAGTAGTCTAAAATATCATTACCCTAAAAATCCTGCTAAAAGTGAAAGTTGTATGGTAAACAAAGTACACCCACGTTCCTGATGTATTTATTTGTTGAAATTATTACCTGTCTTCACTGATTACCACATTATAAGATTATTACGTAGGTGGAAGATTAATCTGAGACATGTTTACCAGTTCTAGAGTTTTGTAAAAACGTAAACGTAAACAGGTTCACGACTGTATCCCCAAGGTGCGGTAGACATTCTCTCCGATCTTTTTATGTTACTTATTACAGATCCATTGAAGATGTCTAAGGGGGGTAGTCAGAGGCATGTCCAAACACATATTTTGATACATGCCCACATCTTGCAGAAGTTATTATTCCATACGTGACAGGTTGCAAGCCCTTCGCCGCCTATAAGAACACTAACTGGTTTCCTCACGAAGTTTTCCTTCACCGTTTAGAGCACGTGTTAAAGTGCATATATGTATAAATTTTACGAAACGCAAATTCCATTGATGCACGGCCGGGATTTGAACCCACAACATTCGGATTGAAAGTCGAGGTACAACCCCATTCGGCCAACGCGGCTTTTATGTTTTATAGGCTCTTACAAATTATCGTAAAAAGATTGGACACAAATAATCTGTCATCTTATGCACCCGACCAAACTTCCTTTCACTGATGTTTCTCTCCACCCAAAGGTTGCCTGGAAGAGATCGCTTCAAAGCGATAAGGTCACCCATTGTACATTTATATCTTTTGTTTCTGTTTGTTTTAATTTTATTAATGGTGTGCAATAAAGAGTTTTCATTCATTCATTCATTCATTCATTCAAATACTAGTTGATAGATTTATTTATATCAATTCTACTAATATGATAAACATGATAGTCGACATTTGAACGTGATTGAATCACGTTTCTGTTTGTTTTAATTTTCTTAATGGTGTGCAATAAAGAGTTTTCATTCATTCATTCATTCATTCATTCAAATACTAGTTGATAGATTTATTTATATCAATTCTACTAATATGATAAACATGATAGTCGACATTTGAACGTGATTCAATCACGTTCAAACGTCGAATCAGATTGCGATGAACAGATTATAGGTAAACTGGTAAAAGGTCTTCCCAAACTCTTGAATCGGTCTCTACCCCGCCATGTTCCACCAAATCTTCCTTGAAGACATCAGTGTCGTCAATGAACGTATTCTCAACGCCACCTCCGAATTTCACTGTACAACTACAAAATACCAGTTATTTGTTTTGTGATATTGCTAATTAAGTCCCCAACCTTTCGGCCTTATTAATTAGATTACCCTAATTCTAGCTTAATACGAGACTACTCTCAGACTTGTTACTTCTTTAGTAACGAAGGAGCAACTTGAATATTTTGATGTTATTAATAAACTGGTAGTAGCCTCGAATGAGTAATACATTCCTTACATCGGGATTAGTAGAAAAAGAGTGAATGAACGAATGATATTATCATTCAAAATATTGTCTATCTCTGTCATTAATTATATGAATGACAGAGATAGACAATAATTTGTATTTGACAATCTGTTTTATTCAAAGAGGTTTTATTCTTCTAAAACTTTTTGGTGTTACGTCTGCCTACTCCATCTCTATACTAGGTGGCGCCTAGGAGTAACTATTACTCCGAGAGTAGAGTCGAATTAGCTTAGTTCTTCCTTGGTCTTTATTTATTAATACTAAATTGACCTACTACAGCCTTATGCTTTGGATTAGCGTTAATACCACCCTAGTTCGTGTTTATTAATGACAGCCTTTGAGATTTATGTAACCAAAGCCCACGCGTTTGTTACTATGACTAAACATTTAGCAAAATTCACACGTTCCCATTATTAATAAATCTTGTATTACTAATCAATAGGTTTCTAGCGTCAGTGAATTGCCTATTATCTTGAAATCTTGATAAGTAGGTGTTTATTTATAAGCGTATTATCTACTGAAGCAATAACAATTTGATAGGTACTTAGGCATGCATGTACGTACAACTTTTTCTACGGGTATATTTGTAAAGTTGCCATACACAAATAATTCTTTTGTTTTTTCTAGACAGCCTAATTTTCTTACATCTTTATCACTCAGTCTTACATAACAGAGCCCTTAAACGAAATAGTTTTATGTACTTTGGTCCTAACTAATAAACTTGACATAAAGTTATGTCATGCATAACCTATGAATAACCATACAAATTTTTAGTTTATGCATGATATAACTTTATGTCAAGTTTATCAATAAGGACCTTATAATATAAATGTCTTAAAAACGTTAATTTGGCTAAATACCATATTCATTCAATCTGTCAACACGTCACATTGACATCTTATAATGTCACTTTAGTCGACGTTGTGTTTTATTGTTTCCTATAGTTTATTAGTTTGTGCTACCATTTAATTTTATTGTCGTGACCAATGATTTTAATTGTATGCGTTTAGGTGTGATTGCAATTTATGTAAGTGCAGATAAAAGATAATGATTTATCTTAACCCGGTTTGGCAATCCACTATTCGATAAAGTTACAATTTGTGTTGATACATAGAAGCTGGGCAAAATAGCTTTTTTTTTTTTTAACATAGAGATTTTGTATCAGTAGCATTCTTGGTGTCAGGCTCACGGATCGAATCCGTATCACCAAGCTACGCTCACAGACACAAATCGCGAACGTAGCTTTGAAGGCCGCAAAGCTGAAGTGGGATTGGGCTGGGCATGTCTGTCGCACGCCAGGTGAGCTGTGGGCAAAGGTAGACGGAGATGGCGGGATGAGCTCGACCAATTCTTACCGGAGTGGATAATTACGGCTCAGGATTGGGATGTGTGGAGGGAATGGGGGGAAGTCTGCCCAGCAGTGGGACACGACTAGTAATAATAATAAAAAATTATAATAGAGTTTTGAAAAATTCTTGACAGTACCTACTCAGTTGTAGACTCAAGAAAAATATGAATAGACTGTATGCAGGATGACATTGGTAAACCAGATAATACTCTAGATTAGCATTTAAAATACCTATCTGAAATGTATTCTCAAATATATCTGAGCTGAATATTCGATGCATTTTGTCTTTCCCTCTAATATTCAAATATTAGTACGCAGCTTCATGTTCCAATAGATTGATAAGAAACGGTGAATTTCATACAACTCCTTTCCCCAGGGAATAGAATCGCTAGTTTATTAGTGGTTGACAAACGGATTGCCCGACGAGAACCGCTGACAAATACTTATTAGGAAAGCGAATGAGACTTTTATTGGAACTCGTTCTTTTGAACCTGATGAATCTGTGTTCAACATTTTTATTATGTCATTTAAAATGATTATTGACTTGAAAATAACAAAATGGTTAAGAACAAGATTATTACCTTGTCACAACAGATTGCTGTGATGACAAACAAATTAATTTCGGTGCCATTGACTAAATAATAGCTCTTGGATTCTGATAAAAAAATATGACAAACAAGTGAAAAGTAAAGTAAGTAAATTAAGTCTATCAGTTTTTTGTGCGTACAATTGGATCAATAGAACCAACATAACCAACGCCAAATTGTTTTTGAAAACATTTATCTGGGATTCACTCGCTTTGATAGTTTGGTAGCTTATTCATCGTATTTTTGCACAAACCATGAGCCAGTGGTAACTATATTTAAGCCATCGCTCCAATATCCGTATCAATTAAGGTCCCTTCAGCCGAACCATTTCAAACACGATCTGAATTGCAAATTGACACTTTTTCTTCTATCTAGTACATTCGTCAAAAATACAGGGTTGCCATCACTATCTCCAAGCCCCTCTAATAAAATTCATTGCTAAAATATTCTTAATTAGATAAGTACATAAAGTATCAGCTTTGCACAGCACACAACTTTACTTGTTCCCTTGTACCTTAGTAAGTTCACATGAGCTAGCCAACTTTAGCCGCATTACCACCGTCTAAAGTCCTCCAATATGGCTTAATTACTTTATAGCGTATACCGATACCTTATCGTGCTCTACAAAGCATAAGCGAACAAAAACCTTTTACTCTATACTCTAGACAATGTATACAGCATCAGGAGGCAGTCTATGCCTAAACTCCACGAGACGCTGTACTGCTCGAGACATTGTTTGATACGGAATAGGTTTGCCTAGCACCTAAACTATAGAATAGACCTTAATCGGCATTATTTGCAGGAAAGAAAAAAAAAATGCTGGACTTTTCACACAGCATCATCTAGCTCCAAAGCAAGCAGAGCTTTGTGTTATGGGTATTTCATAACTGATATACTACTTATACACTTTTTGTTTGTAAATAAATAGGTACATATTATACATAGAAAGCATCCAGACCCGAGACAATTAACTGTAGATAATACAAATATTTGTCCCACGACAGGGATCGAACCCTCAACCACTTCGCTACAGAGTTCATCAACATTTTTTAAGTTACAACAATGTAAAGACAAACGTATTAAATAAAAGCTTTGTTCCCTCGTCACCGTATCATCGTATTACACAGGATTTTGTCTAATTGCCTCACCTCTCGGTCAGGGTCTATCACATGTGCCAGCCCTAGGCTAAATGGATCTAATTGGAAATTCAGTTGGTCTCGAATCGCCTGTCCGAGTTTGTCGCCCGGACCGAATTGGTTCTTTTGACAGAGGACATCCGATTTGGTTCGATGATTCGCAACCTGATCCTAAGGCACAAATCTTCTATCTCCACATCAATGACTTCGAAACTTGAAGTTTCCGATCGGTAATACAAGGAGATTTTAAAACAATATAATACTGGGAATCAGTTACTGATCGTTATCATTAAAGTTTCTTGCAATTACATAAAAGTCTTAAAAATACACTTTTTTTTTCTAATAATACTGCTGAACTTTTTTGCAAAGAATTAAAAGGATCTTTTTGAATGTTTAAACAAGAATTTGTAAAAAAATACTGGTTATAAAACTGGTGCTGTGGGTTTAAACGTAAGTAAATTACGAATTGAATTGCGACTTAAAAAGTTTTTGAGCATACCTAAGTGCATTAGCACTTTTTATTGCACAAGCTTGTACGTACTCTGTTCAGAGCATAACTAATTATTACTAACGAACATGTTTCCCGTACGGAACCCAGCGGATGATTCTTAATTGTGTATATTATTTAGGTACATTCATATTATCCCTTACACATCTTCAAAAGATCTGGAATAAGTAACATAAAAAGATCAAACTAAGATACGAAATCATCACTAGTGTTTTTGTTCTGTATTCAAATAGAGTGATTCCATATTCAAAACCAACACAAATCATACTATCTTCGAAAATGGCGCTTCTAAATTCAAAAATATTTCGAAGTTTGATCAAATTATCGAATTCAAAACTGTTCAGTCTTTATTCCATGCTATTCCGGCTATTCCGGCCGCACCCTCAAGAGAATGTCTACCGCACCTTCGTCGTGAATCTGTTTACGTGTTTGTTTACATTCATATTATAGCAACTGAATTTTAAATTACCTACAATCCTTTTTTTTTATTCTTTTCAGACACTGTTTTTTCCTGATACTCTTCACGGCGTCATGCTCAGCAAATGATGGAATTTTCGGATCTTCTAAGTATCAAAACGGTATGTTTCAAATATTTTTTTCTACAATTTTATAAGTACTTTTTTTCCTTTAGTCAAGACAAAGATTTCTCTAAGTCTAAGACATATTTTTCTCTGAGTATTCAAAGCTTCAGTTAGTGTTCTTATATAGGCGGCGATGGGATTGCAACCTGTTACGTATGGAATACTAACTTTTGCAAGAGCATGTATCAAATGTGTTTGGACATGCCTCTGACTACCCCCCTTAGACATCTTTTAAGGTTAAGTAACATTAAAAAGATCTGAGAGAATGTCTACCGCACCTTGGGAATACAGTCCTGTTTTTTTTTAAGCCTTTGTATGAGTTGGTGACCTACTGCATGAAAGAGTCCTCTATGAAGTGTAACTTCTTATAATAGTACACTTTAAATTAGTTTTATTTTACTGACACGACAAGAAGAAGTGTCCAACTCTGGTGATGGAGTTTAACCCTATAATTGGCAGCTTGTACTCCGGGATACGTTGATTTCAAAAAAATGTTGAAACTACAGGAATTGGTTTTGAACGTATTTTTTTTTTATAAGCTGCCTCAAAGCTTTTGACACGGCTGAACGACCTTATAGTCGTGACAAGTAATTTAAAGAGCATTCTTTAGTACACAAGTACGAGCTTCGGTGTTCGGTCAAAGAAATCATTAAATTATTCTGTCCTACTGTCCTACGGTCTCAATGACTGTTATGCAGAACGTTCATGAAATGCAGTGACCAATTAGGAATACTCTCAAGCAATTACGAATTCAAGTTGGTCACAGGGATAATTGGTGAAATGTGGTATAATTGAACTGCGCTTCAACTTTGAGTTTGAAGCGCACTCTCGTTGTCACCTTTATCCATTAGACCTGTGGGACTGAAATGGATTAAACAATTTAATAATAAAACGGCTGTATCCACGTCACGCAGTAGATCTTTCAGTTTTTTTTTCTTTAGACTAGATCCTTTGAAGATGTCTAAGGGGGAAGTCAGAGGCTTGTTCAAATACATTTTGGACATAACTACATTTTGCAGAAGCGTTCCATACATTACAATTGGTAAGCCCATCACTGCCTATGAAAATAGTAACTGCAGGTTTCCTCACGATTTTTAATTTCTAAACTAGAAGCGTTTGTTTTACGTTTGGTATCCTTGAAGAATATATTGTTACCTATATAGTCCTAGAATATTTGTCTGTTTAATTTTAAGCAGGGCTTCAAAATATACATTTTCATTCAAAAATTTCAAGCCAGACAAGAGTCTAGCTTGCTAAAACGTTACACAGAATACTTATAACGTTACACAGAAAGATAAAAGTAACACAGATTGCAGTAGACAATAAACGCTCCACTGTTCTTGCGCTTCTAAATAGCATTGTTAAAACGATTGCGGTGCTCCCTGAGTAAGGATGCGGGCTTATCGCTGTAATAGTTTAACATATTGTGCTATTACGGCGATGTATAGGGTAGCGCAAAATACTAGACAATAAATGGACGTCTTTCGGAAATTAATGAGATCATTTGAGCTTTATTTTGCCGTCCCTTTTTGAGCGTTATCGATAAAACGCTATGTAAGTCAATGATTATGAATTGGCGTGATAAGACAAAGCGTCATCGTATTTAATTCAATTTAATTAATTTAAAAAACTTCAATACATAAATATTACAATTATTATAAATTATTCACCACGAACCTCGCACTAGGCTTAGCCTGTATCGCGACAGTTCGAGTGCTATTTTTTATAACAATATACTTACATATATAAAACAAATACCTTACATATATAGTAATTATTTATATTTATTGTTATAAACAATAAATATAAATAATTACTACACAAAAAAAAAATATGTATGAGATGTACGCACTATCAGGGTGTCTCTTCCACGGAACCGTCTGTACACAAGACCCTTCGACCAAAATGCTGTATCAAATTAGCATTCTATGTGACGAAATTCATGATTTAAGTGTCTATATCTTGTGCTATGATGTCTACCTTACCTTGGGGATACAATGATTCTGGTTATCCAAGCTAAAGTCTGGGGCATCTTTCATTAAGTTTATTCGGACATCTTCAACGAGAAAAAGTTTGAAGATTTTTTTCAGTTATGTAGGCAACATACGTGAATATTCGTATAATTTATTCGAATCAAAAGCTTCCATTCACCCCTAAACAACGAATTCAGACTTTAAATATAAAATTATATATTCTAGACCAGAATTCCTGAACCAGGTCAATAAATATAGGCATTGCAGACTTTTTAACCGCCGCCTGAAAAACGTTTACGTTCAGACCGAGTTATTACCACTCGTTTTAAGTGTCTACCCTTCACTGAGTTGCTATTACGGCAGCGGAATTAAAAATAAAAATAAATACACCAAGTCGGCTGCACTACGAAACAGAATGGAGCAATAAAAAGTGCATGAAGAAGTTAGGTACTTATGATTCGCGCTTATAGTGTTTGTAGTCGTCGTAAAGATCGTCGATGCTAGTGCCGTTCTGCATTAACTTATGCTTGCAAAGTGGATGGCTGACCAGTGAACACTTAGTGAAAATAACAACTGTTCGCTCCCGTGCTTCAGTGGGTCTATTGACAGAGACAGCGTAAAAACTCCGTCACCACAGTTATTGGCTACGGGGTTTTTTATAAGAGTTTTTAGAATGATCTGGGGTTGGCATAATTCTTGCACCATTGCCTTGATTATTGCATTTGAGTGGTATTCGAAAACAATGAAAGGTTTTATTGGGTATCGAAAACCACTTTTGTAGTAAAAAATTTCAGCTGTGATAAAAATAAGACCCAAAAAGTTTGCGGTGCTTCATAGCGGTGCGTGTTGGGGTTTTATGAAGCAGAAATAGTTTTATAGTGCAGCGATAAATGGTTGAAATATAAAAATGAAATCTGACGACTTCCGCGTACTTCCTTTAGTCTGTCTATTTCAGATGAAAAGCTCTGCTAAATATAGCTTCAGATGAATGAATGGAAATGTTCATAGTATGGAATTATGTACGATTTATGGTAATACATTTTTGATGTCGGAACTGTCTATGTGAATGTGTAAAGATAGAAGTAGGTCAAAAGAAGGATGAATGAAACTAAATACTAAGATTCATGGGTTTACTTGTATTTCTCTTATTTTTGATAAAAGAAACGTACAAAATAAAAACTACCTAAAGCACTATCGATTTATGTTAAATCAAACGTTTTATTTTTCAGACATTCCCGAATACGACCTCCTCCACGCAATCGGAGTACCCTTCAGCAACCCTAAGACTCAATACTTCGATGAAGGACTGGACGGTTTCCCAGCGTATGGCCTCATGCCTGGTTCAGATATCAAATCCCCATACCGCCTCTTTATGCCAGAGAAGCTCTACGCAGACTTTTCCATCACAGCGACGGTTCGACCAGCGAATAGAGAAGGAGGCTTCTTATTCTCCGTGGTGAATCCTCTGGAAACTGTGGTACAACTGGGAGTTCAGTTAATACCATCGGGACCAGAATTAATGAATATATCCTTGTTGTATACAGACGCAAATGCGTACGCGCTATCTCAAACAATTGCTTCGTTTGTTGTTCCATCGTTTGCTAAGAAATGGAGTAGGTTCGCGCTAAGGGTTACCACAGAAAATGTGACGCTTTTTCTGAACTGTCACAACTTTGATACGGTTGTGGTGAAGAGGAATCCGCTGGAGCTTGTGTTTGACTCCGCTTCGACGCTGTACGTGGGTCAAGCAGGACCACTGATCAGGGGAGCTTTTCATGTAAGTAAACTCGTTATATACGATCAACGAGAGATGACACTTTAATCAAGTTCACAAAAACCCCAGTTTTTATAACTGACGAACGGTATCTAGCTCACAGATGACCCATAACAGCATTCTAAAACAAGAATTATTTAATAAACAACATGGCTCTGCAGATCGATCTAAAGATATACACTTGACTGGCCTACCTATGGCGTGCTTGTAGTTATGCCAATGTTACATACGTTCATTTTTGGGACGTGTATCTTTTTTGACACGTTCCTTGGTTTTCGTAATTTGAACATAGAAACCAGACATTAAGTGCCACCTCTCGTTGGTCTAATATACCTTATTTCTTTATTTTCATAATAACTTTTGCATCATATACGACAGACAGTTTTCCGATCGTTGGGGTTAATGGGTAAAAAAATGATCTTGTACCACAAATACTCTAAATTGTGAATGATCACGTATGCCTTAAATTTTTATGTTATTTATTATACAAGCTACTTTACTTTACAATTTGAATAGCACAAAACTAAAAACTTTAATTAAAGGAACGGATAAACAATTGGTATAAAAGTATTCAAATAATTGCCGAAATTGGAATAGTTCTAGATATTTAATCAAATAAATAACATTTAACCCAGCACGCACCGTTGCTCTGATTTGGCAATTTATTTCAACAAGCTAAGTATGTTTACCTGAACATAATCAATCTTCACAAGTCAAGAAACCAATTCACCTAAATCTCGGAATACCAAACGAATTGACCCATAGACCCTTCAACAACTGGAAACAATTTATCTATTTCAAGGATCACTTTGCACTAAGTATTAGTGTAGGTGGTTTTGTCGTACTTTAGGCTTTAGATTTCGTAGGTAGTGTTATTTTTGTATGTAGAACAACATCTCCTATAAATAAATAAAATAAAATGATCGGATATGTTTTTACCGCTTGTTTTTATTGAATTGAGTAGAACGAGAATTCTGCACGGTTACCAAAATATTGTCACTAGTGTTAGTAGGTAAATGCTTCGGAGGGCAAAGTTCAATTTTTTTTACTAATGATACTAAAAGGGGATGTCTAAAAACTCAGTCACAATTTGACAAAAAGCTCATGCAAACTTAGGTACTTCGACAGTACATAGACCACGTACATACAAAACAAACGATGCGACGTGTGAACGCCCTCCCGGTATTCCAGGCCTTTATTTCATCGCCTATTATGAGGGCCATACGTCCTGTTTTATCGCATGCCTTTGTAAACAAAGCCTTCTGAAGACAGATAAACAAAATTCTGTCGCGTAGCTTCGGGTTAACAATGCCTGTACTTACGGCTGGATAATTCGGTGGATATCAAAAGAATTAAGCCTTATGCCTATTTTTACCGAAAAAATCCACAATGAATAAACTCCATTATATTAATGGTTAAAATAAGTAAAGAGGCGTATTTGTGTATGTATGTAAAAAACAACAATGTAGTATTGATTTTCCCACATTTTATAAAAATGCCGACAGACAAAATGATTGGAGACATTAGGCATTTTAGTAATAGCTCAGAATAAAATGATCCAAAAATATATTATTATAGAAGCACAGAAACAGAAAAAAAACATATATTAAGTAAATTTAGTCCAATACTAATTTAACTAAAATATTTATCTTACGTACGTTCAAAAACATTTTCGTTTCAATAACTTTATGAATACATTACGCAAAATGTAGAAAATATTTTTCCAAAATATTGTTGGAGGTTAAAACAATATGAAAGTTAATAAAATCATAGCTTTTGATAAATACTAAGTAGATCAAGTAATTTCAAGAAACTACTCCTATCTAAGCTTTAGAAGTTTAGTTAAAATCATAGTGATCAGAGGATAAACGTAGTTACACGCTTTTCTCAAAAAACAGTGACTACACAGGCTTTGTTGGAAGCAGCTACGAGATATTCTTCTACCTAATGTTCATGTCAATATGGCCGATTAGGTTGATGGCTCAAGTGCTGAGCAAGCCAGGCTGTGTTTTTAATTGACATTGCATATCGTAATCTAGAAAACAATAAAATAAATAGGTACCTAATAGTTTTATTAAAATAAAAGCTACTTATAGTATTGATCACAAAGCGTTCTGTAAAATTATTTGCAAACTCACAAAACCCCATTTTGCCATAAATATAAATAATTTTAACAAAGGACCATAAAATAGACTCATCAGAAAAGCCGTGGGTCACGCGAACAGTAAACGTATTTTACCCAAATACCAGTTTTGTCCCGAATATTTCGACCCCTTTATCATGTTTGTTTGAAAAATGCCGCTCCGATTGATTCAATTTGCATTCTTAAAATAAGTAAAATATTTTCCAACATGTTTCAAGGTCCATGATTTATTAAAGAGGTCAATCTCTAGTAAAAACAAGACCAAAACCACATTCAATAATAGAAAGTAGAAAGAAACTTCATTTTCTTGTATTGCAGCAAAAATCATCCAGCAGGAATCGAGCTACTCGTAATTATAGCACCTCTCTTTTCGATAAGAAATTTTAAACAAATAAAAAATATATTGAGATCCATTTAAAATGAACTATACTAAAAGTGAGTATTTGTCAAAGGTAAATTTTTTTTTTTTTTTTTTTTTTTTTTTTTTTTTTTTTTTCGGAGGGCCTAATACTAATGGCCTATGAGGCCGTTTTAGTGTTACCGGACTATGGCGGGCACTGAAGGTGCCGAGACGCCTAGAGAGAAGTTACGACAACATGCGCAAGGGCACCTCTAATAGGTACGAACCTCGGCTTGGGCTGTTGCCGGAGAGAATTTACCTACCTATCTATCATCACTAGATGACGGTATCACTTCACCATTGGCGAGAGTGATAGCGTCATCTGGATCGCCAAGAACGTTTCTTGGCCGTCTGGGGGTGCACACGAACTTCCGCCTATTGCGGGCGCCGACATCGGGTGGCCGCTCTGGCCTCACGTAGACAACTGGATACTCTGGAATGAAAGAGACAAGAGGGTTCGGATGATGTGTCAAAGGTAAACCTATAAAATGTGCTTCTTATACGTCTTATCTCTGTCACTCTCAACTGTCAGAAAGTCTAAGCAAATGTACTCCGTGTCTGGAAGTAAATCGTCAGTTGAAGTTTTTGTTTTTCCAAAATAAAATAAGTTTTCAGAATTGTAAAAACTGAATCCCGCTACGTCGAGATTCAAACATAAGCAGCGTTCCATACGAGCCAGAATTCATGTTCTACCACTTGCCAGTAACCCTAAAACACTGTTCACGATTACGTACAAAAAGCATAAAGCTTTTCAGTTCGGGAATGCACCTTCACATTACTGAATGGCTCAACGCTTGAGGCTTAGTGTGTTCACATAATGCAAGTAGTGAGATAGTAAGACAGCTACTTGATCGAGTCGATAAGCTTAGAAAGAATGAATCTGAAACTGTATTTTGAAAAATAAAGTGATTTGAATTAGTATTATTCACTTGGAAAAAATATATGGCTTTATATTTTCTTAATAGTTTGGTTTTTACAACGTTGAAATTGCACGTGCGAGCTGAAACGACTTGTGCAGATAAAAAATTACACTAAAACCTTATCAAACAAGTAATAATTTGACTGTGAGAGCTATCTTGTTCCAGCAGCTTTTCATACTAAACTTTAAGGAAGTGTATTTAAAACACCAATACTGTGTCTCGACTACAATATTGTCAACAAAAACTGTAATATTAAATGTTGAACGTACATCTGATCCGTGAGAGTAACCCTTTTTATGATCTTTGCAAAACACAAACAAGTGTGGTCAATTCTAAGCAAGTAACTGGAACTATACAAGCAAGGCTTGAAGCACTTGCCCGCATTCACGTCCGCTACATATTTGACTAGACGCAGTCAGGCTTCAATGACCTTTCCTGAGGGTGGGATACGGGAATGTTTTTAATTCGAGTGGAGACTTCATTTGGTTTTGTAGCGGCTTCATTTGCGAATTTTAATGAACTTTGAGTAAATTTGGCTTGGATTTTCTTCGTCTTTCTTTGTGAATCTTGTATCAAATTATAGTTTTTACCACAGATAATTATTGTTTACTCATAAAAACCTACAAATGAAGTTCCTGGTTCGTGGAATTGTATTCCATTGTCCTAATGATTTTTATTAGTTAAAATGTAGAACGGGCGCAAGCTAGCTACGAATATTTGCCTAAGAGTTAGATTTCCTCTATCTCCTCCCTTTGCAAACTAGTACTTACCCTCTTAACTGTAGCGTGACCTGACTAACGCCGCCTAAATCACCTGTAATAGATGGATAAAGAGGCCAATGATGATGACTTACCCTCCGTGACCTAATCGACACCGCCTAAATCATCTGTAATAGATGGATAAAGAGGCCAATGATAATGACTTACCCTCCGTGACCTAACTGACACCGCCTAAATCATCTGTAGATGGATAAAGAGGCCAATGATGATGACTTACCCTCTTATAATCAAGTCAACTGTCCCAAAACATTCATAACGCAAACTGCCTCCAAATGCCGAACAAGAATCCTTGAGAACCTGTAAAACCTTTTATTACCTAGAGAAATTCGAACACTTCCAATATTGTAACACCATTCCAGTCAGACGCACTCTTACATAATGACAACCTGAAATAAAACCACTAGTGTGAACTCGTTAATAGAATCTCAACTTTATGGAGTTAGGAATAGAGGTGGATATTTTATATTGCGGTGAATTTATGTTTGCATTGAGTAGAGCTGTTGAGTGTGATGAGTGTAGCATTTTTTACTCGTCTGCGTTTGAGGGTGGGTGCGATATTTACTGTGTTCAAACGGTTAGAGGGATGATATGTTTGTGGGTGCGAATAAAAAATGAATAGAGATGTATTACAAATGCATTTTTGTATATCTTTCAAACACTGAGCTTTCCTTTCTGTCACAGTATTCAAGCGATGTTCAGAAAAAGTTTAGTTACGTGTGTGTGGGGTTCTGCCCCATATTAGGGATAACTATGGAACAATTTGGATCCAAAATAAAACACATTAAATAGCTTGAAGCCGGCACGTCCGCTCGGTTTCACGCCGTCTTGCGAATGACTCCGAGGCAAACGTCTCGGTGGCGTCCGTCTTTATTCTCTCGGCTAGAATACCATGTATTCGGGTCGCGTTTATTACTTATTTAAGGAGAGGCTTATGGTTTGTCTCATATTTTTTTTGGTTTAGTTTAGAAAACTTAGGTACTCCAAAAGTATTTACATTACATTTACTATCATCACTATTACAATTTCTGTGATGCCTCCTCATTCTTTCCGATACCATGTGAGTCTTATCCACTTCCGACTACGCTGACAATTCGTTAAACTAGCGGTCACTATTTTCATGTAAGAAAGTCACTATTTTATTGAAAATTAAGTGTATATTTTTGGCATACACTTAATTTTATGTAGGCCCTATTTTATGGAAAGCCTCAGTGGAATCAGTGGTTATGTTAAACCTACCTATAATAATGTAACTTCATGTCGCATAGCTTTTAATATTATTCATTATAATACCGTTTGCTCACTTTCTTGCTTAATTTTGAAAACATAGTGGTAGACAGATAAATTCAAATGATTTGAAATGAGAACCTAGGATATCTACTTTCACAAATTGGTGGATATTGTTGCAAATTAAGTTGGACGGTTAGCTTTGAGGTTATCTAGAGAAAGTTTTAAAGTACTTATTAGTTTTCATTAGTTTTTTAATTTTTAAATACTTCATTATATATACTCAAAAAAGGGGAAGGTCCCCTTTCGACAATCCCTGCCTCCATTTGGATGAGATGCTCAGGTGATTTTTAGACAAAAAGGTCTAAAAATCCCAAAGGCATTAATTATAATAAGTTAATTTTATTATCAAGGATTATCATTTAATTTTCTTCATATAATTATAAGATACATCATTTCAATCAGTCACGTAGAACATAAGATTTTTTAATGCATCTGAAATCTCGAATAAACGCAACTTTTTACACTGAAAGCACACAAACTTTTTACAACCTGAATATCACATAGCGCCATCTCTCCGTCCATTATTAAAACGCCCAGCGGCTACCTCTAAGACACGTTCACAGCGACACGTATTTCATAAAGGCTCACGAGAGAGAAAACACTACAAACAAAATGTTTCAAGAACATTATGGAAAATTTAGCCTTAAGTGGAGATGGGCAGGACACTTGGCTAGAATAGATGACGGCTGGTGGACAAAGGCGCACATCGACCACAGAGCAGACCACCAGCCCGTTGGTCAGACGACATAGTTAGTGTGGTTGGATAGGATGAGGATAGCACGGAGCCGAGAGGAGTGGCGGGTTAGAGAGGAGGCCTACGCCCAACAGTGGGTATTAATAGGTTATTGATGATGATGATGATGATGATGATGGAAAATTTAGTTCACAATCAACGTACTGAGGGCGTAGTGATGTCCATGATGAAAGTTTTATACACTGTTAACTTTCAAAGCAGGTACATTTCCAAAGAAAATAATAAATAATATAGCATACTAACAATTCAATTTGTAACGAAATCGGATAAAGGTATTCTCCAAAAACATTTATCTATTTGTATTGTTAGCCTTTATCATGTTATTGAGTTAGGAAGACACGTCTTACGACGGGTAATTGTAAGTGTCTTCTGAAATGAAGTTCAGATTGTAGGTACGAATAGTAAAATCTTTTATAAGAAACAAAATGTTTGTGGATTTTTATACCAGTGTACTTACAAAATATTTACCTCAGATCGACAAACGTTTGGCGATGAATGTTTGTGCAAACTGTTCAGACTCAACATAGTTCGAATGGACAATTAAACTGAAGTTTTAATTTTTTTTTAATAGTTTTAAATTTTAAATAAACCCCTACTACTACCCCATCACTACTCCCACGTGGCAATGCTGTTGTGTTTACTTTAATCATTCTAACTCCATCCCTCGTTCTATATTCAATTCTGTCTGGCGCGGCACTAACATAGTACAGCTTGGCAGTGTTTCAACTTAAGAAAATCTTCATTTATTTATTGTTGCTGGCTGGCCAATGTATGTACATATTTCTAACCCTTTAATTACGACCTTATGCAACTTTAACTAATATTTTCCCAATTTTATTTGCGTAAACTTGATAGACTCGCTCGAAATGTTTACAATGTATCAAATGTAAAGCTAAAGTTTTATCGAGTTCCAAGTTCTATGCTGGTACCACGTGAGCGAAGCCATGGGCGTTCCGCTAGTAAATAAAATATCTATGGACACGTAATCATGCTGCATTCTTTGTAGTTACGGTTGTCACTTTTAATTTATGAAATTGACGGAATAATAGAGCGTGTTAAAAGTGACAGCTCATCGCAATGATAGAGTCTTGTGAGTAAGTATTCAATTCTGATTATTTACTTTTGTATGGCATGATACGAACTTGTTAGTAGAAGTCAATTTATTGACATTATTAATTGTAGGTATTGAATCTAATTTTTTTTAATATGCAAATATTAGATGCAAGGTACCTAACTTACTAAAATGTAAATGAAGTGGGTATTACCAATTAGTTTGCAAATCAGTTAAAAAGTTTGAACGTTAAGTTTCTTTGCAACATTAAGATACGCGGTTGATTGATCTACCGGAATCCTTTTTTATTTACGTTTAACGGCGAACGTCAAAAAATAATATTACCAAAATCCCACCCATATAATAAAGCTGAAAGTTTGTGAGTTTGTTTAGATGTTTGGATATTTGGATGTTTGTATGTTTGTGTAAGGATCAGGCCCAAACGACGAAACAGTTTACAATGAAATTTGGTAAGGTGAAAGGTATAACTCCAGAATAGCATAATATTCTACTTTTTATCCCGAAAAACGTTCCAGAAAATCTAAAATTATGTAAAAGGACAACGGGAATATTGCATAAAAACTTTAGCAGTACTCTGTTTGACACAAAGAGCACTGCTCTAAGGTTGCCATGACAACTAATAACTTTTGACTTTTCAAAATGGCGATGTCATTTCGTTCTACTATGCTTTGAACAATTTTTATTACTTAAAAAAAGACTATAATTTATGGGGTTGTGATGCCTAAATAAGTATTTGTTTTATATAGGGAAACACGTATTTATTATTTTTTCAAAATACCCAACTCCTTAAATGGGTACTTATTTATAATTATCAAAGACAGCAATCCAAAAAATGAATTCAGGGTTTTCATGTGTTGGATGCGAACAAGGTTAGTATCTCTAAAGTTTGTATGTCGAAACAATGCGCAGACGACGCCGACGTCGCGCCTGGGTCCACTAAGTTGAAAAATAAAACGTTTTCCATTAGTGACTTTGAAAATGCGCTTCTAGATAAAGGTTGTTCAGTGGTAGTTCTGTGGTAAATTGCTTTACGCATTCACGCCACTGTTGTCAGTCACCACTCGCATTCATATTTACAAGTCCTTTGATCCACCGGTGAATGCTGACAGACACGTTTTTATATTGTGTGAATTTAGTTAAGGTGTTTCAAATACAATAGTTACTATAATACAATATACCTGGGGGTTTTAAAAAAAAAACAAGAGGTATTAGTTGATATCGGTGTTGATGACTATAGAAACCTAAACAAACAGTTGGAATTGAATAAAAAATCAGTTTCATCATGAGAAGTTTATAAAAAAACTCGCGAACTCAATTACTGAATAGCTATTTAGCGCATACATAAAGCAAGCTATAAATATCTACAAGAAACTAGCAACAACAAAACAAAGCACGGAAACAGAACTTTCCGGGCTATTTAAAGCTAAAAGTTGGTACCTTCCAAGTCATTTGTAGATTACTCCCACCTCCCAAACTACAAATTACTCTAATCTTACACCTTGTTTGTTACTATGGTGTTTTATCTTGTTTTTGGCAAGACATTGGCTGGCATCTCCAGTCTAGATCGGCCAGTTGTACGGGACGCACGTACATAACTTTAAGTATAGTGAAGTTAATGTGACAGTGACGTGACATGACAATTGAATGCCGTAGACGTGCTGCGCGCTACGGGCCTACGAAGCACGTGCCTACGCAATGACAGTTATTGAACGAATAGGAATGATGTTTTCGAAATTCGGATCCCGGTTCGTTTCATTTTTTTATATTTTATTGTTTTGTGCCATAGTTTTGTTCTTTAATTATTCCGATTCAAAATTAGAATAAAATTCATAAATAGAACTCATCTAATTTTACAAAATTGGTCACGTGTTTCATGTCAAGGATCTATCAACAAAATGTTGAATTGTTGATATACATTAGCCAAACGATTTTAGGCTCTATGGTAAACGTAGCATGGGATAGAATTCTGCGTAGTCGTTACCCGTTGTTTATTTATGTTTGGCGTAAATGTGAGCTCAGGTTTAGTGTTTAATTAAGTCTGACGACTGTACTTCCCGAACTAAGTATGATTAGGTCATTAGTGATAAAAATGATTTCACATAAATATTGATTACTTAGGACTAATTTTTGGCGGAAATTGTTTTGCAATACTTACTTAAAAGTTTTGAGATAATCTCTACTACGCCTCAGGGAAACAGTTGTATCATGTTTTTATGTTTTTTTTTTGTTTTAAAACCTGTTACTGACCTACTTACATGTAGGCATGTGCCACTCGTGATTTTGGACTTGCCACTGACTTCTTCCAAAGGATATTGAATAAACGTACCACTCCTCGGAAATACAGCCTTGAGCCCATTTTTACATTTAAGTACCCACCTATTTTTGTTGTGAGCCGTGTAGGCCAAGGTGTCTTAAGTTTATTCTTAAATCTTTGTTCCCAATCGTACATCAATAGATTTTTCGTTCTGTACTGTATGAAAATGTTATAACGAAAGTATCGACAATTTAGGATAAAAATTCCAAACAACATCCATAAATAAATAAAATTCATTTATTTCAGACCAACCTAGATCCATAGAATGTTAGTATAAGACCACATTATAATCTAATGTTAGTAAATATAATGAGTTAATCCTAGCATTGACACGGAGGTAGATGACGAGAGATAGATGAATAAATTCCCTCAAAAAACTTAATCGAATTTATGATTCATTTCATGTTAAAAACATTTCTATCCCTATATTTATCTGTTTCAAGTTACTTCGGACTATCGAAGAGATTTTTTATGTTTTAAACATGTAACTCAATAATCAAAGAAAACGAAGCGCTCGTGTAGCCTGCTTGGTCGTAAGTTCTGCGCGATCACAAAGTGGATGACTGCTAGTAAGTACCTAAGTTCGTATGAGTCAGTGGCCAACTCTGGTGACGTAATTTTTAGGCCGCCTTATAAGGCCTCCGTCATGGCTTACTACTTACGGGACCAACAATTTAACTTGCGTACATATTTTTTTAATTTGCCTACTTTCATTTGAAAGACTATAGAGGCATTATCAACTCTCTTTTTAAAATAATTTTGATACCACGCTAGCGAAGACGAGGGCTGGCCAAAAGCTGAAGTCGTCTATCTATCTAAAACCAAGCAATCGTTAATTGATCTAAAAACTATCTCGCTTCGGTACTTATTTAAATTCCCACTCATCGCAAAGTACCGACATAAAAAGCTCCAATAAAGGCTAGCATAATTTCGCTTCGCAAATTAAACTTCATTTACAACTCGGCCGGTGCAGCTAAAAACGAAACGCTTGATCAACTTTTAATTTGTAAACAACCTCCCGATATTCTTAGTTATTACAGTGCGCGCCTAAATCAATGCGCTTTACAGTCCTTTTCATCTAGGAACGGTTCCGTGACAAGGCTCTTTTATGTTAATTTTTTTTCAACCTATATTATCCCTATATTATATTATTATATTCTCTGTATCGCGGGAGTCTAGTAGGTAGTAGTAGTAGGGATAGGGGGAAACCTTTGCCCAGCAGTGGGACACCATAGGTTGATAAAAAAATAAATTATCCCACTGCTGGGCAAAGGTTTCCCCCATATCCCTACTACTACTACCTACTAGACTCCCGCGATACAGACTTCTCCTAGTGCGGGGTCCATAGTAATTAATTTGTCCTATATTGTTTTTTGTACTATTATTTTATTTACAATGTTTTATATGAAATAAAATCTATTTTATGTTAATATCTGAAATTATGAAAAAGGAAATAGACTAAATCCTTTTTTTTTATTGTATCTTTTAGTATTATCACTAGTTTTCATTTAGGTATTTCAAAATGTCATTGTTGTACCTACGTAATACTTCTTTGTGTATATATACGTACGTACGTTCCTACATGGAATAACCTCCTCCTTTTTTTGAAGTCGGTTAAAAATAGTATTCTTCATATATAAGGACTATAGTGAGATCTAATTTTAGAGGTTAAGGGTCGGTTAAAATCTGACGGAAGATGCGTCGCGTATTATCGATCGCGTAACGACAGAACAAAATTATATGAGAAAAAATTCAACCCTTCACACTTGGCCGATAATACGCTATTATGATAACGAAGACTGCTGAATACGCTCGACGCATCTTCCGTCAGATTTGAATCGACCCTTAAAGCTTGTACAACGTTATGTAAAGTCTTGCCCATGAAGATTCTTTTTCCCATACTATCACAGTGTGACGCTGTAATTCATGATTGATTCATTTCAGTTAAAGAACCCGAGTGCGCAACATAAAGGTTCATTTCGTATAACTAATTATAATTCGTAACTGAAACAGTATTTTTTTGTGCTTTTGAAAGCTGGAAGTTGCGAGCACTGTAATTCAGGAATGGGCTTACGGAGCCAACTCTCTGCGGTAGTCTCGTATAACGAGGTCAGCGCTGCAGACTGGGCGACGCCGAGTGTACGCACTCACTACTGACTATACTTTGGCACATACTTTGATTCTAAAGTCGTGCCTTTGGTAATAGCTTTAGTGTTAAATCCTTATTAATTACTTAATTAATATTGAAGGACACAATCTCCAAAATCGAAGGCTTTGGTGAATGACTGACATATCAACCTACAGTCTAAGCCATTAGTCCTAGAAACAAAGAACCTTAGAGTGTACATTTCTTTTATGATGTAGGGGAGCAATATGAAAGGAATTTTAGAAAATTTACTGTTGGAAACTCGTGAGGATGCCACTAAGTAAGTATGTTCGTATGAGTCAGTAGCCAACTCTGGTGACGGAGTTTTTAGGCCGCCTTAAGGCCTCCGTCATGGTTTAACGACTTAAATAGCCGGACCGACAATTTAACGTGCCCTCCGAAGCACGGAAGCGCTCATATGTAAATGCCTTTGGCGGTCACCCATCCACTTACAGACCTTTTCAAACGTTGCTTAACTTCGACGATCTATCAAGAACTGCTAAGCAAGCACGACCACGAGAGCCACTAGTTTTAAATTATAACGCTTCATTATCTTACAAAAAATATTTTTTCTGCGGTAAACAAACACCACATGGTGCAAAAATATTTGGTGCATGATTAAACTGCACAAATCTTCAAAAACTTTGAAGTTTCTGAAAGAAACATTTGCTTATTCACTCACTTCGCTTATAGGTACGAGTATTATAGAGATATAATATAAAAATGAATCCTTATATCCCTTGGTCACGCCATCACGCGTGAACGTCTGGACTGATTTCACTATTTTTTATTTTGTTGGGTTTGTTATTGTCAGAAGGTTCTTATGACAGAAAAAAATTAAAAAACTGATCGGGAAAAAATTAATCATGCGCAGACGAAGTCGCGCGGGTCAGCTAGTATATATATATATCGCTAGTTTTATCGGATTAGTTTATATTTTGTTTGAAAATTCTGAGCTTAGTAATAAATCTGTTGAAAATACAATCCCAGATAAGATGAAGAATTGGAACAAGCTTGGCAGACTGGGTGACGCCGACGGTTGTCTTGATAAAAGGGATGTTTTGACATTCGGTATTATCGATAAACGTTTTTAATCTCACGAAAATAGATTATTTTTCTGCTTAGTTGAATAGTCGGTTACTTTAAACCTAACGCATAACGGACATTTTCAATTTCAATTTATTGCTTGTGAACCTAGGTTACAGAGTAGATGGTTGCGCTTAAAACTAAGAATCTCTAGATCCGGCTCATTAGCATACAAACATTTTACAAAGTCATTATTATAGAAAGAAATAGATGACAAATTATTAATAAAAATAAATTAAATTAGCATAATATTATAGTCAAGTTATTAGTAAGTATTAAAATTAAATTTACTATGAGTACCTACTCCAAACAATCAAATAATATTACGGCCGTCAAGATATTCTTTCACAGTATAATAGGCTTTATTTACTAAAATCTGATTAAGGCGAGTCTTGAATTCACCAATAGATAGGGTACGAACAGATTTTGGTAAGTACTTTATTGTATATTGTTGGTGCCATGCAAAACACACTCTTGCGAAACAGCTGTGTTTTGCATGTCACATGATGCATATTGCCCTCGGAGCGACATCCCACTGCAAACCATTCAAACTGATCACTGCAATCTTTTGACAAATGCTTGCTTATGAACAACTTATCCTCTTAAAAGTATTCCACATATTTCCTAGCCACAGACATACATGGCGTACCTAAGTATTGTTTGTAATACCGTTATATTACCTAGTGATTGATAAAACTTTAATTGTTGTTACTAATGGCAATGACCTAAGTACCAAATTCAAAACTCTGTTATTTTCTCGATAAAAGCAAGAGACTAAAAACCTTAAAACCTTTTTACTTTCATCACTATTTGAAATTGGAATACATACAAAAGAGGTCACACAAAAATAGTCCACAATAACACAGTTTGTTATGCATCGCACTCACACATACTTTATAGAAGTGACTTGAAAGGCTTAACAATAAAATATTATGTTTATCTTGGAATATTGTCAGTATCGGTATTCCTGAAGCAAATCTCGGCTATGCAAACGAGATCGGCATTGTGCTGGTGCCAACATAATAATATGAATACTGAACTTCACAAGGTGAATGCTTCTAGAATGTATTAGATGATTTATGAATATTGTTTTGAGTTGAGCCTTTTTACTGAAAATACATTATAGTAAGTATACGTAGCTTTCTGAGCGTTCTTAAGGTTCTTTTAACTCCCAATGCAATAATTTAATTTTACTACAAGTGAAGTAAGTACTATTATAATTATTATATAGACACACAATATATAGCCGCCTAGATCGCCTGAACTACAAGAGATGTTAATTACAGCGACGTAACTACTTCAGTGCTGTCCCACTAGATGACGCTGGAATCACAGATAAACGGATTCCCATACGAATGATGCAAAAAGTATTGAATCCTGAATCGCGCAAACGATGTTTCTAAGCGCATATTACCTATATAGAACTATCCGACTACAACTGTCGGCCGAACAGTAGTAGAAGGTAAGTGTGCCAGTTGGGCAAACCTTAGTGAGGCGAGTAGGTACTCTCTCTTTGCCATAGATTCGGGGAATACCACCTACCCCTAAAGATATAATAGCTTGTTTTCTATTTTAAGGTTTATTATTTGGAGAATAAGTACCTACAGTTACTCCTACGCGAGATTTGATTTGTACCTGTAGGTTTTGAGACACTTGATCTTGGAAAGGCCCTTTGTAGCCATAATAGGTAGGTGTTTATTTACGCCTTCAAAATCCCTAAAGTATTGAAATACACCCCATTCAACAATAAAGTCATCTACAACGATACGAGTATATCTACAAAGATACTAGATCTATTAGGTTTTCTTCTTACACAGTTCCGTCTTACCCCATTTCCCATAGTATTGACCGAATGCTCCCCTAAAGTAGGCTGGAGCTTGGTAGACAACGAGGTCAGATAAGGAGACGAGACGACGCCAGTGCTATCGACTTGGCTGAACAGCTGATGCTCATTTTAGTTGCTATTGGGAGAGCAACGCGTGTAGAACGCAATTTTCCCGCGTAAAACGCGATAGTGACGTTTAGTTTTTTATCTGTGGAATCGATTGGTTTGAATTTAGAACAGTTTGAAATGACAAGTGATAAGTGCTTCAGAAAGTTTCAGAGTGCTAATGTGTCATAAAAGCTTAATTGAATTACTAACATAACTTGATCCCCGTTTTTATTTGACTTTGACCTTAATGTGTTAATCATCACTAATTTCGCAATTAGTTTTGTTTTTTACGTAATTGTTACCTGGGGTTCAAAGGGTTCAGAGTTGATCTTTAAATAACCAGGGCTATCTCAAGGATTAAACGCGGTATAACCATAATCTATGTTTATCCCCAAGGTGCGGTAGACATTCTCTCAGATCTTTTTTATGTAACTTATTCCAGATCCTTTCCGCACCTTGGGGATACCAGTCGTGAACCTGTTTTTTTATGTTTATACTGGAATAACTAAGCTTTTAGAAATTAAAGCAGAAACATTATACGAGTAGTAGCAAATAGTAGAGTCTTGTTATTTTTTCTCTGAAAACGTGAATACCTATCCGTACACCTTTACATGTCACTCGATTAATCTTCAGACTGGTTGGTACCATAGGCATCAAAGCCTTTGGGAGAGGAGCAAGAAACGTTTTTATTTTGTGTTTGCACCCTATATTAAAAATTCAGTGCTCATAATGTTGTTTACGCAATTGGAAAAGTGTAAAAATGTTCCAAGGCTTTACGAATATTACGTCAAAAATGTATATACTTGCCTACCTACAACTATTACAACAAATTAAAAAACGATCTCCATAATTAAACCAATTCCATTCATTCGAAAATTGCGTTACGTAACAAACGACCTCTCAATGGCTAAATAATTTATCAGAAAGTAAGAAATAACTTTGGTAGATAAAATATATTTTAATCTCTGCAATTTCTGTAATATATAATTGCTATAAAGACTTAATTTCTCAGAAAATTATTAATAACGTTGGTTGATAAAATAGATTTTAATACCAATCAAATTTCTAAAATATATATAATATCAGAGTAACCCCCGTTTCTTTTTCCATACGCTCTATGTAGGTAAGCTAATATAGTTTACAGAAGAGATTAGCAAGCTCGTCTCACCTATTAGTTAATAAATCATTTCAGCATTATTCCACACCTAAATAACGGTCAACATTGCTTGCCTACATTCAACAGCCAACGGATACAAACAGCTAAATCCAGAGCTTAATCTTCATTCACAATCCAAGCGATATGATTTGCTCCCGAGAGTTGCCAGATAACACCGGATTTATCCGGACATTACCAGCTCTATCTAAAAGTTACCGGTTTATATGGATCACCGGCTTTTGAGTCCATCCGGCTTTTTTTAATCTTAATTTGTATACCTCGAGCACTGTTTATACCGTAGCATGAATGCATTATTACACAAAACCTTTGTCGCTACTTACAACTGATTGTGACGACTTGATATTTTTCTTGTTTAATCGTCGGGGTAAGACATCCTGTAAATCCCTTCGCTTCTTTGATTAATTAAATAAGGTGCTTACTGCTTAGATAGTGACCTACGATACGCTGATCCAAAGCTCCGTTCATCAATCGGCACGTTAAAAATTCTATTTTTTACTTCATCATTATTTTATCCGGCTTTTTAAGCTTATCCAAGCATCTCTACATCGATATGATTTGCGGCACATTCATCCAGCGATTGGAAACGAATCCAACCAAAATCCAATCACGACAGGCATCATGTGGGCTCTCACTGGATAAAATGTGCAATATCTGCGGCTCATATTGATTATGGAACCCAAAAAAATCATTCTGTATGCAGATGCAGGTGTGCTTTAAAAAAATCTATTTGGGTCAAATCCTATTGTAAAATTAATTTGTTTTTTTGTTTAATTACTTTTGGGATATTTAAATATATTTGATGATTAGCTTTTTTATAATTAGATAATTACATGAAATAAATGCTTTGAATTTATAAAGATTTATTTTCCAAAAAATAATAAAAATAATGAGGGAGACATTTCCCAACCAGTGTTATCCTATGTATTTCTTTAGAGCGATTCCTGCCACTACTATGCAGTACTCTGAAGCTGCCCTTTTATTATTGATTAAGTCTGTTTTTTTTTTGCATAAAAAATAGAATGTACAAAAAAGATGGAAATTGATGGTTGTGGCCACACAACGCCTTTAAAACCTACATACTTAAATGCAGGTCTATTTGCTTTCATGATTTTTTTAGGCGCTAGGTATATCTGATTCTCTTGATCACTGGTGTCTACTATCTATTGCTGGAAATTTGGAGACCTCTAGTCACTTTTGAAACAAAGACACATCTAGGCCACTTTACACGGCTTTAACCCCATGTTTCATAGAAATGTGTAGAACATTGTGAAGGACGGCGTAGTGTTTTGTGGAGCAGGCGCCTTGCTCTTTCAATGCCTTGCCTACGTAGGGAGAATTTATATAGATGTGGAATTGTTTAGCTGGTTTGTGGCATACGCTTTATGTTAGTATACCAGGTATATACACTAGCTTTCATAACATTTTACAAGGCTTCAAATAGGTCAAACAGTTTCACATAAACTGCAATTTCTTTCATTTAATTTCAATGTTATTTTTACATTTCACTCAACTATTTATCCAATCACTTAAATGAAAATCATTTTCACTTTTTAAATCGACACAATCCATACAACAGTGTTTCCAACTATAAACTTAAGTGCATTGGAATCAGTAAGTGAATCAAAATGGCTATGGTTGTATCTCGGAAGTCAAAACTGTGTGTGTGTTCGTTGGTGCTCCTAGTGATATTGGGGCTCAGTTTGGCCGTGCTGTCAACGTTGGGGTTCTTTCAAACAAAAGAAGAACACATCGCGGGAACAGCTGCTATGTACTCCAACCCGAAAACACCGCAAGTGGTCAACGTGAGTAGAGATGACATTGAAAATACTTATTGGTTTTTGGTTGAAGAAAAAGGCATTTATTTTACTTGATTAGGTAAAGCGATTTTAGTGCTTGACATGGATAAAAATTAAAACTCATTGAATTGTATATAAAATCCATAGTTAACAACTATTATCTGTTTACACTATTAAAATGATATAAAATTATAATAGAGAGAATGTGGCCCTTACTAATAAACGTACCCATACATTTTGACAGTTTACATTCAGGAATAACTTTATACCACGTTTATTAGTAAGGCTGTATAAGTACAGAATGTTTCAAAAATCAAGTTTTCAGGTACGAATGTATATGTTACGACTAGTGTAAAAAAGTAGTTTTCCTACTCAAACGACCTACCTTAGAGTTACGAGTACGACCCCGTACCAAATTACCGTGACCTTTTTAGCTCCTGCCCGAGAAAAATGGTTCAAATTCTACTTCTTCTGAATAGTGTTACTGCCAATGTTAGTGTTTACCTGTGAGCTATGCTGTCTATTAACAGCTCATGATTTGTATAGCTCTTTGAATTTGTTACATCTCTTTGAAAACAAGTTTATCAATAAAAAAACCTGCAGAGGGAAAAAGTTTCTTAAGTAGGTTGTCACAACATTACTTTTTGCAAAATAAAAGATACAGAAAGGGCTATCCAGTAAAACGATGGAGAGGAATTTTACAAAAAAGCTGTACAAATTGAAAAACGCGTTGAAAATTATTTCTTACCGTTTCTTTCCAAATAAAGGAAATATCCCACTGCGGCACACACTATGCACAGGATGAATGGGCCGGCTCTATCATAGCAAGGTTCACGTGCAATACGTGCATAGCGTTATCGTGCGTGGCACATATTTCACAAAAGCGTGGCACAATGATATTTTTATTACCTGTAATATTCAATAACTATGTCGATACGTATTTTAAGCGTTAAACCCCATGAGTAAACTGTTTATTCCTTCGTGGTTGTGGCATCGTGGTACACGGAGTCTGTGACCCATAAAATTAATGGCGTTCGCATGTCTTGTAAATGGAGTAAGAAGCTCCACGTTTATCGTGTTCTTTGTGCTAAAAGCCTGTTTACTGTTCCACTGTGTCAAAGGAAAAAGTGACGGCTTAGACGACAAAGAAATGATGGACAAAAAAGTTAACACATTTGACGCTACTTGTATGCCGTTTCTTATTTTCGTGCCAACAGATTAGTGTACCTACCTACTGCAGTGCAGTTCGTAAAAAAATTACCTACTTTTACATACTTACCTATGTACCTACTTAGATTTTTGGAATGAAGTTCCTTTTCGGACGGTATCGGAGGGGGTTAGACGAACAAAAGTGTTAGATTTTTGCGTCACGACATTTTATATACGACACAGGTCAAAACGTCACAGTGCGAAGAACGCAGTCGCAAAACAGTCCATAGATTGTTACATTGCTAGTACTTGCTAGTACGTTGCTAGGATTTTATATTTTTTTTGACAAATGCAAAATGTCAAAGTTGAAACTTCATTCCAACCGAGTGTTACACAATGCTCTCGTACTTTTATTACTGCTGATTTATCTACCTATGCTTATAACACAGTGTATCATAGTAATAAAAACACTATACAATTTAATGCGCTTTCCTTACGCCGTAAATAAAAATAACTATTAAATTATTATTTTTAACACGTTTTGTTTAATATGCATTTGAAAGGAACCTCAAACCATGTTTGTTCAACACAGCCTGCGTTTTGCTTTAAGTCTATTAAAAACATGTCAAAAAATCCTTCTGAAACGTAAAAAATAATATTTCACGTTTAAAATCCAAGCCATTCATTCTATTTACACGCCTTTGTGGTTTTATCCATCGCGTCCAAGCCCCCGTATAAATCACGTGCAGAAATTAGCGTTATTTTTGCGGAGGGTGTTAGTTAGGGTCACTTGTCATCAAGGTGTGATTTCCTCAGGAATTGTGACCGTTCAATTATGGACGTACTTTTTTTTAATACTTAATCATTAATAGTTATTCCGGTCTCCAATATTTTAGCAAAACACCCTGATTTTGCTTGGGTATTAGGTATATTTTAAGAACTAAAATAAAATAATACCTTCTAAAGAAAATAAATTACTAATGCTGAACTTTTCACACAGCATCATCTAGCCCCAAAATAAGAAAAAAAAATACATTACTTATTGTAGAAAAAGGTATTAAAATAAAGCCTATATCACGACTATCATTTCTTATTCTCTCCATTCTCATACACAATAAGGTACCCAATAACATTATATCATTGTAATTTCCATAGAGAGTAAATAAAGTACAAGGATTATCACCTCAGCGTTATCTGTATAAGGCCTCGAGTCCTTAGAGGGCCCTAACATCCTTTGAACTGCCGACCGCCATTTTAGGGGGAAATAGGACATTTTCATACAATCACTTGCTTGATCGGGGACGTTTTAAAACCATATCGGTAACAGTTTCGAATAAATTATAGTTTTAAAATTAAAATAGATAACTTTATATACAAAAGTCACATAGGTACATGGTCGTAATCGCACAAACTAAGATTTCCCCTGACTTTTACCACAGATTGACTGGAACTTTAGACAATGTAAACATTTTTATTATTATTCCAATTTCCATATAAACAATATAGGCTTTTACATTACCCCGGGTCACTGCATGGCACTGGTAACCAACAAAGGACTCATCATACAGCACGATCTAGCCCACTGCTGGGCATAGGCCTCCCTTTGCTTGAGCCATCCAACACAACCCCGTGCTAATCCCATTCTACCTTGGTTATATTGTCATCTGCCCATCTCAATAAAGGACTAAAAAGAAGTTAATAAAATAATGATTCAAGAGGAAAATAAGAAACTATTGTATAAAAAAGATGCGACTCGTCTTTCCTCCTAACAGTCTTGTACTTTTCCTCGTATGTGCCGGCACTTTTGTGTGAATTGCTATTGCGTGTAGTGTTGGGGTTATGATAAGGTAGAATTAAGTGGCCTTTTTTGAGGACAACTTTTAGGACTTTTACGATTCAAGTTTATCTATTAAGATTTAAAATACCATTTTTTTTTTATGTCTCTAGGTTTTTCAGATTGCTAGAACTTATGGTGTTTATACTCGCTAGTAGTTCTTCTCTATTTATTTTATTTTCAAGAACACATGTTTTCATGTTCACAGAAAACGATTTCAATTATATGTATAGAACTAAAACTCGTAAAAGTAGATTTCATTTGAAATTGACTATTTTCACGAAAAATACCCGAAGAGAGATGTTATTTTTATCCCTGTCAAACGTTATCGGTAATCTTGTCTAGTAGACACGAGCCGTGGTCAAACGTGTACCAGAAAATAAAATGTCCGTGGTCAGGAATTACTTTCAACCGAAGCTTTTGGCGTCATGAAAATCGAGGTGAGTACCTACAGCTCAAAGTGAAATGGTTGGTTTACTTATATAAGGTGTGGTTTTGACAAGCCTTGACATGGGCAATACCTAGTGACTTTATCGCATAATGCATTTTGAACAAAATATTATTGTGATACCGCGCCTGATTTGCTCTGGCTACAAGGGATAGGTTAAAAAATATTATATTATGTGTTAATAAAATATGTTACAAATAGGTACATTAAACTATTTCAAGTAAAATACCATTTACAGATTAACTATTAATTATAATATGAATCTGTCAAAATTAATATTAAAATCTTAATGAAATATGATTTAGTTTTGACTACTAGGCAACTACTAACTATAAGTGAAGTTATAAGCGAGTCAGCTTTTCTCTCAAAGCTATAACCGAAACGAGTCTCAACAAACTCAGTTACCCTTTCCCGTTGTATTTTTAATTAAAAACATTTTGGCGAATCGGAATTTTGTGCCCTTTATCGCCAGCGGTCAAGCGCTTTTGCGCCATTTTGCCAAAACGGTAATATAATTAAGATTATGTGGGAAGGGCGGATTCGAATCGGAAAATTATTTTAGAAAATGATACTAATAAATGGAAATTATATTAATAGAAGTCTATTTGATTCGGAAAGCGAATGATAGGGCCATTTTGAATTTGTCTCTACATCGACCGTACTAAAGAATACGGTTATTATTTAATTAAAGGGTAAGCTGAAAGTTTTAGTACCTGTTTAATTTTATGTATTTACGGATTAGATTATGCCTCCATACCATAAACATGTCTTAAATTCATAACGATTTCATATTCTTGTGACGCATCAAACTTTATCGTTTTTAGAAGGAAGTTACTTTTGCCATCACTCAGTCTGAATGCTTTAGCTCCTGGGCTCCCGTAGCATGGCAGGACCTTGACTACGAAAGAAAAATAGCGAATAAAATATAAATTTTTGTGAAAGTTATTTCGGTAGGTACTAAATCTATGTTACGAATTTGTTTTTTCGTTTATACAGGGTGTAAAAAGACAACTACCGAAAACTGAGGGGTTGCAATCAGACCATGATTCTAAACTCATTAAGCGAAATAATAAAGCAAAAAAATTTTTGACTTAGCTTAGTCATTTTTTGTTATTTTCAGTTATTGACTACTAGTATAACATAATAAGACCATACCTACCTAATTATTTCATTTTTAAAAGAAATAAACAATTTAAATTCAAAATCCAGCAATTTACGTAAAAAATCGCGCCCAGTACATACGCAAACAGTAATCTTCAAACGCTGTTTTCTCCGGATATAATGATTTTTAAGGAAAATCCTTTTGGATTTGGTAGTGTCTTAGGATGCTCTACCTACCCCTTTCGGCTGCGATGGACGTCTTTTTACACCCTGTATAAAACATTCGTCCATATCTGCAGCATGGCAACATTATTTCTGTGCTCATAGACAAAAATTACTAAACTACCAAACTGCTGACCGATACATCTTATACTAGGTAACTCTGAGTAGATGAAGCTACAGTTCACTAAACTATCCCTGTGCAGTTAGTGCATCGCTGCGCATGCACAGATCAAGGCGGGTGCGCGAACTTGCATTTAATATAGTTTTACAATTTTGTGATTTGTTACGGTTAATAATAATTAATCTTACTGTGGTTTTATAGGAGAAGTGTGGTAGTGTTAAAAATCTAGCTACAACACAGCTAATGAGAAATAAAGTTTGTTAGCAGACATCCAGAATCTTTCAGGCATTTTAAAGTACAAAATAAAATTTATACATGCTTATAAAAAATCTGATTAATGAATAATAAAAAAAAATGGTTTATTTTTTAATTCGATTGAAAGATTTTAATACAAATTAAAAATTACGAGTAATATAAAATAATTACTTAAAGAAACGCTGAATAACGTATTTTTTCACAGTGATTAATTTAACGTTTCGAGTGTGTTAAGTTATTTGTATTTTCGTAGTAATGGTGCGCGGTGGTACATACAAAATCATCCAAGAATTAAATTTTTGAACATTTTTAAGCAGTTGGTTCTGTGTTTCTATCTAAACTGTGCTTCCAATGATTTCGTAGCACGATACAAAAGAATTTGTAAGCAAAATGTATTAAAAATATGAAGTGGTCTAATTTACTATTATAAAATTGTTCGACAGCTTGTAAGCTGAGAATTGATTACAAAAATCCAAAAATCGTGAAGAAGGTACTAAAAAATTTATCTAATGGTAAAACGTTTGTACAAAAGTTTACTTGCAAGTTACTAAAAATAACTCATTAAAAGTATCATACGCTTCTGTATTTGCAAACCAATTATTTTTTTCTCTAGAAAGGTAACAGAACCTTCACGGAATAGCGGTGGGAAAACTGTCAGTCGATATGAAAACGTCGGTACGCGTCCTAACTATTATAATAATACAGGGTGCGTTTCAAGAGCTCAAGTTGTATGGATCTTCAACACAGGCTGAGATGCAATGCGTCAACACTTTTGAGGTAAGTCGAACATTTTCTATGTAAAAAGTAACCACACTGTATAATACTGTCATGTAGGCATTTTTTCTGTAACTATAGCAGTGTTTTTCAATCAATAAATAGATCGTAAAATTTACCCAGATAATTTTTTCCGAATCGGTCGCAAAGCCATGCCATTACACACACAAAACGATCTTGTGGCCACATGCTGTAGTGAAGAATTATTCGTCCCTGTGTAGTGGCCAAGGCTAAGGTACTTTTGAATTCAAAAACAATATTCTGATAAGTATCTTGATTTTTTTCTTGTCCCTTTCATACTAATGAAACGAGATTGCAACAGTAATTGTAGTAGCCGTTATGGAAAGTTCAATAGGATAATTTGATAATATTATCAGAGTATGTTTTTACCGACTAGCTGAACATAATAAAACTAAATATTCTAATAGAAGCTAAGTATACATAAAAAAGAAAAGATAATGTAAATTACATTGAGAGATTTTCTCGCCTTTTCACAACGGTTTAGTTCAATTTCAATTATGCATCTTATTCTATCTTTTTCAGGAAATCTTGAAGATTGTTGTAAATAGGAGTTGTTTTGAATGTTATTTCGTAGCTTCTCTTTAAAAAATAATGTAGATACAATTAAAGTATAATATTTTAAGGCTAGTATAAACTAAAGCACAACACAGCAGAACTCAAAAAGTCTTATTATTGATTATTATTCTTAGTATGTAACATTTGTGCCTTTTTTCATTATTTGATAAACAAATGTTGCTTTGTTGTTCTTTAGTGTTTAAGCCCTTCTAGAGAATGGACTGAATTAGAAAAAAATTGTCTGTTCCACAGAAGTGTACAATTTTCAACGTTTTGACAGGAAATTGATAAAACCAGCAGCGGAGAGGAGATTGACATTGACAATTTCTTGGTGATTACACTGACATTTTATTAAAATACATGTTCGCTTTGAGGCATCACTCTTGTTTGGAAAAGCAAATTAAATTGTAATTTTTTATCACTAAAAAACAAAGTAAGTTTCAGTCATCATCAGTTTTTTCGTCCACAGCGCAAGGTATAAGTAATTTTTTTTATGTTGTTGAGCATTTTTTTATGTTGAATTCATTTTATTTCTACTACTTTAGGTAAGTACTTAAATGTGATATTTTATGTAATTAGTGAGTCATTAACTCACCAACAATTTTATTTCTAAGAATACAAACGTATTCTTTAAGAAATACTCTTAAACAACCATATTGTAATCTGGTTCAAAAAACCGTAGTCAAACAAAAAACAAAGCCTAATCTATTTGAATTAGCATGAGCGCTGACAGTTGCACTGTTTCATTTCACGCTCCTTTTATTTGACTGAGAAAAACTATTATTTTATAAGTACAACTTAGTCTGTAGTAACTTAGTAGATATACAACTGATCGTGATCGATATATTGTCGATAGATTTTTGCCATACATCTCTAGAAACTTAAAATAGCCAATAATTATGTCAGCGCTCATGCTAATTGAAATGTACCTACTATAGTAGTTTTTTTTTTCTAATTAATCACTATAATGGTTAAAAATAAACTCAAAAATTTTAATGACATCAAATTACGTAATTCCTTTCTGTGATAATTTTCAGTGATGTCTTGTGAAAATATTAAAAAACTGAAATTGTATGGTCATAGCTTTTTCATAGGTTTCAAAATGCTTTTCCAAACTGGGCAATGCCTTCACTAAACCCAGCTCAAGATCATCTAACAAAAAACTCACATTGTGATGTCGCTACTCACCAATAACAATGCTGCATTGTGATATTGTATGTCCTAAAAAAATAACATTTGTTTACTAAACAACAGGAACTAATTTAGGGTACCAAAATAACTGACCATCATCAACTTATATCATCAATGATGTACACAAACAAATGTAGGATACCAAATAACTGCAATGACGATAACAAGCAATGATGTTTAATAAGGGAAAATAGATGACGCAATCTTCTACTTGTGTCACTAGTTCTTTCGAACTGAAAGGAAAGCAGGAAAGGATTAAATGGTTCCTTTCGTGCACTTGACACATGTTTTTATTGACGCAATAATAATAACCTTCTGGGTATGCTCGCTACATCGTAGACCTCATTCTTGCCTGTGCAAGTTTCGAGGTCAAGATCCGACCCATTCATCATCAAAAAACATTTTTGGAACAAAGTTCCTTTTCGGACGGTATCGAGGATGGAGGCTAGAAAATAGACCGTCACTACACATACATAGGTCAAAACGTCACAATGCGAAGTACGCAGACGTCCATAGATTGTTACACTGTTTGTACTAGGATTTTAATATTTGACAAATTTCAAAATTGAAACTTCGTTCTAACCGAGTGTTCCACGGAGGTTCAACGACATTCACATACTTTTTTTCTTAAAAAAATACAAAGAAACTAGGCAAATGTAAATAGTATTTTGTCCATAAGCTGTGAGCTTAGCCATCTGTTATCTAAATATTTAGAAATAATTGGCTTCAATAAACTCAGAGAATGCGGGTCAAAGACCGATCTCAATACTAAAAGATCCTAAGGATTGTAGGAGCAATAATCTTTATGGCCAAGATGAAGATAAACTGCTCAAAATGTTTCTGTCGTAAAGATCTTCACTAAAAACGAGATCATTGGTCTAAATTGATGTATTACCTACATGATATACATGACTGCTATACATTTAGATTCACATGTAAGGTTGTAGAAAGCTTACTTACCTAAAATAAATAAAGTAAATTGAAATGTACTGCCATATGACTAAACATTTGGGGCTAAAACATCACATCACATATACCATACAAAGTTGTGGTACAACCTTATGATACATTTTTTCCATAAATCGATGGGTTCTTCAAAGTTTTCAAAACAAACTATTTTCGTTTTCCTAGCCACAGTTGTGGTTTTTTAATTCTTTAGTCTCAAATGTATTTTGACTATATTAAAACAGCGACTCTTTCTTCAAACTTTAATGCAGCTTACACGTTGCTACGTTCCATTGCATCCTTTTAAGAATTTATCCTTGCAAAGCCTTGGTTTTTTTCAAACGGAGACCGTTAAAGATCGGCCGTATGAGAAACCCAACAAATATATTCGGATTTTGTTTGGTAAAAGTTACACTTTGAATACTCTTTTTAGTTATGTCCGGTTATTTTATTTTTAGACTTGTATTTTTGGTAGAAATGATTAATATTAAAATCTACACCAAGAATATTTGATACGGCGTATTACAAGTTATAAAAAGCTAAATCAATGTATGCTCCTCATAATTGACAAAGAATTTCTATAATATTAAAATGTCTTTCTCCGTAATACGCCGGCTGCTATTTCTCAAAAACAAAAGTTTTCCCAGAATGCCTTCTGCTTTCCGTACATCGAGCGCTTTTCGAATATCCTTCGAATAAAGCCAGCACAAATAGAACGTGAATTTTCCACTCTTCGGCATAATTTATGTCCTTCAGGCTCCAACGCACTTGAGACACTTGAGACTGCTCTAGCGTGACACTGACACTAGCTCTTTTGTTTTGATGAATTTCTCCAATGAAAAGTTATTTCTTCTTCCATAAAATTTGTAATTCAGAAGAAAGAGTCATTGACCTTTATTTCGGTTATTTCTTTTGTCACATGAATTCAGCTTGACTTGATATACATTTCAATTGTAGAAATGTGTCCATGTAAGATGAAAATTACGGATCGTAAGCGTCTTTTGCTTTTCTTTTCGTTTGTACCTCCTTGACTCATCAACTAAGGATGTCTCAGAGTCATCAAGTAGGTGACAGATAACACTAATGCATCTTTTAATGGATGTAAGTGTTTTGAATAAGGTATGTGATGAGGTTAGCGAAAAGGTGTGTCAAAGAAAAATGTGATATTAGGGGAAGAACGCGAACAGAATCAAATTGTTATTGATCTTCAATTTCCTCGGTATTGATTAGCGATCGATGTGATGTATTCTATAGCCTTAATATTGGTTGATACCCGTTGACACGACACACAGTGTACGTAGTACTGTAAACAGACTTGGTAGCGGGACATAGGATTGCAATCTTGTTTGGTTTGGCGCTATTTATAGAGAGTAGCGGAAGAGATTTCTTTTTAATCTCCTACTTCAATGATACTAGGTTCTTAAAACGTCATCCACATTATGGGAACAGTTTTTTTCCCTCTGTTTGGAATAAATAAATTCATGACTCAACTCTCAAAATAAAGGTTTTCCTAATACTTACAGACTGTGAAGAAGTATGATCTTTACAATATCTCTCAATATCTCTTTATCTCTCAACAATTTAAGAGATTTTTGAAATCAGTTTTTTTTAAAACTCGTAAATATCGATCAATTCCCTTTTCAAATGGACCACACAGCACATCGATATCATATTGTCAAGTGGCCTGACATGGAATGTTTACGCTGTGTATTAGATATCAACTTTCAATGAGTTGCATCCGTGTCGAGAGAGCTTAAGGTAAACCAAACAGCTGCTTGGATTTTCTATACATTTGGTATGGAGGGTTTATCCTACATCTGAGGTGAATATTGTTCAACCAAGGCGACCTATTTTAAGTTCTATCCTTTTCCTCTCCTCTTCTAAACCCTGTTGTTTCTAGAAACTTGTTGTTTCTAGCCTGCACTGTCCCATTGGCAAAGGTCTCCCTTAGACTTTTCCAGTTTTTTTCGATCAAACGGCATTGCCTGCCACCAATAATCGCTGAAAGTATCTATAGCTTGTCTGCCGCTACGTCTCATTGTTTGAGGGTTAATTTGGATAGTTCGTTCGGCATGTGGTAGATGTGCCCTGTCGATTTCTTTTTTTTTTAATATTCAGTGTTAAACGCTACCGATTTTCCTATGTTTCGTCATGCTACTTTGTTAGCACGTTACACAGTACCTATACTTACATGTATGTAAGTGTAAATAGTACTGCATAAGATTCCTTTGTTCCTCGCAAACACTCGCACTAACGACTCGCTTGTTTGTACAATAAGTTGGACGGTAGCGTGAATGTTACAATATTCTGTCTTTTGCTTATCTTCCAGTCAACATTCAAGTTCTTTTCAGAGTCAGTACAGCTGAAATCATTGTATCTTCTGTTATCAAAGTAGAAAGCTACCAAGCCTTCTAATAAATAGTGAATCTTGTATTGGAATTCGTGTATTGGACTGTTTTCTTTTCAGATTGCTAATTAATGATCATCGTTATGATGGTTTTAATTCAGAATTAAAGCAAATTTTTTACTGTAAGTCTATAAATCGGTAGATCGATCGACTACATTGAGTTTTCATATTGCAAAGAGTTATAATGTTTATATTTATTGGTTATATCTATCTAAAAATTATGAAGCCACTTTTGAGCGAAAATTTATTCCCGTTATGAAATTGGCCGCGCTGTATTACGGCCATATAATGCCGTTCACTGTGTATTGAAGACAAATATTCCTGCAAGTTTCGTCACCTAACCTAAACTGCATTAGGTGGGCAAGTTTCGAGTTCACAAGTGGACTGGAGTGCAGACAGAGTTGTAGTCAGGGAATTATTTTACTTGCAAGAGAAAATACCCAGTTAGCTAGATCTATTATCATCAGTGTGTGACTCAATTACGTTATCAAAAATGTTACGCAATCTCTTAATCTAAAGTTTTATATCTTGCTAAGTGCTGTATCATCGCCTTTTATTCTCTTCTATCTTTTTTTTCCTCTTTTTATTAGTTGTTTTGGAACCAGTTGTGACAAAATACTTGAGCGATTCAAAGAAGCTCTCTTTGTGTCATAGCCGTATTGTATTTCCGAGCAGCACTTTCCTAGAACAACTCTTGCTACAGCCCTGTTTACAAACCAAATAATACTGTATAACTTTTGGTATCAAACTGAGGATTTGTGTTTGGGGAACAGTTAACTTCGTAGTTGTTTTATTGTTACTAATATGGAGTGTGGTTGTATTTTGTTTCAATTTAAGCTCACAAGGGTAGCTAATCCTCTGGGACGCTTCCCTGAAAATGTACACATAAATAAAACGGTGACTTGTTTAATAGTTTTGCTATTTACTAAGAATGTATCCATGCAGATTGGTGTTTATCAAAAAATAAATAAGTAGTGATAATAGCACGATAATAGCTATCGTTTTGTATTGTTAGCACAAAATCATATTAATTTCTTTTAAATACTGCGTCTAGAGATAAACAAATTATATAACGAGGATATTTCATAGCAACTAAGCTCTGATTATACTAATATCTAACACATAAAACTATTTTATTCTAAACAAGAAAAACCTGAGCATTCACTTGTAAACAACACAGTTTTTAAAATCACATTAATGTCATCATAATGCTTTGGAATTTCAATGCATTTTTCTAAAACCTATTCAAGAATATATCGCTAAGCTACCGTCAATGACATGAGCATAAAAATATTAAAGACGAACAAAAAGATTTTTTTTTGTTTTTTATTATTTAAATAATCGTAACGCGTTCTGCAAGTGTATGCTCAAATCTCAAATCCCCCATATAAGGAGCACTGGTATAATGTTTGCCTCGCTAATTGCGGACGCGTGAATATTTAAACTTGTTTTAGGGTTCCGTGTGTATAATGAATTTCAGGTGGACCAGGAGGAGGGGGATGGTGAAGGGTCCGGCCGGTACGGAACCATCCCGCCATTCCCGCCGCCGCCGCCGGGACTCGACGGTACATCCATGTTAATATTTGATAGGATGTTCGTAAACTTGGATAATCTAGACTGATGCTTAACCCTTTTGTGGGTAATATTACATTTTATAGTTGACGTTGTGAAGTCAATAAAGCTATCATTATGAATTTTGTCGTTGGTATTAGCATTTTGTTTTCAAGACGACAAAAATAAAAGGGTAGTATTTCCAGGGGCTCACGGCAGTCAATAAATGAAAATATGAAAGTTGTCAACGCAATTAGGCTACGAAGGTGTATTGGTAGACAAGATTATTCCTCTGAGTAGGTTCTCCAAGTAGGCTGTGAGGTAGCTAACGGCTTTTACTATCGTTGACTAACCAGCAAATATTCGTAACTATCACTGGTTACTTTTTGCAGAGTCAGATGGTAAAATAAGCCCTAAGTAGGTATTAATATGAGTGGGGTTAAACAATGCAAAAACAATAGTAAAGATAGTAGATAACAAATATCAGTGGACTTTACACATTGATTATGAACATATTCAATACTACCGTGTTACCCGCGGTCCCTCGGGATTTTTTCATTTTTTCGGGATAAAAAGTAGCCTATGTCCTTCCCTGGGATACAACCTTTAACAATGCCAAATTTCAGCTTAATCTGTTCAGCGGTTTGGGCGTGAAAGCATAACAAACAGACAGACAGACAGAGTTACTTTCAAATATATAATATTAGTATGGATATGGATTATCATGATTTGTTTTCTGTTAAAATGTATTTTTTATTTCAGGGTATCCTCTGCGGCTTCGGGGTGAAAAAGGCGAACGAGGATCGAGGGCAAGGCTTTGACCTATTTTCTATTTGATTTTTAACAAAATAACGACCACATAATTAATTCTCAAAATAATAAGCCCTTTTTAATTTTAATGGCTTCATAATCAGAGATTTATCAGCAGAGCGATTCACACTTCATTCGAATGCTTTGATTCGAAGAATCTACGTTTTCAGAGCCGGTAACCAAACATTTCCGAATATTTTTTATTTAATAACTAGCTTCTACCGGCAGCTTCGCTCGCGTTTTACCATTTCAAATAGCCTAAATAATATTCCATGTTATGATCTACATCTATTGCAAGTTTCATCGAAATCAGTCCTCGTGATTGAAACAGAAACATACAATCCTTGCACTTTTATACTACTATTGTAACAATTTTCCATTTCTCACGAGTGTACCAGATATTTTCATTTGCAATGCAAACTGATGAATAATTTAATTTTTGATTTTACTTCAACAAAAGTGGTGATCGGTAACGCATGGCTCGCATTTCTCGTACAAAGGCTATGTTCTCATTGTCCTGTCAATTTATAGTCAACGCCACCACCCACTTTACTGGTGTTGTTTAGTTGATACGACACTGTAAAATAACAAAAATAACAAAAAAAAACAATAATAAGTAATACGGTAAAATAAAATACACACCTGCAATTTTAAATTAGAGTTCGTATCAAAATCAAATTCTAAACAAAAAATATATAATCTCTATATATAAAAATGAATCCCTATATCCCTTGGTCACGCCATCACGCGTAAACGGCTGGACCGATTTCACTATTTTTTTTTATTGTTTGTTATTGTCAGGAGAAGGTTCTTATGACAGAAAAAAATTCAAAAATTGCGCGGAAAAAATGAATCATGCGCAGACGAAGTCGCGCGGGACAGCTAGTAGAATATAAATAAAACTGACATGCACTGTTTTATACATGCAAGCATGCACGACTTGAAGTAGGTTGTTAGAAAAGTTCCTACTTCTAAGTCTTTGTTAAAAGCCCCCTTATTTCAGCAATCAGTATCAGTTCCAGTTATTTTCAGCAAGGTTTTTGAAAGGGTCATAAAAGTCTCTCAAAACTCCGTGAAATGTAAAGTTCCCCTCGCCATGATATAGAGCTATAACAGCGCACTTAACTCTGTTTGCCAATCGTCCCATACATTGTGAGTGCTCTTCACCACTGCACTTGTAACTTGAGTGTCGGAGTACCAAATATTCAGTTTGTTTCACTTTTGTTTCGAGTTTTACAACGTGGATATTTTATTGTCCAGAGGCTTTACAGCTTCGTGTAAAGGGACTTAAAATAGCTTTTGTATTGAGAGCGAGTTATATCAGCTCATTCCTGGTATTGATAATTAGGTTTAATTTAAACTAGATTTACCCGTACAAACAAAGAGATGCCGATGATCAGCTGTGGTGTGTGTGATTTAAGAAAATTGTGATTTCATGAATGTATAGTACAGTCAGCATCAAAAGTTGATTAACATTTGAAGTTTCCAAAATTAGAATGTTTCCGAAAACCATGACCAAAATTTTTACAAATAGTTCATGATTAACTCTCAGTCTATAATAATTTCCCAAGCAAAATATATTTTTTCTTAGCAATTTCTTTTCAAGAAATGGCGGTTTAAAAAAGCAAACTGTTAATCAACTTTTCATGCTGACTGTACTTCTAATAATAAGAATTTTGGCTTTTGAACAAAAGCAAATCGAATGAAACTTTGAAACTATGTAAAAGAGTTAGTAAGTACGAATTCGTACGAACAAAATGAAAGTCAATTTACACTGCTGTCTAGAGAAGTTTTATTTGTGTGCAAAAAAAGGTAAGAGGTAAGAACCATTTTCTGAAAACCTTTGTCTGCAACACCGTCAACAGATTGTCCCTTCGGCACGAGTCGTTTAACAACAAGAAAAGACCGTTGAAAGGGCTCAAAAAAGGCTAGAATACTTAAGTAGTTGAAGCAAAAGCTAATTTGCGGCACGGAAAATTTATCACCGTTGACTTAATAAAGGTGTTTTGTCTACCATATTACCTGCCTTCACACGAACACCCTTTTTCGCGCAGTTATCGTGGTTTGAGCAATTGGTAAAAGAAGCGTGATTCATGTGGCCTATGACGTGGAATGTAATTCAGATATTATATTCTGTGGTACTTATAGAAATAAGATTATTTTAAATTTTGCATGCACCCATGAGGGATTTTTGAGATGCAATTCAAAATTCTCATAATATTTTTGTTTATAATAGGAAATTAGGTAAGTATTTTTTATGCAATTAATAAATCGTGTACATTTATGTGAGGTAGATGATTATTTACACTTTAAATTACATAGCATTTGTTGCGTGCACTTTCCCGCTTTCCATTACATTTTATCAAGCGAATTAGAGTGTAAGAAAGTACGTCAGTCTAAAGACTGCTATTATTTACAATTACAAGCCGTGAAAATGTTTAATTTACATTTTAATGCCTTTTTCTTCGACCGTGTTATTATTACAAAATTATGTTTGGGACCTTAACTTTGAGTTATAGACGTTCTTTAAATCTTTTGGGGTTGTTTCACCACTTGAAAACAAAGGGAAAATTGTTTGTAAACTGTACGATTATTTAAACGTTTTCTGACGTATTTTCTATAAATCTAGGGTCCGCCAGGAGAGTCGATAAGGGGACCACCGGGACCACCGGGACCACCTGGGCCACCTGGGATCTCCAGCACTTCTGCACCTGATCACGGCTCCGGTGATAATAATAATAATGTGAGTAAAGTTTACTATTTCTAGTTGTACTATCGCGAGCTCGATTCAACTAGGCTCATTACTAATCTAGCCCACGTTGATAGACGTATAAAAGTGTCTACAGTGTTATAGAGATGCTTGTTGCAAAGTCGGTAGTTAAATTATTCATTTTATCCGTCTCAATTTTTTTGACAAATATTTATAAGCCTATTGCTGCGTTGAATCGCGAAGAGTGGAAGAAGGGAAGGTAGAGCTTTGCCCTGCAGTGGGAGGAGATAATAAATAATAATAATAATTTAATAAGAAGTTATATTTTCTCTATTTTTCCAAAGAAAGGAGGCAAGCAAATAATGCAAATGTTTTATTTATTTGTTTAGGTAGAAGTTGCATCTAGATATTATTTTGAATAAAGTCCACAGGTACACTTAGCAAAGTCTGAACCACAGGGTTCTCATTTAGCCTGCGGGCAACTCCTGCCTTCACAGTAAACAAACACAATTTGGTTCATAGCATGAGAAAACGCGGTTTACTACCCATTTACCGTGATTTAAAGGACATACATTCCCTTACTAATTTTCTTCATAAGTCACATCGGGTTACATCGCTCGCGTTAGTGTAAATTATTACTTTTTTTTTATATGGCTTGGGAAAGCTTTCATTGATATTTTGTAGACACTCATGTAGACTATAACGTCAGCCCAATGTATTAAAAAAAGTATGTGAGTGTCGTGGAACCTTCGTGGAACACTCGGTTGAAACGACATTTGGCATTTGTCAAATATTAAAATCCTAGAAACGCTCTTCCGTACTAACAATGTAACAATCTATGGACGTTTTGACCTATATGTTATGTGTCGTGACGTTAAAATGGAATGTTTTTTTTCTTCTAGGCCCCATCCGCGATACCGTCCGAAAAGGAACTTTGTTCCAAAAATAAATTACAATACAAAACTAGCAGGTCTAAATGAAAAATTGCAAAAAAATGTGACTGTGAGATGTGAATAAAAAAATCTTGGACCATGCAGCCAGGCCTGCCATTATAGTGCTATCTGCTTACACTGCCGACCACGTATCGTGCGTTGTAATAATGAATGCCTATTGATTCTTGACAGTGCTATTCTATTCAGACGGATGGCTATTGTGAATGATTAACATTTTTTGTCACATAATTATGAGAATCACCAAGAAAAAAATCTGCCGCGCTTCAGCGAAACAGTCGTCCTATTTGGTGTTTGGTGGATTTCTTAATTAAACTGTTACTCTTAGTTGAATTGTTTTTCGAATTAAACTTAAAGTTGGAGATGGTCCTGGAATCAAACCATGGTTTATTACCTACTTGGTATATTTGATTCCACTCAATCATTTCCGCTGGATTATGTTAATGATCTAATATAAATTATTATTTTTAAGCATTGAATCGACACTATATTTTTGACGTGACTACGTCTTATAATTCGATAGAGCCGGCTGCACGCACGAAAAAACATGACGTCGTTACCTCGCTCTGAGGCGTTCCATGTAAGGCTTGAAGTGCAAGCGAGAGCGCGGAACGAGCGATAAAGAGGCACAATCGGCCTTTGCGTTCGGCAGCGTTCGACATCCGTCTCTCTCCTACTTGAGTGAGCGATGCGTAGACGTTGTCACGTTCAACTATCGTCAGTAAACCGACTTTACAGACAACCAATTATTTAAGTCAAAGTCAAAGTCGATTTGATAATATTTTTATCTTAATCTGGATCCAACGAATCGTGATAATTTTACTATCTTATCTGTTTACCAGCTCATGGCATAATCTACGTGTAAAAATTACTGATTTGCCAACAAATTATTAAAGAAATAATCAAATAAAAATTAAATTATTCAATAATTAAATAACGTTTTAAAAACTAAAAAGAACTTCAATGTTTAACTCAGAACGCGGCGTGACTCAGGGGGAGTTAGTGAGTTGGTCCCATATACATTTTACTCTTGGGGGATTGATAGTTTCCCCGTAAAACTCTAAAAACCTTCCCTCCTAGCCATGTCACAAATAGTAAATCGTTAGTTTGACATAAGTAATGCCAGGAACACTACGACATTACGTACTTGACATAAAATGTATGTAATTTTATTAAATAATGCCATTAGACGCAGGGAGAGTCTAAGCATTATCTGTCGATACGATTTCTATTCTATTTCGATTTATAGGGTGGGCTTATTCTCACTTGACGTCCTGAGTCACGCCGCGTTCTGAGTCAAACATTGAACTCGGTTTTCGTCGTTATCGTATCGTACCTATATAAGTAGATTCAAATAATCCGTCGATTCATTTACCTTTCTCATAAATTGTAGGTACTTAGGTACTTGAAAAAGTCCTTTCTGATTTTCTGAAAGGAACAATTCCGACCAAAAGGATCGGAACAAAGGCCCGGCAAATATAGTTGAATCAGCAAAATTAGATTACTACGGGAATTCGTCTCAAAACCCGGAGTGAATCAATTGAATCGATAGCGTCAAATCGAATGTAGTACGGCGCCAATGGCATAATAAACTTTGTTATAGACTGTTTCTGTACAGATGTAGCAAGGCAGCTAGGTACTGCATAATTTTGTTGGGGTGAACAGTTCAGGCGGATTACTATGAACTCCTATTGCCTGGCAGTTTTCGAACTAAATGTCAATTTCGAATAACCCGGTTCACTAAAGAAACTTCGCAACTTATCATGTTCTCTCGCTTGCACACTAGTACAGTCACAATGTGTAAGCGAGAGAGCATGATAAACGCCGCAATTTCAGATTTGTTTCTTTATGTCAGAATTGACAAGCAGTTCAAAAACTGCCTGGCAATAAGAGTTCATGTTAAGCCACCTGGTCAGCTTAAAAACTCCGTCATCAAAGTTACATTACTATAATTGCTATCGAAACGCACGGCCAGCATCAGTGGCCGTATTCGCGTTCTTATTTTCGTTCGTTTGATGAATATTCGGATGTTCCTTACTACGATTTCCGACTTCAAGGGCCAAATTTTCGGTTTGGAATATTTGGTCCTAGGTTAGGGCCGTGTTTTATAGTTGATCTTATCGACTGAATACAATGTAGCTCGTAATAAGAAGCATCCGAATATTCATCGAACGAATGAAAAAACGAACGCGATTAACCCTCCTGCACCATTATTGACGTTTCACAACACGGTTTTTGGAATCGCATGACCATAGTTTAGAAAAATATTTGTAAAGCCTTTATTTTTAGACGTAGATCTCTAAAGTGTATTATAAGTAAGAGAGTACGTTGTTAGGATTAGTTAAAGGAAGTTTGTGTCCTTCTTTCTGACGTAGCTTTTCTTATACTGAGCTGTGTACACACGGTTCCAATTTTCTGGACAGTGTTGACAGAGCCACTCAAGCGAAAATTATTGTAGGCCGGTGAAGGTCCTGAGAAAACGTAAGAAGAAATGCTGATTTGCGCAAAATATCGAAGTTTTGTTGGTCTATATCTAAAATATTGTCGTTTAATGTCTAATTATCTAATTTTTACTTGTGCCTGAAATAGATTTAACTTTATGTTTCTTGCTTTCATTCCTGGGATATCCATTGTTTACAGAGATACTCAGTAAAGGTACGTCTAATTTTGGAAGACTTATGCTTTGTTTCTATTTATGAGTTGCTTCTACGGCTACGGCCATTGATGTTCCACCAATCGTGATAAAATAAAACAAGCGACCCAATCACGACTGTATCCCTAAGGTATGGTAGACATTCTCTCAGATTTACAGCGACTTAGAAGGGACAGTCAGAGGCACTTGTAAGAGTATTTAGGTAACATAAAATAAAATGACACTCTTTCAACGTTTTTTCACAGCAGATCTACGGTGAGAACTACGCGTCTGTGGGACAATGTGGCTGCAACTCCAGCACTCTTATCGCTCTACTGCAGACTGCTCCAGAACTGAAGGGTCCCGCTGGACCGCCGGGGCTGACGGGAGCTGATGGTAGAACTGGCTCTCCTGGCATGGTCGTATGTATTTATTTTGGACATACTACGTACAACACTTTTTTCATACGCACTGCCAAATTGTAGAACTCATTGCCGGGTACCATATTTCCCGAAAGGTACAATATAGGGGTATTTAAATCAAGAGTAAAAAGGTTCCTTCTAGGAAAGCATGCTCCATCTTATCACTACTGCTTAACATCAGGCAGAGGGAGGTTAAATGCTGACCTATTTAATTTAAAAAAAAAAAAAAAAAAAAAGACAGAAGGTTGAAATGCATACACAAACAGTCAAAATAGTTTAGGGTTGCCAATATTATAGGTGCACGAGTAGAATGTGAACTAATAACTTGGTGAAAACTGCTGAAAACCGATAGATATCTGGACAATTAACTTTTTAGGAAAAGCCTAGGAATTTCTACTTGGGATCCAAAAGTAAAACTATGATGACTATTGTTGAAATACCACTTGAAACATCAATGTGCACATTACTTTTCAGTAGACAAACGCTATTTAGGTAGCGATAAGGAAGTAAGTTAGTATCAAATAGTGGCTAATGAATTATGATAATTAAAATAACTTCTAAACTCTATAATACTCACTCTTTGTTTTAGCCTAATACTTTTAAATCTCCATTTCAATCTTCAGGGACAACCAGGAGTGCCAGGGGAGAGGGGTCCAGTTGGTCCCCGGGGGGAGAAAGGGGAAAGAGGAGACGCCGGTCCCAGAGGCCTCGAGGGGATGTCTGGGCCGAAAGGAGAAGCGGGTGTGGATGGGAGGCCTGGAGCCGCTGGGCCTCCTGGACCACCTGGTCTTCCGGGTACCTCAGACTATACTAATTTTGACGTAAGTATTACGATTGAATCATCAGAAAAAACTAAATTGTATGGAGACCATGGTTCTGTGACCAATTATGACAGTGGCAGTAAACTAAAGGCAAAATATCGGAATGCTCTGGAAATGCTGAAACATAGAATAGAATAGAATAGAAAAACATTTATTTTGTGTTTCATAAACATAAAATACAATTAGGAACTATACTAACTTAATACTATACACAAAAATGGACACCACTCAGCGTGTGCTGCAGCAACTTAGAGGTGCTGCAGCGCTGGTATTCTGTGGCACCGGTGCAAAAAAAAAACATGCAAAGATTGACACAAGATTGTCAATGTTTTATTTTATAAACCTTTGATCAAGAATACTATTTTGATCGAAGTTATCATCATCAGCCTATGGCAGTCCACTGCTGGACATAGGCCTCCCCTAGTGCGCGCCATTGCACCCTGTCCTCAGCTCGACGCATCCAGCTTCTGCCGGCAGCCTTTCGCTGATCGTCACTCCAACTGGCCGGAGGGCGTCCCACACTAAGTTTGCCGAGTCGCGGTCTCCACTCAAGAACTCGTTTACCCCAACAACCTTCTTCGGCAGATATGGCCAGCCCACTGCCACTTCAGCTTGCTGATTCTCTGAGCTATGTCGCAACTTTGGTTCTATGTCGGATAGTCTCGTTGCGGATTCTATCCTTCAGAGAAACTCCGAGCATAGCTCGTTCCATAGCTCGCTGAGCGACTTTAAACTGGTGGACTAGCCGAACTAGATCGAAGTTATAAACAGATAAAAAAAGGATTATATTCAAATACAAAAACATTAGAAAACGATGATTGATAGAACCATGGTCCCTCCAATTGCGATGTCGAGAGTATTGTAGCTTTATCAAACTCATGTATTCAGAAAATCTAGTAACTCCAGGTACACCTAAGTAAGTTCCAGATAGTAAAGTCCTTGTGTTGAATCTATACGAGCATAACAAGCTTAATTAAATTAGTAATAATTGCATATTTGCGTTCAATACATCAGCCTCACATACCTTTAGAATAACAAGCTTTGATTAGTTTGAGACGCTGTGTGAAAATTAATCAATATTTTAAGCAAGTTGTCTGTCAAAATATAACCAGTTACCATGAAGGTTCTGTACTTTGATGCCAGTTACTAGTCGTAAATAAACAATTGCTAAGCCTTTAATACAGGGTATAAAATTACTGCTACCGAAAACTGAGGGGTTTCAATCAGACCATGATTCTGAACATATTAACGCGAAAAAAAACAAAAAAAAATTTGACTTAGCCACGTCATTTTATTTTATTTTCTAGTTATTTACTACTAGTACAACATAATAAGACCATACCTACCTAATAATTGCATTTATAAAAGAAAAAAAAACTATTGAAACTCAAAATCCAGCAATCAACGTATAAAAACGCGCCCATTACATACGCAAACCGTAATCTTCAAACGCTGTTTTCTCCGGATATAATGATTTTTTCGGAAAATCCTTTTAGATTTGGTTGTGTGTCGGGATGCTGTACCTACCCCTTTCGGCTTCGGTAGACGTCTTTTTACACCCTGTATAATCCGCTCTAATGCATTATGTATTTACCATTTTCATGCCATCCATTTCTATTTTTAGTCCAATTGGAAGCCTAGACAGATTTACAAGGTAAGCTTTGGTATAATTCACTAACACACATTACATTTTAAACTGCTATTATGTAGGAGCTTACTGTAATACACACCTATTATGTAACAAACTATTGACTCTATAAACACTTACTGCATACACTATTGACTAACAAATCCAACCGTTTGCTCAAGTCCTTTACGATTAAAGTCCCAATCGATAATATTATGTCGTCAGGCAGTTTTTATGGCACAACTTCTTTGGTGAAAATGGAGCAAAATTATCTGAAAACTTGTAAATACAGGATTTTATGAGACAAGAGCTATATACTATATGCTGGAAGTTTTAACTACTTCTATTTTAATCGCCTCAAATAGTTATTTTAAACCAGTATCTAAGATTTTTGTGCGCCTCAACGAGGCTCTCTTCTCTTTGAAGACACAATAGACACAATCATAATTCTAAATGTCAATAACATCCCTCCGATTACCTTTTCATTGTCGAGTCACTTTGCGACTGAAACGAACAGCCCTTTGGCAGCTGTGCTCGTTTTAGGAAACAAACCACTCTGAAACTTCGGCAAAAGTGTGAAAGTGGCTTTGTGACACAGTGAATGAACACAGCTGGTTGTTTACTTTATACTATGTATTTAGAACGGATTGTTTTTGACGTGTTCTATTTAAAAATTAACCCTAAGGCGCGGTAGATAAGCTCTCAAATCTTTATGGAGTTAAAACCCTTCAGTCTAAGGGGCAGTCATAGGCATTTCTATGATCAATTTTTGGTAGCATAAAACAAATAAGTTGTTGCCACAGAACTATATCTAGATGTAGTTCTGTGGTTGTCACCCCTTGTACATTATTTCATTACGTTTTATTACTTCTTAACGAGAAAGCTTCCTTAGCCAAACTTTATATCTTTTTCTACCTGAAAAACAAAAATTACTCTGTAATAGTTTCAAAGATTATATTTATTAGATTTAGGTACTACTTAGTTACACTAATTAACAATGTCCATGTAACACTGGGCAATCAAGAGCATCCTCTTGTTCTATCTACTTTTCTTATGCAGTCAGTACTTGTAACAAAGCAGTTTGAACCTGTCTCGTTCAGAGGGGTCACAAGTCAGTGTCGCTGACTGTTCATATTTGTATTACAATGATGAAAATCAGGTGATACAATTTATTTATAATATAATTTGCATTAAGTTCTAAAAACAAGAATAAGTTTTTGCATTATGTCCACAAAGAATCAGTTTTATATAAGTAAATAATTATAAAGAAACATGGATATACGCAACGCACCTAGCTGTTTGTACTTTCCTTTGATTTATATCGATGACACGGCCAGATAGCGGGATTTATCCGAAACATTCTCGTAAACTTTGTCAGAGTATTGTCTGACAAAACATTCGCAATCATTAGGCTCAGAACTTTGCACAATAAAGATTTATTAAGAAAACAATGATGTAAGTTTGCGGGAGATAACATAAATAGCAGAGTTTTGCTGATGATTGCATATTAAGCATGTTTTTGACTACTATGCAATTTTATTAGAATTACTTAATCGTTTCATGGAAAAAAAAATTCTTCTAAGTCAGAGATAAAAGGCATACCAAATAATGATCAATAGTGTCGACGAATTTGTAAGATAACACTAATAGATTGTGACAAAAAAATATTTTTTAAACTAATCTCTAATACTGATTTTTGATTTATTTTATCTCTAATACCTTAATTATCTACAACTATCTTACCCAGGAATCTCTACTGGGTTCATACGGAGGGGGCATTGGGAGACCGGGTGCACCGGGACCCAAGGGTGACTCGGGGCAAGTTGGACCTATGGGCCCGCAAGGCGAGCGTGGGTTCCCTGGACATAAAGGAGACAGGGGACAACCTGGACAGAATGGTGCTAAAGGTGACCGTGTAAGTATATTAATAGTTTTTCACACTTATATTATTTGTTGCTACTTCATGCTAAAACGGCTAAACCCATGCTAATGACTATCCCAAATAATTAGTGATCTTGACCAATTGCTTATAGAAATAATTGGTGAAGTCCGGTTTGTAGAAGGTACCAACAGAGTAGATAATAATGTTATATCATTGTACTTATCAATTCTCCTTATTTTTACAGACTTATCAGCAGCATACATTTTTACACGATACAAATAGCTATATCATCATCAATTTAGCCTGTCGGTACACACTGCTGGATGCAGTCCTACACAAAATTACCGCAAAGTACCTTCATTGCTCATTTCCTTAAACGTCTTTTAAATTCCTTTATTTCCTTAGATTTTCTAAACTTACCACTTTTTTCTTTCCATAGGGTCACCCAGGACCCCAAGGGGAACGAGGCATCAAAGGTGAGCGAGGCAGCTCGGGCAATGACGGTAGACCAGGCCTGCCAGGCGCAAATGGTCGACCGGCAGAGAAAGGAGAGAAGGGTATGAACCTATCTATTATAACCTTTATAGTTTAACTTTTGTAACACACAACTCAAGATTTCCACGTTACCTTAAAAAAATTTAAAGCCCTTTGATTTTCACGGTCACCTTAGCAAGATTGTCAAGATAAAGTGCTAAAATGAGCTCCTGCCAATGTAATTGCAAATGTTCAAAATTTTGACATTAACACGAAAGGGGTCGTAAAGATCGTCGAAACCTTGAAAAAACACATTTGTATCAAGTATAGTTTTTGCATATTGTTATAATTTTGCATATTCATTTTTTTTTGTTCATACATTTGTAAAGTAGGCTAAATACATTAGATTACAGTCAGGACCTACACTAAGTATATGCAACTTGTGTTGTATATATCAGTTTTCAAGACCATCCGCGCCTTTTAAAATACTAACTGGTTTCCTCATAATGTCAAAACTATGAAATTAAATTATAGAAAAGCGTTGAACGTTTAAGAAGCAGTTAGTTTTAGGACTATTAATTTTGTTGCAGGTGAACAAGGAAACCCTGGACCTCCGGGTCCTCCAGGACCAGGAAATGGTGTCGTCAAACTTGATGAGCCTGGGCATCTCATAACAGGTATTAAACTTTGTTCAAGAAATCTTGCATCGTTCTGTCTCGCCTACTCTTCACACGCAATTTACTACATGCGCAAACCTGACTCAGAGAGCTAAAGATTGGTTGTGCGTACTGTACTTAGCTATAAAAATACCACCGCCTTTAACTTCTTATTCTATTTTGGTATTTCGCATGTTTTTTTTTATGATAAATGGGTCAGCTCTTGACCTCAAACACAGGCAAGAGTGAGGTCTACGATGGAGCTAGCTTACCCAGAAGGTGCCTATTAACTCTCTTCTTAAAAACAATAGGGTCGCAGCTCAGCGGAAATGCAGCAAAAATACCTAATAATAACTTTAATTAAGTACCTACTCTCATTCTTGATATTTGTCTCGGGTCTGGGTGTTTCTATATATAATATGTATGTATTTACAAATAAAAAGTATATAACTAGTTTATCAGTCATCTAGTACCCATAACACAAGCTCTGCTTACTGCTGTGTGAAAAGTCCAGCTATTTATTTATTTATTTATTCTATTTTGGTCCTTTGAATGAACAAAAAGAAAACTTTTAGATTTCAAAGGATCTAGGTATACCTAGAATGTCTACCGCGCCTTGAGTTACATTCGTGTTCCTGTTTACGTTTACGTATTTTTAGTTGGTAATTTTGTTGCTCAGTTCATATCAGAGGTCTTCTTTTAGGTCTGAGCCAAGTCAACGTACGGGGTGATAAGGGTGAAAAGGTGAGTAACCGCACAATGATAATACAATGTATTCTGAGTATTAGTTGTAAGAATTTGTTGTCTTTGAAGGGAACAAAAACAATGTTAAAATTAGTTAAAAATATGTACATAACAAGCTGACCCTGAGTACCTTCTTCGTACAGAAATTATTTTCATTATTATTATATTTATTTTTTTCGTCACTGATGGTTGAATTACTATTTATTACCTTTCAAAAATTTAGGGAGAAAAAGGAGCAAGAGGTGCAGACGGTTTGGCTGGATTCCCCGGTAAAGATGGCAAGAATGGTGAACGCGGCGACATTGGACCATCGGGTATGCCTGGTATCGCGGGACCGCCTGGAACTGCGGGGTCTAAGGGAGACAGGGGAGAGAGAGGACCTCCTGGACCCATCAGCGTCAACTCTGGTGGTTCGGACTTTATTACTATCAAGGTAAATGTTTTATTTAACATGTCGTCGCTCATATCAAGCTCGCGTTTGACATTTGTAATTGTGTGAATGATTTTGTATTTTTATTCTTTTTCTGGTTTGAAAGATCTTTTTGGCATAATTGATGCATACTACTCCACTTATTTCTATCCAGGACAGCCTCCTTGACCTCTTTATACGACATGTAACTAATTCTCAATCTTCCTCTTCCACTCCTTCCTTCCACGATTTTTTATTATTTCGCTAATAATGTCATAAACGACCAGGGAGTTTTCGGGAAAAAACGAATACTAGAGTTGACAAAAATATTATCACGATTTTCTAGAGCTAACACAAGCCAGTAGTAACACGCAACCTGTCATTCTTGTAACTACATAAGGCTTGTACTCTGCAATCCATAATTACGTGGTAAATGATGCAGCTGTTTCATCAAGGTTTGTTTGTATGCATAAATGTAACATCAATGTAGACATCATTACAAAATTTACTTTAGGTTAACTTAGATAAAAGATTCTTTCATTTAAATATGTTCCGCCACTCAATCTTCTGTACGGACAGAAACATCGCTCTCTATAGAAACTATTATAATTTGATGATACATATTGATTTATGACAATGTCACTTGTTTTTAGGGAGAAAAGGGTGAGCCAGGATTGAGAGGAAGACGGGGAAGGCCAGGAATACAAGGACTAAGGGGTATTCAAGGATTGCAGGGGCTACAAGGAATTCCAGGCAAGCCAGGAGAGAAAGGAGAAATCGGCCTGCCAGGGTGGATTGTATGTATTCTTTTACTTATTTCTGACCAAAACTTTTGCATCTTCAACTCACCTAAGTAGCATTTAGATTGATTATTATTTTACTCTAATTTGGATACAGTTGAATACCTTTATAATGCATCCCAAAAATTCAAGACTTTATCTCGACTCAACCACATGGTTCATTCGGTGTCATAACATTTTGACACCGATTGTCTATTATTCTAATAATAATATATTTTTGTTCGTGATTTTAATAAAATATTGTTTCCTTTGCAAACTGACAAGAACTCTAAGGTAAGATGTTAGTTTTTTTTAGTCAGAAAATAAGTTTTATTCGACAATTTTTAACCCCCTATTCTTTTAGGGCCGCCCCGGTACATTGGGCCCACCAGGAAACCCTGGTCCTATTGGACCAAAAGGAGAGAAAGGCGATCCAGGTGTGAACATTTTGGATGTGTCTATGGTGAGTTTAAGTCATTTATAGAATGGGTATAACTATAGCTGAAAGTTATTCATTTTTACACAAATAAAGACGATCTAGAGTCTGACGGCGAGGTAGATGTATAGGGTCCTGCAGTGTAACCTCAGTCCGTAGATGATGATGATAATGAAACTAGAATGCAATATTCGATCGATACTAATTTTCTAGATAATACTTTATTTATTCAGTAAGCGACAGAGTGCCTACTAACGGTAAGGGTATTACATTCCTATCTATCTTTGGATTATGTCCAACGATTATGCTGTAGCTGGCTTTGTGGATCTTGATAGATCGTTGCAACAGCATAGATATGAATCTACGAGTACAATATAATTAAGTAAAACCTTTATCCTTTTCTATTCAACATTAATTTTTATTGAAGCTTTTTCATGGTAATTAGAATAAAATTATAGGTACTTACATTAAGACCACAGCCTGGTCAATCCAAGTATTGTATTAAAATCAAGTAATAAGTTGGTGTAACGGTAGTAACAAATGGCTCGACCTCCTATATCGTTAAAACCGCTAAAACTAACGACACATTTTATTTATAAATATTTACATGAAACAATAATCATAAAAATATATAAGTAGTAAGTAATTTAACTAATAATTTAACTAAACTAAAGATAAAAAACAGTGTTCAAAACACTGCCCCCAAGTAATGTGCCCAAAAGGCTGGCGGCATTACCTCGTTGGTACGACAGATAAGATATTTTATTGTCAGTACGTTTTTAAAATTCTGTCGGTCAATAAAATCACCTGAATGAACGTTTCCTAATTTTAAGCGGTAGTCCTCCCACAAAACCCTCAGACACGATTCCTGTTGGTTCTGGAATCGGCACTTGGATGCTGCAAGCGGCTGGTTCAACAGAAAACTTATGTAATACCGCAGCCAAGCCAGCCATACTCTGCATCTGTCCCAGTCTTTCACCTATAATAAAATTCAATTTGGTGAGACTGTCGAAAATTCACAAGCAGTTAATTATTACGATAAAGATGTTGATCTAATATTTTTTGGCTTCCTACCATCCATCTAGTTCGTAGACGGCTAAATATAATTATATCCGGTATGTTTATGTAAAAGGTGTTTTTTCAAAAACTTTCAACATTTATACCAAGAGCATAAACTAAAGCGAATCTACTTACCAACGCAAGCTCTCTGTCCATCTCCAAAAGGCAAGTAAACAAATTTCCTCATGTATTCCTTCACAGCCCCATTGCTAAACCTTTCCGGATCGAACTTTTCAGGGTTTTTAAAGTATTTAGGATCTCTGTGGATTGCTTGAATTGGTATGATCACTTTGACTCCGTCATTAATGGTCAATCCAATTTCTGGTATGGTATACTGTGGCACTGAACACATTCTGAATAAATAAGCAACCGACGGGTACATTCTCATTGATTCATAAAAAGCCAGTTCTAAATAAGTCATCTCTTTAACCGCATCGTATGTTAGCTTTCCATGTTTTGCAAGCACTTCGTCAATTTGTTTTTGTACTTTTTCTTGGTATTCGGGGTGATATGCTAATTGGTGGAGAGTGTAGCTTGATGCAGTTGAAGAGGTTTCAAAACCAGCTCCGAAGAATACAAACACTTGAGCAGTCATGATCTCATCACTAAGTTCCAATTCCACTATCTTAGGTGATCCATCAGGGTTTTTACTTTCAATTGATTCTCCAATAATTTTTCCTTTCTTTTTGAGCTCCAGCAACAGATCTATAAAATCATTCTTACCTGAAGGCTCAAAGTTTCTCTCTTTAAGTACTGCCTGAACCAAATGATTCATACTCTCTTCTAGTTCTGGTGCCAAAAACGTCAAATTCTTGCAAAGCTCCGGAAACATTAACTTTAAAGCACCACACACAGCATCACGCAAATTCCTATGAAATATTCTTTGACCGAGTTTCCGAAATTCAGAGTTCTCATCACTCAATGAATCCATTTGGAGTCCAAATCCACACGCGCCGATGAAATCAGTCGTATATCTTGCCATAAGTTCGCGGACATCATAAAATTCCTTATGGCTTACTTCTTCTGTAATTATTTGAAGTTTTTCAGCACGATCAGTAATAATCGGGAACATAGCCTTTAATTTTGCTGTACTGAAGGCAGGAGTGAACCGCTGTCTGATCAGCTTCCACAAATCCCCATCAGCAAAAAACAAATTCTTAAGCAGAGGTTCGATGACAGTTCTGTGAGGATTAAACCCCCTAGCATGGAAGTATTGAAAGTCAGTAAGGAGAATTCTTTTTGCAATATCCGGGTCTCTGATCACCAATTCTGGAGCGGTGCCTTTATAAAATCCAACAACTCTTTCATTAGGATACTTATCGTATGTTTCTGTTGCCATCATAGCCATGCTGGCTTTCTGGAGGAATTGTTTAAGATTGTTTCCGACGAAAGGCAAAGGTCTTTCATGTTTGACTCCTTTCTCACTCCAATAATTAAAAGGTCTTATTCCGAACCAATAAAAAAACACTGTCAAAAAAAACAATGCCACAATCAGAAACATTTTGAATTATTTTTACACTACTTGCTGCTATGAGCTTATTGTTTCAGCTAATTTACAATATCATCAATAAAATGAACAATTATTTTATCACTAGCAAAGATAAAAATTATCTCTTGGTAAAAAATACTTTATATAAGGGATAGGCCGAAGTTCGTTTCACATTCGGTTAAACCGAAAATTCGGTACTACAAAATATATTAATAATAAAGTACGTGAGTGTGATAAAAATAAATTACGAATTGCATACGGTAAGTGGCTTCGTAAGCAAGTAATCAGGCTGTAGATCAATTCTGGAAACAACATTTTTTTGAGCCGGGTCACATCTTGTACTGAGGCGACAGACGTTCTTTACATCAAAATCGGTTAAAATGTGCGACCTGAATGACAGACAAAAGCATTTTTTGGACAATCTCGAAACTGAAACGCTTCGCTCACTCGATCAACTAAAGTCACACACACAGTTAACACTATAAAACGTTAAATCGGACGGTTTTACAGTGTTAATCGTGTGTGTTATCGATTTATGCCAATTCAAATAGTGAAATGCGTCGTAGGTACGTACACGTACCTTCTGAACAGTCGTAGAATTGAAAATACTTATTTTCAATTCTACGACTATACATACTACATATACTACAATATGGATGCACTACAATATGATACTACATATTTGTCACACAGCGAAACGCAGTACCCACATTCCATCTACTCTAGAAAACTTCAACGATCGCGTAAACAAGATTTGACGTGTTTCTTTCAAGAAAATGCAATGAAACTAGGTACCTACCGATCGAATGTTCGGCCGAATTCGGTTAAAACCACATTCGGCCCATCACTACTATTATATTATATAATAATTATATAATATTATTAATTATATTATATCGATCAATCAATTTGAGTTGTTAGTTAGCAAATTAATCCAATATCGAAGAAGCAACATATCGCCACTATTTTAACACCTTATTTTTGCAATGCTTTAGGCGTTGATGCTCAGTAAAATGTTAGATGTTTGCCATTAATTAGTGTGTCTCTAAACTTGTAATTTAACAGTGTTTTGGAAAATTACCGGTCTCCGTGGTTTTAATCTGAGCTCGTGATTGTCTAGGTTTGAAGGTGGCCTTCAGACTTTGAAATAAAAAATGTAGGTAGGTACTTATGTATTTACAGTAAATATCTAAACTAAATAAATTAAAATAATTATAATAACGTCGCATAGCATCATTTAGTACTAAATTAAGCAAAGTACTTTAGGAACCTTTAAATTCAAACAACAACTATTTACATTACAATAATTTAATTATGAATTACCTGAAGTGTTGTAGAAATTAGCTTTATTTAACTTTTAAACCTATTTCACTCTATTTTAAGACTGTTTTAGCAGTCAATAAGTATTTAATTTACTCAATTTAATCAATATGAACAACAGAATTGTTTAGAGTCTTTCATTTTAAAGTACACAAATTGACAAGGCCTCATTTTTTGGTTGTACATAGACGTTTGACCATATCAATTGAATTCCTTAGCCTCAAAATTTACAACAGACGTTCCACCAATCACAGCGCAGCTACATCACGAATGGGCTGAGTTATACTCGTACAAGAAGCAACCATCAATTGAAAGGATAGTCTTTATCGATTTTCTCGGGATTTTAATAACAAAACAAAAAAAATCATTACATAAATATTTTTTTATTTATTTTTTGAACCCAATTCCTGAATTAAGTTAGTATAAAATGAAAGACCCTATAGATACTCAACTAGGTAGTTTCCGCGCGATATTTTCCTTCATACTTTGGTAAATAAAAAAATCTGCATCATAATTAAAATCCGGAATTCATCGTGACACAGTCCAGTTCATGGGTGTTAATTACAAAACTCCCGTTTCTTAATTTTAAGTGGCAGTCCGCCTACAAAGCTTTCAGAAACGACTCCTGTCGGTTCTGGAAGAGGTTCTTTCACACTACAAGCAGCAGGTTCTACAGTAAACTTCTGTAAGACTGCAGCCAAGCCCGCCATACTCTGCATTTGTCCCAGTCTTTCACCTAAAAAATTTGTAATATTAAAAACATATTAAATTCATCTAGTAGCGATTATCCCTACGTCATCTTTTCTAATCCCACTACCTCATTAGAGAAACATAATTATGAGGTCCTATGAAATTCACGTTTTCAGTATATAGGAAAACATTTTTTAATTTTTTTATATAAAATTCAAGCTGCTTACTTTAAACTTTTTCGATATTATATAAAATCTTTTGAAAAAACTCATATTGACCTAATTATTATCGTGATACTCTTACAAAAACCAGTTAAACATTTTTATTGACGATTTTGGTGGATACCAAGATTGACTCAGTTTCAGACTTACCAACACAAGCACGCGGTCCTTCTCCGAATGGTAAAAATACATATTTCCTTATTAAATCCTTTGCAGCACCATCACAAAATCTCTCGGGATCAAACTTTTCGGGTTCTCTAAAATACTTGGGATCTCTATGGAAAGCTTGGATCGGTATCATAACTTTAACACCTTCGTTTATAGTCAACCCAATCTCCGGTATGGTGTATTGAGGCACAGTGCACATCCTTACTAGATACGCCACTGAAGGATACATCCTCATCGATTCATAGAAAGCCATCTCTAAATATGTCATCTCTTTGACAGCATCATAGGTTATTTTGTTGTTGTGTCTGGCTAACACTTCATCGATCTGTTTCTGAACTTTTACTTGGTATTCAGGATTAAATGCTAACTGGTGGAGAGTGTAGCTCGATGCAGTTGATGATGTTTCAAAACCAGCCCCAAAAAAGACAAACACTTGGGCAGTCAGGATAAGATCACTTAGTTCCAACTCGATTTGCTTAGGAGATCCATCTGGATTTTTCGTTTCAATTGACTCTCCGATAATTTTGCCTTTCTTTTTAAGATCTAGTAAGAGATCTATAAAATCGTTTCTTCCTGATGGTTCATAATCTCGCTCTTTTAGTACAGACTGAACCAACTCGTTCATATTTTGTTCGAGTTCCGGTGCAAGAAATTTTAAATTTTTACAAAGTTCTGGGAAAATTAACTTAAGTGCTCCTGTCACAGCATCACGTAAGTTTCTGTGGAATATTCTTCTACCCAGTTTCCGAAATTGGGAATTTTCATCACCTAATGAATCTGTTTTAAGTCCGAAGCCACAAGCGCCTATAAAATCAGTTGTATATCTTGCCATAAGTTCACGAACATCATAAAATTCTCTTTGGCTCACCTCTTCAGTAATTGTCTGTAGTTTTTCTGCCCGATCTGTAATAATCGGGAACATTGCTTTCAATTTTGCTGTACTGAAGGCAGGAGTGAACCGCTGTCTTATCAGCTTCCATAAATCCCCATCAGCAAAAAATAAATTCTTTAACAGAGGTTCGATGACAGTTTTATGGGGATTAAATCCTCTAGCATAGAAGCATTGAAAGTCTGTGACGAGAATCCTTTTCGCAATATCCGGATCTCTGATCACCAATTCTGGTACGGTGCCTCTATAAAATCCAACAACTTTTTCATTTGGGTATTTGTGGTAAGTCTCCGTTGCCATCATAGCCATACTGGCTTTCTGAAGGAATTGGATCAGGTTATTGCCAACGAAAGGCAAAGGTTTTTCATGTTTGATTCCCTTTTTCTTCCAATAACTGAATGTTCTGACGCCGTGCCAGTAAACAAGCACTGCTAGGAATACAATCACGAACATAATCAACATGCTGAGGTTGTTGATGCACTACTTGCCGGGCCGGCCACATATTCCACACTGCAAGTTGCCGAGCGCAGTATTATCTTGCTGTCACCGACGACTTCATACTTGTCAGATTACTAGATGCGATAAAGTGCAAGATGAATTATTGTTTTATTGTAACAGATAAAATTATATTTATTATTGATTTTTTTGTGTTCAAGGTCAGTTTAAAAACATAATTATTATGCGTGGCAATCTGTAGTTTCATTAAACGGATTTATGATACGGTTAGTGTGAGTAATATCAGAGCACTTGGTAGTCTTGTATTAGTGGCCCCACATTCCGATCAAATCCAGTCGTACATCAATGAGTTTATCTGCCGAAAAAATTATGTGCATGCCAGTACTCTAACGGTGAAGGAAAATGGATCGTATGTTAAGTGCACCAAAGGAGCCTCTTGGAGGCGCACTAACAATCCTTTCACCACAGTTCGAAAGAAGTAGTGACACGACAAAGAAAGAAAGAAGTTAATACCGAACTTTTTATTGAGTTTCTTCTAAGCTGCCTGAAGGCTTCCATTAGAGGTTTTAGCTCTATTTAGATATATTTAGAATATATTTATAATTAATATATTCTAAATATATCTAGAATATATTTAGAAAGAAAAGAAGAAGAACTTAAAATTAAAACACACAATTCCCAAATTTTACTTCCTACATACAAAAATTGTTTATATCTATATGAAATATATTGTAGGCAAATTAGTTTTTATACAAAAGTGATACTTAGTGTAATAAAATGAAAAAACACTGGTTGGTATCTTACCAACCAGTGTTTTTCATTTCATTCACCAAGCGGAAGTTCTGAAAGCCTATTTCAGTCTTTAGCTGGAATTAAAAAGGTCCAAACTGTATTTAAAAACTTTCCTAAGTAAAGGAAGTTTTATCCAGTGTTATATATACATTTTGAACTTTACGACGTCGCGGAGCTTCAAGTTTTGTTTTATGGAAGACCCTGAGGGATAATTCCTTCAAAAAGGTCGAAACTTAGTGTTAGGCGTTTCCTTACAAGACCACATTTTAGTGCCGTCGATTTAACCCCGAATTGTTCTAGTATCTTGTACAAGTCCTACTATAAACTTAGGATAGCTGAAATATTTCATTTAAATAATAATTTTATGCTAAAATCGGTGTTTCAGAAATGACGTAGGTACATACGAGTAGATAAAACATAAAATGGTCATATACGACAAAAATGGTATAAAACCTGATTTGTGCATCAAGTAAAATGTTGCCTGGAACTATAATATTTTGGTTCTCGTTTCTTTGAAGTTTCATTAAAATAAATCATCGGTTCTTTAAACGTTTTTCTAGTATACAGAGACACACATGACATAATGATTGCGGTTACAGCACAAATAGAGGCCCATTCGGGTGTAATATGGTAGCAACAGTACCTACGCTTAACGGATTACGGATGGATTACGGATCTAGGCTTTTGTGAAGTTAGACGTTTTAATACACACGAGTTGCTTATTATACAAAACAAGTGTATTGTATTGGTATATGAACAACGTGCATGAGGTTTGGGTTGAATATTTTTTTCTATAGAAAGTTTGAAACTGCTTTGTACTACCCCTCGGGGTAGTTTTAAAAAAATGCGTCTTTCATTATTTTACTTGTACTTACCAAGTTTTGAGTGAATCAAACCAAGGAATATAATTTTCCATAGAAACTTTAACACCCTGTAACACCCGCTATGGGGTTGGTTATCGAAAAAAAGATAGCTTAATGTTATTCCAGAACATAAACCATCTACATTCCAAACGTCATATTCGGTTAGGTCGTCATGGTGATACACAAACAACAACATTCGCACACACACACACACACACACACACACACACACACACACACACACACACACACACACACACACACACACACTCACACACACAGACTTTCACATTTTATAACATTAGTAGGATCGTATGATAGGATAGGAATAGGAAGGAATGAAGGATATGATAGGATTTCATACAAAACACTTCACGAATGCCTACATCCGTTGACCGTACTGTACGTGTGTTGTGTCATGCAAAATGTTTGAACGCTACAAACTGGATTCGCCATTGACCTTGGACTCTGATACCATCATCAAACTCAAACTAACGATTATTTGCACGCTCTGTTGTATGGCCGTAGATTTGAATACCGGCCGGTTAGTAGTTTTGATTTTGGAAAATACGTATTTGACTTCTAACTACACCATTAACACTTTGTGTGCCACCAACGCATTGGTCTACTGGCTAGAGACTATTCCATTAGCGCTTTCAAATCAATTCATTTATTTCCATTAAACAACAAACATTGTATGCGGAAAACACCTTAACCTATAAAATTACAATATGAGTACCTACACTACAAATACATACAAGCATAAAAAGCTTAGGGCAGTGAAATGGTTGAAATTTTTTTAAAGGATCTTGAATGCAAAAAAAAAGACTTGCTTTACTTTTATATTAAGAATTATAGTATGTTTTTATTGATGAATAATAATAATACGATAATTTATTATATAAAAATTGACCCAGGAAGGATTAAGCAAAGGTTGTGTCGCGGTAGTCTCGAAGTTTTCATAAAAATACAACTTTTAAATAAATAGTATAAATATGATAGCTTCTTAAAAAAATACGACGAAAAAGACCAGAACTAAACAGTCAACTGACCGATACTCTTTGATCATTCATTGGCTATATTTTAATATGAAAAACAATTTCAGTTCAAAGGTGAAAAAGGCGACAGAGGACTCGACGGCCTCCCGGGGGTTCCTGGGACCCCTGGAGTTGCCGGTCCTCCAGGCCCTCCTGCCACAGACGCCGTGTCTTACCTACCCGGGCCCCCAGGACCCCCCGGACCACCTGGACCCCCCGGAGTCTCTATTGTGGGGCCTAAAGGAGAGCCTGGGATGAGTCACTATGATGAACATCCCGTGCATGGCAGCACCAAATACTTTGATAGAAGACCAGGTAAAATAATTATAATCATTTAACATGAATATGTATTAACTTCTAAATAAACTTTGTTGGATCCTGTGCTAATATAACTAATCTAAGTTGTTTATGTTTTTCAACTAATTAATAATATTCCTCTTAGCATTTTGGTCTTGCCCATTATCATAATAATAATTGATTTATCAATGTGATTTGAATCAACTAAGGTGTACACAATTCACCCAAATAAAAAGGGTGAATCAGCCCTGCCAACCCCCGTTAAAACCAACATACAAGTTATAGGTGAAGGAAAACATAACATCGTGGGGAAACCAGTTAGTGTTCTTATAGGCGGCGATGGGCTTGCAACCTGTCACGTATGGATTACTAACTTCTGCAAGATGTGGGCATGTATGAAATACTCGTATGTATTTGGAAATGCCTCTGACACCCCCTTACACATTTTCAAAGGATCTGGAATAAGTAACATTAAAAGATCTAGAGGATGTCTACCGCGCCTTGGGGATACAGTCCTGAACCTGTTGTTTTTGTTGTTGTTATACCTTACAACTTTAATACACACCATTTAGGTACTCGTACCTACTTGTATTATACAGGCAAACATTTTTGACTAGTTTTCTGCAAGATTTAGTAAGGTCCCGCTCTCTTTATGAAAATATCTACCCATCTGTTTTCCGGTCGACCTCTTCCTCTTGACTCATTTCTGGGTAACCACTTCGTTACTTATTTTGCCCATCGACTGTTCTCCATAGATTTTGTAGAGAAACGTGGAACGAAATGGGGGAGGTCTACGCCAAAGAGGCGACTACTGCGGGCGAATAGTTTTGCAAAAATAAGTAGTTTTTTGTTAGTTTAAAATAGTGTTTAGATTTAATTGTTTAATATATTTATTATTTTTATTTATTCTGCGAGATTAGTTAGACTCTTGACTGACTTGGATCTGACAGTCTATCGCGCCAATTGTACATGATGCTGCTACTTAACCTTTAATATGTTTGTGTGTCCATAACATTGATATTTATTTGGTTTTACACGCTGCTTAAAGCTGCTAAAAGTCCTCTTGATGAGTTAAAAGCTTTAAGGGACTTAAAAGACTTCAAAGACGGTGACAGACACAGACACGGTAAGATACCTACTGTAGTTTTTTTATATAAATATTCGTAATGAAAAAATTAACTATCAAATTTAAACGACCCCTGTGGTGCAGTGGGTGAAAGCCCGCTTGTGACGCAAAAGGTTGCGGGTTCGATCCCGGCCGCGGGACAAATGTTTGTACGACCTACAGATATTTGTCTCGTGTCTGGGTGTTTAAAAAAATAAAATAAATAAATAAATAATGCTGGACATTTTCACACAGCATCATCTAGCCCCAAACTAAGCAAAGCATGTACTATGGGAACCAGATAACTGATATACTACTTATATACTTTTTGTTTGTAAATACATTCATATTATACATACATAGAAACACCCAGACACACGAGACAAATATCTGTAGGTCATACAAACATTTGTCCCGCGGCGGGGATCGAACCCGCAACCTTCTGCGTCGCAGGTGGACCTTCGCCCACTGCGCCACAGAGGTCGTTCCCATAGTACAAGCTTTGCTTAGTTTAAGGCTATATGACGCTGTGTGAAATGTCCAGCATTATTTAAATAAATAAATAATGTGTTCTGAGGGTTAACAGCCTTAAAAATTTTTTTTTTTTTTTTTTTAAAAGTACCTATCTGGGATATAAGTACCTATTTCATTATTTCAAAATAATGGTCTCAAAACTGTTCTCGTTGTCGTTTTTTACAGTTTCTTCTCCACCCAGCACACACCACTCAGAAGAGTCAAAGCCAGCTAGCTCTGTGCCTGGTGCTGCTGTGTTCCAGACTACAGAAGAGATGTTGAAGGTATGTCTTATAGTCCTAGATTAAAATCTCAATAAATCTGAAACCCTAAAAGCCAGACAGATTATACTTGGTTTGTATATATTTGGGCCATGTCAGAAGTCAGAAATCGTCAAGAACTTTTCCCATACGTTTTGTACAAAAAATTGATAAAACTCGATTTTTTTTTGGTGCCAAACGACCCCACTACATGTAGGGATCAAAAAACTGTAATTTGAGGTTTAAATAAGCACTAGAAAAGTAAAAAAAAAAGGCACGAAAATTTTTTTTTGAGTTTATCAATCGATTTTAGTATGGGAAAAGTTTTTGACGATTTCTGACTTTTCTAGTACTCAAACCTGGCTCCATAGAGTCTTTTGATGAAATATGAAACTGAATTGATTGGCATTATTATATGATTTTATTATTAAAAATCCATCATAGTTTTAATAATATTCACGTTATATCGTGAATGATAGGACATGATGAACATGATGATGCTATCAACATTGCAAATCCTATCGGGAAAAACTTCACAAGTTTTTGTTCAATATCTACAAAAAAAATTAATAGCGAAACATTATTATAAACTAAAGGTTAATAAAAATAAAGAAGTTAAGACTGGTTAGAACGGAGGTTAGACTTTTTGATACTTAGTTATTATGTGAAAATAATCAGGTCTATCTGCCTGTCTGTTGCCTATTGCGTGAGCCGCAGAACAGATTATATTTTATTACAGGACATCATCCACGCTGGTGCCATATTAACAAAGGCCGTCGTGTTCTATCAGAATACAGCACTTTTTTTGTTTGGCCGGCACTTTTTAATTTGGACCAAAATGGATGATGTCCTTTGGCATGCATAATAATGCATAGATAGGCTAGGACGAAGGCAACTTTTTTCACAAATCATAGACGGGCTGAAATACATACTATCCATACTAATATTATAAATATGAAAGTAACTCTGTCTGTCTGTCTGTTTGTTACGCTTTCACGCCCAAACCGCTGAACAGATTAAGCTGAAATTTGGCATAGTTAAAGGTTGTATCCCAGGGAAGGACATAGGCTACTTTTTATCCCGAAAAATTGAAAAAATCCCGAGGGACCGCGGGTAACACCGCGGGAGCGCAGCTAGTAAGTGATAAAAGCTTGTATTTGTATATATCAGCTACAGCATTCCAGACATAAAAAGTAATTATTAAAATTAATATCGGAGGATATTTCACAGTCATCAAAAGCAGTTGTGACGTATGGCTCGTTGGTCTGGAGTGATGGGATCTCTTGCGAATGGAAACAGCAGGTTTCTTCAATAATTTAGCGTATAATTTTGAATAATTGAAAAAGCGTACAATGATGATGCGTAATTGAAAAAGTAGTAGCAAAGACAAGAGTGAGTTGTACAATTTTGACATTAATTAGACAGCGACATTCAGTTTTGACACTGACGTTGGCGTGGATACGTAACATGCCCCCGGCCTTGGAAGCTCCAGGTTCCAATGATGGAGTTCATGCGTCTTCTTCATGGAACAGGGGACATATTTTGGCGAAAGCTCTCCTGACGATGCCCGATGACGTCTGGATGTCAGCTACTCGGGAGATGTTATCCTTGCCTGGAACAGTCTTGATTATCCGTCCAAGGTGCCATTTTAATGGAGGGAGGTTGTCGTCCTTAATGACTACCATTGTGTTAGGCTTAAGAGTATCGCCCGTATGTTCCTTCCATTTGCATCGAGTCTGGAGTTCGGAGACGTATTCCTTCGCCCATCTCGCCCAGAAGTGGTGTCGCAGCTGCTCGACTCGTCGGTAGCGGTTGAGAGTGCTACTTCCGATGCCGTCGTTCCGCATGTCTTGGTAGACTGGCGCTGTAAGCGGTCGGCCGACCAGGAAGTGTGCAGGACTGAGTGGGAGCAGGTCATCTGGATTGGACGAGAGAGGAGATAGGGGACGGGAGTTAAGTATGGCTTCTACTTGTGCCAATACCGTGGTAAATTCCTCAAACGTGAGGTGTGCGTTACCAACAGTACGAATCAAATGGTACTTGCTCGACTTTACTCCAGCCTCCCACAAACCACCAAAATGAGGACTGTAAGCATGTATAAAGTTAAATTTGATTGACTGACTAGTTGCGAATTCGGATATATCTGCAGAACAATTTTTTAAATATTTAGAAAATTCGCTCTTAGCGCCTACGAAATTTCTACCATTGTCGGAGAAGATTTCGTTGGGTTTTCCCCTGCGCGAAATAAAACGCTTAAGAGCTAGTATGTATGCTTCAGCTGAGAGGTCACTTACAAGTTCAAGGTGTATAGCGCGTGTTATAAAGCAAACAAATAAAGCCACGTAAACCTTGATTGTTTTAGCTCCCCTTCCTTTGCGATTCAACATGAGCATTGGTCCAGCATAGTCCACCCCGCAGTACAAAAATGGATACGTAGGATCTAATCTCTGCGGAGGTAAGTTACCCATTAAAGGAGCGATGGTTTTACCCTTTAAACGTTTGCATGTCATGCAAGCATGCACAGTTTGGCGTGCAAGGTTTCTACCTCCTATCGGCCACCATTGCTGGCGGATGTCATAGAGAAGTGCCTGAGGGGCTGCGTGAAACAGACGCTGATGTTCATGTCTGAATAACAGAGCTGTGAACGGATGATGTGAGCTAAGAAGGATTGGATGTTTCTTATCATAATTGAAATGGGGAGAATTCTCGATTCTACCACCAACACGAATAATTTTATTGTTATCGTCAATAAATAAATTTAATTTAGATAAACTACGATTATTTTTTAGAGTATTACCTTTTGAAATTGAATCAAATTCAGTAGTGAATGATTCTACCTGGGCTAGCTTAGCTAATCCTAACTCAGATTCCCTCAATTCTTCTACCGTGAGCTCGCCAGATCGACGATTGATTTTACTATTTCGCGCGTTATGTATAAAACGTCGAACATATGCGAATGCGCATCTCATGCGGTCCAACCGAGAAAATCTTGAGAACGGAAATGAGCTATCCTTTTGTTGTGCGTGCAATGCCAGAACGGCGCCGGCGCTGGATTTAATTTCGGGTAACTCGTGCGATAATTTTAAGTTCATTTCCGAAATTAAATCAGTAGAATTACCCGTAAACTCGCGAAGGAAAGGCGGGCCATTCCACCATAAGTCGGAGGAAGCGAGGTCATGTAAAGGTACTCCGCGTGATACCAAGTCGGCTGGATTGTCTTTTCCCTTGACATGACGCCATGGCATTTCCTTCGTTAGCTCGTGGATTTCAGCCGTCCTGTTTTGCACAAATGTTTTGAGAAGATTAGGTGCCATGCGTAACCACCCCAAAACTATGGTCGAATCGGTCCAGAACGTTATGTTATCGAAGCTACAACGAAGCGATTCGCGTATACGTGTATATAATCGAGCAGCTACTAACGCTCCGCACAACTCGAGCCTAGGTATACTTGTAGGTTTTAGGGGCGCAGTTTTACCTTTAGACGCAAATAATCTTACCGTCACAACGTTATCACTCACAACAGTTCGAACATAGGCGCACGCGCCGTACGCTGTCTGCGAGGCATCGCAAAATAAGTGCAGTTCGATCAGTGTAGGCTCAGCGCCTATGACGTGCCGCGGCACACGAATGCTCTCGAGCGCAGATAAGCCCGCAACAAAACGGTCCCACGCTGCGGTGACGTCGCTAGGTAGCTCACTATCCCAGTCGATTTTGATAAGCCATAGCTTCTGTAACATAACCTTTGCGATAGTTATACATGGACTCAATAAACCGAAAGGATCAAATATTTGAGATACGTGAGACAATATCGTTCGTTTTGTTATTTTTAAATCAGATTTAAATTGCGTTTTGTAGGTAAATTCATCGTTCGCGTAATTCCAATAAATACCTAATGTTTTACATTGGCTATTTTCGTCCAAATTAAGCATCTTGTCCCCAGATAACATTCTCATTGACGATTGATCACATTCAAAATTAAAAATCCATTTTCTTAGCGGAAGGCAACCTGAATTTAAAACTTCGAAAGTGTTTTCACATGATTTTAATAATTGCGTTTTATCATCTGAGCCTGTGATCATGTCGTCAACGAAAAAGTCCTCTGCTATGATTCGTTTGACATCTGGATTCGAACACTGGACTCCTAGTTCCTTTAAGCACCGCACGGCGAGAAACGGCGCGGCCGCCGTACCGTATACGACGGTATTTAATCTGAAAATACTTAAAGGTTCAGTAGGTTCGTCGCGCCAGAGAATCAGCTGCAGGTTTCTTTGAGACTCGGATACTAAAACCTGCCTATACATTTTTTCGATATCTGCACAGGCAATGTATTTATGTTGTCTCATGCGAAATAAGATCCCTAGTAGGTCACCCTGGATAGGAGCGCCGACTAGTTGAAGATCGTTCAGTGATTTACCAGAACTAGAAGCCGCACTGGCGTTAAACACTACACGCAGTTTAGTGGTCGTGCTGTGCTCGCGAAAAACACCGTGATGCGGCATGAAATAATTTGGGGTTCCGTACGCATCAATGCGCGTCATATGACCCAAATTCTCGTATTCGTGTATAAACTCGCTATACATTTTTTTGTAGTCCGGCACGCGATTTAGCCGTCTTTCTAAGGCGAGAAATCGGTTCTGGGCTTGAGGAAACGTTTCGCCCAACTCATTTAGCGAGGATTTGAAAGGAATGTTGACAATGAATCTTCCTTCGCTACTGCGTGTTGTTGTAGTGAGAAAATGATTCTCGCATGCCTTCTCCTCCTCTGTATGCGTATCAAATGATTTGGGTAATTCCTCAAGCTCCCAAAACTTTCGCAATTGATCGTCAATTGCTTGAGTGAAATTACATTGGATATGGCCAGTACTGCGCGCATTAATATGTACGGGACCCGAAATTATCCAACCTAATTGAGTATTTTGCACGAACGGCCCATTAGGTAATCGCATTTTACCATCACTTAACAAATCCCAAAACTTATCAGCGCCTATTAGAATGTCAATAGCTTGAGATTCATTGAAGTACGGGTCCGCTAGTTGTATGTGTGCAGGCATCCTAAACTGTGCGTATTGTTTAGGTATAACCGGCATTGTAGATGTTATGTGTGGCAACACAAAACATTGCATTCGCATGGAAAATGAATTATTAGTGCGAGACTTGATTTCAATATCACAGATTTGCGATGACTGTGTTATAGAATTACCTATTCCTCGAATTTCCTGAGTGGACTGTATTTTTTGACATTTTAGTGTATCGCATAGTGATTGCGTCATAATACATCTTTCACTTCCTGAGTCTAGCAACGCGCGAGCTAAATGATAAACATTGTTATTATCTTTAACTTCTACTAACGCTGTCGATAAGAGAACCGGTTGCATACATGGGTATTGAGCGCTCAATGCATTGGTGTGCGTATACGCATGATCATCGCGGGGTGCGAGGGACGCTTGCATAGCCAAAGCCGGTTTGTTATTTTCACTCGACGTCAGTCCGAGCTGCGCGCTGCTAGGCGAATCTACTATGCTATCCGAATGAATTAGTGAATTGTGTTTCTTATCACATTTTCGGCACGGACCGAACCTACATTGCGTAATAGTATGACCAGCGCGTAAACAATTCTCACATAGCTTATTGGTTTTAACGTATTTAATCCGTGATTCTAAGTTGTAATCTAAGAATGTTTGACACGCGTAAAGTGAGTGGGTACCGTTGCATAGCAAACACGATCTTTTAGTCAGCTGTGGCTTACTGGTAGAAACATTGCAGTGAGAGACTTTTTTGCCAATGTGTGTAACTGTAGTTTGTTTACTGTTTGATTGAGGTCCCTGCAATGCTTCCGCCATGTCAGCCCTATCTTTCAGGAATGAAAGCATTGTTTCAACCTTCAAACGTGACTCAGAACCATCAGACTGTTTCGGATTGTTACATTTAAATTGCTCCCAAGCGCGTTCTGTTGTTTTATCAAGCTTGGAAACAATTATAAAAACAATTAGCGTGTCCCAACTATCGACAGGTTCACCTAAGAGCTTTAGTGCACGTTAGTTTCTTAAAACCGTATCGATTAAATTGCGTAGCAAGTCTGGTGATTCTTTTGTCAGCGTTTGAATGCTGAATAGCGCACGGATGTGATTCTGGATTAAAAGTCGGCTATTATTATATCGATTGAGGAGAAGTTCCCATGCTACTGAGTAAACTAAATCTAAATTCTACTGAGTCGATCACAAGTGCTGCGCTGTCTTTTAGTGACGACTTCAGATAGTGATATTTTTGAATACTAGTGATATGATCTGAGTTGTGAACTAACGAGAGAAAGGTATCCCTAAATTCCAACCAACGCTCACTTGAACCGTCAAAGGTAGGTACGGATATAGTGGGAAGCTTAACTGATCTGCTAGTACACCCTTTTGAACATGTCGCAGAAACCTCATCAGTACTTAACATACATTCTACTCGAGCCAGTGTACTGTAGTAACAATCCTCAAACAAATCTCTTTGCTGTAATTGGTGTTCTAAATCAACTTCTAGCACACACTCTTCTAACTTTGTTAGAAGATCGTTGAACTCAACGAAAAGTCTGGCTGCTCCTTGCAGTCTCAACTTAAGATCTGCTCGCGTTTGAGCTGAGAGAGTGTCTTTATCAAGGGAATCTATATAATTAGTTAGCCTAGTTAGTCGACCTTTAACAATCGCTCGTTTTTTAACGAGATCTCTGATTGTCTGGTTTGTGTTCTCATCATCAGTAACAGTTATTTTGTAGGGAGACTTAGACCTAGCCCTAACTTCAGTGCTCATCTTGGTAGTCAGTGAAAGGTGGAGTACTCACGATTGGTAGTGGAGCTTGTGCTTGCTCTGGCACGATGCTCGTAGTCACTGGTAATCTGAAGAAGTACTCGCCGCGTCTCAATCGCTGAAATTGGTTTACCACGGGATTAACACAAGCACTTGAAAAGGATGGGTTAGGATGGAATGGCAGGCCGTACCACAATTTTGCGCGTTCGTCCTGTGTAGATGGACTTCTATTATGGAACGTTGCTGCCAGCTGATGTCTCGAAAGAATCCCTGGTCGCTCCAAACATCCGATGAAGTTCCAACGGTTTCTCGTAACGGTCGTTGAAGTTCAAAGCTGGACCCGGCTCGTAGGATCAAAATGTGACGTATGGCTCGTTGGTCTGGAGTGATGGGATCTCTTGCGAATGGAAACAGCAGGTTTCTTCAATAATTTAGCGTATAATTTTGAATAATTGAAAAAGCGTACAATGATGATGCGTAATTGAAAAAGTAGTAGCAAAGACAAGAGTGAGTTGTACAATTTTGACATTAATTAGACAGCGACATTCAGTTTTGACACTGACGTTGGCGTGGATACGTAACAGCAGTGCTTTTACGTACTTGGGACGAAGTCGCGGGAAATTGGTACGGGAAATAACTCACGTAGAAAAATGTAAGTAATACAGTGTGCTCACGTTTTATTTTTGACAGCTGGCATCGGCAAGTCCTGTCGGTGCGTTGGCTTATGTTGTCGAGGAGCAGGCTTTGTTTGTCAAAGTTAACTCCGGCTGGCAGTATGTGCTGGTAAGTGAATTTGGAATTTGATTTATAATCTGAGAATTCTACTGAAATAACGATTGCGATTGATGTTCGAGGTTGTTCTGCCATTCTTGTTGGAACGAAGTTCCTTTTCGGACGGTATCGAATGGGGGCTAGACAAATGCCAAATATCAAAGTTCAAACCGAGTGTTCCAACAATCACGTACTTTTTTGATAATATTTGAAGCTACTCTACAAACTTCTACGCCTTAGCGGATACCTTCTAAAAGTTCCGTCATAAATATTGGCCTCAAAGTACAATGAAGGTTTTCAAATATACCTTTTTTATATATTTCTAGTGATATCAATATCCATTTAGTTTTAGCAATACTCTTCTTACCTCGAAATCAGTTTTAAAAAAAATCTACGATTACTAAAGAAGTTAAATGTTTCAAGCTCGGCTCTCTAGTCACACAATCGGTTCCCACGCCCACGCCAGCATTGCCCACGCCTCCGATACCAGCAGCGAGTCTCGTCCACATACCTTCTCTGTCAAACACAGTGGAAAACACCCCAGCGGTTGGACCTAGTGTGAGTACTTATTTTTAGCATATTTAGTGCTATCTTGATTGTGCACAGTAGAAATAGTACAACGTCAGTACTGACCGTTATAAATAAGGCATTAGATATTATATTACAGCAGGGCCTTACATCTTTAGATGATATAGTGTAAATAGTTATCTGGAAGAAATCTCTTTCAGCAATAAGGCTGTCCATGAGGAGTGTTCTTTTTAATAACATACATACTTATTGGCCAAACATCGTGAATCGTACGATGCTTTGCTGACCGCTTCCAGTAAACTTCTAGAGAGCTAAGACCTGCAGCACAAACCGGAGCTCAGCTAGGGGCTTGGCTCTACTAGTAGAGATCTCATAACTTTTTTTACAGTAAAATGTAGTGTGTAGAGTCTTGGCAACCAATTTACATGAAATGTTTTTGGTGGGATTATTATTATATTGTTTTACTTCATAAAGACCATCGATCCTACCAGCTAAACATTTTTAAACGCATTTTTTTCCTCTACAGCTTCGCCTTGCCGCATTGAACGAACCCCTATCAGGAAATATGCATGGAGTGAGAAGAGCAGACTACGCCTGCTACAGACAAGCCAGGCGAGCTGGCCTAAGAGGAACGTTCAGGGCTTTTCTAACCAGCAGGTATGATCTTTATTCCTATCTGTATAAAGACCACATTATACAAAATATTAAAAAAAACAACCTATGCCTACACTTAACGGGACGCTATAGTGCCTGGGACATTGTTTGAGATGGAATAGGCTTGTCCAGCACGTAAACCATCCTCTCAGCTTAATCAGCCTGGCCCACAGGAAAGACGACGTCAATACGTGTGGAGCTGACGTAAGCTGCGGGTTACCTCACGATGTTTTCCTTCACCGTTTTGAGCTCGTGTTAAAGCGCATATAAATTTTTCGAAACGAAAAATCCAGTGATGCATGGCCGGGATTTGAACCTACGACCTTCGGATTGAAAGTCGAGGCACAACCCCATTCGACCAACACGGCTCTATAAGGCTCTACAACGAGGCTCTACAAAATATTATACACTATACAATAGAATATACATATATAAAATACTACTTCGATATTTGGGTCTCATCTAAGGTTTGTTAATGTGTGAGCAAAATTTTGTAATACAAATTGTTTATAGATTTTCATCAGGCGCTGTAATTTTACAACATATTATATTTCTGCTCTGTGTGGGTTCTTTCTTAGTACCAAACAATATTTTGTATTCTAGGATAAATTGGGAAGAATTTAAATACGTTATAATAATTTGTTGATATAAATTCTTGACTCTGGCAAAGTACAGCTAAAAAGATCAATCATCGAAAGGAAAGCTAGGCCCCAAACCTTTGCCTTGATTTTCAAGGTATTGTCGCGAAGTAACCGGTGTACGAGACGAATCACCTAGCATTTATAAGACATTATCTAAGTGATCAAACTTGTCCTACTTAAGAATTTCTTTGACTAGGTTTACTACTACGGTTTAATACTACTACTACTACTAATCAGTCCGGTTGCACCCACTGGGTGTATGCCTCCTCTTTATAATATACAGGCACATCGAACAAAAGTTGTTGTTCATAATTATAGTAATACAGTCCTGAGAGGTTACCGGTGTTTTACAAATAACCCTGTATATGACTAGGTTTAACCTCTGTTTAATATTTAGAAGAGTAAAAGCCTTTTTTTTTTCAGGATCCAAAATCTGGACTCAACAGTGCGCTACGCCGATCGGCACTTACCCGTTGTGAACCTACAGGGAGACGTCCTATTCAAATCCTTTTCAAGTATATTTGATGGAAGTGGCGGCCTTATTGCTGCAACCCCTAGAATATACAGCTTCAATGGCAAAAATATCATGACTGATTCCAGTTGGTAAGAGAAATTCCTTTACCATATAGGATTAAGGTGGTCGCACGATCCAGCCGAGCCGAACGCGCCGAACTGTCAATTCAATAGAAGAAATGCTGAGACGTCAGAAGCGAGCCGCATTTTCTGACGTCATCAGTATTTTTTGTATAGAAAAATGACTGCGGCGAGTACGGCGCGGACAAATGTGCGATCAGTTTTACTCTATAGTGTGGCTGATTTATGTGTACCTATTTAGGGAGAACAATTAAAATTGGGCTATTACGTAAAATTTTTATCCCAACAGGCATCAGAAAATAATCTGGCACGGCTCACATGCTAGTGGAGAAAGAGCCCTTGATACTTTCTGTGACGAATGGCAGAACAACGATCCAGTCAGAAAAGGGATGGCAGCATCTCTCTACTCACACAAAGTGCTATCACAGGAGAGGTAAACAATGATCCATCATTTTTGAAATACGATACGACATTTTATGTGTTTGGTATTTTTTGTGCTTTGATTATATTTTTGATATCCATCTATATCCGTGTGGGATCAAGACTTATATGAGTCTATTACCTAATTACTTACGACGAATTAACGAGTACTTTTTTTCCAGATATTCATGTAACAACCACTTTGCAGTACTTTGCATTGAAGCAACTTCTAATGCATACGCACGTAGGAGACGGGATACGTCAAGGTAAAACTCTTGATCCATATTTTTATACTTTACTGTTCGAAGAAAATCCTCCTTGCCCCAGACTCAGTTTTGAAATGTATGATACAGAATCGAATTTCGTACATCGCTAAACGCAGCTTATAATTTTTTTATATTTTTTTCAGGTACAATTTGACAAATGTACTGAATGACGAAGATTATTTATACAACGCTGAAGAGTATCAACAACTACTTAACGAAATATTTGCTCAACCGTTTAGAGAAATTTAGGAAACTATATATTTTAGAATATCTATCGCGATACAACGTGATGGTGAATTCTAGTATTTCATTGAATTTGTCGAAATATAAGCTGCAGCAAGATATTGCGACTACTGGTGTGTTTGGCATACAATGAATACATTTATGAATGAAAGCGTTCGAAAGCTTGTCTTAATTGAGATTTATCAGGCTGCCATGCTTGATTTCGAGATTCCTATTATTATAAGCAAATATGCTTAAGCCACAAAGTTACTACTGACTTATAATATAAGATTAGTGAAAATATACCTACTAATAAAGCGCTTTATATTGCGTTGTAGACTTGTATATAAATTTTGTATTTAAACATAGTTTAGCTTTGTCAGGTATTTTGAATTCGTACGTTCTTCATTTATTTTTAGCTCTGCCGTATACTTGTTTTAAAAAACCGTCGTATTTCTTATAATACAAATAACATCGGGTCCAATAGGTACGCAATAGAAAAAAAAATCTTTGACCCGCACTGTTAAATGTTAGCTTACACTTTTTATACTTTTAGATATTTTTTTTTAAATATTATTGAGACTGTAAATATATTTAATATTTAGTTTTAAATGTTTTGTGTAAGCTATCGTTAATTTATTATCCGAAATCCGTTGTGTTCAATGACATCCCATTTAAAATTAGATTTAGAAATTCACATAAAACCTTGTACCTATACACTTGGGCACGCTCAGGCGATTGAGCGGTTAATTTAGACTAGCCGTTCAGATAATTATTACGTCTAAGCTGAGCGCGCTCAAGCATTTGAGCGGCCGCCGGTAGGGTTATTACGTATTAGCAATAGCAAAGATAATAGCAAGCAAAAATTTGCCCAATTATTCAAATTCTGATTCCGTATTATGAGCGATAACAAATAGATAATGTTTGAATTCCTTAGTTTCACATTACACTTTTCCAGTGATGGATACTCTGCCGCAATGGCGCTAGTTCAACGATCAACAAGCAATTAACAATTGGTCGCAAATTTTACGTAATATAATAACCCTACCGGTTCAATGGAGGTTTAAGGCTTAATTTCGTGTGCCATTCGGTGTCTGTCTGTATTTTAATTCTAAGTCTTAAAATTACTACAAGTCTGATTTTCTATCGAAACATTCATACTTATTCTTAAATAATTTAATTTAAGTTAATTCGTAGATTATAAATAAGTTTACCTTATATATTTGAGCCTAGTCGTCATATTATTGATAGTTTTGTATGTTTTAATAATCATTAAATTTGTTATTTAAATGAAAAATACGTAATAGTTTTATACACACCAAAGTTTTTTTTATATTAAAATGAAATTAGAGATCAGATATTACTATTCTTTCGCAATTTCTCTTTCTCAAACAAAATATCCTTAACAATTATATATAATAATATATTGTATAGAAAGCATAATGTTTTAGGTATTATTATGATAAAGTATATAAAAATTATATCTAAGGTGACATACCAACAAGCATTTATAATTAAGTATAATATTTATTTTAAACTGTTGCTTATACTATCAATTATCTTCTTGTTTGTACAAATGACTGTATTTATACAATTGTGTAGTATTATAATAAAATTAAATGTTTTCACAACTATTTTCGGTTTTTATTAGACATTCGAAGTTAAATTTAATTGTGCAAGTAATCATCTATCCGCTGTTTTTACACCAAACAATATACTTACCTATATCTTAGAACTTCAAAACACCAATTAGATACCTACAGTGTTAAACAAGCAAACATTTTTGACAAGTATTCCGCAAGCAAGTAATTCCTGATAACAATATTTTACCTAACCTAAGTTAAAGGTATAGGTGTGAACGAAAAACTAAAAGTGTAACCTTTTTGAGCTTGTTCGATACAGTATTTGCGTCAAAGCACTCCCTTCCTATTTCAAAGTTCAATTTTCACAGTGGGACCCGACAGGGCTCTAAAACATCGCGTCTTACCTGACTGCATTTGAGTGGAAATCAATTAGTCTGCCAATCGCAGGCTCGCTGTGCTAGCCTTCGTGTACAGTCCACACAAATATTTATATTGAACTGAAAATGCATTGGTAAGTAAACAAATCGGAGTCGTTCTGATGCTTAAGCTCCGTGGCATTTTTGATTCTTCAAGAAATCATTACTTACCTAAACTGATCTTTGTAAGGTAAAAAAATTTGTAAATATGCTTTGAATTTACAAATTAAATGAAAATTACTGAGATGAAATTGTTGGTGATACAGGGTTAGGCATTTGAATTAAACCCAAAAGACATAACAATTGATCAATTTACTATGTGATTTGTTACTGATTTTAACGCGGTAAACAGTATTACAACTAACAAAAGTATAATCAGTTCCATCTCCAACTGTACTTCGATTCCTGTAAAGCCTGCACAAATCAAAGAGCTACGCTCTCAATGCCTGCCTATGTCAAACTGTAGAACAGAAATTGCCTTGTGTGTGATCCTCGTTCGGCTCCGACTGGACAAAACTAGATTAGGGAGTATATTCTGCTGTGTTTAGCAAAACTTTGGAAAGATGAAACTTAAGAGCCGTGTTGGTCGAATGGGGTTGTGCCTCGACTTTCAATCAGAAGGTCGTGGGTTCAAATCCCAGCCGTGCATCAATTGATTTTTCGTTTCGAAAAATTTATATGCGCTTTAACGTGAGCTCATAACGGTGAAGGAAAACATCGTGAGGAAACCCGCAGCTTAGTCAGCTCCACACGTATTGACGTCGTCTTTCCTGTGGGCCAGGCTGATCAAGCTGAGAGGATGGTTTAGGTGCTGGGCAAGCCTATTCCATCTTAAACAATGTCCCGTTAAGTGTAGGCATATGTTGCCTCCTGACGCTGTATAAATCATCTAATATAGATGTAAAGGCCTAAGTTTTTAGCAAAACTTGCTTGTTATAAATAAAATCATTTATTTGCAGAAAGTATGTGCTCAACTCAATAATGGTATTAAAGATGATCCAGCTGTCGCCAGCGGTATTTCCAGACCAATACGACTTTCAAGAACAGAGCTTATTCTTACCTCAAAGGCCGGCAATGCATCTGCAGTGCTTCTTGTTGCAGCAGTTCTCTATGGGCGGTGGTACTCATTCAGCATCAGGTGTGCCACTTGCTCGTTTGCCCCCTCTTCCATAAAAAAACATTCTTAGCTTCAACTAGGCATGAAAATTTTAATATCAAATCTCTGAATTATTTGAGTAATTTGCTGTAAAATGTTCACTGCTCACTACTATACCTAGCCAAGGACGGCAGACATCTACTCAGATCTTCAGACTTTCAAGATAAGTACTCTGAACATGTCATAGGTTTGTCCAAATAAAATTTAGCACATGCCCATCTAACAGGTTGCAAGCCGATTGGAGACTTAATTCGACGACCTCTGTGGTACAGTGGGTGTAAGCGAACCCTCAAGCTACCGCTTGGCACGCAGTAGCTTGAGGGTTCGATCCCCGCCGCGGGATAAATGTTTGTATGATCTGCAAATATTTATCTCGGGTCTGGGTGTTTTCTATGTATAATATGTATGTATTTACAAATAAAAAGTATATCAGTTAACTGGTTCCCTTAGTTACAATAATAATTCTATATAATAATTCTGGACATTTCACGCAGCATCATCTAGATGATTATTATTTTATTTATTTATTCATTAAAAAACTATATACTCCTACCGTTCTGTAGCCATAGTAGTTAAATTTACCTAATTGCTATGTGACGTCTCAGGATTGACTAAGGTATCTTTCAATCCCTGGATCTTACTTTTTTTATCTAGGAGCGAACTCTATAATTTTCAACTTCCATAAAATAAATAAAGGCAAGTACTTGCCACGCTCCAGGTGAAAAAAAGTAATTTTTCCGTTGACAAAGTTCGTCAATCGAATGGAAAAGTTTTCTTATTAAAGTACGAACGAGGCTCAGACGTTTCTCGTTTCCATTAATGTTGCATCGGCTGTAAGGAATTGGTATACGATACTTTATTATACTTAAAACTTTTATACGTTGTTGCTTACATGGTTTTCAGAAAAATCTTGATACTTACATTATAAATTGACAAATAGTAGCAAATTGTTTTTTTTAATTATCTAGATGCATAGGTAAGGTATAAGTTTCTTCAAATAGGTACCTAATATCCCTGATTATTATGAAATTACTAGCTGACCCGCGCGACTTCGTCTGCGCATTATTCGGTCCAGCCGTTCTCGCGTGATATGATTTATATATAGAGATTATTGAGATGCATCGCAATAAGAGTTGAATGCACCATCAAAAACTATTATAGCAAAAGGTAGGTAAGTATAGAGTATTGTCATAAGTAAAGGCAAAGTCATTAAAAAATGTTGAAAGCAAACCAGTAATTTTCAGGATGGACAATGTGAACATAACATGACTATAAAATATGGTAAATTTAAGATAGCAAACTAGTTGATAAACTGTTCAACAAACTCCTATACCTACTCTGACTAAGCTGCGGGTTTCCTCACGATGTTTTCCTTCACCGTTAAGAGCTCGTGTTATAGCGCATATCAATTTAACAAAACGAAAAATCCATTGATACACGGCCGGGATTCGAACCCACGACCTTCAGATTGAAAGTCGTATCGACGTTGTCTTTCCTGGGGGCCAGGTTGATTAAGCTGAGAGGATGGTTTAGGTGCTGGACAAGCCTATTCCATCTCAAACAATGTCCCAGGCACTAAAGCATCCTGTTAAGTGTAGGCATGGATTGCCTCCTGACGCTGTATAAATCATCTAATACAGGGTGTAAAAAGACTGCTACCGAAAACTGAGGGGTTGCAATCAGACATACAATCTAAACATATTAAGCGAAAAAAAACGCGAAAAAAAATTTGACTTAGCTACGTCATTTTATGTTATTTTCGGTTATTTACTACTAGGACAACATATTAAGACCATACCTACCTGATAATTTCAGTAATAAAAGAAAAAAACATTTAAAACTCAAAATCCAGCAATCTACGTATAAAAATGCGCCCAGTACATACGCAAACAGTAACCTTCAAACGCTGTTTTCTCCGGATATAATGATTTTTCGGAAAATCCTTTTGGATTTAGCTGTGTGATGCTGTACCTACCCCTTTCGGCTTCGGTAGACGTCTTTTTACACCCTGTATAGATGTAAAGGCCTAAGTTTTTATACCTTCTCTTAAATTATGAAGTAAGTGGCATCACTTATTTTCCTTCCTGATAGTTCAGCAACTTCATAATACTATACAACATTAGCAAACTCGAATCAGTACGGTTTTGTCGCGAAATCCTCTTATAACTTGGAAACGTGGACGAAATTAAACCGCTTTTGCCACAGTTCACCAACGAATCACCAACGTATGAGACATTCTCTCCTTCAACAACACAAACACTTATGTTACAACTGAGCATTTTGTACAAGCCATTTTGATACTTAAAATGTGCAGTTGATAGTTCGAACTCAAATGACGAAAAAAGCTGACAATAACCAAAATTTAGGTTGATGCTGACAAACTGTATTGGATCTTATCTCCTAGGTCTAGGAGCTATTTTAAATTTAAAAACAGTTATAAGTTGTACAGCTCTTCCTTTGCGTTTGGTTCCAGTCCATTTTCAACAAGTCAGTCTGACGCTTTTCACCACTCACTGACCACTTCAAAGCATTCCAGATGATCGATAGTCACAAACGACTGAACGTTTCGAACTCCAGAACAGCTTTTGAACGTTTAGTCCATTGAAATCCTGACGTCGGCTTGGTGGATGATAAAAAGTAAGTTTGTATGAGTTTCGATCAATTCTAGGTGAAAAAATTTCGGGCCAGATAAAGACTTAAAATGAGATGAGTGAATTTTGGCTGGAACTCTTCTGTGGTGATAAGATAAACTAAACCAAATGTGTTACTTGGTGTTTACTACAAGTCTAGTTGCAAAGTTAACTTTTTTACAAAAATAACTAACCAAATAAAATTAAGGTTAGCAAAGATAAAACTAAGCAAAACAAACCTTTTCATCCATAAAATATTAGAGTGAAGCCTTTGGGACATAAAAAAAATCTTTGTTTTTAGAATTTTCAAATTAAAATCAATACTTTACAAGAAGTAATCTTCTGAAGTTTTAAGAACAAGTTATTTTAAATTGCTACCACTTTACAGATTCACGACACAATTCCCAGCGTAGTTGCGAGAATTGCAATCGAAACTAATTCCATCCAACTCCCAAACTTAGATGTTAGCAACAATCTATCCGAACCAGTTAATGACGCATTTGCACTGTATACCGACCGACAATGTTTCAAGAACAGAACCATTATCAAATATAGCCAAAAATTTAACGAAAAAAAACAAAGGAGAAACGAAAGGAGCCTTTTTGATGCTTCCTTAAAAGATTTTACCATACTTTCGTTCAAAAGAACTGGTGACACGACAAGGAGAATACCAAAAACCAATAAGAGTCAACTCAAGTTGTAACCCATTATCAATTAGACTTACAAAATAATGGAAAAAGCTATCGTTTGTGAAGAAGTCGACCAGGTACTTCAGATTGACACAAAGCTAGAGTTCGGACAAGCAAAACACTATCCTTGTATGGATGTATTTTTATATTTTCATAGTTTTTTTATTCAACTTTGTGAAAAATTCAAATTCCAATAAAGTCACGATGGCGAGATTTTTGGTGTTACGATGATGACAAAATACGTAAAATAAATAAAAAAACAGTAGGTATCTAAATAATTGGTGATGGTCAACAGCAACCAAGCTTCTTGTCTGAATAAGGTCTAATGCAGTGCGCAAATTTCCTAACTCGACAAGTTTAGTGTTGTTATTGGGGCTTCGGTTGATCAACCGTAATTGCTTATAACGTGTACATCCTTATTGAAAGCAGGAACTAGATTGAAAGTTGTTACGTCATCCTGCAAGGTAATAATGGAAGAGACCACTTGGCCCTTTGATTCATAATACAGCGGAATGCATTCGGTTCGGAATCGACCGACAGCAACCAATCATAGTGCAGGAATTGATCCGAATTTGACGTTTCTTGCACTGTGATTGGTTGCTGTCGGTCGATTTCGAACCGAATGCTTTCCGCTGTATTATGAATCAAGGCCCTGAATTATATTTGGACATACCTATAAAACTATTATTTTCTAGGTATTTTTGCGAGTATACCCAAACCCTATGTTTGCCTGATTGCCTATTTACTGAAACTATTTGGATGAAAATAAGGCTTGAGTAGGTATAAATCCAACAGTAAAAACCGATCTTGTTGAAACATTTTGTAATTTTTACTACGAGTACCTAACATTTTTCGCAATAGTTCATTTTGTGAGTGTGAACTAGATTTTTAATATGATTTTTGAATAATTGCATTTTCACAATTCTACTCTCCAGTAAACGAAAGGAAACAATTAAAAAAACGTTCGGATCCCGAATTCAAGAAACTCATCGTTTCTAACGATCCTTAGATAGCTTGACTAATCCTGTTGTATTTTGTAAATATATGTAAATATGTAGTAGCTTAGTATCTGTAAATAAATACTATTGTCAAATAGAAACTCATGCATCATTCAAGGTCAATTCCGTGAAGGGCTAAAGGTCAGGTGAGTGTCCCTAATATTAAGATACTTATCCGTCCTCTACTAAAGTGCAAAGGGTTTCCGGAAAGAGGGTAGTTATGTTACACGAGTACCTTCAGCCAAGGCCTTCAGGCAGATTAATAGAACCTCCATCACCAGTTGGCCAATAACTCATGACTTTTCTAAAAAAAAATATATAATTTTTTTAATTGTGTATTGCGTATTTGCGATTAATCAAAACAGAAAACTCAAAAACCGTGTGGCACAAACAGAACATTGATATAAAACCGAAAGTTACGTGAATTACACCACTTTCCACTCAAAAAATTACGCTCGGTTGGTCTGATTCCAAGCTTCATCTTTTACACAGCCTTTAGTAGCTTTTCTACAAAACGCCAGTGAGACGATACACCTCAGGGAGACTGAAAATCGGAAATCAACATAAACTGCCATTTAATCACCCGTGTACCTAATCGCACATTCTTCCTCGACGTCAAGAGTTCTAATGTGTCGAACATTAGCCTAATGAAAATCGTTCCTGAAATAATTTTATAATTAAACTAAACGATCTGACACATGGAGTGATAATATTGACTATAGTTAGCTAGAGGGGCCTATTGAGGTAAAGTAATTAAAAGACAGTCAACAGAAATGTGAATGAAATGAATATAAAAATATCACACGTTTGGTATCATGGAGCTGTTGTGATGATGGAAGGTGGACAGTGAGCTTTACAGTACTACTTAGGCCTTTACATCTATATTAGATGATTTATACAGCGCCAGGAGGCAATCCATGCCTACACTTAACGGGACGCTGTAGTGCCTGGGACATTGTTTGAGATGGAATAGGCTAGCCCAGCATCTAAACCATCCTCTCAGCTTAATCAGCCTGGCCCACAGTAAAGAGCTTTACAGTACTGGGGGGTTATTCGCGTTAGTTTTTTCGTTCCTTTGATGAATATTTGGATGCTTCTTACTACGAGCTTAATTGTATTCAGTCGATAAGATCAACGTTAAAACACGGTCCTAACTTAGAACCAACTATATGCCAAACCGAAAAATTGGCCCTTGAAGTCAAAAACCGTAGTAAGAAACATTCGAATATTCATCAAACGAACGAAGATAAGAACGGGAATACGGCCCCAGGTAAACACATCGAATAAGACTTCTTATCTATAATATTCTTAGCTATATGGTAAAAAATCTATTTTGTACCATAAAGCATAAAAATGCTGGAAAGCTTCGGTAAACCAGTGTGTCACATGATAATTTATTATCCCTCCAAGATGTCAGCAGAGTATTTCTACTCAAGGGAAATCAGCATAGGACGTAATTCCACGTCATAAATCGGCACACGTCGTTTTTTCAAATAACGTGGGAATGTTGAGTTTTTTTAGATAATTTATATGGACGTTTTACGTTTCTTTGTTTAGCGAAAATTAAAAATTCAATGTATATATACCTTGCCATGACAGAGTTGACAACAGCGTTTGTTCACGAGCAAATAACTATACATACAAATCGAGAATCTCAAAACAGATGTAGAGCCATTTTAGGCTTTTGTGGATTTGACCAATAATGTTCTAAGCTATTTTGTTCAATTTCATTGAAGAGGGTAAGGTGCTCGGTTGAAACTTTAAAGGTGTGAGTTCAATTCTCGCAGTGGTACAAATGTTTGATGATTTGCAGACTTATTTGTTTCTGGTCTGGTTATGGCACGATGGCACTTCTAGTTTTTTGGTTTCTGACCAGTACATGCCTGTTGTTTTATAACTTGTTATAAAGGGGTATTCTGCTTATTTTTAAAACACATTATTCTCAGAGCTCACTGCAGTAACTCAATAGAGGTTTTAAGTAAGACGGTCAGATACCACCAGGGATTTTCAGTTTCAATTAAGTTAACCGTCTGCTGGTAGCAGATAAAATGTATCTTAAAAGCTGCATGCCTGAAATTACTTTGCCGCTGTATGACGTTCATAAAAATAGTCAAACATTCGCAGTTTTTTACTTTATAATATTTATTAGCAAGTTCATATTTTAAGTGTAAGCTCAGGACTCATCCATATCCTCTGCTAGACGAGTAATTGCTTGTGTGTCCACAACAACAAATAAAGCAAGCTTCGATTAAATATTATTTAATCCTAGCTTATTAATAAAAACCTACTCTAGTATCAAAATCTATTATTTCTTAATTGTCCACTTTATCAAAGAATTCAATCGAACACAGACGGCGAAATTTTGTTTGAAAAATGTTGAGTATCTATCAATGCTTTTTCATAATCGTATTGAAACTGAACGAGCTCATCAGCTTGGTACTTAGAAATAAATTGGCCTGGATAAATTGGATTTTATTGACCTGGAGCTAGGTAAGTGGTAAATCTTGAAACAGACATACTCTGAAATGCGATTCCAATCGATTGGAATTGAAAATGGTATTTTTAGATAATTATTGCGGATTGTTTAAAACAAATCTTATATAAAACAATACAATAAGCTTATTATTTACTGTACTAAAAATTTTCGGTCTTGTGTTTATACAACTAGGATTTACATAATATAAATTACTTACCCAATTATGTAGCCAATCGATAAATTCTACCTGATGAAAATAAGTTAAATTCTCACAAGCGATTGAACGCCTTGATAAAATCACCTGGCATCACTCTACATCAGTGTAACGCAACGAATTGGCTCTTCTTTTCTGTTTGTCGGAATATAAATATTAAAATTAATATTTATTTATTTATATTCCGATATATTGGACACAGATCTTTATCTTCTTCAAGAATAAGTACTGTATAAGAGAAAGATAAGAGGCTCCTAGTTCCTGTGCAAGACTGCAATTACTTTTTATTAGAAATCAACGGATAAATGACGTTCCTTCAGAACTTTGTATCATATTTTAATATAAGAGGTACTTACAGTCAGCAACGAAAGTCGATTAACGTTTGATGTTTCACATATAAGAGTATTTCCGAAATCCCTAACATCATGGCCAACATTTTGTCAAATTCTGATGATTAGGGCTCAGTCCAACATAATTTCTTAGGAAAAGTTCTTTTTTTCTTAGGAATCGAAAAGGAATTTGTTAGTAGGAGGTAAGGAGTAATACAGTCAGTATTACTACTACTTATTATTGGATACGACAAGGAAGAAAGAGGATCACGACACTTCTTAATAAACCGAGGGCCCAGTTGACAATCTCTCATACCATAAGTATTTCTAAGTTTTTTTTTCGTGTTGTTCTCTTTTCCAAATTTGGTTAGATTAGATATTTTTTTTTCTATCATTCATTGATTTCAACTAAGATGCTAGTGACTTTTATTCAAATAGGTACAATAATTATTTTTGTCCAAATCTGTAAAATAATAAAAAGCCCCTACAATATAATTCAGCCTGATTACATTCGCTCTAAAAATTTAACTATATTGGCTAAGTTACTCCGAGTAGGAGAACACGACTTACTATTTTTTTTTTTTTTTTTTTTTAATCCTTCTTATTAAAATAGAATCCCCTATTTAGAAATTATTTGAATGCAGTCATTTTTTAATTATACCACTTAACACGCATATCATGTTTCAAGTAAATCGGACCACGAATTAAAAAAGTCCCATACAAACTTTAACATCCCCTACACCTCGTTTTAGGGGTAGTTTTTTTTTAATAAAAATATTTTGTTAATTTATTGATCAATCATAATGCCAAGTTTCATGTTTGTAACTACCAGGAATACGATTTTTCATACAAACGTTTTTAGGCCTTTTCACCCCCTTAGGGGTTGAATTTAAAAAAAACTTCTTAGTACACCCCTAAGTACCATGACGGACACACCCTCAAAATTTTAAGTCTCTACGATCAGCGGTTAAGGCTGTACGTTGTCTGTCAGTCAGTCAGTCAGGACAAAGAGATTTATTAATATAGAAGATCATATATATAAGATAAAAAGGTACCATGCTAAATATATGATATAGATAGATAGAAGATAGATGAAAATAATGACAGTTTAAAACTTTACCCAATACGGATGCTAAATATTTCAAAAAATCTTTTAGTTAGGCAGAGATAATTATAAACATATTTCTATGTGATACGATACCTAGATACTTAAAATATTTTTCACGATACGAAAACTTGTATAAAACTAGGCGTATTTACGTACGATTTTTGTTACTAGAAGCTCGGGTTTTGTCATCGCGTAATGTGTTTGGACTAAGTACAAAGTTTTTTAAACGCGCATTACCATATTGCGCACTTCAAAACGCCTAACGTGTTAACTAGGAGTTAAAATTAGTAGTTCTAGTAAATTACTTATGCACTGATTTAGGATTATTGAAAAGAAAATAATACACATTAATTATAGGTAATAAGAGTGACTTTTTTAATCGAATATCCGGTGAAACGATGTGTAATCAAAAAGCAATCTCTAGGTGGCGGCCATTTCAACCTGTCCTGCTCAGATGTTCCGGTAAGACTTTACCTTTTGGAGAAGCAAACGTTTGAGCCTTTGAAAGATGAAGGAGTTAAATTATAAGGAAAATTGCATTAAAATTCAATAATAACTTGAGTATTTTACTCGTTATTATATGATCAAAGTAAAGAGGCATAACCAGTGTTTGCATTTACTTTAACTTCCAAGAGTACGTATCTATAGATTTTGGAAAAAAAGAACATACAACCACTTCTAGAGATGATTGGTTATTAAAATGTTCTTCTTTTACAATATCATAGTTTAATACAGATAACTTTAATAAATACCTGGGATCATAGAGCCAATATGACTATACTTACCTATGTTTTTATAGTGCACAACTTGGAATCTTTGAAATTCTTACCAGCTCATGGATTGGCAGAGCGTAGATACGGATCGACAAGGTAGATTCCAATCCCTTTTTTTGGGATGCATTTCAAAAATATCAAACAGCTGAACCATTTGCAGCCTGGCTTTGCGCGAAATGCAGAGTAAAGTCCCTAAGATTTATCTTTATGATGCAACTATAAAACAAGACTTAAGCTTATCTTTATTGCACGGATAATAATCTTTTGTAATTTTATAAACATCCTTTTGGATAAAGCCATAAATTATCGGTAAGGTATAAGACCAAGCAGAAAACGAAGAGGAAAGTTTTTGAGTAACACCTTCCAACCACCTACCTTCAAGATCGAGGATCAAGATCGAGGCGAGAAAGATCGGGAAGTCCTGGAGTGAGTTCAAGCGTGAAGCGCAAGATCAATCTAGATGGAGAGTCACTATGGACGCCCTTTGCCCCATCGAGGGGACATAGGAACCTAAAGAAGACCTTCAAGATCATTTGCAGGATATTAACAGGCAAATCCAACCACGCCCAAATAAATGGCACTAAGTTCACATTTAGCAAGAGTTATTTTTTTTATAGTTACATGTAGTTCTATCTATTCAGCCCAGTTGCACCCACCCACAGCTGAGTATGGGCCTCCTCTCTATAACGCCACTCTGTTCGGCCCTTTCCCACGCTTTCTCAGCCACCTTGACAATGTCAAGAAGTTTCTAGAAGATAATTATGGATATTTTTTTTTTATGATGAATGGGTCGGCTCTTGACCTCAGACTTACACAGGCAAGAGTGAGGTCTACGATGGAGCGAGCTTACCCAGAAGGTGCCTATTAACTCTCTTCTTAAAAACAATAGGGTCGTAGCTCAGCGGAAATACAGACGCTGGAAGCTGATTCCAAATTTTTGCAATTTTTGATATGTATGGATATATGGATTAGATGGATATAATGAGTTCCTAGAGGTAGGCCGATGAGAAGATGAGGATTGGTGAAAGATAATACCATGAGTAAGGAAGTGAGCGCTGAGATCCCGTGTTCATGGGTTTATTAATTTATTGACACGGCCGGGACCAAATACATACATCAATTAATCACACCATCATTTGATGCAATGAATCATAATTTGTATTATTGATAATGATCAACGTAACACATAATACGGCGCATTTTCTTTATAATTCTAGAATGATAAGACCGTACCGTACTGCTACATAATATGATTCCCCCAAAGTGGCCGCTTTAGGCCCCCTGATCACATTTTGATTGCACAGGATCTTGAGTTTCCAGATTTGGCTAGAAGATTAGGATTAGGAGCATTATATTATATTTTATTATTATATTTTTTTATTTTAGTTTTATTAGTATTATTTTTTTAGTTTATAGACTATAGTATTCTTTTTTAGTTATTTCTATTAATTTAATAAGATACGAGAATAAGTTTGTACTCATAAAAAGTTCGAAATAACTTTAATGGCCACTGAATAAATCACAAAATCGATGCTCAACAGATCAGCATTGCCGATCAACGTGGAAGTGCCGCCATCGATCTTTTTAACGATCCTTAGTTCGCTCTACTGCTTTTAGTGTAATTTGTAAAGTAATAGCAAAGTGTACATGGAAAAATGTATACCATACCTACCTTAATAATGTAGATTAGGTAAATTTAGTTGCCACCAACCGTTGGTGTATCATGTTCACTGAAACTTGAGACAGTACCTATACATGCATATCAAATGAGAGTATGAGAATTCTGACTAAAGTCAATTTGTGTGTTAGGAGATTTGAGTGATCGTCGATCACTCCCATTATGTAGTAGTCGCTGGCAAATATGAAATGTAATCAAATTGTATTCTAGACAGTTCAAGACTAACCCCTAAAAACTTGGCAGCATTCATCTCATTAAACTCGTGCACCGTATTGAAATGTTCCTTTTTTAAATTTATATTCACGGTACATTTTCTGGAAGTTTCTTGGATCTGCAAATGGCTAAGTTTGACGGAACTTTACACTCTGCCGAGCTGAAAGTTTCGTGTCGATGAAACCACATCAACATTCAGATATTTTCACATTAATATTTAACATCTAAAGGATTCTAACGAAAAACTAAAATTATCCGTCAAGGATCTTATGTGGCGCATTTCGCGATTTATTGTGCTAATTACGCAATAAAATAAACTTTATGCACATTTACCCCATCATACAAAAATGAACCTTGACGTCTAAGGAATAAAGTCGAAAATGAATGTGCACACAATAGCCGGCTAGTTGCAAATAATTGCATGATTTTGCTGTCAACTTCAAATCTATTTTCTAAATGTTGGCCGATAACCATAGAGTATTTTATAGTAAAATAATCGCATAAAATACAACTAGGAACACTTAATACTAGACACAAAAATGGACACCACTCAGCGTGTGCTGCAGCAACTTAGAGGTGCTGCAGCGCTGGTACTCTGTGGCACCGGTGAGTTCATGTGCAGCAGCAGCTGCACAAGCATGTACATCGCTTTAAAATTAAAACTTTTTTAAACTAAAATATGTAAATCCAGGAAAGTACCTACTTTTAACTTAATTTCTAATTTAATCTTATTAAATTTGACGTGTCTGGCCATAGCTTCTAAAAGTATGAACCGAAATGATTTCGATTTTTTTGTTTTAATTTTTATAAGGAAAAAGCCTTGATAAAAGATCAAAAGTATTCTTATCTATTGCTTATCTATGATTCATGAAACCTAACGTGTCAGGATTTTATTTGTAGCGAGCTTCTTTCACTCAAATTGACGTGACATAATACATATTTGAAGTGAAGTCAAAGTGAAAAGAAGAAGAAGGAATAAAAAGAAGAAGAAGAAACCAAGAAGTGAAGTGAAACCATGAAGAATAAGAAGACTAAGCTAAGATGTTACTGATTGGGCGATATAGTCGCTCAGCGCCTTTCTTTTTTTGTAAATAAAAAAAAAAGTTCGATTCGTAAACCAGCCAGTTGGAAAATAGGTATGTGCTTATGAAGCTTATTTTATTCATGTTAGAAAGAGCCCTAATAGATTAAGGAAAACATTGCGATGAGATTCATCATCATCATCCTGCCCTTTTCCCACATTATGTGGGGTCGGCACAACATGTGTTCTTCTTCCATTCTCCTCTATCAGCCGTCATCTCAACACTCACTCCTTTCTTAATCATGTCATCTTTCACACAATAACATTGCGATGAGACTTAAATGAGATGAGATGAAAAAAAAAAATGAGTAAACACAACAGCCCTTGAGTATATGTTCAATTTTAATAAAAAAAATATATTTGCTACTTTTACATACCAACCGAATAAATCAGGATCAAAAAACCTTAATTACGCTACCATACCACCTTAAACGATTTGTACTTATAAAGAGCTCAGCTCAGGCTCAGCAAATATTACGAAAATAATGTAATTCATACCTATATAAGTAATGTAGGTATTAATGTTTTCCCTGTCACGTATATTGTTAGTAATGTTGTAGATCAACTTAGTGTTGCTAAAGTGTTTGACATAAAACGGTGTGTGATTGTGTAGCTCACAAGTAAATCGATTCCGCTATACGTCATAAAGGTTAGATTAAATGCAACATCTGCAAAAAATAATAAAAATCACTCTAATATCAATCCCCCGACTGAAACAACACTAAAGATAATGGATTAGTAAATATAATCAATAGACGATAACGATAGCGTTCGATATGAGAGCATATTGTTTAGTGCCTTGTTATCAGTCGGTCAAACGACAGTGATGAACGATGAGTGGGAATAAAGAATCAAGCGAGTTGAAAATGAAGCATTTTGCCAAACTACACGAGAAGATACAAACTAAATACGCAGACATACAAAGAAGACTAGAAAAATCAAAATCAGTAGACGCAATCATATCCCTGGACGATGAATTCACTTTTAAAGAACAGTCGAGGTGTATCAGTAACGATAACCTTCTAGAATCAGATGAAAGCATTGAAAATGAAAAGCCATTAACAAAATTAGCGATCGTTGAAGAAGTGGTCAGAAGAAATGCTAGATTTCATGACGTCTACGAAGAGAGCCCTCGTGTATCAGAGTCTATGTCTATTGATGACTTTTTGGATATCGAACGAGAAGAAATTGAAAATGTATACAATCATCAATTTACCTGCAGTTTAGAATCGTAAGTTTTTTAGTATTTTCTAATCTTAAGATAGCATCGTGATAGCTTAAGGAGGACCTAGTCGTAATCTTAGTATTAAAGTCTATTAAAGTTATTATCTGAAAAAATAACTAACTTGTAAGTTCACTTGGCAGGCTTACAACATAAGTTACTTCTTGACTACTACCACTTCATGCACCAAATGACGTAATATCCAAACATAATCTGAAGACTTACAAACACTTCTTATTATTCAAAAATTTTAACGGAATAAAAATCATTTGTTCCTGTATAAAATCTTGCTCGACAAAACATTCGTATTAGCCACGTAGGTATGGGTTTGCTTCGTTCTCCCGAGTTCCGTATTCACCCGTACCTGCCTAAAGTTCCGACTGTCCATCACAACATAATGCTGAGTCGGAAACCAATTTGTAGCAGCACACTTGGACGATTGCGAGACACCCATTATCTTTTTTTATTCCTGTTTTTTGTAAGTTTATTTTCTTTCGGTTGTGTTTTTTTTTTAATCAGTGTTTGTTGTTGCAAATAAATATTTTTTCTTTATTTCTTTCTAAATATTGTTTAAAAAAAATTACCACATGACATAATGACAATATTCTATTTCAGATTGAACGAAGGAGATAGTGATAGCTGTAGCGCAAGCATTCCTTCAACACCACCCCCGAAAATTTCTATAAGAGATAGGATTAGCTCCAAAATATCAGCTCGCAGACAAAGGCGCAAAGCGGAAAAAGAAAAAGCGTCGAAAGAAAACAAAAATAAAGAAACTCGTGAAAAAGTCGAAAAGGTTCGATTTGTATTTACATTTAAAGTTACTTTTGTTCGGAGTCCGATTCGCTAAAGCTCTTTTTAATGTTTTGCTAAATGGAATTGTTTTGTAAATCTTTCCTTTTTCTTGTAAAATAATCTTACGTCTAGACAACTTTTTTAGTTTCGGATTATTCTGGGTCACTAAAATGATTCACATAAATTATTGAGCGAGTAGCGATTTGACTAATAATTCTACTAATAATGTACATTCTGAAAATTTGTGAATGTTGGTGTATTTTAAAACAACCAGATATCACATAAAAAAACAAATCGCAACGACGAATAAATAATAAATTACAGTTCAAGTTTCACTCCGTTATTTTTTGTATCGTAATTTTTTCAGTTTATTCTTAGTAACACAACGAAACAAGATTATATAAAAGCCTTCAAGAAAAGCAGACTGGCGACACTGACCATTGCTCTGATAGAAGCGTCTGGTTTGCTGGAAGTATCCGAAGAGAAACCCCGCTTCATGTTTTGCCGATTCAAGTAAGGTTATTGCAAGAAGAGTCAAATTATTTTCTATCCCCTTCCACGTACAGTGCCACAAACTTATCCGGACCGGTGACCAAAAGATGAACTGACAAATTTTACTGTAAAATGTATTTTTCTGCCAACACCAAATGCGAAAGCAGAGCCTCTCTCATCGGTCCAGATAAGTTTGTGGAACTGTAAAGAACTGCATGTTGTAACAAGTGTCATTTATGTTACACTCAGCCATAGAGTTCATTAGTATGATAATTATGGATGGAGATGTTTTTTTTTTCAAAGAACATAAAAAAAAACCATAATAGCACACACCAGTTACTGTAAGGTTAATACATATTTTTCAGATTAGGATCAGAGAAACACAAATCAAAAGTAACAAAGAGTCACAAAGCGGTCGTGAAATGGCAGGAATTATTTAATTTCAGCATGTATGAAGAAAATATGTTGGAAATTACGTTATGGGATAAGGATTTTTGTATCGGCAGGTATTCTTGTTGTTTCTCTGTCGCATTTTTCTTTGAACTGACGTAAGCATTTTTTAAGATTCCTATTTATATTTTCAGATCCAATATAGACTTGTTAGAATTGGATAAGGAAACGACTCATAGAATGCATATACATTTAGAAAGTGAAGCGGGTGTGAAACTGTTCATTTTGCTGACCATATCTGGTACAGCATTGGTAAATAACTTGTTAGACATCGATGACTACCAGGCGAGTCAAAAAAGAATGTCTATTTTGCGGAAGAAATTTGTAAGTTTTGATACTTTTTAAATAGGCCTTCTCATCAGCCACATCTTTAAAGTTTAATAAAAGAGGATCTTTTTTCAGTCCTGGTGTCAAATCAAGAATAAAACTGAAGGCGTAGGCCTCTGCTCCATAATAGTCTATGGAGCAAAGGGACTCTCTGGCAGTGAGTGCTATTGCATCGTGGAACTTGGAAACGACAGACTGCATACTCACACCGACTCAAAAACAAACGATCCAAATTGGATGAAGATTTTTACATTGTAAGTTATCAAAACGAATTCAGTACGTTGCACAAAGATTTCATGGATTACCTATGAAAAATTCAAACACAAAAGTCTCTCTCTTGGTTAAAACAGTATTTTTACAGCGATGTAAAAGACATAACCACAATCTTAAAAGTAACTGTACATGATGAGAAGAAATCTGAAGATATCGGCAAGGTATCAATCCCTCTACTTAATATATGGAATGGAAAAAAGGTCTGGTACGCACTGAAGGATAGCATGCAGAGAGATCGCGCAAAAGGGAATAACCCAAGGATCTTGTTGGAGATGAACGTAACGTGGAACCCTGTAAGTGATCCTTAGATTTTGTACTGCCGGTTTGTTAAGTATAGACATAGATTATAATATGTAGATTGCCACATAAATTAAGGCCGTGCTACATAAAGTAAAATCCAAAACAATATTTCAGAATAACGTGATTTTTATCGAAGAATAGGTATAAACTTAGTGGGCTTTTATTGCCATTATAATCAAACAATGTGAAGCAAATCAAAGAGGTTTTATAGGTCAACAAAGCACACCAGCTTTACAAAATTGAAACGAATTTTATGTTGCAGTGTTGCAGTTATCATTATTATTTCATCAAATATGTATAAAATGCCATTGTTTTCAGCTCCGGGCTTCAATGCGGGTCATAAATCCAAAAGAAGAGAATTATTTAGAGCTGGATGACAAATTGCAGAGGCACACATTTGCGCGGAATTTATCGAGAGCAAAGGCTGTGTTTTCATGGACAATGGACGCATTTCGTGTTGTAAAGTATGGAATTATATCTACCTGGATTTATATTGGATCTATTATTGAGCCATGTTGGCTAAATAGTATAGCCTCACCTTTTGGTCGTGGTTTCAAATCTGTGTGCGTCAATGGATTGTTCCGGGCTGTTTAGTCCGTTTTAACGTTTGTAAAAGGAAAACAATTGAGGAAACTCCAGGCTTAGTCAATATGAAACGTATTTGTTAAGTCATTGTGGATGGCCGATAACCCTGAGTTTTAGGTGCTGGGCAAAGTCAAACTATAAAAAATAAACTATTTCTTTACAGAACATGTTTTGAATGGGAGTCAAGAAATTCAAATGTGATAGCATTGACGATGTGGCTGCTGTTCTGCTGGTTCTTCAAAATGTGGATGTTGCCACTCTTGCTCCTCATCCCCTTTGTGTGGTACAGACCTGAAAAGTACTATCTTATACATTGTAAGTAATGGTGATTCTCTAGAATCGTTTTCTGTTAGCAAAACATAGTTCAAATATAATATTTGACACATTTTTAGAGTGATGCCAAACACGATTTGAACTTCCAATAAATCTAAGAAAAGAATGTCTGCCGGTTGTAGTCCTTGTCAATAATAATATGTCAATAGAGACTTAGGAGTGAGATGTATTTATTTCAATGAAGGAATGTTTTTAATATTTTTGCTACCAAGAAACCAATCATGAATTTATGAAAGTTCAAATTATTTCAAAGTTATCCGAAGTTATAAGAAATGATTAAACAATTTTCTGAATTAATTTCAGGGAGGAAGTATTTTAATAATAAGGCTTCTATGGAGCTTGAGGAAGCTTCTAAGAAGGATAAGGTACGTAAACCATTTAAAATGTCTTTCATCTTTTTATTCTGTTTACTAAAGTATTTAGGAAGTAAATTCTTAACGAGTTTAAGGTGTCTTAATGATTTAGATACTTAGCATTATAACTTTTTAAACTATCATGGTTATCAACACTATTAACGGGATATTTACCATGATTCAATTTACTTGGAGTTTCCCGATATTTCGGCGAAGTTTCGAATTTTCATTGAATCATGGTAAATAAAAAAACAGGTTCACGACTGCATCCCCAAGGTGCGGTAGACATTCTTTCAGATCTTTTTATGTTACTTATTCATTATTACTTATTTATGGTAAATATCCCGTTAATAGTGTTAATACTTAGCATTATTCTAGAGATTATTATTTTTCAGGATGAGAAAACTTCATTGAGGCAGAAAATAAACAGTCTACAAGAAATGGTGCAAACAGTTCAGAATTTCATAGGAAAGTTCGCAAGCCTCGGCGAGAGTATTAAAAAGTAACTTATCATTTTTTAATCCCGTTCCTACCATCGCCATCGAAACTTTTCGATCCCTTTCAATTTTTTTTTACAGCTTCTATTCTAACTTTTTGAAAAATGACGGAAACTTTTTGATGTGTTTCTTGTTCTGGATTATTATTTTTGAAATTTTATTTCAACCAGCTTAAAACTTAGACTTGGAAACTAAAATAAGTAGGTACATGACCAGCCAGGTAGGTAGAAAGTTCAGTTTGAATGTTTCAGGTCATGCTTTTAATCAAATTGAACATAATTATTATTTACAAACATAATAATTTCTTTTGTTTCAGTCTTTTTAACTTCAAGGTGCCGTTCCTCAGTTTCCTTGGCATCATAATGATCTCAATGGTAGCTTTAGTTATGTTTCTTGTTCCTGTTCAATACATATTTATGATTTGGGGTAAGTCACATATTATAATACGTACAATCGTTCTTTAGCTCTCTGAAGTAGCTGCGCAGAACCCATTTTTGATGACGCCTAATCTCGCTTACTCTACCAAACCACAATCGTCTATTGCACCTAACTTCAGAGAGCTAAAGATCCGTTGTGCTTAGTATACTAAAATCTAAACGTTCATACTTCTCCGTTAACTCCAATTTTCGTCAGTGTTTTATTTTATGAGACGCGACATTGAGTTCCTGATAATTTTGTGTCAAATTATAACTTTTAGGTACCTAGATACGAACGAATTTGAACCGTAAGTTAGGTACCTACTTACGCACACACTTACTTTGGCACAGAATTTCATATTGGATACAAAATGATAGACGTCAATGTGCCCACGACGAAACTTGAAAGTTGTTCATTCTTCTTTTCAAAGAACTATGATCATCTGAAATAATTATAATTTATCGCATCCTTTTAACCAACAGTTTATTTTATTCAATTCAATGTTAAAAACTTGATTTCTCCTTCAGGAGTCCACAAATTCACTAGAAAAATACTGCGACCTAACAGAATTCCCAACAATGAAATTTTGGATCTGCTTTCAAGAGTTCCCGATGATGAGACTTTAGTAAGTAAATATGTGATAATCTCACGGTATCAAAGATCATACCTGGTCACAAAGATCAACTACTTACTTTGGTAAGTAGTTGATCTTTGTGGACCTATTTCTAAGTAGGTATTTAGGTACTTTTTCGGAATTAAGTAAGTATTATTTTACGTTTTCTAGTATTTTCAAATTTTGATCTGTCTAAAGGAACTAACAGAAAAATGGTCATCAACTTTTTAATTGTTCTCGAAACTATCAAATTCCATTAATTTGGTAGTAGGTGACAGAATCTAGTATCTAGAAGGCAATTCCATCCTGATTAATTGATCAATGATCTGCTTAGTCCGGATTGTTTAGTCCAATATGCTAAATTACTCAGCAAGCAATCTGTTCAGACACAGGCTAATAATTACAGGATATTGATAGATGAATTCATCTCGAAATCAGGCAGCTGAGTGTATAGTAGTATCCATTAGCAATATGCATTAATCAATATAGACAATTATAATGATAATAAAGAGTAGCTAGCTATTTAAATCAGTTCTATTCGTTGATGTAAATCGAAATAACTATGATATTGTATTACAAAGATGTTATTTACCTATAATGAAAATAAGTTGTCAGTTACAGATTATATTTTAATAGTGTTCACCGCACACTAGGGATCACTAAAGATCTTAAAATGCCTCGCCCGTGCAGGACTTTCAGCCATGACCCATGACCTTCAGTGATCTGTGCTGATCAGAAATCCGTGCTGATCGTGATAGACATATAACAAACATATGTGTGATTTTTGGGAAGCATTTAAAATCTTTGTGTTAATTAGCCAGGCCCTGTGTTCTCGAAAATATTTCAATAAAAATTTGTTTGTTTCAGCTCGACATTCAGGAGTTGCCATTAGAAGAAATGCCAGAGGAGGATGTAATAAAATGATCCCAGATCATTGAAAAGTATTATTTTGTTTTTGTAATCTATTTGAAGGAGGGAAAAATTGTCACAAATGTAGCTCATAGCGTAAATTACTTAGGTACCCTATTGAAAAAGAAGCCAAACATAGCAGAACTATTGTCAACTTGAATAGGTACCTACACCTACACAGGATCGTTAATGTTGATAATTGATGTATGTAACGATATGTTAATGCACTTGTGGCTCATTTGGTAGCGGCTAGCGACTGGGGAGCCATCTGTCATCGGTTGTACCACTAATATGCATGCATGTTGAATAATAGCTAGCTTTTCAGGGAAAGTATTACATAGCAGAATTAGAATTCCTGACACAATTCAATGAACGGCTACACCAAGAATTTGAAAAGAACTCAAAGTAGGTAATTCTTTGAATTCTTACATCAATATTATAGTCTTCAGAATGTAAGAGCAAAATTAATTAAATTTTAATTACCTATAACACTAAAAAAACACGCTCTACCTACCGAGTTATTAAATACTTTAAGGTCATCTGCAGAGGTTAAGATACTTAGGATACTGGTAAATTAAAATCAAATTTAGCTGTCGGAAGTATTATTTAATTTACATTTTATTTTACTTTCCGGCATTCACAATATACACAATGATTAAAATAATTAATAAATAGGCACTTAAATCTACATGCATAAAAACATAATCACAGGTCACAATGATGCAATATTTTGTACGATTAAATGAAAAACTTTCAAAGTTGCATTCAAACTATAATATCTTTTCCGAGCCTTTCGAATTCATTGGCAAAGTAGACCATATCCTTGTGTTCTAAAGCAGAGTTTTGGAAAACGATGCGGAAGAAATTGACGAGGTCACCCTGCGGTTGGTACGTGACCATCATACTACCTTCCTTGATCATAAGTTCCTTAATTTTGGGGGCGACCTTGTGCAGTCTTTCTTTATAATCAGGTTCGTTCTCGTGACCGCGCAAGCACATAGGAACGTACCAAAACATGATATTCGTGCACTCTGGTTGGTCGATAACAAGTTCAAATCCTTCCCTATTCCGGATGTGATTGAGGAAGTATTTAGCATTGTCGAATAGCGTATCGATGTGTTGCTCGAAGCCTTCTGTTCCTTTCGCCTTCCACATGAACCAGAATTTCAGCACATCAGCGCGACGTCCGCACTGGATATGCTTATCTCCAGTATCATAAGAAGTATCGTAGAATTTGTCCTTTTGGAAGAGGTATGTGGCGTTGGATGAATGGCCCTCTTTGAGCACGTTTTTGTGGCGAACGAGGAAGGTGGAGCATTGCTGCGGTGCTGCTAAAAGCTTGTGGGGATTCCACGTAACCGAGTTAGCCCTGGAAAAAATATACTAAGTTTGGCTTCATTCAAAATTTAATAGCGAGTAATAGGAATTGGTTTTTGGTTGTTGGACTAGAATTTGTGTTTTTGTGTTTTAAATACCCTGAGTTAAACTTGTGTTTATGAGGAGTTCTGATATCGCGTGATGGTCATCGCTTCTCAGAATACAATTACAATTACATAAATAAAATTGTCTTACACATTCATTGAAATACGATGTTCATATTATGCAGACCGTGAAAGGTAAGGACAGCTCAATGCAATTTACAAACATTTTATTTAGCTCAATATTGAGCTAAATAATCTAAAACTGGAGGCTATGCAAAATAGCGAAACCTCGCTTTGACCTCGGTGACTACATTCAATAATTCCAGCGCAATTACAGCTCCCCTTCGAGCCAAATTAATTGGTCCGCGTACCAAAGCGTGGAAAAATAACAAGTCGATACTCACCGCTCAATGCCGCTCAAGAGGTGCCTATGTTTCTTTGACATCAAAGCGCCTCCACCCCACGCAGCGTCAACGTGAAGCCATAGATTATACTGTTTGCACAGATCGGAGATTTCCTTCAAAGGATCGAATGCTCCGTAAACAGTGGTACCGGCAGTAGCGGTCACCAAGAACGGAGATGCCCCATCATCTAACGCTTGGTTGATTTTCGCCTCCAAGTCCGTTATGTCCATTTTCCCGACTGAGTCGGTTTTGACAAGGATGCAGTTGTCACTGCCTATGCCCATGAACGTGGCCAGCTTCTTAGTGGAGTAATGAGCGAGCTCAGATGTAAAGAGGACTAGCTTTGGTACCGCGTAGACTCCCTTGCTCTGGAAAAGAAACAATAAATAAGTACATTTCCACGCTTCAAATTGATATGCATGTTTAGTCTAAATAATTATACTAGACGAAATATTTTTTCATTGAAGAATAAAGTGGCTGAAGTGAAGATTTATTTTTACATTTTATGTAGAGCGTGACGCAAGGCTAATTATTTAACGTTGATCGAATTATTCGTTGTTAAACAAAAAGGCAATGCTAAGTAAATTGTTTTTCTCTGAACAAATAAATAATTGATCTAGGTTTTCCTCGCGTAGTAATTTACACGAAAACGAGTACCTTTATTAACATAGTTGACATTAATCATCAGAGGAAACCCTCAGAGGAAGCATCCAATTAAAAAAATATCAAGTCACTTGATTCTCTTGTACGTCAATTATTTTTTTTACAGGCACAAAGTAAAATATTTTAAGATTTTATACAATTGATTGTTTAAAAACTGCAACTGGGTCAAGGTCACTGCCAAGGTACTAATTAAAAAAATCATAGGCCTAAGTAATTTACGATCAGACACGCTAACTGTGGCCAATTGCAGTCATTAGTTTGCTGCACAAATTGGACAAAGAACCTAGTACTAATGACTATCTATGTAGCCTTCAATCCTGAATCTAGGTTTCTAGGTAAAAAACTTAATACTAGAATCAGAAAACCTAAGTTTTCCTTGATACCTATAAACGTTAAAAAGAGAAATAGAGTTAGGTTCGTGTGGAAAATGCCTTTTGAAAATGTCAGAGGAGTAGGTACTTCCAAAAATTGCAATGAATAAAACATTACCTACTATATAGCTATAGGAACGGTACTAGAAGTATATTATACTACTGTAAGGGGAACGGCTAAACAGATTTGAATGATATTTTGTCATGGACTTACCCTGGATTAACGCTGTTTAAGCTTTTAAATCTGATTTTGGATTATTATTGAAATTTATCGAATTATTTATTTATTTAAACTAAGTAGCTTTTAAAGAAGAAACAATACCTACACGCGATTACTAACAAAATGGGGTTAAGGTGGTTAAGATAATAAACACATCAATGTAATAATATTAGGTACAATATTATCCTACAAAACTTTAAACAACAATATTTTTAGGAAAAATTAAGATAGTTTATCAGGTACCTAGTTTAGTAAGTAAAGCAAGAAGTTTACATGTTCTTTGAATAGATATGTAACATTTGTAGGTAGGTACCAATAAATAGGCTCTTGATGACTAGCCCGGTGGTTTCATTTGTTTGCGTCATCTTTCTGCACATCGAACAAGGGACTTTTCCTGACAAATTGTCATAGTAGAAATAATTGTCGTCACTGAGGGAAAAACCCATAGAACGTGAATTAGGGTTTTTACCCAAGCTTAAACAGGAAAATACTATGAGGATACTGACTGAAATGGCTAGGTACGTATGTATCCTCTTTTTACCAATTTCTAGATGCTATTTTCAGAAAGGAAATATCAGATAACTAGATCATTGGTAATTTTACTAGCCGGAACCACTCCAGAGACGCTGCAGTGCGAAAACACCTGAAGAAGATGCTTTCGAAGGAATGCATCTTTCTCTGTTGCAAATAAAAAAAATCTCCACCCACCTTGATCTCAGGATAATAATGAAACCTAGCACAGCTAATGGCGTATCCATTAGCAATGGAGCCTCCTGGGCAGAATATTCCATCACCTTCACCATCCTTCCATCCGACTATCGCCCTCATTTCTCTCAGAACCTCCTCTTCCATCAGAGTAAAGACAGGAGCTACTTCGAAAGTATACACACTAGGGTTCAGGGCATCAGTCAACCACTGACCGACAAGGCCATAGGGGTCGACCGAGGAAAAAAGCTGGTTGACGAAATATGGATGTGCTGTGTTGACTGAGTATCGTGCAACCTGAAACAAATGGTTTATAGTAAAAGAAGTTAATATAACATTCGAATACTTATATCAAGATTGTGATAAGTAGGTAATTATTCATCCAATTGAAATAGGTAGTAAGTACCTACATAATAAGTTTTAAAATTGATCTCCTTTTTGGCCTTCGTCATATTAAAATAAGTATCACTGTAATAAATCAATGAAAAATTTATAATTAATTAAGTATCACCTTATTAAAAGCAATGATAGTGAGGTTATTTTTTATAACTATCCGTTCACCGAAGTCATTGAATTAAAACTACACGTGCAATCAAATTATGAATTCGTCTAATTCCGACTTACCTATTATCATACTTTTACTTATTTAAAAAACATGGAACTAAATTAATAATAATAATAGGTAGGTACCTTCTAAAATAATTAATACAGAACAGAAACACAAACTTAAACATCCCCGTTATTTAAATGAACTGTAATAGAAATAAGAAAAATTTATTGTCCAAACTGTGTTACAAAGATGATATTTATCCGTTCACCGAAGTAAAAATAAGAAGACGATTAAAAATAAGAATGTCAATAGATTATTACGAAGATACTTAGGTATCAGTAAGCAGAAATGAGAGCAGTGTGCTAAGGTACTTAGAAACTCATAATAATATTCTTGTTATGAAAGTGTATTTCTTTGGTTCACGAACTACTTAGCCAAGGAACTCCAAGAGTGTCTGGACCTATCGTATCAAATGATTAAGTTAATAATTCCCAGCCCCATCTCAACAAATATCCCTTGTCTGATAGTGGATTACTTATACTTACTTACTAAATTTAGGTAAGTTCGTAATATTTTATCTGGGGTTTAGGTAGTACCTACATAAAAAAACATGTAAAGTATATAAACTTACATCGGCCATTATACCCAAAAGCGCATCATGCGTCACTGGGCCCTCCCGCGGCTTCAAGTCGATCGCCTTCTTGATGTCTTCGGGAGTCGCCCATTCCACCACCTTCGAGGTCCTCTGCGACCGTCCAAACACCACGCGCTCAACCAGCAAATCCACTGCTCTCCTTATAAAATCCTCGTGCTTCGATCTTTCCGAGAGGCTTTTGAAAAGGGTCTTGTCCACCCCTATATCGTCACCCCCCGGCAGTATAAGATCGGAATCAGCAGGCATTATTATTATGTTTCAGAGCAAACTAGCATTAAACTATTAATAAAATAATGTAATTTGCTGCGGCCGGCCGCCAGCCCGAACTTCGTGGGTTTAGCTCGGGGATACAACCGCTCCTTTCTTATAAAGGCTCGTCAATTCGCTTAAGGTTACACTCGGACCAATAAAATAAATATCGTTTGTTTCGGTTTATACTTATTAGCAAGTGGGAAAAAGGTGTAATTTTACTCACATCTTACCAATGTACTAGGTAAGTACCTACCTATTTATTTTTAAAATAAAATTGCTGGTAGGTAGTAAATTTCTAACCCCGGCGCCAGACCTAACTTCAAATGTTTGAACACAAATATGTGGTACACGTCATGTGGAGTAATTCCCAATTCGTACCACCAAAACTTGTACCAGGTGGTACCAGTTGGGAAATTGAAAAATATGATTATTTTTGTTCCCAACTCGTACCACTTTTAAATTTTTATTGGATTCATTCGTAAAGTACACTCAGCTTAATAATTAGTCTTAGTCCTATTATGTTTTTGCGATAAAATCTAAGACAACTGTTAACAATAGGGTTTGCTTTTAACTTAGTAACTTAGTAGGTGGCATGTCAAACATATTATTTATAACCCTTCTGTTTAAATTATTATTTATCCCATTGGCTTGACATCTAAATAATAAGAGTGATAACGCAAAAATGTAAAAGTACACAATGTTTTTAACCACACTAGATAATTTCATAAATAGCTAAACAAGCATTTAACAATAAAAGAAGCATTTTCACATCAAAAATATCTAAGAAAGTTAAAAAGAAATTTATAAAAACATATGTCTGGAGCATAGCTCTATATGGATGTGAGACGTGGACAATAACAAAGAAGGATCGGGAAAAGTTGGAGGCGTTTGAGATGTGGTGTTGGCGTAGAATGGAAAAAAATCAGCTGGACGGAGAAGATAACCAACATTGGAGTTCTGCGTAGAGTCGACGAAGAGAGATCGCTATTGCAAGTTGTCGAGAATAGAAGGGGAACATGATCTGCCATCTTATACGACATGACATTTTCTTAAAGAACATTATAGAAGGGAAAGTGGAAAGAAGAAGAGGAAGACCGAGGATAAGCTACATGAGCCAAGTGAAGGAGAAGGTAGCTGTCATGTCGTATAAAGATGTCAAGGAAGCAGCCCCGGAAAGAGATACATGGAGAGGGATTCATCAGTTGTGCCGACAAGGAGTAAATCCTTAAATAAGAAGAAGATAATTTCAATGGATTACCGCCTACTATATTTACTTTTATTACTTTATTAGTTGCATTATTTGTCGTTGACTGTACTAAACACTAGTTTTTGAAATTGGTACGAGTTGGGAATGAAAATAATCATATTTTTCAATTTCCCAACTCGTACCACCTGGTACAAGTTTTTGTGGTACGAATTGGGAATTACTCGTCATGTGTGGCACGAGACAATGACTACAAACTCTCATGCCACACTATGTGTTCAAACATTTGTTCAAACATTTGAAGCAAGTCTGGCGCCGGTTTAAGAGTAAGTAGGTAGGTTTACCTACAGAGTGAGTTCTTTCGATGGTCCTTCTAATGAGATCGGTCCGTGTAAATACCTAGTACCTACCCTACCTACCATTAAAAAATGAATTATACTTACGACTAAGGAGGACCTACAAGGGTAAGTTCTTTAAAAACCTTAGGTAGGTAGGCAGGCACCTAGGTAAACCTTGATAAGTTAGTAGGTACCTATACCTACCTACCTATATAGGTAGTAGGTACCTACTTAAGTAGTAGTATCCTTTCTGTACCTAGGTACTTAGGCCTTATCATCTCATCTAAGTAGGTAAGTAGGTACCTTGTAGGTTTAGTTAAGTACCTACCTTTGCAATTTCTGGAGTACCTAAGTAGGTAGATAAGTACCTACCTAACTAATAAATGGTTGTAGGGGAAGAAAGGGCATCTTTTTAAACCTACCTACCAATAAACAAACATACAGCTACCTACCAACTTATTAGGTAGGTAGATAGGTATAGGTAACTAATAAGTTAGTGGTAGGTATTATACCTACCTACTTAAGTTACCTAACGACAAAATGCCAGGAAGTCAATTTGAATAAGTAGTGTTTCTAAGTAGGTAGGTAACCTTCCCCAGATAATATTATTATTGCCTACCTACCTACCCACTTAGATAATTTTACGTTCTACCTCCAGCCGCATTGATTCCGTAATTTCACAGACTTATAAGTACCTAATCCTTTTACTTAATCGCCTTGATAGCTACTTTTTCTGTAACGGCCTTTGTTTACTTGGGTGATCAACTGAGAAGCACTAAAAACTAAAGCTAGGTAGGTAGGTACTATACAGGGTGTAAAAAGACGTCTACCGAAGCCGAAAGGGGTAGGTACAGCATCCCAAAACACAACCAAATCCAAAAGGATTTTCCGAAAAAATCATTACCTATATCCGGAGAAAACAGCGTTTGAAGATCACTGTTTGCGTATGTACTGGGCGCGTTTCTATACGTAGATTGCTGGATTTTGAGTTTTAATTGTTTTATTCTTTTATAAATGAAATGATTAGGTAGGTATGGTCTTATAATGTTGTACTAGTAGCAAAAAACTAGAAAATAAAATAAAATGACGTAGCTAAGTCAAAATTTTTTTGAGTTTTTGTTTCGATAAATATGTTCAGAATCATGGTCTGATTGCAATCCCTCAGTTTTCGGTAGCAGTCTTTTTACACCCTGTATATTATCTGGGGTAGGTACTACCGTATTGTCCTACATGAAAAATTAATTGCAAGATTTTCGAATGAAGTATACCTACTGCTGTCCTTGCTTAATTTTGGTTAAAAGGATCAATTCTTAAATTGTAACAAAGTTGGGTGTGTGTGTGTGATTAAATCTCACGGTAGCGAACCAACAAGATCAAGACTAAAGAGTGATGGAAATCTGGTAGTCGTCGTCTCTCTGGACATCGCATCGGCCTTTGACAATGCATGGTGGCCTGCGTTGCTCTCGAGGTGTATGTAAGTAGGTAAGGTAATGAGAAAATTTAGAGGTAGCGATCGAGGTACCAACCTATCTACCTAGGTAGCAGGCATCAACACGGTATTGAACATTGGCCAACCAATTAAAAGGAAAATACCCATAGGTACGTAGGTGGGCTTTTCTATGCATCAGACCCAGGAGTACCTACCTACCTCCCTACAACTTGAGTAGGTAGAACTACGTACCTACATAGAAAACAAACACTGGGATGATGGGTGACGTTTACCTACTTAGGTAATTTAGGTAGGTAATTGTATTTTCCCTAAGCTGTCAGTAGGTACTAATAATGAACCTATGTAGGTAGGTAGGTAGGTACCTATCCATAGGTGGATACCTATGGCTTCCTCTCTGTATTCTGTGGCTTCGCTAGCGTGGTAGGTAGGCTATCAAAAAATTTGGTTGTACCTACCTAAATAGGTAGGTACCTAGTACCTACCTATAAGGCTAACTTAAATTGCTTAAGAGCTAACTACATAGGTACCTATACGCAGATAAATAGGTTAGTAGGTAGGTAGTAAACAAATATAGATTAATCGCAGATTTTTCAATTGGCATTGAATTGTATGATTGGATCAATCTGTTTGCCCCACTCATTAATTGAAGCAGTAACAGGTAGATAGGTATTTACTTACTTACCAGGGTCTGGCTATGTTTTATAAAATTATGCGGGAGTAGGTAGACAGGCAGGCACTCACTACCAAGTAAAGATACCTACCAACAATTTATCCTATCTACCTTAATATTTACATCATCATCATCATCATTGGCCTTTAATTCTGTAGATTTCAGATGGTATATTAATCCTCGTGTGGAAAGAACAATAGGTAACCTACCTTGTTGGTCTACAGGAAAATACCATTGGGAAAGAAGTTCTGGGGAATGTATGTATGCTGCACCTGGTTGCCTACTTTTATTATCTACTAGCTGCGCTCCCGCGGTGTGACCCTCGGGCCCTCGGGATTTTTTCATTTTTTCGGGATAAAAAGTAGCCTATGTAAGGATACAACATTTAACTACGCCAAATTTCAGATTAATCTGTTCAGCGGTTTGGGCGTGAAAGCGTAACAAACAGACAGACAGACAGACAGACAGAGTTACTTTCACATTTATAATATTAGTATGGAACTATGGTATGGAAGTATGGACCTACATGGTGCTGTTACTGTCAATGTCAATTTATTTGATGTGTCAACGTCAAAGTCAAGCAAAGTAAAATAGAAATGCTTGACAAATGAATGAATGTCAATATGAAATCAAAATCAGACAAAACAATGCTAGAACACGCGCTGGGAGAAACCACGTTTCTCCAAAGATCTCCAGAATCTCTACATAGGTAGTATAAGCTCCAAAGGCGATTGGAAACTAATAAAATAGGTAATTCTATGCTCTCACCTATTGTTTGTAAAAGAAGATGTCAGACGATGGACAATTCAGTGATTATGAAGGGGACCCTACCGCTGTTAGAGAAGTGACAACAAAGGTTAAGTCTGTGAGGGTAAGTTTTCGATAGTTCCTTCGGTGTGTTGTCCATTTTCAATAGATTTTATGTAGTGTTCATAGAGAAACATACTATGTAGTATTTGACTTTTCCATTGAAATATTCCGTTGTTTTGCAACAGTTTTCAGATTTGCCTCAAATAAAACACATTAGCGATAACGATGATGAAGATGATGAACTGGACTCTGATGATTACTTCTATGACTCTGATGATCCCTCCCAAAATGCAACAAAACAACATGTCAACTCACAGGCACCGTCAAGTAAACTAAACACATACCAGCCAACAGAAAAACTGTTTAAGAAATATGTGAACAAAATTAATGTTGACCAGTATGAGCCTACTCACAACACTGAAAAATTCCTTGATCGGAATGACAGGAAGTTTGACAACGAAAGGATTAGAACAAAGGATAAGCATGATAGAGCTACTGCGGAACAGGTAATGGACCCACGCACTAAAATGATTCTTTTCAAACTACTGAACAGAGGAATCATCAATGAAATCAATGGCTGCATATCTACAGGCAAAGAAGCTAATGTATACCATGCTACATCAAAAGATGGTAAAGATTATGCTGTGAAAATATTCAAAACCTCAATCCTAGTCTTCAAGGACAGAGATAAATATGTTTCCGGGGAATACAGGTTTAGAAATGGCTATTGCCGGTCTAATCCTCGTAAAATGGTTAAAACTTGGGCGGAAAAGGAAATGAGGAATCTTGTGAGGATGTATAATGCTAAACTCCCGTGCCCAGAGCCAGTCATCTTAAGGAGCCATGTGCTGGTGATGTCTTTTATGGGAGAAGAAGGCTGGCCGTCTCCAAAACTGAAGGATGTTGAAATATCGCAGTCGACAGCTAGAATGTTATACCGAGATTGTATTGTTATGATGTGGAAAATGTTCAATGTCTGTAAACTAGTCCATGCTGACTTATCAGAGTTCAATCTATTGTATCACAAAGGAAATGTGGTAGTTATTGATGTATCTCAGTCTGTGGAACATGATCACCCACATGCATTTGAATTCTTAAGGAAAGATTGCACTAATATATCTGATTTCTTCAGAAAGAAAGGTGTTGCTACGCTAACAGTGAAAGAACTTTTTGATTTCATAACAGATTCATCAATCAATGAAAATAATTTAGAGGATTATCTTGAAAAGTTATCTGAAAAGGTGGCATCAAGGGACTTTGATGAGATGACAGCTCAAGAGCAGATTGAGGAAGAGGCATTCAAAAGTATCTACATTCCTAAGAGATTGACCGAGGTATGTGTTTTAAAACTTTCATAAGAACAAATCTTCTTGAACACAGATACCTAATTTTTTTCACCTAAGAGAACCCCACGCCTTAGGGATCACGTTTGTAGGAAAATTGAGAAATTTTTGTAGCAAAGTCTTTTAAAAAAAATGAGCATTGTTGGCCGAATGGGGTTGTGCCTCGACTTTCAATCCGAGGGTCGTGGGTTCGAAGTGGTGCATCAATGGATTTTTCGTTTCGTAAAATTTATATGTGCTTTAACACAAGCTCTTTTAGCGGTGAAGGAAAACATCGTGAGGAAACCCGCAGCTTAGTCAGCTCCACACGTATTGACGTCATCTTTCCTGTGGGCCAGGCTGATTAAGCTGAGAGGATGGTTTAGGTGCTGGGCAAGCCTATTCCATCTCAAACAATGTCCCAGGCACTACAGCATCCCGTTGAGTGTAGGCATAGGTTGCCCCCTGACACTATATAAATCATCTAGTATATCTATACTAGATGATTTATATAGTGTTACATCTGTAAAGGCCTAAGTTTAGTCTTCTTAAAAATGATTTTAGGTGATAAACTATGAGCGCGACATCACCAAGGCAAAGAAAGGGGACACGGATGACTTAGCATACAAGAAGATAGCTGGCTTCAATGAAGATCTCACTGGGACCATTGACAAGCCTGACATACTGCAAGAAGATGATTTTACGGAGAGTGAAGGCAGCTCTGATGAAGACAATGAAGAGAAAAGTGTGTTAAGTGTTTTTGATTCTTTTAAAGCTCTTAAAATGAACTATCCAGTAAAAACAAAATATTTTGCAGATGGATAGAAAGTCGAGGAACTACCCCAATTTGATAGTTGAGTTTGATTGAGTAGTGCCTCGATTCTAATTGTATGGTCATGGGTTCGAATCCCGGCCGTTCATCAAGGGGCTTTTAGTTTCGGAATATTTATGTAGCTATTAGTAACTCAACGGTAAAGGAAAACAAAGTGAGGCATTTCGTTAGTTTTCTAACAAACAGCAATGAGCTTGCAAGTATTGTAACCTGCTAGTAGGGAATGTCATCTTCCGTAAAATGCGGGCATACGCCAAATTTGAATTTGAACGTGCCTCTGATTACCCTTAGATATCTTTAAAAGACCTCTTGTGCCTACCATGTCCTGGGGAATACAATCGTGATTTTGTTTCATTTTGTTACAAAATATTTTCTGCTATTTCAGAAGATAAAATCAAGAATAGTGCTCGGCCACGAGATGAGTCGCCTAACAGCAAAAAGGCGCGAAAAAAGGCAATCAAAGAAGAAAAGGCGGAGAAGAGGAAAACTAAAACACCTAAACACATAAAAAAGAAGCGCGACAAGGGATCTTCGAAGAAATAACCACATAAGGAGGCCTTATTAGCAAGTACATAATGTTTTTATTTTATATTTTTTTAAATAAGGCCTGAGTTTTCTATCATTAGATTAGATAGGTTATTGTTTAAGTAATCTATGTGGGATTGACAGCTACTCTAGCTATGTATTTACTGAGAAACATGTTTCTGAAACAAAACGTAGATGTTTACAGAAACAAATGTATGGGGACTTGGCCTCAGTTGTTTCACAGCGATCGCGAGTTGCGCAATCCCATAATATCGGTTTCGTTTCAAATAATTCTAAATTTAAAATGCTGTTGTCGTTCCAAACAACTGAAACACACGTCCACACTTGTATACAGCCGTTGCGAAACAGATTTGTTTCGGTGCTCTCCACTTCCATCGGGGAGAACAGAAACATTCAAGAAACATTTAGTGTTTACTGCAACAATTTATAAAGTTTATGAAACAATTTAACTTGTTTCAGAATCACGTAGATTTTGTTTGTGAAACAGTGTTTGTAAACAAATGTTTCTCAGTGAATACATGGCTTAAAAGTCAAACTACTTTGTTAAAATCAGCGCTTAGTAATTAAGCTGAATAAAACAATATTTTCAGTAAATAACATCAAAGTTTTTTAATACAAAAGTAAAAATGTCACTTTTACTATTGAGATTACATAAAGATATTCGAAATCGTACTTAGCTAAGTACATATTTTAACAAGTACTTACAATACGCACAATCGTTCTTTAGCTCTCTGAAGTAGCTGCGCAGAACCCATTTTCGATGTAGCCTAAAATCGTGCTTTCTCACTCTACCAAACCTGCGCAATCGTCTATTGCACCTAACTTCAGGGAGCTAAAGATCCGTTGTGTTTAGTATACTAAAGTTCTTTAATTTTACAATTTTGGATTTTTTAATCACTGAGCACCTTTGGCTGAAAACAATTTTAATAAATATGCAATAAACGAGTATACTATAGCATATAGGTACTCGTACAAACAGTACATCATTTGCTTAGAATAAATACCTAATATATAAACTATTTTCTTGAAATAAAATCATATGATTTAGGAATCTGGAATATACCTTACACTTGAAATATTAGCAACAAAATACAAGGTGCTATATTTTAATATTGTAACATAGATAATGCTTATATATATATGTATATTGAGAGCCGAGCCGTTAGGCGAGGCTCTTAACAGAGCCGAGGATGGTAATCAATACACACGTGTATCATACGACGTTTTTCAACACACTTATGAATAAAATAACAATAAAAACTCATTTTCAACAGTGAAAACGAGTTGTGAAAAATGTTTCGCTATTGCGGGAAAAATTAATCAGTTTTCCTATGCGCGCTCATTGCGATCGGCCACAGACTATATTTCCGCGCCGCGCATAGGGTTTGCGGCCTATTCTGCCACGTACAAAATGGGGAATTTAAAGTTTTCTTTTATTACAGAGAAAACAAAAATTTGAGTGAAAGTTTTATTTATTAAACACGTACGAGTTAAAATTATCTATTTAAATAAGAAGTTGCATGAAATGAGCAAGCAATAGGAACATTAATTTATTTGTTCTATTGTATACGATCTTTTTTCTGAATAAAAACTTTTTTAAGAACAAAGCAACTCAACCAATAAAATTAAAAAAAAATCTATTACTCACTAGTGAGTTATAGTAATGAAAAAGTCACAGTTTGATTATGGGTGTCATTATGTGCCTAATTGCGGTGACCATAGAGCCACTTTATGAGCAAGTGTGTTGAAAAAACTATTATTCTAAACAATAAGTACCAACAAAAACTAACTGATTAAAAATGTATAAATATCACATTGGTACATTAAAATGGGCAAGAAATCTTTCTCTTACTATAGCAATATCGAAAATCTACGTTAAAATAGTACCTACTATTTGAATTGGTCCTACAAAACTTTAGTTAAATGCTTAGATGTGTTTACTATAGTAAGTATAGTAAATAGAATGGGGTCCGAGTGACTCTCGGCCTGTTGCTAGGCTGAGCACTCGCCTGTGTGTTTACAAATACCGAGCGCTCGGCCAAGGGCAGTGTCTTGCCACTACTCGGTAGGTGTAATCAGGCTATAAGCAAGCATGTCCCACGCACTACAGCGTCTCACTGAGTGTGTGTAGATGACGATGGGTTTAAGTTAAGGCATTTGTTTATTAGGTATAGCCCGATAAAATAGATGTATTCTACGATTCCACTTTGTCAGTCATGTCTTAATTTAATACAGGCCAGTTAATTATATTCCTATTTTTAATATGCAAACAAAAAAAACATAGAAGCTTGAGCAATTGCAATTAACATAGAATTATTTCCATTACTAGTTAATCGTTTTTTTTTTCAAGCCTTAGGTACTATCTTTTACGCTTGCACAATACAAAAGAGTTCATTATAACAACTCGTCTATATCATAAGTACTTACACCATCTTAATTTAAACCACGACCTTAGCTATCTTTGTTTTACATTATCTCCATACCGCAACTCAATAATCAATGGACTATCACAAAATTAACGAATGAGCTTATTCACCAATTCCTAAAAGGCGTCGCAGTCAAAAGGAATGTGAAATGATAATTTGAAATAAGTAATATCACCATGTAATCATAAGTCTTTGTACTATACACCAAAAATATCACATTTGTATACATTTCACTTATAAATTCACGTGGCAAATCTATACCTCAAACCTAGAAAGCAAGCTGACCTAAACAGCAGCATTAGTCCAACCATTATCGCTATCTCAAACCATACAGAACTCGTTTCAATATCCAAGTACTTGAAGAGAACGTCGGGCTTAGAAAAATGGCAGTACACTTCCTTGCATTCCAAAGGTTTTCTGTTGAACCCGAATATTGTGAGAACCATGGCCACAATTCCGCAACGAATGAACGAGGTTTTCATTAATATGTTCATGAGGAGAGGTATTTCGTGGGCAAAGTCGAAGCCGTAGATAGCAAGTCCCAAGAACGGTGCAATGGAAGCTGGTCCGATGGCGCAACCATTCTGAAAAAGAACAAAATGAAGGTAAATTAACTAAAAAGATGATGCCAAGAGAGAAGGGAAATTATAGGTCATAGAATAACGCCTAGTGAAACGCCACAGAACTAAAGACATTGTGCGTGTCTCAATACAACTCTGAAAACATTTATATTCTTTGCCTGTATTGAGAAGGTAAGCCTTAGTTTATTGTAATATATTGTTTTTCTTTAAAATAAGCTATTTGATCAGTTTTTGCTATAAGAAATAGTACTGAAAGCCTTTGAAAGGTCAATAAAAGTGTATTATAATTCTCGAACTTCAGACTTAAAAATACTTACTCTTATGCTGAACACAGATCCAATTGCAAGTCCCATTCCTTCAGCTACAAGCGAGACTACGTTTCCAATGAGACAGAACACCACGAATCGAAATACTGCAAACGGTATTCCCGCCATAAAATACACTATAGTACAGAACACAATGTTCAGTGTCACTTGGACGGGCAGCTTGGAGACTGTTAACGCAGCGTAGTATGGGGCTAGGCCGTACCAACAGTTAAAGTGTTCTTTCTTCACTAGCTTCACTTCTTGTGGATCTGAAATACGTAGAAACATTTTTTAAAACAAAGAAAAAGAGATGGAGAAGTGAATGAGCGATTTTAAACTTTTTAGAGTTTATTCATTTAAGTTTAATGATTGTCCTACGAGTATATAAAACACACGAGAATCACTCGTGTAAAAAATGATTCTTGGTAAAAGTAACGCCGATATAAATAAAGATGTTAAGATTCATCTGGGTAGGATAGAAGAAAAAGACTTGCTATACCTATTACCTAAAGACACGCCAAAGAGTCCAGTCATTGAGCTCAAAAAGCTATAACAGCAATATAAAGACAGTAAACTAAAAATAACCGTGTTGGTTGAATGGGGTTGTGCCTCGACTTTCAATCTGAAAGTCACGGGTTCGAAACCCCGCCGTGCATAAATGGATTTTTCGTTTCGTAAAATTTATATGCGCTCTTAACGGTGAAGGAAAACATCGTGAGGAAAACCCGCAGCTTAGTCAGCTCCACACGTATTGACGTCGTCTTTCCTGTGGGCCAGGCTGATTAAGCTGAGAGGATGGCTTAGGTGCTGGGCAAGCCTATTCCTCCTCAAACAATGTCCCAGGCACTACAGCGTCCCGTTAAGTGTAGGCATAGGTTGCCTCCTGACGCTGTATAAATCATCTAACATAGATGTAAAGGCCTAAACTAAAAATACGAAGTACTCACAAACTAATACAGGAACCATGATCTGCGTATATGCGAAGAAAATGACGAGACCAACGCACAACTTCAGGTGATTGAACATTTGTGTGCCGTCATTCGCCATGTTCCAGAAGCAGCAGCCAATGAGGAACCCGCACATCACGTGATGTATCAACTGGATCCATAGACCTGGAACATGAAATGGGTAAGTTTTCAAGTCTTTTGTCATTTATTTTGTGTGACGAATTGCTTGCATTTTCATTTAAAAATTTCATAATTCATTTATTGCTCGTGAACCTAGGTTACAGAGTGATTGAATTTGAGTGATCACTATTTGTCCGATTTCTAAAACTATGCGTAATCACTAAGGCCCTTATTAATAAACGTGGTATAAAGTTACGCCAGGTTTAAACTCCAATTGTATGGTTACTCCTAAGTTACACCCGGCGTAACTTTATACCACGTTTATTAATGACTTGACGACCTCTGTGGCGCAGTGGGCTGCGGGTTCGATCCCCGCCGCGGGACAAATGTTTGTATGACCTACAGATATTTGTCTCGGGTCTGGGTGTTTATATGTATAATAATTATGTATGTATTTACAAACAAAAAGTATATACTTGTTCTTTTGCAAATATCATAAAACCTAAAATGGTCACTTCATCATTATTAATTTACTTAAATCCTTACCTTGTCGGTTCCTCGATATTTGTTTTATCATTCTACATAACAATATTGAGAACTGTTCGCAAGACGTCGTTGGGTAGCCACAAGAGTCTGTTGCAATTTGAACCTTCATCCATGCCATAGATGAATTCACTTGCGATAGTTGACTGGAGAGAGAACTTCGAGATTCACTGTTCTCTTTGTACTGCGGAGTATAAGTGCATTTTTCGTTTGTAAGCATAATTTCAGTTTCTATATCGTTGTCGTCTGTTTGATAGCAGATCTTCAGTTGCATATTGTTTGTTGGCGGTATTTCTTTAGGCGCTTCTTCTAATTTAGCCGTTTTGTATAGTTTTCCGTTAAGAACTTCATTCGACAGTAGATCGATAGTAGATGATTTCTCTGATATCTCGATAACTGAAACAAAAAAACATTAAAAAGTGAGTACGTTTGTTTCGTGTTTTTACCTCTTTTAATTGGCATCTGCTTTACCAAGGTCTTTGTTTTTGACTCAAAGACGAAGCATAATTTATTTGCGCTAAGATTTATTATGATTGGTAGGATATTTATAAGTATTGTTTCTACTAATTGTCCTTGCCATTCGAATGTTTAATATTTATTGCTTTGTTACTAGGTATCCTAAGGGCCGTAAGATCAATAGTGGTTTAAACCATCTGATAGAGTTTAATCTCCGGTTTCCGATTATTTCATAAGTTCAATGGTAGATAATCGACCATGGATAGTTTAAACCATCTATTAATTTATACTTGGGCCGGGGTCGGGTTAGACTGCCACTTGTAGATTAAATCTTCATTATTGACTGCCACCAGCTGTTTGTTTAAACCATATATATGTACCAAAAAGGTACCATGCTAAATCTATGGTTTAAACCTTTTTGAACTGACTTTTGCTTATCGAGAATTCAAAACAAAACATACTGAATGTAAAACTCTTTGAACAAAACATACAAAAATACCCAACCATCGAGTTGTAGAATGTGTCAAACTGACTAATTATTGCCATTATTTACATGAAAGAGATAACGAAATAGGCGATTGTTGCCATGTGTTCAGGGCTAATCGAAGTTTATCTAATCTGTCCATATTTTCGATTTGATCTTATGACAGTAGATTAAACCATCGATGAAATTTAATCGTAGATCATATAATCCATAGTTTAAACCACGATTGATCTTACGGCCCTTAGGCTGTCATTAATAAACACGAACTAGGGTGGTATTAGCGCTAATCCAAAGCATAAGGCTGTAGTAGGTCAATTCAGTATTAATAAACAAGACCAAGGAAGAACTAAGCTAATTCGACTCTACTCTCGGAGTAAGAGTTACTCCTAGGCGCCACCTAGTATAGAGATGGAGTAGGCAGACGTAACACCAAAAAGTTTTAGAAGAATAAAACCTCTTTGAATAAAACAAATTGTCAAATACAAATTATTGACTATCTCTGTCATTCATATAATTAATGACAGAGATAGACAATATTTTGAATGATAATATCATTCGTTCATTCACTCTTTTTCTACTAATCCCGATGTAAGGAATGTATTACTCATTCGAGGCTACTACCAGTTTATTAATAACATCAAAATATTCAAGTTGCTCTTTCGCTACTAAAGAAGTAACAAGTCTGAGAGTAGTCTCGTATTAAGCTAGAATTAGGGTAATCTAATTAATAAGGCCGTTAGTGTATGTATACTGACTTTGAACTGCATTCAGTTTCTTACGACATCAAAGTCAGTCATCAAAGTAGATTTTGATTTGAACTTACTAAAATCTGCTGGGTTGTGGTGTTTTGGACAGGGAAGTCCAATGCTTTGTAAGTGTGGCACCATGGCAGCTGTATCGCCTTGGAAGATGCATTTTCCGTCTGCCATTACATATACCTGAAAAATAATGCATGCTTTAAACCTTAATTATTGTATGTATATAAATTATTCATAGATGCAAATATTTTTTTATATCTCCCGCCCCCTGATTACGAATCTCGCGACAGGCGTAATCTCGCAGTCACCGCTGTCAAACTTGTGTTCAACGGACGTAGCTATGCGTAAAGGACCTAATCCACATGCATGTCGAAATTGATTTAAATATAGCTCAAACTTGTTTAACACAAGTTTGACAGCGGTGCCTGCGCCTGTCATGAGATTCGTAATCATCATTCGCGTTCAATTTTTCGTTCGTTTGATGAATATTTGGATGCTTCTTACAACGAGCTACATTGTATTCAGTCGATAAGATCAACGTTAAAACATGGGCCAATTTTTCGATATGGAATATTTGGTCCTAACCAAATATTCCATATCGAAAAATTGGCCCTTGAAATCAGAAACCGTAATAAGAAACATCCGAATATTCATCAAACGAACGAAAATAAGAACGGGAATAAAAGCCTACATTATTTTTAAACCGTTATACAGGTTGTGCTAATTGATAAATTATAATTTTAGCAAACATAAAAATAGGGCCTCTGTATTAATTTATACTACCGAATAAAATGCAAATTTAATGCGTGATGTGACGAAGTCAACGTGCGCGCGAGTTTACGGCCAAGGTGAATGGTCCACTAGTTCCACTATTCGGTGATAAATTATAATTTACTGTGAACTATTAATTTGTACACAAATCTTACTTTTTACGAAATCGATCTTTAAATTCTGGGTTTGGGTCAAACCTACAAACTATATCTGTTCTGCGGGTCAAACTAAACTAAGGGACTTATAATTCCCAGGAACATTAAAAATTCCTGATAAAACAACATAGCAAATAAGCGTTCGTTCGAAAGGTAGAGCATTACCACATCTATGCTAATATGAACAAGGTCTTAATTCTACTTAATGCAAAATACGCTACGAAGTGGCATTCGATTTCTTTTCGCAAGTAAATTCTCATGCCGCACAATATGATTTAATCCATTGTTTGTAATAGGTACAATATTGGAATACAATCAGAATTGTAATTAAAACCGCAAGAGCTCGATTTTTAATAACTGATTATACTCAACGCAAAATAGTGATTGCAAATCAATCATTACTTGTGGAATTCTATGACTTCGATTCACCTTTTGGATGTCACAATTTTTTTATCGATAGGTATCTGGCCGGCTTTCTCGAATAATCTTACATCTGCATCAGCCACATAAAATAATATTCTGCATACCTAACTGTGTTACGGACAGCCAGTTTGATACGTACTAATCAGTTGATAATTTGATACCTACAGTCCTACAGCTTTTATTTTATAACTCAAATCAATCTGACTTGAAGCCTTCGATCAAAACCGACCTTTGACGACCTTTATAACTGCTTTGATTCTCGTTTAAGAAATATACCTATGGCCCATTGCTTTAAGTTTTACTAATTTTTAACTAATTTCCTTCGAAGGATTTAAAAAAGTCGGCCCTCAATCCAGATGCACACCCTCTGTGGCGTAGTGGGTGAAAGCATTATTTAATTTTATTTATTTATAAAAGTAAGTTATTTTCTTTGCAAATAAACATAATTGACAAACAATGTTATATTCAACTGTGTACGGTAATAGAATACCTATTAGGAATGAGCCGTGTTGGTCGAACGGGGTTGTGCCTCGACTTTCAACTTTTTTTTCTGGTCGCGGGCTCGAATCCCGGCCGTGCATCAATGGATTTTTAGTTTCGTAAAATTTATATGCGCTATAACATCGTGAGGAAACCCGCAGCTTAGTCAGCTCCACACGTATTGACGTCGTCTTTCTTGTGGGCCTGGCTGATTATGCTTAGAGGATGGCTTAGGTGCTAGGCAAGCCTATTCCATCTCAAACAATGTCCCAGGCACTACAGCGTCCCGTTAAGTGTAGGCAAACTAAACTGCTGCTAAATATGTTATAGTCTCATTATATTGACATGAGACTTCTTTCGCCATTTTTGAAGGAGCTAGTTAGTGGCTCTGCTATTTTATTTAGTTTTCTCGTGTTTTACTAGGTTTTATTATGTAATTTCGGTGGCAGTTTACTAATGAAGCTTTGGATACGTAACAAGAGATTTGGCAAATGGAATGGGGGAGTATTCAAGAAGATTTCTCATTTGACGAAAGATTTCCATCCATTGGAGTTTTGAAAGGACAAGCCGCCGTGTTTTTTCAATTGACTCAAATTGACGTGACTATAATATATATTATTTGAAGAAAGATTTGAAGTGAAGTTAAAGTGAAAAGAAGAAGAAGGAATAAAAAGAAGAAGAAGAAGAAACCAAGAAGTGAAGTGAGAGAGAAGAAGACTAAGCTAAGATGTTACTGATTGGGCGGTATAGTCGCTCAGCGACAAAGCCCTTTTCTTTTTATTGTTAAATAAAAATAAATATTGACATGAAAGTGACATTAGTGACAAAGACCGTGAGTGTCGTGGAACACTCGGTTGGGACGAAGTTTATACATTTGACATTTTTTTGTGAAGTTATCAACGAAAACATGTTTTTTGCTTCTCCTGTAAAGTTGTGTTTTTGCAGTTATCCTTTTATTCCCCGGAGGCAGCGATATGTCGTGACGGTAAAAAAGATCGCTTTTTTTTCTAGCCTCCATCCTCGATACCGTCCGAAAAGGAACTTCGTTCCAAAAACCTTGCTAAACTGACAGGTTTATAAGATTGTGAAGATGATATTTAAGTCTCGTTGTTAACTGTACCTATATAGGTATCTTAAAATCGAATTTCAAAATGACTATTTAGTTCGATAGAATCGATATTACTAGAAATTACTAAGCGGATTAGTGATTTTAATGTTGTAAATCAAGATAACAGGCTTAGGCGCAGGTAATTAGGAACTTAGTTTTATTTTTGTTTTTAAACATCGGATCAGTAGAAATTATGCACCTAGACATGCGCTTAAAAAACTGCAAGTACAAAAGGACAAGGGTGGTGAAGGAAACATCTTAAAAACCTAAGTATTTATATAATTCTAACAGTGAGCTTGCAAAATGTATGCGTTTTTACAACAAAACAAAGTTTTACACGGTAGACTGGTTTGGACATGAATGTAATGCAGTAAAGTAAAAATAAAATCAAGGTTTTTATTGAAATTTTAACCATTATTTCGATTAAATCTATATTTTGGTTGTCCAAACAGTTATTGCTCGTAGCCTTGGTCTCATAACACGCTAGCTTACATGCAGATTTATTTGTTAATGGATCACCCCTTTATAATTAGCTGGCTTCAATGTGTGACTCGTGTATTTTTAACCTTTCTCTATCTAACCTTCATTGACGTTTCAATTCACTATCATTATGGCATGAAAAAGTGTGATAAATAATTAGTACCTAGATACCTACTAACAAGTTTATAGAAAAGAATTGTGCTGCTGGCAATTACAAATTATTGTAGGTAAGTATAAATAATTTCCTACTATTAATTTTATAAAAAATTATACGTTGTTGTGTGAGAGTTTGAAGTTCCTCAACTACTGAACTTATTTGTGTGAAATTGGAATGGCTGGAAATGGAAGTAGGTTAGATACGTACGTACCAGACCACAGAAGCGCATTTACTGTGATTTTTTAGTGTAGGATACAAAAATTATCTATCAAACGAAAAACAATGATACTTTTTCACTTAGGTACCTGGTCAAAAAACTCCAAGAGTGACGCCGGAGGCTGGTGGATGGTACAGACCACAGTGCGGCCCTGTCTCGCCAGTTGTTTCAGCAACCTGACGCACTGGTTCGTGCTAACTGTGTCCAATCCACTGGTGGGTTCGTCCAGGAAGAACACGGGAGGGTTGTTGACCATCTCCAGTGCTATTGATAGCCTGTGGAGAACAGTCATTGAATGGTGTGATATGAAGAACAGTAATATTGTCTGATATGTCACAATCAGTTATTCAAATTGTTACAGCACAGCCTATGGCTATGCATTCGTGAAGTCAGCCGTTCACAGTGTACGCTTTTTTATACAATACTAGCTGCGCTCCCGCGGTGTGACCCGCGGTCCCTCGGGATTTTTTCATTTTTTCTGGATAAAAAGTAGCCTATGTCCTTCCCTGGGATACAACCTTGAACTATGCCAAATTTCAGCTTAATCTGTTCAGCAGTTTGGGCGTGAAAGCGTAACAAACAGACAGACAGACAGATAGACAGACAGACAGACAGAGTTACTTTCACATTTATAATATTAGTATGGATTGCATTTCGGCTAACTTCGTGAATGCTGGATCCGTTGTACGTGTATAACAACGAAAGTAATTTAAATTCCAGGTGAACCTTGCTTGTTATTCCAAGCAAAATGTGTCCTTATGAAGAATGTGCAGGTCTAGTACCTAAACAGGTGTCATTTGTCTTTAGACTGGCTATCAGCCAACAGAGTATGAATTATCATTATTTTTAAAGTCAAATGTTATAGAGAAATAAAATCCATACTAATATTATAAATGTGAAAGTAACTCTGTCTGTGTGTATGTTTGTTACGCTTTCACGCCCAAACCGCTGAACAGATTAAGCTGAAATTTGGCATAGTTAAAGGTTGTATCCCAGGGAAGGACATAGGCTACTTTTTATCCCGAAAAATTAAAAAATCCCGAGGGACCGCGGGTCACACCGCGTGAGCGCAGCTAGTAGTGAATAATCCAGTTCTGTTAATATTCGGGTCGTTGTTTGTCTTAATGATGCTCATCATCATCATCCACAGCCTGACTTCACCCACTGCTGGGTATAGGCCTCCCTAAGCTTGTGCCATCCACCACGATAATGATCTTAATGATGCTACATAACCTTAAATTTTCAGCTAATTGATCAAGCCGGTTTATTCTCAGTAGCTCGATTCATTAGTTTGATCGTCGAGATGTGAGATTTTTTTCCCAGTAGTTTGACCGTCGATAGTATGCTAAATTAACCTAATTTTATAAAAAAATCCATCTTGATCCAAAATCCAAAAGTGCCGGCCAAAAAAAAAGTGCTATATTCTGATAGAACACGTCGGCCTTAGCATTTGTTAATATGCTACGAATGATGATGTCCTTTGTCAATAATACCAGGATAACGAAACGATGGAGCGGTATTTCATTCTAAGTAGGTAGATGCCCACTGTAGATTCACAAGGAGTAATAATTTCAACCTGTCAATTGCATACGACCTCCAGTGAACTTTGACGGCCTTACTAATAAACGTGGTACAAAGTTATTCCTGAGTGTAAACTGTTAAAATGTATTTTTATTCCGAGGACTAACTTTACACCACGGTTATTAGTAAGGCGCTGACTGTCTAGTGTAAACCTACTGAATAAATGCATATGACGCGATGTTTAGTGAACTTTAGCTGTCTAGCGGAAACCTACTGAATAAAATGTATACGACCTCCAGTAAACCTTAACTGTCTAGTAGAAACCTACTGAATAAATGCATACGATGCGACGTTTAGTGAACTTTAACTGTCTAACGAAAACCTACTAAATAAAATATACACGACCTCCAGTAAACTTTATAATAATAATAATAATAGTTTATTTTTCCAAAAAATAGACAATTTAAGTGTACAAATAATACAGTAGGTAAGTACTTACATTAGCTGTGTGACTTTACAGGCTTTACAGGTATGGTTTTTACAAAAAGTACTTACTAGGTTACAATTGGTTTCCATTGTATCGTACATGTGAGTGAGGTGCAGAGACCTGCACTAAGATTAAAAATCTTTTATCGCAGGTGCCTGCGTTTCCTTCTTAGGTGACAAAACCTAGTCGAGCATTTTTTTTTTGTAAGTGAGATGAAGCTGGTTGAGAATTTGGAAAATTTGGAAAATATTAACTTTAACTTTCTAGCGGAAACCTACTGAATAAATTGTCTCCCTGTTAGACAACAGGGAGACAATTTATTCCGAACGAAGGAGGAACGATGAGGAGTCTCTCATCGTTCCTCCTTCGTTCGGTCTGCAATAATCAGCAGATAATTTTTGAAAACCAACTCTTTCGCTTTCGATTATGAGTAATCCCTCACCGTTTCTTCTGTCCGCCCGACAGCTGATCAGTCTTCGTATTCTGGTGCTCCAGTAGCCCCAACTCTTGAAGAATTTCCTTTGATGGTGCCTCAACTCCTTTGGGCAGCTTCAGGCTAGCTGCTACGTCCATAGCTTCCCTCACAGTTAGTAATGGTTGGAGCAGGTCTTCTTGGGTGATGTAACATGACGCCTTCTGGAATAGATGCTCGTCTCGCAGCTGCCCGTTTACAAGTAGCTCACCAGTTACACCTGCAGACCTGGAAGATTTAGAAAACTCTGTAATATCTACGCATACTATAACTGCCTTCTAGCAGTCACAGTTTAAAGTGCTTTCAGCTAAAAGAACATGATTTGCGATAGTAAGTACTATCTCATGTGTTTAACTAGGTACTTACTAGTGCTACGAAGTGTCGTAGCATCTACAACGTAGCGGTTCTTAAAGTGACGCGAACTTCTAAGCACGTAATAGTAGGTTCGTATGAGTCGGTGGTCAACTCTGGTGTCGGAGTTTTCAGGCCGCCTTATGGCCCGTCATGGATTAACGACTTATTAGCCGGGACCGACAGTTTAACGTGCCCTCCGAAGCACGGAAGCGCTCAGTTGATAATGACACACTGGCGGTCACCCCACTTTCCGTTTCGAACGTTGCTTAACATCGACGATCTATCAAGAATGACTAAGCAACATACACCATGAGCGCTTATGTATGAGCACGTAATAACTGGTTTGTATTTTGTGATCGGTTGAAGGCCGTCAAAATAGGCAAATAAAAAAAATGCCGGTCAACAACCTTTGAGCCCAGGGCTATAAATAAACTCACTGTTACCACAAATTGATAAGCATCATTAAATCTCGTCGAGAGTTTATACTGTGCTCATAAAAGATCGTAAAAACTGCACTATTCATTGTCGTCATGGGCGCAGGGAATTTATGACGTCATGTTTGTCGTAGGTTTAATAATTATGGTTGACTTTTCCTCATAAATGCATTCTATGAGATCATTTTTTAAAAGTCAACCTCATTTTCATCATCATCATACATAATATTTTTTTGGTTCCGTACCCAAGGTGTGCTAACGGGATCCTCTTGACTAGTATTATCTCAACTGTGATATTAATAAGCCTACGCTGTCTGTCCGTTCATCCGTATTATGTCACAAGGATTTTTTATGCAGTTTTGAACACTGTGCGGTGACACGATACCCTTCATGTACGAAACCGACTCACACTTAATCGGTTTTTGGAATCCAACAATAATCCTTGCTATATTCGAGACGACCTCTGTGGCGCAGTGGGTGAAAGCCCGCTTGGGACGCAGAAGGTTGCGGGTTCGATCCCCGCTGCGAAATAAATGTTTGTTATGATCTGCAAATATTAATCTCGGGTCTGGGTGTTTCTATGTATAATATGTATGTATTTACAAACAAAAATTATGTAATTAGTATATCAGTTATCTGGTTCCCATAGTGCAAGCTTTGCTAGTTTGGGGCTAGATGATGCTGAGTGAAATGTCCAGCATTATTTATTTATATTATTATGTTTTCATTCAAGTCTGTGGCGCAGTGGGCGAAAGCCCGCCTGCGACACAAAAGGTTGCGGGTTCAGACTTTTTCTATCTAGGTATAATATGTATGTTTTTTTTTTTTTTTTTCAAGTTTCAAGTTTATTCAGGAACAGTAACAGTGGCTTATGTATACAGTGGAAACGATGATACCTGCAGAAGTTTTTTATAAAACTGTGTCGCAGGCACCAACGCCCCCCCTCCGGACTTATACTAGTTCCATCCAAAGAAACGAATGGTCTAAGTTAACTATTTGATTAAAAGTAGTAAAATAACTAGATAAGAAAAGCTAAACTTACTAAATATCAACTTATGTATTTATGTTTTTGAAATGTGTGTGTGTGTGTGTGTGTGTGTGTGTGTGTGTGTGTGTGTATGTGTGTGTGTGTGTTGTGTGTGTGTGTGTTTGTTTAAAACGCGTGTGTGTGTGTGTGGAGTGTATGTGAGTTAGGTGGGTTATTCAGCAACCTTGAGGAGAGCCTCGGAATCATCATAGTTTAAACTAAGAAGCCAATTGAGTAACTTTATTTTACATTTATGGTAAGGTAAAGGGTAAATAATTAGTATTTTATTTATTCTGTTGTATAAATAGACCTCAATACGTAGAAGTGGCGACTAGCTGCAGTTGTTCGGTGTGATATAGTTTTACAAATTATGTCCAGTTTTTTTACAAACAATAAGTACCTATATAAGTAGTATATCAGTCATGTAGTACCCATAACCTTTTGTTTACCGTGGTACCATTAGATAGTACCATTGATGGTACTGTGGCAATTTTTATTTGCCGTCGTCCCATTACATTAACACAAGCTCTGCTTACTTTGGGGCTAGATCCTGTGTGAAAAGTCCAGCATTTTTTATTCCTTTATTTATTTTTATTTTCTTTTCCTGTTTTAAGTCTTGTCTTATTATTTTTTACAAAATCTTCACCTCATATCTTAAAAGATATCACTGTCACCTGTATCCTGATATGACGTTGAGCAGGGAGCTCTTGCCAGCACCAGACGGCCCCATGATGGCGACCAGCTGTCCTGATAAGAATCTCCCATTTACGCCCTTCACCACTACCTTGCGTGAAGCTGAAACAAGCAAAACCATCTTTCAGTGAAAAGCATTCATCATGGTGTGAACTTCATGTAAGTCCGTACTTCCATACTAGTCCATATCCATTATCCATACTAAAAATAAAAAATCCCGAGGGACCGCGGTTCACTCCGCGGGACCGCAGCTAGTATTTTATATCGGTTATATATTGTTTGTGGTCGTGGTAAAATTTTGCGAGAATCGTTTTACGCATAGGTAACCTACTAATCTTGCAGAAAACATTGCAAAAAGTTTTGCTATAGGATATTTCCTAAGTGTTTATCCGCAGAATAAAATTAATAAACAACTTTGAGTTAATGAAAAAACTAATTTGCATCGCTTACAACAAATTATGCGAATTCATTAGCTAACTGCAGTAAAAAATAAGGCTACATCGTTCTCGATAAGTGCAAAAGAATAATAATTGTCATCTAATTAATAAAAGGTACATAATTCATATTACTGCTTATTAACATAATTAAATTGATATCTTTGCATACTTTAATTATCTCAATGAAGTGCAAAAAACTTAATTCAAGGAACACTGGACACAAAGCATAATTATGTGATAGTGTATTTATCATATTTTTGTACTTAGTTTGTTTAAGGTTCTATATTTGATGGCAATCCAATTACCTATAGTCAATAGTCATTTGTGTTAGTATGACAAAAGATTTATGGCTGAATAATTTGTCATTTACGAGTATAGGTACTAGGTGTCTATTATAAAACTTGTTTTTTTTAATGCCATCGATAAAACAGCTCAATATTAGGGCAAAGTTCAAATTATAATAATTTATTGTGTAATAAATAACTTTTATTTAGAGTAAATAATATTTATTTTTACCTAGTTTTCTGTGTGATCCGCCCAAGCCTCTGAATATTATAAAGTGTAAACTTATTAATTATTATGGATTTACAAAATTAAATAATCATTTTCTTCCCTTCAAATCGATGAGTAGGTATTTTGAGAGTATAAAAGTAAGAGTAATTGAAAATAGCATTGAAAATACCTACCTAGTGAGATTTCGAAATCTTAGAGTAGATAATTATTACCTATACCTAGTCCATTTCACATAGGAACGGTTCCATGACGAGGCTCTTTTATGTTAATTTCTGAAATTATTAATAAGGAAATATGCAAAATCAAAGTTGTATCTTTTAGTATTACTTATCACAACATTTTATTTATTTCAAAATTGTTCATTGTTGTACAGCGTGAAACGTAAAATGTTCTATGTTTCAGGGATACGTTCGTACGTGAAACATACTTAATTACTCCTTTGGCGCAGCGACCCAAAGTGAGTCTTGGCTTCCGATACGAGAACTCGCCACTTTTTCCTGTCCAATGCAATTTCTTGCCAATTGTCGGCTTGTAGGTCCCGCAGATCAGCCTCCGTCCGGTCACTCCAACGGTACTTAGGGCGACCAACCGGCCTACGGCCAACAGGACGGCCGAGGAACACTCTCTTGGCACTTTGCTCGTCCCCCATACGCAGAACGTGACGGAGCCAACGAAGTCGATGTGATTTGTAATCGCCAATGATATTAGGCTCAGCCACAAGTTCTTCAATTTGGGCGTTTTTTCGGACCCTCCAGCTACCATGCGCTGTCCTTATAGGGCCCAAGATTTTCAAGTTAATAATGTAGAAAAATAAAATATTGAAAACTCGGCCCTTAATAATGAGAACTTTCGTTTCGTTCAATCCATATTATTATGCGCATTTAACACGAGCTCTAAAATGCGTAACATGTGCCTATGACTTTCCCCTTCGATATTTTCAAAGGACCTTGAATGCCTAAAACATCCCAGAATATAGATCCAGACATCCAGTAGAGTATCGTGAGTCAGCGCCCATGATAACTTAACCTTACCTGTCAGAATTTAAATGTTGGATTAGAAAGCTAAATACATCGTAAACGCTGTACTATGCTGTTAATAGCATAAACGGAATATAAGTACTTACCTCAATTTAGGACAACAATCACAGCGACATCAGAAATAAAAATAGTAGGTAGTACAAAAGTGGAACAAAAAGACATTGCCCAAACCAGCTTCCGAAGCTAAATAACCGTTGTACGACCTACATGCATCGGCCTCGGTACTTGCTTTATAGCTATCATCGTAAATACGTTTACACATTGCAGCTTGATTTTACTTTCACGGTGAAGGTACTTTAAGGTCATCAGCAAATTTTAATTCCAATGAACAAAATTCGATCGAAAACCAAGAGAAAAAGTTGAGATGGAAACTTTTAGGGAAGGGTTAAAGCCGCCGAGCTTTGTATGAAGATTATCACATTGAATGAAGTGAAACATGTGTCAGGATCGTATCAAATTGAATTCGTCATTATAAACCTACGCTCTAAAGATCTGGAGCCGTACCATGACCTCATAGTAAACAATTCAGTTTGGGTTAAGGACCTAAACTAGATCGCATTTAATTCATGGTAAGGCCCCTAGAAATCGAAAAAGAAAATGTGGAAGACCACTTAAGAGATGGGAAGACGACTTCAAAGCTATCGCTGGGAAATTATGGTCAAGAACTGCCAGAGATAGACACGAGTGGAAGAAGCTGGAAGAGGCCTATGCCACACTAGGGCAAACGGAGGAAATAGGGCAAGAGTGTTAGATTAACTAAAATTAGCTATAAGAAAAACTGTAAACCTCTGAATAAAGGCTTATATTATTATTAAGGCCCCTGATGTAAAAAAAGTCATAAAAGGGAAAAGCTCTTTTTATTTTCTTTGGTATTCTTCGTTACTACCCATCCATTTCTTGACCTTGTTTAACAGAATGAACATTGCTCAACTTCGTAGATCAATACAAGATTATTTAATGTGATAAGCTTCAGTTAGCATTCATGACTCATAAATCGCGAAGCAAGCGGTCACGGTCCGTGAGGTAGCAACATAGTAACTGTTTATAGCGATTTTATTTCATTTCATACTCACGTTAAACCAACCTTTTAATTTAAAGACTAGGTAATACTGCTAGTCATATTTATGCGTGAGTTTAATTTTAACAGAATTGTTTTCTGTAACCCGAAAAATGAAATGAAAGCTTAAAATGCGGTAGATATTCTCTCAGATCTTTGAGGTACTAGGTTTTGCACCCATTCGTTTCTCACAAGGACGAATAAGCACACTTCGTCCTTGGTTGCTGAAATGCTCACAGTTCGTTTGTATAGTGACATTATTTTTCGGTTTCTTTCACACCTTGTGCCAAAAGCATCCATGTCAGTGTTGAGCCATTAACCGCTATTTTATATTATTGTAACAACTACCTTATCTAATTGCAAAACGCTCTATCGCTATTGTATGCAGCTGTGCTAAACACTCGTTTGTAATATCACGCATGCGTTTTGCATTTTGCGTTTCCTGTTCAGATTTTCTACCTTTGTTCTGATACGAATATAAGTACCTATCAGAAAGCTTTAACAATAAAATTTCCTACAGTAAAAATAATCTTCTATTTGAAAGCTAGGTGATTTTACACCGGGGCCTTTAGCCCTCTTCCTCTTGCCACCGAAAGTGTAAAAAAACGTATCGTAGATTAAACGCAATAAACACGGTTTAAGGCCTAGCTTTCTTTTCATTTTAAAACGCAATGGGTTAAAAATCAGAATTGAGTTTCCACTGAATAACTCAAAAATGTAGGTAACCAATAGATATATTTCAGACCAAGCTGATTTCGTGTCAGTTCTTTCAATGGTAAATCTTTTAGTGTCACTAGTTTCACAGTATGGTGAAATTAAAAGTAGCTTCTTTTTGTGCATTTGACTTTCTGGAGTCCGTACGTAACAACCGCAGGTACAACGCAGTAAAAACACGATTCTTAAGACATTATCGCATAGTTATTGACTATACTCTCACGCTCTTACTAAAAGCGTGTAGTTTGTGTAGTATAGGTAGTGTATTATGAATGTTATGTTCTATTTAATATTGCAATCTTTATGGTGTCATGGCAGTAACTCTCATCTCAGTGTGAGCTGGCTCAAGGGAATAAGGCTTCTCTTCATGCATTGATAAGTAAATAAGTGTAAATTGAATCATATATCTGCGTGATTGCACATTATGATTTACCGTGCGTCATAGGAACGAAGGTTAACAATTCATAAGGAAGCTACTTAGCGCTCTATTTCTATGTTACTATTATTATGATTATTAGATACTTACTTCAATATAATATTCCTCCTACTTCATATAAAGTTCTATACCTACTTCTTTTTATTTTATACTGAGTTTTCCTAGTAACAATAAATAATAATGAGCGTTTTTTGTTTATCAATTCATCTTGTTTACATAGTTATCTAGTGTAAGTGTTATTTGATATTGGCATTGACCTAGGACAGATTCATAGGTAAACAACATTCAATACACTGTCATGTTTAAACAAATGCTGTCAAATGTGACTGACACGACAAAAATAAAACAAAATGCCTTATCTATTCGTCTACAGCATTCAATAGTACTCGTATAACAATTATCGAGTAGGGCAAAGAAAAAACTAATTAAACATGTGGTATAACGTCATGGTTTTATGAAATATAGCGGATAATAAAACTATTATTATAGGTACGTTATTGTTGTTGAAATCAGCCTGATCTCAAACTAGTGTTCCATGTGTCTAGCGAGTAAAACTACGTAGGAGCATTAGGATTACCTTCTCGTAGCAACTCGGATTTTCATGGTGCCTATTACATAAAAAAGTATTGTTTGTTAAGAAATTAAAAAAAAATTAAGAAGTTAATTAAATTAATTAAAAACTAAGTATCGAAGTTTCGATGCATACGTAGCTACTGTTACTAGCATTATTTTTTTTTTAGTACGTATACACATAATACCTATAGCTAAGTCTCTTCTAGTGTTAGTTGACGACCTCTGTAGCGCGGTGGGCGAAGGCCCGCCTGCGACGCAAAAGGTTGCGGGTTCGATCCCCGCGGCGGGACCAATGTTTGTATGATCTACAAATATTTGTCTCGGGTCTGGGTGTTTCTATGTATAATATGTATGTATTTACAAACAAAAAGTATATAAGTAGTATATCAGTCATCTAGTACCCATAACACAAGCTCTGCTTACTTTGGGGCTAGATGATGCTGTGTGAAAAGTCCAGCATTATTTATTTTTTTATTTTATATGTAGTTATATATAAGTACATTTTGATCAAACGATTGGTACATTATTATAGTCATACTTACACTTAGTATGATTTAATAGGTAAACGGGCCAATGCTGCTGATATTTATCATAATGTCATGTCATGATCAATTCAGTAAATTTATTTTATGCAAAGCTTCATTCACTTAGGACTCTTGGCGAACTGCCTATCATTCATCTTTTCGACGAATTACGCGGTGCGAATTGTGCGAAATTGAATAAGTAGCTGAATGTTCCTACTAAGTAAACTGTAGAACTTACTGCAATAATATTTTCACGGAGTCCAGGGGTTTAGTGAAAATATTATTGTGTACTCTTATTTCTAGGCCCTTTGTGGCTTCATAGCCTTATAGAGCGCCGTGAAGCCTTGCTCAGCGTGGCTCAAGTTTTTAAATTTCATATTTTATCTTTCCATATTTTAATAGCTTATCATTAGCTATTGGAAAACCTTCCATTCAAAGCACATAACTTGCCAACTACAAGTCTAGTGTAAAATTATCCTAACTTCTCAATATCAGTATGACTTGGACATATTAAGCGGTGCCCGGGAATTAATAGACAAATCATATCTTATTGATCTTTACATTTATTGCAGTGCATAATGCGACAAGAATCAATAGAAATATTATGTAGGTTACACTGATTTTATCACGAATGTTATTCATGATGAGGATAAATAAATACTTTATTGAAGATATAGTAACAATAAGTAGGTACTTAAATCTAAATAGTTACATTTAAAATAGGTCTTGTACCACAGAATACAGTGGCCTGTACTAAGAATTCGAACTTTTTTCAACTCACGGTTATATTATTATGTCTGTGGATCAACTACAAGAAAAATCTAATATCTTAATCAGTATGAATCTTAAGTTTATACCTACTTTCTTAGACTTTCGCGATCATATCTTGCGTAAAATTTAGGCGTGGTCACGGGCAGACTCGGTCTAGTTTGCCCACAGACGAGTCTGACCATGACCACGCCTATTGAAACAGGTGAAACCTCGGAAAACAAGTTAAGGTATTTTACGCGACCAAAATTAAGGAGTCTGGAGTATTTGCACCTTCTACATCATGCACGGCATGCAGCACGCCACCGAGGTCACTTATCTCTAAAGTTGTTTCAAATATACTAATATTATTAATAGATGAACTATAAATTACTTTGAAAGAAATTAATTCTGACCCATGCCCTAATTAAATCCTATCAATACTCTTTTGTAAGCAAATAACATTGAGACTTGTAGTGTTATCAGTGTTTGCCTTCGAAGAGGACATTGTCTAGTCTTGCATTGATTTTCTGGTATTTATGACTTATCGGTCAATGTGTGCCAGTAGGTGACCTGGATTGGATGATGCCCTCTAAAAGCTAGTTTAGCTTGAGTGGAATTTTTCACGTAATTCAACTTATGATTCAAAGTTACCTTTGTACCTATATACACACATATGTGATATAGTATGTTGGTAAATACCGAAGTATTAGTAACAGGTCGCCTATAGTTATTACAAAGATGCCTTATATTTAAAAATATTGTAAAATTTCTCACGAATACGATTGTCGATTAGCCTAATAATGACAAGTTCAAATATTTTGTCGTGCGTGAGTGTGTTTATGCGTGTGCCAATACACGTCAGCGAGAATGATTTATCGAAACTGTCCATTAAATTATAATATAATTTAACGGACAGTTTCGATAAATCATATTATGATAGTCTACGACAATTTGTCAATTTAATTTTATAAGTAAACGATTTATCAATTAGTTTTATAAGTTTCGCTCTGTCTTTCCAAATCGGTAATCATCATTTTATATTGTCCAAAACTGATTTATAGGAAGAAGAGTAAACTAAGGCTAGTTTATTTCCTAGCCCGTAGTCTGATGGCGCCAGTCCCTAGTGTTTCTGTAAAATCAATATTGACGAACATAACATGACTTCTCAATAATGAAGTCACAAAGAACTGCGCATAGAATAACGTTAGATAAACACATGTCATGATGAGTGCTCTGCATACTAAACTATCATCAGGACATGGCAGGAAAAAAACACATTAATAATTTTGAAAAACCTCGAAACTTATTGTCATATTCAAATCCTGCTTTATCAGATCCATCTTAACGTGTTAAGTACTTGTTATAATCAAACCAGTGTGGTGAAAGGATCAAAGTGGCTGATCTATTTACTCTATTAGTGCCTGAAAGTATCCGACCGAAGGATCGACGAACGTATTGGTTGAGTCGTAAAGTGACGTTTATGGTATCGTGCAATCTAGCTTTACCTATACATAATTACCCACCTACCTACCAGTAGGTAAAAAAAACTCTTCAACTCGCACTTGGCTGGTTTTTTTGTACCACGTTTCAAGAATAAATATTATATGGTGTAATTTGCATAGTGTACTTAGTTGTTCGTATCATTATTTCCGACTTTGTTGAGTACAGTTAATTACGATTATAAGTAGTTTTCTTAATGAAGTTCACGACTTAAATAAACACGAGTAACGGCAAAATGTACTTACCAATTATTATTTTTTTAATTTATACGTTTTAATGTATTCCGCCATCTTTTTATACTTCTCTTCTCTTAGCAAATATTTGTTTCCTTGTTTGCTTTCGACATTTTCATCAAAAGTTTTGTTACATTATTATTTAATTTTCTAAATTATTCGGTATTTTATTAAGCAATAGGGCAAAAGTAGAGTCGACGAAAAGAGATCGCTATTGCAAGTTGTCGAGAACAGAAGAGGAAATATGATCGGCCATCTTATACGACATGAGTTTCATTAAGAGTATTATAGAAGGGAAAGTGGAAGAAGAAGAGGAAGACCGAGGATAAGCTACATGAGCCAAGTAAAGGAGAAGGTAGCTGTCATGTCGTATACAGAGGTCAAGGAAGTAGCCCTGGAAAGAGATACATGGAGAGGGATTCATCAGTTGTGCCGACAAGGAGTAAATCCATAAATAAGAAGAAGAAGAAGGGCAAAAGTCCTTAGACTTCATACTCATGTGTTGTTATGAACAACTGAAACTTCCTCCTCCGTCCTCACTTGTCAGTTGTCAGTGCTCCAACGACGTAGAAAATATAGCCTGTAACGCCTATGCTGCTTATTACAAAAACGTTAAACCTTAGTTGAACCCCATGTTAACACATGTCAAAACAAAACTGTTACTACAAAAAAGCGTTCTATGTACGAGTATTTAAAGATCGTTTTTCTAGGAACAGTTTTTTAGTTAGTGTTAGTCTAAACTCGGTTCATTTTCTTGTAATAAGATGGAATAAGTATAAGTAGGTACTTACTTACTAGTAGGTACCTAGACCTACTTATTCGCAATAAGGTGAATTAATACAGTTATGTTTCACTAATCAAGTTAATAAAATCTGAGTTTTATTGATCAATTTTGTGTTCTGATCGAGCTGTTTGTCACTGAGTAGGGCATTTAGTCAGTTTATCTGCTAAGACGTAGACTATAACGCCATTTACACGATACCATTCTGGCATACCATTCTTGTCTCTTACTCCGTTGAGTTTGAGAAAGCAAGAGGCAAGAATGGTATGCCAGAAGTATCGTATGCTGCGTCACATCTTTATAGGCACTCAGTCGAGTTCATTTGCATTTCCTTAACATAATTCTTGTTATCACTCACTTCAGGAAGATGTTTCGTATAATTTATTTTATTCGCTGTCTATTCATAATTCTGCATGTATTATATTTATAAAAATAAATGCAACTAGTTACAAAGCTTAATAGGAAACCAAATCTTTATGCATGCATTCACGATCCAGCGAATATAATACCTACATAATTTGTTTCTTTGAAACTGTCGTAAATTTTAATATACCTTAATTATAATCACATCATCATCATAATCCGCCTCTACCAATCTCTTTTTGCTCTTGCCACAGTACCCGGCTCTGTAGTACCCAGTCGGTGCAATGATACAATTTCCTTCTCTATCTCACTGTGTAGTGCGGTATCTTTTCGCCCATTTCACATCTCCGCCGCGAAACCAAGAGCGCAGATAAGCTGTAATTTCGCCGTGATCTATCATGATGAGTGAATGAATTAATTAATGAACACTTTATTGTACACTAATTAATAACAAAACACAACATAAATATATAGACTTAACTATAACAAACAAAAAGTATATAAGTATTCTATCAGTTATCTGGTTCCCATAGTACAAGCTTTGCTTAGTTTGGGGCTAGATGATGCTGTGTGAAAAATGTCCAGCATTATTTATTTTATTTATTATTTATAATTCTATCTCTTTCCGCCCGCGATTCCGTCGATCTGCTCAAATGCCTTTCACACCTCCGCTTCGATTTCGTAGTTTCGCGTTGTTTTCGCACGAGTCTGTCAACGATCTCTGGAGCCTGGGCACTTATGCAAGCTGAATTGAACTTTGTTGCGTAGCAGCAAGAGTCGCTATTTATTTATTTTTTTTCGAGAAGAGAGCCTTCTGTACGTATCTGTATTCTATGCTCGCGTGACGTTCCGCCGCGTATCCGCCACCACAGTTACGCTTGTCCTTATACACTTGATCGCGGCGAAACCCAAGTAGCGGAACCGCGATCTTGGTTTCGCGGCGGGGGTATGCAAAGGGCTTTATGGTGGTCGTATCCGCGCCGAACTGTCAATTCGATAGAAGAAATGCTAAGACCGCATTTTCTGACGTCATCGGCACAGAATTATTATCTAGAATCATCAGTATTTTTTGTCTACTTCGAAAAATGACTGCAGCGCGTAAGGCGCGGACAATATGCGATCAGCTTTAAAGTCTTTAGACAACATGACAGCCACCTTCTCAAAAACTACTTTTACAACTTAATCTGGTTCATGTAATTATTTTTGTCTTTTGCTTCCTCGCAAGGACAAAATTAAAGTCCCTGACTCTTAACTTTTCCGTCTTTGGCGGTTTTATATGAAACTTATCCTTCTTTTTTTATAATTTTTGGTTATGTTTTTTGCTTTGTTGTTCTTTTTAACCGACTTCAAAAAAAGGAGGAGGTTATATGTTCGGCTGTATGTATGTTTTTTTTTTTTTTTTTTTTTTTTTATGTATGTTCACCGATATTTCCGTCAGTTGTGGACCGATTTCCAAAATTTTTTTTTTGTTTGAAAGGGTAGACTCTTATAGTGGTCCCATATAAATTTTATTCCTGAGGGATTAATAGTTTTCCCGTAAAACTAAAACAATCACTGAACTTTAAGAAAATTGTGGCCCGATTTCCAAAATTTTTTTTTTGTTAGAAAGAGGAATACTCTCAAGGTGGCGCCATATATTTTTTTTTCCTGAGGGATTAATAGTTTTCCCGTAAAACTAAAACAATCACTGAACTTTAAGAAAATTGTGGACCGATTTCCAAAATTTTTTTTGTTAGAAAGTGTAAAGGACACACTCTCAAGGTGGCGCCATATATTTTTTTTCCTGAGGGATTGACAGTTTTCCCGTAACATTCAAAAAACCTCATTCTCACTACACAACACACCCTGCCTCACAATCTGAGTCAAACATTAAATAGTTTGAAAGGGTATTACACCCGAGGTAGTCCAAAATATTTTCTTTTCCTTATGGATTGATAGTTTTCCCCCTTGCTGAACTCCGGTGTGTCCTTTAGTAGGTCTGCCCATGACTTCTCTTATCCTTTCCTACTTAAGCTACGATAAGCAAAGTCTTAATGTACTCGTAGCTTACTATATTATTTACACATACACTTTTATTTACACAGTATTTATTTACTTACACTAAAAAGTGAAAAATAAAACATTTTTGAAAAAAAAATTGAACCGACTTCACAGAACACAAACAGAAGAACCTTCTACACACTAAAAAGAGAAAAATAAGAATATAATTTGAAGTCGGTGCCAAGTGAATACGATTAAGTACCTATCAAAAAAAGAAATCGAGCGATAGCGTACCAGGATACAATTTTGCACCCAAGTTTTTTTTAATTTCTTAGATGTAAATGAATAGTTGGCACCGACTTCAAATTATATTCTTATTTTTCTCTTTTTAGTGTGTAGAAGGTTCTTCTGTTTGTGTTCTGTGAAGTCGGTTCAATTTTTTTTTCAAAAATGTTTTATCTGTGTATGTGCAGTTTAAGCAAAAAAATATGTACTACGTCTTATAATTCGATAGAGCCGGCTGCACGCACGAAAAAACATGACGTCATGCGGCGTTACCTTCATGCGGCGTTGCCTCGCTCTGAGAGGCTTGAAGTGCAAGCGAGAGCGCGGAACGAGCGACAAAGAAGCACAATCGGCCTTTGCGTTCGGCAGCGTTCGACATCCGTCTCTCTCCTACTTGAGTGAGCGATGCGTAGACGTTGTCACGTTCAATTTTTTTTATTGTTTATTATAGTGTCACTGTTATGTATTTATGAATTAACCTATTTACAAGCTCAAAAACAGTGTTTTACTGTTTTTGAGCTTGTAAATAGGTTAACTTTTAAGTTTTAGGTGATTCTAATCCTGCCGATTCTGATCCTGAATTACGTAGTATTTAGTATCTTAGCATGTTCGCTCAAAAATAAGACTTTCGTTTCTCACACCAATATCAAGAATAAAATAGGTACCTTGTTGTTTCATTTTTACTATCTGTTTATAAACTAGCTTTCTGATACCACTTTTAGTATTTACAAAACAACTTTTAAGAGGCTATCGAAATGCATAGCAGGTTTTCAATGTAATTTTTTTTATGATAAATGGGTCGGCTTTTGACCTCGAGACTTACACAGGCAAGAATGAGGTAGAAAGTTTGACAATAATAGTGCACGAAAGGATCTTATTTGAGGCGCACTTATAATCCTTTCACCACACTGGTTCAAAAGAACTGGTGACACGACAAGAAGAAGAAGACAATGACAATGTAATGGTTATTACGAGTTGGTATAGATAAACGTAAACAGGTTCACGACTGTATCCCCAAGGTGCGGTAGACATTGTCTCAGATCTTTTTATGTTACGTGTGTGTTTATGGTGTTTTTTTGTTGTTTTGGTATAGATACTGTCTTTTTTATTAATTGTTTGCTATTCTAAGTCACAATTTTGCCTATGTGGTATCTACTGGTAAATTATAATAATGACAGCATGACTATCAATGCATAGTTAGTATGATAGAATAAGAGCAATTTAAAAACCATTTTATCACGTGAGATCCTTAATGATGATGACTGAAAAACTAAAGTAAGGTTTTTATTTTGAATAAAATATTTAGCGTAGCCATAATCTACTCGTAAGTAGGTACTATAAAAGAGAACATGACGCAAAAAAAGTAAAAGCAGAAATAAAAATAACGACAATAAATAAAATATTGGTTTTACGCCATAATATTTTATAAAGCTTAAGTAAGGCAGAGTTGGATAATCCAATAGCGGCGTAGCTACCGGAGGGCTAGACGGTGTTGTGCACCGGGGCCCCCAAGCTCATTGGGCCCTCGGACTCGGAGTCAGAGCCTGAGAGTCCGGAAGGTTAGATACTTACCTACCGTAAGGTACCTTTTTTTTTAAATCCAAAAATGCATTTGTTTTCATTTTCAAAATGAATCCAAGTTGGTAAGTAAAGTTTTCTAAGAACAAAATCTTCTAACTACAAAAGAAAAGTAGCTGCCCTCAATGTCATAAATTTTGCCACACCCTGCTTATTTATATTTTAACTTGATAAAACCTAAACCGTTCAGTTAGGGCCCCAGTTTTTCAGGATCCTTGGTCACCTAGCTACGTCACTGTTCCCGAATATATATATTATCAAACAAAGTTTTTGCATTCCGATTATAGTTACCTACATTTCCTTAAAGGCAGCTTTTGGCTGTTCCTACCCCTTTAGGTAAAATAAAAGGACGAATCTGCTTTCACGCGGCGACTTTAGAGGCGGCAGCTTTTAACAGTTTCTATAAAATGTAGGGATATCAATATACTTACATTTCTGTTAAAATAATATTGCTCCTATAAAAAATATTATTTCCAACCAATTGTGTGTGCAACATTGTTTAAAATCACGTGCCTCATCTAATTTGACATGGTGAACTCGTTTCTTTAATCCCTGTAATTATAGACTAAGAGCAGGTGTATACTCGTAATGTATGCATAAGTGCTGCTACTTTGTACGAAAGTATTTTACAGGTTGGCAACAGATACCGACACGTGGAGCACAAAAATAATCTACCATTCGTGTGACATGTGAGACATTAAGCATTACACACGAACTCAGTATCAAAGAGATTAAATACCTCTCTTCAGGGTTCCGTACGTTTAGTGTTTAACTTTGTTACGATGTTTTCAAGTATGTTATTTTGCTGACGAAGTCGCGGGTACCAGCTAGTTATCTAATAAGATAATTATGCGATGAGACGCGTGTCGCAGCAAGTGCTGCGTCACAACGGGTATGGCGCCACTGAAAACCAGCGCTCCAACACTCTCGAGCTGTTGGAGAAAATGCTGAGGGGTAGTCGTATTTTCACCCACATAAAATTATGTAGATTTAAGTACCTATTGTAACTGTAATTGTAAGAGAGGAGAAAATAAAACTTTATTATTCTTATATTCCTATTCTATTTCACGGCTGAAGAAAAAAGATATCTTCACAACATAAAAACACACTTACAAACGTACAAACTCTTATTTGTGCAAGCAAACATGCATATTTAGACGAAATAGTAGACTAAAAAAACGCTATTCTAACAGTTAGATTCTCATTCTAACAGTTATCATCAGTTTCCCATTGGCGTGGAAAAGGTGTGGAATATAAGTGTGAAAAATGTGGGGGATATAAAAACCAGTGCAGCCAAATCCATCGCGTATAGATAGCCAATTTTTTTTATGGATCTGAGGCTACGTTGACAATGGATTTAAGTAAATGTCACCAATTTAATCAAAGTATTTCCACTAGGCCTTTGAACGACTTTTATTAATTCTCTCTAAGTGCCCAACCAAACCACTCAAACCTTCTCAACATGCCTCTCTCATCATCATTCTTCTTCGTTCTTTTTTTATTCCACACGGTTTCCTTATGTCTAAGTATTATAATACTATTGCTTCCTTTATTGAACGGGTTTGAAGAAACAAAACCCGACAAGTAGGTGGCGTTATTTGCATAACATGATTTATACATTAAAATATATTGAAACACGCTTTGAGTCACTGAAACCCAGCTCCTATATAAATCAAAATTATCATAAATAAAGCTATCTTTTTCCAATTTTTCAATTCTAAAAACAAATACTTAAAACATGTTTTTTTGTTTGTTTGTAGAATCATAGAGGAAAAAGATAAAACTTTGTTTTTGTCGAAGCAATCTTACCTTTTACAAGTCGGTTCTGCACCGTGTACGTCAGATCTCGAAACTCCAAATCCATTTTGTCAGATTGGCTGAAACAAAAAATATGGTAATTTATTCAAAGAAAATCCTAAATGAAATAACACATTCATTTGATTTTTAAAAATTGAGTAGTAGGTACCTACCTAAGTCAGGTATACATACAGTTACTGTATATAAAATGCTATGCTAAGTTCTCAAACAAAAGATACGCGCGACACTCATATATTTTCTCTTTTAACATAATTTTTAATATTGGTGTCAACTTCTTTGTTTAACATTATTTTTATAATAAGTAATTTGAAACTACAAGTAATGATTACATGTAATTAATGTACTAATATTTTTACAAAAAAAATTCGCGTAAGTAGGTACCTAATTATGTTTGTTTGTGTTCCAATCCAAATCTTCCAATCCAATTGATTTGGATAATACTTTGTAAAGATATACCTACAGTTCACCCAACGGATCTAGGCAATCGTGAAGTTAGCCGTTTGTCTGCGCAGAACACAATTTTGTATGAAAAAGTGTTCACTGCTCAGACAAACAGCTAACTTAACGAATGCCTAGATCCGTTGGGTGAACTGTACCTACCTAGATTGTGCTTAGAATACCATGTAGCATTAGGTTAAAAATGAGAACCACCGAAGTCGTAAGCGGAAGTTAATTCTAAATAGGTAATATACAATGTCCCACCACGAGAATCGAACTCGCACCTTTTGTGCTTTTGCGTCTCAGCATAGGTCCGGTATTTTTAGTTCGTGATATTTTCTGTATGACATTCGTTATATCTTTTGGTTGCTCGTTAGAAATAAATAATTAGTATACCTACATTTATTTTTAAAACTGATTAAAAAAAGACTTGAATTTATACATTCAATCACAGTCGTATCTATAAACTTTATTGAATGTGAATTAGGTAGGTATTAGTACTTAAATTTTATTACATGCATCATCGATGTAAATTACATTTTATTGATAGCAAATTCGCCGCTTTGCTTGTTTCTTCAGAACCAATTAGCCTTCATATAGGTACCATCTAGGCTACTTTAAAAAAAAATTGTAAAATTGTATCCTACGTACCTAATCGTATTCACTTGGCACCGACTTCAAATTATAATCTAATTTTTCTCTTTTAAGTGTGTAGAAGGTTCATCTGTTTGTGTTCTGTGAAGTCGGTTCAATTTTTTTTTCAATTTTTTTTATTATAACTTAGCACAAAATCGAACCAACACATCTCTCACAGATTTGCCGGTATTTATGATTATGACATTTTAATGACAGCTGTAGCATGAGTAACGTTAAGTTCAAAAATCGATCTTATTTTCTAGCATCTAGGATTCATTCTTTACTCGCTGTTAGTTGGTGTTACCGATTCGTTGATGTCACGGGTTATTGATGCGTCAGATTAGCACAGGATAGTGGTGGTTGGCATAATCTAGGTACAGTGCTACAAACTTATCTGAACCGGTGGCCAAAACAGGAACTAATGAATTTTATTGTAAAAAATATTTTTCTGCTAACACCAAATACGATAACAGCGCATCTCTCACCGGTTCAGATAAGTTTGTGGCACTGTAGGCCTATACCCAGCAGTGGGTAAAGACATACTGTGGATAAAGCTGATGATATTATACTGTAGCCGTTGTCTCAAACCAGTTAGTTGGCACTGTCACGGCACGGTCAAGAGCATACAACGAACTCAAGTTGAAGTTCAACTAGTACTCAATGTGAGAGTAACAAAATAATTTTCTATTATAGGTATTTCAAAATCCCCAAAAACCTGAAATATATCGCACCTTCGGTAAGACAAGGGCATAACTGTCAAAAATTCAAAACGTTTGTTGCGCTTTTGTTAGTGTATCGATTTGGTTAATTGAAATATGAAATAGAGGTCATATGGAAGCCCTATTCCACTCTGATCCACTAACCAAATCCATTAAGGGATTAGTTTCCACTTTTTATGCCACTTTAATCCATCAATGGTTTTGTTTCCACTTTGAGTTCCACTCTGATCCATCAATGGTTTTGTTTTCATTTAGGCTAAAATAAAATATAGAGCAAAGCCACAAAAGCTATAATGATTAATATTATTTATACGTTGTTCTTGTTTCCTATTTAAAAGTGTGTATATTATGATGATTCTTGCCCATCCTTTTATCTTAGGCCTTATTTTATAGCTTGTAGGTCTTCGCCAGTAGGTACAAAACGGTTGTCAACCCATATGCATATATACCTATTGTTATATAAGTAACCGATAACCTTGTAATGTACACAGCACAAACCATTAGCGAACGAGTGTGTACTTTCATCAGATGAAAAACTCATAATAAACCTACTTACCTACTCCGGGCCTACCTACTTTCACTACTTTACTGTGTCTAGTGTACCTACCTATTATTAGATAGTCAACACAAATATACCTACCATCCCACAGTAAAACTTCATTAGGTATAGTAGATACACGCTTACAATTAGGCTGGTTTATTCGCGAAGGTTCTTCTAGATTTTAGTGGGAAATACGGTCAGAGGTGTGTTAAAAGAACACCATATAAAACATTCGTTCCACTTCCGATCAAATACTAAGTAGATAAACCTGATTTTTAAGCGGCTGACACCCCAACCTCATCGCCTTCTATCCTCAGGTAAACAAAAATGTCGATTTGATGATTAATCATCGAATCAGTTTCAATTTCACTTTCAGCTATTTTATGCACAACATTCATGTTGTTGTTATATACATCTACATTATAAGTATACTTACTTCAAAAATTTGTAATAAGTTCTGAAACTACTGTCTACTGTAATCGATGAAAACCCTTTTTTCTTTCACCATTAGAATCCTACATTACCTATCCCTGATGATTGGCTACATTTTATCCCGGAAATGTAAAGTTTTCCCGAGGGACCGCGGGTCACACCGCGGGAGCGCAGCTAGTCCCTAATAAATAAACATTGGTACATACAAGACTGGGATTCCAAAAATCGGGTAATTGATTATACCACTGGCCTAGGCATCACAGCTCAATAAGTCAATTTGTGTATTTCAGATGTTTTAAAATGTGAAATAAGTTTATAATCAGATTTATAAGGATTTGCAAAACCCCGGCCCTTATAAGGCGGAGGTACTTTAAAGGTCAACAATACCACACAATATCAGACCATCTTACGAAACACGTGACCTAACCCAACACGTGGGAGCAAAAATCACGCGAACCTTATCTCTTTATTATTGTTCCAAAGTTCAAACTTTCGAACATTATCGCTTTTTATAATGCAATTATTGTAATAAATGCCTGATTTAAAGAGCCTCTTTGGGGCGTACTTAAATTCCTTTCACTACACTCGTTCGAAAGAACTAGTGACACGACAAGAAGATTAGGGATCGAGCTGTGCGACGGAAAATTAGGAATATGGAGATTCAAGATTTAGTAGACTAATCTTCTTTGCAGACATCTGCAAAGCACTAAAATCCGTTCATCTAAGGATCGTTGAAAACGATCTATAGATAGCACAAGTGATCCAGGCCTCTACCAGTCGGAAGCGTGGCTAAACCACTGTCTAACACCACGCTAAATAGAGCTGCGAAAAAAAACGCTGAATTTGTTGAGCTAAAGCGCTAACTCATGATCAACCTAATTAGAAACTGTTGTTTATCTGCGAACTCGCTCTCTAATCTTCAGTTGAACACAACTCTCTACGCACTTTCACATAGAAGTCACAGTAGCGTCAGATGCATTTTGTTTGATAAAGGAACCTTTGAGAACCTAAGAAATTTTGCCCTACCGATGGTCGCCTCAATAAAGGAACATCCATCTTTGAAAACGTAAGAATTTTGCCCTACCCATGGTCGCCTCAATAAAGGAACATCCATCTCTGAAAACGTAAGAAGTTTGCCCTACCCATGGTCTCCACATGTTGCTAAGTTTACATAATATTTATCGGAGCAATGAACTTCTAATTATACTTCTCAGATATTGGATGATCTATTGCGACTTTAACTTCGACCAAATCTGGTTGCTAACTGCTAACCTTCTCGCGCTATATGATCAAGAGATGAGATGGTTAATGCTGCAATTATTGCTTACATGCTTTACAATTGAAACCAATATCCAAGGTCTTCACACTTACAAGGCCTCAGTTTGGTAACCGTTTTCGTAACATGTAGGTATAGGTTTTTACAGATCTTTTGTAATTAACTACTTATCTACTGTAAAGGTACCTCTCGGAATACTTTCCAGCCTTATAAGTTATTCCAGAACATAAGCAACAAAGATCCAAACAAATAATAGAATAGAATAGAATAGAAAAACACTTTATTGTACACAAAAGAAGCACATTACAGGAAATACACAAGTAATACCTATTTCTTACGTGGTTTCATGCTAAGGGGGCAGGTTGCAAGTTGAGTAACTGCCTATTCTCTAAGGGAGTTTAGTCCAACGTCCATATATTTTAGTTAGATCTATCCCCAAAGGGCATACAAATGTCTTTGGCCCCTATTAATAAACGTGGTGTAAAGTTACGCTCCAAAAAATGTATGGTTACTCCCAAGGTACACCCGGCGTAACTTTACACACTTTTATTAATGAGGGCCAAAGACATTTGTATGCCCTTTGGGGATACTTATAAGTAAAAGTAAGTAAGTTCGTATGAGTCAGTGGCCAACTCTGGTGCCGGAGTTATTAGGCCGCCTTAAGGCCTCCGTCATGCATGGCTTAACGAAATAGCCGGGACCGACAATTTAACGTGCCCTCTGAAGCACGTAAGCGCTCAGATGCAAATGCCACTGGCGGTCACCCATCCACTTACTGACCGTTTCGAACGTTGCTTAACTTCGACGATCTATCAAGAACGACAAGCAAGCACGATCGCGAGCGCTTCTTTTAAGTAAAGGATAATCTACCAATGCTGAGGGTCCTTACAATCATAGATGCAATGATTCTAAGACGTTGATCACGTTACGACTTCATCTAGTTCAAGACTAGGTATATCATGACTCACGAAGTTCACAGTAAGTACCTACAGCGAGTTCCACACAGGAAAAGTTCCACACACAAATGATTCTAAAGACCCTCGACATTGGTAGATTATCCTCGTCGATGATGGAATATCCTGTCATACGGTAAGTTTGATAAAAATCAACAATACCTGCTCTACTTGATAAAGTAAAACTAGTTAAGCTACATTTTGGTTTGAGTATCACCAGACTAGTTGAACTAAGTCGTTTCTAGTAGGTATACGAGTAATCAAATGTAAACATTTAAAAAAAAACAAAGACCAGGGTAACATCTTCTTTTTCTTGAAATCCGTATACGAGTATTATTGACTCTGTACGAGTATGACCGGTAATAGTCCCGGTCTATTAAATTAAAATATATTTTAAAATGCTTTTGTTTTAGTTCGATTTTTAAAATGGCGTTTAGATATTTTTTCGTAACTGACCAGAAGCAGCATTTATGTTATCCGTAAATAGGTACTATCATTATAGAGAGGAAATATTTGTTTGTTTGCTTGTAAAGAATAAGAATAAGAATAAGAATAAGAATAAGAATAAATTTATTTGACACACACAACACAATACAATGAAATTAAGAACAATAAACATTTAGACGAGTAGGTACAAAGAAACATAATAAAAAAATAAACAAAAATAAAAAACAAACTATCCATGTCCTACCTATTTTTGTGTGGTGCCAAAAAGGGTAATGTATTATTTTTTTTACTGTATGATTGAATGATCAAGCGAGCTTACCTGAAGCGAAGCTCGATCTTGATTATACTGCCTTCACCGAAGAGAAATGTTTACTTGTAGTACGTACGTACTCGCTTAACTATATCGCACAAGTGTTTAGAGGTAGACAGAAAAAAGCGTAAGACACGCCCATCCTACTGTCTTACCTCTAGCCTCCAACTCATTATTTTAGAGCAGTGTTACAGCTACATTGATCTTATCGGGGAGCTAGGGTAGGGAGGGACTCTGATTCTCTTCGGTGAAGGCAGTATAATCAAGATCGAGCTTCGCTTCAGGTAAGCTCGCTTGATCATTCAATTATACTGCCTTCACCTTCAGAGAAATGTTTACTTGTAGATGTTTAGAGAACCAGATCAATGATGCAATTGCTACAATCTTTGATTAGCTAATCAATAAGTTGAGAGAAAAAAACTTTGGAAAATAAATAAAACAATAAGTTATATAAACTTCTCATTAATAATAATCAGAATAAGCTTGCTTGAGTACATTATTTTCACAAATAATTACAGAAGACTAAAGCATTATGAAAATAGCATAAAATAAATTAAAGTTGAACTTCTCATGGCACAAAGATAAGTATCTAGATAACTAAAATACATTAATTAATTAATTACATTATAATTCAAACCATTCAATCAAATTATGGAACTCAATAAGTTGTTCGACTCAACAATCGGCCTATTGTAAAAGTTTGCAAAAGCAGCTGATTGTGCAGACCAACCAGCTGTCTTCCTAATGACATCGATACTCAATCCAGATCGAGAAGCGGCTGAAGTAGAGGCGTGCCTCGTACTGTGAGCTCCGAAGATAGAAGTATCGATGCCACTATCAGTTAGCGTTTGTTTAATCCAGCGCCCGATGGATTGTGAAGACGCGGCTTTATGGGGTTTTTTATGGGTCAAAATGAGACGATCTTCTGAGTTTAATCTGATAGTGGATGTTATCGATAAATATTTCTGTAAAGTAGAAGCAGGACAAATACCAGGCCGCTGGTGAAAATAAGGCAAATTTAAAGAAGGTTGCATTCTGCCAATCCCAGAAGTTTTAATCAGGTTTGTTATTGAAATTACAATTCGATCCTTAAATAATTTTATATTTGAAATCCGAATCAAAGTTAATGTTTGTATTCTCTGGCCGGTTGATAGTGCGAGCAACATTACTAATTTTTTGGTTAGACTTTCTAAATTTATTGAATCATTCTGTAATTTTTCTAAATAATCTAAAACTATACTCGGATTCCAAGTAATATCATAACGAGGGAATGTTGGCTTTAATTTAAAAATGCCCTTGAAAAAACGTTTGACTCTCATATCTTCACCTACTTTGTGTAAAGAAATCAAAGAGATAGCCGATCTATGATTATTCAAGGTGCCATAAGATGATCCTTTTTCGAAACAAATTGTAAGAAATTCTAATAAAGATGATACGCTAACATTATAAAAATCATTATTATTTTTTACACAAAATTCCCACCATTGTTTAAGACTACCATTATATTGTGATCTAGTGTTCTGTGAAATAGAAGAGATCATTACATCTAATGCCGATTCCGGGACAGATTGTCTGCGGAAGGCTTCCCTGATAACACACACACTGCCAGGGAAAGATGACGATGCAGCGGGTGTATTGATCTGAAAGGAGAAAGAAGAAGATATTTACTTGGCGGAAGTATCAATATCTCTTCAATACATAGTGACCTGTACAGGGGGTACCATGGCTGAGATCTCCAGAATGGTACTACAACGATACCAGTTGCCTGATCAAACATAATTTTATTTAAGGTTTTTAAAATTAATGCAAAAGGCGGGAACGCATAGAAATAAAATTGAGACCAATTAACTGTGAATGCATCAATACTATAGGCAAATGGATCTTTTTTCCACGAAATATACAAAGCACATTTTGCGTTAATCCGCGATGCAAATAAATCTATATTTGGTTTGTGAAATCTAGTTATTATGAGTTTAAACTCTTTAGAACCCAATTCCCATTCCGTATCAATATTTAGCTTTCTAGATTCCGCGTCCGCTTCTATATTTTGAGCGGAAGGAATGTATGACGCGAAAACGAATATTCTCCTTTCTTCACACCATTTCCAAATCATGTTAGCTACCTGGTTTAGATGTGGATACTGAACCCCGCCCATTCTATTAACATAGGATATAGCGGTTGTATTATCCACGCGTAAAAGAATATCACAATCTCTTTTATCGTCTGCTACTGTTTTAAGACCAAAATAAATCGCCATCAATTCCAGGTAATTAATATGATTGGATCGCTCCGTGGTGGACCAATGCCCCCCAACTCGTTCAGAGCCACAGGACACGCCCCAACCAGTGGTCGAAGCATCAGTAAAAACTTCATAATCGTATCTATGTTGGCGGATAGGATTAACAGCTACGGAAATGTTATTTTTCCACCAAAACAGATCATCCTGCAGGGTAGCTGGTAGTTCCATGATAGCTTCATAATTTTCATTGTTTTTGAGCAGAGCCAAGTATTTAACTCTTTCCAAAGATTTCGTGTACAACCAGCCATATAGAATAGCTGGACATGCCGCAGTGAGAGATCCTAGATACCGCGCAAATGCTCTTATTCGAATACTTTTTAAGCTACTAACAGTATTAGTTTCTTTTAGAATCTTTTGTCTTTTTGAGTCTGGTAGCTGTAGTGTCATAGTCTCAGTGTCTATTATGAATCCTAGAAACTTGGTAGAAGTTCTTGGTATTAAAATACTCTTTTTATCATTAATGTTAAATCCTAAACATGTTAAACAATGAATTGTTTCCTTTGCATTTTTTAGACAGTCATTTGCAGATTGCGCTATACATAGTATACCATCTAGATACCTTACTGATACGAAACCCTGAGATCTTAAATGGGATATGACTGGTTTTAATATCTTTGTAAAAATAAAGGGCGCCGAACACAATCCAAAGGGTAGAACCTTAAATTGCCATAAAATACCTTGAAAATAAAATCGTAGGTACTTAGTAAAATCTTCATGAATCGGAATTAAAAAATAGGCTTCTTTAATATCGATATTAATCATGTAGGATCCTTGAGTGACAAGCTTAGTAGCTGTTCTAATGTCCTCCATCTTAAAATGTTCCGTTAAAACATACTTATTTAATTTCTTTAAATTTAGGATAAACCGACTACTACCATCAGCTTTTGGAATTAAGAATATATCCGAAATAAACTGTCCTGCAATCGGGTCGCACCTTTCAATAGCCTGAATACTAAGAAGATGATTTAACTCAGTTTTTATCGCTACGATTTCAACTTCAGAGTATTTACGCTGCGGATAGCTTTCAGGCTTCTGGTTAGGTATTTTTTCAAAAGGTATCTGATATCCTAACACAGCATCGAGTATAAATTTATCATCAGTGATAGACAACCATTCGTTCAAAAAGAACTTCAGACGACCTGCGTGTACCTGCGGTGTCGAGTCTACGCTCGGCGGTGAGTCGACGAGTAGCGGTGCGCGTAGCTGGCCGGCTGGCGCCGCGCAGGCGGCGGCGGCGGCTGGCGGCGCGCTGGCGGCGCGTGCTCCGCGGGCTGTGTGCGTCGCCGGCTCGTCGGGTATTGATATTGATACGACGTCGTCTGTCTCGGCCCACCGGCTCGGTTGAACGTCTGGTTGCCGGCGCCGCGCTGGTTTCTCGCACCGCGAGACGATGAGCCTCTCCCGTTTAAATTTCCTCTAGATGAAATCGCCGGTTGAATCAGCTGACTGGTGTTCTTTATGCCTCTGAAATTTTTTACTAGATCACCTAGATTTTCTCCAAAAAGAAAATTATCCCTCTTTCTATCCTTGAAAGGATCCATTAGGGGCTTATCGATCAGTGGCATTATCACCGATCGCCGAGTGTCAGTTTCTGCGTAATGGGAATCGGCTAGAATCCTACCAACATCGTTTAGCGTACGGATGACGTCAGGAATATCTGAGTTCTTTTTCATCAAATTTGTCATTGCCAATCCTAAGGCAGAAAGAGCTTTGCCAAGTTGATCTTGCTTGGCAAGTAGTCGTTTATCTCTAAGTTTGCATGTATCGACAAGCATAGCACCAATCTCCGGATTTAGGGTAGGAGCCTTAGCAAAAGATAAATTTTTTGGGTACAGGTATTTCTTTAAAATCTCATCTTTAGTTTCTTTTTGAAGGCCATCCAGTAAAATCTTTTGAAATCTTGACGCCAATGCGGTTTGTATATCTTCTCCATACTCCACAACGACAGCCTCTGAGTCACCGAGGGCTTGGAGCAATTCAGGATCATAATTATCTTCTTCGGTAACATCAGGCTCCGTAACATCATCGAGTGCTGTATTACTTGGCCGAACCTCAGGACGTAAAATATCAGCCTCGGCGCTTGACATGTCGACTACATCGTGTACCGAAGGTTCCCCTTCAAGCCCTTCTTCAAGGTCCGGAAGAAGTGAATTTTCAACCGATGGGTTGAGATGTTCTGAAATAGCAAACGAAAACATTTGCGTGAGAAACAATGTAGGTACTTAGGTAGGTGCATATTGTTTAGCCAGTGATATTTTCATGTTGAAACATGTTATTCGCTAAACTCGGTTATTCGAAGAATACAACGAATAAAAATACCGATTAATATTGTTCATCCCAAGAATTCAAGGGGTAGGTAGGGTAAAATAAGTTATGTGTAATCGTTGAATACAACGAAATACTACCCACACAAAATATAATGCAAAATATGCTCGATGAATGCATCGAGGATATCCGAAGAATACATCGAATATTCATAAAATAATTTATATCGGTCGGTGTCGGTATTTGCATAAAATTCACCTTGAGATTGCACATCGTTCTCATCATCGGAATATACGACCCGTCGCCTTTTTTTCTTTTCCTCTAGCTTATCTTCATATCATCATCTTCCTGCCCTTTTCCCACATTATGTGGGGTCGGCACAACATGTGTTCTTCTTCCATTCTCCTCTATCAGCCGTCATCTCAACACTCACTCCTTTCTTACTCATGTCATCCTTAACACAATCCATCCATCTTTTCTTTGGCCTACCTCTACTCGTAAATCCATCAACATTCATACCAAGCACTCTCCTAGTTACATGACCTTCTTCTCTTCTCATTACATGCCCATACCATGCTAGCCTGTTGCTCCTCATCTTTTCATTCACTGGCGCCACTTTCACACTTCCTCTTATGTACTCATTCCTTACTCTGTCCATTCGCGTCACTCCACACATCCATCTCAGCATTCGCATCTCAGCCACGTGTATCTTTTGTTCATCCGTCCCTTTTGTTGCCCAACACTCAGACCCATACAATACGACAGGTCTTACGATCGTCTTATATATTTTCCCCTTAAGCTTAAGGGGCATACGTGGATCGCAAATTGTTCCTGAGACCTGTCGCCATTTCATCCATCCCGCATTTATTCGACTTCTTACATCCTTCTCTATCTCACCATCATTCTGTACTACTGAACCGAGGTACCGAAAATCGGAACAGACTGGTAGGTATACACCATCTAAGGCAATATGGGCAAAACTGGATGGACCACCAAAGTCGCAGAACATGTGCTCGGTTTTTGTCCTGCTTATCTTCAGTCCGACACTCTCCAATTTGCCCTGCCATTTTTCCAGTCTGTTCTGGACCTCGGTTGCGTCTTCTCCGATGAGAACAATATCATCGGCAAAAAGCATGCACCAGGGTGCTTCCTCCTGTATGTCCGACGTCAGGGCATCCATTATCAGGAGGAACAAATAAGGGCTTAAAGCCGACCCCTGGTGCAAACCTACAGCCACATTGAACTCACCAGTGACGCCAGCTTGGGACCGAACATGGGTACAAGGTCGACTGTACATGGCCCTTACAAGCTGCAGGTACTTCACAGGCACTCCTTTCTCTTTCATTGCCCACCACAGAACCTTTCGGGGAACCCTGTCGTATGCCTTCTCCAGATCTATGAACACCATGTGCAAGTTCCTGTGCACGCGCCGGTACTTCTCGCACAGTTGGCGGATGGCAAATATGGCGTCTGTTGTTCCTCTTCCAGGCATAAATCCGAATTGGTTCTGTGATACCTCACTCTCTTCTCTCATTCTTCTCGCTATCACTTTTTCCCAAACTTTCATACTATGTGACATGAGCTTAATTCCTCGATAGTTGTTGCAGTCCTGTACATCGCCCTTGTTTTTAAAGATGGGTACCAGAGAACTGTTGCACCATTCGTCCGGGATCGCCTCTTCTTGCAACAACTTATTAAAGAATAAGGTCAGCCACTTCCATCCATCCGCTTTCAAAAACTTCCATACTTCCACTGGAATTCCATCAGGACCGACTGCTTTACCATTCTTCATATCTTGCACGGCTTTCTTGACTTCATCCATACAAATATCTTTCACAACACCTGTATTTACTGGCACTTTTTCTAACACTCCACTCCACTCATTCTCTTCATTCATCAACTTTTCAAAATACCTTTTCCATCTTTCTTTTATGTCCTCATCATTCGTCAAAATTTTTCCCACTTCGTCTTTAATACATTTTACATACACAATATCCCTTGCATTCTTTTCTCTTTCTTTGGCTATTCTATACAAGTCTTTCTGTCCGTCGGGGCTTTCTAATGAGTGGTATAGCTTGTCTTGAACCTTAGCTCTTGCAACAGCGACTACTTTCTTAGCCTTCCTTTTACACTCCATGTACACATTTCTTTTCATCTCTTTCAATACATCATCATCACTGTCAACATTCTTCCATTCTTTAAATGCACACTTTTTATCTTTTAAAACCTTCTTTACTTCATCATTCCACCACCACGTATCCTTATCTATCTTACCTTTGCCTTTCGTTTCCCCAAACACATCCCTTGCTACATCCCGAATACACGTCGCCATTTCATTCCAACTTTCATTCACACACATATCCTCTAAGTCCTTCATTTCTATCATTCTATCTACAACTCGTTTCCGGAATTCTTCCGCACACTCCTTATTTTGCAATTGTTGCCATTTGATTTTAGGAGGGGGCTTTGTCTTGTTCGTGACTTTTTTGATTTTTAATTTTACCTCTAAGACCAGTAATCGATGTTGGGAGACCAAGCTTTCACCCGGTATGACTTTGCAGTCTTTTACTGTGTTAATATGGTTTCTCTTTAGAAGAAAATAATCAATCTGCGTAGAATGGTTACCGCTTTTGTATGTAATAAGATGCTGGTCTGATTTTTTGAAAAATGTGTTGACAATAGCCAAGTCAAATGCAGACGCAGCTTGTAACAATCTATAGCTAGCTTATCTTCATACTTCTTCATTTTTCTTCTCCATCGATCTTCTTTAGTTTCCTCCCGACTTCGTTTTGGCATTTCTTCGTCTTGGCACGACCGAAGAAGTAACACTGTAATTACCTGTGCGAACGCCGTGCGCGCACGAACAAGAATGAGTTGGAGGCTAGAGGTAAGACAGTAGGATGGGCGTGTCTTACGCTTTTTTCTGTCTACCTCTAAACACTTGTGCGATATAGTTAAGCGAGTACGTACGTACTACAAGTAAACATTTCTCTGAAGGTGAAGGCAGTATAATCTATGTTTTATGTTGATACAGTCAGCGTCACTTACTGGTACACCCACGGTAAACCCCTTAACGAGGCGTGCTGCGCTGGTTCGAATCGCCCTATGGGGGTTACCAGTTGGTGACGCTAACGTACCACATGGCAGCAGCTAGGAACCAAAACAATTAGGTAAACTAAAATAAATAAATACGCGTATCAGATCGTGCTAAGAAATAATAACTTCCGGAAGACGCCAGTCGTTTAGAAAGGGTACATGAACCTTGTGACTTGGACTGCATCCAACTCACCTAAGAAAGCGCAGTGCAGTTTACAATTTAGAGAGTAACTTGCCTAGATCTAGCATCTAAGGTCGGTAACCCCGCCTCGGTCAAGGCGAGAGCTCGATCCGCCATAGGTATGTTGTTGCATCATTATGTGTTGAGCATAATTATGATCAACCTGCCTTTGTGAAACGGTAAAGCTATAGCAAAATGCATACGGACTTGTAGGTATGTTCGTTCCTACTGTTAGCATTTATGCCATTTTATCTACCTAAAATATTAATTTGGTTTATTCTATACTAGCTGCGCTCCCGCGGTGTGACCCGCGGTCCCTCGGGATTTTTCATTTTTTCGGGATAAAAAGTAGTCTATGTCCTTCCCTGGGATACAACCTTTAACAATGCCAAATTTCAGCTTAATCTGTTCAGCGGTTTGGGCGTGAAAGCGTAACAAACAGACAGACAGACAGAGTTACTTATAGTATAGTATATAGTATATATAGTATAGTATGGATTTAAATAAGATGCTAAAACAAAATAATTGTAACACCACTTTGAGAGTGGCGGTTTGACATGGGCTTGACAGAGAGGATTGATGAAAAAATGATGGCGAGGTTGTTCTAAAAATTCAAAAGTTTGGTTGTTGTATTTGTTTATAAAGCACTTAATAACTATTACGTGTTGTTTTCTGGTCAGTATCCTGAAGATTTTAATACTTCTAGCATCCACCCGTAACTTCACTTGCATGGTATGATACTACCATTACCTACTAACATTTTGAATAGCATGTAGGTATGTTACATTATGCTGATTATGCTATCCAGGCTACGATGAAATTTTGTCGTTGATAGAAATTTTCTCAATAACTACATGACTGCAGGAGAATCGATATTACTGCGAAAATCAATTTTATTAAATTGAATAAAACGATTCTTTGTATTTTGCACGAGAAAATGCATGCGTTTGTGACGTTAACTGACTGATACACCTCCTATAGATGCATAAAGCCAATGATGATGATGACGTAGAATGGCAGTCATTTCCTTAGGCCTTTGACTAAAACCACGTGGCACACCTAATAATGTAATTAAAAGTATAAATCATGAATAAACATAATAAAACATTAACCTATTAGGTGCTGACTGAGTGATAATGATAATACTTATCAGCAAGGACTTGAGGACAGACGAAGTCAGATCGTAGTGATTCATAATTAGGTCATTTATTATCAACTTGTTGCATAATAGGATGCGCAATATTGCACAGTGGAATAATATATGTTCGTTTCGTATGAGCTAGGGGCTTTTTGATGGAGTCTATGCCTATGCTTTCGTTAGGTACCTCTTGTGGTGTATTTCAAACTAAGTACCTACCTAATTAAAGTTATTTTGGCGTTAATATCATATTATCTTACTCAACCTACTAATTTATAATTTTACAGATTTGTAACAACCTTGAATTGTTTATTACAGCATGGTCAAATATAAAAAAAATATATACTCTCACGAGGTCAAATTGGTCAATAGACCTAGGCAATGTGAAGTTAGCCGTTTTAAATGCAATATGGCGATTTCTCATGATAAATTGTCTACCTATTGCGCATCGAAACGTCTAATGTCACGCTTAGATCCAACAGCTGTAATGTAGGGCTAAGTTGCACGAACTTACAGTTCGTCCAACGGATTGAGGTATTCGTGAAGTTAGCCGTTTGTCTGCGCAGAACACAATTTTGTATTAAAAAGCGATCAATGCACAGACAAACCGTTGGGCGAAGTGTACCTGTAGGTACATGAGTCTTGTTGATCGATGTATGTATTATGGCAGAAGATTAGGTTTTACCTACTACACTTCAATCGTTCTATTTTGATAATCACAAAGTTGCATTATTTTATTACTTTTAACTCTTTTAAAGAAGATACCAATCTAATTCGATTCAGTGGCGTAGCTAGGTAGCCAAGGGCCCTGGTGCAAAATAAACCGGGGCCCTAGCTGAACGGTTCAGGTTTTATCAAGTCAAAATATGCAGGGTGTGGCAAAATGTAAATGTATTTATTTTTTTGTAAAAACTTAAGATTTGATTCGTCATTTTCTGGGTAACTATTTAAAAAATCTAATATCATACCCATAGTTTCCTAAGAACAAAACCTTCCGGACTCTTGGGACTCAGAGTCCGAGGGCCCCTTGAGCTTGGGGGCCCCGGTGCACTGCACCGCCTAGCCATTCGGTAGCTACGCCACTGATTCGATTTATAAAACGTATCAAGAATATTCTATTTATGTTAGATTTCAATTAAAAAACAAATTAGGTATAGTTTATTGCTCAAAGAATTATTTAAATCTCAGGTTGATAATTAATGTATCTCAGAATTTTTAAATGAATTGTATGCTTCAATCGTGCTATTTTTAAAAATTCAAGTTATATGGCCGAAACACATTGGACGCAACTTGCGTAGCATAATTATTGAAAAGTGATTGCAGTAGGTAAGTGTCCATAAAACGACTCTTTTTGATCTTTAGTTATTAGGTAGAGTCTGGCAAATGAGAGTAGACCCTGAAAAATCGCGGCAAATTCAAAAAATATAAGCGTGGCAACCCTTTAATTATAATAACACAACTTGATACTTGGTTATTATTTCAAACATAGTGCTAGAAAATTTACCCTCCAGAGATTTTTCAGGGTCTACTTTCATTTGCCAGACTCTATCACTACGTTTACAGAGATTCACACATTTTTATCAACACAGCTGAACCAATCTTTTGAAACATTTTATTGAAGTGACACTGACAGTCGTATCATAAAGATTCAAAGTGCAGACTACTTCCCTAATACGACTCTTTTGAATCTTGCGTCGCGTAATTCGAATAGTAATTCTGCAATCATCAAGATGCGCCGTAGTTTGTTCCGGCACTTAGACAGGTATCAATCCTGCTAATATTAATGCGAAAGTTTGTGAGGATTTAGACACTTACCTAATTTTACTTTTAACTACAAAAATGTAATCAGTAACAGACACCAAGAGAATTTTTAAGCTATTGCATAGCTTCTATCGCGGGCCTTGAACGTGGAGACCGAATCCAGAAATTCCGTAACGAAAATAACCTAACACCCCTACTCACAAGTTGATAAAAAATGCTATGCAATAGCTTTACCGCGGCAGTCTCCAAGTGCCACACGTCTTTTTTTTTGTAGGTAATTAAAAAATAGTGGTGTATAAAAGTTAGGCAGATCATGAAATGGCGTCGTCGAATATGAGCAAAGATACAGTGGAAAACGTTGACTGCCGCAAAAGTTAAAAAACTGAGTAGCGGAGTCAGCGCTCTTCTCCAAAAGATTGGATATTAGAGGTTCCAACGTAGCTATGTAGTAAATATTATACCAAAGACTTAATCTAAACAGGAAAGTTACTTCTAACATAAACAATTTCAAGAGTATGAAACTAAGTGTAAGTGTATAAAGTGAATGTGTGTGCGTGTGTGTGTGTGTATGTGTGCGTGGTGTGTGTGTGTGTGTGTGTGTGTGTGAGTGTGTGTGTGTGTGTGTGTGTGTGTGTGTGTGGGGGGGGGGGTTTAAGTGTGAATGTGTGTGGGTGGGTTTAGGTGTGAATGTGTGTGGGTGGGTTTAGGTGTAACTGTGTGTGTGTGTGTGGGTGTACGAAGCGAGTGAGTGTGGGATTTGGGTTTGTGTTGTGGTGTGTTTGAAAGATTATTCCGAAGACAGACATATTATTAGTAGGAGATAAAGGATTATGATTTATGACAATGATGAATGTACAAAAAGAGAAATGTTCTATGAATCATTTATTGAATAGGTTTAAGAAGTAATTCCGTTTCGTCTTAAGTGAGTGTCATCAGCCATGACGTACATTTTATTTTGCATTTATGAGACGATGATGGCTAATTCATCGATCTGCCTACAACAGATACATATCTATCAATGTGAAAGAATTTTTTTTCGACTACAACGTTAATGGTTGCGCAATCTCAACTCGGATATCTAATTCGCCGTTGTTTATAATGCACCTTCAAAATTAAAAGTACCTAAATAACACACAGTAAAACAACAGTAGGTACAGCCTTAAGCACCCAAGGTACCTTCAAAATTAGTAAGTAACACACAGTAAAACCTTAAGCACCCAATTAGTTTTTCTCAATAATTCTATCATAAAAAGTAACAATAAATCAGTGGTTATGTTGAAAATAATTAATAACATTATTAAGAAATCATTTCAGTTTAACCTTTTGTTACCAAAAAATTAATGGCTTTTTTTTATCGAGGTATCTTTTTGTACATACTACTAGTAAGGTATTTGTCTGCCTTAACTAATAGACATAATTATAGGCATGTCCGACAATTATATCCGTGTCTTTATTATTTATTTAAAAGTTTAGTAGTAAAAAGTTTCGTTCCTTTTGAAGTTAATTGTGTGAAACAGGTGAAAAAAACAGTGGCACTTCGGGAGTGCCGACAGAAGTGAAAACTTGAACAGATGGTTTTTCCCATCTCAAACAGAGGTGTCAGTAACGGTAACAGTGTCGCGAGCTCAATGGTTTTTTCCCATGTCGAAAAATGACCAACGCGCCTAAAGTTTTCACTTCAATTAAATTTTATGAACTTAACCCTACACTGTGTGCCGCCTGTTTCTCACTTGATCAGTTTGTTTAATGCTAAATCGAGATCTAAAAATACTTACTTACGTCGTGGCAGGTTTTGCCAGTAATAGCTGTACTAAGTAAAAATTTGAAACTCTGTTTCAGCCCTTTTTTAGGATTGTTTTGTTTTGAGCGCTTCGAAAGTTCTTTTATTATGCGCACTGCAAACATTTGGAATCAGCTTCCAGCGTCTGTGTTTCAGCTGAGCTACGACCCTGTTGTTTTTAAGAAGAGAGTTAATAGGCACCTTCTGGGTATGCTCGCTGCATCATAGATCTCACTCTTGCCTGTTTAAGTTTCGAGGTCAAGAGCCGACCCATTCATCATTTAAAAAAAAAACCTTGAAACACGTGTCCATTTATTTTTTATTATTAGTATTCAAACAGAGTTTCAAGCAAATTGCTCGACGTATTAAAAAGTTTCATACAAACGTTTTCAACCCTTTTCAACCCTTTGGGGGTTGAATTTTGCAAAATTGTTTTCCCTTCCTTTTATAACATAAGACGGGTGTCCATGTTATAAAACACTAATTTGATGATCTACCTATATCCTTCCAAAAGTCGTATCATGTTAAATCTGGTATACGTTACTGCACTTAGGTCACAAACGCGTTTGTGAGCTTTTGTGAGAAGTTTATTTTATTCCATAATATTCCAAACTACCTAGGTAAACAGATTACGTCATCGTAAAGAATGGTCGGTCGAGTGAAGCTAGTGCGTTGCTGTGAACTTTAATTAATTGACGCCCTATTTACCAAGTGCATTGGGAAAGAAGCGATGTTTGTTTAGTACTAGGTACTTAGAGGCATATTACACTATCATTTATCTTGGATCATATAAATGATCATATATTTGATCCAAGATAATTGACTATTTGAGTCATATCTGTGTATAACACTATCAAAGTTGTTTGATCCTATTTTACGTCATAAGTGGTTTCAATGGAGAATGCGTCGGTGGTGTGCGCTACTATTACCAGATTAGGGTTACCAGATCTCAGAGAATTCGATTTGCCAAAAGACATCGTAATTTTTAGTATGGCTTGTTTTTTGTTCTTTCAGCAAGATTATGCAAGTATATAATTAGAAAAAGAACTACATTACATTATTTGAAACATATTAACGAACAAGAAATAGAATTTATTTTATATATTTGCTTTTAAATACCTAGTAGAATAAAATTAAAAATAACTGGCAACACCTGTTTTTATGACCGTATTGGATCCAATCTCTCAGCAAATGTCAAAAATCTATGATCAAGGAGAAAATGAATCATAATCCTATATTACATTATCTAATATCATTGACTCATAGATCTATCTACACTAATATTATAAAGAGGAAACATTTGTTTGTTTGTTTGTTTGTTTGAATTGAATAGGCTCCGAAACTACTGGACCGATTTGAAAAATTCTTTCACCATTAGAATCCTACATTATCTGTGATGAACATAGGCTATAAATTATTTTCAAAAAAATTAGAGATCCTTATGAAAATTGCAATAATGTAACCAAAGGTGTAAAAATTTTGAACATTAAATTCTTTATATCGCGTGCGCTGCGAAAACTATTGATGATAGAACAAAAAAATGTTCTACAATATTAAAGAACGTATCAATATCTACAAAAAAGTCAGCGATAGCGTATGTCCAACTATTGTGGTTGTGTCAGAATAACAACTTTTATAATTTAAAAAGTGAATAAAAATGACGACCAAAAGCAGACCACGTTATTCTTATTTTGGTATTTATTCTTATCCAAATAAATTCCTTAGTAGTAAAGGCTGTTTCAGTACCCGTCGATTACTTTTTGAATGATTGAAATTGGACATTTTATTCAAAAGTTATCATGAGTTTAAAAATGTAAGATACATCGCGACCACAGAATAAATATCAGTTAGTACGGTAGGACAAGTGTCTGGGATTTTTAACACAGGTAACGGGATATTAACCATGATTAATACCATAGATACTATTGATCATGGCGTATGCAACTGCGCCGAAATATCGGGAAACTCAAAAAACATTAAATCATGGTAAATATCCCGTTAACTGTGTTAAAAATGTTGAAAACCATGATAGTTTAAAAAGTGTCTGGAAACTATGGAATGAATGGAAGGGAGTGGTAATATATCAATGAAATATATATGGGAGGTAGAGGAGCATTGGGCAGTAGGGAGGTTTGGACACCCCCGTGTCATGTCGGCCATAAACCATCATGCCTATCGTCAAATCGGAATTTGATCAGTTAGAATTGACCATGTATGGGGGTGGATTGGCATGTCCCACCAAAAAACCACCGTGTTATGCCGGCCATACGTGGTGTATGGCCGGCATAACACGGGGATTTGCCGGTGGTGTCCAAACCTGCCTTACTGCCCAATACTCCCCTGCCTACCTTAGACCTTACCTACATATTAACCTCTAAACTTTAAAGGATCATACATCCCGCTCCGGGACCGCCATGTTGTTATTAAATTTTTGTTAAATACCTATAATAAACCCGTGCGAAGCCGGGGCGGACAGCTAGTGATCTAATATAGAGATAAATGATAGTGTAATATGCCCCTTTTCAAATCAAATCAAATCAAATCAAATTGTTTTATTGCGTATTATGGGTAAAAAAATGTAACAGGTGTTAGTGGTACAGTAACGGTCAGCCATAATCAACGTCTTGCGCATGCAATATGTACCTACATTTTATATGATATTTCATTAAAATAAAATTAAACAATACAATAATAAGGTTCAAGTTAAGTTAAGGTTAAATTCAAGTTAAGTATTTCCATGTCCAAATAAAATAAGATTAAATAGCGTCAATATTCTTGTCCAATAGATATTCACTTACGGCCTTATTAATTAGATTACCCTAATTCTAGCTTAATACGAGACTACTCTCAGACTTGTTACTTCTTTAGTAACGAAGGAGCAACTTGAATATTTTGATGTTATTAATAAACTGGTAGTAGTCTCGAATGAGTATACATTCCTTACATCGGGATTAGTAGCAAAAGAGTGAATGAACGAATGATATTATCATTCAAAATATTGTCTATCTCTGTCATTAATTATATGAATGACAGAGATAGACAATAATTTGTATTTGACAATCTGTTTTATTCAAAGAGGTTTTATTCTTCTAAAACTTTTTGGTGTTACGTCTGCCTACTCCATCTCTATACTAGGTGGCGCCTAGGAGTAACTCTTACTCCGAGAGTAGAGTTGAATTAGCTTAGTTCTTCCTTGGTCTTTATTTATTAATACTGAATTGACCTACTACAGCCTTATGCTTTGGATTAGCGTTGATACCACCCTAGTTCGTGTTTATTAATGACAGCCTTATAGTATAGTAGGCTTTTTCAATAAGCACCTTCTTCAATTTTGTTTTAAAAGTATTAAGGCTTGGAGCATTTAGTATATCTTCAGGTAGGTGATTGTATATATGTGGAGCCATACACATCATACTTTTGTTGAATAATGCAGTTTTGTTTTTTGGAAAACAGATTTTATTCTTGTGCCTGCTACTTTGACGCTTAACAAAGAGGTCCATATTAATCTGTACAAAAATTGCCATCTCATAAATGTAGAGACAGGGTAAAGTTAGGATTCTCAGTTCAATGAAGCAGGGCCTACAGCTGTCAGTAATATGAAGTCTACAAATTGCTCTGATGCATTTCTTTTGACTTATAAATACTCGTTGCTTATTTGTTGAGTTTCCCCAGAACAATATACCATATCGCAACACAGTCTCAACGTACCCATGGTAAGCAGTAACTACGGCAGACTCATTAACAGTTTTTCGGAGCATGTACATGGCGTATGAAAATTGATTTAATTTTCTGCAAATTGTGTTAGTGTGAGCCTTCCAATTCAACTTATTATCTAGATTGAGACCCAAAAATTTCGTTAAGTCAACTTGATTTATTTTATGTCCCAAATAGTTAATATTAATGTCAATGTTAGATTTGTTACTATTATTGTTATTTTTAAATGTCATTATGTTAGTTTTGTCAAGATTTATTATTAAATTGTTGTTTTTTAACCATTGAATTATTACTTCTAATGAATTATTAATAGTATTCTGTAGATTAGTTTCACAAGTATCACTAAATATAACCGTGCTATCGTCTGCAAACAAGACCATTTCATTTGGTATTACTTTTGGAAGGTCATTTATATAGACAATAAAGAGAAGTGGACCTAATACACTCCCCTGAGGTACTCCATACTTAGTTTGACGATATTCTGAAAGGTAGGTAACTTTTTTCTTTAAAATAGGACAAATACGAGAAATTTCCGTGGCTTGTTCTCGGTTGCTTAGGTAGGATTCGATAAGACTTAAGACATTTCCCCTGACACCATAGGTTTCCAGCTTATTAAGAAGTATTCCATGATCAACATAGTCGAATGCCTTAGTTAGATCCATATAAATAGCGCAAACTCGTTTCTTGCGGTCTAGTTCCCCTATAATATTTTTCAGAAACTTGTATATAGCCAGATTTATGGATTTATGCTTTCTAAAGCCAACCTGTTCTTCAGCGAAAATGTGATTAGATTCAAAATAATTACACAGACTATCATTAATGACTCTTTCAAATATCTTTGAAAATACTGGTATAAGTGCAATGGGTCTATATGAATTCAAATTATCCTTTTCATTCTTTTTGTATAGTGGTTTAATGATGGTAATTTTTAACTTTTCTGGAAATATTCCAGAGACAATAGAGATATTGATAATGTGACTCAAAACAGGTGCTATGTATGCAGATGTTTCTTTAATAATTTTGGTACTTATATTATCATAGCCAGTGCTGTTGCAATTTTTTAACGAATTAATAATACAATGAATGTCTTGTGCCGTTGTTGGGGTCATAAACAGAGAATTAGATATGTTAAATGTCAAATTATTATTATTTAATTGCATATTTGATTGAGGAATGATTTGATCAATAAAATGGTCATTAAATAGTTTTGCAATGTCAATAGGATTATGAACAATTTTCCCGTCAACTTTGAGGTTAGCAATCTCAGTTTTAGGGATGTTATTTTTAGTCTTATTTATAACCGACCATGTAGCTTTCGATTTATTTTTAGAAGATTTTATAATATAATCATTTTGCGATTTCTGGGTTAATTTTATTATGCGATTTAGACGATTAGAATATGATTTAAAAGCAGATTTAGTAATGTCATTTCGATTTTTCCTATATTGCCACAGCAGTTCACGCTTGCGTCTTGAGCACACCTTGATCCCTTTACTGATCCATTTTGGTTTTCTATGAGTATTTATTCTAATATTTTTGGCAGGAAAACACAATTTATAGAATAATGTAAATTGGTGATAGAATAAATTATATGCTAAGTTAGGATCTTCTTCATTATAAACATCATTAAAACTCAAAGAACTGAGACAATCTCTAAATTTTTTAATATTTTGTTTGCTGTAGTCCCTTCCTTCGATAAACCAGAAGGGTAGAGCACAGTTTTCTTTGACGGGGCAAGACAACAGTTGTGCAGTGTGATCGGACATAGCTAACTCAAGTACTCGCACTTTACATCCCTTTACGTTATGTGCAAAATTGTCTATGCAGGTCCCACTCTTTGGCCTAGTCACTTCAAAAATAGAGAGCTTTAAATTATAGCTCAAAGTAAAAGCCCCTTAGTGATACTTCTATTATTTTTAAGTTTTTTTTTTGCCAGTACCTAGTTACCTACTCTCAAACGGTGAAGGAAAACATCGTGAGGAAACCGGCATGTCGTAGAACCCACAAAGTTCGAAAACATGTGTCAACTGCATAAAACTAAAGGAACCTCTTTGAGGCACACTTATAATCCTTTTACCACACTGGTTCGAAAGAACTGGTGACACGATGAGAAGAAGAAAATTACTTATATTTTTGTAGGAAGTAGCTACCTAAAAGTAAATTAGTTAAAATATTGCACAGATAGATCTGTGCTAGCTGCGTTGTGATTAGAAAGTAATTTTCTTAATAAAACTTAGATAAGTTACTTAGATAGAATAAGTACCTAGTGCATCTTAAAAAAACAACTTATGCGAATCATAAAGAATATAAATACACCTTTTTATACCTTTAGTATAAAAAAAAGCTTCAAGCTAAAGAAGTATTTATTTAGCTTTTAAATAGGCTTCAAAACTTATCATTGGATCATTGTCGAACCTGCTTAAGCGAAAAGTAGGCACTTTACCTACCGGTTTTTGTCCCAATTTTTTCCAATCTGGGGTGAAGGACCTCAATGCAGTTCTTTATACATAAGTAGGTACTTAAATATAGCTGAGTGTTGCTGATATCTCAAGGATTCAAACTCCGATCCTCTTCTAAATCCGGCTTGGTTCCTTAATGAGTAGGTATGCATTTTTTTTTTGACACTAAAAAAACAGTCGCCTAATGAGATTCTCGTTTTTTCAAGCTGATAAAACATTTTTAGTTACATTATCCTCGTATTTACAGTTTTTCCAACGGATCCAGGCATTCGTGAAGTTAGCCATTAGTCTGCGCAGTGACCGCTTTTTCATACAAAACACTCACTTCACAAATGCCTAGATCCGTTGGGCGAACTGTAGGTAAGTACTTACGTATTATAATGCCTACATACGTTTCCCATTGGCTATTCTAGATTTAGTTTCGTATAAATATAGTAAAAATAAATATTCATAGTTCTGCAGTCAAAGAAGTTGTTTCTCTCCAAACCTCCAACTACAATCTCTAGTTAGTAGGAAGACATATTAAGTACTACTACATTGGTGACCTCTTATACTCGTTATTACACACATCTATTTGTTGAGTTCTGCGTAGGCTATCCATACATACCTACTTATAATCAAAATTTAATTTGATTGATTGATAAGCGCATAGAAACTGCCAGTAGGAAGGTACGTATGATCTTAATCTTTGGTAGGTAATAATAGAGTAGGTACAATAAATTGATTCTACTGAGTTGCATAGTGACCTATGATAGTAGGTACCTATACCTACCTATCAATCATTATGTAGATTGTTGTAAAGTTTCCTTGTATTTTTGATTGAAATCCTTATTTTACTTAACTAACATATTAGGTAAGTACCTACCTACGGTTCGTGGTTGTACCCGCATTCGTTTACATTTTAGAGGTTGAGAAATGAAAAGTCTTATCAAAATTTTCGAATTCGAACCCGCAACGATCAGACGATCCTCCTAAAGCCGGAGTGCCTTACCATTCGGCCACAGAATCCGTGTCGTCATAATCGAAATTTTTGATAAGCTCATATTTTATCGGTCATAGCACCGGTAATTTTTGATAAGACTTTTCATTTCTCAATGAAATACTTAAGTGTGGTTTAACACTATAAAAAAACAAATTAATTTAAAGGTTGTTTAAATATTGAAATAGCCTACTTACATAAAATCAAATTTAACCTATTCAAAGTTTAAAATTCACTAAGAGTTAAAAAAAATCCCATACAATCGCTTTTGTGCCCAAGACCAAGGTGAATACTACCTACATACTTTTTACACTGTCACGTATTGCGAAAAAAATAGTGACCACATATACCTACACCTACACCAAGAAATTAAAAACAAGTCCTTATGAATAGGTTTTATACAATGAGCCACGCTTTTTATTTATGATCAGGTTATAGGTAGTACCCTAACTACAGTACACTTCTACACTAAATAAAGAGGAAATATTTGTTTGTTTGAATTCTATAGGCTCCGAAACTACTGGACCGATTCAAAAAATTCTTTCACAATTAGAATCCTACATTATCCTTGATGAACATAGGCATGAGGATATTTTATCTCGCGAAAGTGAAGTTTTATTCTTAGTAAATAATTTACTTATTTTATTCCTGACGAGCTACATCTTGATATTATTGCCGCATTCTTAGTACCTAGGTAAATAATTTACTTAATAAATAACTACCTTTCAGCTTTGAATGGATGAAGTAGTCAAAAAAAATAATTTATTTTGCCCTTGATTATTACATTTTAAATTTAAAGTTGCAAATTCATTTTTTACTATCTTAAAAATTTAAAACAAATTGAAAGCAACTTGGCTTCTGTGTGTGAATTTTTAGCAGCACCAAAGAAATAATTTTGTTATCTACCTACTCAATTATAAAGTTACCTAATTGTCTACCTTAAAAAAATAAGTGGAAACTTATTTTAATCTTTGGCTGTGCGAAATGAAACAGACACAAGTTTTGCCTCGTTTTAAAAATATATTGTTTTGCTACAAAGATGATCTTCTGAAACCTCAAGCAATAATACCTAGTCATCGTCATCGTCAGCCTATAACAGTCCACTGCTGGACATAGGCCTCCCCTAATGAGCGCCATTGCGCCCTGTCCTCAGCTCGGTGCAATATTTTTTTCTAACCTATATTGTCCCACCGCTGGGCAAAGGTCTCCCCCATTATTTTCCAAGACTTGCGGTCGCCAGCTTCGTCCCACGTCCCACCAGTCAGCCCGGAATGCATCGAGATCGTCACGCTAGCGTCTTCGAGGCCTTCGTCGGCGTCGCCGCCCATCGTCAGGCACCCACTGCGTCGATCTTAGCCCATCTATCGGGATGCATTCGGCTCACGTGGCCCGCCCAATCCCATTTCAGCCTGGCAGACTTAAAAAATATTATATCTTCGGTGCGCTTGCCAAAAGCCATAAATGTATTTGAGCAAGTTTTCAGGATAGGCTAAAAACTGTTTTATTTCATTATTATTTGACTAATCAATATTTTACCTTGATCGATTATCGAACATACCGGTCCGATAGGTCTCTCATTTACAAAACTATTCCTCCAATAGCCTTAGGGTCTGTCGGTTCGGTAGAGCTCAATTTAACGTTCGCGAATCACGGAACATGAGGTGGCTCGCTTTATACAGGGTGTAAAAAGACTGCTACCGAAAACTGAGGGATTGCAATCAGATCATGATTCTGAACATATTTATCGAAAAAAAACTCAATTTTTTTTTTGACTTGACTACGTCATTTTATTTTATTTTCTAGTTTTTTGCTACTAGTACAACATAATAAGACCATACCTACCTAATCATTTCATTTATAAAAGCAAAAAACAATTAAAACTCAAAATCCAGCAATCTACGTATAAAAACACGCCCAATACATACGCAGTGCATACGTGATCTTCAAACGCTTTTTTCTCCGGATATAATGATTTTTTCGGAAAATCCTTTTGGATTTGGGATTTGGGATGCTGTACCTACCCCTTTCGGCTTCGGTAGACGTCTTTTTACACCCTGTATAAAGCGAGCCGCTTTATACAGGGTGTAAAAAGACTGCTACCGAAAACTGAGGGATTGCAATCAGACCATGATTCTGAACATATTTATCGAAAAAAAACTCAATTTTTTTTTTGACTTGACTACGTCATTTTATTTTATTTTCTAGTTTTTTGCTACTAGTACAACATAATAAGACCATACCTACCTAATCATTTCATTTATAAAAGCAAAAAACAATTAAAACTCAAAATCCAGCAATCTACGTATAAAAACACGCCCAATACATACGCAGTGCATACGTGATCTTCAAACGCTGTTTTCTCCGGATATAATGATTTTTTCGGAAAATCCTTTTGGATTTGGGATTTGGGATGCTGTACCTACCCCTTTCGGCTTCGGTAGACGTCTTTTTACACCCTGTATAGAAAACAAAAAAAAACTACTTAACATCATAACTTGTTCTTATCCTATCCTTAAATATACCTAATTCCTATAATGGCAAAGGCTTTTGCCATTATAGGAATTCTTATTAAGTATTTCATTATTTTAAATGTATTGAGGCGCAATATTTTAAATTAATTTATTATGAACAATGCAAACTTTGGCGTGACATTTTGGCAAGGCCTCAACGAGATACCTTAGTAGGTACAAAACTTTAAGATGTAAAAAACCACTTATGAATGAAGAAACATTAGGTAAGTTAAGTACCTAAGTAAGTGTAGGTACCTACAACAATCACAAAATGAAAGTATGTACCTACCAAGTAGTAGGTAGGTTAAATTATTAATTTAAATAACTTCTGAACACAATAGAATATGTTGATCATTAATTTTGTAAATATTTGAAACCTAGATTGAACCTATTCTGTTTTGATTTATTTCATTCAGTTTAATTGAAATCGGTTGTGTATGCCGAATATGCCGATTTACACTTCATTCGGATGCATTGATGAACTTCTTCGAAAAGTGACGTTTAGGCACAGTTTAGGTAGTCACACTTCAGGCAGTACTGGTAGTCTGGTACATATATCAAAAAGGTACCATGCTAAATCTATGGTCTGGTAGGTTATCATTGTATAAACGTCACTTTTCGAAGACGCTAAGAATAAATTGAAAAGTTTGGTTTTGGATACCTAACGTCAAGCTTTGAAAAATCTAAAGGTTTGGTTAATTATTTTTGTTGGCTGTACCTACTTACCTACTTAGCTAGCATTGAATTCCATTAAAGCAATTGCAAGTACTTATACTAATATTGCCAACTTAAGCCACCGAAAATCAAAACAAATATTTCGTCGGAGCATTCCAAGATACAGCTCACCTACTTGTGAACAACTGTTTTGACAACATTGCGGTAACCGTGCTTACCACTATTCATCAACAATTATTGTGGTGGACCGTTGTGGTGCAAATAGAAAACTTTTTTGACTGATTTCTAATTCCAAGGGCACATAACTAAAAACCTACTTAAGTGCCTAAATTTTATCAGAATATTTACATCCTTTACGATTATGTTCGACAATGTCACAAAAACAAATACGCGACCTATTTAAATAAATTGCGGTCAAGTTTAGTGTAGGCTACCTAAATATTTGGATCAAATAAATACTCGTATAACGTCTGAGTCTACCTATTCGAGGAGTCTTGTAGGAAGGTAATATTATTCTGCATTATAGGTAGGTGTAAGTGTCTACCTACATTATGTATCTTGGAGCGATGAGATAATGTCTCAAAAAAAAAACAATTCATCTTCAATACCATTCAATATGCACTCATAGGTATTCAATTCAATGATTGCTCATACATAAGTATTTTTATTATCAAGTATATTATTTTTATTTATTTGAACTCTGTATTCTGTGCTTATGCTTACGTTGTTCAAAATCAACAAGCTAGATACATCATGACCCTTGATATTTAGGTAGGTACCTACCTCGCCGCGAGAATCGATCGCGCACTCTTTATAAAACCAACTTGATTAATATTTTGATTTCCCTCTCTCGAACGAGTCGTTTTGTAAAATTGTATGGAAATTATCCGAGTCATTACGTCAGCGGCCATGCACCGCGCCAATGCCACGAGAGTTCAAAGACTCCATTCTTGGACTTTCCTTTTGGCAGGAAAAGTTCTAGAATATTAATACAACAGAAAAATATGAATGTGCCTAGATATCTCCAGGGCACAGTAGGTATACAAAATACAAAATATTTTATTTCTTTAACTTAAACTAAAATACATTTCATGGGTTTGGGACCCTCAATACCTGTATTAGAGGATCTCGCTACTTTTTAGTACAACACAGACAGTTGTGACTATAAATATTTAGGTATAGGTTATCAGGACTGTATCGAGGCCAACTCTCTCAGATCTCTAGGTATTCCAAGAGTTATAGGTTACTTTTTTTGACGTGACTACGTCTTATAATTCGATAGAGCCGGCTGCACGCACGAAAAAACATGACGTCATGCGGCGTTACCGTCATGCGGCGTTACCTTCATGCGGCGTTACCTCGCTCTGAGAGGCTTGAAGTGCAAGCGAGAGCGCGGAACGAGCGACAAAGAAGCACAATCGGCCTTTGCGTTCGGCAGCGTTCGACATCCGTCTCTCTCCTACTTGAGTGAGCGATGCGTCTGATATTGTCTATCTCTGTCATTAATTATATGAATGACAGAGATAGACAATAATTTGTATTTGACAATCTGTTTTATTCAAAGAGGTTTTATTCTTCTAAAACTTTTTGGTGTTCATTGTTGACCAAAAAACTTTTAATCATAAAAAAGTATTTAGTCATTTTAACTGTTTTATTAATTCTTACTAATCCGAATGGATTTTCACCACAAAATCTATACCTATGCAGTGTTACTTGGATTTTAAGTTCAGTGTTTCGAGATCGTCCAAGTGCAGTGAAAAGTGAATGTGGTGTCAATTGTTTATAGCAACGATAATTACAGCGATAAAGGTAAAGATTCTTTCGATATTAATTAAATATTCAGTGATATATTGTCGAATATTCGTGCTTTCATCATTAAAATGAATAGCATCGGTCCGCTAGTGCAGCGATTGTAGGTTATGCTATAATTGTCAAAATTAAAACAATAAGTTAACAGAACTATTTCACGATGAGTAAAAAATAGATGGCTTTACTATTCAATCGAAATAATTATCAAGCGTAGCTATGATTTAAAAAAATTAAAACATAAATATTAAATCTTCCACATATCACAACAACGTGTCTGAAATGACAGGTTGGACCAGCCATCCGTCAAAGGGAACATTTTCTCCTATATCAAACACATTGAGGCGGGCTTTTTAAAAACTAGATTTACGAAAATTTTAATGTTAATGTTGTCACGTTCAACTATCGTCAGTAAACCGACTTTACAGACAACCATTTTTTACTTAAAAGATTCTTTGAAATGTGTAAAAAAAAAACATTTTTCAGAAGTCGCAAGTCCGTCGCTGGCTATCATATACCAGAATAATTTTAAGAAATACGACTGATTCTGACGTCGCGATAAAAAGCACTTCCAGAAAGAAAGAGAGATTTATTTATTTGCTACCAGAGAAATAAACATGTTTTACACACAAAAAATACAAAACAGTAGAAAATTAAAAAGAACAAAAATAAATAATAAAATTAAGATTACCCACTTCTAGGATAACACATATACAAAAGACACAAAATAGTAAAACAAAACATTTAAAAGAAAAAGTATATTAAATTGTGGTGGCGAAATTGGCCGTAAGCTCAGCATAATGCTGCAGCATGTCGCCAAGCTGCTTCTTAGTTGCGTTGTGCGTCATAGTCATGTTTTTTCTCGCGATCAAATGATTATTATCATTGTTATACGCTACTAATGAAACTCACAAAAAAAAACCAATGAAACACCATCACGACCGACTGTAGGTAAGGTATCCCCAAAACGCGGTACAATTTCCTCGATCAAGTAATTCAACAAAATCCTTTAAATACTCATGTCAAAAGGGGTAGACGGAAACACGTCGTAGGTATTAGGTTTATATTTGACACATAGGTAGTACCTACCTGTGGTAGTAGGTACTAAGCATTCCTTATGAGCTGCAAGCTCATCGACTATAAGAATACGCACTGGTTTCCTCACGATGTTTTCTTTCATCGATAAAATGTCATTCCAAAACAAAGAATCCATTGTTGACGCAAGGCCTGAATTGGATTCATTAATCTGTGCTCCTACAACGTGTGCCCTGTAGTTAGTAGCCACTTAGCCAACGTGAGCAAAAAAACAAATAGGTAATAAGTATTTTTATAAACCTCTACTTCAATACCTAATTGAAAACTATTAAGTAGACTTCTACCTACTCAAAACTAAATCATGCTAAAAATATTTTTCTGGTTTTCAAGTAGATAATTATGTTAATATTATTATGTAGAATACATGCAAATATCAACGATTTAAGTATCCTTTTATTAACGTTGCCTATTCCGGACGTCGGTCGTCGCGTATAAACAAAATGAATTTTATAAGTATATCAAGATGAATAGGTAGGTAACGATAGATTTATTCTATTTGGTATTGTAAAAGTCCAGCATATTTTTTTTTATTTATGTGAGGTATTTTTTTACATAAATAAAAATTAAACGGTTATTTATTTATACTCGTACAATCCCATTATTGTTGTTTATATCAGAAAAGCATATATTTAACTCAAATTATTGTAAAAAAAAGTCTCTCAAAATAAGAGATAGTCCAGAACACGGATTTAAAGAAATGAGTATGTCTGTGGTCCAGACCCTGTCAAACCCCTGGCACCCACAGACCAGAATGGCACCCCTGAGGTGATTTGGAAACTAGCAAATAAAACCCATATTGCAAAATAATGAGTCTACTATCTATTAGAATTATCTATTAAAATCATTTATCTATAATCTATTATCATTTAGCTTATCACATTATTTAAGAATTGTTTTTGTTACTTTTGTGTTTCTTTTTGGTGTACAATAAAGTGATATTCTATAATATTCTAAGAAATCAGTGACTTAACTATACGCTATAAAGAATAAACTATTCTATCTACTTACTATTACTTTAAAATTTTATTAAAAACGACTAAAATTGGTAAAGGAACAAAACCTAATTATTTTCTAAAAAAAAATATTAAAATAAACAGTAGGTAACCTAACATGAAAAACATGAGCATTTCTCATATAATTATAAACTCGGCAACGGAGCGTGCATTATCTACAATTATTTGACTTATAGAACAGGATATGGACTCGTTTGAATAGCAATGAAATTACTTTCCTCAAGTAATAAAAAAATTAAGATAATGCAATTTTATTTTAATTTTAATATCAAATAAAAAAAGGTATTTTTCAAAAAGTGGTGCCGGCAGTGCCGTAAATACCGCACAGGGTGCAGACCCTGGAGGGACGCAAAAGGCCATTATAATATATTTCAAGGGCGCAGATAAACAATACACACCGATTTTTTTATGACTAGAAAAAAATAAACATGGTCTTAGCGTATGTTACTGATCACATTTATGTAGGTAAGTTGTTAAAACTCAAAAAAAAAATGAATTAAAAATCATAATCTAAAACAGGAGACAATACGAGTCAGTCCTGGATTTATGATACATTGTCTGTGATGATAGCTTACTGCGATATTATTGACTGGGGATGAAGGAAGGGCGTAGTTTGAATAAGAGTGCGTACGCGATTGATGCCTGTAGTATTTTTTGTAAGTAGGTACAGTTTTCATAAAATACAAAATAAATGTTTTTTGAAACACAAAATAAATGTTTTTCTATTTCTTTCTATAAAATACATACATACATAAAATCACGCCTCTTTTCCGAAGGGGTAGGCAGAGACCACGGATCTCCACTTGCTACGATCCTGACATACAACTTTTGCTTCATTCACTCTCATTACACGCTCATACACGCTCGCCGGCTTAGGGTACTTTTGACCTGGCCCTTCTCCAAAATGTCGCCAATTTGATCCAAGAAGGTTCGCCTAGGCCTTCCCCTTCCAGCTGTCCCATACACACTTGCCTCATACACTTGCTTTGTCAAACGACTGTCATCCATCCTCTCTACATGCCCAAACCATCTTAACATACCTTATACAACATACCTATCTATAAATAATAATAATAATATAAATCTATAAAATACTATCTATTTGTGTTCGTTTTTGGTTAACAACAATCCTCGATAACTTTGTGATAGTTACGTCAATATTTTCTGCATCTACTGCAACGAGTCCTTAATTTTTTTCTGGTAGTTACAAAATAGCGGTGAAGAAGCTCGCACAGGGCGCATAAAAGGCTAATTACGGTACTCCGGGAAATACGCTTCGTAAACATGCAAGTTGCATGCAGAGGGAATGCACATTTATGTGACTTGGTGTACCTACCTATTTTTATAATATTAGTCCCAAGTGATTTGAAAAAAAAAGTACTTACTTACCTACTTAAAAGTCACGCACCTTTATAAGCATAACCCACAGATTTACAAGTAGTACAAGTAGGTACAATATGTATATTATTTCCTTAATTCTTTATTGTACAAATTCTTATGTAACATTTTACAATTGAGGGTAGGCAAAGAATCAGTATTTCCTACACAATACTTGCGTTGCAGATTTCACGCAAGTATTGTGGTGGGGGAATATCCATATAAAGGCCGGCATCGCACTCGAAGCTTGTCTTGTCTTGCAGTAACTAAGGTAGGGGTAACTTATGCCCAATAACCTCATGAGTAGGCACCTACTTACTAAGCCAACATTGTGAGACAAGAAATAAAGTTGTATTACGTTATTTTCTAATAAAGTTGTTTTATTAAAGTTTATGAAGTAGTTAATATCCTGGGGTCTGTTTCAACTTCAGAAGTGGGATCGGAAGCCACAAATTCCCACAAAAAGATCTGTACATTATAACATGAATCTTGATGATGATGATGAACGTGAACGGGAACAAAGCCCGCCACGAAGCCCGATACTATCCACTATTATGGCAGATGTACATCAACAACCAAGTAATACAAGGAGTAGCAGGGTCCAGCAGAATCGAAGGTCAGATAGAATCTCAATAACGCCACGTAGTAGCCTAAGACGCAGCCACACCCGTAGTCGTAGTCGCGAAAATATACGTGAAGAGTTAGAATTAGAAAGACAGCGGTTGCGAATTTTAGAAGATCAATTAAAAACGGAACGTGAGCGCCGGGATCTACTTGAGCGAGAACGACATCGCGAATTAGAGCTCCGCGTGCGGAGACTGAGCTCTCAGAGGGATAGCTTTGATACCGAGAGGTCCAAATATGATTCAACATCAAAATTATTTGAGGATTTGTTAAAAGCATTTAAAAATCAAACCAATGAACGCAATAGTTTTCCTGTCTTGAACAATGTCATACCAGAATTTGACCCGTTGTCTAAAGAACAACCTATTGATGTTTGGCTAAGCAAGGTTGATGAGTGCTCCGAAATATATAAATGGAATGACAGGCAAACCATCCACTATGCTTTGCCAAAACTAACTGGCCATGCTAAGCTTTGGTATCAGGGCTTGCCGACCCTTAAACGAACATGGTCAGAGTGGAAGTCACTGCTAAAAGAATCCTTCCCTGCTACCGAAAATTATGCGGAACTACTAACTGAAATGTTAAATAAAAGAGCACGGTTTGGAGAGTCTCTTGAACTGTACTATTTTTCAAAAATTAACATTCTCAATCGCTGCAAAATTTTCGGTAAGCAAGCGGTAGATTGCATAATCCATGGGGTAGATGATAGAGGGGTTAGAGTAGGGGCACAAGCTGCTAGCTTTGAAAAACCAGAACATGTATTACGTTTCTTCAAAAATGTAAAAGTGCAGACAAAAGACAGCAGTATGGATAGTAGGAAAGATAAGCGGCCTTACCAGAACACAACAAACCGACAGACTTATAAATTTAACGATCAGATACCAATTAAAACACGCCAAAATGCCAATGAACTAACATGTTTCAACTGCAGAGAAAAGGGGCACATAAGCACTCGATGTCAAAAACCAATAGTTACATGCTCGTATTGTCGTCTAATTGGTCACGCTGTTACTGATTGTCCCAAGAAGAACATGAAACCCGAATCGAACCCTAAAGATAGAAAAGTTTTAAGAATTCTGTTGGATGAGGAATTACACTCCAACACACTTTTGTCAGGGCCAAACAAAAATAGTTCGCGTGACTTGCTGGACGACAACACGAGCAGTAAGTATAAACTAGCCGTAGAAATTAATGGTAAACCCATTATTTGTCAGGTTGACTTAGGAAGCGAGGCTACTCTCGTCCGAAAGACTGACGCACGAAATCTTGGTTTGAACTGGTCAGCGGTAGATAGTCCGTTGCTACGAGGCTTAGGGAATGTACCGTATGTTCCGTTAGGAAAAGTTCTCGTTGATGTTAGTGTACAGGGAGTCGTTGAAAAGGATGTTGAGGTACTAGTTATTGACGATGGTCTAATAAATCATCCCATGCTCTTGGGTCATACCTTTACCGAACGGCCAGGTGTATGCATTATAAAAACGGCGACTGATTTAAAATTTGAAAAGATATATGAATGTGGTAATTCAAAAGTATTACTTAAAGCTGAAGAAGACGTGACTATTAATTTAAATGAGATGAAAGCAATTCTTGTCAATACTGATAGTACATTTAGCGGTAATGTGTACATTGGTGGTTCGGTGAGAGGATGCATGGGGAGTGAACACTATCTTCTGCCAGGTGAATATGAAGTCCATTTAGGCAAATGCTTGATACTGCTGCAGAATTTAGGAACAAAACCTTTAAAATTAACAAAAGGATCACTGATTACTAGGGCTAGGTGTCTAGATAGTAAAAAAAAAATCATGAACATAATCACTGATAGCGCAATTCAAATTAATGAACCAACTATTAGCTATGGGCAAAATCTGAGCAATGACGAAATTCAAAAATTAACTAATTTGATAGAGAAATATGAAACATGCTTCTCTAAAGGGATGCACGACTTGGGTTACACTACTGAAGCCGAATTAGTGATTCAGCTCAAAGATTCTGACCCAGTTGTTTATCGACCCTACAGAATGGCTCATTCTGAGCGACAGCTTGTGCAGACTATGGTCGGTGAACTTGTTGAGTGCGGGATAGTCCGAGAATCAAAATCGCCGTATGCCAGCCCGATTGTATTAGTAAACAAGAAAACCGGGGAAAAACGGCTCTGCGTTGATTATCGTGCACTCAATAATAAAACGAAACGTGATCACTATCCTCTCCCTCGAATTGAAGACTTATTGGATCAGTTGTCAGGACAGGCTATATTCACGACACTCGACCTTGCATCTGGGTACCACCAGATTCCAATTTCAGAAGAATCGATAGAGAAAACTGCGTTTGTCACTCCAGATGGGCAGTACGAGTTCACTCGCATGCCCTTTGGCTTAGCAAATGCACCTGCAGTATTTCAAAGGGTAATGCATAAAGTACTTAGAAGTATGAAGTACGTTATCATTTACATGGATGACATCTTAATACCAGCTGTTTCCTTTGAGGAAGGATTAAGTCGCCTGGAAGAAGTGCTTACTGTGTTACAGCGGAGTGGACTTACTCTAAAAAAACAAAAATGTAATTTTTGTCAGGAAAGGATTGATTTTCTAGGATTTGAAATTAGCAAAGAAGGAATTAAGCCCGGTCTCCACAAAGTCCAAGCAGTTTCAAAGTTTTCTCCTCCAGTTAATCAGCATGAAGTAAGGAGGTTTCTAGGATTAGCTAGCTTCTTCAGAAGGTTTATTAAGGGCTTCGCGTTGATAGCACGACCATTGACTGGACTTTTGAGAAAGGATGCAGCCTGGCGGTGGACTACAGTCGAAGAGGCTGCTTTTGACACACTTAAACGTCAATTAGTCGAAAGGCCTGTATTAGCCCTCTATGACCACAAAGCCCAAACACAGTTGCACACGGATGCGAGTAAAATGGGTCTTGCAGGCATTCTATTGCAGCGCTCTGAATTAGAACCATGGAGACCTGTAGCATATTATAGTAGACAGACTACTACTGATGAGCAAAAGTTACACTCCTTTGAACTGGAGACTCTGGCAGTAGTTAGTTCGCTTAGCAAGTTCCGAGTATACCTGCTCGGCGTCAAATTTACAATTGTCACTGATTGTAATGCTTTGCGTTCAACTTTTACCAAACGCGACCTCATTCCCCGCATTTCACGGTGGTGGATACAGTTCCTCGAGTATGATTGTGATATTGAATACCGAGCAGGGGACAAAATGGCACATGTTGATGCGCTTAGCAGAAGTCCTATCTGCGAGGAACAAGAACAACCACATACTATTGATGTCCTCACAATAAATCATGAAGACTGGATTACGACCGTTCAATCCGGTGACGCTGACATTAAGCTGATAAAAGAAGTATTGGAAGACCCTTCAACGGCTAAGATAGCCAGCATACACAAGGAGTATAAATTAAAGAATGGTCGAGTCTTTCGCATTATTGATGAAAACACAATTCGTTGGGTTGTTCCTAGAGGTGTTCGATGGCAACTTTTAAAGGCAAACCATGATGATATAGGTCATTTTGGTTTTGATAAAACTTTACAACGACTTCGCTCTTACTTTTGGTTTCCTAAAATGCGTCGATTTACAAAAAAATATGTGTCTGCTTGTTTGGAATGCGCTCATCACAAAATTCCGTCTGGGGCAAAAGAAGGAGAGCTTCATCCTATTCCAAAGGTTGCCATTCCGTTCCATACAATACACGCAGACCACCTAGGGCCATTTGTACGTAGCAAACACAAAAACTCTTACTTGCTTGTGATAGTCGATTCTTTCACCAAATATGTAAATTTAACGCCAGTTCGCAGCACCAAAAGTAAGGCCAGCATCAAAGTATTTAAAAACTTCTTTAGTTATTTCGGAACACCTACTCGACTTATAACTGATAGGGGAACTAGTTATACAAGTAAGAAATTTAAAACATTTGTACAAAAATTAGGGATCAAACACGTATTAAATTCAGTTGCTACGCCTCGCGCTAATGGACAGGTAGAACGGTACAACCGCACGATTTTGGCCGCTCTTGGCACAATGACTCACGGAAAGAGTCCTGAGAGATGGGACGATTACGTTCAAGATGTCCAAATGGGTATTAACTCTACCGTACATGAGGTGACAAAAAGATCACCAACGGAGTTGTTATTTGGTAGGAAAGTTACGAACTCATCTCAAGGAGTATTTAGTGACGTCATAGAAGATATTACCACTGATGTAGAGTTGAACATGAGTTTGGATGATATTAGGGACCAGGCTAAAGATTTTATCGATAAAGACCAAGTGCGAAGCAAGGAAAGATTTGATAAGCGTAGGAAAAAGGCTACACAATATAATGTAGGTGATTTGATTCGTGTAATTAGAGCAGTAGCCGGGGGTACGGGGCAGTCAAAGAAACTAGAACCCAAGTGTCAAGGACCTTATAGAATTCTAAAGATATTGCCAAATGAGCGGTTTGTTGTTGAAGATACACCCTTGACTAGGAAAGGAAAACGTTATGAAGCAATCATTTCAATAGACAAAATATTCCCATGGCTAAGCTTTGACAATGATCCCACTGGGGACACCTCCAGTGAGTATGACTCTTCCGAAGAATAAAATATTAAATAGGTATAATATTGTTCAGACAGGTTACGTTGCGTTCAATTTTAATAACTTAAATTAAAAAAAAAAAACAGATTAGATGTTGATTCACCATTTCTTGAGCATGATTGATAGTAATCATGACTGAGCTCGAGGAGCATACCTACATCCTGAGTCCTGAGTGTAGGTACAGCTATGTACCTACCTACCATTGAATGTTAAGAGTCAGAGACCTTGACATCTTAGTTTTAAGAACAGTTAGTACGCAGTAATGTTAAAAGATAGAGATTAGTTTGAAGAACAGTATTGTAACTATAATAGTTAAGTAGATACTACTGTGTACTATAATATTGATTGCTAAGAAGTAGATACTTTATCATTGTAGTTTTAAGAATAATATTGTGTAATAGTTTGAGTAATACTACTATTGAATGCTAAAAAGCAGAGACTTTAACATCTTAGTTTTAAGATTATTTTTGTGTAAATAGTGTAAACCTACTGCGTCTTACTTAGTACCAATTACGAATAATCAGTTAGTATGTTATTAATTTTGATACCTACCTAAAATGCTGCCTAGTTCTGATAGGCTAAAGCTTTAGGTCTGATTTTGACTCATTGATTTGTATAATTACCTATTCAATTATATTAATAATTCCCTTGAAACGAGAGGACTCGTTTCGAGTCTGATGGCCGACTGTAACATTTTACAATTGAGGGTAGGCAAAGAATCAGTATTTCCTACACAATACTTGCGTTGCAGATTTCACGCAAGTATTGTGGTGGGGGAATATCCATATAAAGGCCGGCATCGCACTCGAAGCTTGTCTTGTCTTGCAGTAACTAAGGTAGGGGTAACTTATGCCCAATAACCTCATGAGTAGGCACCTACTTACTAAGCCAACATTGTGAGACAAGAAATAAAGTTGTATTACGTTATTTTCTAATAAAGTTGTTTTATTAAAGTTTATGAAGTAGTTAATATCCTGGGGTCTGTTTCACTTAATTATTTATTAAGGACATGTACAAAGGCGAGCTTAACCCTACAAAGAGTTTTCTTCCAGAAAACCTTTGAGGCTAGATTTCCCCAATCCGTGTCCAAGTAATTTTCGTACAAAATTATCTATAGGTAAGTATTGATGAAACACATTTCATTGCTGGGTTGGTGAAATATTGCACGAAACATTTTTGCAATACTATTTATTTGACAAAAGATTTCGTTTGCACCATTGACTTTGCAATCGATAGGTTGAAGTGGCAATGCTATTGATCGAAATATCGATAACTATAACGAACGAAAATATCTTCACATTTTTATTTTTTATTTTAGCTATTTTTATCAGTTATGGTGATGGTAAAGTTCACGAGGTAGGTGTACTTAACCCACTACTTTATCCAAATTTGGCCCCGCACGAACAAAAACTTATCAGAGCGTAACTTTCCACAAACAAAGGGTGCATCAGGTGGGTATTATGTTTTTTAACACTATTAGATTGCAGTAGGGTCAACCTGAATATAGGTAATTGTACCTAATTAAATATTATAAGCTATGAAAAAATTACCCTAAATTTAGTTTTAAGATTGGCAAAGTTTTCGAGTCTCCTAATTTCTATGACTTAGTGAAAAAGCAATTTTGGGGTTCCTCATTAATATTTTGAACACGGATTTATAGAAATGAGTTTAAATGTCTGTGAAATCATAAAAAAAGGTAAGTTCGTCTGAGTCAGTGCCCAACTCTGGTGACGGAGTTTTAACGACGGACCAACGATTTAATAATTACTTAGTTATTCGTGAAAAATATGTTCTGTTATTATTTTACTTTACCTACTGATAATACAATATATACCTACTTATGATGTCATTGTGTTAATCGTAGGTATTTATTGTTTTGTAATTTAATTTATGTTAGTAAATAAAAATGTTCATTTCAATCAATACGTACCTACCTACCTACTTATTACTTACGCATAATTTGTGGCGATAGCGCATTTTCTATTGTTTAAAGTAAAACAATAAAAAATGATAATCTACCTACTTACTACACAATAATTGGGAAGGTGATGAAATGCGATCACACGCACGAATTAATCTATTTTTTTAATTTTTTCAACCTTATTTTGTATTTTTAACTTTTTACATACCCAGCGCATGTTTATCTATGTTTACGATTTTTACCTGCCCATCAAAATGCATTACCTACTTACTAACCTTTTTTAATTTAACTTGATTATGAATGCATAAAATGTTTGATCCTACTGTAGATTCACAAAGTTCTAACAAAATTTTATGAATTTATTTATCTAATTAAGTAATATAATTGTAGAGCAAGCTAAAATTAATAAGCAACATGACTTCATTCATTTACATTTTTTACTTACAATCAAAAGTGCCTAAATAAATGCCCTCCCTACCATTTCTACTATTTTTCCCATAAATAAAGTTACGTGTTATACCAAAAACATAAATATACCACAATCCACTTACCTTTATAGTCACGATCTAATTTTAAAAACACCAAAGTTGCACAAACGTCACAAGCCGCCAAAAATTATGACTGCACAAACCACTTGAATTTAGAACGCAATTACGCGTAAAACAATGACATTCAGTTTTTGAATTTTCAATTGATGCGCGAACACGTTTTCAGGGGTATCGTTTACAGTCGATCTGCGCCTTGAGCGTGCGTGTTGGCGCTCAACACTACACTGCCAGCTGTTGTTCCACCGACCCGGTGTCGCCTGTGGTAAGGCAAGCGCAATCGGGTTCGTGCCAACACCCTGGCGCGTCAGCTGTCAGAGATCTTTAGGATTCCGCATCGGAAAGCAAAACAGGTCTCCTTTGTGAACTCGCCCATCAGGTTCCTGCAACTTTATTGTCTCTTTACAATCTTCAATCGACATGACGCAGATTTTCGATTATTATTTCCATTCAAATCGCGTCGCGAAAACATTATTTACATAATTTGACATTCAAGTAGATTATTTTAGCAGCTGGATTAAGTTTCCTTAGTTATTTATTTAATGTTAGTGCTTTATAAAATTTATTATAAAAAGACGTCTACCGAAGCCGAAAGGGATAGATACAGCATGCCAACACACAACCAAATCCAAAAGGATTTTCCAAAAAAAAACATTATATCCGAAGAAAACAGCGTTTTAAAAAAAAACTATTTAGACAAATTGTTCTAAAAAAATTTTCACTTTCGTATACAGAACCATTCTCATAAACATAACAGTTGGTAGCATTGATTTTAGGGAATGTCGAAGGGCGCATGCGCGATTCGTTCCAACAATGGCAACAATCTTACAAAAAACAAACAAAGCCCGGTGGTAGACATTCTCTAAAAGCTCTAGGAAGTCATAGTACGAAGTAGGGAAGACGCGTGTAGGTAGACTCGAATAGCCAAAATAATAAAAATCTTTGAATAATCGAAAGTTGCGTTATACGAAACGCAGTCTACAAAAAGCTCGATAGGCGAAAGTTGATCCTTGTTACTTGAGACGTTTTCATTTGTATCGTACTTATTTAACTAAGTACTTATTTCTGAGAGTTAATGGATGGATGAGCAGTATGAGCATAATTATATTTATTGATAGTCGTTCCGAGTTCAGTGACCTAACCCCGCATACAGGATAAAATGTGTGAATGCAGTTTTCCTTTTTACTAAAATCGATGACATGGTTCCTAAGAACAGATCTTCGTATGTCTAATAATAATAATAATAATAAATAGTTTCTGACTTTCACATACTGACCGTTCTAAATGTTACACCTGTATAGTTGTGATCTCTTCGTGATCTTTACGCCTTAGCGACCTGTTAATACCAACCGAGTAATTTTTACGTGCAATTTAATTTTTTGAATGACTAATACGTAATATCTTGGTATTTCCGCAGTGGACGCCATTTGCAAACCCAGGGGCCGTATTCGCGTTCCTTTTTTCGTACGTTTGATGAATATTCGGATGCTTCCTACTAGGATTTTTTACTTCCAGGGCCAATTTTTCAAACGTTAAAACACGGTCCTAGCCTAGGACCAAATATTCCAAACCGAAAAATTGGCCCTTGAAGTCAGAAATCGTCGTGGGAAGCATCCGAATATTCATCGAACGAACGAAAGAAGGAACACGAATACAGCCCCAGGGCTTTTACTCATAGGTAGGTATGTACCTACTCTACAATTGTATGTTGTTAAAAATCGGAATACACGAATTAACAAAATAAATAAGTTAAACGAATAAAGGATAACTATTTAAAATGGCGTACCATGGTTAAAAACTAAGCAAGCAGGATTGACTTAAAGTTAATTTAAAAGAGTTACGAAATTCAGTGGTACAGTCAACAAAGAGGTAGGTACAGATACTTTATTGGTTTGATTGTACCTAATGGAGACTAGAATAGAATTAATCAACAAATTACTTTTACAAATAAGAAGCTACATTATAAGGTTTTAAGGTCCTTGGCTATAGACTTAAGTTTAGTTCGGACTAAGCTACTATTTAGTCAAGTAGCGAGTAATTTGGTAGCTAAACGTGTCTGAACACCAAACTAATTTAGTCGAGTAGGTTAATGAGTATTTTTTTACTACAAAACTACTCGCTACTCGACTAAAATACTAGCCTAGTCCGAACTAGGCTTTAGTTAGACATTTTATGCAGGAAGCTGTAAACGTATTTGAATTGAATGTCTCTTCCCTTGCACCGTTATCCCCAGAATAAATTATATACAGTGTAGCCAACTCCTCGGTTTTAGCTGCAGATCTACAGTTTTTTGGAAATGTTCAGGATCTACAGTTTTCAGTTTTGGCTTTAATTCAAATCTACTTACTTATATACTTATCCACCGAGAATCGCTGCTTTGTGAAAAAAAATTATAAGTATCTTCTGTAGATATTCCGTTTTTAAATACTTAAACATAAGTTCTTCTTATTCTCAGTATTTCATATATATGTGTGCAGTTTATGTGTGCAGTTTTTTACTGATTTGGGGTTGGCAACACTGCAATGATATCCCAGAAAAGAGATTCCGGCATCGTAGTGATTGGAATGTAAATCGAACTATTTAGTTTTCAAAGAATTCTGAATTATATTTGTAATCCAGAATCAAAGTTCTAAGCTTGAATATTATAGCGTTTAATTTATTATATATTTTTCAACTTTTTGTACTTACCCACAATAGGTAGAGAGACCATTTAGAGACTACCAATTCAGAGACTTGCAATTTAGACGTAACTTTTGCACTATGACAGTCATTTAATACTTTAGTAGGTATGCAGCTGCTTAGAAGCCAAGTGCTAACAACCTAATTTAGCTAAGGTTGTGTAGATAAATTGGATTTTTAATGGACGTTAATGGGGTAAGGACTACATAATTATAAACAAGTAGGTACCTACTTACCTATTATAAGAAATAGGCCTGGCTGTTTCGTCTATGGTAGCTAGGCCTACCTACCTACTGAACTATTTTGTAAAGGCAGTTTTTTGCAGGAACACTAAGTTACCCACCAACAGAAATATAAGGTTTGGAAAATAAAACAAAACAAAAACATTGAACTTTGAAATCCCATGCAAAAAATACCTAAATAACATTGAAGAGTTTATAAAACTTCAGTTTGATTCCTAAACCTGATAAAAAAACAATTAAATTGAATTATGTTTACATATTTAGAATAGAATAAAGTGTTATTTTCTCCACATCATACACGACAGTTACAATAGGTACTTAAATCTACATAATTTTATGTGGGTGAAAATACTACGGCTACCCCTCAGCATTAGCTCCAACAGCTCGAGAGTGTTGGAGCGCTGGCGCTGGTTTTCAGTGGCGCCATACTTACTTGCTATAGGTACTTATTTACGATTCAGTAAGTACCTTACCTACCTAACCTACCTATGCAATTTTCACGCCCACGCTCGTGATCCCAGTTAATGAACTCAAAAGTTTTGTATGATCCCATGGATCACGAGGGTGGGAGCATAATGGAGTAAGCCGATACAGTCGCCTACCCAGGTGCAAGTTCCGGACTATTTTGTATAAAACGACTTGATTTCAAACTGGTCTAGTACTCAAGTGCCGCTTGGTTCGTCGACATTATGGCCTGAGCAGACAAGCGCCCATGACAGTTAAGAGAGAGCTTGTTGGCAGTGAAATATTTCTAGTTTGTAGTTGATAGAGATTTGAAGCTGTAGATATGGCGCAAAATTTTAGATGGTAGTAAAGCTTTACTTCGGTATGTTTTAGAGAGCGTTTTTTTTTAACCCCTATATTGTACTATATTGTACATGACACATGCAAAAAAAAAAAAAGTTCCCGAAAAGTACAATATAGGGGTCTTCAAATCAAGAGTAAATAGGTTCCTTCTAGGAAAGCATGGTCTATCTTAGACTTCACTACTGCTTAACATCAGGCAGAGGGAGGTCAAATGCTGACCAATTTAATTAAAAAAAAAAATGTGTTTGGACATGGCTTGACTGCACCCTTAGACATCCATCATCAAAGGATCTGGATTATGTAGGTACTAAAAGATCTAAAAGAATTTCTACCGCGCCTTGGGGATACACCTGTGATGAGTGTTTCCTTCATCTTCATCTTTATAATATTCATACCTCGCCTCTTCAGGAATATAAAGGTAGATAATTTGAAATCTAGACCAATTTTCGCCATGTATGTAAGTATATTGCCAAATACAAACGGTACCAAGTGTTACCAGAACTTACAACAGAGTTGTCAACGGTCATTTTAACACACATTTGTCGTAAAATGGGAAACAAATACCTCTGTCTAATGACAGGAAGGTGGCGAAGGTGCCTTGTCGCAACACAATAGACTAATTAACAGCACGCTTTTTTAAACCTTTGAATAACCACTATAGGGATTTTCGGTCAAGGTATTTTTTTATCATCATTTAGGGCAGTTTCACAACTTGCTGATAAAGAGTCTGACTATCAACAACTTATCCGCCAGATACGTTTAGATGTTTCACAAGGTTATGTACAAACGTATGTATTATTATTTTATAATGTTACGTTCGTTTTTATATAAGTAAAATTATTTTTAGGTATTCATATAAATATTTGTGCACCCCTTTTGCCATACCTTCAATTATGTCTCGTTTCTTTCCACCCAAAGGTTGTCTGGAAGAAATTCGCTTCTAAGCGATAAGAACGCCCATTGTACAATATTTCATTAGGTTTTATTAGTTCGTAAGTTTTTGTGTAATTAAATTATTGTGTAAGTACCTACATAGGTACAATTAAGAGTTTTCAATTCATTTAAACTTTCTGATTCTGATTTTCCAGGAAGATGTTTTACCTGCTAGATTATCAGTCGTAGGTAAGTACTTACTTATTAATACCTTTTAGATACTTATACCTAAAAGGTATTTTTTTTTTATAAACCTTTTAGGTATACTTATACCTAAAAGGTATTTCAGGATTGTAAAAGGGCCCATTTACTACTTGAAATGAAAAATTGCTTGTCAACCGCGGCTGCTAATAAGATTAATAAGTAAAATGAATTCTTACTCTTTACAGTTACAATTAATTTATCAATTAAGTTGATGTGCCCGTAATTGTCCAACAGAGACATTGACCCCTTAGTTTGTCAATCAGTTTTTGCTGTAGGTAGGCATATATACCAAGGTCTAACCACTGTTTAATATTTGTGGTTTGTTTTGTGGGTTAAAGTCGTGTCAAAAAGATTAGAAAACCAAGATTGCAGAATCTGCCTACAATTACAACCTTGATTTTGAATGTTACAAACTAATTTGACCTTCTGCGAAATGTAGCAGATGCCTCTTCATCTATTGTGAAGAGGCCCTTTTCCACTCTGATCCACTAATCAAAACCACTAAGGGATTTGTTGCAACTTTTCTTCCACTCTGATCCATCAATGGTTTTCCACATCCACGGACACAAGGAGCTCCTTGTAAAAATAGCGGAGCAATCGTACAAGTGATATTTACGGTGATGCCTACTTATTTTGCAGTAGGTAACAGGATTGGTATAAATAAATAACAGATCATCACCACCTATGTAGGTGCCCGACTACGTATTTGTTGTTTACCTATGCACCTACCTACTTGTTACTTGTCTTTGTTTTTGTGTCTGTGTTATGTTATGTGTGTCAAATAAATCGTTTATCTATCTATCTATCTATCTATCTATCTATCAGCATTGTCCGGTCGCGATACTACAACGGGCACTTATGCCCGCTAAAATTGAAAGTGACACTTACCTACAAAAAAATTATAGCTTTCACATTATCACATCATCAGTAGCCTACATTCGACACCGTTAAGTGTTTCTAGCACACATAAATTATGCTAGTCGGTTCTGTCTTCATCTTATGATTAGCTGCTCGTTCCCATCCCTCATATACCTAATAAAGCTGAAAGTTTGTGAGTTTGTTGAGATGTTTGGATGTTTGTATATATGTGTAAGGATCAGGCTCAAACGACGAAACAGTTTACAATGAAATTTGGTAAAGTGAAAGGTATAACCTTTTCAAAATGGCGATGTCATTTCGTTCTACTATGCTTGACTATTTGTGGGGTTGTGATGCCTAACTAAATAAGTTTTTTTAATAAATAGCGAAACACGTATTTATTATTCTTTCAAAACTATCCAACCCCTTAAATGGGTACTTATCAAAGACAGCAAATCCAAAAATGAATTCAGTGTTTTCATGGGTTGGATTGAAACAAGGAAGGTAGATCTATCTCTAAAGTTTGTATGACGAAACAATGCGCAGACGAAGTCGCGCCCGAGTCCACTAATACCGACTATTAATGAATGAATGAATGAAAATACTTACTTTATTATTGCACACCTTAAAACTACAAGATACAATAGATGAGAAAACCATAATATTAAAATGCACAATGCGCGGCCTTATCGCTGGGAAGCGATCTCTTCGAGGCAACCTTTGGATGGAGAGGAATGTAAATGCAATGAAGATTGAACGAAGATTGAACATCAGAGCTTGACAGGGATGGCTTTCCATTCGATCAGTTATTTTCTATGGCGTCTCCTATAAAGCCGCGTTGACACGATCAGATACTCTGACAGAGTGGACTCTGATGCCTACTAGGACGCTCTGATTGGCTGCCGCCATCAGAGTAAGTTCAGAGTGCACTCGGATTGCTATTACATACAAGTCTTATGAGATGCTTAAAGCAAAATCTAGAACTAGGTCTCTACACCTTATGTTATATGGGAACAACGAACTACAAACAACAATTTTTTGCTGCGAGTAAGTTCTTCCCCTTGCATTACTTTAGTTAGTTAAGACTTTTCTGAATAAACATTCATTTCATTTCATTGGGGTTGCCGCGATCCAAGTAGCGTCCTAGTAGGCATCAGAGTCCACTCTATCAGAGTATACTCTGATCGTGTCAACGCGGCTTAAGATATGAACAGCTGTGGTAAGTTAGTGATTATAGCCCAAAGAAAATTATACTCTGACGAGTTATAGCCTTTCCACCATGTTTAGTCCATACCATACCATTACCATGTCATATTCTCTAACTGTCGATGTTCATATCTTCGAAGTAAGAAAATTTCTCCTCTATTGACGCTTAAAGAATTGAGAATGTAATTGTCCTTTGTTTTACCATCATTTTACTTTCTCGGAAATAAAATAAATTGCTTTCAAAAGGGCAAGGAAGTCGGTTTGTGCTGTGCTTCCGTATATGCAATGTTTTAAAGGACGATTTAATCGACGATCTTAAATTCTATGATCTCAGCGGTCCTATTGACTAATGTAAAATTTATATGCACTTTAACACGAGCTCTTAACGGTGAAGGAAAACATCGTGAGGAAACCCGCAGCTTAGTCAGCTCCACACGTATTGATGTCGACTTTCCTGTGAGCAAGGCCGAGAGTATGGTTTAGGTGCTGGGCAAGCCTATTCCATATGTCCCAGGCACTACGGCGCAAGTGTAGGCATAGATTGCCTCATGAGGCTGTATAAATCATCTAATGTAGATGTAAAGGCCTAAGAGAGATATTGACTAATGTTAATAAAAGTTTAAAGTTAAAAAGTTTTAATAAAATAAAAACGATAATCGATTAATTACGTACAATTACTAAGTTATCAAGACAGGATGCGAGAAATGTCGCCCTATCCGCGTGCAAAATATCCCTTGTTTACAATCGTAAAATTTGTAAGTACTTAAATAAATTAATAAAATAAATATTATACGAGTATAGAAGTGAAATTCCTTTTGAATTTCTTGTGTTGCCTGAGCTTCCTATTTTGTTCGACAGGAATATAAGTGTTTTGCTACGGTGAACAGTCAACAACGAAGCGATACCATTAGGTTGTGTCTTTACGCAAGACATTTGCGTGAGCTATTTTCGAATGCCTTAGAAAGAAGAATGTGAGCATAACTCGTAAAATCAATTGAACAATTTCAGGCACTGTCTGTCATCATATAAAATATAGTATACTCATCATAACAAACACCTCCTAATAGAACGGAATACTTTCATTCCTATCACTGATTAGATATATGACCACAGAACTATATCTATACAATATAATGTTTGTATGATCTACAAATATTTGTCTCGGGTCTGGGTGTTTCTATGTATAATATGTATGTATTTACAAACAAAAAGTATATAAGTAGTATATCAGTCATCTAGTAGGTACCCATAACACAAGCTCTACTTACTTTGGGATGATGCTGTGTGAAAAGTCCAGCATTATTTATTATTTATATAGTTCTGTGTCGATGACAACTGCATTATTAGGAAGAAGAAAAAATGTGTAAGATCGATGCTAACTAGGGATCGTTTCACATTCGATTAAACCGAACTTCGGCAGTTTAAACCGAAATTCGGCAGTTTAAACCGAAATTCGGCATTCGGCCGAAATTCGGTTCAAACTGACGAACATTCGGTACTAAATATAGTAATAATAACTAACCAAACCAATAAGTACACACAGTAAGGTACCTCAAGCATTTGATAACAATAGTATGCAATACCTCCATTATTTTACTACCAGAATTGATTATTCCTATTTCACTTTCAACAATTTCACTTCTGCGTAATTTATTATTTCCTACAGGTCAGATAATAGCCGATAAACTATGGTCTGGATACTCATAATAACATGTTTGTTTGTACAGAGTTTTTGGTACTTCGAACTTCACGAGCAAGTCTCGTCTCGTACAATTAAATTTATTCATAAGTAAGAAGTTTCATTAAAACTTCATTATTGAAAAAGTTACTGACGTGATCTGGATTTCTATTATCCCGTGGGCTAGTATAAAAGAGCTGTTTTAAGAAACCTGGATGCTGTTTGCCGATGCTGTTTGAGGAAGATAATCATTCTGGTGAGTTACTTTGTATAAAATATATAAAATCGCGCCTTTTTCCTCTAGTAGCAAAGATTTGCACTTGCTAGGATCCTGGTAGAATTACCTACTCATTATATTTTCATACTATCTCGCAGATTTAGTGTAGATAAGTAGGTACCTAACTACCTACTTCTATCAAACAAAAAGCCAGATATAACCAAAGCTACTAAAAGCATCAAGTAAGAAGGGCCAATTAATTATTATAAAAATCATAAACAACGACTTGTCTATAAGACTATATTACTGTGGAGCGTTCTCCCAAAGTATGGCACACCTACTTTCATGCCCTCTTTGTCCAACCACCTGCACTCGAGAGGACACAAAGCCACAGATAAGGGCGTAAGAAACGCCGAATATTGGGCTAAAAAATTTAAGGTCAAGCCATTGACACGATAGAAGGACTATATTATTTGGTTTCCTTTTCAGTAAAATGCCGTACAAACACCTAATATTGGCACTGATGTTGCTGTACAACCAAGATATCGTTTGCTCTCATATCCTGACCTCAAGAGACCTGCCTCTAGCTTCATGTATGAGGATGCTGTCATTTGCTGTGCGTGAGCTGTGTGAAATCTACGGAGCGAGCTCTTCAGGTAGGAATGTTTAGATGTGCTGTGTATACTTTAACATGCTCTCTAGAACCATGGAACATTTAAACAAGCCCGTATTGATCTAGGTAAAAAACAACGGCTCTAGAAAAATGCTAATTTTCAAACGGCTGAACTGATTTTCATGATTCAGTCACAACAGCTTTCTGAATATTATAGCCGATAGATTTGATAGTCAAATTTGTTACACTGGTTTATGACAGTGATAGTGAAATCGAATAGCTTGGCCAAATAGTGCCCACCATTGTCGAATTTAATAATGTCACTTGCTTATGGTATTTATTTATATTGATGTTTAGCTATAGTTTTATTTTTTATAATGTTTTTCTCATTTCTGTAATATGGACCCTTTCGCTGTCTGAAATAAAGAATTTGATTTGATTTGATAGTATAATACTCTTTTTTAGAAACGTAGTGGTTTATGTTTAGAATTTTTTTATTCAGCAATAGCTGTTTAATGACCAGCCAACGGTCATTAAACCATTGACCGAACGAAAGGCCTATGATAAACTGCATTTCTATTATGTACAACACTATCTATTCTTTACACAAATACAGGGTGTAAAAAGACGTCTACCGAAGCCGAAAGGGGTAGGTACAGCATCCCAAAACACAACCAAATCCAAAAGGATTTTCCGAAAAAATCATTATATCAACAGCGTTTGAAGAACACAGTTTGCGTATGTACTGGGCGCGTTTTTATACGTAGATTGCTGGATTTTGAGTTTTAATTGTTTTTTTCTTTTATAAATGAAATGATTAGGTAGGTATGGTCTTATTATTTTGTACTAGTAGCAAAAACTAGAAAATAAAATAAAATGACGTAGATAAGCCAAAAAAATTTTTTAGTTTTTTTTTCGATAAATATGTTCAGAATCATGGTCTGATCGCAATCCCTCAGTTTTCGGTAGCAGTCTTTTTACACCCTGTATAATACTTTTGTTATTGAAAACTGTTGTTTATCAAAGTTTTACGCTTAAACTTTTAACCTACTCACTATTTTGATCTAGAATTTAATTAAACATCCCCCTTCATGTGATAGATAACTTTTGTTGACGCCGTGTTCATTGTAGGTAGTCTCAAAACATGTACTTATGGTTTGACGGCCACTAATAGGTATTATCGATGTTGCATCTGACCTATGGGTCAGTTGCAACATCATCATCATCTCCCTGACCTTATCCCACGCAAAGTGGGGTCGGCACAACATGTCTTCTTCTTCCAATCACTCCTATTACTTGTCAACTGTGCATCCACTCCTTTTACCTTCAGACGCAACCAGGGCGTCCCCGCCTGGGATTCCTTTTGACTTCACCGTGGGCCTCCAAACCACGGTTACTAAGCCCCCCCATCGCGTCAAGATTGGAATTCATCGGGGGGGGGGGGGGGGGGGGAGGCAGCACCTAAGCCATCATCTCAGCCTGGCCCACCGGAAAGACAACGTCAATACGTGTGGAGCTGACAAAGCTGCGTGTTTCCTCACGATGTTTTCCTTCACCGTTCACAAGCGCATAAAAAAATTACGAAACGAAAAATCCATTGATGCACGGCCGGGATTTGAACCCACGACCTTCGGATTGAAAGTCGAAGTTGAGCCGTGTTGGTCGAATGGGGTTAAGACGTCTCTAGCTGCTAAAATATTCAGCAAAAATTTGTTGAGGGTCCCAAAGTCAAAGAAAAAAAAAAAAGATGTAGGATAATTCATCAGGACCATAGGCCTTATTGTGTAACTCAACTGGCATCGACATCTTGACTTCATTTTGTCATTTGAAACCTAGCCGACTGCAATTGATTTTTTCGTATTGTGATTGGTTGAGCTCTATTGGAATGACAATCGAGTTCAGGTTAGACAATAAGCCGACAGTTTGATCCCATAAATCGTCTTAAAACTAAGCGATTCTACTCAACTAGGTGATCCAACTCAGTCTGTTTGTTGTGACCATGAATCTTATCTAGAACGCCTTACCCAGGAAATCTTAAACTGGCTATGTGTTCACTATTATACTTTGTTATATTTATTTATTGTTGTATTCAGTAGGACCGCTAGGATCACTTAACAGTCTTTAACTTAATGATTCTATTCCTGTATTATCGTGACCAATAAGAACTTATTAGTTTCCGTCAATGTTATTTTTTTTTCATTTTCAGATGGAACCTACTATTCGGCTGAGCCTCAACATGATAGACGCAACTACATAAAACCATACATTCTCAAACGCTGCTGCACCCAGCCTTGCTCTATACCTGAGCTTATGTTAGCCTGTTAGATTTGAAATGAGGATTCAAGCTTAATTCAATCATGATAAATTTGAATTGTTTTAAATGCTTCATACCGAGCTAGATCCCTAGCGATGTTTTGCGTGATTAGGCTTTTTTCTTTAATTTTTAAAATGATTTTCTCTCCTCATGAAGTGATAATTTTGTTCTTATTGCTTTGGGGTTTTCACACCGTGGTTCCATTCGTACCTTTATAGAAAGCCTTATAAAGATAATAGCAAAGTCACAAGATTGCCTAGATACGAATCTATATTCAACTGTATCTGAACGAGTTCTTAAGATTCTTAAGACAATTTTTTTCTTAGTAATATAAGTTATTTACTGAACTAAAAAAACCTAGTGCAGAGTGAAGTGTAAACTTGAACAAAAAAAAATTATGCATTTTTATTCACCCTAGTGCACCCACCTTCTAGTTATAAAATGAGCTTTAAGACATTTAAAAATATTGCCGTAAAAGTTTACTGAGTACAGAACTAGATGGCGCTACTGGTAGAAGGCGAATCCAAGAATTTATTCTCATCTCATCCAAAATGCCCAACGCGCCTATAGAAGTTTTCACTCCAATAAAACAACGTTTTTGTATGGTTTTACACCGATTGACAAGATATATTATATTTTGTTTTGAGAAAAACTAAGTCACTACCAGACCTAGAAGAGGTTGCATGTGTTTTTTTTTAATCACAACACTTCTAAAGTGTTGTGATTAAATTTTTATAATTATTATTATCTAATATTTTGGCAAAGTTTTAAAATAAATAATATACCATGAAAACTGTGTGTTTTCATTTTCAACAACTTACATAGCTTATATTTTTATTGAGATTATTTATTATCATTGATAGTAAGCTCTTTCCCAAGAAAACAACTAGTTTTGCAAATAAATTTATTTGCTTTATTCATTGTCACATATTAACTAAAATAATAATATTTACACACATTCATAGTGATTATTTACTACCCAAAAAAATATCAGCAATACTTTAACCCAGAAGTACTCGTATATAGCAAAACATTTCATATGAATAACAAAAGTTTTACTAAATTAGTTTGAAAACAAAATTATACTGAAAATTCTTCTTAGCATCATGTAGTAATAAGTATTATTTTTCAGACTTCAATAGTCAATTAAAAAATATCCCCTAATATTTTTGTACAGTTATTACTACGAAAAGTAGTATGCACACGGTATCAATGTAACTACAGAGTTCCACAAATTCAAAGGATTACCTACAGTAAAAGAATTGGTTGGACCGTTATTATGATTTGACGATGGGTTCTCAGAACATTGCACATAAAAACGTTGCAACATTTGCGTTTAAACGATAAACGTATATTTTAGGTTCGTACTTTCAAAATTCTTCAAACTGATCCTAACATTACCAATTTCATTTGCTATTTTCACTGGCACATCTTAACCCATTAGTTAAGTTAGCTATTTTAGAGAATGCCGTTATTATGAACCTAAAAGAAGAATGGCATTTTATACAATATGGCTGTGAAATATACACCATATTTTACGTACATAACTCATGATCATAAAACCATTTTTTATTTTTTATCACTGCATTCATACCTAAACTTTGTCAACTAACATGCCGTGATCTTGACTATCGAACTTATCCATCGCAAGTACAATACAAAACCCTTTTTTGATGACGCCTAAAAAACGAAGACAGCGTTGTATAGCTGCCTCGCTCACTCGCTTAGTTTGTTGCATCGCGCTATCTCGCTTACTCTACCAAACCTGCGCAATCGTTTAGTGCATTTAACTTCAGAGAAACAAAGATCGGTGATATAAAACAAAACCTTATAAAAGTCCTTCCATTTCTCTCATGAACTGCATATAAGCGTCGTCTTTGCTCGGCGCCTGTTTCGGTATATCAGCCGGCCTTTGCACAGTAGTTTTGATGCCGGACTTAGCCTTCTTGTCTTCTCTTTTGACTCGTAGTGCAGAAGGAACGAAACGGGTGACGTCAGCGGAGAGATTCCTAATCTGAGGCTTCGCTGTGATAGTTGCACCTGAAATGAACCTTAGCGTGAGCGGATACGGATGAATTTTATCTGTGGCACAGGAACTGAATGTTTCATAAGAGATTAAAAAGATATCATACTAGCTTCCGCCCTTAAAAATAAGAATAATAGTAATGACATTAGATGATTAGAGTGTGGATAAAACGGGTAGAATGTGGATAAAAGCTTTTATCTACACTCTAATGTCATTACTGTCATTTTTTTCTATTCTCCGGTACCTAGACAATCGCCATGCTAAGGGGGCTGAACATCTGCAAGGGGGTCTTAAAAAAAATAATGAATATTTTAGATGATCAATGCTTCTACTAATATTACGAATTAGTAATGTTTCGATGTTTGTGTTTCAATCACGCCTTAACCCAAGGACTGATTTGGATGAAACTTGAAATATATTGTACATCTTAGTCTGGAATAGCATAAAAATGTTGGTACCCAAGCGAAGTTGCGGGGAAATTATTTGGTTATTGAACCATGTGGTTGATGGCTTTTGAGATGTGGTGTTGGCGGAGAATGGAAAAAATCTGCTGGACGGAGAAGATAACCAATATGGAAGTTCTGCGTAGAGTCAACGAAGAGAGATCGCTATTGCAAGTTGTCGAGAACAGAAGGGGAAAGATGGTCGGCCATCTTATACGACATGACAGTTTCATCAAGAACATTATAGAAGGGAAAGTGGAAGGAAGAAGAGGAAGGGGAAGACCAAGGATAAGCTACATGAGCCAAGTGAAGGAGAAGGTAGCTGTCATGTCGTATAATGAGGTCAAGGAAGCAGCCCTGGAAAAAGATACATGGAGAGGGATTCATCAGTTGTGCCGACAAGGAGTAAATCCTTAAATAAGAAGAAAGAGAAGAAGAACCATGTGGCTTCTCTTTGTTACAATAAATGATATTACCAGATTTTATTTCCTTACTTTTGAAAAACTTATGTTATGCCAGTACTTTCAAACGGTGAAGGAAAACATCGTGAGGAAACCGGCATGTCGTAGAACCTATACCGTCTTATTACAAGAAAATGAACCGAGTTTAGACTAAGACTAACTAAAAAACTATCCCTAGAAAAATGATCTTTAAATACTCGTACATAGAACGCTTTTTTGTGGTAACAGTTTTGTTTTGACATGTGTCAACATCGGGTTCAACTAAGGTTTAACGTTTTCATAATAAGCAGCATAAAGTTCGAAAACATTGTGTCAAGTGCACGAAAGGAGCCTCTTTGAGACGCACTTAAAATCCTTTCACCACACTGGTTCGAAAGAACTAGTGACACGATCAGAAGAAGAAGAAGAAGATTTGCTTACCTTGGGGTCCATCCTTCTTAGTGATGAGCTGAGGCGCGGCAGACAGCACAGAGACAGGCGGGATCGCTTTAGGCGGCGGCGGGGGCACCAGTGGGCGCATGAGACGGGGGGGCGCGCCGGGAGGGGGGCCGGGGGGGCGGAGGATCCCGCGTGGGGGCAGACCGGGTGGCGGGCCCGGGGGGGCAGGCCGCATCATTGCAAGACGTAGTGGTGGGGCGAGTGCTCGGAGTGGCGGTGGACGGAGTCCTGGAAAACAAATGTGGAATTATTATTTTATATATCGATATGAAATGTCTAAGGAGATACAGTCAGGGATATTGTTTGTTTAGAAAATATATTTATTTTAGCAGATTACAGTTAATGTTCTTACGATAATGTGTTGGTTTATCAAATGTGTGACTTTCAATCTGAAGATAGTGGATTTAAATCCGTAGGCAACAGTTATAGCTTGTCCAACATCGTAGTTTTAAAAAGGAGCGTCCTTCTTTATACTTATAGGATTCAATGAACATAATTATTAAAATTTAATTACTTAGTTTATATAATATTGTTGTACCTAAACTCAATATATCGCGTATTATTTCATCAACAACAAGACAGAGATCGCTCTGAGGGAATTATTAACTACTTTCCAGGCAGTTTTATGAACTGCATTCCTTTGTTTATAGAAACAAATCTGAAATGGCAGCACTTAACTCGCTTGCACACTAGTATCCATGTAAGAGAACATGATTTGACGTTAACATTTCTTGACTGAACCGGGTTAATCGAAATTCGATCGAAATTGAAACGCAGTTCAAAAACTGCCAGGAAATAAGACTTTACATTAAACCCCCCCCTCCCAAGAATGTTAATACTCATACGGCCTTACTAATAAACGTGGTGGTGTGAAGTTATGACAGGTGTTACTTAAACTAGGAACTAGGATAAACATAAAATTTAAGGCCGTTCGACTGTCTTAATACACTTGCCTGCCATATTCGGTGGAAGCATGGCGTTAAGCGGCGGGGGAAGTTGCCGACTTTCGACACCAGGTGGCTCCAGCATTTCGGTAGCGGCGTGCAGATTATGCGGCAATTCATCATCGTCGTCCGAGTCACTACCTGCGCTTGCGCCTGTACGCTTCAACGCTGTCAACCTGACGAAAATACAAGTATTTACTTCAATGAGGTTCAGATGAGTCAATGTATGTAACTCTTGACTGCACAATTTCGTAAGAGAGGCAAGCTCAAATTACTATTGTTATGTAGCCAACTCTATCATAGACGTTGACACTGACAACTAGATGGTCGAATTCCCGCGTTGTGTTTTATAGGTTATTACAGCACCTCTTGTAAAACCAATTACGTATAATAATAAATGATTGCTAATTACTTTACGCATTTAACTCAGTATTAGTACATACATAACAACTATTACGTCGTTGAGCCTCATAAGGCGGCCAAAAAACTCCGTCGCCAGAGTTGGCAACTAAGTCATATGAACTTAATATTGCCTTGCCTTCACAAGGCATTAAGGGCGGGCTAAAAACTCCGTCACAAGAATTGACCACTGACTCAAACGAACTCACTAGATAAAATATGAATGAGTTCATAAGGCACATTACGCGGCTCTGCCGCAGCCTTCTGGATTCTAAGGTCATCAAAAACAAAAATCATATTAAAACTTACCTAGCATTCAAATCAGCTGCTCTATCTCTTTCCCTCTTACGATGCACCTCTTCCATCTCTTTCATAAAGTCGTCTATATTCTGGCCAGATAGTGCGAGCATCCTTTGTTGTAGCGAGGTCGGTTTTGGCGCAGCCGGTGCCGCTCCGTTTGCTGATGGTACGTGATGTTCCATATCGTCTAGTGTTTCACCATCAATATCATGGTGAACGTGTGGCATTATTGCTGGCATCACCTGAACCGAAAAGTTTGGGTTTGTAAATTGTATATTTTATTCTAATTTCCATTTTTTTTTCAGTTCCTTTTATATCTTGACCTGTTTAGAATTAAGTTTGTTTCTATATGTATAGTACTTTCCTGTATTAGATACTGTAACTATGAATTATCTCTGAATAATCGTTATAACTATTATTAAAAGTCTGTGATATTCTACATTAGGGCAAAGGCATTAAAGATTTAATAACAAGATTTGAAAGACTACAACCCAACTGCATAGAGCTTCCTACGAAAAATTGTAAGGATATGCTAATGAAATGTAGCCTATGTGACCTTGATGACCATAATACCAAATCAATTGACTCTTGATTCATAAAAAAACCGGCCAAGTGCAAGTCGGACTCGCGCACGAAGGGTTCCGTACTTTTCTATCTATAAAAACGGCAAAAAAATCAAGTTTGTTGTATGGGAGCCCCCTTAACTATTTATTTTATCGTTTTTTAGTTTGTTGTTATAGCGGCAACAGAAATACATCATCTGTTAAAATTTAAACTGTCTAACTATCACGGTTCATAAGATACAGCCTGGTGACAGATGGACAGAGACACAGACAGACAGCGAAGTCTTAGTAACAGGGTTCCCGTTTTACCCTTCGGGTATGAAACCCTAAAAAAGGACAAGAAGAGTGTACATACATACAAACTACCTAAAATCACTACTCTTTCCCGAAGGAGTAGGCAGAGACCACGATGTCCACTTGCTACGATCCTGACACACAACTTTTGCCTCATGACATTTTTCATACATGCTCGCCGGTTTAGGGTACTTTTGACCTGGCCCTTCTCCAAAATGTCGCCAATTTGATCCAAGAAGAGTGTACAAACTGACAAAGACTGTTTCCCAGTAAAAATATACTCACAGGTTCTCCAGGAGGTCCTTCGTCGTTGACATCAGCGAAACGCAAACTCTTTTTGTCTTTATCTTTCTTATCCTTGACGTTATGGTGTTTGTTCTCCAATAGTAACATTATCAGGTCGACAGGCGGGCCTGGGGGTACGCCCGGCGGTTCTATACCGTGTGGCCTTTCCTGCAAGAACAGAATATCAAACTTATCAAAATCTGCCTAGTGACTTCAGCGGAACGCATTCGGGTCGGAATCGGTCAGCTGTTCAACTGACAGCAACCAATCACAGTGCAGGAGTTGATCCAAAACGGACGTTTCTTGCACTGTGATTGGTTGCGGTCGGTTGAACAGCTGACCTATTCCGACCCGAATGCATTCCGCTGAAGTCTGAACAAGGGCCTGGTACATCTTGTTCTACTATCACGAAAGCAAGTTGATCAAGAGTGTGTGTAGATGCACATCACAGATGCACATGCAAGTTTCTGTGTGCGTAAGCTCGGGAACGCTGAGCGACGAATGAGCTCTCAGTATCACCGCACACAGAAACAAATAAAACAAGTGCGTATTCTAGCATTGTTTTTCTGGATTCTTAATAATATTCAAACCAAAGATTACATCATTGCGAAATGAAAAACACTAAACCATAAACAATGAAGATCTTTAGTTACATCCTCTGTTAAAAACAAAACCAGCAAATACAGCAGAATGTCTTTCGGATATTTTTAAATGTTACATCTTCTTCCTCCTTAATCTTTCTTTGAAAGTTACAAAAACCAAACACTACACTAATACTTACTTTATAAACTGAATCCTTCTTTAGAATAGGTTTCGGCGCATTTGGGTTTCCCCCATCCAACGGCAGTGGTATTTGCGACGGCATATTACTAAACAAAATGTTTTCTGGAATCTGAAAGAAAATCATCAACATTACTTTGAAACAGTATAAAATAAATAATTAAATAATGCTGGACTTTTCCCACAGCATCATCCAGCCCCAAAGTAAGCAGAGCTTGTGTTATGGGTAGCTTGTGTACTGGATGACTGATAATATACTACTTAAATACTTTACAGTGGTTTTTTTTTTTTTTTTTCACACAGCATCAAATAGCCCCGAAGTAAGCAGAGCTGTTATGGGTACTGATCACTGATAAACTACTTTATATACTTTTTGTTTGTAAATATATACATAATTATAGATAGAAACACCCAGACCCGAGACAAATATCTGTAGGTCATACAAACATTTGTCCCGCGGCGGGGATCGAACCCGCAACCTTCTGCGTCGCAGGCGGACCTTCGCGCACTGCGCCACAGAGGTCGTCGAGTCGTATATTGGTTATATCATTTCTATAAAACTTCTTGTATCATGTTTCCTAATAATAATGATTTTTCATATCTAACTAGCTTCTGCCCAGGATTTGGCTTGCGTAATCGAATATTTGAAATAGCTTATTATAATAGGCTGTTCAATAACCATGATCTGCACCTTTGTCAAGTTTTATTCAAATCTGTTGATTGGTTAGCATGAGATTAAACTTACAAACTTTCCGATTTATAATATTATGTAGGTTTTAATAGTATTTAAGTACATCTACGGCCCCCTACTAGATGGAAAGACGATCTGGTAAAGGTTGCTGGGAGCCGTTAGGTGCAGGCTGCACAAGATCGATCGCTGTGGAAATCGATGGGGGAGGCCTATGTTCAGCAGTGGACATTAGATGGCTGACATGATGAAGTACATCTACGAGTGTAGTAAGATAGTAGGAACAAATAAAGTATAAATGTTTCACAATACATAGCATATGTTACAAAATATTGTGAAATCTTACACAAACTAATCTAATTTTTAATTACAGCTGGTATGTATATTTTTAGACCTGGGCTTATTACGTAAACGTAAAAAAACGTAAACAGAATTACGACTGTAGGTACTTGTACTCCCAAAGTGTGGTACACATTTACTCAGATCATAAACCTAGAACCAACAACCGGCCGAGTCAGCAGAAAAATTGCTTTTCATTTTTAAATTGACAATTATTGGTGATAATAAATCGAAGCAAATCCTTTAAACAATGCAGGATAAGGGCAGGCGACTGATGATAGCTCACCTGAAGAGTTGGCAAAGGAATGTCATCAACTTGGACAGACTGGGCATGTTTAACTGATTCATAGTAAGAAATAAGATGTGCTCTCCTTTTTTCATACTCCATCTCTTGTCTTTTCAAATCTACCCATTTTTCCGGCTCATCTTTATCCTGAAAACAACAAAACTTGTTATTATTATTGTTTAAATGATGCAATAAACTGACTAACTAATGGCCACACTCAGAGACACTTAATGGCTACTTAAGTTTTCATTAGTAAAGGTTTTTCATATAAAGCCGTTACCAAGCAACGGAGATAAGTAGACGTTGTGTGTCTCTGAGCACCAACATAAAGAGACAATAATAGACATAAGCCTAGATGTCTAGTTTCATTCACGTAAGAGGTGGCACAGTATTTGTAGGTTCCATAGGAAAACTCATGACATTTTACACAAAAGTAGAGTTTGTTCAGTTAATAGTGGCCAACATCAGTGGCTTTTTGATAATGCCACAAGGCGATCGCTCATCCACTTACTGACCAGACAGAATGTTGATTAACCTAACAACTAAGCAAACAGATACTAGTGACTCTTATTAAGCCACAAGCGCACAGGCAGGCGGCTTGCTTAGCGCCTGGAGTCTAGCGAGTCACCTAGCGAGTAGCTTAGTAAAACGAATGTTTTATAATGTTCGCACTGAGCGCTTGGCGTCTAGCTCGTCGCTTAGCTAGACGCCAAGCGTGTATCCAAGTAAATAAACATGTTGGTTTTTGTGGTGAGGCAAGCCACTAAGCAAGCCACCTGCCTATGAGTTTGTGACCTTAGGGTTTTTCGTGAACACTCTCTATTATTATAGTTCACTTGAACATGGAACTGGAAGCATTAGACTGATTGCTATTCAATTACTTACATACATCTTCAGAACTCTATCAAAAGTCTCTCTTAGTTTCTTTCTTTTTTCTTTCAATACTTTCTCATTGAGTGGTGATGGTTGAAGTACGTTGAACTCTGAAAAACAATATTTTTTACCTCACTTAGGCCAAAAACTTATCTAGTCCAGCTCTTAGAACACATTATTATTATTTATGCAAGCTTAATTAGATTATCACTCCTAAGTTTATTAACTTATTTAATTTTAAGTGCCTGTAACTTTTAAGCTTGTATTTTTCTTGTATCTAAATAAATACAGTGTAAACTATATAACGACACTGAAGGGACTGTGCATTTTATGGCTATATTGAGAGTTGTCGTTAAATGGAGAGAAGAAAAATCGTGTTAACATATAGATAATTATGGGCTAGAATAATTAAGTGACAAAAGAATGTACACAGCTACGCAGTTTTTACTAATTTTGGTAACTTAAAAGGTACTTGCTATTACAATTGTTGTTGTTATTGAGAGTAGGTGTAATGCTATATAAAGTGTATCTTTGTATGGAAGACAAGCTAAACCAACCAAAGACATTCAACGTTAGGGAGTTTGTCGTTAAATCGTGTGTGTTACAATACATGGAGGTTACACTGTATTATCTTATCTTGTACTTACTTTACTTATATTTCAATGTATACAACAATGAAGACAGATGAATTTAATTAATGAATAAAAGTTAGCAAACAAACCCATTTCATCGATCTTTTGCAGCTCATCTAGAATTTGGTTGGGATCCTTCATTTTGAGCACAGCTGCTCGAACCATCTGTCTCTGCTTTTTGTTTTTCTTTAGTTCCTTTTTCCTGGCTTCTTTTCCTATAGGCATGAAAAAAGTGGATTTAAAACACAAGCTATACGATAACAAAACATTTGAGTAACAATAACTTGGATCCCATTATAATGAAAACAAACTCAGACTTACTTGCTTGATCTGTAGGATTCATGTATTTTCCACTTTTAGTGGTATTTATTGATCTGCGCCCCATTTTGATACAGTTGTTTTCTTTTGGTTAGAATCGAATAAAAAGCAATCAATTGAACCGTCGCTGGTGCGTGTACGCTTTGTTTATAATTTCCAGTTAAGCAGTGGCTGTTACTTCTTTACTCTACAACCAAAAAATCCAATACACCACATTCTAGTACAAGAAGAGAACGAATCGGAAAGTGGTGAAGTTATCAATAAATCAAGTTTCAAGTCAGGCCAGTACTGAGGCTATAGATTCCAAGCAAGCGATGTTCCACTTGCAAAATGCACGAGCTCTTGAAATTAAAACTTTGAGTTGGGCTTGGGCGGAAAGAAACCAGGATTCATTCCATCCATTTTTAATCCAAAACTAAATCCAACCAACCAACCAAACCACCAAGACAAGAAGAAATAGAAAATCCAAAAGAAAGAACAAAAAAGACGCGAACTCGCCGCCACACAGAAAACATCTAACAATGTCAATGTCACTGTCAGATGTCAATTGATTTCAATGTCAATGTCACTCAATAAATTGACAGTGTCACTGTCAATGACAAAAAAAACAAAAACCTGTATCAAAAAGCAAATATTATGTCATCCCAAATATATTTTTTTTCAGTTCAGACGGTGTATGTACAAAAGAATACGGTGGTCGGTTAAATTGTGCTCTTTTTACTATGGTAGTACGTAGTACCCACAGATTTCCTAAATCCGTGGTAGTACCAAACCAAACAATGATCTTAAGCGGGATTTACATTACGAAATTAGTGTCATGCATGTTGAACTCAGTTTCACGAAAGTAGTTTCGGTATATGCGAAAGTAATTTCGTAAAAAAAATTGTGTCGTGAAATCCACAGTATTGCAGTAACCATGGCGCCATCAGCATCAAAGCTATATTTTTCTATATTCAATGTAGCTAAAGAGATGCTTATATATAAACTTAAAAAAAGACTATCAAGAAAAAAAAGACGTTGGTGGATTCCATTTTCAACGCTTGAAGCGCGCGCGATGATAAAAATACAGACGTCTGCACAGCGCAGGCGCTTTCGCGACACTAATTTCACGTCGCGTCTACACTATGAAATTAGTTGCATGACATTAATTTCACCAAAAAATCGCGCACCGCACGAAACTCATTTGGATTCATGAAATTAATGCATGCATTACGAAAATATTAAATTACACGTGAAACTGTTGGTAAAACTAATGTCACGAAATTAATTTCATGCCACTAATTTCGTAATGTAAATTCGGCTTTATAGCCGGGTCTCCTGCGACACTGTTTTTGTGTTTTCTAACACCTAACATCAAACATTGGAACAAAATATGGGCGTGGCCTAACTTTTTGGTATGCAAATGCACAGCAAATGTTATCCGAGGCGGACGGAAAACACGTTTTGTTAGAATGTTTTGTTATTTTTGGTCGCACGGCTTTTTAGTAGGTACCAATATTCCGTCTTATTACAAGAAAATGAACCGAGTTTAGACTAAGATTAACTAAAAAACTGTCCTTAGAAAAACGATCTTACATAGAACGCCTTTTGTGGTACCTAACAGTTTTGTTATGACATGAGTCAACATGGTGAATCCCATGTTGACTTGAGTAAGGTTTAACGTTTTTGGAATAAGCAGCATTATGTTAAAAAGATCATTGCCCATTGGGTAGTACCACAATGATGTCAAAATTAATATCATTGGGTATACCGGTAGTACCGGTAGTTCACTATACAATAAGTACATAGATATAATATAGGTATACAATACACCTGCTAACTGCCACACCTTCTACCTAATCAATCTCACATAACGTTATGCATAATAAGTACATACATACCTACTTAAATTAAGTACCTGTACCTACCTATCGAATTTACGTATAGGCTCAGTAGGTAATAACAATATTATCTGGGCGAATAATAAGCAGGAATGTAGGTACGTACCTACCTAACTTATTTAAGTAAGTACCTACCTACCTGTTGGAAGATTTGGTAGGTAGGTATAATTTCGCATGGATTGAGTAGGCACATCCTACCTACCTACTTCCTTACTAATGTTCAAATATTTTTGTCAACGCTTCGGACTTACGCTTTCATCCATGGTACACTAAGTATCCACCTACCTAGGTAGGTACTGTGAAATCACAAAATTCTTAGTACCTACCTACTACGAGTAGTACTACCTACCTACTCATCGTAATTATGAATACAATACCTACGCTGGCTACATACACGAATAGAATTTACTACCATCCACTACACTGGCTTCATTCATGTATAGTAGCGAACTAGACTTCTCTTTCTATCTCATTCATGCCAAGCCAATACGAATGTGTGCGAATGCAAAGGCATTCTTCATCCACGACACGAAATGGCGTTTGTTGAACCGCGCCATGGCCGCGTCAAAATAATCGGTTGGAGTCTCGCTCGCTCGCTTGCTCGCGCAGAGGCAGGCAGTGGGACGCGTTCGTATAGTCTGGTCGTACGGTTCAGTCGGTCGGTGTTGGCCGGGGCGTTTGACTTTCGTTCGAGTACGCTACGTTAGCGTGTATGGTCCGTCTTCCTTCATTATTGATGCAAAACTTCCACGATGGTTGATCATAACCAGAAATTGTTGCAGGAGTTACTAAAGAAACATGGAAATAATGTGTGTGCCGATTGTGGAAGTCCGGGTATGTTCTAATATAATTTATGAGTGTTTTAGTGCCAGTGTTTTCCTTGTGCGTGGTTTTTTCATGGGGTGGCTGGCAAACCTAGGTGGGGAGCGATGCGTCCATGCTTCAGAGTTCAGTGACCTCGACGTAAAATGCATTGAATGAAAACAAACCATCCATAGTTAACTTACGAGATGAGTAAAGTTGATCAAAACAAGCAGATAAGTATCTCTACTTATGTAGGTACGTACCTACCTACTATCTAACAATAATAGTAGGTAGGTACCTACATAATAGCCATGTCGGAATCAACAGCCATCTAAATGTTAAATTATGTTGAATCTTTAAGTAGGTAGGTATCTCTACTTAAGTACCTACCTACCTAGGTAGGCACCAAGATGCTTAGATAGGCTAGGTTTTGCGCTAGCTGGATAAATACTAAGTAGGTACCTACCTACCTACTACCTATCTTTGATAATATAATACTCGTATACTTTATCGACGATCATAGCCTGAATTAAAATTGGTCTACACTCGTGTACCTACCTACCTACCTACGTATATAAAAAGTTGGTGTGCCTTCTTTTACGCATTGTGATGACCCTGTAATTAAGGGAACACTAGACCTAACATTTTGTTTTAACTCTTGTATGTAAGGTGTACAGTGTACACCCGTGTTGGGTATCCCTATTAAATCCCACTAATATAATATACTTAGCTGAAAGTTTGTGAGTTTGTTTAAATGTTTGGATGTTTGTATGTTTGTGTTTCAATCACGCTGAAACGCTAAGCCAGTGAACCGATTTGGATGAAACTTGGAATAGGCGTAGATAGTGACCTGGAATAGCATATAGCCATGTACCAGCCATAAGCCGTGTACAGCAGCTAGGTAGTAAAATAATAAAATAAAATAAAAACCTACCAAACCAATCTTTCCAACTAGAAGTGCCAAGGCTTGGTAATGCAAAACATCAAATTTGCAACACCATTCTAGGTAGGCAAATAGGTAGGTATACCTAGGTACATATTTACTATGCTTGCGCAGGGCCGCATTCAGGACTAAATAAAGGGGCGCGCTTGAACACGCATCAATTACAAAATGTAGAGCAAAACCCGTTCGGCTAGCATTAGCTACAACTACTAACATAAACGTTTTTCTCTTCAACCTTGTCGTAACATAATCCTCCCTTCTAAGGCTGTATATCTACCAGCAGCACATTTATGTAGGTATGTTGATACCGGAGACGCTTTATGTACCTACCTAATCGTAAGTAGGTAAAGAATAAAACAATGTGTAGAAATAAATAAACATCTGTTTTTGTAAAAAAAAATCAGCCAGTGTCATTGGGATGATAAACGGTATTCAGAAATGAATTATAAATCACTATGAGACAGAACCGACTAGAAACATTTAGGTACTATTTGCTGAGCAATTTCGCAACACTTTATTATGATGTCATAATGATTGGATTTAGATCATAAGAGCCAAAACATTATTTAATTATTTTGGTTGTCATAGTCCTGCCTGCTAGACAAGGTACCTATCTACCTACCTGCAAAGGGTAAGTATTATATTTCTTGTCTTTTTCCTGGAATTTGTTCCCCAGTTTTGTAACAGCAGTTGCAGAAGCTTAGACGCGGATCAAATAACAATCCGATACTTACAATAATATTCGCAGCCTACCTGTTCATGTTTTATTTTTGGACTAAAAAAAGTACCTACAGGTTTATGAATAAAGAAGGGATGCAGCAATCTGATCATTATGCTCTACTTCTAAGCCAAAAGCCGGCCATGAGGAATTTTACAAAGGTGTAACGTGTTTGTCTGCTGGTACCTACTCCAAATCTTTCAAAGCGTTGTGTTATTTGCGAGTGAGGCCACCTTTATTTGTGTGCGTGCAACTGTGACGTCGTGTCGGTGTGGTCCGTTCGCTTGTAAACACGGATGTCATGGTGAGACAAGCTTGGAAAACGCCTATATTGTTCGAGAAAATGTCATTGTCGTTGGACCCACTGGGAAATAAATTGAATGGAGTCGTAGACCTCTGGGAATAAGCCACTGTTTGAACTCAGCTAGATTTTGTCATCATAAAATTGTTCATGCCACAAACTACATTTTAATACAATTTCTGAACAGTGAAAAGATGTTTTTTACGCTTCTCGTTGTGTTTTATTTAATTAATTACCGCTGAAACACATTGTCCAACACCGCGGGGGTACCTACTTAGGTAGGAAGGAATACAAATACATTTTCGTTCGACCATCGCGACGTACGTTTTTAGTACGGAGCGATGATTAAGCGCTCAGTTGGTTACCATTTCATGTAGAGAGATTATATTTTGGGGTTTTTTGCCATTAATCCCTGTTCAAGATGATCAAGGTCACAAATTTTCAAATCACTGTTCAATGTTCAAAATATTTACGTCATTCAAAGTAGTTTTAATCCCTAGTATGACGATTTCTAAGTTTCTTATCTACAAACCTGCGTAGGTTTGTAGATAAAGCAATGAAAAATAACTCCCGACAATAACAAAATGGGTAGTTAAATTGTGGCTGGTTATAAATCATCGATTAACTATTTCAATTCAACTTACTTCAATTCAAACTAGTGAAAAATGTTCTAATTCCTCTTGGTTTTGTTACATCATCTCACCTGTCTTAACCACACATAGAAGATGATATAAACAAGTACTTAGATAAATTATAGTAGTAAGCATAGTCAACTGAATATTCCATAATAGGTAGAAAGATTCTGGAAGAATATTGGGAAGGCATATCTTAAAATGGTCCGAAGACTTAAGTTACCTAAAGTATCATACTAAATTGAGCCAAGGTCAATGCATATTGCTTGCAAGGCTTACAAACAATACCGTTACACGTTTCAATAAATAATTAGAAGTATAGATAGGTACCTCTACCTACTTAATTTAAATTTTTGTCTGTTAGAGAAAACTATAATACAATATGATTAAGTTCTTACAGTTTCTTTAAACTTTTATAGAACCAGACTGGGCATCGTACAACCTCGGCATCTTCATATGCATGCGATGTGCCAGTATTCATCGGGGCATGGGTGCTCACATCAGCAAGGTGAAACATCTCAAACTGGACCGCTGGGAGGACTCACAGGTCCAAAGAATGAAGGAAGTCGGCAATACTACCGCAAAGAACAAATACGAAGAGAGAGTACCTCCTTGCTACAGAAGACCAAATAGGTGTGATCCGCAGTGAGTATAATCATGTTACCAATTGATGCAACAACGTATAAGGCCACTTTCAATACTTGCAGTCTACCAATGGTCAGTCAGCTCAATATTGACCGCATGCATACTTAAACTGTCGTCCTCACAGATCTGTGTAGAATTTGCTCTTCTTTCACACTGAAATAAATCGGGAGTGTTTACTGTTTATAGTTGTATCAACAAGCTTTGCGACGTTCAATCAAACGCAAGTTTCTAACTTCACGCAAACTCTCAGATTTTGATTTGGAATTTATCAGATACTTTCGTTATCACCAAGTGGTGAGATCAAATGCAAAATTGCTGATTAATTTGTAGAAACAAGTTATTCAAGCGTGTTACTTGGCTCTTTGCTTGGCTCAGACAGAGATCAGTGTAATAACAAATAATACGTTTTATATATTATACAATAATTAAAAATAACATCAAACTATTTTGTTCTCTACGTAACTAATTTTTGTGTTCCAAATTTATTTATCAGACTCGAAACTTGACCCAAATTTAACGGCGTATCTTTCCATAAAATTGGTGAATGATAAGACAGCTATAGACTAGATAACTAGTCTATAGCTGTGTGCTCTATACCTTAAAAGACACGTATAGGTCACGCAAATAATAATATTTGCGTTACCTATACGTGTCTTTTAAGGTGATAAGCTTTGTGAGGTAATTTTCGAAAAGGTAAAAACTTACAAGACATACCCTATAGATACTATACATTAACCAAGCGCCAAGCGAGCAAAGCGTCTCCGTTTCGAGATTAGCCAAAAAGACGATTGTCCGTCTGTCCATCAGTCTGTTCTCCTTTTAGTTAGGAATAATACCTAGATTATTAAACTTATACATTTGTGTAGTTTTGTCGATTTTAAATCTGAAATAATAATACATACCAACATACAGATAACTACATGCCTCTGGCGTCGCTCACATGCCACCAATAAAGCCTAGATATTCAAGGATACTGCATGTAGCTTTACCCTCGTGAAATCTGTTACGTATCTAAAAGTTACTTAGATTCTCAAAAGCATCATCATCTTTATGATATCATATAGACTGAATAATCTAATGTGATTTTCTTGAATTCCAGGGTGCTGGTTGAACAATGGATTCGTGCTAAATATGAGAGAGAAGAATTCAGTCACCCTGAGAGGCAGAGCTATCTGTCAGGGACAATGGAAGGCTACCTGATGAAGAGAGGCAAAGAGGACAGCCGATATCAGATGAGAAAATTCGTTTTGTGCGAAAATGAGGATTCCCTTAAGTGAGTTATATTTCTAGCTACGTTTATTGCTTTACCTATTTGCAGAAACAGCAGGTAAATACACTCATTAATTAGCTCTGGGGAAATTATATGACATCATTATACTAACTAAAATGAAAATAGCTCCAACTTGTCCCTAAGTAGAGTTTACTTTGACCTTCGTACTGGTCTTGTTACTTAATTCATTATTTTACAAATGGAGAATGGGCTTTAAGGACCCTCTTTGCTCAGGGTACGTAAATTTAATGGTGCATCGGATAGGATTTTCAAGTAAAGTATTAACTTACAAAGCTCTTTGAAAATATCTCTAAGTCAATAAGTTTTTAACCAGAGATCCAAACATTTGTGCCCATTCTCCTTCAAAACCAGTTCTACTTATTCATTCACTTAAAGATAAGAAGTAGCCATGCGATTAAAAATCCCTAGGTACGTAACATAAGTTCAATGTACCAAGGCAGCAATTCCATTTTAATTTACACGCAGACGTCATTAGCATCCTAATTTGGTAACGTAGGAAATTTACGGTTTCGAGTAAGTCAACATCATACATAAATTCGACATACCTATTTAATCGTATAGGTTTTTCTTTTCACATACCAACTGGGTGTAAAAAGACTACTTTTGAGAATTCATACAGACTATTATTTCTATTGGTATATTTTATTTTTATACCTTTAGCCAGCAATGTCCTATAGTAATTTGTTGTTTCAATTCTCGGTGGTAGTATTACGTACGTATACATTTTATCATTGTAATGCATAAGGAATACCCAGATGCTGCTATATGTTTTAAATGCTTCAATATATAAACTTAGGTACTTTACCTATTAATATAAGAGCAAGACATATTATACAAAATTGTATAACAGCATAAAAATAAAATACTTAATATACTTTCTGTAATCTGTCTCATTCTTGTATTTCCATTTTATGTCACAATTACATCAGCTTATTAAATGGTTACTAATATTTGTATTCAATTTACTTAATAGTATTCTGTCTTACATAATAATTGCTTAGATGTGAAGTATAACTTTTCATGCTTGCCTATCGTCTGCTATGAGCATTTAATTTACCCTTGGTTGATATCAATAAGCCTCTTTTTTGATAGATCTTTGGCAACTTATTACCTACGTACAGGTAATGCACGCAACATTTAGAATTGTTGCTTGTATGGGGAACGGGGATCCACTTTAATTTTATTTTTACTCACTATAACTTTCTTTTTATAACTTCCTAACATGGTTTAAAGTATAGTATGTATACAACCCTGTGAGAGACAGAGATATATAGCAATAGGGTCCTGTTGGCGCCCTTTGGATTCGGAATACTAAAAATAATAAGAACATGTTCCTTCCTTGTTATGCTTTGTTATTTCCACTATTGGACCATTCTTTGTTTTTTCCTTAACCGAGATGTTATTGGTGTTGTAGTTACCTACGTCATGAGGTAATGTTATCTAATTTTATAACAATGCAGTTTACATTATTTCCCATGTAACTACGAGTTTGGGTAATTACTACGTGGGTAGGTACGTGTACCTACTTTTCATCCAAAATTACAATTACATTTCATGTTCAAAAGACCTTAAAAATACCTTTTTTAGTTTTGAAAACGTTATTCACGTTAATTGAGACAAGGTTCCAGCGCATTATAAAGCGGAGATTATACGCAAATTATAATCAAGCAAAACAGGGCATGTTTAATTTTCTACGTGCGTACTTTTTGTGTAAACTAATGACGTGACACGTTAAACATAAAGTTCCACACCTCTAGTTGTCATCATAACGACAAGACGTGCAAATATTGACTTGTTACGTAGTAGGACACGTCAGCTACAAAATCTCGGTGACTTTAGACTTTGTTGTCGCACTATGATGTTGCATATTTTGTTTAATAAAATAATTGAAGAATTATCCCTAGGAGCCTAGGAGCCAGGAGGATACTAATTAATATTTTTTCCAAAGATTAGACATTCATTCTGAAAGAAAAGTGCGATTTTCAAAATTCAGTGCTTAACAGACACAGATTTTCAACCTTATTAGCCAATTAAAACCCTATGAAAAACGTATTTTTTAACCAACATACGAACTACAAAAACAAAAGCGAAATTGCACAAGCTGTCTCGGAAATTTTAGCTCGCTTTGCTTGCTAGTTGAATCAGCAAGCTAACATATCAGATCTTATTTTTTCATAATGGAGTATCAAAAGATGTAGTTAAGCAAACTTCTAGTTAAAAATGTAGTTACGACAAGCAAACAAAAAACACCTACTCAATGATGAAAATAAAGTAAATTTCACGCAACATTAAGAGTAGTGTAGTAGTGACGTACCGTACATACAATTTACATAAATTTCGGACCGTGTTACTAAGGTAGTACTTATCTACTACCTATTTTATAAACGGAGTGTCAATGTTGTACGTTGACTTTATGACGAAAAGACCTTCACCCTGAATTTATACCTATCTGGGTACCTACAGTAAAAAACAGTAATTTGTTTAGCAATTGTGTGTGAACTGAAAACATACGTACACTTATATTATGTCAGTAAAATGACAGAAATACAGGACAGTGTAAACACTTTTTCTGATAATTGTCATAGAATCTGTGTAGGTACTAGGTAGGTAGGCACCACAGAACTATATCGTAGATATGTGTTATTCGGGAATGGGCGGTTGTCTAGCTAACTTTTAATCAGATTAATTAAAAAAATAATTATATCGTTGATAGGTTGATAAGAGAGACGTAAAACCATTATGAACCCTATCGCTTAAACATATACGGACAATTCCTTAGGTTCCATCCCGCAACTGACGGCTGCGGCCGCACCACGGGTTGTCTCGATTGGTTGATCGATCACCTCCGAGTCAAAAACGTTGGTCGCTTGAGGTAAGGACGTGACTAAAAATCTAAAACGGCCGGTATCTACAAATATTTATCTGTTTTTGCATCGTCCCATAATCATTGTCATGCTTCCTAACATTTCAATTCATTGCGTAATATAGGCACCTACTGTAGGTATTCTTTCTATCTCTTAAAATATATTTTTGTTTTTTCTAGATATTATGTGCGGGAAAATAAAGAGCCCAAAGGTATTCTCAAGCTGTCGGAGATGAATGTGGTGTTCGCGCCTGCGAAAATTGGTAATATGAACTCAATGCAACTGACTTTCATGAAGGATGGATCGACGAGGCACATCTACGTATATCACGATGAAGCTGAAGTTATCAACAATTGGTAATTATTGAACCCCTAAACACCCCCTACTACTAGTAGTAGTAGTACTAGTACTAGTAGTAGTAGTAGTACCTAGTACTAGTACTACTTACTGATTTTTTGAAAACAATGATTGATATTTTTATCACACTACCTACGGAAATATTTTCTAATAAATTACTAACCTAGTAGGTAGGTATCCTGTAAATAAATTAAATAATTGTTATCTGTATGTTCTGTACCTATTCACCAAGTTGCCCCCGTCCTGATACCGTAGTACGGCCCTGTTTCGTGAGGCACGCAAATTATAATGCGGTAATATCAATGTAAGTATATCTACTTTATATTATTATATAGGTATGTTTATTAACGGTCGCCTAGTAATTGTGCGATGGATTACTGATCGCTCATTGGTTGTTAACTAAAAGACTAGCGCCACTGCGATCAAATCAAAATCAAGTACAGATGGCTTAGCATGAACTCTTATTGCCAGGCAGTTTTTGAACTGCTTGTCAATTCTGACATAAAGAAACAAATCTGAAATTGCGGCGTTTATCATGCTCTCTCGCTTACACATTGTGACTGTACTAGTGTGCAAGCGAGAGAACATGATAAGTTGCGAAGTTTCTTTAGTGAACCGGGTTATTCGAAATTGACATTTAGTTCGAAAACTGCCAGGCAATAGGAGTTCATAGTAACCCCCCAGTTCTTCCAACGGATCTAGGCATTCGTGAAGTTAGCCGTTTGTCTGCGCAGTGACCGATTTTTCATACAAAATTGTGTTCTGCGCAGACAAATGGCTAACTTCACGAATGCCTAGATCCGTTGGAAGAACTGTACCAATCACTAGAATTACGTGGAATATATTTACTTTTCTATAATGGTACTAAGGATATTATAAAGTTGTGTCACTTGTACCATCAATGGTACAAACAAATCAATGATACTACTGACACCAAGGCGAACTATTGGTAATGTGAAACCTCAGGTAAAACCAATGTAGGTAATTTCCATTCTACTAGGTTTGATTCTCCTGGAGAGGTAGCACTAACTATAATTACGTTTTTATATTTCAATGTCTGACTCGAAACGCGGTGTGGCTCAGGGCGCCAAGCTGTCGATTCGATTTCTATTTGTGACATGGCTAGGAGGGAAGGTGTTTAGAGTTTTACGGGGAAACTATCAATCCCTCAGGAATAAAATTTATATGGGACCACCTCTGGAGTATACCCTTTCAAACATGAAAAGAATTTTGCAAATCGGTCAACAAATGGCGGAATAATCGCGTAACAAGATACAAAAAAAAAAAAAAGAAAAAAAAAAAAAACAAACAGACGAATTGCGAACCTCCTCCTTTTTTGAAGTCGGTTGAAAAGAGGATTACGATGATACGAAATCGCTCACAGCGATAAGACCGCCCATTGTACTGCGAAGTGCGCAGTCGCAAAACAGTCCATAGATTGTTACATTGTTAGTACGGAAGAGCGTTTCTAGGATTTGTATGACAACAATTTATTTGACAAAAGCCAAATGTCAAAGTTGAAACTTCGTTCCAACCGAGTGTTCCACGACACTCACTTACTTTTTTCTATCTATCTATCTAACTTTACAATAGTGAAACAAGCACGCTTTGGAGATGGATAGAGTCCTGATTCTTGTTGAAATCCCAGGTATACAGCAATCCGCTGCGCCCAGCTGCATTTACTCCAAGTGGCGTTCCCGTCAACGCCTCAGTCGGACTTGATCTCGCGACTGCCGAAAGACTTCGCTAGAGAAGGTTGGCTGTGGAAGACTGGGCCGCGACCTTCGGACGCACATAGGCGGCGATGGTTCACACTCGATAACAGAAAACTCATGTACCATGATGAGCCGCTTGATGCTTACCCTAAAGGAGAGATCTTTATTGGTGAGAAAGTCGGATTCTATTTCCTTCATCATGCAGATATTCAGATATTCATTTATTTAACTATTTGTGTTACACAAATGCGCGTGTCTTAGCCCGCGTGGTACCAACATTTTGAATAGCCTATATGCTATATATTTTCAACCTACGCTGTGTCTACACAATTGCTGCTTCAATAAGTGTCATATTTGACATTAGATGCATACATTTTAAGTCAAATATCGCGATACAACGCAGGTGGAGCAGTAACGTTAAGTTTTATTCTTTTTTCAGGTCACGAATCAAACGGCTACTATATAAAAGTGTCGAACACTGGCAACGGGTGTAAGGAGGCTCGCTTCCCGTTCCAACTGGTGACCCCAGACAGAGTGTTCTGTTTAGCGGCGACCACACACGAGGATAGAGATGGCTGGCTAGCGGTGCTACAGAAGGTTATCAAGCGCCATCTATCGCCGCAGGACTCAACTAGTAAGTAACTAGGTTCTTACATACTTGTATTGTTCTCGAAGATAAGCAACGTTATGTGCTTCCAGCAGCCGGTAACACTAATGAGTTGAGTTTCATGCAATAATAATCCTATCTCATCAAAAATATTAGATTACCCTACATGTAAACTTGGTTTACAAAAGCGTTTGTTAACCGTGGTACCATTGATACCATTGATGCCACAGTACCATCAATGGGGTAAACAAACGGACAAAAGACTTAATTTTTTTTTAAGATGAATAATTCAATTTCATTATGAGATCTCTTCTAGTAGAGCCAGGCCTCCAGATGAGCTCTGGTCTATGCAACAAATGTTAGCGGAGATTCGACGGTTCTTTTTTGACGTATTTTATTTACTTGTCTTATTATAGGTACCTATGTTTTATTTGGATGATGTCTTTTGCTAAAAATAATCCATCATGCATGCGGGAATTAACCTGGAGTTGTTTTTCTAGGGTTCCATATCTCAAAAGGGAAGTGAACCCAATAGATTTTGTTGGTGAGTGAAAAGTTACGTTTAAATTGCAAATTAAAATGCTTAAATGTTTAAATGCAATGCAAAGCATCATCCAATTTAGCTAATGTGACTGCTATGGCGGCATGCTGATAACGCTTTTATATATATAGGTAGATAAAGGTAGGTAGTAGGTACTACTCGTAGTAGACACAATTGATTATCAATTAGGGTCACCATTGGTAACCCCCATAGTAAGGCGAAATGTATTGCAGGAGAGTTCAATTGTCAAAGATTAAAATCTCGGGACTATGGAGTCCATTAGGCTTGCGCAATGCGCACTTATCTATTTTAAATTACAATAGCTTTTTCGTTAGTTCTTCATAAGCCGTGTTTCCTGCGACCAAAAATAACAAAACATTCTAACAAAATGTGTTTTCCGTCCGCCTCGGATAACATTTTGCATACAAAAAAGTTAGGCCACGCCCATCTTTTGTTAGATGTTAGGTGTTAGAAAACACAAAAACAGTGTCGCAGGAGACCCGGCTTGTGTGTGTATTGATTTTTTTTTCTTAATACGAATTTGCGGTCGAGAATTTGAACTCATTCTTTTGTTTCAGTTGAAGCTACGCTCGTCAGAAAACGGACGTCATCAAACTCGATAAGCATATTTTCTGGAAGGTAGTTAGTATCTACAAATCGTAGGTTATTATTTGAAACTACCACAAGCAGTGGTTGCGCTTTTAAAGCTATTATATTACGATTTGACATCTTACGAGACGATTACGGATATTTTAAAATAATTTGCGTCTTGCAAATAGAATTGTAAAAATGTTTTAATTCATTGAATCGGTATTTAATTTTTATGATTTATTTTAGACTTTTATCTTATTTTTAATATTTGATAAGTTTGTTTCCTAATTTTAAGTTTAACTTAATGTAACTACTCGACGAATCTGAGTGTATTTATTTATTTATTTCTTAGGTACCTACGAATGGTACTGTCAGCGAGATATTTAAGTTAGGTAGTTACCTTTTACTTATTTTAATTTTATAGTGTTTTGTTCTTTTATCTTTGAAGAAAATGCGATCAATATCTTCAGAAAGTCAATTTTATAAATTATTATGCGTACTCCTTGTACAAAAACGCATCGAAACTTGCTTTTCGTCAAAATTTTATGTAAGTATTTATACCTTTACTGCCTGCAGGTACACCTACCTACCTACCACTGAATAGCTAAATCAGTGGGTACCTATAGGTACAGGTCCTCTGTTTGAAATCATACCTAATGTAAAAGTAGGCACTTCTAAATGCAGGTAGGTACGTAAATAATTTTGGATACAGGTATTTTAACAATTGGTTTAATCATACAAGGTGTCCCAGAATAACTTAGAAAAGGAAAAGTACTTACTTACCTACATTGCAACTTTTGAAAAATTGATAGAACAAAAATTTAACTAAATTAGATCACTTAGTTAGATCGCGGATCGACAAGGTTGTGGGTTCAATCCCGTATTGGCATTGTTTTAATTTTTGGAACATTTAATAATATTTAGGAATCAAAATTACCCCAGATATCACAATACTATTACGCACAATACCAATTAGTGATGGGCCGAATGTGGTTTTAACCGAATACGAACTTCAGCCGAACATTCGGTTAAAATGAAAAGTTCGGCCGAACTTCGGCCGAAGTTCGGTAGGTACCTAGTTTCAATGTATTTTCTCGAAAGAAATACGTCAAATCTTGTTTACGCGATCGTTGAAGTTTTCTAAAGTAGATGTAGTGTGGTGCTTGTACTGCTTTTCGCTGTGTGACAAATATGGATGATTGGGTTGTCGTTACAACTACTTTTTTCAATTCTACGACTGTTCTGAAGGTACGTGTACGTACCTCCGACGCATTTCACTAGTTTAATTGGCATAAATCGATAACACACACGTTTAACACTGTAAAACCTTCCGATTTAACGTTTTATAGTGTTAACTGTGTGTGTGACTTTAGTTGATCGAGTGAGCGAAGCGTCTCAGTTTCGAGATTGGCCAAAAAAATTCTTTTGTCTGTCATTCAGGTCGCATTTTTTAACCAATTTTGATGTAAAGAACGTCGGTCGTCTCCATACAAACTGTGACTTGGCTCAAAAAATTAACGATTCCAGAGTTGATCTACCTACAGCCTGATTTCTTGCTTACGAAGCCACTTGCCGTATGCAATTCGTAATTTCTTATTATCAAGCCGAAAAATAATAATGACTATTTACTTACCCCTAAAATGTACTGAATTGGTATATTTTTTATCTATGGAAAATTTGAGGTCCGATCTTGCCGTCCTTCTTTGAACATAAGTTCCGTAAGTAGTATAGTAAGATTTATATTTACTTTTGTCGATCGTGATGTATCGAATGACGGTATCGAAGAAAAACAAGCTGGAGCTGCAAGAAAAATGTCGTTCCATTTTACCGTCACGACTGCCACGTCACGAAATCGTCACAGTGCAAAGCGCGCAACCGCGAACAGTCCATAGATTATTACATTGTTAGTACGGAAGTGTGTTTGATTTAAATTTGAAGTTTTCAGTATAGAAAAGTACTCTTTGCTTCGTGTACCACGGCACTCACGTACTTTTGATTACTATATTTTGTAGTACCGAACTTCGGCAGTTTGAACCGAATTTCGGCCGAATGCCGAACTTCGGTTCAAGCTGCCGAAGTTCGGTTTAACCGAATGTGAAACGAACTTCGGCCCATCCCTAATACCAATAGTTGTCGTAGGTACTGTAACTAATACACGTATAACTTAAATTTAGTTATAATAAAAAAAATACGTTTTATAAACATACAGGATAATTTAATAATGACGGTAACATAATTACAATGCGAAGCTAAAATCAACAAAAGTTCCAATGTTTAGGTAAATAAAAAAAATGCTCTCTTAATCATTGTAAAAGACATTATACAGGGAAATTGTGTATGGTGTATAATTATAATGTTTTAATAAAACAGTAACTGGCTTAATGCTTGATGCTTGTCAATACAATCCAAATAATTACTCTAATTTAAAAATCCTATAATTTTACTAAGTATAGTTAAACTACTTATAATCTCGATCATATACCCATAAGGTACTTAGTTTGTACTTGTAGAAAAGAGACAGTAATTGTCTTAATTAATAAAACTTTTACAAGATTTGTAAATGTAAACTAGTTTTTATACTTACAAGGTATGCAATAATAATTCGAAATATTTTCTAATTCTTAGAACATAATATTTGAAAGGCTTTGAGCGCTTGAATATTCGAAACGCATTTCTATTGACTTATTTTCTATATCAAGTCTCTAAAAAGGAGCATTTTATTCTGCATTTTATTTAATAAAATAAATATTTAGGGACGAATGCGTAGATATGATGTGAAGTCTTATATTTTAGACTTATATTTTTAGGGAATTACCAAATGCTAGATTAAATATTTTTGGCGTTAGACGTCTTATTTTTCATATGCATGCCATGATTACCTATACTGCTGAATATAAACTTAGCTAATTGGCTACTAATAAATGTAAATGATAGTACTTATTGATCAAATAATTCACAAAATATAAAAATACTTATAAGTAGGTACCAAGTAACTGTTTTTTTAGGTACAGAAATAACTTACTAAGAAAAAGAGACCAAATGTTATATCCATTGTTATTTTGCTCTGAAGAATCATTTTTTATTGGATTACTGAATAAAAAACGACGTGTGGCACTCGGAGACTGCCGCGGTAAAGCTATTGCATAGCATTTTTTATCAACTTATGCAATTATAATTATTGCCACCTAGAGGCGAGTTGCTGAACTAAAGAGACAAGCGTGATATTTCAAAAGTCATTAAAAGTTTTGTTATTCATCGATAGATGGCAAAACTAAAAAGTATCACCGCTGTGCCGGTCGGAGTGGGGGTGTTAGGTTATTTTCGTTACGGAATTTCTGGATTCGGTCTCCACTACTCTCCACGCTCAAGGCCCGCGATAGAAGCTATGCAATAGCTTAAAAACAAAAACCCACGTTATTGTTAGCTGCTAATATCCAATCCGAACATCATGAAAGTTATAGATCTTAAATTTGCATAGCTTTTAACATATTTTATCAATTTAGACTCTAGAATTAGGTAGGTATAATGAGTGAAATGGAAAGCATTATATAATTTTAATTTAGTTTTAAGAAACAAAAAGCAATTTAAATGTTTCCTAGTTTATGTACAATTTAATTTAGAAATATTTTAGCTTGTGTGCTCACGTAACTTTGATGTAAGTGGTTTTGTAATGTTTATTTATGATTAGTTTTACTTGGATTTAAATTGTAATTTAATTAATAATTTAAAACAAATTTTACCAAAACATGCCTCGCTTAAGTTAACAGTTTTGTAAATAATACCTACATACAATAATTATTATCTAAGTGTGCTCTGGCATAATAATGTAAGTACCTAAGTACCTAAATTAAACATCCTTTTCACACGCTAATATTAAAATGTTTTAATTTTACCCTACTTAGTCGTTAGGTACCTAGTACCTACCTACACAAACAAAAATACCTAAAGTATTACAAAACGGGTTTGCAATTGTTACACCCTGTATGTTAATGATAAATTGAATACATATTTGGGACCTAGTACCCCAGTTAATATAATAGGTAGATACCTACTCTACTTATAATTTTTTTTTTATAAATTTTAATTTACAGAAACTAAGCTACTACCTACATATTTACATATATTTACAAAATACAACAACAGGGTTAGTCAGTCAAGCTATCTAAGGATCGTTACAAACGATCTATAGTTAGCTCAACGGATCCAGGTCACTGTCAGTCGGAAGCGTCATAAAAATTTGATAAAAAAATTTAAATAAATAAATGAAATCTAGTGATAAGTACCTAATACTAAGGGTCGATTCACATCTGACGGAAGATGCGTCGAGCGTAGGGGAGAGCGGGGTTGGAAGTGCCGGGGGTAAGTAGTGCCGGCGAACATAACTCGAAGACGAAAAGAGATAGCTCCATTTCTATTTTGCATCTCAGAATGTCTAAGGCGCGTGCATCGCCGGCAGCCACTTAAGTAGCGGCTGCGACGCGTATCGAGTGGTGGCATGCAGTGTGATGCTCTGACTACACGTTAGTAAATATTTTGCGTTTTAAACTTTTTGGTCAATCGCCTTGCTTTTTAAAGCTACTTTTGCCAGTGTTTCACTAGGTCAGTGGTTATTTATTCATACATCGCTTTTCGGTTTGTTTTGTAGGTTCTGATAAGCAAAACATTTTAAATTTGACAGAAAGTGCGTGTACTAGTAACGGGGCTGAAAGTGCCTCTCATTGGGGGCTAGTTGTGCCGCGGCACAACCGACCCCAAGCGATCCATTGTTATAGTCTACGTAATAAGAAATAAGAAATAAGAAATAAGAAATAAGAAAAATTTATTGTCCAAACTGTGTTACAAAGATGGTATTAATCTAATTAGGTATCAACAGTTTACCCATCCTGGGCGTACAATAATATAAGTATGAAGGTAGGTATTAGATACCTACCTTCATAGAAAGTTATGGCAAAGTAAAACTATTTAAAAGTTACATTTGTCTAAACAAAATGTTTACTTAGTCTAAGCCTTAAACTATCAGTCAGTACTTACTTGACTACTTATTATAAGATGTATGTAATCTGTGTAATATTTTTAAATTGTGCAAAATAAAGTTTATTTATTTGCACAATTTATGAACTTAATCAAAACTATTAAATTTTTTATGTATTTAACAAAAAGTGTCCTCAAAATATTCATTCATATTATAAAAAGCTTTTTGAATAAGCCATTTTCTTAATTTTATCTTAAATAATTTTCCATTTAATTGTTTTATATCTGTAGGTAAATGATTAAATGTTTTAATAGCTGTGTAATATGTACTGTTATAGAATATTGTGTTGTTAATTTGTGGAATTTGAATATTATATTTATATTTACTACGTAGATTATCTATTCGACTAGACTTTTTATTAAAGTAGGACATGTTATTTTTTACAAAAAGGCATATTTCTAGAATAAATATTCCAGTTAAGGTTAATAAGTTGTTTTGTTTAAATACAGTGCGAAGAGATTCTGTACTTTTCATGTTATATATTGCCCTAATACATTTTTTTTGCATTAAAAAGACAGATTTTGAATCTACAGAGTTCCCCCAAAATATCACTCCATAGCATAAGTGCGGGAAAACATGACCATAGTAGGTATTTTTCGCAACAGATTTAGAAGAAACATGACTCAGCATTGAAATTACATAGACATATTTAGATATTTTATTGTTAAGTTGATTAATATGAGACTTCCAATTTAAGTTTGTATCAATTTTTATTCCCAGAAAATTTATTTCATTGACTTCAAGAACCTTACTACCGCTGTGTGAGATATTTAAATTTATAGAAGGTGTATTATAGTGCTTAAATCTTAAAATTTTAGTTTTATCTATATTGACTCTAAGGTTTATAGCATTTAGCCAGGTAGTTATATTACAAAGTGTGTCATTTATTTCTGACTCGAATTTACAAATATCATTACTATTTTGAGGTATAAAAATGGTGGCATCATCTGCAAACATGACACATACATGTTTTGTTATTTGTGGTAAGTTATTTATATAAATAAGGAATAACAGAGGTCCGAGCACACTCCCTTGCGGAACTCCAAGCAAAATGTTCTGAAATCCTGATTGTATTTTTTCAATAGTTTTAGTTTGTTTATTGTACATATCTATCATAGTGGATTGACTTCTACCTTCTAAATATGATTTTATCAGAGATAAAGCTGCACCTCTAATGCCTATTTCTTCAAGTTTTTCTAATAATGTTTTATGAATAACACAATCAAAGGCTTTTGATAAATCTAGAAACAAAGCTATGCCAGGATTTTTATTATTTATTTCCTCCCATACCTGTCTCAAAGTCTTAAAGACAGCTAAAGTTGTATTTTTACCCTTTTGAAAACCAAATTGATTTGGATGTATTATATTATTATTTTCTAGAAAAGAAATAAGTCTATTGTATATTACTTTTTCGAAAATTTTGGAAATGCTAGGTAGTATGGCTATTGGTCTAAAATTACCCATATCAGTTTTAGATCCTTTTTTTTTTATATAATGGTCTAATAAGTGCTTTTTTTAATTCAGAGGGAAATATTCCATGTTCAAACATTAAATTTATGATATGTACTAACGGACGAACCAGTATCGCAATGCTACTTTTTACGATTTGGATTGGAATATTATCAAAACCTGAGCTTTTTGTATTTTTCAATTTCCTTACAATATTTATAATTTCTTCCGCATTTGTTGGAGATAGGAATATACTACTACAGTTTGTGTTACTCACATTTGTTTTTATTTTGTTTATGGTTTGTATATCATTTAAGTTAATAAAGTATTTGTTGAATGATTTAGCAATAAGATGCGGGTTTGTTATTTTACAATTTTTAATGATAAGATTATCTATAGTATTTTTGATGGTATTGTAATTACTAGTATATTGTTTTATAATTCCCCATGTTGCTTTGGATTTATTTGTACTTTTGTTTATATAATTTATGTTAGAAATTTTCTTAGATATTCTTATTACTTTTTTTAAATTTTTGCAGTATTTTGTGTATTGCTCGGATTTAGATTGATCATTGCTTTTAAAGCAGTTTAAATATAATTTTCGCTTTGTGTTACTGGATATAATTATACCTTTGGATTTCCAGTTAGGTTTTCTTCTGTATGTAATCTTATGTCTTTCTAATGGTATACAAAGTTCAAATAATAATGTAATTAATTCAATAAATTTATTGTAAGCTAAGTCAGGGTTGTTTTCATAATACACTTCAGAGAAACTTACTTGAGATAAATACTTTTTGAATAAGTCTAAATGTAAATCAATATTTCTCCTTTCAATGTACCAGTACTTTTCATTATAACTTATGTTTGTTTGGATACTTAATATTTGTGCAGTATGGTCTGAAATTCCTAAATTTATTACTTTTATATTGTAAGATTTAAAATTTGTAAGGATGTTATCAATACATGTTGCTGAATGAGAAGTGATTCTTATAGTATTCTACGTTTTTGTCTTATAGTATTCTATGTATAATATGTAAGTATTTACAAACAAAAAGTATATAATTAGTTTATCAGTCATTCTAGTACACATAACACAAGTTCTGCTTGCTTTGGGGCTAGATGATCCTGTGTGAAAAGTCCACCATTATTTTTTATTATTATTATTATTATTATAGGATGAGGACAGACAAACGAAAGACCAAGAGAGGGATTACTTCGAAGGAGCTTCTACAAAGAGCTGCTGATGCCGTAAATTGAAAACTGTAGCTGGGAAGGAAAAAATGACATGCAGCGCATTAAGAAAATCAACAAATGTATAATGTATAATACAATAAATATACATAATAAAAAAATGTATAATTATTATAACACTTAAAAATGAAAATTGATCTTTCTGATAGTGCAAATTATAAGTTATGTTGAGTTTTTTAGTTAAGAAAGAAGAAAAACGTTGATTGTTTTTGTTGTTATCTATGTCAGTTAGTTTAGTAAGAGTTTAATTAGTAAAAACATTGTGAATGTAAGAAGTATTTTTTTTATATAAAGAAATAGCTTAAATATAAAAAAATTTGTCTTATTTTTTATTTAAACACCATTATTTTTTATATAAAATATCCACTTTTAGAACGGCACAACCAACCTCAGCATTGGCACAACCCGCCCCACGACGGGGTCAATTGTGCCTCAAGGTCTCGTTGCACTAATTTCAATGTCACAAAAAAAACTATTGCAAAATAGCCAATTATTAATTTAAATTCAAAAACTACAATAAATTTAACATAAGTGTTAAAGAAATTGAGAATGCACGATTTCACTTCAATAGTTTTTTTAAGTGATTTATCAAAATTGGCACTTTCAGCCCCGCTCTCCCCTATTCAGCGGTCTTCATTATCATAATCGCGTATCATCGTTCAAGTGTGAAAGGTGAATGTTTTCTCATATAAATTGTCTTTTCTGGCGTTACGCGACCGATTATACGTGACGCATCTTCCGTCAGATGTGAACCGATCCTAAAAGATACCTAAAACTTAAAAAAAAGTGATTTTGTCTATTTCCTTGTTAATCATTTCTGATAAGTAATAACTTATGAGAGCCTTGTCACGGAACCGTTCCTATGTGAAGAAGACTAGCAATTTTTGTAAAAACAGTCCATTTCCATAAACAACTTTTTGTAAGTAGTCTATTTCAGTGTTTTGTTTTGTCAGGTTTGCCTGCGAGAGGTTTGTGACGCCTACTTTGTCAGATATCAAGTTACCACTTTGAATATTTTGGATTGAGTTTCCTACGGTTTTGTACAAATTGGTGATTCACTGAGTGGTCTATTTTAAGAGTGACATGCTCTTACCTTTAGCTTAATAATCCGTAGGTCAGAAAATTGGTTTTTGATTAGCATTCGCCTTTACCATTGTACATACCTACCTACCTACAGTCGCCAAAATACTACTTGGTTTCTTAAACTTAATTTTAAATCCCTAAAAAATCACGAATTTTAGCCTATGGACTTACATTCTGTCTGTGAGACTCGACTGTGAACCAAAGAAGTACCTATTAGGTACCTACCTTACCTAGGTATTTAAGTACAATTAAAACACATCTGCTATATAAAGGCACTTTATTAAAAACTCGAGCACCAATGCGATATACCTAGATACGAATAAGTACGTACCTATAACTGCAAATAATAATAATCTTTGGTCAAATAGCATCAATAGAAAAGCTCAAACATTATTGATCAAATTCTCAGTCGAATAAGAGTTCCTCATCTCATAGTAATTGTTGTTCTCCTTATAACCGTAATTGTACTGAGTTTGCTCAGTCGTGTCATCGTAGCATCGTTCGTCATAGTCGTTTTCGTACTCTTGCGCGCAGTCATGCTGTTTGGTGTTCCGACAGGATTGGTCTTGGTTGATGTTCCATCGTTGAGATATGCTGCAGCTGAGAGAGCCTCCGTGTTGAAACGCGAAAGGCCAAGCCTGGAAGATATTTTGAATTTATAAGCAGTTATAGACCTACCAGACAGTGGCAATAGCGATTTACTGGATGCCTTGCTGCAGGTGGCAGGAAACAGTCCTTCCTGGTACCTAAATTGTGCCTAGATTGGCGTTTTACTCATAACTATTAGACAAGACCTACAAGCCCGTAGACCCTGCTTTGAAAAAACCCCCGCCACTTCTAGAAAAATTAGTTTAGCAAAACGTGCGACATACCGTATCGTCTAAATGCACCTTTAGTCAGATCCTCTCATCAACTAGAAAAGAGCTGATGATCTTTAAACGGCTGAACAGATTTTCATAAAACATGATTAACACTCAGGATAAAATTATCTATAACACAAAAAAAAACTAAATGAAAATCGGTTCATCCGTTTGGGAGCTACGATACCTACCACAGACAGATACACAGACACGTTAAACATATAACACCCCTCTCTTTTGTCGGGGGTTAAAAAAATCCCCTGCGACAAACACGACAGTGTTCCTCCGGCAGGCATGTCGGCACGGCAGATTGCCCCTAGTCTCGGAATCGGAAGCTTACCTATTCCTACCACTGGACAGATTTTGATCAAACAAAGGCATGATTTGATTAGCCGTATTACCGCGCCGTAGTGGGACGTAGTATCTCTACATAATCTGTGGTTAGTATTAGGTGGTATTAGTTACTACATTGTCGTAACGTGTTGTAGTCTTTAAAAATTAGGTAGGTAAGTACCTAATTAATTCATCAGTTGCCGACCTCCCGCAGTGTCTAAGACTTGAGTCATCTGAAGTGTGAAGATTTAGCGAGTTCATAAATTGACCGCATTTTTTTACAAACATATAAACAAATATGGACATCCCAAACAATCAGCACGTGTTGCGTTGAAAGGGAAAAAATACCACAAAGGGTCAAAAAAATATTTTTAAGTTGATATAGACAGTGAAACAGATTTCTTGGTTCGAAAAAAGGTTTCAGGTTCGAAAAGAAAAACTTGCCGTGGGTCTAAGGAGACACTGTAGGTAAGGCCTAACTAAATACCTCCTTTTCCACTCTTCTCTAGCGTGAGCTAATTGAGATTGGAGAGATGAGACAAGCTTGACCAGGTAGGAGGTAGGTATCTATAGACAAGACACTACTAAAATTTGATGTCCGTAGGTAGGTACCATTTCTCTGTAGGTAAACAAGACAAAGAGGCATCCGGAGAAACAATAAAACATCTCAGCAGACATAAATTTTATTTATACCAACAGCTGCAAACTTTTGGTCAGCGCGGACGTAAAACGCGTGTTTGTTATTGTAACCTTTTTGCCTCTATGTTCAGCTTGAATCCAGTTGGACGTGTTTGTGTTGCGCTGAAGGGTCGGAAAAGTGACTCTTCTGGACACAAAGTTTATGTGCGAAACGAACACACAAGATGAAATGTAAAAGGATTAAAAAATCCAGAGATAAAGGCCGGGAAGCTTTTATACGCTAAGTTAAAAAGTTACAAGAAGTTGATTTTACATTTAGGAACCTATTATTTTTTTTTTCGAAAGTCCCAAAAAGATGGTGGATGATAGGTCTCGAATAATAAGCTCATTGTGTAAATACATTAGGAAGGAATATAATCATGTTGATGAGGTCCAGTAAAACTGAGTGGAATGAGATGTCCATCCATTCCATAGCATAATATTTAGTCCAATAAATAGGTACTTACCTATTCATATTTTAGTGGCGAATTAAAAATGGTAGGTACCTACTTTCAGTTTTGCAAAAAAGCCATGGCAATTCAGCTTCCCAACAAATGCTGTGAAAATAATTAATATTTCAAATGTCGACAGAGAGTAGATAATCCAGCCATAGATCAACCTTCGGGCCTTCGTGGAACGTGCCGCGTAATCCCCACGAGATACGCCACGAGACGCCTCGCCATCATCTGATTCATAGCTTTACTTTATAGTCAGAGAGCCGGTGTCAGTTTTCATACCTACCTATAGCTAGAGGTAGCTGGGTTTCCAATTAAACTATGAGCGAGTTCGGTATTTTTGGCTTAAGGTGCTTTCTGGTAAGACCGGACAAGTAGTAAGTCCGGATAAGTCATGTAACTACTAAATTCAGCAATATTTTAAAATGATGGCAACATCACCGTACGCGCCATTTTGTTGTGCCCCTCCCTACAGTCTGCTTTTTACGCTATGCCCAGTAGAACGTGTGCTATTGTCGTTCAAAAAAAGGATGTACCAAAAGTGGAAAAAGACATGATCCGATCTTCCACCTGAAACGTTCTGTGAGCAATTTGGTAGGTAATTTTTGTTTATTTTTGAAGTTTTGCTGTTTTATTACCATTTGCGATGTAAGACTAATTGATTTGTACTATACAATCATGTCTACGACGTTTGTAGACAAAGATCCGATCTTTAACCTCGTAGGTTAAGATCGGACATAATCCGCCGGTCTTTCACTTTAAAGTGTTTCTCAAACTTTTTACTTTACATGCTTTTTATTTTACTTTCAATATTCGATTTGTCTGTATCAAACGTCTCACTTTCGCAAGCTTTTGTACGGATGTCTTGGCTGTTTTCGCCTACAAGTAAGTAAGTTATCAAAGTTACCTAAATTTATGATGTTTTAAATGTAACTTGTTTTACTAATAATGTTGTAAAAGTACTTACTTTTTTGTTTTTGCTTAAAGAAGTATTTGTTATGTTTAGTTGTTGATTGTTATTGATTTCTTGTTTGTTCTGGATTGTATAAAATACGTAAGTATTAAGATTTGTTGACAGAACGTGCTATAATACTGCATATTTTATATTACTTAATAATAATTTAAGTGGATTGACCGAGTTTGGAATACCACGCTGCGTTCAACGACTGGTATTGTCGACGTAGGGCGCAAAACAGTCAAGTTGAAGTGGGACTGGGCAGGGCACGTGAGCCGGACGCACAGCGAAAAATGGGCCAACATCTTAACACCCTGGAGACAACGCCGCGGACGGCCAAGGAAATGCTGGAGAGACGACCTCGACTCCTTCGATAGAAACCTATCAAAGGAGAGAGATGGTTGGAAATAATTAGGGGACCACGCCCGCGACCACGGTTGTTGCAATACAGCCGAAACGTCGGGAAATAATAAAGGTAATACGCGATAAAATCCTGTTACAAAATATATCTCTAAAGAATAATTAGGGGAGACCTTTGCCCAGCAGTGGGACAGTATAGGTTAAATAAAAAAAAAAAAAAATTAAGAGTAAAGTGCCCACCTATAGACTGAAATGTTCGTCCTATTAAACAGTAGGTATTTAGTTATGTTCAACTTTAAAGTTTTTTAATTTTTTGCTTATTTGTTTGTAGATTAAAATTTAAGCTTATAATGAATAAAGTTGATTGATAATAATTTTTTTGTTATTATTAGAGCTTGAAAATGCAAGTTTCAACTCAGAAAACTGACTTCTATTTTGTTAATTATTGTCTGCCTGCTGTACAACCGAATTATGAGTCTAATGAGCCTTTAGATGTAAAAGTTTGAGATACACAAAAATCTATGTTTGAAGCATGCGGGGTAAGATCGGACATTTGGAGTAAAAAAATGTATTAAATCTTCGCTAAAACTTAAATTTGAAAACCAATTCAATAACAATTTGTACTATGTTTTTTATTAGGTAAGTCCGAATATTTTCCTGTGATAGAGCTTATTCTAGCTGTTACAGAGGTGATTTTATAAGGTAGTCCGGTCTTACCTTAACACGGTCCGATCTTTTACTTGCCATTCTGAAAAATTTTGCTCTGTTTGATCATTCATAAAACATCAACCGTTGTGTTTATCTAAATATTACAAATAAGAAATGAAACCTCTGTATTTTTGCAACAGTTTGGTTGCTATGGCGTTGTAAAAGAGTCACTAGAGGCGATACAATAAAATATTTTCTAAGACTCTTTAGGTTTTCTCAAAAATAGTCCGATCTTACCAGAAAGCACCTTATCATTTTTGTCTACCTAGGATGTTGAAACTATTGAATTATATATATATTATATCCCTGATGATGGCCTGTGAACTTCAACTCGAAGTCTTACCAACTCTTCACTAATCCGTGGATAGAACTATTATTTCTTCTGTGGTCGGAGACTCGTGCCGCGTGGTTTTGGGGAATTAGGGAGATGACAGCCATGACAGGGAATAAATTGTGAACAATTATGTGATCGTTAGTGAAATATCAGCGGGTGCTAAATTTTTGTTTTGATTTGTCTCGTTCGGGAGGTGTGGAAAGGTGGCAATTATCTTGTCACGGCATCGAGAGCCCAATAGAAATCTGAAAAAAAACAGGCTTAAGCCCGGTTTACACCGCGAGCGTAGCGAACTCCGTTCGGACTACTTGTGTTGTGTTTCCACCGACAAATAGTCGAGCGGAAAGGACAAAGAGTTGAAATCATGAGGACCATACTAAACCTATGGTTGAAATATTCAAATGAACTGAAAAAAGACAAAACTCTTTCTTGGTGGAAATCAAAACCTATTTTTAGAGAAAAGTCCGTTCCGCTTTGCCAGCTCTCGCTCATTCACCTTTCGCGGTGGAAATAACATAGCGTAGAATAGCTGATGTGATCCAAAATTCTTACCAAGCTTAGTGGATGTGGAGGCGTGTGCGAAGACCTCGGCTCATGCAGCAAAGCGCGGAGATGAGCTATGTAGGACGCAGCGAGCCTCAATGTATCCAGCTTCGACAGCTTCGTGTCTGCCGGTACCCACGGTAGTGTTGTCTTCAATCTGCATTTAATTTTTAAACATATTGCCTCGGAATGTATCAAAAGTTTAGAATAGAATATTTGAAAATATGTAGGTAAATAGGTACAAAATCAAATAAAGAAAAACAGAGTTTTATATAAAACTTAGGTATAACAATGGGCGGCCTTATCACTGAAAGCGATTTATTCCAGGCAACCTTTGGATGGACAGGACCTAGATGATCTAGGTCCTGTCCATCCAAAGGTTGTCTTAGGCTAGATCAAAGATGTCTTGTTTACCACTATCACAGACAATAACACTATCAACTACGGATCAAATGGTCCCGGGGACGATTTAGTTCTCGTCGTCGTTGCTAACTCATTCAAGAACGTAGAACTCAAATGCCCAAGAATGGTCCATTGTTTGGTGCTGTGCTGAGAATGTTTTAGAGTCTAAACTTGACGAAAATCCTGGCTGAGAAATGAGAAATCTAGAAGCCTTCGGGCATGGAGTAACAATAAGCTGAGACTGGACCTTTTTGGCTCACTACAGCACACAGAACACTGTTGCACCCACCTATGAACTCGCTACTCGACTACTCGTATTAGGTAGTATTAGTTAACAAGTAACAATTTTGTTCATTCATTTTTTCTTTTTTTCTAGTTTGTTTTTACTTATGCACCTACTACTATATACTACTACTTGTTACTTGTTTTTGTGTCTGTTGAAATGTTATGTGTGTCAAATACTTAAATCATTTATCTGTCTATCTATCTATCTAAGTAAGTAAGTTTCGGCTCTCACTTTGTGGTTGTGGGATAGGTAAGGGCAAGATGGAGATGAACTACGGATCATCATGGTCCATCGATGGTTTTGTGATAGGCAAAATAACAAATTATAATATTGGTAGGTAGGTTTAGAGCGGTTCAAAACCCGAATCGTTGACGTTCATGAAAAAGCCGCCGGCCTAAAAGGCGAACTGGGCCACACATATTTTGTGGGCAAAATGAGCCCCACAAAATATGACGCGGAGTCGTGGAAGACCCAGTAGAAGACCCAGTAGAGGAAGGCCGAAAAAGAAGTGGTTGGATTGTTTGAGAGATGATATGAATGCGAAAGGAGTTAATACACATTTGACGAGTGATAGGAGTGAATGGAAGAAAAATACATGTTGTGCCGATCCCACTTAGCGTGGGATTAGGGCAAGGGAATGATGATGACGTGGAAGACCCAGGATGAGATGGCGAGACGAGCAAGACTCTCACCTGAGAACCTGGCCTGTAGGAAGTAGTAGGCCTGAAGGGAGGCTTCTGCCCTGCAGTGGGACGAGAAATGGGTAAATAAAAAAATAAAATACAAAAAAGTCCATTCACCTGCAAAATGCTTTGGACAGAACCCGCATTCGCGCTCGTTCTCTGGCATTCGCGGCGTTTCTATGCTGCGGCTCCTGACTGTTACGTCCTGTAGAAAAATAAAATAATTTTTTATCCATTTCCTTCATTATAGTACCTACCTACCTACTTATCTAGAGAAGGCAGGAGAGGTAGTATGAAGATCCAGAACAAAATAATATACGGTTTGTCGCATCGTCTTGGTGATCTACCTCGTAACAAAGAAAGGCTCCTCAGCTTACTTTAAAAAGCATCTCTTGTTTTTTACCCGATGCCCGATGTGAAGAGGTAGGTAAAGAATCGGTCGGACTAACCGAATAACTTCAATTTGTGCATTTTTTCTGTAATTTTTTGCAATAAAGTACCTACCTACTTAAATAACTAGCAAGACAAACCACTATCATTAGCTGGTAGGTATGCAAATGAACTAAAAAAAGTTTGGAAAAACTTCAGTTATCACCTGAATTAGATTGAGCATCATCGAAGAAAAAATCATCATCATCGACGTCTTCGGATCTCTTCTCGGTAGGAGGCGATCTGTTCACTCGTTTTCTAGGCATTTTAGATAATTTTGCACAATCACCAAATTAAAATAACCACACAACACACTAAAAACTTTCGCATTTTAGCACAATTACAAACTTCCAAACTTCGATCAAAAGAGCTTTTTTGAAATTCGAACAAATAATTACAAAACAACTTTTTACAGTTTTCTTTGTTTTGAATTTAGAATGCATAAATATTTTTAAATTTTGAATTGGACATGGCAAAGGTCCGTGTGATCTTGTCTGCCTAATGATTCTGATTTGAGGAGCGAAGGCGGGCGGCGCCCGCGCCGTCAATTGGGCGGTGCTAAAGCTCGCCCCTCCCGAAGCTTTATTTGTGGCCCAATCTAACTAATTTATTTTTATTTTTTATTGGCCTCAGCAGGATACTACCTAGGTCCCGAAATGTGTTTACTTACTACCTAAGAAATTAACTACGTAAGTAACATACCTTATAAGGTAAGGTAGGGTGGGGATAAAAAAAGTGTGAAGCAATTAGCGCCTTCTCGTAGGTAAGTGAGGCAAAGTGATTGACAGAATGTAGACCCAGGGTTGCGCTTCCGTCACGAAATCCAATACTTTTACAAACACGTGCTGCACAAGAGATAAAACTCATCCTACATAGAAACTCTCTACAGAAATTACCAACCAAAGTCCGTAGGTATGTACCTTACCTACTTATTATTTAATTATGGGTATCGTAGGTACTACGTGGTACCTACCTACTGAACAATATTACCGAAATAGACATAGTGTATTCTGTGGTAATGAGGCAAATGCCTATAAGTACAGGATGAGTTGTTTTTTCAGGCCAAATGCCAAGGTAGGTAGGTTTGTCGCGTGTGAGAGCAAGCGGCAAACAGAGGAAATTAAAGGAGGTAGAATGGAGCTCAGCTGAAAATAGGATGCACCGAGGGCTGTCTCTGAAAATTCGTCAATGGTAGAAGTCCTACCTACCCTACTTAGGTATTAGCTAACTAAGAACTACACTAGGAATCTGTGTTATCCGACCCGATACCTCTATGCCCGACACAGATAATTTGAATAGAGAGGTACCCTACCTAGGTAGGTAGGTACTATCTATGGCTAACTTTTAGCTAGACTTATTTCCTATAAAAATATATAGTTACTTACTTACCTACCAAGAAATACTAACAAAGAAAAGGTAGGTAGGTAAGTAAATGTACATACCTCCTACCTACCTTCTTACCTAGGTACTTATAAATAGTTTTATTGAGCACGCAACCAGTATCAAAAATAGTTAAATAAATAAATACCTAGGTACCTACTTATCTACTCAAAATAAACTGCGCCAACCCTAATAAACCAGGTGGTAGATATCAAATCAAAGCATTGAATTTAACTGTGTCGACGAAAAGTGATTTGTATTAAGCGCCATCCATCCATTACGAGCGTTTCACTGTTTTCTTAATAATAGGTAGGTACTTACTTGTTTGTTTAGTTTAGTTATGAACGTAACTACTTACCTTTTTCTGTTCCCCTGGTTTAGGTAAGTTTATATAAGTACCTACCTTTGTTAACTAGGTACCTACCTACCTACCGAGGTCTTCTCTTCTGGGGTTTTATCATTATACTCGTACCTATAAAAATATTTATACTTAACAGGTACGCTGCGCGCTGTAGGTGGACTTTTTGAGATGGATTTGGCTTTCCCAGCACATACTACTATTCATTACACAGCCTGCTGGCTGTGTAAAGGTGCTCCTAATCCATCCTCTCAGCTTAATCGGCCTTGTCCACAGGACTCAGGATAGACAACGTCGTCAATTACGTGTGGAGCTGACTGAGCTAGGGGCTTCCTTCGCGATGTTTTCCTTCACCGTTTAGAGCTCGTGTTATAAATTTACCGATACCCCAGATAACGATACGAAAAGTCCATTCCAAACCCGGGATTCGAATTTGCAACCTTCGGATTGAAAGACAAGGGTCCAGTAGGGTCACATCACAATAAGGGTCCATGCCACTAGGCCAACACGACTATCACTGTCAGTATGACAGTGAATATCACAATGCTATGACTTTTTTTTTTAAAAGAAACTTCTGTCATCTGTCAACTCAGCGGTCAAGCAAGTACAATTACGTACGGATCGTACGAATAGAATACAATACATGGGTTGGTTTGGTGCAGTTTGGTGTTTTTCTGTGTTTTTCTAACTTGTTTTCTTTCAGTTCAGTCAGTGTTTACGCTACACTACACTACTTAAAAGCTAACTTAAAAAATTCTAAATGCTGTGCTTTCAGCTGCTTGAATACAGTGAACGCAAATGTTAGTAAAACTAGAATTTAGTTAGATTGCAACAATTCATGTCAAACTTGTAAGAATGCTACCAGGAATCGGAGTATTTGGCACCGGTGCAGTGGCCAAGGCAATAGTACCGTTTCTGAAGGAGAAAGGATTCCCGGTGGAAGCGATATGGGGCGTCACGTTGCAGGAAGCAGAGGCTGCAGCAAAGGAACTGAAAATTCCTTTTTTTACAAATAAAATTGATGATGTCCTATTGAAAAAGAATGTCAGCCTTGTGTTTATCGTTTGTGCACCGAATTTACACTCTCAAATTTCTGTTAAAGCACTTGGTATCGGTAAACATGTTGTTTGTGACAAGCCAGCTGGGCTGAGTCAGGCTGAAGCATTGAAGATGGTGCGAGCAGCCCAGTACTATCCTACACTCATCTCCATTGTAAACCATTCACTCAGGTTTTTGCCAGCATTCAGCCACATGAGGAAAAGCATTCAAGAAGGCTACCTTGGCAATCCAGATGAATTGACATTGATAGATATACGTGTTCAAATGGGTCCCTTGTATGGGGATGTTTATAATTGGTTGTGTGATGACACCATGGGAGGAGGAACACTTACTTTAGTAGGAAGCCATGTCATAGATTTAGTCTCATTCCTGACTGGACAGAAAGTTGTAAAAGTACTTGGTGTTTTGAGGACATTTGTAGAAGAAACTGCAAAAGTAAAAGGCATAAGAAAAATAACTGCACCAGACTTCTGTTCATTCAACTTGATAATGGAAAAAGGACTATTAGTGACTGCCACATTAACAAACCACTTGCCTTCACCATATTTCAACCAGGAAGTCTGGGTTTGCAGCAAAAAAGGTTATTTGGTTGTGCGAGGTGGAGATTTACATGGAAAGCTTCACAAGCCGGTTAAAACTGACGAAGACAGTTCGCGGCCAGCTAAAGAAGATGTAATTTATGTAGATGTAGAAGACCTGAGTTGCACATCTAGTGTTGTGCCGAAGCCATACATAAAAGGGCTGTGTAAGATGATAAGTGCGTTGAAGGAGGCATTTTTGCCTGTCAAAGAGCAGATGGATTGGGTGAAAGAGCCAGTTCAAGCTGCAGCTACATTTGAGGATGGGCAGAGAGTACAAGCAACTATGGAAGCACTGAGACAGTCACATGAAGATGGTTGCTGGACGTCTGTTCAGCTGCTAACTGAACCCCCAGACCCCAACCCTGCCTTATCAGCTGCTGTGAGGCGCACGGCCATATCTCTGCAATGATGTGATAATATGCTAAAAATGATTTTCAGAAGTACCTTCAACAATTTTATTGTATTGATATTGTTGTCTTACTTAATTTGGTACTTAGTTCATAAATTTTGTTAGATCATGATGATCATGGTATGGCAACTTTTTGAACTATCAAATCAAGTTTATGATTATTAACAGAATCAATCAATACACGGCTTACTTTCGGCCAGTTTCTCGAACGCTTTTCAAATTGACAAGCCAATTAAATACTTGGTCCTCATTGGTTGAATGACTCATTTGACCAATGATTAGTTAATTTTGAAGATGATTTGCATTCGAGAAACCAGCTGTTGGCCTAACAAATAGTTCTGTATTGTTTGTGGATTTAATACAGTATTATTTTGATTCAATCATTTTAATTGGCCATATTATAATAAGGATCTGTTAGTTTTCCTATTATGTTGTCAGCTTGCCTTTAAGAATGTAAATTAAGATGCTTATTTTTAATGTAAATTATTGTGCTGAGTGTTTATACTTGTATAAAGTATCAGTGGGACTGTGACCCATTTAAGGCTAAAGACTGAATGATGTTACTCAAGTCATATACCTTGACAGAAAATAAACAGCTACCTGCTTCCTTTGATTTGATTTTCTTGTGGATTTCCTCAATAAGTATGAAACATACCTACTATCTAAGTTTTACCTACAGAAAGTGCGTTTGAGAGAATCGAATCAGACCCTTAAGGTAGTGAGTAGCCCGGTTTATTTGCTGTCCAGAATGAAATTGTTAGGGATCTATTTATTAAAAATATCCATAGATTTGTGATTTACTTATAATGTATCTGGCTAAGTTGATAAATAAATGCAATATTTTTATTTGATCTGTTCTGCAGTTCTATGGTTGTATTGTAAGTACCTAATGTACCTATCGCTTGTAATGTAACAAAAAGTGTAATTTGCTTAAGTTAGAAATAAAAATAAGTAGGTACATAATATGTGTAAGTACAAAATCAATTAAAATATTGATTATTGAAAAATGTCTTTCATTGAAATATCCAAGGTGTAAATTAATTTAAATCTACAAGAATTCAGTCTATCAAAGATATGCCAACATACTTAGGCTAAATAAGTTTTGAGATGGTTGAAGCCATTTTGACTCACATTATAGTGGTAATCAGACTTCGGAAATTACTATTGCAAACCATGAAATGTCGATGGCAAGTGTAAAGCCGCTTATCAACTTTGAGGTTATCTTCAAATAATGATGCAATTCATACTATTTTTTTTATACATGCATTGTCCTACTTTTCTCTAACAGATAAAGGGTCTAAATAAACAATCCAGTAATAATATAACAACATTATAATTAGAAATGCAACGGGAGATATCATAATATCTCTCCCAACATATTACACAATCACAAAATGTTCATTCACTACTCTAGAAATAAGAACTAACAGAATAACCACAAAATTATAATAAGTAAAGCTATGCACTAAATTCAGTTTTCAATCTTCGCCAGGATGTCAGACTCTCTGAAGAGGTGGTATTCCTTCTCATCATTCTCCAGGGATACCTTTGTGCCTCCGTACTCAGGAAGAAGAACTTTGTCGCCGACCTTGACTAATATAGGATTGAATTCTCCGTTTTCTTTTCTGGATCCGTGGCCCACAGCGACTACCTCCCCGTGGAGGACTTTGCCTTGCGCCTTCTCCGGGATCACGATACCACCAGCGGTCTTGGTGACAGCCTCCGCCCTCTTGATGAGAACGCGATCCAACAGAGGAACCAAACGTTTTACAGCGGCTGCAGCCATTTCAGCGATCGTTTATTCAGGACTCAGAAAACAAACGAAAGGATCTAATGAGATCTCTGCAATCAGTCAGAATCAGAATCTAGAATATTCGTTCGAGATTTGAGTGAACTTCGCCGGCAGTAAAACTTTGAATGAAGCTGTCAAAATTCAGCCATGTGTTTTTGGTATTGCTAGCTATTAAATAAACGCGTTGCACATAAGTTCTCTTGTGTAGATATAATTTTTATAGAATATCTTTAGTTTAAAAAATATGTTTACAGCTTTAATAAAATGTAATTGATTTAGTCTTTAAATTTTTTAAATTAAATATTTTATTTGTTCGGTACAAGCAAGAGCCATCTATTAGTGAGTAGAAAACCTAACATGAAATATTTTATCTACTTCACAATAGATGGCGCTACCAGTCCAAAAATGCAATATAATGCAAAAAGGCCTTGAAAAAGTAGTAGTACGAAAGGAAGAGAAGGCCAAAAACTGTCGATTGATTAATTTCCTTGATTTGATTCCTGACGCGTGGTATGTACACATTCTGTTAAGATAGGAGTCCTACTTTCCTAATTTGTTCTCAAAAATACCAATTCATAGAAGTGGTACGGTACCCTACCTACTTTAACTTTGAAAACCTATTCTGTGCTTTTGCAATGAAATCTAACAAAGAGTTTTGTGGTCACGTTGGGCATAGATTAAACAATACCAGCTATGCCAAGTGTGCGGCGGCGGCGCCGACCCAACTATGTCATTACATTACGAATGCGTAAAGATATTCGTGCGCGGGCGCCGGCGAGTCTAGATCACACCTGCGTTAGGCTGCGTTCGCTACAATCACGCCCACACAGTTCGTTACTGATGGCTGATTTCTGCCAGCTTATTCTCATTCAAAGCTAAATGTCTGTCTTTTATACTCCAAAACTCTGTTTAAAATACTCACCTACGAATAAAAGATAAAGCCTCAAACAAAAATCCACCTGTATGTTACTGCAGTTTTTTTTTAATAAATAATGTTAAGAAAGTTCTATGTCGTTTTACTTTTACCACAAAATCACTTTGTTGTCCGTCTGTATATTCTAATCTAAGTCGTAATTCCGATTCATCTTTCACTCAAACTTGGCTGAGCACTACATAACGGCCTACGTAGGTACGTGTAGTCTACGTAGGTACCTATAGAATAGATCACATAAAAGTAGGAACCACCCATTGTCATGGTAGTCCATGAAAAATATAATTTGAAAGAACCACTCTTGAATAATAATTGCCATTGGGGTATTAGTGGGTTGGTAATTTGTTATCCATCTGTAGGTACATAGCTACTTAGGTATGGCGCCTGATATTTAAAAAAAAGGAAGAGATGGAGATGTCTCTTAGGGTTGTTAGAGCCACGTCCAAATAAATATTTGGAACTAAACCGTAAACCACATTTTCAGAAAAATCCAGCACAATAAAAAGGTACAAGAATCACACGCCTAATAAAAATTCCCGGCGCAAATTCAATAAGTTTACCATACATATTATAGGTATGGGCATTATAGTTCGGTAAAAACATAAGCATTGACGGAGGGTTTTATAATATCAAAGGATTTTGTTTTGGAGAATCTTAAGATCGTGATCAGGTTCACACGACGAATGCCCATTAGGCAGGTTATGGCTGGCTATACCTAAGCGGGAATTCACAAACTTCTCACGTGCGCGAGGTGACTATGTTTTAGGAAATTGGATGGCCTAATTCAAATATTAGGTACTTACAGCAAAAAAAGAAACGATTCTCAAAAGTGTTGTTAGTGGCCATTTCTATTCTAAAGAGATCGATATTTCGCCTGAACATAACAGCCGATTTTTGTGTTATGAAACACAATTTTATTTTAAGATCTATTTACTAACATGAAGCAATAAACGTTTTGAATTGAATTGAATTGAATGTTCGGGCGTTTCCCTACTACGAGATACATTGAAGGTACCTAAATACCAATTCAGTCATTATGATCAACCTATGAACTCGGTCCGGACCTACCTCGGTACCTACCTAACTCATCGTTTTCGGCCTATTCATTCACTGATATAATATTACCAACATCAAAACATAGTTATAGAAATCAAAAATCCCTCATCAAGCGTGGCCACACTATAACAAAAAGGTTGCGATAATAGCCGTACGCGGATGTTCAAAGCGTACAAAATAACACAACAAACAAGCCTGAACTCTGTAAAGCCTTATACGCTAAGCCACTTTGTATAAGCACCACCACTATTACTTTCAACTTTGTTGATTAAAAAATAGGGGTTAAAATAGCATGGGAACTTAGGATAAAAGTGTGAATGGTTTCTCACGGAGTCACAGGTGCGCATCCGGCTATCTCGATGGGATTTGAATCAGTTAAGCGTTCTAATTATGATGCCGAAACAATCTAGTGAATAATTTGGATCGTGTTGGAATTTGTCAAAGGCACACGTTTCCGGACTTGCGGAAATATGGTGTGAAAATGTTGTCAATGCTGAAATGATCAAGGTAAGGTGGAGTAGGGCGTAGAGTTGACGAAGAGAGATCCCTACTGCAAGTAGTTAAGAATGAATGAATGAATGAACACTTCATTGTACACCAATCAATAACAAAACACAACATAAAAAAAAACGTTCGAAATTAGTACAATCTTACCGCTGAAAACGATTTCTTCCAGACAACCTTTAAGAACAGAAGGGGAAAGGTGATCGGCCATCTTATACGACGTGACGGGAAAGTGAAAGGAAGAAGAGGATGAGGAAGACCGAGGATGTTACGAACGACATGAGCCAAGAGAAGGAGAAGATCGCTGTCAATGCTGTAATCCATCCATACTATCCATATCCATATCCATACTAATATTATAAATGTGAAAGTAACTCTGTCTGTCTGTCTGTTTGTTACGCTTTGACGCCCAAACCGCTGAACAGATTTAGCTGAAATTTGGAATAGTTTAAGGTTGTATCCCAGGGAAGGACATAGGCTACTTTTTAACCCGAAAAATTAAAAAAATCCTGAGGGAGCGCGGGTAACACCGCGGGAGCGCAGCTAGTGTTTTATAAAGAGGTTAAGGAAGCAGCCCTGGAAAGAGCACCTAAACGCGGATAGGGGTGCATCAGTTGTCCCGACAAGGATTTAGGTTGGTCCTTAAATTAGAAGAAGAAAAAGGTCAATCAAGGTAACTTACATTGCATTAAGTACTTTTATTAAGAATATATTTATTTATTAACAGCGTGATTTTTCATATTTGACATAAAATTATGAAAATCGCCGTTAAGCGCAAATGATTCCCTCCTATTAGTATTCTGTGCCTATAGTGAGTAGGTATTTACGTTTCTTTCTAGTCATTCTTTATGTTCATGTAAAGTATGTTCATCTTGGTTAATAGTTGTAATCTCAGCGGTAATGCCACAAACGTGTTGGTGTCAGCGGCCGTGGGCGGCACAGGTGTTCATCCGGGCCCGCTGACATTACTCCGCGGTCATTGCTTGATGAGAGCTGAGCTTAGAATATAGCCTGTCTACAGATTGAAGTTTTAACTGATTTTAATAAAAAAAAATGGTTTTTGTATGGCTTCCTTATTAACTCTTGTCCTGTCCATCCAATGATTAGCTAAAAGAAAGAGATTTAACACAGAATTAGCAGTAGGTATTATGTTATATTATGTAGGTTATTCTATTGGTACATCCATTTGGGAGCTACAATAAGTACCTTAGACCAATTAATTATCCACTCACGTTAAACATAAGTATAACATCCCTCCTATTATGTCAAAGGTTCAAAAGTAAACCGTACCCACAAGTTATATTTTGTTAATACCTAGCTAACATTAAGGAAAGCGCCATCTTCTGTAAAACAGATGAAATACTTATAACATTAGCTTGCAACAGTCCCCCCCTGTTGTCGTAGAACCTCAATTAAATGCGTTCTAGATTAACGGCGAGTCGACTTCTAAGACTCACCAAGGGACATGCCACCTCTCACTACCATCTTTTTCAAAGGATCTGGAATACACAAAAATATTTGAGAGAATGTCGTGATCACGTTTGTTTTTTGTTTTTACTGAAAAAAATATGGTTTCGTATCTAAGTCAAAAAACAGTAGGACCGCTCTAGGATCACTTCACTCACATAGAAATTTTAAAAACAGGTACCTAGTTCTGGTCCTGTTCCCCGCAACCAATACCGTAAAGAACCAGGGTAACAAACACGGATCGGGAAGCAAAGCCAAAAAAATATTCATTTTTGTTAGAACATCTTACATTTAGGCTACTACTCGACATTGTAATTTGTAAGTCTCGCCAAGAATGTGTCGCGGGCTGGTAAGTACCTAACTCATTCTCAGATGTTTGTTTGGTTGCGTTCTGATTCGCGTTGTTGTTAATTTTTGTTGCAATAAACTGCTATGGATCCAATAATTGAAACATGTGAGGGTAAAATCAAGGGAATAGCGTCGAACCATAATGGAAAGGAGTTTTATACATTCAAAGGGATTCCCTACGGCAAGCCACCAGTCGCCGAGAGACGGTTCGCGGTAAGTTATGCCACTTTGATCTCTATCACTTACTCTAGATATGTCAAATTTCCTTAAATTGAACCGGTTTTTTTTCAAGCCATTATATATGTTATGTTATGCTTTTATAGTAAAAATAACTGTAGCAAACATTTCTCGAATAATAAATAGCATAGGTTTATTTAGGTTGAGTTGTGCTATATGAAACATACATTTTTAGTAGGTATGAAGCTGTCTCCTCAAATCATAAAGTTGTATAGGTAGGTAAGTACCAACTTTTAAATGTAAGCAGTAGGTAGTACATAGGTTGTTAGTTAAGTTTAACGATGCATTGTACTCTGAACCCCTGTAGAAATTTTCTGTTCTGTGGTAGTTTCAACAAAGCGATATTTTTTTTCTGATTTTGACTAAAACTATGTAGCGCGTTAAAATCTTTTTCTTTGAAAAGTTACTCTGAGCAAAGATGTAACGCGTTGAAATCTTTTCCATAGAAATTATATTATTTTTACGAAATAGGTAAGTTCCCAGCGGTCCTACTGAATCTTTGAGGCTTAGGTCATTGTACTGAATAAATGCTTTTTGACTTTGACTTATACTTACAGTCAGCAACGAAAGTTGATTAACCGTCTGATTTCTTAAAACGCCATTTGTTTTCGATTTCTCAGAAAAAAACTCCGCTTATTCTTCAAATATCTGACAAAATATTTGTCATAATGTTATAGTATTTGGAAATATTGAGATCTGTGAAACATCAAATGTGTGCGACTTTCGTTGCTGACTGTACCTGCGAGATAAAATTCAGATAATTCGGCATTAAGATTCGTATTCAATACCATTTCAGATCGCTGAACCGCCAGAACCATGGGAAGGCATAAGAGATGGCGCGATCGAGCCCAACATCTGCGCGCAATACGACAAGGAAACCAGCTCAGTGGTAGGCCACGAAGACTGCCTATACCTCAACGTTTACACACCAAAACTACCCACAAAGGATTCCGCACCTTTGCCTGTCATGGTCTTCATACACGGTGGGGGTTTCTTGTTTGGAAACGGCACAGACAACTCGAAGCATGGGCCAGAATATCTCATGGAAAAAGACGTTGTCATTGTATCTCTGAACTATAGAGTTGGCATCCTAGGCTTTCTAGCGTTGGGGCTTAAAGAAGCTCCTGGTAATATGGGTCTCAGAGACCAGGTACTTGCGTTACAGTGGGTTAAGAAAAATATCGGTAATTTCGGCGGGGATGAAAAAAACGTGACTATTTTTGGAATCAGCGCCGGAGGAGCATCTGTGGAGTATCTTCTATTGTCACCTTTAGCTTCAGGAACTTTCCACAAAGCTATAGCTCAATCTGGATCTTCCCTGTTACCGTGGGCTCAGAACGCGAGCGCAAACATTAAAAAGCTAGCCTCGAAAATACCAGCTCAAAAGGGAAAAACAATCATAGATGACGATAAACTACTGGAGTTTTTAAAAAATATGCCGATAGATGAACTTATTACGTTATCAATAAAAGCTGTTTTCAGTGAAAAGTTTAAAGGAGGTATTTGTTTTGGTTTCGTACCGACCGTGGAAGAAGCGAAGGACTGGGAACCATTTATAGGCAAGTCGACGTATGAATTGCTGTCCAAGGGAGAATTCACAAAAGTGCCTTATATAACGGGGATATGCACACGAGAAGGCTTGCTCACAGTCACACACAGTAAACCAATCCTGGACGACTTGGTTAAAGAGAAGAATTTTCTAGATCATTTTCCTTTCGAGGTCGATGAAGTCGAACGAACCGATGTAGCAGCTAAGCTGAGATCAATATACTTAGAAGGCGAACATATCACAGATGACGAAGATGCCTTTGCGATTGACTTTTTTACAGATACAGATTTCCTTGGCGGTGGTTACACATCAGCTAAGCTGATTGCTAAACACACTCCTGTATACTTCTATGAGTTTTCCTACGATGGTGCTCTTAATTACTTGAAGAAGTGTTACGGTATTGATCGCCGAGGGGCTTGCCATGGCGACGACGGCGGATATCTTCTAAAGCACAAGTTGCTGACAGAAAAACTGTCGGAATCCGACGAGTTTATTCAGAATTTGATGCTCAACTTGTGGACTAATTTTGCTAAAACTGGGTATGGTTAATAAGCGTTAATTTTTTGTTAGTTAACATTCTCAGTGACGTGCCGAGATATCGTTATGTTGAAACATAAGAATTGAGAGTTTGATTCTCGCTGCGTGACAAAATTTGCATGTTTTGCTAGGGTCTAAGACTGCGTACCTACTTATCTTATTACTAACCGAAATTACAAAAATCAACTTCATTTATTTATTTATATTTTTATAAAATCTAGGCACTACCGCATTCGGCCAACTCTGCTCGCTATTATTTATTGACTGATTCTTAATTGTTTTTTTTTTCAGAAATCCTAATTCCGGTAGCAAACAAGATATCATTTGGGATACGATTCCGGAAACTGGCGAAGCATGTTTCGTCATCGATAAGGAACCATCGATGAAATACGATTTCTACTCCGAAAGATCTCAATTTTATTGGAATATATTCAAGAAAAGTTCTTCGAAATAAACTCATTGAAATAAATAATACTGGACATTTCACACAGCGCCAGCGACATCTAGCCACAAACTAAACAAAGCTTGTACTATGAGAACCAGATAACTGATAGTTTTACTAGTACATAACCAACCTACTAAAGTAACAATTTAATAAATAATGTATCACAAAGTTTTATTGCGTAGACTTTTTTTATGGTAACATAAAATTAACTAAACACACATTGGATAGGTAAAAAAGTCAAGAATTCCCGAGATGCCGCAGAGTTCAGCTAGTACAATACAAAAACATGCACTCTATATACGTAATAGGTTTCAAGCCCATTACCGCATAATATACATTATCTAAAAAATACGCGTTTCTGTGTAACAAAAAGTATTTAATTAAAACTCAGAACATTGTCATAGTGATTCTATAACACGAAGGCGGGTTGGTCTTCATTGTGTACAGATTTTTTTTATGCACGTGTACGATATTGACCGCTTGCTCGTCACAGAAACAATGCATATGCACGTTGTTTCTACACTCAATTAAGACTATGGGTGTGCACAAAATCTTGACTTGAGCACTACTCTTAACGTGTTATGAAACACACCGCTCAATTTCGTGAGGTTAAACTATACTTTTTAAGCTCTACGGGGCACATCGAACAATGACAATGCTAAGCTTTGCCGTAGATTATATTGTAGTTCGTTCTAAGTCTTGAGTCTTGCCCGTCTTGGATCGGAATGCGCTAATACCATTACAAGCTACGACGTGCTACGACATTCAGAGCGGGTGGGTGGTATGTGCTACGAAGATGTAGACAGGGCATGATTTTATTAAGGCTCTCGTTTGTTATAATTTTTTATTTTGAGTAAACGTTTTTATCACGTTATTGTTTTATTAGCCTCGTTTGTTTCTATTAGACGTGTGGAAGTAGAAATATGTGAATGTTTCACACATTCACATACTTCAACTTCCACATTGAATCTATGCAAAATCTCAAGGAAAGTAGTGTGGATGAAAATTTTTAGATGGTATAATAAAAAGAGTTTACCCAAGTTGGGGTAAATAAGATATCTCATAATTACTTACTAATGAAAATTATTATTTTATTAACTGTACATCCAACTAATATGATATAAGTACTTAGAAAGTGGGCAACCAGAGGTCCTATTTGAATTAAACTTGTAATAGGGATTAGATCTTGGTTTGAAATGGTATAAGTAGTAGGTTCATAAGAGTCATAAAATTTTGGTAAAACGAAACGACGATTTTATAATCTATTCAAGCACCACCAATTTATCGATAGGCCTCTCACGATTCATAGATCTACGCGGCGGGTCACAGACTAGAGCAGACTGGCCGTCGGCGCCACGGAGTCGCAATGTGAAATACTCAGGTGCATCCGAACCTGCCCACGGATTTTATACAGCGTGATTCCAATGCTTACTTTTGATTCTAGATACTTTTTTACGTAAAGCTTGCATAAAATGTTAGATAAAGTCACATGTGTGTTCAGATACATACTTACGTGTAATAAAAAGAAGAACGCGCGTGCGATGGCGTGCTTTTCTTAAACGAAAAGGCTGATTGCATAATTTCTTCTGTAAGTAGATCACTTATTACCAGGCTAACCGTTCGTGCGGAGACCATCTGCAATAATGGATTTTTGTAAAATGGTTTCGGTAATAAATTTTGTATTTGTACCGGTTGTATTTGTATTAAAACATGAAGAAATTCGATGCGAAGCGTTAGTTCTTTAGACCAATTTATAATATTAAAGTATTGCTAACGAATTCAACTTAAACATTTCTAATGCTACATTTGAACGTTTAAATAGCATCATCTGGTCCCAACGTACCTAAGCAAAGTGCAATCTCGGTATCTGGCAGCCATTATCGACGTTGCCTTTATATTCCAGCTCGGCAGAGATTGGCAGTCAACGTGTTATCTAAAGGCTAAAGAAGAATCACCCTGTACTCAAAGTCCAGGGTTTCTTTCACGGCCAGTGCGGCGTTGCGCGTGAGTCGAGATTTGATTCCCACAGAGCGAGTCGTCTATATTGTTCTTTTTCTTTTCCACATTCAAAATGTTTAACTGTTTTGATTCAAAAATGTTTTCTTTGTTATTTGTTCTTACAAATTCGTTACGAACAAATAATATTATAATGTTCATTGGTCTACGTTTAGGATTAGATTATTTAAGAATTAGACTTTAATAGAAATCAGAAATCAAGAGTGTTTAAAAAAAAAATTGCAATGGAATAGGCATGCCCAGAATCTACTAGGAATACATGATCAATACATGAGGAGTTGACTAAGCTGTGGATTTCCTTATCATGTTATGACGGCCAACACTATATGTATAAACATTTTGTACGAAGGTAGAAAAGTGCTGGGAAAACTTATTTGTATGGTTATGCTCTGCTCATCTCTATGGTTTATCCTGATAGGCGAACACAGTTCATACAGCAAAGCTAGATAGATATATTATGCAAACCTATGTTAATAATATATATGCTAATCTATATTAACATTTTTTTATCATGCAGAAGAGGGATAGTATAACAAGTTTTTAGACTGAAGCTACCTCCTTGCGTTAATGCATATATCTATCTATGGCCGCAACTCTATTTATAGTTTGTATTGGTAATGTTTTATTGATTGCAACTCTACAATTCCGCATTGTCTGAGGCCCAAAATGAGAGTTCTCACGCGCACCTGCATCAGGCACAATACGAACGCATTCCGTAGCCTCGCTACAAGTCGTGACTTGGGTATCACGACAGAACAGCCTTACTCTCTTGTGATAAGTCCGATATTTCGGCTATCATTCGGATATTTCTACGAGCTACATTGTATTCGGTCGATAAGAGAAACCTATGAACTCCGTAGGTACGAAATTTGGACCAAATACTCCGAACCGAAAAATGAGTCCTTGAGGTCAAGAGTCGCAACTTCGGTCGTGTTTTTATCTGGACAGATCATTCAGATCAAGTTGACACACAGCGACTCTACGAGTAAATGAGTTTTCTGTTTCTGTCAAACGCAAACTATACGTTATACCAAAGACAATATAGTTATACTTACAATATTACGCAAAGTTTACTCATTGTTTTTAAAATTTTGTTGAATGACTCCATTAGAGTGTAAGAAATAGAAACAAAATCAACTTGACAGATTTTCTTTGATTCGGTTCATTCCTTTGGGAGCTGCGATGCAATAGATATACATACAACAAAACCCTCCTTCTGACGTCTACTCGGGTAACACGGGTCTACTTGGTCAACAATTTGATTTGGTGAACCTCAATTACCTAATATAACCTTCACCGCATTTGACGATCGGAGAAAAAGGATCGGAGGTGAACCACTATTACTAAACCGGGCTGATAAAGGTTGACTTTCCAAGTAGTTTCCTGTTTGTAAATGAAGCAAATAGATAGCTTTAGCAGTATCGATATGTTCTTGTTTCCTCACTTAAAAGTCAACCGTAAATTGTATTTATTATATTGTCACGCAAACAATCATTAATCATTAGCAATAATGTGTAATGCTATTTTCCCTAGCCTGATAGGGGTAGATAGGGGAAAGGGTAGGTCATACAAAAATAAAGAATATTTCACAAAAACGAACCTAACTTTATTACATACATTAAGTACACCAGAACATTATGTTATACAAGAATCTCCACGCTAACAAACAATAGAGAGATTATAATAAAATAAATACCTAATGATGTGATGTCGACAAAATATAACTTCTTTTAGACCTACTCTTACATAGATAAAGGTAATTTATAGGGTTGGTGATCTGCCTTGACCTTTGCCGAGGTAGCAATAGATACAGATGAAAACTTGTCCGAACACTTTTCACACTCCGGGACGGGATATGGTTAAAACGTCACGGTGGAATTCCTTGGATAGAGTCAATTTTGGTTAGTAGGAAAATCTTCGCACGCACCCTAGGTTAAATGCTTTTCCCATACATAGAACTCACAGTACTCTCAAATTCACAAGGGTAGAGGCTTGTGCTTTGAAGGTTACGGCGACGGAATCGCTCCCAAGGCTTGACGGAAGATTCGGCAAGCGGAAGTAGGGCTGGCTGCAGACTCAGCAGGCAAGCATCAAGACGAGAAAGCAGCAGGGCGGGGCTGATGGCCCGCGCGGAGTCTCTGAACACGTGCCACGTGTTCAGCTGGTAGGCAGGAAAAGACAAAAAACCTCTTTCTCTGGAAAAAACCAATGTCTCGGTAAGCGAATGCGTCCGCAAGCGAGTCCATGCGAACAGAGGAAGGAAAGACAACATGCCTGAGGTTCGTTCGCACGGCGAGAGAAAAGTTTGAACATATAGGAGTAGATGACAATGATCTTACCAGAGGTCGTATAAAATTCACTTATGAAATCCGGTTGTAGGCCACGCCACAGTAGGTACAACTCGGCGACAAACTCAAAGCTCCAATTAATATATTTAATAATTTAGTTAGCAGACGAATCGCTTTTGCCAACGCACACGCACGCAACGCAATCAAGCCTCAGCAAGATGGCGTCAGTCAAGCTTCAACTTCAATCCAATCTTTCATAGACATCAAGTTGCCTGTCAGACTGACATTGACAATTGCACAGATAGCAAATATGACATGACTGAACCATTTCCCTAATAATACAGTGTTGCCAGACTTAAAAATTTATTATATTATAATCTCGCTGCCGCCAAGGTTTGAATCTGGCAGAGGACAGGACAAATCAAAAATGGACCGAAGCACAATACCATTGTTAAAATCGGACGTTACAAATGTTGTACTGAAATTAATTATTCCCTATTCATAAAATGCGGTATCTAATGCTAACCCCGCTTCCACCTACAGTTTATCATGCGTAGAACAAGGAAAGTACACTGCAAGGATAATTCTTTGTCTGTTGTGAGTTCATCATCATTAAAAGCTACTATCCTACTTCTCGTAATTCTGCTAAATAACCTATTAATATAAAGAAAGTAGTAACTGCGTTGTTCGTTGTGTTTCAAGTGTATCTTTAAAGAACCGATATGGATGAGATGAACCTTTGAACGAGTGTAGACTGTGAAAGCTATTTTATTATTATTTTGTAGTACTATGTACACTATATCTACTTACATATTTATACTGTCAAGCCTAGTGATTGAACGAGCGAAGCGAACAAAGATCTCTCTGGTAATTTGGGCGATTACTTTTAACCCGGCGACTTATTACATAGGGTACCTATGTTTATTTATTTATATTTGTGGATATGTTTGTTCGAACATGATTTTCAAATCATTTATTCAATCCTGAATGAGCGATAAGACTGCCTATTGTACTTCGCTTGAATATTTCCTTGTACGTATCTTTGTTTGCATTTTGTAATATCCATGTGGTGTACAATAAAGTATTTTCTATCTTCTATCTAATAACATTATGCTTTGTGTGGCCTACTTTCAATATTATGTTCAGTTTTCCTCATCAATATTGCAACGGATTTTCCTCCACTAATGCTTGCATTTCCTTTTCCAATTAGTATTTGCATACTGCAACAGATACACAATTTTGTTGAGTACTACGGTATTATGTTACGACATCAAAAGCTATGTAAGTTTGAATAATTATGTACTTATTTGATTAACTTTTTTAAAACGCCATAAATCCACATTTATTAAATGAATGAATGAAAATTAAAACAAACAAAAACAAACAAAAACAAAAGAAAAACCAGATAAAAATGTCCAATGGGCGGCCTTATCGCTAAGAAGCGATCTCTTCCAGGTAACCTTAGGAGTGATTGAGTTTTCTCAAGACAATCGTTAATTGATAAGGACTATATTTTTATAGTGTTAACCGCACACTTAGGGATATTTAAAGATTTTTAAATGTATCCCAAAAATTAGCACCCATGCGGGATTTGAACCCACGACCTTGCCGATCCGTGGCATCGCTCTAACCAACTGAGCTAACGGGCAACCGACGCATGAGTTGAAATTTATTGGGAGTACATACTATACAGCATTGCGCTGTGAGCGACATCTATGGAGACACATTGCAGTCATCTTTCCACTCTATGTCCAAATGTGTCTCACAGCGCAATGCTGTATAGTATGTACTCCCAATAAATTTCAACTCATGCGTCGGTTGCCCGTTAGCTCAGTTGGTTAGAGCGATGCCACGGATCGGCAAGGTCGTGGGTTCAAATCCCGCATGGGTGCTAATTTTTGGGATACATTTAAAAATCTTTAAATATCCCTAAGTGTGCGCTTAACACTATAAAAATATAGTCCTTATCGATTAATAAGCGTGCCATCTCTTGTCTATGTTTCCGAACTAAAGTTTGGACATAGAGTGGAAAGATGACTGCAATGTGTCTCCATAGATGTCGCTCACAGCGCAATGCTGTATAGTATGTACTCCCAATAAATTTCAACTCATGCGTCGGTTGCCCGTTAGCTCAGTTGGTTAGAGCGATGCCACGGATCGGCAAGGTCGTGGGTTCAAATCCCGCATGGGTGCTAATTTTTGGGATACATTTAAAAATCTTTACAATCGTTAATTGTAATGTATTTTATAAATGCTAGACATTTCACACCTAAGCGCCTGATCCCAAAGTAGGTATTATTAATGAAAGAAAATGCACCCTGAATATTACGGATATTACCTACTCCAAAACATTAAGGTGGCAGGTACTCTTCGAAGTTAATCCAAATAAATATTTAACATTAAAATATTTTTGCAATTTCACTGCTTGAGTATGTACGAGTATTAGCACATTTTTGTAGGTGATAGACGTATTAGCTACTCGCTTTTTGTAGCACAACAAACAGCTTTGTCATTCATCTTATTAGATTGAAGGAAGCCATTCAATCCACACTTGTGCTACCATTTGTCCACATTGAATCCTGTTTTTGAATGGATACCTCAATTATCAAATAGCTGACATTTGGCTCAATCGGCCCACTTGCCTTCGCTAAATAAAATAATGTAATGCATTGTGCACAATTGTACCCATATTTGTTAACAATAGACTGGATTCCTTTTGACATCTGGTGGGTCTGGCACTGGGGGATAACGAGCTTCGAGTAAATACAACTTTTGTAGCCGTGTGACAAGGTTTGAATTTGAACAACCAAGATAACAATTTTATCACAGTACCTACCTATTCCATTTTGAATCATTCCACTGACACATAGTTTTAAAACATTACAGATTCACTAGCCCTGTTGCTTGGTAGGTAACTGCCTGTCTAAGGTAAATGTTTGAACTTAGGTATATAAAATGTAGATACCTACTATTACTGATACTTATTACAAACAATATAAAATTTCGTTGACATTATTTTGTTAAAAAATATGAAACAACGAGTTCTATTGAGCTTGATAAACACAACAGACCTTGAGACTTGAGTGATGTCATATTGATTCCATTTCGTTTGCACGCGTCACATGTGATACACGGGTAAGCGTCGCGTGCTGCGCGCAGTACCTACACAGCTTCCCTCACACAAGATTTATAAGTCCACTGAACCGCGCTCCGGTGTCAGTTCTACAACAACACTCAGTTAACCAACAAGTACAGAATAATGGCGACCGTTAACGGAGTAGCCAACGAGATCAAATCGTCAGCTTTGGAGCTCATCGGCAACACGCCAATCGTCGCTCTCGATCGCCTCCACCCCGGGCCCGGAAGAGTTCTGGCCAAGTGCGAGTTCATGAACCCCGGAGCATCCATCAAATGCCGCTCGTCCCTTAGAATGATCCAGAGGGCGTTGGATTCCGGCGAGCTGCAGCCCGGTGATCCCGTGGTGGAAATCACTTCCGGGAACCAGGGCTGTGGCCTCGCCGTCGTGTGTGCGGTGCTTGGCCACCCTCTGACCCTCGCTATGTCGAAAGGGAACAGTGCCCAGCGAGCGATACACATGGAAGCCCTCGGAGCAAAATGCCTCAGAGTACCTCAAGTAGATGGTACTTACGGAAACGTTACTCGCGCCGACGTCGATGCCGTCGAAGCTGAGGGTCTCAAAATAGTGGAAAAAACTGGAGCTTTTTACGTAAACCAATTCAACAATGAAGGAAACTGTCTGTCACATTACGAGACTACTGGACCGGAAATTTGGAAGCAAACTGGACATCATGTCGACGCGTTTGTAGCCACATTGGGAACTGCGGGCACATTCATGGGTACTTCAAGATATTTGAAGGAGGTGAATCCCAACTTGAAGGCGTTTGTCGTGGAGCCAGCTGGAGCGGAGGCTATCAAGGGAGAACCAATCACAAAACCTCTTCATTTGTTGCAAGGTTCTGGTTACGGGTTTGTTCCCAACTTGTTCAAGTTCGATTATCTGGATGGCACCGTTGCTGTTACGGACGAAGAGACGGTGGAGTGTATGAAGGAGATCGGACGTACGGAAGGGCTATACGTGGGGTACACGAGCGGGGCTAATGTAGCTGCCGCTATCAGGCTGCTGAAGTCAGGTAGAATTCCCGAAGACTCATGGGTCGTGACCACGCTCAACGACACTGGCTTGAAGTACACCCCCGTCCCTCTTGAATGTCAACAGTAGGTACATATTTAAAGGAGATAATTTTATTTTTGATATAGTGAATTCGTGAACTGTTGTTAAATTGTGATAAGAAAATTGTTATTGTTTTTTTATTCATACTGGGTATAATATAAACTAGAGCTTTCGCATATTGCTGTCTTCGTTTTTTTGTTTGTTTGTTTAAAGAGTTTATAATTTTTGTGAAGTAATTTTACGAATATACGCTTAGTATTAATTTATCAGTATCTGATGAAATATTTCTGACTGTTATGCTCCCGTTAAGTTTAAAGATTTTTATTGTTAAAATATTTAATTATGAAGGTATAATATTTTATTACGAATGCCCTGGAAATTATAAGAATATTTAATTGAGTATTATTAATTGTTTCATTTTATTCCTACGACGACGCCCACATTACGTTCGATGAATTTTGAGAGCTCAGGAATAATTGTCGTGATGTGTAAATTGAGATAAATAATTACAAGGTGACTTACAAATTACAATAACGCAAACGACTGATGCATACATATGCATACAGTATCATAACATACGTTGACAGTGTGTTGGTTTTACTTAACAGTCTCAATGACACTTAATGTAAATTCAATTATATTTCGTAAATCCTACAGAAAATAAAAAGAAGGTACACCGTTAATTTGTAACTACCAGAAAAAATATGACATGATCAGGATTTTGGAACGTTGTTCCTTTTCGGACGGTATCGGATGGAGGCTAGACGAAAAAAAGATTTTTGCGTCACGACACATGTATGTCATAACGTCACAGTGCGAAGTGCGCAGTCGCGAAGCAGTCCATAGATTGTTACATTGTTAGTACGGAAGAGCGTTTCTAGGATTTTAAATTTATTTGACAAAAATGCCAAATGTTTACGTTGAAACTTCGTTCCAACCGAGTGTTCTACTCTCACGTACTTATTTTTATTTAACTACTCCACTCTCCTTGGAGATGAAACTACTATATTCACCAGATATACATAATGTATATCAGTATTCTTCTTTGATCATATTTATTCTTTACCCAATCTGCTGCAGTGGAGTGTATCAACTGTTTCTTCGTCCGTCACAGAAACCGAACTCGTAAAAAATATGGAATAAACCCGTACTCAGACTCTTGCAGCAAATATAGGGTTTCCGTGGTCCTTGATTGGCTCCATTCCAGCCGGCTCCATGATGAACGCCTGCCATAACCTTGAGGTTGAAGTACTTCAAGATATTTGAAAGAGATATCAAAAATAAACTAAGTAGTTTACGCCCATAAGCAATTTTGGCACCTTATTAATGTTGGTAATGTGCTGATTATAACTGTGTGTACTGATATAAATAACATATTATTGATATTTCGTCGACATGATTACATAGCGATCATCGAGGTACGTATTCGATACTAAAGGTACCTTATCAATCATTCAAGGATAAAAATATGATACTACAACTTTTGATTGAGTTTGATAAACATTAAAGACCTTGAGACTCATTTAAGTGATATCATAGTGCGTTTGCTGCCATTTCTTTAAAAAGCGTCACGATGATCCGCGAGATTTAGCTATTTGCTAAATTACGGCTTCACACAAGATTTATAAGTCCACTGAATCGCGCTTCCGAGCCAGTTCTATATCAACACTCAGTTTACCAACAAATCCAGAACAATGGCGACCGTCAACGGAGTAGCCACCGACATCAAATCGTCAGCTTTGGAGCTCATCGGCAACACGCCAATCGTCGCTCTCGATCGCCTCCACCCCGGGCCTGGAAGAGTTCTGGCCAAGTGCGAGTTTATGAACCCCGGAGCATCCATCAAATGCCGCTCGTCACTCAAAATGATCCAGAAGGCGTTGGATTCCGGTGAGCTGCAGCCTGGTGATCCCGTGGTGGAAATTACTTCCGGTAACCAGGGATGCGGCCTCGCCGTCGTGTGTGCGGTGCTTGGCCACCCTTTGACTCTCGCTATGTCTAAGGGAAACAGTGCTCAGCGAGCGATGCACATGGAAGCCCTTGGAGCAAAATGCCGCCGAGTACCTCAAGTAGATGGTTCATATGGAAACGTTACTCACGCCGACGTCGAAGCCGTCGAGGCTGAGGGTCTCAAAATAGTGGAAGAAACTGGAGCTTTTTACGTAAACCAATTCAACAATGAAGGAAACTGTCTGTCACATTATGAGACATATGACCGGAATTTTGGAAGCAAATCGGACATCATGTCGACGCATTTGTACCTGCAGTAGGAACAGCGGGCACTTTCGCGGGAACTTCAGAACCAACTTGAAGGCGTTCGTCGAGGAGCCAGCTGGAGCAGAGCCAATCAAGGGAGACCCAATCACGAAACCCCTTCATTTGCTCCAAGGGTCAGGGTATGGGTTTGTTCCCAATTTGTTTAAGTTCGAGTACCTGGATGGCACCGTTTCAGTGACGGACGAAGAGACTGTGGAATGCATGAAGCAGATCGGACATAAGGAAGGGCTGTACGTGGGGTACACGAGCGGGGCTAATGTAGCTGCCGCTATCAAGTTGCTGAAGTCAGGTAGAATTCCGCAAGACTCATGGGTCGTCACCACGCTCAACGACACTGGCTTGAAGTACACCCCCGTCCCTCTTGAATACCAATAACGGGTTTCTAGGCTAGTATTATATTTATTACTATTAGCCCATTTTGGAACGAAGTTCCTTTTCAGACGGTATCGAGGATGGAGGCTATAAATAAAAAGCGATCGATTTTACCGTCACGACAGCGGTCTCCAGTGAATAAAAGGATAACTGCAAAAACACAACTTTACAGGAGAAGCAAAAACATGTCGTTGATGTGCGCATCAACGCGCACTCCACAGAGTGCGCAAAGTGGTGCACAAGGTGTGAAAAATGTCAAATGTACAAACTTCGTTCCAACCGAGTGTTCCATGACACTCACGTACTGTTTTTGCACAAAGGCCTCCCCCATTTTTGCCCGTCACTGCGATCTAGTGCCCTCGTCTGCAGTATTATAAGTTATTTTTGTATTTTTAGTATAGTGTTTTTTTTTAAATTGCGATAAATACATTGTTCGTGATAAGTATACTTTATACTGGGTGTATTGTAAGCAAGTACTTCCAACTAAATGTATAGCTTTTACAAAGCGCATAACAATTTGTTTGTTATTGATATTAATGTCTTACCGAGACTTCAGTCTCTATTTTATTTTCAGGAGTATTTTCATACGCTCAGTATTAATTTCTATATATTATATGATAATATATAGAAATTCATATCTAATTAAATAAAGTAAAGTAAACATTTCGTTCCAAATGTCGAAATCCGAAAACAGACCAAAGTCCAGGATGTCGGGAATAGGATAATGGACCTGAAATGGAGCTGGGCGGGACACAGCGAGGCGTGGTGATGACAGGTGGAGTAGAGTATTGACTGAATGGTGGCCCAGATCTGGGTAGAGGAACGTAGGACGTCCGGCGGCCAGATGGGCAGACGATATTGTACACGTCGCGGGCCGTTAATGGGTCAGATTAGCGCAGGATCGTGGTGGATGGCACAAGCTTAGGGAGGCCTATACCCAGCAGTGGGTGAAGTCAGGCTGTGGATGATGATGAAACTTTTTCGTTTATTGACATAATAAGAGTGTACAAAACACATTGAATCCATAGGCTCCCGAACTAGTTAAAAAACAGTATTTCAGGAGCCAGTGGCTTCTCCAAGTTGAGTTTTAACAAAAGTAAATTATGTCTAGGTACCAAAAAAGCTGCAATGAACATAAAAAAGTGAAACATACAAAAATGCTAATTCTACAGTAAATCTAAAGTACCTACGTATGAAAAGTATATTATATTAAGATAAATAAATATTATAGGTAATTAAGTACATTAAAACGAATAGATTAAAATATAGGTAAATAAGTATATATAAACATATAAATATGTGTTGCCGTTTTGTACAAACTGTTGTTTCACTTTACGTCTTTTTTGTTAAAGAGGTATAATATTTTAATACTAATGCCCTTAAAATATAATTATGCTTTATCAATACAGGTTATATTTTATTCACTCTGCGCAATAGTTATTTTTACTTATATAATTTGGTATGCTAATGCAATAAGTAATATCCTCTATTTTCCGTCGACCGCTTTATACCGCCAATATTCGACATTACATATAATAATTGGAATAGGAATTGTAGGATAAATAATTACAAGGCTTTGAGTACTCAAAGGTACAAGGTGATTTACAATAACGCAAATGACTGTGGCATACCAATCATATTGATTCGAAAACGGATTGTCAATACCAAATAGGTACCTACCTACTTATCTTATACATTACGAGTAGGTAAGGATTCGATCCCGAAAGCGAAAACGCCGAAAATTGCACGTTCTCAATAAATCTCGCGAAATCTTTTTGAAGATTAGCAATATGTTTGATTCGAATATTAAGAGAAAACAAACCAAACTATTATTTTCACTACAGATTTGGATCGAAAAAATCAACAAAAACATTTTGATCTATGTTTGCAGCTGAGCGAGTTTTGTTTGACTCATTATGTAGGCGTTCCTGCACCTTTTTATTGCCGAATGTTGTTTGGTATTTTAGTAAATGATACCAATTTGTGTATTTTTAATTCTAAACTGCTTTAGGCAACAATAAAACAGTTAAATTAGAGTATTTTTTGCTAATTATCAACGCCTGTCGAATCTACAAGGTCGTTTGATCCTTTCTTGGAAGAAAAGGTGTTCTTCGAAGGGAATGGCAAGGATATAAATATAGATTTAGCTAGTGTGTGTTACTAGGATTCAAAGTTCATAAAATTTATACTCATACTCATACTCATTTATTCGCCGTAGGTGCTCAAGTCACACTTGGTTTTGTCACTTAGGTAAATGGTAGATATTAAACTAAGTCACTACTAACTTAAATGTAAGAGTCGCAGCCATAAAACAGACAAGACGGGTAAAAGACAAGAGAAAGTAGCAGAAAAAAAAATAATAGTAAAATTTTGCCGCACGTCAACTACAATGACAATGATGAGTCGATTTTATTGCATGAAACAAAAGGCAATTCCAACTTGTAGGTACAATGCTAGTGCTTATTGTTTCAGTACATATGTGCTTAATAATTTATGAGATAGTAAATAGATAGATAAGAAACTGCAATAAAATATACGCATAAGGATTATACTAGCTTCTAGTAGTGCTTCAACTTACAATTGTGGTCGTGGGTTCGAATCCCGATGCACATGCAAGCTTATTTAAAACATTGGAAGGGAATCAGTTAGCAGTTGAAGCCAGAGTAAAGTGAGAGGACCAGGCCCTCACCTACTTACTCCAACAGGAGTAGGTAAGAAGACCACGTAACGTAAATAAGTCTGTACCTATTCAAAACAAATATCCCCTTTATTACAAAAAATATGAATCGAGTTTAACGAAGCACTAACTAAAAAACTGTCACAAACGATCTTTGAATACTCGTACCAACATAGAACGCTTTTTTGTGGTAATAGTTTTGTTTTGACATGTGTTAATATGGTGTTCAACTAAGGTTTAACTTTTTTTACAATATGTGTTTTTTTTGTAGTGACTTTTTGGGCAAGTATACAATTATACATAATATCAGCATTCAATTTTATTTCGCTCTCACCTCTGACCAATTTTTTATCATCATCATACACAAACATTATTGTGTATTTACGTGGGGTACATTAATAGGTCGTGGGTTCGAATACAGTCGTGCACCAATAAGTTTTTCTATCGAATAAGTTTTTACTGTCAATCGGTGAAGGAAATCATCGTGAGAAAAACGGCATGTCATAGAACCTAAAAAAATCGATAACATGTGTCAAGTGCACATAAGGAGCCTTTTTGAGGTGCACTTATAATCCTTTCACCACACTGGTTCGAAAGAACTTGTGACACGATAAGAAGAATAAGACTATATCAACAGCAATTAGGTACCTGACTTCTGGAATCAGGCTGCGATTAGGCTAGGCATCAAAGTCGAACCGTGGTCAATATTTGGGATCTTAACACTATAGGTACCTACGTACCTAATCTTACTAGGAAAATTTACTCGTACAAATCGATTAAGAATAATGTCATCCAGTGCACTCACCGATAGTAATTTTTTTTTTTACGTTTGAGGATGGTTCGTGCAATAACATTTTTCAAAATCATAACTTTAATCTTCACGTTTAAGTAGGTTACATATCCTACAACTCATATGTAGACGATGTGAGTATCAAGCATGACGATTCTCCAATCGGACGCATTAATTCGATGAAATAATTCGATAAAAAATCGTTTATGCAATATAGAAATCCTTTTACTTTACATAGAAGTTCATTCATCAAATTTTCAAATTTCAAATTTTTATTTAGGAAACAAAAACATGGTACAAACAAAAAAGAGGAAACGATAATGTCCGCATTAGTTTAGAAAAACTGTGTCGCGGAAATTAACGCCCACCTCCGAGTACAGAGATATTTTCCACAAAAACAAAGTAGGTAGGTAAGTAGTTAGGAATCTTTAACAGGCTCTCTGTATCTGTATATGACAAAGTGATGAGCCACTGCAGGCATTTTTGTTTACACATGTTTACACATCATCGGCATAGAGAACATAATTATTACCTATGTAAACTCATTTATCCTCAAAATATTGCAAACAACAAGATGACTCGATATTGAATTTATACATAGAAGCTTTATCTTATTTACACAAGGTATACTCATTTGATTCAACCGATTGATAAATGTATTTACACAACACATAGTGTAGTGGTAGTTACAAGTTTATGGTATTTTATTTATCTAAAGAAATAATATATCTTAGGTCCAGAATTAAGGATAGGAAGTCAAGGTACCCTTTGTCTCCTCTTTGTTTACATGGCTTCTTTTCTTATTTATATCTGCATACATATATACGCGTATCTAAGACTATTAAGATAATATGTCTAAGTACAACGCATAGTGAAGGCACATAGGCACAGTTACAAAGCTATTAAAGTGACATGGTTCCAAACTGTGTGTTGCACCTGCCTGCTCTAATATGCCCGGAATGGGTTTTCTAACACGATTCTAATAGGAAACGTGCCGCTAGCCACCTGCCGCACTCCTCCAATCGTAGAATGCTTTGATTAAATACCGATATTTATCTATTAGTACAGAGCATGTGAGGCAAAATTGGTCTCAAATATTACTTAGAGACCAATTTTACAAAATATTGAGAGGAAAACGGATTAGAATAATAAAAAATAATATAATAATTTTATTGTACACGGCAAAAATAAGAAAGATAAAAATGGGAAATATCTAAACACGTGTAACATTGATTGATCTTTTCCAAATAACCTTTCGATGGACGGGACAAAAATTAACTAATGAGAATTTGTGGTCGGCAGTTTCTCCCGTCCCCCGAGAATACTTATTTTTTTCAGGGATAAAAAGTGCGGGGATAAAACCACGTATGTGCTATTCCAGACATTTATCAATCTCTGTGCCAAATTTCATCCATATACATTCAGGAGTTTTTGCGTGAAATAATAACAAACATCCACCCATCCTCAAACTTTCGCAATCATATTTATCACAAACAAGTAAATTTCAAGTTAATTACAAAAAAAAATTGATTGTCTATACAGCAGTGATAAGTGATAGGTCTATCATCATCCTTGCTGGACACCTGTGCACACTGCGCGGTTCCCATAGCCATCCGCGTCAATATTTACTAAGATAAAGACGATTTCGTGGGTGCGCGCTAACGCAAGATAGGTATAGGTATCTTACAGTATTACATTACTGTGCTATACTGTAAGATACCTAGTAGAAGAAGAAGGGGTATAATAAGTTAAACAAAGTACTTGTTAGGTCACTTTTAAAGTTTTTTCTATAATTATATTCTCAAATCTATTATTTTGGAGCCCGCTGCAGTTGTCGAGATGGAAAATTATATTTGGCGCAATCATTCCCACATTTTGCACAATATTTTTTTATTTTTATAATTTGGTGTTTTTGCTGTGACGCGAAATAAAGTTTATTTTATTTATTTCCTAATTTTAAGTTAGGTAGTATTCCATCCGTCAGGTTACAAAAGAAGTTACAATATTATGGAAAAATATTTAAAAATATTACTCAAACAGTGCAATTCAATTCATTGCAATTGCTTTAGACATTCAGGTACCTCAGGAGTTCAGACTTTACAAAAATTAAAACAAAGCGTGGTAATGCCGCCAGTGTTTTGGGCACGCTTCCGACTGACAATGACCTGACCAGTTGAGCTATCTACAGATCGTTTCTAACGTAAAGTATACAAATAAATCATTTATTGAGTTAGCCGATGTCATAGCAAAACCTCGCAGAGTCTCTGTGAGCACGATCACAAACATTTGCACAGACGGAAAGATCTTGGCAAACAAATGGAAACGTATCATTGAACACTTAAGGATAATATTGTTTATATTCTACTTTTGTATTTAGAAATATAAGGGGCCGAAAATAAGGCGATAAAATCCGACGACTTTTGACACTAACAACGGGATTTTTACCATGATTCCCCCCCTTAAATGGTTAGGTATAGAAATGTCCATCGACAATCCCCTGCGGCGGGGATTTTTAGAAAAAAACAAGGTTAAAAATCTCCTGAACCCTTTATTTTAATTTAATAAAGTGTTCATAACCATGAAAGTTTAAAAAGTTAAAGGACCACGTAGAGTTGTGGTCCTCGATCACCAAGTCACGACTTTCTATCAGTTCTTTATGGTACCGTATTCAAGATACATTGAAGAAGGTTTAGGTTAGAGGCCTGTTCAAAAAACGGTTACTTCACGAATGCCTAGACCCGCAGAGCGTTTAGTGCTATAAGTCTCTATTCTAAGACTACTAAGCTATCTGTGCCAGCTGAGGCACCTAATGCTTTTCTAACGCCAGCTGGCACCTGCCGCGGCACTTTTTTAATCTTGTTACTTGCCTTATACGTACTCGTCTGGAGTTGCACCATTACATTCTGCATAGAGCTGTGTCAAATTAGAGGTACTGCGTAAAAAGTATTTTAATCTTTTCATAGTTTGTAATGAATTAAACGAAACACGGATCGCGATTCACAAATAAATCCCGGCATGGAATTCTCTCGGATTTGTAGGATTTCTTTCTAATGGCTGAAAGCATATTTGGCAGGTGCTTTAAACAATCAATAAAGGAATTTTGTTGTGAGTACTTTCTACACTTAGAATCAATCTGATAAAATATTCTAATATTTTTTTATACAAACAAAGATAATAACAGCAGTATTTTAATTCGGGATGATTCTCAGTATATTGATTGAAAAAAAAAGCGATGACGTAAGCCTTTGAGAGGCCTAAAAACTCTGACAGAGTTTACCACTAACTCATACGAACTTAATATAAGGGTCAGTTCTATTAGAGCTGTAGATCTATGCGCGGTCATAGTCCTGCGGTTAATAGACGTGATTTGAGCTCTGTACATGGAACTAGTATTAGCATATACCTGGACCGGCATGTCTGTGAGGATTCACTACAGGACATTACATTATGAAGTTTCATTCAACCAAACAGTAGTATATTTTCCGTGGGTTCTGGAGCCCTTCGGGTTTTCAAATTTCTTTCAGGCCGTCTGGTCGAAGCGACGCGTGATCCGAGAGCTGGCATTTTCATCTGAGCGCTTCCGTGCTTCGGAGGGCACGTTAAATTGTCGGTTCCGGCTATTTAAGTCGTTAAGCCATGACGGAGGCCTTAAGGCGGCCTAAAAACTCCGTCACCAGAGTTGGCCACTGACTTATACGAACTTACTTACTTACTGACAATACTTCTCTTGCCAAACCTTTCCTAAGCTCATACAGTAGAGTCTCGAAACAACACGTCCTGGGGAATATTAGTCTCTGGCTAGAACATAGACCATAGAGTACATAAGTGCTCGTCCTGTCACCTGCCCCCGCATTCCTTTCCGTGATTACAGCACCTGCGAGGATGTACTTGTTTGCAAAAGATTTATCGCAGGAAAAGGATTGTAAGGTTATCATGTTTGACATGATTTGTTGGCATCGTAGCTGGCTTTATGTAAAGGACGTTCCTAGGAAATGTTTGAATCATTCAGGAATACTTTGACTAAGTATTTTCGTTTCCTTATATATTTAGGAATGTGATTAAATGGTTCAAAAACTGTTGAATTAAGTATGGCTTTCAAAACCTCAAAATTAGTTTTGTAATGTTTATCGCCTTTTTTCACTTTCAAATTAGAAAATTTCAAACGCCTTCGAGTTTAATCATAGCATTTGGTGGCAGTGAATAATCCAGTAGCGAATTAATGCAGATCATTAATAGTTGTTGATCGGTGTTTTAACCATGTCAAATCTCACACTCCTATGCTCAGAGTGTTTAGAAAGGGTATCTTTACGTAATTGGTTTGTATTAAAGATATTCAAAATGCATCTTAAAATGGTAAGCACTATTTTAAGATTCATTTTAAATATCGTCGGTGTGATTTTTGGGATGCATTTTAAAATAAATCTACATATAACGATGTAGGTATTTGATATTTATTACTAAAGTCTCGATTTTGTACTAATTTAGGCTAGCCCCTATTTTTAACCGACTTCAAAAAAAGGAGGAGGTTATATGTTCGGCTGTATGTATGTTTTTTTTTTTTTTTTTTTTTTTTTTTTTTTTATGTATGTTCACCGATATTTCCGTCAGTTGTGGACCGATTTCCAAAGTTTTTTTTTTGTTTGAAAGGGTATACTCTTATAGTGGTCCCATATAAATTTTATTCCTGAGGGATTAATAGTTTTCCCGTAAAACTAAAACAATCACTGAACTTTAAGAAAATTGTGGCCCGATTTCCAAAATTTTTTTTTTGTTAGAAAGAGGTATACTCTCAACGTGGCGCCACATATTTTTTTTTCCTGAGGGATTAATAGTTTTCCCGTAAAACTAAAACAATCACTGAACTTTAAGAAAACGATATTTCCGTCAGTTGTGGACCGATTTCCAAAATTTTTTTTTGTTTGAAAGGGTATACTCTTATAGTGGTCCCACATAAATTTTATTCCTGAGGGATTAATAGTTTTCCCGTAAAACTAAAACAATCATTTAACTTTAAGAAAATTGTGGCCCGATTTCCAAAATTTTTTTTTTGTTAGAAAGAGGTATACTCTCAAGGTGGCGCCACATATTTTTTTTTCCTGAGGGATTAATAGTTTTCCCGTAAAACTAAAACAATCACTGAACTTTAAGAAAATTGTGGACCGATTTCCAAATTTTTTTTTTGTTAAAAAGAGATATACTCTCAAGGTGGCGCCATATATTTTTTTTTCCTGAGGGATTGACAGTTTTCCCGTAACATTAAAAAAACCTCATTCTCACTACACAACACACCCTGACTCACAATCTGAGTCAAACATTAAATAGTTTGAAAGGGTATTACACCCGAGGTAGTACAAAATATTTCTTTTCCTTATGGATTGATAGTTTTCCCCCTTGCTGAACTCCGGTCTGTCCTTTAGTAGGTCTGCCCATGACTTCTCTTATCCTTTCCTACTTAAGCTACGATAAGCAAAGTCTTAATGTACTCGTAGCTTACTATATTATTTACACATACACTTTTATTTACACAGTATTTATTTACTTACACTAAAAAGTGAAAAATAAAAATTTTTGAAAAAAAAAATTGAACCGACTTCACAGAACACAAACAGGAGAACCTTCTACACACTAAAAAGAGAAAAATAAGAATATAATTTGAAGTCGGTGCCAAGTGAATACGATTAGGTACCTATCAAAAAAAGAAATCGAGCGATAGCGTACCAGGATACAATTTTGCACCCAAGTTCTTTTGAATTTCTTAGATGTAAATGAATAGTTGGCACCGACTTCAAATTATATTCTTATTTTTCTCTTTTTAGTGTGTAGAAGGTTCTCCTGTTTGTGTTCTGTGAAGTCGGTTCAATTTTTTTTTTCAAAAATTTTTATATTCTTCATTTTACTTCTAAAAAAATGAAAATAAATGGCTCTGACAGTTAGTATACTGACAGTTTTAAGGCTCCGCATTTTGAATTGGTAATAGAGTCGATTACCTACGCAGATTCTAGTTAACTAAATAGCCGCGTAAGTGGTAGTTTTAAAATCTGAAGCCGTTCGTAATCAGTGACCATGGTAATTATATTTATAACTAGCCGGGACATCCGGGACTTTATTCCCACATAAGATTTATGGTGAGTTTAGTTGGTTAATTATGACTCCTTGCTTCTAAAACTCTTTCAGCTAAGAACAGGCTGTTTATTAGCATTTCTGTCTCTGTCTTCGGCAACCTTTATGTATGCATATGATAACTTAGACCGTTCTATCTCAGATTACGTTTATAATACTTACCTATTTGAATATAATGATTGGGTCTAATGTCTCTCGTGGGACAATTTCACCCGACTATGCAAAGAAAAGAGGTTATGTCTTCGCCTAATTTGATGCGTTTCGATCACCCAATGCTAAACACCTAATAATTATGAATCTGTGGTACAGTGAGCAATGTGACGCTACGTTCTGTTCTGGCGCCGAGTGACGCCACGCTCTGAATTTAATTGCTCTTAATGAGTGGAAATGTATGGAGCTGTTCGTACTGAATCCATGTAGATAAAAGATTTATTAGAAATGTTAATATTTAGGAGTGCCGTAAGAGAGGAGGCCTACACCCAGCTGTGGGTGTAGGCCTCCTCTAATTAATAGGTTGAGTGATGATGATGATGAAAATGTGAATAAGTCTGACGCAAATAAAACATCCACTTTGTATGTGAAAAGTTAAGCATTATTTATTTATGTATTATTTATTATATTTTGCGACTGAATAAACGTTGGTTTGCATTAGGAGTAGTAAGTATTGTCTGTGGTATTAAAAAAAAATTAGCATGTGAAGAGAGATCCGTGGTTTCTGCCCTTATAGGTAAGGGGCGTTTTTCTTTATATGTAGGTAATTATGTATTTTTTGTATGTTTTATTGGTGACTCCATATGTCAATTACATACCTACATAGTATAATTCTGTACATTTTCACAGCTTTATAGAGATCCGTACTGGTGTCATTATACTTAGTAAAGGAGCAATGCAGTAATCTATCTCATTTGAATACATATCTGTGTTGGTCACAGATAAGTATTCTAGGTACTTCCAAGCTGGGTTTGCTAGTTGAGCCATTAGGAACTCACGTACATATAGGTAGTATAAAAAAATTACTCAAACAGTACCAAACCTCAGGTGAAAAGTGTTTTGGAGAACAAAACAGCACACGTACCATACAAACTCTATTAATATTTTTAATACCTACTCTAGCTACTTATAGCGCTCTTACAAAAATACTTATAAAAGAATCCATTGAGCATCATAATTTATCATAATTCTCATAGCAATCCGTATACCTAATGAGAGCTGTAATCGTGACAAATACCTATAGGTTTTCAAGGAAGTATAAAATAAGGAATTTCTTAGAATCAATGTCAAAGGGCAGGTCTGAACCGGCGCATACTACACCTGCAGCTCACAGTTAACCAGTTAATAGCCTTACAGTTAACCAGTAATAACGGTTAATCAACAGATCATTTTGTTAGTGGCGATAAGCTCATAATTACGCTCTAAACAGACATCGTTATGTTCATCACGTACTTTTAAATATTAAAATTAATGATAACGATCTAACAACGGTGTTCATAGAATTTTGAAGGTGTAAGCAATTATAATGGAAGAACAACTACTCCGTTTATTAAATACTTGTATTGAAAATAAGATTTCAAACATTTTGCTTTTAGTGGCGAAGTAAAAAACGAAAGGAAACAGGATCACTGGGGTCGTATTCGCGGTCCTTTTTTCGTTCATTTGATGAATATTCGGATGCTTCCCACCACGATATCTGACTTCAAGGGCCAATTTTTCAAACGTTAAAACACGGTCCTAACCTAGGACCAAATAATTCCAAACTCAAAAATTGACCCTTGAAGTCAGAAATAGTTGTAAATGACATCCGAATATTCATCAAATGAACGAAAAAAGGAACGCGAATACGGTCCCTGCTCAGTCCCAAAACCGCGGTAGACGTTTCTTTTCAAAATGGTTTTGAAGACAACAACCATAAGAAACCCCTGATTGATTCGCAGTGCTTTGGAAATAGAATTACTACGAGCTTTGTAAATTAACTTAGATACGAAGGCGCTTGCGCAACATTTAGCAATAGATAGATCCATTACATTCTGCGTAACTTGGTAGCTTTTAGATACAATCTAAGGCCGTAATCGAACTAGCGTTGAATACAAGGCTAAAATGGTCTTAAAATAGCATTTATAATGATCGAAGATTTATACGATGAAAATTTTGACTCGTTTTGCTAAGACTTTTAGCAGCCGATGGCCGCCGACGACGACACGTAGGAACTTAAAAAGTACAAATTAATTATAAAATCTTAGAAACGCTATTCCGTACTAACAATGTAACATTCTATGTACTGTTATGCGACTGCGCTCTTCGCACTTTGACGTTTTGACCTATGTACTTACATAGGTCAAAACGTCAAAGTCAAAATGTGTCATTCGTCTAGCCCCCGTCCGATACTGTCCAAAAAGGAACTTCGTTCCAATAAATTGCAGTGCGCTACTAAATCGTATCGGTTGAAATGCTTCCGTATTGAAAACCCTTTGCAGCAAAAAAAAAATCTGCCCAAATTCCTAGTTTGCTTGCTGTGCTAGTTGTAAACAATGCTCTCGCTGCGACTTCACGACGTTGAGGTACCAAGGCAAAAAGCAATTGCATTTGATCCGCATAAATGCGATACGACCACTTTAGTATCTACGCAAAGCAACCGTCACTTGCACCAGCGTCTTCGCTGTTTGCTTTCGTCAGTACGAGGGTTTAGGTACTAAGAACATTTAAAGTTATGAGGGAGCCTCAATGTATCCGCCTACTATTCGTTATATTTAAGTGTGAAAAATATTTTAATGGCTCAAACACTGCACGCAATGACACCTCACACTGGGGAGGAAGCATCAGTTTCTGGCGCTATCGGGTGTGAGTAATTATCAAGTAGGTGCCCTTTAGCTCATCGATTTGCTTTTGCTCTGGCATATTTAAGAAGTTGATATAGACAATAAACAACCAAACATCATATAATAAAGCTGAAAGTTTGTGAGTTTGTTTAGATGTTTGGATATTTGTATGTTTGTGTTTCAATCACGCCTAAACCAGTGAACCGATTTAGATAAAACATGAAAAAGGCTTAGATAGTGACCTGGAATAGCATATAGGCTATTCAAAATGTTGGTACCACGCGGATGAAGCCGCGCGCAGTAGCTAGTGTTATCTAAATAATAAAAACAGCTGATACGATTGCTGAATCAGGTATAAAACAGTAACCACAAAAAACGACTGTATAATATCTGCAGGATTTCGAAGGGGTAGTAATCATCGTTATCGTTATTTATAATAAGCTAATGTTGCTTACTTTATGAACCAATAAAAAAACACATTCGCAAAGTATTTTTCAAAGTTGCTCGATAAGTGCCATTCGAACTAGTGCTATGGTCCTACGGTATGTAGTAATTACAAGTGTCACATCATTTGTCGAAGTCCAATAAAAGTGTCGCGTTCAACAGTCCACTGTGCTCCTTCGTTTAAATACAGTCAATGACAAAAGCTGTTGGTAGTATGTAGTAGCTTAGTTTCTGTAAATAAAAGTTTTTTTATTTATTTTATTTATTAGGTCTACCAACGATTGTTACATTATTACATGAAGAAGAAATACATAGTTTAAGGTACATTAAGTACTGTCTTACGCTAAATGCACAATCACTTATAGGTAAACACTACATGCACTAATTAAATTAGAAGGAGTAAGTTGTAATAAGAAAGAAAAAGGTGTTTTATTTTTCTAAAAGCAAAGTAAAGAATAAAAAAAAAAGAAGTAGGTAAAGTTATTCAATTACAACTGGAAAAAAAAGCTGTTGGTTCAAAAATATAAATTCAAAAGTTTTAAATCGCAATTGAAAAAAAAATTGTAGAGCTTTTATGCGTCAAAATTAGCTTAAGTTACGGTGATCAATCTGGATCCAGTCTTACTTATGTGATGAATCAGAATGCGTCATACAATTACCTAAGTACAAAACTAATGGTTTAACAGTTAATTTTCGCAAACATTGCGTATCTTCAGATTGAGTTTTCAAGGGAATACGTTGATATTTAATTCAGCTGCTGCAATGATCTATTTTATTTAAAGGCAGAAACACGATTGGTTATAAGTTTTCAGCCTGTGCCTCATGGGCAATAGTAACAGTTTTCATTCTGTCTGTACCTGTAACTTGTAACCTGTGATGTGGTACCACATTCTTGTAAGTTGTGAGATTGTTTATGAAGTAGTATGTGGTATGTATATGTTATGGAATCTTGTAGCCAAAAGCGAAGTCTCTATTGGTAGCATTTTTATGGTTTAAAACACAGCTGGATAATAGAATGTTGTAGTTTTTGTAATAAAGCTAACTTTTTTATGAGGTCGATCATTATTTATTCGTATAAAAGAACAGTTAGTGAAATAACTTTCATGTATTTGCAATTAAATGATACTACCTCACTGTTGCACTAAAGACGAAGGAGGAAAACTTGTGTGATGTTGTTATATTGTTCATTAACTTTATCTATCTTTTTAAAAAACCTAAAAGATGGAAAATTGTAGATGATGCCAAAGATTTGGTTCGTAATAAGCCTAAGAAACTTAAACAATCCAAAGAGGGCTTTGAAACTGCCACTAACAACAAAAACGGCGACCGAAGAATTTTTAGATCTTATCATTTTTGACGTTGATTTATCGCTGGATTTCCGCGATTCGCAGCATAAAAAACGGAATTTGCGTCTTATTTTATTATCTACTAGCTTCTGCGCGCGGCTTTGCTCGCGTGGTACCAACATTTTGAAAAGCCCTTACACCTATTCCAAGTTTCATCTAAATCGGTTCACTGGTTTAGGGCGTGATTGAAACACAAACGTACAAACATCCAAACATACTCACAAACTTTCAGATTTATTACATTAGCAGGAAGTAGGATACAGAATACAGATAGCTAGACGGATTACAATCGCCTGTGTGTGACTGCTCCAAAATAACAACCAATACATTCGTAAGCCTACTTCAATGAAATATGCGTTCATTATTTGAATATTAGTAGAACCTCATAGTTTCGCGTTCACTTCAGTAATAGTTTGTATCAATCGGCTCGATCTAGGCACTAGTACGGTTGGTGAATGATATCTCAGGTCCAAAGTTTGATACGAACCGGCCGACCGCCAAAGGAATGCCGCTAGCCTGCATTCATTTCATGCTGATTTAGAGCTACCAGTCCTTTGCAGTTTCCGGCTTTAGCTCTCAAACTTATAAGATACATATTCTACTCAATCAGTTTCATCGGCAGTCTAAAATAACAAGCAATAACTTTGCAAATAAATTCAAATGCTGTCAAGCAATGATTAATCAGCGACATTTGTTATCATTTTAAGAAGTTTTAAGACTAAACAAAAAAAAAACTCAATTTCTGTATTGCCAAAATTATTCATCCTCTTACACTGTAATGATCTCTTGATATCACTTTTTCTCAGGTCCAGTCTGAAAATCAGCGTTACTGTGTACCTTCGGGCATGGAGTAACAATAAGCTGAGACTGGACCTTTTTGGCTCACTACAGCACACAGACCACTGTTGCACCCACCTATGTAGGTGCCAGACTACTAGTTTTAGGTGTGTATTTCTTTTTTTTTTTTCTAGTTTGTTTTTACCTGTGCGCCTACATACTTGTTACTTGTCTTTGTTTTTGTGTCTGTGTTGAAATGTTATGTGTGCCAAATAAATATTTTATCTATCTATCTATCTATCTCTTTGTGTTCATCAATAAAGCCATGTAGGTATAGCCAATCAATAAAGTGCCATTGCAATAATCGTAAACTGTAAAATTTTGGTTATTCATGGTACGAAATATATAATTCGTTGACGTATTTATTTGCTAATCCAATAATAATGTTTTTGAAGTTGATTTAATTAGCTAGATGCCAGTTTTACAAGCTGTTAATTAGCCTTTGATTCGTTGATCATAAATTTAGGTATAATCCTATTTTATACTTTTGTTTACAGCTGATTCTTTTAATTTATTATTTCTTTTAGGTTATTCTACTTAAGGTGTTGTCTTATGATGTCCCGACTTTCCGTCCGGGTACAATATTCCATATTATTCAGCAATCACATTAAAATATTCTTCTTTAGAAATCTGGCATAAGTGTTTCTAAACCTATAATTATAGTGCAGACTATAATTATATACTTACGGAGATATTACAAAGGCGTTTTACCACGAATTATTCAGTTTATGAGTGTTTTAGTGCGTGGCCATCCGGTTGCAAAAATCATAATATAAGATTTATCAACTCCAGTCTCAGCTCCACACATAAATAGACTTTATAGATGCCAACTATGACAAGACTTGTTAAGTTTTTATAAAAAAAAACTAGTCATCGTAATGATCGAAATTAGTTTGCGATTACAAATTAAATACTTAATTTCATTTTTTTTAATTCTGTTCATGCCAGATTTTTTGAAAATTTTAAAATTTAACGTTTTCATTTTTCGGGTTATTCGTAAGTTATGTAGGTAATGTGTTATGTAAATGTTAATAACATTAAACGTTAATGAGTTCGCGTCGCCGACCGTAGATTAAATCCATCAATAAAACGCTCTACCTACAATTCCATTTAGACTAGAAATTTTTGAAATCTGCGAAGAATCACTATCGATAGCAAACGCATTGGCTTGTCGGTCAAGACGCAAGCAAATTAATAAATGAATACCATCACCCGAGAGCGGTAGCCGTGGCGACGACCAGGCGAGCGCACACCTGCGCTGGCGCATCTCAACACTTACAATCTAAATTGAACCTTATCACTAACCAGCTAAAGTAGATTTTGGTATGTTGAATCTGAATTCTCTCATTACGAATCGGATGTAACAAACAAACTACACAAAACATTGTACCTTAGCAAACTTGGGTTTTACGGTCAATGGATGACTATAAAGATTCCTTAGCTTGAGAATTATGGGTGTTTAAATGCTGTGGGACGAAATGAGTATGGATTGAAGAAAGTTTTATAGCTGTCTCTGGTTTTAGAGAAGGTAGAGTCAATTGTTTATCAAACAGTTATTGTTTTAATATAAATCGAGGGCATGTCTCCAACAACTTTTATCTCTCTTGGTTTCGGACTTGGCCATCACCGCCCATCTCAAAAAACCACCCTGTATATCTTCCAAATATTTTTTTACCATGTTGGTAAAAATACCTATAAATATTTTTTGACGACCTCTGTAGCGCAGTGGGCGAAGGTCCGCTTAGGACGCAGAAGATTGCGGGCTCGAACCCGCCACGGGACAAATGTTTTTATGATCTAAGTACAGTTATTTGTCTCAGGTCTGGATGTTTCTATGTATAAGTATGTGTTAAGTATGTGTTTGTATGTATAAGTATGTATTTACAAATAAAAATTTTATAAGTAATATATCAGTCATGCAGTACCCATAACACAAACTCTGGGGCACTTACTTTGGGGCTAGATGATGCTGTGTGAAAAGTCCAGCATTATTAATTTATTCATTTATTTTATAAATAAAACCAAGCTATTTATTTAGGAAATTAAAATAGGCTCTAATATAAGATACGTTGGCCTTTTCAGTTATCGATTGCATCTAAGAGTTTTTTTAGATTACAGCAGTTACAGATTAAAATACCTACGTGATATTTTATTTCTTTGATGTACCACGAGATGGCGCTATTTCAGATTTAGAGTTCGTAAAAAACTAAAATATCCAAAATAAAATGAAACTCACGCACAAAAATATTGTAGAGTGCAAAACATGAAATGAAATTGTAGTTTTAATCTACTGAGACACTAAATAAATCTTTAGATTCAGTCATAAAAAAAATCTAAGGAAAAACAATCTAGAATCCTACATCGCGCTTACAACATTTTTTACATATTTAGCAGTGATTATCAAAATGTTGTTCTGCAGTGGGTTTCCGACCAGTTCAACTTCGAGGTTACTTACTGAGTCCCTGTGACTCCCATTCCTCGTGGAAAGTCCCCGGAGGTGGGGTGGAAAGCACCGCATCATGAAGATGTCAGGCCGGGGGAGCGTTGTAGGGGAGGAAACCTGACCGGCGCTGCCCCGTAGCGTTGCTCAGAGCACAGATAATGTTGAAGGACAGGAGTCCAACCAAATGGGGCTTACTCGGTCCGGAAACCTACTTTTTGATACGAAAATGGCTAACCATTGGAACAATGTTAGGTAAAACAACTTGATAACATATTTTAATTTAGTTACGTTTCTTATCTTACAGGATACTGGCCATTAACTAAATTAAAATATATTAATTACAGGTGTATTTTACTATAAATTTACTTTTTTTATTGCTTAAAAACAAAGTTGTGTTAAACAAAATTGTACTTTGTTAAAAAAAACGGATATAATGCCCCCAGAGAGATTTGAACTCTCGACCCCTGGTTTACAAGACCAGTGCTCTAACCCCTGAGCTATGGAGGCTATGACAGGTTTGACGAAATTAAGAAACATGTATATCGAGTTCTATGAACTGTAATGTTGATGACGTCATGTTAAATTTATCGGTTGCAGTTTTGTTTGAGTTATTTTATTCTTTTGTTATTGTTATGGTTGATAGTAATTAGGTATTACCTACAATTAATAAATTCATAGGAACGCCTGAAAACAGTTATATAGATAGATAGATGCAAAGACCTTATAGGTTGTTATTTTTGCCATTTCATTCTCTAAAATAATGGGAATACAATTTTAGTTGACAGTCATAGATACAATATTTGTAAATATAGACTTTACTCACAACGAAATAATTTGAAAATTGACTCGTAGAGGTCTACGAAGGTGCTACGAAAATGACAAACTACTTGCAAATTCCGATTCTGGTTAAAATTAGTTCGCCGAGCTGCTGTTGGGGGCGCTGTGTAAACGATAGAGACATTAACACATTCCAGAAGTAGTACAATACGTAACTAAGAGAGGGCGCTGGGGACTAGATATATAAAAAAATATGCACAATACTATGGTACTTAGTATAAAGAATTATTAATAGGAAACTATACTTTTTTGTTAGTTATCCCTTTTAACAAACAAATCGATATAATCAATACAGTCGGCCCTTTTTCATGATTTTCGAATGCGGGAATTGAGCGCTATCCCAGTTGGTCAGCACGGCTCTGTAGGTATATAAATTCAAGTCTTATTATTAACAATTTCTAATTTTGTCCTATATAAATTTTCAATAAATAAAAATAAAATAAATCTGAAAGAGCGATCCACTAACACAATTGAGTTTGATTGTAACCGAACCGCAGTCATAATACAAACGAAGACTGAATCCCTAAAACGCACAACTTTTCAGATCTCTATGTATTCAACATCTTTGAAGATGTCTATGTGCCAAGTTTGAGTCCTCAGGTCCTCAACACTCGGTTTTGAAGCATTTCAATAGCGATCCAACTCAGGCTTACTCGTATGTTTGTTGAATTGATCTCCTGTACACGTGACAACTAGACCAACAGATGGCGACCGGACATTGGCCAAATGTGGAGCTCAATGTAGAACAAAGCTACTTTTAGACTTGACGTTTTGCATGCCACAACCTTTAAAGGCACTGGGTGTCTCCTGTTGAGTAGTATCGAATGTAGCCTTGATTGGCTGTGATTGTATGACATCTTTAATACGATATTTTAACACAGATTAAAATAGTTTTTTAGATAAATAAGAATACTCAATACTTGATGTTCTCATATGAAACTGAACTGTCAATATCGATGTTCAAATGTATTATCTCAGTGAAATGGTCCGAGTTCAGTGTTAACTTTATGAACCATTTTGTTTCTTGTAGAGAGCTGAGTGCAAGTTCGGAATACAGGCTGTATTAATTCAGCCCATTACTTTTCCTATCAAACCGGAACGTACAAAGAGATTGTATAGATAATTGAATAAAAAACCAGCTTTCTCCAAGTAGTGTACAGTAATATTCGATAAAGCACCGAGTGGTCCATTCACTAGTGGTCTGGTTCGGAAATTGGGTATCATTACAACCGCCGTTTATGGCTCCGGTCAGCATGTCCACTTCACTTTGGGAGATCAAACCAATAAATACTCATATAAAAATCTTACGAGGCTTCCGAATGTATGCATGTTTGCATACTCTTTCACGCAAAAACTAGTACCTTGGTAAATGGGTCTAAATGAAATGCACAGAGATAAATTAATAGCTAAGTATTGAAATAGCACATACTTACAAAGGTTTGTTTTTCTGGAAAAGTGATGTATCTATTCCCCAGATGGCGGGTAACGCCGCGGAACGTTTCACTATAAAGTTAACTTCTACAAGACATTTTAGGGTAATTATAACACATAAAAGATCTGAAAGAATATATCTGTTGATGTTGTCAGGTTCCTTTTATATTTGAAAGTAACACTGAGTTATAGCTTTCTTGCTAATTTCCTTCTCAGACGCAGAAGCGGAACCGCAGGCGCAAGTAATAATTTACTAGGTCCGGTAATGTACTCTTGATTTTTTAACTTATTTACGTTCATTCGTTTAATTGGTTCTCAAAGCTGGCTTGACCGGTAGCTTTGTAACTGTGATGCAAGATTCATATAAGTGTTTATGTGGTTGTTGGTCTGACAAAGTTATCAAATTGTTTTGGTCAGTCAGGATTTGATAAAATCACATATTGCTACGAAGCTTATGCTCGACTTATGAACTTTTCTTCACTTTGCGATCCTCTTTTGTTACTGGCAACGAGGACCAATTATAAGCAGTGTTTTTATTGAGAGATTGCGTCATCAAAGGTTGAGAGGTGATAAATGCGTCGATCAAAAAATTGGCAACACTCCCAACAGCAGATGGCTGTGACAATTTACTAAAAGTCACCGGATACCCTTATCGGCATAAATCCGTCATGTTTATTTCGCGATACCAAATCACGGGAGCACTCGATAGGAGGTAACCTGATACGGCGTCAGGCGGTAACCGAGCTTCGCCGCGCGTCGCCGTCGCAGCGCGGGCCACGCTCTGCTGGACAGACGGACCGACCGCCGCGCCAGTAGATGGACTGATCGAAAGTACTTTTATAGGGATTCTCAAAAAAAATTTTTTTTTATAAATCAGAAACATATAATAACACGATAGGTTGCAAAAAAATTTATAAATCAGAAACTAGGTCAAGTTCCGTGGTTTTACAACCTCCAGGACAAATCTACAGATGCTTTGTCCCGTGAAAATTGAACTTGTATCCACCGGACTATCGGTTTAATGTCCTGAATCAAAATTCAAATACATATACCTACGTATACGGGAAAAAAAAAACGAGATTCGTATCATACAAAAAATAATTCTAGTTATGGGACCTATCAGACAGAGAGCGGTCACGCGGTCAAGCGTTCAAGCAGTCAGTTTTGCATTCTTTGTATTCTATTACGTTACGTAAATATACTCACACAGGGCATTCTGACCGTTCCAACCGTTCAATACCGGGGTTCGTGAGCAATTGCAAGCTCAACCACAGAACGCGAACGCAGAACGTTTGACCGCGTGACCGCTCTCTGTCTGATAGGTCCCTAATATAATAGCGTCGATTGTCTGTCTAGATTGGGAGAAATAGTTGATTTTGATTTTGTTTTTGAATAAAATTAAAAAATATTGAATTTGACTTTGTCTTTCGAGGGTTACAAACTTATATAATCACGTGCAGCCGTAGCGTGCCTGGGGCCTGCTTCCATATTAATTGCTGGTCAAAGCAGCCTATCTTTGCTGTCCGTTACCAAGCACGCGAATGAGTGCAACAATAACTCAAGTAAGGGTATCGAGAGCATTCTATTTTTTTCGCTTCGTTAAATTAAATTGGATGCCAATTACGAAGGTGCATTGATTTATTTCCAAAACATCAACTTTTCATTACTGACAAACTATTGTTCAAATCTCCATAGGTTCTCTTCCAAACCAGGCATTGGGAATCGGCACTAGTCGATTGCTGCTTCTTCTTTCGACACTATATATTTCATCCCAATTGGTATTTTTGTCCACTCAACCAATACATTTGATTATACATATATTTCTCCTTCCATCCCAATACAATTACTCCTAATTCATATTGTATCATTGATTGCTTTTAGATCTTGTTGTCTATCTAAATCATTCCATTTTTTTGTCCCATTGTTTTTAAAAGTATTAAATGTAAACTTATTATGTGTGACTGGTCACACATAGGTCCTATATAGTCCTACGTATCAATACGTATGTGCAAAGTAACTTAGACTGATCAGGAATAGAATACAGGTTTCTAGTTTACTGCATTGACGAACGATACTGGACAAAATAAAGCAATCTAGATTTATTTATCTTGCAAGACGTTTATTGCAGATGGAGGTTGTATCAAAGGCATTCAGAGTAAAATTAAATGACATTCAGAAGCATTACTAATGGATTTTCCTGCTAGTGCAATTAATTTTGATGAGAATGTTACCGTTAGTATTTTGCTTTATGGAAGAGGTGCCCTATGAGATTTTGACGTTGCCTGTACCTACAGTAATGTAAGAATAAGCCGGAAATTAACATTAACACTGATGAAGTAGAGCGAGCGGGGAGTAAAGTGACTTCCTGATTAACTAGGACATTTCCTGTCTCGTTTAAAACCATAGTTACTGCTAGTTGTGCGTTACCAAACACTACACTACACAACACAATAACATACTATATAATAACACACTATAAGACAATATCTATTTTTTTATTTATTTATTAAGTTATGGAAAACTAACAGCACATAAAAACATATAATACAAGAAACAGAAGTCTAAATTGTGGTAAAGAGTTAAAGCTGATTGGCGACTTAACGAAATAATAAATTTAGTACTCATAAGTACTTACATCTGAGATAACAATAGTTCAATGAACATTTTATTATAATAGATATGGATAACAAATTTTATTGATACTGGTAATTCTACAGATCTTTATGTGAATTATTTTATGTCTGAAGGAGACCATAAAATAACAATCAACCTCAAAACGAGATATTTCGCAGATAACTCCGGCTCAAAGGCATCAAACAGTCGACCGTTATTGTTATACGACTTGCATTGTTACCGTGAATTGCATTCGACTATACTATTGATTGGCTGTAGCATATGTTTTAGTGTTTCTTCTAAACAGACATTCGCTTTGTGCTTGTACCCATGAAACCAGAGTTCACGGACATTGCTTAATCTTTCAGCCTAGGCGAACTCTGTACCTTAGATTCAATTCAATTTTTTATTATATAGATTCTTAACTACCTATTAAAAATAAAACAATAAATCACAACTGCATTATTCTTCTGTGTTCTCAGCATCTTTTTTTGCAGTTTATTAAATTGTTCAAATACTTAGATGTCTTGAAGTAATTCTCAAGTAGAATGGCATGTTTTTTTTCCTAAGCTATATCTAGCATCTCCCCATGATACTACAAAGGTCGGATTTAGTTTCTTGAATTCCTTCAGTGTGAAATCATTGTATTTTAGAATATTTGATTAGAAGTTACAAGTATTTGCACATTTTGGGAGACATTTGCTCAGTGGGTCATAATAATCTGATCATCGTAATAATCAGCTTTTGACCAAAGCGTGTCGCCCATGGACACCAAACCAAAATTGGAATAGATTTCACGCGCCACCGCCGTTTCCGCAGCCATTCACGATTTCACACGGACTCCCCCGAGTCGGTGCGTGGGACTGTTTTTATGGTAATTTCCGAATTCAATCCCGGTTCATTGATTTGACTTACTAATTGCACAGGGTTCCCCTTTTTGTCACCTGGAAATTAATTAGGCGATTGACAAAAATGGTTGTTGAGTTACTTGTAATTTACAAATAAGGTACTGTTACTTTGACTGGCTGGCATGTCTAGCTCATAATCTGGCAATATTAACAAAACAGCTAGTTTGCAATTCACTTTCTTGCCCACCTCTAAGGCATGTGCGAGATTAAAAAAACTAATGAAAATATTGCTGGAAGATACTAAGACATCACTGTTTTTCTCAATGTCTCCTATAATTTGACGACCTCTGTGGCGCAGTGGGCGAAGGTTGCGGGTTCGATCCCCGCCGCGGGAAAAATGTTTGTATGACCTACAGATATTTGTCCCGGGTCTGGGTGTTTCTATGTATAATATGTAAGTATGCATTTACAAACAAAAAGTATATAAGTAGTTTATCAGTCATTCTAGTACCCATAGCACAAGCTCTGCTTACTTTGGGGCTAGATGATGCTGTGTGAAAAAGTCCAGCATTATTTATTTATTTATTTAATGTCAAGAAAATGGGGGGCATATTATGTTAAACATGTGGACGATGTGATGTGAACCTACTCGTTAATGTCACTTCTTTATCAGTGTTATAATCAAGAGCATCTATACAGTTTCAACCATCTCTATGTAAAGTGCTTATAAAGAGAAGGTTTATTGACATGTCTCATCCAAGGCCTTGTTGGGCGAAACATGTAGTCCCATTAACGGCACTTTTAAATGAAGGAACTGGTTTGCGATTGTCATCCTGCGAAGGCGTGAGAATGGCTACTCTTGGGTCTCTCATGGTCTCGTGACGTCACGGCTGCACCTGCATGCGTGAGGCTGTGACTAAAGGACAATGTCGTTTGAATCGTGGACGGGCAACTTAAGCGAATGTTTTTAAACAATACTTCCGACAACTAAAGGTGAAATGGAAAAGATTCAGAGTGGAAAAGTCTGAAATTATTTATTGAAATTGATTGCGTCAATTAAGGTAAACTAGGAATGACTCTGACATTTTCCTGTTGTTTTAGTGGTTAAAACATACGTCAATGTTTGATGTAGGTACCTACGTACTAGTGTTGCTCAGACTGTAGCAATTCCAATTGCTCGTGTATAACACTGCTAAAGTTGTTAACCAATTGCGGTTTCAAGTTCGTACAAGTTCGCGGCCCAAGGTTGCAATTGACTGTGGGCGTTTAACAAGATAAAAACTCCTGGTAAACAATATTCCTAATTGAGGCAAAAAACTTTAAAACTGGGTTCTACGAGTAAGATAACGGGTAAATAAGTACGGTCAGTAAGTAAATAGGTAATATATGTACTTGTAATTTTAGTACCAGTAGACATTTATAAGGAAGTGCATTCGACACAAAGGATTTGGTAGTTGGTACACAAAAAAACTGAAAAACTAGGTACCTACTTAGTTTTTCGGACCTGCAGGTAGTTGTGAGACAAGTAATTTTTATCAGATTTCTATAAGATTACTCCACAAGCTGATTTTTATGTAATTATCTCTACGATTAGCACAAAGCGTAATTTAGAGAGGAATTTATTAGACTTCGAACGATAACATTATCTTTAATCAAACAGTTCATAGAAAACATGGCTTCGGTAATGCTGGTTTAATATTTATCGAAAGCTAAGTAGTTTAGGTTCAGCGCCCAGCTATTGAAATTGCAAAGATTGATAACTGTATTGATCAGAATTGAGTAGACAGGAACTAACAATGCCATTTTAATTGGACCACACTTGCAAGTTTTCGAAATCAGCTGTAAAGCTAGCTGTTCTGAAAGCGCAATTTCTCATGCTTTAGCGGCTTCTAGACTTGTTACCTGCCAGTTAAATTGTATTAACGTGGTAAAGCCATAGAGCTGTGATGGCTGAGTGGGATAGTACCTTGATATTCACACAAAATATTCGAATATCCTGAGGTCAAACCCTGTGTATCATAATACGTTTTTCGGGACTCATAATAAGCAGAATACCCTTATTTTATTGTTTTCACAGATGGCAATATGCTTGCGATTTGACATGTATGGAATTATAACTTCGGGTCTTTATAACATTCTTTTTCTCTCTACCTCTCCTCTCTATCTTAAAGAGCGTTTTGAGTACCTGCACCAGGCAAATGATCGTAATCTGCGATCCTCTGATACTCTGCAGCTGGCTACCCCTGTACATACTACCACCATGTATGGCGAGTCCTTCACGGTACAAGCTGTAGCTCTTTGGAACTCATTGCCTTCTTCTATTCGTTCATCTAAATCCATTCACATCTTTAAATCTAAAGTCTATGAACACTTTTTGTCCATGTCAGCTACAATGCTAAAATGACCATGTGCTTATTTTATGTTTATGTTGAGGTTTATTTATGTAGGTATATGTATTTAATAGTATGTGTAAGTACTATATTCTTATTATTTTATTTAACGTACTTATTGTGCACCGCCGTTTTTTCTGTGTAACTTTTCCAGTCCATCCAAAGGTTGTCTGGAAGAGATCGCTTTTAGCGATAAGGCCGCCCATTGTACCTACTTACTTATTTTCGTGTATTTCCTGTAATGTGTTTTTGTGTACAATAAAGTGTTTTTCTATTCTATTCTATTCTATTCTTTGTCCCAGTCCTTAGTCAATGTCAAAGGATTCTGATTCTTCCACCGGCTTCCCTATTATAGAGAACAATGGGAATACAATCGTGAATCCTGTTTCATAAAACTATCAAAAACCGATAAGATGCGGCAAATCAAGCTCCAATACTATCAACATAATACCTTATGCGAGGAGGAGGGGTTCGGCAGTCGACGTACATGTGGAAGCTGTATCAGCTCGTGAACAATGACGTTAATTAACGCCACTCGTGAACTTTGTAAGGCAATAAATAAAGAATCGATTGGATCTTAAAGAAAAATACTCCACATTTGTGTACAAAGCACGTAAGCATAATAAATGGTGTCCGAGGATATAATCAGATTACTGAAGTGCGTAATTAAGGCTGTCGCGGCAGAACTGGCTTGAAATCGACTTGCAGTTATTGACAGTATGTAATTAATTCGTTCACATCACTAGTTCTTATCACCAGTTTGTATCGGAGCTGAATTATTAGGATACCGAGGCCATTATGCATTTTCTTAGTGAGAATCTCTGGAAAATAAATCACGTCCACTGAATGCCCAAGCAGTAGGTAGATGTTGCTTCAAATTCTAAGAAGTTATAGAGGAGGAAGTTATTACAGCGATAGGAGAACATTACGTTTTGCATAAGCTTATATTTTGCCGTCATCATCAACTTCAAGCCCTGGCTCCAGGTTGATGGTCATGGTAAGGGGCAGTACCTAACAGGTTAGGTACTGCCCCCTTACCATGACCACGCGATCTCTACGGTAGAATAGAGAAAATGACAATTTCGTTCAGACGATTCTGAGTTTTGCCGTGGATAGCGTGGTCATGCTAAGGGGCAGAGCCAGGTAGTCCGCTAGGTAAGGGCATAATTTGTTAGATCTTGACTTGGAACTGCAATTGAACTATTTAAAATCTTAGCACAGCATGAGCAAAGCCGCTAGCGGAAGCTAGTTTATACTTACCTGAAAATTTTCTAATCATTTCCTGGTCAGACAAGATGTCCAAAGTATCAGCAACGAACGAATGAACACATGGATCATAATGGTTATGTTTCAAGACATTGTTCAGTAAATGTGCAAATAGCTTGAGACTCAAAGAGCGATCATTTATCCATCTGACAGGCTGGAACAGCTATGTAACGTGATAGTGTCTAATTGACTGACATTATAGAAGTATATCGGGATTCATTATAGTGATCTTGTTAGTGATAATGTTCTTGACATTATATTGTCGTTCCAGTGAATTTAATGTACAGGTTTTGATGTTAATATTACCACCAGTTAAAATTCTAGATATCTTTGGGCGATATTATCCATTGACCAAAACTTTAGTGTGTCTTAGATGAAACTTACTTTATTTCTTGAAAAACATGAATTGTGTTTCGACTTTTTCATGAATGTTCAATTTTGTACTCAGTAAATTTTAACTTTTAAATTCTTTATTTTGTTTACTTCTCATTTCCTGGTGGAGGAACTTATGCAGACAAAACAAAATCAGTGCAAATGTAAGTTAAGCAGATGGTCTACCAGATGACGATAATCTCTGCTCATTAAGCCTACAACATTGAACTCTGCATAAGTCACTCCTACGCAATGCGTTAGTCACCAGACAGCCTACTGAAATGGTATTAAAAAGCATCTTAAATGATGAATCATACTTGTTTTAAAATTTGGTTTAGTATGTTAATGTATGACAATGGTTATATTTTGTAGGTGAACCGTGTTTGTTAAATAGCATCCCATTCTTAATTATCTGAACTCTAAAGGGTGGCCATCATATTGACGTCGTATTTGATATTAATTATGAGGTGATTTCGGAAATTTTGGTGAGACGACATCAATACCTTTGAGGAAGATTGGTAAAACGTGGGGAGAGCGCTAACGACGAGCGTATATAATAAGCCTTACCTTTTATGCAAAAAACACCATTGCTCCCAAGACTATCTTCAAGTCAAGACGACCTCTGTGGCGCAGTGGGCGAAGGTCCGCCTGCGACGCAGAAGGTTGCGGGTTCGATCCCCGCCGCGGGACAAATGTTTGTATGACCTACAGATATTTGTCTCGGGTCTGGGTGTTTCTATGTATAATATGTATGTATTTACAAACAAAAAGTATATAAGTAGTATATCAGTTATCTGATTCCCATAGTACAAGCTTTGCTTAGTTTGGGGCTAGATGATGCTGTGTGAAAAATGCCCAGCATTATTTATTTATTTAAAAAAAAAAAAGTTCCTAGCAGATGCTAGTTCGAAAACACGTGTCAAGTTCATAAAAGGCGCTCTTATAATTTTTTCACCATACTGGTTAGTAATAACTGGTGGCACGATAAGAAGAAGCTAGTTTCTATTAGTAGTAAAAAATGACTTTATTTCGTCAACATTTTGACTGCAAACATTGATGATATTCATTATTTCGATCACGGATCCTGATATTAATTATATTACATACCTGTTTTGCCGTGGGAATCTCGGACAGGTGTAGGATCTGTACCAGCTCCTGTCAACAGAACCTCTGGCTCTTCAAAGCCATCCCAATGTAAAATGAGCTTTATCATAATGACATAAAATTCACCACAGTAAGGCTATAAATCGTTCTGATTCTTTCAATTTATGACCATTGGATACTCAAGCAAGTCTGTGGCTGATCATGCGATGTAAGTTTAGTTTTACTGCTTACAAATAATATGTTTATTATACCAGTGTGATACCAGTGTGATAGTAAGAATTTCGTAAGGGTTTTTCTGCATGACAAAACTCAAACCTTTGTGTGCTTCCGTGCATATTTCTACTGTACCTATAGGTAATGAACAAATAAAAGGATACCTGATTTTTTACTTATGTAATCTTAAACTACATGGATGGCTTATCTGGTAGAATGCAAAACTTTATATCTGAAACGTGTTGGAGTTGTTCTCAGCTTTTCACAGCTTTCAGTTGAAACTTAATAGGTAAATATGGATGATTGTTTTATTAACACGTCACTGGTGTGTGTGAGCATGTTTATGAGGGTGATGCGTTCCTTTCTGGAGTATGTTACAGATAGTGTTCCACAGTTAAACACTAAAGTCGCACTAATGTGTGGTACGCTTTGAACCTACGTCCGAGTATAACCAAACACGTATTATAACGATCCTTGGTATAACTGCGGACTTATACCAACTTTACTGCCTATGAAAAACAACGTATTGCATTCCTGCAAGTTTCGAGAAAAACGCTCCTAAAGTTTTTTCTTTTTTTTTTGCTGCCATGGCTTTGATGGCTATACAAGTGAAACTTCGGTACGCTCACACTATTGCCCAATCTATAGTCCTACGTGTCCCGCATCCGATCGCCAAAATTCTCGTACAAAGCGAAGTTATGCACATAATTATGTGGTAACATCACTAAGAACATGTCTGATGAGGTAAGTGAGCGCGTCTTTTGTTTTCGGTAGCCTTCAATTTGTGAGCTTTTTTTGCGAAATGATACAGAACGGTATAATGAAGCTTATTATGAACAATGAACATTCTGCAGATATATCAAAATTCGCAGGACTGTATTTTTTAAATGGAGACATGATTTAATGTTTTTTAAATTATTATTCATATTCGAATTTTATATCACCTAAACATACCAATTATTTAAGTTTGACTAAATGGTTATGCGTTGGTTCGTATTTTGGTTACAATGAGATTTTGTTTTTAAAACTGTAGAGAGAGTGTAAATACTTTACTTCAGGCGACTGACCTACCGATAAAAAGAGTAGGTATGTATTTGAAAAGGTAACAGGTTTTAAACAAAACTGGAGCACGACTGTAACCCCGAGGCACGGTAGACATTTCATTCTCTTGGATCTATAGGGAGTACATGAGAGAATAAATAAATAAATAATGCTGGACATTTTCACACAGCATCATCTAGCCCCAAACTAAGCTAAGCTTGTACTATGGGAACCAGATAACTGATATACATTTTGTTTGTAAATAAATACATATTATACATAGAAACACCCAGACCGAGACAAATATCAGTAGGTCATACAAACATTTGTCCCTCGGCGGGGATCGAACCCGCAACCTTCTGCGTCGCAGCGAGCCTTCGCCCACTGCGCCACAGAGGTCGTCAGGATCTTTTTACTACAACAACACAAACAAAATACTATTCATTGCAAGATCTGCCAATAGGCTTTCTAACTTTTATAAATACCTATGCATGCAAATCTCAAACATTCTAATCCAACAAACCAATAAACAGACCAGTAAACGGATCTCGTTATCTCATATACGTGTATTAGCCATATCCTCTACTAAAACATTGCGAATGAATAAAAAAATCTTATTCATTCTACGTGTGGGAACACCGGACAGGTGCGAGCTTACTCGTACCAACTGTTTCCTATTCTATGGTATTTCGATACTAACTGTTGGATAAGCTGTGGATAGTGTCGTACTAACTGTTAGATCACCTGTGGCTTGCCTCAGGAAATCAGTACCAGCTCCCGAATACACTAATTCACTGAGACTTCAACCACCTGTAGAAATTACTTTGATAGTACTGGATGTAAAAAACTACTTATGAAAACTTTAATTTATTCAGAGCGAAATACACAGATAAACTGATTATATTTTGAAGAATGTTTTGCATGATGCCCTCATAAAACTTGGCCACATACATTATAATATGTCACGCTAATTAGAAAACGAGAAAATAGAGGTAATAAGGGTCTTATAAAAATCACAACACATTACCTCTTGATTTTACAGTAACATTCTTGGTAAAAATAAAATTAATATTTTTTTAAATTCTAAGAAATAGTGGTAGCGTTATCTTACACACAACCTCTAGGCTGAATATTTATAAAGAGATGCTCTCTTGGAGTTTTCTGAAGATCACTTGTTGCACCCTGTGTAGGATTTGTAGAGGAAATGAAGGCTTCGTCCGATGCAGGTGTGGCGGTTATAGAACCTGCTTAGATTAAAAATAAGTTTCATAATCCTGCTACATGTCTTTTATCAAACGATTTTATTATGTACCATTTCCTTTACAAATAATAATAACTATACGGTACGCATCACTTGAGAATAATCCTGTCAAGACTGGCCTAGAAATACAAAATAAAGTTGTCTGTTATCCATTGCCAAAAGTTCTCATATAGGAAGTCTACTTTTGAAATTTGTACAGCATGTACTGGTGTTTTCTAAGATTCCATTTCAAGCGTTGCATAGATGATGAATTACACATAAACAAACAGATGAATACGTAAGACTACAATTCGAAAAAACAATACCATGACGGAAATATTAATAGAATTATGTAAACAATCTAAATAGAAAAAAAAATCGTCTAGTATCTACAAAAACAAATAGCTACAATATGGAATGTAAGGCCTACAGCTTAGCAGGCGTCTGTTGCGAATACGCACGCAAAATATGTAAGTGAGTACTTTACGCGTAACGTAGCATGGGAAATCATAATTTTCTCATTATTGTTTTTAAGAAATAACAAAAGAAATCGTGGGAAGCGTTAGCAGGTGCGTGAGGTAAATTAGGTATAAAACGAAGATATGCCGACGACGACGACCTCTGTGGCGCAGTGGGCGAAGGCCCGCCTGAGACGCGGAAGGTTGCGGGTTCGATCTCCGCTGCGGGACAAATGTTTGTATGATCTACAAATATTTGTCTCAGGTCTGGGGGTTTCCTAATGCATTTATAAACAAAAAGTATATTAGTAGTATATCAGTCATGTAGTACCCATAACACAAGCTCTGCTTACTTTAGGGCTAGATGATGCTGTGTGATAAGTCCAGCATTATTTATTTATTTATTTTTCTTATTTGATCAAGCGTTTGTTATCGTCACGCATGTTTTGAGAATCATAGAAAGTATCAGAAAATATCAAAACTGCTTACGACCAGTACATATTGTCAAGAATAGCAAAGCTGCATTATTGCAAATGCGATTCATCGCTAGTTCTGAATTCAAAATGTTATTATTATCACACCAGCATAATTTGTAACCTATATCAAAATCAATTTTCACCTAAACAATATTTCACCATTGGGCAGAGGTCTCCTCCATATTCAGCTTGGATTCTCGCGGTGGGTCAAATGCTAGCTTGATATGCAGATATCCTTCTTTTTGGTGTTATTATCTCCCATATTGCCTACAAAACGTTGTCACCCCTATTCCCCATAGGCGTAGAAAGCGACCACACATTTGCTATGATCCTGATGCACATTTTACCCCGTTTTACAACATTCTTCATGCAAAGAGTAGTGACTTTTTACTACTTTGACTATAATTTCCAAGTGTACTATATATATTTCTGGCTAGCAAAAGAAGCCTCAAAACCATCTAAGCCTGGATGTGACCGAAACACCGCAAGGAGAGGTACCCACGTCACGTCGCCGTGGGAATCTGCGCAGGTGACAATAAGTCGCCTGCGCACATCATACATACAACCTACTTGCATGATAGCTACGGTGACCATTCATTTATAACAAAGTACTTAATTAATTTTAATTAGTAAGCAACTTCTAAGTAGAATATGAAAAGAAGAGATGTTTGAATGCGGATATGTTTGTGAATTCTGAAATGATGAGAGATAGAAGGAAATGGAAGAGATTGTGCTGATCCACTGAGTATGATAAGGGCAAGAAGATGACTTCTTAGAAGATTCGATGATCTAAGAGCTCTTTAAGTAACTTCAACCGATGCAATTCTGACTGATATTTTCATTTATCCTGTTTTTTTGGTTTTTCTTCTAACCGGTGCAACGGTGAGAAGAAAAACCAAAAAAACAGGATAAAGGAAAATATCAGTAACTAACCGTTGCAACGGTGAAAAGAAAAACCAAAAAAAAAACTTGACGTTTATAGTCCATTAAAAGCAAAAAATAACAGATTGGCGATCTGGAACATAGTGCGTTGGACCATTCTATATTTACAAGGGCTATAGTTAGAAATGGTTTATCATAAAACATGGTCACACAGTAATCTAGACTAGAGCCTGCTCATCTTGTTCAGCCTCTTGAGTTTTTAATGTGACTGTTCTCGTTACTTCACATTTTATACTCTACTAATGCTTGTTATTTAATGGATTACATGATCGTAATGTAATTCAATTATACGTTGTGTTGTCATGAAACTAGTTATATTTTTTTGTGCCTAGTTTGTAAATAAAGGTCTACGATACTGAACGAACTTGTAAGTAATTGAGCAGGAACATTCTACTAAATAAGTAGTAAGTTCTTAAATGCAATTTATTAATGCAAGTATTTCAGACAATACATACGAGCCTGCATAATTATGCATTTCCCACAAACGATTTAAAATCAAATCACCCGATTTTTTTAATGTTTTTATGATAAACAAAAAGAAAAGTATTCAAAATTCAAAATTTAGTATACAAAAGTATTCAGAATTTCAAAATTGAGAAAAATATAGAAGTAATAAAATAACATATAGAAAAATATAGTAAGCCTTAAAGAACAGCAAGACCGCACACGTCGTCTAACTATTAATATACTTGAAACAAACTCCAACAAACGATTTTCACGGCGTATGCGCCGCGTACGCTTCATTTCCGTGGCATGGACTGTTTACTGAAAATACACGCTTTGTCTACTTTTTGATTTAATAAAAATACCTACATTTAGCAGATTTATTAATTGATATCTTCGTTTTCTAATTATTAGGTACCTACACTTATAATTAAAATTTTTAACACTGCCGTGGTTGAAAAAAATTAAATAAATAAATGCTGGTCATTTTTCACACAGCATCATCTAGCCCCAAACTAAGCATAGCTTGTACTATGGGAACCAGATAACTGATATATAATATGTATACTTTTTGTTTGTAAATACATACATATTATACATATAAACACCCAGACCCGAGATAAATATCTGTAGGTCATACAAACATTTGTCCCGCGGCGGGGATCGAACCCGCAACCTTCTGCGTCGCAAGCGGACCTTCGCCCACTGCGCCACAGAGGTCGTCAAATTCCAATTTAGGACACTGATCAATTCTGGAGATTATTAACAACCATTGTAATTAATAAGCTTGTCTATTCATATATGGTTGAACCTTGACCAATTTCTACCTCATGTCCTTCCTCCGAAGAATTTTTCTCTTTAGAATAATGTCTAACTTAAAAATAAACGACTAGACCACCTAAATCATGATAATTTTCTTCCATATTAAGTACTTAGTATAACAAATCGTCCAAAAATAAGTAGATACCCAATGTTATTTTGCGGTTTTTAACAAGTTGATAACTGTTATTTAGAAATAAAAAGATAGCCAATAATTCATAGACAAAGAGTCAATTACACGGTAGAACGGCGACGCCAATTGAGCGAGTTTTGAAGTTGGAAGTGAGGTCCACTGTACACTAAAGTTTGGGCATAACCTGGAACAAAGTCGGGAAAAAATCTGAAGCCAATTTATATTATATTATTGATCTTACAAATTGGATGTTGATGGCATTTTCGTTGTACGCAAAAACTTTTGGATAGAGTTCTGAACTAGGTATAATGCTAACGCATCCTTGAAGTTATACTTGTAAATTATTTCAGCATTCTTTTATCTATTATACTTACACACATTTATTTGCTTTACTTGTAAGCTTTGACAACACAGCATACTTAAAAGCAGTTTGGTGGTCACGAGGCTTAAGCGTGCGCCTGCGTCGGTGTCGCGGATATCCTCCAAGCCACGTCCTGCAAGATCGTGGGAAATTATAAATAAGTCAATTTACCGATGACTGCATTTACTAGTTAATACATATTTTTATTTTAGTTTATTTTAGTTAATACATATTTTTATTCCAAAATTGATTTATTGGTTATTTTCCGGTTTAACTGTTCATCTGGAAAATATCCAAATAGGTAAATCAATTGAAATTAAAACGTACAGTCAGCAATGAAAGTCAATTAACATTTGATGTTTCACAGATCTGAATATCTTCGAAATCCGTAATCATAATGAACAAAATTTTTACTAATATTTTAAGATTAAGTCTTGGTTCGTAATAATTTCCCAAGAGAAGTTCATTTTGTTTAGATAACGAAAACGAAAGCAATTCTGAAAAGTCAAACTGTTAATCGATTTTCGTTGTTGAATGTACCTACTGCTTTGTACGAAAAGACCGCTTTAAAAAACACCATGATGAACACTGAACAGGTGCACCTCATGTTCCGCGCGAAGGCACTTGCGCATCGGTATGGAACCCAGGGAACATACAATCACTGTGCTCACCCCGTGAAGATCTGGATAAAGACTGAGCAAAGGTCAAAGGTGAGTCAGCCTTGGTGCATGCTTTTTGCAAATAACCCTTTGTGGAGCTGAAACATGATATAAACAAGGCACGTAAGTAAGACTTCAGCACCTTTGCTCTTTAATCTTTCATCCTGCTCGGATAGTGCTATAGAAGTACGGTAAACAACAATCTATTGGTAAAAGTGACTAAAGGTAACGTTGGTGCAACAAGAAGATGGTTCCATAGAAGAGACGAAAGATTGCTGTTCATAGACAGGTAATTTTCCTTGACAAAGTTAAGCTGAGTATCTATGTACTCAGCTAACCTAACCTAAAAATAGCTTGAATGATAATTATTATCATTTCAAAGGAATCAGCATCGAAATGGAACCATCAGACATGCTACAATCAATGTGCTCACCCCGTGAAGAACATTGCAAGGGCTCGTGCATGATGTAAAAGTATTCGTCCGTGCACTATGTCTTTTTTATAAATATCTAAAAGGGAAAGGAGACGTTAGATAAGTTTTTGCTTGAAGGAATCAGTGACCGCAGTTCCTATGAGTGTCTTTGGAAAAGATTAAGTTTATTTTGTTTTATTAGACGTTTTTATGATTCTTGTATTCACTTTCATTGCTAATGTATGTAGAGTATAATATAATAATTATGTTTCCAACTTCTCTGCTACAGTACAGTGTCGTCCTTTTGGAAGTCACAAAACCAGCAATGGTGAGGAAGGCTCTAAATCAGCAGAGCCAGTAATTAAGATACCTATACTGAACCAACTAGACTATTTAAAGAATCATGGCAAGATCGGACCTCAAATTTTCCACAGAAAAAATATACCAAATTCAGTACATTTTACCTAAATAAATACAGTAATTATAATTTTTCGGCTTGTTAAAAACAAATTACGAATTGCATACGATAAGTGGCTTTGTAAGCAAGAAATCAGGCTGTAAATAAATTCTGAAAACGAAATTTTTTTAGCCTGGTCACAGCTTGTATTGAGATGACCGACGTTCTTTATGTTGCTCACATAAGAGAGACAATTCTGTGGTTTCGCTACAGATTTATCTACCTCAGGGAATTTAAACAAGATACCTAACTACCTATATCCTAAGCCGGACCATTAATAAATCCCACTTACGATCACGACAACGTTCATTCACGACTTCCTGCGAGGCCGAGGGTGGGTGCGCATGCGGCGAAGTTCCTCCGTTGTCTTCAATTCTCCTCAATTGCAGCGATCTCAGTGATTATCCTTTTGTTTCCTTTAGGGTGTGTACACACCGTGATTCCTCGGCGCACCTCTTATTCATAATTCCTTCGACTCGCTCTGATGCCTTTTGGTGAATGACCGACGGAGAAATGTGAATCACAGGATTCATGGTGTCTAAGCACGGTAACGTATCTTTAACTGATTTTCTTCAACGGACAATTTATATTGTTATTGTCAAACCATTTAGGTGTTTGTGGCGCGTAAATATCAGTTATAAACTACACAGTATTTATGATTTTATCAATGCTACAAAGTAAGTGTAGGGTAATTTAATTGAACTATTTGAACCAATAACCAATAGTGTTGCTATAACGAATGTTCTCATATTTTGTTTTGAATTTCGAAACAAACAGAATCGAGTTATCTCTAGCTGTCAACGTGGTCGCTTACGTGACATTTATATCGGCCAATCATCGAGCAATTTCTGTAAATGACGTCCAATTACGCGAGGGCGTCTCGAACGCGCCAATTAGGTGTTTGTGCGCACCTGGCGCACGATACTCACGAAGTGTATGGTCACGCGCGAATTCGATCATAAATCCTTTCTCGATACATGAGTGCGATTTTACTTTAAAATAAAACTAAATAATATAAAACTTTATTCTATTCTATTCTACTTGGATTGGCAACAATTTTACGTGAAGCGATGCTGAAACCGATAAACTAAAGAGAAACTAATTTTATTGTAGGTACAAAACTGTTCAATCAATACAACAAGCCTACCCAGTACACAATAAAAATAAAATAATCATTAATAAGTTCATACTTTATATTATTTTGACGACGGGCTACGAACAGCGTAAAAGAATGTTATTTAATTAAGCTGAGATCGATGAAATAGTACGTACATACACCTACAACGTGAACTTTAAACACAAAGGCCCTTACTAATAAACGTGGTGTAAAGTTATGACAGGTATAAACTCAAACGGCCCTACTAATAAACGTGGTATAAAGTTATTCCTGAGTGTAAACTGTCAAAATGTATGGTTATTTTTAGTTTATTCCGAGGAATAACTTTACACCACGTTTATTAGTAACGTCGAAAGGACATTAACGTGCCAACTATGTAGTTGGACATGCCTCTGACTACCCCATCTAAAATCTACCGCATCTTGTAAATAATAAGGTACCTATTTTAATAATTTTTTTTTATTAAATATTTAATTTCTTGGTTTCTGTCTCTCTCACAATTTGATTGTTTAACCAATGGTCCTTGGTTTCATTGATAATTTGATTTCCACGTGTGCCGATACTGCTGTGTGATGTTCAGGAAGCGATGATTACGTCGCTAATGAGGAAACAGTTGCCAGCGCTGTATCCTGTGAGCTGTTGTTGTGTAGCATGACCCGCTGGGGCTTTGTACTCTTCGAAATTCGAATTATAGATCAACTTTTTATTTTCGACATTTTTAATCGGCAATTTTAATTTGAAACATTCGTAATTTGAAAATAAAATACTTGGAGAAAATGCTACGCCTAAAAAGACATGTTTATGAATCAAATTACTAGTCTAGGACCCGACACCAAAAAATCTTCGCATATTTTAATCCAACGGTCATCCATGGTCTGCCGAGTGATTACTGAGCCATCGCGATGGGAACTCCTTAACCTTCATCAAAGGACACCTGTTAAGGGTAGTTTCTTGGGGAATCTTAATCATGGGAATAATATAAAACGCAAGGGGACCTGCGATAAATGTACGTTATGCTAAAATTTAAAAAAACCATGTAAGTACTTAATTGTATGTTTTATATTTCTCGATAATGTTAGCTTAACTATGTGGAAAGTCTAATTAAACTTTAAATAGGCAATTTTTATAAAAATTGGTTCAGTTTTAGCGTGATGCGTGTGCTAGGGGACTTACAATAAATGATTCATAATAACATTCAAACATTTTTGTGAGCAACTGAATTTATTCATCCAAAATGAGACAAAGAGTCTGGTCATTGCAACGCTTTTAACCAGGAAGTAAAAAATAACGGTTGCAAATCGAAAAGCTTTAGAATAAACAAGAATTAGGTCAACGGTTTTTCATTGAATTAGTCAAAAGGGTTTTCGCGTAAGCAGATTTATGTTGCTCTCGATAACAATAATAAAATCTGTCACAAATAATGACAATAGTGCCAATAGCCATTATAACATACTCAGACAACGAGATGACCAATCTGTCCAGTCCGCTCGCAAAGTAAACAACCCTTTGTGCTCTAATCCCGCCAAATTTGCGCGCCAAATGTCAAACATTTTGTCAATGGACCCGACAATGGCTCATTCATGCTGGCACCTGTAAAGGGGTTCCCCACACGTGGCGCGAGCATGTGTTGGTAGAGCTGCTCTCACCTGGTGGAAATCTCGCCCCTCGTGAGGGGTAGGTTTGTTTTATCCACACATGTCAAGCGGCTGCTACCGACAGATGCTAAAATACGTTAGTGCTGACATCGATTTTATTGTAATGAGCAGTGTACCTTTTTTTTTTTTTTTTTTTTTTCTCGCTGGGAAAAATGCGTTACGCATCCCCTCCGCCGGGGGGTGAGAGGGGTATGTGGGACTCCCCGGGGACTCCCGGTATACCCACTAAACGACCCAGCGTCATTCCGGCGTCGCCTGGAATGGAGGGGGTCTGGGAAACCGGCACAGCCTTTACGTCCAGTCCCCCTCTGGCGATCCCCGCCCTTAAGGCGGCCCCGCATAGTGGTGAGTAGTGCAAGGCGGACGAAGGAGCCCCCACACCTAGCGTCCGCTACTCACCACCAGAGCTCTCCGCTCCCTTCGTCCACTGCGCACTCTAATTAAAGAGGTGCGCGTGGAGAAGCCTCCAATAACGGCCGCAGAGGACAGGGAGAGCGGCAACGTAACACCGACACTCCTCTTCCACTGCGGCCCCGCCGCCGACGCATCTTACGGTGCGCCACCGTTGGGTCGCGGGAGATAGGGCGAGCGGCAACGAAACACCGACACGCCTCTTCACCCGCGACCCTACCTGCCAGACGCCCCCAGGGCGTCCCCGCCTGGGATTCCTTTTGGCTTCACCGTGGGCCTCCAAACCACGGTTACTAAGCCCCCCCATCGCGTCAAGATTGGAATCCATCACAACTAAAAAGAAATAATTAATCACAATAACTTACTTAAAAACATAATCCTTCCTTTGACAGTCGGGCAAAGAACACGTCCCTATATTCATCGGTGCTACGTCCACCTCCACATTTTTTCCCTGTATCCCCAAGGTAGACTTTTCTCAGCTCTTTTTATACCGGATTCTTAATTTTTTTATGAAATAAAAGTCCGATAACTTTTTATTTCAAAAGCAACATAAACATAACAAATTAAGAAAATATTATAATAAGTATTTAACCATTTTAGTCATCATTTTACTGACCTATTTTAATAGGTCAGACTTGTTAATATTTAACTTTCATATTGCCGAAAATTTAATCATTGACAAAATTCGTCTCTCTTTGTCTTGACTCTCACATTTAAGCTAAAATCTGCTTATTATATTTTGCCTACTTCTATTGTTATAAGCAGAACTAGTTCTAACAGACAGATGGCTTCGTTCAACCAGCAGGCCAGGACATGCCATCTGCATTGGTCTGCCACCCCATGGAACGGGCGCCTTTAAAACATTTCATTATTACAAACACCGTTTGACCTCCAGGTGTACCTCATGACATCTGCGTGTGCGCAATCTCCGTTATGTCATGTATTGTTGTTTGGCACAATGGGACAATAATGTCAAATACAATGACTAAACGCGCATTATGCTATCGAAAACCGCATCGAATACCTAACTGGTATTCAAATAAACGATTTGTCATGGCTTTTGCAATCAGAGATGGATCGCGCAAAAGGATGTTAGCAAGTTTATACATTCCTTTACAAAAACGAATTCACCAGTAATTAGAGTTGATTTAATTTGGTTCAAAAATATAAATGATGGAGGTATGAACTTGTATAAGTCTGTTAAATATTTTTTACAAAGAACTTGTCGAGTAGCTAATAGCAAACGAACTAGGTCAAAAAAGATAACTACTGTACTACAAACATCAATAGTAATAAAGCATAGGTACATTCTTCAATTTTGTCACATACGAAGTACGTATGCGAGAGAGATCATATAGCTCATGAGGTCGCAGAAGCAAATCAACTTGATCTGTATAATATTTTCTAAGGAATAAATATTCCTAGATCTCTATTTTATACATTTCGATTGTAGAATCTCACTATAAGAGATTATCAAAATGTTCATTTCAATATGAATATCATAAACTTATGATGTGAAAAACTATTCACATCACTTTCAACTAACATGATGATGGTGCTATGATCCTCTTTATTATAATCGCAATTTGCTGCAAAAAGCCATCTACTAAGTTATTAGACGGTCGTCATTTTAATAGATCCTCTTTATTATTACCATTATTTTGCAAGTATGCCATAAATTGTCTAAGTTGTTGATACATTTGTATTAAAATAACTTAGAACACTTTTTTACGTCATATTTGCAACATTATATAATTTACAACAGGTTACAATAAAACAAATAAAATAAATCACTTACATTTTATTCATGAATTTCAGCACTGGTTAACATACGAAGTCTTCATTTGTTGTTGGACCACCACTGCTTCCACTTCCCTCTGTATACGTCTGATGCAGAATTTCTTCAACTGTCTGATGAGGTACAATGCTACTGTGAATAGCAGTATCACTATCACAGAAAATACTAGGATATCAGCCAGAGTCAATCCATCTATAACTTCAGTGTGTGCGTGTCCCATGTTACTTAAATCTACTGTTTTCAGTCTCTCAATATCTGGTTCGGTTTCTAAAGTCGATTTGCGAACGTATTGATTTGGATTGATTGAGCTGACTGCGATGATGCCCATAGTGGAATAATGTCGTCAGCAATGAACGCTGTTTTCACATTATAAGTAACGTGACAAACGTAAAAACGTGACAAAATTATATGTAGCATTTGCCTAACAATGTTGATAGGTATCAAAAGTACCTACATTGTTTTATTTTGTAGACAAGACACTCCGGCAATTTCGTTTTCGTTTTTTTATTTTTAATGTTATATCTCTAATAATGCACAATAATCTGTACAGAATACAAATAGGAAGATCAAAGGAGAAAATCACAAAGAAACCAGACTCAGTAAATTCATAAATTATTATTTAGCAGTGTAATCTGTGACTTTGATATTGAGCGACCTTTTCTATTGACACAAAATGTTTTGTCTATATTTTAAAAGGAACAACAAGAACTTAATAGCTTACAATAGCAGTATTCGTAATCTGCAGTAAAGCTATGAACTTTACGTGGCGAGAATATCAAAGGCTTTGCTTAGCATTTCCACATCGTGCGGTTGGGGTCAACAAGCGCGGCGCCGGCGCAAAACCAACTCGACTCTTGCTCATGCAGAAATGTGAAACATGAGCCTGCATTCAATGTCTGCATATTTAACTTAGGCATTGCATAAATTATGTTTTATTACATACTTTACCTACACTTTTTATGACGGTGAATTGAGGACAGAGTACTAACACAAAACTGATATCAGTTCTGTGAGTACTTACAGTAAATATAAGTAATTATTATTATCATTATGTGCATTCTTCTTAGGCTGTTCTTCGTGTCGACTACTTATTTTAGGTCACTTTATAAGAGAAGACTTTTTGAAATGTACCTCAATAGAATAAATGATGAAGTTTCTTTATATATTTCTAATTCTTAATTCTTTATTGTACAAATAGACACACACAGGATAATAACATAAAAAAGGACATGTACAAAGGCGAGCTTAACCCTACAAAGAGTTTTCTTCACCAAACGTTTGAGGCTAGAGAGATGTGAAAAATAGAAGAATAAGGTTCTTCACGGTATTGGTCGCGAAGGAACAGGAGTAGAATCACCTAGTTTTAAGACGTTTCAAAGTGATCCCAGCGGTCCTACTGAATAAATGCTTTTTGACTTTGACTTTGACTTTGAATAGAGATAATTTTAAGATGATTTTATGAACTCATTGGAAACGACGAACACGACACGAATGAAACTTCATTCGTGGAAATTAGTAACATTTGTTTATATTTTCAGATTAAAAACCAAGAAGTAACAGCTGTTAATATACCTAATCAGTCTATCAATCCAGTAAACAGATGGTACGACAACAAATGCTTTTTAGTTTCCTGGAAAAGCGACAAAGTATCTGTGTTTACGCAAACATGTATCAATGGAAGGCGTTTGCTTCCTAGTCGCCCAGCTGCATAAAGGCGGGTGCACACTGGCGTGCGAATGCCGTGACATTTTCGGCTAGATGCTGATCGGGTATTTTAGTAGCGAAATCATGAGTCAATGGTCTTATCTGTCTTTATCGTTAACAGGAAAATCTATAAGGAAATCGAAGCGTCAAAAATTATAGATAATATTTAAAAAGGATAATATTTAATATTTATTTAATCTCGATGTCTGTATGTGTCCTGAATAAGTTTGTTCACTAGTGAATTAAAATGCAATGATTCTGCGGGGCCGAATTTAGATTCGTGTGTATTTCTATGGGAACGTTATGACATTTTAGGTGTAGATCGTGAATGTAGAGATCGGGACTAGGTGCGGCTTAGCTGGCTGATCTGCGGGCTATAAACTGAATACAACTCATAGACTTAGGAATCTGCTTACAAATTGCTAACGATTTGTCGACCACCTGCAAATAATAAAATAATCATCTACGTATTCAACTTATAGTTTCTATACTTAAATTATTCTAGTAGACACTGTAGTAGCTGTAGGTCGATATTTTTCGGTAAAAATGACTTGATATTTTTTTTCGACAGAAGAGCGTTCTTATCATTTACAGGTCACTATTATATTGTCTATGATGAAATTTAAATATACGCAATTAAAAACTTACACCCACAAATTTAATATCAGAGCATTTAAGCGTATAAATCATACATCATGCCCTAAGCCTGCATATATAAACAACACAACAACAGAACATGATAGTACATACATAACTAAGTAGGTACAAACGTAAGTCTAGTTATGAAGTCAGTCCATTGATGGGCACAGCTGCGGCGCGACCCGCGATAACCCGCGAGGCGCCAGCGTCTGCGACCGATATGCTCCCCATTCATCTTAACTATAGGGCTACCTCATTGAAGATGAATACTAGGGCTTAGAAGTTCTAGTCAATAAGCTGTGACTACAAAATAAAAAAAAATACAATATAACGGCCGGACAGATTTTGACGGAAACGTGTAGGGGAAGATAATCCCAAAAGCGTTTTCATTTCGTTGTTCTTCGTAAGTTGTCTGTACTTTTTATTGGTGATGGAACTGTCACTGGCATACGACTATATTTATGGCTTATATTTCAGAAAAAAACAATAAGGTTTCATACAAAAAAAACCTTAAGCAATAAATAGGGCTAAAAATTATAGCAGCTGAAGCTAGGTGACCACATTGACAAGAACAGTTTACTTTGCTATTTCGATGTCGCTACCTTAAAAGTACTTGTCGATGCAGACACGTCTATTAATTTGCAATGTAAACATTAGAAGGCAAGGGAAAGCTGTCTATCATTGATTTATTTGAAGTGAACATGAACATGCTTGTACATTGATTGTAACATTAATTTCTCTCCAGTTTTCCTTGCTATTGAAATAAGACTAGTCAGTACGCTTCAAACGGATGTTAACATGGCTATTACTCGGATGTACGGCTATAGGGAAAGTTTTAATGGCATGCATGTATAGGAGTATAAAACAATTTAGATAAACTTATGAAAACTTGTAAAGTGGGTGCAAATTTGTGTATATAAAAATTAAGAAGCCGTATTAGCCGGGTGGGCTAGACACTCTCAATTCAAGGATTGTAAAGCCAACCGTGCTAGATTTTTCTTTGAGAAAATTCTCTGAAAGCTCTATGCGCATGTATTATTCTCGTTGAAAGAAAACAACACAAATTAAGGAATAAGAACTAAGTATATTGTTTATGAAAGTAAATCGGACTATTTCAACACTGAGATATAGACATATCAGCAACAGCTGCTCGTCTATCATCGATAAATAAAAATAAATAAAATAAAATAAAATAAATAAGTGTACTAGTAATAAAATAATACAAAGTTTGCAGTAAATTATTTTTATTTCATGTTCGTAATCAAAATTAGTCCACTTATGCTTAAGTTGAATAAGACTCCAGTGTTGTCTCGTTCAAACTAACTGGAACACGAAGGTAACAGTCGTGAAATACCTTCACAACAATTATCTGAAATTCTAGAGCATCTTCATATGGACGGTGATATTCGAGACATGTCTCGAATATGATAGCCCTACAGCTAAATAGCTGTTTGTTACGATTAGTCTTAATTGTACACAGCATCACGCATTTCGATGCAAGGCTTATGCAAGACTTTAATGGAGATAGCGTTACTAGACCGAGAGCCCGAGGTATCTTACGTAAGAGTGAAGAAAATCCTTTAGAGCTTCTACGTAACCATGTTTCCTAGTAACGTAGAAGGATTTTTTTTCCTACTTCGTAACCGGGTTACAAACTAAGAATAAAGTTTTGTGTTTCAGTTCTTTGTTCGTAACCGGGTTATGAACCATTAATTCAATTTTGATACTTTATATTTTGGTTTTTATGGGTTAGGTACTATGCCAACAGACCATCGAGAATACATCACTTCAGGATAAAAAGTAGTATTAATATGTATTGCGTTAATCCAGGGTATAAGCCTTATCCAATCCATTCATACCATATAAGGTTGTCGCGAGTGTCGCTGCTTACTTAATTACCCTGTAGGTACCTGTCATTTGAATGGTGAATTACAAACTTAGTTTATAAAGTGCCTAATTGGACGTTTCGAGTGATCCTTGCTTAATAATGTTTCTAGCAATGCTTTGACTCCTATTGCACTGTTTGCACTTGTAATCATTGTGGAACGTTTGGTTAATTGCATGAGATAAATTGGTGTTTATAGTGCATCCTGGAGGGTCGTCATAACACTAAACAAACGAGTTGAAGCTAATTTGTTTCGAATCACATCATCGTTGCTTTTGCCACATAACCTTTATTCTACTTCTTTAATCCATACTGCGTTACTTATATTATAAATGTGAAAGTAACTCTGTCTGTCTGTTTGTTACCTTTTCACGCCCAAACTGCTGAACAGATTAGGCTGAAATTTGGCATGGATAAAGGTTGTATCCCAGGGAAGGACATAGGTTACTTTTTATCCCGAAAATATCTCGAGAGACCGCGGGTCACACCGCGGGAGCGCAGCTAGTTTTCTGACTAATCGATATATCAAACGTAGGAATCGATTTATTGCATTTTTATTATCAGCCTTTTGTATCTCTCAGCTGGGCAAGCTTCTCGATTTCCACTCATCAATAAATTTAAATAAACTGGACGAACTTAGGGTTTCGATAAAATAAAAATATTTCAACTGTGATTTCATTTCATGTTTCAGAAACAGAATTGAATTGGTTATAGAATTCTGCAACCTAACACCACCTTGATACGTGGAACCCAACAAAGCCTTTTGTTCGGCCGCGGTCGTTTTCGCAAAACATTTTTCTCTTATTGCATTCCTCTGACCCAACAGTCTCAGGACCATAACAGGTTTCCAATTCTCAAGGTACATTTTAATCCTGAGCAAAGTGCTTTGAAACAGCAAAAAGTTATCAAAGCGTACACTTAAGTGCTAAAAGGGTTCATTAATTTGAATAATTAGCTTGGATTTTAAGTATTAGCATCACATTAATATACTTAAAGTCATTAGAGTCAAGAGACAAGTCGGGAACAAAAAAACATCTTAGGTGAATAACACCAAGTCTAGTTGGTGAAGTCATTGATGCGTCGTCTATGTTTCTGGTGAATACTTATCGTGGTGTTGTAAAATCATTGAAAATTCATTATGTTTAGGCCAAATTAAATATTTTGATTTTCAAAATAACTTGTGGCTTACCCACAAGTTATTTTGAAAGATTGTGTAGTAGATAAGTTCCAAGTTTTCAAAGTCAACTAGCAATGCAAAGCAAAACAATTTTTTCATATAATTGTCAACTAAATCAATAGTTACCGTAACGCTGTGATTAGTGGCCTGATTCTAGATTGTCAGAAGCGGGTCAAGTTCCCGACTGAGTGGCGCCAAAACAAATCGCCAGCTGCGCAACTATTTGCGGAAGCAAACGCTCCTCACATAACTAGCAAGCTATGGAAACGATGGTTTTTGTTGGTGATCGTGCCTATAAGTTCGTATAAGTTAGGCTTACTTCTATCTGAACATAGGTACCGTGTTTCTTTGCAAACCAAGAGCTTAGGCTCAGCACGCACTAGAAGTAACAAGTGTGATACCGTAGAAAAATGTAGCAATAGGTTTACTATACAACCGCACGCATTAGTGACTTTTTTCAGTGCCTGATTTAAAAAACGCAACTTGCTAAGTTTTTACCGCTGTTTGTATCTAAGTTGGGATCCAGTAGACTCTAAATAGACCTATTTTTTAATTTGTTACTGGATTTTGATAAAACAAACGCTTTTGTTTGTCAATCTAGGCTCAACACTTTACAAAAGTGAAAACCGCATCCAAATCAGATAAGCCGGTCCCGAGATTGGCCCGCACAAACGCACAACCAACGAACGGTTATATTTTTCTTAAATATCTTCCAATTTACAGACATTCTTACGTTAGAGATTTCATTATCCATATACATACTAATCCATACTAATACCACAGCTAATACTTATATTATAAATCTGAAAATGACTCTCTCTACTGTTGTCTACTGTTACGCTTTCACGCCCAAATCGCTGAACAGATTAAGCTGAAATGCATACTATCCATACTAATATTATAAATCTGAAAGTAACTCTGCCTGTCTGTCTGTTTTTTACGCTTTCACGCCCAAATCGCTGAACAGATTAAGCTGAAATTTGGCATAGTTAAAGGTTGTATCCCAGGGAAGAACATAGGCTACCTTTTATCCCGAAAAAATGAAAAAAATCCCGAGGGACCGCGGGTCACACCGCGATAGCGCAGCTAGTTGTACAATAAATCATTAGATCTATCAGTCTATGTTGTATCCACTGCTCTTTGAAATAATTGAGCTCTATTACCCTGTTAGCACTCCGAACGGTCCATAAATATCTCACGTATTCTGTGCGTACTTTTCCCAGCTACCGTTACTCGTGCCCGATCCGGATACCTCGATATTGCACAAATTAAAACTGCACTCTAGATTTTGATTTATTCAAGAAATCTGCAAGAGAAACTTGATTCTCAACCAATTCAGGACTATCAACTAAATATGTATCTCCTTTCGATTTTTTTATTAATTTATTCGTTTAAATATGGTTTTTGAATATGGGGATCTTTCGATTTGAGATTTTATTTAACAACTTAGCACGGGAGCTCAAGGAACTCGGCGGGGAGCTCCCGTGTACCTACTTCACTTTTTCGGGAAAAAAATTAGCCAGTGTATGATCTACCTTGATAGCAATTTTCATCTAAATCCGTTCTGTTGTTTCTCGTTGAAGTATTTCCGACACCACGGGTAACACTGCGGGGCGCAGCTTGTTAAATAATATGAAACAGTAAAAACAGAACCGTCATGAGGTCAAGTGGACATGCAGACACAAGCGGCGCCATCAAACGAATTGTTTACTGGAATCTGTGCACGTGTATGTACCGAGCGATTTAATGCCGCGACAATTAGGTAAGAGTGATATCCAGCTGGTAGCTACTCTAGATAATACAGTACTATGAAGTTATCAGTTATTCATAGAAGTGAACAAAGTGATTATAAAGGCAGAAAGTAAAGTTCGAATGAGTTTAGCGGTCTTTAGGTAGTTTTAGCTCTCCTTATCACATTGTTTACTTTTGGTAATATAACTCTATAGACCTTCGAATGAGTTAGCTGCCTATTCAGGTGACGGAGATTTAAGCAACTTGGTAGGTAATGCTACAGAATATGTATTTCCTAATTTATTTAGCTTAGTCGAAAAGACTTGGAAAATGAACATAATGGGGTTGTGAAAATAAGTAAGTACCTATGTACTTGATGATGAGTACTAACTTTTAACAGCTCATCGGTTTTCGCATAAAATCGAAACATTCCCAGATAGCAAGTTCTGATGCAAATAAAATTGGTGCTTATTTCAAATCGTAGCAATATAATTGAAACCGAGAGCACACCAATAAAACCAGCCGTCTAATTGGCCAGAAGCAATAAAAACACCTTTTTGATCAATTCCATTAATTAGTAAACGCAAATCAACTTTTGGCAATTAGTTTTTGTGAGCATTCTTACGTAATGGCGCTGCTAGTTGGAGCCGGCCTTGCAAGGCCGATAATGGACGGACGTTGTTATCTACATTTGCGACTAGACTAGACATTCGCTGACAGACTACACAATGGATATTCCTATTCAAATCAAAAGCAGGTTACCGATTACCGAGGCACTTGTGTTTCAGGCAGAATATTACCAAATAGCAATACCAAATAGTACCAGGGGCCTAAACTGGATAGCACCCAAACTGAATTGTAGGTCATGGTATGTCACCAGGTCTGCAGTACTGCTGCATTCTGCCTCCTATGTAAATATTGTAAACTAGACTATTGGTGGGAGTAAAATGTCTCCCACTCGACGTCCTCCGTGGTTAAACGTTTGTGCAGCACAGGCTGTGCGACCATATGGTTGCGCTTGCGTCTAAATAGCTCCTGATATAGGCAAATCAACGCTGCGGCTAAAAATAGAAAATTCTTTGGACTTAGACAACATAGGTAATTTCTGAAATAAAAATCTGTATAAAGATAAAATGATTTTCCATTTCCTCTACCATACAAACAGAATGCATGCTTGACGGACAAGGCTAGTTAGCCATTTCGTTTCGCATATGACAATTTTGTATGAAAAAGCATCTACTGCGCATAGAAACGGCGAACTTCACCAATGCATAGATCCATTAGTCGTAGTGTAGGAAATCTTTGTATTTACTTCTTTCTTACCCATATCCTTTCACTTTACATACATCTACCATTCTTAGCAAAAATGCGATTAAATTCAGTACTTTCTGCCTAATTTTTAAAAACCATGAAGCTCTAGCTCGCCCAAAGCAACATTGAAAAAAACCATTGGTATTCAACTAAACAACACTTAAATCTGATCGACCTTGTCAAGTAACTGTTTTGCCGTGAATTTGGAATAACCCAACATTATTATGCTAATTTTTGAACATTTTAATATGAATCTCGCACAGCTGTGCTCCTCAAACAATAATACAAAGTTTTGGTATGATGAAAATAAATATTTCACATATTTTAATGATTTCTGCATAATTAAAGTCTATTTTATTATATTGTTAATACGAATTTCTTGTAATTTTTAGTCTACCTACTGCTTTTTTACATAATGCACTCGACTATCAGATAAAATTCTAAATATCCGTGTGGTATAATGTTGGGTTGGAATAAAAAGTTAGGTACCTAAGGAATATTGTTGGAAAGAAAATGCCATTCATGTGGCTGCCAAAGATGGCTAAGATTTACTTAATATTATGTACCTATCTTGTTTAACGATAACCCTTTACAATCCAATTAAGATCACGTGATGACTTAGATATGTATTTTACATCATTTATTTTGAGAATACCAAAGTACCAAAAAAACTCAAATGTTTAGTTTTTTTCTGCACGCGGATACGAAAACAAATTCTCAGGTGTGATGACCTCGGAGCTGCCTGGGGCTTCACGGCCAGGGCTGTCACATCATCAGATAAAACCTGCTGGTTGAGGCTAAGACGACTTTCGTAAGCAATATTTATAACTCCAGGGATAAAGGAGCGCTTGTAAAACCCCCTATTACTGTGTACTGACAGCAGAATAAGCATTTTCACAAGAGGACAGTTGAACAAGGAATTAGGCCCTGCGGTGTGCAAATGACCTGAAATATCAATCAGGATTCGGTTAATAAAACTTACCTACTTTTTTGCTTATTAGGTAACTTTTGATTAAAAATCTTATAAAGATAATACAGCAGCAGCCCTGTTCAAAGGATCACTATAAATTAACGTCGCCAGATCGATATTAGAGTTGGAATTCTTGTCTATGAATAATTCAAATCCAAACCATCCTAATGGGGTCACATTTTTCCTTCAAGTGTGGCCTTGCACCTGACAGATGGCGCTATCTCGGTCAACTTGATCACGTCATCCCGGAACTACCTAGGCTTGTTTACAGTACTATTAACCATTAAGGTATAATTGCCATGGCTGTATTTATTTCCTATGTATTTGTTAATTCAACTTAGGTTTTACTTACTGTGACTCCCTTATATTATTTTTTTCGAAATAGGTATGCACCATTACACAAAAACCTACCCTTCATGCCAATTAATCTTTTACAGCCAATTTTTAAGCAGAATGCTCCAAAATTTTGCTTTATAATTGACTGTAAAAGATTTTAAATCAACTTGTAGGAATAAGGTACAAATATACTATCAATCTTAAAAAAACACAAAATGACCAGGTTGGTTCAGGTCGAGTTTTATCATAGTCGAACTAAAGATAGTTTTCAACAATCCTTGACTTTTGTATTTAAATTTTGTATCAAGTCTATTAAAAGGTTTTAAACAACATCTATGAACAAGGAAATCCCCAAATTCCAAAAGGCGAGATCGTGATGTCACCACAACCAATCAGGTGGTTTATAAGTAAAAAAAGAATGTTAAATCTGACATAATATTATCACCATAATGAATACATTAGAATTAATTTTAGAAAGCATAAATTTTGTAAAATTTATTGATTCTAATCAAAAAGTGATGGTAAATAAAAAAATAAAATATTTTAGTAAAAACTAAACACACTAATTTCTTACCCGAATTTTATAGCAGAAACAAGAAAAGTAGGTTTATGTTATCATCATAACATGCAAAAAATGTTTCTTGCATTTATCTTTCATCACTAGCAAGCGATATACGATTAAAACAGAGTTCTCACACCCAATGAGCCCTTGTTTTCGAGAATTTAAGTGGTTCCGTCACGATTTCGAAGTGTCAACAATTTGTTTGACATGTGTCGGGATTAGCTCGTAAACTGGCCATTTTATGGCAAAATGAATTGAATTTTAAACGGCAAACAGTTGGTGCAAACAAATCCTTATAGATTAGAAGTGGCATAAATATTATTGGTTTCAACACAACACGTTCAATATTATTATATTTACGTTAAGAATTATGCTAATTGAAAGAGATCAAATGAAAAATTATGCATCAAAGACAGTTCTATTATGATATATTTTTGTCGAGTAGAATTCTGTTTTAAAAAGCGCTAGAGAAAAAAATAAAAAATCTGCCAAATAAATATTTTCAAATCACAAACACTGCACAAATGGAATTCTCACATCTTCCGAGTACTTCGAGATCGACTTTATTACCTTCCAGTTGATCGAAGTCAATTAAAATAAACCACGTTGCGTTGCGAAACTAATTTATCTCAAAGGATTTAGAGGTTAGTAGTCATAAAAATATACTATGGGTACCTTTTACATCATAAGCATTCAGAAAAGACAATGAACCATTCATGGATGATGATTGGAATGACCCTAGATACGGTCGTATAATAAAGCCTTGTAAAATTTCTTTTTTTTTTTTTTCATTTTTTAAACAATCCTTTTCGTGTTCTAGTGTTCAGAGGAAACTTGTAATTAGAACTCGGCTGTAAAATAACCATCAAATTTGAGAAGACTGAATCACAAAACTTGTTTTCATCCGTACACTCTTATTTTCATAAGGATATGGTCGATGTTTGTTTGAAATCAGAGTTTTACAGCGTAAACATATTGCGGTTAGAATTCCGCTCCATAAATTATTCTCAATATGACAGGGTGTGCTGTTGCAAGTTTTTATGATCGGAAACATCGCTGTGATTAACTTAGTCATACTTAAGGCTCAGGTAATTACTGCTACAGTTATGATCATAAGAAACCCTTTATATTCAAAACTTTTAAAAGTTTTATGTATTTTTAAGCCGTAACGAATCAGTAAGTCTGAACAAAATTAAAAATGTAAGAGCCATAATAAATTATCCACTTTTCATATAGAAAGATTTCCGAATTTTGTAGTCCTTAGGTATTACTTACTAATTATTGGCGACCAATTAACGGAAATTAAGGATTTCAAAAGAGTTATTCTTATCTAAAATCAAAAAATTTAAAGTATTTCTTACAATTCGCTCATAATTGCTGAGCGCAGATAAAATATTGTTCAAAATTAAATAGGCATTATGACCCGCATACTACCAAATTGAGTTGTTCCTTTAATTACCCGTATTAAAACAAACAGACAAACAATTTTTATAATTATCATTTAGAAACTTTTTTTTCATGCTATGTGACGCTAGTAGATAAACAGATTTAGATGAAATTAGTTACCTATGAAGTTGAAGATAGCACGCGTTTTACATCGCAGAGCGCAGCAAGTACCTACCTATACTTAGGTTATTCGTATTATGGTTATAGTTAAGTATTATTACTTACATTATTCGTGACAAACATCAAAGATATTAAAAACAAAATATGCCACAAAACATTGCTTATTCGAATTTATATCATGGAATGAAACAATACCATTTCATACAACTTATCCGCAATAACTTGTGTATGTCATCATATTTTGCCGTACGTCCAATAAACATGGCGCCCAATATCGGACATTGTACGTTTGCCTTCAATGCAGTAGTCATACAAATACGAAGGCTCCGTTCGATAAACAATGAAACACCACCCACAGGCTTGCCACTGCAAAATCATTCGAAGTTTCGTAGAGTGTAAAATATATCTTTAATGTCATGAATAGGATGGCTATGATGGTGATGATGATGATAGAGTATTTTTAAGAATCTTAAATCTCTACATAGCCTTAAGGACATGGGGTTTTTAATTAATTAAAAGTACTTCTCAAATAGGACTCCAAATTGAAATTAGAGTATCAGATTTGACACACATTACGAATCTTCCAAGACAGAAATGTATATGGAAGCTTTATGTGACAAGGTCTAGGGCAAACATTGGGTGTGTCCTATATCCAGCAGTGGACTGTTACAGATGATGATGATGAGATATTAAACTTCATCAATATTTATTGTTATTGTCTTTCAATTCTAGGTCTCCAGCCACAAAGACAAGGTATACGGTAGTTGCATTGGCTGTATTGTAGTGAGGTAGTCGAGATTGACATTTCAATAACAATAAATTGGATCGGCGGACACCGCAGCTGGCGAACACGTGCGATGGTCACGCCGCGACCTCACGATACACCATCACGACTTCTTTGCGTCATCTTGTTGGCTGGTAAAAATACTGTACTACCAATTGTGCTCACGGATATACTCGTATCTGTAATAGATCGATAAAAAATGCTTTGTGCAGTTAATTTACAAAAATGAGTGCCTACATAAAGTTTGTAAAATGAAACGTAATCTGGATAGAATAAAATAGTTCACGCCCACGTACGTTCTCGGTCTACCACATTGTACCTATCTACTAAATCAGAACACTAGGGCTATTCTAAAATCGTGACTGATGTATCGAAAAATAAACGATTTGATTTGACTGCTACTTTAACTTGATTAAAAAAAATTGGTTGCCTGTGAAGTCGGTATACGGGCGAAAGTTTTACGTGACAACACTTTTTATGTCTGTCTCTCTCGCTCTTAGGCGGGCTAACCATGCCCGAGTGGAAGGGACGCGTGCCTCTCACTCGCTCTCATTGTGAGCGCATAACGTGAGCGGAGCGTAACGCAGTTTCTTGAAGTGTCACCCGGCAAACCAATTTATAAGACGTTTGTCACGTCAAAAAATACTTACATTTTCTCTTTGACACTTTGTTTGTGATGTGGAATAAGTCACAGGTTCTGTTAACTGAATAATTTTTCAGTCCAGATGTTCACTCACAACAGTGTCACTGTTTTTGATAATCATACATTTGAATTTCAGGTACGTGTTTGAATATACCGCGAGGAGAAAAACAGCAAGGGAGCATATTTTTGAAAATATTAATACGGTATTACTGACGTCACCAAGGTGTGTTATGAGATTTATCATGTTATCTTTTGTGTTTACAAAAAGACTTTTCCCTTCTTAAATTTTATTTATGTAGTACCTACAATAATTCAATCCAATACATTTTTATTCTAGAGAAAGGTGGCTGCAACACAGTCTTAAATATCATAACCGAATGTGCCGTCCTGTTTATAGTACTGTAAAGCCAGCATCATTGAATCTTAATAAATCTGTCTCCATTCGTTGCCACTGGTCCATTTAGTCCACACAAAAGTGAACAAGCATCAACCAGCATCGCATAGGAAGATAATCCATGAAATGACGTTACGTCAGAGCACTACATTTCAACTGTTTTGTGTTTACCAGTCTTGTTACGCCACATTGTCTAGTCTTTCATCGCACAGGATCAAACGTTACAAAACAGACTATGTTCTCGTCATTTCGTGTGCAAAAGCATCCACATGTTTACCGTTGGCTGGCACCGCAGGGCTGCGCCTGCGACTCCTCAGCTGCGGACAGCTCGGTACAGTAAGCAGGCGGTCCTATAAATACAACGACATGACGGGATGGCATGAGACGCAGAGCAGAGATGACTTATTCCATTTTCTGTACCCAGATGCCTGTGTAAATCAGCTATGAGCAAGTTGCCTTATTGAGTCCACGTTCTACGGTTAGTAGCTTCAGACTCTACCTAGAAAAGTTTGTTAAGATAGTGTTGTTGTCTAAGAGTAGCTTGTTATTGATAAGACTTGTTCTACCCTAAAACTTACTTCATACAAAAGAACCACGTGAAACAGAATTAGAATATTCTAATGTCTTCCACTTGTTTGTGACTGCTTCCGTTTGTATTCAAATATCGACATCTAATTTGGTAACACGTTTACTTTTACGACTTTTCACGCGTTGATGCCTTTCTTTTCAGTTCAATGGCTGAAATCCTTTACTGCTTACAAAAAATAATCTTTGTTACTGGAAATCCACGTCAGCTTAGGATCTTTTTGAAATTCAACTACAAACCTACCCCACAAATTGTTTCAGACGATATCTTATAGTAAATACCGAAGATACACTCACTCAGCTATTTCTCTAAGCATCTGCCACGTCGGCATCCACAAAGAGATAGCAATCTCCACCGTTCACCACCATTGTCCCATTGTGTGCTATATTCGCGATGCGTGCGCAATCTACACTTGGACACAGATTAAATAACACCTCGGAAGACGTGACGGAGATGGTGAGATATGATGACGTAATCAGCGTCAATAGAACAAGACTATGCGGATGGTTTAATGAAGATAAGATAGTGGCACAGCTGTACTATCTTATCTACCTATGAATACAAGCTATGACTAAAATTACCGCATTAATTTGATTAGGTTTGTGAGTGAGTTTCATGCTTCGTTTTCTACGCAGTTTTATACCTTTAAAATAGTTTCGAAAGTAATCTTTATTAAACACCTAATGAATGTCTTAAAATGGGACTTGAAAGCTTTACAGTGTGAGTTAAGTAACTCTAATCAAAGTTTTACATTTCCGAAAAAAATATCTGCATCAGCACACCAAGCCTAATAGCTCTTTTGCAACCTTCTCATTAATATCGAAATACTGGTGCCACCGTGAAGATGTTTAATAAGCTTTCATACACCATCAAGAAATCAAAGCTGGTATAGTGTTGCGAATAGCAGATGGCTCGTCTGCAGAGCACGTGGACGTGCGTCTGAATGCCGCCCTTGTCTCACATGAGGCACACATGCCACTGAGGGTACAGACAAGCCTGTGATAAGCACTAATAATCGCACTCATTCCACTTAGAATGTACTTGGATAGTGTCCGCGCCAAAGAAGTAGAATTCAGCTGAACTTGCGAGAAAACTTTTGCAAGTTATCTTTATACGTACGAGTAGTTGCTAGTGCCGCTCCAAATGGACTTCCTTGTGGCGCACTCTATTTTTGCTGCTAAAATTGAAATTTTAGGACTAGCATACCAGAACACTACTTGAGTTTGAAGGAAGCGGGTCTTAGACGAGTACCTACATCTGGCAAAAATTATGACGAGAGACAGCTCAAACGGTCGCGCCCTATCAAACTGACTAAGTTAGGTCACAAATCAATTGTATGTAAAATGAGTTTCATTTTAAACCGTTCTTTCTACTAGTGTAGAAAAATATGCGGCATTAACCTACTCAAAATGACTGGTTGCAGTCGACTCTCGATTGCAAAATGTAATGTACCCTACGTAGTCTGCTGCAATCGTCTTTACAAAGTTAAATGTCGCCTTGTATCGTGGTTGGGTCTACTCTCATATCACTAATACTAACACACTAATAAGGAATTAGAATGGCAGACAGCCTCATATGCAAACCGGGCACGCAAACAAGCGTCCGCCGGATGTCTTTCAAATAAATTATACTTTTCGCAATAACATTATCTATACTTCGCGGAATTAATATTCAAATCATACGTTTTGATATATCTTGGATGTGGACGGAAATCCATTGATGGATATGAGTTTTCTAAGAACTGCGAAAAAAATGAAGTAAGAATATCTATTGAAGGTGCACCTAGCTATTAGAATTGGTAATCAAAACTTAAGCTACTTGACGTTATCAGATAAACAGCCGCACATCTCTAGCGCTAATCTATTTATTTAAACCTATGCAGGCTGAAATAATCATATTATGAATATTAATGTACGAACTTGTTATCCCGAAAATTCTATTCGTCTATTCCATTATAAATAATTCGTTCAAGTCAGAAAACTACACAAGAAAATCATTTCAGAAGTTAATATTGTTTTCCCTCGTTATTTTTTGTCATTAGATATCATTTTCAGAGTTCTCGCAGAATGTGTCGCCGTGTCGCGCTGTCACTCGGCGGACAAAACCGACGCATTTAGGTGAACTAAAAAAATATGATTGGATTATTTATAGCTATGGGTTACAGGGTGCCCGAAAATAAGTACACGCGTGTTTACCAGAACCAATATTCGGTTTGTTTTAAAACTGATGGATAGACTTCCAGGATATGATCTAGGTGTATTTCAAGTTTCATCAAAATCAGTCCACTGGTAAAAGGTGGACTTGAATTGAAACACAAATATTAAAATTTTCAGATTTATATTTTCGTAGGATCTTTATCTGAAAAGGAAAATACATGGAACAGCATATATTTTAGGAACGGAGTCCATTCCTCATAATTAGAGGAAGATTTATCTGAATGTTCGGGCGGATACTATCGCTAAATTAACAGGTTGATTGGATTTAAAACGATTTCAATCTCAAGATGACGCAAAGGTGTTTCTTTCATGCCAGTATTTTTTTAACAAAAAACACAAACTCAATTTTAGTAATTAATACCATTATGTTAATATTTCTGTTTGTATTTTAATGTATAAAACATTTCGCTTCATGTATCTTCTAAGTGTAAATAATTTTCAAAATAACAAAATAAATGCCAACTCATTGCATGTTAATAACAACTGCTTCTCGTTCTATTTCCTATATTCATTCTTCTTACAATGGCACTGAAAACGGAATACCAAAAACATTGGTACAAAATATTATTCAGATTAGCTCATTAGCCACCAATATTCCTGGAGATGGACTTTGAGCGCACCGACGACATCTGCAAGACAGATTCATACCACGATTGCCCAAAATCCACTGCACTGCACATGGACGTGAGAACTGAAACATTTGTTAAAGAAAGGTTTTATATTTTTACTACTCTCTTTGATGCGGAAAACATGTGCTCTAGGTCGATGGTAATTTCTATTGTTTTAAATAGACTGTTGTAAAGTCTGGTTTACCATCTGCTTTCCTGCTTGGAAATGGTTTGAGGGAGGAAGGAGTGTATGAGATGCTCGTGACGCAGATGAGTTTATTTTTTCCTTGTTTCGGAAGAATCCAAGTAATACAAAAACTAGCGGCCTGCTTTGACTTCGCCGAGTAGTATTATGACCTATTATCTAACTGAAATAATTATTTATTCCAGATTGGCCTCTACCTACATTCACACACATACTAGGTTCTTATTTTGAATAGAGGGTGGAGCACCTAATGTAAAAGTCAAGCGACTTTTTCAAGGAATTCTTTCTTTTTGACTTCTAAGGCTGTTTCTTGTTTCATTGTTTGTGTAATACCTGGATGCGATCAATGCGTAATCTGTGACATCACGTGCACGCAGCTGCGCACACACGTGTGATCTCCTAGACAATCTACTAAAAAACCTTCTATAAAAAAAATGGTAGTGCAATTTGTCAGTCTAAGTATTTGATGCTAAAGTGCAATGATTCAAATTATTAGTAGCCTCGTTATCGTCTGAGTGACTGATTGTTTTTGGTAATTTAAGTACAAATACACTCAGCCAGAATCTGCATATGGTAAATTTTTTTATCGGCGAATTATACTTAAAAACAAGATTAGTGAGTGCGCTATCAAACTTGCTAATTCTGGTGATAACCTGGTTTCACCTATCTAAGAAACGATGCGGGCAGATTATCTTGGTTCAGCTTATATTGGTAAACTCTCTTAACTTGTTATCACCAACATAAGTTGAACCACGTTAATTGGCTTAATTGTTTTAACTAGTTTTGAAAATTGTAGGCAGTGCCAAATGTATTTGGATATTTCGATATCAAGAAATCCGATAACGTTTACCAAGCGTTGGTAATGAAATTCGATATTGTGTTCGCATTTATTACCAAACTAGCTGAGCCTCCTGGTGTTAAAATAGGACTGTTTAAAGCCCTGGAGTATCACCGGGCAAGTATTAAGTAAATAAATGTCATGCCGTTTAAAACAGGCATCTAAGTGGAAAGGAATAATAAACTGTTATTTAATCCTTTGTGGTTCAGTAATGGAAATGGTTAAAATGTAAATGGTTTCAGTACCAAATCCGTGCACCACAGATTATGCAATATGTACTAGGTAAGCAGCACCGTAACAGCTCAGCTGATATCGCCAATGTGCTGCGCAGATTTGCAGCAACCACTATGCACTAATCTGCTCGCTTCCTCACACGTGCATCAAACCTGCGAACCATATGTCTGCTGTTTTACGAACGTTTTACAACCACCTAGTTTTCTAAAGAAAGGTGATCGACAAATGTTGGCTTCCGTCAAATGCCGGTAATAAACAGCTTTGTTCAGATTACCGCCATGAAAACAAATATGACATCTGGTGTTACCAGTTATCACCAGAACAGCTGGCCGCGTCATTTGCCAAACGAGAAGATTGTAGAGAAAAGTAATAAAATAAAAGAATAAAAAATAGAGCATGAGAAAAGACTCTACAATCGACAAATTGAAAGCGTCTATTGAAATCGCTAGCTTAACCAGTGTCTATGAAATTCTACCACTAGCTAAGAACCTCACAAGTGCTCATACACACCACCCGATTATGATTACCGTCGTATTTTCACAATATTTGGAGTGCTTGTATGGATCGTAGGTATTAATTTGTCCTGCGGGACTAAAGTGTCACATCCTATATCCAGCGATAGTCACTTGTCTTTAGTCTTCAATCAAAAATAACAATTTGACACGTACAAATGAGTAGCCGGACGGACAGCCGGAGACTGTGGCCGGAGCCGGACACCTGGCGCGGACGACAAATCATGCCGTGACGAATGTCCGCGCTTGTATGTATACAGCACCGCGATCAACGCCGGCATTCGTTCTTTGTCTAGTAGCTCATTAGCAGTTGGTTTAATCTATAACGGTATCAGCAAACAAGACCGACGAAATATAATTTATCACTTTCAATACCCAAGCTCTTAAATATTATTAATTGAATGAGGCAGAGGTATTCCCAAATTGTATAGTGACCACCACTATTGACGGTGTGATGCTTCATTTAATTGACCATTGGTTATAGACAGTGTGCACTAGCCTAACAAGATGTGCAGTAAAACTACAGTCAAATAAGGTAAAGGCGTGTCTGCACTTATGGCAATTGTCGCAGTGCATTGATGTGTGCACTGTAAACTCATTCAATACGCTCCTACATTCATAAATATTTGCATCATACCATCATGTGATGTGGTGCCAAACGTGGCACACCTTACCCCTATTTTCAACACAAAAACATGACATCATTGCATCGCGAAGCAAATGAAATCGCATACAAACGTGGAGAATACATTATTGAATTGAACTAATCAAAAAAAAAATTCAAAAACATTTAACTACTTATCGTTTTTATATTCCTTGTGCAAAACTAAGAAAGTATTGCCTTCCTCCAGCAGTGTCAGTGGGCGTAGAACATGAGAGAATGTCTTCGGTCCGTCCTTCACCGAAATAAAAAAAAGTATGTGAGTGTCGTGGAACCTCCGTGGCACACTCGGTTGGAACAAAGTTTTAACTTTGAAATTTGGCATCCTAGTACCAACAGTGTAACAATCTATGAACTGTTTCGCGTCTGCGCACTTTGCACTGTGACGTTTTGACCGATGTATGTGTCGTGATGGTAAAATAGACCGCTTTTTTCTTATAGCATCCATCCTCGATACTGTCTGAAAAGGAACTTCGTTCCAATTATCATCAGATATCAGGCCTATGGTAGAAATTATTTCAATTTATTACATGTGCAGTAAATGGCGTGATGTAGTGCTATGACAAAGGGGATAAGAGCTTTTCCGCAGTAATGTGGCACAAGTGGGCGATAGTCTTATCGCTGTGATCTAGTTACTGATAGCAGACATTTACGCTTCGAAAAGTACGTTTGTGATTTATCAAGTCATTTTATTTAGCACCTGTTATTAAGAGAACAAAACCGATTGATCGATGAATCAATAATCACTACCTACTAGGCCTACTTACATATTTCAGATCAGATCTTATGTGAAATAAGTAGGTTAAATAAATAAATTAATTAATTAATAAATAAATAAATTAAATAAGTTTTATCCAGACTGGTTTAGTTGAGACTCAAATTGAAACATAAATACTTAATATAAATAAAATAATTTGTAATATAATTTGTGTGACAATAACTTCGAGAACCTAGTGTTTAAGCGAACTTATTCTAAGTTTTTAAACACTATTACCCATAATAACCTAAGTAATACTTGTACCTTTTATAAATAAATAAATATTTTTTCATAATATTAGTAGTAAGGTACACAAGATTCAGTGTGGTACCTAAGCATGAATTCCGTGTAAGTATGAATGTACGCACACACGTGATAAAATAAGACGCATATTAATGATGGCATGAATAAACTTTACAGTGACCTCCCTAATCAAAGGTACCAAACATTTACAAAGTATTACACTAATCCAGTTTCCAGACGTATAGAATTAAATTATGCAAGTAATAAAATCCCATTCTGTGTCACAAAGCGACCTCGAGCACGCAATTTCTCAAAACATTGTCGCGTCATTTTTCATTGCATCAATCAGGACGCTTGTGTGGACAGGACTTTATACTTCAGGGGTGTCACATGAAATATAGATTTTTATATTTCTTACAATTTTTAAATTTAGGTACCCAGCTTATAACGTCCTCCAAAAACACGCTGTTATTATTAATTATTGTCTGTCTGAGTCTAACTGAGTTAAAAGAATAAAAATGAATAAAAAGTTATTTTCGCCACCAAAAACATGACAAAAAAATTCAAAGCAGTAAGTATTAGCTCTAGCGACTAGTTTTAGTAGAGTACATGAATCGTACTCGCTACTCGACTAAAATTAGTAGCCTAGTCCGTGCAAACGATTTCTGGGCAGTAGCGAGTAGTTTGGCGTATATACTACTCGCTACTCGACTAAAATACAAGCTTAGTCCGAACTAGGCTTAACAGACTGTCTCTTAATCAATAAAGTAATTCAAGTTGTAAGATTTTATTAATAGTGCTATTGCTACTACGAGTAGTTTGGTATTTGGCCAACTAGAATAGGTTCTTGGCTTACATGAGAATTGATGGTTTAAAGAATCTGCTCATCCTGAATGTGACATCCTTGATAACACTTGCAGGGTTGTCTCATCAACTGTTAAATAGAGTGTGAGCCAATGAATATTTTTATTGACGCGTCTGACGAGTTTACATCGGATCTCAGCATCGCACTGAGCCTCATCACTAACTACTGATCATATTGCTTTATTATTTTGAAACCTATGTTCATTGAGGTTAAGATGAGTTTCGAATGAATTTTGCAAAAGTCGTAGCCAAATAAACTTAAGCTCAAGAACACCGGCACTAAAGTTTCAAATACATTACTCGGTGTAACCGAAGACGAAAGTCATCAACGCCATTGCGGACATTAAGTTTCTTTCTTGCATTTCTTATGCAAATATTGATACAATGTTACGATCATTAATCAGGTGAAATGCCAGGGGCCTATGAATGTGTCCAGATGGACGTATTGTGCGATGTGCTACATACGACACAGATATCAATCAAGCGTTAGAGAACATCGTGTTTATTCTAGGGCAGAGCGTAAGGGCTTTTTGAGTAATGGAGATCCGGGAGACTGATAACAGCGTGAAATTTTATAATTTATTACATGCCAGTTAAAGACACCATAAAAATTACGAGGTAGACTTTTCCAGGGATAATTATTAAGTAAATCATAAATGTGTAGGTATAATCTCAAATAATGTGTATTCCTTAATATCTAAAATTGAATTTTCTTTAAAATTATGTTATCGGACCAACTGGTTATCTAAACAAGTAAATCTATCAAAACTGTTTGTAAAATATTATAGAAAACAACTTCTATAATAATCATACAAGAACAACATCCAGTTGTTGTTTTGCTAGCTAATCTCTACTTGTGGTGCCATATGTCACAATGTTCTCGTTATCACTTTAATTAAAAAAAATACCAGCTGCAACCCAAACTTTACCCTTATCACATTATCGTGTTAAAACAGCACTTACAACAACAATTTTTGCCTACTTGTGGAAAGCAGTCACAATATTTTACCAACAGTTGTATAAAAACTAGCAAATGGTCGCATGTGCTCCGCAGATTTGCACCAAAATCGTGAGAGTTTCTTAACTTTTGGCAAGAGTCTGAGGGTTATTGTAAATGTGTTGAACAGTTAGTTATCTTAAAAGTAGTAACACTCGAATGAGAACTTTGGTAAAGTGGACTGGCACAGACTTTAAACCCCATTGCTAAAACATTATGCCGTTTTGTACACGCTACAATGTTTTACTTAAATAAAGCCATTTAAACTTAGTTTTGATTTTACTCGTAATAGCCATTTAATTAATGTTTGTTTTGCCTTCAACGATAAGCAAACTAGTTAGTTAAGTTAACTAATTAAGCTAATAAAGTTATCATGGGCACAAACAAATTAGAAATACTTAGTCGTAGTTGTATTATTTTAACGAGTCAATTGAATACATGATAAAGTTTGAAGTCTTGGTCAACTAAAGTTACACTCTTTGAACAAACCTATTTTTAGCCAAAATTAACATACTTCCGACCAATTTCCATGATCATTATAACATTATTTTCATACAATTTCCATGATCATAAATCTATTGACAAAGATTTGTTCAACTTTCCGTAGCCAAAGTCCAAGTCTTACATGCGGTAACTATAAACTAGAGGAACACGTGTTTCTATATTAATTGCCGACAGTAAAGTTAAATAGGAAACAATAAAAGCCAACAGTACACCTTTACGATACAATTGTAGCGAGCTGGGCGGCCGCCGCCCGCCCTACCGCGCCAAATGTGCAACATGTGCTAACAACCTTGAAACAATAGTTGTTGTGGGACTTTTTTTTTATGGGGAAAATCTAAAATAAGCAAAAACATAAAGTATAACGGATTCAGGAACTTCTACCGGAATTAACTTATTTTATGTTCCAGCACTTTTCTAGCATTTTGGCTGTACAGTTGTGACGAGTGAGAGATTAGGATCCCCGTGTCAACAGTCCGAAATTGTTCACAAAGGATAGAGTTTATGTTTTTTTTTTTTTTAAATGGAGTATAGCACCGTAAAATCTATGTGCACTAAAAGTTAAGCATGCAGCCATTGCCTTTTCATATCTCTGCTCTAAAGATCAAACAAGAACAGGTACTATCCATAGAAACAGATGTATTATAATCATCGAAACTGAACAAAGACCCTTGTTCCTTCCACATGGAGCTCATCGCTCTGCATGTGCCAAACATCTGAAGTTTCCTTCCAGATTCGGAGCCAAAACACATTTTGAGGGAGGATGTAGGTACCCAAGCCATATGTAACCAATGTATAACCACCAACGAATAAAATACACGTAGTACGAATAAAACCACCAATGTAAAGTTCTACGAACTTAATAATAGGCTGATTTATTATTAATTAACTTAAAGACTATTATTATATTTTATTATTCTTTATTATATTATCTTAAGCCTTAGAATATCATCATTTCATAATTTTAGGGAATATTTTTATTTGAGTAATGAGCAGAAGTTAGTAAAAGGAGAAACCCAATTCAATTACTATTCCCATTGATATCTAACAGCTAGATCAGTTATTTGCTGACGCAATAAAAATACTAGTAAAACATTCGATTTATGTTCAGATACCTCGGTGAGAACCTCTACTTCCTCAAGATATCTCTAATCCAATGTCTATGATACGCCCATTGCTGTACCGATCTCGTAATAAAAAGTGTTAGTTTATTAGGGCGTTTGCATACTGGCGGGCAGCTGTGTCCGCAGCTGCGATTCGCGGTGTGAAAAGCGCCGTACCGCGATTCACATACAGACATCTGTACCGAGATTTTATAGGGGAGTACTACACCTTGAACCAGCCCTTACTGACTTTTCAGAAAATGATCCAGTGATAGTAAAATGCTTCCTGTAAGGCATTGGCCTGATTATCATTGAGTTTCAACTTCAATTCAATCCTTTATAAAATAAGTTAAACCACCAGAGTTGACCACTGACTTATACGAACTTGCTTTATATACTTATGTATTACTTCAAAAAGATTGTATTAATAAGAAACAGCATAAAGTAATAAATACAAATTGATATTAAGACATATCAAAGAAGATTTCCACAAGATTTTTGTAGTCTTCTTACTGGGACATGATGTAACCATTTCTACAATGTATGTAGGTATATATTTGTAAAGATGTATCGTTCACTCGCCAGCAAAAACCATGTTTCTATTACGTAACTGTTTTATTGTTGCGATACTATTTTTAGATCACTTCAATTGATAGCGTAAGCCAATTAACACTTCATAAATCATTATCAATATCTGCAAGTGCTATAATAATAACGAATGTGCGTTACTAATGTAGTTTTCATGTAATGCAGTTCTCAAGAAATACTTGTTGTTAAGTCCCATTTTAACATACTCAACAATGTAACGCTCAAGACTGCACAAAAGAACAAACTTCCCGACCCCAAACATGCTTTATTGGGAGATGAAAGAGTACATAAATAAACCAATATTGCCGTCAAGTCGATCACAATGCTGCGTATCGCATCATCTGCAATTAGGGTCACGAATAATTGACGCCAAAGGTTTGGGGCGTTTCTTTCGCCATAAAAACCGACATTCATAAACCCTCATAAGTGAATCAAGATATCGTGCCCCGATGCACCTGGCTTTCACCCCGCTGGCCTATTTCATTATCAAGGTGCTTGAAAAATTCAATACTTTCCACGGCTCATTGGTTTCATGAATGGGCCGGATACTGAATGCGCGATTTTGGTGTGCAATTTTTTTATTGTTTCCTCAAGTTGAGCTGATAGCGATCTTCGAAATCTGATAGTTAACTAAACAAACGCTTCAAAATCGTTTTATACTGTAGGTACGAGTAGTTCTTTTTACCTTTAAAAAACAATTGAAATTAAAAGGTCTTGAGTTCAATTGTTGAGACTGCATTAGGTTCTCTCCTTTCTTTCATCTCAAAACAAGTTGATAAGTTCATTGAAATCACGCCATGATGCAAAACCAAACGAGTTCTACACCACATCCTGTGATGAGGCAGTCAACAAGACACCTGTACATTCTATTTATGAGCAATACAAATAATAGAAAGATCTGTGAGAAGTAGATATCATACAAAACAATTGAGCGTTGCTTTATCCTTAGTTATTCTTAGGTTGACTTTTTAGTACTTTTTTAGTACTTATGTTACAAAGTCCATTTGGCTGTATTTTCTTCTGATTGACGAACAGTTTGTCTGTTTGCCATCAGTTTTCAAAAGTTTCCATCACCAGGGTGGTTTTTTGAGATGGGCGGTGATGACCAAGTCCGAAACCACGAGAGAAAAGTTGTTAAAGGAGTCTTGTATTTGAAATACCAGTGTGAGTGCACCTTTACATAACACGGAATGAAAACTTCTTGCAAGATGGCATGAGCCAAACGTGGTGTCTGACTACCTCTAATCTTAGGGGGAATCCATTTAACAGTCTTGTACAGAGCATAGTATTTTTATACTATACAGTTGAATTTCAGTATAAGAGCACTGACCTCACAAAGTAGCCAAGATATACAGGGTACAGGGTTTATATTATAGAGAGTCAAAACAACATTACAATTCGTTTCCATTAATAAAGTTCCCGACGCATTCGTTCCGCTGCCAATCTCTTCCATATCATAATCCAATATCCATTCAGAAACGAATGAGCAATGCGAATCCAGCTAATGGTCCTATAGTTCCTTTATCAGAGAGTTAAGTGCCTGCACAATAGAGGCGGCTCCCACGCGTGTCACAACACCCCCATAACATTCCAACAACCGCTATAAACAGACCTGCTTCACCTCCCTGTCTCAACCAAAACGTGGAGTAACCAGGGATATGAAGGAGAAAATAAAAGGTCAAGTTATACTGGTCATGCTAAAACTGTGACGTCACAAAGCACGGGGTGATCCTCCGATCTCTAGCATTCATAACAGTAACGATTGTGGGAAAATCGACACAGTTTTTGTTATAAATCTGTGGGAGTTTCATTTTGACGTTTTTGTAGGGCATTGTAGGGCTTTGTTTTTCCCCTTTTTCTCATGCTGCATTTGTGAATTTACCTATACTGATGTGTAGTATGAGAACATATTTTTTGTTGATTTGAAACATGTCAAACATTAAAGAAATTTCAAGACTGATTTAGCCTTTTATGGTAGAATTTATTTATTTGAGGTAACATTAATTAGTGTAATGAAGATCTCTACGTGACGTCACTTTTGAAGAGAGTTTGACGTCACTTTGATACATCATGACTATAACGTCTCTACAACTAAGCAAGACTTATTGCATCTCCCATGTTATCTTTTAATAAATATGAAAGTAACATAAAACCTAATGTAATTCACCCTCGCCTTTGCCGCGTAAGCAGTCACGTGACCGGCACGCGACCCCCCCCCCCCCCCTCACCCACCTCCCTACCCCCGCGCCTTCATTACTACGATTGCTTGGTATTTGTTCATGAAACATGCACGTGGATGGCGGTGTGCATTATTAAATGCCTTTTACGCTTATTGCGAATTAAAATCCCTTGCCTTAATGGTTGTCATGTTATTAATCTACGAACAGGGTATGATAAGCTATGGTTATCGGCTTTGTTACTGCTATTAGCCAGTAAATACCGAAAAGAACAGCTAGATATGCTATTTTAACGAAAAAGCAAGATCAAAATCAATCAAATTCAAAATAATTAATTAATCTTGACTGTAGTAAAATCGAAAAACATTGATATTTGTAAAACCACTTTATGGATAATTAGGTATATTATGAAAACTAAAACGAGACAATCTTGGATTTCTAGGTCTTAAGTGTGATAAAATTACTAAATTATGGTGGCAAGTATGGCAACATCATGACTTCATTTAATTGTAAATCGTTCCCACTCACCTCTCATTAAGGAGGTGACCCGTGACCTCCCCAAAAGGCTCTCACGGCGCGGTTCACACAGGAACACACGAGCCCACGGTCCAAGCCTCATCACAGCACATGCAGTTTACTTTCCGCGTTCTCACGTTTGATGCTTTTGTAATTTTCATATTATTAGTGCTATTGAGGTGGTCATCCACTAAACTTGAACGTGATCAAGATAAACACTACATAAATAGTAAGTATACAATTTATGAAAACTGTTCAGATTAATTCAGTTCTTTATAGGCTTATTTTCGGAAATGACATAATACATCTTATAACTTACCGCTATACTAGTATCGGGCTTAGGAGCTTTTCAAAAGTACCTATTTCCTTAACTATACCTTGCATTGTTAAAATCATAGCCCCTCTATATCTCTCTATATCATCTATGCTATGGACGTAGTGTCCATGGGATACCTAAAAAGAAATTGAATAGATTTAGTTTAGCATCTTAACTGTCTGACTGTTTTCACCGTCTGTCTAGACGATGAAAATAGGACGCACCGTAAGTGTCAATGGCTCTTTAAAACATCAAGAGGCTCCGTGAGTGGGTATTGTGAGTACAAGCATAACTAGAAATATCTAAAAGGATATCTATCTTGAGTGGTTGTTTGAAAAAATTGTATTTTGTTCAATGAGAAAATTTTAATATACCTAGGTATCATTGATTCTTACGAAATCTTACTTCAAAATGGACATGATTCTAATTTTCTTACATATTTTAAACGTAATAAGATTTAGCTTGTGAACATTCGAAAGAGTTTAGTTGGCGTGTTACTTTATTTTGTTTTATTATGGTATAAAATGTTATAGCCTAATTTCCTAAGTTGAGTATAATTATTTTACAATAGGTAGACAGTTTTGAGCTATTTCAACCTGGTGCATAGTATGTCGCAGACAAAGCAGCCCGCGCTTTCCTTTCCCATTGAGATTCTAGAACAATCCCTCATTAGACTTCTCCATTAAAACCCAAATGGAATGCAGCCAATGGCTTTTATATCGCCGCTGATTATCTCATTGACTTGCAAGGATTCCCCGTTACTTTAGGCGGTCGTTTTCAAATGGTAATACTTACATTAAATGGTAAACTGAGGCAGACCTCTCTTGCTCACCTTACAGGTGATTGATTACTTTGCTGGCTTGTAGCGGAAATACGAATCGATTATACTGAATATCTAGTTTTCTGAGAACATTAGATGGCTATTTAATTGAATAGGGCTATGTTTGTAAATGACTTTCTGTTTTAATACAATAGTGATGTCGAACATTTACTTACAGCTAGTAGGTATTCAACACATGCCTTGGTAACTGAAAAACTGCTATATAACTTGTTGATTCTAAATCTCCAAAACTATGAATCCTATCCGATGAGGCGCTTGTGATTGATGATATTAACACACTGTGTGTATTCTGGGTAAGTATAATATGTTCTGATTCGTTAATGTAATTTAATGTAATTATTCACTAATTCACTAATTGTAACGATGTAGGTAAATTCTTTTTCTATATTTTTTTTAACCTACCTTATCCCACTGCTGGGCAAAGGTCTCCCCCAATATTATATTAGTTAACTAATAAATAAAACATTAATTTGAATCACCGTTTAGCGAAAGCATCAGTCAATAATGCGTAGAGGTTCCAAACAACCAAGTAAAGATCTAAAAGACCTGAGTTTTTCAAATTCCCATTAGATAAATAATGGTAGATAAAAAACCTTTACCGAAAGTAAAGGTTTAATTGTAAGGGCAGGTTCACAGGCGCGTGCGTCGACGATGAGCTCGTAATCACCCCGACCAGCGACCTGCTCCCACGGTTCACACGGCCGGAGCCGCTTCCCATCGGAACTTGGAACTTGACTCCACGGAATTCCTTAATGCCTCTAAGAACCGATGATTGCTATATGACGGCTGTAAACTTCTCATGTATAAGAATTATATATAATATAGGTACTACTTCTTGAAGTTTTACAGATTTTTCGGATAATAGATTGACGGCAGTTTCTATAGATCGTTTGCAACGTGTCGTAGATGGTTATTCCATTGTATTTTTTATATAGGTACTTATGTAAGGTTTAGGTGCTGGGCAAACCTATTGCATCTCAAACAATGTCCCAGGCACTACAGCGTCCCGTTAAGTGTAGGCATGGATTGCCTCCTGACGCTGGCTGTATAAATAATCTAATATAAAATAAGCCTAAGTTTTTTGTAAATTATGTATGTTGTATTCGTTTAGAATAGATGTTAAATGTAATTCCATTATAATTTAATACTACAAGGTATTATTGTGAACAATAAAATTTTTACTATCATCCACAAAAGGTCAGCGCAAAATTAAGAGGTCGTTGAAGTCTTTTGTATCGAAAATACTTTTACAGAAATACTTAAGAGTACTTTTTAGTTTTTTTGCTTTTGTATCATTGAGCATCTTTTTGTAATAAACTGACGTAATTATGTGAGTATTTTATTAGTAGAGAAATGTATTCGCGATCTAGATTTGGTCACTTTGACGAAGCTGCGGGTCGACGCGAGAACTTGTATATGAACAAAAAGTATGCGTCACTTTTGTCTCATTTCGATCAAGCGATAGTTCAAGTGCGTGCAGCGCATTCGGTCCGCAAATAGCTAAGGCGATATTAGACGGACACGTGCCGCCACGCGCCGGAAAAGCGCGTAATGAGCCCAGACCATGGAATAACCATCACTTAGTATGGACAAACCACAGAATAAGCAACAGTCAGTACCCGCACCTGCACGATACGAATTAAGGGATTTCTCGCGCCCTCCCGTGGGAGCGGAGGGAAAGCAATAACCCACGGATAGATTGTTTGCATTGTCAATACGGAGTGACGGCTAGCCAATATAGCGAGTTTATGGCCTAAGGCTAGCAGGATATTGTGTTACTGATTGCACGGCACGGCACATAAAGTTCGAATATTGCTTGTCTTGTTTACTAATTTATTTATCTTTAGGGGATTTTATGAGATTTTAGTCAAATCTAATTACTTATCAGATTTATTTGTAAAAAAATACTGAAATTCGAATGTTCTACTTACTTACTTCTACTTTTTCAAAATATTACTTATAATATAAGTACCTACCTACATCCTTTTTTACTAGATTTTAACTTGTAAACTTCCTAATAGTAGATACTTAGATAAGTACATTTTTATCGCTGCCAATCTATTTGAAAACAAGGACTTTATACGAGTTTACAGTATTGTTTAGGGCACTTAACCGCATTTACACAATGGGTCCGTATCAGTGCAGCGGGGCCAAGGACTCACGCGATGGGAGAGGCACGCGCACGGCACTCCCACGACACGCGTAGGGTCTCTCCTAATGAGAATAGATTCAAACAATACAAACTTTATAATGAATAATGTTGGCTTATTCACGAAATAACTTGTTTTAAATAAAATATCCGCGCGCGGCTAAAATTTTAGTTCAATTTTGTGGCGGTTAAGTGCGTACAGTGACAAGCGGTTGCATACTAAAACTGGTAAAGCGGCCCGCCACACGGTTAGCCGCCCCGCGGTTCAAACGCTAGTCCGTAAGAGGGCTACTTATTTATAATAGTTGAATTTTATAGACACAGAATTGTGACCATATGCGGTAGATGACTTAGATCTACAGGCAGAGTAATTTCCTCAGATGTAATTTCCTTTGAAATGTCTAAGGTTATCAACGGCGTAAAATAAATCTTTCACTAATTGGCTCTTCGTTTCCTCTACAATACATTTTAAAACCTTGATTGTCATCACAATCAGTTCCAATGACTTCTATGGTACTAAAAAGTAAAAACATTTGAAAAATAGGTCTAAATTCTATAAGTTCCATACATAATTCAACTGAAAAAAAAAGGATATATTAGAAATCGTTCGTCAATCAGTGATATAGAATACAGTATTTGGGGTGGATCGTGCAATGGGATCGCCACACGTTCGGCACTCCCACGACACGTGTCGCCCTGCGGGTCTAATGCATAAACCTTAATGAGAGTGCCGATTTCAAACAATGGAATAATGAAGCTTAGAAACTAAAAGTTGAAAACCCCCTTGGTTTGAATATAGACCATGATACAAATTATAAAGACCGACACACTGGTGAATTTTAATCATATTATCGAAGAAACTATGTATATACCTATATGTACCTATGTGTATGTAGACCTATATCTTGATTTTAATAAAGTAAGGCTAAGCTCGTCTGGGCTAAAGATTGGAAAAATCTTATCAGCAGCCCTTGTCAACGTAGACATACATTTTTGATGCTATTTATTCAAAAATTAGCTTCAATGATTCTACTACTTGTTCTCACAGCAACGTTTCATTTAGTTGTCATTGTATTCTTACAATTCGTTGGTTTCTTGTTTTCACCAAACTACAATTACTGGAAATCTCAACAGGAACTAGCCCCGGAATAATTACAATGTCTTATTTGTTGTTACTAATTTCACACTTCATATAAAAGATTTAAAAGGACATTACACCTGCAGCTCCAAAATGACTGAACATTTTTTTATCGGACATAAAAACAAGACGATTGTCATCTTAAATTTGTGAAGGTGTTTATGTGCCGCTTTATTTTTTCTTGTCTCTATTTTTTGTTTCGTCATATTTTAGGGTACAGCATCATAATTATTCTAATACAATCCAATGCGAACTTCGGTATAAGGTAATTCGTGGCTTTTTCTATTATTTGTGACACTGTGAGTATGAAAATCATGTATTTACCTTTTTACTACTACGAAAAATATTTGTTTTTATTTGTTATTTAAAATTCATAATTATCTCCTTGATTCATTATGATGAGAGATATACTCGTATTCTAATATAAAAAATTTTTAAATTATACAAAACCCGTGCTACACAGGTAAGCTAGCACTTAACCATTTTTTGTGCACTGTCTCCAATTTGAGAAAGGTACCTGTCTTCCTAAGACAATATTCTGTCAATTGCACAGCAAGGTGCTTTTGATGCAAGATGAAAGAGGTAGGACAAAGGACCGTACGTGAGGATACAATACTTACACCGGTAAAACAAAATTGCAGTCGTAAATTTAATTTCTCAGGTAGCCGTGAAGACACGTTTCAACGGATATGGTCACTAGCTCTGGTCAATTTGAATCTTTGAATAAATCAGCGTCTTTGGTGAGAACTTTTAGTTGCTTTTCACGGTTAATAATATGACTGATTATTTGAACGTCATGTTTCAATAATTTATAAAATTCGAGCGGAATGGTGATTTATCAATCCATGAAGGAATTGAGCGATAGACGCGTGAGGTCTATCAAAAAATTGGAATCGTATGACCGTATGGCGCAGACGAAGTTGCGCGCGGGTCAGCTAGTTCCTAATAAAACTGTAACAATAAATTTGCATAAAAATGTCTCAAATGTAAATAAGTATAAGTTTTTAGTTGTTTTATAAGTAAACTGGTGAATTGATAAAATTTACTAGCGGGGAAATTGACCAGTTTATTTTCTCATAGAGGGTGATGAAAAGAAGAGTGTATCGCTCGGGCGTAAAATATATTTTTGGCTCGGGCGACGTACTTTGAATCCCTCGCTACGTACAGGATTCTACTAAAGAATCCCTCGCTACGTTCGGGACTCTACTCTAGAATCGAAGAGAGAGAGAGCGAAATGAGGTCTTCGCTCTGGATTAAAAAATGCGCCCTTGCCGTAAAAATATTATTTTGCTTCTTTATGATACAATCTACTATTAAACGTGGGTTTATAACTTCCAAATGGTTTGCTATAAAAGGGATAATACCATCTACACGTGTGAACGGCAAACAATACAATAAAAAAACCCAAAATCCATCATTTACTGTAACATCAAATTATACAATATTAAACAGCGGTCCATATAACTCAAAATGAATATTACCTGAGTTCCTTACTCCCGCCTCGAAGGTGACTCAACTTTTTGCACTCGTTTTTTATGGGCACCATGTTATTATCACGATTCGGACTCTTGTGTGGTCGGAGCTTTATTAGGAAATCATTGCAATTACAGCGGTCCTTAATGATGCTATTTTTAATCAATTCTACCAGTTTATGTTGGTTTCGATGAGTAAACAAATAAAAAGAATGTTGGAGAACATCACACAATGCAATTTAGCAAACTACGCAAAGTATTAATTTAATTAAACCTAACAATTAGCATGTAAATTGAACTAAATTCTCACAAATTATTTGTGTGGGCTGTCGATTCCCAAATCGAACCCAAGATCAACATCATACGTAAGGTAGAGCTGCAGCCAAATTAAATTAAATTTCTAAAAGTTATTAACGAAATACCTAATCATCTGGCTCCTGAAATACAGTTTTTTGGGAGCCTATGGATTCAAAGTTTCTTTGTGCACTCAATAAACGAAATTTGTACTTTTTTTTACTAAAAAATCAAAGTAATTTCAACAATGAACATTATGGGTCAAATTGAAAAGCAAAAATGATAAACACTAAAATCATCAGCGTGTTTGAATTTCTATTAATTTATAATTCCTATCAAAGCATCGATACTTATGTCCCATACAACATCAAAAAAAGCTGTCCCAAACGCCTCGGCCTGCAAAAAGAAACCGATAGTTCTATTGAATGCTTATAAAATACCGCATCTATAGAAACCTTTATAACCATTTGAACCGTTTCATTATTATTTTTTTGTGAGCACAGCCTCCGTGAGAGCGCGACAAGTGGATGCCTTCACGTCTCAATCCATTGTTCCCCAACTTCCCTGCTTCTCTGCTGCACTTGTTACACTTTGATAGTTTAAAGGCTTTATTAACATAGATTTTCGATTGATATTATGCCATTTAAACCTACATTTAATAAATGTATGGAAGTGTCACGTTTCTTCAAAATGAACTACGTCTAGTTTTTCTTAAACTTTCGCGATCACAATTCATCTTTAGAGATATATTTTATAACAGGATTTTATCGCGTATTACCTTTATTATTTCCCGACGTTTCGGCTGTATTGCAACAACCGTGGTCGCGGGCGAACTCTTTTCGGAGTTCGCCCGCGAGAAAGGTAATACGCGATAAAATCCTGTTATAAAATATATCTCTAAAGATGAACTACGTCTCTTGTTTCTTTGGTAAAAATGGACAATTTGTTTTGTCGAACATAAAATTACATGAGCTGGATATTTAAATATTTAATTAATTACTACATCAATAATGCAATTATCAATGTTCAATCGATAATCAAGTTGCATTCAGTCGAATTGCTACTACGGAATGTAGACAAACAGGTGCCCTAAGGAAATTAACAACAAACAATATTTACGGACCCAGAAATAAACAAGAATACGGAGGACAAAGTGCATGTCACGAGCGCAACGGCCTTATCCAGGGCCGCCCAGCGCAGGCAGACGCGGCGCCCACCGTGGCCGCCATGGGAAAAATCAGGCTTCGGCGCCCCCGCCCCGCGCGCCCATTGGCCGGCTACCCCGCCCCGTGCCCCACCAGCGGCCATAAGTACCTCGGCGGCGCGCGCATCTCCTCATTCCTCACTCGTGACCCGCGCAGCACGCACGCGTGTTCTCAGTTCAACCCAGTGCTCGTGTTTAGTGTCATTCACAATGAAAGCGATAACAGCAGTGTGCGCGACCGGCGCTTCGGTTCCGGCGATCGCAAGCGGACGCATCCAGCGGCATCGGGATGGCGAGAACGCGGAGATCCAGATGTATCTGTCGAAGCTCCAGGACTTGGTGCCGTTCATGCCGAAGAACAGGAAGATTTCGAAGTTGGAGGTGATCCAGCACGTTATCGACTATATCTGCGACCTGCAGTCTGCGCTGGAGAACCACCCCGCGATGGATCAGTTCGACGCGGAAACCGCGCTGGCTCCGTGTACGCCGCCGCGGCCCGCGCGCCGCCCTCTCGGGCCCCGCGCTGCACCCAACACCATCCTCCACCAGCAGACCTCCAGCCAAGAACACAGAAACCAAATGGTGAGTTTTCATTACTTATACTAAGTACGCAAAGTTCAATCAAATGAACATTTCTAAACTTTTAAACGAGGCGCCAATCATTGCATACATACATACATACGTGACATTTTGAAAACCCTAAACTTCCGCATAATGTTAAATTACCTAATTGCATTCTTGGCATTATGAAACCATTTATACCTAACGTCTAAAATGCACAACGAGCTGAAATAGAAAAGACAGTGTTGCATAAAAAGTAAATGGAATCGGTGATGTCGATGTTTTTGCGGCGCGCACCTGCGTCGGTTTCGCAAGCGCGAAGGTAAAAGCGGGGATGCTGAGTTTCACAACACGTGGCGACATACGCATACTGCGATAAACAAATACTTTACACAAAAAATATTTTAATAAAAGTATCCCTAAGCAATCTACAAAGTAAACTTCTCCTGAAAGGATTGCTAAAATTATGAAATTCAAATAAAACCACTCGCAACTGTAGATATATCGTTTCGTTTATAGGTACTACAATTGTCATCAATAGTTATTTGTTAGGTATTACGGTAAACAAGCAGTAGAAACTAAACCGCTGCTCACGCATGCGTGACTGCTGCTTTGAATTTCAGCCTTGAAGCGCGGCCACCTGCGCCGGCGCCTCGTAAATGTACTGACACACAATCTGAATATTCAACACATATTTATTTTACCTCGTTAAGCATTCCGACACAACACCTGTGCGATTGCTATTTCGTCATAGAGCAAGAACATAATCAAGGCTCGTCAAAGAATTCGGTGGGAATGCAATGGATGCCGGACGGTTCCCGGCAGGTGCATCGCAAAGGATTTATTCGAGCGCCTGCGATTACGAGCCCCGCAATGCGCGCTCGTTAATACTTGGTCGCGCCACGTAAATTTTAATCACTGCCAGTTGTTAGAACCGAGGGAAATGTTCAAAACAAGCGTGATTTAGGAGACGCAGGCTGCCCAACATCGCATTTGCAGAGGAACGTGATTTGCACATGTTGAGAGATTTAATTAATATACACCACCCGTGCCGAGCAATCACTTCGGTAGACCATAAAGAATCCCACGCTATTCGAAACATCTATGACCTGTACAGCATCTTTTCCCTCAATCAGCTTAAACAGCGCTATCTGTATTTTTGTAACATTAATTGAGAAACAACAGACCAACCGTTAATTAGCCTCGGGCGCCGGCGATACCGCGATAGCCACCGATATTTACTAATATGCCGCCTACTACCATACCGGAATGTCGACCAATCAGGCTACATTCCTGAATACAAATGCGGAATACGTTGACGCAAGGACATTGGTCGCGGATCTCTAGATCTGCGGCTTTTAAAATTTGAACGCTTAAATGGAAAAAATAATGCTCGCGGCGATCGTGAAGGAATCCGATGTTCCGTGCGCGTCGTGAGCATTTCTCGAGAGTATCTGGTGGGGCATCGCGCCGCACACCTCCCGTCACGAGCATAAGCCACGGCTGCTATCGCGACAGTAATTGTTGCCTGCAGCTGTTCGCCTGAAGGTGATTGCGGGGCCGTGAGATCGATCACAGATTCTGCTCGGTTACTTTAGAAAATATTCACTTGTTGAGAAAACAGATTTCTCTTCAAACAGCGCTACTTTTTACAGACGAATGCTTATTTCTTGTTTGACTTTGCACTCCAACCGTAATAAGCTGTTAAGTATCGTAATGAGTATTGTTAGGCGTGTAATCCGTTGCGGAGGCACCCCTACATTTACGCCTAAAGAGGGCCACACCCCACTCATAATCATATCTTGTACTATTGATACTTGATCAACAAATGACATACCATTTGTTTTAAGTTTAATAGAGAAAGTCACACGTCTTCTAATTCGTTTTTCGTTACGGCACGTTTGCATTCGTTTGTTCAATTAACTGCCCGCATGTTTGTTCTGTGGATCAATTGAAAGGCCCACAGAAATCAATTGTTTTCATCTGGTGGTCGGAGATATCTCTTCGCTAGATCGGTACTGGTTATTGGATCCTGTTAGTCGCGTCGGCTCAGCGCCTACGCGGCGTCCATCCGACAGGCGACACTAACGAGCCGCCAGGTGTCCGCCTGCGCCCACGCTGCGCGCCGCCCCGCTCCTCTGAATATCTTTGTCTCCGTACCTTGCACATAAATCGCACACGTGAAAGTTTTACGATCACCTTTACGCTTCTCCGAAGCAATAAACCTCAAGGCAAGCCACGGCCTGGCTGACAATGCAGCACGGCCGCGAAAGGTCCCGGCGAGCCTCGGCACACGTGCAGCAATTTTGCCAATAGCTCAGATGAGTCGGATGCCATCGACGACGGATCGATCGAGGGCATTGTGCGGGTAACGGTCGCTCACAGCTGCGTGTGAACACACGTGACGGCGCCGGTGGCCGGATAGCTAAATAAATGCGATGAACAGAACGTACTATTCATTATCCGACCGACAATGCTCGTCTCATAAAGGGATTTCACGTGCGCTCCGCGAAGTCCCGATCCGTTCGGGACATGTGTGCTCTCCCTATGGTATGTATCCGTAAATAGGGTGTGGCCACGTGCGGCCGTTCAGCTGTGTCGCGGATGCGCGGACGGGAAGCAGTAATCCAACACTTGCTGATACTCGGAACATGAGCTGGAACGGCTGCTGAACCTCTGGCAATTCCAAACACCCACGTCGAGCGAGCTGTGCATACCCATACCCCAGAACTCAGTCATTATTAATATTAGGGTAGCTAAATAACCAGTCCATTGTCCGGGCTAATGAATTAAAACAGTGTTGAAACAGAGCGCATATGTGGTGACAGATGGCCGGACACGGGATGCGCATGTGCCACCCGATAAAATAATTTTGTCGCAATCACTAAATACGAGTAGCGACCAAATTAAAGTCATCATATATTGTTGCAATTAGAAAAATAGTTCAATCACGCTTTGAACATGCTCTTTATGATTACATCAGCACTGATTACTGCTGCTAGTAAATAGGTGCGTCGAATATGTTGACATGTGCGCGCGCATCTGTGCAATGATTGGTAGCCAACCCTTGCTGATTTAATAAACGCACCCCCTTTAGCAAATCAAACCACCTCTTTAGGCATACCATGCAGTTTTCTTATTTGTATTTTATTTTGTTACAGACGCCAGAAAAGCAGAACCAGCCCGACAGGCCGTCTTGCTAAGTGCTTAGAATAGAAAAGACTTTAATTTATGGTAAATAATATACCTCGGATTGCGGCGGCGTCGCCGTCGGCCGCCGCGACGGGAGGCTAGGCGGGGCTCCGAGGCGAGGCCCGGCACAGTTCCAGTGATCATCCTGCGATGATATCCTAAAACGATCTCGTTACGATCAATTAAACTAATATAATTTGTTTTGTGGCATTACACAGACTTGCATTACAATGCAATCGGCCGTTGTGAAACAGCCTGTTTTGTTATTTTGTGTAAAAAGCTTTACTAGATAGTTTAGTTCGATGAATGTAAATTCATGTTTGTAAATAATGTATGTTGTGGTTTGTGGAACACCTTTTCTGGCAAACTTGATGAAAATATTTTGTAAAAATTTAAACTCTGTAAAATAACATTTGGAGACACAAAATGTACAAATTATCTAAATAGACCTACTATTTTATGTTTTTTTTTTCACTTTCGACATTTTCAGTTTTTATATTCTTAGTTTTATGTTTTTAACGATGCTTCCATTTATGTCAAAGAAGTAAACCGATTCTAAGTTGGTTTACAATATTTAATTCTATTTTAGTTAAGTTCAAATACTTGAGTGTGATTTTGCATAGCGATTTAGTTGCTACTAGAATTGATATATTATTTTGTGAGTGTTGAACGCAAATTCTTTGAAAAAAGTAATTTATTATTTGCGTTCATCGCGTGTCTGTAAATAGTGTATGTAACCGAAAAATATAAGAAAAAAATAATTATCATTGAGAGACATTTTATGATTTTATTTTGAGTATAAGGTGAATATGCTTTAACTATCATAAATTTACTATTATTATAGTTATTATAATTTGAATAGACTGTTATAGTTTTAGTTATTTAGAGATGCATTGCTAGTGATCAGAGGATGTTGTTAGTACATGGTGTATCTATGTGGAGTGGAGTAGGTACAGCAGGCTATGTCATAACTTCGCACCTGAGGCCAAAGCCGAGGGCAGCTAAACTACACTATTTAGTCACAAAACAACTGAGGAAGTGCATTTCGCAATAACCAGTAATTTACTTTTTATTTAGTTTTAAAGTATGCACTGATTTTTGGGATAAATTGTACCGGTACATCATTCAAACAGAGAATAAAAAAATATGATAAATTATTATACAACATGTTTAATTTTATAAATTCCTAATCTTACCTATAATTCCTGTCCTTTCAATTTAGACAAAAAATATTTGGATATTCACACTCACATATTCAAGTAACTGTCTAGGTCTTAGGTTATCATAAAGGCTGCTTTAAAATTACATTACACAAGTTATTTTTAACCCAGTACAATAAATGAAAAGAAGGGAGGCCTTTGCCCAGCAGGATCGAACGGGCTATTTGTATTAGAATAGATAGTACCTACCTAACAATAACCTTCTCGTAAAGAGAAATTCATGAAGACAATAGTAATTTTGGTAGAGCTCTGAAATTCAGACACATAAGAACACCTACGTATCATCACCTATTTAGCAAACTACTGAGCAAATAATATTTTATTTTACCAATGTAAAAGAAGATATTATTTGCTCACTAAGTAAGTTCGTATGACTCAGTGGCCAGCTCTGGTGACGGAGTTTTTAGGCCGCTTTAAGGCCTCCTGATGGAGGCTGACTTAACTTCGAAGTACGGAAGCGCTCAGATGAAAATGCCACTTGCGGTCACTCATCCGCTTACTGACCGTTTCGAACGTTGCTTAACTTCGGCGATCTATCAAGAACGACTAAGCAAGCACGACCACGAGCGCTTCATCATTTGCTCACTGTTCAAAGCCTTTGTCCTAAAAATGTATAGAAACTGGGCAAACATTGCGTTTTAAAATAGCAAATATCTCAGAGATCGTGCAATTACATCACGATCAATTATCGTAACTACAATATTTGGTCAGCTGCGTGTACTACTTAGGTACTTCTTAGTACCGATTTGAAAAGCAGTATTTAACTACTCAACAATAAAGTAGAAAATAGCTTGTCAGTTATTTTGAGCCTCCATCAATCGATTATACACCTTCTCACCTTGAGTTGAGGTGCCAAACACATAAACCATGACATTAATAATTCGTAAGCGTTCGTCAAACATTAGCTTGAATAGTCAAACAATCAACAAAACTCAGCAAAGAGTAGGTATATTTAAAACAAAACTGAATATTGCAAAAAACTTCTGCGACCCTGCCAGGATTCGAACCTGGAATCTTCTGATCCGTAGTCAGACGCGTTATCCGTTGCGCCACAGGGCCTGTTGCAATAGTCGGTGAAATAATCAAATACAATTACATCATGTAAAATTTATTTTTGCTTTTCTTTTCAAGAGATTTTTTCTTGATTTCGTTCAATTTTAACTGCTCTGCACAACCTATAGGCTACTTAGTTGATGTTGATGATCTAGGTAGGTAAGTACGTAGGTACTTTAAACTACGATAATTGGCTTTTTTTCTTTACGATTTAATTATATTTATTGTCAGTCTTCCAAATATTTCACAATTACATCCAACTATTTGACTGTATGTAAGTATCCTTGAAAGACCTTGCTTAATATCGAGCCTTCAGTGAAACCAAAACCTCCGTCACTAGAGTGCCACTAACTTATGCGAACTTACTTTTAGTAAATATGAAAATATTCCTAGTCGCAGTTATTTCCCAAGCGATAACACTTGCCGGTATGAGCACAGGTGGATTTACATTCGTTATCAGTGAAGTGGCATAACGGCCACTCTGCATATCGTCGCACTCATCAGCCTTGGAAACCGGATCGGCCTCAAAGCAGATTAAGATGATAATCCAGGAGCTATGGATCGGACTATGCATTAAGTATTTTATTATCATCATCATTTCAGCCCGGTATCTCCCACTGGCCCTTTCGCTTCTGCCAAACTTTTCGGTCCTATGGCCATTGGTCACAGATCCTTATTATATTATGTATACTTATTTGTTCACTTTACGAATATTTTTTCCACATTGGTGAAATATTTTTTTGTAATTGGACGATTAGTTTCAGAGATTACTTTATCAGCTCTTTTCGTCGCAATGAAGAACTCTTTCCATCTGACTGACTCCAATGCTGTCCCTTTTCTTCCTTCATACATGACATCGCTGTCATCGCCTCTTCCCATATAACATAGAGATTACTTAGCTCACACAAATTAACTTTACCATTGTAATACTATAAGTGTGTGTATTAGTTAATTTCCACATGGAAGATTATTATATAGGGTCTTTCATTTTACACTAACTTAATTCAGAAATTGGGTTCAAAAAATATATTAAAACTTGTATAACATAGCCCATTCGTGATGTAGCTGCGCTGCGATTGGTGGAACGTCTGTTCTCCTTAAAAATCATTATGCAACAATTGTAATAAAAATCAATAAATGATAAATTTTGAAGTGAAAACTTAGATGGGCTTAGGAATTAAATTGATACGGTCAAACGTCTATTTACAACCCAAAAATGAGGCCTTGTCAGTTTGTGTAGTTTAAAACGAAAGACCCTATATAGAACAAGCTGTTGCATGCTTTAGGTACAACACAGTCGGAAACTTATCCGAGGCAAATAGCGTTACACGCAGTGTTTCCTACTTTTACTGCGCATACACCGTAACTGGATATTTTCTGTGTCGTTTTGTTACAGTTTTACTACAATTTTACTGGTTCTTTTGGATTTTGACAATAATAAAATATGGTTCAATAAATAATAATAAAAATAATAAATAATGCTTTAATTATTAATTAATAATAAGACATTTAAACACAGTATCATCATAAAATAAATAAATACTTAAAAGGCATGAAAAAAGTCCGTGAGTGTCGTGGAACACCCGATTAGAACGAAATTTTAACCTTGACATTTGGCATTTGTCAAATAAGTATTTTTACTTATCCTTTAAACGCTCTTCCGTACTAACAATGTAACAATCTTACCTGTAGGAAGATGAAGTGTAGATAACACGTTTAGTGCCCGCGACGCTCGTGCTGGACAGCATGAAGACAAGACTTGTTGGGCTCTTTTGGGACACCTTAGAAAGTAGAAGAAACGCTTTAAGCTGAGAGAATGGTCTCGATACCTACTGGCCAAGCCTGCACTGGTAAAAATGTCCCAGGTACTTAGGTTAGTGCTGGTTTAATTTGCCTTCTATTTTATTTTATACTATTTAGGACATTCTACGGAAAAAATATCCAAAGCCAGACATTATAAGTGTTTATACCCACGCTAAGAACATAATTATCGCCATCGAAATATATCCGATAATCCATCCGGAAATCATGAAATAACTAAACTTTATCAAAAATACTTTAAATAGATAAATATATGTTTTGGTGAACTAAGTGTAGACAGGTGGGGAGGGCAGGTGTTTGTACCCGCAAGTGTAAGTGTACCGAGCGAGTGATAACAACTGATAGTGGATTTCTCATACCCAAGGCGTCATGAAGGCTGTTCATAAAATATAATACAATTACATACATAGGCATCATATTTTTTGTGGACGTTTCAGGCACTAAACTAAAAACAACTAACTAGTTCAAGGTACTTTCTACGAGTAGGTACCTAGGCAATTAGGTACTAGTGGAGAGAATGTCTACCGTGCCTTGGGGATTATCTGCCGCGCCTTGGGGATACAGTCGTGACCCTGTTTACGTTTTACTTTTTAAGAAAGGACGAGCGTCGCGGGCACTGAACGTGCTATCTACACTTCATCTTCCTACAGGAAAGACGTGCCTCTGAAGAGCTGATGACGATAGTTTTCCATGACATTAAAACTATGCACACTACTATCTGTGCTCAGTAGGTATTGTATTGACCAACATAAACTGAACTTTAAAAAACCCAATATAATCGAATGTTGATTGGTAGATTCAAAGGACCTTGAATCTACCAATCAACAGGACCAGGAAACCAGGAGGTCATTACACGCCACACATTCTCGGTACTTTTGAAATAATGTCTTTTGGTTTTCACAATAAATGCTTTGTTTGTAACCACAAAAGATTACGACAAAATACGCAACCAGGCAACACGGTTATGCGAACCATAACACATTGTCGTCACGAACTCTACTCGTGCGTAATCACTACAATACAAAGTTAAAACCTAATTATTACAAACGTCGAAATTTTAACGGATAATTGAACGTTTGTGGTCATTGTTACAGTTTATGGTTCTTTAATAGTGAGGTGTAATGTAAAATATAATCTTAGAAATCAAGGTAAAATATGAGACCATTATCTAAAAAATCAGTTTTTTATTAGGCTAGAGTCAATATAATTTTTCCAAAAACCACAATGTGCCAACAGATGCCAAAATAAAATATCTAAAAATTTACTTTCCACTAAGCCACACGAAGGTTCACCATTTTGTTGGATAGAAGGTAAGGAGAATATTAGGAACAGGCTACGTCATGATCTGCGGGACAATCTTTTTGATTCTTTATAAAAATAACCTATCACTCTCTTTGTATCACACCTCTTTAGGTTGATAGGTTGTTTTTAGCAAATGAGGATTAGGTTAGTTAGCAAATGATTTACAGCATTTGAGTACGAAATAGAAATTTTATACGACATACCGAGCTTTCTACACGTTAGCTCTAAACCTAATTTCTCTGAAATCCTAGATTAAAAAACTATTTTTAGACATGACTTGATGAGTTCCAACATGGATATAATTCGACAAAATATGATTTCTACCTAGCCTTGAATCCACCTACCATACGTTTGCTTCGTGACTTATGGTACGAGGTAAATATACTTTGGCGATGTACACTGTACTGTACACATGATAAGTGGTGATAAAGTTAACAGTCTATATCTACAGGTGTTTGTACTCAATTTGAACGGAATGTACCGAATGCACTTGATATAACGAGTGCTTTCTTAGATATCCGCACTATCTCTGAATCCACAAACAGTCATGATGTCATCAATTCGACTGCGAAAGAGGTTTTAAAGATTGGAAGACCAAAAGAAGGGAATAGAAACTCTGAATTTCTTATTCATATGCCCGAATGTGTTTATCAAATAAAATGCGCCTTATTTCTAAAAACTTGACTTTCCAAATGTCTGAACCGTGAGTGAAATACTTCGGGGGCACGTCAGCCTCGTTAACCTTTCACGATACTCGCAATACCGATATTTTATTCATGATACGATTGAAAACAGTCGAACTCTACAAACATTCACTAGAGAACAAATGCCATTCAAATACGAAGTTACCATTGTGAAGTCTAAACATTGACGAAGTCATAATATTTACTAAAGTATCAACACACAACTAAAAAAATACTTATGTAATTTGTGATTTCAAACCAAGTCTTTAAAGGTCATTCCATGATGTAGTCTTGGTATTGAAGTTGTGAAAAATGTAGGATAACTAAAATCATTAGAAGTTTCTGTAGAGATATCCACTATTATTGCCAGACAATCTCTTATTTATGTCTCAAATCAGTAGGTTGCCTAATTGAAGTCTGAATGCCTTAATTTATTTCGCTAAAAACTTTAATATGTCTGTTTCAGGCAATTTTGAAATGACTTCAACAATCAGCCCAACCATTTTACTTTAATTCAAGAGGATAGAGTCGATAACGAAAATGTAAATCCAGAGAAAATTGTTTAAACTTTTACTCATAGACATAGTCGGCAGTGAGTGAAACTGACGAGCGAAGGTTTTAAATATTCAAAGGGTGTAAAGGGCAAAACTGCACATATTTCCCTTGGGTGGTCTGTGTTTACCCTCTCGCATGCTTTTGTATTCATACTGTGCCTACTCTTCAAAATGTCTGTTTTGAAAATAATTTTGTCTATTTCTGAACCTAATAGAAGTTATCGTTCAACGTGACCATGTAATTATGTGACGTCACGTTCGAGTATAGTTTCGGTATCAATAATAAAATAATTATGAAATGACAACTTATTTTTAGTCAATTGTACAGTTATAATAACTATTTTCTGTTTGTTCCACTTTATTGACATGATGGTGTATTTAAATTGCCGCAATAGGTAATGATGATATTGGTAGCGATATCTATTGACTCTTCGATAAAGTATTTTTGTTTTAACGATAAACGTACCATGAAAGCTGACAATATTTAACAACCAACCTAAAGTAAATCAAACACATTAATTAAAAAAGAGACGAATTTGGAAATGCTTTGAAAATATGACAAAAAACAAACGGACTAATTAGTCACAAAGTGTCTCCCAGCCAAATATCTCATTATCACTTGGACATACTCAACAATTATAAAGACTCATAAAGCGTGGACTGCATAAATCAATGTGAAATTCAAATCAAAGAGGCAATTTGACTCGACAAATAGTACCTATATTATACTACATAGAGGTAGTTATACAGATAGGCAGTGATGTATCGCACGGCGCTGCAATCGTCTCCGTTCTAAATATATAACGCTTAGTTCACACTTCGGTATTGTTTTGCTGTCACCGCAGTGCAGCTGTATGCAAAGTAATTTAGTGTCCGTACCACAAGTGCACTGTTAATTTCTTCTAACCTGGTTCACACCAAGCTATTATTATAGATATTTTTTTTGAGAAACAAAGTCTTGTTGGGAACCCATCAAAAACACTTCAGTTGTTGGTAACCATGGCCATGTCACAAGGAAATAAAACTTCAACGTAATCTTTGCGTTTCGTAATCTTTGCGTGATAGTGATTGATACCAAAATCTTATATTTGTAAGAACAACGTACTAAATATGCACTTTGAATTGCTATTTTTCGTGAACGTTTGAACGCTACATCTACTCACATCCAAATACGTACCTATGTAGATACATACTTACAGAGTTTATGCAGAAATAACCTCATTGGTTTTATGCAGAACGCATGCGCGATAATATTCTAGGCCTCTAGGGGCTTCTTCAACGTCATTTTCTGCCCCTGTCCCACATTATGTAGGGTTCTCTTCTTCCACCTCCGCGTCTGTATCATTACTCTGTTGGTATCTACTCTGCACGAGAGGAGCCTCTTTGAGGCGCACTTACAATCCGTTCACCACACCATCCAGTTCCAACGAACTACTGACGCGACAAGTAAAAGGTTGGTTAGGTGAAGAAATTTTCTAGTTAATTTCTATTTAATCCGGGTTTTATTATTTAAATGTAAATTTTATCTTAATTCGTGAGCTAGTGGTAAGGGAACTGCGGTCTAATTAAAATGTTGAAGTGCAGATTCATTTGTATTCGTTCGATGCGCAGACAACAGCGCTGCATGCGTGTCAATGTCGAAATGATCACACTTTCATTATTTAACCTACTAATAAACGGCTTACAAAGTTAGTAGGCACTACAAGGATGCCAAATTAAATGAAAAACTTACTAAAAATGTATAATCAGTTTATCAGTCATCATAACATAAGCACTGCTTATTTTGGTGAAATGTATTTATTTACGTATTTGACTATCAGAGGAAAATATGTGTACCATGAAATACTTTGTAGGTATGAAATATTTATGATTTTGATAATTTTTCCGTCGTGGTTTTGGAATATAAAACACAGCGAAGGGCACCTTCCTTTCAAGTCAGTAAAAATAAATACTCACTTACATAAATCGAGTCATTGATCCAGTTTACTGACAAAGAGTCATTGTTAATATTACTTTTGCTCAACGACACAATGTTCGTGTTTGAATACAAGAATACGTCACCAAAACTTTGAGACTCCTACAAAATCGATAGGGGTACCTCCAACGAGTCACGCCAAATCGTGTTACATTTTACAGCTAGTTGACTAACTTCGCTCGCGTGGTACTTTGATCAAGCTCAAGAATTTCATCTGAAGGTTACGTAAACCACTGGTTATCTTTGTTGGTGAAACTAGTCTTATATCAAAGAATACCATTGTAAACCTCAATAACTTTATAAATATGAAACGTCAGGCTGGCTTTATTTTTATGGCCATTTACATTTCAACATCATCAGCATAATTCATGCGTCGAACGGATCCCGCATAATATTTCACAGGTGCATGAATTCATTACAGTAGCATTTTCATAAGATATGCAATGGCCAAATCAACTTCCATTGTATTAAAATATGTTTCTCTTGTGTCGTATCATAATAATTTTCAAGTTTCTTTATGGTAATGGAAAATCAAAACGACTTGAACAATCCCTACGTTCGATAAAAATATACAATTAGTAGTAAATAAAATATTTGTAACATTTACTTCAAAATAAAATTACTATAACAAAAAGATAATTTCCTTGTAAATGCTTTCATAGAAACCATGAAATTTCGAAAGCACTAATAAATAAAATAAGCAAAATATTTATTAAATTTCGAGCCAGGACATTGATTAGTGTTTGTGTTAGAAGCAGAACAGTCCACGAACGTGTTCATACAATCAAAATTCCAGCTGAGTCTAACCTATAAAACTGTAAATCCGTAGTTCCTCGTAGAGCTATCAAAACCGATGGCCACATGTGATTAATCGCACGAGCTTATCTCATAATCATAAAGCGCACTTGCGCTTACACCTCAAACAGGCCTTCACGCTCCGTTTGTTTTGTTTTAGTGCCGCACTTACAGCTGAGTCAATAGGCGGTGCTTTGCTTTCCTTAGGACCATGGAATATACTAGCTTCTAGCCTTGGCTTCATTTGGCAAACGAATTGACATACAAAAACGATCATCACTTTTGGGGTCTTTTATCGTTTAATAGTAGGTATAGAAGAACCAAATTGCCATAAGTTTAGTTGCTTTTCTGAGGTTGATTATAAAAGAAGATATGATTTATAAAAGAAGCTATTTTTACTTAAAGTGTTTTGCACGTACTTTCACGAAAACAAACACAAGTATAATAAATATTTCATGAAGTGCCTTACGAGTAAGTATATCACTCCATCTATCGACACCACAAAAATACCAGAGAGAGGAAGTGATAAACGTCCCACGCCAAGGTATGATTGCATTAAATCAACTAAATATAAATTTCGACCTGAACATCACAAGCAGCCGTGGCCGAGCGGTTAAGGCGTCTGACTAGAAATCAGATTCCCTCTGGGAGCGTAGGTTCGAATCCTACCGGCTGCGAATCTTTTTGCACACATTTAGTTTTTTTTCTTCTGACAAATATAGAATGTATAATTATTATCTTAATTTTTATTGTTAAACCTGCAGATCAAAAGCAACATACCTCTAACCAAACCACTAGTATTTATGTATCGCAGACAAAAAAAAATACAGCCTCATAGTACCTATCTTGATTTTTTTCACGCAATCCAATTAAACATTATAATGAGGCATTACTCAAGGGAAAAGACAAGGGCTACATCGATCAGGCGATGTCCTACAAGGCATCATTAAGGACGCGCACGTGCGCATCGCATTTTACCATCGCACAATGAACAGGGCTGCCTGGTTTGCTTAATTATGCAAAAAGTATAGGATTTAATTTAATCTTTCGTAAGTTTATAACTATATAAGTAAATAATGAAGATATTTATTTATATAAGTCTCAAGTATAGTACTACCTAGTAAATTATTTTAGTTTGTTTTCAATAAATGTTGGATAAATGAGATTTTTCTGAATCGAAAATGTGGTTTGTCGATTTTAATAAGTCTTGCAAACATCTAGTTAGGTAGATAGGCGCCAGTGACCTAAGTATATAGTTTTCATTGCTACGACACTTCTGGCTAAGCAACTACATACCTATAATATTTTTAAAAGAGCCTAATTATTTGGAACTTTAGGTCAACCAAAAAGTAGAAAACTACCAATAAACACATAAATTGAACTTCAAGGAAAGCCGCAATAGGCTCTTCGGGTCCAAGCCGCCAGCCTGGCCGACACTTACAGATACTGTTGTATAATCTACACCAAGAGCAACCATGGAGGGATTATTAGGAGGGTATAGCACACTTACAAGACTTAACCACTTAGTGGTTCTAGGGAATTGATTTTATTCGTACGCGAGAACACTATACAGAAATTACTCTTCCTCAAAGGCAACGTCATGAACAATGTAATAACCCCAAGATCTAAGACGAGACAATCTATCAATAACGAATAAGCAAGCTAAGAATAGCTTGATCAATCGTTCTGCGTCCTTCTAATAAGCCAGTACCTAAGTTTCAAGCGGTGACCAACACTTTCCTCATTCCTTTTTATCTCGTCCAGTGCTCTATGCCACATTAGTCCTCTGCGTTCAGAACTGACAACGCTACATTATGATCCTGCACGTGTGCCGCCGATGGCATACATTTCGCCGTCAAGCCGTGTAATAATCATGTCACGGCAAAATAAAAGCTGTTTCGGAAGAAATTGCTCCGTAAAAGCTTGTTACGTGATTTGATCGCATTATTTCGTAAAGTGAACGAGAGCTGCAACTTTAAATGTAGGTATTTAGTACAAAATAAACTCTACTATAATAAAAAACAAATAGTTGATGGAGACTCTAGTCTCTATCAACTATTTGTTTTTTATTATGGTTTCTAATCTAAATAAATAACCTGAGTAATTTTGATATTCATATTTTTCCATATTTTGTTGCAAATTGATGAAAATGGTTTCATTATAAAGAGTTCTTTTATCTAAAGTTTGTGGGCTAATATTGGAACAAACTATAGTTTTGTATGCCACAGTTTTCTCTTATAAGTTAAAAAAAAACAACTAAAGTAAGCGCAAGGTATTGATCTGGCGTAAGATGCTTGCTCATTAAAGAACGCACGTGCACAACCCGAGGGCATCGCTTCTAGGGTTGCAACACAACTAACTTTTAAAGCTCAGAATCACTCAGTTTAAATCATTACAAGTCATCATACAATCAAACTAAACTTTATGATGTGATGATATTGTAAATTAATATAAAAGTCAAATCATAAACTCTTCCAGGGATCGTACATAACAATCAAATACAAAACACATGTCATTCAAATGTCTTGCGCTGACGAAGTGGATGGTATCATCTGTACTTCATCGAATTTAAATAGGTGACAGCCATTTTCATAAAAATCTGGCAAACTGTTGTACTTACCTACCCATCTTACACATAGGACAAGTGTATAAGGCAATCAAAAGCGTTCTAAGATTCATTGTACAGTCGCGAGTTTTTCAAAAATATTTTGAATCGGGCTTTAAAAGAACTTGGTACAGGTATCGATCTGTCGTAAGATGACGCTCATTAAGCACGTGTTCGGCCGAGGGCATCGTGCCCTGCAGGGTTGCGACACCACGATTTTATCTTGAATTGAACACTTGTCTTGAATGACGAAAGTAATGTTTCTTCTACCAACAAATGCTGAAGTAGACTTCTCTTCAGGTATTTATATTTTGGCAATGTTATGGTCATAGAAGATACCGACAAACAACAATTCTAGGAAGATTAAAAGCAACCATGAATAGATACACACGTAGAAGATAAACCAAATCTAGCAGAAAGTAAAGATACACCAACGTCATTAAAAATGCCAAGTGCTCAAATAATATTTGTGGTAAAACTTCACAGTAATATGAACAGTTGGTTTACTAGCTGTATTAAATTTAAAACCAACATGCGTAAGGAAACCTAGATAGTGTTGAGGAAACAAGTTCCATGACGGAATTACCTTCAACGGTAAATAAGCTAATTATAGAATCCATGTTTACTAAAGGTTGTGCTATTTGCAAACTGTAACTCCAGCTAACGACAACGTACTAGGTTATTTAGTTTTATTCCAAGTCGATGTTTTGTGGCAAATTGCATATGTATGTGACTAAATGTATATGGTTTTCAAATATTATTTAAAATTTTGTGTAAAACCTCTTGATACGCCAATACGAAATAGTTAGTGGAATTTTCTACAACTTCAAAGAAAATTGAGTTGAGGCAGTTGAAAAAATCAGTAATGACAAAACAAATGGCCATCTAGCTAATATCTTCCGCGCTTTAAGCAATGAACCGCCATATTGCATAGTAGGTACTAAAGTCTATTATGAAATGCAAATCGGATTTGTTCAAAAAACAACTCCGTCCTTAGATAAAAACACAATTTGCGCTGGAAATGAAACAGTAAACCGCATTAGCTTCGGCCAACTGGCAGTCGCCACCCCTGCGCAATTCTCGCCATGGGATTACGAGTCCGTACCAGGGATTTAAGGTTTCATTACTTCGCTGTACCCCCTGTCTCCTTTACCCCTACGAAGTGTTATCGAAACATTTTCACATCTTTTCTTACAAGTCAACTAAAAGTCGCAAAATGTATTACCTGGGTTTACTTACCAGACAAAGCTACTGCAAAAATAATGTTGAAATAATCAATACCAAACTAATAAATGCCAATTAATATATATTTTCATTTACCAACCTTGTTTAAGAAAAAACAACACTCACTCTTTTTAAACTACCTACATTTCTGGAAAATGAAAAACCAATCAATAGTAGTGGTGCCTCCCCCACAAGAGAAAAGCCATAGAGTCAAAGCAAAGTCTGTATGAAGGGAGAGCGTAGCCGACCAAGACCTCTAATGTACAAATATTGCGGACGAAATGAATATATCCGACCCCTGTCATAGCTTAGGCATTAGTTACTATAGAACCTCTACCAGGCCAACACAGAGCCTATAGCAGTTTCTATGAAAATGGCATTGTTTAACAAACAGTTACTAAGGGCGCGTAGGGCGAGGCAAGTGCACGTTTTGATGAAGTCGCCCGGAGATATGAATTTATTGACGCGATGATTTGACAAGACACTAAGCACTGGTGATGGATCGATTTTTTTATTGGACATACAATATTAAACCGCGTTGATTGTATTTTCATAGGGAATTCTAAAAATCTACTCAATTGAATATTATGTATTGCCCATTTTGTCTTAATTTTAGTGTTGAAGATGTCCAGTCATGTCCAACACGAAATACTAATGTAATACCTTCTTCTTCTTCTTCTTCTTCTTATTTAAGGATTTACTCCTTGTCGGTACAACTGATGAATCCCTCTCCATGTATCTCTTTCCAGGGCTGCTTCCTTGACCTCTTTATACGACATGACAGCTACCTTCTCCTTCACTTGGCTCATGTAGCTTATCCTCGGTCTTCCCCTTCCTCTTCTTCCTTCAACTTTCCCTTCTATAATGTTCTTAATGAAACTGTCATGTCGTATAAGATGGCCGAGCATCTTTCCCCTTCTGTTCTCGACAACTTGCAATAGCGAATAATGTAATACCAAGGACCAATATATTGTTTGGTGATATACCTACACACACATTACAAATTATAAGAGCTCGACTACTCCGTATGTATTGCTGATTGCTAAAGAAGCCTGACACCATCCCCCAAGGAAAAGGGTAAGGAACATGTTGCCGATAATGATTCCTAAAATAATGTTTGCCCGCGAATGTTGCCAGTTGGTTCCATTCCGTCCGCATCCAAGTCCCAAGTGTCCTGATAATACTCCATATGGCGTAACACCGTACTTAAACAACCAGCTACAACAGACCCCTGATAACAGAACCCTCACTTTCTCACTCACTCACTGTTCAAGATAAAGAGGGACCTAAAAGGTCCAACTAAACTGGATTGATATTCATGGCATTGTAGGGCGGGAAAACTGATGCAACGACATATGCAAGCATTAGGGATGGTTACCATTCGGACATTATCCTAGTGTCTTAATTTGTACAACTGGCCGACATGTTATGGACATATTTGCATAAAAATGCACTAAAAATAAAGTATGCGACACACCACACATCAACAACACAAATAAGAATTAAGACGACGCTTCTATCTTTCTTCCAATTGATATTGATTTAATATTACCAATAGCTCTCTTTTTGGTATCGGCACTAATGGCTACCTACAGGAATCTAATAAACTTTTAAATAGTCAGAACTTTCTAATCTACGGCAGCTCAAACAGATCGAACAGAAGGGTAAAATACAACATTATTAGATTGTACAATTTCAAGAGATGTTTGGTTTCTCAACGGGCTGACTAGAACAACCATTCACTCGTTCAAGTATAGATTGAGTTGTCTCATTTAGTAGGAAAAAACGACAAAGTTGCGAACCGCAGTTATAGCAAACCGGTTGTGGATGCGGTTATGCAATAATTACACAATCATATTCCGATAGCGGCGAGTTCTCGTGTGTCTCAGGTTCTAAGAATGCCGGCGCGATGGCGCCAGTCAGGTGACACCTCACGGCGAGATATTCATGGCATTCAGCTCATTTACAGCAATGTTTATCCTACTTTATAAATGCGAAAGTTTGTACCCATGCGTCAATCACGCCGTAGAGTTATCCATGTCTCTTGCTAACAAAATCTTGGAACTCTGAGGATGAAATTATGTAGCGCAAAATTTGTGAAATCTGAAATGATAGATCATACGAATATTATTGCCAAAAAACGTAGCAGTTATGAGGAGTTATAAAATAAAACTGAATGTAGGTAAGCTGGAGACAGGGCCTAGCGTCTAGTAGGTACCTACATGTAGTTTCGGTTGAAACTACATATCTATGAACGTAACGTAGTAAAACAGTCTAGGCTATTTCAATGTATTTTTATCAGATAACACAAGTAAGTAAGGGGGAGTTATTTGGTAATGGACGTCCAGGCTTACCAGGTGCGGGCTACACACATCTCACACAACTGCGCAGCTAATGGCCTGCTGTGTTAATTTTATAACTACAGTTCAAAAACATTCACTTATTTTATAGATTTTTTCTATTCGGAAAAAACTACGCTCTACCTTTTTTTCGACTATTTGTAGTACCGATGATGTCTTCAATTCATCAGCCTATAAAAAAATATAAATATGGATAAGTTTTTTAAATTAATTGCTTAATTTTAGTTTCAAGTCGAATTCCTTCGCTAAGAGACTTTTGTATGAATGAACATGGTCTGTTTGTAGTTGCATCATGCTTGAGTTCTGAATGAGCTAGTTGTTTGCATTTCCCACGCAGCCCACGCAGTTAGCACCTCCACTCACCAACGGGACCTCAACCCTACAAGGAACGATAACTCTTTTATATGAAACCGATAAAGAACTTTTATAAACAAAAACGATATAAGTATTACTGTTCTTAAATATAGGTAAATATAGGTAAACTAGCGGAACACCCGCGACTTCGTTCGCGCGGTACATATATCATCTGAGTCCGAGTCTCACTCTAAATCTGACCCTCAATATACCCTCATCTCTATTTCACTCTTAAACTCTCAAAGATCCATAAATCCTATAGGTAAATATGGTATTCAAGCTTTTGCTTGTTCGATGTTTCAAGTAAAAGTATATTGACCAAATTCGGCCTCATAAAAACGATTTAGGGTTTTATTAAAAAAACTTAGCGATGATAAGTATTTACTGGATTTAATTTTGATACCAATTATTTTAAATCATTATTTATGAACAAGAACAAGGTTTATTTCCCTATCAACACGTAACCGTCTGTCGCGACGACAGTACGTATACAATTTAATTTCCCTAATAAAAATGTGGTTTTATTACACTTTATCATAGAATATTATTATAGAATACATCTAGAGCGATAAAACTATAATAGTAATGTCATGTCATAAAAGTGCATAATTCTCAAGTTTACATTTTAATCACTCGTGCGAAAAGATTTCCAAGAGAAAATATTTTTTATCATTTTTTAAGCTTTTGTAATATTTTAAATTGACTTCATTAAAATTTATTTATTAGATTGTTAACTATTTTATTCTTAATTAATTAATTAATAGTATTATAATGGCATAGTAGTATCTCACTACGCAGCCAATCAAAAACTCTTAAGATTCGAACCCGCAACCTTCTTACTTGAAAAGTAAGAGTCACGTATTAATGTTGCATTGGAAACCAAACGATCTCGACGAAACAGCAAAACGCAACGATAGCGCGTTCTATCTTTTCCTGTGGCGCCATCTAGTATAAAATATGTGTTATTCTAGTAACCTATGTTTTTACGTTTTTTTTATTAGTTTAATAAATAATTATTGTTTACTTGTACTCGTAACCTATTCTTATTCTTATTTTACTTGTCTCATCAATTGTTGTAATATCGATTCGATATTTTTCGATATAATTTCGATATAATTCGATCGAAATTATATACAAGAGTTTGTAACATATGTAATAGTTTTTTTTAGGTAATATTTTTCCGGTCCTACCAACTACCGTCGCGGCAACTAAAACAGTTGTTTTTCATCAAACATATTTGCGTAGAGAAAACCGTCCATCAACCAGTCACAGCTTCCGTTCGCATAAACAAGATTCATAAACCAAGGTGCTGACGTTTATATTCTACTCAGCACTTACCTACCGGAATAACTCTCGAAAATAATATGTTCAAGTGTTTGTGAAAACAAGCATCTCAATTTCAGCTTCTGAATAACAATAACACTGAAGCTATCAAGACAGCTCAGAGCCCACATAGCAGTCAATTTACAATTTTCAATTCTAATTTTACACATAGGTTTTTCACTTCACTTCTTGGTTTATGGCTTCTGCCACATGTTGTCACAATTCTGCCTACACATAGGTTCATTAGTTGAACTTAATTGTGGTAAGTCAAAGTCAAAGTCAAAAAGCATTTATTCAGTAGGACCGCTGGGATCACTTGAAACGTCTTAAAACTAGGTGATTCTACTACTGTTCCTTCGCGACCAATACCGTGAAGAAGGTAAGAAATAATAAAATGAAAATGAATTAAATAGATTGTTTTTATGGAGCCCCGTCCCAGAGAAGACACAATTGCAATACCCACTAAAATAAAATAAAGGTAGGATATTGTAAGTTGATAGTGAGTTGATATGATATGACTGAGTTATTATTTTTTTCTACAAAAATCATTCAGTAACGTAAAAGAAGGGAATCTGATAAACTCATTTTTCACACGTCAGTAAATATTAGAGCTGCAAAAACAAGGTGAAAGCGATAAAAGTCACAAGTTTAGCTGTGACGACGATTTTACTGAGACATTTCTTATCTCTACGACTGAAGTGTCAAAATATTGGAACACTTTGCTATATTTATTACTTTAAAACTTTACAACTATATAATTTACCTTATATTATAGGTTTCAGGTAGATAATTCTGTTTTATTTATGAAAATCATCTTTAATCGAACAGTTGAGAGAGAACAGAGAGAAACCTTTAAGCCGCTTTAAGCGTAAGGGGGCGACTTTCCAAAGGATCATATTTTTCTAATAAATAATTCAATCTAGGTATTTTTGTATCAAGTTTAGTCTTTCTTATATAATATTTATTAAATGGTGATGTTTATTTTAAGTTACAATCTATTTGTATTTCATAAGCGGAGCTTCCATATCGTCTGATAAAGGAACGTGTTCACTGTGCGGTCCCGACAACGCGTTATCAAGTCAATAGCTATTTCAGTGAGCTTTATCATTTCGGGGTCAAGAGCGAGACTTCCGCCAGATAACACTTCGATATCAAGCCGAAATGACGGGCACAGCATCCCTTTACAATATTTATTACTTTTCACAAAAAACACGATAAATCGTCCCAAAAAAATTAAGCACGCACTCAGATAACTGAGAGTATGTTTACAGACATGATAAGATACTTATTCGGTATTCACGCATCGGTCGGGTCGTGCTCAAAAAATCAAGATAACTTTTTGTGTGCTCGTGAAGTTTTAAATATTTTCCTTTGCTTTTAGTCCGTTGGCGTTTGTTCGCTGTGCAAACATCCTGTCCGAGCTCAAATATTGGTCCATCGTCATGTCAGATTGTCAATTGATGCTCACGGATGAGCTAAAGTGTCATCTTAGAAGAAAAAAGGCAACCTACTCCTTTACATTGATTTCAAAATGTTACCCAAGTCCCAATGAATAAACAAGTACGAATTTATCAAATTCAAAGAATATAAATACCTAGGTACCTAATTGGCAAAAATCGACTTTGACGATAACTTGACATCATTGCAACTCAAGTGCATTCAACTCGAATGCAATGAGCGAGTAATTCGATTAGCATTCGATTATAACGCGTGACGAGTCGTAATCGAATGATGAGTTTATCTCGCAAATTGTTGAACTATTCGATTCGATTTGGTTTCCGATGATAGGTCTGCTGCTGTGAACATTAGCATGGTTTGCAATAGTTAAGATTTATTTGTTGGATACCTACTTTCCCAGATTGGTTAATTTTATAGGTACCTACTCACAGAAGTAGAAGTATTGATGAATAAGTAATTTCAAGGTATGCTGTACAGTTGTACAAAATCGAAGGTAGTTAATCAATGTTTAATATCATTGTAGGTAATTGTAGGTATTAGTAATTTAATACTCTATACTAATGTAGAGCAATCTTTTAGACCTTTCCTATTACACAATGTACTCGTAGTTGTACTCGGATAATTTACGTCAAATGTAGGTATGTCTTGTTCAAGTGTTTGCTGTCAAGGTTTAGTTAATCATTTATAAGTATTTTAACCCATAATGCAAAATCTGAAATGAAATAACAATATAAATCAAATCGTATAATCAATATTTAGCTTTAATCGCTGGAAGACCGTGTCGGGCGCTGCCGTCGTGATTCGCTCCGCCCGCCCAGGCTCACGATGCAAAGAAAACGTCACGGGTCTCCACAACCATTGAAAGCAGACCTTCTACCCACACAAGCTTTATAATGAGGGATTATAATCTGTCAGAAATAGTCTAGATCATAATCTAGACCCTTTCTGACAGATTAACAAGAAAATCTGATAGAAATTAGAGGAAGACCTATTGCCATTGGCCAAAATATGGCGTTTGACTGGGGAGGCTCATGTCCAGTAGTGGGTAAAAATAAACAGCAAATGATGATATGATGAGGTAACTACAAGATGTTGACATTTCGATTTTCCTCTTTCATAATAAGGGAAACGGTTGTGATCTGCAGGCTTTGCTTTTTCGTAAAGTCCATTTAGAAAACATAATTGAAAAAAACTAATTTTTAAAGTGCTTCATATAAATTACAGTACTTTGTATGACGGTGTAAACATTCCTCCCATTAATGTCCCTTTTAAAGCACACGTGTTGGACACGGTCCCGCTATCGGGCGCGTGTCGCGTCGCGTGTGAAGGCGCCTTTACAATGCGTGCATTATCATTCAACGCTTTGGGAAATTGAACGCAATCGGGAAATGTACAAGTACGAAAATCTTTGAACAGTCGCTTGCAGTAAGATGAATAGATACGACAATTTAATGTAATATAACAGTGAACGATGTAATCTACTCGTAGTATTTTCCCCTTCGTTTAAAATAATGTTACCTATCTTTTAAAATACTTAACCCATGTATTATTTTATACCCAAGTGAATAATGTATGTACCTTCTATAAAACGGACATTTATTCATCATTTTTGATTCCAAGTTTATTAAGGTAGACGTCGTATTGCAGACCAAGATAAACTTTAATTAAGGCTTTCAATGGAACAATGGGAAATAATGAGTTCCACTATTATTAAATCGTAAAATACATTGTAAGATGTTAATTAAAGAGGAATTATGAACTTTTATGTGTATATTGGCTTGCCGAAGGTAAAATAGTAAGTAAATAAATGTTTTTATAGCCATTACTTTAATTTCCCTGTATGTGAATTTAATTAACGTAGGAAAATGTTGCAAGCCACAATATTGATAATCAAATATCCTTTAATTCTAAATCTACTTGTTTAGGTACCTATTAGTAGTTTATATACTTAGGTGCCTCTATTGGGCTAATAACAAAGTTAATCACATCAAGTCGTTTGTTATGTGTATATAATGTTACATTACATAGATAAATTTACATATAAGTATTAAAATTCAGCGGAAACTAACACGAACTTCCGGGCCGGCACGTGAATGCATTTCCGGTTGAAACGAAAACGAAGGGTACCAATTGTGTGGGTCTGTGGGAAATATTCATCAATTTTCCTCATATATTTTTACTTTTGGACAATTTAAAAAATCACAATGAGGTAGAACATTAACTTTATTTATTTGAATAATTTTGGTTTGATTCTACATTTTGATAAGTCCTATTTTGTTGGCAATTACTTAGTAACGACATCAAGCTACAATTAATTCATATAATTTTAGTGCTCACTATAGTACTATTTTGGTAGTGAAATTAAAATCATCCAAGATTATTACTTATCACATTTATGGAAACCAAATTCCAATTAGTTTGTTGTGTAAAAAATCTCAATAAAATTAAATAAGTGTACGATACACTGGGCGTGTTAGGTCAATAACAATTATGAGCTGCTCGTAAGATGGCCTTTTATGTCCTGGGCCTTAATAGGAGCGGTATTGTGACTAGGTTTTGCTCTTGACTTTATGCGCGAGCAGTTATCTAGTAACAGTAGGTTTTTTTTGTACATGTTTTTAGATAGGTATCTGAAGTATACCAATAATAATACTGATACAAATTATTCTAAAAAAAAAATTGATAACCAACACAAATTCTGGATGCTAATACAATATCACTTTTCTACAAACAAACACTCTATTTTGAAATTGGTGTTATAAACTTTCGCCCACCCACAAACAATCACTTTTTGTCGAACTTTATTGAGACAATTATCATGAAGATAAAATAGATTTATCGCAAGAGCGATGTGTATAGGTACGATTGATTCTCATTCCATAATAAACATAAGTGTATTCGAAGTAGCGGAGTAAGGCTTAGCATATAGAACATCTCGGATGTTTCTGTTCGATGTAAGTAAACCTCAGTTTGACTTTTTATACGGAAAAGTAAATGGTGCAAGCATTGGGGGGGTTGGAGTCCCAAGGGAAGCAAGTTAGAAACATTTCGAAGATAGGGTTGTAGAAGCCCCATTACATTAAACTACAAAAGTGATAAAGTTTATAGTATTATGCTATAGCAGTATTAAAAAAGGTTTATGCATGTAGCTTAAATTCCTTTACGTATCTAATAAAAAAAACACGATCCCTGCTACCAAAATTTCCACACCTTGAAATATGATCAGGCACCGAAAGATGGTCGAGTCTAACGCTGTAAAAACAATGTAAAATTCATGAAATATCTTATAGCCAAACCTTCGGCTAAAAAATGAATATACTTGTTCACTACACAAAATTATTTTACACACAGTTTTTCCTGATCATGAAACCTTTAAGCCAAATCATTTTATTTATCCGCAAACGATCAAAGTATGGGTTATACGTGCTTAAAGCTACGTGGGGTTGCCTCGCATTATTGCGAGAAATGCTTACACGGCTTTCCACTCCCGACCGTACCGGACTAAATTATGGGAGACGTGATCGAAATTCTCAAATATTCGTCCTTTCCCTTATTGACGTTTGACATACTTTCATGAAACTCAAGTCGCCGACATTATGCCTAAAACTTTTTCCTAAGGTATTTTTGTGGAGTTTTGAAATAAATGTTTCAACTGAAGATAATAATTGAAAAATAACTGATATTTTTTAAGAATAGGATAATAAGGCTGATAACGGTATCTATCTACGTTTTGCTTTTTGAAACAGAATGCAAGCTATCGTTTTAAATACCCTTTACACCAAATTCACATTGACCAACACCTACTTACGAACAATCGATAGGTTGATTCAATTAGGCAAATTGATCCAATTGCTTCAAATTGTCAGTCTGTACGTAAATCATACGGGCGCGCCCATACAAGCCCGCCAGCTGTCTGAACCAATCTATTAAAAAGGTTTCCCGTAGTTTGTTAGCGAGTATAGTTTTGTTTGAAAACCCTCCCTTCGATAATGAAAAGATGGGTGGGATATACTGCTAGCGGTAAACTTACTATAAGTAGTACTAACCAGTGGGTACTACATTAATTCATACTACATCGTCATAGTGCATCGACGGCATCCTTTCCTGTCCAGGTTTGTCCGAATCTGAGATAGTAATAGCGTCAATACGTGCAGATTCTAATCAGATTTGTCGAGTTTTTTTATAATTTTTTTGAATAGTATTATAAAAATTGGTCTGCATAGCTTATTTTTGGATCGAGTGTCCAGTATTTTTTAGTCAAAGGCTAAGACTAAAGGAATAGGGACGTGAGCGCACTTCGAGCGCAGCACGTGCGCTTATTACGGTGGATGACGCAGACGACTTTCTTTGGTTTCTCTTTGTGGCTTATCTATTTTCACGTTATTTGTACATCTGTGCATGCTTGTTTTGTGACAACATGTATGTAAGTGATAAAAATAAGAAGTTTAACTACAGGCGAAGGTAATATAAAATAGACATTATGAAAAAAGAGAGAAAAACTGGCATTTAATTAGGAAATAATCATTAAAAATTATTTAACAATGAGACAAAGCTCCGAGCAAGAATTGATTAATGTTATCTATCTTTGTAATCTTTTTTGTGAACCCCTAAGTGCAAATGAACAAGTGAAGCTCTGCTTATCACAGTCATAAAGTCTTAAGCCCTTATAGAGATGAAGCAGTTTTTGTGCATCATTTTACAGTCATAAAAGAATAAACAGTGCAGTATTTGCGTTTGGGACAAGGGTAGAACGGGGGGTCGTGATTAAGTTACGTGACATGCGCCCGCCAATTTGTATCAGAGCACCCTCGCTCCTCACGGCACCCATCAGGCAAATTGCATTACACCTCGTAATTAAATAGTCTTTGCTTTTATACGAAAACATGGCGTGTTTGTGACTGCACTTAGGAAATTAAGTAAAAGTCGCTCTTTAGAGTTGAAGAAAATCAATATCGTAATCAACAATAAAAACTAATGCTGCGTAAAATATTGGACGGGACTTGGTAACATATTAATATGTTTTATCTACTGTTACTTATAACTTTTTTACGATTTTATTCATTGTTGATACTGTAATGCTTTTTACAAAAAAGTACGTGAGTGTCGTGGAACACTCGGTTGGAACGAAGCAAAGAGTACCTTTCTATACTGGGAATGTAATAAATTAATTGTCAATTAGATATCCCAGAAACGCTCTTCCGTACTAACAATGTAACAATCTATGAATGTCGCGGCTGCGCATTTCGCACTGTGACGATTTGACATATACATGTGTCGTGACGGTAAAATGGAACAACATTTTTTTGCAGCCTCAGTCTTTTTTTTCCTTCGATACCGTCCGAAAAGGAACTTCGTTCCAAAAACAAGAAGTATAGTTAATCTTATGAAAAAAAGGAACTTTTGAGTCATGTAAACAAATATCCAGAGCAAAGTTTATATACTTCCAAACAGCAATGGCCACTATTCATCAACATAGTTAAAAGCATCTCTCATCGCGGCCAGCTCGTACACTTGCAAACGTAAACAATAACACTGGAATCTTTTTAACACGTCATACACTGTTCTACCATTACAATATATCGAGGAGCGAATAATTCGGCCCTGTTGTGAAAATATACACGCACGTGCGTGCTCGAGTGTGGCGCAAGCTTCGAGATAAGGAGGAGAAACTTTAAGTCACTGTTTCAAACAGACAAATCATACAAACATTTGACCCTTTAGTGCTTCTACGTAACCATGTTTTGTAACCAGCTTCGTAGAAGGATTTTTTTTCCTTCTTCGTAACCGGGTTACAAACTAAGAATAAAGTTTTGTAACCGGGTTATGAACCAATAATTAAATTGTTCACAATCATTGACAACACAAACAAGACAAATTACACCTTCCTGTAATCTATAGGGAGAAAGCGGATTTACTATGACTAAGCGTGGAAGATGATTTTTGGAACCGCTGCACAAATTGAGCATTAATTGCTTTAATATAGATGTACTCACGCTATTATATTTTTTTAACCTGGGTAACGTCGAGGCGAACCGCTACCGTCGTGCAAACGTAAATCTTCTAAAGATGTTCCAAATAACTTAAGTATCTATAGCATGAATACTAGGGATGGGCCGAAGTTCGTTTCACATTCGGTTAAACCGAACTTCGGCAGCTTGAACCGAAGTTCGGCATTCGGCCGAAATTCGGTTCAAACTGCCGAAGTTCGGTATTACAAAATATAGTAAGTAATCAAAAGTACGTGAGTGTCGTGGAACACTCGGTTGGAACGAAGAAAAGAGTACTTTTCTATACTGAAAATTTCAAATTCAAATCAAACGCACTTCCGTACTAACAATGTAACAATCTATGGACTGTTCGCGGCTGCGCGCTTCGCACTGTGATTCTTTCGTGACGTGGTGGTCGTGACGGTAAAAAGGAACGAAATTTTTCTTCCAACTCCAGACTGTTTTTCTTCGATACCGTCCGTAAAGGAACTTCGTTCCAATAACACAACTGCTTGACTAAAATAATAAAACTAAACCAGTGACGCTCTACCAACTGAGCAAATGTGCAATCGACGCGATGGTTGAAACTTTGTAGGAGTACATTAAGTGCATTAAGTATAAGTATACCAAGTTCAGTACATTTTAGCTTTAGGGGTAAATAAATAGTTATTAAATTTTTTTGGCTTAATAATGGCAGAAATCAGGCTGTAGATCAATTCTGGAAACGATAATTTGTTGAACCAGGTCACAGTTTGTATGGAGACGACCGACGTTCTTTACATCAAAATCGGTTGAAAAATGCGACCTGAATGACAGACAAAAGCATTTTTTTGGCCAATCTCGAAACTGAGACGCTTTGCTCACTCGACCAACTAAAGCCACACACACCGTTAACACTATAAAACGTTAAATCGAACGGTTTTACAGTGTAAACCGTGTGTGTTATCGATTTATGCCAATTAAAATAGTGAAATGCGTCGTAGGTATGTACACGTACCTTCTGAACAGTCATAGAATTGAAAATAAGTAGTTGTAACGACAACCCAATCATTCATATTTGTCACACAGCGAAAAGCAGTACAAGCACCACACTCCATCTACTCTAGAAAACTTCAACGATCGCGTAAACAAGATTTGACGTATTTTTTTCGAGAAAATACAATGAAACTAGATACCTACCGAACTTCGGCCGAAGTTCGGCCGAACTTTTCATTTTCACCGAATGTTCGGCCGAAGTTCGTATTCGGTTAAAACCACATTCGGCCCATCACTAATGAATACCCATCTAAATTCCGTGTACTGTAAATGAATATTGTATTAAAAGTTGAGTTAATCTATTAAGCTAGACTTGCACCAAACGCTTATACAAATAGGGCGGGCGGCGGCGCCGACGCAGCTCGAGATTATGATCGCGCGTGGATCGTGATTAATGCCAGCTAGCGCCTGCGCGGGCGCATGCCAGTACATATCACGAGTACGTCACTTGGTAAAGCCAAGTTATATCGCAACTCTAGAGACAGCATTTACTTGTAGCTACCAGCAACATCGAAAGTGGAGACAGTTAATGGAATTATTTACATAGGTAAAGTTGACCTGAGAGAAAATAGCATGTCGATAAAGTGGAAAATACATATTATATGAGTAACTTTTGTTGATTTTAATATAAACTTTCAACCTAATGTAGTTATTTCTTCAAGGCCGACATTTCAAGAATTACAAGGATTTCAACTTCACATACCTAGAACATGTTTTTGGAATTATAAAATGATTGAATAAATAAATAAATTGGCACCCAGTACGCTTCGACTGCATATAACTTCGTTGAAGTGGTTGAAGAGTTGATGAGTGAGAACATAAATCATGCTGTAGAGTGGAGCTTGAAATTCCACAGCGATCGACTATCGGTTTATTGATAAAGCAATATGAATAAGAAAGCTCTGATAATCCTAGTTCAGATTGTGTTCACTGACATGACAAGTTAAACCTCGATGTACAGTAGTATGACTTGGCCTTAATTTTCTCAAAAGATTTCGAAAAACGTAATAAGTCGGCTCCGCTGACCTACCTCCAGTGTTCGCCCGCGACCACGGTTGTTGCAATACAGCCGAAACGTCGGGAAATAATAAAGGTAATACGTGATAAAATCCTGTAATAAAATATATCTCTAAAGATGAATTGTGATCGCGAAAGTTTAAGAAAGACTAACGTAATAAGTATTATAAAATATAGTACCTACCTACATCAAACTTGATCACTAAATTACGCTGAAGGAATCGTTTATTTCTCAAAACATGATTCACAGACCACTCAAAGGATATTGAAACTGAAACGCAACCATGTTCAACAACATCTAATTTCATCGATAGGTGCCTTATTTATAAACACCGCCAATTAATCCGATGTAACAATGCAATGCAATTTCCGTGAGTAATATCGAACAGCGGTTCCTTGACAGGCACTCTCAATTACAACCACGCAGCGAGCATGTGCTGATTTATATTTGATAACGATGAGCTTAAGTAGTGTCTCCAGGACATGAGCTTCAGTTTTCACTAGTACAGCAACGCAGGGCATGGACACACTGACAGCGAGGACTGCTGTGAAGTTGTAAGTACAGCTTCATCAACCAACTACTCGTAGTAATTCCAACAACGTACGCAGATAGAAACCGCTTTATTAAGAGAGTTACCGAGAGATGTTTTTTGTAGATTTCAATCAATCTACATCACACAAACAGAACTATTTCTAAGTATGTAGGTAATGATTTTAAACCCAAACAACCTAAGACTGAGTTGAAAATCCTAAGCACGGTAGAAATTCTCTCAGATCAAGTCAACCAGGATCCTTTGAAGAAGTTTGTCAGAGTCATTCCCAAATAGTACCTTTAAGTAAGAGTAATGTAGTAGAAATACTCGTAGTATACAATAAATAAATAAATAAATAAATAAATAATGCTGGACTTCTTACACAGCATCATCTAGCCCCAAAGTAAGCAGAGCTTGTGTTATGGGTACTAGAATGACTGATAAACTACTTATGTACTTTTTGTTTGTAAATACATACATATTATACATAGAAACACCCAGACCCGGGACAAATATCTGTAGGTCATACATACATTTGTCCCGCAGCGGGGATCGAACCCGCAACCTTCTGCGTCGCAGGCGGACCTTTGCCCACTGCGCCACAGAGGTCGTCAATATAGTACCTATTTAGTTTGTTGAAGTAGTCCGCTCATCGCTAGCACTCCGACGGCTCGAGTTATCACAAGTGGAGCGCAGCTGTCGAGACGAGCAGACAACAGTTGTCGACGGCGTTTGTCTTGAGCTGCGCACACGCACCACAACCAGATTAATCATTACAAACTGTTTTCTTTGGACAGAACATGATTAAATTGATTATTCGTGGTCGTTATGCACCTCATCTTTGCTTTTATTAAATGTCTAAGTAATAAAAAATATTTTATTCGTATTAAATTAATATAAACATAATGAAAAAAAAGCTATAAATTTATTAAATAAATTATACTTGTCACATTTGTCTGAATAACTTTACAAACTAAAATATTGCCGTCTTCTTGGTATTTTATGAAAAATAGCCATTAGCACCTGGGTGGGAGAATTGTAATGAAAATTGCTCACGAATATATTTATATCGTGTCGTGTATGAGTAAAGCTCGCTTTGCGAACCAAGTACGAGCATATGTTGATTCCGCAAATAGTTTGACTGGCGCCACTTTATTGTTAATCAACATCACACTGCATCATTCAGCAATGTTGTTCTCATTTCTAAAGGAAAATTTGATGTACCGCTCGAGCAGCGCTGTAGGTAAACTGAGGGATGCGATCAAGTGTAGTTTATCGTTCAAGTATCCCTTACCGTGTTTACGTTTGATCTTTCATCTCAACACTTATCATTTTATTATCTGGTCACAGACGTGTCGTCTAATAAATCTTTATGATAATCCCTTACTATAAAATTCTGCCACATTATTTATATAAAAATGCTTTAATGATCCTCACCTTTGATGTTGATCCCCTGCTGAAAATTCACCATCAATTCAACAGCAACAAAAATAGTTGTGTTAATAATCAAGAACATCACAAAGAACTATTATCTGGCGTACAAAAAATATAACCACGTTATAAATTATCTCTATATCGCGCTCAGTAAATTAAGTAAAGTAGCAACACGGGTAAAAATAAACTAGGTGATAAAACCTAAAGTGATTGTAATTTATTCCGGAATTCTTTTGATGGATGCAGTTTACGGCAAAAGCATAAAATTGTGCGATAACGCAGCTAGCCGCGCGCGCCGCCTCACGCCCGCGGCCAGCATTCATCATCGCACAAAACGCTCAGTTTCCATGAAAATTGCTGCATGATTTGCATGCACCTTCACAGCGATGAGATGTATTGAAATGATTATTGTAACCACAGGGTTCCATTTTTATGCTTGCACAGATTTACCGCACCGTATCGTGTAATCTTGTTTATGATGTATGTGAAGTCGTAAAACGTCCAGGTGTGGCTGAATGCTACATGTAATGGCGGGTATATTTTCTTTCGTGTGTGAGCTAGGTGTTCATATCAGATGCGTGGGCGCAGGCCGCACGCGGATGCGCTATCCTTGCTACATTAAGCCGATAAATGGTGTGATTTTTAAAGGAAAAGCAACCAGATGAGCGCCGTATCTTGTGACATGAACGAAAATAATTTGACGCAGCCGTTCGTCGGGCGACATACGGCGACACGTGGCCACGATATATTACACGCGAGCTGCGTACTAAAAATATTGTGTTGGCAAATTAATGGGCATTCTCGACGTTAGGTGGTGGGATGAAAGGAAGTGCCTTTTATATGTGAAACGTTGGTTTTGTAGGAAAGCGCGGCAGCCGCGCGCACCTGTCTGCGCGCATTCGCAGGACCAGCGCCGGCCACGCTGCGCCGACGCCGACCGACGCCGCGCACTCCATCTCTTCTAGGGCTCGCACTTACTGACTGGTTCTCATGTTCACTTTGAAAGATAAAATTTAAATTATTGACCAAAATTTTAGATTTACGCTCATCTTCATCATAATCTTCTGATTACCTGAATAAGATGTTTCGGACACTAAAGCAAGTTATCAAATTCAATGGAATTAATTATATTTATTTTTCCATGCACTGTTTTTTGGTACAATCTATTTTCATCATAGGGTCTCTCATCAATGCAAAATACATCAGATGCTCCGTCATAATTAGAATGAAATTGGCATTCGATTCGAAAGAGTGGTTGAGTTTGTAAGTTTGTTTACGCAATATGAAGAACAAACGCTGAACGGATTTGGATGTTTTGGACTTGGATCAACACAAACGCTATCTTTGTATAATTTTTAAAATGCATCAGTGCGTCACGATATTGTCTTCTGCTGTATACAAAACCGTTACATCCCACCTGACGCCTGCCAGCCCTGGCTGGAACGGATGTGACAAAGAAGACGTCTGCCGCGTCACTTTCATAATAATTGACCAGATTAATATCCCCGAGGGTGTTCATATTTCGCCGTCCGGCCGGCTGTTGCGGCATTTTTCCGCATTTAGTTCACGCTATATTGATCAACCAGATTGAAGCACGAACTCATTCCGATTCAACCAAAATTACTTTTATTGTAAACCTCGATAGCTCAGAATATTTAGAAATTAAACCTAGAATTCCGTTAAAACCATGCTCTATACAATTGAAGATCCAAAGCTGTATTTTCCATGTCTCTAACATCGATAAAGGTGTTTCATGTAATCATATTTACTAAGTTGTCCATAACAGTAATGGTGAGATTTGAAAAGACAAAAACCTTAATTTTATTGAAGGTTTGCTTTAGTACCTACCTAACTGAAGTCCACTGAGGGATTATAGAGAATCATTCTTAGAATCGCATCATAGTGGTTCCTAAACTTTCCACATATTGATGGTTGTTACTTTACAAGTGCCTAGAATAACTCTAAGTATTTGCATATGTTTTAAACTGTTAGGTAATAGAAGAAGCAGTTGAGATGAACAGTTGTAAATTAATGGGTCTCAACCGTAAGCAGTATATTATTATTTTGTAGCTAAAATATTATTTCAAAGAGAGTAATCAACTCAAGTAATGAGAACATAGAGCTTCGTTGTCTTGCATGCAACAAAGTTGGCAAGTATTCCAAGATGTTAAAATGAATTCTGCAAAAAAAGTGAGTGTCCTGAGGAAGGGCGGGCGGTATAAATACAGTAGCAGCACGTGCGCCGGCGCAGCTGGGACCCACGTGCCGTAAAGCTAAAATAGATCATTGTCTTGCCACGCCCACCGCCAGATAAAACACCACATCAAACGCTAAACTGAACAAATAATAGTAAAATTGCTACAGTTTCACTCCAATGTCGAATAATACTAGATATCAAATCAACGATCTCACAGTACGAAAATTCGAGTTGCGTGAAAAATGTGAGAACAAAACAATGACAGCTGAGAGAGCAATCTCAGTCGATCAGCGCTGGCTGACACCCAATTTTTCCGAAACCCGAATAAAATCTCTTCTAAGCTAAAATATACCGAAAACTGTTGCAGTAAAGTTCACTTTACATTATAAGTGGTAAAGATGTGACAAGGGCTCAGTACAGATAAAACATCACATCAAAAGCTATATCGATAGTAAAATCGCCAGTTTGTTTGTTCGCGCTATCGCGCTTCAACATCTGCCTCAAACTTGCGGTTGTTACTTTCATCTCATTGTCTCAATATTTTGTCTTGGGTGTTGTGAATCAATAAATGTACTGCTTTAATGTGACCACTATTTTAATGACTCAAAGATACGTCCATAAAAAAACGGAAAAAATTGCGTGTAAACTACAAAATAATGTTGCTTCTGAAAATCTATTCTGTACTATACGATATTCCCTCGCTAAAAAAAAGAAACAAAAAGACAATCGAGCTCACTTCCGGCAGAATACTTCCGCTTATGATACCTATTCGCATCAATCCTATAAAAAAAACTTATTCAAGCCATTGACTCTTAAAACATATACTTTTTAACTATGGGACATTAGAACTCTCAGTATTATTAAAATTGTATAATATTGAATAGAACTTCACCCTTCGGCTTCAAAGCCACAGGTTTCAAAGATTCTTCAATGCCTGCAAAACTAAATGTTATCAGCCTTGTTTACAGTCATGTTAATAGGGGTCTTTTGGGTCTTGGGAATACAAAATCTTCATAAAATTACTTAAATCTACCTAATTAATATATTTATCAAACTTCTGTCCTACAAAATGAAATGGTATATCTATCTGCAACACCAAAATTGAAAAGACGCCTAACGAGTGCATACTGACATTTAGTGCATGTTGTTCGTCACTCGACCACTGATCGGCGTCTGCGCAGTCAAAAATACGACACACGTGCACACGAACTGATTTACTTAAACGTGCTTTCTTTATTTATACCTTGTATTTTTCTTACGTTTTTGGCACTGTGTTGTGTACTTAATAAACATACTATGAAACATACATTATGCATGCTTTGGATAATGACTACGTTTTTAAACTAAGAAACCTAATTAGTACATTGTAGGAACCAATAATGACACCGGCTCTAGATCATAATTCACAACACTCTACAACTTTCAATACTTATATAAAACCGCTATGTGACTGACTGACAACGTTCAGCTTACAGAAATCTAAAAGGTGGGTGGATTGGACATTGTAAGTACTTTGTAGACAAAAGTAAAATCTGACGAGTTGTTCAAGCATTCGGCAGCCATTCAGTTATAAACGAATCAAACTTTTATAAAAAAAGGTAAGGCAAATGCTATATTTATTCACCCCATATCGATCGTTTTCAATTATGGCTTCATTAAAAGTGGCATGCATCGCATACAAAGTACGCACATTTTTAGCGTGCTTCAGCTCTCCCCATCATCCCCTAACCACCTCCCATCCCCCCTTCACCCCTCGATCGATACCCATCCGCCATCTTGAATTTTCCGACCAATGCTCGTGGGTGTGAAAAGCCGTCGTTATGGCAACGCATCGTCACGGCTAGGGGAAAGTGTGGGGGAGGCTTCACGGTCGTTATTGTCTGGTTCCAAGAGGGTATGTTGCTGAAATATAGGCGTATACCAAGCTATATTAAAACAATTTGTGTAGACCTTATTGAAATAAATATTGCATTGTAGGTTTTTGGAAGAGCCGTGTTGTTCAAATGGGGTCGTGCCTCGACTTTCAATCCGAAGGTCGTGGGTTCGAATCCCGGCCGTGCATCACTGGATTTTTCGTTTTGAAAAATTTATATGCGCTTTAATACGAGCTCATAACGGTGAAGGAAAACACCGTGAGGAAACCCGCAGCTTAGTCAGCTCCACACGTATTGACGTCGTCTTTCTTGTGGTCCAGGCTGATTAAGCTGAGAGGATGGTTTAGGTGCTGGGCAAGCCTATTCCATCTCAAACAATGTCCCAGGCACTACAGCGTCCCGTTAAGTGTAGGCATAGGTTGCCTCCTGACGCTGTATAAATATTCTAATATACTCATAGATGTAAACGGCTAAGTATAGGTTTTGGGATTTATCGATCTAGGTAAGATGTACGTTGTTCACACGCAAAATTATTACCTATACCCAAATAACTTTGTTTGTCTTATTAGTTGGTCTTAAAATATAATATTACTAGCTGTCCGCCCCGGCTTCGCACGGGTTTATTATAGGTATTTAACAAAAATTTAATAACAACATGGCGGTCCCGGAGCGGGATGTATGATCCTTTGTAGGTAAGGTCTAAGGTAGGTAGGGGAGTATTGGGCAGTAAGGCAGGTTTGGACACCACCGGAAAATCCCCGTGTTATGCCGGCCATACACCATCATGCCAATCCACCATTAGTCATGCCAATCCACCCCCATACATGGTCAATTCTAACTGATCAAATTCCGATTTGACGATAGGCATGATGGTTTATGGCCGACATGACACGGGGGTGTCCAAACCTCCCTACTGCCCAACGCTCCCCTACCTCCCATATATATATTTCATTGATATATTACCACTCTCCTCTCCCATTCCATAGTTCCCAGACACTTTTTAAACTATCATGGTTTTCAACATTTTTACCATGATTGAATATTTTTTGAGTTTCCCGATATTTCGGCGCAGTTGCATACGCCATGATCAAAAGTACCTATCTATGGTATTAATCATAGTTAATATCCCGTTACCTGTGTTAAAAATCCCAGACACTTACCCACACACAGACCCTACCGCACTAACTGATATTTATTCTGTGGTCGCGATGTATCTTACATTTTTAAACTCATGATAACTTTTGAATAAAATGTCCGATTTCAATCATTCAAAAAGAAATCGACGGGTACTGAAACAGCCTTTACTACGAAGGAATTTATTTGGATAAGAAAAAATACCAAAATAAGAATAACGTGGTCTGCTTTTGGTCGGCATTTTTATCCATTTTTTAAATTATAAAAGTTGTTATTCTGACACAACCACAATAGTTGGACATATGCTATTGCTGACTTTTTTGTAGATATTGATACGTTCTTTAATATTGTAGAACATGTTTTTGTTCTATCATCAATAGTTTTCGCAGCGCACGCAATATGAAGAATTTTATGTTCAAAATTTTTACACCTTTGGTTACATTATTGCAATTTTCATAAGGATCTCTAATTTTTTTGAAAATAATTTATAGCTTATGTTCATCAGAGATAATGTAGAATTCTAATGGTGAAAGAATTTTTCAAATCGGTTCAGTAGTTTCGGAGCCTATTCAATTCAAACAAACAAATGTTTCCTCTTTATAATATTAGTGTAGAAGTGTAGATGTAGATGTAGATGATAGGTACCTATCTGTCTGGGCATATCGTGCAGGCGACTGTACTACCTTTATAAAACCTCTCAACCGCATATTCTTAACAACAATGTAAATACCGTTACAAAGCACAACATAGCACTCAGTTTAAAGTACAACAAACATTCCCATAATAAGATAATAGAAACATCCCGTGATTGTTCACGCAGCCGTGCTTTATTACTGTTTGCCGACTCTCCAAAAAACCCTTTATAAATTTGCAAAACTCTTCAAAACAACTTCCTCTTCTTTGTACAAAACCGCATCAACAATATATCTCTAGAGGAGATGCTGAGATTGTTTGTAAGTAAAGCATAAAGGCATCTACACCTGCGAGAAACGACCTACCTGTCTGTACGGCGAAGTCTACGCGGACTTTCGACTTTACAGTTTCCTGCGTTTGTTCCCGAACAATAGGCTATAAGGCCGCGGACGCAACGCAGTGTTGACAGCCGTTCTCTATTCAAAACGCTCTCTGCGTCTACATTTCACGTTTCTAACATTATGCATTCAAATTGTAGTCGCATTGAACGGTTGCAAACGCAGGCGCGCAGGAAGAATAGTATTAGTGAAGTGGGTAATACCAGGAACGATTCATTGACAAATGAACAACTTAACCACAACTACGAGTAATCCTCCTATGGACATTGGCCACAGTTACATGGAATATACGTTCTAAGAGTCATCGCCATGACTCCTAAATAAAACATAGTCTAACATGATTTAAGCATAACTACATAGATTTGAAAATTTTTGTGATAATTTATGCTATTGCAATATTCTAAACAAACCTATCAGACTTGATTCCTCTAATCTTATCGCATATCAACAAAGCTGAGATGAAAGCTCTTACAAAGCACCGTAATAATGAAGCTTCAATCAGTATAGATTAGATTGAGAATACCGATAGTAGTTAATTTACGATGCAAATAAAAGACAAAAGTAAAATGAAAAAGCTGGTATACCTGGTTATTTTTTCTTTCAGATCCATCAAAGTACCTATACTTTAATAAATCTAAAAGAAAAAAGAATGAAAACTTTATTAAAATAACAAACTGTGCTGTGAGCGGTTAACTGTTAACAACAGGTCAATGACGGTATACTTGTAGGAGGTACAGAGACATTCAATAAAAATGTGATAAACATATAAAAATAGAACTTATCTTCATGCAAATGGAGCTAGATAATGTAGAAACGTGAAGTATAAAATGAATCTGTGCAGTAGCCAGCTGGCAATACCTTTGCCATAAAGGAAGCATTCAATTTAAAACAAGTTGAGACTTGCACAGAAGAAATATTATTTTGTAAGCCCATTGATAAGACACGTGCAATTCTATACATTGGCTAACAAAGATCATTGACAAAACCAAAAATGCATTGTGAAAATGCAAAGCAAGTAGGGGTAGGTTCGAAGTTCTGATTGTAGGACCTCCATCAAGCTGCAACATCAAACTATTTTACTATAGGTACACATACTTAGGTATTGAAAGCATTAGAAAAATTTAATAGGTTATAATATACAAATTATACCTCAGAGACAGAAGACATTTAGGATAGGTACATACAGAACTTGAGATTTCAAGAGATTGAAAAAGAGAAGCAAAAAGTATAGGTTCTAAGTATAAACTTATCACATTCTAACTTTCAGGTGTACCACGTAACAGATTGCTAGCTGCTTAGAATACTAACATAATTAATTAATCCAAGTTTTGGACTCCTGTACTTCCATTAAGGGCCCTCCCAGACTGCAGACTTTATCGACCGATAGTTTGGTCGGGTTTGACTGTTATCGCGAGTTATCTAAAGTTAACGGCTGATAAAGAATCACTGTATTGCGCACTTGCATACACTTTCAACTGATTAAAAGCCCGACCAGACTATCGGTCAATAGAAAGTCTACAGTCTGCGAGGACTCTAATGTAACTGGTTCAGGGGTCACGAGAAACCCTAAAAATTACCAAAGGATACATGATACACTACTAAACGAGTAGGTAATAGGCGTTAGGCTAATGATAAAACAGTCTGACGAGAAAATACATTAAGAGCTCATCAGGTATATGACGGCGCTACAAGAAAACTGATTACGGTAGCAGTCTTATGCTATGAAATGAAATATGTATGGTAGGAATTCCTGTGATCTTTAGTTACAATCCTTTGCTAGTTAGTATGTTAGTTATAACGAGAGTATACGCCATTAGCAAGCCATCATCAATTAATTATTAGAATACTGATGAGTATCCTCAAGTGGTTTTCCGACGCCATTAAATGTGCTATGCAAGGCAGGGATTCTTTTATAAAATAGGTACCTAACTATGTACTCGTAGTTTAACTCAAATATTTACATGAGTGACTAAGAATCTCACAAAATGGTATTTGCTATGACTCAAATCAAATATGTTCTTGGGAGAATCTTCTAATGATGTGACAACAAAGCATTCGTCTCCATAGTATTCATCAATTACAGATAACCACCGGCGCCAGAACCTCAAACAATACTCCGTTTAAGGCTTTCAAAGTTATTCAAGCAAAAAACGCCATTACAAATTGCAAGGCACTGTATTCCCACTTGGCATGAAATTAGATACGTCTCAGCTAAAGAATAGAGTATCGTAAGGGCATTATAATAGTTAGATGGACACGTCTACGTGTGCATGATAGCAAATAGTGAAATGAAATATTGCTCAGTATAATGTGGTTGTTTTGTGGTATGTTTAACTGTAGGAAATGTGAGGTTAGAAATAGTTGGTAAATCAGGGAATGCTCATTTTTTACTACTGAGAAAAATCTTTTTTAAAAATTCCATGAACATGTAAAAAGCTTTATAATTAGAAGTAAGGATATAAATGTCTGACAGAAGTAAATAAATTCCTGTTTTCCAAGGTCTTGTCAGCGCATCCACGACCATTTAGGGACTAAGCGAATTCAGATTTTTTTGCTTCTAACTCCGGAAGGAAAGTTGACGTGGCCTTAAATTGGAGGAGCTCCTTATTATAAGAAATTACTGACTTCCATCAGCCTCAGGTCCATATTCGGATTGAAAGGTACATTTTTATGCACAGTTTGTAAAAGGAATAAGAATCTGGTATGGGTGCAGGTGAGCTCAACTCAAAGCTTTTAAAGGTTCCGTAATGAGGAACTTCGGAGGATAATAAAAAAGGGACTGTTGCCGCATTTCTTTTCTTTGAATGATTACGACAAGCAAATTGATTTGATGCTACCGTAATTTTAGCTTATGAAATGAAGAATCTCACAAAATAAATAAGCTCTAAATTATGCTGTTTAACTGCTACTTCTTTAAATGCAATGTTCTTTGTGCGTTCTAAGAAAGCTCATCGATGACGTCACCTAATTGCGCACCGGGCGGCGCGGCGCGGGCGCAGTGGCAGAGTCCGCTTGACTAATGGTCGCAGAATGTGGCCGCAGGTTGATAAGCCGGCGCCGCCAGATAACCTCTGATGCCTGAGGCCTGACCTTCTACAACGACCAACTTTACGGGAATGTCTACAAAATTAAGGATAAAAAATAAATAGGTAAGTCCGCTGACTGGTGGGACGAAGCTGGCAATCGCAAGTTTTGGAATGTAATGGGGGAGACCTTTGACCAGCAGTGGGACAACATAGGTTAAAAAGTCAGTTTGTTTCAAATGTATGGAATCTTTGTCCACATAATCTTCAGATACCTATTGAAAACGCGATAGAAACCGGTCGCATTGAATTATATCATTACTAGCTGCGCTCCCGCGGTGTTACTCGTGGCCCCTCGGAATTTTTCATTTTTTCGGGATAAAAAGTAGCCCATGTCCTTCCCTGGGATACAACCTTTAACTATGCCAAATTTCAGCTTAATCTGTTCAACGGTTTGGGCGTGAAAGCGTAACAAACAGACAGACAGACAGATAGACAGATAGACAGACAGACAGAGTTACTTTCACATTTATAATATTAGTATGGATTTCTAAAATAATTCAGCTGAGTTTATTTTTTGTATTCACTACTATAATAGTCACAACGAAATGAAAACGACAAAAGATCTAGTTGCGTCATTGTTACCAAGTCCCTTGTCAAAGCAAAATATAAACAAAGGGAATAAAGGTGCATTTGGTTAAAAGGCTATACAAAAAATGCCACCAAAATTAAGTAGAAGATTGGAATTATTGATGTAAAAAACAAAATGCCAATGATGATTCGACAATCATCGGTCCTCACAATCTAAAAGTCCAAACCGTGTCCTTTGTTACAAAAAATCTAACATCAATCGGCTTATGTTAACCTAATTTAAATTCTAAAATACCTTAGAAATTATAATGACATTCGATGATTCAACAAAATTTTGATGCACGTGTACACATTTTTATTGAGAGTTCCGAATATTTTCCGGAACTTCGGTAGGACTGTCTCTTGTTGTCTGCACACAAATCACAAATATCATACTTACAAAATGTCTTTTTTTCTTTTTTTGTCTATTTGTTGGACGCAAGTACCTATATTTTTATATGACAGTAAACTGGTTAGGGATACAATGTAGGTTAGGTACATAGGTAAGATTTGGTATTTTCTTCCTTTGTGGAAGACTTAATTAGTAATGACCCAAGAATTTATTAAATTTGGTTACAACAAACACCTTAGATTCTTTGTAAACGGAACCCCAAAATGCGCCTATTAACAAACCTGGGAAAATTGACGTTTAAAACAGGACAAGAAAAAAACAGAAACGTTTCTTCAATACAAAAATGCACCTGAGAATGAAGGCGGGCCACTTGACTAATATTCCGATTATTACAAATCACCGTGACGCGACTCACCAAGCAATTTCCTTAACCATTGCTGGATATGCTACTAAATTTTACAACTACAGTGAGAGAAATCGTCAATGTATGTTGTATGGAGTGGAACGTTCGGTTCGTGGTAAAGGACCACGTGTGTAAATCTCAGGTAGTGGTTAATAATTCGTTTAGTCCAGAGACTGCGCCCACGTTTTTTTGTCGGCGGCCCACACAGGTGCACTGCATCCTAATTTACTATCCTGATGACGGACGAGCGACACTATTTTGCTCTTTGTGACGGGACGTATGATAACTGGAGACTCACTGATAAAATATCTATTGTTGTATTTATCGGCGTAGGAAATAGAATGTTTGTGTGATGAAAAGAATAATATAAAACTGTTTATGTTGGTACCTATTATTTTATGTTCCTATAACCAATTATTTATTCCCGTGTTGTCAATTTGTAAAAGTAACCTTTAGTCTTTAGTACCTATCTTAAGACTCACGGAAGTTGTGAGAAACCTTCCTATGGATAAGGCTTTACTATAGAATAAATGGTTAACAGGAACCTATAGAACCTAGAACTAAAAAATAAAAATACTATCGATAAGAGAAATCTTGTCTTTGCTGTGAGTAGGTACACAGTCAAATTGGTCAATCAATAGGCACAGTTACATCACTGACATTAAACCTCGGGTATTACGATACAAAGCCAAGCCACCTGCTTCCTTTCCTCTAATAAAACTAAGTAATCTTGGTTATAACTACAGTACGCGACTGTTGTGTAGGCACAAGACAAAGACAAGCCTTCACCTTCATTTATACTAACCCTTATTTTGTTACGTGTATTCTACTTAGTAAGTTTATTCTTATGTTTTACGTTAAATCCTACAAGTGGCTCAGTCCCAAGTCCCTTATCTTGGCTACAACATTTTGATGTTATAGGTAAGCCATGAGAGCGAGTCCTGATTTCCGTTCTGAGGAACTTGCATTCCAAACATGTCATGAAAGAAGAGGCTGGCTGTAGCAAGAAAAGAGAGGCCCACGCCCAACGGTGATGATGATGCTTACAGAATATAATGTTAAAGCTTGTAAAAAGATATTTCAGTGCCCGCTATAACTTAAGATTCAGAAAGTTATGTTTGTTTGTTATTTATCTAAGTATCTAATTAAAAATAACCCTTTAATTATCTTGAATTATACTTATTCCCGTCTACAGAAATAAAAGGTATTTGGTTAATCAATTTAACCTAATTAAGTAAATCAATACATGATTCTGGTTGATGGACTTCGTGTGTTATTTACAACTTAATCAATTAAAGCTCCGAAGCCGACTTATAATTGGGACTAGTGGTTAAGTTTATCTCTCAATTAAATTGATTGAGTTAAAACTGATAACATGAATCGTAGTATAGCAGTATGAGACATGTCACTATGCACGTGAGGTTTACCTATAAACGATATAAGCAAAGACAATTAAATAGATACCTATTAAGAGATATGGTACAAAGTTCCTATAATTTGTTGATAAATGTTTTTTCCCAATCGTTAGAGTCTTCTTAGATACTTTTTCACGGCTTAATCAATTGATGCATGGTCAGGGTTTATAAACACGACCTTCATATTAAAAGTCAAGGAACTGCCCATTGCGGCCACAGCTACAATAAAGGGAGGATAACATCCATTTACGAGTGTATTGGCAACGATCCCACAGTTCTATATCATCAGAAGTAGACAGATGCCGGTCGTCTTTGGCTCAATGAGAATCAAATTACACGCGACGTAATTTGACCAAATCTAAACAAAGATAAGTAGCTAGTTGAAATGCTAATCGTTCCACGTAGCCAGCGGAAATGTTTATTGGGAGTTGGTGAGGCCGGAATGTCGGGTGGGCGATAAACCATAGGCGCCATTTTGTATTGTCGCCAATGCATTGTCCATGGGAGGTCACATCCGGCGCCAACCATTTGCATCAGACGAGACTAGAATCAAATTATAATAAATTCGATGATTTTGATTCTAAAATTAATGGATAGAGAATTCGTGGGGCATTTCTATTTACATTGTATAGAATTATAATAAGCTTGCGAGTGTAGTTTTAAAGCACTTTGTATAGCAAGAAATAAAAATAAAATGAAAACATGGAGATTTTTTATATATTAGAAGACACATTTTTGAAGAGCTTTTGAATTTTTTAGAGCCTAATAGTAGGTATAGGTACTAATGCTAAGTTTTGATGCCTCTGCAAAGTACTCAATAGATATAATTTAAATCATATGGCTACCGGCGATGCTTGCGTCATTTGTAAATGGGCTTGAGACCAGTAGGAGAATGTAGGCTACCTTTGTAGGTCGACGGCATACAATAGATTTGTATTATGCAGACCCTACTACGCACTAAATCTAATATTTCTATCTTATGACAGACCTTATAAGCGCCTTAAAGTTGCAAATAGCATTCCTCGAAAGCCTATAGAATCTATATTTTCAATACTTTAAGTGATCATAATGTCGTTGGATGGCTTATGGACTTAGCCGAGACCGACAATTTAACGAGCCTTCCGAAGTATGGAAGCGCTGAATGTAATTGATCGATAAAGTCGTGGATATACCTACCCAACCTGCATCTGAAGAAGGAAGTCTAATATCCTAATTTGTATTTGGAATTTGGAATAACGTTGTTTATAATAATGATTACTTATCCCACATAAGTAGGTACAGTCAGCAAGGAAAGTCGATCAACATTTTATATTTCCGAAATCCGTAACATCATGACTAACATTTTTACTAATATCTAAAGATAAAGTCTTGGTTCATAGTAATTTCCCACGAAAAGTTTTTTTTTTCTTGGTTTTCGAAAACAAAAGCCATTTTAAAAAGTCCAATTGTTAATCGACTTGCGTTGCTGACTGTACATTCTGAAATATGTATTAGGTTTATTGTAGGAATTTACATCTATTTCTCTCAAATTGTTCTTGAAGATGCGTCTAGGAAAATCGTAGGAAGCTAATCAAAAACAATCCAATGCAAAACCTAACCTAACCTAACCTAATTACAATTTGCATTTCATTCAATAAAATATTGACAAATGAATCAAACAAGTGCAGAATTAACGACAGGTGGTCACGCACGTGCCTTGAACAAAACGCAATGAATGTCAAATGTCTTCTGAAACCTCTCTGAACTCTACTCCTTCACCACCTCAATAAACTAATTCTAAAAAGCAACCTTAATCAAATACACTTTGCATTTAAAATCCAATGTTCTTTTTGCCACTTGTGGCGTTTCTGATCTGTAGGATCCAGAGATACTTTCTGATTCCATATCATTAAGATATTTATTGCGCGATGGAAGTCAGATAGAATTTTAGTTTCTACCATACAGGTCATAAAAGTTAAATTTGCGTGAACAGCGCCCATCCCGTCACGAGGGTTAATTCGCCACCCTCTATGACTGCCTGACTTTTCATTATCGAGATGTTTTATTAAAGGGGACCTGTTATTCGTCTGTGAGGGGACATTTAGGGCTGTCTGTGGTGAACACACTGGTTTCTTAAATACCAGTGCGATGAGAAACATCTCAGACGATGTGGCACTTTTTGATCCAATAGATATTCTTATGACAAATATAGCTTTCTAGTAGGTAGTAGTAATTGGTATACTTACCAACCACTTATAACCTAAGGGTCTCTGACTGAGCTCAGCCACGGTCATACATTCAGACGCACGGCTAAGGCGAAACTATGTATATTATACCTACCTAATGGTCTTATAAGTATTTCTTGTTGACTACGAAACCCGCGATCAGATTAATTTTTATTTTCACCTTGCATTCTGTTAAAAGATGAGGTTTTGTTAGACATCCCACAGGAAACACTACAGCAGGGAGAAAAGTTAAAAGTTCGATTATTTCCTATAGTGCTCTAGAATTGCAGCCCTACATAGGATCAAGCTTGGCGAATATTGAGTTACCAAGGCAGGGTGCGGGTGGAATGTTTACATGAGATTGGGGCTACACGTGCCTATATTGCATTCCTTTAGTCTGCCGCAGGCTGATCTGCACCAAAACAGTCCAAAGCAATTTTTAAAAAATTCAAAATAATTTACTTCAGTAGGCAACAGTCGCTTACATTTGAAACTACCAATAGCTACGTATTCTGTTCTGAGAGTATATTATAAAACTTTAAAGTAAGGTTATGATTTATTTTCGGTAAAAACATGGATACCAGATAAAAAAGAAACTACAATATATCCAGGCAACTCTAGAAAAGTGGTAACGAAACGGTATCCATTGAATAGTTGGGTAGAGCTCTACTAGACTTCACTAGAGTGTGCACAGATAAAGGATTTTTTGAATCTAGATGTACTTAGGTAATTATTTGTAGAAACCAAGGGGCCCACCATACTACTGTTTCATGAATATGAACATGAACCATCAAAACTTCGCACATAAAAAACTTCATCGGCTATGTTATGTCTACCGCGATGTTTTGCGGCGAACGACGCCTGACACACCACCATACTGTCAACACTAGCCTTTCAATAAACACCGTTGTTACGATAATTTCCTCGAATCTCTTGTTTGTATAACTGTGAACGGACAAAGACAATGCCACGCGCCGCGTCTAAACATTTCTGACTCAATGTGACTGAGTAATGGAATAGTTTCGCACATTCGCAATTATCGAAAGCTAAATTGACCACATTTGTTTGATAAACACTCGCCGTCACTCACTTTGGTCAGTAATAGAAAAAAATATATATTTTTGTAAGCATGCCTATAAAACTTAGATCTCTTCCGTCTTCTTCATCTTTACAAGATGATTTATGCAGCGTCAGGAGCAGGAGGCAGCCTACACACAACGTATCCCTATGCTTACCTATAGTTACCTACTCCCTCCGAAAAAATACAAACCTAACTGTAGGTAGTATCAATAAGTTTTAGTACCTACTATGTAATACTATATTGTATGTGGTAATACTTACTTATGAGTAGGTTTTTGATGATATCTAATAAGTACTTAATATCTGTTGTCGTGCGCGTGTTTTCTTTAAAAATGTGTAACAAAAGTAGCTTCACTTATCTGTAACGAAATCAGCACCATAACTCAGTGGAAACCAGATACCCGCGCCGTCGCCAGTTGTCCACCGAATATTAATGGTGACCACGTGCTTTACATAACACCACATAATCTTGCAACCCACACCGACCCGGTTGAGACGTGGCCAAGCAACTTAAGTTATTTATTCCAATAAATTGTACAGGTAGGTACCTACGCAGACCATCGGGTGGGTATTAAATAAATAAATAAATAAATAACGTTGGACTTTTCACACAGCATCATCTAGCCCCAAAGTAAGCAGAGCTTGTGTTATGGGTACTAGAATGACTGATAAACTACTTATATACTTTTTATTTGTAAATACATACATATTATACATAGAAACACCCAGACCCGAGACAAATATCTGTAGGTCATACAAACATTTGTCCCGCGGCGGGGATCGAACCCGCAACCTTCTGCGTCGCAGGCGGACCTTCGCCCACTGCGTATTATACTCGTATGTATCAAAATAGCTGCAGAAAATACAAAAAAATAAAAACTCTAGCTTTTTTTGACAGAAATTTGAAAATACAGACAAGAAAACGTGTTATTTTTTTCCATGGCCAGACCGAAAGTGGTGTGATACGAAAATACCTGAGTACTTAAATATGTTCCTAGGTAAGTACTTACCTTATGAAATAAGATTAAAAAATATCAAGCCCATGCCTGCGCTATTCTTTACATTAGGTAAGTACATAATACCAAATTCCCTCTACCTTGTTTCGCTCGCTATTGCCAGTTGGCTACAAACCGCATCCAGCATTCAGATTCAATTTACTAGTGCACCATTATCTTGGAGACTGTATAAAAAGGCGAATATTTTTCCATTTATGCGCACACGTGCACCCAGATCGTGACCCGTCCGACTCACCTCCGCGCTTCATACAAGCTGTGATACAAGTGCCGAGAAACCAGTCGCAAACGAATGGGTAAACTTTTAGTGTTCTATTAGGCCCATAATTATTTTGAAGTACCTATTTGTTCGTTATCGGGTAGGTAAAGCCAGTAGAGCATCTAAAAGTGTATAAACATCAAAAATATCTAAATCAAACTCCAACTCAAACTCAAACTCAAAATTAGTTTATTCATTGAAATCACTTTGGATTGTTTAGAATCGTCACTTTTCAATTTGTATATAATTATAATACATTTTTATCTTAATTATGTTAAAACGAGTTGGAGCATATTCAGTCCCAAGCTTTTTTGTCATCTAAATAATCTGATATTTTATAGTAGGCTTTTTTGCAGAGATGACGTTTAAATGTTTTAGGCAGTTCATATTTTTATCAATATCGAGCCCGTGACCTAACAACATTTTTCCATAACTAGTAGGTAAGTAAGTATAGGCGTTTGGATTATAATAATAGATTACATTAGTCCTAGCAATGTTTTTACGATAGCCACTTGTTTCAGGTGACTCTGGTAATTGTCTGTTATTGCTCTAAAATTACCTATAGCATAGAATAGTCTGGTCTGTGTAGGTAGGTACCTAAGTACAGTCTGATTTCTTAAAACGCCCTTTACAGGTTACATATTAAAAAATGATTAAAAGTTTTAATCATGATTAAATGTTTTCATTTAAAATAATGTCCTAGGCACTACAGCGTCCCGTTAAGTGTAGGCATAGCCTGCCTCATGACGCTGTATAAATCTATCATCTAATAAGTATAAAATAAATACTTAAATGTAAAGGCCTAAATTTTTTAAAAATTTTGGAAATGTATTGAGATTTGTGATTACATTAAATGAATTGCGACTTTCGTTGCTGACTGTAGGTAGGTAGGTACTTACCGTTGGTTATTTATGGATCCATAATGTAATTATAATAATAATATACCTACTTACCTGTAATTGTGCAATGATTTTATTGTTTATTTAAAATGTACCTAATAATAATTTGAAAGTACCTACTGTAAGTGACCTGATTCCTTGATGTCTTTTTAAATTGTTTATTAACTAATAGATAGTTTATAACTAAAAGATAATTATGCAATAAGACGCGTGACGCAGCAAGTGCTGCGCCACAACGGGTAAGGCGCCACTGAAAACCAGCGCTCCAGCACTCTCGAGCTGTTCGAGCAAATGCTGAGGGGTAGCCGTATTTTCACCCACATAAAATTGTATAGATTTAAGTACCTATTTTGTAACTGTGTATATGTGTAGAAAATAAAACTTTATTCTATTCTATTCTATTCTAATTACCGACTTACCGCTTTGGTTACACTAAGGTACCTAACTTAAGTAACGAAACAACCTTACCTTCTTAGGATTTACCTATTATTGTTAAAATGTTAAAAAAAAATAGGTAAACAACGCAAAAGAACATCCATTTTTTGATAATCCTATAAGTAACAATGGTTTTTCAAAAAAATATTCTAGACATAAACATGCAATTTTAGTTTAACTGGGGTTTAGCATTTATCAAGCGAGCGGCTTCTCAAAGCTCGACCGGAATTCTCAGGTGCGCTTGGTCACCTCGATACGTTGTGGCGCAGACCAGAAAAAAAGAAGCGCCACAAAGGCCACAATCCACAATAGACTGACTGGACTTTTAGAAACAACCTTCCTTACCGCTCTTCCCTGCTATAAATAGCGGTGCTTACTTTTATTTACGTGTATAAGATACCTATATGTGTTTTTAGTTTTTTAGGTATATTTTCAAGCTTTACCCACATGTTAATAATCTTGAAGGACAAATTCGAATTTTTTTAGGTAATATAATAATGGGTTAATATTTAAAAAAAAACTGCCTAGCTTTTCTAAATTTATATTTATTTATTAAATGAAACGATTCTGTGGTTTCAAAAGTACTTACGTGTAGGACAAGAAAATTTAAGCTTCTTGGTGTAGGAATATTTTTCTATACACTGCCATCAATCAAGTGCCATCTAGCATAATTTTTTACTTACGCGAGATGTTTTGAACTTAGCATGAACATAATGCTAAGAGATGGCGCTCTATCTCATATAAAAAGTGCCACCTATGATCATTTTGGTTCAACTCTACTATATATTATCTGGGGTTCAACTTAACAAAGCAGCATACTACTCGATACTAGATGGCGCAGCAAAACACTAGATATTTTTGTAATGGCAGCCCCGTTATTTTATAAGGGCCGCCATGACAGTAAAATCTTTCATTTGATTGGTCGATCTACAAGCGTCACAATGGTACGCCTGCGCTCCAGCACCGCCATTTTGCAGTGCAGACTTTTTGGTTGTCGTTCGGTTCCAGAAAGTGCAGAAAAATTAATCGGGCCGCATTGCGGCAATCGTCTGTTTAATCCAGGAGGTAAGGTTTTCAGCATTTTCTATCTAGTGATTCCTTGGTATAACACTCAATATTTGGCACCTGGTATCTCCACCGTAGATAAAATATTTACCGTGGTCGTTTAGTTGGTGCAAGAGAAACAAGCTCTCCCATTCGAAAGCACAAGATAACTCTCTGTTCTCGATAGTTACGAGCTTTACATTACAACGTTTTTGAATAAGCCAAACCCAATAGCGTTAGTGCCGGCGCCCGTATCGACAACGTGTTTCTTGTTGCAGAGTTTGGCTAAGGCCGGAACGAAACCATGTATCTCTACAATTTGACTTTGCAAGGCTCATCAGCCATTACACATGCAGTGCATGGTAATTTCTCCGGGACGAAACAGCAGGAGATAGTGATATCACGCGGTAAAACCTTAGAACTCCTGCGGCCGGATCCCAATACCGGCAAAGTGCACACATTGATGAAAGTGGAGATATTTGGCATTATTCGGTCAATGATGTCATTTCGTCTCACCGGGGGCACCAAAGGTAAATGCTCTTTAAATAGTCCATGTGGGAGGTTGTTGACCTGGGCGAGGTTATTAGGTTAAGTTTGTAGCACTGTAATGCTAACCTACCTATATAAATTTGCATTGTCTTGCTCCATTCTCATTCATCAAAATTAGAATGGGATAACTAGATGCAAAGAATAAGAAATCATCACGTCGCTCTTTATAGTCCACAATGGCTGTCGAGATGTACCGTGATGGTACAACTTTGATCCAGCCATGGATAATAATTACTCAAATTTAGATTTGCGCTTACACTATTAATATTTTCAGATTATTTGGTCATTGGATCTGATTCGGGGCGCATTGTGATTTTGGAGTATATCCCTGCTAAAAATATCTTGGAAAAAGTTCATCAAGAAACATTTGGGAAGTCAGGGTGCCGCAGAATTGTGCCCGGTCAATATCTAGCTATAGATCCCAAAGGAAGAGCTGTTATGATTGGTGGAGTTGAAAAACAAAAGCTTGTATACATTCTCAACAGAGATGCTGAGGCTAGATTGACTATATCATCGCCTCTTGAAGCACATAAGTCAAACACATTGGTGTACCACATGGTTGGAGTCGATGTTGGGTTTGAAAATCCCATGTTTGCTTGTTTGGAAATTGACTATGAAGAGGCTGACTCTGATCCAACTGGTAAGGTTTTACACAAATTGGTAGTTTTAAAATGGCCGGCCGGACGCCATTTTGATTTCATATCCATTTCAGTACTGTACACTGTCGAATTGTTAAATGATTATCTTGAGGTCCGTGTTTCCGATTGACAGTGACGCAAAAACCTCCCTCCATGATTTACCTCCATAAATATCAAATTTGTTTCTTCATTAACTGTCATGTCTTACTGAATCTTGTTTGTAGGTGAAGCAGCACAAAAAACGCAACAAACTTTGACTTTCTATGAACTAGACCTGGGTTTGAACCATGTTGTCAGAAAGTATTCTGAACCTTTAGAAGAGCATGCAAACTTCCTAATAACAGTCCCTGGGGGTAATGATGGACCATCAGGAGTGCTTATTTGCTCTGAAAATTACCTTACTTACAAGAACTTGGGTGACCAGCATGATATCAGATGTCCAATTCCTCGTCGGCGTAATGACTTGGATGACCCAGAGAGAGGGATGATTTTCGTTTGTTCAGCAACTCACAAAACAAAGTCCATGTTCTTTTTTTTGGCACAAACTGAGCAAGGAGACATCTTCAAAATTACAATCGAAACAGATGAAGAAGTTGTAACAGAAATAAAGTTGAAATACTTTGACACAGTACCTATTGCGACATCAATGTGTGTTCTCAAGACAGGTTTCCTATTTGTTGCTTCAGAATTTGGCAACCAGTAAGTATTTTTATTTATTGTTAATCACAAGCATGTTTGAGCTTGTGAATTTGCAATAACTCAGATTCACTTGTATTTATTTCACATGCAAGAGAAGAAATCTCTGAACCAAGGTCCTTCCTCTACAAAATTGAGGAAGAGCACACTGATATGAGATTTACAAACCAGCTAAAAATACCTTGCTATTCATGTGTGTTAGTATTGTACTTATAGTGCTTCTAACTTTCAGTTACCTGTACCAAATTGCACACTTGGGGGATGAGGATGATGAACCAGAGTTTAGTTCAGCTATGCCTCTAGAAGAAGGAGACACATTTTTCTTTGCACCCAGACCACTAAGAAATTTGGTTCTTGTTGATGAATTGGATTCGCTCTCACCAATATTAGGTAAATTAATGTGCTTTTTTGTCCAAATTCAGTTTCAAGCTTGTTAGATTAAACTGTTAACGAGAATATGAATTTGGAAAGAGTAAAACTTGTTTTGTCTAGGTGAGGTTCCTGTTATATTATTTTCAATGGACCTCAATCCGGCAAAACACATTTATAATTACATATATTACTGCAAATAAAACTAACAAAATCTTATGTATGATGGATTTTAATGTAACCTTTTACATTTTTTAGCTTGTCACGTAGCTGACTTGGCCGGGGAAGATACTCCTCAAGTGTACTTGGCATGTGGCAGAGGACCCAGATCTTCTATCAGAGCGCTGAGACATGGATTGGAAGTGGCTGAGATGGCTGTCTCCGAGCTGCCTGGCTCTCCCAATGCTGTATGGACAGTGAAACGACACAAAGATGGTGAGTACTCCTTAGTTTTACATTAATTTAGCATCCAGATATGAAACAGGAAATAGAGCATAATAATAATATATGAAGAAAACGAAATATGGTGAAGAGAACTTATGAGCATTATGATTATAAACTTTTGGTCCGTGTTACTGATATACTGTGACGTCACAACTAAACCACTTATGAATGCTCCTCTTTTTCAACAAGTTACTAATAAAACCCTGGTTGTTTGTCATACATAAACACCAGTGGTTTTTCTTTTCAGGAACTGCTATGGGCCGATGAACAATACAGATGGTTTCTACAAACTGACCCAGGTAGGCATTGGCAGCTCTCATTTAGCCACGGAAGAGGCTGCCACTAAAGTAGCGCTATTGTAATAACAGGACCTGGCAACTAGTTTCTAGCTTTGATATTTTCTTTTGGTTACAGAGGAATTTGACTCTTACATCATAGTGTCATTCGTAAATGCCACTCTAGTACTCTCTATTGGCGAAACTGTTGAAGAAGTGACAGACTCTGGTTTCCTCGGCACTACTCCGACGCTGAGTTGTCACGCGCTCGGCAATGACGCGCTGGTGCAAGTATATCCCGACGGAATCAGACATATCCGCGCAGATAAGCGTGTCAACGAATGGAAAGCGCCTGGAAAGAAATCCATTGTAAAGTGTGCGGTTAATCAACGTCAAGTTGTGATAGCGCTCACAGGCGGCGAATTAGTTTATTTTGAAATGGACCCTGTAAGTTGACAGCCTATTTATTCAATGACCGACGTGTTTGCGACGGCCGTGCTTTCGGGCGTGGCCTTAGCGAGGGTGGTGCGTAGCTGCGTTTATGCAGTGACAGGCCCACAACGTCGAATATCATGCTTTCCTCCCGTTCGCGGTAGAGGGCGGCACTCGGCATATTCCATAGCCATGCTGGAGCCTGTCAGGCCGTGAAGGCGGCCAAACCATGTCGTGGACAAACAATTCAATATTGCTATACTTTAAATATTATTCATGTATTATTATTTTAACATGAGCTAAACATTTTCAGACTGGTCAACTAAATGAGTACACTGAAAGGAAGAAGCTGTCTTCTGATGTATCTTGCATGGCACTGGGATCTGTGGCGACGGGCGAACAGCGAGCATGGTTCTTGGCTGTTGGTCTCAATGACAACACTGTCAGAGTTATTTCACTCGATCCATCTGTAAGTTTGTATTATTGTAATAAAAAAACAATACCTTTTGAGGTACAATATTTTAAATGATGAACCAAGGACACCATTGAATCTTTGTGATTAAAACAACCTAAAATGCGTTATTCAAATTTTTCTGATGAATACTAATCCAATATTGAAAAAGATCTCAAAAAAGCAGATAAAATAACATTCAGTTAATTTCAGGATTGTTTGTCACCGCGGTCAATGCAAGCTTTACCAGCTGGAGCAGAGTCTTTATGCATTGTGGAGCAACCTTTTGAATCTGGAGCCAAATCTGCACTGCATCTCAACATTGGCTTGAGCAACGGTGTCCTTTTGCGAACCACACTGGACTCTGTGAGTGGCGACTTGGCTGATACTAGAACAAGGTCAGTAAGGAGTTTTTTTTTTTTTTTTTTTCTGATTGTTTTTCCAATGATGTAAACATATCCGCTCCGTGTTTCATCTGATATTTATGACGAAACAAACCAGATTCTGAGGATATATTTGTAATAAAGAAATGATTAACTTTTACTAAGTTCTCTAACACTTACTTTTATTACAGATACTTGGGTTCAAGACCAGTCAAGCTGTTTAAAGTGCGCGTACAAGGATCGGAAGCTGTATTGGCGGTATCTTCCCGGACTTGGCTTGGATACCATTATCAAAATCGATTCCATCTTACACCACTATCTTACGAGTGTTTGGAATATGCTGCTGGTTTCAGTTCTGGTAAGTTCAATTGCCTTGGAAGTCTAGACCAAATCCAGATAATTATAATTGGAATTCCGACGTGTTTGCGACGGCCGTGCTTTCGGGCGTGGCCTTTGCGAGGGTGGTGCGTAGCTGCGTTTATGCAGTGACAGGCCCACAACGTCGAATATCATGCTTTCCTCCCGTTTGCGGTAGAGGGCGGCACTCGGCATATTCCATAGCCATGCTGGAGCCTGTCAGGCCGTGAAGGCGGCCAAACCATGTCGTGGACAAACACTCAAAATCACAATGCATTTTCTCTCAAATCATATCCCATCAAATTAAATCTTGAACTCTCTTTACAGAACAGTGCGCGGAAGGTATTGTGGCGATCTCGTCCAACACTCTTAGAATCTTAGCATTGGAGAAACTGGGCGCGGTATTTAACCAAACGTATGTGCCACTAGAATACACGCCGCGAAAGTTCATCATCAATTCTGACAACAATCAAATCATAATCTTGGAAACAGACCACAATTCTTACACTGAAGACATGAAGAGTCAGAGAAGGTAAAAATAGTTCATTATTGCAAATTATTTGTGTTGGCAATAAAATTTCATGATGACCAATTTACACAACAACCGAATTACATGTAGATACTCCTGCAGTACTGACTTATCATATTAATTATTTTCCATCCCATCTGTAAGCGCAAAACATGATCAAGGATTTTTTCATATTTTAGGATACAAATGGCTCAAGAAATGAGGGAAGCGGCGGCAGGCGGTGGACCTGAGGAACAACAGTTGGCCAATGAAATGGCTGATGCATTTCTGTCTGATATTCTCCCTGAAAACACATTTTCTTCACCCAAAGCTGGAGCAGGTATGTGTTATTGAAAGTTTAACTATGTTATTGTTATAATCAGCCACATTCTCTGGGCAAGAGCGGAAATTGTACTAAGCATACTGACTCTAATCGATTGTGGCGATAGCAAATCCCAACGTTAATCCCAGATGACTTCATTATAAGTCATTTGATTCAAGTTAGGGAGACAAAGTGCAAAAAATAATAATTATATTTTGCCAAGGTATCCTATCAAGATGCTAAATTGATTTAATATTTTTAAAGGAATGTGGGCATCGCAAATTCGCGTGGTGGACATGGGCATTGGAGGAGGCCAACCCAACACCCTATTCAAGTTGCCACTGGAGCAGAATGAAGCCGCAGTGTCCGTGTGCATCATCCGGTGGGCAGCGCAAGGCGAGCAGGCGCAGCCGCATCTAGTTGTCGGCGTCGCAAAGGACATGATACTCTCACCAAGATCCTGCACAGAAGGCAGTTTACATGTCTACAAGCTCTACAACACTGGGAAACTAGAACTTGTACACAAAACTCCAATAGATGAATATCCTGGTGCACTGGCTGCCTTCAATGGCAAACTGTTGGTTGGCGTCGGGAGAATGCTAAGATTGTACGATGTCGGCCGACGAAAACTTCTCCGTAAATGCGAGAATCGACATATTCCTAATCTTATTGCTGACATCAAAACCATTGGACAACGAATATTTGTATCTGATGTTCAAGAATCGGTGCTTTGTGTGAAGTACAAGAAACGGGAGAACCAGTTAATCATATTTGCTGATGACACAAATCCTAGATGGATCACTAACAGCTGTATACTTGATTATGACACAGTGGCCATGGCTGATAAGTTTGGGAACATAGCTGTGATGAGACTGCCTCAATCTGTTAGTGATGATGTTGATGAGGATCCCACTGGAAATAAGGCTCTTTGGGATAGAGGTAATCTTATTTTTCGTGTCATTTAAAATTTTGTTTACTATTGAAAAATGCAATGATGATAACTCAATAAATCACACATGCTAGACTAATGAAAATTAATGATTCTACCATCTTATCTGATGCTTTCCACAAGTCGTTTTATAAATTCTCTTGATACTTAGTTACTAACAGGTATAAACTTTTTATAGGACTGCTAAACGGCGCGTCGCAGAAAGGAGACATTTCGGTAAATTTTCATGTTGGCGAGACTGTGACATCACTACAACGAGCAACCCTGATTCCCGGCGGTTCAGAAGCACTTCTCTACGCAACCATCAGTGGCTCCCTGGGCGTGCTACTGCCCTTTACGTCGAGAGAGGACCATGACTTTTTCCAGCATTTGGAGATGCATATGCGAAGCGAGAATTCCCCACTCTGTGGACGCGACCATCTGTCCTTCAGAAGTTACTACTATCCAGTCAAGGTAAACACTTCTTTATGCTTCAGTCAAACCTGCGCGTCAGCGACACGGGAAGCGGGAGCGTCTGCCGCGCGGCGGACGCTGCCTAAACTTTATCTATGGCGCCTTGCACACATCGCGGGAATATTTTCATACATATTCGTTTCGCGTTGCAGACGCTCCCGCTTCGCAGTCGCTTTCCGCGTCGCTGACGCGCAGGTTTGGCCGCACCTTTATACTCCTGTGATTCCGACAGTTAGTCAGCAGGAGTTTTCAACCAGAAGACTCATGTGTTACACTGTTGGTAGAGCACAGACTCTAAACAACTGCGCTAGTGCATGCCGTTATGGCTGCGCCTCGCTGTTGCTGGTTTCTGGATTCCTGAGAGTCGAGAGCATTATTTATGGTGCCCTTGTAGTATTTGGAACTGCCATTTTTTTCCACAAATTATAAAATCTGACCTTTAAAAAAATATTTTAATTACTAAGCAAGTTTTCTTTGTTACAGAATGTGATAGATGGTGATCTTTGTGAACAATACAATTCGCTGGAACCATCAAAACAGAAGTCAATTGCGTTGGACCTTGAAAGAACTCCAGCGGAAGTCTCAAAAAAACTGGAAGACATAAGAACTAGATATGCATTCTAATTTATTGTGATTGATTTTATTTTTAAGTAATAATAAATAGGTATCTGTGGTAAAAATGTCTATTGCATACACTGTTCATGATTTTCTTGAAATGGCTAACAAAACAAGGTAATATTACTTTTTATTCAGTTTATAAGTACTTTTGTTATTTTTTTGTTTTAACATATTTTTTTCATTAGGTTTGTTTATTGGAGCAATTTCTGAATCTGAAACCAAATCTACGCCTGCAAGGACATTAAATGCTAAAACTGCAGACAGGTTTGTAAAATTTTTAAGACATGAATATAATATCTTTGCAACTTTAACTTTCAAATGATGTTAACATTTCGCTCCGTGTTTCATCTGAAATACATGACGATACCAACCAGATTCTGATTTGTTACAAAAATAAAAGTAAGCCAAATTGCTGAGAGAGTACCTATGTAACTGCAACAAAATTTGTTTTTTTTTTAGATCTTTCATCACTTCAGTCTGTGGCAATATGAAATTGTGATGGGCGGCGGTCTCCTCTGTTGACGACTCTCGTTTTCCAACAAGGTATGCTCAAAACACCTATTCAATTAAACTAATTTAAAGTTTCCTACAATGATGTAAACCACTTCGCTCCTTAAATCAACTGAAATATTATGTTGAAACAAACCAGATTCTGAGTATTTAAGAATTGAATATATTGAATGAAACTCATTGTTCACTTGGTAATGGTTATTTTTCTTTTACAGGTATTTTGGACCGGTATCGACTGCAAACTGCAACACTTCAGAAGTGCCAGGATTAGCTGAAAATTCCAGCACTGCCTACATCGCAAAGCTAGATCCACTAGAGGAGTAGAAAAGGCATCCTCAACATTTGATCAAAACATCAGGTCGATGGGAAATACACTCGAGAGCAAAAAAATCGACTCAGGCGACACACCTGCAGTCGCAAGTCACTGGCAAAAAAACTGATCGTGTAAATATTTTTTTCATAGTAAAATCATAAAGCTCCTATTATTAGCTTCAAAATGATATAAAATATTGTAATGTTTCTTGCTCACACAACCCAACAACATGTTGTGATCAGTAACCACCCTTTTTGCGCTTGTTTACAATAGTGCTAATTAAGGGTTACTTACCCATATAAAAGGTTATCTACCTGACCCACCCTTATCAGTTAGCCGTCAAACGTCAACCGATACACATCTCCGTTATCAACAAACAAGAATTCTACCTGAAAATGGACACAACAAGTGATGAAGCTGCTCAAGCGGTCATCCTATTGCGACAAGGCCAGAGTCAGCGTGAAGTGGCACATGCGTTGAACATGAGCCAGTCTGCTGTTTCCAGAGTTTACCGTCGTTACCAAGAGACTGGTAACTTTAATCGAAGACGCGGTTCCGGAAGAAAAAGGTGCACATCGGAGAGAGATGACCGTTTCATTGTCAGTACATCGCTGAGAAATCGGGCCCTCACTGGCGTTCAAGTCCAACAAGAGCTCAGAGAAACGCGAGGAGTGGCTGTTAGTGGCTGGACAGTCAGAAGACGACTTAAGGCAGCTAGCCTTGAGCCAAAAAGGCCAGCTACTGGCCCCAAATTAACCCCAGCCCACCGAGCAGCCCGCCTACGATTTGCCAGAGAACACGTTGATTGGACTGACGAACAATGGAGCTCCGTCCTCTTCTCAGACGAAAGCAGAGTATGCTTGCATGGTAGCGATAGAAGAGGACGAGTCTACAGAAGATCTGGAGAAAGATTCGCGCAGTGCTGCATCAAAGAAAATGTGGCTTTTGGAGGAGGTTCCTGGATGGTGTGGGCGGGCATTTCAATGGAGGCAAAAACCGAGTTGGTTTTTATTGAAACTGGTGGTCGAGTGGGAGGATTGACGGCGAACCGATACATCGATGAGATTTTAGGGGATCACGTCGTTCCCTACGCCGGTTTCATAGGCGAAAACTTTATCTTAATGCACGACAATGCCCGTCCACATACTGCAGGTTCCGTCCGGCAGTATTTACAGGAGGTCGAAATTGCCGCTATGGACTGGCCAGCGCGTAGCCCGGACTTAAATCCTATCGAGCATATGTGGGACGAACTGAAACGAAAAGTTCGGGCTAGAAATCCTGCACCAGCCACAAAATCGGACCTCAAAGCGGCGCTCATTGAAGAATGGGATAGCATCGAACAAGATCGAGTAAAGAAACTTATTCGATCCATGAAGAAGCGATTGGAAGCTGTTATTAGGGCCAGGGGGGCAACACTAAATATTGATAGTTTAATTTCTAATAAATTAATATTTTGACGAATTTAAGCTGGTATTTTCTTTACTGTTAATGATCACCCTTTTCATTGCTTAAGACTCCTTCTCATTCAATATTTTTTCATTACCAAAATAAAAATGTAAATAACAAAGTAGACCACTCATTTTAAAGTTAAAACTAACAGCTTTGAGATGTTAAAATCAGAAATAGAATGAAAGCTTCTGATTTTTTGCCAGAGTTTTTTAAACGCGGGCGTGCGTCCTGAGTCGATTTTTTTGCTCACGAGTGTACATAGTTTAATTTTTGGGCATAAGATTTCATCAAAACTTATTATATCAATGAAAACCCGAATGGAGTGATTCAGGCATGGGACGAAACAATTTAATAAATATCTTTAAAATAATTGGTATATTTTTTAATTCTTCATTCATTCCAAATGAACATCCCCACGAAGTTTTTTAGCACGATTCAGGACACAAAAATAAGACTTATTAGGTACCTAGCCTAGTGTGCGTTACCCTAGCTGGAAAGTGTCTCCTAGAGAGATTTGAGAATGAGGAAAAATTAGTGCCTAGTGAGCTATAAATGTGCGCGAAATTAAAAATTTGTGCATATTGTAGTTTTTGAAATAAAGGGAAAAAACGTTTCCAGCTAGGGTAACGTTGCTCCAGCTGGAAAATTCTAAACCAATGGTCGGAGAGAGATGAATTGTATATCGGCAGATAGCTTATATTTGTGCATATTATTTTGTTGGATTGAGTAATTACTTTGCAGTTGGACCACGACACCATAGTAGAGTTCCCAGGTCCAATTAAAACAATTTCAAATAATACAACTGCAAATATAACCACAGCACCTTTTTAATTAAATAATTATATTAGTTTTACAACGGGCGTGTTTTTCCGTAAGCCGGGGAAGCCAAAAATGTATGACTCGCTTTTCTACTTTGCCGGCCCGGCATTGAGGTCCGGCGCCGTCGTCGCCGGGGTAGCAAGCAAGCTTCCCATCCGTGCCGGCCCGGCAAAATTGCATGTGTGTATTGTATATGAATTGTAGCCGTGTGCGTGTGTGAGTGCGCGGGACGGTACGTACTGTACCACTCACTCGTCGCTTCGCTCCTCGCAACCTATGCTATAGGTCTGGCGCAATGGCGATCATTAGGCCTATGTCCTATGTTTAAGTTCTGTATTAAAATCGTTGTTAAACTAATTATTTAATTAAAAAGGTGCTGTAGTTACAATAATTGCAGTTGTATTTGAAATTGTTTTAATTGGACCTGGGAACTCTACTATATGGTGGCGTGGTCCAACTGCAAAGATAGTTGAACCACGGCCCCTAGTAAAGGCCCGTAGTCCAACTAATTGGACACAGCAGTTGGACCACTGCCCCGTAACTGGAAAATTGAGGCCCACCCACTCAAGCAAAAGGCTTTTACTCAATTTAATTTAATAAAAATTATGTCAACTCAGAGATTTATACACGCACAGCCTGTATAGAGGTAGTTTCATTACGATAGGTTAGGGGAGATTTAATGATAGATCACTGGTAGGTATACCGTGTGCATCTGGATTGAGGGCCCACTTTAAAATCTTTCCAAACAAAATAATACTTAGAGGTAAATGAGTTAAAAATAAAGCAGTTATGATCAAATAACTTGGGGCTCTCAATCCAGACGCTTGCCTTCGCGGGACTAGCTGACCCGCGGCAAACGTTGTTTTTCCTATTATTTCCTTATATTATCGCTATTAAAAAATAAGGGTTGATCGTAGAAGGGTGAAAATTGAGGATTGTATGTATTTTTGTATGTTGTATCATAAAAAAATAGAAATTAATTTTTTTTTCTAAAAAATAAAAAAAAATTTAGGGGTGGACTACCCCTAAATTAGGGGGATTAAAATATTAAAAAAATACAAACATTTAGGGGGATGAAAAATAGATGTTGGCCGATTCTCATAGATACCGGATAAGCACAAAAAATTTCATCTAAATCGGTCAAGCCGTTTCGGAGGAGTATGGCAACGAAAACTGTGACACGAGAATTTTATATATTAGAAGATTTAGTTTCTTAAAATTTATGGCGACTTAATTAATATTAACATTCAGAAATAATACATACAATAAAAAATTCGGCGACTTAGAAAATATTCAAACTCGGGACAGGAAATAGCAGCCTTGTGCATGGCCAGAACATCGCAGATGTATCGATCGACACTATTTGTGCTATCATCAGTTTCTTTAATTTAGATAATTTTTACCGTAAGTAGTAGGTACCTTACGACTTGCGTAGTACCTATTCTCTACCTATTTTTTTCTGTGGTTTCTATCTATTAAGTAGTGTACGTTACCCTAGCTGGAAAGTGTCTCCTAGAGTGATGAGAGTACGACGATTAATTAGTGCCTAGTGAGCTATAAATGTGCGCCAAATAAATATTAATAGCTCACTAGGCACTAATTATTCGTCGTACCTACTCTCATAGGAGACACTTTCCAGCTAAGGTAACGCACACACTATCCAGCTACTTACCACGCTTACTGATGTTGGCACTACTTGAGGGCTACTCTAGGCAACATAAAGTGGTAGTTAAGAGCAAGGAACCTAAGCTACCCCGCTATAATTATTAGTTGCACGTAACAATTTCGCGTCACCTCATGGCCTAAATGCAAATACAAAGAAAATGGCTTTAACTTCTTGTGGGCACGTGAAACAAACGTTTCCATGGCTACAATATCGACCGGCGGCTTTTCCGAGGCTTTCCTCTGAAATTCCCATTCGCGTGACGTACTTACGCTGAACAATAGGGCGCTGAAAAGTCTAGACGACGCTTGACCGGCGTGCTACCGACCGAGTTCAACGCCGCATACGTAACTTGCTTAGCGTGGATATTCGACGTGCGAATTTCTTGAATTTTGCCGTTACAATAGGAGAAGCCGTTCTAGAATATCATGGTGTAGAAGTTCAGCACATCAGCAGCAGTCTGGCGCTGGCGGTGGACAATGAGTGCACGCGGGAAGCGAACCGAGACGCGCGCCCGCCCGCGACGCGCGCTACGCGCGTGCGTCCGTTTTTCGTAAAAAGCACTCCGGAGCACTCATTAGCCGGTGCACCGTAACTTCGCTGCGGTTGGAAGATACAGAAACGCAACGTGTGTGCAATACGGGGCATTAGAAAGTGTAATGTATAGTGGATGCGATGCTGTCAGTGAGCAAGCCGGCGTCGTTGGTTCAACAGAAGAAGCAACAGTGGGCGCGGGAAAGAGGTGCGTACACGCTATTCACTGAGTTGTTGCGTCCATCCTGTGTGTTCAGTTATTTTCGCTTGCACAGTACCATAAGTAGTTAATTGAATACCTATGTAGTTTACGGTCTTATAATTAGTTATGTAAAAACTTGCGTTTTCCTTAATGGTAGGTTTAGATTTCAAATGCAACCCAAAAATTGCACACTTCAACCCGCGACCTGTATCGATCCGTGATAAAAAACGGCGTCACGGGTTCAATTCCCGCATGGGAGCAATTTTTGGGATACATTTTTAAATCTAATGATCCCTGCGAAGTGAGGACTTCAATTAATAAGGTATTGTTTTTTTTTTTTTTTTTTAAAGTACCTAGGTAATTTGAATTTCGTCATGGCTTAGGCTCTCCTCTTCACTTACCTACGCAACATTGCACACATCATCAATATTCTAATTTCTGATTGTCCTACCTACACACATTGAAAAGCATAGGTACCCATATAAGTATTATCATTAAATATTCCATAATACCAAAGACAATAATATATAATACGAAACAATTAGGAAGGTATTTCGTCAATGTCGTTGGTGGTCGATGAACAGAACATTCAATCCTAATTTCAAGGTTGAAATAAAGCAACGACCTTTGAGCTTTAAGCTTGACCTGCTGAATAGGTGCTAGAACTAAATTCTGTGGGCTTTAAAATTCAAAACTAAGGTAAACGTGGTTTACTTACTTACTTAGGTAATCCTTTGGCGCAGCGACCCAAAGTGAGTCTTGGCCTCCGATACGAGAACTCGTCACTTTTCCTGTCCAATGCAGTTTTTGCTAATTGTCGGCTTGTAGGTCCCGCAGATCAGCCTCCGTCTTGTCACTCCATCGGTACTTAGAACGACCAACCGGCCTACGGCCAACTGGACCAAACGAAAGCGCCAAAATTAAAAACAAGCATATTTTTGTTTTTAAAGTGAACTCCCCTAGTTCTAGTTCTAGGCTTTTGTACCTGATGTGCGTCAGACTTCACGGATTGAATGAACCTAAGTAGGTAGGTAGGTACTTGGTACTTACTACATAGGGCTAGTTTTTATGCCTTCACCATGTAGAGTAGTTGCCTACTTTCAACCCTCATGACATGAGGATTGCTTGCTTAACCTCATAAAAAGTGCAACATCTGACGTGGTTCGTCACGCACACTTATCAAAACGTAGAAAAATGTTGTGCGTCAGCATAATTTTCCTAATCGTAAGCGATCACGTTCGATATTGTTTATATCTTTTGTTACAAATGTTGTTACTAGGTAGGCACAGAAGGTAAGTACCTACCTAAGTAGTGGCAATTCCAGACGCATCAGCTAAGTAGGTAGGTACCTACTAACTTTAAAAAAACCTAGAAAAGACCTACCTACCTACCAGAATAAAGGAAAGGAAACTGAACTTGTTCATAAAATGTAAAATCTTGGATTCATGTCGTCTTATTGCGGAAACTAAAAAAATCATAAGAGCTAGTTGCCTAAGTTTTCTTCATAGATTTAGAATAAAAACTACCCACAGATTGAGTGATTACATAACTGTAATATGACTGTACCTACCATCCATAATGTGCCCACTTGGATAAATACCCGCATAATTAACTTTACGGTCATGATCCGCTATACCTAACTGGCAAGCAACCGCTTCTCTTACATTTATTTCTATCAAAACATTCATTGCGAGTGGTTGAGCAAGAGAGCGTAACGAGCCAAACAACAATGCCATTATAGCCTCCCCACAACTGTTTCCAATTTAGTGGTTAGGAGTTAGGATGGCCGGTCAATCGTTTTACTATAATGATTGACAGTAAAAAAAATAGAGCTGTGTTACTGAAAATTGATTTCAGAATTGTAATCAATAGGTATAGGTAGGTAGATCGGGGTAGGGTAGGTACCTCTACCTCATAAGTGGATGGCATGGCGTGGCGATTGGCAACAACAGGGGGTTAAAATAGTAGGTAGGTAGGACCTACCAACCTAATGGTTTTCACAATCAGTGTTGGAAAATACGTAAATTGCAGAGTTCTAGCTGCCTGGCAACTTAAAGAAACTATTTTTTAACTCTCTAAAGATGTGTGAAACACGAAACGAAAGTGATCTTTTTTTTTTACCTACCGACGCTTATGTTGTTTAATTGAGAGATTTGCAGACCCACCACTACTTAATTAGGTATAGGTACTTACCTTCTTATTATACCTACCAGTCAGTACGTACTTACTTTTATTTCATAGGAAGGTAACAAAGTTACTTACCTAACCCACTTTATGCTTATCTTATTTTGCTATGCTACAATACCACCAACCAGCGCAGTTAAAGGGGTCGCGTTCTATTTTAGGCATTCACATAAATTATTTCAGTAACTCGTTTGCATTATTTACCTACACACAAGTTTAGTACCTAATAAAGAGTAGAATGTAATGTTCTTGCGTTTATCCTTATCAGATAGGAGACGACTATAAACAACACACTTTTCAAAGCACCTCCGCTTCTCCGGTGGCATGAAATGAATGAATAACGACTTGTCATGCATGCGTTATCGACTAAACTTAAAAACCCTTTGCGGATAATAAGGGGGAGTTTTTCATTTTCTTTTTCCGACGAGAATTGATATTTAAATTTAATTCATCGACGACTTCAGTCATGGAAGGTCGGTCTAGTTGTTATTGAACATTTATCGTTAGAATAATCAAGTCTAATGTTTGTGACAACAACATTTTCAGAGGAAATGTCACACCTTTACCTGCCATGGGGCACCGGTGAGCGGTGTACCAATCGTGCTCAAATAAGAAATCAGTTCGCGAGCACTCTCGAACTGCATAAGCAGTCTTCCTACGAGTACCAGGAGCATGAACCGATTCAACGACAACGTAGCCCGAGCTTGCCGCCCATCCACCACGGAGAGAACGTCAAGGATGACAGGAGAACCAACACACTGAACCGAAACATTCCAAGTGCTAAGCGATTTGCATTTTACGACGAAGACGGAGAGGGCGATACTTCAGGGTACGGAAGCGAAACCATCAACCACATGAATAAGAGCCAAGGCGTCCCGTTGCATGATAGCAATCGGAACCCCGTGGTCGCGTGGCAGCAAGAAGGCAAAGAGAACAGGTGATTTGCTAATTAAAATTAAGCACACGAATTTATAATTAAACATTAGGGTGACCCAGTGCCTCGGAAAACTAATATAAATGGTAGGTAGTTTCTCGGTCATGCAATAGGAAACTTTCACGTAGGTAGGTATTTACAGTCACTCGGATTATGACAGCACTCAAGCGAAACGCTGAATTCTTTCTATTTAGAGAGATAATGATTCATAACTACCTATCTGTCTAGCAATATTTAATTGCTTTCACGAAATATAGAAAGAAGAACCCGTTCACTTTTGACGATTACTTTTGTTTCCACATCGTAACAATGTAAATATTGCGAATAACCAGAAACAGGTCAAGTGGTCCTAATTCTGCGGAGGACTCATGGTCGGCTCGCAGTCCTAGAACAGCAGAGGAGGGGCGGCCACGGTGGGGGGACCGGGGAGTCGCGACCGGAAGGCTATGGGAGCCCACCGCTCCTACAGCAAGACTACCACAAGTAAGTAATCGCATTCGGAACATCGCCTGCACTAAGCTTTTTCCATATTTTAATAAGGTAACAAAAAACTGTCCGGTTATTTCTGATATTCTCAACACAAGACTATTGTGATTGTGTAGGTATAGGGGGATAGCCTATAAGCTTTAACATCTTATAATTTTTACAGTGATGTTATTTCTAAAGCAAGTAGGAATTATATGTAATGTGGAAACTGTGAAGAAATTTTATTTAAGCAAGTTTTATTTTTGCCAGATGCCAAATCAAAAAAAAGGCACCCCGTCGTGGGTGGAACGAGGACTGAATATGATTGAAAACACAGCTGAAGTTCTAGTCATCGACCAAAGAAGCTCCAGTAACAATAGCACAGGCCTCGAGTGCGATAGATCATCATGTAACGGCAGCGACGAGGGAAGGTATAGTAACATAAACCTAGGCTGATTTTAGACTTTTTGTTACTAAGTATAAGTACCTACTTTAACTAACTCACGGTATTGGTCGCGAAGGAACAGGAGTAGAATCACCTAGTTTTAAGACGTTTCAAAGTGATCCCAGCGGTCCTACTGAATAAATGCTTTTTGACTTTGACTTTGACTGATTACTTATGTGTATTTCAGGACATTTTTAAGAGGCCAAAACGTTCCCATAGAACCAGAAATCAAAGCCGCAAGAGAAAACAAACGTATTAAAGCTTTAGAATTGCAATCAGCTATTCTTAACCAACTTGAAGATAGAGAGAAACGTAGGATAGAAGAAAGAGAACTTAAATTAAGGGAAGAACGTTTAGAAGAATTGAGAATACAAAGACAACAAGAAGAGGATCGAATGAAACTAGAAGAGGAGAAACGGAAAAATGAAGAAAAACAACTCCAGGAACAAAGGAAATTAGACGCTTTGAAGAAAGCTCTTGAAGATGCAGAAAGAACAGCGAGGCAAGAAAAAGAAAAAAGGTTTACATGCTTAAAGAAACACCTGGATACTGGTCACAGGTCAACAATCTGTGATTCTGGAATATCCACTGATAACAAACTGAAAACAGAAGAACATTTCACTGAAACTATGTCTAATTATGACCGAGAATCGAGTAGTCCAACTAAAACCCATAGAACGTACGATGTCCACTCTGCTAAAAGTCAAAAGAAAGAGTGTGTTTCGCATCAAACGACTGAATTTAACTCGCCTAGATCTGTAGGGCCTAGTAACTTAAACTTATTTATCCATAGTGTGCCTCCGCTAGCTCTCGCTGACAATCAATTCAACATAGTGCCAATCGGTATCAACGGCAATTGCGACATGGTCAACAGTCCACAAAACAACATACAATTAGCCGTATTAGTACCACAAACCTTAACTAACAATTTATACAGTGTTTCCTTAAGTTCATTGAATAATATAAATGATTTACCTGAAGCCAATAAGTTACTAACGCCTAAGAAATATCGCACAATTATGGTTAAAGATGCAACGACACAGACCGATTCATATGTTTACACAAAATCTACAACAGACAAAATCATTGAAACCGACGAGATTGAGAGGGATATAGATAAGAATTATCAAAATATTGATGAAAATGCCCCACAAGACAGCAGTCACAACACTCTGAAAAAGGATCGACGGTTCCGATCAGAGGAACGGTTTAAAAAGGACTTAGAAAATCGTCCTAAGTGGGGTGTGAACCGGCCTGTTGCTCAATACAAAAAACAAAGTGAAAAGGATCCCTTTTACAGCCAAAAGCGTAAGGTTCGCCAAAAATATAGGCCTCAACCGAGGCAATACTTATCACAGTCTAGCGAAGACAGTCGCTCTCCAAGTCCTCTTGGACGATCGGAAAAAACAATTGAAAATGGTCTGAAACTTCGCAATTCGCTGAGCCAATCGTATTGGCGAAGCAAAAGATCTAGTCAAGATTTATCTAAAAATAACAATACTTCTGAACCAATAAACAGTTTGCAAATAGAATTCAACCACATCGGCCAAATAACGGCCAATGAACTGAGTGACAATAAAAAGTCCCCCAAAAATATGTCGCCTAACAAAAGAATGACTTTATCACAAAAATTCATCAATGATAAATATGGAAACAGAAAACTTTGGAACGATGATCCTAGCGAAAGAAATACAAAAGTTGGCATGTTTGACGCTGATAACAGAAAGAAAATTATTGACCAAATAAACACGGCCAAACGAGATTATGTAGATAAAAATGACCAAGAAAACTATGTTCTAACAAATCAATATTAAGAAACAAACCAAAAATAAAAAGGACACTTTTACTAGTCGTGCAATAAGTAGTGAAAAAATTAGGTTAAAGAGATGGTTATCGACCTAACCGTTTCTAAGAAAGAGCCAACGACGTTGGATCGATAGGATCCAGGCAGTTTGAATACTCGTACTATAAGGCAGTGCACGTGTTTTATGTTTTAGTTCCGATATAATGGATGATCTATTTGATAAAAAGAAAGATGAGGCGCCTATGCTTGATTTGTCTAAAGTAGTTATAAATACAGCAGAAGAGTATCGAGCCGTTTTGGATAAAGTACCTGACTTTAAAACTCGGCCAGAAAAGGTAACGATTTCTGCTTTGATGAGACTGAACTGAACAAAATAACCTAATAATTTAATATTGTGGATAGGTCAAAGCAGAAGATATCAAAATCTCAGACAAGGGAGGACAGAAGACCAAGACGCCACGCAAAGAAGTGCGGGCGTATGAAAAGTTAGGGACGCGCGGATACGAAGAAAAGCATTTTGCTTTCATGGACCCAATACCAGTTGAGATGCAAGGGCTGAAGTTTGAAGAATTATGTGCCGTGCCTATCGAGTGGAGGATGCTGACTTCTGTCAGGCCTAAATCCAAATTGGACGAAGAATATTTCAATAGGTAAATAAATACATAAGTACTTAAATTTTTTACACCCTGATAATATTTCAATTTTCTCTAGCTTAAATATATGATTTGGTTCCAGATTAATAGAACTTGGTAAATCCGAACTAAGAACGAAGGCACGAGACAAGAGGGAGTTCGCCAAAAATCCTATGATCAGAAAATCTAAAAACAAAGCTGGCGTCACCGAAACTAGAATTGTGTCCTGCGATGAGTGTGGGGAGGAATATTGCAATGGTAAGTGGAGATTCTAATAAGCTGTAGAGACTAGAGACTGCGATATTTTGTTCCAATATCTTTTCTATCGAAGCATATGTTATCCCTACTTACACACGTTAATCTAATAGCGTGTAACCGTAGGTAATATACCCATGTTGAATCAAAATCCATAACAACATCCATTGCAACAAACAAAATGAATGAAATAATAAGTACCTACTTAGTTGGTAATTCAGTTACGTAAAAAGCGAAATAAGTATACAAATTACACATTTATTACGGTAGATAGATAGGTACCTAATGTACTTATAATTTAAATAAATGCTTATTCTAACAACAAACCATTAAATTAAAACTATGCCTAAAGACTTTCTAAAAAAATTAAATCCAATTACATAACGACTATGTTTTCACTTGATGCGGTTTGTTAATCAGGATCAGATTAAGCAGTGGCGATTCGATTGTTGCAGGTAAAATGTGTGTTATCACGAATTACGATATGTTTGCGCGTCTTAAGATCGAGGTTGAGACAAAAAAGGCACAAGCGGCCCCCGCTCAGGCCGGGAAACTGCGCAAAATGAAACGTCGAGGGAAACGCAAGCCGAGGAGCAAGAGCGCCGCGCCTCCAACAAGGAAATCCACTTCCAAATCTGGCGCCAAAAGCGACTCAGAATTGTAGAAAACATCAGAGATAATTACTTACTACTTACTTAGTTGCGGTTGAATCAATTCGGTTGTTACCTGACTAAACTAAAATAGACTAAGTTCTGATGTCACATACTACTGTCTACGCTAGTGTAAACTTTAGCTTGTACAACATAAAGAGCTTATACGAAATTTTAGTTTAGTAAGTAAACAACCGAATCGAACGATTCATACATTATTTATGTTAAAATATTCTGTTGTCTTGTCGCACTTTTGAACATAATGATATTATTAAACTTTTGAATTTGGGATCAAACCTGTGCACACACACACGGAGGAACGTCAAGAATCCGTTATGTATAATGATGACTGATTTTCTTATTTTATTGATTAGTATAGTAGCTGTATGTTGTGACTTTGTACGCCTAGCCTAGTCGATTTTACTTTAAGATGTGGTAGCGTATAATACTTTTTGAATCTCAATTCTTTTTGTACTTGTACATTTGGTACCTACCTATTACAAATAAAGACATATGCATTTGAATAAATTATTAATTCTAAAAAGTTGGTTTTAATAAGCGCAACCAACACCTGTAAGTGTTTTAAATGAAAAACAATATCAATATCACTCTTTATTGATTTAAAAAAATATTTATATTACACATTCATTATAATATTATTATTTGTAGAGCCTATAATAACAACAACATTACCAAGACATTATCTCTATGTATTGGCAACAACCTGCCTGCGCAGGACCGAACCCGTCACTACACTACCTAATGAATATGAAGCCAAAAATATCTTTTTAATCTATATAACCTATCGATGATATACGAATTTTATTCATCTCTGATACTTCACTAGATGAAAAATTCTTATAAAGTTCAGGCCCTAAGTACAGATGTATAACTATAAACGAGGGAACACAACTACATAAATGGAAAGTGGATATTCTAAGATACACATACTTATAGAAGTAATAACAATGTGGTAAATAAGATGCAAGCGGTCAGGGAGAGATAAGATATGAACATACATTTGTAAAAAAATGACCCTGACGTGACAGGTAAATTATCACAACTCGCAAGTTTGGATCCATGCAGATTGGCGAGAAAAAGAGTAAAGTGAATCTAGGAGCATTGTGTCTACACTACACATCTGTAGTACTTATGTCAATCAAATTCTGATTTATCCAAAAATAAAATGTCATAGTTAATGTAAGTACACCGAGAATTTTTAAGAGTATCAAGTGCTTTCACAACATTAACTGATGATTATTATGTTTTCATTCTTATTCTATTTATAATAATTTAATATACGAAGACTTTCGAATTTTAGAACGTCGTTTACAATATTGTTTACTCTACAACACTTGGGATTATTCTTAAAATCTACATTACAAAATAGGAATCTGCAATAAAATAATTATCTGTATACATTATACATTTAGTAGCAATTTTGAACTGCGATAGGTAATTTAGTAAGATGAGATTTGGTATGTAAACTTTTAATAATTTAGATGTATGTTTTTAATTTTATTTACTTATCACTTGGAGATGGATATGCAATTACATAAATCGAGATAAAATAAAAGAATGGGTCAAATGTATAAATTAATCAAATAAGCACAGCTTTCGGACGGAAAATATAAAGATTTTTCCTACAAATAAAATAGGTAAAATATAAGTAAGTATGTAATTGTTGAATTTTTAGACGTATCAAAATAGTATTGGTCCAATTTCAGGTCTCGCGTCGTATTTTGTCATGGGTAAATCACAACATCATCGACCAAGCATAATGATGTTTACCTATTTAATATGTTAGTAGAAAGCTAAATTCGTATAAGTTTAAAACAAAAAGCGCAATTACAAAGGAAGGAGGAAGAAATGCATAACACATGGAATGAAGGAGACTTATCACTACAAGCACCAGAAGATTTGAATGTTCATAAATATTATTAGGTTTGACTGAATTAATATTTTTACAACTATGTGGGATATACAATCGTGTGGCTACTTTAAACTCGTATTTACTGATATTCATAAAAATACTAACATTTACTAGAACGAATCTTCACAAAATACGTTCTCTTTATTATTTTTTTCCAAAATGGAATTTCAACGCACACATATTGCAGATTCCCAAAATATACACTTTTTAAAATAGGTACTTACTCCAAACACAAAAGAAATGACTCGTACAAAAAAATATTATGCATTGAAAACAATAATTAAATTATTATGAAAAACAAGTCAACGAGTTTTAATTTACAATAAAATATGAAACTAAAAACATGGACGTAAGTTAAATGAATGTGTAAGAAAGTAAGGTAATAAAACTTAATTAACAAATAGCGCGCCATGTAAAATCACGAACTATGTTTCGTTGATGAATATGGTCGTTATTTTACGAGGCGAGCAGTTGGCATTGAGCTAGCGAGGGGCGAAGGCCCGGCCGTACCCTGTCTGCGTGACTCACCATTCACTGGTCTTTGCGAGCTTTCTTTTTGCTGCTCTTCTTGGACACCTTAGCGTCAGTCCAAGAGTCTGAAAAATTATATATTTAAACAGTCAGTTCATGTTTTTAAATATATGGCGTCGATTATGTTTTGCACTGACTAAAACCTATCTGTATTCTGTGCTAAAACTTAATGAAACTTAAATAAATGCAACGTTCTTAATTTCATTAACGCTAACGATCAAAATATAATAACTATGTATGGCATTCCTCAAGTAACTTATTTTAGTAAAAAATAATTAACCGGTTTAACTAAGTTTAGTAAGTGAACAACCAGAATCGACAGCAATGTATGCGTTGTAGATCATCCTGCTTTGCCATCTCAATCTGACTATTAAATATTCAAGAACGACTACTAAAGAAACTCATTTCATAGATGACGACATAATAACAATGTTTGAACAGGTGAATTGGATTTATGAAAGTGTAAACTAAGTCTTATATTCCAAGGTCCCCTTAATCTAGAATTCGTTGCCTCAACCAACCGTAACTAGGATTTTAATTACTTACGAGTATTAACACTTGAATGAAATTACAAATCTACTCTACATACGCATCCAATACCTACCAGTTATTTACGGTGTAGAATGTTATCTAAAATCATTAGACCGATTCCAAGATAAAAACACAAGTAAAAGAAATATCAGGCAATTCTTGTAGTACCTAGTAAAATGTAAGGAATAAAATTTATTTTTTTACTGTAAAATTTATATGCAAATGAGAGGCATACCTCTGAGTACCCTCATCATCATGATCATCTTTAGACGATCTTAGTGACTTGATCTGAGATAATGTGCCTGGATAGCGGTGTGATCCTGTTTCGTTTTTAAAAAAAAAAACACTTACCGCCCAACTCGTCGAACACGGGAGCGTTGGTAGTTTCCTCTTGTTTGTCAGAATCGGAGTCCTTCTCGACAGAATCTGCTTTGGGCGGAATCTTGGCGGTCTAGAAACACAGAATTATTGGTAAACATAAACTTAGAGCATTGACGCGAATTCGATGTGAAAGATCGTGATGAAAGTAACCAGTGGCTGAATTACTATGAGACAACAAAACAATTTCGGTAATTTCGATGTTCTTTCATTCAAGAAAATCTGTTGTATTACAAATGTATCAAAAAAAAGTCTTCTTTGACCTTCAAGCCAAAACTTGATAAAGTAATAAGATATCAAAATATGAGGTAAAATAGTTGTGACTATATAGTCACAACAATTAAATCAAATTAGTTCTTCAGGTTTCGATAAATGAAAGTAGGTCACACACACTTATAAGAGTTGTTGACCTATAGATATTAAATAATAAACTTATCTCTACTTCACATATAAAGTAAACAATTTTAACATACTTTTGGGTATTTATATCCTTAAACTAGCAAGTAAGTTCAACAACTACAAGTTTTACAAAACAACATAAAACAAGATTTTTCTGTATCACATTCCTCTTAGGTGGCAAAGTTCAACGCAGCACTTCAACTGAAATATTTAAGCCACGTTGACACGATCAGAGTATACTCCGACAGAGTGGACTATGATGCCTACTAGGATACTCTGATTGGCCGCCGCCACCAGAGTGCACTCGGATTGAGGTTGCCAGGATCCAAGTAGCGTCCTACTATGCATCAGAGTCCACTCTGTCAGAGTATACTCGGATCGTGTCAATGCGGCTTTAGACAAGAAAATCAATCCAATTAAAAACTTATATATAAAAATCTCACCTCCTTCTTCTTGTTTTGTTTCTCCTTGTTCTCTTGCTTCTTGGTGCTTCTGAGATCCTTCACTTCAGTCAGTTCCTCAACATCTGCAGAGTCCTCAACATCGCCGCCGCCCAAAGCTGCCTGCTCATTACGCTCCCTCTGGTGATAGATAATAGCAATATTATGCTTCAGTCTTTTAGGGGATTGAGAAACGGTTCTTTTTGTAGTCTTATACCGGAAAACCAGGTTCTTTTGGAACCAGAAAAACCCATCAAAATTGGGTTTTTTCTGGTTCCAAAAGAACCTGTTTTCCAGTAGACCCTAATCTTTATTTCTTACTATCTTTAAAGTAAGTAAGTAAAGAAGAAAACATACAAATTGTACTAGCGTTTTTTTTTTATTCTGTTTGATAGAGGAACTATATTGTATAGAATACTGAAAATGAAATAGAGAAGAAGAATGCTAGAATGCTGAAACAACAGCAAAAAAGTATTGATAATGTAACCATATCTAAAAGTCAAAATTGCATTGTACCATTTATGATTCCAATATCTGAGTGTAAGGCCAAGTGCAATGTCATCAAGATAAAATGTAGATTCTATAACACTTGTTGAATAGCAACATGATTATTTTGCAACAAAATTGCACTTGCAGATGTACAAACCAACAATTTGGTTAATTAGGTCACAAAACTGATGTTCTTAAGTTTTCAACTACTTCAAACTAGAACCAAGATCATGATTTAGGCCTGTTATGATACAAAATTGTATGGTAAAATCTTTCATCTTATTCATACTATTCTAATTCTCTATTTGCATTACATTGGTCATGAAATGTTTTAAATACAAGTTTATACCTCATTCAGAATACGTTGCAGTTCCTCCACCTGAGCTTGCAAGGCCTTGGCAGCATTCTCATCAACATCAGGTCCAACTGCACTCACAACCTTGATCACTTCAACTGCCGACTCTTCAGCTGGACGAGCTGCCTCCACATCCTTCTCAACTTCCTTAACCTTCTTTCCCTTCTTAGCCGGGCTTTCCTTCTTAGCAGCGTTATCCTTCTTCTCCTCTGGAGACTTCACCTTCTTCTTGTCACTTTTCTTAGGCACTTCTTCCCAGAGCCCATCATCAAAATCTGCTGGTTTCTCAGCCTCCACAACCTTTCCTTTCTTTCCCTTCAGAGCCGGCGCATTCTTAGCTGCTTTTGGTTCAACGGGCCTCTCCCTAGGCTTGGGTTTCTCGGCTTCTTTCACTTTCTCCTCCTTTTTCTCTTTGGTGGGAGATTTCTTGGAGGCTTCGGACTTTGTCTTCGCATCTTCAACAGCGCGGTTGGGAGAAGACTTCTGCAATAGCAAATATAACAAATATAATGTGCTCCTAAGACAAGTTCTATTCAACAGTATTTCTAAGAATATGTGATGATATTGCTCCCAAATTATGACACAAAGTTTGCTAACAGCAAGTACATCTTCAACATGAGCTTTCAATCTCCCGGATAAATACGTAGCATATGCTTACAGGTTAAAAATAAAATTAGCTCACTGACAAAGGCGGGAGAAGGTATTGAGACACATGGTTACGAGTACGTGGACTTACCTTGTCCTTCTTTTGCTTCTTCTTATTGGACGATTTCTTGTCGTCTACCACTAGCGGTAGCCTGTCGAATTGCGGCTGTTCCGCCGAGTGGAACCCGAACACGAAAACTAGCGCAGCGCATACTAAAACAACAGCGACTGCGGCAGCGGTGAACACAAACTGTGTGCTAGGCACCTGGTTCAATATTTCCATCATGATGATCAATCCGAAAGCGTCCAAAATTTATAGTTCACATATAAAGTTATCGATAACGTTTGATAATGCTGAACAAATTTAATTCCCCAGTGATAAAAGCAGACACGGAGACATGATGACGCGGCTGTGACGTGCCAAAAATTGCGATTTCTTGTAATGCTGTGTTACCACTTGACGAAAATAAAATTTCAGTTTAGTACCTAGTTAGTTAAGTACTGTTAAGTACCTACATCGAGCGGAATCAACGGCTAAAGGTAGTGAATACAATTTTTCAAAATTACGTTTTTAGTACCTACCTATAATTGGAAGGACTGAGTTTCTATTTTTTATCACCGATTTAGATGATGTGACTGACATTGACATTTACTTTTTTAGTTGCTATGGTTAGCCAAAAAAGTCATATAGGCCAAAGTGGAAAAGCAAGCATTTTCAGAGGATTTGATTGAGGTTATTTACATGTTTACAGAAACTTTATAGCGGATATTTTCATAAAATTTCTAATTTCTTTTGGTAACATGGTGGGCAAAAACAAGAGAAAACGAAATAATAAGAAAAATGCTTTAAAAAAAGCAACCTTGTCTGACAGTGCGCAAGAAACTATGGAAGGCACAGTTGGAGAGGATATTGATGCAAGTGCTGAAGATGATCAGAGACCTCCTAAGAGGTCTAATGAAGATGATTCAGATGTAGAAGACCAACCTAAACGCAAGAAAAAAAAGAAGCAAATTGTCCCAGGAGACAGTGGAAGCAATAAAGGAAAATCTATACGACAGATGAAGAAAGAGAAACATGCCCAACGCTTATCAGCTACGGAAGCGGCTTCGAAGGACCAGCTGAAATCCCAGTGCATTAGCTACCTCTCGCAATGGAAACACGATAAACAGAATTGGAAGTTTATGAAAATAAAACAAGTCTGGCTTTTTAAAAACAAGTTTTCTTCCGACTTAGTTCCAGACTCATCATGGAAAACCCTGTTGGAATACTTTGAATCTGCTCAAGGCAATATTCGAAATCTGTTGCTAGAAGATGCTAATAAAGTCATAAAGCAAATGGATGAGTGGACGGAATCACAGAAAGATAAGAAAGAAGAATTGAAAAACAGTGAAGATGACAAATCTGAAACAGATGATAAAAAAGAACCAGAAATCACAAAGCCAAATGATACAGCATATAAAAGAGCTAGGGATCTAATACAATGTTTAAATTGAAAATTGCTGTTTTATTTGCATTCAACTAAGTACACAATGGTAACAATAATAAATAATAAATTAAATAACAATTAGCATTTCAAGCCTTCACTTCTGCCTTCGTTTCTTCAGTAGTAAATTGTTCAATCCATTTGCGGAGTTTGTCTGTGTCCTGCAGGCCAACTAAGCGATTCTGCACTTTTCCATTTTTTATGGCAACTAAAACCGGAACACTTTGGACATCATAATCAAGAGCTAAGTCAGTCTGCTCGTCAATGTCAACCTTAGCTAATACAACTTTGCCCTTACTCTCAGTTATGATAGTCTCAAGGCGGGGAGTTAAAAGCTTACAGGGATTGCACCAGCTGGAACAAATATTATTTATTAGAATAGGAATAATTGATACTGAGCCATGATTATTGGATTGCATAAATGACGCAATAGGTACTTACGTAGCGAAGAAATCTACCACAACGGGGACTTTGCTGTTGATCACTTTGTCTTTGAAATCATCAGTGCTTTGAATTTTTACTATGTCGCCTTTTACAGTTGTTACAGAAAAGTTTCTAAAGAATGCCACATTTTTTCCGATGTATAGGTTTTTTACAAACAGACTTGTGATATTTTTCGCGAACATTTTTACGTCGCAACAAGATCGGATTGGGAAAAATTAAAATTTCTTTCTACCAGCCTGCCTGACTGACAGCAGAATAATAAAATAATCTTTTGACAGCTGTCAGACTATCGCTAGAGCTTGCAGTTCCGCTTGAAATTGCCAAAGTCAATATCGATTAATCTTTTTAGTTAGAGTTTACCATAGAGATATATATAGCGTAGGGACGCACGTAAAACGCGGCATCTGGACGCAATAATGTAAATTTCTACGCGCGAGTGCTTGCTTACGCGCGTGATTCGCTCCATCTGGACAGGCTCTATACATGTCCTATTATTATTTATTATTTATTTATCTAAACATAAAAGAAAAGGGCTTTGTCGCTGAGCGACTATACCGCCCAATCGGTAACATCTTAGGTCAGTTCTTCTTCATCTTCTCTATCACTTCACTTCTTGGTTTCTTCTGGTTTTACTTCACTCCCCGGCTTCTTCTCTTTATTCCTTCTTCCTCTTCATCTTTTTATTAATGGCAACTAACTGTAAACTGTATTAACAGTATATTCTGCAAATGTCAAGTATCTAAATATGTATTATGTCACGTCAATTTGGTTTTGAAAAAACATGGCGGCTTGTTATTTCAAAACTCCAACGAAAGTCTTTCGTCAAATGAGAAATTTACTTGAATACTCCCCCATTCCATTTACCAAATCTCCTGTTACGTAATCCAAGGCTTCATTAGTAAAATGCCACCGAAATTACATAATAAAACCTAGTAAAACACGAGAAAAGTAAATAAAATAGCAGAGCCACAAGCTCCTTCAAAAATGGCAAAAGAACTACAAACATGTCCTATAAAAAGGCCCTGATAGTGACATAACAATTGACTTTGACTGAACTTGACAGTGACTGACGGCTTCATTGTGATTGATTGTTGCAGGCAGGGCAGATGTTTGTTGGTTGCGTGGATTAAGTGGATTTCTCGTGTGTAGTATTTATTACTTTCATGGTTGTCTTGCTAAAGTAAGAGAAAAATGTACTCCAGTGACGATTACAACGAGGTCAGATATTCGTACAACACGTAATTTCACTTGTCAAGATGCTTCCCCAGAATCTAACCTAAAACCTATGGAAATGCAGAATTATTTATAATATTTAAACATACGTTATGGCTAGCTTCTCTCGCGGCTTTCATTGCGTATCAGCAAATAACTTGATACTTGCTGTGTACCATTCGCGTGATATCGGTTCATAAATTATCCCGTACATCCAAACTCCTCAGACTAAGACTGTTTTGAGATTTTTTTAATTAAGAAAATTCATTACTTATCTCATTTCAGGGGGGCTATGAGTCATACGGTGATGCCTATGAGCCGCACACGGGCGACCCCCAATATGATTTGGAATATGACAGATCATCATACTACAAAATGCCTGATATGGTAAGTGTTATTCTACCAAGATGTTCAATTTTCTATGCAGCTTTAGCTGAGATTCACATACTGATTTCTAAACATTACGTTTTCAGGTCAAAAAGTTTCTTGTTTACTTCCGAAACATGATCACTGAGGGTATGACATATGAAATCTCCAATTTGTATGAGAATACTTTCCCGAAGTTGACTGAACAGTATTTTGACAACACCCCTTGGCCTCATGAGGATGAGGTGTCACCCCTTGTAGACAATGACCCTGTAAGTATTATAACTTCTTAGGAGCCTTAAGTGATGATTAAAACAGCTACTAAATTAATTGAGAAAACTTTGATTAACAAAATAGGTAGTATCTTGATGGTATTCCCTGTAATACTGGAGTCAGGATTAAGTTTATTTGAGAACCAGTTAAGTTTCTGGTTAGAACTCATGTAATAATATTTCACCATCATCTATATTACCTTTGATTGTGTTGGACTGTGTGAAGGATGACATGGGTAAGAAAGGAGTGAGTGTTGAGATGACGGCTGAAAGAGCAGAGTAGGAGAGGAATTAACCTGGTGTGCTGACCCCACATAAAAAGGGAATATAGGCCAGGAAATGTTCATCTATATTACCTTTGATTCCAGGTCTTCATGATTCTATACAAGGAGTTATACTACCGAGACATCTATGCTCGAGTGCCCGGCGGTCCAAAACCCGAACAGAGATTCCACTCGTTCTACAACTACTGTGATCTGTTCAACTACATCCTCTCTGCGGAAACTCCAGTGCCGCTTGAGTTGCCCGACCAGTGGCTTTGGGAGCTGGTTGATGAGTTTGTTTATCAGTTCCAGTCGTTTGCTCAGTATAGGTATATATTGCTAGTCTTTTGTAAATCTATCAGACCTATGGGACCAGCACTAAATTAGAAAAGATTAAAAAAAAACTTGCTCTCACTCGAGCTTATCGCTGAGCACTCATTCATCATTTGTGGGAATAATCCTACACATAGTCTACATAATATGCGCTAATATTGATGTATAATTAGTGTAGACCTATTTTGAACCTTGCTCCAACAAGAATGTCTTAGTGTTATGTTCTGAACTTAATAATGACCAATAGATGCATAAAAACTTTTTTTTTTACTATATTAATATTATTATGTTCTGCAGATTATCCACATAATTCCTTACCTTGCTCCTTGAATTTCTTTGGTGTTAGTATTTCAGTCATTAAGTTGGAAACCTTCAGTCATATTTCAGCCTACTATAAAATATCAGATTATTTGGATGACAAAAAAGCTTGGGACTGAATATGCTCCAACTCGTTTTAACATAATTAAGATAAAAATGTATTATAATTATATAAAAATTGAAAAGTGACGATTCTAAACAATCCAAAGTGATTTCAATGAATAAACTAATTTTGAGTTTCAGTGACCTAAAAACTCCACTATTTGCCACAAAGTTATACAAACTTTCTATTTTAATCTTCCCATTGCAGGTCTCGCACTTCCAAACTGAGCCCAGCAGAGATTGAAGCTCTGAACACAGAGAACAAGGCATGGAATGTACTCTGCATCCTCAATGTTCTACATTCTCTTGTGGATAAGTCTAACATCAAACGCCAGCTTGAGGTAAACTCTATACAGCAATTATATATGTATATAAACAAGAGCAAATGTAAGACTCAAACCTATTGAATGTTGACTTCACATGAAGTAATGTTTATGAACGGAATTACCTTCATTAAACTTAAAAGCTACTTTTTATGTAGCCTGTGGGTTATACCACCAGCTAAGTTAAGCTTGACATTAAGGACGAATATACAATTTGATAGATGCCAGTTTCGGCCTGCACACAATAACAAAACACTTACGCACACTTTGAAGCCGTATCCCCGTTCGATTATTAGTTGAACGAGCTAATTTTGATACTTGAATGTTTTGAAAGTACAAAGTAAAAAATAAAGTAAGGTAGATGGTGTGCTATAAAACAATTGAAATATTAGGTAGGTAGGTGCTTCTTTATTATTTAGCAGTTATATTTAAGCATTAAATTTTTAATCTCAAATATCTTAGGAAATCTAACATTTACGTGATTTTATCCCTCAATACTTTTAGAACGAAGTTCCTTTTCGGACGGTATCAAGGATGGGGGCTAGAAGAAAAAAAAGCGTTAGATTTTATCATCACGACACATTCATAATAGGTCAAAAGATCACAGTGCGAAGTGAGCAGCCGCAAAGCAGTCCATAGATTGTTACATTTTGAGTACGGAGGAGCGTTTCTAGGATTTTAATACTTGACAATAATTTAATTGACAAATGTCAAAGTTGAAACATCCATCCAACGAGGTTCCAACCGAGTGTTCATCACGTAACTCACGTACTTTGTCATAGCGCTTACGACGTTTAGGTCGCTAGAATTGTATACTCGTAATTTACTAACAAGCTGTTTAGTTGTCTTGCGAAAAAATAACCTTTTCTTTTCATCACATAATTTGTGGGGGCTAACTACCCCCCCACTTCACCATTTATAATTCCCTATTGCACACTACTTTGCGCACTCTGCGCATTTATTTTATTTCTTTCAGCACTGCGCACTACTTTGCGCACTCTGCGCATCTATTTTATTTCGTGCAGCACTGCGCACCACTTTGCGCACCATTTTAGGCACTTTGCGCACTTTGCAACTACTTTGCGCACTTTGCACACTACTTTGCGCACCTTTCACACAACTTTGCGCAGTGCTATGCGCACCTTTACTCGTTGTCAGTACTTTGCACACTTTGAAAACTTTTTACTACTAGTGGTTCTGTGAGAGTAGTAGACCTCGCTCCAAAAAAATTACGAAGAATGTACCTAAGTACCTACCTATCTACAATATTAAAAATATTTTTATTAAAAAAATATTTTCAATAGGTCCAAGCTTTTTATGGGTGATGAGCTGATTTATATGAGCCCAAACACGGATATTACTATTATCCACATAATGAGTTCCATTGAACAGCTCTTGGCTCCATCATCAAAACAGCTCCTGTCACCATACTTTCAAATTGTACACGAAACTTGACCGATTTACACAGCTTCAATTAAATCGGCCTATTTTCTGAGGAGTTCCGTGGAACAGCACCTGATTCCACCATCAGATAAGCTCGTTGTCACCATATTTTGAAATTGTAGATGATACTTGATCGACAAACCGAGTTTCAACTCAATCGGCCTAATTTCTGAGGAGTTCCGTGGAACTGCTCATGACTCCATCATCAGATCAGCTCGCTGTCACCATATTTTAAAATTGTAGATGATACTTGATTGACAAACTGAGTTTCAACGCATTCGGCCTAATTTCTGAGGAGTTCCGTGGAACAGCTCATGACTCCATCATCAGATCAGCTCGCTGTCATAATAAATTATTGCATCATCTCCAAGGACTCATAGGTGTACCAAAATTCAGCTCTATCGGAAGCAGGAAAGTGGGTCAAATTAAGCTTGTAAAATAGGACCCGGACAAACATACATACATACAAACCTACGAACATACAAACATTGCAAGTTAATAAAAAGCTTTTAAAATGCGATTTGTATGCGAGAACAGAAAGACAGATGGACAGACGGACAAAAGCAATTTTTGCGAAACTCGAAAGGAAGGCGCTGCGCTCGCTTCGCTCGCTCGGTCAAATAGGCGCGCACCTATTATAACTGGGCATTGGTGCTGACGATTTACACGTGACGGAAAAAAAAATTTTTTTCCTTATCCTATCTTATCATCAGCTGTATCGTCCGAAACCAAAAGTATCAATATTTTCCAGTCACGGTATTCGTATTCATACAGAATTTTAGATAGAACCTTGTCGAACTAAAAAATTGAAAAATGCGATACACCAGTCCTTCCATAAGCACGTTTGACGTGCATCTGAAGCGTCTGAGCTCGGATTCGGATTTATATGGCAAATCGAGATTGCGCACGCCATAGAAAATGTATGGAGAGAAATCGTACTGTTTTTTGTACATTTTAATATACTCATAAATAAAAAACTAATTGATTTGGGATAAAAAAAAATTAGCAACACGCTTAGAGGACTATATAAGCTAAAATTTTCTATAATTTTTTTGTCAAAATTTACTGCATCTTTGGCTATTTTTGTTCCGATTCGGACCCCATTTTTCGTCATTTTTAGCGATTCTTACGTTATTAAAAGCTTTTTTTTGTGGAATTTTTGTATGGGACTACCCAGTTTTTTTTATCACCCCGTGTAGATGAATACTTTACCTTTAATTTCGTACCACAATTTCACTACAGCTGTGGTTCCAGGCTCAGCAAATGGTACCGAAAAACCATACAATTTTGTATATTCATCCTTAAGTTCTCCTATAATATTATTGATGCAAAAGTTGAGGATGTGTGAATGTTTTTTCCTGTTTCACATAAAAACTACTTAATGGATTTGGATGAAAGGCACGAGATAGTCTGGCTGGAATAAACACATAATCTACTTTTAATCCTGGAAATGTGGGCGGAGCTATATTATTCAATTTTTTTGTCAGGTATACGCGACTGGCGGCGACCCGGACTCAGTAGCGGGCGAGTTCGGTCGTCACTCTCTCTACAAAATGCTGGGATACTTCTCGCTCGTCGGCCTGCTTCGTCTGCACTCGCTGCTCGGAGATTATTACCAGGCTATCAAGGTAGGTGGTTTGAATACTACTTGCAAAGGAACAGTATCCTACACTTACTGAGTTACTGCCTTATGAAACAATGACTAAAGTTAATCAGAGAGAGAGAGTTAATTAGAGATTGAGAAATGAAAAGTCTTATCAAAATTGATCTACCTCTACAAAATTCTATAACCGATAAAATATGACCTAAAAAGATGGATTCTGTGGCGAATGGTAAGGCACTCCGGCTTCAGGAGGATCGTCTGATCGTTGCGGGTTCGAATCCCGTCGGAATCGAAAATTTTGATAAGACTTTTCGGTTTGGTTAACACTATAAAAATACAAATTAAACCTAGAGATGTACCACAAATCAAAAAGAAGTTTAGCAATGATCTAAACTTAATCTTGGTCCATGGTTTTGTAATTTGTGCTAAGCATGGTTAGTCATTTTTCTTTAATGTCTTAGTTTCATCTAGCTTAAATCAGGGGCCGTATTGTGTAATTCAACTGGCAATGGACATGGGCTTCATTTTGACAATTGAAATCCATTCTAGACTTCTATTGTCATTTTCTTAATAAGTGATTGGTTGAGCTCTTTTGGGATGACAACTGGCAATGGATTTCAAGTTAGACAGCTGCAGGAGTCTTTGTTTTACATTATATTATTGCGCTAAAACGGAATACCTTTATTCATTATCATTTACAGGTTCTGGAAAACATAGAGCTGCATAAAAAGTCACAGTACTCCCACGTGCCGGCGTGCCAAATCTCCACCTCCTACTACGTGGGCTTTGCTTACATGATGATGCGTCGTTACGCCGATGCCATTCGCACTCTGTCCTCCGCTCTACTCTACATGCAGAGGACAAAGCAGCTCTTCTCTACCCGTTCCTACCAGAATGACCAGATCAACAAGCAGACTGACCAGATGTATCATCTGCTTGCGATTTGCTTGGTGCTGCATCCTCAGTGCGTCGATGAGTCTATCCAACAGGTAATAATTAGTGGACTTACAGCGAATGGTGTATGCAGGCTTGTGTCAATTATTACAATTTACAAGCCAAGCAAAGAAACTGCAGCTAGATGGATGAATGACATTGTGATCATACAAAGGAAAAACAATGAAAGAGGCACAGGACCGAGTGAAGTTGCGATTGGGGAGGCTTATGCCCAGCAGTGGGTTACAACAGGCTGTAAATTATGAATGATGATGAAGTAAAAAACACCCTAAAAAATCCTCCAAAGGATAACAATCCTTGTGTGGTTTTGCTATTTTAAAAAGTGCGTGATATGTTCCCTAGCGACCATAGCTAAAACTAGAAATCTCCTAAACCAAAAAGCGCATAAATTAATCGATAACGTCATGCATGATTAATAAAGTTATAGAACAGCTACACTACACAGTCCGATTGACCAGTAGCTTGCTACTTTTCCATGTTTCAATCCTAAGTGTGATTTCCAGGTGCTCCGTGAGAAGAACTACCACGAGAAAATGTTCAAGATGCAGTACGGCGATCTTGGAGAGTTCGAGAGTTGCTTCACATTCGCTTGCCCCAAGTTCTTGTCCGCCTGCCCGCCGCCCATCGAGCCCGGATCTAACTACGGCCGCGACGCTGTCAAGCATCAGACGCAGGTCTTCATGGATGAGGTACAGTTGACAAAATATGTAGAAATAATACTTACGAACACATCTGTATGATTGAATTTACACACTCTGCAAACCCTGCATTTTCTTAGCGTATATCATCTTTTCTCGGTTCTTAGGTTTGCCGAGGTTTGTAAGTTTTGAAATGTAGCAATAGATTGAAGAAAAACTTAGGGGTCTTTTGCCAAAACATGATTAGATTTCTTTACTTAAAGTGAATCTACGGACATGGTAGTACCGCCTCCAAGACACGCCAAAAGAAGCAAGGCGTTGCCACCCTTTCCTCAAAATGATTTTTTTCATTTATGATTATTTTGAAATAAAGTTTCTATCAATATCGTCCACAGGTCCGCCAACAAAAGATGCTGCCCACGATCCGTTCTTACCTAAAGCTATACACCACTCTCCCACTGGCAAAGCTGGCCGCGTTCATGTCTGCCGCGCGCGGGGGCGACCGCGACGCTGCCAGGGAACACGCGGCGCTCGCTATACATCTACTGTGCTTCAAGCACAAGATGAAGAACGTTGTGTGGTCTAAGGGGCCGAGCGGATTAGATGGCAAGTTCCAGAGCGGATCTGAGGTGAGATTATCATTATGTATTAAATCTCTGTTTGAGCGAATTAACCTTTCACAATGATTGCTAATTCATGCGCGCTAAGCGCCGGTCTGCACCAGAAGAAATGCAATCATGTCAAAAATGATATGCCGAGTCTATCAATGTGGGCGTGGACTTCCAATAAAATAATAAATATATAATAACAAGAGAACTTTAATTTCAGCTGGACTTCTACATTGATAATGACATGATCCACATCGCAGATACGAAGGTCGCTCATCGCTACGGCGACTTCTTCATCCGCAAACTCCTCAAATTCGAGGAGCTCAATCGCAAACTGCATCTTATCAAGATCTAAAATTTTAAACCATTCATGTATACCAATGTAAGATGCCACAAACAATTTGAGTCTTGTTTCAATTTGAATATGGACTAAAATAGTTTAGTAATTCACATCTGATTTGTATGGTCGCAAAATAAAATTACTATCAACAATTTAAGTGTTTTATTTATCTTAAATAGTAGGCACATATTTAACTTGTTTCCTATTCCTTTTGAAGAACTTTTTAGGTTCTTCTATTTCAAAGCTCTGCCTTTGTACAGTTTCTGGGTATGTATTTTTGAACTGTGACCATGGGTGTTCAGGATTCAATGCTTCCTCAGGATTAATTTCTTTTAGCCAGTCTGTATAGGCCTTTGAGAATATCCTATAGCTTTCAAGGAAGACTTCGCCTTTTTCTCTTTTTTTCTGCAATAAAAAATATTTCTTATTAGTACATAATATGTAAGTGTGAAATAAAGGTTTAAATTAAATTTGAAAAACTAACCAATTTAATCACATTTGAAGATTTTTCTTTGAATTCCTCCAAGTGTTTCAACATGATGTGATTAACCTGAATATTTTCTTCTTTCACCACTTTCATGATGTACAAAACATAGCCAAAATCATAATGTGTTGCTCCTTGTTTCAGTAAAGTTCCTAGAATTTCTATGTTCACTCTGTAAAGCAAAAAAAAATAGCATTGAGACCCTACAAAATTTATAAATTAATCATTTGATGGATTTGAATGGCTTAAAATAAAAATAACAATCTTGTTTTAGGTAGAAAAAATCGTTTTCTTACTTGATCCTTTCTTCTTTCATATCACTGAGCAATTTTTGCGCACTCTCTTTGGTCTTGCAAGCCATAGCCAGAACACCATAAGTCATGATATTAGGTCTTAGCCTCAGCTTCTTTTTAAGAGGAAACCTTTTTTTACGCCATTTGCTTTCCTTCTCAACTAATTCTCTTACAGCCTGCAAAATATTAAGTTAATATGGAACTAATTACCAAGCAATCAAATTCTATATCTACCTGCCTTTATCTCACTTTTATGTAAGGTCGATCAAATTCAATATTCGATCAAAATTGGAATGATTTAATTTGGTATGAATAAAAAATAATACACTTTGAATTATTGTAAGCTTAGCTACCTTACTCAACTTATACAGATATCTACTAGCAAAAGCCTGAGTTATTTTGTTCGAAATTTGCATATTAACTTACAAAAGCTGCTTCATAATCCAATCTCAAGCAACGCTTCTTGATAAGCATGTTATAAAAATCAATGTCTGCTCTCAAATTCAATGTTCTCATAGTATCAAGCAGTTTGATCTCTGCTTCCTCTGTTTCTTCCAAAAGTGGCAACATTTGAGTAAATATTTTAATATCAGGTTTCACCGAGCATGCCTCCATTTCTTTTAAGAAGTCATCCTGGCCACCGATTACTGCAAACTTCTCTTGAAGTGTTTTAACTTCTTGCAATGCTAGTACCTGCTCTAATTGCAGCTCTTTTGAAAGTAAATTAGGTGCTCTTCTCACTTCCTTTTCCTTCACTTTAGTGAGCTTTACAAGTTGAAGAGTCATATTATTTTTGGCAACTGGTAAGATCATATCTGAATCCGGTGGGTCAGGGCCTTGACTATCAGGTCTTTCACTTACAGTTATTGCTGATTCTTTTGTTGGGTCAAGCTCATTGGTATTTCCATCATTTTCCTTTTGTATTGGTTTCAAATCAGACAAGATATCAAATTCATCTGTATCTTTTGTTTCCTCTTGATTTATTTTTTTATCATTTTCTGTTCGATACGGTTTAAGATCAGCCAAAACTTCAAATTCATCTCTGAATATACTAGATCTTTTCTTTGATTGTCTCTGTACTGTTAAACTGCTATTTGCTTGTTGTAACTGTAAGGCTTTCTTTTGATTATCCAATACAATTTGTTCTTGAACAATGCTGACCAGCTCTTCGATATCTGCTTTAGATCCCATGTTGCATTCTTTCACACCTTTCAGCATAAGATTGAAGGAATAAATGTTTGGTTTTTCTTTCATTTTCAACATTTTCCTCCAAATCATGAGAGCATGTCTCAATCCATTCTCCTTATCTGAAATGCAGGCTTGAAGCATATGATTGAAAGTATGAACTCTTATTTTGATATCCTTGGAGACCATTTCATCTACAATTTGAAATGCTGTTGGCAGATCTCCGCAGCGCCCAAATGCTTTAATCATTGCATTGTAGTTTGTCAAGTTTGGTTCGATACCTTTTTCATTCATGAGCTCCCGTAGATGAGAAGCTCTTTTCAATCCATCTGAGACAAAAGGACTGTTGCTGCAAGCATGGAATAAGCAAGTGTAAGTATCTCCTGTTGCTTTCAACGCTCGTTTTTTCATATTGTTATACAAACTAAAAGCTTTCTTTGTATAGCCCACATCAGCACATGCTCCAATAAGAATATTGTAAATGTAATTTTCTGGTTTGACCCGATCTTCTTTTAGCATTCGTACTTCTAAAACGTCCAGCGCCTCTTTTAGTCTCTTGTGTCCCAAGTATTGCTTGATAATATCAGCATACTGTTTTGTTGTCAGCTGTTGGGAGGGCAAAGGTGTATTTTTCACATATTTATCTTCTTGTATATCACCTTCGTCTTCTAAAACTACTTTGTCCTTGTTTAGTGTCCTAGATAAAGTACCAAAGGTATCAGGATCTTCAAAATATTTGAGATTGTCCTCAGTTCTGTACTCTTTAGGTTTTTCTAATTCAGAACTAGCTATAGAAGTTGAAAATAGATTGTGGCGTAGCAAACTAGCACTTCTTATCGTTTGCAATAGTTTCATACTACGTAAAGCCATAGCTCTCTATTTAATTTGTAGAATTTTAAAAACATTGATTGAACCTAAACAAACAAATTCCCTAACCTCAAAATTCGAATTCAATCAATCAATTCAATCAAACAAACCAAAGAAACCAAACCATAGACATTTTTGTTTTTTCTTCCAAATTTGTTGATTTCGATAACATTATTTTAGCTAATCAATTAGTGCAACCTTTGTTGGGGTCAGTCCGTCCGAGGGAAACCAGTCTAGTCAAGCTGGTTTTTCATTGGACTTTCATTCAGATGAGTCAGTGTATGTATGTAATATGTATTACTTACTTGACTATAAGTGAAACTCATAGCAACCTTTGTTGAGGTCATCTGACTTGTTGTTTCGGACTGGTTTTGTCAATGTCAATTGTCAGTCATTTTGAATTGTCAATGTCAGCAATTCTTTCTAACCTCTAAAAACTAAAAACACGCACGACAAATCGACGTGTTTTCTTTTCTGTTTTTCTGAATAAATAAAATAATAACTAATAAATAATAACAATTTGCCAGTATGTCTAATGAGAATGAAGATCAAATGGAGGCAAGTTCCTCAGAAAGCGAAGATGAAGACATGGAAGAAGGTGACGAAGGAAGTAACGCCGAAGATGAGACTCCAAAAACCTATCTTCCTGGTCAGCCTTTGAAAGAAGACGAGCGCTTAGTATGCGACCAGTCAGCCTATGTGATGCTGCATCAGGCACAAACGGGTGCCCCGTGTTTAAGTTTTGACATCATAACAGATAATCTTGGTAATGATAGACAGGAGTTCCCTATGACGGCGTATGTGGTTGCCGGTACACAGGCATCTAGCGCACATCTAAATAAGTGAGTACCTATACTGAACCTTTACCTCAATACTCGACTTAAATCAAAAATATTCACTTAAATTAGTTATTAATCACTGTAATATAGGTATGTATCCTAAGTGTTTCTCCAATACCCAACATACTTCATATCTTTTTAGTCTATTAGTAATAAAGATGTCCAACCTACATCCCACAACTAAAGAGGAAGAGGAATCAGAGGATGAAGATGATGAGGAAGAGGAAGAGGATGAAGAGAAAAAGCCCCAGATGACTTTCTCATTTATAAAGCACCAGGGCTGTGTTAATAGGATAAGGGTATGTTTTTAAATGCCTGCCCCGGAATGAAATATTTTGTTTCTGCTAAGTACTATCAGCTAAGATAGAATTTTTTTTTAACTATCTTAATAATAATAAATAAATAAAGGTATCTGTGTGGGCCTATGAGTGCTAACATGGTGCAAGTCAACCTCTAAAAAAATGAAAAAGTTAAAGAACACAAAATGTACTCAATGACATTGATCAATGATTTTACACAAATTACAGACCACCAACTTCAAAAATTCCGTGCTAGCAGCAAGTTGGTCAGAACTAGGGAGAGTAGATATTTGGAACATAACACAACAACTTCAGGCAGTGGATGATGCTGCATTACTGGAGAGATATAATTTAGATCAAGTGAATAATCCTGCAAAGCCAATATATTCCTTCAATGGCCACCAGCAAGAAGGATTTGGGTTGGATTGGTGCCCTACAGAATTAGGAGTAAGTTTGCTCTTTTAAAAATTGAATGGGAAAGCCGCCAAGTTTAAATGGGACTGGGCGGGCCATGTTTGCTGTATGTCGGGAGACCAGTGGGCCAAATTGACCACGGAGTGGTGCCCTGATACGTCGCGACGACGACGCGGCAGACCACAAACAAGATGGACGGACGAGCTTGCCAAATTTCGGCGCGGACTGGACCTTATTAGCACATGAGAGAGATGAATGGAGGGAGTGGGGGGAGGCCGTTGCCCAGCAGTGGGACATTGAGGGATGGTATAATAACAATAATTATCACCTTGCTAAACAGTCTTCCCTTTCCTTGTCGCGTACATCAGAACTTTAATAGTTTGTCTCTGAGCTGTGTTTGGCAAGGGTCTTGACACAGCTTAGTAGTGCTCCTAAAATATCTTGAAACTGGTTCTAATATGGTTAGAATAGAATAAAATCAAACAAAAATAAGGCTACCTCCATTTTGTTAAAACATATTTTTGGTCTAATCCCTTTACTTTATTTCCAGGTTTTAGCAACTGGTGACTGCAGGAGAGATATTCACATATGGAAGCCAAACCAAGCCGGAACATGGGATGTTGATCAGAGGCCCTTAGTGGGGCACACTAGTTCTGTTGAAGACATACAATGGTCACCTAATGAAAGGTATTTTAACCAGCAAGATTGTTATTTAGTTTTTAATGCTACAAGATATTATTTTGACCATAGTTCTTATTTATTTGAATGTTTGAGACACCTTGTAACTGAATTATAAACCAGCTACCCAATTGAGCCAATATAATTCATATCTTATTACTCACAATGAAAATGTAGTTTTTATCCAAAGGCTAACAATTTTATAAAACTCGTTTTATATTGTTACAGAAATGTTCTAGCCTCATGTTCTGTAGACAAAACAATAAGAATATGGGACACGCGAGCAGCACCCCAGAAAGCTTGCATGCTGACAGCTGAGAATGCACATCAGAGTGACATTAATGTGATATCCTGGAACGGCAAAGAGCCTTTTATTGCAAGTGGTAAGTAATTTTACTTTTTTAACTCAAATGCTCATAAAAAATATTTTGTTTGGATACAGAACGAAAACTAAGCACATAATAATTATTGTTATCAACCGGATAATTACCATGATTTTTGAGTTTTGTTTATGTGATAGTGATATTCCCGATATTTCGGCGCAGTTGCATGTGCCATGATCACGGGAGAAACCGTAGTCTCTTGAAAATTCCTGTGTCTCAGAGATTATATGCTTTTGGTGTGTGATTTGACTAAAGGAAAACTCATTTTTATAAAACGAGTGAATAGTCATATTAGTCATATCTAAAAATGTATATGAAAATGTCCTATGTCTAGATGAGGGACGCGAAATTCTGAGAGAATATCGTGGAATGGTAGACGCCTTAGAGATTTTAAAGTAAATTGCGACATATTACGTTATTTCCAGGTGGCGACGATGGATTCCTGCACATATGGGATCTCCGTCAGTTTACAAGTGGGTCGCCAGTTGGTACCTTCAAGCACCACACTGCACCAGTGACGTCAGTTGAATGGCATTACAGTGAGCCGAGTGTGGTCGCCTCAGCAGGGGAGGACAATCAAGTGGCGCTTTGGGACTTAGCGGTGGAACGAGATGATGATGAAGTGGTGGATGAAGAATTGAAGGTAAAGTTCACATACTCTTCGTTCAACGTACTTATCTAGGCATTCGTGAAGTTAGCCGTTTGTCTGCGTAGAACACAATTTTAAAAGCGGTCACTGCGTTGACAAACTAAGTTAACTTTACAAATGCCTAGATTCGTTGACGGAACTACGTAGTTTACGGTTTTGATTACTATAGATGTACAATTGCTATGCGTACTTTTAACCCGGCTGTCAAAGGAAAGGGTTAAGTTTTTCGCGCGTACAGAAAGAACTCTATTCCTGCTACACATTAATGACCTGCTTCAGCTGGGCATTTTTGGGTATGCAGATGACAGTACTGTCACTGAGAGATACATATCTAGCGCACGATCCACCAATCTGGAGGTATGTTTCTTGAGAGAGGCCATGGTTGAGCGGACGAATCAGACTCTTAGTCTCGTTTCCCGATGGGGTGACGCTAATAGAGTCTGTTTTAATGCCAACAAAACTCAGGCATGTCTTTTTTCGGCGAAAAAGCGTCGATTTGACCTGGCTCCCACCTTCCAAGGTTTATCGGTTGAAGTAACCGACCACCTCACCCTTCTTGGCATAGAGTTGACGGCTAGCCTCAACTTTGGCACCTCCATCGAGTCCAAAGCACAAACTGCGGCCAAAAAGCTGGGCATTCTAAATAAGGTCAAGCAATATTTCACGCCGGGTCAACTTTTGACTTTATATAAGGCTCAAGTTCGATCTTGTATGGAGTATTGCAGCCACCTTTGGGATGGTTCTGCCAAGTACCAACTTGCTGCACTTGACTCGGTGGAGCGCAGAGCCAAGAAGCTCGTAGGTGAAGACTATCTTGCCGAAGCAAAACTCGATAGTCTGAGCCATCGTCGTGAGGTATCGTGTTTGTCGGTGTTCTACAGATTATACTACGGTGAGTGTGCCCAGGAGCTACACGACCTTATTCCGCCTTCACCGTTCTTTTACAGGGACTTCAGACGCACAGCTGATTATCATCCTCATCTGGTTGATATTCCACTTATTAGAACTAAGCGCTTCGAAAGTTCTTTTATTATGCGCACTGCAAAAATTTGGAATCAGCTTCCAGCGTCTGTATTTCCGCTGAGCTACGACCCTATTGTTTTTAAGAAGAGAGTTAATAGGCACCTTCTGGGTAGGCTCGCTCCATCGTAGACCTCACTCTTGCCTGTGTAAGTCTGAGGTCAAGAGCCGACCCATTCAACATAAAAAAAAAAAAAAAAAAAAAAAAAAGAAAGAAAGAAAAACATTGGTTTAGACAACACACAGATACAGCTTTAGAGAAAAATATTATTTATTAGCGATAAATTACATAAGCTTTTTCGTTAGCTCAACTAAATACGGACTTCGTAAAGCCTTGAGGATCCAAGCCCCCTTAGCATGGCGTTTGTCTAGGTACCGGAGAAATAATGGTAAATAATTGGGTAGCTATTAATGTTTTTCTTTCTTTTCAGAATCTACCACCACAACTGCTCTTCATCCATCAAGGACAGACAGATATCAAGGAGCTGCACTGGCACAAACAAATACCAGGCGTCATCGTGACAACTGCTCACACAGGATTCAACATATTCAAAACAATAAGTGTATAATAAAAACCATACTTTAATTTCAATCTTTTATTTGAAACATGATTTAATCTTATGATTGTAAAGCAATCTAAACAAAAAAATCACAGTTAATCTTTTGTGTGGACCATAGCTAAATTGACGAGGTGTCGTATTGTTGGTCTTCCGTGAGGGCAATTCTGAAAAAAAAAAGCATACAGTCAAAAGCAACCAAATTAAAATCAATAGTATCTCTAATCCTTGTGATTTGTGATTCGCGGCAATTACGTTTGATAAAGCTATGAAATAGCAAGTTATTTTTTACATAATTTACATTTTTCAAATTCTAGAAAAAAACCGTCCCTTACCCACGGTTTATCAATTTCAGCCATATGGTCCACCAGTTTTTTCATATCAACTTTTCCCAAAGCTGTGCCGATCATAACAGATTTCCGACATGCTCTCGATGCGAACATCGCTCTTACACGACTTGGCCTGCAGTATTCGGATGGAGATTCCTAAAACAAACAGATTTCTGATGTGAATGATAATTTCGCGCAGTAGCTCTGTGTACTTAAAAAAATGACAGTGGCATTGACTGACACATTCATATTATGCTGACTAACTGCTAATTTAAGAGATTTTATACTCACTCTTAACATAAACAGAAGCTCTTCTATATCTTCTTTGCCAAAAATCCAGTTCTTAGACATAGGTAACGTGAGAAGTTTCACTCTTTTCGTTGGTAACGCCTCCTCGTTTATTTTGAAGGTGAATCCATTCTTTTTAAAGACATGCAGGTTGTCCATTAGAATTTGTTCATTTACTCCTGTGAGCTCAAGTTGTTGTGGGCTGAAAGTAATTTCAACATTAAGTATATGTATACTGCTCAGCATTATTTTATACTAGCTGCGCTCCCGCGGTGTGACCCGCGGTCCCTCGGGATTTTTTCATTTTTTCGGGATAAAAAGTAGCCTATGTCCTTCCCTGGGATATAACCTTTAATATGCCAAATTTCAGCTTAATCTGTTCAGCGGTTTGGGCGTGAAAGCGTAACAAACAGACAGACAGACAGACAGAGTTACTTTCACATTTATAATATTAGTATGGATGGATAATTTTTTGTTGATCTTCATTCAAACACTAAAACATTTACTCACATTACAAGTTTTTGGCTTGTCAACTCAGTAGTCTTCTGCAGTGTTTCAAAATTATAAATCTCGTCAGTGGCATGTTGATCTATGATAAAAAGATCGTCCTCCAACTTCGTTATAATAAATCCTAAATTAAATTGCCCTATGACTTTCATTGCTTTAAAAGAATCTTTAGATATTTCCTTGCTCAATTCGTCTTCACACTTTTTATTGAGTACAGGATTTATTTCAGTTTTGAATTTTACTTTTGTTATTACCGATTTGGGCTTATTCTTTTCATAAATGTCTGTTAAAGCTTTCACATGTTCTAGAGATGTTTTGAGTGTTACTGTTTTTCTGTTGTATTTCCCTAGGTCTTCTTTATCAGTTAATATTTTAGCTGTAGTTTTATCTGTGTCAGTATATACATTTGCTTTTCGACTGATAGTTTTGGCTTTGCAAATAATTGTATGCGACTTTTCAGCAAGGACTTCAGAAATGTCTCTTATTTGAGTGGTAGGTAAGTTATCAGTAGATTCTAAATACATTATTTCTCTGTTTTTTGTGTCTGGCTTGGTAATTTCATTTTTATTATTTCTGGGAGAAATGTCTTCTTCAAATCCTGTTGATGATGCATGACTATTATTATTGGATTCCTCACTTTCATCAATATCTTCTTCAAATGTGAGCTTGGATTTATAATTAATCTGTTTTTCTTCCTCAATATCACTCTGGTCCTGATTGTCGATTCTTTTAGCAGTCTTTGAAGAAACAAAATCAAGCATTGTGGTTGATTTCCGTTTAAGCTCTGGTTTTATTTCATTCTTCGAACTTTTCGGTTCTGGATTAGATTTAGATTTTCCAAACTGCTGTAGAAAGGAATTGAAAATTCTTGGCTGGTCTATTTCAGGTTTAATTGGTTTATTGTACTCCTGACTATGAAGTGATTGGTCAACTTTCAATGTCCTAGGTATATTCTCAAATAATTTCAATAAGGAACTCTTTAGAACATCTAGTATAATTTTTTCTTTAGTCATGAATATTTTCCTTTTATCAGGGGTTACATTAACATCCACAAAATTTCTATCTAGATTTACGTTTAGGAATACAAATGGATATTGGTTTGGGTTGTACTGTCTGTACACTTCATTTATAAGTTTTATAACTTTGTTGGGTTCACAGGGTCTGTTATTGACAAAAAAGAACTGCCTGTCTGTGCTTGACCGTCCACTACCATGTGCACAAGATGATATGAACCCTGTGAATTCAACAGTACTTGAATTGATGTGCCCCTGAGATTTCTGTGAGGGTGAGATAGTATCATTTTCTGCATCATTGGAATCCTCGGACAAATCAATTTCTACATCCTCAATATCAACAGTATCATCAATTTCTTCAATTTCTCCAGACAAGCCTTTGAATATGTTTTTCTTGATATTCGAAACATTTTCTGGTTTGATTTCTAGGATAGTCTGCAGTTGTTTTACTCCAAATATGCATGAGATATTATCTTTGTATGAGGAACCTTGGGTAGCTACAACTATTGATTTTTGGTTTGAACTTGTTTGGTTGCTGCATGTTATTCTGCAACAATATATATAATAATAAATTACAACTGAATAATTATCTAGGTAGTATTCCAATTTAAGAAACTTACTTGACTCCTAATGATATCAAACAGTAAGCATAAAGCAATTGGGTCATTTTATTGAACTCTCTTTTGGCATTTTTGTGGAATTCTTTCTGTCGTACAGGTAATGAATAAAAGAGGTTTGTTAAACTAACAGTGGTTCCTATTTGCCTTGAACATGGTGTTTTCTTTGATATATTTCCTTTGTGGTCATACTCAATTTTGGAAGCTGAAACAAAAATATACATTCATGTTATCTGTATACACATTGTGACAAACAAGTCGCAGTAGCCATGAAGAAGTGAAGTGAAGTGAGGAGATATATTGAAAAATGCCAGGCAATTCTAGACTGCATATTTTTTATGGATGAATTTGTAATGACACACCTAAACCCTAAATCAGCGAGGCTATCTGATCATTCAAATTGTACTTCAAAGTTTTATATTTGAAAATTTGCCCATTTTATAAGCACTTGAAGTCATGATGAAGGTATTCAGGTGGCATAAAACTGAATCCAGCATCTGAGATGACCCTTCAACATGCTTCAAAACATGCATGCATTTTAAAATGAATGTGCATGACATGTAAGATATACCATTTTATTCAATTAATTTTATTGAATTAATTTTACCATAATTAGAATTCTTGTGCCTCGAAGTTATTGTGAGGTTAGCCAGGGCACAGAGCGAGCTCAGTGCTTCACCTCTGAACCCAAAGCTTGTCACACCAAGCAAGTCTGAGTAGTCACTCAACTTTGATGTATGATATTTTAGAGCTGAAACAGACCAAAAGAAAAGTGATTAGATTATAAATATTTAATGTGCTCTAAATGGTGAAAGAAAAAATTGTGAGAAAACCAGTCAGTATTCTTATAGGTGGCGATGGGCTTGCACCCTGTCTATGAAATACTAACTTCTGCAAGATGTGGGCATGTATCAAATATATATTTTGACATGCCTCTGGCTATCCATAGACATCTTCGAAGGGAATAAGTAACATAAAAAAGATCTGAGAGAATGTCTACCGCACCTTGGGAATACAGTCGTGAACCTGTTTACGTTTTACGTTTAACTTACTCAGTGCAGCAAAGTTGTCTTCTGTAACTCCTGATCCATTATCAGAAACTTCAATGAGCTCAATGCCATAGTTTTTGAATCTAATTTCAATATTCGTTGCTGTAGCGTCCAGCGCATTCTCGACGAGCTCCTTCACTGCTATTGCCAGACTAAGCACTACCTAGAATAGACGAAAAATTTGGGATGATTGACGTGGATATTGATCAAAAATTAACAAATAATTAGGGAAGAGGCCGCGACCGATCCATGGTAAATACAAGAGGCGAGTGCGTAAGGAGGGCAGAAGAAATAAAAACTAAGTATTTGGTAGTAGAAACTTTTACCTGTCCCGAACATATTTTGTGTACTGTATCAACATTTATAGGTCTGATACTTGTTTTTTTATCACCATTAATATCCATTGTAGTTTAAATAACAAACACAGACGTACTAAGGATACTGTTACCAAATAAAAATAGAAATATTTACTTTTCGATAGAGAAACGTAAAAGTAAACAAACAAACAAGGCAAGACAGGAGCTTTTTTTGAATGAAAGTTTGTTGGTAACGTGACGCACGACATTGACATTTTATGATGCCTTAGAAACGAGGAGGGACGAGGTACAATGAATGATTCAAATCCACACACGACAATGGTTGCAGGTGGTTGCAGTCATTCATAGTGGTTGGTACATCCCTAGTGTTGTTATCGTTGGTTATCGTGTCCCTTGCGTTCGTTTTCGTTCGTGACAGTGACAGATCAAAATTCAGAATCAGATGTTCTGTCCGTGAAATTTTCTTTCTCGTAGGTACGTAATTTTGAGTTCTTTTCTTTGTGGCGCAGCAGCACGTAGTAAGATCGAGAGATTTGTTGTGACTGCAGTTTATTCTTCATGATCACTAGAAATAGTGCCCATTGTTAAAATGTCGCTAAATACAGCTCACGCCGATCACGGAGTGCTGATACACGCAGGGGAAACGTGAGTCACCTTTGTTGATTATTTCGTTAGAACTTTCTACATAGTTCTATCTGATTATTGATTTGTATAAATAAGTAAACAGTACAAGATGCTAAACCATCTTGTTTTCGTCCGAGATAGTCGTATCTCATAGGCTAACAAGGATGACTAATTTGACATCTAGTTTAGTTTCATCAGAAGTTCCATTTACTCGGTATGACTAATGAATGATAGAACTATGATAAAGAGGGTAATCAAGATGTCTAACAATAATTGAATGCTTATGAAAAAACATTTAACTTTTCAGCATCATCCTTTTCTCTGATAATGTAACAGTTGAGTTTTATGGAAATGATACTCCTGAGTTTAAAGGCTCCAAAGTGGGTCGGATGTACCTTACTACTCATCGCATGATCTATAACTCCAAGAACAATTCTGATCCGTTGAGGTCATTCAGTTTCCCATTTATCGCTTTGGAAGATGTGAGTATGAATCATGTTTTTGTACTTTTGCTTGAGCACCTGACAATTTGCTGAGCGTAGACAAGGTGGATTTTCACTGCAGCAATGGAGAACCTAACCAATTTGAGTATGCAGACAATAAAACTGCAGCCAATTCAAAAAGCATAGGGTCATATTACAGTTCGCCCAACGGATCTAGGCATTCGTGAAGTTTGTCTGCGCAGTGACCGCTTTTTCATACAAAATTTTGTACTGCGCAGACAAACGGCTAACTTCACGAATGCCTAGATCCGTTGGGCGAACTGTACCCTTCCTTAAAATTCAGATTAAAAGCTCATTGTTTTTTTTTGAAGAGGTTTATAAATGATTCCACTTCATTAACTTTGACTTGTTTTTAGGTCACTGTTGAGCAGCCAATGTTTTCGGCTAACTTTATAAAGGGTAAAGTTCGAGCACAACCCAATGGTAACTTTATTGGTGAAGTGAAGTTTAAGCTTACATTTAAGTCTGGTGGCGCTATTCATTATGGACAGGCAATGCTGCAAGCTGCCCGCCTTGGTAAGTACTATTATGTTTGCATTATCAATACAAGCCGTTGTTTTGGCTGGTTATCTTTGATAACTTTAATAACTTATACAATAATGTTTTAATAGATGAAAAGGAACAAAACTGTGTTTCTTACTTCATTTACTAAACAAATATTGTATCTTTGTGATAAAACATGAACTGATAAGAAAGAGCCAACACAGGTTACTATTTGATGATGAATCAGAGTAACAGAGTAAATAACTGTGTGACAGGCTTGTGTTTTTTTATAGAAAAACCTTTTAAGATATAATTATTATTATTATAGTGGGTGTGGCCTCCTCTTTATTAGGTACACCATACTTTCGACCGGAAAGTGGACTGGAAATCACATTGTATTCTGAACAGCTACTATTGTAATATAAATAATTATGCTGTTTATTTTCTAGCTTCAAGACACATGCACGCAGGTTCTTCCCCACCCCCATACTCGCCACCAACTGGGCCTTGGTACGCGGCACCTCCGCCTGCCTACGCGCCGTCACCTCAAGGATACTATGGATGGGTGCCGCCCTATTCTGTAAGTGATAATGATATTAAGAATAAGTTATATTTCTGCCAGAACAAAATATAGTGTAAAAAGTATAAAATCCTGTGAGTTATGATCGCGAAAGTAAGAATAAAATTATCACAATTCTCAATCATCTCGCATTAGTTTTTACTACTCGCCGAGAGATGGCGCTATGCGACATCAAATGCAACGCCATCTTGTTTTTAATATTTGGCTAGTCGCCGATATACGTTACCGTTTAGTATCTTCGCAATACAAAATACTAGTACGCGCTACTAAAGCGCGCGGCTTCGCCCGCGTGGTAAGTACCATCATTTTGAATAGCCTATATGCTATTCCAGGTCTCTATCTACGCCTATCCCAAGTTTCATCCGAATCGGTTCATTGGTTTATGCGTGAGTGAACACAAACATACAAACATCTAAAGAAATTCACAAACTTTTAGCTTTATTATATTACAGCTTATTGTTTTACAATGACTTGCAGGAATTCCCAGACCAGCCGCCACCAAACTCGGTCTTCGTCACGCCAAACCCGCCTCCGTACCCGGGCGTAGGGGGCGCCACTTACCCAGCTGGTGGTCAATTCTCTGGTGCTACAAGTCCCACAGGTGGGGCTGGGTATACCGGAGCGCCATCTGCGCCGGGTTTGGGGGGATTCGCTGGGGGAATGCCCCCCGGTTACCCGGGCGGTATGCCGCCTAATTACCCAGGTTCTATGCCGCCGCCCGGATACCCGGGTGGCTTTGCCCCGCCGGGAGCCACGGCCGGCATGTCTTCTAATGGTGAGGAAAATTCTAAATTCAAATCTTTTATGAAAATTAATTTTTTTTGGATGATATAATTGTTAAGGATCAAAACAATGTACAAAATGATAATAATTTTGAGTATATTCAGAGGCACAAACTCCGCCCGAGGCTCCTCAGTGAGTAGGCTTGGTAATTTTATTGCCTTTATATTTTAAAGTATAATTTTATAGATTTGTATTCTAGATAAATGATTGGTCGGAGTAGTAATTAATAAATTTCATAAAATGTAACCTTTTAAAGTGTAGTTTTTGCCTCATTTAATTTACAGAGTCAACTAGTATTTTTGATGTAAAGTTGAGTACAATTAAAACATGCGTTGGTTAGAAGTATTGTTGCAGTAGATAAATTAACATTTTCAGATGCTAAAGCGGCAGAGGCGGCTCAGAGTGCATACTACGACCCCAATAGGCCACAGACAGCTTACGTACCACCGCCCTATGTAAGTTTTTTTGGTAGATAGTTACCGTCGTATTATTTTCTAGTGTAATGTAACACCCAAATACTTGTAGTGTTTTTCTAAACCACTACCTACTATCTTAAAAGTAAAGTGACTTATTCTAATATACCAGATTATTTATTAAACATTCCGCCCTCACGTAAATAAATGTGGCATAAAAAAATTATTTGCTGACATAACTTTGTTGGTTTTTATGATTGTGTATATAACATAAAAAATATATCTCATTCACCAATCTAAAGTAACCCAAAGCAACACAAAATAAGACAACTTTTAGCACTTTCAAATCTACTATAACTATGCTAAGAATGACGTAACGGAACGGTACAACGGATCTTTAGTTCTCTGAAGTTAGGTGTAACGGATGATTGCGCAGGTTTAGTAGAGTAAGCGAGATAGCACGATTATAAGCGTCATCAAAAATGGGTTCTGCGCAGCTACTTCAGAGAGCTAAAGAACGATTGTGCGTATTGTACCGTTACTTACTTGCTGGCCTAGATAGTTTATGATCCTAAATAGTTTTATCTATGATTACAGGATCAACCGCCGACCTACCAAGAGTCTACATCCAAGAAAGAAAATTGAAGCATTGTCCCCATTTTCATATGACTCCACCCAATACTGACTCTAAGGACAATACTACTAAACTATGAATATAGTTTACATTTATTCACATTCCTTAACATAGTTTTTGTTTTTAGCGTTCATATGGGTATAGTGGGGCACAAATCAACATGTATGGTAATTTTATATTGACGTAGTGTCATGAAGGTCGAAGTTGTTCTGTGATTTGACTAAATATAAACATGTTACTGTTGATGCAGATCATTTAAAAATGTATTAACGAGTTGAAAGAGAGAAAAATACACACTCTTATATCAGTATTTCGATTAATTATAGCCAAATGATCTGTCTTATAACAAGTTAGATTATACTATTGTCAAGACAAGTACACTTAATACTTGAGATTGGTCAAGAGTGTGTGAAAAAACTGTTTCTTTTTTTGTTATTCAATGTATTATCACCTTGTATTTAAGTCCTTTATTTATGAGCTATTAATCTGTGTATTTAAATAGGTGATATTGTAAAATAATAATCGCTTTCATAAAAGCACTTTGTAATATTTTTGCTGAATAAAAGCTTAGCTGTTTCCAAAGAATGTGGTATGATTTGTAAATATAGATGTTTTGGTTTGTGTTTAAGGTCAAGCAAATAATTGATTACGGTAATATAACGATGAATGTGTTCTGATTTTTGAAAAAGTTTTTGTAATAGATTGATGTCACAAATACTAGGGTAACGTGTATTATTCTCTATCGAAATTGGCTTCATGAATACGCAAATATCGAAATGGGTTAGTGATGAGCAGCTAGACTGGTTGACAATAACAGTTCATTGTTGCAGACTTTGCCTTTATGGCCTAGAAGTTTGCCCAGTTATCAATACTACTAATTTAAGCTGCTATTTTATTAAGATATGGTATAGTGCTGCAATGAAGATTAGGTACTGCTGGGCGCGCATTCTCAAATGTTAATAGACAAACATATTCTGTTATGTGATCTCTTTCATACAATTAGATTTTAACCTGTTTGCAATCTTCTGTCATTAAAGAAAAACATAGTTTGATAGAAGATCTTACACATGTCAATGTTGAAAAAAGAAGATCAAATATGTAAAATCTGTGTAGTGAAACAACAAAATCAAAAAAATACAAAATTATGCAAAATTAAACAGACATGATAGTGTAACCAATTATATAACGTTTCTTTGCCTTGAAATATTATGGGTAAGTGCTTTGTTATTGTATAATTTTGATAACTTGTAGTAGACACCTAATTTGACAGCTTTGTACAAAGAAGCCTGCTGTAGAACATAATATTTTTTTACAAAGAAGCCAGCCTCGTGCTCAAATTGATTGCCACTCATTCACCAAAGTAAAATAATCTAATAGTGTTATACAAAAGTTCAATCGCGAGTGCAACATGTTTAACGTTAAAACACCCCGCATGGTGATCGTGGGAGCTTCGGCCTACGCAAACTTACTAACGTGCCTCCTAAAATGATCTGTGTATCTATTCCTCGGATTAGTCTTGACGCATGACAGACAGGCATTGAACTTTTGTACAAAGTTGTGGGTGCATAACAAAGGTGGCGAACAGAGTCAGATTGGTAAGCCTTTTACTCATTCGATAAACGCGTCGCAAAATTAAAGTAAAACTTTGTTCGGATACCTGCCTGCTTTGGTTTCCACCTCCTCAAGAACTTAAACTAAAAGCATCTTTTTCTTTCAACTTTAGTGTAAAAATTGAAGCCGGAGGCGGATGTGGCTAAACAACCAGAAGTAACACTAACATGAATAAGTATTGTGAGTATCACTCATGCATACGTACACATACTAATTAGTTTGTTCCGAAATTTAAACGGCTTACTCGCGCGGCTTTGATTTATTTAACAGTGTAACTCGGGAGTAAAGTGTAAGTAAGTTTGCTCAGTTTATTTATTGCTTAGAATGAGTGGCAGATATTTTTAGACGCTGGCTTCTTTTCAAAAAGATCTATTGTTTGATATTTATTAAAACTTCGTTTTTCAGACTAAATCAAAACCACAACAATGGCTCCGTCTATGCACCCCCCGTGCGTTCCATCCGCGTCATGCACCCCAGTGCGATGCCACCCGACGCCGCCCCCGTGCAAGAACCCAGAACGATGTCTGAGGAAAACCATTTCAAAGGGAATCAGACCTTGCCAAAGTGCGGTCTCCATCATGTCGACGAGATCAAAGTCGAAATGCGCCAACTGCGGAAAATTTAAAGGAGCTAAAAACCCGAGGAACGTTTCCGCTGTTGAAAAGTTCCTCAAACGAAAGTCGAAGGAGATCAAAATGAGAAAGAAAGACAGACTGTCTGGCAGCCACAGCTACTTGAAGTATACCAGGAGGAAGGGAACTCCTCGGAAAAACTCCGATTGTTGTGCGGGGCACGGTCATAGAGGTCGACTGAAGAAGAAATGCTGTGAAATCCTGTGATTTGTGCCACGTCCGCGCTTACAGTACCAAACCATGATATTTAATTTTATTTGAAATACTTGCTTTCTATGAATTATACCTACCCAATTTGCACACATAATTTCTTTGAAATTATTCTGAATAGGTACTTTAGTTCTTAATCATTGTTTTTATTTATTCGTACTTATTGTGTTTTTAAAAGTTACGCCGGTAAGCAATTTTAACGTATTTCTTTATCTTTGGATTTATTTTACATTCTAGGCTGGCTTCTTCTTTTTATTTGAATAACTAACAAAATGATAACTATAATTTCATTTTCAGTGACACAGTAACACGCCATGTCTCCCGCCATTCACCCACCTTGCACACCTACAGCGGTATGTTTGGAGCATGGCCGGCGACATTGCCACCCTACCGGCCCTCCATGCCCGAACCCAGAGAGATGTCTAAAACGAAGCCGAGCCAGACGGGTCCAGCCATGTCCAAGCGCCGTCTCCATCATGGAAACACGCTCTAGAGCATCATGCTCCGGCTGCAAAAAGTATACTCAAAAAACGAATAGCTCCAGAAGCGTAGCGGCCGTTGAGAGATTTTTGTACGAGAAACGGAAACAGGAGAGGCTGAAAGAAATAGACGCAACTACTGGGACTCGGTACTACGAGCGGTATATGAGAAAAAAGGGCAGAGTTCGGGCGGAAATCACATGTTGCCAAGGCAAAGGCCATAGGGGAAGACTTAAAAAGAAAAAATATTGTACGATTCTGTAATTCACAACTACTCAATCAGTGGGATGAAATATTACGCATTTATACAATTAGAAGAAAGTTACATGCGTTTATCCTACTTGTTAACAGAATTCGCACGCTGTGGGGGCCATAAAACAAGAACCAAAGCAGAAAAAAATAAGCATTGAATTTCATCCCAACAGGTGGAATGAAATAATTTGTGTTGATACTTGAACAACCTAAATGGCGTATTCTACCCTGCAAATGAAATATTAGATTATATAAAAAAAACAGATTTAGTTTTTGTTGTTTTATTTCTTTGAAGTCGCAATTTTATTTGCAATCAGAAAAGATAAGTTAAATGTTGGCTGACAAACAGCGCCATCTATCCTCAAATTAAGCAAAGCAAATAAAAAGCTAAATAAATATTTAATCATTTTAATAATACCTAAATTACGTGTACCGTAGTCATCGGGTTTTTATATACTTGTTCATTTCGTGCCTAATACATGTTTTGTAAGTAGGTTCCTAATCATATTTTTAATCTTGGCAGCATTATAAATTGAGCATACATTTGATTGACTTTCTGTTTCCAGCTGTATACTCCAGCAAGAGTTTAAAGCCGTGTGTTTCGGCGCCGACATGCAGTGTTCACAAACACAGACCGCGCCCGGCGCCTTGTCCGCAACCAGACAAGTGCTACAAGAAATGTATCAAACAAAAACAAAAGTGCCCCAGCGCCATGGGCATAGTCACCCGAGCAGGCTCCCCCTGTGACTGCGCGCGTATACAATCCAAAGATTCTAGGAAAACCCATAAGCGAACCAATAAAACTCATAGAAAACGCATTCGTAAAGCTTATAAACAACGCTCGTTGGAGTCTCGTTGGCGGAGACAGGGAAAGTGCTGTGTTATTTTGTAACAATAAGAAAGCAAGCATCATCTACTTTTCATTATAAAGATTTTACAACCGCTGTACTTGGTCTCATTTGAGTTTTTAAACAGGTAGCCTAGGTAAGGTAGGTAGGTACCTAAACCGTGGTGCGAACTAATCCCCTAGTCCTAGATCAGAGGGACTAATTAGTAGTATTATTTTTCAGTAGGTACCTAAGCCCCGCACTACGGTTACCCGCCGCCGGTCGGCTAACCGCGCGGCTAGCTGCTTTTCCAGTTGATATGCCGCTTGTGACTGTACGCACTTAATGCGGTTAGGGCCAACCGCTAATAGTGCGTAAGGGGGCTAAGCCCACACCACACTGCGCTATACCGGTGGAAGCACTTTAGTTTCGTAAAAAAAACCACGCACCGGAAATCGCAGCAGAGGACAGCCTAAGGGGCTGTCCTCTGCTGCGATTTCCGGTGAGACCTAAAAAGTGTTGGTATGATTGCGGTGTGTAAGTAGGTGGTACAACACGCACAACCAATCATTAGCTATCAAGTAGCTGCGCAGGACCCATTTTTGATGACGCCTTAGGACAGCTTTGTATAGCTGCCTCGTTTAAGTTTGTTGCATCGCCAGACCTAGCTTCAAATGTTTGAACACAATAAATGTTTGATTGAAAACATGTGTGGCACTGGCACATCCGTGATCGTGCGACCACCTTTAAGGGCCAAGTTACTAATGCTGCGCCGCCGGCGTGTATACGAGAGCAGCACCAATAGGGAAGCAGCATAGAGATTATTATACGGAACGGAAGCAGCAAACAGCATGCTATATGAGGCACCTTGATGTTTACCGATCTTATTATTACCGAAGTCGGGGCGGGCGGGGCTGATGACGACATAGACAATATTTTATTTATCTGTGTTATAGAACGTCGCAAGCAAAAGTGAGCGGAGTGAAGTTGGCTACGAAATATTTGCATCGCACGCATAGTCTGTGGTTGGAGAGGCTGCGCTACTCAAGCGAGGAGCGTTATATTGGTTTTATTTTAATTCATGAATGAAATCGTGTGAAATACGTAATTTAGGATAAAATGGACTGCAAGCCACGAGAAGAATAGACTTGAGCTAGTTAGAATTATGCTATATGAACTAAATAAATGGTGGAAGCAAATAAACTTCGTGGTAGCCGCTTGGCCCGAGGTTATTGACGTTTAATTTAGTAGCTACTATTTTATTGGTTTCCAATGCTGTTTGTGTACTTGCGGGAGTGTTCTGTAAAATTTGTGGACAATATCTGGTCCAGATTAACGTGAATAGTGAAAAAGTGATATTTGACGGCTTGTAATAAGTGTTACGAATTGGTATTGATGTGGCAAACCGGATTGCTCCAAGCTGGAGAAAACGTGATTTCATCGTAAGGTCGGTACTTATCTGCTAACGAGTATAAAATATCTAAAAATTTGTTGTTACATCAAAAAACGCGTTGTGACTCTCCATTGTTTCATTGAAGTCTTAGTATTTCACATTGGAATCCAGTGTGACTATTTTATTACTTATACTTATACTTACTGTATTGAATTACCGACCTACAATACAACCTGTACTTACTTTTTTTGTTTACACAGGGCTTACACTGTTTGTATTGTTTTATAACATTTCATTGTAATGTTGTGCTGATTTTTATGTTGGTGGGTCAAATAGTCTTGGGCAGTATTACAATACTCCCTTGTGTTGAGTTCTAGTGTCATCGGTTGTAATCCCTGTGAAGTGAGTTTAGTTGTAATTACTTTATGATTTTGTATAACTACACTTGATAAGCACTTGTTAAGCACCGTTATAATAATGCGTTTAACAATTTATAACTTTGCAATGTATCCTGGTAAGTTAATGTTTGGTATTGTATTGTATCAGGAGGGACATAGGAGCTAGATACCTAGGTAGATTAAGATTTTCAGGCTTTTAAAGCTAATAGCAGCAGGTGAAAGTTACTAGTAAGGGTGACCTTTGAGTTTTATGGGAAAAGTATCAATCCCTCAGGAATACATTGATTTTTTAAGAACCACTTGTGAAGAATACTTGTTCAAACAAAAAAATATTTTCCAAATCGGTCCAGGCATCTTCGCATAATCAGTTAACATTTACAAAAAAAAGAGCACGATGAATTGAGAAGTTCCTCCTTTTTCACTCACTCAGTTACTGGCACAACAACAGACAGAAGTTTTTGCTATGGTGGGTCTTAGCTATTAAATCTGAGTAAGTTTGTATGACGACCTCTGTGGCGCAGCGGGCGAAGGTCTCCCTGCGACGCAGAAGGTTGCGGGTTCGATCCCCGCCGGGGGACAAATGTTTGTATGACCTACAGATATTTGTCTCGGGTCTGGGTGTTTCTATGTATAATATGTATGTATTTACAAATGAAAAGTATATAAGTAGTATATCAGTTATCTGGTTCCCATAGTACTAGCTTTGCTTAGTTTGGGGCTAGATGATGCTGTGTGAAAATGTCCAGCATTATTTATTTATTTATTTGTATGACTTTGTTAATGGTGTTTTTAAGCTGCCTGAAAGTCACTTTTTAGCGGGGACTGACCATTTACCCACTCTGCATGACATGTGTTCTACTTTAATGAAGTTAATAATAGTTTTATTAATAGCCAAGTTTTATTGTTTCATAGACCGTTGTTCCTAATTCACCTAAAAATAAATTAACCTTTGCATGTGGTCTACTTTGAAATCTTGGATTATTTTCAGTTCTATATATATCACTCCACATTGCTTGGTGCTTAAACTTCAAAGAACTTAATTTATTTTCAAAATATAATAAAACTATGTACTTACATACCTAGGTAATAGGATAGTTTGGAATAATAAACCTAAAAAACATCCTAAACAGTCACATTTGTGATATAGTAATAAGAATTACTTTTTAATTCGATTTTATGTTATGTACTAAGTTAATCGATAAATCAATTAGGTATTAAATCATGTTGCAAGTAATACCCAGCCTGCATGCATGAGAAGTTTACCCAAGTTATGTTGACCAATATAGTTTTTATAATTCAATTTCATAAACAAAATTCCAATTCACACAGTGTTTCGTAAATACTTCACTACTTGTGACGATATTGGAGCGAGAGGAAGCTGGTTGACGCTGAGTCGATGGGTGACTAGCCTATTCCTGATAGATTAACAACGTTAGGGTCAGCTCACACTGAGACGTAACGCGCACCTTTTGAAATAGCAATTTTACTACAATTGTTATGCCTACAGAGGTCTTTATCAAATAGCCCTAACTGTCACCTATCGAAGTCGTGCTCACCTACTTCGCTAGCGTCTTATTCAAATAAATAATGGCTTATCTGTTCATGAACGATAACAATGCTCAATACGTTTTAGCTTGATGATGCATTCTGATATTCAAAAACTCTGAACTTTATCATAGTTTTGCATCAACTTGTGAACTTAAGAGAACGCTAAAAAATAGAATGTATATGCTTTCATTGTGAATAAGGCAGACGTGATTAAGTGGGGACTACTGGGGCCAGAATCGAGTACCGAACAACCCTCCAACGACGACCCTTCAAAACAGCTTCTGCCATTAGCGAGCACGATATCAAGCTTTGATGAAACATACTACGTAATTTAAAATTTTATTTTGCTATCGGAACAATTCCGACTTCGTGTCTGCCTAGTTAAGAGGGTACCTACACATTAGGCGTTTTGAAGCTCGCGCTTTTGTAATTCTTATTGTGTACCCTCTCTAAATTATCAACATTTTTGCTGGCTCTCTGTAGTTCTAGATCCCAAAATTACTTCTAGATTGGGAAACTTCCATAAAATTCTATGGATATCTAAGAATAGATAGAATAGTATGGATGTAAGAGCTGCCATTCTTTCGTTGTTACTGGTTGGTGTCGTCAAGTCTAAAATATTTTAATTACTATAATGAACTTTCAGCAGGTAAAGTTATGTCGCTAATTACTTATGGAATGAGGACGAAAGAAAATATGTTTGCAACTCGCTACTTTCATATCTCCCAGCTCGATTTCATTTGGCCGTTATCTGACTTCCTTCCTCCCTTCTAGCTACTCACTGCTTCACAAACTAATATCTTTACCTCTCTGCTCTGAATTCATGACTCTTTATACGACGACCTCTGTGGCGCAGTGGGCGAAGGTCCGCCTGCGATGCAGAAGGTTGCGGGTTCGATCCCCGCCGCGGGACAAATGTTATTGTCTCGGGTATGGGTGTTTCTATGTATAATATGTATGTATTTACAAACAAAAAGTATTTAAGTAGTTTATCAGTCATCTAGTACCCATACCACAAGCTCAATCTTACTTTGGGGCTAGATGATGCTGTGTGAAAAAAGTCCAGCATTATTTATTATTATTTATTTATATCACAAAATATTTGGATATCAAATGATGCCAAACTCTGTCTAGACTGAAGCTTTATTTTGGCACATTGTCATGAATTTGTATCAGATTTTTATAGTTGAATGAATAAAGCATAGCCTGATTCTGGGATGACCCATCTCACCAATTGCACTGCAATTCGATTCGTTTGGTTAAACTATTGGTTTCGCAAACCAAGCCCGACCTTGGTCTGGCTATGTAGAGCAGGTGAGGTGCGGTCAGTTTTAGTAACTGCTGACTTACCTGTGGATTGGTGGTGCATATACCAACTGTTGGTCCATCTGTGGTGCTGCACAGTATTCTGTATTAACTCAAGTCGTTTGTTCCAGATGGAAGAGCGTGCGAGGCGAGCGGGCGGCCCGCCGGCGTCGGGTGACACGCGCTGGTCACTTGGCCCGACCAATCAGCTCGCGTTTGTCCGGTGAGTTTATTTACATTACATATAACATAACTTATCGTACCAATACTAAGGTTAGGAAGTTCACGAGCTGACTGTTACCTTACGACTTTAAAGGCAGTTAGTCAAGATCCTGTCGCATCTGTACAACTTGATGATGCAAGAAGATACAGAAAATAGTTTTCGTGTTCATTGATCATTTTATTTAGTACAATTTTCAATGACTATCTACCTGTTAATGCGCTAAAGTAACCTCAAACGAACTGTTGACCCTTCATCAGTTTGATTGTTGTATGTATTTCTCAAATCCCAGTCAAAACAGTGCCCTAATTATGGACTAAATGGTCCGTAAACGAGATGATTAAATCCACCATTCAATTGACACCTCCGCTTGCACATTTCGCATAGTTGCATAAATTATGCAAATTGGCGAACTCTCCCAACTCTCCTTTGAGAGAGATTGTATGTACGGCAACTATTGGCTGCAGCCGCTCTTTTAATTGACCTACTTTAGCTTAAACTTTGACGTTAAATTTAGTAAATCACATTATTTGTTACTTCTGCTTTATTGGTGTTGATAATTTAATGTTTTGAAATACAGATCGATCGAAAAATTTCAGACAAAAAATTTAAGAACAGTGCCGAATGTCGATGGATTGATATGTAGAAAGGTCAGAGAAGAGATGAACGGATTATGTTAATGATACATGAGTGAGCGCTATGCTGATACGACTGTTGATTCAGAGATATGGATGTAACAACATTGTTTTCCAACCGAATAAGTAGTAAACGAATAAGTACTAAAGCTAATTCCTGTTTTACTCTTACGTAAAACTAGCGCAATTATCAGCGGGCCACTGAGACAACATAGAGGTAGCAGGATAACCGTCGCTGTCTACGCAGTAGTACGTATCTCCAACGTTCTGGTTCGGTCGGTAGTTCCCAAGGGCCGTACAAGTCTCTGTTACCGTCATCCCTCTGGCCGGGAAGTACACCATGGTATCACGAGCACAGTCTGAAGCAAACAATATTTGTCGCGGTAGAAAGCAACGATAAAATACAATTACTTCTCTAAAGAAATTAAACATTGTCATCATAAGATGAAATTACTTTAAGCAATCAAGCTTTCACAAAGTTAATGCAAGAACATTGTTATAATACACGTAAGAAATAATGCATGCGACTGTAATGAAACACCACCAAGGTTTCAATTTCAAGGATTTGTTAACAATATAAGAGGCGTTCAATCGTTTCTGAATTGGATTTATCGCAGAGGGTGTTGTATTATAGCTTATGGTTTACGGTCAATTATTTCATTCATACCTCTCTAATATCGCTATAGAAAATAATTTTCTTGATAAAGGTTTCTCATTGATCTTTAAAGTAGTTATGCTGACATTGCCGTTGTCTGGGTGGACTTCGTAATGGACTAATAACTTGTTTAATTGTATCGTGCGAATCAGAACAAATCCCACGCAACCAAAAATGCTTAATGCCCGAGGAACCGCCACCGCCTGCGCAACAGCCCATCAAAGGGGCCAACAAATCTTAATAAACCGACCGCCACAAAACAAATCAATGCTGATTGCTAATAATTTTCGGACTTTTTTGCACTTTGACAACAATAACACATACTTGAAGTATATTTGTGTTTGCATATATACATATCTAGCCGATATGAGGGTCAAGAGCCATGATCCTCCGTCTCCGCATTCCACCAAAACGGTGATATAGGCGGAACCGTATCTCGGGAACAGGGTCACGGCCGCGGACCGGTCGGGGCACAATGCGAATATGCCATGCTAACGGTATGCCGATGCCCTCCCGACTATCTTGTTTCACATTCTATGCTGCATTAAACATAACAAACGAACTTACTGCAATTCATTCCTGTCATTTCAGTTGACATAGTCTGCCAGGAACCCAGATTTTTACCGTCTCGCCCTGTGCAATACGCACTGAAAAGGTAAATTCAAATCTGTATCAATCTGCCAATATTAATAGTAGAATTTAGTTAAATGTAGGTATTTGTCTTAGCTTAGGGAGGCCTATACCCAGTAGTGGGTAAAGTCAGGCTGTGGATGATGATGATGATTTGTCTTGTACTTACATGCCATTTAAAATTTGGTACGATCCATAACTTCCATCGTAGTCGCAGAATGTTGTAGGGTTACCGAGAAAAGTAGTGTTATGTTCCGACTGCTCCTTCTGAATCTCAGCTGTCGCGTGAACTAAACTTTCACATCTTCTCAAGTATTGCTCTCCAAGAACCATTGCGCTGTCTAAATAAAAGATAAGAAAGAATATGTTAACGGACTTATCAAAGCAAATAGTTACAATGTCCATAGCACAGTCAATATAGGGAAAAATACGTTCAGGGGTCTCTGCCCTCCTCCTTACGTCATCGATCGTCCGATAGACTTACCTTTCATAGCATGTATGCCCAGTCAATGTACTGCACCTGTGTGTGTTTGTTTTTGAGACAAACTATTCGCTAAACTAGGTTTTCTAACTGGGTCAAGTGTTGTTGATCAAAAATTTCCAGTTCTAGTAAACGATTCAGAATTTGTCGTATGTGCACAACTTTCGTCGAGTACATGATGGATGATATCGTCCATTATAAGTGGGTTCTTCTGAAGGAATATAATTGGTTCTGTTTTAGAAGCCATGCCAAATAAACAAAGAATATTAATCAAATTGTTGAAATGGATTTTATGATAATTCTGTTAAGGTAGTAGCGATATAGTGCATAGCGTATAAATATTCAAACAAGCGATATGTTTAAACAAGTGTACTTTACTGTTCTTTGTTGCAACAATTGGCTCTGGTCATTCGACATCTCCTCGACTGACTGAATCACTTGTAAATATTGTTTGTATCCTGTTGATCCGCTTGTTCGACAAACGACCATTGCATGCATAGAATTTTATAAATTCTAAAAACCTGAATTGGTTGTTTTAGTTTTGGAACGAAGTTCCTATTCGGACGGTATCGAGGATGGAGGCTAGACAAAAAAAGTACGTGAGTGTCGTGGAACACTTGGTTGGATTTCATTATTTTCCAATTTACTTTTAGAGTATTTCACGTTCGTTTCAATCATTTTTCGTATGAAATAGTATGAATCAGGTATTATTTACATTACTTTGCAATGGACTTACAACAAGGGAGGTGTTCGATATCTGCTTCAAGAACAGGGATGACAGTAGGCTGCCCTGTTTTCGGTTCCGCACACCAACATAACCCGTCGTCACATTGTATACGTTCGTAGTCCCCTGAAGGTGTGCAGTGTAGAGTGGAGTGTCTTCCACCTGCTTCGATCTCGGCTCTTCTTCTGCTGCATGCTGGGATACAAATATTAGAACTACAATCCCAAGGTCATCCTGGTTGTGATAAATGTTAAATAAATCGTTTAATCAGTAAAAGAAAAATACAACATGAAAGCTATTTCTATCGCATGTATGACGCAACGCAAGAGAGCTGCATCATAAATGTTAGTAAACCAGTGACTTAGTTCCCGTAGATGAATTGTATCCAGCATAGGACGCCTTTAACATTAGGAGGACACTGTTCAACAAGTTTCCATTTATGAATTTGCGTTCACAGAGTGAATTTAAAATATCATTGGACCACATCATTAAACATCCATAGTGTTTGGAAATGTAGAAGACTCAGGTAGAAGAGCTCAACCATAGAGAAAAACGTTTGACTAGATTGTCATTCTTTCAATTTGACACACATATTTTCGCTATAGATGTTTATATCAACTTCGATGTTTTGAATAAATTATTGTTCGCTAACGGAATGAATAACCCTAGCTTCCGACTAATATAATGCGCGATATCAATTTCATACATTTTGTGTTTGTATTGTAGTTGAATCTATTTACTTGTAGGTACAGCTTTTGTTTTACGCCTTTGAAGCAATGGTATAGACTCAACTATTTCAAAATACATTCATACAGAATAGAAGATACCAAAACCCTGTGAAAATGCATACCTTACCGGTAACTTTCTTTTTTTTATTTTTGGTTTATACATTCTTTACTCGTAGATTGCACGCACTCACCACAAGTCATGTCAGTCGCTTCATTCCTCCACATTTGTCCAAATATTCTTTTTCCCTTCTCGTCGGAACAGAAACACCTGTATAAGTAAAAGGATGAGACATCGTGTGTAAATTGTAAATGAGTTGATGCACTAAAGAAATGCCTGGTTTCAATGTAACTAACAAATGTCATGGAAATTGTCTAATGTGCAATCTGTAATTTGATCATGAATATATTTCATCATTTTGTCGTAAGTATTATTTGTATGGTATGCTATTTACCTTCCTGTGAATGTGTCCCCTTTGCATTGCACCGGTGCGTATCGACCATCTGGTAAGCAATTGGACGGAGCTGTACAACCAGGGTCTGTGACGGGACCTACACACAAAATAATACATATGTTATCAAAGAAAATAGATTCTCGATCGTTATAATTTATGTTAGGAATTCTTGTCACTGGAACAACACTAGAGGCAGTCAGAGACATAGCCATAGGATATATTACGAGTGCACATTATGCAAACATAATTCCTTCACCGTTAAGAGTGTTAAATTTCATTACTTAAATGTTTTTTTGGTGTAAGGTTTTTGTACGTATTACGTAAGTACCCACTACGACTATCTCAAAACAATAGAAACCATAACGTATCGGCAAACATTTATCACGCATTCCTTTCATAATGTTTTAAACCGGAACCACTAGTCTTAATTAACAAAAGTTTACATAACCTTTTTGAAAATACATTGACACACTTGGTCGAAATGCAATTCCGGTTCTACCGATACCGGAAGTATGTTAGCATGAGAAAGTGTCGTGAGGCTCTAATGTGATAAGTTGATCATTCTTCTTACGATAAGATAACGAAATCATTGTAATAATAATAATATATGCCACAGAACTTTTTTTTTGTAATTCAAACGTGAGAAAACTCTCATGATTAAAAAGCGGGTTTTAGACAAAAATGATTGCACAATCAATTTACTTAAATGATTATCAAAAAATTTTACACACAACGCTGGATTACAGTATCGTAAATTATACTCCGTTGGTTCAATTTCTTACCAGCACTCCAAAATTGTACTAAATGTGTAACCGGAAATTTTCTCCTCTGTAATGGGTTCTTTCCCGGAGACTGCGGTCGGCGATCGCATTAGGTTAACTTCCGATAGGTCAGTGCGAGCGAAATTCAAGTGCTGAGTCCAGTCCAATTGCCGACTATTTTTAAGTATCTCTGTTTTTGTTAACTTTGTATGTGTGCCCTAATTTTGGCAATCTAGCATCATCTAGCTCCAAACTAAGCAAAGCTTGTGCTATGGGAACCAGATAACTGATATACTACTTATATACTTTTTGTTTGTTAATACATACATATTATACATAGAAACACCCAGACCCGAGATAAATATTTGCAGATCATACAAACATTTATCCCGCGGCGGGGATCGTACCCGAAACCATCTGCGTCCCAAGCGGGCTTTCACCCACTGCACCACAGAGGTCGTAATGTATTTGAATTTGTATTTGTAAATTCAATATTGAATTGCGATCGAACTAAACGGCCTAAAACTGCCTGCCAAGATTGTCGTATATAACTTTTTACCTGTAATTTGTTGACAGCCTGGACAGCACCCAAATATCCCACCCATAGGGACCATAGTTTGTCCGGGGACACAATCAGCGTCAGTCACATCGGCAAAACACACCTGAGCCCTCTCGCATTCTGTCACTGCTTTATTGATTAATAAGCTCAACACTAGCACAACAATGCTATGAGAATAAATCATTTCTTTTAATACGCAGCAAAAACTATTTGACTTAATTGCTTTCAATCGGCTTTCACCTTGGCCCGATGAAGCTCAAACAAGGAGTAAATAGGTTTCATGTTTATTCGTTATCTAAATAAACACTATCAGTGAAATCTAATCTTTAAATTAACACGTCATTAGGCGCAAGTGTTCCTTTTAGGTATACCGACAGTAAACACAAATTATAATTTGCCTACAGTAACATAACATGATTGGAATACTGAACGAGTTCCTAAAATAACACGTTTTCTTTGCGAGAAACAATATTTGCTCAACAATTTTCCAGCTATTTAGAAGTTTAAAAAAATACATTATCTATTACGTTATCAACGCTATCGCTATCTCAAGCTAAATTATACGAAGAACAATCAAGGCAGGGCTGGTGTCGCGAGTCGCGCGCTAAAGCCCGAGCATGAGATACCTGTGCTCCTCGTGCGTTTTCGCGTCGTGCTTATCACTATTTTATCAGTTCGCGTCCCAGTTGCTGTCCATGGCCATCCAATACTCACTGTGATCAATTCTTCTTTCAGATCGGATTAAAACGGGCGTTTCCGGCTAGTATGGAGGAGTGTAAAAAAAGACATTCGGGTACTAAAGTTTCGAAAATTGCAAATATATTCCAAGGAATGCCTTCGCGAGAAGAAGAAGAGATGCGCGGTGCCGACGTGACTGTTGTCAGAACGGAGAGCCACCTGGCTCGGTTCAATAATGCGCGTGCGCTTTTTGAGAAATTGGGTGAAGAGAATAAAGGATTCCGCATTGAAAAGTCCCCATCGGCTGCAGCGAGCTTTGCGGGCACCCGAGGAATGCCGCCAGTGCCTCCGTCGAGGTCGCGCTCTAGCTCCGCAGGTTCTGTGAGTCCCCCCAGGCGTATCGTCACCCCGACGCCGTTGCCGCCGCCTTCTCTCAATGGCGATCGCCTTGCTAATGGTGCTGGACAGCCGCCGCCTAAACCGGTGAAACCCAGTGTTCTGCCAAAACCAGAAAAACCAGATAGACGATTCAACAAAGAGCTTATTGAAAAACAGAGAAATTGGACTGCTCATTTTAACAAGTCGCGTCAGGCTCGTAATGACAATGATACTAGGATGGATTCTCACAAATATCCTAGTGCGTACCAAGATAGAAAATCACCGGAAGCTGCTGAAAGATATGTCGTACCATCTCGTGTATATTCTCCGCCGCTTTCCCCCTGTGCTGGAGATTCTCAGGCGGAGCGACCCAATACGCTTCCTACTCTTTTAGTAAATCGAGGTATGCCTAGTGCAAAATCTCCTAGTCCCATTAAATCTACTGGTTCTGTGACACCTTCGCCTAGACCCAAAAGTTCACCAGTCATGAAGTCTGAACCAATGATTTCTCCTTCTGTAAGAAAAAATGACAGTCCACCTAAAACTATTGATACGCATCCGATACAGACAGATTCTTACGACATACTTTGTATACATAGGTCGTCTGTTTCTCCAATGGACGAAAAAGAATCAAATGAAGAAGTTGACCACGCCGCGCATAAACCAAATGATCGTTTACAATCTCCTAATATTGTTTCAAAACCCATTGAAAGAGTATCACCAATGCCACCGTCATCACCGTCATTAAATTCTACAATATTAGAAACTGTTCCCCTACCTCGAAGTTCTAAAACACCATCCCCCTCTGCACGGTCGCCAAAGTCTCCGGTAATACCTCCATCTAATGAAGAACACGATGAACTTCTTCAGGAGCGGCAGCGAGAACTATCAATGTCCCCTTTGCCTGAGGACACTCCGAGCGCATCGGAAAACGTGTCCGATGAAATAATAGAAATAGCAGAGATAGCTACAATAGAGGAGCTTGAATCATTGCCAACTCAGGAAGAAATCAATAACTATATCGTTGAGGAGGAAGAACCGGCAGCTACGCAAAATCACCAATATGAGAATGTGTCAAACGTGGAAGTGTCTGTGGTTACAAGTTTAGAGGAGGATGCGTATGAGCAAGTGCACTTTAGTGAGGAATGGGATGATAAAGCGAAACGGCGTTCATCGACACCCGAGTGTCCAGCAACCGCGGCAAAGGTGGAGGAAATGCCGCGAACACCGCTCGCGTCACCACTGGCGTCCCCAGTTCATCGCAATCTTTCCTCGTCGTCGCCGCCTTCGCATCATGCTTCACCCTCGCCAGGTATGCTAACCATTTTCTTTATAAATCGTCATAATTCAAATACACAATGCCTATATTTGTTTTCGAGACCTACTTGCTTTATCTGTTTTGTTATGCGTATCTCTGTGTTATCTTAGCTAAGAAACAGTGTATTGACGCGAGTGCTGAAAGTCCTGACATTGTTTAATGAAAATAACTTTTTTCATTGTTTGTGTAATTTCAGAAGGTATATTTATTTATCGTATTTATCGAAAGTAGATATCTTTTTTAAGCTGTAAAAATGCGATCTAAACCACGAAAGCCAAAGAAATTTGTTTATCAAAATAAGATAGGCTTTCACTGCCGTGGGAAGACATTATCCTAGGTACCAATCGAAGAAGTGGGCGTCGATTGACGTACGTTTGGCGGTCTCGTGCGCGGTGAGTTCAATGTAATATTGAGGAAGTCAAGGTATTTGAGTCGTTGCGAGAGTTCGAGTCGATCCCGATTTAGATGCTCCGGCGCCGCCGCCGCCTCCGCCGCCGTCGCGACGCAGTAACCCGAGCGACGTCGTCCTGCGCGCTCCCCTTCAATCGTTTGATTTATTTCCCATTACATGCAGTTTATCTGTTGCACGACTGCACTCTCTACCGAGATACGTTGTTTTCTATCTACACCTATCTCAACATTTGCATATTCAAACACGTGCGTGTAATGTGTTCGCAATTCGCATAATTGTTTGGTGCGGTATGTTACAGCGAAATCTTTTCGTAATTCCATCGAAGAGTCGTGTTTTATGTGAAAGGTTGGCCGTTTGATTAGATACAATTGTTGGATAATTCATGACTTGGTAAAGAATCTGTATGGTTTTCTGCAAGCTATTAATCAATTCAGTAGTTGTATGTAAGTTTGCTTGTTTCTTTACTTTTGCTGTCTCGTTCTGGCATAAGTGCGTTTCGTTCTCGTCTGCTTTGCTAAATATTACATTCATTGAGCAACGTCTCCGACCCTCCCATTCGGTCTCAAATTGACTTGATAAACTATTTAAAATCAATTTGCTGCGAGCACGCGAAGGATATACATTAACTTAGCTGCTCTTAATCCCCCGTCCCTTAACAGTGTCGACGTTGTCATTAAAGATTTGTTTTCTATTCCTGGATACACGTAAAATTCTTTAGTATATTTATGTTGCCAACTTGCTTATCTGTGGCGGTGTTTGTTTATAAAACGAACCGGCACCGGTGTCTTACGACGACAGTCTCGTAAACTTTTTCTGTATACAACGTGATGTTTTCTTCTTTTGCAATGAGATAACGCATTCTTCTTTGAACGAGTATCGGTAAAACAACTAGTGTGTTGTTATAAAATAGCAAAAATACAACGTTTTCGGTTCAACGTTCACGTGAGCGTGCAGGGAGTCCGCTCGAGGAGTGATCGGAGATGGTTCGGTGATGAATCGCGGGGCGTGCGCGTCCGCCGCCGTCGCCGCATGCGTTCGCTCGACATGCGCCTCTGCGGCTGTTGCCTTGGTTAGTCTTTGTTACGTTTAAAATAACCTTTTACAGCTGGCGAAAGTCATTCTAACAATTTACTGAGCCTAGACTCCCATGTCTTGCCATTTATTTGTAGGTTTTAGTGCTTTAATTTTTATAATTTCAATATATTGAGCATAGAGACATAAGTTTAAATTGCATACCTAAGTTATGCATATTTAACAAATGGTCACTCATTTGGTGCATTATCAAATGTAAAAACAACTTTTACTACTTATGATGTACATTTTACTTAAACAATAGGAAACAAATGCATGTTGTACATTTCTTATCAGACTATACTACTTATTTCCATAAATAATAAGAAATATAACACGTTACGGTTTTATGCCAAGTTGGATAGTTAGATATAGTATGTAGAAGTATGCAGCTACGAATGAATGAACTCTGTTTCGCACAAACAAACAGGCGAGTATAGAACAGACTTAGACGTAGATCGCTCCTGGCATCATACGTATATGCCCATTCATTGCACCGTCATATCTACACAAGTATAAGCTGTCGTTTATATTAGCGTTGATGTGGTACCGTGAGACTTAGAATTCTAATTCTACTGCCATAAATGTCTCAAATGTGTTGATATATTGTCCTTTATCGAGTTTTATTGCTAGCGTGGGGGGATCCACTTCACAACTCGCTATGGCGCTACATTATTTAACTTGCCTGCTACCAATTTAGGAATGTCGTCTTACGATGTAACTCGTTCTAGTCAGACCATATGAATGTTTAGATGTTAATCCAAAGATTATTGTAAAGGTCAAATGTTATAATAATGGCACATTTGTGACTCACTAGTGTATAATGCGCTGCATGACATCTATGTATTTTAATTGATTAATGAAACTATTTAGAACAGAGTACGCTTTAATATCTGCAGTAAATTGCAGTATTATTATATGAGCCAAATTGCATATCACCACCATCTAAAAATGTATCAACGATAAGACTGTCAATTATTCAGCTTATGAATAAAGTCTTATATTATTATAACGCGAAATGTGGAATGCGAAACATTGAAACATGAGTTGTTTGTTGATTATCTGTGGATTTGAGAATGTTATGTGTATGGCACGGTAAAGTGTATACAAAGGCCTAATTTCATATCTCTGTGTTGGTTTAATTAGTAAAGTGGCTTCTCGCTCTTGTTTGCTCGCGGATCGCGTGACCGCTCCTCTGTCCAACGATGAATTGCGAATTCATGCTTTACTTACATGATTAATATTATAACACTATGCTTCGTTAGCTGCCCCCGTTAAGTTAATAGGATGTGTGAATAGAAAATAGTTATGAACCTAAATCAATGTTGGCGTTACCAGTTCTCCTAATAATATTATGACCACTCCACATTCAAATTAAATGATAAAAAAATCAGTGAGTAAAGATTAGAATTCTTGAAACAGTTCACACAGAATAATACCACTGATCACGTAATATGAGTTATTTTGCATATGTGATCACTAGTGTAATTTCGCTATAGTAAACGAAATGTAGTATATCCTGTGTTTACTTATGTAGCATCAATGTTATTTCAAGCAAAGACAAAAATAAAATTGTCGTCTTTCTAATACAATGTATGTAGGTATAGTGCATACGTCCAAAAATCCAGACGCCAGTTTCTTATTGAGGTTATTCAAGGGCGTGAAACACAAAAATACCGTCCGTTTACATACCGGATCCACTCTTCAGTTTCACTCCATTTGCATTAGAGCGAGCGTTGAAAATGATATGTACTTAGTCTACTTTTATGTTTATTTGTGTAAAGCATCTGTATACTCACCATTCTCAGTTTCCGATAAACTAGTTCGTAAAAATAGTCTTACCTCTTTCATTAACCTAAATAAGTATGCAAACTACGCAAACCTTTATTTGTGCTACATAATTATTTTAGTTTCAATTGTGTTGTGAGATTATAAAGTACGTAGTTTTAGAAAACTTATTGTACGCGAACAAATACAATGCTGATATCGGATACCGTATGGATAGGGGTCGTTATCGGTGAATTACACTACACAAGGCAATCTTCCGATGATTAAGCAATAGTTATACTTAGTAAGGCGTACTAAACCCATAGAAAATCAGTCATGTAGTAAAGAGGGACACCCTTTACTTTTTTTATCATTCAACTTCAGTTAGTATCCATTTCCAAGGTTTCCTATTATGCCTTACTTTCCGCCGTCTTACGGTTCTCGTTTCAGTCTGTTCGGAAATTAATAGACGATGACTGCCTATAATTAGTTTCAGGTGTTATAAAGGTCTCCCTTGTTAGAAAAATTAAAAATGGGTTTCAAGTGACATGCTCTGCTGTGTGGCGCGGTGAAGCTACCATTGTTATTTTTGGATATCGAATAGACGGAAAAATGGTTACCGTATAGCCTATATAGGGTGCTCGTAACACCAGTGGTACAAAACGCATACTCCTCCATCAATTCTTTAGAACAAAGCCACAAAGATACGATATAAGTATAGTAAAAGTCCGTCTTCAGAATTGAGCGGCTCAATCAATGCCACTTGTGAGCATCATCGGTAATTCTCACAGGTCATAGATCTTAATTACATGCAGCGAGAAACTGCTATCAATATCCATTTAGTTTTTGTCTTGACAAAAGTATTCGTTTTCTATAGTTGGCGGAGGTCGCAAGTCTTCTGAAGCGGAGGAGACGCCGCCGCGGCGGAGCGGTTCGCGCGCGTCCAGCGTGTCTGACGAGGGCGGGTTCAATGAACCCTCTCCCGAGGTGGTGGCACGTTTAAAACCAGCTGACTATAGAGAACCTCCTCCGCCACTCACACACGATATCCGGGACGCGGAACGAACTCGCTCGGATCCGGATACGTTGTCTGTGCAGCAGCAGGTATGTTCAATGGTCTTCGGATCTCCTTTCGAGTCTGTAAAAATCAGAGCCATTTAGAGTCTAAATGGTTCATGAGTTTTGCTGATACATTTACGTAGGTGGCTACAGCGTTAATTGTGCAGGATTTTATTAATGGTACACGAAAACGTTCATTCATAAATCTTAGATCAGATCGGAAATGGGTGTTTGTGGTTCAATCACAACGTAGCCTGAATGTTAAGAATAGATATTTCGTGATCTGAAATAGCATCGACTTTTATTTGGGTATCAATCAAAACAGACTAGTTGTAAGTTTGTTGACGAATGTAATTTCTCGTAAGATTTCAGAATTATTGATATGAATAGATGATTTAGCTAGTCAAGAACTGCGGGATCAATTTATCTTCTGTAATTTTCGTACTGAGAAATCAATCAAGCGTAAGAGCTTGATGAAAAGTCAAGACCAACATACAATACATTTTAGGACACCTTTACGACATTCGTATCTTTGATCGCGGATTTGTAAAATAAATAAATAATAAATAATGCTGGACTTTTTCACACAGCATCATCTAGCCCCAAAGTAAGCAGAGCTTGTGTTATGGGTACTACATGACTGATATACTACTTATATACTTTTTGTTTGTAAATACATACATATTATACATAGAAACACCCAGACCCGAGACAAATATTTGAAGATCATAAATATTGGTCCCGCCGCGGGGATCGAACCCGCAACCTTTTGCGTCGCAGGCGGGCCTTCGCCCACTGCGCCACAGAGGTCGTCAATTGGTTGGAGGTTGTAGCTAGCGAACCAATTCTAATACAGATCCAATAATTCCAGGACTCTGGCGTGGTAGTGAGCGAAGCGAGCCAAGGCTCCATAGAGGTGCTCGACAAGTCGACCACCAGTCAATGGAGCGGGTCGGAGGAGATCGCGCCGGAATGCCGCGCGGACACCGGCGACGCCGAGCCGGACGCGCGTTGGGACGACAAGCAACCAGACAGTATGACCCCGGACGAAGCTGAGATACTGCTTAGTTCCAGGTACTGTGCCCGTACTTTACAGCGTAGAATAAAGGGAGATGAGTAAAATCATAGACAGGATGGTTATGCACGGTTTACACGGGACAAATGTCACCAGATTTGATTATCGAATTGGTCAAGTGTGAAACTCGAAATTAGAGTGTGGCGTAATTAAATTGGATAGTAGAAAGAAGTACTTTTTTATTGGGATAAATTATTGCGTTGCATTTACACTGGAAGTAACCCAAAAGTCCAAAGCTTATAGTTAATCGTATTTGATTCTACACATCTCTCTGGTAATGGTAATACACCCTTTGTGTTGTGTGCTGGGCGGAGGCAGTTTAAGAATTCATGTTGATGTTGCTGTTTTTCTCAAAAAGAGTAGTGATTCCATGGGTCTAATACTATGTTAGACTATCAGATCGTCACGAAATTTTTGTCGTGACTGTAGACATAAATGTCTGTAGCAATAATATTCTCTTTCACACTAAACTTTCTTTGTAGATTGTATTTAATTGTAGTTTGGTTACAAATCTATTACTTTGTTTTCCTTTCCAATTTTTCGGTACTTACTAAAGTCTTCAAATTATTTCCATGTCAGCATGAACATTGTGATAAAAATTATACGCACCTTTCTTGTTCTTTCTTACTGTTAAATAAATAACATGTTGGCAATTTTAAAAGAAAAACAATCACAGAATTTAAGCCTTATATCTTTACATGTAGAGCTTGTTTTGACTAAATGTTGTATTTTCATTTGCATGCTGCCTGTCCGCACAACGCTTCATTCTTGCCTGTGATCACATTTGCAGCATTATGGAAAAGAAACTTAGGTAAGCTCAGCGCATCTGTACTGCTCTTTATTTCTCACTTCTCCTAGATTGTTTGTGAATCTTATTATGTTGTTTTAATCAGTAATTTTAATGACCTATCGTAGAAACTTTTACTCTTGTGTTATAATTCAGATGCATACTCGTAGAAAATAGGAGATATTCTCTATTCTCTATTATATTAATATTTTAGGTAAATAAATTAGTATTCTTTTTAACTCCTCCATGTGACGACTTATGAAAGCATGGACTACTTTTTATGTGAAATGTCGGACGTGAAAAACCTGAGCAGTCTTTGATTATAACCTAATTGAGCCACGCCTATTGGGCTCTATTGCTATCTCGCACTATTTCTTTGTTCGCTTCCTCAATAACTTTCAGTTTATATCCAAGTGTTTGTCCAGGCAAGAAGCTCTGCTGTCGGATGAGCAGGCGCAGGAGATTGTGGCGATGTTGTCACCGCAAGCAATCCCTCACGATAATGGCGTCTCGCTTAACGATAGCTACCAGTCCGTGCTCTCGTATGAGAGGTATGTATTGAGTTTAAGTTTTTTGTTTAAATCATCCATCTCTTTTCGATTAGGTTATATATATTGGGTTCTGATTAGTTTTGTTGGCGCAGCCGGTGGGATTTTAGTTGAGTTTTTTTACGACGAATACTGGATTATAACTCTATTTGATATGAATAACGGTGAAGGAAAACGTGAGGAAACCTGCGCTTACTCAGCTCCACACGTATTGATGCTGTCTTTCTTGTGGACAAGGTCGATTAAGCTGAGAGGATGGCATAGGTGCTCCACACAAAAAAAAAGATATATGAGAATGTCTACCACGTCTTGTTTTCATATTTTTTTTCTTTTAGTATGCAGTCAGTGGATGAGAGCTACGAGTTTGTATCCCTTGAAGCGGACAACGGTATGGCCGGCGGCGACCGTAAGCAACCTGAAGCAGAGCCGGCACCGGAGCCTGAACCCACCTCCGTATTCGAATACTACCCGCCGCATTCACTCCAAGTCTTGGCTGAGGAGAATGGGGTACACTATTTTGAGGATGGGCACTTCTATACCGAGGTACGATAAAATTGTCAGTTGATAGATGAAATGCAAATGCTTTGTTTTCGACCGTCCAGCCAGCGTCACTATTACTTCATGCAGGACGCACGAAGCACGCAAGCTCAAACAGCCTCATTATTACAAATTGATAATGAGGCTATAGCGTATAGCATATAGCGCGCTCACTCACACGTATAGAGGTGTGAGTGAGCGCGCTATAATGCTCTGCTCTGCTTACACGTTTTTGACTCAAACTGGTAACTTACTTCATGCAGGAGGCATGAAGCACGCAAGCTCAAACAGCCTCATTATTACAAATTGATGACGTGATAAATAGTTATCACGTGATATAGCATATAGCGCGCTCACTCACATTTTTGACTCAAACTGCACATATCAAATAGTTCAGCTCCGCCCATTTTGTACTGACAAAAAATTTTATCAGGTGGCTGGCCTACCGCCTGTTGAAGAAGAAGAGGACGATGATTATTACCCACCAGTATTTGTCAAGAAGAATTCTAAAGTTAAATTCAGGTAAAAACATGATAATATTCAATTTTATACGTTATCGCTCACACAGCATCACTAGCCCCAAACTAAGCAAAGCTTGTACTATGGGAACTAGTAACTGATATTACTTATATACTTTTTGTTTGTAAATACATACATATTATACATAGAAACACCTAGACCCGAGATAAATATTTGCAGATCATACAAACTTTTATCCGCTGGGATCGAACCCGCAACCTTCTGCATCCCAAGCGGGCTTTTATCCACTACGCCACAGAAGTTCATATTCGAATGAATTTTCCAGTACGGGTCCAATGAGAGTGTTCTCAACGCATTCTGTGCGCGAATATGACCGTCGCAACGAGGACGTTGACCCCGTCGCCGCCTCAGCAGAATACGAGTTGGAGAAGCGAGTGGAGAAAATGCACGTGTTTCCTGTTGACCTAGTGAAAGGTGCTGATGGACTGGGACTGTCCATTATTGGTGAGTTTCTAGCTGGTTCACTGTTAAATCTGTTATCAGAACAAGAATGTACAAAACAGTAGAAGTGCATTTACACGATGCGATTTTAACCCATACGATATCACAGGGCAATTTTTCACGTGTAAACGCTCATCGTGTGCGATTTGTCGTAGTGTCAGGCTTAGCAAATCGTACGAAAATCGCATCGTGTAAACTCTCCTTAAGAACTACATTACAAATCTTACAAAACGCGAATAATTTAAGAATACGTTTCGTCAGTAAGAATTGTCTATATGAAGAAATATTGTAACATTTGTAACCGGCGTAATTACTTATGCGGTTGTAGTCCGTAAAACATTATTGACACGTAAATTGCCTATATTTATAGGCACAATAGAACATCTTAAAATCTGAATAATGTTCAACGAACTTTATTACATTTTAAAATATTGTAATAAACCTACAACCAAAATAAAATAGCTAACTGACAAACACAATTAAAAACTGTTAGGTGTGTTTGTTCTAGGCATGGGAGTGGGCGCAGACGCTGGCTTAGAGAAGTTGGGTATATTCGTGAAAACTATAACAGAGAGCGGCGCGGCAGCTAGGGACGGCCGTATACAAGTCAATGATCAAATCATAGAGGTCGATGGAAAAAGTTTGGTGAGTTCTCATTGTTTATTTATTGATAGAAGTAATTATTTTCAAATATACTGCAGTGGTTCCAAAACTAATCAGAAGATTAGTCGCAGACAAGAAGAACGTTTTCACCACATTTGTTCGAAAGGATTATAAGTGCGCCTCTAGAGGTTCCATTCGTGCACTTGACGCATGTTTTCGAACTTTTAACTAATAATGATGGCTATAGATTATTCGGATTATTCGGCTGAATATTTTTTTTAGAAAAGTAACATATTCGTGACGACCTCTGTGGCGCAGTGGGCGAAGGTCCGCCTGCGATGCAGAAGGTTGCGGGTTCGATCCCCGCCGCAGGACAAATGTTTGTATGATCTACAGATATTTGTCTCGGGTCTGGGTGTTTCTATGTATAATATGTATGTATTTACAAACAAAAAGTATATAAGTAGTATATCAGTTATCTGGTACCCATACCACAAGCTCAAGCTTACTTTGGGGCTAGATGATGCTGTGTGAAAAGTCCAGCATTATTTATTTATTTATTTATATTACTCGTATGAGTTAGTGGCCAACTCTGGTAACGGAGTTTTAGCTCCATGGCTTAACGACTTAATAGCCGGGTTGACAATTTAACTTGCTCTCCAAAGCACGGGAAACTACAAAGTATTGCATTAATCACTTCATATAAAAGCTTTGATATACTCTTAGATATCTGCATAAACAGAACTTAATGTATGATGGGAAATTAACAGATTTCGGCATTTTATCTGATTGACTCAATCAATATATATCGCCATTTTTTCATAGAAAATAAGAGTATCATCATTATATTTGAATATTACAGGTGGGCGTGACTCAAGCATACGCGGCGTCAGTTTTACGCAACACGTCAGGCCCCGTCAAGTTTCTTATCGGACGCGAAAAGGACCCTGAGAATAGCGAAGTAGCACATCTTATTCGACAGTCTCTTGCCGCTGATAAGGAAAGAGAAGAAAAGTAATAATCATTTTTTACCTGCCCCCTTACCATGACCACGATATCTCCACGGTAGAATAGAGTAAAATTACATTTTCGTTCAGAAGATTTTGAGTTTATTGCTGTCGTAGAGAAGATGCTTTTGCCTACACTCATACGTCATTTTACTGTATTCTATCTCTAATATTTTTTAAAAGTGAACCATATTACATATTATTACATGTTTTTTTTTTCAAAATTCCAAATATTTATTGGGAACAAATACACATGCGAGTAAAAATACAATAAGTACTGCAAAAGTAAAAAACTGAGAACTTCCTTTTTGAAACTCCAAATATGAATACGGGATATTTACCATGATTTAATGATAAAAATGTTGATAACCATGATAGTTTAAAAAGCCAAAGATTCAATTGATAGATTCCACTGTCATCGTCTCCAAAGATATTTTGACTGCAGCTCTTGATAAATACTGTTTGATTTCTAGAGTGAAACGTGAACACCAGCGTAGACAACAAGTCGATGAAGAGGAAAGTCAGCCCACGACTACCGAAGATAGAACAGTCATCACTCAGGCCAGGCATCCTGAAATAAACGAACTGCGATCATTCCTCAATGAGGCGAGTAGATTTGAAAGTAATTTATTATGATTGGACATTAGTCGTGCAAAGGATAGATGTGTGTATTGATTTACATTAGTTTTTCCATTCTAAAAATGAGATGTTTCCTTGAAAATATTGAAATATAAAGTCAATAAGATCATACAAAAAAAAAACCACTTGATAGTGGGGATCGATATAAATGTGCTCTCCAAAGCATGAGAGCGCTCAGTTGATAAAGCAACTAGTTTTCACGCATTCACTTACGCACAGAATGCTGCGTCACTTCGACGAAGAAATACTAAGCAAGCTAGACCATGAGCGCTTCACCTATTGTGTCCCACTCACTGCCCAGGAGCCTGGAGGAGATTTCAGTGAAATCTCCTCCAAAAATTTCCACAAACGTATCTATCGTACCTATCTTTGGCGATACCCGCCACCTGCTTCATGTAATATCAAATGTAAGTGAAATTATCACCAATAATTAATTGAATGTGTATTGCATTTGGTCGTGCTTGCTTATGATAGATCGTCGGGAGTTAAGCAACGTTCTAAACGGTCCGTAAGTGGCATTTTCATCTGAACGCTTCCGTGCTTCGGAGGGCACGTTAAATTGTCGGTCCTGGCTATTTACTTCGTTAAGCCATGACGGAGGCCTTAGGCCAGAGTTGGCTACTGACTCATACGAACTTACTTTTACTTTTACAGTTGGTGGGCATGGAAACAGGCGGCGGCAGTAGCGATGAAATTAGCAGTCGAGTTCACGAGTGGTGTTCACAGCGAGCTCCCGACGATCATCTGCGTAGAGCGCTCACTGCCGCTACGGACACCGCGCATCGCGCTCAGAGGAAATATGATAAGGTAACAGACAACAGCATACTTTAATAGTATACATTCAGAGAGAACAATCTTACTTACTATGGATGGATAGGATGATTGGCTTTACGAAGTTATTACGAAGTTATTACTTATGTTTTGACATATACATATATGTCACTGCGAAGTGCGCAGTCGCGAAGCAGTACATAGATTGTTACATTGTTAGTGCGGAAAAGCGTTTCTAGGATTTTAATAAACTTCGTTCCAACCGAGTGTTCCACGACACTCACGTACTGTTTTTGTTACTAAAACATTTGTTTGTACATCAGGCTCGCCGCGCGCTGCGAGAATGGCGTCGTACCCGCGGCTTAGTCCGCGCCCGCGAGGAATGGTGGAGCGCAACCCTTCGCGACGCGCACAGAGAATACGCATCCGCACTCTCCGCGCTACACGACAGAGTCGCAAGACTAGAGGTGCTGTTACTGGTCAGTATGCATCATGCTTTATCGCAGTGCCACCTCGATGTGACGCGAGGATGCCCAAGGAATATTCAGACCGGGGGCGTTTATACGAACTCAAATTTCCTATCAATTTTTGAAATGCATGTCAATTTAGGCAGAAACGAATCTTAAATGACTGCGCTTATCTTGTTCTCTCGCTTGCTTACTAATGACTGCACTAATGTGCGATAGAGAGAACATCATAAGTTGCGTGCGACGTTTCTTTAATGAAGCGGTGCGAAATTGACATGCAATTCAAAAACTGCCAGGAAAGAAGAGTTAGTATTAACCGCCCTGTTTCCAGTAAGCTCATGCCACGCATTTTATATTCGTTCACGACATTCGCAATTTGCTATGAGCAATGCCGTTATCAACTGAGTCGTTAATTATTTACGTATTGCCTTTGACATTGTGACACAAACATACATTGATATTTGATACATATACAGACATGCATTTTGTCGACATGCTTACGCGGCTGAGCTGCTTTTTTGCCTTGACTGACTTGAACTAGATTGCTGCTTTATTAACTTCTTTTTGCATTGCAATTCAAACATACCTACTTCAAAAAAACTTGCTTTGTTGTCAATGTTTTTGATCTTTTTCCTAAAATTTCTCTATAAAACTATACAATGAATACACTAATAACTTTAATGGTAGATTTTATGATTGTTTATACAATTGTTTCAACAGGAAACTCAGAAGAAAGCAGGTCTACCCGTCATGCTACCCCACGAGCCGTCAGCTCGGCGGGAAACGCCGCCATTGCCGAGACGACCCGACCCAGACCCATTACTTATAAATGGTATGTTATACACCCCTATTTTTTTATTACCAAAAAATGTTTAAACATGGTCTCGGTGTCTGTTACTGATCACATTTATGTAGTTAAAACTAAAAAAAAAAAGAGAAAAAAAATTGTAACCTAAAAAGGAGACGAGACGAGTCAGATATGGATTTATGATAGCTACTGCTATTTTACTGACTGGAGATGATGCGAGAGCATAGTTGTTTGTAGTACTGATTTGTACAGTTTTCATAAAATTCTGATCTACTGCAACTGTCCTTAACTTTTTTTGCAATGAGAAAGAAAAAAAACAATGAGATCTACTAATCAGTGGCAACGGCCTAAAACAGCTTTTCATTGTAAATAAGTGAAAAAAAGTCGCATGAATGCAAAGTACAGTCACATTTTATAGAAGCGCCATTTCTAGTACAAGACCTGAGCCTTCTAGACAATGTAACAATCGATTGTCGAAAGCGAATGTACAAAAGTACAAAAATGTATGGGGTTGACTTGTGCCTTAAATATGTCACGTGATCTGTTGTCAACGAATAGATTATTAATAGATAATGCACTTACAGTTCGTTTCCATCAACATATCAGCACCATCGAATTATTACTTCCATACAATTGGACTTTTCTACCTTCGCTTTCGACAATCGATTGTTACAGAGAGGCTTTGTAGTGTGAAGTGTGGGCAATATTATCGTTTAATAATACCAAAACATAAAATGGGTTTCTGTAGAAAGAGCGACATGTTTTTCTCACAGATCCATGGAGTTCTGACAGCGATCTCTCAGACCTATCGCCAGTCGAGGACGAATACGCCAAAGTGGACAAAACGCGCCGCGAACCTCCCGACATCGGTGACGTCACCGCCACCACTGCCAATGACGTCATCACCAACGTTACCACTGTCACTGTGACGTCACAGCCTGTGACATCCGCGCCAGTAGTACAGAAAGTTGTGCCCGAGCCGCAGATCGTTCAGAATGTATCGCCTAATGTTGTACCGACTACGTATACGGATACTATGTGAGTGCATATTGGGCGTTGGCCTTTGAGACTTTTTTAGCTACTGAAAGGTAGGCACAGAAATTGCCTACCTTTCAGTAGCTACTTACTTTAATTAAAATCAGCGTAAAAGTATTTATTCATGGATTCATGGGATCTTTGTGAATAATTTAAGAGAGTTTGTATTAAAGTTAAAAAAAGTAAGTTCGTATAAGATAGTGGCGAACTCAGGGGACGGAGTTTTTAGGTAGCCTAAACTTTTTTTTTTCTCTTCGGACGGCCTAGATGCTGGTGGCCTTATGGGCCTCGATCAGCTTTACCGGACTTTGGTGTGCGCAGAAGGCGACGGCACCGAGAGAGCGGCCTAAACGCTGTCGTCATTTTATAGCCGCCGCTTTCACGTGCCCTCCGCTCTTCCTCCCTTGATAATGCCACTAACAGTCATCCATTATGTGATCGCACAGAACGTGCGATGAAGAAATCCTTCGAATCGCTACATTCGAATGAAGTGTTGTGAATTTTCTTGCAGGTCTACAACGCAGTCGTCGATATCAGCTGGCGGTCCTTCCCGCGAGTCTCGTGAACTAGACGCGGCGGTTCCACGCGGCGCGTTGTTAGACACGTCGGCGCATCGCGCGCGAACTGACCTGGCGAGACATCGCCACCACGCGCACTCTCACTCGCCGCATTCGCTCAGCAATGCTAGCTCGGTGAGAATCATAACGCGTTCAGGGTGGTGGTGGGGCTGCCCCGTTTCTGTAGCGCGTCGGGGATGTTCGCCGCTGCGCGTGTGGACTGTTTCTACACCACCATGCGCAAGCGGTGCACATCCCTGGGGTGCAGGGTTCGGGCCAGCTCCAACAGCATACTGAATGCGTTATCAAGCCGTTTTGACTGTGAGTACATTAACCACTGTAGTATGGTACATGCACAGTTTATAGGTAAGTAAGGACGTATTGTGATCTGCTAATTATTGTTACTATTATTATTATTACTTTTTTGTGAGCTTTTCATTTAAAATGTGTGTGTGATATGGATCATGGTATCTGAAATAAATGTATTGAATTGAATTGAATCAACATACCCGTAGATCCATGAAAACATGTAAAAATCCGAAAAAGTTCAGTAAACTTAGTTGCACTGTCACGCCCTACGCCAACCGCGTGAAATATTTACTGCGACCTAATAAATTTCGCTGCTACAATAGATAGATAGATATTTTTTAATTAACCTATTTCGTCCCACTGCTGGGCAAAGGTCTCCCCCAAGATAGATATATAAATTATTTATTTGACACACATAACATTTCATCACAGACACAAAAACAAAGACAAGACAATAGAATATAATGTTTTTTGGAACGAAGTTCATTTTCGGACGGTATCGAGGATGGGGGCTAGAAGAAAAAAGCGTTCGATTACCGTCACGCCACATACTTTGGTCAAAACGTCACAGTGCGAAGTGCGCAGTCGCAAAACAGTCCATAAATTGTTACGGTTAGTACGGAAGAGCGTTTCTAGGATTTTAATATTTGAGAAATGCCAAATGTCGAAAGTTTATACTTCGTTACTTCGTTACAACCGAGTGTTCCACGACACTCGCGTTCTTTTTTATTTTACTAGGACAACACAGAAAAACACGGCACGGAACTTTAAACTAAAACAGGTTAACAAAATAGGTACACAAGTCAATGAAAACATCGTGAGGAAACCCGCAGCTGGGCCGCCAGGCTGATTAAGCTGAGAGGATAGTTTAGGTGCCCAGAAAAAAAAAAGATCTTTTGTGTATTCTAGATCCTTCGTCTATCTTACTTTGCGTTTTGTTTGCAGTACGACGGTCTAGATGACTCCTATAACGACTCGGCCGATGAGTCGCTCAGCGAGTCAACGTCTGGGGCTCCTACTCACGGCACCGTAAGTAACAACTTAGTAAGCATAGTACAGTACAGTACGCACAACCAATAATAGCTCTCTGAAGTAGCTGCGCAGAAAAGAAGAAGACAGCGTTGTATGCGCAAACCTGCGCAATCGTTTAGTGCACCTAACTTTAGAGAGCTAAAGATCGGTTGTGCGTACTGTACCTTCGCGTATAAATCATTAGAATATTTACTAAATTGATAAAGATTATATTTTTATGGTGTTAACTGCACAAAAAATTACTTATATACTCAACGTTTAACATTATAAAAGCTAGACTGTGGTTGGTAAACACCTCACTGTCACATACATAGCAACTACTCTATTCTACCGTAGAGAAGAGTTTTCAAGATTGATCCCACTCAAAGATCTTGTGACATTACAATTATCAGCAGAATATGAAAACCTCTTGCGTCTATATTTATTATTACTTGTGAAAGGCACAAGCAGAATTATATTGTACGAGAGTATTGTATTTATTATTACGTTTTTATACTAAAAAAGAAAACCGACTTCAATGTTTGACTCGAAACGCGGTGTGACTCAGGGCGTCAAGCTGTCGATTCGATTTCTATTTGTGACATGGCTAGGAGGGAAGGTGTTTAGAGTTTTACGGGGAAACTATCAATCCCTCAGGAATAAAATTTATATGGGACCACCTCTGGAGTATACCCATTCAAACATGAAAAGAATTTTGCTAATCGGTCAACAAATGGCGGAACAATCGCGTAACAAGATATAAAAAAAAAAAAAAACATACAGACGAATTGAGAACCTCCTCCTTTTTTGAAGTCGGTTGAAAACAGTGCCATTTATCATAATTGATAATTTTTTCAGCAGCGTGACACCAGACAAAGTTGTGGCAGCTCTATTGGCAGCGTAACTGATGACGCGGTCTATTCTCGAGACCATAGACTCTCTCATCAACTATCAGGTACAAACTGTTTATTTCTATCTCATTCAATATCTTGCGGAAGAACGAGACAGAGATAATAACCATTGGCATACGCGAGCATTTTTTTGTATAGTAAACAAACTTATGCTATACAAAATTATGCCAAACGCTTTTGTGTTTAACGTCACCTTTAACCACGTTTGCAAGCTTTTTCATTCACCATCGTGTTCTCATTTGTGATGTTACATTTGTGTCAGTGCGAAAGAAAGTTTAAATTAAAAATGAAAGCTGCGTTTTTGGTGAACTTATTCTATAGGATTAGCGTTAAAAAAGTGGTCGCTATAATCGCAAGACTCCGAACGTTTCCAAGCTCACAAATTTGGATTTTCCCTTCTCGTGCCATTACCTACAAGCCCAACAAGTAAGCCTTGATAATCTGTAATGATCTTCGATTTCAATGGACTTAATGATAGCGCCAAAAAACCTTAGGTAATGATGCCGAAAAGCAGTCTTTATCGCCCACTATAATTATATGAAAGGGCAGATATCACAAAAGACCATTCGATACTATATACGAAAGAAGAACATTCGATACGTTATCGACCATTCGATATGGTTTTAAATATCGCCAGCGTGTTACATAAGTTCCCGGCACTAGGTCCTCCCGCGTCTCTGGCCGAGCAACTGAAGCAAGTGTTGGCGGAGCGTGAGAGGCGACTTGCCACTGGCCCCGCGACCCCAGACCCCGTACAACTTACAAACGAGCTGGTGGATGAGATCCGACAGGCGGTCAGCGAGGCTAACGCGAGAGGTTTGTATTGTTGTTCTTGGAGTCGAACTTGGAGTGTGAAACTGTCATTTTTTAAAACAAGACTAGCGAGGTTAAATTGCTGATTTGTAAGGGGAGGACTGGAGTGGTGAAATCCTCATTTGGTGTCTTTATTCTTTGGCATAATCGGAGACATAAAAATGATACGGTATTTACTTTTTTATAACAATATACGTAAAAATATTTAGCAGTTTTAATGTCCTAGATGAATAATTATCACGTCATGCGTCAGTTAGTTCGACTCCTTGAATATTCATGGGAAGGACTACTACGAAATCGCAAAATTACATCGAATTTATCAGACTATTTCATATTAGGTCTTACAAGTTACAAGTTTCACACGGATACACATACTGACACTATAATATAGCATGTCGTTATTTATGCAAATAGCTAACACAAACACTGCCACAACTTTATAAACTACGAAATGTTTCTTTATTATCCTTGTTTTATTTTTTACCTTTATTTTATGTTTCGTTATAATCTCTATTCTTTTACCTTTCGGTAATGGTTTACTTTAAGTATGTGCTTTATGTGTCAGGGCAATGGGTGCTTGGTTTCTTTTCATATTTTATTTCTAATTTATTTTAGTTCATTATTTATTTTCTTGTGTTCATTGTCGTTTCTATCTCTATACTATACCAACTAATATAAATACAGATATTGACAAACCCTATTTCAATTTATGGCACCAATAGAACAATAATTTTGACAAAGATATCTGAAATTTCTAAAAAATCTCGATCTTAAAAGTATCGCATTTCACTGGTTCTTGCTCCAGACACACTGTAGGTACATAGTTTAGATTTTCTAAAAATAGATGAAATAAGATCTCGCGTAGTTTTATCAGTTTCAACTATTTCACTAACTATTTGCCGACTCTGTGGTCATTCGAGAGTTCTATCAAATAAACCGTGACTTAACTTTGCTCAAATTATCAATTCTCTAAGAAAGAACCAGTGCCAGATATTTCAGATATTAGTGTCCACTCAGGCATTTATTGTTGATTGTACAACAATGCATTTGTAGTGAAGAAAGCTCCGGCTTGCGTAGTCGGCGGCGAGGTGCCGTGGCAGCCGCTGTCGAGCGCGGTGTCTGAGAGCAGCCTGACGCCGCCGCCCGGCGCGCCCGGCGTGCCCGGACCGCTCTCTGTCACGCACTGGACTAAGCAACAGGTAACTAAATATACATGTGAAGACGTTCAAAACATAATTAGAGACCTTTTTCATCCATGTTATCTGTTTTGAGACATTTTCAAGATTAGTATATAACTTATAGGTAAGAACGAAAAGTGCACCTATGACATGGTGTGAACGGGGGAAAGTAGTGTTAAATAAAATTATTTTGCATAAGTAATATAAAATTATTATAAAATATTTATAGCACAAAAGTTATATATGCCCGATACATAATTATTCTGCTAAGAGACAAATATGCCAAAATAAATTATGCCATACGTACTTGTTATGCAATGTTAGTTTGTAATTTAAATTATGCCAAACGTAGATCACCCAACTTAATTCAAAGTTCAAACCTTATTGTTCGTAAGAGTTTTGCGGGTTTCCAATAACTTAAACTGAAGATTGATCAGTCTCATACCAAGTTAAAGTCAACGTAGTTTTGATTTTGTACTGTTATTATAATAATAGAAACGAGATAAAATATTTAATCTAAATCTTGGCTAAATTGATTGTAGCAATTAACCAATATTTCGCCCTCCAGGTTTGGCAATGGGTGTCCGGCTTAGGCGAGGGTCTTGAAAGACACGCGGGTGCGTTCGCTGCTCGCGGTGTGGACGGAGCTTTACTTCTCGCCCTCTCCTCGTCTGACCTCAAGCTACTAGGGCTCGGGGGCGATGACCGACGCCGCATGAAACGCCGCCTCAAAGAACTCAGATCCGCGCACGAGAAGCATCTCAAAGCACTCAAGAAGGCAGAGAAAAAAGCCAAAAAGAAATAAACGTGAAATCACGCATGCCATCACCAAAGAAAGGGTCAGTTCACATGAATTCGCCGAACTTTCATTTCATTTCTTTAAATTATTTTGTCCTTCCCCCCTCTTTCATGCGGCTTTATGTGAACTGCCTTTACAATTTTTATTTTACGGCAGCTGGATGTATTTACTCAATTCTTGTGATTTCTCGCTGACACCGCTAAACTTTCTCTTTATGCTAATTCTTGCCTTCTCTCGTTGAAGCTTTGAATCGTTAGTATTGAGTAGTACACTCTTAACATTTTTTGACTCTTTGGTATTTATTGAAACTAATGTGACTGAGCCCTGCGGCTTTGCCTAGGGGTTTATGAGCTGTGTCCGATGACGGAGTGCCATCTGACCCTAGCTTAGACCTAGTAACGTTAGAGCGCTTCATACGAAGAAACGAATATTAATCGAAAATTAGGTGTAAGTGTATGTGGAAAAAAATAGAAATCTTTTTAAGACGCGGTGTTTTTCACCTTTCGGAACCGTGCGTTTGCGGTTCTGACAAGAATCTTGATTCATTATTTTAGAAAATATTGAAACTAATCGCAATTTTGATGAACCAGTCTTATGTGGAGCTAATGTTGGCTCATATAAATGAAATAACCTAATAACTGTGTCGGAAAAATCTTTGTCGTTCCTACATTTGTATTAATTGTGTCAGTTATTCTTAAAGTTCGATATGGATTTAATGGACTGTGGGAAAAAACACTGGCTCAATCTAGTCATAAGAATGAATTAGATGTTCGAAAGTCATGATTACTATAACATTTTCTCGTAGACATTTTCAAATATTTAAGTGTAGGTAATAAGATTTTCATGTAACTCAATTATGAACCTATATTTACTAACGAAATATTGTAACGCGATAATTTATTTAGTTTTGTATTCAATGCAATGCAAACAGTGTTTTGGTATACCTTGGCATTTATATAAAGTAATGAAATGTATTGCACAAAAGTACTTAGTTGGGGTGATTGAATTTACTCTTGCGTCGCCATTCTTTAGTGTATCTTAAATTAAATGTATAGTGAAGTAATATTCATTAAACATGATCTCATTTCATGTAAGCATACCAGGAATCTATCTCATCCTTGCACCAGTATTTATTTGCAAACTTACTGTCAGCTGATTTAATAATTGTGAAATTGAATTCACGATTCTATAATAACATTCCAGTAAACTACTCTAATAATAGTTATTTCTGTGTGAAGTTTTGATGATTTAGATGCTTTATAGTTTTCTTAGGCGACATTATTGTACCTACATACAATATCTAAGTGTTATTCTGTGTATTCATGTGGGTATGTTTGGTTCCGTAGACACTGTGTATATAAGTCTCATACAGACTGGGTCCAGTCTCGAGGCTAAAGCGAGTCTGAAATCGTTGTGTGACAGAATGTACATTGTGCATTTAAGATATTATTTCAAGTAAGATTTAACAACTTATTCTAAGTAGAGTCCAATAACAATTGCCAAAATTAATCAGTACTTTTTATTATGTTGTTATTTTTTGTTTATTTTACTTTCCTTAAATTATATATTTATTTCGGGACCAAATTAATTTATTACGAACCTGATTGTTTTATGTATTTGGTGTGTGTTCAGAAGATTTTTATTTATAATTTAATAAACAAACCAAAGTCTACATAATATTGTTTTTTACTGTGTTCTGTGTGAGTATCATGTACATTTTATGAGATGATGGTAAAATATAATCTGCAATTATGATTTGAGTTTTTTTAAATACCAATACCTAGTCTTACCTCTAGGGGGAAGCATATAAGACTTCAAATGATTCAGCATCTACCTGAGAAAATTAAGTAAAATTAATTAAGAAAATTATAAATTCAATTATTCTTTATTTTTTACTTTAGGGTTTTTAGGTTTCCTATTTCTTTTTTTCTTCTTAAACTTCTTCGTTGGTGGTGGAGCTAGCTTCTTCTCATCTTCATCCCCAAAGCTAACAGATACAAAGGCACCTGGTTTTCTTTTCTGTCTTTTTGGTGGTTTTACCTCTTCTTCATCATCAGAATTCTCACTGTTTCCAGTTTCTTTTTGTTCCTCAGTTTCTTCTGGTTTTGCATCTTCCTCTATTTCTTCTTTCTTAACCAAGTGATTCTGTCTATTCAATGTGACACAGGTAACTCTGCAGCTAGCATTACAAGAGCAAATTTCACTTAGCTTTGAGCCATCAACAGACCAAACTTTCAACTCACCGGAACTTGAAGCTGAGTACAGCATCTCATTTTCATAGTGTAGGCTTTTGACCCTCTGTTTATGAGCTTTGTATGTTACAGCCTCAGTGGCTGTTACAGTCAAAGTAATGATGTTACCATTCTCTAATCCAACATACAGTCTTTCATCATCAATCCACTGTACTGATGTTGGTTTGGAGTTACATGTGATTCGTTTTTCCACACCTGCTTTGCTTATTGTCCACACATCTACTGTTTGTTGAGAGACTAGAGAAAACCTATCACCACCTGGTGAAAATCTGATTTCTGTTGGCAGCAGTACACCTTTGCTGGCAAGATTGATGGTGAAAGCAGGTCGGCCCTTAATTAAATTCCAAGTTCTGAGTGTTTTGTCTCCACCAATACTTAGAGCCATTTTGTCAGAAGGGTGTACAGCAATAGCAGTAACAGGTTGACCTGAAAATAGGTTAAATATAATATTATGGTTCTTTTATGATTTAATAAATATGTAGAAGAATATTTTATGTGGTTATCTCAAGTTACCTCCATGTGCTTTCTTCCAAATTTTCTCAACTTGCCAGTTGCCTGTTCTAGTAACAATGATGGAGCCATCATCACTGCCCGTCAGGAGATGAGTGCCGCCGTGTGTAAAGGCAGTAGCATTTATTGTGCCGTCGTGATTCATCAACACCGTGTGTTCCTTGCGGCTTTTCATATCTACCACGACAACTTTGTCGTCAGTGCCGCCTGAGGCTAGAAACTTTCCTGCTATGGACATGCATCGGACTGATGCTGTATGGGACTGTGTGGCGAAGGTTTGTTTTAATTTTTTGATCTGAAAGTACGTAAAAAACATTTGATTAGAGGTAGCTCAGGTAATTGGAAGAATTTCATAGTAAAGTGGAAATTACCGAATCCTCAGAGCGCAAGGAATAGCCAAGCACGAAACCTTCATAGGTGCCTACTACTAATTCATCCATGATATAAATTACGAGTTTGAATCTGGATGAGAACTAAATTGCGAGCATTGCACAAGTCACAAACTCTGTAATAAACATAACCTCAATCAACTTTTTGTCGAAAGTCGAACGAAACGAAACGACAGTCAGACAGAGAAACGAACGAAACATGCTTGACTGATAGACGTTGTCAATGTCAGAATGTCGGTCCACAGAATATAACTTAGGATTAGGGCTGCTCGAGTCGAGTCGAGACAAACTAAGCAAACTTAGACGGTACAATGGAAACAGAAGAACATCACTAGAATAAAAAAAACAAAAATGTCATGTCAAATAGCTCAATAAAAAAAAGCAGCAGCAGAAACAAATAAATTAGAATCAATTTTTTAATTATTTACCTAATGCAAAATATCGAATGGATTTCACTATTATTTTAATTTGGACTTAGCTTATTTTTTACACTTCGCTGGAGCAAGAATAATTATCATTCTGGTGAGTGCAACCACGTTTACATTAGTTGTTTCGATGCTTGTATCGATCTCCACGGTTGGCATTATTTTGTTTTAGGATTCCCAAAAGAGGACTTACTTAGACATCTACAAGATGGATTTGGCCGAGACAATGAAGAATGTGCTAGCAAAGAGTACGGGGAGCTCAAGCGGCGCGGCGGCGTCCTCAAGTGCGACGACCCCTCACCCTGCAGAAGGCTATGTCACTGAGAAACTGTACATGTTATTGCAGCTTTACTTGCAAAACAAGGGCTGGAGCCCGAGCATAGAGCTGCTGCAGTGCTTCAGTGACCTCAAGGATTCATCTATGTTACCCAGTGCTTCTTATTTACAGTGAGTTGATGTAAACAAATTCTGTTGTCCGAATCAGATTCTCAAGGCTTTTTAAATGGCAATAGAAGTAAACATTTTATCTCCATGTCTATTGTTTACATAGATACACATTTTATTGATACATAAAACTATTTGTAATTCCTATCAGTATCTTATTGGAAAACATTTTTGTTGGTTATAAAATAGTTTTATATGAACATTGGTTATTTCAGAGTGATGGCTTCTAGAGTAGGGTTAGACACACAAGGTAGACTGATATTGCGGGACAATGGTAAAATAATACTGCCTTATGAACACTTTGCAAATGCTGTCATGCTAAAGCACATGAATGGACCCCATGGCTTGCATCTCGGAGTGGAAGCTACTGTCAGAGCTGTGAGTATACATTTTTATCTGCATTCATGCAACTGCCAATCATATAAATAATTAGCTTAATTAACCGCGCGAGTGCCGCGGTGTGACCCGTGGTCCCTCGGGATTAAAAGTAGCCTATGTCCTTCCCTGGGATACAACCTTTAACTATGCCAAATTTCAGCTTAATCTGTTGTAACAAACAGAATGACAGAGTTACTTTCACATTTATAATATTAGTATGGAATAATACTATGGGAACCAGTTTACTGATGTGCTACTTAAATACTTGTTGTTTGTAAATACAAACATATTATACATAGAAACACCCAGTCCTGAGATAGATATTTGCAGCAGCGATGCAGGTTGCGGGGATCGAACCCTCAACCTGCGGGGATCGAACCCGCAACCTGCGTCACAAGCGGGCTTTCACCCACTGCGCCACAGAGGTTGTATAATATATGACCAAGCATTAATATGCTTGGTCAAAAGGAGGGGGCCAGCACTTTGAAGGCACATTTATTAGCACATTTCATAGAATACTAACTCGTTTCCTCACAATTGTTTCTATACATTTTCAAAACAAATCTATTGATGCACATACGGATGAAATTCATACTCACCTTGGATTGAAAGTTGAGGATTACCCCTTGAGCTAGACCAACATGGCTCTATTTATATAATTTATAATTAGTTATGAATTGATTTCAAAGCATTTCCTTTATTGCAACTAAATGATCGCTTATTGTAGGTAGTAGAATCCTACACAATAGGAAGGGAACAATTTGGAATGGAAAAGGAGTTTATTCTGGAAGTTATACAGAACTGCCCTAACCCAGCATGTCGCTACTACAAAAGTCAGCTTGAGATGACTCAGAAATCAATGCAACATTTATCTCAACAGCCTACATACATACCAGGTAAGGTTTTCCTTGTTACATTTTTTCTAGTCAATAGGGAAAGCTGTTTAATATTAAAATGCATCAGAATAAAAACTACACATTATGTAATAGTAGATTTTCATCAAAGTAAGAGGTTTTTCTAGAAAAAAATATGTGACCCTTAGAAAGGAGATCATTCATTTTGGGCCCAAAAGTTAAAAATAAAGAGAAAAAAAAAAGAGTATTTTTCAATATGGCACCAAGTCTCTAAGTCCTCTAAGTACTTTGCAAATGATTTTGTAAGTCAAAAAATTTGTTTTTTAATTGTTTCTTACACAGATGCGGGAGCGTCGAATCTCTCAGACAGTCAGGCGGTAGAACGGCTGCTCCGAGGCACAGCACTGTCTCAGGACTACCAGCTACCTCTTGCGCCACATCTCGCCGCACTCAGTGAGTTGCTAAGTAAACATCACGTTCTTTTATTTATTTATTTTGTGTTAGGAAACATTACTCTCAAGGGAAATACGAGTTGTTACTTATATGTCCCCCGGCTGTGCACATAAGCTGGAGTGAAGAAAAACACTGTGAGAAAACCAGTTAGTTGAAAGTGTGAACTTGAGGTTTACTTATAAATAAGGGTTTTAACCTACACTAGCTTAGACGACCCTACCGCCGTTGGAAACCTATGTCTATGCGGTCTGAATTTGATGCCTCATCCTTGGTGATTTAAAATTTAAGTTTAAAAATCTTTTATCCAGTAAAAAGATGGGTGTCGCTCGTTGCTCATCAGATCATCTATACTTAGTTTGTAATATATAATTTTCAGCAAACCTAACAAACGAGAAGCCAGACCGTCGTCGTGAAGACAAACTATCTCAGCATCAACAGATGCTACTCCAGCATCAGAGCCGTTCCTTGAGCCACCAGTCTCTGGACAAGTACAGTCATTCAGCTCGTTCTTCCACTGCCTCTTCGCAATCCGGCCTCGACTCCAAGTCAAAGCACCATTATAGTGATGATCATAAGATTACTGATTTCTTGAGGCAAGTGTTTGAGTTTTATACTATTGCAATTACATGTTAGAAGTGCATGAACGTTGTTACTTTGAGGCGCACTTAAAATCCTTTTATCACACTCTGAGTCTCTGGACAAATACAGTCATTCTGCTCGTTCGTTTCAATGCATGACGAAGTTTTGCATCTCTGTTAAATGATTATGAGTTAATAATTGTATAATACATACCTCTTCCACGCCCACACACGTTTCAACTCTAAATAATCAACTTACACATACAGTATGGTCTATTCCCAATCGGCCGTCTACGAAACCAGAGCTTCGTAACCAGTTACATGGATCTAGGTATTCGTGGTGTTAGATGTTTCCATGCGCAGCGAAATGGAAGAAGAACACTTTTTGTGTGGAACCCAGCATATAAATGGAATAAGGGCAAGGAATTTTTTTTTTCAGCTGAGTGAAGAATTGCAGTTAAGACTCGTCTCTCCCTACCCTTACCTGAATGAATCGTGAATTATAATCAATTTGTATTTGTAGAGCGAACCTAGAAAGCCTGGAGTCTCTATCAGGCGGGTCAACACACGCGGATCGTGGTAACGCGGCCGGCGGACAAGAACGTGTGGTGCGCGCGTTCGCTGAGCTCGCTCGTAATCTGCAGCGTATGCGGCCATGTGTGCGTCCCGCTATGTGCAAACCATACGGCAAGCAAAGCGAGCAGCTACAGAAAAGTACGTTTATATCTGTGTCTATGTATTCTATGTCTATGTATGCTAAGTTCTGAAAGCTATTAAAGCGAGCAGCTATAGAAAAGTATGTTTATTTACCTACTGTAGATACATAGATTATAATGTACCTATGCTTACTTCTGACGGCAAGCAAAGCGAGCAGCTGTAGAAATACTTTTTCTTAGCCGAAGCTCCATAGTGCACAATTCTTTTTTAACTATGAACTTGTGATAACATAATTAATAATTTTCAGTTCTGTTGGACACTATCCAGCTGGTTCAGTCGCTGCGTAGCTATTTACCGCCGCCGCATATTCAAGTTACATCTTGGAAGAACGACGATAAACTACGGTAAGAATTTATTTACTCGTTGATGATGAAGCATAAAGTTTGGAGTCGTTTTTCTTTTCCTTGTTGTATTAAATTTTATAATGGCGGCGACTATCTTTCTCTACGTCACTAGTTGATTCATCAGCTAGTTATTATCTAATTGCTTATTTTGGTACATTAAGCTGTAGTGTAACTTAGATTAATATGTTACTTGAAAAATTTTAGGCATCTTTTTTCTCTGTTAAAAAGCTAGCGAACTCATTGAGCTAGATTTAAGATATTTTAGTTTCGCGAAATGTAAACTGAAGTAATTTTAATTATTTCATTACAGCACTAACACTATGGATGATTTGGAGTCGCGCAAGATTGTGAGCGGCAACTAATATGTTTGGTTGGATTTACTAGATTACTGGTCCTTTCATAGTATGCCTGTGTGAGGTCAGTGAACTGATTCGGAAAGGTTGGTAGCGTTTAGTGCACTTATCAAAAACTGAATAGCCTAAGCTCTAGGTCATTTTACTTCTTTTCTATTTTGTTAATCCACGTTATGGGTAACCTAAATTACAACTACTACTAGGTAGTAGTAGTTGTAATTTAGGTAGGTACCTAAGATTATAGCTGCGAAATTATTTAATCAGTAATCACTTCATAGTATAAAAAAAAGTCGCTTCCCGCTGTCTGTCTGTCTGTCCCTATGTATGCTTAGATCTTTAAAACTACGCAACGGATTTTGATGCGGTTTTTTTTAATAGACAGTGATTCAATAGGAAGGTTTATATGTATAATACATGCATAATTCAGTAGAGAAACATTGATAATTTTAGAGTTTTCTAATGTGATGTCGTAAATAAACACAATTTTTTGCGCTTACATTGCAAACGCTGGCTGAACCCTAATGTTTAGTATCACCATTACACCCGTGCGAAGCCGAGGCGGGCCGCTAGTTATAATCTAATTGCAAAAGTGTATAAGACTTGTGTCTTGTGTAATAACTGTCTATTACTTTAACAAACGCTACCGACCCAACTGAAGGATTTAAGAGGACCTCTGACATCTCGATTTCTATACAAACGTACTTGTTGATTTATTTCCATATCACTAGTCCGAAGAGGTCTTCTGTCATGGTTAGTAACCACCATTAATTTGTCTGCCGTAATATTTGCATCACAAGAACGGTAAATTTTAGTAGATACCTATTTGTATTTTTGGTATGTATCAGTTGAGAATATTGGAATTATGGCATTATTGATTTAACATTTGTGGCAAAACTCGCACAGATGTGACCGATAAAACGTAAACGTAAGCTTTGTTTTGATATAAAATGTATATGTATTTGAATGGTTCCTTATAAATTATAAATCGACTTTGGATCTGCACACGTTTGGTATTCTTGCCTTTTGGTTGACTGTTTTTTTGTCTCGAAATTTTTATACATTTTTGTATACATATTTATTTGTTATTGTAAGATGCGTCGTTTGGTGTCAAAAGATCAAAGGATCTGTATTGTACTTGTATATAGGTGAGGTAAGTATTCGGCGCTGATCTTGCCATATTAAACATCGGCAGTCCAGCGCTGTCAAATGACTTAAATCAGCACAGACCAGGTTATAAAATGCTTGGGTATTTTAACACTGAAACTTTAAATTAATATTCCTATTTTTTTCCCAACAAGCACCCTCATGATTAAATCATTCTTACAGTATTCTTTCAGCATTGGAAAACTTGTGAAAAAGTTAAAGTACCTAATAATGGTTTAAATGAGTTGTTTAGTTGTGGCTGCTCTTTATCATACTGGGTGTATTAAAACTACTTTCTAAAACCTGAGAAAACCGTTGGTAATTTGGTGTCATAAAGAAAAACAATGGTGTCTGATCATTATGGTAATTGATAAATAATCAGGATTATCGATAGTCTTTTTACATTTCATTATTTATTTACTTACAGTATGTGATAAAATCCCTGCGTAGTTTTACCTGGCTGTGCTGATTATCTGTAATTATAATAAATTCAGCACAAAATAATTTTACATGCTGCATTTAGCATTTTATGCTGCTTTGTTGGTTATTACAATTTATTACATAGTATACCCATTTATTTCATTATAAATCTTATCTACGTTGACGTTTTTCATTGAGTTGAAGTTATGTTCGTCGGTATTTTATAATTCGTCCCAGTTTTGTTTTTTCAATGTGCATTATTTACATTGTGATAAAGGTGTAAAAAGTGTGAACTCTTGAAATGATTGTAACAAATAGCTTCAGGTATTATAGATCTTGAGATGCTAATAATGTCAGAGCAGTGGTAAAAAATATAAAAAAAAAAAAAAATTAAGTACTTACGTATTTTTGGCTGTATTATTTTGGCAACCTGTAAAATATGGAATGTATAGTAAATAGCATTTTCTTATACAGGTGAGTTTTTTTTTTCAAGGCCTCTGAGGGTAACTATGGGTCTAATGTTGCTGGAAAATAAATAATCCTACATTTTAGTTTTCATACAAAATGTATGGAGATTTTTTTTTTCCATATTTGCATGACACCTCGAAGTAACTATGGGCCTCATGTTGTTGGAACACATAAAAATCCTACATTTTCGTTTTCATCAAAAATGTATCGCGGCAATTGTATGCAACTTTTCGATTACTCTCACGGTTCCATCAGTGGCCCTGAAAAAAAAACTCGCCTGTATGTATCGGATAGTATGCAAAGTGAATAAGATCAAAAGCATTGCTTTAATGCAGTTCCAGTTTTTGTAAGTAATTTTATCGAGTTTTTTTTTTAATTCAATCATTGATGATAGAAAAATAAATGCGTAAAGTAAGGTTTGATCGCCGTGTCTTGTCTTGAGAACGATAGGTTGGATAGTATCTTAATGAAGACTGCAATTTTTCATCTTAGCTAATGTTGCCTGTGGATTTGTAAGATTAGGTTTGGTAAGAAAAGTACTACTGCATACTCGGAATTGAAAACAAAATTATTCTATAGACTTATGATTTTAAGTAACGTTTGTAGTTTTGAGTAGATATAAGAATTCCTGTTCCAAAAATTGTATTCTGAGTGTGCAGTACGTATAGGTTGAAATGTAAGAGTCAACACGAGTCGCTATTACTTCCAAATGCATCACATCGTGTGAAATAATGATTACATAAGTTTATTAGTGCAATAAATAAGGCAAAGCCTACTTTAAAGTTTTGTATCCTAGTACGGTAGTTCTAAAATTAGTATTGTATTCACATCACATTATAGTAATACCTTACTCATTGATTTGAAGTAGGTTTGGTCGTGTCTTTAGGCGTCCGATCTGAGGGTTGCAACGCAAACTAATGGGATTAAAAACTGCCTTTTGCTCACTTCAGATGGCAGCACTGTTGAGTGTTCCTTAGTTCATGTCATTTTCCCTACTATTTACGCAAACAAATTAATAATGAAGAGATTAATTCAGTATTAGAGCACTTTGTGAAGCTGTGGATTACAAAAACACGGGTATCCATGTATTCCCCAAGGATGCTAATAGAAGAATACAAAGGATTAAGCTCAGGATTAAAGATTTACAAAAAAAAATGTTTTACAGAATCCTATTTATCTAAGTACTTATTGAAAATTGCAGGTAGCAAAGTGTTCTTCATAAAAGATTTTGAAGAAAGAGTTAAATCTAAAATTATTTTACTTATTAGATATAAATCATTTGAATGTTTAGTCAGCGCTGGAAGTGTCTTGCTAACATTGACGTCCCTGAAACTATCCAGGGCAGGAAATTCTTCCAGCTCATCTTCTACTCTTATGATGTTACTCCTGTCGTGCGCTTCAAGTCTACACCATAAAAAAATGGGTTAAATAATTTGTGATGGAACGTAACCTCCAAATAATAAAATCCCTGTTTAATTAATTACCTTTCTGTTAAAACAGTTTTTTTACCAGTGGTAGATGCTTTCCTTTTTCTCAGTTCATCTTTTAGTTGGATTACACTCCGGGTCGAATACATTTTGTAGCTGAATTAAGCACATTAGCTTCTCCACAATCATTACAAACTGAAGGCGAAAAGGAACACTCAACAGTGGCGCCACCTGTCATGAGCTTTCCGTGTTTAACCCCATTGTTTAATAACTTAACTTGAAGCGCATAAGGCGCACTCTGCTTGATAAAAGTAGCAAAATGGGTGGGTGATCGCTTTCACTATTTACGAAAATCCTTCACTCTGAAGTCTCAATAAACTCAAATAAAGTTTTTTGTTTATTAATTTAAGAACACAGAAACCGTATAGTCTACGTTACTTAAGATGCGTTTCGTCCCTCAGTAGGAGTCTTACTCTATGATTTATTTTTGTTACTTCTGTTTTTCATTTACGTTTGTCTGTTTCGAATATATTGTTAAGCAGCTCTATAACATAACGTTTTTGTATAGTTTAAGCTTTATACTTTTTTATAAGGTGTGTTGTGTTTACGTAGTTTTTGATCACTTCAATGCATTATCCAAATATGACGAGGCTATAATGTTTGATGACAACAATACACCTTAGTATATTAAGCTGATGTAACCGTCGACTAGTACTCTTAAGTATTAACATTTTCCCAGAAGAATCTCTCTCTGTATTAGAATAAGCTTTCTAGTCAAAAAATGATTTTCATATCACATACGAATTGGCCTCGATTTTGCGTACTGTAACATTCGGCCCGACCATTTTGGTTTCATATTTATTTATTCGGACTACATCAGTTGTAAAATTGATCTCAAATTTATGCTTAAATATGGTGATGTTATTTTTTTTATAATATCGGATGGTTTTTGGGACAAATTGGCGGGCTTGAATGTTTGGGTTTTATTATACTTTTTTCATAGACTGGTTGGTTTATATATATTTTTTTGGTTCTCTATTTACATACTTACTTATTCAAATTTAGTTTAGTGATGGTTATATTCTAACGCACCAATAGTTATACGTAGTTATAAGTGAAATATAGTTTACAATTAAATCTTTGTGAAAATCCGTTGAATCGAAATCATGAAATTTAATCATAATGGCATCTGGGTTCTGTGATAAAAATTATCAAAATGTAATTTTGGCTTATGCAATATTTATTTAGAAATTCTTGTCTCTCTTTATGTAACTAAAATAAACATTTCTGATCTTGGCAAAGCGTAGTTATTTTTTTAATTACCTAGTTATACAAATTTGAACCAGTACAAGAGTGTCTAAAATGTTGTTTTCTAATCTCGCTTTGCCATTTGTAACTTATTGTTTGTCAGTATATTTTAATCTGTAAACTAGTACCTAATGAAAACAGTGCTTAGAATAAATTATATAAATAACAACGTAGTTTTATTTTATCAAAATTTTAATATTATTTATAGTACCTTGTAGAAGTTTATATATATTTAAGGAGAAAGCGTACAAAAGAAAACTCAACATTTACAATAAAACGTTTATTAAAAACATCTATTTATCACAAACATCTAGGTAAGAACGAAGTACAAATGCTAGTTTCGAACTGAATAATCACAAGGTTCAATAAATGCCATGCAAATAACATCTATCAATACATTTTATAACTTACGTTTCAAACGCAATACATGAATTTTGGCACCCAACACGTGAGCATTACAATTAAGTTAAACGGTGGTTTTTGATTATGCATTATACATGATTATGTAGGTAATGGATATACATTACGGCCACTTTTTACAGTCCATCTAATTATTGTTTTGAATTTCAATAAAAATTACGAATATCCACTTAGCAAAACCACATATGGAATATACCAACTGGCCGTTAGTAAATAGCATGGTACAAAACATGCGTTTTTAAACTAAGTATATTACAGCGTAGAAGAATTAGAGTGCAATATATTTATAGTATAAATCGTTTAATCTTATCACAATACAATAATCCTAACAATTAACACGACACAAACAAGTATAAAATGTAAAATACCCTTTCGATGTTATAATTATTAATAATTTTGTGCGTAATTTATTGTATCAATTTTACCAGCGCATGGCACCTTATTATTAAACGTGGTGTAAAGTTACGCCAGGTTTAAACTCCAAAAATTGTATGGTTACTCCTACGTTACACCCGGCGTAACTTTAAACCACGTTTATTAATATAGGCCTAGGCGCTTAGTTAGCCGCCTGGCAGTGCGTTCGCGGCCGACATGCATCTGATCTTATTACGAAAAGAAAGGCGTTTCAGTGGATTTCTAACAGGCCTGGGGAATAGATTTTTTATAAATGTTATCAAATATTTATGATAATATATATCAAGCAAGATTAGAGAGAAATATTGACGCATGGAATAATGCACCGCTAGTAAGTGAGAATATCTGGCCCCCAAATCCAGACACAAAGACCGAAATCGTCGAAAGTGATGAAACCGTAGCAGCGTAAAGAATCCAATGCAACCTTTGAGAACAATATATTAAAGTGTAGTAGGTACTTTAAGTGGGTATATGAAAAGTGGAGTAGATATGTATTGAAAAGAGAGTAGCAGTAGGGCTATACAACTCTGTTCAAACAGGTTCCACTATTCTAAGCACATTTAAAATACAGTGGAAACACACATCTAGGAATGTAAAAGTGTAGCCTGGTAAAAATACTTACTAATATTGAGTATTACACGCAAAATAAATGTTTAAGAGTCATACAAAAATGGATTTAACTTACTTTTTGGTTTTGTACTATGTGTAAGTATAAAAAACATATTCTTAACATAGTAAAAATACCTATATCATAAATGCTCAACTAAAGTTCTAAACATTGTATTATCTGGATATCCAAATTTGTCTAACTAAAGCCGGGTCTCCTGCGACACTGTTTTAGTGTTTTCTAACACCTAACATCAAACATCGAACAAAATTTGGGCGTGGCCTAACTTTTTTGTATGTAAAATGTTATCCGAGGCCGACGGAAAACGTGTTTTGTTAGAATGTTTTGTTATTTTTGGTCGCACACGGACTTGGTGAGAAGACTCAAACGAATCAAACCGTTTGAGTTAGTGTAGTTTAAATTAATAAAATGATAAGTGTACGAGTATTTAAAGAACACATGAACAAAGTGTCTTCCCCTTAATTAGAGACAGTACGAAAAGTGCCATTGGACACATTCTTAGTTATATTTTTCTTTATAAAACTATGTCAGAGACAAATTGCTCATTGGCCTACTTGGCCAGATTGTAATATTATTAGGGTTTAATAATAATAGTTAGTATTAATTAGGGATGGGCCGAAGTTCGTTTCACATTCGGTTAAACCGAACTTAGGCAGCTTGAACCGAAGTTCGGCATTCGACCGAAATTCGGTTCAAACTGCCGAAGTTCGGCACTAGAAAATATAGTAATCAAAAGCACGTGAGTGCCGTGGAACACGAAGCAAAGAGTACTTTTCTATACTGAAAACTTCAAATTCAAATCAAACATACTCCCGTACTAACAATGTAACAATCTATGGACTGTTCGCGGTTGCGCGCTTCGCACTGTGACGATTTCGTGACGTGGCGGTCGTGACGGTAAAATGGAACGACATTTTTCTTCCAGCTCCAGCCTGTTTTTCTTCGATACCGTCCGTAAAGGAACTTCGTTCCAATACAACAACTGTTGACTAAAATAATAAAACTAAACCAGTGACGCTCTACCAACTGAGCAAATGTGCAATCGACGTGATGGTTGAAACTTTGTAGGAGTACATTAAGTGCATTAAGTATAAGTACTCCTACAAAGTTTCAACCATTATATAAACAGCTTTTCATTGTGTGTGACAACTCAATGATCCCTAAGTGTGAGAAAAAACAGAACACTGTAAAACTAGTGATTCTGTGAGAGCAGAAGGTCTCCCATCCAAAAAGAAAGTCCGAATTTAATTTGTATTTCAGGTGCTTGAATTTTTCAAAAGTTAAGGTAGACTTTTTTGACGTTTAAGTACGTTTTAGTTTTCTCAATAGACTACGCGCGTTCCCTTGGTCCTAATAGGTAGAATCTGGTGTCCACTGGTTCGCCTCTTGAAAGCGGAGAGGACTGTGTAGTCCCCCGTTTCCCTCCCATTTCACCCCAGTCAAACATCACGATCGACAAAAGTAAATATAAATCTTACTATACTACTTACGGAACTTATGTTCAAAGAAGGACGACAAGATCGGACCTTAAATTTTCAATAGATAAAAACATACCAATTCAGTACCTACATTTTAGGGAAGGTAAATAAATAGTCATTATTATTTTTCGGCTTGATAATAATAAATTACGAATTAAATACGGCAAGTGGCTTCGTAAGCAAGAAATCAGGCTGTAGATCAACTCTGGAATCGATAATTTTTTGAGCCAAGTCACAGTTTGTATGGAGATGACCGACGTTCTTTACATCAAAATTGGTTAAAAAATGCGACTTGAATGACAGACAAAATATTTTTTTTGGCCAATCTCGAAACTGAGACGCTTCGCTCACTCGATCAACTAAAGTCACACACACAGTTAACACTATAAAACGATAAATCGGACGGTTTTACAGTGTTAAACGTGTGTGTTATCGATTTATGCCAATTAAAATAGTGAAATGCGTCGTAGGTACGTACACGTACCTTCAGAACAGTCGTAGAATTGAATAAAAGTAGTTGTAACGACAACCCAATCATCCATATTTGTCACACAGCGAAAAGCAGTACAAGCACCACACTCTATCTACTCTAGAAAACTTCAACGATCGCGTAAACAAGATTTGACGTATTTCTTTCGAGAAAATACAATGAAACTAGGTACCTACCGAACTTCGGCCGAAGTTCGGCCGAACTTTTCATTTTAACCGAATGTTCGGCCGAAGTTCGTATTCGGTTAAAACCACATTCGGCCCATCACTAGTATTAATAGTTTAAATAAAACAAAAATATTTTTGGTCGCAGGAGACACGGCTTTAAAACAACACAAGTCATAGATATAAATATTTTCAAAGAGAACTTATAGGATGAAATGTTTGGTCATCATTGGGATCATCACGAATTTAATATAACGTGCTACGTGCGTGCTACTTAACTGTGCAATGCTGAAATTATCCTTCTCCCTTTCTCGCTTAGTATCGAAAGAGACAGCAATAGAGTGGCGTAGTACACAGTCACGCTGGTTATTCTAGGAACTTGTTTCTATGGTACATTGGAACTGTTCTATAGCTCATTTTTCTCAGTTTCTTTCGGCTTGAAGACATAAACAGAGTCATCGAGCCAGTAGTAAGCTTGGGAGAAATCACCCTCGCATAAATAAGGTGCGCGTGCCCATGAAACGAGTTCATACCCACATTCTTCTTCCATGAATTTGATGAAGGAAGACGCTTGCTCTTCGAAGCCAACGCCTTGGATAGGCAGGCGTTCTTCTGGTTTGTGGTCGGAAGTTACTGAAAGCAAAAGTTTATCTTGTTAGCTTTTAAAGTAAGGTTAGTAGGAATCTGGATACATAAAAAATATAAATAAGAAAAGATTTTAGTCAAACAACTAAGGTAGGTATTTATTAAACATCAATTTGTAAAATCCAGTAAATACATTGAAACTTGCATCGACAATCTCTCTCTAATAACATAAAATCGTGAAAGAAAACCTCGTGAGGAAACCGACATTGTCGTAGAACCTTCGAAAATACGTGTTAACTGCACGTAAGGAACACCTTTGAGGCTCACTTAAAATTCCCAACATTTTTCCACATTGTTTCTTAAGAAATAGTGAACCGACAAGAACACTTGTCTTTACCTTCCACATAAGGCTTGTACGGCAACACAAGGGCCAGCATCAAGACCCCTCCAGGTGAAATTGCGTTCTTAGCCTGCTGCAGCATTGTCTTCGGTTTGCTGCAACGGTCCAGGAGGTTCAACATGCACACGCATTCAAACTGCTGACCGTTCCACCAGCTTTCTATGTCCAGAAGTCTGGAACCACCAATAACAGTTTTGATGAAGATTTAAATTAGGGCCAGGTCAAGTGTTTCGTAATGAGAGTAAATAAGGCTATAGATGTGTGACAGGGTCTGGATCTGGAGGACAGGTTTCTACCTACACTGGGAAGGCGTGATTTTATGTACTTATGTAATAATAAATAGTAGGTACCTACCTAATTATCTTAGCCAGTCCAGTCATCTTTTAGTTCTAGCTCATAATTTATTGGGCTATTATAGGTTCTACTTTTCTTGGTTCTCTGGTGCCTACTTCGTCGTCTAGATAGATTATATTTTCTTTAAGTTGTATCAAACCTTGGTTACTAGTGATAAAGATCTTACGTGTATCCCTTTTTTGATAAGGCCTTCCTCATACTCCCGGAGATTTCAGTAGCATACTTGGCAGGGAACAGTCGGGAGAATCGCCTGCTGACTTCTCCGTCTCCTGCGCCCACGTCCACCATCGCGCCGTTGCAGTCGCGAGCGGAGCGCGGCGCGGAACTCAGCATCTGACGAGTCTGATTCTCAGAAAGAACGAACATCGACCCTCGCCCGAGCCACCTGGAAGAAACAAAACTCCTTTAAATATATACCTACTTCTAATGAAAAAGCAAGTAAATTGTAGTTAGAAAGCACAATTGCCGCTTGTTATAACATCTCAATTAGAGGGAACAATTTCAAAACGTGGTGGCCGATAGCTATCCATGCCGTACTTTATTGCCTTCCAGCACTATTCCGGTGCACCCATTAATCTTATCCAAGTTAATTGTCGAAATAACTAAGTTGGCTCGTTGTTGCAACCTTCTAATTTAAACGTAAACTTCCTTGAAAGCTATTTGCGGCGCAGTCGCGACGCGACGTAGCGAGCAACAATAGCGCAATTATCCACTACTGTTGGTCGTGTAGTAGTGGTTGTTCCTGAGGATTGCATCGGCCTGCAATTATCGAGGTTGAAGTACAAAGCGGTGTGTGCTGCGGGCGAGTGGCGGCCGCCAGCACCGGCCCGCTGAATGCGCGCCGCGGGGAGAAGGGCCGCCCGCGTCGCGACGACTTTATCGCGCCCCGGGGACCGGCAAAAGTGGATAATGAGAACTAAATCCAGCTCTCATTAGCTGAGAGCGAGCGTCGCCCGATCGATACGAATTCGTCTTCGCCGGGTAAAGGGATAATCGACGCGAAGCCCGAGCTCTGTTATTAGCCGTAGTACCATATATCACGCGCGGCATTATCCGCGGCCCCCGGCGTCCGCGCCGCAATTACTGCAGCGAACGGTGCAGCTCGGTTACAATACCTTATCTAGCCAGGGTCGGTTCAAAGTGCTCAATTACGGAAAGGTATAGGAAAGTTTTCCGCGCTTCCTTTTCAGGTCCTCGGATAGGCACGATGGTTTATTGGGTGTAGTTATGAGGAGCATTGTGTGACACACGTGTCGTTATCGAGTGCGGACAGTTTCTGGGCGACGCTCGCAGCTCGTTTGCGGGCGGAGCGGTGCGGATTGATTGCTTTATTGTCCCGTCGGCGGCGGTGGTGGCGAGCGGACGACGCGCGATACATGTTACATGAACCGGTCGCGCGGCCGCAACTAATGAGCGCCGACACCACGTAATTGTCACCCCGAGCAGTGTAAACTCGCTATTCCAACACCTCAAGACGTGCTACGATTGAGTCAACACACAAAAACAACTCGAGAATATGACGTCGGTCATTATTGGAATGCTGTGGGACTCGTATGATTGATTTATTAGGACCATAACGAGAATAAGTTTCGTTCCGAGAGCTTCTTTAGTTACCCTCGTAAAAAGTCACAAAAGGAATTTGTTAAAGCGTTCCGGTTTCCTTAAGGGTATTCGATGGCACATAACGAGGCCTGTGCCGGCTGATGGAGTAATAGGAAGGCAACAGAAACAACACGGAGCACCAAGGTATCCAGTCGCGTCGAAAATTGCGAGGCAAGGGGTGATGTGTAAATCGAGTAGAGCAGTCGGTGGATAGGCGGGCGCGTAGTATCTATTTCAATAGAATGCGGTGGCTTGCAACAAGGAATCCGATGCGGTTATCGACGGCGGAGGTGAGAGATGTGTCGCCGGCCGGGCGTCGGGCGCCGGGCGCCGGGGGGGTCGGCAGGGCTCGTATCGCGATTGCATCGGAGAGCAAACAAGCGGGCGGGGTGTCGCGGTGGCCTCCGGCGCTCAAATCATATTACCCCCGGCCTCACACTCGCTCTAGCTCCACACGTCATTTGAGAGTGCGTCGCTATGGCGACGGCCCGGGCCGTGCATGATATTAGTCCGCGTGCGGCTCATCTCCGGCCGTTTAAACTTAACGCGCCGCCTCGCGCGGGAAATTAAAACCGGCTCCGGACCGGAAGGCGCGATCGACCCTCGCGCGCCGGCCCGCCGACCCAGCGCCAGGGACACCTGACTCAAACCCTGACATCGCAACCATAACGAATAGTATCTTTTAATATTCAGGATTCAACTTTTACAGAATTAAATGAACAAAGCCAGGGGGGACTTGGCCAGGTTTTGCTATAGAAGACCAGCTTTCGCCCTCGGTTTGGCTTCTGCATTTTGCTTAAAAAAAGATACATAAATAAATAGCTATGCTTAAAGCTTCACAACTCATATCTTTCTATTCCATTTCCAGGTTGAGCTGTGGGTACTTAATTGAAAGACAAACAATCAAATATTAAGCCGTACTCAATTAGATTAATATTAGAAGGATTTCCGTTTACCAGCATCCAGAAAAGTTGAGTTCATCAAGTAGGTATGCAATTCGTTAAATCTTTAGGAAACCTATGAAAGTAAATTGCGTACATACAAATGCTTCCGTAACGATGTCCTCGAATAATTCTAAAAGCATTAGCAGAAATCCATTAGTGAGTTAGGTACCTCATTCCCTATTCATGTCGAGCCTCTAAACGTTATTTACTGCGTATAAACACACTACAGATATGTACACATTAAACACGGTGGCACAGATAGGAAGAGCTCCACCCCATGTATGTAGATACCTACACATTTGCTTTACTCAAAGACATTGTCGCTTTCAGGCACCTCATTAGAGAGCGTCCCATGTGAGCCTACCCACACTCCCTCCCCACTCCACCGCTACACCCTACACACACACACGCGCGCAACATGGAGACGAGAGCAATTCTTTCTCTGCGCTCGCAAACTTGGATGGATAATTACACTTAGATAAGAACTCGTAGCTCCTTATGTGTTATACGATTTTCATACAGTTAGGTAGAAAGAGACAAAGACGTTTGAAAGTTACAGAATTATGAAAGCGTACCAACGAATATATATACTTCGAGATGTCTCTATGAATTGGTTAAGCATAATTGTAGGTCTTGATTATTTGGAGATAGTGGTTTGGCGGTCCAGACAGTGCCAGGTAAACGAATGTTGCCGTGAAATCTGGAAGTTCCCGGCAGTTATTAGGGTGTAATAAAAATCAAGTTGTAAGAAGCACAATCGATTGCCGAAGCGCTACGCGGTGTCATAACCCCGAACAGCACTCAAGCTGCAATAAACTATAAAAAAGTGGATAGTAAAATGTATAAACAATGAGAGCACGGCTAAAACGTTTTAGTGTTAAGAGTGGGCCCATAAACCGTTGACACGCACCCGTAAAATATTAACGATACCTTCAAGAAAAATGACGACTATCAATGTAGGTACCGATTTTCGGTCGCGCGAGGACGCGCTACAAATAATGGCGGTGCCGAATTTATACGCGGACCCGAATTGCCCCGATTGAATATTTTACCAGGCCACGAATGCGTCCGGCGATATTTTTCTATTTCGCCACCCATTTTTACAATCAATTGCTTAGTTTCCCCTTTAATATTATTCGTGCGACGACTCGCCTGTTCTGTCTAGCTCGCTTTAACACGCTATATAATTCAACATCAAGGCGATTGCTTACTGTTATTTGATAGTCGCCTATTTCTTGATTTTTATTGGATCCAGATGAAAATTTAGTGCTCTGGCATGGGTAGAGTCAGAATCTATGTTGTTTTTTGTCAAAAGTCAATACTTTTGGTCTACCCACACAATTGTAGGTAGATTATTTTACATACAAAGTGTGTTACTTTGGAAGGTGGTGCAACGATGTATGATGATAACGGAACGATGCATGTAAGCAGATTACGAAGCGCAAATTATTGTTGACGTTTCCGAAACACAATAACCTCTAAAGGTGGTAAAAGGCGTGGGTTCAATTCGAATCCCAGGCATGGTTTAAAATAACTTCTCGGAGGCGAATGGTTTATTGCTTATTGAGTAGCGCTGACGAGACGCGCCTCCGACGATAAAACATGCGCAGAGTGGAATCTCACTCAATATCGCAATACACACGGAGACATTGAAATTATCGCTCGGTGGGAGGCGTGCGTCCGACGAGCTGGACTAAGGGAAAATAAGAATAAGAGGTTAGTTTGAAACAATGAGCATTGTCGCGGTGTCTGTGCGTGCGCGCGTCGCGAGGCGAGAGCGGTCGCGAGCGCGGTGCGCGCGCGCCGCGCCTCATTGGCCGCCGCACGGTGGGCGGGGCGCCGCTAACTGCGCGCACGCAAATAGCGCACCCGCACACAAATTAAAACAATAAAATGAAAGTAGTAAAACAAAGTAAGCACCGAAGAGTATCCACTATCGAGAGGCTTAATGGCCGAGCGGAGGCGGCAGCGGTCTCTCGATTTATTGACTAAGGAGCTTCGCCCCGGTCTCGACTGATCGACGGACCAAATTCGGTATGACCATTATTGTTGTTGAATTGTTGTTGAATTTGTAGAGTATTGAAAAATTACAGCAAACGCAAACTTCGAGAGAGTGCTTGCCATTATTTTGAAGCAAACCATACGAAAAAGTAGGTAAGGACTTGTTCCCGAGTCGTGAGTGGAATTATCTCAAAGTTCCGTTATGACTTTAACTCGAACATGTGTTTCAGTACAAACTACGTTCCAGAGAGCGCTCTACATTGCAGAGAGCAAAGTTGGAAAGTTTTAACTAGCGTATTTTATCATGTCTGAAGCATGCACTCGGTTGAAACGCGTAACAAATAGTTGGGGATTCTATCGGAATCGGTCTCGAGAGCGTGGAGGCTTCTCGAAGGTTCTCGATGAGGAAATGCGGCACTGGGTCGTGGTACGGGTAACGAATGTCGTCTCATTTACTAATGTGTCACATGCAGGCGGCGTTGTTTCACTGGCGGCGGGGGGTAGCGCCTGCCACCGGGAGTGGGGGGGAGTCTGGAGATGACCAATCGTGGCGCGACCCCCCGGACTTGGACGATGCAACGTTAATTATTACGGTGCACGGAGCCATGTCCGTACGGTCAGTAACTACAAGCAAGGTAATGAGCATCTTTACTTTGAAGGACTCTTAGTAAATGTAGTAAGTACCTACCTATTCGACATTTGATAGTCGTTGAGATTAAGTAACTTTGCCGTGACACCGAAGAATAGAAAAGATTTGGGTTGGTAGGTAGGTAAGTAAATATACAATGAAATATGGCGGTTGTTGGTAGAGATAACATACAAATTATGGTTTGTAATTTGCATCTGTACTCGTATTGTGACTAATTAATTATATTCGTAAATGTAATGACAAAACCAATGACTGAAACATTTATAGTACTAGATTGGAAAATACCATGTTATTTGATGATCATAAACTTAAGAGTAAAAGTTCTTGTACCCAAACAAAGATTTTCCTCGTTGTGTAGAAGGAGTTCCTAATCCGCAGGCACCGAGGCGTCGTTGGGAACAAACATTTGTATGTGAGAGTGTGATTGTGAAAAGGAGCGTGATTACAGCACTTGTAGTTAGCGGAGGCTTCATTAGGAAGGGGCGCCGGGGGATCATCTCGGGCGGGTGCATCGCGGCTGCGCGCGCAAACAAATTAAAACGTAAGACGCGCCCTAATCAATAGCCGACTTCGCCGCGAAGCCGAATTAACTCGGCCGAATGAAAAAATGAACAAAATTATATTCGCGCTTCAGCTCAACCCCCCACCACCCGCCGCCCGGAGGAAATTGCTTTTCTTTCAGTGGGCGCGCACACACTCCCCGCGCCCGCGACGTGAGCGCGAGAGGGTTAGCGCCGACACACACAATATTATAATTTACGTTTCCTCGTATATCGAGGTGTAAGTAGGTACTTTACCTGGGCGTTTCGCGCCCGCTCAGCCCTCGGCTCACGCTAAATCTGAGCTTTATACGTTCACTTGACGCGACGAGAGCGATATTAGTTTCGAGTCGACTCCTACCCTGCTACAATATTTATTAACGCTCCACTAGCTTCATATGCCGGTGCCGGGCGCAGTTACGCTTTTTCATTTCCTTCTTTAAAAGCGCTTTGAGTACCAACAGGTAATGCGGATCAGGAAAAGAATAACCTCCAACTATGTATTTACTTCCACAAACACGGCCATAACTTCAATCTTTGCCGGCGAGCGTTTTCATCGTAACGTGTGGTGGGTGGGAGCTCGCCGAGTGGTGCGAAAGTAATTCTGAGAAATCTCATTACAAGTAACATGATGAAACGTGATAGGTAATGAAAAGATGCTCGCCTGGAATAGCTCGAGCGTGCATAGGTATCCGTCATCAGTGACGCATTAAGGTGTCTAATCCTGGATGCTATAGTCGATCAGTATTATTGCTTGTTTTCGTGACTAATTAAGGGTGGTAGAGAAGAATGATTACATAAGGGTCCGAGTGAAAGAGTCGGAGTTTCATTAACGGATATCGCGAGCTGTAATCTAGGCGCCAGCCGCCCGCCCAATTAACGCGTGGGCGATGAGATGGCCGGGCGGGCGGCCGCCTCGCCGGCCAATGGCGGCCGCGCAGGGATTAATTAAGTAACTTCCCGTCTGCACCCCCCCACCCCTCCCCCGTGCACCTCACACCCGCAGCGGAGTCTGCGGACACGCCCGGAAAACTAACCACCTAATGAGGGGAGATGACCTCACGTGCTTGTGTGCTTTGTCTATTCAACGTATGTGCAAACTACGTTCATTTGTGTGCAAGTGCTGGCCTTTTGTGTGTCCGTTATGTAAGCGACTACTCGCATTATCTACACGACGCTGTAGCTTAGCTCTCGTGTAACTATGTTGCGAGGAAATAGAAAATTGTTGTTGAAATTCAACGTCCACTAACAAGGGAAGAGCTTGTATCAGGCCATCAGCGTGCGCAGGATTAGTTTGATGTTCGCTTATTTTATAACGAAACTGTTATACTTTTTTGGAAAGGCATCAATTACCGGGACCTGCTCAGGTATTCAAGCGGCAGAAACGTTATCACGTGGTGGTAGTATATCCTAAACACTATTCATTAATGCGCGTTGCGTACAAACTTTATGTCATGCCTACGCCGTACATTAAAAGCGTTGTCTTCTCACGGTACGTGAGAGAAGACAAGTCAATTAAACAACGAGGCCGCACGCCGGAAGCACATGACAGATGGCGTGTTTGTACTCGTATATGTACAGCTATTTATCGGGACTGCCCGCACCCTAATCTTTAGCTTATAATAAACTGGACCGAGGCCACATATTTTAGAGGGAAAATTAGATAAAGAAAATACACGTACTACGTATTGTGTCAACAATATTTTGTCGCAGATTGCTGTGTTCAAAACATTCTTCTTTGAAAACACTGTCTCATGTACTTACTCAATACTCAATTCACAATAATGCTTTGAAATCATTCACTAAAACATTACAAACGCTCTTAGCGTAGGTATACATTTAAATATGTAGCAGACTTCATAAATAAGTTAACAGCAATGAAACTTTTATGGGCTATATTCTTTATCTTATTTTGAATTTCATCATTTCGTCTGCAATGCCGGATTTAAGTGTTAAGCCGGCTTGTCTTCCCTCCGATATTTCTTTTTAGTTTGGTTTTACATAAAGATTATGCATTTTGATAAAGGTGGCTCATTTTTTGTATAGCCTCAGCAAACTACGAACCAATTTTTATATATTGTAGTCAAGAACCTACGAAAAAAATCTCAGATATTTAGGCTACTTTCATTACAACTCCGTCTTCTATAAACAATGTCTACAAGATCGCTCACATCAGCATTTAGTATGAATTCGTTTAATCCGAGCGCTTAGCCAAAGATTAGTAATACTTCCGCCAAAAGGATGTAGTGTAGTGGTCCATAATCGAAGGCACAGGGTTGTGGGGGTGCCAAAATAACTAATAGTTTTCGCGGGGGCGTGTTAGCATTTTTCTTCTGGCAGTGACGGCTGGGGGGAGGGTGGGGAATAACTCTCCTCGAGAAATGGCTACGCGGATCATTTATACTTCATCGACTTAGCTCATAATGGAGAGTATAATTAAAGTTGTTTACTGTGCGCTCTTTTGAGAAATAAGAAAACGGGAAAGCATTTCATGGCATCGTTCTCTCGCTCAAAGTATCTCTGATTAGTTTACGCAGCTTTTAGCTGGCGTGGTAGCCAGATGAAACTACATGGTAGGTTCTGGGTTTAAAAATTTCACTCAAATCCGGTCAGTCATTTAGCGCTTGATGGAAGCACAAACAATATTAGAAGTAGGTATAGGATTAAATTCAACAAACCAGACACAGATTCAAACACTTGAAATCTAATGTAATCAAATAGACAATCTAATGTAACTTATGTCGGGATAAGACATAATCGAAACATATTCAAACGACTACAAAATACCCGTTTAGTTCACACGAAAACCGATAAAAAACTGCTCAAAATTTCACATCAACATCAGGCAACATGACTTTATAGCGCCGATAAACTCTTTCAAGCAGATATTCGAGATCGTGGATAAAAACATCACGTTTATGGAAAATAGTGACGCATTTAAGGCTGTAGCGAGGTGCGTAGTGCGTAAGAGGGCCATTTACCACGCGGGGTTGGCGGAGCGAACTAAAACTCAATTCTTTCTGCTAGGGATGGGTGGAGGCCGACTCTCATTTCTAAATATTGGTCACTTAGGTACGATATGGGCACTTAGAATGGCTACTTCAGTTTATTGAGAGCCACTTTATTTCATAGCCAGGTAAAATACTAAGTACAATATTGTAGTACTTATTGATGTGATTTTATTTAAAACAATAATTTTATTAATAAACCTTTGTTAATTACGGAAAATATTGTTATTCAGGTATTAATGCATAATAAATAACTATAAATCAAGAAAAGATCATGCACAATGATTAATAATGATGCAAGTTAAGGTATTATAAAGCACGAATGCTTCACAACCCAATTACCGGTGTTTTCCTTATATTTTCAGCAGAGTGCAGTGACTTGACCCATATCTTGGATTTGACTCGTGAATCCGGACTTAGTTCGTACAATCCAATCCACATCACGTCTCTAGTTCCCACCTACATCTGTTTTACGTTCCAATGGATTGCTGCATGCAAATAGACCCGCGTTATTGTTCCTTTGATGGGATGGAAGGAGCGTTTTTAGAACTTTATTTACCAACTTTACAACTGTGTTGGAAGGAAAGCTTTTATGTCTGATCGCTGAATTATGTAACTATCTAATATAGTTTGTTTAAAGGCTCCGCTTAGCTTTGCAGTTGATTTATGTCCAGGTGAATAAGAAAATACAGATTTCCTGATTGCGAGTTAAATCACCTTAAGGAAATCTGAAATCAGGCCACACTGACAAATGATTTCCTGTGTTTACATAACAGAAATAGATCACTCAACCGAATCGTTTACATTAGCGCGAGTCATCCTGAAACGTCGTGGATAGACAAGGGAGTGTTCGCGCCACTCCTTCACGGTGATTAATTGCACGCCCCTAGCCGGGAAAATCACAACCCTTTCGATGTCTTAATTACCACGCCTCGCTTCAGCGACGTCGCGCCATTGGCTAGGAGCCTTGCCGCTCTGTCGCCCCGTGTTTTAATTGGTCGCTTGTAATTAACGCTCCGTAATCACCAACGGCTCGCCGCGAGGGGACGATGCTCCTAATTTGAATTTTTAATTAGCGACGACGACGGGCGTCGGAGGCGTCGGATTGGACGATTCCTATCGCTTTTACATAGACAATGCCTATTGTCTTTGCGCGTTTTCTTTCACCACGCCTTCCATTTACTGCACAAAGCGGGATGAAATTTGCATTTACGAAATAAATTATCATGAGGTAAAGATTTGCATTTAAATCGGCTATCGTGAAATACGTACCAATAACGTAGTGCTACTCGTACGTAGGCTAATCCTATAAAGAATATGCATGAGAGCGTTCCCCGCATTCCCCGCTGCATTACTACTTACGTACAAGAGGCAGTGGGTACCTATATCTGCGGGAGAGCACGAGCGCTTGGTGCATGCCGAATTAGCTCATTACCGGAGCCAGCGCCTTCGTCGAGTTTCCCGAGATTTATCCTTCCACTCTCCGTATTCCAAATTTGAATAAGACCATTAGCCGCCGAGTATTCAGCGTTCGGAATTTGGATTGGACAATTACGCTTAATTCCAATTTCGAATTCTATTTTATTCAAATTCATAGTAAGCAAACGGTGCCAGTTTAAGAACTCAATCGAGATTATTAGACCGGGATTCGCAGTCTGGAAGAGCATTAAGTAGATAAAATTGATCATGCCAGTAGATAAGAAATTCAAGATGGATTGGCATTGGCATAACAGAAATCAGTAGTCAATTTAAATGCGATGGAGGTGAGGCTTTTAGCTTGCGGAAGGAGCAATACTTCGTTAAGATAGGTGATAGAGTACAGTCGAGGTGCAAAGCAAACCAAGATTGATTGGCACAGAAAGATTCATCATTCAAATTAAATCCGATGAAGATGGAGGTAAGGAGAACCGCAGAGCACTTAGCAGTTAGTACGTGCCGGTGCGTTAATCCGCGGAAGTAGCAATTCTTCGATTAGATAGGTGATAGAGTATCTCTAAAGAGGCGTTTATGCGCAGGCGCGGGAGCCGTGAGACGTTGAGTGACGCGACCAGCCGCGCTTCCCCTTAATAAGGTAAATGAGATGCGGAGAGTGCACTGCGGACTACGACCACCGTGGGCCTCTACAGACGAGCTGATTTTGCACGTTTTATAGACAAGATGTAGGCAGTAAAGTTGGAGGTTGATTTGGACCGTGTTAATACCAAAACGTTGCAAGCTCCTGACTATTAACCAACAATAAGTTGAGTACTTACTTATACCAAACGATACTTTTACTATAGCAAACATTCAGTATCAAGAAAGATTTTGTTGTTTTCTATTATAATATAAATTTGGCTTGTTGTGGGTTTTATTTTTTTTGGCAGAAAACGGATAGTAGGTACTGTCTTCTAGCATATTTTCTTTTTATAAGATGACAAATGAAAAAAGTGTGCTGTTTTCAATAGAGTGGAAAGCAGTGGAAGCTACATGGCCCTTGTAAGTTAGTTGTACAATCAAGCAGTCTGTATAGAATTTTAAATTAGCAACTTCTCCCGCTGAGCACTGAGCTGCACTAACAAACGCCTCGTTACTGTAGGGGTTTATCCTAAACGAGCGGATATTTTAACGTGTCAGTACAATATATTCGAATTCAGTACAGTTGCCAAATCGCCAACACATAGAATTTACTTTGTAGGCAAATACAGGCACTCAGCTATGAATACCACTAGATATACTACATACTACAATGCTTTTTACCTCTGGTAGATATCACATTTTTTCACTTGCTACGATCCTGACCATATCTCCTCATTCTCTCACATGCGCGAGAGATCAGACTGTTCACTCGAGTGAAGGGTTAGATTTTCTTCGACACTTGTTTCATTGTGTTTTAGTAAGTAATTCGTATGAGTCGGGCCAACTCTGGTGTGTTTTAGTGAAATATGTAAAATGCAAACAAGAACGGAATGAATGAATGAATCTCGCCGTGCATCAGTTTATCCGTGACTACGGGCGCTGCAATGCGTCCGAAACGTCGGGAAAATAAACAAACATTAGGTACGTGATAAATACCCATTATAAAATTATCATTATGTCACCAAATCACGAAAGTTTAAAAAGTTTAAAGACTAAACAGAACAGACAAGGAAAAGATAAATAAATGGAAAAAAACATACATACAGTCGAACATATAACCTCCTCCTTTTTTTGAAGTCGGTTAATTAGTTTACATATTACTGAAATATGGAGCATATAACTTGGCTGAAAAAACAATTTAAAGTGATTTCAGTAAATTTATTAGTTTTGACTCATACTAAGAGTATAGGTAATTATAATTAGCCTCAAATGACCCAGCAGCCTTATTGTCTTACTTAACTGGCAATGGACATGGGCTTCATTTTGAAATTTGAAACCCATTCTGGACTTCAATTGTCATTTTCCTATTATGTGATTGGTCGAGCTCAATCAGAATCACAACTGGGAATGGATTTCAAGTTAGGCTGCAAGTTTATAGATAAACACATTTCTTTATCTTTAAAATTCAGCGATGCGCGACCAGTTATTCGAAATCTCGTCAACTACTATTTTCTTTGTATAAAAAGAGTGTATTTTTTCCCCAATTAAAGCCGTTCCGAGGTTCTTATTAGTTTTTACCTGAGCGAGCTTTTTGCTCGGGGCACGGGTCAACCGGGCTGAGACAATGCGCGGGCGACGACGACGCCGCGGATAGTGCAAGCTCCCGTAACAAAATACTAGGGTCATAGAGAATAAATTTACTTACTTGCACGGATGTGACCGACATTCACTTATACTTAGAATTGTTTATTGTCTTTTTGAGAATAAATTTATTATAAACAATATATCTTTTTGGTAGTTTACTTTTTTAGTTATTGTGGCGGTAGCGGGAAGGCAATGATTCGACTGTCGCGGGATCGGAAAAAATTGCGTGAAAATGAGGAGGCCTATACTCAGCAGTGGGTGGATGTGGGCTGCTTAAATAGATAGATAGACTTTTTTATTTACGTTTAGTAGGTAATGGCTTGTCTCTAAAAAGGGGGTTGATCGTACATAACAGCATCATGACTGTTATAATCAGGGCATGGTAAATATTCTCACACTTTTGGGCATTAGAGATTATTTTATCTTCAAAACTATGTCTGATGGGGTCATTTTGATACCATATTTAGCACATGACAACATTTCGCACTTACCTAAATCAGTTAAGGACACAAAAAAAAATCCATTTAGCTGCTAGACATGATTTACTAAATTTAATTCGCGAATTAGAAGAATTTTACAATTAAGACTACATATACATTAGGCTTACAGCCGGTTTCTCGAACGCTTTTCAAATTGACAAACCGATTAAACTTGGATTCCTTGGTCCTCATAGGTCGAATGACAGATTTTACCAATGATTAGTTAATTTTGAAGATGATTTGCGTTCGACAAACCGGCCGTTCAATATTTATTATGAAGATATTTACATTGGGATAGTAATAACTGTAAAGTAATAGGTAATTGTGATAGTGTTACTGTCAGTTGCATTTCTTACATCGGCAGCTAGTACTAGAACGTGCGTCGTGCCTTTCGGTTGGTTCCGCGTGCCGGCTAACCATTCAGCGCTAATCGCTTCATTCAGCGGCCAGCGAGCGCTTTTTCCCCCGTAGCCGATCGGTCATGCATTCCTAACGCTCGTGGACTGCACTACTGTTATATCAAACGATATCGGTTCGTTGTGGCGAATTAGCGCGTGCTGATTGCAAGCGCTTACAACGCTTAGTTACACTGGTATTTCAGATGATCACGACAAATAGAAGACATCCATTGGGTTTAAGAACATTGCTGTCTCAAGTCATGAATAGTAGATTTTTATATCTAGTAGCTGATAAGCTGCCCTGACGTTGTCCAGAAGACATTTCAATAAAGTTTATAATCGAAACAAATAAAACTTACGCTGAGTATGCTTGATCACTGTTTTAGCTCACGGAATACGCTTACATTGATGATTATTGAAGCATTACAATGCAACATAAAACGACAGTAATCAACATCTCATTGCCAGTTTAGGTGAAAGTGGCGTTATGCACGCGTTCATATCTTTTGTACGTAAATTGAGAAGTAACTTTCTAAGTACATTACTGTTTTTTTAAATGGCTACGCTGCTTAGATAATTAGAGATTAAGTGGTTTGTATTTCTTTATTGCTTTTTAATTTAAGTTTTTTATAAATTGCCATAGCTCTAAAAGCATTTACGTAAATCACTGCAATGTAACTTAACATTACATCAGATGCTTAAATTGGATAAAAAAAATATCATAGAAAAAATCGGAAAAGAACCGGAATTTAACCATTTACAAATACAAAAATTTAGCTCAAGCTTTATCCTTACTAATCTATTAAATGAGAATTAATTTGTTTTTTGTGCTTCCACGCGTAACTTCTTAGCATCATGAAAGAGAGATATAAAAAAATATGAATAAGGTCATCGGTATTTTTTTGATTTTATTTGCGGGTGCGTATTTCATGGATCGTTGACACAAGGCGCGTGAGCCCGTGCCTCATTGCCTGCGCCGGCGCAGTTATCGAATCGTAATAAATATAGCAGAATAATGTCACAATGTCTACGTGAGTGTCTTGGAACACTCGGTTGGAACGAAGTTTGTACATTTGACATTTTGCGCACCCTGTGCACCACTTTTCGTACTCTGCGCATCTTTTTTTACGCACTACCATGCGCACCATTTTGCACAATTTGTGAAGTTATCAACGAAAACATGTTTTTTGCTTCTCTTGTAAAGTTGTGTTTTTGCAGTTATCCTTTTATTCCCCGGAGACAGCGATATGTCGTGACGGTAAAATCGATCGCATTTTTTCTAGCCTACATGTGCGCCCTTAAAGACACCCACCATCATCATCATCATCCACAGCCTGACTTAACCCACTGCTGGGTATAGGCCTCCCTAAGCTTGAGTCATCTACCACGATCCTGCGCTAATCTTACAATATCGTCTAACGTCCGAAAAGAAACTTTGTTCCAATAAGTGCCGATTAATTTTAAGTAGTCTAAAAGATGAAATACACAAGGATTCAATAGTAAAAGCCAGTCACTTAATAGTAAGTGACGACCTCTGTGGCGCAGTGGGCGAAGGTCCGCCTGCGATGCAGAAGGTTGCGGGTTCGATCCCCGCCACGGGACAAATGTTTGTATGATCTACAGATATTTGTCTCGGGTCTGGGTGTTCCTATGTATAATAATAAGTATGTATTTACAAAACAAAAAGTATATAAGTAGTATATCAGTCATCTAGTACCCATAACACAAGCTCTGCTTACTTTGGGGCTAGATGATGCTGTGTGGAAAGTCCAGCGTTATTTATTTATTATTATTAAGTAATCTTTTACGAAACGATCACAATTATATTCCCAATTTACGGTACACATTTCCTCACATCAAGTCGTTCAACATCCTTTGAAGCTATCTAAAGTTTTACTGAATAAATGTTTCATTTTTATTTTTTTATAGTGTTAAACCACACTTAGGTATTTCATTGAGAAATGAAATCTTATCAAAAAGTTCGATTCCGACGGGATTCGAACTCGCAACGATCAGACGACCCTCCTAAAGCCGGAGTGCCTTACCGAATGGTACCTACGTAGTAGCCACCTGGTAGCCACGGAACCCTTGACGTCACAATTGAAATCTTTGATAAGCTTATATTTTATCGGTTATAGCACCGGTAGTAATTTTGATTTTGAAAGACATTTGATAAGACTTCATTTCTCAATGAATAAATGTTTTTGATTTGAATTCATTTATCTCAATATAAGTTTGGATTACATTACGTAAACAGCAAATATTTTCATAAAAACCTCGTATTCTTGTAAAAAACATAATTTCATTATGAATCGAGAAAGTGTCGGAAAAGTGTATCGGTTACGTTCCCGCCACAGACAATGCAGCAGTGGGTGCCAACAAGAACAGATGTTTTGTTGAAATCTGTGTCGTGCTCCTGCTGTTTGTTTACCATTGGTAGCGGCGGTTTTACTGTCGTTTCTTGTGCGGTTTATATAAAAAAATATCATTTTATAAACTAATCTAACTTTATATGTAACTTTAAATGGTGTTTGTGCTCTAAACGCCCCAAGTTCGTATGAGACAGTGGCCAACTCTGGTGACGGAGTTGTAACGCCCTGGTTAAGTTGTATTTTTTTTATTAATTAAGCAATCAAAAAAAAAAACAAAGCTAAAGCAGTAAGATTCCGAATTTTGGTTATTATTTTCGAAAGAACTCATACATACGTGACATAAGGAAGTATTGGATTCTTTTAATTCAAAGAATTTGGAGGCTAACATAGGTTAGGTGCAGTGCAGGAATTTGGAGTGTGAGATTCGAATCCAAATCGACCATATTTTGACGGAATTTTCGTGTATAATATTATAGTTTGCTTCCACCCGCGGTTTCGCACTTGCGGTTACAAACTATAACATCAGAACCATTAGGAGTTGAAGTTTCTACGATATTATGTATTTTCTTATAATACATCAATTCACTCGTCCAAGCCCCGTTATTTGATTTAAAACTTCAAAACTGTGTATAACTATGATTTATTAGGTACTCTATTTAGTGCTTTCAAGAGATCATTTTAGACATATTTGTTCTAGTAAGCGTGGAACATTAAAATATCTGAAGTCGCACGCTTGTTAAGCGAACGGTTTGCCTGCTATAGCTAAGCTACCATGAAATAAGAATCGTTTATAATACCTCACTGTTAAGGCACCTATGTACTTTTGCTGGGGACCGAGATGTCTGGAGGGAGTGGGGGGAGGCCTTTATAATAATAATAAATAATCCTTACTAAAGCAAAATTTTATGCTGCAATCTATATTATCATACTGCATAACAGCATGGGGTGGAACTTTTAAAGGACCAATGCTGAGAATGGAACGAGCTCAAAGATCAATCATGACCTCCAAACCTAGGCGTTATCCCACTAGCTTACTCTACTCCCTTTGTGAAGTCCTAACAGTAAGGCAACTCTTTGTTTTGGCGACTGTTCTTCGCAAGCACGCCCAACTAAATTACGATGCAAACCTCGTCAGAAGAAGACGCTCAGATTTGGTATGTAAAATCGAAACACGTAGGACAGCTTTGGCAGGTCGTAATTTTCACTATCTAAGCTCTCAATTGTATAATAAAGTAAATAAAATTTTAAATATATACCCCCTCCCAAACTATAATTTCAAAATAAAAATTCTAAAATGGCTGCTTACTCTCTCTTACGAAGAGACAGAAGACATGCTAAAAATTCCTGAATAACCACATCACATCCTCACACACACACACACACACACACACAGACACTCACACACACACACAGACACTCTCTCACACACACATAGTGTTAAATGATACCTACATAAAGTTTCCTTCAGAACTAGGTACCTACCTATGTTGTAATGTCAAGGAGGTGGCGTTGAGACTGCTACACAGTTTATTAAACTTTTGCAGTTCTCATCGTTCTTTTGTAATCAGTTTTTCTGTGTACATTGTTCTGAATAAATAATTTGAATTTGAATTTGAATTTATCAAAAATACGATATTTGTCATTGATTAAAAATGAAGAAGCATACTTAACTTTTTTACTATAGGCACAGAAATATCTTAGTAGATTCCCTGAGCTTTTAAGACATTCAATGGTCTGCGAAAACGTGGACTCTGTGATTCAAATATGAAGAAAGCTGACGCCTGGATTAGGTTTTCCTATTACAAATTGGTACTTACCAAAAATAAGCTAGGAATAATAAGCAATAAGCAATTCAAAACTATTCAAGCCTATAAGAATGAGGCTAGCTGGATAACCTGATCTATCCTTATCTTATCTTGTTGGTTGTAGGGTTTTATAACTAGTGAAATAGAAAATTATGGTAAACCAAAACGAGGCGCTATACATATATACTCGATGTTGCCAAGAAGATGTTAGTTAACTAGTTCAGGTTCATACATTAGGAGTTTTTAGTGTTAATCTCACACTAGATCTAGAAGATATTTTCTATAGATGTCATTCAGGATGAAAAGCTGGTATAGTCTGTACCTACTCCCACAAAACTTCAACCAAGGCGTAGATTGCCCATTAGTTCAGTTAAGCGCATGGCCATGGATTGAATTTCGTGGCACTTTAAGAGACACATTAAAAAAATCATACATAACAAAAATAAACGCGCTGAGACCACTACGTTGCCCTGCTTGATGTCAAAGAAATCATGATATTAATCCTCCGATCATGAGCAGTGTAAGTAATTTGTGATCTTTAAGATAATGTGAAAGAATTCCCAGGAGGTGTGAGGTGCGGGCTGAGCTGACGGGGTCAGGCATCGGACGGACAGTGACATGGCGGCGCGGTGTGCTCGCAAGCTGCGCACGCACAGCAGCCTCGCTTGTGTAACCCAAGCCGTGCGCATGCGCACCGCACAACTCCAACGCGCCCGCGCCATAACATAATTAAAAATGATTTAAGGCATTCGCTCCGGCTGCTTTGTTTCGCGCATTATGTTTCACTTGTTCGCGGGCACCAGCATTTTTAACGCGCCCACTCTTAATTCTGTCACAGTTTTTTATAACCCTTTTGTACTTATTAATTCCCTTTCGGCTCCGGTAGCGCTACGCTTCTCGGAAAGCGATTTTGACGTGACATTTCTTTGGGTCGCGGCCGTGTCCCTGCGTTAATGAAGCGTCGGATTTCGGCGCCGCCAATTTAATATAGGATTTCTGAATAGGACTAATCAGGCGAAGGTCAGGTCAGATTCCTTTCAAAGCTTATAATTAGCAATTCTTGTCGGTATACGTCATCTATTTTCAACATAAAAATAACGTGGCTACTTATTCGTTACATTAAGTTTTTGTCAAACTTGTTCACAAATTCGTGGCTGTCATGTGTCAGTGGCCAGAAATACTTTGCTTATGGGGTAATAAAACGGTGGCAAAGCTGGCGAACAATGGCAATTCGCTTCACGTTGGCAAGGAGTCATACAGTTACCAGTAAAACGTATTAAAAATGATTAACTCCGGCCCGTTGACGTGTTGTGCTCGGTTATCGAATTTCGTTACATACTTGGTAATTGTGCTCTCGCATTCATGGATACTACCGAAATATGCGTACTTTGTGCATACCATAATATTTATGTCTGTAAACGAAGCAACGTGTTACTCAAAGGTACTTAAAAAATTGCAGTATAAAACGTGATGCCCATTTACGACTAAAAGAAACAAATAATAAGCAAAATAATCAAAGCTTGGTAACTTTTCTTGGCCATCTCATGAGGTAAAAAACATAATAGCTTTAACATGTGAAAACTCGTCTAATAAACCCCAACGAGTAGGTGTTTCGTGTTTCCAATCTGGTTTAGCTAATACGTATATTTGTGTAGTGTTTGCGGTCGGACGCCATTGGCGGGCGGCGTCGATCCATCATGACGACAATCTATCAAGCTATCTTCAGGACACGCGTGTCTTACATTAGGTAAGAGTACATGTGGAAATGGATACCAATGATAAACTACACCCATGTACATTGAAATACAAAGCAAAAAAAAATACGAAAGCTACGTAACTCACTGTTATGATGATATTGAGGTGATATGAAGAGTGCATAAAAATTTGTAACCCATGATATGTAAGTAATTTGTTTCGTGCAGGGTGATATTAATTTGCAATTCTTTATTGACGGAGGCATTAATTTATCTCACACGGGTCATCACTTCAAGGAAAATCTGAACGCGCAAGTCATCAAAACCAGAGTTCAGTAACACAGAGAATTAAAATTAATCATTGATAGTCACCGTTATGTTGTTTTATTTTGTTCTTGCGAATGAGGCTCGGATGCCCTATCTTGGTCCATCTCTGTTAATTAGTTTTTTGTCGGCAGCGGCGGGGCAGGTCGGCCGACGCCATCAAATTACGATGAGTCGGCCTTTCGGCTACCGGCGCCGCGGCATAATAATTATACACTCGTTACTACTGTGCTGCGCTGGACCATCTAAGCGTTGGATGCTGGAGACGTGACGAATGTCTTTCTATGAAATCGAAGAAATTGTTTTGGAAGTGAATTAATAAAATATTTGATTGGAGGTTTGATAGAATCTAGTTTTTCGGAGGTGTTCGTTTTTAGTTAAAATTCGTTTCGCTCTGATTAATCGTGTAATCAAATCGAGCTGTCTTTTAGCGTTCCAGATTAGAGACGTAGATACTCGGCTTGCATTTTGTACCCAGGAATGTACATGCCTAATATTCTGTCAACTCCGACAAATAATGAAAAACCTGAATCACTTAGAAACAGAACCACTTGGTTACCAGCATGCTTACGTCATTGTAAGTTTTGACACTAACTACTATGATCGATTAGGATTGAATACCGGAAGTAAGAAGTCTAGTAAACGGTCGGTGCTTTTTCTAAGCGGCTAAATATCCATATCTAAAGTTTTGAGATAGGTGCACGCGCGTCTCGATTCGAGTGTCGACAATAAATTCCATCGATAAAATCGGCGGCGTCCACTCTGCGCCCGGTAATTTCTTAACGACAGCGTAACCCGGTGGCGACGCGTGCGCATACGCATTTTATTTCTTTCCATCAAGAGGCCGACTCCGAAATAATCGTTCTCCACTCAGCATAGATGGTAATCAAGGCTATTAAAGACCATATTACTTAATGTGACTTTTTCGGAGCGAGAATTAGAAAGGAATGACGTTACACGAGTGAGACAAGCAATAAAGGTTGTTTCAGTTTAGTTTAGGGCATGGTGCAACTTCATCTGTGCTCTCTATACTCATCTCGTGGTTGTTTTGTTCGTAGAGCGGGCAGTGCTCGTCGCTTTGTGATTTTAATTGAATATAGGTGGGTTGAGGTGCTACCGGCTACATTGTTGCCGCTATTCACACTGACCGAATGAGCTTCTTTCTAATTACCGTAGCACAGTCAGCTGTTAGGGCTGTCAAAGATTTATTAAATAATATCAATCATTTTTTCCGATTCAATGATCTTTAATTAATTAATTTCTATGGAGTGCTCTATAGACTTTTGTATGAAATGTATATGCTAGCTGATGCAGAAGTATTTTATAATACTACAAACTCTTTTAGTTTCACAGTAGCGACTTGTGTACTATACGAATTCAACACGTACTTATCCAGGTAGGGAATGGTTGTTGTTTCTCAAGTAAACACTTGTAAGCAGAAGCAAGCGATGTTAAACATTCAACCATATAGAATAAGTAGAGTTTACAATGTTTGAGCTGGGTAGATCATCCATGTATAACGCCACACCAGCGCCACTTTTCTACTCAGCTTTATGGAACTTTTTTCTATTAAAATCTTCCGCCAGCCCTACGTTGACGTGCTTACAGTAAGCACGTGAAGCTATGTTACATTATCTTTAATTAAAACTCGGAGGGGCTCTAGATTAGTTAGAGCAGTAACAAAAAGGGTTAGATGGGATCGGGCGAAACACCTCGTGATTCGTCGAATCACAGATTTATTTTTATTTGAAAAGGTATCCTTTGTCAGCGCTCACCGAATTTGCTCTACAATAAAAACAGGCTAATTAAGAAATGTTCGGACTGCCGTAAAAGTTTAGCGCTTTTGTAATACGAATTGGGTCTATTGAATTTATTGGCTGCAGTCTTTGTAACAAAGTATCGCAGAACCCGAGAACTTAAATGGATTGCTTTGTCCAGTGGTAGAGACACATAAACAATAATGATATAATTCTTTATATGCAATCAGAGAAGTTGATTGACCCCTGCCCTATAAAGTAATAATGAAAGCCATCAGCGATAAAGTATTTCTAGAAAAAAAGGAACTTGTAGTAGTGAACATACGTAATTGCATAGCTAGTCATAGTTTTTACAAGGCATAATAAAGTTGTGAGCACATTAGAGCGGGGATCGGCTACCGGTGTCGGTGGTCGCGTCTTGTCGCCTGCTTAGCGCAACGATAATGTCTGCCATTACGCCTCATTCTCAACATTCCACAATTGCTCTCACAATGGCTTGCACTTGCACTTGACGATTGGACAAGGAATAGATACTGCTGGATGGGACTCGATACGTGCCATACACATTCGATCGTTATCTAAATTGTGTTTATTTTTGTATGCATTAAAGTTGATATGGCAAATGGATGGTTTTCAATCTAACAAAATCTAAATTTATAAAAATTAAATTAAATTTAATGAATGACAAAAAAGCTTTGGTGACTATTTCGAGTGACGCTTTTTAAAGTACTTTTTTTATTTTCTTTTTATTTTATACGTTTTTTATTCTGCTCGTGTCACTAGTAATTTTCATCACGAGATTAAGTCAACTTAATTTAGTAAAGTTTGAATAACGGAGGGAAGCATAAGGGTATTCAGAAAAGTGCAGAAAGAGATGTGCGAAGGCGGAGTCTTAATATTCGCAATGAGGGTGAATAATTGCGGTGCCGTAGCCTAATGTGCGGTGTCGCGGAATGTAGCACTTTCCATGTTAACGAGCCCATTGCAGCACATCTTTACCATACACCATAGTCATACACGCATACGACACCCGGCCGCAACGTCCGTCGCATTTTTACACAACTTACACCTATTTGCGGTAATGCTCATCCAATTTTATTACTAAATTTACGATCTCCAAGATTTATTCTGCCGCTACTTAGTTAATAATGATGCGTCCGTCTAATGTGCGACGAAAGCAATTTAACAAAATGAATACTGGATTTCTGGTACATCAACACGAGACGTACGCTTTCATTACGCGAGGAAATAAATCAAAATAATACCAAGGTAAAAGATAGCGAATGGAAAATCATCCCCCCTCCCCCCGCGGCCGCCCGCGTGATTTATGCCTGTAATTTTCCGGGCGGTTACGTAAGTAACTCGCGATTTTTCTCTGCACACACGTACCTAATTAGATAATTTCAAAATTTTCCCCGGTCTGTGAGCGAAAACTGGGTAGAATAAATTGCTTATTTTTATTCTGCTTTCATTAATCCAAACGAGGTTTCTTATAGCAACTCATAGAAGCTTATTTATGATGAAAAGTAATATGAATTAAAATAATATTAATAATTTTGCTGCAAACATTTTACAATGTAAGAGGATTAATAAAGAATACAAGCCGTGAATTAATTCCTCGGCGCGGAACGGTCGCCTGCAATGCTCGGCTTGTTCCGTATTAATTTCTGTCACAGGTTTAATTGCTCACCTCTGGCTTAAGGTTTTTAATAAATTCGAGGACAGACAAGGTAATGCGATGCGACCAAAAAGTATCTGACCGGGCGCGGCGGACCAAAAAAAGGACGGATTTTAATTTATAAAAGACAGGACAAACGATTAATAATTTATTTGTATCCTCCGTTTCTTGGGCGAGATTCGAGCGTTAAAAACAACCGTTAAAACCGGCGACTTTGTATAGCTCGCGCTTAGTCCGAAATGCCAATTGCGGGTAGACACAAGTATACAGCCAGTCGGAATGTCGCTTTAAAAAACCCCGCAAATAAATAAATCGCGTCGCACACACCGGCTGTGCAAAAAAACTTCCACCATATTCGATTCTTTAATGTGATTTTAAAAAAATAGAAGAAAGCGGAGGCTGGCTTCGATTGAAAATGAATGAGGGCGAGCGCGATAGTGGAAATTAGCATTGAGGTAGGATTCAGGAGCGGCTTTTGTGCGATCATATCGAGGTGTATTCTTTGCGCTTTTTACGGCGGCGGCGAGCACGCCGCGGCTTTCAGTCCTATTACGATGCTGTCGCCTTTTTGTTGGCGATAATTACTGTCGCGCACCGCAATCACTTCAAGACACATTTCGGTCGCTTGGAAAGCTTCCAAAACTGCTAGAAAAACTCTCCATTGTTTCTGAGTTTGGCTTTAATGATTTTATTATTCGTAGAGCCGTACTCTACGCAGCCCTATAAGGAGGCACGTTTACATAACACGTACGGCGGCGTAATCCTTCGCAATAACACGGGTACTACATCATTTACCGACAAGCTTAGGGAAATGCTGGAAGTATGCTGGAAAAGTAATCCTCTTACATACAAACTGAACAATATCCACAAACCATTAGGGTCAGATTAGATCGCAGGTGACGCCGGACCGGTCAGTGCGATCCATAAATTAGCGATTACGCATAATATACAACAATAATGGCAACAATGGGATTGAATGCAGATGAGCGGGGACTGTGCGCTGCAGCCACCGATCGGACATTTGTATGCGATATCTAAGCGCACAATTGGATGCCGGCGCGAGTCTTCGCGCTAATGGTACACTATCGAACGATCGCGCTCGCCGAGCTTGAAAAGTGGAGACCGCCTCGGAATAGGGACCACCGCTGTTTACTGGCCACAATAAATAAATAAACATTCCGACTGGCCGAACAGTAGACGTCGATTACAGGGCTCAATATAAATGCTTCAATAGCCAAAGACCTGCCAAATCAAACGCAGCTAAAGATATCTAGGCGGAGACTATATTAAAATCCGAGACTCGCATCGGATAAGTCTTGAGTTAATTGACAGACAATGAAAAAATATAAATGCAAAATTGTATTCGCATCGTTTACTAGTCAGTTTTAATAACCAGTAAACTTTGATTAAAAATAAACATGATTCTCATTTAAAATAATTACAAACTCAAGAATCTTCAACTTGGTGATACAAAATTCCTCGAAACATAAACAACAATTATTTAAGCACTGACACACGATAAAGGTAAAGTATCACCTTTAAATGCAAATCTTTCCATAAACGTTTCACATTAAACATTAACGTGATTGTTATTGTGGACGTTAATTACTACGGTATTTTAAACCTAAAACTACCAAACAAAAAACGGATGCTTAAACTAACCAGACACTTAATTTAGTTTACGTATTAACCGTCACTGTAAACGCTCGGTTACAGAAACGAATAAATATGTTGGTAAACTTTGGCCTTAAAATTGCATGATCATAATTCGAGAAAACCGTGGGTAATTATAATTTGGACGCCTGTTGAGGGTTATTCAAGTGCCTTGCATTAATCGTCAGTGATTTTATTCTTGTGTAATGAATTCCATTTACTTACATGTTTTCATCCATAAAAGGGTTTGTACACTATGATCACTAGCCAATTCACAAATTTATATAAGTAATCACTTTAGCACATTGTACCTTATCTCTTGTCAATACCAGTTCACAGTCAGTGATTTTTATGGCTGTCAAAGATTTCGTATCTTTTTCTATCTCCGAAACGTACTCTTAAAACGTACGTTACTTACTTTTCCGTAACGTAGGTAGGTATAATGTTAGTCACATAGAGCATCTGACGACAATATCGAAATAGGTGACACATGATCGAGTTAGGAATACGTTCCCACAGAACAATCCACCAATTGATTCGGGAGTTATTGTTCGGTGCCAATGAGGCCTGTCTGGAGGAGTAAAAGACCTGTCGAATACACCTTGTTCCAGATTTTCAATCTAGACATATCTACGATGGTAAGAAGAATTTTATTCGCTATGACGAGTTCAAGTGGGTTGTTTTCAAGATGAACTGCAACGATTGTTCATAAAAATATATGATCTTTGTTGTTTCTGCAAAGACTTAGAAACTATAAGAAAATTCAAACCACTAGATTGCTTTCAATTAACGACAACCAAAACTGAACGATCCTTATAAATAGGATGTACCAATACCAACATAAATCAAAAGTAACCAATTGAAATCCATTGAAAACGAATTCATTTGGACCGGAAAAGCGAACATTCAGTGTCTATTGAGTCATTTATAACTATAAGCAATGATTAATATCCCGGATATTTAGCATGGGGGAGCTGAACCACAATAGCTAAAACAAAAAGTATAGAATCAGTTAATGAGGATATCATGTTTGCGGGAACGCGATTCTTTGTGGTAAGGCGAAAGAGGTCAAGGCGTAATATAATTTTAGTGGGTTTTTGAACTTGCGGTAAGCACACATTGAAGCAGAAAATTGTAGGAACAAAATATAAGACCATTTTCAATATAAGTAATGTGATGTAATTAATAAAAATCACAAGTAGGTAGGTAGACACAAGTATACAGGTAATATGATGAAACCAGTGAAAATCACATACCGTTTAATAAATTTAAAAGACGCAGAAACTAGATACAAATTATTATTATTATAATTAGAAGCCTGTAGTGTCCCACTGCAGACAAATTTAATTTTAGATACAAATACTTAACAAAAATGATATACGTTTAACTGTTTTAAAAATAATCTTACCAGGCAACGTGTTACATCAATATGTACATAATAGATAGGAAATGAAACATTTTTCGCATTTGCATTTCGTTAGAACATCCCTCTACATTAGCACTCAATACCTCGACATCGGCGCAGGAGTCCAAAAGCATGGTACTTCGGTAGCAAGTGATAAATAAAGCGTAATTGAGAGACGGAAACAGCCAATGAGTAAATCTCCTCCGTCAATTTATTTAAATTATTTATTAGTGCTTGGCTATAGACACTCGGCCGTGATCGCTTTCAGGGCGCGTTCACATACTCCGGACGTTGATAATGCTGCCGCGTTAATTGGAATATCGATATCGATGATCCAAAGCCTGTCTATGAAATGTATAAAGTTTCAGAGATCTATCGAGAAAGTAATGACGTCATTTCGAGTTATTCAACAGACACTCAGAAAACAATCGATCAAATAAAAAACGTAAAACAGTTCACGACTGTATCCCCAAGGTGCGGTAGACATTCTCTCAGATCTTACTTATTCGATCAAATATCAAAAGTGCACAATAATTTAATTTCATTAAAAAACATCAAGCAACTATTCTAAAGAAAGTTATCAATAATGCTCTTATTCGGATCAGACTAACTAGATAGATTCAGGAATTACTTTTTTTCATAAATCATCGTTATCATACGTTTGAGGTATTAGTAGCACACAACTATCGAATTAGTTAATTTGTGCAGATACGCCACAATGGATGAGGAAATAATGTATGTGCTCGGATCCATTCACAGCTACCGGGAGATTGTAATTGGTGTAATTGGATGAATCTGTGCGCTTAATAATGCCTATTGTCGTTTTTCAAATGACAATTCATCGTTTGTGGAAAATAATGAATCATTACTTTGGAATTAACAAGTTTCACGTTGCATAAAATTCTACTTGTCATATTTATAGCGGTGTCTCAATCAAGTATTTTTGAAAGTTTCAGTGCTCAAATGGTGGCATCATGTTTTATCGCTATTTTTAATTTAAAATTCTGATCATTCGTATGATTCAAACATAGCAATAAAAAACATAGGGCAAGAAATAAAATCATCTAAGAATGAAAATAAAACAAACCATTTCGCGTTGTTCGTTCAAAATCTTGAGATATTTCACCTCGCATGAAACCATGAAACGATTGTTTACAAACTGCAAGTGCCTCTAAATCTAGATAAATGTTTTGCGTTTAGGTTCAGATTTGAAGTGAATGCTTACGACCGAGTTGAAAGTCAGACTCGACTGCGACAGTAAAATTTGAGGATGCAGTTATCGAGACATTCGAGAGCGTGTGATGACGAGTAACAGTTTTACGAGACAGTAAGTCACTTTCATACTGCCACATGAACATCATGAAAGAATACATTGAAATGAGTCTCTATTTTTTTTAAGGGTGTTATCTTGGCTGGATAAAATACATGTGGTTGGTGGGTAGTAGCTGCAATTCCAACATAACATAAAACACCCATTTATTTATTTTCTAGGAAGAACAGACAAAGTCGTGCAAGGGTATTTAGTTTAATAAATAAACGGAGGACATTCCACACATCATCATCTTGCCCCAAACTAGGAAGAGCTTGTATGATGTAAACCAGATGACCAAACACAAATACATAGCTACTAATAACATAGAATAAAAATACAAAACACAATACAAACATCGGAAGGCAGAGCTACTTGAACTTAGTCAACTATGCTGTAACAGTTCAAGTTTGCTGTTCAACTTACCCATTGATATCGGTGATGGACCAGAAGTGTTTGAGCACGGCCTTCGCTAGGATGTACCAGATCTGCGTCCACACCCACTGGGACTTCTCCACGGATGCCGAGAGGAACTCCTGTGTCTCTTCATCAGGATGCAGCTGGACGAACTTATCGCGCAGCTCAGGACTAAGACGTTCCGCTTTTACTTTATACCACTGAAACAAGATTGGTCATTGCATATTTTTGAACATCAATCGAATATCTAAGCTGATAAAGCCTTGAAGACCAATCGTAAACTACAACGACCTTTACAATAAAAAGTGGCTTTCTTTGATAGTCCTCATAAACATACAAGTAAGATTACACGTCCCTAATCCACTTCGTGAAGAGAAAACGCATCTCTAATGAACGCGATAATCAAAGTCAATGGCGTTACACATTAGTAATGACATGATGAAAGAAACAGCGCGAATGCTATTCATGCATCACACAAATTGTAGTTTAACAACTTGCTCCAGGTTCCTAATGAAACTATACAAAAAGATGTAATCGGGTGCAAATAAGAGAAATAAAAGGAGCTCATAGCTCGTCACCCGTTGTGTGTTTAAGTTGGCCGCCGCGGCCCTACAAAGGGCAATCCAGCCGCTGTTAATTTCACGCCGCCTCGAATTAACATTTCTTTACGCCACAGAATAATGACGAATTAAAAAAACTTCTCGCTTCTACATGTACGTAATGACGGCGGGACGCGAACTCATCAGCCCAACTTAATTAATACCAGATCTGTCTTTATATTAAAATCGAACCTCACAAAAAGTTGAGTGAAGAGTGAGTACGTTTGATGTAGAGGGTTCAATGCAAATTGTATGGGTATGCTAAAATTTTGTGGCCCCTTTGGAATATCTTATGCAGCGAATATTAGGGACATTTGTGTCACGCACGAATGTAAGTTTGAATCATTGTACTTAGCACTTCTTACGCAACAAAATCTTGATCACATAGATCACAACGAATCATAAGCAGTTTGCACTGCAATATGTCTATAATAAAGAGTCAGTTAGCTTTGGTATAAACCACCAACATTGCCGTATTTACAAAACAAAGTTCCTCGTTTCATTGCCGCATGAAATGGCGAGTGAGCACTCAAATAGTTTTATCAGAGGAACCCTGTATTGCCCAAAACCGGTAGTTGAAACAATCGTCACGGCATCGGCATATTGAATGGCTGGCAGTCAGGTAACTTGTATTGAATTTTTATAGTTCGGTAGTCCTCTATAAATTATAGGTTTATGACTGTAACTTTCTGAATCCGTCTTATTTATTATTTTCTTGACACGTCATACCATAAGGTTTGCTTTTGTGGATATACCTAATTGTTATAAAAGCTATTGACTTTGGGTATGACCTGTTCTATAAATGAGAGATTTGATAAGAAAAACATTCTGTAAACTTTGCAAGTTTTATATTGTAACACCGTGTTAAGAAGTTACGATCTAAAAGATGAAATCCTTATTAGATATATATACTCTTAGATCGCTGGTATCTAGAACGTTTTATGGCAAACCTCAGAAAAAATATCGCAAAAACCAAAGGAAATAAATATTTAGTACTGAATACTGATAGCGAATCACGTTGGTGATTATGCAATGCGCCGTCTTTACATTTAAAATAGCCTGCATCGGAACTACGGGATTCGACGGGGCGAATTCTCCAGACGGAATACAAATCGTGGAAAATTTTGAATTCTGAAGTCATCGATATATTCTGAAGTTTAAGCATTGTTTGTTACACTATAATATAGCGTCTTCGAAATCTTTACCTGCCATTGAAAAGTTTTAACTGATGACATAGGATAAGGATCCAGACATTCTTAAATCTTCATCGAAAAGATAATTAGATCTTTTGTAACATAATGGAATATGGTGTGGTATAATGTGGCCTAGAAAAATGAATCGAAAAATGGCATCAAGTGGCACACCAATAAATTTTCATGTTATTGTTATAGAATTATGTAGACCTGGACCTAGATTATTTATGAGAGTCCTGCTTAGAATTCAATTTTAGCACGTGTAAGTTAGATTTGAATAAATAACAATTTCCTTATTTTTTGAATCAACCTGTTAGGGGAAGACTTATCGAGGCTAAATAGTTCAATCAGCGACTTGTATGGCCATGTCGATTTTTTATAACTTTCTATGTATGTGGGTTAATGATATTCTGGAGCGCGTCATTTGGCAAGAAAGGGGATTAATTTGAATACCAACTGCTGATGTTCATTCGGCCAGTCATAGCCTTTTCAATGCATTCATTATCCTGCGTCGACTCGTTAGTGTTTAGGTCTGAGAATGTGCGTTCATGGAACGAATGCAAGGATGCAAGTCTTTTATCCTTCGGTCGTTCGCCTTCTGCTAATGAATCAAAAGCGCTTAGTGCGAGAATTTTGTCAATACGCAGTTAATTATGAATGGACCGCTCAGTGTGCCGATAAGCGAGATTAATTCCTTTACCTAGTGTGAATAAATGTCTCTCAGGCGGCCTATTAAGGGCACTTCGTCTGTTGACGTTTTGTTTTCGAATTGACCATTCAACGTCACTCGTTGACTAGTGTATCGATTTCTTATAGCAATTTAGATGCTGATCCACGTTTTATAAACATAAAACTTGAAATCAAATACGTATAAAACTATAGAATTAGGTAATATCAAGTAACTTCGCCATAAGATGTTCACGTCAAATGGGCATTACGTGGAGTACAGGAGGAGCTATAAAACATTGTATGTTCGCAGCTAAGTGGTGCATAGGATCCCGGAGGATTTGCTAGTAAGCGGCTTCGAAGCTTGTTTGCCGGGCGCTCCATTAAAATGGGATCAGCTTGGATGCAGATCGCTTGGACGTACCCACTTCACCGGGACGTGCAAGACTCTATTTCAGAAAATGGATGATAGAATATTGATTTTATACATTGCAGCACATTCTTTCGTGTTTTATTAGACAGTTTGCACACCGAGAACTATCTATATCCTTGCGAACAGATTATTAGTTAGGTACCTACCTACACAGAATGTGTTGCATAAACAAGTAATTGTTATATGGCCCGGAGCGAACATGCTAGATGCCAGATAGTCTCAATTAAAATCCTGCACTTGACTTATTGCCGTAAAACAATTGTTTTCTATTAACATTCGACAAAGCTACTAAACAATAAACCATTCAATTGATATGCACTAACATCGTATAGGTTGCACAGATTTATATACTAACTAAATCTATGGGCAAAGAAGAATGGCAAAGTAGAGATGTCAATAGTGTATAAATAATAGCTGCGAGTTTCGCTTTTAACTAGATTTTAAAAGTTTGAATTCATAGTTTTTAAACGTAGGTTTAAATCTTTTACTGGCGTAGTTGATGTGCCAAAAAATATAATAGTCTAGTCCAGATTTAAGTCTGAGCTGAGAGTTTCGTGCACATAAGAATTGAAAAAAATTCTTAGATTAGAAGTTGGTCAAAGATCCTATAAAATTAGTTTTTCATATCACGTACATGAACTCGTAAAACATCAGAAAAACTAATTTGTCAGTCAAGTTCCTTCGGTAGGCAATAAATTGAGAGGCCCGTAATAGAGCCAGGCAAACCTTAGGTCCACGATCACGTGCCTGCCCGAGGGCCACTGTTGCGTAATTGTTTTAAACTCGTCTTTTAATTGTTCTATCGGGGGTCGCGATTTATGGCTCGACGTGATCTCCACCCGTAATACTATTCAAATTCATTTGCACGGCCATTTCCGCATCGGCGGACCATGGGAATGCAACGTCCACGAATTTAATCAAGCATCATTTCGCTCGAACAATTTGCACGCCGATAAAATTAGCATCCTCTGTTTTATCTATTGTAATTACTTTGGACCAATGGATTTTTTATTCGAAAAGCAAGTTGCCTCGCTGATAGGATTTTGTGAAATTTTAGGTATATTTGTTTTGTTTGATACTAAATAATCGGAAATATAAAGCGTAGGGAAAACTTGACGCTCTATGAATCATCTAGGTGTACAGCTAGGTGTTCACGTTGAAAAATAAGAAGGTAAATACCAAATACAGTGCTACAAACTTATCTGGACCGGTGGCCAAAGGAGGAACTACCTAACGAATTTAATATTAATTTTATAATGAATTTGACACATGTACCTGTGTATTATTATACTACTATTGAAACTGCAATCACAGAATCTTGTCTTTTACTGTTTACTATTTTTTTTACTTTACTGTAATTTTTTTTTTCTGCCAACACCAAATGCGATACAGCGACTCTCTCACCGGTCCAGATAAGTTTGTGGCACTGTAAATGGGCAAATCCTACTAAGATTTTAACTGTCTGAGACAGCGGATGTCTCCATTCCAAGTAAGTTCGAATGAGCTGGTGGCCAACTCAGGTGTTGCTCACAACTTAACCTTATTAATTTTTTTAACAATATAACCAGAGCATTATTCTGGATGAGCACGCATTGCATGAGACAACGTCATCCAAAGCGTGGGCACGTGTTCAAAAGATTTACGAGTAAATTTAAACTGGTTTTACATGAAGCACCAACTGGGCCGATTTGATCGTAAAATCAGCCGTTACGTCTCGAGACAATATCGTCCCTGGTTACTTTTACCACCCAAGCAGTGCTGTTAAATTAACTTAGGGTTAAGTATAGGTCGCGCCTGGTAAGTTGAGATTCTACATTTCATTCGAACGTTTTATTTTTTGATTCGGACTTTTTACACAGAGATGAAGTTGTTTATCATCGGTTCTTAGAATATTAGTTTTATTTTGGTCTTCTTTAGGTGTTGGAATGGAAGTGATTCACCGGTAAAGAGAGCAATTAACTGAGCGCACGCCACGCCAAGCGATTGTTCGGACGCGAAAGGCGATCGCAGCGCCCATTGTCCGTTGAAATTAACAGCGACCGCAAAAAAACGAATGGCCCCGAGTAACTAAGCTTAACTCAGAGTCGGGAGTCGTTTTATTGAATCAATATCTCGAATACGAAAATACGAGATCATGTGTCAAATATTAATAATTTCACAAACCTTCAACTGTTTTCCACAACAAGCAGACATATACTCTAACTGTTTCAGTGTTGTTGAGCTGATCTACGAGTATAGTCCACGTGACACATCTATTTAAAATCGACCTTGAGTGGAGCCTAGAGAAGTCCAGAGGCCCAAGAATTTCTTATTCATTGATTTTTTGATTTCGTATACTTATCATGTTTACTCGCAGCGGTCACATTGCTAAATCTTGAATAATGTATTACCTGTAGTTTGATATATTTTTTATTTTATTTATTCCGTACAAAATGTTCCCAAAAAAATTACACTACTACTTACCTACACTTTTTAAAACTGTGTAGGTAACACAGTTTTAAAAAGTGTAGGTAAGTACCAATGCATTTTTGTTGTCACAGTTAAAACCTGGTATTACTTTGGGTATCTCGGATACGTCCTGAAAGTAGCAGTATTTTATTAGAGCCGTCAAAAGCCAATCGAAGGATAGCCGTTGATTGAATTGATTGAAAAAGAAATGGAGGGGGGTGCGGGGCTCCTTCGGTATTTTTATAGCCTGTACACGTCCAAGAACGCGAGGGCGACACATTCCCGTCGAGGCGACGTTTTTGCAGAGCCAACTTTCATTAGACACCGCGCGCCGCAGGGACCAAGCCGTTTCCTTTTAATAAATGAGTTATGCGTTTATATCCAAGATGGCTGCCAACTACACCGCAAGAGTGTCAAGAATGTAACGATGGCTGAGAGCTTTTTTTTAGCTTTGATACTTTATTGTTAACTATTTAATTACGTGTCTGATTTGTTTGTTCCATTACTTTTTCATTGCTTAGAGTCTTCTGTGATCATATTCTGCGTTAGACGAACCGCATTCGATATTAAAATTTAAATCGACACATCATAAAATATTACATGTGGATCGACCACATGACGTCTGAATGATCCCCAAAATGTCCAAGTGATCTCGCTATTCCCATACGTGGAACAAGCTGTCAGTGAAGGATTCATCAAAAATGTGCGCAGGTATTTCCACATTCGGATGACACGTACGATCTTTTTGTTGGCTGTAAATGTCCGCAAACTCCACAAGGATCGCAGTTGTCAGCTTTCGGTGTATTTATTTACTCATTCATACTTTTCTTGTAAGTCTGAGCTTCTGTTTATGACATCACCACTCTTAATTTTTTTGTAAAGTCTGTATTACTAACGGCGAAATACGATTCAATTAACAATATCTCCTGGTTAGCTTCAAGCTTTACGAATTCTCGTATAAACACTTATCAACTGGCAGACGGTTGAAAGAGTGGTTTATTTTTGAACGGGATTTATATTCGGAGCCTCTTAGGAAATAAAATAATCACGGCGGCTTCGATTTGCATACAATGGTAAAATAATTTTACGCGCGTTCGCAGCGCTTACTTCTACTTTTTATTTGGCCTTCTGCGCCCTATCTACGAATCAACTGACCTGTTTGCCGCGACCATTTAAGTGTTAACATTTTGCATGATCCTGCCACTTTATATTACTTTAATTTACTTACACAGATAATGCTTTCTGAAATCTTAACATTTTATTGGTTTGATTCTTAATCATGGTGACTGCAAATTTTTAATTAAGTAAATAAAGAGTTTCAAGGTAATGCCGCATATTATTAGTAAGTATTTAAATTTCAAAGTATGATATGAAAGCATCCCGCGAATTCGCCATCAAAAATAGGATCGTACTGGCCATAAAAGCGCATCAGGCGGCGAGCTACGTCTGGCAGACTGCGTGGCGAGGCGGCGCGGCCGCGCGCAGGCACAGCAGTCGTCGTGGCGCCACCGTCTACAAATACACGCACAGCTTTTGTTACCTCGAAACTTACACACATACCCTATATGATTAAACATTCCCGCAGGATATCAACAAAAGTAGAAATATCTATCAAAACCAAATTTACATTCAGAGCAAACAACGCCAGTCATAAATTCACCACAAAAGTGCGAGCGACGGCCGACTAGCAACAAAAGGGCATGACTTTTCCCGCAAAAAAGATGATCCTTAATCTGATTAAATCTCCATCGCGGCGGACGTCGGACCGTGAAAGATTAATGAATATTTGTGCGAGGATTCCCGGAGCTGGGCTGGCACGTAGCGCTGTCATAATCATATTAGCTGCGACCGGAGGCCGGCTAGGCACGCACGCACGCACCACTGAGCTACTGCGCACTGCCAGCTTTCACACACGGCTGCCGTGAGCTTCGGCTTCATACAAACTGACCTTACGTTACGTGGACACAAATATCAAAGGACAAAACATAAGAAACTAGCCAATGTGACGCAAACTAAAAAAATAATACATGAACCAGTAGAGCATTAAAGAAACCCTTCCATTACTGTTCTTATTTAGATAATGATTCTTTAGGAATTTTCACATGTATTCGTAGAGTTCTGCGCATGATACGAATTGCGATAATGTGTTTTAGGAATGTCATGCAATTGTTGAGTTATTGTGGAATACCAGGCTTGTTAAGATCCATTGTTTTATTTTATTTGACTTCTGAATATTTTTTTCTAAAGACAGAATGAGTGCATAAGAAGCGCAAAAAGTAGAGTGGATATTAATGAAGCCAGCAATTAGGTCCAATGTCGATGATAATACCCTTTACCAAGTGCCTTACTTTATCGTAAGTAGCCATTGAAATTATAGCATTTCGAATGTGCTCAATAAACACACTCGTAAAAGAATCAATTGTTAAGAACCCGAAAGAAATTAAACGTGAGAATGTATTGTTTCATATAAGCGTGAACAAAACGAAATCGCTGTTTGGATTCAGAGCTGGTTTGCTCTCAGTTCGTTTTCGACCAGCTTTCGTGAACATAAATCCTATTAAATAAAAGCAACGTTTATGACGTCCATGCCTCATATTGAAAAGCATTTTGACTTCACAAGAGCTTTTGTAGACATTAACTATATACAATCCTTTTGTTTTAAAACGTGTGTTTAAAATTAAACTTGGGAACATTACTCCAGCAATTATTTTGTTCCAGCCATTATTAAGTTTTGTACAGTAAATGAGTAAGCAAACCTCGTGTAAATTATTAGTCTGATGTCGCCTACAACGAGCTACGCATAACCAAACCAACCCAAAAACGCAAAGTTTGGTACAAAATTTTCAGTGTGTGTGTACAATGAATTTAAACAAACAATAATAAATAAATAATGCTGGACATTTTCACACAGCATCATCTAGCCACTACACACAAACTAAGCAAAGCTTGTACTTACTATGGGAACCAGATAACTGATATACTACTTATATAATTTTGTTTTTAAATACATACATATTATACATAGAAACATCCAGACCCCAATGTAGCGTGGATGAGTTTAAGGGATTGTTGATCACTGTTTCTCTTCTTATTTTTTGGCTGCTGGGTTATTAGTGTGAAAACCGTTGGGTCGCGTTGGTAATTAATTATTTGGTATTGCCCGCGGCAGTAATAAAGGCGTGCTCATCAATGATTCAGCGGTATAAACAAAGAGCGCGTGTACCGCGGGCATTATCCACCATAAGACATCATAAACGGAACACCATCATCTGAGCTTATAAAAAATTCATGCTCATCTCACATTTCGGCGCCCCTCTTAATTTCGCGTGAGCTTCTTCTTCGTTCGTGTAAAAACTTCGGGTGTCTTTTTATGACTTTTACTGCGGTATAATTGGGGTGGGGCGAACGTTCGCGTCCCCGAGGTGACATAAATACACCCCCCTTCACTTCCAACTACCCAGGCTTAATCTCATGTAAGGCTATACGGCACGAAACTAGTTCGCATTAAAACCTCTTGTCAACAGCCGGATGGTGAAATTAATCCGTGTCTACTAAAATAACCATGCTTCTGCTACGTTCCTCCATTTGATGTTTCCATCTTTCCTCATCAAGTAATATTTGAGTTCTGCCGATATCGACAAGGTCTACAATAAATCTAGTTGTTGCCTGGGTTTTATGCACATAGACAGACGTAAGGTGCAAAATATTCAAGAGAGCACTTTGACAAGGTGCCCCAGGTGGGTGCGTCGAAAATGGCTTTTGTGTGTTACCTCGCGACTTATGTTGCATAGTTCGTCGTAACCTTACATTTTGAAACTAGGATAATGCTCTGCAGATGATTTGTATACTACGTCACAACAGTGTAAACTTTTTGCTTTAAGTTTTGTGTAAAAGATTATTGTTTATTCACAGTAAAAGTATTGTATATAGATCCCACATATACCTTACAAAAATCATAGTCTCCGATGTCTCGTCAGCAAATGCGATTTCAATTTCGTAGAGGCGATGCGCGAGGTGGTGGGACGACAACACGGGCGCGGCCGGAGTCGTATGCATGTGTGTATTTATTTGCAAATTCCGAATAGCTTCCAATATGTAGACGCGGTGACTCCCGCCTGTCGATCCACTCCAATATCGCACTCTTTGTGAAAAGTCAAAGCGATGCCATTATTCGAAGCAACGATTGACTCACGGGAGTAACGTTTTCTCAGGGTGCCGCATGATAGATGACACCCAAAAAACACATCCGTAATTGAGATTTCTATTACAGAAATTGAAGACGATCACTTTTTTCCATGTTTGTTTACATAATGTGAGTGGTGGCGGGACGGTGTGATATCGTGTTTCGGAAGTGTTCGCGAACGTCAATTTGTATATTGTCATTATTAGAGGCGAGTTTGAGGCGAGTGAAGTTTGGGCTCGTTCATCCATCATGGTGTGACGTGAGACGGTCCGATATCGCGCCTAATACGTATTGATTTCCCACTTAGCGTTTTTCTTGGGAATCGCGGCGCTCCACCCTTCCGCCGCGGAGGCCTAACGAGCTGTTTGTCCTCCACTCGCGGCGACCGGGACGGCTGTCGCTTCACACCTACTGACCTACACTTGAACCGTACAAATTACAACTGAATGGCAAAATACAGTAGAATTAATCATGTCAAGTGATTCGCGGTAACGTGCATAGCACTTCTTTGCACTTTACCACGATTACATTAGTGTTTTTATCTCAGTTTAATCTATTGCGATGTATATTGAATACAAAAACATGTAAGTTCTTATATCCGTCTTTTACTTATCTGAATAACTCATAATTAACGATAAGAATTGGCTTTAGTGAAGAATAGTTTAGGTAGGTACATTTGGCTAAATGCTGAAGAAAAAGATTCGTCACCAAGGTGCCCGGTGGGGGGCAAGTGGAAGGAGGCGAGAGAACAATGGTTTTGGTTCTCACACGTGTGGAGGATTATTTGCATTCGGAAATAAAGAGAGGAATGATAAAAGAAAGGCGCGAGCGAGGTCCCACCGCCTCAGGGTGGGGTGTGGGTAACGGTTAGGGGGTGAGGGGTGGGGGTGGCACCGCGCAGGGGGTGGGAGCTCGTTACGCGAACAATGGAGAAATAATGTACAGATTGCAGTGAGCGATGCGCCCAGCGCGACTCAGGTGTCTTAGCTCTCTGTGTGGACATCACGCCTCTGGTATCGACTATGTATTGATGCTTCGAGTACATCGTAACAAAGCATGACAAATGTGTAGGGAGGCAGACAGAATCGCAGGCAATAAACACACGATAAAAGCTTTATAGCTTTCTGATTAGAAAGAGTCTGAGTTACTACGAATTGAATCTTAAATGTAGTAAATGTATCGTAAAATACATACTATTGCCCCCCTCGAACTAATTTAGTCATTCATAACCACTCATCAAGAGTTCTCACAGTAGGCATGAGGCATAAACGAAGTTTTAATGGGTACAGAGGCGAGGCCGCGCCGTTTAATGTAGGACGTGTTCAACTGTTCATAGGAAGCGCAAGCAATCACAACAATCACCCCATCCTCGCGTGACACCGAAAACGTCCTCGTTCATACAAGTATAAATTAATCCATTTAGATCGGGCGACCGGCACCGACCGCGGCCGATTAACGGAAGCTTCTACTTAACTAATTTATCCTCGGGTGGTTTTAACAGAATGGATAGCAGTGATTACGGACGATGGCGACGATCGTGTGACGCAGCGTACGCAGCCGCAATCAAATGTCATTTGCGAATTGTTGGACGCTTATTGTGCGATGTACGGGTGGCCGACAATGGAAGATCTTGTACGTATTTAATCATTCTAGGACGGCCTAGGTATCTTTGAATCTTCATGACATTGACCGTATTTGAAGTGCATTTGAACATTTCGAACTCGTTTCGAAGCAATTATTACTTCGGTTGGAGTTTTCAATGATATTACAGAGTAGAGTAAAAGCTATGAATGAAACCCGCATTATATTAACGTAGTTTAAAAAAACCTATCAATCTAAAGGAAGGATCATAAGGAAATAGAAGGGAAATTCATTGAAACCATTGTCCGCAAAAGCAGCTTACGCCATAGTCAAATGTTTGTAATCCAGCCAGCCCGTGACATTTTAATAACATTGATCAAATAGAACAAAAGTATGTGGACCCAGCACTCGACAGAGATGAAAGTTAAAAGGGTCGCGTGGGGTGAGGCGGGGAGCGGGTTGAATGTCTTATTCCCTCCACAATTCAGAGGTATTTCGTGTTCTTCATACGCAAATATATCCTCGTTACCGAGGCACACGTGAGGCCCCGATTGCGTGCGCTATGAAATACCCGAGGCGAGTTGAGACTGGGTGACTGTAGATTGCTGGAATAGTCCCTTGCAGGAAAATTGGATCCAGCAATCAAAGCGAACCCGACAAATGCGTGGTCGTTATTGTGCGAACTTTGATTTGTACCGCGCAACTACTCCATTTGCACAGATTCTGTTTACTGAACAAACAAAATTAAATATTGATTTCTTGGAGCAAACATTACAAACCAAAAAAGTTTTCACACGATTTTAGCATTGACTTGAAGCGCTCGTGGTGTAACTTGCAACGTCGTTCTTGTTAGATCGTCGAAGTTAAGCAACGTTCTAAACGGTCATTAAGTGGATGGGTGACCGCCAATGGCATTTTCAACTGAGCGCTTCCGTGCTTCGGAGGGCACTTTAAATTTGTCGATCCCGGCCATTAAGTCGCTAAGCCATGACTGAGGCCTTAAGGGGGCTTAAAATCTCAGTCACCGGAGTTGGCCACTGACTCACACGAACAATACTTACGATTTTAGTTTTTATTTTAGGTAAGTATTTTGCACACATTCACACACACACACACACATTTAAGAGCCGTGTTGGTCGAATGGGGTTGTGCCTCGACTTTCAATCCAAAGGTCGTGGGTTCAAATCCCAGCCGTGCATCAATGGATTTTTCGTTTCGTAAAATTTATATAAGCTTTAACACGAGCTCTTAACGGTGAAGGAAAATATCGTGAGGAAGCCCGCAGCTTACGTCAGCTCCACACGTATTGACGTCGTCTTTCCTGTGGGCCAGGCTGATTAGCTGAGAGGAAGGTTTAGGTGCTGGGCAAGCCTATTCCATCTCAAACAATGTCCCAGGCACTACAGCGTCCCGTTAAGTGTAGGCATGGATTGCCTCCTGACGCTGTATAAATCATCTAATATAGATGTATGTAAGTTTTTGCACACATTCGTTTTGGCATATTATTATACAGTGGTTGTAGCGGGACGGGTTCGTGTACGGGAGCAGGATGGCGAATACTGACATGTACTCTGGTCCTCCATGAAAGTCCCTACTTATTATCTCATCTGTGGTATTGGGGATACAGTCATGATCCTAATTTGTTTCAACAGAGAAGTAATAAAGCCTTGATAAATAAATCAAATTATTAGATTTTTTTATGTTAAAAATGAAGCTTATCTCTCATCACAGCAACAACAAATAATTATCAAAACTTTAAACACTAAGTAAGTAGTCAAAATACATTTAGGGATATCAAAAAATCATTGCCAACTCTTGTCTTTCACTGAAATGCTGAGTTTCATTCAAGGCTCAAACTTATTGTTCCTTTATTTTCTGGTATCAAAGAAAATCATTCTGCAATCATACATTTCTGCACCAAAAATTAAAAAGTGCCGGCCAGAAAATAATAAGATATTTTATGTTAGAATGTGTCATTACCAATCTTTTTTTTACCCGCACATCCAACGGTTTACGAGTTATTTAATAAGAGAGTGGTGAACCTGTTTATGGAAAGAGGGTGCTATTTGTTTAATAATAAGTAACTCCACATTTATTCAACAATTATGTACTATATTATTGTCATATAACAGCTAAAAGTTTACATTTTTCAATTTTCAATTATGTTTTTTTGTCCGTACCTCAAAAGGAAAAAACGGAACTCTTATAGGATCACTTTGTTGTCCGTCTGTCTGTCTGTCTGTCAAGACCCTTTATCTCGGGAATGCGTGGAGGTATCGAGTTGAAATTAAAACCAAACTTCAAAGAAAATCAAAATTCTAAGTTAACGCAAAAAAAGATACAGTCGTTGACAAAAAGATGTTGCAATACAAAAATAATAACATATTAATATCATAGAACTAGTGACATTGTCATGCAGCATTTAGCTTTAGGGGAACCAGATAAAATTGGTAGATAGATACATACTCAATGCTGCCGGCAACGCAGAAGGTTGTGGGTTCGTTCCCCGCCGCGGGACAAATGTTTGTATGACCTACAGATATTTATCTTGGGTGTTTCTATTTCTTTCTTTGGGCACGCTTCCGACTGACAGTGACCTGGATCAGTTGAGCTATCTATAGATCGTTTCTAACGATCCTTAGATAGCTTGACTAATCCTGTTGTATTTTGTAAATATATGTAAATATGTAGTAGCTTAGTTTCTGTAAATAAATGTTAATCTAGTTTCTATGTATAATATGTATGTATTTACAAACGAAAAGTATATAAGTATTATATCAGTTATCTGGTTTCCATAGTACAAGCTTTGCTTAGTTTGGGGCTAGATGATGCTGTGTGAAGAATATCCAGCATTATTTATTTATTTATATTCGCTGTACCAATATTGGTTCAGCGCGGAAGGCAGAGCCATTACCACCAACTGAGTTAGGGCAAGATAGTGTCTACAACATATACAATAATAGTAGTCTCATCTCAGTCAGGTCTTTGTTTGTGGTTGTAAAAGTTAAGCAATATTCTGCACAGTCACAAAATGGATGTTGCCTAACATTTACCTAGCTTTAGTATTACTTAGTATAAGGTTGTCTGGAAGAAATCGCCTTGAGCGATAAGACCGCCGATTGTAGGACAATACAATCGAAACTTAGCATATAGTTATTTCATGTAACACTGTGTCCTCAATAATGTTCTTAATTATTTATTTATTTATCTATGGTGGATATGTGGCATTAAATGAGGGCCATATGGGGCATAGATAGTACCGATGACCACTTACCAGTTTTGGCCAGTGGTGACTCACTGCTTTGTGGCATAGACTCATGTCCTGAAACTTATATCAATATCGGCGCTAGCTGTGCTCAGGTAACTCTGTGCTCAAGTTTTTGAGTCATGCATGATGGAGAATAGACACCTTCAGGCAACTTTTTAAAACAAACATGGTTTGATCAGCTACATACCTCATTTTTGTCAAATTCCTGAAGATAAATATCATTACTCTGCTTCTCATACAGAGCTCGGGCCATTGCACTTCTTGGACGGTAGAAAGAAGTTGATCCACTTGCCATATTCACAGGGTCACTGGCACCTTCATTTAACTGTATACTATAATGCTTCGTGATACTGCTTCTTTCTTTTTGGCAAATAAAATTTTCTTTGGCATAGTATTGCAAGTCAGCTTGTTGACATGTATACAGGTTTCTTTTAGTTGTTACTTGGCTTATTAGAAGCGATACGCAAACAACTCGTACAGTAGCCAGCATTTAGCAAAAAGAACATTATTTCATTCGTAAAAATGGGTAATGAGGGTTTCTCGGTATTCACTTCGTCCCTGTAATCCTGTATCCTAAAATTCGATTTTACTCACCCTTTACGAAGGGATATATGTCTAGTAATATTTATTTACTTAAAAATTATCAATAATTCAAAGCGTAAATCGCTAAATTTTATAAAAATCATTGCACTCCAAAACTTTGTTTTGATTTTCATGCGAAAAACTGTCAATGTCAGAATTTGTGTACGTCATTTCCGACAGATGGCGTTTCCTCCTGTTGTCTGTTTACAAAGACAGTTTTTTACAAAGTACCTATTTGGTTTCTCTGTCTACGCACGAAACTTCGTTAGAGAGTAGAAGGTACCTAGTTTAAAAATAGCTCCAAAACTAGAATATGAAAAATACTCAGTCGTAATTAAAAATACAGATTTAATTTTATAATTTGAGATGTGCTTTGGATGTGCCAATACAGTAAAAAATATTTTAAGGAGTCGTAAAGCTAAAGAACTTTTTGGTAGAGCCAAAGAGTAGGTACGTATGGTAGAGCCAGCCAGTTTTTGCAAAAGAAAATATATAAAAAGAAAATTATTGAAATAGAAAGACAAATTACTTTAATTCAAGTGCTGTGCGTGCCCAATTCCAAATTATTATACCCATAAATTAATTTCGGATTTCGGAGCCTACGTACCTACCTGCTTACATACCTATTAGGTAGAGCTATTTCTCGACTGACTGAGGATGAAAATTTTCATTCGGCGAAAGTAGGTAGGTACATACTTACCTATGTATCTACCTAGGTACAATGCAGGTTGGTAGGTAAGTACCTAGGTAGAAGATAATTAAGTATAGGTACCTATTAAGTTAATTAAATGCAACTCACCATATCCTTCTTAGATTCCTCCATATCTTTTGCAATAATTTCTCTTAGGCGTGTTATTGGTTTCACCATTTTACTGTGATTATTTATGTTGTAGGTACAACACACAACTTTTAAATTTAGTAGACGGGACTTACTTTGTAGAAGTGATTTGACTGTTTATTTTAGTGTAACTGTTATGTAGGTTTTATTACTGCTAAATGCTAATAATATCTAAAACTTTGGTTTGGCCTTGGCCGTGACCGACCGTTCACTGTCTCACCGCTGCGCTTGACCACATCTTAACTGTTGGCCAACACCGTTATGTGACCGATCTAAATACTATTTAATAATGCTTTACAAAAGTGCTCTAAATAATCAATGTAGGTACGTATGAAGGTACTTAAGTGCAGGCAGCAAAAGAAAACCTAGTTAAGTGCCTAAAATTGCAGTTTCTTAAAGTCCTACTTAATTGAAAAGTAAGGCTCATTGAAAAGTAAAGTAGGTTACTTACATAATTATCGTCGGATTCATAACGCTGTGCGGACTCTACCTACCTACCTCTACTTACCTTCTTAGCTAAGTACTTACCTACCTACTCGTACCTATGTAAGTAAGTACCTACCTATTTTATTTTATCATAACTCACGCAGGAACTTCATGATTGTTTACCTACCTTTCTATGTTTGTCAAAAAGTCAACTAAAAACCAATCATCACAATAAATTATAAATAAAAAACTTACTTACCGTTGTTTTAATTGTAGGAATCTTCGTTGGTTCCAAGGGCCATGTTGGAGGCATTTTGAGAAAATAAACGCACTCTACCCACAAGCAACTCGTGTATTTTTCGAAGTGATCGGCTTGAAGTGAGCGGTAAATGGATTTTCATATTACAAAATCATCTACCTACGTATAGGTATTTACCTACATATGCCATATAGATACCTATGTAAGTACTGACGTGCTACAATATTATCTTTGTAGTACCTAGTGGTTATCAACATTATTTATAGGTAGATAGCTGATAGGTAGGTACCAAATAACTATGGATAGGTAGTTACCTATAGATAGCTAAGCACAAGTACCGGTGTGCTTAAAAATAAATACTTACTTACCTTCTTGAAATGCGATTACAGAACTTACCTACATTTTCAGTTAGAAATTTGGTTATTATAGGTAATGTAGGTACCTACATACTTACGTCTAAGTACTTACCTAGCGTCTAACTAAGCGTCGTTTTAAGATTCTTAGAATAAAAACATAATTGTAATACTTTGTAGGTAATACATAGAACGTTGTTTTTTCATTTTACTGTACGTAAATAAAAAAGTATGTGAGAGTCGTGGAACCTCCGTGGAACACTCGGTTAGAACGAGGTTCAACTTTGAAATTTAGCATTAAAAATAAATTATTTTCAAATATTAAAATCTTAGTACTAACAGAGTAACAATCCATGGATTGTTTTGCGTCTGCGTACTTCGCACTGTGACGTTTTGACCTATGTATGTATGTGTCGTGACGGTATAATCGACCGCTTATTTTTCTAGCCCCCATCTTCGATACCGTCTGAAAAGAAACTTCGTCCCAAAAATAATTTCAAATTGAAGTTAGGTGTGCGATAATCACCCACCCTTACTTTATTTTTTTTTAATTCGATGGAACACTTTTGAGTGGGTTGATTCGGCGGCACATTTTAAAGTGGTTAATCTGAGTTTTGAACAACTACCTACCTACTTTGTTTAATCAATGAGTTGCCTGTAAGTAATTTACTTGGATCAGAAAACCACTTCAAAGGCCAAAATTCAATGAGCGAATTAAGTAAAAATAAATAAGTGCAAGTACATTTTTGTGTCGGATCAATATGGGTTCTCAATCGCGCGGATTGCCCGAAGCCATCGCTACACCGACTTGCGCGGGCGCATGCGGGACATTTAAAATAATTACAAGCCATCGGAGAAAACAGCCCGTATTTTGAGACCATTACTTATTTTTTAATTCCAAAAATACTTTTAAAAGCGCATACTTAGTCCCTATAGGTGAAATGTCGGCGAAAAGTGCGACTATTAAAATTCATATTGTAATTTATCAGATTAATATTAGGTATTAAAGATTTTGTCGAAAATTACGAGAGAAGTAGGATGGTATCATGAGACTTATTGGTAAGGTAAACCCTATTAAAAGCAATTGTTTGTCTCTCAATAGACACTGCCAGGGTCTGTTCACTGCTTGCCCCCTTTCTGATTTCGTCTAAGTATTTTTTCTAGCCATTCATAGAATTTGTGGATCTTTGCCCCTTTTGTAGAGATGAATAAATCAACACGTTAATATTCAAGCTATAAATTACAAAGTGACGTCTTGAAACAAAGCCCAAGCGGTCAGTTTAATTTAAATCCGTGCTCGTAGTTTTTGCACCCCCAACCGCATTCTCACAGCCGCCGAGACTTGATGCACTTCACTTCTGATTGGATCATTACCGAGTTCATCATACCTTCTGCGATCCTCCGGCCACAAGAGAGACAAAAATATTAAATTACCGTGCGAATGATAGAGAACGAACGTAGTCCAGCCGAGCACATCGCTCAGGAATTATATCATGATTATTGGAACTTTATTGCACTTCGTAACTAACAATTGACATTAGGAAATGCAATTTCATATTGATTCCGTAATGTAATCCGGCGTTTATTTTTGCCAATGCGGCAAATCTTTCTATGATTTGCGGGTAACCATCTCTGGGCATGCTTGTTTTCTTGTGGCTTCACGTTCCGAGAAAATGTCATTAAAAGCTCGATAGGGGATTAAATCGGTTTAAATTTTCACGTAGCCCGACAGAAAATCGGTTTAGCCATAACAAAGGGTGGGAAGAGAGCGAGAAATTATCTTTTCGTCGAATAAAAACCGCTAAAGTTGCAATTATAGCGTTACCGCGGAGCATTGAGTTATCAAAATCCAATAAGTTTTCACACCGGCCGGAAGGTGTCCGGGCACGTCCCGCCGCAATCACTCGCCTGATTTCGGTGCATCGCTTCAGATTAAATAATAATGGTATTGGTAACACTCGACAATATCACGTTTCTAATAATCCTCTGCTTGGCATCTGCCGATTGTCTTGCGTAACCACATTATTGCCTCTAATGGCCGACTTTCTTAACATAATTTATGTCCAGCATTGGATAAGTATTCAATTCTTATTATGTCCAATCCAAGCCCTTACCTACTAACAGCTAAAATCTGAGCAGCAAATTAGGTAATATTTAGTCTGACACAAACAAGACGTTTATTAAAATGACTATGTAGCTTTTCCTTTTCGAAGTTTTGATCAGTGTCCAAAATCCCAATACCTATTGCACAACAAGCAATCAGCAATCACCGATTGGTCGATTGTTCCTAGTGCACCGTAACATTGGTTGCATAGAACATTACCATCGAGATGGAAATGAATTAAACATAATTCGAATAATCGAGGCACGGCCAATACAATAAAACAAAGGGAAAAAGTCTGCGGCCGGCCTTACCGAGGGAATGAAGGATTTCAATTTGATACGTGATGAGGCAAGTTTTCATTTACGTAGAGATTCGATGAGCCCAGTAATGACTCGGTAATCTGAATCGGTGAGTCTAGTTTGTCTTTTTCGCTGTAATGCGTATGCGATACATTTGTAGCTAAATGATAGAATTGAATAAATGGGAAATTATTTACAATCTAATCGTTTCATATTATTCTGCCTGCCTTTTTGATACGAGTATTGTAGTAGTGTAGAGTCACTCTTCTAAAATATTGTGTTCGCTAACTTTCATATTTTTATAGAAATAAGTAGGTAAGTAGTTAGGTTGATTATTAATGGTGTTATTATCAATATTTCCACAAATATATTTATTTGTAAGTATTCGCAGATTCCAGCAGCCGACTCCAAACACTTAAAAATAATATAATGAGTCAAAGACTCAAAGACGGGCGAGAGGTTGAAAGAAGTTTGTGTAACATCTTTTACTAATTTAAAAAGTTGTGACTGTTTTTGCTTTTAGGAAGATGGTTGTGGATGAGAAATTTATAAAAACAGAGACAGAAATAGCTAACATAATAAAATATGTAGAATACGTAATCTATGGACCTACTTACCTAAATTTATATTCAAAGTCAAAGTCAAAGTCAAAAAGCATTTATTCAGTAGGACCGCTGGGATCACTTTGAATATTATATTATATTACCTACCTAAATACATCAGTCCTGGTAGGTATCTACCGTGATACACGATACGATATCAGAAACAACGAGGTCAATACCTCAATATCTGCAGATCATTGTTCTGCCTCCACAACGATCCAGAGATCGTTGTATCAGAGTATCAGAATACTATCTTGATCGGAGTGCCTCCAGAATTGAACTTGCAATCGCACCTCCTGCGTCTCAGCCAAGGACACGTTCTATAGATAGGTTACTAATAAACTTTTCAAATATCTTTAAAGATATTGAGTTTTCTGTTCGTACATTATCGTGGCTCAGTTACGGGAACGAATTGCAGCGCATACTTCACGCATGTCATCGTGTTCCACCTCAAATAATTACAGCGCCCACCATTAAGATGCTCTCAAACGAGCAACTTTTCAAGCAATTTTTGACTTTACCCGATGCCAATATGTATTTGTTAAAATAAGACCAAAACAAGCTTTTAAAACTTCAAATGAGCCTATTTAGGCTCATTTGAAGTTCTTATGTATTTACATAAGAATTTCAACTAGGTACCTACCTATTTTAAATCTAAATAAAATTATCAGACTGTGTGTGTGTGGGTGAGTGAGAGTCCGTATGAACAATTCTATGTAAGTATCTTCTCAAAAATCAGCAGCATCCAAGTATTCCATCAATCAGAACAGTCACCTTGCTTATAGGCAAAAATTTAAGACGATGCTTGCCTCTAACAATTGCAATGTGTGCGTGGGCAATTAGTTGCTTGAAAAGTTGCTGTTATTTATAATTACCTGTTGGAGTTTAAATGCAAATGTTGTCGCCTCAAGTATCTTCAAGATGTAATGTATGCGAATTGAAAACAGATAAGGAATGAGATTTACACCTCGCGCAATGTTTTGATGTTAACCTGTACGTTGACCGTTGCTTTTAAAAAAAAAATATTAAGAAACGAATTTCAGGCTAATAATAATATTATGTTGGACTCTTATGATTTTGGTTTAGGTATCTTCAGTAAAATTTTAAGTTTAAGTACTAAAGTTTTAAGTTTTGTCTAGGCAACTTAAAACTTAGTAAAAATCGTTTAGGTCTATTTGCTAGTGACTTGACAAAGAGCATTTCTTCATTAAAACCACACAAAACAAGGCAAAGTCAGATTCGATTAGAACCATATTTTTTCCATAAAAGAACAAACAAACAATATCTTCTCATTTTGCGCGGAAAAACTCCGCACAAGGAAGCGCCGACAACAAAAGCTAACAAATCCTGTTTGTCCTGCGGGGAGCGTCCGTGATTTAATACAAATTATTATTAGACGACATAAATAACGCGGTGCTGGGGCAGCTCCTTAATAAGTAATAAAGGGGTCATCTTTCTCTTGAGAAGCCTTGGAATTAACCCGTGGACATGTGCTGAACACGTGGGATGCTTGGGGACGGTTAATTGATAGAAGTATCTTTTTGGTTAAGTTGGCTATAGACAAGTAGGTAAAACAGAAAACATGATCACGACTGTATTCCCAAGGCGCGGGCGTTCTCTCAGATCTTTGGTGTAAGTCTAAGGATATATAGATGGACAAAACTAATACATACCTACCTAACCTAAGTGTAGGCACTAATAAAAAAGCTGCAGGTATAGAGGGAAGTCAGATACACTTTAAATACATTTTGGCAGCATGGATGTTGAGTGAAATTATCAAAGAGAATATCTACCGTGCTTATGAGACAAAGTTGTAAATCATAGTATACTACTTAACAGGTTTAAGAATGCATACTTGCAACGGTATTTTCATAATAATGTAGGTACCTACCTACCTACGCCATTTTCATCTTTCCTACAACACGTTGGTTAGCAGGTATAAAATGCCTTCGGCATTATGTTCGACTATTTTGCAATATTTTTGTAATTTTATGCAATATAAATAAATAAATAATGCTGGAATTTTCACACAGTATCATCTAGCCCCAAAGTAAGCAGAGCTTGTGTTATGGGTACTAGATGACTGATAAACTACTTATATACTTTTTGTTCCTAAATACATACATATTATACATAGAAACACCCAGACCCCAGACAAATATCTGTACGTCATACAAACATTTGTCCCGCGGCGGGGATCGAACCCGCAACCTTCTGCATCGCAGGCGGACCTTCACCCACTGCGCCACAGAGGTCGTCAACCTAAATAGGTTGGTATGTGGATATAAAGTTTTCACCGAATGCTAGAATAGTGTCCATAAACGGCGTAAATCAGTATATTTCTAAGCACAACACACAAACGGGTTAATTGGATCGTATAAATAATGATAACTGACCGCACCCCAGTTACAGCCTGGATATTCCACACACGCACCTCACTAATAAAACGAGGTATGAAGTACAAAACAATAATGATGTTCTGTTGATAGATCAAATTATGATCAATGGGCGTGAAGTAGGCGAAGGCATTGTAGTTATCGTATCTATGTTTTTGATCTTTACGGTTTTTAATAATAACTTACTTACTACTAAAATACACTCCACGTAATCAAAGTGTCACTTTATTTACCTTTGCCTATGGTGTTCCTGTGAGCCATCGAGACATTTTATGCCACGATTTCCAAACTCTGAACTGGAATATAAACTGTTTAAGATCCTCTTTAAAGTATCTCTTTTTGGCAAGAACAACAAAATAATATCTCCTTAATAAAATTACTAGTGCATAACAAATCAAATCAACATAAGCCTAACAGTAGGTACTTAATATGAAATTCGTTTGGGTTGAGATGCCATGAAAATAATTTTGATAGCTCAAAGCTGAAAGGGTTGGCCGCAGGAGGCTTTAAGGCCCGGCGCACACAGGTTTTACGTACTAATCGGCAGAGTGCCGGCCGCTCTAAATATCGCTTTTACACGTCCATCGAACCATAAATAACGACTCTATGAAAATATAAATGTTTTTTTTTCTCTATCGTTTTCCGACATTCGTATTTTTTTCATAGAGTCAAAAGCTTGAACAGACCACTTTCGCATTATGGAATTGCCAAAACTCCACTTGGGTTCAGTGGATGAACGCCTTAGAATCAAACAATGCCAGGCGATTATTTACCGTATTCCATTGTAGCAGAGTAGTTTTAAGGTTGAGTTTATTTGTGGTTAGATCATTTTAAGGGCAGAGGTCAACAGTGAGCGTAGAAATGAGATATTTTGGCAGTATTACGCAAATTGGATAGCTTTCAACACTCAACGGAGTAGGTTCCGAACTTTCGCGGGGAAAATTGAATTAAAAATATCATAAGACGTAAATATGTATGGGGATCGTAATGATGTTGAGGCCGCAGACGCTTCGTATTCAGATTAAGTTACTTCTATTTGGATATGATGCGATCTTACCAAAATAGACCTGAAGTTTCTGAGGGCACAAACTCATTTACCCTAATTACTTACTCTGATGTAGAATAAGTTTTTTTATAATGTTTTTCAATAGATACAAGCTTTTGATATGTGACGTGAGCTGATTCATTAAGAGCCCAAACACGTTTATTATACTATATAATATATTATAATATTCAGGAGGAGTCCATTGAACGGCTCCTAGTTCTTGTACCTACTGTCATCATATTTTAAAATTGTAGATGATACTCGATCCACAAATCGAGTCTTAACTCTATAACCCTATTATCTGAGGAGTTCCGTTCTCCATCATCAGATCAGCTCGCTGTTACCATATTTAAAAATTTTAGATGATTTTCAACTCAATCGGCCTATTTTCTAAGGAGTTCCGTTGCACAGCTCTTGGCTCCATCCAGCTAACCATTATATTATTGCATTGTCACCAAAGACTCATAAGTATACCAAAATTCAGCTCAATCTGACACCGGGAAGTAGGTCAAATTAAGCTTGCAAGATTTGACCCGGACAAGCATACAAACATACAAACTTACAAAAATTGCAAGTTAATTAAAAGCTTTTAAAAATAGGTAGCTTTATCAAAAGCATAGCAATTTTGTTTGATTTTTTTCAATAACGTATCGACAAGGTGGCAGCAACGGTTAAGCTTCACGTATTGGCTATGTATTTACTGTGATTGATTGGACCGGCATTCAAAACTTGGATTTAGGCACCACGTAGTCTCGCCTCCTGCAGAATCATTGAGAATACATGAGTGTTATATTTTTAACTCATAAGTAACTAAACCTTAAGATATGACAAGTTTTTTATAATTAATTACATAATTTTCTACACTGTTGTTCAGCCAGTTATCTATTTATGCCACGTGTCTACCTTCGTGTCCTTAATTTCGAACACGTCTCATCTTTTAAGTAATATTACTTTTAAAAATCTTTATCCTGCCAGCATTATCTTACAAGGGCAGATGATGATCCAATTTCGGAGATTAATTATAATTATACGACCTCATTTCCATAGCTAATGCTACGGTTCACCTCCTGCCTTTTAAGACCTTCGGAATATGGGAGGGAAAACTCTTTAGTGTCATGATGACCTGGTTTGAAGGTCTTCGACGAAGTAAGTACCTACCACTAGTGTCTTGGCTGAAATGACAGACAGTTGACGATTGAACTGAAACAATTATTATTAGAAAAGAGATTTTGTAGGTTTCCATAGCAGTGTAGTTTTAGGGTCGTTTGTAGAGTCATCAACGGACTGCAGTCAGTTCAGCCTACTAAGGCTAAGTAAGTATTTTGGAATTGAATCCGATACCATGGTAGAAATTATTAAGCTTTTGGATGCGACCATAACCAATGTAGAAGATGCAATGTCAAACAATGCAGCAAGGTCAAGTTTAGGCAAAATGATGGATGTTATAGAGTTATAGAGTGGATGTACGACATAATTGCATAAAGGCATTTCAACAGGTATAATTTCTAAGTCTGACAGACTCCATACGGGATCGACAAAAAATGTGAAATTATCTCGAAAAAGCGCCATCAGTAATTTTTGATAATTGCGTAACCGGTCTAAAATTAACCAAACTACTTGAGCGTGGGACGTAGACACACATACATAATAATTGTTTCTTATTAAAATCGACGTTAATCTTTTTTCGGAGCAGATTCCAGAGAAGGCGCACCATCGTATTATGTTTAAGAATCGACAGCTATAATTTCTGTTCAATCAAGATTTAATTGTTTTAATGAGTCTACATGCGTGAATGGCCGGCCCAATTATTGTTTATTTTTAATCGCCTCAAGTGGTTTTTATGTTCGCAACCAGGCACGCACGGCGGCCGGCGGCGATCATTTTCATTATTTTAATAATGTAAACTTCCAATAATAATTTACAGTGATTTGGGGTTAAACACGTTAAGAGATATTTATGAATTCCTCGATGGGTTCGAGCTTAGACCGCTGTAATTTGATCGTGGCTTGATGACGATGCTTTTTGTTCTTATCGAATATCGGCTTATTAAGTACATTCCAATAAGAGATCGGCATTGTTTTATTTAATTGTAGAACCCAGAGTTGGTTACTATCATAATTATAAGCGAAGCCGAAACCAATTTGTGTTTGAGTCATGATTTGCTGAGCTTCAATTCCTAAAGAAGTTCTTGAGGAAGTTCTAAGTCATTCATATGACGACCTCTGTGGCGCAGTGGGCGAAGGTCCGCCTGCGACGCAGAAGGTTGCGGGTTCGATCCCCGCCGCGGGACAAATGTTTGTATGACCTACAGATATTTGTCTCGGGTCTGGGTGTTTCTATGTATAATATGTATGTATTTACAAACAAAAAGTATATAAGTATTCTATCAGTTATCTGGTTCCCATAGTACAAGCTTTGCTTAGTTTGGGGCTAGATGATGCTGTGTGAAAAATGTCCAGCATTATTTATTTATTTATTATTTATTTATATCCTTACAGTATTTCACTACATATACCTGCCTAGGTAACATTATAAGATGATCGATGTACGGTCACCGACGAAAATTCATGAACATTTGATTTTATTAAATAATGGTTAATTTTATAGGAATATTATCCTATCCAACAATGGCGAACCTGGCAAACAATTACATTTCATTATTGCCCAAACGACAATTACAAAAATAATGTGTTTGATTTCTATGACGAATCAAAGACAATCAAAACTAATTTCCGTTGAAATATTTGAGCATTTAGCGCTTGGATCGTGTAATAAGTTAATTGACGGTTCGCAGTGATTGATCTATGAATTGCAAGAGTATGCGCCGGAGCGACGCGGTGGTGCGCCGCGGGCGACTGACTGTCTCACCTGCAAGTGATAGGGCTGCTCGGAAAACAGAGACGCAAAATCCAATGTACCTTACTTTTTTTGCTAAGCTCTCCTTCTTTTTTTGCCCTAAAGTAATTAGAGCTTGTGTTATGAGTACCTCACATGGCTGATATACTTTCTAAACAAAAGCCTGACTCGATAGACTTTTAGGTAATATTTGCAGAACCTGCAAAGAACAAAGGACAGGAGCAGAATCTATGACCTATGTGCAGTACCTAGAGCACAGTCACAAAGTCCAGCAGTGATGGGATGGACATGCCATCACTGCCACTTGCGCGTGGATGGGTATATATATGCTTGATGAATCGGGCTGAATTGATGATGATATCATACAGCTCACCACAACAATGTTGCCAATGCAACTGCATGCTACAATTAAGAGTCTGAGGCAGCCCTAAACTGGCAGCATAACAAAGCAAAAATTGCTCAGATAATGAAGCATAATGCAAAGCGTGATATAAACTTCACATTCGCCCCGGGCCGGATTAACTTGTTACTTAGAGTACGGGAGAGCTGGAATGCTCTTCTCATCAACACCCTTCACAGAGATTAAAAGCCCGTTGACAGCTTACATCAATGTACAAAACGTTTGGAAGGCTGTAAAAGAAAATGACGGCTGAGTTTGAGTGGGTTGATACCCACTTCTCAACCTAATGAAGAACTAATTCTTCATTAGGTTGAGAAGTGGGTATCAAAAAAAAACTAACTTCAATCCCTAAGGATTGAAGTTAGTTTTTTATTGCATTATCGGAAGAGACCTAAATGGCAATTCTGCATGATATAAAATAATTATAACTTCATACTTATTTAAAACTGAGGTTTTTAAATCATAGTTACAGACAGACCTTAAAAAGTTTTGACTTTGAATTGCCTGCTATTTCACGTTCTATCCGAAATGACTGTGCTCTCCAAATAGAAGAAACAGAGTAAACATACAATTTCAAGTAATTTGTCTCAACGGGCACAAACCAAACAGCGTTCAAGAGAAAATTGGCCATTTTACTAAAAGCAGACAAACGTCAATTAGGCAATAGTGACGCAGTAGAAATAACTGGCGCCATTAGAAGAGTTAATCTCGATGACGGAACACATTACTGGGAGGTAATGAGAGGAGCGTGAACCTCGACGGACAATTTACCAAGTCCTGAAGGCGTTGGGAGGAACTGCAGTTTACTTAGTTTGTTGAGGATAGGTAAGGTACATTCAGGATTGATAGTAGATTTTCCTGGGTTTGCTTGTTTCACAACTGGTTTAATAAACATCAGATGCCATAATACGATAACGTTTAATACTGAGATAAAATAATTATGCACGTTGGTGTTTGTGTACTATACTCTGCACCTTGCCACATTGAGCCGGCAGTTTGTTTGAAGATTGCAAAGACTTATAATTGTGGCATTCTATGAAAAAGGAAATAGTAACAGTACACACAAAGTGAAGCATAAAATCTATTTAGAACTTGCCCCAAGACAATGTGTCGTTCACCTAAGCAAAATACGGAAACGTTCTCAGACAAGAAGGACCATAATGGTACATTATGTCTGCTCCCTCCGGCTATGATTAGGGATTTTGTGAAGGGACCGCTGAAAATTACTTTGCATCGGCAATAAATACGGTTCACTGACACCTCAATTTCAAAATCCAAACGTCTATAAACTTAGACGTGATCGCAATGATAGAAAATTAGCAACATCCTGGTGGAGCCCGGGTGAGGTATGGATCGCCCTTGGCGGCAGCGAACAATACTGGCCCACGAGCAGCGCACGCAGCGACAACCACGGGATCGCCCTCGGCGCCCAGACAAAGACAAACATACCTTCCCAAACACACCAGACAGAGACGAAGCATCTGTACTCGCGAGATTTTGATTTACTTCGTATAATTATCGAATAATCAGCTTTGCATCTCTCGTTATAACATTACAATAATTTGGTTCCATTACATCGGGTTCTAAACGGTGACCGTTCGCTAGTACAGCGATTGATAATAATCGCTGGCGAAGTATAATGGCGTACACCCACGGGTAATTATTGTTGAGCAGTCGTGAGTTCGTGAGCCGGTGGAATGGCGGTATGCATCTCCTTCGGGGGTTGCCCGCTGTAAACCAACACGGCCGGCCGCGTAAATAACTGATCGCTTTCCGCGCGCTAATGATAGTGCACCGCATCTACTCGCGTCCTCTTTAGCCGATCCCGATAAAATAATTACCGGTATTTATAAGTGCTCGCACTTAATCGCACCTCTATACTAGTAATTAACCCCGACGTGTCTGCACAAAATTTCCTGGTGAAATCTGTGGGAAAGCGACCGCCGATAATTAAAGCTTACAATGTTAGGTACGTATTCCGCGAAGCGTAATAAAACTGCCTCTAAACTATAGAGTTACGATGAAGTCATACCTTTGTTCTGACGCGTAACGCCTCGGGGATGCGTCGTCGCGAATGTACGCGTAAAACTTGTGCTTGCATTGACGTTTGGTCACGGGGCATCGGGCCGAGTCTCCGGCGACGCTAATGGCTCCGCTGGCCGTCGGCTCCGTTATCCCTCGTAGCTAATGATTGGCCGGCATTAAGTCCCGGCTGTTCCATGCGATTATTGGATCTAACAGATAATTTTATATCGCATTGTCCTGGAGCGTAAAATTTTCTGTTGTTATTGCGGTGGATAGCACGAGGCGAGCGCTCCGTATCGCCGCATCGCAGCGAAGGGTTAGCCCGGACAAATCACGAACCGTTTAGCTTACAATCAAGTGTTATCTTGTGGGTAGCTTTTTCAGTTTTGTAGCATAACAAGTCTGCTTGTATCTATGCCACGTTTTTGCTATTGAGTCATCAAAATTAATTATTTGTTTTGATCTCTATTTGAGCATCAAAATGCTTCTTCAGCAATAATTACTATGCATGTATATTCTTAAATATATCGCAACTATGATGTTGATTCCCTATGACCGTCATAGGTTTTTGGTATTTGATGGATCCAAGGTATTGTGTAAAAGTTCTAACTCAGTTTCAGAGAAGACGAACAATTCGAATAGGTACCACCGGGGTTCGCACGAACGCCATTCTTCCTCACCTCGTAATGAGCGCCTCTAAATCAAACAATAGCATTATAGTGTCAATACCGCCTCGATAATACCTCCCATTTTCTTTTGAAGGAATTATGGTTATAAATCTGTATAAAAGAACATTACAGTTTACGATACTACCATATTGTATTGTCTTCTTAGGTCATCGGGTTTAAACCAAAACAGGATCACGTCTAATCCCAGGACACGGTAGGCATTTCATTGATCTTTTGTTTATTTCAGATCATTTGAAGATGCCTAAAGGTGCTATAGCAGTCAGAAGCATGTCCAAATGCATAATTGGTTCATGCTACATTTTGCAGAAGTTAGCTTTCCATACGTGACTGGTCGTAAGCCCATCATCCACACATAAACTGTCTTAAAAAATAAAGACAAGATCCTGTTAATCTTGGTTTAATGAATGCGAGCCTAGATGAAAAATCTCCTAGGTCGTGTATGATAAACTAAAGAAACATTGACATTTGATAACGTTAACCGCAAATGACTGTCTAAATTATGCAGTTAACTTCTGGGGCTAACTATGTTTCACACCCTTTTATATTCGACCTTTCCTTATAACCTTATATTGGAGGTAAGTTATTAGACAATAGACTTGGGTGCGCCAATGAGCTCCCACGTGAGGAAAATGTTGTTATTCTGTAAATATCTGTTAGAAAATATTCGATACTTTGAAACGAATGGGGAACAAGTTACATTTCAAAACTTAATATTCCCATGGTTCATATCATAAGTGACAGAAGCTTAGTCTCAGGTGTTGAGATTTATTACATTTTATAAAGTAAGTATATAAAATTAATTATAATTTAATTTAATTAAGCTTTGTTATTTTTTTTATAAATAAATAACTAATGCTGGACATTTCACACACAGCATCATCTGGCCCCAAACTAAGCAAAGCTTGTACTATGGGAACCAGATAACTGATATACTACTTATATACTTTTTGTTTGTAAATACATTCATATTATACATATACATAGATACACCCAGACCCGAGACAAATATCTGTAGGTCATACAAACATTTGTCCCGCGGCGGGGATCGAACCCGCAACCTTCTGCGTCGCAGGCGGACCTTCGCCCACTGCGCCACAGAGGTCGTCGTTATAATAATTAATAATTATGTATAATATTAATTTTTATGAAAATCATGGTGTCGCTTGCTCAGTCGTTTATGATAAATCGTCGAAGTGAAGCAACGTCCAGTGCGGTCGCAAAGTAGATGGGTGACCGCAAACAGCATTTACCTATCAACTGAGCGCTTCAGTGCTTAAGAGGGTACGTTAAATTGTCCAGGCCGGAGTTGACCACTATACGAACTTATGTAAATTAATAAACATACCTACCGTTTGAATTTCGATAAGAATTTCAACACAATACATTGTCATCATTTCGATAAACACTCCACTACAATACCCCGTCCAATGTCTAACAGGATTACCATACAACATCTCATTCATAATTCTAAGGTCAACAGTGTACTCGTTACTAGTGACCCCTGGTCGGTTGTGCATTTGTATTGTACAAATTGCACACCCCATGTTTATCTGTGCCGACCCCTTGCACGTATTTATCTTCAACCCTTCGACGATTCGTTGACTTTGTTCCGTTTTGTTCGATCTCCGATATGTTTGTCAGACGAGTGCTTTGTCTTATGAGATTTTTTGCTCGTGCTTATACTTGGAGCTTTAGAAGTATTTGTTAAATATACTCGATAGACAACAATAATGAATCTTTAGGTATTTTCTTTCACACTAGAGTAGGCAGATACCACAGATTTCCATTTGCTACGATTAATCAATCATCCTCAATATATGTTTAATTTTTATTTCAAAATGTACCATTGTCTAAACCACGATATAGTACCATGCCTACAGATTTACCTCAAAAATCTATTCCAAATTCTGGACAGCCAACAAAAAATTCACAACTTGGCTTAAAACACAAGCCTTGAATGGCCAAGTGCAAGCGACAGCCAGAAGCTAATCCTCATTGAGGATGCCGGGAATAAACAGCAGCTCTCATTAATCACCTGAGCAGCGCTACGAAACTTTCTCCATTGAAGCGGGACTCCACCTGACTCGGATATTTTCTTTTAACTTTTAAGCTTTGTTCGAAACTTTTGATGGACTTTGAGTTTTAAGTAAGTTGAATAGTAATATATCTTGTGCCTTAGCTTCTTTATTGTATTATCAAGTGTAACGTGGGAGCTTAATGCTCTTTTAAGTTACTGCGATGGATAATCGCCTTGAGTTTGCGATTAGATTTCCATTGTGTAAAAAGCAAAGATATAAAATAAATAACGCTGCCTGTCTATTGGGAACACTTTCGGAAAAAGGGTGAGACTTGAGCAGCATTTCATTCATTAAATATCTTTACAATAATGTGAAATAAATAACAAATTATATAAAAAAAAACTTTCTTCATCTCTCTAATATATTTTTAGTTATTTGTATCAGTAATTCGAAAAGCCCCAAACGTTCAATTTGTTTCGAAATAATTACAAGTTAGCCAACCCAATAAATTGGTTATCGAAACTCAATTCCAAACGGAGAACATAAAACAGTAGAAAATGTTTCAATTATTAAAACAATAGATTCGAAATTCCATTTCATTGTAATAAGATGGATTATATTGTAATTGTAAGAGCAAACGTACACCTAAGATTCTTGAAAGCTTCTACAAGATAAAAATCGGAGAAATTATCTAATGGAATTGTGAAAATGTTTGATATTACTCTTCCATTTTTAGACGATCGACCGTATTGTAATCTCCGTCTGAGTAACATATCCTAATATTGTGATAGGTAAGTAAGCTTTCTTGGTTTTCTTTTTACCTCGATCACTCAATCTTCATACATTGTGAGAATGTTTTTCATTAAGGATGGAAAACAACATAGGTAGGAATCCTACACATAAGGGATCGCGCATTTGTGTTCTGAGCGGCTAACAATCGCTCGTTATAGAAGTTCAGCTAGCTTCGGACTTTTCAAGCTCTCTTCAGTGTGCGCGCACCCTTAAGCTTAACAAAGTATGAACCTAATTCCATTAGGTAAGCGCCATTACAACCTAACTCAGAATTAGTTCCACCTTATTGCCGACTTGAGAATTTTTATCACAGCTAAAGCAATCAGAGCGCCAATAATTTCGCTCATAATGACTTCTTGGTCGTAAAATTTGAGCATTGCGCCAAAATGGTGGCACATTAAAATTCTCTCCCCATCGTTATAAGCGGAGTTATCGGTGGGTACGTCGATCGGGACAATCGACATTTCCATCTCAATCGCCCCCTCCCCCTCCTTAAGACCGTTAGTTTTCTTTTTTAAATCGCGCGTTAAGGATTTGGCGTGAATGCGTAAGGGTTGAGACACGCGCCCGCCTCCTCATATGTCTGCGAGATACGGATTCTCGATATTCCCCTCATTAGACTGGATTTCGATTTGTCTGTCTGTTCTTATTGCTATCCCAATACATCCCTTTATTCGATAATGCCTGTAGGTACATGAATTAGACAAAGAACGTATACGATACGCCACATTACATAATGAAAATGGTAGATTCTAGCTCTCTCATGATTCATGTTTATGTGCTAAGATTTGGGGCGGTTTAAGATAACATAATTGAACTAAGTAATAATAAACTACATGGCCTATGAAGCTTAGGTGATACTACATTTTTTTAGTTAACCTATTGTAACCCACAGCTGGGCAAAGGTCTCCCCCAAAATGTTTTACTATAGTGATACTAAATGTAGCTTTAATATTTTTTTATATGGATTAGTAGTTCCAGAAAAAAAAACAATATCTACATGCAAAGAAACTACCCCATTGCTTAAACACCTTTAAAGTTAACGTAAAGTCATTATAGTCATTAAGTGTGGCTATTGGAAAGCCAATATTGTTTTCAATGATGCTTGAAAGTTGAAACAATGCGACTAAAATAACATTGTAGTTTCACACTCCGAATTAGGTACCGCTGCAACAGTGTCTCATATATGTAAAATAATGCGGCCGATATATCCTTCCCCGGCGGGTGAGGGTGTGTGGAGGCACCCCCGAGCGACTTATTCCGATATAATCAATAACTTAGTGAGATCCCCTTTGCATCCGGCCATGTGACAGCTCCTGAAGGGTTGTTTTTTACATTTTTGTTCAAACACTGCTTGATTAGAGAAGATTTGCCTCTTTGAAGTTCACGATCGGCTAGTTTTGGTTCCATTTTCCAGTTCAGCTGTTCAACTTAGTGTTTGTACTGATTCGTCTGTTTATGTAAATGTTTGCGAAGCGGCGCTACTAAGCAAGTTATTGCGCATCTGTAGATATTACAGTTCATTGGTATTTACATTTCAATATGTACCTTCTGATCGGTTTTTGATATTGCCGCGAGCTTCGTATGTAGGTACTAAAGCACTAATGTATTTCGCATTTTACATTTGTAATTCTCTTATCCTGTGTATAGTGCTGTATACATATTTGGTATAGTGATAGTGTGTATGTCTGGATATTAAATTGTTTGTGTTTAAAACACGCAGGTGCACATCGTGATCCTGGAATGGCACATGGCTGTACGAAATGTATGTGCGTGAGTGAATCTGCGGGCGGAAGCTACCTGTACTAGATAATTTATAGTACCTACCTACAACAACAAGATGGAGGCATCTTGATGCTTATACTTAATATAAATAAAAAAAAAAAAAATATCTGTATAAATTCTATCTCTCTCTTCTCTTCTATCTATTTTGACCCACTGATGAGCAAAGTTCTCCCTCAATTTTCTGGTTCTTATTCCTGGCACGCTCCAGCTCCCACCACACTCAAGGTTATGATTTTAATTACATAATTTAGTTCTAGAGCGTAGTCCTTAATGTATGACTCCATCACGTATGTTTGTATGAGATAGGTAGATGAATAGATGGAAATTACTTTATTGTACACCACATGGACATTACAGAAAAAACAAACAAAGATACAGGAGAATATTTAAAGCGAAGTACAATGGGTGGTCTTATCGCTGTGAGCGATTTCCTCCAGACAACCTTAAGATGAACTGGAGATAGTAATGTATAATAAACTTTTATCCAGTTATTCATACTTATTAGTTTTTATTAAGAAAAGCTTTAGAGTAGTGCCCTGCTAATGAAACGAGATAGTAACTGAAGCGGTCTTAGGCTACATGTGTAAGCTGGTCAACTTACCAAAAATTAAAACATCTCTACTGACTATATGAGTCAACATTAGGCCCTGATCAATGATATTTTAAATTAACTACCCTGATCTACTTCACTTAAGAACTTGTTGTTTTAAAAAATATAATTTAAGAAAATGAAATGTGTGAAGAACTTAAGGCTAAAAAGGTATCCTCCCACTTAGGGTGAGGCAAAACGTGCGCTATTTTTGAGATGTGAGTCTCGTAATTTACGTTCTATAGAAAACTCACTTTGCTTTGCCGTATGGCATAAAGAGAACTTTTGTATGAAACCAAATGCAGCGAAAATGACGCGACTCATTGTTTGCGACTCGTAACTCAAAAAATTACGCTCGGGCATTAGCCTAATAAAGAACTTTTTCTTTAAATTATTTTGTTGAATAGCTCTTATGGTTTTCACTCTTTAGTAACGTATATCAAGAAGGTAACTTTATATCAAACTGACGACCTCTGTGGCACAGTGGGTGAAGGCCCGCTTGGGACGCAGAAGGTTGCGGGTTCGATCCCCGCCGCGGGATAAGGTGTTTCTATGTATAATATGTATGAATTTACAAACCAAAAGTATATAAGTAATAAATCAGTTATTTGGTTCCCATAGTAGCTTTGCTTCTCTGGTGGCTTAGCATGAACTCTTATTGCCAGGCAGTTTTTGAACTGCTTGTCAATTCTGACAAGTTTCCTTTCCTTTTTGTATTTTTACTCGCATGTGTTTTTGTTCTAAATAATATTTTGAATATATTTCATTTTCATTTATTGAATATTTTTGAATGTTCAGGTATTTCTTGCAGGAATCGTAACTCAATAATGTTAGAAGAGATAGATCCATAGACGCCTGAGAGTCACATGCATAGTTCTGACCCCACACTAGGATTGGATAGGACCTGTCGTGGATATCAGAGATTATGAGTACCACAGGTCATGCAAATATTTGTCTCGCCGCGAGAATTGAACTCGCACCTTTTGTTTAGGCGAGCAAAAACCCGCCACGCCAGCTTCAGGGAAGGTGTTCAAAAATGAAACTCCAGTGTCTGATAAACTAACTTTGAGTTTATTTTTACCATTTACACTTGACAATGTATTCGTAATCTGTCGTGGCTACGGATGGCATGTGTCGTAGGCGCGTAGCACGCGCGTAGAGTGTGTGCTACGCCCACGTCATGAGCAAACTAATTACTACGAAATCTCTACGGAAATTGACAACATTTTAGAGCTTTTAGGTACAACAAATCTGTGTATACGATGATATGACACTATCGTGTTAGTATTATAGGAGTACACAAGTTTGCTTACATTTATTGTACCTAAAATATAAATGAAAATTAACAATCTGTATCATAAAAGGGTGCAATGAAAAATGAATTTAGGATTCTTCATGGATACAATAACACTTCGTTACAGATTAAAATAGTAGGAACGGTATATTTCACTAGGAAAATTTAAAAATAATTTAATAGTATTACAAATACAGTATAAGGAACTATGATAGACACGAGCTACCTTTACGATCATAAACTAAATATTCGCAACCAACACCTTGTATGAAACTACGAACGGTTTTATAACAAAATAGTTTACAAAAGGGTACAATGAGACTCAGAAATTCAATAAAAATAAACAAACAACATGCCCGTGGCGGCACCTCTAGTAGCGGACACAACAGACTAGTCCGAATAAATCTTAAATATTAAAATTTGTATTCGGAAAGTATAGTGAATCTCTAGATGCGATAATATTGAAATATACATAGGAACCATGATTCATCCCGCGGGCTGTCGTCCGCGGAGACACAACATCGCACTACCGACATTCTATACTAACTCAAAGATACGTCCGATTATCAACCCATACAAATAACCCGCTGGACGCCACGCGGTGGAGTTGAACGCAACATCTTAACTAAATATGCACGTGCCTCTATTAAATACTAATCAAACAAAATTGTGTTGTAAACGCGCGCCTTCGCGTCCTAACATAGTTTGGGGAGCTGCATCTCTCTCGTATATTCGTAACACTATCAAAATTAAACGGAAGAGAATAATTATATCGAATATTTAAAACATAAACAAATATTACTAGTTTGCTACAGACTCTGAAGAGGTTTAATATTTAAATAACTCGAGTATATTTCCGCATGTGATAGTCTGTGATATGATTTCAATTTCAAATATAATATTTTAGAAGGCAGACACCGTTGTATAGTTATGAGATAGTGACCCCAGACACCTCGGGGAGTTGTAAAGCGATACGAGAGAGACGCAGCGCTACAAACATCGGCATTGCACACATTTTATATATATATAACAAGGACCGGCAACCGGTGGAATAAAACATTGCACTTTAGAAAAACAAAACTCAATTTTGTAGTAGGTTTCACTCGATAAAATGTTGTAGTAGGTACACTCCTCTAGATAAAATGTATATGTAAAATACTTTATAACGTTATCTGTGCCGAAAATATTAGAGACTCCACTCACACGGTAAGGCGACAGGCACACATGCGAGAAAAATCACCACTCATCGCGAGAATAGCGATGTACCGCTCGCTTGTGTGTCTACGCCTTAGGTCCGAACTCACTTATGCAACTACTAATAATAATCATTACAATATTAATAAAAATTCAAGAATCACACTTAGTTCCAAAATAAACTCACTTGTTTGCGAGGTAGGCTGTGCGCAAGCGCGCAGCCCGAGTTTCGAGTTCGTTCGTTTTGGAAAGTTTGCTACGATAATAATAATTATAATTAACTGTTACCAATAAGCCTACGCGGTGAACGTCGCGTCTCCACGGGCGGCTCTGCCAGTTTGTCGGAGTACCAGAGGTAGCCCGGCGGCTGCGCGGTGTGAGCCAGTGCGCTTGTCTTCCCTTCGAAGACGACACTGCCTGCGCACCTACATGAACGTCAAGCCTGTCTACGTGGCTGGATCGAGATCCTACGCGTGCCTCGACTAGAAGGCGGTATCGAAGATGCCGTTCCTGATCGAATGGGGCCCGCGAGAGAGGACGACCGCTCTACTGCTAATATACGTACTAACTTCGCTTCATGTTTTAAAAAATCATATACGTATATCACTATATATATTTTCATACATTTACGATGCATCAGGAACTTCTTACGAGAACGTATCTATGCCTAAAATTAGAACGATTATATGTATGTATTACATAGCTTTAAACAATAATTAAATCGTAATTATCAATATCGATAATATTATATGCCATAAAGATAGGAACTTGCTTTCCTGGGAGTTGATGTTAAGAAGTGAAGAGGCGCCGGCGCGACCGCTCGCGTGCTCCGCAACGATAAACGTATTATAATAAAACCTGTCTAACGTATGATATGAAGTGCGGGCACGCTTGGCGGGCGCACCGGCGCGCGCCGAGGCCGCCTCCCAGTGCGCGGGCGCGGCGCGGGGCCGACCTAGGAACACGCGGCCGGCGCCGGGGCGTCGCACCGTCTCATACAAAACAGGACAACGACGGTCGGCTCCCGATTAACCTATACTTAATTACTACAAGCTTTAAATATATAACTAGGAAAGTGCCATTGCGGCGACATTCATCAACGAAAAGAAGCGTTAAGAGCTAATAGTGAACTGCTGCGTTGTCGGACAACGGAGAGAGCGAGGGGCTCCAATAGATAGTAACTATACATTTCGTAGAGTAGGATTAGTGGCCGGCGCTGGCCAAAGGGAGCTCGCCGGGCGGCTGGAAGCGAGCTGCGGGCGCGCAGAAGTTGGCGTTTGGGTCCTTCGGGGGGCTGGATTCCTGCGCGGCGCGCGCCGCCAGCAGCGTGATCTGGTTTACCACGTCCTCCATCTCATGCGTGAGTGGCTCGGGCGGCGCGCCTGGCAGCTGTGACCCATTCCGCAGGTGCCCGTCTGTTTCCGCGTGGCGTCGGAACTCCACGACCGTGCGGAACCGCTCACTGGGGCAGGTGCGGCATTCGAGCGCGGGCTGGACGACACGGATGACTCCACGTGCAGAATCGCGACCCGCGTAACAGGAGCGAGCTTGGTGCGCTTGCAGTGGCGTAGGCGATGGAAAGGCCACCTTGCAGTGTTTGCAAACGTAGCAGAGATCAAAGTCGAGCTCGCGCGCCCCTGCCGGTGGCTCCACCGCTGGTGGTGGGAGGCGTAAGGTAGACGCGCCCGGGTCCGCGGCGATGTGCCGGATTTGCTCCAGGGTCGTCGCTGGTAGCTGGAGGACGCTGGCTCCGTTTCCCGTTTCCACTATTAAACCTTGCGGTTGTGGCTGGAGCGGACTTGGAGTGGGTCCTGTAACAAAAGTAATGTAATTGTTAAACTATTTTTCAAAATAATAGTCAAGTATTGCATAAGCTGGGGAATACACAGGAGAGATGCAAAATTAGACGTGCCTTGCAACTTCCAGAGATTGGCAACAATCTCATACGTTATTCCTGCCAGATGAAAAGGTCGATAAGTCTATAAACAGATGTCTCAAATTGCAGAAACGGGGCATCAAATATCGGGTGTTGTGGACTTGTACGACACTCGATCGCGCTGTAAAGGGGTTAATCCACTTACGGGGCTGAGGGTCAGCCGCAGCCGTGAACTGACCTTTCGACAATTTACACGTTCAAATCCTATGCTTCGTGTTTTAAGACAGTAAAAAAAGTATTTGTTTATTATCATCGTGTTATTTATGGATGTATTCAGCTGAAATCTCAGCGATCTCGATGTCTACGGGTCCTAAATTGGGCATTCCATTGTTCGCAATAGGTTAGCACCAGATAACCACTGTTTACCTGACCGCGAGTCGATTGTACATGCGTGATGCGTTTCTAACGAGCCAGGCCCGCATCGGTAATTGATTCGGACGCTATATTCACGGATGCATAATACATAGGTCGAGCCGTTTTAAATCTGCGAGCGAGTATGGTCACATTGGTTTGCGGGCTCGTGAATAATGATCTTGATTGACAGAGAACTGTAGATCTTTCTTTCATTTTAACAAACAAATGGACGTTCTTGAATATTTGGCTGACATTTATTTGTAGGTTTGATATCGTCGATCTTGTTTCAATAGCTATAGGCTCGGTTTGCTACAAAATAAAGTTAAAGTGAATAATATTATTTTATATTACCTTTGTGACCATCTTAAGAGAAATTAATTCAAGCGAAGAACTTCTAAAACAGCCGGTTACCAATCTATCATTTAAAATTATGGATCCTAGTTAATTTATTCACTCGTTTGGCTAGGATATCGTGCGAAACCGAATGTACCTCTTTCAGTGTAACAATCGGACCTGATTGGCCGATCGTGTGCTCTATAATGAGGACCTAGGCCTTCGGCGATTACTCATACCTATGCTATGTGCTTGGGAACTGTAGGTCGTACTAAAATATAGAAAGTAAAGTTTACCTTTAGCCTTTAGCTAATCTATTTTATCAAATTCTAGTTATTCATTACTGTATTGTTATGATGTTAGTTATTAGTTCCTTCACTCTGTGAGGTTAATGACAAATTATTTAAATCAAGCAGTTTCTTTTAAAAATACTGAAACGGTTGAAATGCATAATACAAAAAAGGATTTCGGCGATGTAAAAGATTTCTTGTAACAAAGTGCCATAATTAAATGGCTGGTCGAAATACGAAGGACTTGAAAACTACCAGGGTGATAATATAAGCTTAAAAATGTTAGTTTGATATATTCTGGACCACGCAACTTCCGTATGTTGTAAGTATCCTAGTTTGTTTGATATCCAATATTACAGCGGTATATTCAAATACTTCTGTCTATTACTGAGACGGTGTCACAAAGCCACTTTACGCCGTGGCCCTGACGTTAATTCGCTACCCTTTCTGCCAATTAGTATCAAAATAGCCACACTATTGTACTGCAAACACGAGCACACATCGCACCTAACTATTTAAAACGCCCACTGAACTTTAAACCCTATTTTGTAATACTTAAGGTTGTGTTTTGTGTGGGTGGTTTGAGCGTGGGTTGTCCATTTCTTCCGATGTCCAGGTTTAAGTCAAAGGGCTTCTTAATCCGGACTTGTAGGTCGTTACGCGTTATTATAACGCGGCCTGCGTTGGCTATTTCTTCGCTCATTTACATCTCATTAGGGATGCTATTATTGGGACCGAGTCGCAATAACTACTTTAGCTTTGGAATGGTTAATTCTACATTTCTATACAGTTGTGATCTTAGCGGATCGAAATCTTTGGCAAGTGCCATGATCTTACAAATTATGGCAGATGTAACTCTAAAACTCGTATATTGTTATATTATTTAAGGTACAAATTTATATTTTGATTATATTGTCCTGATAACATTTATCAGAAAGAGTCACGAAGTCTTACAATGTCTTTACAATATTTTCTTCTTGTCTTTTGTCTAACATTATCCTAATAGAGACATGTCCGTCATTACTAATAGACGTGATTGAAATTAATTGGACACATGATATATAGTTTCTATGAATTCATTTTACGGACAATGAATAATTTGAAAGTATCATTGAGCAACAATGTTGAGCAGGCAATTATCTATTTGATTTGTATCTGGAAGTATTGTCGCTGATCTTTGAAGTCATTGATTTGAAGGCCATAATCACTTAATTATAACTTTACCTTTAGTTTAATACACGATTTTGTAAAATATATTATCATCTGTATAATACCTAAAATGTCAGAGTAGGCCGAGTTACATTCCTCAAATACATTACATCATTTTAGAAAAGTAATGCGTCCTGAATAAAATGAGCATAAGTAACTTAGCGTGAATTTCAATCTTTGCACCAAGTAATACCTTCCATAATAAGACAAGCAGTCGAGATTTAACTTCCCTTTGATATTTATTTTTCAATCCTTCCATCTACTTTTTACAATTTAGTCTTTGATATGGATACCATTGACGATAATTATTGTATTGGTCATATAGCTAGCCAAAAAATGTAAAGAATCAAACCATTCAGGTCATCCCGAACTAATAACTGTACTGTCTGTCTGACCATCACTACTGATGGATCTAGACTACTGCTTCTCCTCATTAGAGCGATTCTACTATAAGCTAGCTTATTTCCTAAAATCAAAACATAGCATCAGCTTCTGCAATAATACTGCCACTCCAACAACTCTTCAAAAAAATAGAACACTGATATAACATTGCGTTCCAAAATCTAACCACTAATATCAATAGTCCCATTTTTCTTCTTCAGTACCTAGGCGGTTGTCATGTCAATACGAACCGGACAGCTCGGGACGCGTATTAGCTACATCAATTACCGCTACTACCGTATTGGGTCCTTCCGCAGATGGGACGATACAGACTGTGATGGATGATAATTAAACCAGATCTCTGGGAATTCACCCTGAAGGAACTAAATGTGGAGAAAGTTGTGAATTTTGAAGAGTCTACGTACTGGATATGGGTAATGTTTATTGCTGGTTTTGGTATATAAATGGGGGGGGGGGGGGGGGGCGGCATTAATATTCTGTTAAACGTAGCCATAGATCCCCGCTTGACGCTTTGTAAAACTACAATGCAAATTGAGATCAGTAGATGGACACGATTTAATATCCAGGATCGTTATGCAGGAGCATAACGTCGATTTTTATATCTTGAACTACATATTATACTTGAACTCTTGTCTAGGATTTCAAGGTATTTTCTTATCCGATCCGCAGCTAAGGATGACTTCTGAATCCACATTCTATCACCGAATCAATCTGTTCCCATAAAGCGGTACATTATCGCAGTATTCTGTGAGCGTAGAGACAGGACAGGACAGCCGTCCATCCTTGTCCTATCAACGTCACGGCCGGCAATTAGACTAACGGCCAGTTGAACTTCGCCTGGCTTTCATTCAAAATGTGGATTTTGCATCCTTATGTTCTTAAGAACGTATTGAACTTGCCGTCATGTCAAATACTGTTTGTTTATCCAGTTCGTCCTAGGAAACACCGTGCTGTATCATATTTCACAAACATGTTTTTGTGAAAAATTATAAAAACGATCAAAAAACGGTATCACGGACTTTTAATTATCGTCAACTTATGTCGTGAAAATCATTCAGAACATTTTGCGTAATCTTATCTTAAAAAATTTCGAATTTGCCTTAGAAAAAAAGCATTGGACGAAGAGGAAGAACTAAGGTTATGTTCTAGGTCTGGTTTCCGTGAAGAGTACTCGTGACTACTTTAGAGTTGAGGCTAAAGAAGTAGTTCATTTGTACATGGCCGGGTTTACAGTAAGTCGATAGGAACAAGAAACCTTAAGGTGTCAGTCGTTTTATGCTGTCACCTGTACTTGCAGGTTGTAAGTAGCTGAATCGGCTTTGTTCATTTACTTACCGCACTAATCGAATTACTGCATCGTGTCTTAATAGGTTTTTGCTAAATATTAGCATGGCAATAAAATAAATGCTTCTGATAAACAGATTTTAGGATCTAGAATCTAACCAGTAAATTTTTGGGTCGCGACTCGTGGTCCCACTAATTTGACCCACTGGTGGGACAGTGTGTCGATTTAATGGGCTCGTGGTCCCACTGTTTGGTGGGACCATCAGTCAACGTAATGCAGTCGCTCGTGGTCCCACTGATTTGGTCATAAGGGATGGGAGATGACCCGTGTACCCACTGGCTTGACCCACCGGTGGGTCTAGGGGTAATTCGGATCTGGCGTGGTTGTTTACTATACACCTAACTACTCGTCGCTTCGCTCCTCGCAACCTATGCTATAAGTCTGTTAGTTGTAATTCCGGAAACGTACAATTATAATATATTGTGAATTGTGACTAAAAAGGCCAGTATCTCAAGTGGCCAGTACCTGAAGAACTCACTTTAATTCAAGTATTTACTCTACGTATAAACTTGATGCAGTGGGGCCACGAACCTACGATTTTAACTATGACTGGTAGTCCCACTAAGCAGTGGAACGACGAACCCATTATTTCAGGGATAGTGGGACCACGAGTAATAGTGGTACAATCCCAGTGGGACCACGAGTCGATGAGCAAATTTTTTTACTTAAAACTTATAAACGTTCTACGTAGCGCAGAAAATAAAAGCTCTTGGGCAAAGTTATTATTTTTAATATGCAAGTACAAAATAAGAACACTAGACGATCGTTGATAAACTTTCGACCATTATTTTACTTTTAGTGATACAATTTTAAAATTACCTGAACATTTCACGCAGTTTATTTTTCATTTAATATTCCAAGCTATCAATTTCATAGCAGTAAAGTGATAAATCGAATCAATCTTATTTTATATTTTCACTTTACGCTTTCGCAAAACATCTCTGAATAGATCGCTCTTTCATGGGGACGATTGAAAAACATTATTTTAGTAGAACAAACAATGTGTCTTGCAATCTAAAGCGATAATCTGTGGGGCGACGATGGGACACCATCATCAATCAGACTGCCATTGTGGAGCGACTGAAAACTTTGTCAATAAAAGAATTTATGTAAGTTTTAGTTAGTTAGTATCTACATTACCTACATGTATATTCTATTACGAACTCGTTTACTTTAAGGCATTCACTTCTTTAGTGTGAACTATTATTATACCTCTTCTATAAAATATTTCTCAAGAAAACTGCAAAGATATCTCCGACAGCAAAACACCATTTTACCGAAGCAATTGTAACGGCCATTAAGCAATAATTCCATCGAATTTTATATCCATCATATTAACGCCTGAGTGGCCTGAAACTTCCATTATCCGCCCTCCCCGAGGAAATCTCACCGCATTCAAATATTTAATTACTCCAGGTCTCGATCGTTTATAAATTCGAGCAGGAGTGCTATCATAAAACGCGCTAATGCTTTATAATTAAAATATTCTCAACAAGCCGTACCGTAATGGCACCTCCGGCGACGGTCTCCTCCTTCGGAAAAAAACGCATAAAAAATTACATTCACCCCAGAGGACTCACCCCTTGTGTCGGGAAAATCGATTAAAAAGAGGAGTCGCGGGTAGCGGGCGGCGCGGGACGGGGAGTTTAATATGTACGAAAAAATGCACGACGCGGGAGAGAGGGAGACCCGAGGAGTGGGTCTTGAGTTGCCTTCAATTTTTATAATTACGTTCATACGTGAGCGCCGCCGCGGCCCGTTCCTCAGCGCACCGCGGCGCTCCTGAGAAACTCGATTACTTATTTAGAATAGTTCTCCTCACCGGGCTCTCACCCCAGATTGGTTTTTAATTATTTAATGAAATGTGAACTGAATTTAAAATATTCTCTTACTTTAATGCTCGTCGTTGATCGTCAACAATATTTAAAGTCATGCTCTTTATTTATTCTGTTTCAGAAACAAAATCAATTTCTGCCAGCAAAACTCGAAAGTTTTCCACACAAAGCAATCAAGAAAAGAAGGAGGCAATAAGAACGGGATAACCGAGTGGAGGACGTTATCTCTGGAGACGGTTTGCAAATGAGCGGGCGACGCACACACGCGCACCCACACATGCGCTAATCTCGCGTCCACACACGGCGTCGTATGCGTGCGTACATTTTATAAATAGATATCGTTTTTTTATCCGGGTACAAGAATGGGGGGTCGCCACCCGCGGGGGGACTCCCCTGCGGGGGACGTGTTGGATTTCAGATTGCTACGAACTGCAAAAATGAGGGATGAAAGAAATATAGCTTAAAACGCAGATATTTCCCGGCATCTTAAGGCGAGGGGGGCGGCTATAGGGAGTGTGTGGAACAAAGTAGAGTGGTGATATTGAACCAAAATGAAATGGTAAACGAAGCGTGCGAGTCCGATCTAATGCGAATTTATAATTTGGACATAGCTTTTCTTTGAACTTTAGGTGGGGTTGGGTTACTGAAGTTACAAAGAGTGCGGATGTGATTTATCGAGGGTTGGAGCGAGTGACCGCTCGGAAAACATTTCTCAATTTTTCCATTAGGATGGTTAATAAGCGCATGTTTGGCGCAATGAGCGGTGTTTAGGCGTATCCTCATTGCAGGTTAATGCGAGTGTCCGCCGACCTAATTGTCGTCTCGCCGTCTAATCGGGATATGCGCCACGCGATAATTGCACCAGATTACTGCAAGTGCCGCAGATCCGACACTTATCTACATAAATAGGCTCCGTTTACATACTGAAGACTACATTCAAGCTATTGCATAAATAGTAGTAATTACACAAAACAGTCGTTTCTATTTAACATAAGTAGATCCTACCATTACCTAAATACGTAGATAGATGTTGAGTGTATGGCTAAATATTTAAAAGTAGCCGTTGGTACAAAAAATAAGGTACAGACAGCACATTTACTTTACAGTTACCTAGTTTACATTTCACCGGTTGCAACCAATTGCTAATTGTGGACAAATTATAAAAAAATATGTCTATAGATTATAATGTAGGTATGTTGTGTTGTCTCCGAGAAATCAGAAATGTCGGTCTCGTTAAATGCCCATTGCTTTTATTACCAGCTAAGTGCGACAATTGTTACTGCTAATTCGCTAATGAGTAGGTACGTAGGTGTAGCGCGGGCGAAACGTTTAATGCTAACTGCCGCATTAGCGGTAAATAGAACTATAGGTACAGATGATTACCTACCGACATAATCTGCTGATTATGCGGCAGCAGGTATAGCCCAGACATATCCGCGGCAAAATATGAAATGAAATAGGTAGGTAAGTACTTGATAAAACCGAAGCCTTGCTCGAGCTCTCCTAAATCTACTATTGAATTTGAATAAGTCCGAACGTTACGTGATACGACAACATTATTACATCACACATTGAAATAGCGCAAGCTAAGCGGGAAAGTGAAAATTGCGTACGTGAACTGGAAGGAAAAATATTAAAAATTAATCAAGAAAGCCGGGGGGAGGCACATGTGTCGACAAAAAAGCGTCTCCCTCTCACGGGCACGTGCGAAGAGCCTCGGAACCGTTCTGCCGGCGAGTTAAAAGTTCCTTCGGACAAACAGAGGATTTGTCACAATTACGGCGGGGCGGCGTCCCTACTTGATTAAAACCTAAATCACGTGACGTGTTTACAGCCGCGCCGGAGGTGTTTTCAATTTGCCGACTTCTGGACTCGCCATTGGCGTTCCGGACACGTCCACGCACCTATCTGGGGGCGGAACGGAGTTTTGAATTTGTTGCGAATTAAATTATTGACGATCTAATCGGGCGAGCCGATCTCTCAGCTCCCACCCGAGCGGCGACGCGCCGATCACGTCCCTTAATTATTTTTAAATGTCGCGCCCGAAATCCAAACTCGATGACGCCGTATTTCGCCACGGTAACGTTCCGGCTATAAAAAGCTACGTGAAAGAGATTAACATTTGAATTAATCGGGAGATTAAACATAATGAAAGAAAATCTCATTACGGGCCCGTATAATCGCGGTGAGAAACCGTCCGAGGAAAAAAACGCGGCGTAAAGAAAAGGCGCGCGCGAAGAAAATTAAAAGCTCCAACGAAATTAAAAAAATGTAATCGACGCCGCGCGGTTAGGGGGAAAGCAAACAGGACGCAAGCACGGGGAGAGGGGAAGATGGCTTGCAAAGTTCTCAATTAAAGAGCGGCCACGGAAGACTCGCAGTAATTAGATTCTTTTTCATCTTAAGTCAGCATCCTCCGACACTCAGCCTGTTTAATTTGTAATCGAGACTTGTTAGCCTCTGAGTTTCCGAGTTCTATTAATATATTTTCCCCGAGTTCTCGAATTGATTGATATCCAATTAGACGAGCGGGCCGTGATTAACGTGATTTCTTTGCTTTCCATTGACTCTACAATTTCTCCGTGGGTTGATTGAGATTGAATTAAACTAAATGGAAAACATTTTCCCTGGTTTCTGTTGCAGAAAATTACCCGCATTTACCATCTAATCATGTGAAGCTCAGTACAAGCTGCTGTAATAATTTATTTATTGAATACAACTTGAAAATTTGTAAGAGAGAACCATATTCAATGACTAACTGATTTTTTCTACAACAATTTTCTCCACAATATCGCTTATAAAATCTATCAAACCGACGTATTTATTCGGTGAGTATACTCATTTGACTATTGAAATATCAAAAACATTTTCAATCAAAATAGATTTTAGATAATAGATAGATATCATCATACATTAACTCTATTGAACTAGTGTCGTGAAAAGATTCTAAGTGCATCAAAGAGGCTGCGCGTAATGTAATTCAATCCAAAATTCTTCTCTGTTGCATAGAGGATACGGCTGTCACGCGAGCCAGATCCCGAACCGGAGACGTTCATTGTTTAATCACCTGTTACTGTTCTAGGTCAATTGCATCTAGAGCAGGGCTTAGATACGTAACTAATTCTACGATTCTTAGCTTGCTTGACTGAATAAAAAAACAAAAATGATCTCTAGTATCCTCAAGGCGCGGTAGACAAGCTCTCAGATCTCTGTATTCTGTGGGGAGTTATTATATTTTAGAGTAAAGTTTGAAAGAAGTAGGTATCGCCGACTGCTTGGTTTCAATATTTTAATGGCTGCAGAACATTATAGTATACTAAGCACAACGGATCTTTAGCTCTCTGATGTTAGGTGCAATAGACGATTGCGCAGGTTTGGTAGAGTAAGCGAGATAGCACGATTTTAGGCGTCATCAAAAATGCGTTCTGCGCAGCTACTTCAGAGAGCTAAAGAACGATTGTGCGTATTGTAAAAAATTTCATAAAGTATTTTTCATTGACACAACATTACATATAAATCAAGATACAAACCCACCATTGAAATAATAATAATAATTATAAATAATGCTGGACTTTTCACACAGCATCATCTAGCCCCAAAGTGAGCAGAGCTTGTGTTATGGGTAGGTACTAGATGACTGGTATACTATTTATGTACTTTTTTTTGTAAATATATACATATTATACATAGAAACACTCAGGCCCGAGTCAAATATCTGTAGGTCATACAAACATTTGTCCTGCGGCGAATTACATTGTATATGAAATCAGGGTTCGAATCTCGGCCTTGAACTTTAAGTTGCCTCAAAATCTGCTAACATGTATTAAAAGAACCAATTATTCATAAGATAAAGGTACAGTGCCACACACTTATCTGAGCCGTTGGCCATAAGAGGAACTAACGAATTTTACTGTAAAATGTATTTTTCTGCGAACACCAAATGCGATAACAGCTCTCACCGGTCCAGATAAGTTTGTGGCACTGTAGCGATGTCCTACTTGTAATCGTATTATGATCGTCCACTCTCGCCTGTTCAAAATATACCTGTGGCTATTTACATTAGATAACCCAAGAAAACACCTTCAAAATCACCCCCAATTAACACGAAAACCTCGTCAAAGCAACACGAACCCCAAACAACAGCTTAAAATTAATTCTCGGTGTCCGGCGATCCGTAATTAAACATCTCGCCTTGTAATTACAGACTTTGGCTTGTCGGAAGTTCTCGGGAATAGTCGGAAATTGTCGGGAAATTTAGCTTAAGTGGTCAGGCCAATTAATGCCGCCCTCGACGTCGCGATTAAGCAATTAACACAGATGGGCGGGCGGACACTCTCATTAAACAGTTTGAAGAACTTTGGGCTCTGGTTTGAGGTTTGGAGGTTTTCCCTCTTTGACGCTGGGGGAGAAGTTTGGAGGTATTTAAATTTATTAAGATTTTAAAATGTTGTGCTTTTTTGTTGAGCTACTAGGGTAGAATCAAAAGTTCCCGGGTGATACCTACAGTTACCTTTTTCATCAAGTTTGAATTTTCTAAACATTTACTGTTAGAATAGATTAGGAATTTTGCTTTAAATAATTAAGAATAGCAGTGATGGTTTTTCAATCTTGATGAGCTCTATTTTAACTCTGACTTTCCATACCCAAAAGTAAGTAAGTGCGTATACTAAGCACTACGGATCTTTAGCTCTCTGAAGTTAGGTGTAATAGACGATTGCGCAGGCTTGGTAGAGTAAGCGAGATAGTACGGGTTCTACGCAGCTACTTCAGAGAGCTAAAAAACTATTGTGCGTATTGTACGAGTCAGGGGCCAACTCTGGTGACGGAGTTTTTAGGCCGCCTTATGCCTCCATCATGGCATAAACGGTATTGAAGTACTTTCCTATTTTTTTTAATGGTCGATACATAGCAAACATACACCGTTAGCAAATAGCATTATTTATAGAACGACCAATTAAAACAAATTAACAAAGCTGAAAAGAATTCCATTCAAAACAACTTCAAAAGAATAAACCTTTCTTTCCATTAATCATTTAACCCATTAATAAACACAGTTAATCTGTAAAACCATTATTAACAAGCTTGTTAACACCCTGACCCCTAAAGCCTTTATAAAGCCTGTAAACAAATCTCAGCTAATGAATAGCCCCGAGGGGTGGTTATTAATTAAGTCGGAATCTTCTTACAATGTATCATCAACCCTTTCTTAATAAACAGTAGGGATGGGAAAATGTCGATGTTACAGAAATATCGATGTTTTACAACAGTGATGGAGACGTGAAGAGAATTGTGAAAATCATCATCATCTCCCTGACCTTATCCCACGCTAAGTGGGGTCGGCACAACATGTCTTCTTCTTCCACTCACTCCTATCACGAAGAATTGTGAAAATATAATAAAGAAAACATATTTGATTTTTGTTTGAATGTATGTCCGATCGCGCTTAACTTTTGCTGCGTTTATCGTTGACTTGAATAAAATGTAGTTAACAGAACTTTGCTAGTAACTTTATCGAGTCTTTGAATAATCATCATAAAGTTACCTTTACATTATAGGAAACAATAAGTTTTGCCAAGCTCAAAAAAAACAACTTATTTATCCTAAGAGTTAGTTCCAATTTCAGACCAAAACAAATTTGCGACAAAACCAGCTACTTACTTTAAAATCATAGCCAATAACTTATTGCAAGTACCGAGTACACAGCCCTATCATCGACTATCTCAATAAACGGGCTAAATTCAAACAGGCAGTAAAGGGTTAATTTGCATGCTGGTATTTGCAGGGTTAACCGATGGCTTGTTAGGGGGGAACAATTAATAGAAGGGTTGGAAAACTCATGGGAAAGTTAGACTAGGTCAGGGTTCATTTTCACTTAACGTTTTGAAAAGTGAATTGAGGGGAAAGGGTTAAAAAGTGATTGAATGTTCTTTTACTGAGTAAAATAGGTTTATACGTTTATTATTGAAAGCTTGTGACTGTATTCAAAGATTACCTTATTTCCTTACCTACCTTATTTTCTGCTCACAAGTTATACCATACCTATTTTAAAGTTGTATTGACCGAGTGAGTTATTCGACCTACAATCTAAAGTGAGTTTGAATCCCAGTTGTTTTTTCAATAGAATTTTCGTTTTAGAAAATGTACATGCCTGTTGAAAGGTGATCAAAACGATGTATTTATTAATATGAGGAAACCTTTTAGTATTATATCCTTTTTTTTAGTAATACTACATGCGTGCTATGGGCCTTCTACATATTCACTGATGATAGACGAATGCCAACGTTAACGAACGTGTAAGCCTCATCGCCTGTATTCGCCTGTCATCGTCTTGCGAAATAATAGTTCGGCAAATAGTTCGGCGAATGTGTAGAATGGCTGTTATATTGTAACAAAAATGTGTCAGTTAGTTACAAAATAAACATTTCAATTTAGCTGCACCCTATTGTAATAAAAATTGAAAAACTGGTGAATATTTAAGCTACTGTTTGACATACCAAACCGTATAATTACATCGAAATTCCAAAAGAAAAAAGTTAAAAAACACCAAAGACAAATGAAGAATGTTTCGGAAACACGAAGGGGCGTTCTCATACATTAGTTATTCACTAATTCGTTGTTTCAAACGGTTAAATTACAGCTTTACAATTATATTAGTATTAATGAGCCCAACCCACTGTTTTTTCATTTTCTTTTTCAATAAAAAAATTTCGAAGTTTTCTTTTTAGAATTTCATAGAGGACTTGTTTGTATAATTATAAGTATAATTATGTTGTTAGTGTTAAATATATTTTTTACTCATTGGAAAAAAAAATCTTAAGATATCCAAAGCTGGTCAGTGCTATGAACATTTGACCGAAGAAGAAGAGCTTTACACTTTTTCCATACATTTGAGCTCTCATCCACCCACTTGTGTTTCCTCATTTGCCCACTTTCTCCAGTTCTGCGCAAATCTACTTGAATTTGTTCTAAGTCATATGCCCACCTATTATCTACATCTAAATAGGATTTTATTACAGAGCCTAAAAATTTTGAAGCAGCTTTTAATAACTATACAATTTCTGTTTACGTGTACTCTTCAACTGGATATTATTTTTTTAGCCATAACAATTTTATAACGTGTCCATTCAATTAGTGAGAAACTGTGAGAATCTTTTACCATAAATAAGGGAGTTGTAAGTAATTACACAAAAAAGTAAAACAAAAATAACTCAAATTGACGTCTATTAAATAATTATACTTCACACTCCTGGCAATTATTAACGGATGATACGAAATGAATTAAAACAACAGCCGTCATGGGCTATTAACCGACAATTACAAGGAAGTTTGTAAGACTGTAGCTTAAAACGAGACAGCTAGTGAAAGTAGACAAAGTTTTTTTTTATATTTTGTTATTTTTCACTATTAGTCTGAAACAAATCTTTTATTGCGATCTTACACGATAATAGGCAAATTCTAGAATAAACGATACAAACGTCGAACAGCTAGGTAGATACTAATAAATGTATTACCTAACTTATCAAATTCTGTAAATTAAAATATGCCTGTATGAATAACACCAGCTGCATTTTCAAAGTTGTGTCAAAACTAAGGTGTTGAAGAAAGCGATGCCTGTCATTAAAACTATCGTGAGATATATCGTGTAATTGTCGCGTTTTTGTTGTTATTTCACGCGCCGTTTACCTTTGTTTTGTTTAACATGCGCTTGCGCCTGTTCATTATACTATCATTAAACATTAATAATTCAGTGTTTCAACACCTTAGACAATGGTGATCGTGGAATTGTTGTATTTCTCTAGAACGTAACATTTTATTATGTAAAATCACTTGTAAATACATAGTTTGTTTTTAATTCATTTAAAAACACTCGGTTGGAACAAAGTTTCAACTTTGACATTTGGCATTTGTTAAATAAATTGTCAAATATTAAAATTCTAGAAACGCTCTTCCGTGCTAACAATGCAAATAATCTATGGACTGTTTCGCGTGTGCGCATTTCGCACTGTGACGTTTTGACTTATGTATGTGTCGTGACGGTAAAATCGAACGCTTTTTTTTCTAGCCTCCATCCTCGATACCGTCCGAAAAGGAACTTCGTTCCAAAATGAATTTATTTAATTCTTGTAAAGGTAAGATTGTTAAGTAGACACAAAAATATTATTAATGTTACAAAAAGTTTCTTGTTTCTGTTTAATTTTCAACTTTTATTTTCGCACGTCAATACAAAGTTGCTTCTTACTCTCTGCGGTTTCATTTCCAATACAGTTTCAAATTGAATAAAGCAGTCGATAAGTGCAATAATTTCGCCTGCGAGTGATCGGCCAGCGAGCGTGCGGAGTGTATTATAGAATAAAGTCGAAATTAAAAAGTCGGATTTAATAAATACATCCCGAAAAAGTCGGACATTATGATCATACTTAGCTAAAACATGTACATGAAGGCAAAAGACCCAGAGGCAGAAGTCCCAAACGATGGTCAGACCAGATATCGGAGGAATTAAATATGCCTAGCACTAATGTGCTGCACTACACCAAGCAACGGAACGTAACCGATGCAGACAACTGGTTGACAAAATAAATAGGAGTCACGATCCTCAGTAATGATGGAACGATTGGAAAGAAGAAAACATGTACAAGTAGGTGATTGTTGCTTGCAAAGTATACTGAGAAATACAAATTATTCATCGAACAATACGGTATGATAATTTTTAAAGAAGTACTTCTTAAAAATGTGAATAGACCTGTTAAACATCGTTATTTGCCAGTTAGATACAGTCACCTACCTTCGAGTAGATTAAAAGCAGATTTTGCCTGAAAAGCCGGAATGTCCGGTTGAAGCCGACTGCGAGTCAGGCAGCTCTATGTAGAGTATCAACGAACACCGATCAATGCAATTTTGATTGATTGCATTGCTTACTGTAGTGTAACCAATCTTATTGAAAACTCGTATTGTAAAGGGCTCTGCGTTCGACACACGGCTTGGCAAACGGTTTAAAATGAAAAAACCGGGGGACAACCCTAAGACCATTAACGACTGTGACATTTTATATTTTTAGGGAGTATTGAGGTTTTGGGAAATAATGATCGATTTTCTTTGCACAGCGTGTTCGAACTTAGATGGTGCAAAATTATTATCGTTTTTAACCGACTTCAAAAAAAGAAGGAGGTTCTATGTTCGGCTGTATGTATGTTTTTTTTTTTAATGTATGTACAGCGATATTTCCGTCAATTGTGGACCGATTTCCAAAATTTTTTTTTTGTTTGAAAGGGTATACTCTCAAGGTGGTCCCATATAAATTTTATTCCTGACGGATTGATAGTTTTCCCGTAAAACTAAAAAAATCACTGATCCTTAAAAAAATTGTGGACCGTTTTCCAAAATTTTTTTTTTGTTAGAAAGAGGTATACTCTCGAGGTGGCGCCATATATTTTTTTTTTCCTGCGGGATTGACAGTTTTCCCGTAACATTCAAAAAACCTCATTCTCACTAATCTCACTACACAACACACCCTGACTCACAATCTGAGTCAGACATTTAATAGTTTGAAAGGGTATATTACACCCGAGGTGGTCTAAAATATTTTTTCCTGAGGGATTGATAGTTTTCCCCCTTGCTCTTGAACTCCGGTGTGTCCTTTAGTAGGCTTGCCCATGACTTCTCTTATCCTTTCTTTCTTAAGCTACGATAAGCAGGGTCTTAATGTAGCTAACTTTACACTTACACTTTTATTTACACAGTATTTATTTACTTACACTAAAAAGTGAAAAATAAAAATTTTTGAAAAAAAAAATTGAACCGACTTCACAGAACACAAACAGACGAACCTTCTACACACTAAAAAGAGAAAAATAAGAATATAATTTGAAGTCGGTGCCAAGTGAATACGATTAGGTACCCATAAAAAAAAGAAATCGAGCGATAGCGTACCAGGATACAATTTTGCACCCAAGTTCTTTTGAATTTCTTAGATGTAAATGAATAGTTGGCACCGACTTCAAATTATATTCTTATTTTTCTCTTTTTAGTGTGTAGAAGGTTCGTCTGTTTGTGTTCTGTGAAGTCGGTTCAATTTTTTTTTTCAAAAATTTTTATAAAAAATGACATTTGCTATGAAGGGAGTTAGTTGGTAGCCAAACGTATGATCTATTTTCTATACTTAAATACCTACAAATGGTACAAGTAAACACTTAAAAAAAAAAATTATATTACGGTTATGTAACTTATCTAACTTCAAGAGTTTTAGTATGATCAAAAAAAATTAACATTTCCAAAAAAAATGCGTTAGTAAAAATAAACCAATAAAACATGATGCAAGTGACACAAATCGACCTCATTTACCAACATGTCACTCTCAAATGTCGATGTTTTCAATTTAAATCGATAGAGGGCCTTTCATGCGCAGGAAGCATAAGGGTAAGAGGGGCCAAAGTTCAAATGAGATTAATTAGGGCGGACTTGGACTTTTCACTTCGAAATTTACAGTGAAAAATACTCTGAGAATACAAGCAGCATTTTTCAAATCACAAAGGAATGTAAACATCGTTGGAGAAAACAACAATTAGAATAGCCGATATCGAAGCCTCGGGCACCCTAACCACCCCACACCACCCCATTATTTTATCTAATCAAAAAGTTTTAAAAGGAAAAATTATACCGGCCTTTATTATGAGTCAACTTTCTTTTGGAGGGTGGATATATTTTTAATAACGATACCGTAGAAAGCCATCTCACCGTGTAATACTTTTCGCGGATTTCAGATACCTATGTATGTATTTGACTGTATAAAAAAACTCTAATTTTAATTTTTTTTTAACTTTCAACTTTCGAAATTTTAAATGTTAATATAAAAGCCACACCATGTTATTTCATAAAAGAATCAGCGAGGAAATCAAAAAGTTCTTCGTAGCAAGATCTTTCAAATAAAAAAATACAAATACATATACAAAATCTTGTACAAATAAGTACGTAAAATCTAATTGAAATTATAAATTTTACTGCCGCCATAAAGCGCACCATCAAAGGCATCAGATGAGACCAAAAATTCTGCATTAATTAAGAAAAAAGTGCTCTGAAAAAACGGAGGGTGCGATGATTCCCCAAGCGTTTTCTTTACTCAACATTTTCCGAAAACACAAACGATGTAACAAGAGAAAACATGTCTTATTTCAAGGTGTCAAGATATTTTTTCGATTGAACTTGGATAATATTTATCTGAGGCAGCATTATTATTGCACACCTTGTATGCGTAAATCAGTGCCTGAGGCGAGCATTTTTCAGACAAAAAGATGCAATTATATGCAAAGGGAGGGTGGCGAGCGTAATGAGGTACTTTCGGATTTCTTAGGGGTGAATTTGAACCGTCTTGCTTACTGGAAGTACCCTATTTTAACTTCTAAGATTATTTGAATTTGAAACGACTAAATGATCTCATTGGTTATACTTCACGTGGATATGCTAGTCTACGGAAAACGGACAATGGAAAACACCTACTTGTCTATTTTAATGTGTTTCGCATTGGAATATGTTCAATAAATATTAGACAGTCACGTGTTTAGCAGAAATTCTAGAATTAGAATAGGTCAAGGATTGTTTTGCGAACAGTAGGGGGAGTAATAATAAAATAATAAATAAATAATGCTGGACATTTTCACACAGCATCATCTAGCTCCAAACTAAGCAAAGCTTGTACTATGGGAACCAGATTACAGATATACGACTTTTATACTTTTTGTTCGTAAATACATACATATGATACATAGAAACACCCAGACCCGAGATAAATATTAGCAGATCATACAAACATTTATCCCGCGGCGGGGATCGAACCCGAAACCTTCTGCGTCCCAAGCGGGCTTTCACCCACTGCGCCACACATCGTGAGGAAACCCGCAGCTTAGTCAGCTCCACACGTATTGACGTCGTTTTTCCTGTGGGCCAGGCTGATTAAGCTGAGAGAATGGATTAGGTGCTGGGCAAGTCTATTCCATCTCAAACAATGTTCCAGGCATTACAGCGTCCCGTTAAGTGTAGGTATGGATTGCCTTCTGACGCTGTATAAATCATCTAATGTAGATGTAAAGGCCTAAGTTTTTATATAAATGTACAAGATTAAATAAAAAAAATAAGAATGTCGAAAAATTCTCAGCAGGCAAAAAATTCATTTGCAATGGGCTAAAAAAAAAACATTTATTAATTTATATTATTATGCAGAATACTTATCAAAAGTTTTTTTCCTAAATGTAAATATATAATCTTTATTAATTCATATTAATTGTACGCATTCAGTCGCATTCCTTATCCTTCTACAAAAGGTCATATTTAGTATGCTATGGAAAATTTCTAACTGGATCTGATTCCATGAACTTCTGCATTCGTTGTTCCATATATATTTCATTCATTTCATACATGCAAGGCATTAATACTAAAGCATTCAACGCAAGGACACCTTTAGTGCGTCATTTGTCCAGCTTCCTGCAATGCAAATACTTTGTTTAATTCACTACACAGTTTGTAATGCAGTAAAGAAATAGAAAATAATGTTTATTTTATATCTCGTATGAAAAACTGATTTTTTGTTCTATGACATGACAGTGAGCTATTCAATTCATTTCAAAAGCATGTTCAGGCACGTGATTGAATTGAAGTGGTCAGCGCAACAGTTTGAATGATAAGTGCTTGGAATATTCTGGTTTTTGGACAATTATTTGGTACTACAAATGTATTTCACTGTTGTCAAAATGATAAGAAATAAAAGTTTGTATTTTAATGCATTTGTATTATTGCGTTTTTTCTCCAACTAATATGTAGTAGGTTCAATATTACAATACAATATTGAAAAAATATACCAGTTCGTTACAAAAAATTGCAGAAGCACTCTATTTTCATATGTTTATTGCACTCCAAATCCCTAGGAACCCCATGCTGCGCTCTTTTACGTCCACAAAACACATTTCCGTAATCACCTTATATAGGGATTACTATAAATAAAAAGGAAAAAAGGAAATTAACCGCATTACGGGAAATCCCCTTGCAATATGTGGGCTGCGGCTGATAAAACACTGGCAGTTTTTCGCGTAAATGAAACAATGTGGTGTTTTTATGTTTCTACGATTGTTATCTTTATTGGGACGAAACTGTATACAGAGAGAGCACTTTTCGTCCCAATAATACTTTGTGATACACATCATAATAATACATACTTGTGTAGTTATATTATTTTTAAAATAATTTTGATTAGTAAATAAATAATAAAAAATAAATAAATAATGCTGGACTTTTCACACAGCCCCAAAGTAAGCAGAGCTTGTGTTATGGGTACTTACTACATGACTGATATACTACTTATATACTTTTTGTTTGTAAATACATACATATTATACATAGAAACACCAGACCCGAGACCAATATTTGTAGATCATACAAATATTGGGCCCACTGCGGGGATCGAACCCGTAATCTTCTGCGTCGCAGGCGGTCCTTCGCCCACTGCGCTGCAGAGGTCGTTAAAGTATATTTAAGTATTTTCAAGTTTTCGATCAAATTAACACATAATTATATAGTTTACAGTTAATTTATTTTTAGTATTAAACTTTTTTCTTTTACTTGTAGTCATCAGAGTTGGTTACTGTTAACACAAACAACTCATTAATTCAAAATAATAACAAACAAATATTAACTTCGTTCTATTAGCAACTCTTGTTCATATAATTCAATGCGAAGATATTTGCTTTCTAATTTCAGTGAGAGCAGCACTTATAATAATTTATATAGAGAATTAAAAAGGAAGACTTATGGGGCAAACACCGGAAAAAACATAAGAAACAGGCATGCAACCCCCGTGTAGGTTTATGCCCTATCAGGGTGGCATGAGTAGGGGATAAAAAACAAAATGAGAAGTTATGTTTTCGGTAATAAAGGACGGACGAGAGAAATCGTTTAAGACGACGCCAAATGAGATGGAACGAATATATTTGATTATTTTTATGGCACGAAATTGCGATACGGTCTGGCCTCGGACTTAATGTCTATTTGTTTTACTTGAATTTAATATTACATTTATCGTTCGCGGTTTATAGGCGTCAGTTTACCGTTTGTGGCGAAAAGGAACCAATAATTTTTGTATTGTTCATTCTTCGTTCATTCTTATTTTTTATATAAATTATCCGTTTATGATCCTAACTTCTGTATTTTTTTCACACCATTATGTTTTAGCTCATACTCGTAGTTCCATTAATAATTTAAATTTTTATACCTTTGTATATTACGAGTAAATTAATGATTACTTAAGTAAAAATAAACAAAAAAATATTCTTCATTCAACATTTTCGTAGTCTAACTTAAAATAAAAACAAGTTGACTGACTATAGATGTCACAAAAAAAAACACCTATGTTTGAATACTACATTTTACAAGCAAAAAAATAATTGTGCCAACTAAATTAATCAAGCTCTATAGAAATGTTATCGATTTACAATTACAATTGGGAGACAGTCGTTATTTTTATGGCTTCCAAAAACTTGATTCATATCCTTTATGAATCAATACCCGGACAAAGCGTAATTTATAAGTACCTATACTTGGGACAGTTCAATTGTAGCAGAGAAGTGTGTGAGTTTGAGTATAAAAAACAGGGTTCTGTGTTCCTGTTTGTTTAGTCAGTTTTGTAATACTAGAAAGGTAGTAAAATCGTTCTCGGATCTCATCTTATAGGAAGTCCAATCTTATGAGTTTTTGCCTGTGGATCCCTAAAATCGATCATAACCCGTGTTTTGTCCGTGTTAATTTTGTGAAAGATTCGATACGGTAGGGTGTTGGGCACTTGTTTTCTTTTATGAGTTTTTCGATGAGAAGCAGTTTGGGTGGAATGGGATATACCTAACGAAACTTTTGATAGTAGGTAAGTTTATTTGGTCGATTTTAAGAGGGAATTGAAAATCAAATTTTTGCCCTCGTATTTTTCAACTATCTTTCAAATTTTAAAAGGACCTCCTTTATCCTGGACTAGGTAGTTCACATAGGTAGTACTGAAAGCGATTTGTTGTGCGATTCTCGGTGAAAGAGATTATAATAATCTGTTTTAAAGTTGTTATAATTTCCAATAAGATAGTGCAAGATTATCTTCAAAGAATAGTTTATTCAAACATCCTTACAGTTCTGCAAAGAACCTAAAACATCACCCACACACGCGACCCTCCGCGACACGTAATGAAGGGAGGGCAGCGTGATATAATGCACTTTTTTATTGCTTACTCCTTATACCCACAGAAAAAACACACACGCGTACATTTTAACTATTAGTGCTTTTTTCTGTATGGGTAAGGGAAGGGTTCCGGCGCTGGGGTTAAGCCCGGTCGCTTGATAAAAAATTTACGCCGATTCGAGTTCGTGATGTTCGTTTCAAGAAGGGTCACCGGAGTACCATTGTTGCGTTTCACTCTCACTCAACCGACGACAAACTTTTTTTTCATAACTTATTTTGATCTCGATCTTACGGAAAAGGTTGGCCATTAATAACCATGGAATATAAATATCGCCGTCGCTTTCATTTCACGGGGATCGGAAACAAAGAGGCTCTTTGATTTTATTATTCTAATTTAATTTGGCTCGGGCCGTCGTCTGCGCTTTATCGCCAGGTAGCCTTCTGTTTCTAAGAAAAAATATTTATATCTCTTTCTATTAGAACTCCCATTGTTCGCGCGAGGGCACGTCAGCACGCGACAAAAGGAACATTAATTATAATATCCGATTAAAAAAAGCGCCATTTAGCTACGCGAGAAACGTCCTTTGTTTGAGATGATTGAATTCGGTATTACCAACATTAGCTACTATCCTGACTCCCCGGGGAAGATGCATTAAAAAATAAGGCACCTACTGTATTTGCGTAGGCGTAGCCGGCTGCGACTTTTTTCTCTATTTATTTGGAGCTGATTCTGTAATGGTAAAGCGATAAAGCTATCAGATTACGCCTCAGAGTGTTGCCGGTTCAGACACGGACCAAAACTATGGGCACCGAGAGACTCCCGAAATATGAGGATCCAATTCCATAAACCACATCAGTGGGAGGAATCATACGAGTTATGTCTGTACGTGCTCACACATAGTAATTAGATATTTCATACGACTAATCGTAACTCGCACGGGTGTTGTTTTACCCGAAAGGGGAAATAAATCACGGGGTAAAACCGTGACAAAAAAAAGTTACAAAAAAAAGAAACAATGTCAGTGCGCGGAACAAAAGAAATTATAACGCGATCCATGGCGAAAAAAATCGTTATGATAATAAAAATGGTTAAATAAAAAAGCTGTAATAATAGCCACGGAGAACAATACTAGCATTTATGCGTTAAGCTATAACTTTATGGATCAAAGTATATATAGCAAAGTGCGATAGATATACTTTTTGACATTTCGCGCGAGTTGCTATAGCAGCTGTTGCAAATTAGGGAATAAATTTTGCTGCCTGGTTGTAATGAATTATAATTATGCGTTTTATTCCGCTCATTGTACACATAATTGTATTTATATCTAATTCTCATTTTCAAGATATTTTTCGACTTAACTTTCAAGCTCTATTTAGTCTAGGAGTTAGCTAAAAGGGTAGATAAATAGAGACTTTATACATAAGTATATACGATATGTAATAATGGGGTGTACAGACACATTTTTATAATGACACCGACACAGATGTACTATTAATCTTAGGACGCGTAGTTATTAAATCTTGGAGAGTCGGACGACATCGTCTGCCATGTTATTAATGGAAGTGTATCACGGGAGCCATTAGATACATAATTAACATCGATCTTCGAGTAAAATGAAGAAAAAAGCAAAAGCAAGCGTTACTCTCGGCGACGAATAAAAACGTCATTAAAGATTGATCGCCGTGAGGAAGTATCATTAATATTATTCAATTAATAAAACGTAATTTCTCGTCTCACCCCGCGAAGGAAAAAGCAATTAGTGGCTAGATTGCGATCCGTCAAAACAACTGCGTCGAGTGTTGGAGAAAAAAACGAGGAGCATTCATTAAAGTTAAATTTGCGAGGGGTGAATACGTAAGGACTTTTTTGCATAAGACGGTGGCGCCCTCGATTTTTTTAAAGTTTTTTCTGTATTGAATATAAACTATGTGGGCGCTCCGTAAGCGGTTTTCATCACACTTGCTGGCTGTTGACGAAGTTTTTTTTTAATTGTGCCAGTAATGAGTGTTGTTATGGTTTTATGGCGGAGTAATGAGCAGAGTCCCGCGGTGACATTTGCATGTCGCGGGGAGTTTTTTCGCAAGTTTGTTGATGAAGTTTTTCAAACGTTTTTTTTCTTCGACTATGTTTATGGCATGGCTCTATTTGAAGTTTGTGGTTAAACATTTCAGTGGCACGTTGTTTATGGCTGAGGGGTGTTTCATTGTTATTATTTGAATGTTTATTTTACTAGTATTATGTGGATTCATCACGATATCTACTCGTAGATAGAGTTTGAAACTTGATTTAGAAACAAAATTTTTCTTGAAAGTACATTTCACAACTTTGTACAATCAATTTAATTAATTCATCGATATTGACTTCTTAAAGTATCAAAAATAAACTTCTTTATGAACATAGTATAGAGTAATAAGACAATTTTAACCCCAGCCACTTTCATGCATCTTGACTGTGAATGACCCAAGTTTGAATAAATTATATTACCTAATCAGCAGTTGATAGGTAAATAGGTGAGTTAGACTAGAATAATGGGCTCGATAAAAGCAACCCCAAGTCGTTTCGGCTACCGATAATAAAGGCCCAACTGACGTGCGGTGGCCCCGATTTGGTATTAGCAATCATTAAATTGGAAATAACGCTATATTGCCGATACACTGGTTTCTTTTATAAATATCTCTCACGTGATCCCCGTGCCGAGTCGTGTCACGAACCTCACTGAAAACGATGGAAATATTCAAATCGCCATATAAAAAAGACAAGTTAGGTAGCATTTAAAAAGCTTGTTTGTTTAGCGACGAATCGCTTTTAGTCATGGCACGGTGCACGGCGCATCCGACAGGGCTGTAGACAGGGGGACTTAGGGTCAAACCCACATGCAAGATCAATAGTTACTTTAAACTAAACTTAGGAATATCACTCCATATAGCTCTGAACATTGCTCTAAACTAAGAAAAATACAACCCCTTAAAAGTTCATCCTGGTTACGCTCCCATATCAGAGGCGAATACGTGACAAACCTTATATTGCAGTTGAATGGTCTTTATTTCTTGTGTCATAGGACTTATATTTACGGCTGTCACCGGCAAATAAAAATTGTAAAACATTGCAGTCCGGATGAGGAATGGGTATGAAATATGAAGTCTTCGGGAAACAGGGTGAAGTGAGTGCTTTCAAACGTTTTGCGGGTTGGAAAATGCTTGCATAGAATTGAAAACTAATAAGAAACATGATAGTATTTTCTTATCAGAATATGTTATCGAGTATGTTTATAAGAAATTTTTAATGAAAAATAACACAGTTTCATACCTAACTCTATATTGCCATGGCTTTATGCAAATTATTTAAATAGTGGATTTTATGCCGGTTTATAATAGGTATCGGAATCTTACGTTATTTTCATGACAAACAGACAAATACCTAGTTAACAAAATATAATATAGAGATTTAATCTAGGTAGGTCCATGAAATTAAGCAAATATGTAGTTTGATAACTATGTACAACAGTTGACACCCATTAAGGTCAACGAATCGGACACAGAATAAATTCTTTAAATTAGTGCATAATTCAATAAATAACATACAGCACACATTAGGCGCATGAATATTCATATAAATCACGATTACTCTCTCAACAATAACCATTTATCGGATACCAATTTATTTGCTTATTTATTGAAATTTGTTACGCGTGTTAATATTTTTTAGTTAGCGAAGTCTACAACTAATTCTATTTCATTTTAATATTATTTTTTAAACGTGCCAGAGAGAGATGCCTTGATGTTCGATTAGGGGTGAATTGTAACGCAAGTGATTTTGACAGAATCGATAGCATTGATAGGATTTTTAATGGTTTAAAAAAATAGCGACAATAGCGCGAAGTTACTTCGACAGAATTATTTATAGCCGATCGTAAATTGCAGTTTAAATTAAATCACTACTAAGTCCCAGTTTCATTTCCCGTGCCAGCAGCAGTTTTAATGTTTTCAAAAATTGCAATAAATCAATTTACTTAATGTGCAATTTGCGTCTACAAATAACTTTTATTTGATTAACATTCTCATGTTATGAAAATGCGTTAGTAGAAAGTTAAAAAAAACATGTGCGCAAATACAATGCAATCTGAACTAAGAAACCGCAATCCTCTGAGGTGCCAAAGACAATGATAATTGTTCCACGTGAAATATAGAGTTGCCACCGACAAAAGAAGCATAGAGAAAAAAATATACATTTTTCAATGTAACACTCGGGCCATTCACTACAGGTGGGGCGATGTAGGGTGGGTAAGGACAATGGAAGGTATCAATGGATGCCAATATTTTTTGCTTTAAAAAAATGGGTAAGTATAGAACATTTTCGCCATTAATTATGTTAAAACGATGGCAAGACTGGGCGTGCGTGACGTTGCAATAACAGGGTTAAAAACTATTTTTATATCTTAAACTCCGCTGAAGTAAGATACACCTGCTACTACGGATCATAAAAATCAAACACGAATCTACAGGTAGGTAACTACTATAAAAACAGATAAACTTGAATAAGTCTAGTCTAGTAATATTAGTCCGGTTATGTCCCACCCTATGGGACCTTTGCCCAGCAGTGGGATAATGTAGGTATAAAAAAAATGTCCCTCTACGTCAAAACGATATTTGAGTATGGACAAAAGCCTTTTCTTCAAATCCGATATAACATTTTACTATACAAAATGACATTTGATAGAGAAAAATTAAATTTGAAGTAAGAAGTACCAAGTAATATCCTAGTTCTATGTCCGTACTTAGAAATCTATTCAGTTTATTCAATAACTTCATGCTAGGTTATTGATATGAAAAATATGAAATATTCTTACTTATACATCATTATTAAATCGATATCTAAAATTCAAAGGCAAATGAAGATATCTACTTGAAGAAAAAACAAGCACCTATTACGAAGGGATACGAGCCATTTGTTGGATTGGCAGCTGTTCCTGCGCCTGCGCATCCATGTGTAAACTCGATACCTATGACAATAGCCGATCTTGATGAGTGGGATAAATTAGAAGCAAAAAATTGCAAAAGAAAAATTAAAAGGTTTTTTTGGTAATGGTATTTATTTTTGGTAAGTGTCTCCTCTTACGGAATTTGAAATAAGAACTTTAAAACCATCTTAGTTTATTTCTGTAATGAGTTTTTATTATAAAACATTTTACTGTGCACTGATGACAATAAAACGAAAATAATATTACTATTTTTAATCAAGAAAAAAAATTCACGGATATTTTAAAACAATTCACTGAAGTTCATAAATCATGAAAAAAAAGTAGAGCTTAGACAAACACAATGAAAAATGGCTCGTGCCCTAAAAAGTATGACTCGAATGCATTGTCTCAACCACTCAAGATTTATAACGTTTAATATTCTTGAAACCTCCAGGTAGTTAGGTCATAGAGAGTACAGAGAGTACAATGCTGTTTTGTTTCTCAACATAAAAAAAACTGAACAAATCCTTGAAAACAAAAGCTTTACGTCACGGCTTTAAAATAAAAGGTGCCGTTTGTTAAGGGATTATGTCCCTTGAGACACGGGACTAGAACCGCAATTGTGTTTAGACAATGCGTATAAGTTCAGGTAGCACTATCAATACCAATATTCTCTTCAGTTCGCCAAGCAAATATGAACTTTACTTTAATAAATACAAAGATCTCATTTCTTACAAAATTAAAATGGATTTGATACGCTATTTTAGCTAGGTTCCGCGAAAGAACCGATGTTTTGTCGTTTTTATCTGTGTTTGGCGAAAGTTTGCTTTTTCAACGGCTAATCCTATTGCAAGGGTAAAATGAAATTGAGTGAATCAAAAGTTGTTCTAAGAATTTACATGTAATTTTAATTAAAAATTTGCTCTACTTTGAGAAGATAATCGAAATCATGTTACAATTAATCAAATAAATAATAATAAATAATGCTGGACATTTCACACAGCCACTAAGCAAAGCTTGTGCTATGGGAACCAGATATCTGATATAATCCTTATATACTTTTTTTTGTAAATACATACGTATTAAACATAGAAAAAGTTAAAACTAACAAAAGCTGGTGATAAAATATGTTTTAATTGTTTTAAAATTATCTATATTGACTTTAGAGAAAGAAAATACAAGAAAACAAACAGGATGCTAAAGATCGGTCAACAAAATTTTTAAAATCAATACCCGGTGATGACCAATTCCGCGAAGGTATTTGAAGAAGATAACGTTTGTTCAGATGATGTTAGTTTTACATATCGTGGTGTGCAAACAGGCAGTAAGGCCATATAAATTATAACCGAATATAGGACCTATCTGGTTCAAAGTGAAATGAGAACAAACTATTGACGTGACTTCGGCAAACCGAGATAAAATAAATATTTTAGGGTGGGCTCGCCCTAAACAAACACATACAGGATTTGCTGACCGTCGATATAGTTTCAATTTAATACGCCGAAATTTCATCACGTACCCTTGCACTCAAATATATACCTTATCCCATTGAAAATAACGGTAAGTTTCAAGGATACCATTTGAAGTCACTTTTGTCTTTTTTAGAGTTAAGAATGGAAAAAATATAACGCTATCTAACACGATTTTTGTAAATGATTTTTTTCTACGTCTCAGAATTATCTTGACCGCTTTCTTTTTTAGGGATGCGTTAATTGATATTTGCTAAGAGGAAATTGCTTTACGTGGATCCGATATTTTTGCTAGAGTTACAATTAAATTAATGTTTCATGTAGGTAACAGTTACCTTAAAAACATTATTTCTTCATTTATTCGATATATGCAAGTTAGTTTTATTAGTAAAAAGTAAAAGTTACAGATGAAAAAAGCTTTCACTGCTTAAACTTTTTTAAAAAACACTGTAGGTGTCGCTATATAGTAAAGAGTGCCTCTATTATAGTTATCACATTATAAGAATAAGAATAATTTTATTTCAAAACATATAAGGTACACATTCTTTGCACTATTTTTACAAGTAAGGTAGGACAGTTTCTATGTAATTATAGTTAAGTGCAAAACCGTACCCTCCGTGCTAGAAAAATTCTGTGTTACGGCAGGATACAATTCGGCCTTCCCTATCATACATTTATACCTACATATCAGTACCTAGGTACCTACATATACATTAGTGTGAGTGTATAACTAATTTTGCGTCATCCTGTACAATGAATGTAAAGCTCTACGTTAGTTTGTCCGCGCCTGAGGCGCTGCAGTTATCACGACTTATCAAAATCCTGCAATATTTCTTCATTAACGGCCACGAGGAGCTTGTAGAGCCTTCGTCATACCATCTGTTCAGGCTTTGAAGCACATATTTATTATGATTAATAATTCAAACTTTCCCACCTAAATTTAACCACTTAAAATTTATAATATCAAATTGATTTCATCAATATTAATTAAAAAACAAGCGTTATTTATTTGACATTCACAATTGATTCATGATTTATCGGTAGTCAGCTCGTTGTCATGTTTATTTCCAATTAATCTTTATAAATTACGCATTCCGAGAATGGGAAATCTATCGTTTCCGTAAAACGAAACAAAGATAGGAATTACCTACCTACGAAATTATACAGAAGGCCAGTCGATTTATCAAATAATATGACAGCACCAACGGAACATAATTTTTACGAAAATTGTAAAGCGTATTGTGTTTCATAATTAATGAAGCAAGACTTTCTTCGTAACAAAATATCACCGATCTCTGTTTCGGATCGTCATTACCCGACTCTTTGTGCGACATTCTTTTGCGCCCAGGTGTTCATATAATTACATTGGATTGTAAACAACAGAGACAGAAAATTGTGTTCCTGTGCACGTGAGAAAGAGAAGGAAAACAACTTTTAGCGTTGATTGATAACTGTGACAAAAACGAAGCAGATGAAAAATAATAATTATTAGATCTTTTGTTAAAGGCGCATGAATTTATAGGGGTGACGAGATTTAATTTTAAGGTGAATGTATCTTTTGTGTATTTTTAGTTTTACAATTTTACATATAAAAGTTTTTGAAGAAATTCAGAAAAATGTAAACTTATTAAAATCAGAATTGGCAGACCTTTTTTTCATAAATAGAAGTTGCTTTTTCAACCAAAAATATACAATTCAAACAAGCTACGAATAAATGTTAGCAATAGGTAAATTTCTAGCACGTAGAAATTGAAGGCTTGATATTGTCTTATTAGGACAATTTTTTCTTCAGTTTGCGTCAAACAGGGCGACGTTTAAGTCAGTGATAGTCATGATAGCCCGGATTATAAACTTCGATAACTTTACCATGAACATAAAGTAGGTATACCTGTTGTTACTTAATGTTTTTTACGTGAGTGTACTTTTTTCTAGTCAAAGAAAATAATGCTGAAGTTTGCAAAGTTGCAAATGCACAACCCTACAAAAATTCATGAATATGCCGGCTGTGCAAGCTAGACAATGAGCAGCAAAGCGCTCGCAGGTAGATTATGGCAACAATGTTTACTTGAAACCAATAAATTACCATCTTGAAATTCACATCCTTATTTTCTTAACATTAAAGTTTATAATTAGATCGTCCACGTAAGAATGCATGAATGTTATAAGTTGGTACAGGTGTACTTATATTTTTTCATCTTTCATTAGCTAAGTTCGCGCTTCGGATCACGATTGAGGGTTGAACGGACGTGTCTTATTGTTTCGTCTACATGAGAAGTTTTGTCAATAAAAGCTGGGTGGCTCAACTTTTTTTATTTCGGTACACATTTTGAGTCCAACATATTGGATTTATTATTCGGAATATTGATGACTTTGATCTTAGAAATGAATTGTTTGGCCGAAGTATTTGTTCCTGGAAATAAAAAGATTTCTGTATTCTTTTGAGTTTCGTATTCATTCCTTGACTTCGTGATAAAAGCTTGGATTTTGGGTTACTTACGAAGCTTATGTAATGCTTAATGAATAAATATAAAAGACCTAACTGCATACGTATGTAATTCACATTTTCTTGGTAAGATCTACGAGTTACATAGTACCACAACGCCCAGCTGAATTGCTTGAACATCTAGATTTTAAAATGTGTTATTGTCACGAAAGTACAAACTGACGGTCAAAGAATTCGTGTGCATATCAAGACGATATGACGAATGTCGACTACCAAGAAAAAGTCCTGGGAAATAAATAAGATTATCCCACCAGATAAACTAATTCTGTTGTATCTAAAGGTCTCATTTGGGCTTAATTTATTGGGAATGCTTCATTTCGGCATAATTGGTCCGATTTTAATTAGTCGCTAGAGCTAACGCGAATGTGCGGGTTCCTTTGTCGGCATCTATAAAGCACCCGATGAATAGTTACGGTTTGTTTAACAAATTATTGTTAATTATAGTTTTTGTTATTGGTTTTCTTCTTACATTCAAGATTGGAGATATAATTCAAAGAGGCACTTGATGCTTCATACTGTATAAGTAATGTTTTATGTAGAGCTTATGCCGTTGTGATAAGGATCAGATTAGTATGCAGTTGTTGAAGTCTGTCAGTAAGCTTAAGTAATGATCTTAAGAATTTATGTTACATCAACGTTAGTCACGCTTATTATTTGCTAGCTTAATTACCAACTCCATTGAACTCTATCTAAACGTTTGATCAGTACAAGGCGTTCCACAACAGATCTCTTGTTATTTTCAAAGTAGTTGGTTCTACTTCTTTAAGAAACAAAACGAATAAGTATGTATCTGAGGAAGTTATATATTCGACTGTGTGTCTATAAGTATTTTAAAAATTCGGAGCAATTTAAAAACTATTAATGTATTGCAATTTTCTACTAATTATAGAACATATTTATTTTATAATTTGCTTAATCAGTCTATAGCTCTTTATAGAACACCAAATTTTCGTATAATCACACTCAGCCCGGGACCACCTTCTACAAAAATCAATGTAATCTAATTAAAAGCATTACATGTTTTTTGTTCGGCATCGAAACAAGGTATTAGATGGATCGTGGAGATAGTGCACCAGCGGGTCACTGATCATATCTAGAAACGTCAAACCGTCCGTCGGATGTCGAGAAATTATTCTAATTTAATTTACTGATGACCTTTCTAAGACGAAGGTATCTCATGCAAGTTTCATTGTATTGTTTAGGGAGTTAAGGGGCGACGCGTAGATGAATGTAGCGACTCTCTTGAATACTTAAGAGGATTCGGATGTATCCATATACTCGAAGTTGTTGATTTATATCAGTAACAAGTTACACTGATTTATAAAGGACTTCACTTCATTTTTTATTAAGTAGGCACCTACGTGTTTTAAGATTTTTTTATTTATTTATTAAATCTCCAAGATTTTATATCACCAAGGTTAGGAACAATATTATATGAGGCAGGTAGTTTAAATAGTGAACGATTAACCTTTGATTATTGAATGTGAATTATTGAGAAATAATGTTTGCAATCAATTTTCTCTAACGTGATGTCGTTATCACACGTGGTAGTCATCTTAACTGTCTAAATAATGTGGCAATACGCAGTGGTAAGGTAGCCAAGAAGAATGTAAGATGGTAGGATGCTGTGTCTCGCCACGCAGTCTACAGCGGAGGTTTACGAGCGAATGCCAGCCTCTTTCATCACAGAACACTAACAGTATTCCCTTACACAAGTTTCACTTTACACTAAGCTTCTATAGTTACTGTCTCATTCTATGCATGTAGTATGACAGAGACAAATGTTTGTAAAAGGTAAGTTAGATAGATGTAACAATTTTAGTACACTTGATGGCATAAAAACGGTATTGAGATGAGTCAGTTGTAAAGGATACGTTTTTGAAAATAAATAGATCGTTTAAATAAAGAATCACAAGCTACGGGTGGTTTTGAATCAAATGTCAAAGGAATAAGGCTGATATTACTGCGAAGTTTAGGGTAAAGTGACATAAGCCTGGTTTTATTGGCTACCTCGCATCGAAGCCTCCTCAGCCTCCCATTCACTCCAAGAAATACACTTTTTTATTGCTCTGTCACTTGGGTAATTTATTGACAATGAACACACGTGCATTTCTATTAATATTTTATGTAGGGTTTTATGCGTCCGCTCGTCCCTTGGCGGACAGTTTGTTTATGACAATCTAGACGTTTAATTGGTGGGTGTAATATTTTTATATCAAATTGAAATAGTAATTTCTACAGTATTTATGGTCAGTACTCGTAAAGTTAACGCGACAGGTCGAACAGGATAGGAATGGCAAAATGTTTTACAATAATTTTAAGTGTCGCTTGTTTTCCATAACAATGCTCAAAACATTTATCCGTGGGTTTTGAGTGGTCTACTAGAAATCTAGACTTTTATCGATTGTTAATACAATCATGACTGAAGTTTCGAGTGATATGCACATATTCTTCATGTTAGAAGATGTGCTTTAGCAGTCGTAGCATGGACGTAAGTATTTTTGTTCGTCAACAATGTAGCATTTAAGCTTTTTCATTATGATGATGAAACAAATGGGGTCTCACTATCCGTGTCGTTTAACTTAAATTTAAAAAAATGACAGGATCTTGACTGACAGTCCATAAAGTATCCTCACTTGCCCCGTAAAAGTCGTGTGCGGTTTTTCAACGTCTCGCTTCTTTTGCAATTGTAACCGAAATAATGAAGATTCTTTCCAAGAAGGTGGTTATCCATGGTACACCTAAAGTACTGACTTTTAAGTGATTGGAATAATACAATCAATAGTTATCTGTAACATAAGCCAGCCCCTAAAACTAGAAGAAATCAGGGCAGCGTCCTGACAGAGCTCAACATACAAGGATAGCGCGCTCTTATTTGTTAAGTACCGCGATCTAGTTAATAAACCTTCAGTCATGTTTTTCAACCAAAAGCTCATAAACAGTGATGGCTACAAAATCATACCAAAGACGCTGTTCCAGAAATATCCAAGAACCCTGCAATGGACACAGTTGGCCAACACAAAGTCTCCATATAATTAACAGTTGTGCTCGTTATGGGCAGTAAATCAGTTCGAGCTTCCAGAACAATGCGTGCGAGTTCGGCACCTAATGCGCTGATTGAGCCAAGCTTGGGTCTGGTAATGTTGCGGCTTAGGGCTTGCACACAACGGAAAACCAAACAGACGGACGGACTAAATTATATTTTTATAGTGATAAGCTCACGTAGGGATCACTAAAGATTGTAAAATGCATTCCAAAAATAGCACACATGCGGTTTTTTTTTTATGAAGAATAGGTCGGCTCTTGACTTTGAAACTTACACAGACAAAAATGAGGTCTTCGCTGGAACGAGCCTACCCAGAAGGTGCCTATTAACTCTTTTCTTAAAAACATAAGGGTTTGTATGCTTGGAAATACAAGCGCTGGATTTTTTGCATTTTGGATTTATTTGCATGGCTGCAATTTTTAGCAATGCATTTTAAAATATTTAGTATGAAATGCAGTCGTGATCCAACAAGGCATAGGTATTTCTCAGGTCTTTGTTTATACACAAAAACCTTTTGAAGATGTCTTACGCATGTTCAAATATATATTCGGCACACGCCCAAACTTTGTAAAAGTTGGCATTCCCTATGTGACAGGTTGCAGCCCATCGCCGCTATTTTTATATATATCATTTCCAATATTTTTGAATTCAAAAAGTACTCATATAACGGATAAAGTTATTAAAAAAATGCCTACTATCTTCTTCTAATATATAAAATTCTCGTGTCATACTCCTCCGAAACGGCTTGACCGATTTTGATGAAATTTTTTGTGCTTATCCGGTATCTATGAGAATCGGCCAACATCTATTTTTCATCCCCCTAAATGTTAGGGGTAGTCCACCCCTAAATTTATTTTTTATTTTTTAGACAAAATTTTTAATTTCTATTTTTTTATGATACAACATACAAAAATACATACAATCCTCAATTTTCACCCTTCTACGATCAACCCTTATTTTTTAATAGCGATATAATGGAAAATCAACGTTTGCCGCGGGTCAGCTAGTAAATAAATAAAAATTGGAACGACGCAGACTAACAGTGTGGACAAGTCCTTAATCTGTGGCTGTGGTACACTTGAATGTTATAGGATATTGCCCCTGCAGGTAAGGTGACAACGATTGACACTGGAATAGTTGCAAGGCATGACTAGGTAGGTACTAGAAATTCTTATTCACAAAAAAAAAGGCAAATAGATCTTCTAGAGAGTGACTTAAATTACTTACATAACTAAGTCAAATCTTCCGTTACTTACCTGAAACAAAAATGTCATTTATTATCCAGGTAATAGAAAATTATACATCTGCTTACTAAAAGCTAAATGGTAGGTAGGTATATCTATCTTTATGCAAGCTAAAATTCCGGAAAAAAAATCGTCTCTGGTCATGCTATAATCCAACTCTCGGAGTTAAAAATATTGTTTCACGAACAATTAAAATTCCCGACAATTACAAGTCCTGGCTGCCGATTAAGTTACCGACAGAAAGACAATTGAAATGGCTGAGAGTCACAGCGTTCTTATCGACACATCGCCAAGATCCGACGCATAGCGACTTTTTCACGAAATTCTTGGACCAGTTTTCGCACCTCTAATTGTACTTAATTTCTGCTTCGTGCCTGCTTAAATACAGATGAAGATTGCGGGCTGAAATGTAAAATGCGTTTGATGGTTTCGGCTTAAAGAAATCGACAAGTGGATAGGGCGATTAGAGTATGGTTTTAATGGTGATGATCGTCATTTTGCCGCTTTCGGTTTTCAGATGATGGAACAGATTAAGTTATAAAGATTTTATCATGAATCAAATCTGTGTAAGTAGAAACGTTATTATCAAATAAATATAGGCATTGTTTTACTTCAGATTAATCAAATCAACTTGACTAATTACTAAACAATTACATTTTAAGTACAAGTTTTTGCAACTTTAACTATAAGTTTAGCTTTGACCTCTTACAAATTCAATTGTATTAACTGTAGATCTTAGGCACAGTTGAGTTTCCACAACAGACCGGCTAGTGTGAAGTCCAGATCGATCGCTCCGAGGCGAAGATAGCCGATTGAGAGCTAATTGCCGGTATGGAACCGACCTAGGACTGGCACTGCGAATTGACCATGATCAAAAACCCGAGTTTAGTTTACCTATGTGAAGTTGCAAGCAGTAGTTTGAAATGAAGTCGCTTGAGACGAAATTATGTTGTTTTAGTAAATGAACGAAATAACATGTCACAAAAGAGGAGCCCTATACCCAGCAGTGGGTGCAACCGGGCTGATGTAAGTTTGTTACCGTGTAACAAAAAGTATCACTCATACGCCTTTAGTTAGGTAAAGCACCGAACATTTTTTTAGGTCTGTGGGTATAATACTTAATTCCCTCTAACTTTTCATTCATCACAGAAAGCATGGGAACCTAGTAACGAGCCGAACCTATTAAACAAGGCGAGGCGAAGAGAAACAGCTCACGATCCTGACTTCGACTCATTACAAATTATGACCGCATTCCTCCATCAGACCCCATTAAAGTTCTACGGAGGAAATAAGCGCGAATAGAGCTGAGCCACTCAATTAATATGATATAATTTAAGCAAAAACAAGATGACACTAGGGGAGGCCTATGTCCAGCAGTGGACTGCCATATGTTGATGATGATGATAAAAAACAAGATCAAAATGACAAATTGCATTATAAAAAGTCACTTTGCGAATGGATAATAATAGAGCATAATGGTAGCAAAGTATAAAGCTGAGGCTGCACGTTAGAGAAATTAGTTTATTTCTGCATCAGAAAGTGACGTCGCTGTGCATGTTCTAGTTAAAGAAATTAGTGTATTACAATTTGTTCATCTATGTTACTACATTTTAAGTTGGTTTTCAGATAACTTTAAAAAATATCTCACTATTAATTAACCTAACCTATATTTTTTAATCCAATATAAATTTTATCAGAGCTATCATGTCCACAAAAGTGCTAGTAAAACTGTTGGTATGTATTTAGGAAAACCCTTTTCAACTGCACGTTGGGCCCGAGCCAACACTTATCGAATAGCCATGCATTTTAAAGAGTTCCTCCGTGCTTCGTGCGGTATCTTCCCATTATACGTTTTCACTTTACATTTACGTTAGTTTGTCGCGTAGGTATAATCCTTACCCCCTGTACCAAGCTCCAAAAACTATATTCTACATTCTACATATTGAGTGTCTAAAGTTTCCATCATTGTGTATTGATTTGGCAACGTAAAGTTCCAAATTTGTACCGCTTGAAGGCGCTACTAATGTTGAACAAATCTCTGAGATTTATCGTATCATAAACATAATAAAAAGCCTGCCTAAAATCAAAACTCAATAATAATAAACATTACACAGAAACAATTAACATTTCCAAGATACTAAACTAAAATGTAAGTTGAACGAAATAAATACAGTCCATTGCATCTTAAAGTAATTGTATCGATACAAGATGATACGAAATAAGCATGTCACGAAAGTTCATTCCTTTTAGTACACAGCTGACACGACGTAGCACCTCAAAACAACCTTTGTACTCTCGTTAGCTCCGGAACGACCACCCGATAAGAATAGAATAATGACCCTTACCAAGGTTTCTCGATTTTCGTTCATCACAGACTATAAACTTTTCCAAACTCGAATGTAGGTCGAGAAGTAACGAGTATATTTTTAAATTTTAAATGTTGGTTTCTAACCCCTCCTAACGTTATTTCATAAAACAAACCTTGATTTTTATCAGTGTTTTTTTTAATCGACTTCAAAGATGCTAAATGACTCTTACACTCAGATTACTGATAATGCAACTCTAATGATATGAATACTTTGTTATTGCAAATGTTTGGCAATTAGTTCAAAGTGATCCCAGCAGTCCTAATGAATAAATGCTTTTTGACTTTGACTTTTAGTACCTAACTATGGATGGACATGCTTTTATGAGAACACTTGGGGTTTGACTGAAAGTTTCTTATGAGATGATTTAATGTGAATCAGGTTCGTGAACACATGGTAGAGTCATAGGAATTCCACAAGCGCGCGCCGATTAAACTCCTTGGTGAAAATAAAAGAGATTGTTTATGAAGCTCGAGAAGACGACATGACAATAGATGACGGTGATGGACCGAGACTTCTATGGCTCATTCCTAGCAACGACCGAAACTAGTATTTAATACCAAAGATTTAAAGTTCATTAATTTTCAGACGTGACCAAAACATGTGACTTTAAGATGATTAGGAAAAGTGGGGGCGTGATGTGCGAGTGAGAGGCGCAACAAGGAGTGAAAGGAAGGGGAATAGCGTCGAGGGTCACAGGCGTGATGTCAGGTCAGCCACTTTTGCACCTCGCCGTAACAACGCGTCTCAAATTATTATGGACGTTTGATAAGTGTTTGAAGATTGCACCGTCTTGGTACTTTATGATGCTAATTAAGTGTTTATGTTACCAGACATGTTGGTTGTTGACACGGCTACGGGGTGCCTCTCACGCCTTCTTTTATTTGAGGAAACGTCACTCACACTTGAATCTTTGCTTTCACTACTCTCAAGTACTTACACCGAGCATTCATCTATAAACTGAACATCACTTTGCTATTTATCGAAATGACGTGGACTAAAGTAATCTCCCATCAAATTTCATCTGCGGTTGATAAGATACGAGTAGCAACAGTCTAATGCGCCAGCGGCTCTAAAATAGCCCCAATAAAACAATATTAGCATAATAACGATTTTGGCAATAAACCCGTTTATTACTCCGGCCAATAAAGTTCCTAAATTTAAAATAACTGAAGATTAAGGGTGGTAGTCTTCAGCAGAATCTACGCTTCTCTTAATGCTTCTTAATGTATATTTTACGATTGTTACATAAGATGTGAGCCGTTTTACATCGGTTTAAGCGATCTCTATCTGGTGTTATTAAATCGTCTGATATTCAGGAACATCAAATTATAAATGTGGAATAAATCAGCCTTGCTCGTAAACTGCTTTATGTTTTCGTTCTGTTCACTCGATTCGAATGCCCAAAGATTGCTCCAGATGTGAGATTGCCAATTCGTAATGTATATTCAAATTAGATTATATTACTTTTATTTCAAAATATTTTTCGAGATAATATTTTTTTTTAATTTTTTTTATGATGAATGGGTCGGCTCTTGACCTCAAACTTACACAGGTAAGAGTGAGGTCTACGATGGAGCGAGCTTACCCAGAAGGTGCCTATTAACTCTCTTCTTAAAAACAATAGGGTCGTAGCTCAGCGGAAATACAGACGCTAAATTAATATATATAAAATTTATAATTTTGGATGTACTAAATAAAAAAAAATTACATCCTAATCTGGGTGGGCTAAGATGGTCGCTATAGTAAGGTATATACGTATTATAGCGGCCATGGAATCTAAATAGCAGCTATCTGCTTTAAAATCATATTTAGATTCAAAAGAAACTGTAACACGGTTTTAAGCTGAATTGATTATAAAGTTATACATTGATATTAATTATCGGATGTATAATAAAAAGTATTTAAATTAAAACATGAGCAGAGATATTAATTGAAAGTGTTGTATAATATCAAAATTGTTAGTACATTTATTTCATTACTTGGGCACCGCCTGTCGGAGATGATAATGATAAACTGTATGATGTATATTATACTACGCGTACCTACCTACAATTTTGCCGTTTTAGGTTCCTCAATTGGACCAGATCTATCTCTTGCTCTCAAATCATTTTATCGGTTGCTAACCGTGACTAACGTTGTAGTTGTTTTCTGATACCAAACATGCCATTTATATTTGGACGTGCTTTAGACTATCCCCTTAGATATTTTCAAAGTATCTTAAATAACTTGATTTACAAGAATATTTATCTACCGTGCTTTATGGAAACAGTCGTGACGCGGATTTTAACTTACACTTATTTATTTTACAGCGCAATATTTTATGGTACAAACAATTCTATTTATTTAGACCTAAAAAAACAACTATTACAACCTTAATATTCAATCCATTTACCACTCGTAATACCATTTTGGAAAATGATTTCCAATAGAACGCATCAATAACTTAGTATTGATCGGGTTTAGACGCATTTCCTCTTAATGAAACATTATGAATAGCACATTAAAGTTAGGGTGCAGTGTCGATATGATAAATGTTTCAGGAATGACTGGCAGTTTGAGCAAGCTATAGAACATTAGGGGATGCAGCTTTTTCATGAGTATGAACATAAATAGCCTCAACTTCATTGTTTCGTCCTCTGAATAGCACTGCTTTTTTCGATTAGATTAGTTTCTTAATTCATATCAAGTTACATTGAGCATATTGGATCTTGGTTGTCTAAATTAAAGAGGATGTATCACTGAATAGACAAGCCTTACAATGTTAATCCATGTTACCCTAGTTCTTCACAATATTTAAACAAATTAAGCCTAAATAACACTGGATTTATTTCGACTTCTGCAGTTTCGTCAATATGGCTCTCATAAAAAGTCCCTCAAGTATTTATCTATATGATGACTTGGGTTCCTTATTATTGGAGGCTCTTTACATCGGGATTTAGATCAATCTAAATTAGGAAATGATTTTTGTAATCCATTATCTACGGAACTTTCAAATGTTATCTAACAGAAATAATAAAGTGGAATGACTCTTCTGGTTGACTCTAACCGTTCGCAATAGATTATACTCGTCATGTGATTGATAAACAAGTACTAATTTTAGAATCAAAATGTCTACTTCTCAACATAATTTCACACGAAGTAAAAAAGTAAAACGTATGTGTAGTTTCATGGCTTGGTACCTTTTAGACGCATCACATTATTCATACAACTTGAGATACAGATCTCAATACTGAATCTACGCAGCTATCCTCCAAACAATTTTAATAAATAATGAAGTCCGATTTGAAATTCAAAAGATTGATTAACCGTCCCACATTACCATACCTGACTCCGTTTCTTAAAACACACAAACAATTGGAAGGTAAAAAAAAACGTGATCAAAACCTGAACGAATACAATGACAACTGCATGCTGAATCAATCACAAAAAACGGAATCCGAACAAAAACAACAATTAAAAGACACGACGGCCGGCCAAAGAAATATTTAGAATAGGAACGTCAGAGAGCCCCGGTTTCATTTTTTACTATTAAAAACGAACCTACACGTGTCTCAAGATGTCGTCTTTATTGGTTTAGTCCAATTAATGGTCTAATGTTGTTCTCGGAACGATCCAAAGATAATAAATTACTAATTTTCATTTATTTGTGTTGGTGTTTTCAATTTTTATGATTTTGAGTCACGCTCACCTGCTCGTGTGACTGTCGTAATTTTTATTTATTGGTACTTAAAACTTTAAATCTGGAAAATTATTATCTCTTATCTCGTTTCAAGAACACAGTTCAGTTTCATTACTGTCAGCATCAACAATCAACATGGCAAATCTGTATTTTACCAATCAGACTTGGATTTGCGAAAACTTGCGCTATTTGAGTGTCTGTTAAGGAGCCTTTTCAATAGCCCGATGTTATCTACTCCTTTAATTTGCAAATAGTCGATCGATGGAGCTCGCTGAGTGATTGAGACAGAGCGTCGGGACGCATTGACGTTACTCCGCATTCTATGTAAAATATGAAAGCCTCGCTCCCGGTCGCCGAAGCTGGACAAATGACTGCTCAGATGGATGTGGCAGTTCAGTTGGCTCGAGCCAATAAAGTTGGTAAGCTCTAGATGGCATGATGGGAAAAGATTTGTTTTCAGAATAAAATGAATGGATTCTTGGGAATTTGAAATATGGAATGCATGATGGATTTGAATTTTGAGTCTGTCCATTATGAACTGACTTCAGGGATCGAAAATTAAACATGGATGCATTTTTTTTAAGGAAATCGCGCATCGGAACTCCATCATTAATTTGCGTGTATGTCATTCATTGTTGTCTCATATTTGCAGAATTAAGGACTAGAAAGTTTTTCATAAAACATGTTGCATGCACGTTTTATATCATAAGCATAATCTTTTTCTACAGCTAATGCTTCTCTTGCCAATTGGATCGAGTAAGGAACAGGTGTTGATAAAATACACTACAGAGAATTCCCCTCTGTGATCATACAGTGAGAGAGCGGCCAAGTGTTTTTTCCGGTAGCTTATTACAAAACTATGGGGCCAACATCAACTAGAACCCTCTGTAGGCATTTGGCATATAACTAATCCTCAGTAGGCATAGGTATAACGAATATGCAATGACTCTAATAAATAGTAGAGAATACCACATCCATAAATTTATTTGTCATCCAACCTCACCGCTGCACCGGTCACTCTGGCCGACCGCGGACCAAGATTGAATTATGGTTGCACTACAACTGATTAATGCGACATCCCTAGTTGACGTACTATTGTTCTTGGATCTGCATCGATGGCGATCAGATCGGAATGTATGTTTGTTGCCATATTCGTGTTGTGGTTTCGCTGCTTAGGAAGCCTAAGATCGTTTGGGAGTTTCCTTGTAGTTGACATCTCTGAACATCACATTTGTATTTAAAAAAAAATGTTGCAATTTTTTGTTGTTATACACCTTAGAAATTGAGTAAGAAATACTACGTTTGTAAATATATGAATGAAAGAAGGCATCAATCTTTTTTAGAAGAGAAAATGTAATTGTAACGAAATAAATAATGATAGATCAATAAAGTATAATCGGAATTCACAGCACTTTTTCCTTAAACAAACGAAAATAAATGAAAATTCAAAGGCCAAAATATAAAACGATAAGAAGATTAGGTGGAACGGAGATGACATTGGAAATTAAGGTTGTTTTCTTTTGTAATTTTCCCCCTATCTCACCCTTGGGGGGTTTACGTTAAAAATGAATGTTTTCGCAACCCCCGGTCAGGGAGGACTCGCTTCAATAATTTTAAGGATGTGTCCACCACACACGGTATGAAAAACACTTGTCTTTTTAGGTGAAAATAGTTTCCACCTTAATATTACTAGTACCTCACATACATACAGATAAAAAAATATAGCGTACTTTACTTATGTTTTCAAATTTGAAAATTTACTTCGATGAGTAGGTACCTATACCTGCTAAGCTTTCAACAAATATTATTTTGCAAGCAATTTTCAAGTTTGTATGATGACACGAATTTGGCATAACACATTTATCAAACTTTTTCCGACACGTCGAGCAATAAATAACTAAATCAAAATTCTGGACTAAACAAACAATGATGGCCACTATCGAATTCCGTACCGCCACCATAATTAAACCAAAAGACGCGCAAAAAGGTGCGCGGGCGGTGCGCGCGATTTTCGAACGCGACTCGGGTTTTTTCGCGCCAAAAACAAGCCTCGCGATTCTCGCGAACCAATAAATTAAGGCGAGCGACGAAAGCCGACATCTTCTCAATAGCTGGAGGCGTTAAATAAAAACATTAAAGCCTGAAATAATTCGCAGGAAAAAGCTATATTGGACAGTTTCGGCGACAATCACTCGGACGTGAGTGGATGCGCTTTGAAACTGGCGCTTTGTATTGGATATGTATTAGCCTTTACTTGTTATTGATTAATAATGTTTATAACAGATCACTTTTCACTACAAAAATCGCAGTTTTATTAATTATTAATTATTTTATTAATTACCTACGAGTAAATTCCAATCCTTAAAAAATGGGTGAAGAAATCACAAAACCAACTTAATTATGGAAAGTAATTCAACATTGAGATAGAATTAGTATTGAAGTTTCTAGACAAACCATTTGGCTTGTGTCCTCTGTGTTATTTAAATTGTACATTGATCTCATACGTCTGGGCGCTAACTCGAATCGAGTGAATTTCAATTTATTTCAAAAGGTCGAAGACATGTAGTGGCCACATTATTGAACTCTCTAACCTTAGTTTCAATTTTCTGCAAACATTACAGAAAAGGTTTTCATTACTCAGACGATTTAATTTCTCTGCAGGCAAACATGTGGAGAAGATTTATTAATAAAATAATTATTGTAAGTACCTAAAGGTAAATTCTAGCGGTCAACTCTGGCAACGGAGTTTAAGCCTTAGGTACGTTAGTTTAAAAAACTCGTTACAATCATAAATAACTTGAAAATCAGTTAAAATATCAGATCAGTGAAACAGAATTCTGAATTCCATCTTTTCCTAGCATATGAAACTGAAATTTACTTTCAAATCGTACTTCAAGTGCCGAACAGTTGGCCGAAAAGAAGGCATTAGTAATCCGAAATGCAATTTCAATGCAGCGCTCCGTCCATATCTACATAGGGAGGTCCGAAGGAGGGTGGGGCAGTAGACTACATATCCATCTTGTTAGGTATGCGCCCGGATGCGCCAGCTTCAGCAAACACAATAAGAGCCTTCTTACCCCCTTTTCCTCCCACGTTCTTATGGAAAACTTATTAGAGTACGGGCCGCAGGGAATCCTTTTTCCCTCGGTAAATATTTGAGGGAGAAATTAAAATTTGACAGCGTTCTTGGAGTTACGTAGGACGGACTATTCTGTATGCTCGCACGTGATATTTGGGGCGTAAAATGAAATTTAGATTGAGTTTGGCCAGCCTGCATGGCGAGCTTTTGCGCAGGAAAAATTGTTTTAGAATAACATTGAACGGCTGCTGGTGATTTTTATTTTGTTTCAGATTTTGAACGTGATACAGAAGTAACTACCGGAAAAATGATGAAATAACATCGATGCATAATAAAAATTAACTGATTAAGCAAAATATGTGTTGGATAACAAAATATATGCTAAATTTGGTACCGAGGTAAGCAAAATAATCCTAGACTTTCAATTTCCACGAAACTTTTAATGTGTGAGCGTACAAAGCGAGCCAATTTCACTATGTAAGAGCCTTTAAAGTTTCTGAAAGGCGTGAGCGGTGGCTTGCATACGAAATAAGGTAAGGACATACCGTACTGGTAATGAAAACATGCATGTGTGCCAGTTCACTGAAATATGCTAAAAGTGTACCTACAATTTCTAAGATTGTATTTGCAGAAGAAAACAAATTGATATTTTTCAAAATGCTCACAAAAATTGCGAGCATTTTAATTCTTTCTTCTGAAATATTACCCACCAAGGTTACATTGGCGTAGGTAAATACCAAAAATATGCTTTGATTTATACTTTTCTGGAAGTTCAGCAACAAAATATTTCATTTCAATTAATCGTACAAACCATTGCCATGTAAGGTGTATTATATAAAAGGAGAGAGGGACTGGGACAGTGTCTCTACTTTCAATCCACAGGTAAGTTCAAAAAATATTAATTCGTTTTCTTCTGCGTCTTCAAAAAATAGGTTCTATCCCAGCCAAGCTTTATCACAATAATATTTAGTAATGTATGAGAAGCGTTTACTGAATTTCCTTCAGAACTTTGTATGCAATAGAAGCAATATCTTCAAAGCCTACAGTCGTTAAAAACACAAGCTAACAGGAAGCTCACAGACAATAATTCACACGTAAAACCAATGTAGTGAAAAATGAGAGAGGTAGCGGACGTGCCTCGCATTCATACCACCCCTATGTAACAAATGAGCATTTGCCTCCACCTAGAGCCTTAGCATTATGTATGTAGGGATGTAGTTTTGAGATATGGCTAATGGGGAAAAGACGCGACAACTTGTGTTGAGAAAATAAGGGAAAATGTAGAGGGTCGTAGATATGATAGACTGGCTTTAATACTAGTGGTACTACCAGTGGCAAAATTAAAAAGTCATTTAGTTTAGTAAAAACATTGAAGATAAGTTTTAGGTGCTTTATTTTGATAACTATTTTGCGTAGATTGTTATAATCTACCCAAAGCGTATAAGCTGTTTTGATTCATAAAATTTTCAGCCGTCATTTTCTTTGTAATTCCGAAATTCAAATTCGTTGTACATAGACTCAGATAATTATTGTATGTCGAGTGTAGTTTATATTCATATATGAAATAGGGCAACATTTTATTCAAATTGATTAAACCCTTATATGCTCATTATTTTTTATAACAAAACCTTTCGTAAAACAAACAAAGGAACGTAATATGAAGGTACCTTTTGCGCAGCCTTAAAGTAATTACGTCAGAGATTGTATATAGGGCATTAAGGGGTAATGTCTTGGCAGTAATTAAACGGGGTGGGGAGGCTGCGCAGGGCGTGGTCGGCGCATGCGTCCTCAGCTTTAATTAAGGGTAGAACAAACGCTCATTCACGCCTAGCTTGATTAGGGAGCTGTGGGAGGGATGGGTCAAGGTCTGTAAGCGAAAATGAGCCTTAATTGTAGTGGAAAAGTGTCCGAGAAAAGCTACACAAATAAATTGTAAAAACCTACCTATTTACTAACAAATGCGGATAAATATGTGATAATGCACTGGCGTATCGTTATCGACTTTTCACACAGCATCATCTATCCCAAAGTAAGCTTGAGCTTGTGGTATGGGTACTAGATGACTGATAAACTACTTATATACTTTTTGTTTGTAAATACATACATATTATACATAGAAACATGAAGACCCGAGACAAATATCTGTAGGTCATACAAACATTTGTCCCGCGGCAAAATAGTTTTTATTTATTTTTAAATAGTTTTTGAAATACTCCTTTTCATGCAGTAATTTTACTAGGGAATAACTTTATTTTCAATTAAATAGAAAACTAACAGATTCCGGAAACGAACAATCCGTTTCTTATTGAACGTGTGCAAAAATACTAAAATGTTACTAACTCGTCTCTTCTAGAATAATATTGTCGATGATTCAGTTATTCACTTATACCACATTTTATAGTCATAGAACACGAGTGATACATACAATGATGAGAAAGACAAACTACATAATCCTTATATGTCTGTAATAAGATTTAAAACTAATGCAAGTAACGGGAACATTCAAATGAAATGAGCTCGAAATCGCAGATAAGCCTTTATGGGCGATAGGAGGTTGGGTAGGGTGGTAGCTTCCCTCTATTTCTCTGGGGATTTGAACTCTATATCAATGTAATACGGTTTTGAATCGTATGTGTATGTTCACATTTTATTAGGCTATTTTCGTTCATTTGATTTGTTGGATGGAAATTATAAGTTGGATGATTGTTTGTTTGCCCTAAACGTGTAAAAGAGCGATGTTTCGTTTCAGTAATAAGCAAAACGCCTTTAAAAAACCAAACTGCTTGTAAAAGTATAAAGTTTAATTACTCATTAATGAAACTTTATAGTATTATTCATATTTAAAATTTGTGTCAAAATTAGTTTCAGAATCTTGCAATCCATGTCTTGCGGCAAATACTTTTAACCCTCTTCACGGTGATAAGAAATTTTCGGCATAGATAAATAGTATGATTTAAATAAAAAATCGCGGCACGCGACGAATGTACCCGAAAATCGAGCATTTGGCAATCAAATCACGTAGGGAAGGGTGCATATATTTTTGATTTGTTCCTATAGGCAATTTTTTTAGTAATTCATTACCTTTTTGTTGCATGAGTTTAAATATTTCGTATTCTAGAGATGTAATATTATTTTATTTGTATTTTATCTAAACTAATCGAAAGGAAATCGAAGAATTTGCTGACTTTGCGTAAGAAATAAGTATAATATTATCTCCAATAACGTAGTATATTTTGTTTTTTTGTCACATACAATCCTAATCCTAGGTTTCCACAAGTGAGTATTAGAAACTACAAGTACCGGAATGTGTTAAAATAATGTTTGCAGGAAATAAAATATCACTACAACCCGGAATCCGAACGCATCTTTATTTACTCGAAGGAATGTTACGCTTTTCTCGGATTGCTTTGTAACAAGAAAAATGTAGTACCTACAAGACATTCAATGTTAGACAAAATATAAGACTTAACAGATATTAATGCTCCCACTCAAACAAATATTACAATTTAATACCTTGTCATATTACAAATTTTTTTTTTTCTCAAATGCATTCGCGTGGCCTGATGTCGCTCTGTCCCCCGACAGCTGATGTCCTGCACAATGCCCTTGCTTAGCTTTTTGAATTTTACTAACTTTACTTTTAATTTTACAACTAAGTTAGCTAAGAAATTAGCCTAAGTTTAGATCTAAGATGGATCACCTAAAAAAAGCTAGGCCCCAAACCGTGTTTGTTGCCCTGGTTCTTCACGGTACTGGTCGCGAAGGAACAGGAGTAGAATCACCTAGTTTTAAGACGTTTCAAAGTGATCCCAGCGGTCCTACTGAATAAATGATTTTTGACTTTGACTTAGAGATAAGATTTTCTCAAACATGCATAAATACTTGTTTGTCTGAAGTACCTAATCTTAAATTATTTTTTAAAATTAGTTTTTGTTTAAGTAGGTTGTAGTGGTAATGGATTCATCACCTAATCACCAAATTTTACAAAAATAAGTGTTTTTAATAGCACGTCACATATTTCAATAAGATGCGAAATATAGACAAATAGTAGGTCATTAGAACTCCTTAAAAAATGTGCTATAATATAGGTAAGTACCTACATCAAAGCCTCAGTATCCGAGCATCTAACTAGAGCAACGGCCGATAATGGCACGAGACTCAGTTATCTCCTGTCGCCCAAATTCTGTGCGATCTCAATACGATATCGTTATGTATTCGTGCCGGAATACCTACTTTCAATTTACTAAATAACGCTTATTCATATTATACGTAAATGGTATTCGCTTCTGATTTGTAACGCTTACATAATATCGTTAAGTTTAAGAAACTTAATCGTTAAAGCGACTTTCTGAGTGAACACAATTTTTAAAGGTATATATATATATATACTTAGTTAAAAAAATAATAAAACCTAACGTAACTCAAAATAACCACAGTGGAAAATACGAATAAAATCGTGACGCTCTAAGAGAAAATCAATGATTGAATGTCACAGGATTGGGAATAAATTTTCCATAGGGGTGGGTACGCAGGGGCTACACGTGTCACTTCAATTCTCAATTTGATTTACGGAAATACATAAGATTATTCAAGGAATTGTTAGAAAGTGATTGTAAAAACCCTTGAAAAAATAAAAAGATTAGGAGAATTTAGAAAATGTACCGAAAAATCGAACTCACTAACATCGGATCGAAAGTATTTTTTGATAAATTAATAAAATAGACGACATCTGTAGTGTTTCAAACGATTGATCAGCTGTGGCTTGTGTGCGACGCGCCAGGCGCGTGTTCGAATCTTGCGGCTGGACAAATGTTTGGATGATCTACAGATATTTATCCCGGGTGTCGGGAAAAAAATTGCTACCAGTAACTTTATGAACATTACAGTCTATAAACCACTAAATACAAACATAAACGTGTAAATTAAAAGATACATCTAGGCAGCTACTATAATTACTTAGCTATTTACGATTCAAAAATAAAATAAAATTTTCATAATATAAGGGAACGTAGTCATATAAAATGTTTACGACGTCGAGACACCTTCATCTTAGTTAACTTTATACATCTTACAGTAATACTCGTATTTATAGTTAATAACGAACTGCTTCTTAAGAGTATTCCCTTTTCTAAATGCTTTCTTTAGTTTTGAATTTATTAGCTGTGTAATTTGTAATCTCTTTTCATAACAAATAGAAAAAAAATCGAAGCGCTCGTGGTCGTGCTTGCTTAGTTGTTCTTGATAGATCGTTTAAGTTAAGCAACGTCCGAAACGGTCAGTAAGTGGATGGGTGACCGCAAGTGGCATTTGCATCTGAGCGCTTCCGTGCTTCGGAGGGCACGTTAAATTGTCGGTCCCGGCTATTTAAGTCGTTAAGCCATGACGGAGGCCTTAAGTCGGCCTAAAAACTCCGTCACCAGAGTTGACCACTGACTCATACGAACTTACTTTTTTACTTATAACAAATAGAAATAGAAACAAGATTAAAGATAAAGAACCAAAAAGTAAACGTTCTCACCGTCTTATTACAAGAAAATGAACCGAGTTTAGACTAAGACTAACTAAAAACTGTGCCTAGAAAAACGATCTTTAAATACTCGTACATAGAACGCTTTTTTGTGGTAACAGTTTTGTTTTGACATGTGTCAACATGGGGTTCAACTAAGGTTTATGTAATGTACGTTTATGTAATAAGCAGTTCAATGTTTTTAACTTCGCTTAGGCATACAAATACTGTTTTGGTATTGAATTTTTCAAACACTGACTCTGCAGGATAGATTTTGAAAAAAAGTTATATAATAACTTCGATCAAGGTGTTTGGGCAATTGAAAATAATGAAAGGGCTGGCGGTTAGGTACCAATAATATCTAAATTGTAACTGCTAGATTTCTCCTGTTTATTTTATGATGTTAGAAATTTATCTAATACTAATTTGGCAACGATCTTAGAAGCTGATGCTATGGTATGCTATGGTAACATATTATATTTATACTTTCCCAGTAATGCGATCAACGGAATTGCTTCATATTACCCGAAAGTTTCTACAAATATGTAATGATTAAATTGGACTTCCACTTGAACCACTCGTCGACTCAACCAAGTATTGTATCTTACCATGTTTACGTTTTTCATACAGGAATTAATTTTGTTTCCATAGGCATTATTTATGAGATCGAATAAGCAATAAATGTATATCGATAACATGTATTTGCTTAAGGTCGTTAATACCGTGGATTTATCTAAAGAGAACAAAAATGTCCCCAGTCAACCCTGCCTCGTAAAAGAGAGACTACTACGCAGACCGAAGGCAACAAAAATACTTTATTTATATGCTAATGTAATTTATATGACGCTTAATGTCTCGTGGCTGGTAACGCACGATTCTGTTCCATTCTTTCAGAGCATCCTATGTTCAAATTTAAGCTTTATGACTCCTCTTTAAGGCAGTGTTTGCAATGTTTTGATCGTCGTGTGTGTCGATGCGATTATGAATGCGCGGTAGGAGGCAGCGTCCCGTCTTCCGAGGGAGGTTCTTTGGGAGAATCAATAAAAATACGCGGAAAAGCGTTGATTATACAACGGGAATTCGGTAGGAAAACTGCTTTCAATAATGCCTGAAGTCGAGTGAAAAGGAACGTTTATTGGCTTAGTGGGACCGATATTGAAATGATGGAGGCTTTATTTCTGTCTTAAACATGAGCTTGCTTTGACTTGAGAATTGTTATTCACATGAATCAATGTCAAGGTAACAAAGAATTTATTCAGTCACCAGTTTCATCATTTAAACCACTGCGCTAAATTTAGTCTCTTATATGGATATCAAATACTATAATATGAATATTTCAGATAAAACTAATCTTATCTAGAAATATTGAGATCTCCAATACCTGACGGGTTAATCTTTACCAAATTTTTACCTTACTATCACATACTCGTACAAAAAAAGTACGTGAGTGTCGTGGAACACTCGGTTGGAACGAAGTTTGTACATTTGACATTTTGCGCACCTTGTGCACCACTTTCCGCACTCTGTGCATCTTTTTTGCGCACTACAATGCGCACAATTTGTGAAGTTATAAACGAAAACTGTTTTTTGCTTCTCCTGTAAAGTTGTGTTTTTGCAGTTATCCTTTATTCCTCGGAGAAAGCGATAGGTCGTGACGGTAAAATCGATCGCTTTTTATTTCTAGCTTCCATCCTCGATACCGTCCCAAAAAGAACTTCGTTCTAAAAGTCAGGTTTGAACTTATTTACGACTGATAAACTTGTACTTACATTTAAAAGCCTTGAAAATAAAGGGTTGGTATTTTGGGACGAGATTTAGTTTTTGATGTCAAAGTATGTGTATTGCAAAGTATTACTATTGCCTTTAAATATGTTCTGGAAGACCATAATTTTTTTTTTAATCTCAAGCTTTACTTTTGTGTTGAATAAATATAGGTACATTACATACTACTCTATCGATTCCGGACCACAACTATAGGTTTGTTTTCAAAGTTAAAAAAATCTTTACAAATTGACCACCCACCAAACAAATCAACATTATTTACCATAATCAGATATAAAAATAACCAGCTCATAGGTAATAAACTTTCTTTATAGAATGCATTGCTCAGCCATATTTGTTGACTGAATGATAATGCTACATTAGACATTTAAATTAGTGGATGTCACCGGAATTCAGTCAGCTATGGAGATGTCGGTATGAACTGTCGATAAGTATGACTAGCGGGCAGGGTCCAGGGGGCCAGTGGGAAAGGCCCTGTGCCTACGAACAACGTGAACTTATCCACTTGTAGAGAATCATTACAGCATTATCTAAAGGCTTTATTTAACGGGAAATAACTTAGGTTTACAACAATTGAGTAAATATAGGAAATAACCATACAAAATTATACATTATTTTTATAATTTTCTCTACTTTTGTTTTGTTGTTATATTACTCTGAGGAATTGACTATACTCAGAGTACAATGTACTAAGAGCAGTGATGGACATTCCATCTGTTTCGAACAGAATTTGCATAAAAATCCAAGAGACGTCACAAACTGAACAAGCAAGAGCTCGAGAAAATGTAGATGACAAGCTTTACGTATTGTTTATAGCCATTATAATTACGTTTTTATACTAAAAAGAAAACCGACTTCAATGTTTGACTCGAAACGCGGTGTGACTCAGGGCGTCAAGCTGTCGATTCGATTTCTATTTGTGACATGGCTAGGAGGGAAGGTGTTTAGAGTTTTACGGGGAAACTATCAATCCCTCAGGAATAAAAATTATATGGGACCACCTCTGGAGTATACCCTTTCAAACATGAAAAGAATTTTGCAAATCGGTCAACAAATGGCGGAACAATCGCGTAACAAGATACAAAAAAAAAAACATAGAGACGAATTGAGAACCTCCTCCTTTTTTGAAGTCGGTTGAAAAATAATTAAAGGTAATGCAAATTGCTTGATATAACTCCCACTCTCGAAGATAGAAGTATTCAAAATGCTCACCGTCAAAAGGTTTTTTATGAATTAATCCGTTTTGCACCACCAAACCTAATAAAAAAAAATATTATGAAGTCTTTTATTAAAAGTCAAATAAAATGACTGGTGTATTGCATACTGAATCTTCCAACTTGAGCAGATGTTTAAAGCAGCCTAGAATCTCACTAATATAATAAAGCTGAAAGTTTCAATCACCGCCTAAACCAGTGAACCGATTTGTATGAAACTTGGAATAGGCGTAGATAGTGACCTGGAATAGCATATAGGCTATTTAAAATGTTGGTACCACGCGCGCAGTAGTATTAAATAAAATTCAACGTATGAAGTGAGTTAACCGTGTCATGTGGGGTGTCGTATGAAAGGGCTTCGTTAGCAAAAGCTTAAACAGATTTAGAATAATTTTTATGATGTATAGTTTTCACACCTGTTTATACACCTGGCAAGACGTGGTGACGACAGGTGGTGTAAAGGATGACAGAATGGTGGCCCAGAACTGGCAAGAGAAGTGTCGGACGTCCGGCAGCGAGGTGGGCGGACGATATCATTAACGTCGTAGGCCGACAGTGGATCAGGCTGGCACAGGACCGGGAAGAATGGCAAAAGCGAAGGGAGGCCTATACCCAGCAGTGGGTGAAATCGGGCTGCGGATGATGATGATGATGATAGTTTTCGATTTATGACGAAAAATTTATAAATAAAATCCCTTCTCATGTGAAACTTTGGTGTATGTAGGTAGGTAGTACAGCTAACAGTTTGCACTGTTATAGGTACCTACTTAGTCCATTGTACGGAACCCTCGGTGGGCGAGTCCGACTCGCACTTTTCCGGTTATTTTAATAATATGTAATTTATAAAAAAACAGGTTCACGACTGTATCCCCAAGGTGCGGTAGATATTCTCTCAGATTTTTTTATGTTACTTATTCCTAATTGAAGATGCCTAAGGGGGGTATTCAGAGGCATGTCCAAACACGTAATATTTGAAACATTAATATTTAATTTATATCAAACTTAAAACTGTTAAGGAGAATAAAGTTGTACAAGGTTAATCAACTGGTGGAGCATAAAATATAACCCTTCCTTTGACAGTCGGGTTAAAAGTGAGAAAAACATTATTTTTAGTAATAAAATACCCATGTGTTTAATAACAGAATTTAATCTAAGCCTCAAGAAGTGAATTTATAATTTAAAAGTTTTAAGATAATTGTCTTATACGGTCTTTCGTAAATACAAAGATGCTAAATAAAAAACTCCTTTTTTGGTTGCAGTTTTTTATCAATTCGACTCACCTTTTCTTTAATTTTCGGTACAGTGTCCACTGAACCATGTTAAATAATCATACTTACGTTAGTATGATTTTTTTTATGATTATTACGAAAGTTTGAGAGGATGTATGAAAGTTTGTAACTCTTTTACGCAAAAACTACGGAATAGATTTGGATGATTTTTTTATCTATTAGCACTAATTTGGCAAAACTTTTGAAAAGTTGATTCTGGAGCTCAGTTATCAAAACCACTGCGTACAAACATTTTCTTTAAAATAATCTTGTTTCAGTAGATTTATGCCCTCGCGGTTTCTCGGCTCTATACGGACGTGTTGAATAGTTAATTAAATTTATTTACCCTTGAAAAATGGAAATATCTGAAGGTGAAGTTAAACTCCTCGCAGAAATATCCATCACCTGGCAATTTATTGTATTTCAAAGTACTTACAGTTTACTCAACAAAGTCAAAATGTCAACTTACCTGCAAAAAAAGAAATGGTGAAATTAATTATCTGTATAAAGTATAAAATACTGAATGAAGTGTCTAATTAATGGCTTATTTGCTTGTATCAATAGTTTCTATGAATATTCATTACAATGAATAATCGATTAGGCAGATGTGCTTTGATAAAATAATACTCTTTGTTTTGTAATGAATTGAAAATTATAGATAGGTAACAAGACTGTTTAAGTAATTTTTTTTTCAAAGAATTTGAAGTATTGAGACCACCAGATTGAATAAACTAAGTACTTACTTATTTGTACTTATTTATACTTATTATATGTTAAAGAACTATTTTTTCATGGTAAAGTTAGTATAAATAAAGTAACAAAAATAATTTAGAACATTCTGAAACGTTTCAAACATTTTGAGCGGTGATTACAAAATCCTAAAGTGTGCACAAACAAGTTTTGTTTTTTACTGTAAAGTATCAATTTACATAACCTCATATCGGTCACAATTAGGCACTTCCTTCGCACTTTTTACGACCAAATCCAGATTCTTACGAGGCCACAATGTCATAACCATATTTAATATCTTAAAGCACAATACCTCCCAATACGATGGGTCTACTGTGAACGTACCTAACTATATGAAATATTAGAAAAAACTATCTGCTTAAATAACGAGCAAATCTGAAGTTCAAAGTTTGAGTACGAAAATACTGTACGAGCCAAGTGCGAGTCAGACTCGCGCACGAAGGGTTCCGTACCATTATTTATAAAAATGGCATAAAAATCACGTTTGTTGTATGGGAATTAATTTTTTTTTCTGTTTGTTGTTATAGCGGCAACAGAAATACATCATCTGTGAAAATTTCAACTGTCTAACTATTACGGTTTATGAGATACAGTCTGGTGACAGACGGACGGACGGACATACAGACAGACAGTGAAGTCTTTGTAATAGGATTCCCATTTTACCTTTTGGGTACGGAACCCTAAAAAGCTTTCTAAAATAGAACGTTGTGGCTATTAAACAGATTTCTACAAACATTTTATCTCGTCGCGAAAGTCATACTTGCTCTAGAGTCCGACTATCGCCTGCCAACGCGATCATCATAAGGATTAACGTTTCAGAGTAGCTCTCATTTCATTCAAAATCCAAGTTTCTCTAAAAGAAGGTTTAATATTTGCAGCACGGCGAATTTAAGCAGCTATAAATTTTTGTCATTAGGATAATAACAAGTCGCGGGAACAGGATATTATAATGTCTTTTGTTCGTCTCTCCGTCACTTGCATACCAATGATCTCAGAGCTTAAAATGAACCTATATTTTACCCCGATTGCAAAATTTTATACAAATAGCAATAAAGTTAGCAACAACAAGTATACACAAAAATATTATTAGGTACTAATAGGTACTGATCCGTACATGAGGTTCAAGTGAAATTATTTGAGGGAAGCCGCATACAAAAATGTAAGTTTTTATAGAGTTGAATCAGTGACGTTTCAATGTACGTATCTTTACAAAGAAATGGGTAAGTTATTCCAATTTCTGTGTCATATCTGTGGTGTGTCGTCCATATTCCTTTATTCAGCACTTTATCAAGGGTTTTTCATTACGCCATAAAACAAGCTATTTAGCAGGCAGCTGCACCATTTTAAATTTTTAAATGATATCGTTACTGTACATGTGCAAACAGGAATATTTATGCTCCATTATTGTTTTCCTTTAACTGGTTATAACATTTTTGAGTACCCACGCTCATGTGATTTTGTTTCATTGCTGACGTAGTTCAATTTTTACAAAATAGCTTTGGTGATAAATCACGATTTACGACGGCTTTAGGTATTTATTAGCTTATTAGCTAAGTACCAGAACTTTATTCACTGACCACGATTCTAATATAGTTAAGAAACAAATTAAAATTATTGTCAATGATACAACAAAACTACAAAATTCAAAACAACGTGGATATTTCCACCATTTTCTACAAGTATGTTCTTTAGAAGATTTTCCTTCTATATGTCAAACTTTCACATTACGCATGAAGGGAAGTCATCTCACCATTAGAGCTAAACAAAAACCTTGCTGTCAGAAACATCCACCAGGCACCGTGAAGAATTCTAACGACGGAACAGCCTGAGAGAAAGCCTCTGATAACTTATTTGATCACATTATGATGGCGAAAACTACTAGGAGCTCATAAGCCACATGCAAATCGCTTGGATTAAGACGTAACGGAAGGTTCATCATAACGGTACAGAAATCATGTAACAACCGTGATAAATGCGTTACAGGGGAAAGGTAAATGACTTTGTAACGTGTCAATTGAGATACATGTAAACCGCATCAATAGGAATGGAAACCTATTCGTACTTACCGAGATTTCTAAACTCAATACGATTCATATAAAGAGAATGCAAGAAAAACAGTAAAAGATGTACCCACTACAAAGTTTTAGGTAAATAGCGTTGATTGCCCTTTAGCTCAGTTGGTTGCATTGCCACGACACGAATCGGCAAGTTCGGGTGTAAAGACCGCATGGGGGAATTTGAAGGAGCTGTCTTTTTATTCTAGACTGTGACTTTACTGACAATCATCGTACTCAGTTTTATATGCAGATGCTACTTCTAAGTTGTGTCGTAGATCCCATATTCACTCCATCATCAAATTCATCACCCACGTCGCCGTTCACAATCACTATAGCATATAAATGAAAGTCTACAAGGATAAAAATGTCACATTACCGATAAGTAATGAATCGATATCCAAAGGTAAAGAACCCATTTGAAGATCTCACATGACTCATTTAGGCGTAAAAATAGCATTATAAATTTTACCAGCAGTTGGACACGTTTATATTATGAATAAGTTGATTTAAATAAAGTTTATTAGCATGCGAGTGCGCACGCGGCTTTTTCCATTGTTTTCGCTAAATGACTTCAAAGTTGCGTCGGCACTGTATTTAGTACTTACGTGAAATAAAAATTGCCTGTTCTTAGAAAAATGTAGGACTAACAGGTGGACTTGATCCAAAAGCGCTTTAATAGTCTAGGCACAATACGAATTCTTTCCGACGTTATTCGATGAATTTTATAGAGTCAAAAATAATTTGTTTCTACCTATCAAAGACAGGTGAACTTACGCTCATCGACTCGTGGTCCCACTGGGATAGTACCACTATTACTCGTGGTCCCACTATCCCTGAAATCATGGGTTCGTGGTTCCACTGCTTAGTGGGACTACCAGTCATACCTACAACTCTTTATTTGTTTTAAACTTGATATATCACAAAATGGAAATCTGTAGTCTTCGCGTGAGGAGTGAGTTTATGTAATTTTACTAATGTAAGGAATGTGAATCTTTAAAATAACGACATTTTTCTTTTTGTTTAAATGTGGGAATGTCTATGAATCTGTCTATCTCTCCTATTCAGACGCAGAATCTCCGGATCAATCAAAACACTGAAGGTATCTAAATTGACTACTTTACTTTCTGGTCTATTATATTCTTATAAAAGTAATTTATAATAATAAATAACTGTATACGTACTTATACTATTTATGGCATCATGGAATAGTTGGTAAGTACATGAAACAAAAAGAAAATTATGATGATCAGTCAACAGTATGTTGAAGCAAAGAAACACAGATACATAACCATATCAATAAAAACAAGCTAAAAATTTGCTGTTAGATATCTTACTAAGATCAAGCATTCATAATTTCATAATCTGATAAACATAAATCACTAGTACGTGTAGAAAGTTATAATATCCAAAATTTACAAAACTATCTGTACCTACTTACACGCAAAAGGATGGGAGACATAAGATTAACAAGCTGAGGTGACACAAGAAAATTAATAAGCTCAGGTGAATCAAGTTAACGAAGCCGTAAAACCGTAAAGAGCAATGTTAAAATAATCAATACCAGTAGGTACGTACTCGAGCGCATGATATTTGAAATAAAAACCAGAATAAAACGAAAGATTATGTGCAAATTCCACGATCCTTAATCAGAAACCAAAGCAATCACCTAGCAATGGCGTACACTGATTACTTAGTACACTAATTAATTCGCAAAATAATTAGCCACCATTGTACCGCCAATAGCCGTTGCGTCAATTTAATTGGCACGTTTATCGCAATTACACGCATCCATGGTTTGAGGGCGACAAGATTTCACTTCTGACCCAAGATAGCAATGTAATTGAAAATTAACTTCTCGTGGTAGGCCTCACTGTTGCCTTTTACAGGTGCTAACTACGTGGCTTGAATGAGAATTTGTCGTAATCTTGTTGGCTTATCATAGAATGCTGATTGTCCTTATGTACTTGATTGTACATGTGCACTGATTGACACGAGAGAAAAACACGATGGAATTTAGCTCCGCGCATAAAACTGATAAAAATAATTAACCTTTTAAATTTCAAAAGATCAATTATAAGATTTTTTGATAAATAGATACGAGTATTAATGTCACTTTAAACCAGCTAAGTGCGAGTTGGACACAAAGAGATGCATTACAAAAGAATACAGCAAAAAAACGCTAAAAAATATTTAAATTTTTAACTTTATTTTTGATGTCTCAGTGACAATTATAGTACCTATTATCTGTCTTGATTGATCTGTCTATACAGTCCTGTGACAGACGTATAAACGCACGAAGACAACCACTGAGGCCTTAGATCCAATGGTATATAAAATCAACAATTAATAACATCTAGTGCTATTGGCACGTTTACAGTAAACCATGGCCATCAAAAAAATCAGTCACCGATTCACAATGGTAGCAATTTTTTCATTACAGGAACGTGACTCTAACCCAAACAATATCCAGTCCTCGCATTTACAATATCACTTTTTATGCTCTTTTTCCGTAAATTTAGCGTTTTTATATTCCTTTTTTTGTATAACAACGTGACACCTTCAAGATTTTTCATAAATAATAATTTTCAAACGTTCTATGAGATTATCATAGTCCTTGTGATCTGCATGGAAGGTAAAGTTCGCAATAATGATAGGATTTGTTTATACAAACGACTTGATATGAATTCCAGTATTCAAATGCCCAATATGTTTGTTGAAGATAAGTGTGTATTCGAGATTTTTTTTATATGTGTAGATATTTAGTTTTTTATAAATACAGTTTTAGCTCAGACTCTATAATTTTCTCAAATAAAGAACTAAGTAGGCAGGGAAGGGGTATGCAGACCTTGTCTTTTAGAAAAATATAGAAAAATTGTTCAAGCTTTTTAGGAAAATGGGAATTGGTAAAAAACCTATAATAATGACTTTTTTTTGACGACTTTGACGACCTCTGTGGTGCAGTGGGCGAAGATTCGCCTGCGACGCAGAAGGTTGCGGGTTCGATCCCCGCCGCGGGACAAATGTTTGTATGACCTACAGATATTTGTTTCGGGTCTGGGTGTTTCTATGTATAATATGTATGTATTTACAAACAAAAAGTATATAAGTAGTATATCAGTTATCTGGTTCCCATAGTACAAGCTTTGCTTAGTTTGGGGCTAGATGATGCTGTGTGAAAATGTCCAGCATTATTATTATTATGACTTAGATGATTTTCATTAATGTGGCAAACCAGCCCCCTTAGCACAGCGATTGTCTAGGTACCGGAGAATAGATAAAAATGACAGTAATGACATTAGATTGTGGATTAAAGTAACTTTTATCCACACTCTACCCGTTTTATCCACACTCTAATGTCATTACTGTCATTTTTATTACTGTCATCACCTAGACAATCGCTATGCTAAGAGGGCAGGAAGAAAAAGTTACAGAAAGAACAAAAAAGTTTACGTATCTGAAGTTGAATACCCAAACGAGAACTACAGTAACAATAGAAAACTTGACTAGCTATAAGGATTACCAATCGCTAGTTCCTCGTCTCAGTTCAAGCATTAATTAGTGCGTCACGGAGCCCCATTAGAGCGCTCATTAACTGTGTAATGGTTGGCAAACAATACTGTGATGGGGGAATCACGCGACGGTGACTTGCTACAGTACACGCACTTTGATATGGCATTCTTGGGATATGTAGAAAAAAAATAGCTTATAATCACAAGATTTTGGAAGAATTTGAGTACAGTCGAAGGAATTACATAATTATTTCCTAATTTTTTTATTTTTAATCCTAATAATGTCAGTGGCAGGCAATGGCGTTAGACCGGAAAGCTTGGAAAACTCGAGAGGAGGCCTTCACCCAGCAGTGGGATAGTGGGGGCTAAGAACAACAACAACAACAACTAATAATGTCATAGCTAGAGATGGCACTGACCTATTGGACCCTATTCTATTTTTCGAAGTGTTGGTGATTCTAAAGGATACCTTTCTAAGGATACTAACTATACGATACTAACAAATCTGATGAATCAGGTTATATTGTTTCAAAAAGCTTTTAAATAAGTACTGCCTGAGCTTTTGAATACTACTGTGCATATTTATGTTCCCTATAAACACCAAAAGACTTCCTTTAGTGCTATATGAAATGCAGTTTGCTACACTAGCTTTGTCCGTTGCCCGTATCCGTCTTCGAAAGTGAAACATGTTAAACGTGCAATTATTGGACAATTATGCGAAGAACTGCGACGATATGCTCGGATGGGCAACTTTGGAAAGTAACCCTATAAACCTTGATGGATTTCGTGAGAATTTATGAGTTGATGACAAGGCTGAATGTCACACATATGACAATAATGAGAAGATTTTAAAATGCATACCAAAAATTACGAGTACACTCTCGCGGTATTTGAACCTACGGCCTCGCCTATATAAGTTTCACAGAATATTCTGTTAATCTTATTTTGATAGATTTTTTTTGAGATAAAGATGAGACAGCATAACAAATGCAACTACCTACCTGTACAGTACAAGGTGTAGGTACGATAGACATTCTTTTATCTTTATGTGTAGGTAATCAAGATCTTCTGAAGACGTCTCAGGAGGTAGTCGAGGGTGTTTTTCGAAGACATTTACATCGATTACCATTTCAAGAAGCTGAAATCGGTTTGCGGAAGATAATGGAAAGAGGACAAAATGTGCAGTCTCACGTGCTGGTTAGGTAGAACATGCGCCTTTTTAGTACTTATAAATCTTGTGTATTTTTAATGTTAGCCATGTTTTATTGCTTCTATTGATAACAATGACCTACCTGCTATTTTCCTTGTTCAAGATCTAGTTGATGGCCAAGGATTGCAAAAAACCTAATTGTCATATTGAACGTCATTTAACGTTGGTGGGATCTCAGAATGTAGAGCTTTATTCGTGATGACTCTTAAAATCGCGACATCAGTCAACAGAAACATCACATAAGGTGATAATTACATGAATGTACACAAGAGATAAATGCCGACAAACAACCACATAATTCTACAAATCATTAATGCCACTTTACATAACAACGACAAAGGCGCGGTAGACATTCTCTCAGATCTTTTTTTTATGTTACTTATTCCAGATCCTTTGACGATGTCTAAGCGGGTTAGTCAGAGGCATGTCCAAATACATATTTGATACATGCCCACATTTTGCAGAAGTTAGTATTCCATACGTGACAGGTTGCAAGCCTATCGCCACCTATATGAACAATAACTGGTTTCCTCACGATGTTTTCCTTCACCGTTTAGAGCACGTGTTAAAGCGCATATAAATTTTATACTCACGCATATTGAATTCACTATAATACCAACTCAACTACCAAATGTATTTTCGTTTTTACCTTTTGGACTCAGAAACGAGAGTAAAAACTTGGAAAAAATGGTTAAATGTTCAGCCGTGAGGGCTTTTAAAAAACCTTAAGTTTATAACTTAGTTAAAACTTCAATATAAATTAATAATTTTAAACATTTCGTATACCACCATTTATGAAGAAAATTGTATTTTTGAAGTGATTGATCTAGTCATCCTTCAGTGAAATTCAAGGGCACAGTGATTGCGAATTTTCAAACTTATGTCATTTCCAAGTTGAGTCTATTTCTGTATCACATCCATCAGAAATTCTTTCGAACTATGCAAACTTTTTGCATCTCGTAAACACCTCTTCATAACCGTGTGGTATGTAATGTCGTGGTCGCGAATCGTGAGTTGCGGCCGTGGTAATTAACCAGCTATTCTCGGCCTTATTGCTCAGCTGAGTCTGTGGAACTTGGTTTACGGGATTGTGCTGCGATTACATTTTGTTCACCCTGTTATTTATAAATTCTTAGACTTGGTGAGTAATGAAAACTCAAGACTAATAGTCTTGTCTATAGTTAAAGTTACTATGGCCCAATCACACTCAAGATACTACTATAGTCAAAGTTACTATGACCCAGTAGCATTGCCTAATGGCGGTTGCAGACTTATCCGTGCCGAACTGTCAATTCAATAGAAGAAATGCTGAGACGTCAGAAGCCAGCCGCATTTTCTGACGTCATCAGCAATTTTTGTATAGAAAAATGACTGCGGTGCGTACGGCGCGGCCAAATGTGCGATCAGCTTAAGTAATCTACGAAAAAAATGTGTGAACTATCTTTTTCATCCTGTTGAAGAAAATCATCTTGTAGGCAAGAAGGTGCGATGCGTGCAATCTATTACCACGGAATACTGACTGATACAAAAGGTTGCGTTGTTCGGTCGTGACAATTACCTTAGAAGTCAAAAGATCATCACGTAGGTAAGCCTAAAAGCGTTTGTTACTGATTATTGAAATCAGTTGTGGGATAAAAATATTATTTATAAATAAAAGTTTTGAGTAAAATGCTCTTAAAAGTTGATCTCATTTTGCTTTGTCAATCGACAAAGATGAGACTTGGATAGTGTCCGGCCACAATGACCGGATGGGTGGCATCATCTTTTCAAAATATTTCGCAACCTATTCATTCAGTGATTTGAATGAAATTCTCGTTTCTTCTGCAACCAACTTAGACAAAGAGATTTGAGATATCTGACAAAAAATAAAGGTAACTTAAGTCACAAGAGAAACGTTTCTGTTTTAATTGAATCCAAATGTGAAATAGCTTTTCAAGAGGTCATGAATAAAGAAACTGAGGGGACATTTTGATTTGATACACTTATTGTATGTCCCGTTGCGTTGCTAAATAAAAGGTCAGTACAAAGGAACTGGTTCTTAGGACAAAGGACCCTCATAATGAGGCCAGCATATTGTGCAAAGTGCTCTTAAAATCAAGCCGATAGTCCGACAGTATGTTTTTTATAATGAGAGCGACAACTAACAATTGGGTGACTGTTTAAGATATTGAATTTCTACCCCTTTATACATCATTCATTCAATGTTGGTGATTAAAATTAGTTCACTCTTTTGAACAAAATATTGACTTTAAGCAAGCCGAACGTTAGATATGTCTCCAAGAGTCAAAGGTTTGATTCCCGATCGTGTTTGAATGGAGGTTTCCTTATCGGAAAAACTTAGGCACTAGTTATACCTAAATAAGTAAACATGAGGAAATTCGGGGTTTAGTCAGCCTCATAATGACGTTTTTCATATGAATAAGGCGAATAAGCTGATAGGGTAAAAAAGAGCTGATAGCCAAGCCTATTTTATGTCAACAATATCCCGGACACTATAGGGTCCAGTTCAGTGTAGCCATATGCGAGTAAGTATTAAGTTCCTAGACGCTGTATAAATCATCGACTTATATGTAATATCTTAAACTCAATGGTTGGTCTTGCAAATACAAAGCAGCAGTAATGATCATAATGTCCAATATCCCGTCCTATCACGCCTGGACACCCGTTTCCTTATTCTATCAGATATCACTGAGATCTTTCAATCAGTTAACAATGTGAGCCACGCTTCAATCTGGACTATTTAGCGCGCGCAATAGGATTCAATTAGGGCGGCGGATATGCGGGCCCCTTCCTAGTGGGCGAGATAGTAGCTAAATGTTACGGTTGTGACTTTGGAGGGGTTTCAATGTTTCAGTAATTTATATAAGTACTTTGTTCCAATATTGTGATTGGGAAAGATTTGTTTGCATATTATCGACAAACTCTGGAACTTATGAACCGATTATAAAGATAAGTAGATTATCAAGAAAACATTTAGGTATTGTTGGTATCACGTGAGCAAATAGATAGATGTAGGTATGGATTGATCAAAATAATTCTTAGGTTTAATTCAAGAAGGAAAATGTTTTAAATGTGAACGAGATGCAAGTCTCAAAAATGGTGGCATTTAGGGAATGTAGTTGTTGATTTGATTGATATTTCTGCATCAATATGATACCTACAACGAAACAAAATGGCATTCGACAGTAAGCATAAACTGTGAATGTCTTGAAATAGAAAACAAATGTCATGTCGAAGTGGTTGGCAAGTGGTTTCGCTTTCATTAATTCACCTTACGAAAAGCAGGTACAGTTATGTTATGATACACCGTCATGCGATATCCATAATATACTGAAAATTTCCACCATGAATTTGTGTAAATAAAGATTCAATGGAAACATACCATCATACATACATCTCACAGTCAAATCTTTAAGGTAATTTGTGACGATTTTGTAGCTCATTTAATATGCAAGGAATATAAAGTATGTACAAACGGAATCGTAGGAATAAACCGGCAGCTGCAAATCATCTGACTATCAAAGTGTTGATGGCGACAGAACTATGTTCGAGTATTCATTATTTTATATGGAATATGGAAGGCGATTAGGTACAAGTTATAGTAAAACATGAGTAGTCGTTTGGCGAAGTGATATAAATTCCAGTTGATGAAAACAGCATCAAGATTAAAGCAAACCTACGCTTCATTCTACTATCATATTTACGCTTCATCCTAGTGCTATTTTATGGTGTGTTGAATTTTACTAATTAAATACTACACACCATAGCATACCTGTACAAGTACACATATAGTACACATATACTTCACACTGAAACCTGAAAATCTGTAAGTATGCTGGTAGTCAGATAAAAATCCACTGCGTTTTCGACTGCTTTAGCCCTTCTCTGTATTGGGAAAGTAATAACCCAAACTACCTAAACTCAAATTCATAAGTATACCGACCGGGGCCTTATTGTGTAATTCAATAACTGGCAATGGACTTAGACTTCATTTTGACATTTGAAACTCATTCTGGACTTTGATTGTCATTTTTGTTTTTTATATGATTGAGCACAAATTGGGATGACACCTGGGAATGGATCTCAAGTTACCTAGACAATAAGGCTGCAGCTCAGGGAAGTAAAATATTGGCTAGTTCACTGTGGACGGCAACCTAAGTCCTGGCATAGTCATGACTATTCTAATGTCTATTAGAATGTACGTAACTTTGCTTTATCTATAAAATCAGGATGTTCAGTGCTTGTTGACATGTCTGTACTGATTATAAAAGTTTAATATGAATAGTTCAACATAGAAAACAATGTAAAGTGATACGAAGTAGGGTAAAACGTAACATATTTAAGTAAACATGATTGAAATTGGAACCTGATATCGGACTGACTGAATGTGTCCAACATTGAGCAAAATCGACCACAACCAGGTTCCATAATTATGTGCGGCGACCATATAGAAAACCAAAAAGGTAAGTAGCCCTGTGATGGAAGTCAAAAAACGGGAGAGACTCAATCCTTTTTCTAAAATTTGATTCTGTATTTTCTCAGAGAGAGAGAGAGAGAGAGAAAGGAGGGTTTTTTCTTGCAGTGAAAAAATATTGTTAGGTATATTATATTTTTTCAGTAAAATAACTTGAACGTAGAAGTATTGACGTAGAAGTATCTTGATGGGTTTGAACCTGTCGCTACCAGAAATATGACTATAGCGGTGACGTCATGGACCTCAATAAAAGGTTATTTGTCGTAAAACTCTACCGTAATCACAAGGTCTACCTAACCTAAGCACCCGCCTTTACCAACTAGTAAAGTCAATGTCAATAGGCTTTTACTCAAACTATTTGGTTCTATCTTTTTTCGTGAAAAATTGCAAATAATGACAAAATAAATATCTACAGTTCACCTACAAAACTTATACATAAGCAGCCATTTGAATCAGTTTCTTTAAGATGGATGAAATATAGGGTCTTTCATTTTAAACTACACAAACTGACAGGGCCTGATTTTTGGGTTGTAAATAGACGTTTGACCGTATCAATTTAATTCCTAAGCCCATTTCAGTATTCACTTCAAAATTTATTATTTATTGATTTTTTAGAATTATAGCATAATGATTTTCAAGGAGAACAGACGTTCCACCAATCGCAGCGCAGCTACCTACATCACGAATGGGCTAAGGTGGGGCTAAGTTATACAAGAAGCAACAATCAATTGAAAGAATACTCTTTATCGATTTTCTCGGGATTTTCATAACCAAACAAACAAAAAAAAATCATTAGGTACATAAATATTTTTTAATTTAGTTTTTGAACCCAATTGCTGAATTAAGTTAGTATAAAATGAAAGACATAGGGTCTTACAGGATAATACATACAGGATAAATCCTATTGCTTTAAAAAAAGCTCCATTATTCATAGTTTTCATTGTTTTAAAAGGAAACGTCTTACAACAGAATAACTAATGGTGTTAGTTGATTATAAATGCAGTATTTGTCACTACGTGTCTCATTTGCAAATATGTCGGTACAGTTAGCGTTAAATGTGAAGCTCAAGTGGAACAAAACTATAAAATCAAGGAAAATAGGCTTTACTCCAGAATGACGATAAATATGACCTTCTTCAACTGATTATGTTGGGAAAAGTCGCCGGTAAAAGGCGTGTTGGTCAGAGGAAGAAATCTTGGTTGCGGAACATCAGAGAGTGGATGGGATAGCGAGTGCTGCTGAACCATAATTTCGACTCGCTAAAGATAGAGAACAAGTGGGAGAGGCACCACAAGAAGAAGATGAATGAAAACAAATGTCCGTGGGAATGACACCTACTCTGAGTAGATTTCAAACAATGAATTATGTTTTCAAAGATTTAGACTTAAATTTTCAATAAAATAAACTTCCAAACCAATGGTTGTGAGTTCAATCTTGTACCTGATTCTGCATACAATGAATTTTTCTTTTCGGAATAAATACACACTTTCTCTACGGAGAAAAACATCGTATAAAAACGATAATAGCAGCTTACTCAGTTCTACTCGGAATTACTGACAATTCTTCCTATGGATACCTAAGGCTGAGATGGTGGTTGGAAGAGCAAATCTGTATAAATCATCTAGAAAATATTAAAAGGCCCAAGTTTTTCGCATTTTCAAATGTGAATCTTGGTAAAATGAGTAAAATAATGTCAAAATATTTTTTGCTAGGGTTTAAGTTTCAATATTATTGGCACCAATATCCATCTCACTCTGAATCTACGAGCAAAAATACTGTTCATTTTACAATAATGTTCATGTTGTCTTGACTGTACCTAGGTACCTTCAATGATTCCGCTAGCTGATTTAAAAAAACGTCGATAAAAATCTATGGCGCCTATTGTCAAGACGTGATAGCTTTTAATCGCATAAATATTTATCAACGCATATTTTCTTGAATAAAAAAAAAATAGTCTGTCTGTTATTTTAAAACTCTGGCGTTTGCCAGAGTTGTTGCATTGCATTGCATTGTTACTTACTTCTGGTGGGTGTCTGGTTGAAGCGACATTTAATTTGAGAGCGCTCAGCGTAGTAACACCAGCGACTTGAGCTGCCTGGTCTTACTGGTCCTTACGACCTGGGTCAGCGGTTGAGCTATCTATTGATCTTCTGCAACGATCCTTTATGTTTCAAAACTGTAGAATTAATAAAGTATCTACTTGATTACTTTCTGTTTTTACTAAAACCTACGTCACTAAAGTTTTGAAAGTGACTAGCGGTATGTTTCATAGTAATTTTGTACGTAAGTACTATTGGTAATTATGACATTATGAGTCTAGTAACAATAAGTACTCTAACTTTTTATGAAACATACCAATACTTAGTAATTAACTTGTTAGTACTAATTGGTAGCCTACCAGTCTCAACTAGGTCTGCCAAGAAATCTAACCTATCGCTTGAATGCAGAAATAAAGATGTAGTCAAGTACACATTTGCTACATTGTACTCGCTTTATTTAAATTAAGTTGCGGACTGAATAGGAATTGCGAAGATTTTATACCTTAGTTTATTATAGAAGATTGCTACCGGTATGTTTACGTGGCAATGAAAATATCGGGGCGGCACGCGCTCCTTGGAATGTTAGAATGTGCCACTTGTTGGTAAAGTGGTTCTATCTTACGAAGGCGGGCTTGTCTTAATTGTGTGTATAGATTTTGTTTCTGTTTGCGTAAGCGATATTGAGCGCTTATTCGTCTATGGAGCGTTCCCGAGATTACACACACAGAAACAACCTGCATGTGCACCTACACACACAACTAAGATCAACCCGCCTTCGTAATATGGCAAGACTATTACGACTGTATCATACTGTGATGCCAGCGAGGAAAAACATTGTGAAAAGTCATCTTTCGTAAATTACATAGCTTTTAAAACATAAGTATTATCAACTTTAAGAGGGAACAACTACTGAATGGTTCGGTATTGTGGCTTATTTTTAACGAATTTCATATATTTTGGCTTCATTGTTTTGTTAGTGTTTGATGACCTAATATAAAAAAGTATTTGAAATAAATACTTTAGGGTTAATCTTACAGGTACGGAACCCTAAAAACAAATTCACTAAGGTTAAATCTGTTAGATCCGAGTTTGTGATATTAGAAAAGTCTGTTTGCTTTTTGTCAGCCTCGTATGTTTTAAAAACCAAGGCTTAACGTTATAAAACCAGATCTATGCGAAATAAACCCCAATCATTGTTGGCAGAAGATAATTACTGCTAATCTCCATCTTGTCTGTCTTTGTTAGGAAAACAATTAAAGAAGTAATCACGACTTTGCTAGGTAATAAGTCGTTTCTTCCCGTTACAACCGCACGATTATAACACAAAATGAATAAGCTAAGTAGTGTTTGCTTAGAATGGTGATGATTTTTCATGGTTATTTTTATATTAAGCGTGCTTCCTACCTAGAAATAAAGGGTATTTGTTTTAAGAATAGGTAGGTAAGTACTTACTAACACTGAAAAAAAAACCGCAGATTTAAATCGCTCGTTGGCTTGCCGTCTCGATACTTTGACATGGTATCTCTTTTTAGCTAGGTTAGCCCTTTTGCTCAATGGACGCTAAATTTTTGCCAATGATTATGATAATGCTTCTATAGGTATCTTCATATGCTATGGAAAATCTATGACTAATCTCGAAAGAAAACTTTGTTTTAGAATTTATCCTCAGATTTAAAAAAGAAGTAAAGGTACTTTGTTTAAGTTGCGCTCTATTTACACAACATTTCGATCCTACACAGTCTAATTCAACTACACATAACTACACACACAACGATTGTCAAGACTTTGACATTCACAAGATTGTGTTTATATCTCAAAGCAATCATACAAATTGAAACAAGGCTACGATGTAGACTTCCATCACCCGTCTTCCAGAGGTGGGTGATTGAACTTCTAATTGGCAAGAACTGTCATTTGACACGCCGATGACCGCAGTCACGATCTTCAGATGGATACTAATGTAGCTATTACTTTTTATATTGATTTGAAGAGCAATTTGGATGGACAACTAAGAAATCTGTCTTTATAGTGATACAAACAGTGAAACATTTACCTATATATCAAAGTTTCACCCAATACATTTTTCTGTAAGAAACTGAACTCAGACCTTTACATCTATACGAGTACTAGATGATTTATACAGCATCAGGAAGCAACCTATGCCTACACTCAACGGGACGCTGTAGTGCCTGGGACACTTTTTGAGATGGAATAGGCTACACACTTATGCTATTTTCATATTAATATGTATATGATGCTTGTATGATGCTGTCAAAAATTTGGTTTCAAGTACCTACTTGATGGTATACTGGTACTGGTAATACTTAGATGGTACGCAGACACTTTTGGTAGGTTAGACTTGAAAATAGCAAAAAGAAGACAACTTTCTTGTGATTTATGGTAATTGAGCGTCAAATTAGAGTTACCGAGATAATTTGCAATGAAAACACCATTTAGCTCGAGCCGCTAACGGTCCTATCAAGCATGTTAGAGAAAACAATATGGCGGTCTGTAAATTACCATATTTTTAAGTAAAATTGACACTTTGCTTATTATCTACCGGTCGGGCACCGCAAGTCAACGCTCCCGAACCATCCGGATCTAATTGTGAGCGTAATAACGTCGTCATTAGCATCGGAGACGGCACGTCCGTAGGAAATGGAATCGAATCATTAGTAGTTTGATTACAAAAAAGGCTTAATAGAAATATAATAACGGCTGAGAAGAAATTGTAAAAAGATTGTAGAGCGATCCAATAATTGGCGGTTATTTGTCGATACGGTTTGGAGCGAGTAATGGGCTGGGACTCGACGTGACTTCAGCCTACCCCCTCCGGCCCTAACCACCGTCATTATTAGATTCAACGTTTAGTGAAATTCACAGAGCAATATGATGGCAGCATAGCCAGTTTAAGAGAAATTGCTGTAGCTAAATAAAATGTTGCTTAACAATTTCACAAATCTATAGTTTATTACTTTTTTGATACGAACCAAAATATTGGGGGCTTTCGATACTTCACTAAAGGTTATCCGAATATACATACTATGTAATTTTTAATACGATAACAGCATAGGCACTCTTTCTAAACTTTTCTAGAATACAAAAAGGCAGCAATATAAAAAACTCTATTGCAGATTCAAGCGTAAAATCTTGTAGATACTATCTACAATCGACAGCTGCAGATCTATTTGACACCAAATTTGCGCAAAACGACCCATTCAGAGGATAAAATTCATTTTTTATTTGTACGAGCGTGAAACATAGTCTGAAGGCTTATATTTTTTTTTTTTTTTTAAACCATGCGATGGTTTAAAAAAAAAGATAAGTATGTGGTTTGTGTTTGTGTTGTGGCTTTATAAGCAACGTGTCAAGATTGTTCTGATTTTAGTAAAATCTAGTCTCCTATTTCTTCAAGGATCAGTACCTAATATTTGAGAGAAAATTATTTAAAAAGAATTGTTACGTCCTTACATACAGCAGCTTGTGAGACCTTTGCATTAAACTTTGGTCGAAACCTTTTCAATTTAAATCACCACAGTCCAAGGCACTTCAATGATCTATTTACCTTCATGATATCGATTCCTTATAAAAAATCTATTGTCGTTTAACAAAAAGCCTATTTTCTGGTAAGCACGTCCTATATATTGTGTAGTACAATAAGATAATTAGCTGGTTCAGTAACGGGAACATTTTTTCATCGGCATTAGCCTGATTTCATTGTGTCTGTAATTTAATATTTTTTTGTAATAAACCCTTGAGTGAGTGAGAGGACGGCTGAAAAAAAATGTGCTCGTTGTTTGCATAGAAAAGACACTGAGCCTATTTTTTTGGGTCTCTGAAACGCTACATAAGGGTCCGAATATAATGAGTACACCTTGTTGCAGTAAATAAATAGATTTGAGCTTTAGAAAATGAAGGAGATTTTTTTAAATAAGTGAACTCGGCTGGAGAAGTTTATAAGTACTAAAAAGAACCAAAACCCTGATTAGATGTTATATTGTGACGCATTGGATTCAAATATGCGGCTTATTCGTAACAGCCAACATCACGTTTTTACTTACTGAACTTACGTTTTTAATTTTAAGGTATATTACTTACTGAACTGAGAAGATCAACTGGAAATTTCAGTTATCATTAGGTATGAACTTAGTGCAGATAGAAAAGCATTTTATTCGAGTGCCGTCACGATCGTTTGCTCTTTAAATATATTCTATTTTATTACTATTGCACTAGCTGTCTATCTGTTACCTGCGTTTAAACAGTATACGTAAAAAAATCTAATAATGGTGCGCCTCCCACGATGAGTAAACATTTTGCACTAAAAGATACGTTTGTCTTCCTCTCGCAACATGTCAGATACTTCGGTCGAGTAAGACAAAAGAGATCTTTGTTTTAACAGACTCAGGTACCAAATCCCAGAATTCAATTGTACCACTCTCCAAGAAACCCTATACATCTTCAATTACCCTCGATGCTCACCTGCCATAAGTAATACGTTAATTCTTCAACGTAGATGGATACCCAAAGGAATTCTGTCTAGATACTTTTGTTACTTTATATTGCATTTCACATTCTCAAACAAAAGAAAGCAAATAAAAAAAAGCTTAAAATAAAAAGGAACTAAGGAAACAAAAAGAAAAGAAAAAAACATAATTCAATAATATAAATATTGCATTTATTTCAACGAATTCTGCAAATAAAATAACTGTAGATAATTATAATAATACTATTCAGTTTACAAGACTTTCAATCTTTCTCTTTAGACTCACAATAGTCTATCACCAAAGAACTCTTTCACTGGCTGGCACAGGACTTTGTTTCAAACAACTATCATAACGTCATCTGAATAACAGTAAATGCAGATCGCACTAATTATAATTAAATTATACAAATTAAAATAAAATAATTGGAAGTCGTATTGGAGGCAAAAAATCAATATTATCGTACACGCCAGATGCAAGGCGAAATCACATACATCTTTCTACAAAATAATGATAAAACAAAAATAATAAAAGTAAAACTAAAGAACAAAAATAAATACAAACATAACTAAAATGAAAATAATAAATAACAAAAAGCGATATGCAAATAAACATGCTAAAAACTCAAAGTGAAATCGTTGGGATTTTGTGACGCATATTATTTTGGAAGGGCAAATACTCATGTATGTATTAAATTTGCTAAGGTGAACGAGATATAACGATATTTGCATTTGAAAGATCAATAGAGGTAGGATCAAGACGATTACAAGACAAGGTAGAGTTTCCACATAATAAACATGAATATAATAGTAGCACCCGCGGCGCGTGCGCAAAGCTGCGTCTACGCACGGGGCGTACCACGCGTTACCTGTACATAACCTTACTCAAATTCAAATTTGGAGAAAATATTTGCATATCGCCTAACTCCCCAATTCCAAACCACTCTTATGTAAATCGGATAAAGAATAGCAAAAACTGCAGCCGTCCGGGACCCCACACGACAAAGACCTCATTATTATGTAAAATTCGACAAACTCTAGATGTTATGTCTGTATTTATATTTTTGTACTTTAGAGCATGTGCCATCGAAACACTTTGCGAAATACGAATAAACTAATTAGATACAGTTATATCACAAATCTTATGATGCCTCTACGAAACAAACAATATATTTATTTAGATCTACCTAACTATAGATACGAACTATGCAAATTCACATTACGAATAGCGGTCGGAGATAATTTTACAATGCGCTATTACTCTATAACTAGTAGTATACTTTTACATGTTTAAATATGTACAGTGGAGTTCAGAGAATAATTTACAAAATACTTGAATCCTACAAGGCACCTTATTTAAATAGTTATATAGACTTCAGGCTTCGCTATGACTTTACAAGTTAACTAAAACGATTAAATTCTCTAAAATATATAATTTGGTTTTCATTACAATCCTACAACAATCGACAAGTAACTAATACCTAATAGGAGTTTTAAATATGAACAACTAAAATAATAATATTATGCAACAGATTACTAATACTATACGTGGTGTTGGTTTTCAACGGTTTAAAACAAACGGTGATGGTACAGAAAGAAACAATGGATACAGCATTCCCGAGAAAGTCTTTTTGATTGGCGTCATTTGAATAATTGATTATTCATGTGGAGCGAAATGCATGTGCGCCTGATCAGTCCCATTAGATATGCGACGTCCTTCACGCGTCCTAACTCCTACCATTGTTGAGTTTCGTTTACATTTGAATAGTGGCGGGTTAGCGCGGCCGCCCACCGGCCCACTGGCGGCACGCCTCTTGAGGCTTCGATGACAACGTGTCTCGTGCCTGATGGCTAAGTAGCAACGATCACAGCTGAATCCGATCAAATAACCAGCCTTCAATTGACAAGTCTATTACGTTCAGAGAAAAACCACCCATTTCACACTAATTTCAAAGCCAAACTATTATTGGAAGATTGAGTAATATTTTTTAATGTTTCGGGCACGCTGCCACGCTTCAAGCTTTATAGTGCTTAGTAATTATTTGAATTACGAAATAATTTCTGAGATTGAATCGGTTGCGTACGTGCTTCTATTACCTTTACATCGGAACAACCAGTTCAGGGCAAATTTTGTGGGAATACCGACTTTAATTTCATTCGTTTGTGTCACAGTTGAAATACCATCACAACGTAAAAGCTACATCTAAATATTTTACAAGACGACTCACTAGTAGGAAAATAGCAACGACCGTCACGGCACTAAATAAGCTTCCCTCGAATCGAAATGTTTTGTTGATACTTTAGTAAAGAGGTCACATCAAAACGATCGAGAGAAACTTGCCGCTGCGAGGTTCTACATAGATCCGTATCGCATAGAGCCCGAGAGCAATAGCGAAGAGGATCGTGTTCAAGTGGTGCACTCACCGTTGCCGGCGAGCTGCGGTCGGAGGAAAGCGTTGTGGAGTTCTCCGGCGATGCCGCTCTCAAGCCGAGCTGCCATTTGCATGAGCGCCAGCGTGCTTTCGTCAGTGCCGACCCCACCGCCGATAGCGCCTCCGCTGCCCGTTTCGATCCGCGCGCGCACCGTGGCGATGTGCCCGCGAGTGAACACGTGGTCCTGAACCGAGTACTTGTGACTGTACTTGAAGTCACACACCCGACACTCCTCCGGTGGTGGTGCGTCCGATACCTCAGACAGGCCCGCCGCTAGTCGGGCCTTCTTCTCTTTGGCACGTGCGTTTTGAAACCAAACTTGCACCACGCGTTTTGGCAAACCGATTTCTCTACCGAGTGATTCACACTCGGCCATCGTAGGTGTTTTATAATCGGCAAATAGTGATTTCATGATTTTCACTTGAACGGAAGACATCTGGGTTCGGTATCGTTTACCGGGCTGCCGTGGAGTTAATTGGCCAGGCCCAGGTGATATTGGATCTTCATCTTCCCAAAATTCCATGGTCTCCGAAGCGGTATCTGAACGTTCATCGGCATCAGACCCGGGTCGCGATAGATCGACAGGTTTGCTCAGGTCTAAAGGGATCTCTGATTTTCCATGTTCTGGGCGTCTCTCAGATGGATCGTTATTGCTACCACCGTTTTGTTGCGTGGCATGCGCTTGCAGTTCGCTTACATAGCGTTTCATCGACTCCTCACTGTACTGCTTGATAAACTTCTCCATGTCTGAGTGAAAAGGTGGAAAAATAGGGGGCAACATGGGAGCCCCCGCTTGCGAAAAATTTTGCTGCCGGTCACTTTGTTGAGAGCCAAAGCTCGGTGTTGATTCAGTACTTAACTCTTCGTCTGGTAAAGCATCCACGTTGATTTCTCCCCGTGCACACTGATCAGCATGTTTGGTACTCAAATGGCTTTCGAGAGCGCTTTTAACTTTGAACAAGGCTGGACAAAATGGGCATCTCTTATTGATGACTTGCGCATGTGCGCGAAACTGCCCTTTCCTCTCACGTGCCCGTGTGTTTTGAAACCAAACCTGTACCACTCTTTTTTTTAAACCCACTTCACGTGCAATATTTTCAAGCATCTTTCGAGATGGATTCGATTCAATCTGGTACTTTTGGTAGAGGTAATCCAACTGTTCAGGAAGTATAGTTGTTCTTAAACGCTTGTCTTTTGGCTGTTCTCCCGTATCCACTTCTTCAAAGTCATCAAATTTTCTTTTGGCAACCTGTTGATTTAAGGCTGCGACTAAAGGATGGCGTGCTTCATCGTTCCCCAGAGCATTTAGCTGTTGCAACTGAGCATGTTGTTGCAAGATCCCAAAAGGGGAATCAGGTGGATAAGTTGGAAATAAGTTTGGATTCATAATGTGAACAAGCTGATGCTCTCGCCATAAATCAAATCTTGGGAAGACTAGGTTGCATTTATCACATTGGAAATTTCCGTCTTTCTCCTCTCGTGGCTGATGAGTTAAAGGTGTCACTGGTGTAAGAGGAGCAGGTGGTGGGGCCGGTGACACCGGGTAGTTTGGGGCAGCCGGAGTAGGTGTTCGCGGCGGCGCAGGGGAGACTGGCACATGGGGACCATGGTGCTCCACAGTACTAGAGTTTGAATCTTCACTGCTGAGAGTAGCAGCCACTTGTGCTGCTGCTGCTTGTGCTTGAGCAGATCTCTTAGCATCTTCCTCTTTAAAACAGTGCGTTTTCTGATGTCTTATTAATTCATAGTAGCGTTGGAATACAAGTTGACACTTTTTGCACTGATAATTTAATCCAGGCGTGCGTTGAAATCTGTTCGCATCATCGGTAGCGCCTGCTGGTGGATCAGCTGCAGGCTGGTTTTCATAAACTTTTCTTGCTTTTTGGCGAGCGTTTTGAAACCATACAACAATTACTCTAGGGCTGAGACCTAATAGCTTTGACAGATATTCAAGATCGTCATCCTTGGGATAAGCGTTGTTTTCAAAAAACTCTTGCAGAACTTTTATTTGATAATCAGTGAATCTAGTTCTGTTGGCGCGTTTGCCAGAAGACCCCGAGCTGTTGGATCCGTTCGAGTTGCCCCCGGAAAGTCCGAAATCGGCCGGTCCCCTGCCGGGGCTGAGGCTGCGATTTGGGGTCAAAGGTAGGACGTTCGGGGGCGCGGAGTTTGGGGACGTGAAATTCGGATTTATTTTTGGCGGCAGCATCGACGGATGAGGAGGCTGCGGTATACTCGTAGCTGGTATTGAGTCAAGTTGTGACTGTATCAATGAGTTCAGTGACATATGAGTTGGTGTATGTGGTCTTGATATGTTTTGAAGGTGGAGATCTGAGTTATTCAGTGTCGGAGGCGCAGGGCTTTGGGGCACCTGCGGAAATATAAAACTTTTGTCCTCCTGATGCCGATCATCGTACGATACGTACTTTTCTTCCATTGATGGTTCATCATTAGGTTCGGACTTTACTTCCTGCTGGTGATGGATGTATGATTCTTCAGTTTTTGCTTTTTTTTCAGGCGGAGGTTTACCTTCATCAGAACTAGCTGATGAGTCTAAAGGGGTGACTTTAGTTTCACCTGTCTTCTCGTACTCCTCGAGGTTGAGTGTTGTCGATGGAGGATTGTTGAAGTTGTAAGGAGAGTCTTTGTTGCGCTGACGTTCTTTGAAAAGCGTGTTCCGGAACCAATGTTTGATTACCTTGGTAGGCAAACCGGATTGTTTGGCCATTTTAGCGATAGCTTCATCACTTGGAGAGTTATTGATGTCGAAGTGTGCCCGTAGGATCTTCAGTTGATCATCGGTGATGCGAGTGCGAGCTCTCTTTTGTCCAGCAGCATTAGCCTGTGAACAATAGGAACTAGTTTACTAACCCGCTAAAAAAACAAAAGATATATACTTAGTAATCCTCAAAAATAAAAATTACAAACGAGTTTTAAAGTCAACAAAGAAACATTTAGTTAAACTTTTAAAAGGGCTCATTTATCTTCAACCATTACTGGTCGATACAGGCAGGTAAGTTTGAATAATAACAGATCGTTGGTAATAATAAAGGCTCGACCCTAGACGTTCAACAATAGGAGCTCTGTTGCTTTGTGCAAACAGATAGCTAACGTTCAATCGCCATGCTTATCTTTAGAAGCCTTGTAGATATCCTGCTTGCCCCGTGATCGAATTTACACACCAACTGACAAAAATAATCACTTCATTGCTTCGTGTTTAGTTAAGTAAACATTCAACGTCTAGCTCAATATAAATCGTATCTTAGCGCTGATAATGGTATAAATTTCCATAGTTTAATATTTTAAAGCATGACATGTTTTAATAAAGTTCGTCAGTCTATTTATACCTACAATAATCATTATAATTATATAATTTGGTGGCGGTTTAGAGCGTATTTCAGAAAATATTTATTTAAAATAAAATTTCTTAGTTACTACTTTATTATTGCCCAGCAGTGGGACACCATAGGTTGATAAAAAAAAAAAAAGTTACTACAGCTGTTGTATTATATCAAAATCTCTTATTAATTTTAATTATATCAGAAAAATCTTATTGCATATTATGTGATTATGTGAATAACAATAGTTTATTACCTGGCATTATTTAGTAGTTTTAATAATGTCTTATAAATGATAAGTAATAAATCCAAACTATTGATTCAATTTAAACAGCACTTTGTCAACCAGTATAAATAAATAAATAATAAATAATGCTGGACTTTTCACACAGCATCATCTAGCCCCAAAGTAAGCTTGAGCTTGTGGTATGGGTACTAGATGACTGATAAACTACTTATATACCTTCTGTTTGCAAACACATACACATTATACATAGAAACACCCAGACCCGAGACAAACATCTGCAGGTCATACAAACATTTATCCCGCGGCGGGGATCGAACCCGCAACCTTCTGCATCGCAGGCGGACCTTCGCCCACTGCGCCACAGAGGTCGTCAGTATAAGATAAGTAGCTGCCTACTACATATTCAAATAACAAAGCTTTTTAACAGCAGTTAAATGTGTATTGAAGTTAGTGAGTAACAATTATAGAAAATACCTATTCGCTAAGGAAAGATTTTATGGCAAAAACATAAAATATGAGAACTATGTAACTTTAAGAATCAATGCGCTACTGACCTGCTGTTGTTGCTGTATCAGCTGTTGCTGTTTGAGCTGCTCGTGGTTTCCGAAGGGCATTCCATCGAATGGTGGTGGAGGAAGCATCAGCGGCACCAGTGGTGGCTGAAGGTTCATCGCAGCCAGAGCACCCACGTTCAGGCCCAGAGGCAGCCCGAGCGAGAGCATCTGAGCTACCATGGGGTGCAACTGTCCCAGCTGCTGTAGCTGTATCATGTTTAACGCAGCTTGCATCTCTTGAACTTGGGCGGCTAACAAGGCTCCAGCCTGGGCCTCACCTTGAGCATTCCCATTCTCACTGAAGTTTCCATCAGCACGTGGCGAAGGTGAACGGTCACCTTGGGGCGCCGGTGAACCAGCACGCGGAGAATTAGGAGCACCACTTTTCCTCTCATATTCCGACTTGAATTGCTCCGCGAATTGCTCAAGAAACTCCAGCGGCACTTTGTCTTTATGCACTTCCTCACAGTGAGTTTTTAGAACGAAAACACTTGAAAACTCCTTGTTGCAATGTTGACATGTCGATTTGGTTTCAACATCCGGTGGTTTTTCTTCCGGAGGCGGAGGAGGCGGGCTTGGAACTCGTGCCATTTCACGTTCTTCTTGCATTTTCCTCCGTTGGTTCTCATTGTACTGCATCACGAGGTCGAAGCCGAAGGTCTCTAGAAGTTGTTTATACATTTGTGAGTTTCGTTTGGGCGGTTGGCCCTTGGCGACCATCTCGTCCAGAGCGGCTGCTTCGGCCTCACCTAACGGCGATTGCGCCCGCGCATCCCCGAATGGGCATGAAGTCGCACGATGTGCGTCGAGTAGCTCCCCGGTCGGGAATGACGCGTGGCAACGTTCGCACGAGGCGTTACCTGTGCGCGGGGATCGCGGACTACCTGGGCGCGCGGGGGGAGAAGAACGGGGTCCCCCGCTGCTAGTTGACGAAGGGGATGTATTTTTCGGCGACAAAACGTCTTGTAAAATTTTGGCGGGGTCGTTTCTGTCCGGCTGCTCTACTAAAGGCCTTGACAGGTCCACGTGTCCGGCCGCGGCGAGCTCTTGCAACTTACCCGCTCGCGTTTGATGTAGCACTGATCGCATATGAATGTCGAGCGTACTACCTTGTGTATAAGCTACTTTGCAGATATTACATTTATAGCGTTTACGATCGTCCTCTTCGCTAGAAGTACTTTTTGGAGTGAGAGTTAAATTTGAGGGCGCGGAGCCCGCTCCGGGCGAGACGGGAGGGTTGTTATTGTTTTGTTGTTCTTGCATAACTCGCTTTAATTTATGCAAGTGGCTAACACTATTGTAATGAACAAGCAAGATATTCTTTTGCGTGAATGACTCTTTGCATACATCGCATTTGAATGGTCTGTTCGGGTCAAGATATTTCTCCATCGGATAAGTAAGTTTCTCACCTTTTCTGTGCATAAGCGTTTTGTTGTGTGCAGTCAGATAAGATTGGCGGGTAAATGCTACTTTGCATCGATGGCATTTGTATTTTCTGTTTGGATCATTGTAGGAGTCCTCCGCCATAGTTTGAGAATTGAGAAAGTCTTCCATGAATTGTTGATCTTTGTAAATGATAGAATCATCTGAGTTTTCAGCATCATTATGACCAGACTCATCGGCCATAGTAGCGCTTGAATCTCTATCTTCGAGGTCAGCTAAGTCATCTTCTGGTGTCCTCAGAGCTTCTTTACGCAGAAGGTCTGCAGTACTCGCATCAAGAGCTGTACCTTGATTGGCTTGTAACAAGGGATTTGAAGCCAAGCTACGTTTGAATGTAGCTAATTCTTCTTCGGTTAATTCAGAATGTGAAGTTTCAACATGTTTCTGAAGAGCTAACACAGATCTAAAGCTCCTTCCACATAACACACATTTAGTGGCATCTCGAATAACATGATATTGCGAGTGCAATTGCAATTTCTCTATTGTCTTGAAAGCAAGGCTACACTGATTGCAACGGTACTTGTAAACGTGTTTCTCAGATACAGACATGTTCGTGATTGAATTGCGAGCGTGGGCTTCTCGAAAGTGGTTTTGAAGCGCATGTGCCGCATCAAAGTACCTATTGCATCCTTTCTTCCAGCAAAAGTACCCTGGGCCTTGTGGCGTTTGTTTAAGCTCTAAGTGACCGGATTCATTTTGATGATGGCACAGCTCATCGACATTTCGGAACGTTCGGTTGCAGGTAGAGCATCTTTCCATCTCACCATCCGCGCTTCCTTCTGATCTCGGTGACGAAATTTCACGTTCCTCATCGCCTTGTCGAGATTCACTCTGAGCTTGAGCTCCACCATTGAGCCAGTGGCTCTGATCTACCAGCAGTAACAGTCTCTGAAGGCCTTCGGAGTTGACCGAATGTATTTGCATAACATGTCTTTCAAGAGAGTTCCGTTCTTTGAAAGCGTCTTGACAAAGAGGGCAGATAAAATGACGAGTGTTTTCACTGTGTATTGTGTTTACGTGGGCGTGAAGGCGACTCTCACTAGTGCAACTGAAGTTGCAGTAAGGGCAGGCGTGAGGTCCTGGTGTCTCACGATCCTCTTCATTTTGCTGCGCCTGTTGTTGAGCTTGACCCTGGGGCTGGTGTTGTTGTTGCTGCTGTTGTTGTTGCTGCTGCTGTTGCTGATGCTGTTCCAAGAATCGCATCATCTTCTGTTCTTGAGTAAGCTCAGGCTTTTGGTCTATCGGTTCTTTAGAATCTGTAGACAAATAAAAACAATAAATAAATAAACAACCTAAATAATTTCACATGTGTCCAAAAATCACAACAGTAGCAAACGAACCTCCCGCTATGGAATCTGCAAACCAAATGGATAGTGATCTGTGTGCCGTAAATCCACAACGTGTACCTACGTCTACGTGAGATTTATCTACAAAAAAGATTATTTCTATAAATGAAACCTACTATTGTTCGGTGCGAGCGTTTGTTACTTTTCTGAATCGAAGTTAAAAATAAAATTCTTCTCTTTTTTATTATTAGTAGGACTCGTTTTGTTTGCAATGTCCCGGCAAGACAAAGGTATCGCTCTATCCATCCCGTACTCACACATTCACAGATGTATTAATGCTAACGTAACAAGTATATTGTAATTTTGCACACAAAGGAGATACAGGACGAGCAAACAATCATTGTTCATTATTACAAAAGGTTTCGAATATTTCGTTTCGCATCGGATCAAATGCGTTGGGAGAGTTGACGTATGTGAAGATGAGTGCGAGAGAGACAACAGTATTGTAGAGTATGTGAGTGTGCAATTATTATTTGACCAGAGATAAGTCCACGGCAGCGTGTGAAAGACGGTGGGCCGCATTGTTTACGCTCAAATAAGGAAGGTTAAAGAAACGGCCAACGAGGGGGGACACAAATTCGTTAATGTTATGTTACAATTATGTTTTATTAGATGAACAACTGAGGGCTGGACCAGTTATTGTATTCAACCCAGATTCAAGAAAATTTACTAGCAAAATTCAGATCATATTCAATTAAAATACTGAGATTTATTGGTATGAATTTACTTGGTTTCATCGCAAAAAGAACCGTTTTTGATAGAATTGCAAAAGAATATACAAGAAATATATTTGAGTGGGGAAGCCAGATTTTGCGCTTAATTAAAGTAGAAATTATCTCACAGTCCAGCGACGTAGAAACCAGTCGGGCCCCTGTTTGGAACCCGTTCTATAGTTTTAACCAGCTAAAACCGTTACATCTAATGAAGGGGAGAGGGATAAAGTAAATCCGAGAACATAATAATAATCATAGCGCAACTGACCCTAATTCTCAGCCTGGACTGACCAGTGAATGTAATTATTTATGATGTTAAATCGCCGGCCCACAGTCTGGTAAAAGCATAGAACAATGTCCCAGGTAGAGGGACCTTGTCTGCATATATGCGATCTCTGACGCTTTTTGTCAATGAACAAAAGGCCTTTTCTAAGGAAACACCACATCGTTATAGCGTCGTAAAGTAAGTATTGTGCAGTTGAAGTTTTGTTTTGCGAGATTTAGGTCAGAATTTTTACAATGTGGCGTCAGGAATACAATGGGAGCCTGAATGTTTACTGTCTCCCGATAGTCGTAGCAAGATGTTCAATACTCGAGCTAAATTGCTGACATCGCTCTTAGTACCAATTTAAAAAAATACTTATAATGTATTTATTATTAAATCGGTTCTTCACTATGAATATTCATAGTGAAGAACCGATCTAATAATAAATACAGCTTCAAAATTATCCACTATCCACTATATAGTGGATAGTGGATAATTTTGAAGCTGCTTTATTAAATCAATCATGTATCAATCAATTATGCACTGAGAGGATATGATCATGTTTAAATCGAATAATGATTATGGACATTAAGTTGGCTAAGTAAAGATTTCAGTATGAGAAGATTTAAGCGCAAAAACGTAAGCTGGGGTGTTGCTTGTGTGACTCATTGAATATAAGACCGGTTTTCATTCTGGTTTTGATTGTGTTGAAGATGGGCATTATACTAATGAAGCAGGCGAGGGGTCAGAGACAAATCTCGGACTGACCATTCTGTTGGTCAAATATTTTGTAAAGTAATAGAGCTTCGTATTTAGGGCGTGTGAATGTTTTATGTTATCTCTCCAATATTTTCATGGTTGTCTTCTCTCCTCTCGTGAATCACAATGGGCCATAAAGCAATGGGAGAAATTCATAACAAATTCGATCGTTTTGAACCACTCTCTCAATAAGGTGAAAATAAGTAATAAGCATAAACATGAGGTGCACAATGGTGTAAGCCGGATTTCTTTCGCCTCCACATTCTCTTGAAGTTTATTGTATTTCTCCGTGGTCATAAACTTGCGTCGGGCGATGCAGCTGGCGACATAGTACGATGATGTAGCAGCCTCATCACAAGGGGGCAATCATCCTTAATGCGCGACCGCCACATACGTAATGCGAGTCATTGTCCCGTGTGCGGTACTTATGGAAAATTCGCGTTCTCAATTCAAATCTTCTTTCCGTCTCCCTCGCTCGCGGGGCGGAGTCGCCTCCAACCAATGACGGCATCTGACTGTGGCGACACCGTGTAAGGCGTACGTTATTAAAGAAACCTGTTCTAATGTTGCGCGCTTTAAATTAAGTTTTGTCCGTGTGTAATTATCTCATTATTGTGATTACGAATTCTCCGCTAAATGCTCATCGCTTAAAATGGAGATTGCTTCTTAGATTGAACATGAAGAGGACGCGGTGGACGATAATTAAGTTTCTGATGACAAGGACCGAACACGTGATTAACCTGCACATCATAAAAAGTATCTACCTACTCAAATTAACATGAAACAAATTGTTTATTGACACGGACCACAGCAAGAAGTTCACTTGGTAAAAACTCAAAGTAAAATTGATTAAGGAACGAATCGGTTTAAATTGGAAACCGATAGTGACGTTTCGAAATCACATTCATAAGTCGATTCAGTATTACTTTATCGATACGAACGCCGGTAATGGTTTCGGTTGAATTAATTTTAATGGAATTTTCACGCTTTATAGAAATATGTTACGAAATATCTTTAGCACGAGAGCAATAAATAATAAATTTATATTTTGTTACAGTAGGTTCTGATAAAAATTTGCGCAGCGACATCTAGCGGATGGTACGAAAAGTTTTTCAATGCGCACGCGCCTACTTTTTGTTTACTAATAACTTTATATGCTCAAGAATAATCAACGTATATTACGAGTGCTAACTTTTACGTTGATAATTAATCACTTTCAAGTTCCAGAGCAAGCTTATTATCATTAAGTTGTAACTTGTAGAATGCATCGAGGAAGTTATTGCGCAAACAATGGACTTGACACGAATGAAAAACTATCAAACAACTAATAGCTTGTTTCCTTATTACCACTCTATTGAACATGAATAGACAACATGTTTTCTAGAAAACGCAGAAACAGAGATCAAAACCTTGACTAATTAAAAGTATAACATAGATAGGAGGTTCGTTTTGCTCCAGCTGCTATTAAAGAGTATAAAATCACTTACCATTGTCCTGCTGGTCAAACGGACTGGTCATCTCAGGTGACTGAGGAATAACTTGGAAGAGCTCAGCAACATCCGGCGTCGGGTCTTTTCCCTCTGACCGTCTCTGCAGCTGGTGAATTTGCTCCATTTGCAAATGCTTCACAGACCTCACGTGTTGTAGAAGAGGCAGTCGGTGAGGAGCGTTGAAACCACATAGAGCACAACGGTATAGTCGTGGACGCTCTCTAGGCATTCTTGAAGAGCAGTCTCGAAGATGTCGCAGAAGAAGTGCAGCCGCCTCGTGTCTTGCTCCAGCTGCGTGAAGTTGCAACTTGTGCGCTGAGTTTGTGTAATAGTCGCAGGCGCAGCATCTCACTTGAACACCGCCAACTCCAGCGCCTCCAGTTCCTACACCACCGCAGAACTTCAACTTCCACTCATTTCTTGGACCACCTTCTTTTACGTGGTTGACGTGCTGCAACCTCTGTAAATGCTTATCTGTCTTACAATGCAGTTGGAAGTTTGCTTTTAAGTTAGTTTTGTACGTGCAAAGCTTGCAAACATAATGACCGGCGACAAGCGCTAGGATTTCTTGCTCTCTGATCTTTGTACGATCTTGCGCTAAGTGATGACCTAAAGCTTCTAAGGAGTCGGTTGAGAAGCAGTTGCAAATGCAGCAGTGGAAGGTTCTTTCAGGTTCTGGATCTGCTGGCTCTGGTGGCGGCTCCATCGCTTCAGGATTGAGGCCAACGTCAAGGTGAGCACCCAGTTCTGGTGGTGATGGTCCAGGTCCTCCAGTCATCAGTTGTATCATCAAGGCTTGATTGTATGCCATGTCAGCTAACGCAGCTTCTGGGTTTTGTGGAGGACCTTCGCTGCCATGGAAGTGTAGCAAACTCTCTAGCTGTTGCTGACTCTGTTGTCTGTGATGGAATGCCGACATTGACAGTGTTTGCATATGTTTCACATTTTGTTGTAAGACAAGCATATTGTGAGTATGCTTTTCAGAAGTCATGTGTATTCTTAGATTACGAGCGACATTCGTCTCATAGTTACAGACGTCACATCGGAAAGTAGGCTTTGGCTTCTGACCTAGCGGCGAATGATGCGGTAGAGCTAGTGGCGGTTTGTGGCTACCTGGAGGTGTGTGTTGAGGAGGTGGAGGTAAATTTCCTTCATTAGGGTTTCCACCGTTTTGGAGTTCTTGCATATTATTTAGATGCTTATCTGATTGCATATGAATACTTAAGTTTCCTTTCGTCGTAGTTGAATAATTGCACACTTCACATCGATATGGTTTGTACCCACAGGTATAGGTTTCACCGCGAGCCAGTCGAGGGTGCGGTTGACCAGCAATGCAGTAGATGCAACTCGTCTCAGCTTCGGGGTGTTTTTCTTTCATATGTATTTCCAACGTTTCTTGATATTTGTAATGCCAGTTGCATTTTGGACACTTCAGCGTTTTGCAGGAATTTCTACTATGCATGCCTGCTAGAGGGCCTCCTAGTCGGCCAGAATTTAAAATTAGTTCACATTTCGGACAGTCTGCACCAGACGGTCGCCCACCAAGGTGATCGGGACATACACCTATCGTTGTCCCGGAGAGGAAGGCAGGTGGAGCCGCTTGGAATGGCGGAGATGAGTTTGGACTTCCTCGGGGTTGTACCGACGCATTTATCGTATGGGGATGCGCCACAGAGATCAGGGAATGTTGGGGTATCAGTGATTCTGCTATCGACCTAGGTGGTCTCCATTGATTTGGACTCGGCCTTCTGTCATCACATGATCCATTGGGAAGTAAGGAATCATTCTCTTTATCGGGGGTCATCATCATATCTTGTCGCTTGTCCATCGTCGGACTCGATAGTTCTGACGTATTTGCAGGACTTCCTGACACTGAGACACGTGGTGCTCCAGCACCCACTGGTTCTAAAAACGAAACTAACGGTTCTTTGTCTTTGCCAACACACTGGATGATAGCTGAAGCGTTTTCTCTCGCCAAAGCATCTCTTTCGGTATCAAGTAATGATAAACTATGGTCCGATTGAGCGTGGGCTACAAATGATTTGGCGTAGCCAAAACTCAACTTGCAAATAAAACACATAAGAATAGGTTTCACCGGCACGCTAGGGCACTCGGTAGGTGGTGATGGAGGCCTTGGAACATCCTTTCCTCCTCGAAAACTAAACACTCTGTAGCTGTGCATGACAGGCGCATCAGGGCGGGCCCGCGCTCGTTCAGCTGCCAGTCTTCCATAAAGCGCGCCGTATAAAGAAGGGTTTCTTGAGACATAGAAGGCGCTAGCTATCTGGGGGTATTCAAGCTGCCTTTCGAGAACATTGTTGTCTCGGCTATCTACAATGCAACCGGGTTCTATTTTCGGTATGTCCGGTAAGCTTGTCTCGCCCTCCGAACCTTCGGGATCTTCGATGATGTAGGCCGAGCCGTCGGGATTGTAGACGATCTTGCCATCGAAGCGTTCGACATCGGAGGAGAGGGGTGGTGAGTCTCTTCGGGAGGTGAGGTCGACGGCGTCAGGAGCGGCGGGGGGTGAGGTGGGCGCGGGGGCAGAGGACGGGGCCGCTGCGGGTGCGGCTGGCGCTGCGGGCACGTTGCGCGGCTCCTCCTCGGGGCTCATGTCGCCGTCGTCGTCGTCAGGCTCAGCCGCGGCCGAGCTCTGCGGGTCGTCGCGCTTGCGGCGCCGCTTGCGCTCCGGAGGCGGGCCGCTAGCGGTGCCGCCGGGCTGCAGCGGCGTGGGCATGGCGCCGGGCGTCAAAGGCCGGCATCACATGCTCTCCTGCAACAACAAATTATAGATCTTAAAACCACTAATGAATGACAATGACAATACATTTGACGTGAAAAAATAATGAAAACGAGGCTACACTACAACGAACAGAAATGAACAGCAGCTCATTCAACGTTTGAGTCCAATAAAAATCCTACATCAAATAATTGGAACTCACATAAATGGGTGCAATGCAAACGCTCCAAAACGTAATCAATCACCTATTTCTCACGGGCCAGTTTCAACCCAGTTAGCTGAAGGTGACTATTGAATGGGATTGTGTCCGCCGACCGGAAGTGGGTAGGGCGACCGTTTGTGTCATCCACGTTGTTTTCCGAGCTTAGATACTGTAGATTCCCCCATATAGATTAACTAATAGATTTGATGGTTAAATATTTGATTTGGTTCGGATTAAACACTTTTACAAACGAGGCTTCGACGTGCTTGATATGAAAGCGGTATTTCAACTGATATCGCAAGTTCCCATAGGTGATAATAATTTGAACGCATAGGTACTTAAATTAAAAAAACATGATAATCGTTATCAAGTAGACATTTGTGCAAACAACTGCGATCAATTTATCCGTTTGACAGGCTGTCATTGCTGACACCATTACAATTAAGCAACCGACGAGATCTTGACAAACATACACATCGTCATCTCCTGGAGAATCATCATACAATACTGTGCTATATGCCCTTACATTAAAGATGTCTATTGATTAACAAGGTAGGGATGTAAGAGATAAAATAAACAGGCGAGCTAGAATGAAAATTCGTTAAAAACGAGATTAAGCCGTCATCTGCGTTATCTTCAACGTTATCAAAGTACTTGTCCTACAAATACCTAACGAGTACATGTTAAAATAATATATTTATTTAGTTGGACAGGCAAGATAATCAATAAAACTTGTCATGTGACAAGATATTTGATTAGGTATTTGGGAAAATTGGGAAATTCTTAAATACGTTTCGCTTACACAATTACGCGCAGGTAGAGAGTATTTTTGTAGGATAGATATAACAAAATCCTAATGAGAATGACAAAACAATATTTTATGAACATATTTTTTTTATAATTCATAAAAAAATTATGTACATAAAATATCCAATTGATATTAATTAAGTATTGTTTGTAGAATTCAATAACATGAGTAATACATAGTAATGAGTGATTATGACGGGATGTTAAATGATAGTGTAAAACCGCAAAATACTTCTAACACCGGAACTGATAAGGATTTTAATATATTTTTTTAATTGCGGATTTTCTGTATAATAATATCTATCTTTTGGGAAATCACATTTTTTGTCAAGTCAATCTTTGGGGCTAGATGATGCTGTGTGAAATGTCCAGCATTAATTATTTATTTTATTTTATTTATTTAATCTACGAAGCAAATAATTGTATTTGCTTTGTTACGTTTTTTTACATAAAAAATAACGTACATACATACTGTATGTACGTTATTTTTTATTAATTAGGTTGCTTTTTTAGTAGTGTACTTGTGTAGACCTACACAAGTAGGTACATTAATGGAGTTCCTACCTGTACTCTCTAGATGTGAGATAAATGTCAGTTTTTGATAGAGTTAAGAGATGATCAAATAATCAATAGTCAATGAATAATCCAAAAAAAAAACAACAATGATTGTAAGAGATTATTATTAATCAAAAAGATCTTTAACATTAATAGCTAACCTAACTAACTAAGAACTAAGAAAACTAACTAAACTAAGTAAATGTCTATTGAAATTCCAAAGAAGCAGATACAATCAACAATTTGCATAGATCCGATTAAATGCAACTTACCTAAGTATTGAGAAATGCAGAACTTATAATTAGCAAATATCGGGTGACAAAGTAAAAAACTAAATTGCCACTAATTATAATGTTCTCTCGTGCAATAGTAATTTGTAGATCATTTCGCAGTGCTAATGTCTATGGAAATTATGCAAAGAGCCGTAATTATACTCGAGGTGAATGTTCCATAATACTATAAGTAATAATAATTAGTTTCTACTTATAATCATAGATAAAGAAAAACTTTAGAAATAATATAATATGCATAGTTAGTTCAAGCGCCAATTTTGATTTTCTGACTTTTTTTAATTTTTATTTTCATAGTCACAAATATAAATTTAGCTATGGAACAAAACACCACATCACCAGCTTCACTCTAAATGGTGTATTTATATTCAATTGAAATATGAAATGATTTAAAGCTAAACGTAACAAAGTGATGTGTTTACATTAAATACAAAAATCAAATTACAAAGCTGCATCACAATGCCTCTATAATTTTTGTTTTGCAAAGTGTTGGAAAATACTAATGGAGTAAATATTTAATATGGGCACACGTGCTGATGTTCCCATAGTGCGATCAGCTTTGTCAATTTCCACCAATAATGCCCTGATGTTCGATGCAGAACTAATTTCCGATAAAGTAACGCACACATGCAAACCGCGTACGAGCTCAAATCATACAAACATGCGTGTGAGCGTGAGAAATGTACGGCGGAAATAATAATGTATGTGTGCGCTGACACTGCCGCAATTTGCGCGTACGCATTTTGCCACTCACACATACGCAACACCCGCATCGTCTACAATAGTTATCAAGCCCATAATGAAGATGCGAGCTTTTCAATTTATTAATGAGGTTCCCTTTGCTAGATACAAATGAATACCATTTTTGTCAATGCCTAATTTATGGTTAACAACGGTGATCGCCGGCCCTATCACACTCGATATAAAAGAAAGCCAATTCTAAGAAGTGAAATTGAAGAATGATAATGCGAGGTAAATCACTAGCAGATTGACTATAAATCCTATAATTAGTAAAAGCAAACACCATGAGAAGGCAATCAACGCACTCGTTACCGTATCCACAGAATGATATTTCGTGATCCATGTATCACTTTCCAATGAGAATTTACTAGTTAAGACGGTGACGTTTGCGGGACAATCCACTTATTGCTACCAGTAGTGTAGTATGAAAACCAAGGAGGGCACTATATTGGAGATTCATTAGACAAGTGAAAATTATGAGCTGTAAACAATTCTAGCAGAGCAAATGGAAATCACGACGGTTGTTACGAACGAGGAAATTAAAACGTCACTCGGAGCAATGAGAAATGGCTATGAGCGCGAACAGTGAGCACTGCAAAGCAAACACAGACCTCTCGAAGTGCGAGATGCGCCATAACCAGAGGATCCCATAACTACGTCCATATTAATAATCGCGGGTTATTACCAAAGCCCTCATTAGCCGCCGCCGCCGCTCGCCGACGCGACCGCAGAACACTGCTAAATAATTACCCAAGGAGTGCTTTCTTCACGAAAACATCGTAAAAGGGCATTAAACAACATCTACTAAGTCGGCGAGAGGAATTACAATAAATAAGGTATTAAGCCAGCGTTGTCAGGCACCGAACCAAAAATGTCGAAAAGCGATTAATGGAAATAAAATTGAGCGAAGTCGAAGAGCGATTTACTTAATACATTGATAATAAGTGGGGGAATGTATGTAAAACGGTGTACGTAATGGGGAAGGCTCGTTAGACGTGGGAAAGGCTGAGCGAATGATGCTACTACATGGTAAAGATCGCGTTCGACACTGTCCACCGTTAGGGTTTAAGTTTAAACCTTCATTAATCGTAATGGTTTTGAACCCCGGCGATGGGAATGAAACTTTTTGCTCGTGTCGGTTTAAGTTGTAAGGTTTATGTTCAACACGAAGTAAAGCGCAACATGAGGTTGAGGAGCCAAGCGCGAAGAATAAGAATTCTAATAAGAAATCCGGTTGGAAAGCTAAATTATTCTGTATGAGAGTGCCATCTTATAAGGTAGATAATACTACGATTGTCCAAGAAGATACATTTTGAAAACAAAACAAAGTTTCGTAACGCAATTCAATCATATAACCGTTAATTAACAGAATGCTGACGCTTATTGTATTCGTATATCAAGTAAAAGTCATTAATTAAAACGGCTCTCTAATTTCACACGTGACAACGCAAATTCGTAAGCCATGTGTTAATAATTACAAAGCAGTATTTAGGTGTGAAACGCGAAACTTGTTTTCATTAACGAGCCTCGACTTTCTCATTAATTTGTCATTTTAATCAACTCGAAACAAAACATTCACCGAGAGGAATGTACAAAATTCTCTTTGAATCAGATTATAAAGCAGATGATTTTATGATTTATTTGCTTTCGAAGCTAATTGTGTTAGGTGCCCGCCGGCCCGCTTTGTGGGGAGAACCTTTGATCGCTTAGCTTAAAGGCTTGAGGTTGTATAAGGTTTTTCATTCGACATTGATTGTTGGTAGCCGATGTCTAGTTATAGTATGAAGTGGATACTTAATAAGGCTTTATTATGGAAGGCAAAGCAATCATGTATACTCGTAGAATTTTGATGCGGTGAATTGGGAGGAAGTTTTGTAGAGGTCAAGCATCGCGTGGACGGGCCGCAGACTCAGGGTTCAGGTAACCTGGCAGGCGCCACTCGAGCAATCTGGCTCTTAGGAACCGTCAATTTGCGCCTGTAATTATTGCGGACCCTTCGATACTTATATCTATTTTTTCCTCGGGCTTAATTGTTGCAACAGATGACTTTTTTGTCGAACCAACTCAAAGAGAGCGGAAAGGCATCAAACGTAGCGTCGAATTTGGAAATAATTATACATAAATAGTCCCTTGAGCGGCCGATTAAGACAATTTCCGAGGCAAATTGCCGCAGACGAGCATAATAGCACACGCGCTGCTCCGTCATAAATAAATCTGGATTATGTTTGGTGCGAGATTAAGATTGATTCCATCTCGATGCTTTATGCTATTATTGCCCGCGCGATGTATGTAATGCGTTCGTGTTAATATTTTTTAATATCATTATTCGTTTTTGTGGTGCAAGTGATTTGTGAGATAATTGCTTCGGACAAATTGGCGGGCGTCATTAGGGAGATAACGGGCGGGATCCATCGGGCCGTAATTAAAGATCGATACATGTGAAATAATTAATTAGCGGTCGGCCGTCGGATCGAAGTTGCCTCGGGGCTCTCCACAAAAAACAATGACGTGCGGTTTCGGCTGCGCTGGCGCCGCGGCCACAGCGGCGACATCCGCCGCTCTACGTCTATAATTTGTGAGACCTCGAATTAGTCTTAATCTTATTTCACCGCGATGAGCGTGACGCCGACTTAACATTCTCAAGAAATGTGTCATTAACGTTAATTTGTATGATTGGTTATTTTTTTATAATATCAAGGGTAAATCAACAAAGAACCTCTGCGGGTTCGGTAGACAAAAGGAAATAAAAATGGAGGTTAAACTTTACGACTTTGCCACAAAGTTTCTCAGAGGCTCAGTAACGTCGTCGATAATTACGAGTCAAAGAATCGTAATTTCGAAACAATTACGTAGGGAAAAGCTTTCAAGTGCGCAAGGTCGAAGGCGTTAGCGAACTTTATCGTTTTTGACGGTGTAAGGCACCTCTCACGCATTCAAAATGTTTGTCACGTGTGGCACGTAACTTCAAAATTCAAACCATACACTCAAAATTCACAGTCGAAGTAGGTACCTACCTACCTATATAAAATTCCACCCGGGGTTCTTATTTTACTCAGTTTATACGACGTTGTTAATGATCTTAATAAGATTATAATTAAGAAATAAGATTATTTTTCTTATATGAGCACCGCAAAAGTAATTGCACAAATCAACACGCTGTCAGCTTAGAGCTTGTCCACGACTCAAAGAAGTTAAGGCTCTGTAGTGTCGCGTAAATGTGTTGACTTCATAATGGACGATTCGACATTTACCTGAGAAAAACGGTGAAAGGGGAGGGGGGTATTATGAAGACTATAAAATTAGCTTACTTTAACTATTATTTAATGCGTCGAGATGGGAACCGGGTGACATACAATTGTGGGAATTTCAACGAAAACGTTGACAGACCAAATTTGAATGGATAATTACCGAGTTCAGTGGTTGTTGCGCTGTCAACGACTTTTGTGTTTACGGCTTTTTATTTTCCTCGATCGTGGAATCTTTTACGAGTGGGTAATGAGTTTGTGTGTTTTTATGGCTTAAGCGTTTACTGTAGGTATCTAGAAAAAGAAGGTAAAAATCTAAGTACCTTAGTACTTCGTTTACTTTATTTCATTAGTTGTGATTTGGAGTAAAGTATCATCATGCATGCTATTCGCTAACCAAACGACATGAGCATTGAGCAGAGGGCTCTTCGCTGTTTTGTTAATCGATGACATGTTTCTCCAGCACCTCGAAATGTCAGCAGTTCGAAAGAACTAGTGACACGACAAGAAGAAGAAGAAGCACCTCGAATACCAATAAACAATCAAAGTTCTCACGGCTCCCAATACATCATCGACGAAACAGTGTGAGAGCTCTAACTCTGTATCGCGATGCGTGTGCGCAATTAAAACGAAACCCACAATCAGCCGCCATGTTTGTACACGGGCGATGTTAATAGCATCCAGTAATTACATACCAGTATCATGCCATCGTTGCTTCTCGGAAGGCTGATCAAATTAATAGAACCTATTTTTGGTACAATTTGTTTAAAAAACATAATCTCGGTATAATAGCGACATTCATGACGGGAGAATATGATACGAACTTACATGTCTTCCGCTCGAACTAGCTGCCTCCCCGTCGTCGTTATATCCGGGGAGAGAATATCTAAATTCAATTACAAAAAGGCTTCTCCTCGAGGTGTGCCGCTGCACCCGCGCCTCCTCCGAAAAGGGTGTATAACAACTCAATTTCTCCATATTATTAAGAAGATGGGGAGCAGGGGGTGAGGGTTAGGGTGGCGTAGAACACAAAAAGAATGCTAATTTAAAATTCTTATTGCTGTGTTTGTATGCGCGCGCGCTTTATGTATCATTCGCGTAACAAAAGGCGGAGGAGAGAGCCGCCCGAGCGCGTAATTTCAATCTAATATTCAATTTGAGAAGTATCGCGAGCTCCACCCGACATCTTTTATTTATTTTACTCCACTCGGAGCGTTTTCCTTGGTTTCACAGATCATACAAACGAGGGATAGGACGTTGTGCTATTTGCGTTTTGTCAGCGCATTTTCAGTGACATCGTTATTTATTTTGTTTAGATGCATCGTATGGGGATAGAATAAAAGTTTTATTATTTAAGTTTGAGTTACGAACAATTCATTGTTTCAAAGGACTTGGGTCAGCACAAGTGCGACGAATAAGGAAGATTTGAACCGAAAGAGTTTCAATGCCTCAATCTAATGGCTGAAGATAATTGCTTTATTCCCACGCGAAAGAAAATAAATTTCACCATTCACAATGGGTGCTTTCCACAGACAATCTGCGTCTTAACGGGGGGCGATAGACGACTAATGCTCGAATCGTGATATATTAGCCAAGGAGCTAATGGTGACCTCTTACCACACCTTAAGCACAAAACATTATGGTTCTAGATTGCGAACTTTCTAAATAAATGTCGGAACTATTGTCTAAAATAGATCGTATGTCAAGGATTACAAAAGGTTTTAATTTCAATTTGTCACGATCATGAATTTGCAATTCAAAGGTTAAAGGTTTTCCTAGAATCTGTAAGTCAAGGTGATATAAACGGTTACGTCTGCTTTTGTAAACTTTGATTCGATGCGGGTGTAAAAGCTTCATGGATTGCTTGGAACTAATCGATGATGTACCTCCAACCAATTGGAATAAGTTTACCCACTTTTTGGTTTCAATATGTAGGTATCTAGGAAATTGATCACCATCATAACTAATGGCATGAATAAATTTGTATAGGCTTCTAAACTGATATATTAACGTATTTTAGAGAAAACTTTTCAAAACAAAAATTAAAAAAAAAATTAAAACTGTTTTGAATCTAAATGAAGCTTAATTTTTTTTGTTTCAAAATTAAATTTTGCCTTAGTAATGAGAGAAATGAATGCGAGGTGGGCGGACGATATCATTAACGTCGTAGGCCGACAGTGGATCATGCTGGCACAGGACCGGGAAGAATGGCAAAAGCAAAGGCAGGCCTATACCCAGCAGTGGGTGAAATCGGGCTGCGGATGATGAATGAGAGAAATACTGATCTGTGAATATTATCCAATGAAAATATATCAAACCATGTACAAAACTCGCATTCATAATAGCATCGGAATATCAAAGTATGTGGTCCCTTTTGTACGAAATCCATTTTATTTGTACGAAGACAGTAAAACTGTGAGTGTGGTGAAATGTAACCGCATGTGGGCTCTATCGTACCAGCATAAGGCGCGATTGCATTACTGTGATAGTCAACACCTAGTGTATGACCTGGATTGGAGTACCGTATTTTGAGTTATTTACATTAAATTGTAAGCGGAAAGGACTCAACCTAAATTGTATGATATATGTATGTATATCGTATGATGGGGCGTAACTGGAATCAACAAACTATTTCTACATAATACATATTTACCTACCAAATACGGCAATTTAGGGGACGACAGTACTTACAGTATTAAAGAATAGATAAACAAGCATGAAAAACAAGCTATTAAAAGCTTTTTTTTTAGCCTAATTAAAAACAGACAGAACAGGTTCACGACTGTATCCTCAAAGTGCGGTAGACATTCTCTCAGATCTTTTTATGTTACTTATTTAAGATCATTTGAAGATGTCTAAGGGGGGTAGTCAGAGGCATGTCCAAACACATAATATTTGATACATGCCCACATTTTGCAGAAGTTAGTATTCCATACGTGACAGGTTGCAAGCCCATCGCCGCCTATAAGAACACTAACTGGTTTCCTCACGATGTTTTCCTTCACCGTTTAGAGTTAGTTTAGTTTTGAGCCTAATTATTATTTATTTATTTAAGGAAATAAAGGTTTTTATTTTCAAGACATTTTGGTACCTTTTCTTCTGCATCGCGGTATCTGTCTAAGCGCCCTACTAGTGCAAAGCTTTATATACTTTATCAAAGTATAGCCCTGTATGAAAGAAAGCTCAATATAAACATGCTTAAAAATGTAATGATAGTGTGACTATTTAACGATATGATTGTAAGCGCAATCTAATGTGTGGAACGAGGATAGCCACAATAATGATTGGATAAAGCATATGAACAAAACGTTTCACACAATGCCATTAATAAAATGTCATTAAACAAATACACAACCAGCTATGTATTGTCGCAAGTCGGCCATCGATGTCGCTTAGTATGATTTTTAAGTTTGTTAGTGTGTGCAGAAAGCGTGCGCGGGTGCCTCTATAATTTGTAAGAAGATTTGACGCTGACTCGCTTAGCGTGACTTTGTAACATGGCGGAATTCTTGTTAATAAAACTCATTCCAAGTTACGAAGTAAGGAAGACTATGTAATGTGATTAACTCAATAAATATTAATTTTCAAAATGGGATCATCAGTTATTAATTAAGGTAAGATTATAAAAAGTTTAAGGACCAAAAGCTTTAAATCACGCAGTACAATATAAAATCAAAAACAATAAATAAAAATATAAAATCAAGATAAAACCGACATTGTCGCATGATAAATGATCGGATTTAAATTTGGAAACCAAAAACTGGGTTCCAGAGGACCTTATAACGAACGCGACGAGCCTCGTTTATAATTATAATTAATATTCTCACAGTATTAGAGTGGCTGGAGGTAAAAAAAAGATTCGACGCGAGAATTAATAACAAACAAATGGGCTACCTGCGGTGTTTTTTGTGCGCCCCCACAGGTAAGCTCGTGATGATGAAAGAAACTCATGCATGTGTCTGTCTTAAGTTTTAAACAATATTGTTTCATTTTGACACGGTTGCACCTTTTTATGGGAACGGACCTTCATTCATAAGAAGCGGTTACGATACACTCATAAAAACTCAGGGTTCTTAAGCCGTGAATACGGCTACTGGACGACAGATGGCGATGTATGCTGCATTACCTGCAAATAAAAAAAAACAAGTTCAATCGAAAGGCTTTCTACAAATAAATGCACACTAAATATTAAAGAATGGATCATAAATGTTACATAAATAACTATAAGTTTTAAAAACCTTCTCCTTCTAAGGTTGCGTTTCGGATTTCTTTGCCGCTGCGACCGATTAAAAAAAGAATCAAAGCTGCTGCATTGGAAACAAGAAACCGACTCGAAATACTGAACAAAAGAGAGGGACTCTAAACGTGATACAATAATGACAAAACAGAAATATGATTTCGATTAAACTGTGTGACAGAGATGACACGATTATTAGTTATAACAGAAAGAGAAGGAGAGAAAATGGTTAATAATAAAAATACTTTATTTGTATAGTGGGGTAAAACACCCCCGCTGCGGGCCGTTTGGAATAGCATCCATCATCATTATATTAACCGATTTAACACTTTTGAACAGATTCTCGTCGGCCGGTGGTTCTATTCATTGAGGCACCAAGGGACACAAGGGACACAATGTGCAAAGCTACATCCTACGAATCAATGAGGATTAACATTAATTTCGTGTAGCATGATGGTACACACATTAAAACCGAAAGTGGAAGATAAATTTGTCGATGCTGATGACTGAAGCAAATAAATTTCTAATGTAGTTTTTCTCGACTACAAAGATACCTAGATCGTGTGGCAATCGACAGCAGTCGAAGTAGGTTCCACAATCCATGTTAGTCGACCGTCTGACCTGGCCTATACAATTCCCAGTTTGGTCACGTCTAGAGGCTTATTAATTACGGGATCCTTGGTAACTGGGTTATCAATCAATCGATCTCTAATTAAGGCGACAACAGGTTCACATTGTCTAAGCATTTTAATTATGACATATCTATACAAATAAACAAATCATCCAGAGTGGGCGATAAAAAATCGCTGCGCCACTTTTGGTAGCAAGTCCCGAGTTCGATTGTAGCGTATAAGGCAAGCCTTCGCCATCATTTATTGCATAAAATTGAGAGCGTTTTTACGTCAATTATTTCTCAGTTTAACAATAATTGACGTGTAGCATGTTTGTTTAATTATAAATATTAAAACACTCTATGGCCCTATGGATGCAACGAACGAAACGTCGAATGAACTATTCAGGAAATGCAATTAAACGAAATGATGCATGTCGATATTAAAATAAGTATTGATATGCAAAGCCAAATCATTACGGATGCCGGCCGGTCCCATGCATGTACACAGTTTTTGTTCGCTAATCAATAAGATTTGACCCTAATTCCAATTACTATTCAACTGTAACATTCATGTTAGCGACAATACTATTGCTATTGTTTTGATCATCAATGCCGAGGCCTTCGTTTTACGTTCGTTGATTTCATTTTGATTGGCAGATGTTATTTTTACTATCGACTTTACTGCCACGTAATATTTATATTCTGAACCAGTTTGTTCAACGTACTGCCATAAACGAACAAAGTAACAGCATGCAAGGGTATGGCCAACGATCAAGTGTGGTCTGAACCTAAGCCAGTAATTACACGCATTGATAAAATCCCCGATAAGACTCATTCCGCTAATTACTCCCTAAAGCTAAACGAACGAGTCCGTTTTTGCCATCGACATAATTTAATAAGCATATTAACCGGGCCGATGCCATAGATATAGCGAGGCCCGAGGCACTTCTCGCTAATACCTTTATAATGTTATTAATTTATCCCAGATGAAAATATAATCAAACGCGTATAGTACACGACTCCGAGGTCAAAGAGGAATGACCATGTAAACGTAATGAAAGCAGGAGACGCAACTCGAATCACTACCACTCACAACTCATTCACATTACAATCAATTTAAAACAGAGTACTATGACATTGCGTCTGGGCAAGCCATCGCGTGTGGCGAGACCGAGCGACGAGTAATTCAATAAAATAGAAAAACATTCGCTCGTTGATACGAACAAGTTCAATATTGATCGCATCTAAACAAGATGCGTGAGGCAGTCATGTAAAGAATGCATGTTTATGTAGATGGGCAATCAAGTTCGTGTCGTTCGGAGAGTCCATGCAGTCTGACCTTGCGATGAATGAGTCCCATTAGCATCTCATAGGTTTAATTAGGGAACCACATCGGCCGGTCGCCCACGTCAACGCGTGCCGTGTGTGGGCAATCAAATTAGAGACGCGCAGACAATGGGAGCGAGAGAGCGAGCAACCCCACGACAAAACGTTTTCTCGCAATCTTCGATCACCGGATTAAGGGAGACTCGTCTCGCACGTTTTATCTCCGATTGTCCGCACTTAACGCGCACTTTACGCCGAGTGCCCCTCAAGAGGAAATTGAAAGCGATCGCTTTCCCGACTATCTTATCTGTAGTGTTGCACTAATTAATCGATGTTCGTTAGAGGTAAATAAAGGTCGTATTGTGGAGGTTGCGGTGATTTATCGGTGTGAATAGACAAAAGTGTCGCGGGCGGAGCGGGTCGGTACAATGGTGTGGAATGTCGTCGCGGGCCGGTCGCTCGACGCTCGCTCGTGCGACCCGTGAATGCAGATTATTAATAACCCACTCCGGTTCGGCACGACTGCGATGCGACGCGATGCGACTCCCATCCCACTCCTCGCTCCGGGCGCTTCCACCTGTACAATATGAGTACGCCTTCATTTATTCACGATACCTTTTAATAACCATCGTGGTTCACGTGTGCACGGAATGTTGAATAAAAGCAATATCGAGATCAATCACTGTTTTTGAATCACGAATCATGTTCATGGAACACCGCTACGTCTCCCCTAGGATCCGTTCCGACAATGCATAACAATAGAGACGCCACGGATTATAACAAATTCCCCAAATTGTGTGGGTTCATATTTTTGCCGAACAATAAGACAAAATAGTGATAATGTCGCATGTGTGTATGGTTTACCGCATTTGGAACTAATTGGGAATATTTCATAAACGCAGCGGTTACTGGATGCAACATCTGCCCAAATCGGCTCTAATCATTGATTGGTAGGAAATTATTTTCAAATTGCTGATGGAGAAATCATGAAATGGACATGACCGGTAAGTTTGGACTTGTTTAGAAATAATGACAATGGGGAGGGCAAAGTGCTTTAAGAGCGTGTTAAACAGAAAATGCATGAAATTGCCTTTCACGTTTTGTTGGCATCGGTGAAACTAAATGAGAGCATTTTTTGTCGCGACATAATGTAGCCCTACTGTACCACGCTATACTGTCACGTAGAGCTTCGTAACTTCTCAATTAAATGGAATCACGACAAGAATTTTAACAAGGAAAAAGTGAGTATCTTTGGTAACAGCAAACAACAAACTTTGTTAAAATTCTTTCTCAATGCTGAAATAATTTTTATGTTATTATGTTCTTACATAAAAATATTACAGCTAGGGTTATGCTTTACCTTTATATCTTAAGAAAGACACATTATAATGATCATGGTTTGATTCCTAAATGTCGTATAAATGATGTTTTTCACTTGGTATTGGTGTATTTTACAAGTAAACTCGCACATTAGATGACTCCATTTACGTAAAACATCTTAAAATTTCAAATTTGTATCATTAACACGTTTCGATGCTAATTGCGGGTGCGTTGCGACAGAAATGTTTCGTGTAACACTTATTAGGCGTTCGGTCTTTTCACAAAATTTAATTATCGACATTACAGTGACACCAAAAGCGACGCCACTTAAAATTAGACAGCAATACTGTTTGCAAAACTGTTTACCTAGAAAACATACTGGAGAGAACAGCTAGTTCAGTTGCAGTAATACCAGTCGTTTTGACAGTTTAAGCTCAGCTACTAAGCTGACGCCCGAAGTACAAATATTATCAATATTAAGAAATCGATGTCATAGCAAATAATTCGAACCTATATTTATTCTCCCCTAAATGTTTCTGCATTTATGATTTTTATTTAAATTATATTTAATTTTTATTTTTATTTTTAGGAGTGTTCCTTGAACTGCATAGTTTCAATTAGTAGAAAGTCGTTAATTTGTTCATTGAAATAGTAGAGTCACATTGAAATAACAATGGATAAGCTTAAAATGATTGATTTGATTTTACATTAATAGCTTGCTTGAACAACTTCACAATAATAGCGCATGGGGTCGCTAAATGGATGACATTATGTCCATGTGTAGAGACGTCAAATATGAACGATGGTCTTCTACTCGTACAGTTGTCCTGGACACGTATTCTGATTTCAATGGTCGCGGCTCGACTTTTGAACAAGATTTAATATCAATTTTACTCAGATCAATAAATGTTAAAGCAATGACGGAATATTTTAAAGCCTTGAATGATTGGCCAAACAGTATTAACATTTTTATTAAATATAATAGGTATACACGAACTTACAATCGTGATATTTAACCAACATGATGAAACCGTTAAACCTAAAAAATAAATTAGCATAAATGTTCAAAGACAAATAATAAAAGGCAATTTACAAGTCAGTGACGACGTAAAGACTATTAAATTAAAGCTACAACTATTTGAAAATGTATCATTCGTGATTGCCGAGTTAACATATGCCAACCAATCGAATCACCCTGAAAACTCTTGACAAAACCACTCAGAGCTAGACTTAATACGACCCTATTTGAACTGCTTAAGGTTGAATTTACTGAGTGCAGAAGTAACGACTGTCATCTAATAAGTCTAATGGCTTTTATCAGGTGTCCAGTAAATGGAAAACTACTAATTAAAGTTGGTACTTCATTCGAGACTTAAATGGAAGACGTACGTTTAGTCGTAAGAAGTTAATTAATCTGCCTGTCGATGTAGCCCGTGGATGGTTCGCTGGAAGTCTGAAAGCGGTTTGTACGATTGATTCTCTTTAGCAATAAATCTTCAATCTCTGTTTGTGCTAAGAATTTGAGGCGTTTACGTTTCGATAGACAGATGATTAGCGGATCACTTGTGTACTGTTGTTACATAAGTCAATACGGTGCGAGTTGCTTGTAGGTAGGTGAGAGGTAATTTTTCCAGCATTTCAGCATATATTTGTTACCAACAAACAAGTACTTTTAGTACCGCGTACTCTTTCATAATAGCAAAATTACCATCAGTCTAATTTATCATCATCATCATCATCATCATCAGCCTTTGTCATCCCACTGCTGGGTATAGGCCTCTCTTCGCTTTCGCCATTCGCCTCTATCCTGAGCCAGTCTTGCCCATGTACGACCTGCGGATTTCACGATGTCTTCGACCCATCTTGTAGGTGGACGACCGACACTCCTTTTTCCATCTCTAGGCCACCACTCAGTAAGCACTTTGCTCCACCTGTCATCATCACGCCTGGCCACGTGTCCTGCCCAACTCCATTTGAGCCCCAATATTCGCTTGCTGACATCTTGGACTTTTGTCTGCTTGCGAATTTCGGTATTGGGGACTCGATCTAAAAGTGTGATGCCGAGCATGGCACGCTCCATGGCTCTCTGTGCTACTCGCATCCTGTGCACAGTCTCCTTCGTGAGCGTCCATGTCTCGGCACCGTAAGTCATAGTTGGCAGAACACATTGGTTAAAGAGGCGGGTCTTCAGACATTCTAATTTAGTCAGTAATTAGTCTAATTTAGTAGTAATTTAGACAGTCTAATTTATATCGTTAGTAATTTATTGCATTAAATTATAGCACTAACATTTGGATGGTAGTCGCATTCAAATCTATTGGAGACAATGTGCCCCTAATGAACGAAGAAATTATTTACGCCACACACTGCGATGACACTGCTATGGTAAAAGAAGACATAGAAATCTCGGTAATGATGTTAAGTGAATGGACTACAGTAATTACAGTGCCTGCGGGTTCTGTGGTGCGTATCGTCACATAACTAATTGTCTTAATAATGGTACAAAACAATTCGGAGCATTGTGTTTTCGAATTTCCAACTTCCATGTCGGTCTGAGATTGATCGCATTCCAAGCATCAGTACCTATCCACATTAATGGAATATGTTATGATGACACAATGGATCGCACAGATCCAGTTTAGTAAAATCTCCTATTGTAATATAGAAGACGACATTTCGAAGACATTAAAATTCCCTAGATCGTATAATTACATATGACACATTTTAACATTAAGACACCCACGCGCACTATGTTGTGGCTTTAAACTTGTATAATTTGTGTTAAAGCCGTAATATATGGGAGATTTGAGACCCTCAATTTCGGAGTTCCATGCATTCGATCGTTAATAAAATTATCAAAATCTAAACAGGTTTTATGAGCATCGCTCGTGCGTTGGAGACTTCGTTTCGGTTCGACTTCTACTTATGAATGGAAATGGATTTTGGTATTTTAAGTGTTTATAAAGGTCGTAAATTATTTATCGCAGCGTGATACTTCCGTTCGTCGAATTTATATGTTAAAATGGATGAGCGCTAACTCGAACGGCGGGCTACTGTTCGCTAAAACGTTGTTTTCCGATTCGCAGCCGCAGTTTAGTGGATAAAATGACGTAGCTTCTGAATAGCGAACACCGCTTTATTGTGACCGTCGCTGGATTCTGTTCGTAGGGATAACAAGGTTTAGTCAACAGAGCGGCGCAATGGAGACAGTTTTTGTCATGGTATCGTATGTTTTGCTCTCAGTAGCGGACGGTTGCGTCAGCGGTCGTGATTCAGCCTCGTCAAAACCACTCAGGTACTAACCTAACCGGCATCCGAGCTGTAATTATTCTGAGCACACGTGGACATGGTTTATGGCCGTGCATGGCCTGGCTTATAAACGTACACCTTTTTGTTTAATAGGTTAACGACTTGTACTGTATCTTTATTGATCGACCAAATGCAGGTGGCAAATATTTTAAATCACATTATGAACACTACAGAATGACTATGTCGTTCATATTTGATCGCGTCTCTCAGTTTTTGTAACATACTTTGCTTTTAAAATCTCGTCGACATTATTTGTTTCTTTTTTTTAATTATAATTGTCGATCAATATAAAAAACAAAACACTTGAATACAAAGTAATTCAAGGATATTCCGGGTATGTTTAAATGCCCTTAGTTTTATTTAAGAATGACTTTTTGTGTTAGTTAATTTGTTAGTAGTAACTACATCACACACTTGTTAAGTTTCGAAGTCAATTACAAGTGAAGAATTACATAATAGGCAAATGTGAGTGATGTCATCACTTTAATCATTTAGTATTTGTTGCGTAACTTGTAGCTTCTTTTGTGAGATTTCTATTAATTTGATGATTTTCAAACGCTTTCAACAAACAGGATTTATCAAGAAAGTGTTGCGCATTTTATGATCTACAGTGACTCATTTCCTCTAATGAATAATCCGCTGATTGGTATATGATAGTGACATCATTAATTATGGCACTTGCTTGAGTTTTTGGAATACGACCGGCATGATATGCAACCCTGCCCTTATTTCAACACTCATAAAGTCCTTTTTTGTATTTACTGCGGCTGAAACATAACAATAACTTTAAAACTTCAGTATCAGAGTGCAGGAAAATAATATCTGTTTTACGACTACAAAAAGTGTTGTGACAACAAACTTTCGTTCAAACCGGTAGCCGAGCAACGTCGGAGGTTATTCATGCCTATTGGTATTACAAGATACGCGATCTAGCCTTGAAATTGATCATACGTTAACTTGTGAATGAATTGCCTACATAGATTGAATGGGAGCTATGACGATTTGAGCGAATCAAAAAGCGTGACATGGATTGTTGACGTTGTTTACATACAAATACCGTGTCCTCAGTAAAGGAAACAATCGTTTGGTGAAATGTATTTTGTATTGAAAAGCAAAGTAGGTACCTCTACATCATTGAAATACATACGAAAAAAAATCTCGTATTCAAAGTATGAATGGCAAGTTTAGTCCATCTCCAGAGTTAGCTCACAACAGTTTCGACAAATGACTCCACACCATGTCTATAATTACCGGACGTGTAAAACCGGTAGTAAGGTACATCACTCACCGTTACTTGACACATTCTGCTTCTAGCTTATTCTTTACGAACAAAGCAGGCTAACACAGTCTGAAGTTTACTTACGTTACGCGATCTCGTCCCGTTAAAAACAATAATCAGTCTTTTCAACCGACTTCAAAAAAGGAGGAGGTTCTCAATTCGTCTGTATGTTTTTTTTTTTTTTTTTTTTTTATCTTGTTACGCGATTGCTCCGCCATTTGTTGACCGATTTGCAAAATTCTTTTCATGTTTGAAAGGGTATACTCCAGAGGTGGTCCCATATAAATTTTATTCCTGAGGGATTGATAGTTTCCCCGTAAAACTCTTAAACACCTTCCCTCCTAGCCATGTCACAAATAGAAATCGAATCGACAGCTTGACGCCCTGAGTCACACCGCGTTTCGAGTCAAACATTGAAGTCGGTTTTCTTTTTAGTATAAAAACGTAATTATTTTTCGATACCGTCCGAAAAGGAACTTCGTTCCAAAAAACTCAAAAATCCTAGTAATTATTCATTAAATGTCTATTGGAAAAGGTTTTGTAGAAAGCGTTGGTAGACACTGTCTTCAAAGGGGGGCCGTATACGCGTTCCTTTTTTCATTCGTTTGATGAATATTCGGATGCTTCCCACGACTATTTCTGACTTCAAGGGCCAATTTTTCAAACGTTAAAATACGGTCCTAGCCTAGGAGCAAATATTCCAAACTGAAAAATTGGCCCTTGAAGTCAGAAATCGTGGTGGGCTGTCTACTAGACAGTCAGTTGTCTGCTTTGCGTGTGAATGCGCCCTATGTGGTAACTCTTTCAATCGAATACGTTTTAATTAATTTTCTACGAAATTATGCGTCGTTGTATTAATCAAATCTCGATAATTATGATTCATAATAGTGACAGAAGTGAGAGTTAGTGAGTAGGTACTCTTTAAATAAATTGAAAGATTTCATTTTTAGGTAGTATATAGATACTACCTGCGCTCCCGCGGTGTGACCCGCGGTCCCTCGGGATTTTTTAATTTTTTCGGAATAAAAAGTAGCCTATGTCCTTCCCTGGGATACAACCTTTAACTATGCCAAATTTCAGCTTAATCTGTTCAGCGGTTTGGGCGTGAAAGCGTAACAAACAGACAGACAGACAGAGTTACTTTCAGATTTATAATATTAGTATGAATAATCGAACACAGATCTTCTATTCGCGCGTTTTTTAACATTTGTACCTCGTTATAGGAAACATAAAGACAAAAATAGTCTTAAAATCACAAATTCTTTAACAAAAACAAACAGGAAAATCGTAAAACTTTTCCTCATTACGAATTAAGTCCTACTTAAGTTCGCTAAATAATACTTGGTCAAAACTTCATGGGCTTTAATATCGGCACTTAACTTCAAGTCACGTTATTGTTATCTCTACAATGGTAATTCAGTATGGCTCCAGCTTAGATAGAAACAGCTGGCATTCTTGAAAGTAACCCGAAATAAATATTCTAGGTGCTAAAAGATGGCATGGTATTGGGGCTATCATTAAAAACGTGGTAAGCGAAAAACAAAGAAAGTTTATGTAGGTACTTATTGGATATTCAAATAAGATAGAAGTATATGACCATCACTGCTCATATGTATCGTACTGAAAGAAACTGCTGATGAACAAATCCATTATGATCCATAAGGAGTGTGCCAGCTGATCCCTTACAGTCTGTGGTTGGGATTAACCGGCTGGCTATTTCCACACTAATTAATAAACATCAAAAAAACCTTGAACTTTTGATTACGGAGTATGACAATGGAATCTTTGTAACCATCTACTTACCAACAAACATAACCACGAACGCATATCTAAGTAATTAATCGAAACTATGATTGATTAAACACATTTAACCGAGCACGATTCACATTTAAATAAATCCGTGCCAGTGACATAATACTTTAAACAATTTTAATCTGAATTATTGCATTTCGGAACTCTACGACTCATGAATAACTTTGGAGATAGAAAACATATGGGGAATTTATGTTAAATAATGACAATAGTTTAATTGTTGTAAAGGTTGGACTGAACTTTAAATGTTCGATCGATGATATTAAATTATGTTAATGTATTGGCTTTGTAAACATAGAATTACTAAAACGTATCAAATTTAATCTGACAACGGAAATCGAGTCAAGTTTGAATTAAAAAGAGCTTTTAAGAAGAAAAAAATATATTAGTCCTCCTCCTCGAGTCGTATTCCTCAGTGCTGAGGGTCGTGACCTCCCTTAGGTATCACTTTCTCCCTAATTATGTTCCTCCATCTTCCTCTGTCCCCGGCAGTATGAAGAGCATTGTGGATCGTGGTGTCGAGAGTGGTGCGAATTTGGTCAGACCAGCGCATCGGACTTCGCCCACGAGGTCTTTTTCCTTCTATCTTTCCGGTCACTATTAGCTTCTCAAGGTTGTCCCCATCTTTCCTTGCAATGTGACCGTAATACTCAAGGACTTTACGCAGACACTCGGATGACAGTCTTTTGGTAATCTTGAGCTCTCGCAGTATGGATATGTTGGTCCGATGTGCTGTCCATGGAACGCGAAGCATTTTTCTCCAGCACCACATCTCAAAGGCATCAATGCGTTTGCCGTCATCTGCTCTCAAGGTCCAAGTCTCGGCGCCATATGAGAATATCTATTATATATATTAAGTATAATATATATTAGTAGATGTTGAAAAAATTTGCGTATGCGTACATGGAACATCAAGTAGTTAAGTACAAACCTAAGTACTATCCTCAGGTAGAGGGTGCAAGCACCGATGTTTATCGACAAGTGTGAAGTCGAGTGGCCAGTCCTTTCCGCGGTAGCACCCGTGAACCACGCGCTCGCGTTTCGACAAACAAACGCTAGTGATGCGTAACGCAAACTCTGCTGACGACTTGTCGATATTTACCTTGTGACTGCAAACAGAACTCGATATTTGCCCAACTCGCAAGCTAATGGTGGCTAGAGGTGTGCTCTCTACTAACTAGCTACCCATCTGTGGCATCTCTCGTTTACTTCTGTTGTAATTCACACGAGACTTGCTACCGTTGTCAACTGAACTAAAAGTCCAGACCTGAATATAATATCACAAATAACATGCCCGTTTACATACACTATACGTTGCAGGCTCAGGATAAGCTTTAAATAAAATAATAAGGTTTTAAATGAGAAAAAAAAGAAACGAAAAGCCATAACTTCATTTTGAATTCCTTTCTGTATGTTCCCGTCTCACTCTGAAGGCACGCAGCAGGGGGCGCCATCGTTCTCACCTCACGATGCGAGGTGGTAGCCGGTCTTTAATAAGTATCGATAAAATATGTCGATAAAATATGAATATTTATAAATATTTTCAATGCTTACCACACTGCTTACTCTAGAAAAGTTACTTTCGACCTCCTATTTGGTGATTTTATCTAGTATATAGTTATCTAGTAAAAGAAAAACAATTTATTGAGCAGTAAAGAAATTTTAAGTTTTACCTATTTATATTAGTGTTACGGTCAACCGGCTATTAAGAAAAGCATTATACCTAAAATGGTTTCAAATCTGAATTGAATGTAAGCGAATGCATAGCCAAAAACATGTCTCAGAGTCTGAGCTGAACAGGTTCTAAATTCAATTTTTAATTCGAATTATTTTGATTTAGATTAATTGGCGACAAAATGTTTGGGGGACAGCACTAATTAATCAATACTAGGTTATTATAGAATTTCAGATCAATAATGTTCTCTAATTTATTCAAAAAATAGTTTTATCTCAAGGGCATACGGTTTAATATTCTCTACACGTACGAGCTGTAAACTTTATCGTAAGGCTATCATAGTGTGAGGTCTACATACTTCGAAAATGTTTTATTTTAGTTTTAACAACCATGAGAAGATTCATGAAATAAATTGTCATCTCATAATGACCATTGTCATGGACGAAACGATTAATGTAAAGCGTAGTTTACATGATATAATCTCTGTTTTTTTAGGTTTTCCGTGAGACATGAAATCATGTTTTTTTGGACAGCACTTACGTAATAGATGTGATTGGGACATTTAAACAGTGGTTAGTAAATCATTACCATGCATGAGGAAAAAAAAAGGTTTGTTCATTTTACCTACTTAAACAATACCAAAGAAATTTTCCCAGAAAATTCCTATATAAGCTAGTAGAACTAAAATGCGTTAAAATTACTACGGTTAATAGTTATTTTAGTGACAGTTGTAATGCCGTTTTACGACCACAATCAAATCGTGATCGTCGCTTCCAAAAAAATTAAACTTAATTGTGTTGGAGTGTCGATGATATAAACAGTAATTACGCGGACACACAAATGTTATTAAAATAACATTAAGCCGGTAAACGTAGCAAGGTGACAATTTTGTCCTTTTGTGACTCTACTAGTCTTTTAGGTAGTTTGAAGCTATTTTTGGGTTCATCATACAGAAATCACTCCTCTTATTCTTACGTAAGGGTAGGACGGATACAGCCCGAGAAATGGGCAGACACCGTCACTCTTCGGGTGCCCGAGAAAAGAAAGGCGACGACGAAGCCGGCCAAGGTGTTGGCGGGATGATCTCGACGGGTTCGAGAGAGAGTGGTGGGAGATCGCCAGAGATTAGGAACGTGTGGAAAATTTTCGGGGAGACCCTTGCCCAGCTGTGGGACACCAAAGGTTGATAAAAAAAGTCCTCTCCTCAGTTTATGAACCCTTAATTTTTTATTTATTTCTTTCTTGGTTTTTGTTCTTAAAACCAATAGTAGGTATGTCTCAATGCTTTAATTGTATTATAACAGGCTTTAAATTTACAAAATACTTATTTACTCTGAGTTTGAGAAACTAACATAGAAATAAAAACGATTTGTTAGGTTACGCCTTAATATAGGATTTTTTTAGCGTTTTAATAAATGGGCGGATCAACTTTTTTCTGTCATGAATCAACTTTTTGTGTAAAAAAATAAATGTTGAAATATTGCTATAATTTCACCTAATATTGTTAAATAAATTTCTGTAGTTTATAAATCTACTACGAGCACCAAAAAATTTTGTCGTTTTCATGGATTTTTATACCTTTATTCCAAAAGTGGCTCCCAAAAATGTCACCTAACTCACAATGACGTATTATGGTAAAAAGTTCATAAAAAACTATATTTTAATAAGTAAATCTGTTTCAATGTGAACTATTATTCAATTAAATCAATCTGGCATAATCAAAATTTAAATAAAGTGTCTCAATTTTTTGAAAATATACCTCATTGTGTCTCTGGGGTCACTAAATGAAAGAAATTTTATTTACTTTTCTTGTAATTCTGTTTCTAGAAACGCCAGAAAGATGCACTTTTTACATGACTATTGTAGGTTATTCTTCAAACATTTGTCATACAACATTTTGTATAATAACCTTTACTTTTTTAATAATCCTGCTATCAGTGTCCAAATTTTTGGGGACAACTACGTGAACCCGGAGACATAATGGTGACTCCAGAGACATATATGGTACTATGCCATAGGCAAATTACATTATACAAAACTATACAAGGTACAAAAATATCTCCTAAATGTGACAACCAGTTTACTTTTTAAAGTTATCATAGAAAATAAACCCTAACCTAACAATTATTAATTATTTCTCTAAAATTAATGATAACATTCTATGAAAATGAGGGTTTTCGTTTATTTAAACAGTCATCTGCGTAGCAAACCAGTCCTATATCTCTAATAACATAAATCTCGCTTAATAGAAGACCTAAAAAGCTTTTTGTAGATGAAATCTATTTTCTAGGCTCTAGCGCATTGGACCGCGGCTCGCCTTGAGCGTAGTTTTTTCACTAACTTACCGACTGAAGATATCTTTCAACATATGGCCAAAAAAAAATAATTTTACTACCTGTAGATTCATCAAAATATCATCAAAATTTTATTCCGTGGGATGAGAAAGGCTGGGCCAGCTGTGGTCAGTCTGGCCAGCTATGCCGGGGGGTACAGGCCTTTCTTCACTTTTGTCATTCGTCTTTGTCCTGTGGTATGGTAATCTTGCCCTTGTATTATATTCTACAGACTTTACGATGCCGTCGATCCTTTTTTTCTGTGATGACGACCATCACTCTATTTACCACCTCTGGGACACCACTCATTTACAACTTTGATCCTGTCATCACCGCACCTGACCACTTGTCCTGTCCAACTAACTCCATTTGAGCCCCACTAACCACTTGTGTGTGTGTTTCGGCATCGAGGACTGGGTAGATCTAATAATAAATCTCTAGTGTAATACCGAGCATTGCTTATTCCATGCTAAGGAGACGGCACAAGATCAGAGTCGCACAGGGGTGCGACTCTGATCTTGCGCAGTCTCCTTCGTGAGCGCCCATGTCTCGGCACCATAATTTCATAGTTAGTGGACTGAATTACTACTTTGCTACAGCCGCCTGGCTAGTCCTGCCCAACCAATATTATTTGAGCCCCAATAACCGCTTGTGCATCTTACAATTTTAGCTTGTTCATTCGGGAATTTCGGTATTGGGGACAATCTTATAAGTGATACCGAGCATTGCTCGCTTTATAGCTCTCAGTGCGACTCTCAAGAGAGCACAGTCTCCTTCGTGAGCATCAATGCACCATGATGGTAGTTAGCACCATGATGGCAGTTGGTAGAACACATTGGCAGAGCTTGTTTCCAATGCAATGTTTGGAACCATCTTCATCATCTTCAGGCCTACTTTTGAGGTAAAAAGTAAACTACTTAAAGATGAGTGATCAGGATTACGCATCTCTAAAAGTAGGCCCGAAGCTTTCGAAGAATCTTTTTTTTGTTCCACCAGAAAAGGATGAGGTTGAGGTCGTCTACAAATCGTCTACAAACCTAAGGTGCTACAGGAATACACCTACCTACAGGCAGACTTTTATTCCCGAGCTGTCTAATTCAAGAGTTTTTACGACGTCTTCTAGGACACCCGTAAAAAGCTTGGGTGATAAGGTGTCTCAATACTAATAGTTTTCCTCTTTACCGCACATTTATGGTGGTATACATCATCCGCAGTAAATCCATATAGTTAAAATGGATCTTACAGCGATGGAGAGAGATTTCTTGCTTTCAAAGGTTTTTTTTCGTAATCTACAAAGGCCATGCATATTCGAGCCAGTTGACCTCTTGACTCTTCTCCATCGCCGACATTGAGTGTGGGTAAAAATAGATCAAAGAAAAGATAAATGGAATGTGTAAAAGCAGAATCGAATGAAGTGTGGTGTATTGTATCGACCTCACAACTGACTTGTATTCTTAATTCATACTTAAAGCTATTTTAAACTTAAATCTGAGTGTTTTCTATTAGAAACTAAAAATGTGCAATGAATCTTTATGTATTTAATCCGTTTATCACTCACCAAATTGTTTATTGTATAAATTATGATTACTTTTATGCAGAATGTCTCTTGGGTCACTAAAAATTGTCTCTTGGGTCACAGTTTTTGTGAGCCAGTGGAACGGTGACTCAGGATACAAACTAAGGTTTTTAACTCTTTTTCTTCAACGAATTTAATGAAAGTAAAAAAATACGTGGATGCAAAGCATTTCAGAATCAAATGTCAAAACATAATAACAAAATTACTTTGAGAAGCAGTTTACTTGTAAGAAATTTCGCCGTGAGTCAGCGGATAAAAAACAATGACACCCAGTCCCGCTGCGAACTACAGACGTAATGGCAGAGTCCACATAATGGCCAAGGGTCAGCAATCTTTATTTTACGACATGCAGATGAGTTTTCTATTAGCCTAGCCAATAACTGTCTATATTACTTACACTTTGTAATACTTTTTTGTCGTTACCCAGTTGACAACGCGAATTGGGTAAAAGTCGGGGACAACATTTCAAACCGTGTTTTTTCATTGAAAAATGCAATATTTTGTTTCGCAAATCAGTATTTTAGAATGCTGGTACATCAAGGAACAATGTAGATAGAAAATATAAAGACAAGTCAAGGAAAAATTTTACACAGCAGCGTTACATATGTGCGTGATTTGCGCTGGGGACAAGTGAAATTTGTATGAAAACCAATTTTCGTCCACTGGGTCACGATAATTTTAAATATAATTGACTAAATATTTTTAAAATATTGATGAACAAGCGTAATGGTAATGGATCTGATTTTATTAATTAATGTTAAAACCGACAGTTAATCTAACTCAGCACCTTTTACGATTTTTTTTACGTCGGGGACAAGATTTTACACTAAAAAGTTGATCCACCCAAATACTTACTGTATTTAAATTTACTTAAGAAACAGATACCTACCTAAGAAGACATAGTCATTAGTAGGTACTTCTTATTAAAAACCACACCTGTTCCAGACAAGGAGCGTTAAGGCGGGATATTTCTAAAATAATTATCATGAGCATCTTTCGCAGCAGTGATTGCCCGTAGGGTGCTATTGTTTTAAGGGTTTTTTATTTCGTTTGGCAACCCTGAACAATGGGACCAGGGAGGATAATTTCACGGATGCGTATTTAGCTTGTGGCGATCGGAGGATAGTGCATATATGCACCTTTAGTATTTTTTTTATAATCAAAAATATGCGAGCCAATTTTAATATAATCGGAATACATCTGAAATAAATATAAAATCTCTAATTATAGATCTAGAACAACATTAGTATTATTGTGATTTAATTTAAGTGAGAATGCAACGATTGCTGCTTTTATCATATAACTTTAAATAATTATAAGGTTTCACGATCTTGAGCAGATGTTCGCTAAGTGCACTTCGTAATTTTCCATATTTTTTATCATGGATGGCACATTTTAACACCTAAGAATTGCGCAATAAAATTAATTTTGATCGGAAAGGCGTTTTACGATCATTAATTTAAAGAACTATAAAATATAATCAGTATTAATTTGTCGCTTGTATAAAACGTGAGTTGTAAACCGACCTACTTTAAAAATAGTCCATTTTATTGATAATTAAAACTAATACCGTAATTACGGCTAATTGTAAATCACCTGGATTATTTATATGTGACTATACCTACGCGGTGTTACACATCTTTATCTTTGTTTACGATCTGGGTAATTACTAGCTAATGTTACGACTCGTGAACAAACTTGGTGTAGAGGTGTAAACTTTGAATACATTTTTGCATCGTGATTTTTACTGTTGATTGAACCTATCCTCTATTCTACATTCATATTGCATGCTCTCTATGTTCTGAAAATTGTCAGTACCTAATTACTTTGGTACTAATTGAAAATAAGCTTACATCCATTTTAATATACCAAGACTGTCAGTTTTGCAGGAACAAACCATTATGAACCACAAAGTAGCGGAGTATCTTACTAATTAGTCATCATGACAGGCCAAAGGACTCAAGTGTTCAAGTATTACTGTTCAAGTTATGCTGCATCACAGCTATTTTTGACCTGAACAATATAGGGACATTCATAACCAACCTTACAAAATGGTCACTACAATTGCAACGAGCACAAAAACCTAATTAAAGTGACACTTGGCATGCATAATGAAATGATTCACTCCCAACGGGAGACAGTGAAAAGATAGAGGCACACGTGGTGAAAAATTTTGCATAAAAAAGGTTGTGATAAAAATTGTTGACATAAAAAAGGGTCTAAGAATATGGTTTTTTTGTCGAATATGAGTGTAGCTTTACCTACTTAAACTTTACCTTCTTCCCCGAGTGTTTTTTATCATCAAGATATTTATATTATAAACTGAGTCAATTCAAATGTTAAATGCAACAAATGTGATCTATGTTGCTTATCGAGACAATAAAATAGCATGTTGATTGATAACCACAATCCAAAATATTAAATAAGCAAATTCTCGTCAGTCAGTTTGTTTTTACATCAGTACTATTATAAATCATGATGTTATCTTTAAATGTGACTAGTATGACTAGACCTAATCAACTAAATGACAAATCCACCCACGCCTTTTATAAATATTGATCAAATTAATTGACAAAATTCTTGTGAAATATTAATCTGTAGATCTTTTATGACTATCGCTAATTAAAAAAGCGTGTTCTTAATTTGAAATCTCAATTCAATGAATATAAAATGTGTAAAGGATTTCAGTTGAATGAAATATTTTTATTGAAACCGGTGTGCCTCGTTCTTTAGGCACACTGGCAAATAATACAGTCCAGTTATATACTACTGGTGAACTTGACAACAATAATACAAGAATTGAATTATTCTTGAATACAATGACATCGTCTCTATAGAGCAATCTACAACTACAAAGTATTTACTATATTAAAATATAACGAAAATTATAAGCGAGAATGAGGTTATCTTAAGTTGTAAAGTAGGTATCCGTTAGAAAACAACCAATCCCTTTAGAAAAACCCCAAGAGCAGTACCTACTCTCATAAAAAAAAAATTAAAATCGGTCCACTACTAACAGATTTTTCGGCAAACAGAAAAAAAACATGCATTAGTCATACATTGAACCTTATTTTTTAAACAACTAGGGAACTAAACTTTTTCCGGAAAAAATTTTATACTTTTAAATAAAAACAAACAAGAAATTTAACCCTCTACCTCAGTATTTGTTGGAAAATACCATTATTTTCACTTCTAGGCTTCTATTGCCAATCAATGACAGTTATCAGAATTATCCTGTATTCCGAGAATGCCGAGAAAGGGAAGAATCTTTGATTATGTCTATGACTAAAACTGACATCCTACTAATATTGTGAATGATGAGTAAAAATTATACAATAATGGCTTACATATCACAAAACACAACGATAGCGCTATTAAATTTAAATATTATATGGTCTGGTGTGTCATCGAGTCTTATTGAAACAGCTTAGGTACTAACTTTTGCAAGGTTTTTTGATAATGTTTTTTTTACATTTGCGAATGAAAAAAATAGTTTTTTCTTTAAGTTGTCACACTTCTTTTTATGGAGGAAACTTTTTAATTTTTTTGCTCGTATGGAATGAAGTATACTAACTTGGTGTAAGTACCTATATTTAGTTTACAAGCAAGAGATTACTAGGTTTTTAATATTCAATTACGATAAAATTTACATAACAATACTATTAATATTACTAATCTCAAGTATGCTAAAATATATTCATTTTAAGTGCGAAATTTAATGCTGATAAGTATAGGAAATTTCGTAGTATGGTTTCTTTAATGTTATTAATATCTTGCTTAGTTATTATTATTATATTAAAGCTAAGCCCCAAACCGTGTTTGTTGCCTAGATTCTTCTCGGTATTAGTCGCGAAGAAACTTTTGTAGAATCACCTAGTTCTTAAGACGAAGTGATCTTAAGCTAGGCTTACTGATAATTGGAACTTTGACTTTATAGTTTCCTGGTCTTAAAGCAATGACCTGTTATCTATTGATTATTTAATAGCAAACAGAAGATAACAGTTTTGGAGTTATCACTAATTATTAGTAGATAGCTACTAACACTAATGCGTGTCAAAACTTTTTCATAAGTACACTAAAACACTAATAAAAAAAAATCACGCTTTTTAAATTAAGTTCACATTAAGTGCCCGAGATACACAATGGTGAGTACACCATGAAGTATCATGTAATAGTGCTTTTTTCTAAGTGCACTGCAAAACGTGGAAGGGAAACGTAAAAACAGGTTCACGACTGAATCCCCAAGGTGTGGTAGACATTCTCTCAGATCTTTTTATGTTACTTATTCCAGACGTGGAAAGTAACGCGTCGAAAGTTAGGGCTAGGAGAAAAACACAATGAGTACAAACACAGCCTTCATACAGTTCATACATTTGTAACGTCTATCAAAGATCTAATGTACTTTAAAATCAAATAGAGACATATTTTAACTCTACGTTGTCACTCTTTCATTTTCAAACATTTACTCAGCTGCATTTTCACAAGCTGAGTAGATATACTAACCGAACCCATTGATTACTAATTTGCTACTAATCGTAATCGGAAATGTTATATTTGCTTTAGTTATCCGTATCAGCAGATAACCGGCAATATAGAGGGGATTATGTCAAATAATGACTGTTATCTGTCATGTTTTAATATTTTAATTTCAACGAAAAAGGATGCCGAAAATTTCATTTTCTTCAATTACTTTCGTGAGGAATTACTAAATATTATAGGTAAAGTTTGAATGTAGGTAATCTCCAAAACGACTAATCTATTAGTGAAACTCAAAGATACATTGTACTTAAAACGTGCAAAGTACTCACGTGATATGAAGGCGTGTTGAGTGAGGCACAACTAATAGATAGTACAGTCGCCTTATAAATTAGCACAACAAACATTAATATCACATACATGGTCATAGTAAATAGGTAGACAATATCGCTCAAGATCATTTTAATTAACGTATACTTAGATACATAATCTACTACGAAATGAACAACATAGTTGTCGGTTGAAAACAAATGACAGTTGAGAAGGGGTTTATTCTGAAAGCGCGCCGCGTTTTCAGAGCGAGATTCGAACGCAATCTCCGTGCTCAGAATAGGGACCGTAGTCCGGCACAAGTTCGACGGCTGGCCTTGGAGGAACCAGTCTGTCTCGTCCGAAACACCTCTGGCAATTATTCAATAAAACAAAAGCATCCACCACGCCGCTTTTACTCTACAACAGAAATGCTCGCCCCGAATTGAAATTGCTCTCTGATTTTGTTGCAAATTGAGTCACAAAAGAAGGTTGGTAAGCTACTAATACTTAGTTTGATTTCAAGGAATTCCCAACGCAACTTACATAGATGTTTTAAGTCTGTAACATAAATGACATGTAGAATGTAGATAGATGACTGACTATCTATATGCTAGATGAGCCAAATGGTTCTTTCGGTTGAAATATAACAACGCCCTGCATTATTCACGCACGTGCGCAACAAAACGAGCCCTATTATAAACATCTCGGCACGGGCCGCTGAAAAATGTCCCACGAAATTTGATATGACACAGTACCTTAATACATCCCGAACTCAGAAGGCATTGTAAGTGCCATAGACGCCAGCCCAACGAAATATTTCAAATGCAAATCGTGCTAACGCTATGAATGTAATAGTTTGTCGTGCCTTGCGCACGCGCCTCGAACACCGGAAACAAATTATCATAACCATATAAGCACGTACAAAATCGTCGAAAAACTTATTGATGTCGCTCAACTGATAAATTGCGCTAAGCGAGAAAAATAAGACCGGAAAGTAGACACCGCAATCGTTTGAATACAACATCCGAAGTACCTACTTAATAAAGTCAGCCCAAAAGCGTTAGGAATTCCAATACGTTTTTATACGTTTCTCATTCAGGCATTCGTTTATTGTAACGGTTGTGACAACGTTTTCTGTTGTTTTTTTTTTTGTAATATTTTGCTGCAAAAACACGCCTAGGCGAAACTGTCACTGTTTGTAAATTTCGAACGCAGCGTTCGAAATTCGGAAATCGATTGTGGATGCCGCCATGTTTGTTGACATTCGGTTTAAAAGGCGAATGCGACCGATTTCAAGCGGAAATTATAAAACACCTCGGTGAATTTCAAAAATGGACTAACGGTGATTGCTGGATTTAAAAATAGGTAAACGCTCCAGGTCACTGTGGATCGAAGGCTAATAACGGTAACAAGTTGTGCTAAAAATATATTTAGGTCGGTAGTTTCTTCATGAATGAAATTTCATATTCATTCATTTTTGCTGCGGGCTACTTTTTCCGTAAGATTTGGTTAAGTATATTATTGTATTGACTTACAAAACTAAAAGAAACTGGAATCTACGCAAGAAGATAAATGCATTAGTTCTAGGTAGCTACTCACTTATTTACCTCAGATTATATTATTTAAAATTTGTCTCGCCTGCTTTATTATCAAAATACATTAAATCGCTGTTTCTAATAATTAAATTTCTAAGGAAAAATACAGCAATTGTGAAAATATCAAACTATTCAGTCATATCGAATTCACGATTAGTTAAATCATTTAATTTGTTTATGCCTACAAACAGCAATACACAAGGACTAAGTAGTACCATATATTCAAGCACCTACAAGTGCCATTCAAGTTAGGTAGGTTTACTTGCACTGGTCGGTCTGTACAATTTTTTGTGTCATCTTTGTACTTCCCATAGTGTTTCAGAAGCAATCTTATCTTGTATCTGCCAGTTGCATACTCCATTGTCGTGTCTAATAGAATGGAAGTGGGTGAAGTATTTTCAATGAGGTCGATGACTTAGATGCTTTAAGGAAAATCTCCGGGAAACTTTTTGCTTCGTTTCTTGTTACGTAAGTGTACAAAAATGTTTGTCCTTCATGATTTATATCAGACCTAAACACACAAACAAGATTATCATGTCAAAAGTAAAAATGTAGAGTATGTTTGTCCTAGAGTTCTGAGCGAGTCTAAAACAGCTTGAAATGGCTAATTAGTAACTTGAATTAAAAGCAGAATAACAAAACACTCTAAACAATTAATAAAATAATTTTAAATAACAATTAATAAATTTAAAAATAAAAGCCGCAGTAAACTTTATAGTGTTTCAGAATAAAACATCATAAGTTCCTCTACCTCCCACTAGATGGCGCTACGTGTACAATTCGCAAAATGAGTTACAATGAATATTAGTAAAATGGTTCGCCAAAAAATCTGTTAACGAGATGCTTTATTTTTATAATTATATTAACATTTTACAGAGATATAAAATAATAAGAATTGAAACTTGCAGGGCTAAACAACAAGAATTGTTTGATGTAAAAGTAAAGGGAGTCGTTTTCTAATCAGCTTATTTTGAAATGCAATGACGGCAAAATGGCGTAACTTACCTTCTTGCTTTACCAAAAGTATACAGAACAAAAGACAGGCACTGATAAACCAAAGCGATAATCTTTGTATCGGAAGCAGAATTTCCCTCAAAGACAATTCAGAAGATCGTAAGCCGAGATACAGCAGCGTCGGCTTATTACCACAATGTTTTCAACACATTAAAATTGCTAATGACCTGCTTGTACCTAGTTGTGTGTGTTCACCCACAGTATACTTAGTCATTTTCAGATTGTAGAACTTTTAGGGGTCGATTTTATAGATTGGTTTTGACTTGAGTATGTTTACTTTTACTTATGAATTTAAACTCTATTCAGAATATTTCAAAGACGTCAAAAGTGACTAATTTGGATTAAGTTTTTCGGAACGTTTTTTCAAATTTTTCATCAACCATTTCATTCTTTTTTTCAAATTATTTTGTTATTTTTTTCATAATTAAAAATTAAAGACAACTACCGAAAACTGAGGGGTTGCAATCAGACCATGATGCTAAACTCGACGAACGAATTTTTTTTTTTGACTTAGCTTAGTAATTTTATGTTATTTTCAGTTATTCACTACTAACATAATAAGACCATACCTACCTAATTATTTGATTTTTGAAAGAAAAAACATTTTAAACTCTAAATCCAGCAATCTACGTATAACAACGCGCCCAGTACATACGCAAACAGCAATATTCAAACGCTGTTTTCTACGGATCTATTGATTTTTTCGGAAAATCCTTTTGGATTTGGTTGTGTGTTGGGTTGCTGTATCTACCCTTTTCGGCTTCGGTCGACGGTTTTTTACACCTGTATATTATTTAGAATCTAATATTACAACTGCAAAAAAGTTATTATACCTAAGTAGAAGTACAGTTTTACAGAGCATCATCTACCTCAAATTAAGCAAAGCTTGTACTAACTAATAATATTTTCTTCCCTTTGTTTCTATTCTGCTTTACTGAGTGAAACACCACATTCAGTCTTGCTATAATATCAAATTCTCTCAGTAATGTAGTGTAAATAAAATAATAAGTTTTGACAACCTCTGTGGCGCAGTGGGTGAAAGCCCGCTTGGCATGCAGAAGGTTGCGGATTCGATCCCCGCCGCGGGATAATAATATTTGCAGATCATACAAATTGATCTGCAAATATTTATCTCGGGTCTGGGTGTTTCTAGGTATGTATAATATGTATATATAAATTTAATATCAGTTATCTGGTTCCTATACTAACTTTGCTTAGTTTGGGGCTATATGATGCTGTGTAAAATATCCAGCAATATTATTTATATTAAGTAGTAAATAACCAAATAAATAATTTTTAATTACAAACCTATAGAATTTGTTGTATTAAGCTCTCTAAGCGATGAGGAAACGAGTAGATAGTATTCCAATAAGCAGCGATGGACTTGCAACTAAATTTGAGCATTACCAAGGTATGCATGTTCTTATTATTTTTGAAGAAGTCTATCTTTTTAGAACTCAGGTGACTTGATATAATAGAGTTCCTTCGCATAGCTGTGTGTCTGTTTTTAAAATGTCCTAAAAGTTTGTCTAAATACAATAAATAATAATAAAATAAATAATGCTGGACTTTTCACACAGCATCATCTAGCCCCAAATTAAGTAGAGCTTGTGTTATGGGTACTAGATGACTGATTTACTACTTATATACTTTTTGTTTTGTAAAAACAAAAATGGTGTTTTGTAGAAACACTCAGACTCGAGACAAATATCTGTAGGTCATACAAACATTTGTCCCGCGGCGGGGATCGAACCCGCAACCTTCTGCATCGCAGGCGGACCTTCGCCCACTGCGCCACAGAGGTCATCAAATACAATCTTACAATGCTTGATTTGATAACAAGAAAATCTTCCAACCTGACTCTACCTATCAGAATTTGAGTAATTAAAATTTAAAAATAAGAAATTTATAGATTAGGTTACTAATAAGCTCGACATAAATTTATGTTTATCATAGGTCATGCATAACATAACTTTATGTCAAGTTTATTAGTAAGGGCCTAAGTATATAGAGATCATATATTATTGTAATCAATTGTTATAAAAAAAATTGCCAAGGGATGACAATGACACAAACTTTAGAAGACAGGTAGAGACTATACAAGGTAGAGCTATAGCCTATATGATATTGGGTTGTGTAGTAGGTACAGAGAGCAGATTATACTTCTTATAAGATAATAGGTACTTATGTAGGCAATGGAAATCCTATGGGATAAAGTAATGCGTTATTTTAATTTTTTAAATTATGATTGGTTATTTTTATGTTAGATTTTGATTAATCTCATAAACAATAACATATTTTTGTACCATCTGATATAGTTAAAACAATTTTCGAGTAATAGATGACCTCACCTCAGCAATTTAACATGTTACAAACTAGAACACATTAATTAGAATGAATGCCACAAGGTGCTATTACTTTCTATTCAAAAATAAGTGCATATATAATATTTGGAGGTGGCGTATTAACATAACGTCTTCGGTGGCGCTATTGTGTTTCTATTCGCGCCAAGCAATGCGCCCACGCAGTGTTCTTAAATCAATTATAGATTCGCTGCGGATTGAAATTAAAATTTGACAGATTGTTTTCTCAGATAGACTACAATGGCTATTTTTGCAAAACCTGGATGTATCTAATTCCATTAGAAGGTATTGTCACATGTAAGTATATTTTTAAAATTGATTATAAATAACATACCTAGGTATGCCATTAAAACAATTGAATTTATTACTTCTCTACAATATATCCACTTGTTTTAAAGATCTCACTAGGTTAACGCCTTAGATAAGAAAATATCTGTAATGTTAGCTTAAGTTGTAAATAAATAAATGACTAAATGACTAAATATTTTAAAATATGTTGTAGGATACTAATGTTGCCAGTTTGCATTCTCGTTTACATCTCCAGTACTAGGTATTATAGTAAGCAATAATAGATTAAAAACCTACAGTGCGAGATAGATACTTATCTGCCTATGATTAATGGACCTGGAATATCGATAGATTGACGGGGAATTATTTGGAGGCAAGATGGCCGCCCCGTTGCGAGGGAATGCAAGCGCGCGCGCTGTTTATTCCGCAACTTTTTGTTTGAATTTGGAACGAGACAAAAAGTGTTGAGGATTGTTTTTTTGTATTATTTTGTTCGGTGTTGTTTCTATTATTCACTTTGAACTATCTTGTAAGTAAATTTATCCGATTAAGTTAAAATTTTTGAGAAAAAAAAAATCATAAAACCATTTAAATTAATATCTTTTGTATCAGTCACAATTTTCTAAGTAGCTGGTTATGGTTATGTTTGAATTTTCAATCCTACTGGAAAATGATTTTATCAAACTGATCTGAAATTTTTATGAATGAAAAATCTTCATTTCTCTGACCAAAATAAAAAAAATTGTTAACTGTTATATAAAATACGCTCAGCATTTTACAAAAACTCTACTTAGCTCTGATTTCTAAATAGAAAAAACTTTTTTAATAAATCTATCATCATAACTTTTTTTCTAGCTATATTTGAAAATTTGTCTTTTAGTTTTTCATCATAACACTTCGTAGGTATTTAAAAAATGCTGCAATTTTAACACTTTTTACAACAGCCGTCTTTTTTTTTTTGGAGTCAAGGATAGTAAACTTTGTGTTACCATTTCCAAGAAGTTGAATTTAACCTTTTAGTGATCATTTTAAATCATCTAAATTACTCGTTTTACTGCGAGGTATTTGTTAGTTGATTTTGTAAACATTACACCTCAAATTGTTGAAAATTTGCAAATTTTGGGACTTTTATCATCATGATTGAGTTGTTTGTTAGGGAGGTTGATATTTTGAAAGTTTATAATCGAACGAAGTGGATAATAACTAGGATGCAACGATATTTCTCATCTTAGGAAATGTTTTTCGAAAGATTTTGCTTGAAGTGTACAGCTATTTTTCCAACTAGATTTTCAAGAGAATGTTTATGAAAAAGTCTGAAATAGAATCTGCTCCCAGTGAGATTCAAGTAAGTATGAAATTCTAATGTAAATATTAACCTGTGAGCATCGCCTGCAGAACGCAGCTAAACTCGTAATTGCGGCATAGCACGCAGTCACTTTTTAATCACTTGTCCAGTATCCAACTTAGTAAAACTCGAACAACACTTGAAAAAGTTCAGTCAAAACACTAGTAACTTCGTTGTTGCACCAAAAACACGCACTGTAACTGTTATTTAGGAACTAAAGTTGTGTTGTTGGTGTTGAGTTGTCGTTCGGATTGTTGTTGGCGCGGCGCGCGCGACGTAGCTCAGTCAACGGTCGCTGGCAAACTGCGCGGCCGGCCGCGGCGACCCCCCGCCCGTCGCGCGCGCCCCCCGCTCCCCTTGAGGGGCGGGGCCGCGCCGAGCGAGCCGAGGCGATGCAAAGCCCTAATTACGCTCAACGGGCGAAGCGGGATGGCGATAGCAAGTGGGCGCGAGCTATTAGCGCGGAGAGCGGGACGATGCTCGTCTTAAGTATTTTGTATAAGTAATGAGAGGTGCGGGCGCGGGGGGCCGCATCTCCCGCCAATCTTTAATGTTGATTACGGCCGCTGCCGCCTATGTGCGTCCCTCATTAACGCTTGGCCACGCCTCGATTTAATTACGCTCGTTTTAATTGTCATTGCGCTCGGACGCCAATTGTTTTTTGCTTGGATTCTGCGATTCGAAGACCGCAGGTACCAAAGTATCTTCTTTGTTTGGTCCGAGGTGAAATGATTGTTTGGTTTTAATTGGCTGAAAAGCCGGCTCTATGTTGGTTGGTATGGTCATGGTGGGCACATTTAACGATGGCGACAAAAATAACTTTGTTCTCTTGATTCTTAGATGACCTATTTTTATATTTTTTAATTTTTTAAAAACCTTACCTTCCCATTCCTACCAACCTAAGTAAGTAGGTACTTACCTACATACCGTCCAAATTTAATGTAAGAAGATGGGTCGGTCTCGGTACATAACCTACACCTTCGCTTACTTAGATTAAACTTAGTTTCCTAAAGTAAAATGTATACAATAGGTAATACTTAAGTTTTTAAAAGATCCATTGGTAGGCTTATAAGATTATTGGATGAGTGTCTTACTTGACAATCTTATTACCTGCAGTACCTAGTATAAAAGTGGTTCCATTATTTTTATCTTTGAATCACCTAAATTAAATGGCTGAAGCCACTTTAACCCCCACAAAGTAAATAAACACGCTTCTTTAAAACAAAACAACGCAAAATGGTAACTTTTACACAACTTAGCTGCAAAAGTCATAAAATCACTTGTAAATTCTATATTATTATAGAAACAAAAATGGAAACAGTTTTGCAGAGATGTGACGGTAGCCAGGCAATAAATAAATAAATGTTTCCCTCATTGTGGTCTGCCCACCCACGGCGCTTGCGCATGCAAAAAATACGTCGTAGCCTACCTGTCCTTATGTTTGAATAGGTGTGTAGTTGTTAATAAGGAATTTTCGAGAGGAATTGTCAATTCGATAAGTGCAAATTTCATAAAATAGTATCTAAGAAAATTTAATGGCAGGAAAGATAAATAGCGAAATGCAATCTAAAACAAGTTGTTAGTATTTAAATGCGGACTTTCATTGCAGACATGCAATTTAATACTTCTAAATAAATTATAAAATGAGCCGTCAAAAATAAATATCGTTGCGTCTTCTTCTCCATCGTGTCAATGGCTTGACCTTATATTTTAAATTTTTTTTAGCTCAGTATTCGGCGACTTTTACGCCCCTATCCGTGGCCTTGTTTAAGTCCTCTCGAGTGCAGGTGGTCAATATCGTTTCTGTTGCATACTTAAGTAGGTACATACCTACCTTATACATTTTTAGAATATTAAAAATAATCCCACTCAGGTCTGTGTTTATATACAGGGTGTAAAAAGACTGCTATCGAAAACTGAGGGGTTTCAATCAGACCATGATTTTGAACATATATATCGAAAAAAAAAGGCAAAATTTTTTTTACTTAGCTACGTCATTTTATTTTATTTTCTAGTGATTTAGCACTAGAAAACATAATAAGACCATACCTACCTAATAATTGCATTTATAAAAGAAAATAACTATTAAAACTCAAAATCCAGCAATCTACTTATAAAAACGCGCCCAGTACATACGCAAACAGTAATCTTCAAACGCTGTTTTCTCCGGATATAATGTTTTTTTCGGAAAATCCTTTTGGATTTGGTTGTGTGTTGGGATGCTGTACCTACTCCTTTTGGCTTCGGTAGACGTCTTTTTACACCCTGTATGTATACTTAGATAAGCACGGAATGGATGATTCTAATATTTAATATTTATCCAAATAGAGAATTTTGTCCTATGTACCCAAGAAAGGCATGTAATTCCAATGAAATAATAGAAAAATACATTTTTAATCTGGTAACTTTCTTATTTTTGCCCATGCTAGCATTGATTATATTGCGTACACTCGCGTTTTTTAGATTTCCACAGGAGCCTCTACTAGGAATCTGAGCTCTACCAAATAGTCCTAAAAAGAAACCTGACATCAATGTTGGTAGAAAATAACAAGCGTGGATGAAGTTTTTTAAAGGTAGGTGAACAATTCCTCAGAAATATATTTATTAAATGGAACTATTTTGATAACAAAACCCTTTTAACGAAAAATATAATTATAAAAAAATCTGACCACAACTGACGAATATTTGTGTGTACAACCTCTTCCTGCTCAAGTCGGTTAATAAATAGACCTAGTAGTACTACAACAAAAACTCATTATTATAAAGTAGAGATAATTCCTCACAGTGTCACAGTTAAACATTGAGAATCAATTCTAGCGACTGGTTTAACTCAAATCTACATAAATGAATATAGAATACTTGACAAAAACTTAAACCAAGAATAGAAGGACCAGTCAGCGCCATGTTTATCCCTCATTGTCTACAGCTGGGTGGTTACTATGAACAACTATTGCCTGGCAGTTTTCGAACTAAATGTCAATTTCGAATAACCCGGTTCACTAAAGAAACTTCGCAACTTATCATGTTCTCTCGCTTGCACACTAGTACAGTCACAATGTGTAAGCGAGAGAGCATGATAAACGCCGCAATTTCAGATTTGTTTCTTTATGTCAGAATTGACAAGCAGTTCAAAAACTGCCTGGCAATAAGAGTTCATGCTAAGCCTGATGGCAGTACTTAATTGCTACCACTTGGCTCAAAATACTGATTTACATTTTCTTAAGCTTCTAATTAGCCTTGTACCTTATTACTCTGGACAACTGCCGCAAACTAGCAGTTCTATTATGTGAGTTAGTCTATAGAGTACTTGCGTAAAGAGGAAAGTTTCATTTCTTTGACGACCTCTGTCGCGCAGTGGGCGAAGGTCCGCCTGCGATGCAGAAGGTTGCGGGTTTGATCCCCGCCGCGGGACAAATGTTTGTTTGACCTACAGATATTATTCTCGGGTCTGGGTGTTTCTATGTATAATATGTATTTATTTACAAACAAAAAGTATATAAGTAAGTAGTTTATCAGTCATCTGGTACCCATAACACAAGCTCTGCTTACTTTGGGGCTAGATGATGCTGTGTGAAAAGTCCAACATTGTTTTTTTATTTTGCTTGTACTTCATTAATAAAATCTAAGAGCACTGAAACGATTGAAGCAATTGTTCTTAATAAAAAACCGGGCAAGTGCGAGTCGGACTATCGCACGATGGGTTCCGTACCAATATCAATAAAAACGGCAAAAAATTATGTTGTATAGGAGCCCCCTTGAATATTTATTTTATTTTGTTTTTTAGTTTGTTGTAGCTGCAAAAGAAATACATCATCTGTGAAAATTTCAACTGTCTAACTATCACGATTCATGAGATGCAGTCTGGTGACAGACGGCCAGGCGGACAGCGGAGCCTTAGTAATAGGTCCCGTTTTACTCTTTGGGTACGGAACCCTAAAAATACAAGGTACTCAGACTTTCCAAATCTCAGCTGAAATACTCTTACGTATAATTATTTTATAACTTAACTTGATAAGTTCGTTTAATCAATGACTATGCTAATATTGAACCACGGAAGAAAAGCTACTTTTAATTAGAATAATTGTTTATAATTTTAAAATAAAGCAACTGATATAACTTAGGTACTTATCTACCTACATAGGTAATGGGTAATTTTAAATTCCATCACAAAATGACGTGTTTTGTGCAAAAATAAACCTGTCACTTTACTTACTGTCGCGTCTGTATGTGAATGGGCTAGTTTACCCTACATACTGACCACCCCAATATTACGAAAACATTTATAAACATTCACGGCCACTCACTATTTTTATTGACCGACTAATAAATAAAGGTATGTTTACTCTAAAATATGAGAAGGTGATTCTAGAGCTGTTAGTTCTGTTAGATGTAAAAATTGTAGAGTTTTGTGGTTTGTAAAAAAATAGTCTGAAGAATCTACTAAAGTACTGTTTTTCGCGTACCAGTTAGATAGGTATTTCAGTTGTTGATCATTGCTTTAGGAAGCGTTTTGGTTAAAGAAGTTGACTTAGGTAATCTTATAATTTTAAAATCCAAGAAGGTTAGCAATTGTGAAATGAAGTAAAAAATAATAGTCACAAAACCACTAGAACAAAAACCTAGACCTAAATAGTTATAGATACGTTTTTTACAGAATTCGTGATTTAAAATTTCGCCCGAACCGTTGACCCCAGCCTATTCAGTCACAAAAGCGGTTCGGGCAATGACCTGGCCAGCCAACCCCTGACCTTGGAGTATCGTAAACCTTACGTAACGCTATTTTCCTGCTAAACGCACATGTTCCGCTGAGAACATACTTTTGGAAGAAGTGGGTCAGAACAACTTAGGTCCTAGGTTGAGTGTTTTGCGAAAAAAAGTTCATGTAGTACTTGTACCTGCTAAGTGATTTAATACCTAGGTGCTCGTATTGGGGACCGTTAATTTGCGTGCGATTATTTTTTAGGTGCCAGGCAAGCCTAAAAAAGCCTTCCCATCTATGTCCCAGGCACTACAGTGTCCTGTTAAGTGCACCAAGGCAAAAGTTGACGCTGCCTAAATCATCTTAATAGTTTTATACTACTTAGGTCAATTTCCGGGACAGAAGTACCTGGGTTCTAAGCACTTAAGCAACTAAAAATATACTTAAACATTTCTTTGATTGACATCAAAATGCACTGTAGTGAATTTGAAGCCTACCTAATCATTATGGATATTTTAATCACAAAAGCCTAAATGTAGCATGTACCGCCCCCTATGTAGAAATCATGAAACTATTACGCCGACAAAGAACCCTTTTTACTCAAGAAAAGTGGAGAAAACTCCCCCACATGTGTGGTGTGGGTGCTACATATGCCACCCTATTTTTACGAACCTTACTTCTAAACAAACCGCTAAGAGTGCCGCCATCTATTGACGAATAGAGGTATTATTTTTATTCGAAATTTTATGATGTCAATGTCACGGAAGTAAAAGTATTATTGTTATGACCCTGAAGTTCTGGAGTGAGATTGGTTACCTGTAAGTTGTAGTCGGTAAATTAACTGGAGGAAATGACGCTTACCTGTGAAAGAAAGAAAATTGCAATTTAGTGAATTTATTATTAGAATAAAATAAGTGGAAAATAAAATATAACATCTTTTTACCGAAACTAAGCTACTACTTACAAAATACAAATAAAATTACAAAATACAATAGAATCAATCAAGCTATCTAAGGATCGTCGTAAAACGATCTATAGATAGAACATCTTAATTTTAAATTTTGAAGCGAACGCCTTTATTAATTCCTGAAACAAAGCATAGCTTAACTTAATTGTAAACCGCACTGGTAACTTATGCTGTGCCTCGAAATGATGACATATTTAAGGAACCTACTACAGCACAGAGCCTATCAATTTCGGTAACTGCTCAACACAGAACAGACTATCGTATAAGTAACTCTTTAGACATGAATATTGCCTAATAATGTATGCCAAAAACTATTCTACCCACCCAACCCTAAACTGATATTTGATACCATTCGCTTGACATTTTCGCAAAATCGATAACACCCCTTATTGGTAGCGAAATGATTGAACATCCTATCGCGACATTTTTCTAATGGTCGACCGTGTTTGAGACCCTTTTTCTTTGTTGGGATCCTTTTACACTATTATAACCAAGAAATAGCAAAATGAATGGAATAACCAATTTTGTGACAATTTAATTAAATTGTTTTGTCAAAGCCCTTTGATTTCGCAATATTAAGTAAGCAGATAGTAAGTAAGGACGTTTAAAGTTAGACATAAGGACCTAAGTAATAACATCATAACAAATTAATTACAAAAAAAGTACGTGAGCGTCTTAGAACACTCAGTTGGAACGAAGTTTCAACTTTGACATTTGGCATTTGTCAAATAAATGATTGTCATACTAATTACATTGTCATTGTCATTCATACTAATCCTAGAAACGCTCTTCCGTACTAACAATGTAACAATTTATGGACTGTTTCGCGGCTGCGCACTTCGCACTGTGACGATTCGACATATATAGTGTCGTGACGCAAAAATCGAACACTTTTTTCGTCTAGCCCCCCCCATCCGATACCGTCCGAAAAGGAACTTCGTTCCAAATTTTTTTTAAACAATACCTACTTTCAATTATGGGTTTACATTAGAGCTGATTTTAAATGGATAGAAAAATAGGAACCTACCTACACTTATGATAACAATACCCTTTAGACATTTTCAAAGTATTTTGACAAATTGTAATTTAATGAGATTTGAGCAAAATGTCTACCGTACTTTGGAAATACAGTAGTGATCATGTTCCGTTTTTTGTTAAAATAATATTGGACCGGTGCATGTCGTATCTGTTAGCCGTAAAGAAAAATAAATATAAACAGTCAAGAATTCCTCTTCAATAAACAGGTGAGTTTGTGTAGGTTGGTAGGTTATCCAACTATTTTGACTAACTGGCTTCACAAAGAGATCAAAAAACTTCTTACCGAGTGCGTAGGCCGCCTTAGACCCCTTTTCTTTTTACATGTCGCTAGCTAACGACAATACGAAATCAATACCAACACCATCGATGCGAAAACACACACACATAATACAATACGTACGCAAAACGGCTCGCGTGTGTGCTCAAATAATATGCAAGCTCTGATCGTGTGGAGCGAAGACGTTAGGGTGGCCATTGTTTATTGGCGAAATAAGATCTGCACTTTATTGTAAAATTAGATTTTGCACGGTCTCGGTAGAGTGGTAGTGACGAACCCAAAGTGAGTCTACGTATCTTAGTAGGAATTTCTTTTAGAATGAAACTCCATTTACACGATACCATTCTGGCAAACCATTCCTGATTCTTGCCACAGAATAGGTATTAGTTCATACTCCGTTGTGTTTGAGAAAACAAGAGGCAAGAATTGTAATGCCAGAATGGTATACAAATTTATTTTTCAAGCATGTGTTCAAGAAATTTCTTAATAAAATTATAATAAAATAGCGTTTTTTTCATATTTTACGGAAAGGTTTATTTGTTTTAAATAAGTTATCAAAACTAACTAATTTGATAATTAGCTTGACGCAATGCGTGGCGTTAAACTGCTAAGATTGCAAGGTAATGAATGTAGTTTGTAATTATTCGAAAGTGTATGTTGATACATACATCCGGCAATAAAGATTGATAGAGACGTCATGTGGTCCAAATTGTTACATGTAACCGTTAAGTAATCCAAACGGCTGTTTAAAATGTAGTACTTTGTAACATTTTTTAACAAATATGCAAATTTTCCTCCATAAAAAGCGAGGTCACCCTAAAAATTGGTAAAAAGAAAACGCATTAACACATATAGATGAGTAGTCACACATGGCAGCGCACTCACACAAGCAAACGCCACCCTCAAACCTTCCTCGAACCACCCACCACCCACGGGAGCCTTTTGATAAGGAAATGCAGACATTTCAAGAAAAGCTAAGTATCGAATGAGCATTGAGAAGTTGAGTGTCGGTGTTTAGGAAAGATGTTGAATTGTCGTGGGTGCAGAGGAACCCAGTTTATGTATATAGGTTATGAGTCCAACTTTTCTGCAGAGACAAACAATTTGAATAATCAAATATATAAATACAGAATACCAGATTTAAAGTTGTTCTATTGTTATGAATTTCCGGTTTTGTGATGGTATTCGTAAATGTCTACATTATGGACGCACTAATCGAATAATTATTCGGACAGACAGCTAAATAAAACTTAGATTCCTGATAATAAAAAACGATTGTAATCAGCATTAAACTGTCTAAATTCTACAATCAAAATAGTGTATTTCTTGAGATATTATGATCGAAGTGCTCTTAAATAAATGTTAATATTGTTTAACGATTAAAAAGCATTATTAATTACTAATTTAATAAGTTTATTGGAGCAATACTGCTCAAATCGTGAGAGTTGTGGAGTTTGAATTGACGCTCTCCCCCAATTGTAAAGTGGTTTACATTCCACTGAAAAGCCCTAAAGCTCGGTGAGATTCGCTAATAATCAAGCTCCCCTACTAATTAAAACCCGGTTTTAATTGCTTGAAAAGGCCACCTGTTGCGATTCATCTGACTTTGTCACACTTACTGTCGTCTCTTTCAGAGGCTGCGACCGGCCCGTATCCGGATATCCAGTACCCGGGTATAATTGTCAGAAAATTCAATTTTGGAACGAGATAATTGGGGCCAAATGAAATTTTCAGTCACACCCGGCTCCCTTTGTTCGAACTCCTCGGACCGTAATATAATTGTTTGATGAACTAATTTGTTAATTTCTTTTCGAACGTTTGCTCATCGCATTCGGAATTCGATTTTGTTTTTGAATATTCAAAAAGATTTTGAAATACCTAATCTTTATTGTCCTATATGATAATGGCATTAAAATATAGAAAGTCACTTCGCATAAATCTATCGGCTAAATTCGTAATTAGTATTCTAACTTTTGACCCGGATCGAAATAAAGTAGGCACGCGTCTATTAAATCACAAGTCGAATTAAAAAAGATTTAGCTCCGAAATGGTGCAAGTAATCAATCACGGAATATCTTCCATGGATCTGAAGGCAATCTAAAGTCCAATTACGGTTATAATTCTAGAAAATTGCTCGATACAAACCATAACGAAATTATCGAGCCATTATCAAATAGAACCCCTTTTCTTTAATTACCTGCACATAATTTTTGTTTGTTTGTATGTTCCGCCCAAGTCATTACTTTAATAACAGCAAACAGGTACAATTTTAGGAACAGCTACGAATGATTAGCGGCAATTTGGTTTACTTGTTAAATTATTAGTGAGTTTAGTGTTATTAAGATTGTTTTTTGTGGGCTATGATTTGTGAATGCTTTCTTGCTTGCGTCTAAATGTCCCTATTAGTGGAGCCTCTTTGGTCAGATGCGTCATTCTTACGTGAACTTTTTGTAGTGATCCAATGAACTATAAAAAATGGTACCTACTACGTACAGTTTTATAATGCTTTAAGTGACTAGTAGTAGCTAGAACTTATATTGACACTACAACTACACAGTTAAATATTGCATGCATAATTTCTTTCTCTTATATGAGATCACATAATGGATCCTGACATAGATTATACTACTTAGTGCTTACATTTTTCGCCTCTCATTTTACATTTCGAATAAGCTAAATTGTGTCTACTGTACCCTGGGGCTACAGTCATTTTAGTCATTGTGGTTAATACATACGAAGTTTGTTTTCTAATGAGGTGTGTTGGTCGAATGGCCTTGTTAATGCCTTGCTAATGCCTTTCAATCTGAAAAGGTCGTGGGTTCCAATCTCGGCGTGCATCAATGGATTTTTCGTTTCGTAAAATTTACATGAGGAAACCCGCAGCTTAGTCAGGTCCGCACGTATAGACGTCGTCTTTCGAAGCTGAGAGGATGGTTTAGGTGCTGGGCAAGCCTATTCCATCTCAAACAATGTCCCAGGCACTGCAGCGTCCCGTTAAGTATAGGCATGGATTGCCTCCTGACGCTGTATAAATCATCTAATAAAGATGTAAAGGCCTAATTTAATTTTTTGGTTTCTAAATAGAAAATTAAGAATTCAATTGTAAATAATCCATTGTAAAATAACGTAACCACTTTTATAATATAAATCTCGTGACTAAAACCAATAAAATAAGATACCGGATAATTAACAGCATAGTTTTCCAATATTCTATAGATATTTAATTAATTTATGCGAGTGAGCTCATCGATACAGTTCGATTGACAAGAATTGACGATGACCTAAGAGTTTTAATTCGGTGATAATATTATTATCATGGGTTTTACCGACCGTTAATTCAAAATAGTTCATTAACAGAGCATCGACGGAAATAAATATATTGGCCATTTCTAATTCCTATTTCAACAAGAAACGCGCGAAAAAATAATCCTTCTCTTTTTCATTCTCTCTTATTTTTTACCCAACTGCCAGTTGGGTAAAAAATAAGAGACACTCGGCCTACGGGAGAGATTGGTGGAACGTGGCGGAGGACCTTGGCTTAGCAGTAGATCAAGATAGGTTGCATAATTTTTTTTTTATGATGAATGGGTCTACTCTTGACCTCGAGACTCACACAGGCAAGAATGAGGTCTACCATGGAGCGAGCCTACCCAGAAGGTGCCTATTAACTCTCTTCTTAAAAACAACAGGGCTTTTTAACAGGGTCGTAGCTCAGCGGAAATACAGATGCAGGAAGCTGATTCCAAATTTTTGCAGTGCGTATAATAAAATAACTAAAACTGATTAAACTATTAAAACTGATAGGTATATCAGTTTTATATACTTAAATTTGAGATATACCTAGTTATAAACTAGGTATATCTTTTCGAGAAAGAGAAGTTGAATGACTGAATTTTAGGTATATACAGGGTGTAAAAAGACTGCTACCGAAAACTGAGGGGTTTCAATCAGACCATGATTCTGAACATATTTAGCGATTTTTTTTTTACTGAGCTACGTCATTTTATTTTATTTTCTAGATAATTACTACTAGTACAACATAATAAGACCATATCTACCTAATATGTAATCTCATTTATCAAAGAAAAAAACAATTAAAACCCAAAATCCAGCAATCTACGGATAAAAACGCGCCCGGTACATACGCTCGACCAGCTGTGCGAGGTCGGTTTTCTCTGGATATAATGATTTTGCCGCGCGGATTCAAAGCGGAGCGGGCGCGTGGCGGGTTCGCCGCGGTTGCACAGCGGATTCGCCACGCATTGTAAGCTCAGTGACAGAATAAACTAGCCTAAATCGTATTTTGTTGTAAAAAGTCTTCTTTATTAGGACAGGTTGGCTTTTTACGACGAGTGTACAAAATGGAGTTCACGCGTGCTAATCCGCAGCCCACACCGCTTTGAATCCGCTCGTCAACCGCCAGTGTGATAAGGCTCTAAGAGCAATGAAAAAGAAATGGTGAAATGAGTAAAATTGTTTTTTCCTTCGCTAGATTCAACAGAATTAAATCAGACAAACACAATATGTGGCCTAGATTCCTTATGATCCATCCTTTTTTTATACCCAAATGTAAATAGAGCGGAGATTTTGTCAAATGCACTGGACCACCAAATGTGACAACAAAACGAAGGTAAAAATCTCTAAGCTATGGTTTAGCATATCTTCACCTGCAGCATAAATACTCAATAAACTTCGATATCTCTGTATTTATTAATATATTTTAACATAGTTGAAGTAATAACACAGAAACACAATCAATACGATAATCTCCTAATGTAGATAATAGTATTAATGAAGTTGGTTGATGGCAATTAAAATTTTTATGATAATTACTTCGCAACCGGTCAGACACGATTTCTTGGCTAAGCTCGTATTGTCCCACGAATCTGTCTGAGTAGCTAATGATAGACTCTTTGCTTTGTCGTTCTTTATATTTTTACATCAAAGTTAAGTGATGTTCTAAATGGATAGGTGACCAATAATGGTTGACTACGGCTGAGCATTTACATGTTTTGTAGGGTACGCCATAGCCTAAGCCCCATGAAGGAGGCCTGGAGATAGCTTAAAAATTCCGTCACTATTCATACTTTTTTTTTTTTGTTTTACCAACTTTCTAGGGTGCCAGGCTATATTTTTTTGCAAAACAATCATTATCATTTTACAGCACAAGAAAAAAAACACTACAAACAGACAGACCTTCCCTTTATGAAATATATTAATTAATAACTAATTAATCCGAACAATATAAATGCTTAAGATTACAACGTCAACGTGGAGCATTTTAATAAAATGTTTAAAATCTTCATTTTGTATGCGAATTGGTTAATTATAGATTGATTATCTAATTATTGCATAGGAATTCGATAAATTTGAATCCATAATCTATTTATGTTTATGCTTAAACTACGCTTAGTATAATTATTGCTGATCTACTTTTATTTCTATCACGTGTACATTCAAAAATAGTATTAACACATATAAAACATAAGTATTCTCTTATTTACAAGCCCAACTTTTCTCATACAAAAAAAATCTCACGAATAGACTCACGTCATGTTTGAATTGAAGCCTAGCTTAGGGTCTAATTTTGTATGTAATTCATTTAAAGCCTTGTAAGGAAAGCAGCAACTAATGAGATTAGAACAAATCAGATGGTAATAGTACGGAGATGTACCAATGAGACGTTGAACGCAATTACGTAGGAGACGCTCTCGCGCAAATGGACGCTGCATTAGTGGACACACTGCTTTGAAAGTAATGAAACTTGTAATGATTATAACTAACTTCAAAAGAAGGAGATTCTATGATCGACTGTAAACCTTATCCTCACCTTGACATCACACCCTGAGTCAACCAAGATGTATGCTTTCTTTTGGAACGAAGTTCCTTTTCGGACGGTATCGGATGGGCGCTAAACGAAAAAAAGTGATCGATTTTTTCGTCACGACACATGTATATGTCAAAACGTCACAGTGCAAAGTGCGCAGTCGCGAAGCAGGCCAAAGATTGTTACATTGTTAGTACGGAAGAGCTTTTCTAGGATTTTAATCAATTATTTATTTGACAAATGTCTTAGTGGAAACTTCGTTTCACGAAACTTATGTACTTTCATTTAGTTTTATTAACGTATTTTTTAACGAACTCTCTCTAATTTTGTCCAAAATGATAGTATAAGTATAATATTTTTATGGATCAAAAGCTTCAATGATGATCAACCCTCCACAGAAAAAAAATGTGTCTCTTTGAAATGATGCTGATAGACCATTTACTGTTTTGTTTTCGTGACCATTTAAGATCTGGGAGCGTTTTGTTGAGTGAAGGTACTTAGTTCACCAAACTGAAAGGCTCTGTGTGAAACTCATAACCATGCATCGCATACATTATTGAAACTATTTTAGCGTTAATTCTCCTAATGTCGTTTTCATTTTGCATTGCACATCAGCAACTAGTAAAAGGTTCCACATTCTAATGGTATGGTCGAATAATCATACGGAGGACGCAAAATTACACGCATGAGCATCTTGCTACTTGTTTTTACACCATAGTTAATGGCAAGTGAGGAGGAAAATGGGCGTAATTATTACATGCATTGTAATGCCTCGAACGATTTGAAAGTTGATGACAAATGTGGGACTGTGTATGCTCTGCAGATTTAATGACAGTGTGTCAGTAATGAGCGTGACGCAGAAAAAAGCACTTTTGTAAAATACTTAGAATAATTCTAGAACAAGACTTTTTACTCAATTAGCTATACAACAACACAGCATCAATCAATTGAAGTCCGCAAGCCATGTTCGTCGCGATAAAAAGATGGTGCGACTTTTTTCTCTCACGGATTTATACTCAGACATGTGAATCGTTAACAACGTGTTTTAAAATTCTCAACAGATGCGTCGATAATCCCGAATCTAAGTCGATATCGATATTTGTAATCGAGTCTCGATATTCGATACAAATAAAATAAAGTGTGTATTAGGATTCGCGTTGCGGCTGGGGCAGTTGGAGCAGCTATTGTTTCTTTGGTGCTATCAATCACGTATAGTTTGGAGCCGGGAGTCGGGACACGGGACACGGGGCGGGGAGGGCCCGAATAACGGTTATTGAAATGAGACGCGGCCCCCGCTTTTTTCCAAATTTAAATTTTGATAAGGCAAGACCCTGTTTTGTTCTCTAACTCTGTCTTCGTTTGGTGAGAGGGTGGCCAGTTTTTTGTTTCGATTTTCCGTCTGTATGTTTTTGTTTGGTGTTGGAGTTTAATTTATTCTGTAACGAGCCAATTTTAAGGTTTGTAATCGTAAGTGCGTTGGAGAAAGTTGTGATAAAAGGTATTGCATAGAAGTAAGTATCGGAAGATTTTACTTAGAAGTTACCTATGAATTATTATTAGCTTTGGCAATCAGGCAAGTAACTTGCTAAATTAAATTTTCCAAAATATATTTAGACAAACAAACTAAATGTATTTATGTGATGGAATTGGTACCAACGAGTATAACAAAGACATACATTTATGATAAATCTATAGCTGTTAAATTGTTACAGCATCTGCAGTCTGCAACCAAAAACTCCGTCATTCGCTTTTTGCCAAGCTAACTGACCATGTCGGCGTCGCTCGAATACGTTATTCGAACCAAAATAAAAACGAATTAACATATCCTACAATCCACTCACAATTCAGACTTTTTTGTTATGTAAAATTTTACTCTCCATCCTTAAATTGCTATTCAGAACGAACGGGCGACGCATTGACACCTACGTTTATACCCCGAACCTTTTTCTCCCAAGTCCTATTATTTGATACGTCTAGTCTCATCGATATTCATGGATCGCTGTTGTAAAAAGCAATAAAACACAATTTTTATATCTTGTGTTTAGACAGTGTCCGAGAGTTGATAACGAAACCTGTAGTCAATGCGAAGGCAACGAAGGACCGGATATCGCTGGCCATTCACAAAAAACCAACACTCACACATCGAAGCGTGTTGTTACACACACGCACGCCCGGCCACCGGCCCATTCATGAGGAATAGTACTTTTACAACGATCACAAAATAGCGGCAACTGATGCGTTTTGGTACGACTGACCAAAAATTTGTAGAGTTCAATGCAGCTCGCCTCAATGCCACAAAGGTAATATTGTTATACGTTTGAGATAGTGTTGGGCGAGGCTAATAAACAATTTGAGTTAATGTCGATAAAAAGATAAGCGTCATCAGTGTATGTTTTCCGAATCAAACTTGTATCTTCTTGCGTGGTGGTATTAAAACGAGTTTGCTGTCTTGTTTTCTTACGTGTATTATTTGAGAAATGAATTATTTTGATCAGTGATCCTGACATAAATTATTCAGCATTAAGTCAGATTTTCAAAATATGGTGAACTCTAAAGCGTAAACAATTCAACTGAAGCTACAATATTACACCTCCATTAGTTAAACAACTAAAGTTCTTCATTAGCTGGATTGTGAAGGAATGTGAATGAAATGATGTTGTGAATTGAGATTAATTAAGGGTGCAATACAAAAGTGACATTCCAACCACACCTTATCAAGATGAGTCATTCAAGTCTAATCCAGTATAAGTAAATAAAAATGTCGAAGCTGCCTTTATAGTTCCGTTCCATTTTACCCGACTGTTGACATCGAAGTTGGGAACTTGTTTTTATACATTCGTGTTAATTAATTCTTATGTGGGCGTTGTGCCACCATTATCGATAGAATTATGTGGTAGCCCTATACTTTATAGCGGCTATAAGTCTTGTCAGAAATATGATAAAGATGTATGAAAGCTCGTGCGGGACTTTGGATTTCCGTTTTAATTAACGTCTGGGTAATTTTCATTTCCTTTGCTTATTGTTGGATTTCTGACCACCAAAAGGGTTGGAAGGGAAAGTTGTATGTAATTTAGATTTTGGTTATCTAACGTCAAAAATAAAATTGATTGTCGATTGTGTCTAATGGCGAATTCGTATGCATCTTGGTTTATATCAACTAGAAAAAGAGCGAAAAAACTGAAAAACCTTCAAAACATATTCAGCATTAAAACAGTAATTTTATGCAATAAAATGCATTAAGTGATGCATATCAAAAATATACTTAATAAGCATAATATAAAAATTTAGATAAGCATAAAAAAATATCATAAAATGAAAATCCGCAAAATACTGTTACGACAATGACCGTAATATTTTGACACTAATTTTACAACAGATACACACTGTGCTTTAAATTAAATATTTTATTTTAACAATATACCTACTCATAATACGAATTTGGACCAATGATTCGGTTTCAAAGATGACACAGGAAATGACGCAATCGGCGCACCCACAGAACTATGTTATTCGACACCCAAATGGGAAATAAAGTTAGCGAGTACTGGTCAACTCTTAGAGCACTTGTTCACTGTCTCAGATCCGAATCCGAGAAAATGATAGCACCAGCCTCCCTCCCCATCTCTACGGCATTGAGTTTCGATGAATTTGAAAATTGCTGTTTTAAAAAATGCTTTTCCGGATTACGCAAATGTCATTTTACTGTATTTCATCTATCATCGTGAGTGTACTCGTAATATTTCTGTGATAAAAATTTACTTGCGATTCGCTGTTCTTGAAAAGAATTTGGCGCTTTGATACGCTTCAAATTCTACGCTAAAATAAATACCCTAAGGCAGTGTGTAAGTGCTCTAAGACTTTTTTGATCCCAGTTGGCAGTGGGACGAAGGTATGGATCGCATGATAGAGTGCTTTAATGCAAGGAATTATAGGTGTCATACAATCCATATTACAAATGCCTTTAACTGTCAAGCGATTATTTTTGGACTTTCCACATTTGTAAATAATAAATTTACTTGTGGCTATAGCTGCGACATATTTTTTACATGAATTTGAGTTTCAAAGATCATCAAGACATTAATTTGTTTTGTAAGTACTATTATGTAAAATAACCTAGCACGGTATAAATACTTATAAAAATGTGGACGTGTGCTAAAAGTGTAATTGTACGTGCGTGTGACAATCCCCTCAGGAGACATATTCAAAGGGTCTTGAAAGCTTGAGGAACTGAAACTGCCGTGCATCAGAGGCTTGTTGCAGTCTTGTAAAAAACAAGAAATATAATACTTACAGAGAACACACCAGATAAAATAAAATCTTGAGGCATGTGATTTGCTAATAGACAGCAAATTCGATGATCTTGAAAACGTATCTCCTTGTTTCTAATAGCCAAATAAATAAACACCACTCGAGTAACAATATTTTCCAAACTTTTTATTATAAAAAAAGGAAATTTTCTATACTGGGAATTTCAAATTCAAATTAAACACTCTTCCGTACTAACAATGTAACAATCTATGGACCGTTCGCGGCTGCGCACTTCGCACTATGACGATTTCGTGATGTGACGGTCGTGACGGTAACCATAATTTTTCTTCCAGCCCCAGCCGGTTTTTCTTAGAAAAGGAATTTCGTTCCAAAAGAACCTTACTGCTATTAGTTTAAAGAAGAAAATATGTGCACTATGCCAGTACTCTCAAACGGTGAAGGAAAACATAAGAACCTAAAAAGTTCGAAAGCATGTGTCAAGTGCACGAAAGGAGCCTCTTTGAGGCGCACTTATAATCATTTACCGCACTGGTTCGAAAGAACTGGTGACACGATAAGAAGAAGAATTAGTTTAAAGGAGATAAAACAGCGCAAAGAAAAAGCTCTTACATTGTACTCGTTAGTTACTTGGTAGTTAACTAAACGGGCACTGTATGACTTAGCTATCCGAAGCGTAAAATACATCATAAAAGGTAAAGTACGGAGTTTACACTGTGATATATGGATGTAATTTGTTCTTAATAGACCAAGAGTCAATGTGTTCTTACATTATTACGTTCTAAGGTGATCCAATGGTGGTCGTGAATTTGTTCAGTATTTTCACTGGTTTCAAACGCTTGAGTGTAAAGATAAGCGGTAATACCGGATAGTTAATGCGAACCTGTAGTCAATGCGAAGGATAAGATCAATATAATCGTTGTTATCAATAGACTTAGTTATCATTATTTTCAGCTTGAACTAGTAGAATGTTTCTACAGTTGAAGAATAAATTAACAAATTCTCAGCTGGACGTCCGACATCTCTTACCGTTTCTCAGCCATCATTCCCTACTTCATTTTTGCAGTATTTCAAGCTATGACATAAAAATATTAGCTTGGTCCCTTCGTCTATCTTTGTGTGATTTGTTCGGTTAGCCACTGGCTGTTTGCTCATTTGATTTGTAACTTCATTTGTAAAGGCATCTGGATTGAGTTGTCAGAATTGGAGAAAAACAAATTAAGGAAAGACTTGGTTCGTGTTTACATTGCTCGTTTGCTAGTTATTAACAAGTAGGCTGTTTTCTACTATTTTGTATTGTCTGCATTTCAAAGGTGAAAGTTGAAATAAGAATATTTAACGCCATAAGATAGCTCAATTGATCCAGGTCACCGTCAGTCGGCATCGTGCCCAAAACACTGGCGGCATTACCACGCTAGATGGCAATGCTGATCCTTTGAGCCAAAAATGTGCCAGCTCTCGGATCACGCGTCACTTCGACCAGACGCAGTATTTTGCTTTATTTTTTTTTTGTATTTTGTAGTTTGCCGCCAGTGTTTTGGGCACGCTTCCGACTGACAGTAACCTGGATCAGTTTAACTATCTATCGAACGATCCTGAGATAGCTTGACTAATCCTGTTGTATTTTGTAAATATGTAGTATATTAGTTTCTGTTAATAAACAGTTTTTAGTTACGCCATAGGATATTACACTTATGATTGCACCTAAGGTGAAGTGGATTACAAAGACGATCTTGAAAGTGAAATTACATTTCAGTATCAACTTTGAACGAAGACGTTTTTTTTATAAATACCTACTTAGGTCTCCCACACATTTAAGTATTTATTCAGATTACAATCAACAATTAAGCTTGTGCAATAATTCCCGGCTTTGCTCGCATAAACCCGACCGAACTAATCCCGCGCAGTATAAATTACAAGATATTCCAAGCCGAGGGCATCAAACGAAATCTTGCAGGAATATTCTGATATAACTTTCCTTAACATGGATAATTAAATGTTCATCTATCTATCTAATAAACACGATCGATTCGTTTTCTTTTTCGTGACATAGAGATACAGTCGTGATCCTGTTTCCAATTTTTTTGTTTCCGATTTTAAATAATATTTTACCGTACTCACCTATCTCTGATTTACATTAGGTAGGTATGCTATGTTGGTACCACGTGGGACGCTCATAAAAATAGAGTTATAAAATCTTTACAATTTGATCAAGTATTGGATGACTTATTGAGTGGACCAATTCGAGAAAATAAAAACAATGCTCATAATGACAAGCTCACATAATTTGGCCTAACATGTTTTTTGCACAGCGTTCCACCGCTCGACAAGCCGCCATTCCAACACGTAAACTCAACAAAACGAAGAACGTTCCAGAATACCCCGGCAGATATGCGCTCGCGCACTACAAATTACAATCAACACCTCGAACATGTTCGCACGTGGAGACAGCCTATATCAATTTACAAACACCTTAAGTAAGTATATATATATAGAAATCAGGTTCAAGGTTAAAATAATAGCACAGCAATTTTTTTATAGATTTCACCAGAGAACCATTTTCAAAAAACACAAAAAAACTTTTTGAACACAGATTTATACTCGTCAAAATTATATCACCCTTCTGTTTCAGTCGATGACGATTTCATTGACGTATAAAAACGTAATAAGAAACGGTAGTTTTTTTAGGATTTTTATGAACGACAGGTTTAGGTATCACCGATACCGGAGAACAAGTGCGGTACCGGTAAATAAGTACCGGTTTCTGTTTTCTATACCAATTCGCTCTTATATTCAGGTATGTTTATGTATATTGTACGAGTAATTTCTCTATTACCCGGCCCTTATCTGTGCGTCGGCGTAAAGTGGCGAGATAACTATTATTTTAGCCTTTTATTATATTTTTGTACTTGTTTTAGTAAAGGTGCATTGTGAGACACTAAGACATCTTTATGAAAATGTATGTAGTAGAATCGTTATAAATTCAAGTTAGTTTGATTGTAATGATAATGTTTTAGTTATATTCCACTTAATGCTACTTTGCATCCAAAGGTTGCCTAGCAGATATCATTCTCATCGAGAAAACCAGCCAAAATAGAACGAAATAAATTGCAAAAAAGATTAGTAAAAAAATTACATAAATAATTATTTTACAAAATTGTATGATTTTTTTTTTATGAATGACTTTTTGTATGACTTTGCATAATTTAGGGTACTTCAATATTACTGTGTTGTCATTAAGATCTTTTTTATCTAAAACGGTTTCATCATCACCACCATCATTATCATCAGTCTTTTTTCCAGTAATAGTTTCAACTTGAAATATTAACGAGAAAATATCGCTACCTATTAAATGAGTAAACTGCATAAAACTGAATGCTTATTTTCAAAGTACCCGCAATTGATCTCAGGCTAAGCCTTTACCAATCCTTCTCCATAATTGGCCCATAGAAGGTTAACCATAGCAAATAAATTGAAACTCGATCCTGGCAATGTGAGACAATTGTCAGACATTGTAGAAAGCCATTAGCTAAAACATTGTCCTCAGTGTATGAATCAGAGGTGTTTATTCTGCTGAGACAAGCTGTGTCGAAACATCCGTCAGGGGGAGTAGGGTTGTCGCTTGTTTTGATACTTCAGGTTTTCACGCTTTATTTCTTTTTGTTCTGCTTTTTTTAACCTGTTTCGTCTGAAACCGAAGCACTTAAAATTATATATTATAATCACTTGCCTGAAAAACTTTTTCCCTATTTTTTAAATAATTTTAAATCTACACAACTTTATGCAAAAATCCTTTGCATGCAGTGATACATTTTGGCAAAATAATTTTTTTTGCATCTATGCAACTTGGCAGGAATCACTAGTGTTTCAATGTGTTTGTATTTACTTTTTTACCTGTTTTTATGCGTGGCAACCATATACAAGTTGCGAGTGTGGCCCCGAGGCAAGCGATCTACAAGCAACGGGCGTGCCGCGGTCGACGTGTGACATAGCTGTTTATATGGAATATATGCATTGTCCTCTATTTAGTGCAAAAAAACTCTTGATCTTTTTTAATTATTGGCATCATTGCAAACATTTTTTATCGAACGGTTTTGGTACTGTTTTTTGTCCGTCTCTATCATAATTATATACTTGCAAAACCGATGTAAAAATTTTTCAAGTAACCTGATCGCACATTTGGCCGCGCCGTACGCGCCGCTGTCATTTTTCTATACAAAAAATACTGATGACGTCAGTAAATGCGACTGGCTTCTGACGTCTCAGCATTTCTTCTATTCAACTGACAGTTCGGCGCAGATAAGTCTGCGACCACCATTAAACTTATCAGAAATAGAAAAGCTACCTGCAAAATTCTTATAATAAAAATAATTTATGTATCTACATAAATTATTTTCTAAAACAAACAAACCAATATAGTCCCTATTTCATAACCCCATCCAAATAGTCTAGGCACTGATTTACAATCAGGATAGGGCTGTCGATCTGTAGCTCTGAGCTCTGCGCCTACGCACCTCTATTCTAACTAGTACGTATTATTTATGGTAAGAAGCTTACTCGAAGATTATGTAGATGGAGCGTCAACAATGCAATATTTTTTAGGATTAATTGACGCTATCCAAATAATATTTTGTAATGGTAGATTGTAAAGGTATGCTATACATGAGAGCTCAACTCAATAGAGTTTTGTGGATGTTTCGAGAACTTTCAGATACAAAGGAGAAACCGTCTATCTTTCCATTAAATTTTATTTCTTGTATTTAAATTTCCAAATTAAAAATAACTATGGCCTTAGAGGGCAAATAATGGAAGTGAAAGGGGTACCTTTACACTATAAGTAGTGGGACATGATTGGTCAAGTAAAAAAGCTGGAAGCATTGAGGAGATAGTATTTTAGATATTCAACAAATTAACCTGTGTATTCTCGTCTTCAAAGCTAAAAGCGAAACACTTTTTAAATAGGGATCAAAACAAAATCCAACTATAACACCTACTTTCAAATTAGCTTTCATCAACCACGATCAAATTCAGATACTGAACAGATGTACAAATCTTTGATTATGTTAGAATTATGTGTAGATGATTATAATTGCGTCGACGGCGCAGATCTGATTTGCGTGACCAATCCTGCGCAGGTAATGACGTGGGCCTACCGCCTGTATGCGCTTGCGCATGGCCTAAGGCACTGTGCATAAGAGAATGCAAAGCTGTTGTGACTGATGCTACATGCAAAGTGTGAATAAAAAAACCTAAACTACAATTTACTATACATTTTTAAAACGTAAGTATTTAAACGTAACTTTAGACTGTCTCTACCTACCTAAGTACTATTATATTTCTATTTTTTTTACTTTTTGTTGGTACATTTTGGTTTTATGGGAATTCATTGCCCAAAATTACCTTCTTTTTCACAACACAGGCGCGATTTATTTCTTTAGGCCTTGACCGTTTGGACATTTTCACTGATAGAATCGCTCCTCTCTCGCACTCCGCCCACGCCTTTACCCGTGTAGCACGACCGCCTCACTTTCGCACTTAATCGAGAAATATGGCGCGTGCTCTTATGCCTTTATTTATTACGCCAGCCTTCCAGGGATTAAGAACATCGATTTATATTGTCCTCATTAGTGTGCCTTAATTGATTAGTGTAAGCTTAAGAAACGAATATTCAACGGTGTTTTTGGTCACGAAGTTGTTTTTTTAGTTCTACATTTGGCCACAAAATTGTCTGATGTCAAGTGACGATCTGGTCGAGGATGGATCACCTAGATCTAGAATAAATGTATTTACTCTAGCCTTTGTGATGCTTAGATTATTTAACAAAGAGGACATTTTAATAATGCTTAGCTTTGATAGTTATTGTGCCTACTTTCTAATGTTACGATGTGTTGTCAATTAATTTTATTATAAAAAAATATAAAATAATGGATTGAATAAACGTGAGTCATCGTCATCAATAATTAGTAAACAATTTAAAAATACTTTGAAGAACCGCGGTATATATTGTTTGGTGAAAGTTATGAACAAATAAACAAGTTTAAAAAAAAGTTATATTTACAGCAAAGCCGATTTTAAACTTCGCCGGCAGACAGCTAATTTTTATGACATAAAACTCACCTCCAAATTCAATTCCCCTGAATTGTGTTACAAACAAACACAAAAACAAAATAAAAATAATTGAAGCGGAACAAACTTCACTAATTACACGAATAAATCCCAACAATCCGGCTTGAACGACCCTGCGAATTAAAAAGAAAAAAAAACAACAGATGGACAAAAAAACCGGCATTTCCTTGACAAGTTTTATTTACCGCAAACATTGTTACGGAAAAACGGACGGAATGAAAAAGTTTGCATTCATTAGAACCGTTAATTAATTCAAATGAAACCGCGACAAAGTATTTGCATTTCTCGCTTTCTACCCTCGGAAAAGTCTAAGTTACTCAAAACAAAAAAACAGTTCTTACTAAATGGAAATTAAGCATTTTACAAACCGAGCGATGCTGGCTCGAAATAATTAATCCTGTCTTGCTTTTCAGGGTTCCTCGCATTACAGACAAAAACTGTAATGTGAAATGTGTTTCTAAAAAACTTACGCAGTTCTGTATAAATAATGACCACGTTTTAACCGATTACGTAAAGAAATAAGAAATAGTTACGTAAGTTCAGTAATTTAGCCAAGGCGAAAACAAAGTGCGTTTGACTTGACTAGCTCAGTTAATTTTTATTTAACAGGTAGTGATGAGAGTGTGTTTATAAAAATGTAAAAGAATAAATAAATAAATAATGCTGGACATTTCACACAGCATCATCTAGCCTCAAACTAAGCAAAGCTTTGTACTATGAGAACCAGATAACTGATATACTACTTATATACTTTTTGTTTTGAATGTTTTGGAACCCGACAATTCAAATCCTCTTCACACTTGGCACGTTTTTTTAATGTCCTGCCCTCGATAACAGCAAGGGTCGGTTCGGGCTTGCACTTTATAATGGTGTAATAATTAAGTCAAAGTCTCTTGTTTCGCAGATAACTTCGCTAATTATTCATTTTGAACGGTCGACATCGGATTTTATGGGGGACAACTTGTAATGATTTTGTAGAGTCGTAAATTTGCATTTTTTTCCGGAAAATTTTTGAATTTAGTTTTCTATATCTATTTAGGTAGTTTGAATTAATTTAGGTTTAGTTTTCGTTAATTGAATAGGTTGATTTGCCTGTTATTGTGCTTGACATTTCATTTAATGTGTCTGTGGGTAAAATAGCTTGCTTAAACATCCCGCTATTCAATACTTTTGTTAAATAAAGTTGAGGTAAAAAATCAATTAAAAGAAACATTGCCTTTTGCAAATCGTTGTAAGTGTAAATTTAAATTTATTTTCTTGCATTTATTAAAAGAAGGTGGTAATCATTTAATGTGGATCATGACATCTTATTTGACACCTTCGTGATAGATCGAAATCTATTTCTAAATTTCCAGAGAAAAGTCGGTATAAGTCACTTCAAAGCTTGTTACTTTTCACTATTATATTTTAACACACAAACTTAATATCTTAAGTATCGTCAACAATGTTAACCGACTATTGAGGCAATATAAGGCTCAGTTTACACACTAGCTTAATGCGGTCTACTACTTTAGTCTAACTTCCGTTTAAAAATGACAAAAGGTCTCACATGTGAAAATTTCGATTCCTTATCATTACATTTCTAACTACTTGCAAAATATGGGCATTATCCCAAATGTATTTAGACGTACCTTTTCTGACCCAAAGCCAAGTCAATTCAAAACCCAAGGTGTTATTCGGTTTAAAAAGTGAGTTCTTTTTGGCATGTAGTTGACAGAAAACTGATCGTGTAGCCTTGCCTTAAATCTGTATTTGTCAATTAAATTAGGTAGTACTGCGCTCGCGCCGCTAACTAAAGTGCCTCAAAATTGGTTTACCGCTTGTATAAGGAATTTCATGGCTATTGGTGGTTGTTTAGTTACTTAATTAGTGTTCCGTAAGACGTTTTTGAGCGTGGAATGTCGGATTAGGGCCTTTTTAAGTAATTTAGTTTAAGTGCTTCATTGTTTTATAGTGTGATATCTTTACTAGTTGAGGTTAGTTTGTGAAATTTGATATACTTAGTAGCGATTTACGTGCTCGTGGTAGCTTGTTCGTTTCTAATAGAGCAACGTTTTGAAAGATTACAATGGATTGGTGGAAAATATAAAAATTTACGTGCACCAAAAATTCTAACTTTTAATGGTAAAGATTACTACAAAATATTGAATGTAATTTAACAAACATGAGGTAAATAAATATACCTTTTGCATCATAAAATAATTATAACGATAAAACTGAAATATCAATTCAAATCTTGTAAATGCATTCAGGTCAAGTAAATATAAAATAAAAATGAAAAATGTAATGAGCTTAATCCGAAGCGTTCTCATAATTTAAAGAACCACGTCACCTTCCATTTTGGTAACATCATAACTACTCAACTGCCATTATAACAAAATCCACAAAAATCAGAACACGTTATTCCAACTCCTACGCACTTATGGTACAATCACAAACATACGTACGTTACACAAAACGCCTCTTTCTTATCACAGATCACAAATTTCCAATCGCTATGATCCTGACACATTTTTCACCTTACTTTCGTCATACAAATTTAATGTATTTGGGGATTTATGTTTTGACTCTATCTCATCAAAAGTCACTAATTTGGTCAAAGTTCATCTGGATATTTCTTTGTAGTTATTTGTTAGCTTCAGTAAAATTATGAATAAAAAAAAAAACCAAACAAAATTATCTCAGCATAAACGCCATGTACTCGGCTGGATCTGATAATGCTCCCCATTAATTTGAACAAAGTTCGCGTCGACACCGCCATCGCCTTATAAAGGTGAGGCGACAAAATTTATAAGTTCGATTACTTTAATCTCGGTTAACTTATGCGAGTACAATTTCAAAGCTGACAAAAGAAATGCACGCAATAAATCGCGAGTTGACTTATCTGGCACGTTATATTGTGGTTGGTCCATCGAGTAATTAATACTACCAACACTGAACAACATGTTCCTAACCTATCTTTGAAATATAAGACATTTATTATTTGTTGGTCAAAGTTGAACATAGTTTTTTTAGAACATATCTTTGGATTGAAATCTCAGACATTTGATAGGCAATGGGGCTGAAGCCAACATACATAGTTTGAAATGATTATTTTTTTACCATGATAGGGTCAACATTTTCGAAAGAGAATGCGTTAGCATATAATTATTCTGAAGGAGACACAGTATTAATTAGTGTTATTATTCAGGTTGTGTTGTCCTACTGCGTGGCAATGGCATCCACTTCCTTCTTTCACTCTTTGTGATTTAACGCTTTGACATCTCACGCAAGATTTCAGCTCGTTCAGCTATCTTGAGTTTCAAAGTAGAGTAAAGTCAAAAGTAAAGTAGAACATTTAAATCGTATTGTTTTTCACTTTGACTGTACAAAGGCCTATTTTGACTGAAATTCTCAGACAAAAATCGTAAGTCGACTTATCTGTTGTCTTGTAATTAATATAATGAAGTAGTGTGTTGTCACGCCAAGTTTTTGGTCGCGTGTGCCGTCCAGCTATTTCGGCCGGTGAGTTATGCGAAGCACTGGCATTCCCGTATCTTTTTGTTGTCTAGTGTATGGGCTGTACCGCCTTCTTTATGAGGTGCTTGTATAGGAATTTGGTAAACATTCGAAAACCATGTAGCTGTGGTAACGTGTGGATTCCGTTTTCGTGTTTAACAAGTTTATACAAATATTTCAATATAAGCTTGTAAAAGTAAAGGAGAATTTACACTTTTTGTAACTAATGGTCACTTTACGACATGCGGTCGTGAATTTAACATGGCTACCAGACTAACTTGTTTTATTGATGAAGTAAGAAATAAAGATCTAGTAATCCAAAGTGAAATGAAAATCAGTGAATTTTCAACAAAAGTTAACAAATTTTGACAAATCACATAAAAACGCCCCGCAATTATGACTTCACTCAATTAAAACGTAGACGCTTAAAGCTCCCGCTAATAAATTAGAGGAAGGGTTTCAAATAAAAAATGAGATACCGCTTGTTCTATAATAATTTAACCCGTTTAGCAGTCGAGTAATAAAGATTAAAAAGTTTACTTTTTAACACTTTCGGTGTTAATGAGGGGGCGTAGGAAACAATTTGAAGGATTACCTTCTAAAAGCTTCCGTCAGCTTTTTAATTGAGACTTTTTGTGGGCAGAAATGCTTTTAGCCCCTTTAGCGCCTCGCCTTTTGTTGGTGCCCGGTGATCTATTAATAAAGAAATATTTTTTCCGGGTTAAGACCTTTTGAGAATGTACCTTTTGTGATTTTACGTAATTTTAATTCAATCAGTTTATTAGCATGGCAGACTTTGATGTATACAAAGGAATTTTTATTTTTAAATAACAGTTGTGGTTTTCTATGTGATACTCCCTGAGAGAACCATCTCACCGATTGAATATATTGATAAGTGAAGAAAATTGTACATTACTTACTTAGGTACTTAGATATGAATGTGGCTTGACCTGACCATTTTGATGTACTTGCACGGGATCCCCTTTGTTACTTTGGTGTCAAAGTCTAGCTTATTTTATTTTTTCACAAAAATAAGACCTCGCAGTCTACCTTGTTTGCCCACTTATGTAATAATTTAATTTGTAGAGCCTTTGCAGAATTCAACTCTAAGCTGCAAACGAAAATAAACCACAAAAACAACATTTCAAAACGGAATAATTCAAAAGATGAACACGGAAAGAGGCATAACTCTAATCTCGAAGTAAGACATTACGAGAATACCAATGCATACGCAAAAAATCGATCGCGGTGCCGTCTTAAATTCCTCACCCTTTCTGAGGGGGCTACCCCAAAAAAAACGAAAGAATAGATGAGGGAAAAAATCTAAATCGTCTCATATCTCCCCCTCCGCCCCCGGACACCTCCGTCAAGCGCCCTCCTTATTTCGTATGCGAGTTCCTCCGGCAATCATTATAAGGATATCGATTAGGGCCAAGTCTCTAACCTGCCCATATCTTTGCTGAACACTCATATGTATTGGATTATCTTTTGTGTTGCAAATTCATGTTTTTTAATTTTTTGGTCATAACTTTAATTATTGGTCGTTAATTTTTGATCAACAATACTACTCGTATAAGTTTCTTCGTTTCTGAATGTTATATGGATCTAATAGCCTTAAGATATTTTTTGTTATTTTGAAAAGATACTTTAAACTAACAAAAAAGGGGTTTACAACAACACTCGTTAAAGTTTCTGACTCTTTTCTAAGTAATAAAGAGACATTAAATGTTTAAATAGTAATCTTTACTCTTTTCAGGATCCAAAAATCATCAAAAGCTGTTACACTTATTTCAGAGCACATAAAACTTACGAGCAACATTGTATACGAGTACCATTCAATTTCACCACAACACACATCACAAACAAACCCAAAAAAAGCAGACCTCCAAAAATTTGCAATCGAAAAAGACTGATAGCTAACTACCAGGGACGCTCCTCGCATAAGCAGATGCAAATTGTTACCGTTAAACTATTTCGGAAGGTAAACATAGGGACGGGGGGACCACGTGTGCCGAGATCCGGAGAACGAGATTAAAAATGCTAGATGGCGGACCGCCGAAAACCAGGACACAGTGGCAACAGTACAATAATTTTATGTCAGTAAATAAATTCAAAATATGGCTTAATGATTTTATGCCCATGTAACTGGGTCACAAACATCTACGAATCCTGAGTATGCCAAAATTTAATACATTTTATGCAATCTGAAATGATAAGAATAAATAAACAATAAGAACATAAAAAAATTTGCTAATAAACATCGTGACATGTTATTAATGACGCAAATAATTGATTTCAGTTTGAACTAATATAGGTGTAGTACCCATGTTAGTTCAAACTTAAAACAAATGTTGTAATATTTAGATGCAAAAGCACTTTACTCGCAAAGGCCAATGTTGTAAAATAAAGATACAAAATCTACGTACTTTCATAGCAGTTGGACTTCTGCAATGATTTTTGCAAGTTTTCTGTGGCCGGGTCGAGTATGAGCCAAGAAATATTGGAGTTTACGAAGTAACCCGCTTTGGGGGCATGTAAATAGGAAACTACAAAAGTAATGTTTGAGTTTCGCCGTGTGAGTGGACGTAAGATTATTGCCATGGGTCGCCGATCCAATTTATAATGTGATTGATGAATTTGTAGAGCTTTTGGATTTTATAAAGGACTTTTCGTGGTTGTTCAAGAAAATCATTATATAGGGTTCCTTAGTTAGAGAAGGAAATCGAATCTACATCTAATAAAATACAAGAGGTTTTGAGACAATTTTTGTGGTACTTGTGTATGATATTCCTTTGGTGATAACAAAGATGTTTCAATCGCAATTTATGAAAATGTTATGTTGCAGTGTGATTGTATTTTTTAAGGTTCTATCTATACCATTTTTTATATACTTTTTAAATCTGGATCAGTCTCAACTGATCCATATTTATATATAGATTTTTATAGCTCACTATCTATAGATCGTTTCTTACGATCCTTCGATAGCTTGACTAATCCTGTTGTATGGTGTAAATACGTAGTATCTTAGTTTCTTTTTAAATATATAAAAATACCGAGCTCCAAATAGTTTTTTCGTTTCTTGATCTAGACTGATACCCACTTAATTCAAAAACCATTTCTAGTTTCTAAGATCTAGAACAGTTAATTGGATTTTTATCTGCGGATAGGATTTTCTTAACTGAAAGTCCTTAATTACTTTTTGTAAAAAAAGCACGTCACTAAAACCAGACGTTCTTTTACCTACTTCAGTAAGTAGGTACAATTTTCGAGTTAATGCCCTTTTTGTCCTCGCAATATTTTATTTTGCAAAAATAATTCGAACAGGTGACACAAATGGAAAGACAGCTCAATAAAGTTAATATTCTCTTTGCAGGTGAAAATAAACTGTTTTAAATACGTTAAATAATCGTAAAAGTCTGAGGTAATAATGGAAATTCAATACTCAGTGTGAACATACCACAGGCCATGTATCCACTTCGACTGTACGACACGATTTTATCCCATAATCTTAAATAAGTTACTATGATTTTTTTATATTCTTACGAATTTCTGTATTTTTTCCCGTACTCAGCCAAATTCTAGTTTTTCGTGTTATGTCGTTAAAAATGTTTCTACTATTTTTTGATACAAACATATAGGTAAATTAATGATTACCATTTAAAAACACTACCTACTCAAGATTATTATCATATGTTTTGATAATAAACAATTATAAATATGGATCACTTGAGTCATCCTTACTTAGATCGTTTGAACGATCTGTAGATGGCTTAACTTTGTTGTGATATTAAACTCAAAGCTTTTCAAGTTCAAATCGTATTGTTCATAGCGCTCTATCGTGAGCAAGAGTTCTTAACATAAGGAAAAAAGAAATGAATTGTAGAGCTGCTGTTGTAGTAAGTTCTAAGAGAACTTCAAAGTGTATACGTAGCCTGTGGTATTTTTAATGAAAATTCCTTTACCTACTTATACATTTTATACGTTATAGTTATACTTGTGATTGCCTAATTCCGTTTGGGCGAATCTAATAAATCCGAACCTCTGGGCAGAGGATATTCAAAGCTGTTTCATTATTCCGCATTAGACAGCGGTCGGCCACGCAAATCTTAGCGTCCCTCCCAGAGAACCCCCAATTTCCTTCATTACTTACCTCCCGTCCGAGACAATGGCAAGACGACGACAAGAAAAAATAATAATTTCAAGTGGAATAACGCTGAAAATCTTTTCAGGGAAAGAAGAATTATTGTTGTTTTGCAAGCGAGCTCTCAGAGACAAAATGCACCATCCTTATTACGCTATTGTTCCGTGTTACGAGCTTTATTCATTTTTACTTGGCTCGACTTGAATGCTTATTAATTTAAGACCGTGATAAGCTTGGGTTCTTTTGAATAGACGAAGGAAATGTCTGCCTATTGTTGTGAATTATTTTACATACCATTAGCAGCAAAATTCGCAATTTCTCGATTATTTTCGCTTCATTATAAATTCCTTCAACCTGCTATTGAAGCCTTTCAGCTCAGAAATTAATACATGTAAGCTCTAAGGTGAATAAGTACGTATAATGAAACGTAAATATACATGACACGAAACGCTTTATGGTAATCGAAATATGCCGAAATATGCTGTTAAAAGGGTAGAAAACTACCGACGAACATGCAAGGAAGAACTGAGCTTTCAAATTTTGCAGGTAACCTCTAACTAAGCGGTTCAGAAACTTTCCTATCGTGTATGTCGTTCGAATTTTTAAGACGACCATAAACATTCCTATAAGCCTTTTGTGCCACTATTTGAACAACGCCCCGCCAGCCTCGTGCCTCGTAATAATGTCATTTTTATAACGTTCGACTTACACAAATTATTTTAAATGTCGCATAAACGAATTTGCAAGAACGTTCAAGTCGTACTTTTTTAAACCGCGACGTTATTTGAAAGCGGTCGCATTTCCAAGACAAACTCGTCCCCTTGGGGGGTCGAGTCAAGAGTGATTACGAATTTTAATTATTTTTTTAAGCCGGTGGCAGTGAGGTGATGTTTCCCCGGCGCGGTCGAGGCTTATGCAAACAATCGACTCGCACTTGGAATTAATCCAACTCCCGTTTTTTCCTTCGTGACAAGGAATTAACAAGCAAAGAAGTCATTAAGTTGGAAGATATTCGAGGATTTCTTTTAATTGCGGGTTTCCTTGTCGGGTTTTCTAATTGGTTCGTGTCGCACAAATTGCGCAAATTGAATTCAAACTGATTCAAGTACAAAATGACCTTTATGAAATATGTCGTTTTATGTGACATGCGCAATGAAATGTCATTACAGTGCATAGTCTGTCTATTATCCAATTATATCTAACCTTTCAGCGTGGGCTGTTTCAGTGCAGTAATTACGCCACTTGGTGGGTTTAAACGTCGTGCATGACAGTGTAAGTGATTGTATGCGGTGAACTAAGGCTCCTAATGAATTATTTGTGGCTCGCGTGCGCCAATCGAGCTCTCTAATTATCCAGCTGTATGAGCGGTTATGACGTGGCATGCTTTGATTTTGTAATTTTGTTGTTCCTGAGACTTTGTTTCTATAAACTGCATAGTATACTAAGCACAACGGATCTTTAGCTCTCTGAAGTTAGGTGCAATAGACGATTGCGCAGGTTTGGTAGAGTAAGCGAGATAGCACGATTTTTCTAGTCATCGAAAATAGGTTCTGCGCAGCTACTTTAGAGAGCTAAAGAACGATTGGGCGTATTGTACCTGATCATCAATATTTTTTGGCGATCGGTACTTTAGCTTATTTCCATAATATCTATCATGCAAGATTCACGTAATAATATCTACGCTATAATGATTGTTAGAATAAATTAACACAAATTCAATAACTGCGTCTTGATTGAAGTATTTATAGTCTCTACCAATTTTTACAAACAAGGAGCATCTTATAGGTAAATAGGGAAAGCAAATAAAAAAAGCTGATTGAGCCCCTAAATTACTCATTTATATTAACGACCAAATTCATCAATACTCATTCAGTTCATTCCAATTTTTCCACGAAGATCCGTCACTAATTGAAATTGAAATCTGATTTTCCTCCCCATCCACTGAACCGACCCGGTGATTAAAAGTATTCAGAAAAAAATACAAATAATCAAATTACAATATCGCTAACGACGAGACCGTCTCCCCAGAATCCTTTTATATTTTTAGGGAATAAATTAAGGAATAGAAAGGAAAAAAGAAAGGCATATCGCAAACAAGGACTAACGGTTTTTGTTGCTGGCCGCGTTTCAATGAAATCCCGTTTTTGTTAACTGCAAAAATATAAAACTTATCCTTGCAACTCACAGATGTTTTTAAAACTAAATAAATACAGTAGTAGCTACTCCCATAACAAAACATTTCACATTCATACGAATCTTACAAAAAGTAACCGCAAGATTGCTGACACCTCGCTTACTACAGTTGCCCCTCTTGAAGCCTAAGTAATGAAGAAATTACCTTTGCATACAAGGAGGCACAAGTAGGTGAAGTTGAATGAAAAATTGCCTTATTTTAAGGATGGATGACGCGAATTAAGAAAGCAATTACTCATCGGAAACGCACAGGGGCGGAATGTTAATAAGAGAAGTAGAGAGTGCTATTTTTCATTTGGTCTCTCGGACACTCGTGAATCTGTAATTAAGATGTAAATACTCAGACCAGCCCTTGACTGAGTAGAAAACATTATTTTTGACAAGAAACTCACAAACAGCAATCAATAAGAAACCATAACAAAATAGTTTACTGATGCAGCATTTAAATTTTAAATAATGCTGGACTTTTCACACAGCATCATCTAGCCCTAAAGTAAGCAGAGCTTGTGTTATGGGCCTAGTAGGTACTTACTACTAAATTACTGATATACTTTTGTTTCAAAATACACACATGATACAGTTGTAGATCATACGAACACTGGTTTAGTCCCGATTTCATTGGATATCTATTCCGTTCTTTACTAATAAACCAATTGAAAATCATTACAGTATTTTGTACGCATTAAAAGGTAGAGATCTGTAAACTTCCCCTTGCACAAAAAACCGTAAAAACCAGACAAACTGTTTCCAAATAGTTTTCCAAGGTCATAAGGCAAGTCGAGTGTCTCTAGAACAGTGTCTGGCGCCGCACGTTTTTCCGTGTTAAGCCCACGAATTTTCTCCTAACTTTTCCCGCTTGGGGCCACTTATCCCCCCTCCCTCTTGTGGTCCATCGAGCTGGACCACTAATTGCGTCCGTTAATTAGGAAACGTCATGAGTGTTTACTCGCTGAGTCTAAGTGTGAAGTTCTATCCTTGTAAAGCTGAGTTCAGATGAACCAGCAAACAATATATAGAAAATGAGTACTTACGTGTGCATAAGTTTCTTATTAATATTATTAAACTTTTGAGTTTAAGACAGAGTCAGTATTTGCAATATAAAACTTTTCGCCTTTACTTAGAAAATTATGGTAGGGATAAGTGGTTCCGAATGTGCTATGATTTAGCTATATCATGGTTTGAGTTTTGTCATGATGTGACAAAATTCACATAAACGGAACAATTTTGGTCTGTGATGCATGAGTGTGTGAACACATCTTTGTTCTTCGTGAAATTACTTCCTCCAATGGAAACTTTTGAGAACTTAACTTCGGGGGATTAATTAGCTGATGGTGATAAGTGGTTCCGAATGTGCTATGATTTAGCTATATCATGGTTTGAGTTTTGTCATGATGTGACAAAATTCACATAAACGGAACAATTTTGGCCTGTGATGCATGAGTGTGTGCACACATCTTTGTTCTTCGTGAAATTACTTCCTCCAATGGAAACTTTTTGAGAACTTAACTTCGGGGGATTAATTAGCTGATGGTCGGTGGATTAGCCGCGTCTGAGCTTTAACAAGATTATAAGAGTTTCCGCAACTTTTCAACTTTACTTACGTTAATTTTGTTTACCGCGTTTTAGCTATAAACGATGTTGATAGTTTTCTTTGTTCTTGTAGAGAAGCGTCTATTTTTGTACCAACGTTGTCTTATAATTGTTTGGGATTGATTGGATGTGGGAGATTCGTAGTACTCGTAATTGGCAAGTTTCTGCAACTTTAGTTTTCTTTGATTCTGTAAATAAATTATGAAAAGAAGTAACGAATTAGTGCTGTATTCCGTTGTATTATTAAAATACATGAAATCAAAACAACCTTTACCACCACATTCACTGTCATCACATTCTTGATAAAAAAAATTAATCAAATCAATGAAAAAAACTAATTATTAGTTTCTCTCTAGAATAAACAATTCCGTGTAAATAGAACTTATGATGAGTCCCGCCATTTAGTAATTAGTAAGTCCAACCTTAATCTTATTAACGAAATAGAAAAAGAATGGTCGAAGAAAATATAGGTGAGACTTGATGTCTACGTAATTAACACGTAGCCGGATTAATTACACGGAGGGTAAGTCAAATGTGTCATCCACGGTCACCTCTAATTGGAACAAGCACGGTAGAAGGAAACTTTGTGTTGTTTGATGGTAGTGTAAAGCGATACACTCTTGTTTTAGCTGTGCCTAGTTGTATTCTGTTGAAATAAAACTTTAAAGAAGTTGGTATTCCAATTATGTAAGCATTTGTGTTGCAAACGTGATCAAAACCGATTGGTTCCGTGTGATTATGTTCTGTTATGACAAGCGCGAGTTGGCAACGCGGGTTCGGCGACCCCCCGCGTTTTAATGATAAAAAAATTCGTACAGAGGGGCGGCATAAGTGCCATCGAAGGAGGAAAAAACTACGAAGGAAAATATTTGGTGCGACAGGTTACCCCCTGGAGGGCGGGGGTATGGGGGGAAGCGGGGACCTTGATAAAAATTAAATCTTAACGACGGAAATTTAAAGATGACGCTCGAACGATCAAGAAGAGTGCACATCTGAGCCCAGGGGTGGGCTAATTGGGCCGAGTGTACAATAAGGATCGTGGAACGCGAGCTGAATTTTGTGTTTCTTGATTGATTGACACTGGATTGAAGTGTTTTATTTTAATGCGGGTACTTGTAGAATCTTGAAAAAGTACGCTCGTTTTTGATAGACAGAATAATCCCTTGAAAATTCATGCAGGAATCATGCGACAGCGAGGTGACCCTGACCATACCGCGACTACCTCCTACCCAAATGAAGATTCTTCGGATATTATGTATGTACGTACATTTCGATGTCAAAATTGCAATATGCATTTTCTTTAGTAGTTGGGTGTGCTATTTTTTTATTATTTTCATTATGAGACAGAAAATAGTACCATCTGTTCATTGGTTCTGGTGACCACGAAACTAATAAACCAATCATGTTTTTGGCATTGTCATACATTTTATCCCACTGGCCAACGAACAATTTACTAACATTATTGCAAGAAGATTTGTAATACCAACTTCAGTGTTAAACGTCGGACGTTCTAGCAACAAACTATCAAGTTTAATGTTTATTGAGTATTCTGCGTTTTATTTTGAATTACATATTCATAGAAAATTATGGAATGTTCGACTTTGTGTTATAAATTGCTACTGCACTTTTGAGTTGTTGCGTCACAATTGTTCATTTAGCTATTTGTATGCCTCAATATTACGATGGAATAGCATAAACAACAGCGAAATGTTTATGACCGAAACTGACTGCATTTGTGAAAGTTTTAGAGAATAGGCTATTTCTCGCAAAACCTCTTTTACTCGTCGATATTGTTGATATGTTTGAAAGTGATAGAACTGGAAGCATTATTTTTCTGTTTTAGCTCACAGTCATTTGAACAACAAACGCCAAAAATGGCTGAAAGACACAATACTAACTCAAATTCCTGCCCATTGAAATTCAAATCGGGATGCAAGATTTGCATCGAGGTGGCTTCGATTATTGATTTTGCCATCTTGAGGGCATTGCAGTGCTTGTTTAAACTTTTTATTTCACTCTTCACTCGCGTTTTTTGTTTCAACCACTCGCCCCAGGGTAAGCTCCCCTACGCACTCCCTCTTGCATAAAAAAGCTTCTAATCGATAATTTCTGTGGGGGTGCATTAAGCATAACGGTGCCGCGTACCGAATGTTTTCTCCTTTCAGATTTCTACCCTCAAGGCTATTTATGTTTTGGCCATCTTTGGAATTGGTAACGTACCTTTAATCTTGGTATTTATGCTCTTATACTTTTTACTTATCCTTGGCCCCTTATTTTGGGTAGGCATCTCATTCACATTTAAAAGCCCATCACAATCACCCACAACGCCGTGAGCTACTCGCGAATATACTTATTTTGTTTTATTTTAGAAATATAACAGCAAAACCATTCGCAGTTAACAAGCCTTACTCAACACCTACTCAAGTTGTCTGGATTCTCTATTTGTATCCTTCAATAAAACGTCAATAAAACTAATAAAATGTTCACAGATAAATTTAAACTGCGAAAACAATAGCTCATCGATTGAAACGAGCCATAACAGTGTGATCTAATCAGCTAAGTCGCTTGGCATCAAATGTAGCTAACTGCCAATATCTGATGCAGCTAGAGTTGTGACACACATGGTTTAGACGGAGCATTGAGATAGTAATTATAATAGATGGTCATAGATTTAACTTACTGCTAGAATAAGCGGTATAAAAGTTGAGACAAAATAAGTAAAAATAGACTTACAGTTCGCATGAATACTGCCGCAGACTGATTCTGTTCTGCTAATTGAGTCCGCAAAAAATCTTTTCATTTGGTTCTTGATTCAAATTAAGCAAAATAATAATCTGCTTATGTCTGAGAAGATGTTTAGGTCCTGGGGCCTTATTGTGTAACTCAACTGTCAATGGACGTCGGCTTCATTTTGACATTTTAAACCTAGGCTGGACTTCAATTGTTATTTTCATATTGTGTGATTGGTGGAGCTCTATTTGGGATGACAGCTAGGAATGGATTTCAAAGTAGACATTATGTCTGGCTGGTTTATTAGACATTATGGCAGACATTATGGTGGCAAAGCCTTTCCATCCCGACCAAAGTCGCCAATACCAACATCTAGGCATAGGTCTACAGAGACTGTACACTATGTACAAAAACATTGCTTCACATGATTGTATGGAACCCCTATTCTTATATATTCCTATATAATTTCTTTAAGTGCCATAATTATACCTACCCGTAAATTCACAAAATTGTACACTTAATCTTTTCTCTTATAAACATATATGTATAGATAATTTGTAAGTAAGTACTTTTTATTCACTGTTAATTTTTTCTTTTCTGTAAGTTAGCAAAAATGTTGTACCTATACCTACCTACTAACAATAACTTGCTTAACTTGTTAAAACTATCACTGCCGGCCGAGGATATAGTTAAAATATTGTATTATGTATAATTCGTCTCACTGGTCTTCACGATACAGGCTTGCCTAGTGTGAAGACCGCTGAAATAGAACTGTCTAACAAATAAGCTACGGCAACACCAAACCTTGTGCCTAAAATAGTTGTGATTCTGTAAACCGTGATTGCTGAAATAAATATTTTTTCATTTTTCATTTTTCATTTCATTATGTGTAAAGGACAAGGTATAGCGTCTATGCTTTTTAACCGGCTTTCTGTAAGGGTATATCTCTCGCACCTAACCCTAAACGTAACTGCCAATATCTGATGCAATGGACACACTGTCCCATTGTATTTGTTCTTTATGTTTTTTGATGCGGAGGGACGCGGGATAATGTTTTTATGGCCAAGAGGGTCGCTTAATCAGGGTACGTTGTGATTAAACTAGCTCAATGTTTTTGCCGCGTTTTAACACCTACCTTGAGGGCGATTTCGATGAAGTAATGTTTGTAAGTCTACGGTTTTCAGAGCTCACGTCCGCATACTCCCAAGAGATATGGATATTGGTGTGATATATTGTATTATTTTTCATGGGTTGCGTGAATGCGTGAATCCCTTAATCACGGTACGTGTTACGGCGAATATAAATGCGTCAATTGCGGCTCAAAATAACTAAAAAGCAGAGTCTGGTGTGTAAATAAAGATTATTATTATAGGTTACTTTAGAAGTACAGAAACTTACTACCCACCAGAATTTATCGCTTTAATTTGCCTTGTTAAAAATCCTCTGTCTATTTTTATATATGACTTTTGTGTGATCGCGAAAGCTTAAAATGTACGGCTTTAGTTTTCTATTATAAAGCAGTCGAGATTATGGGAAAATCCATAGCAAATAAAACACCTCTACAAATGCTCGAGATCGTCCACACACGGTCCTTAATCGCGAAAAGAGAGTAGGGAAGACAATGGCATCTCCAATAACCTCTTGCCATCTATCACCTACTCCGGCAGTTAGCTCTCTACATATAATTTAAAGCCATTAAAGACATCTGCAGACCCTAGCAATGAGCCTCGCTTACTTGGGATGCGTTGCGTCCCTCCGGTGCCCTTTTTTGTGTTTCTACGTGCGGGGGTGACTTTTTCGAGATAGGGGTGAACTTGTGGGGTGTTCATGTTTACTACGTCTCGTTTTATGAAAGTTTGACTTGAAATGTCGAGTTATTATTGTCGAATGTAGGTTTGAATTAGCATTTTCCGACAAAATAATATGTCGGTTTAAAAGTATGCTTTTATGAGTTAGGACCAACTCCTGGTGACAGAGTTTTTAGAACTTTTGAATCACCGATAGCGGTCACCCGCATTTTTTGTGACCACGCAGAACATCGCTTAACTTTGACGATCAAGATTGACTTAACATGCATAATATCGGGTGGAACTGCGTACTTCCGAAGCTGCTATAGCTTAAATTTAAATAATCTTTTTATTACATAACTGTGGATTAGGGAAATCACAACTAAGACTTTTCTATTTCAGTAGGTACATTCAGTCTTTCATTAACTACATTCAGTCTTTACATTTCGTATTAATACATTTTCCGGAATTAAAAAACGCTTTGGACCAAAAGACTGTATCAGTAGCCAAATCGGCTTCCAACACAGTTGTAAGCGACTGTAAACAGACTTCAAAGAATGAATAAGAAACAAATTATTTAGCTTAATGTGTGAACAACGGTCAATGTCATTTTATTTATTTTCCAACATGATTACAGTACAATTAACATGCTTATATTGAGTTGTATTGCGTTTAACTAATTCAATTTTAATTAGTTGTATGGTTATAAAAGCTAAAATACTTATAATTAATTTTCCATCAATATAATCAATATAAATTTTTAAACTATCATGGTTATCAACACTATTAATGGGATATTTATTCAATTTATTTGGAGTTTCCCGATATTTCGGCGCAGTTCAGTTCAGAACTCCAAATAAATTGAATCATGGTAAATATCCCGTTAATAGTGTTAATAATATAATCAATATTCAGTCACATGCCCACCTACTAATTTCTTTTAAAATAACTGTTGAATAAAAATACAAAATCGCATGATCGATTTATAAAATTAAATGTTAGGACTAATGCGGTCTACCTTATCGAATGCAATACTGGCAATACACAACACATTATGAAATAGACTTTAAATATTGAAGTCAAAAGCATTCATTTAATAGGTCTTCTCTGTCTTTAACCTTTATTCAGACGTAAGCTAACCCAATTTAGATAGAAACAGACATAGAAGGCACATTTAAAATACTAATTTCAAAGTTCTTTACAAAATCGTCGGAGCACGACATCGCATTTCATTACGGGGAAAAATCATAGAGAAATTGGAAAATAATGTCAATTACACTACAAACGCAGCAACAGCGACTCGGCTAACAAGTGCCATTACGCATTGACACAGATGGTAAGGTAGTACGGGTTGAAATTGTTTCACTTTAGCAAAAATACGGATTTCGTTACTTTTGAATGATAGAATGAAAAAGCTTTGCACTAAATCGAATCAAAATAATATCGTCATAAAGTTCATTTTACGTTGAAAGCAAGTTGAAGTAGCAAAGCTTGTATTGTGATTGCGTAAATAGACGATTTCGTCGCGAAGTGAGGCGGGGCGGGTCCGCTAAGTTTTCCGCTTCGCTCGTCGTGTATTCGCTTGTTAATATAATAATGCCTTGTCTTGATTGACAATTTTATTTGCATATTCCTTTATTCTTGTGAATTTACAATACCTACACACTTACATTTTTAGCCGCGAGTTAAATACATATTATTTTGCTACGGTGATGACTGTTAAATTATGTTTTTTAATGGGTATTGTTATAGCAAAAAGCCATGTTGGTCGAATAGGGTTGTGCCTCGACTTTCAATCCGAAGGTTCAAATCCCGGCCATGCATCAATGGATTTTTCGTTTCGTAAATTTTATATGCGCTTTAACACGAGCTCTTAACGGTGAAGGAAAACATCGTGAGGAAACCCGCAGCTTAGTCAGCTCCACACGTATTGACGTCGTTTTTCCTGTGGGCCAGGCTGATTAAGCTGAGATAATGGTTTAGGTGCTGGGCAAGCCTATTCCATCTCAAACAATGTCCCAGGCTCTACAGCGTCCCGTTAAATGCCTCCTGACGCTGTATAAATCATCTAATATAGATGTAAGGGCCTAAGTTTTATTGTTATAGCGTAACCTAATTCAAATAACTAGGTCTATGTATTTGGATATGCCCCTAGCATCTTCAAACGGTTTAGAACTTACCTTATCGATAATATCGATAAGGAGTTCTCAATTCCATCATAATTATGATGGAATGTCTAACATGAAATGTTGTAGTAGTAGTACATCTATATCCTTATACCTACTAACTGAGCATACTAAAATAGTTTGAAAACAAACAAATACCAAAACAGGAAGCGAAATTGTTTAACACGATCAACTGTAGGTACTATCAATGGCTATAAAGGTGCGTGCAGACCGATGGCGATCGAGCGTAGCATCCGCGGCATTGTGACATAAAACAAATGGTAACGGTATTCGGTTCAATGCACCGTTGGTATTTACACGTAAATAGATATTATCAATGATAACTATAGATAGATAATATAGAAACCGACGTTTGAAATCCGGTCGAGAAACATCTGACTATCACTGACTAAAGCGTCACGCTGTTTGACGTGAACTGATCCCAATAGGCTTCTTTAAAAGTATTTTTTTTCTTACATTAATTTAAAATTTCTTATTCAAAATTATTCCATTAATTTCCACTTACCTATGAATGAATAGCCGTTTATTCGTATGTATTGTATTTTCGTTACTTCCATTGTACTGGATTTAAAACTCACCTTCTGTAACAATAGAAATACTTGCTGAATTTAAAAAAATCTTACAAAATCACTATTTTCCAAAATTTACAAAGATTTCGCATAGAAATAATAGACAGAATTGAAAAATATTCATTGAATAAAAGAGGGCTCTTTGAGACAAGTAAAAAACAGTCTTTAGTCGCTCATTTCATTCTTTTCAAAATCATATCGAAGGGATATTATAAAATATGTGTGACAATTATCGGTACACGACGTTAATAGTCTGCTTATAATGTAAGATTGCAAAAAGTTCCCCTCCTTGAGGAAGATTTATTCGCAAATTACTTATTTTTTACTTCCTAAGCTCTTTGCAACGATACCTTGTAATATTTTTCTACGCGAATCAAGCCCCTTTACCCGTTCAATAAAGCACATATTCGCTTAAAGTTTTACATTCAAAATACAGATATTGAGCCGGTGACTGTATCGGTACATCGGGCTCGTATACAAAAATGTATTTAAAACGTCACTGTAAATGATTTATTTGATACGGTGCGTCGTAAATTTGTCCATTTGGGTTTAGACCAAGAAAGCAATAAATATTAGTTTACGTACTTGATACCTTCATTTTTATTAGAATTGCATTACGCTCGCTGCAAGACTTTTAATATTTTTTCTCTATCTGATAGTAAAACTATTGTATTCATGTATACCCTTAAAAATGTAAACAAAAGTCAGTCAAAATTATATTCCAAAATGTACCTACTCATTTATGCCAGCGTTAAATTAACAAATAAACGTTGCATACTGACAAAAAACCTCAAAGTGAACTAAGCCTCAAATATTCAATTATTATTTCAATCACACACAGATATTACACAAAGAAACATCGATGCGCAATAGGTAGATTATATTATAGACATGGGAATATTCATGCTACGCTGTACAGTTAATTTATGCAAGGTGTCTTAAAAAAATCAAAGACACGTCAGAATTGCGATACCCAACACTTTGAAGGGCGAAATAAAAAATCCTTCAACCCCAACCTGACATGTCATTGTACTTCTCTGTCACTTTATTTTTTTTAAATCAAAGCTAAGGAACAAAAACTTTCTAATTGTGGCAGTTTTTTGCACTGAGATTATAAGGTCGATTATTTTTTCTTTGTAATGAAATAGACCGAATGAGAACCGTTAAAGATTTTTATTCACATTGTTACAAGTTTAATTTTATCAAAGCATTAAAAAATTAAATATTAATTTTTTTATTAAATAGCTGCCTGATGTTAAGCAGTAGTGAGGTCTAAGATGGAGCATGCTTTCCTAGAAGGAACCTATTTACTCTTGATTTAAAGAGTCCTATATTGTACTTTTCGGGAAATACGGTACCCGGCAATGAGTTCCACAATTTGGCAGTGCGTATGAAAAAAGTGGACTCAAAACGCTTTGTACGAACTCTGGGAATATCAACCATGTACAAGTGGTGTCTTTCGGGGAACGTTTTGGTCCGATAAAAGAACGGGGTTGGCGGAACTATATTATGGAGCTCTTGTGCACACTCTCCGAAATGCAGTCGATAAAAGACCGATAGACTCTACAGCGATGCTCAAGGCTTTGAAGCCGAGACTCGACCAGGGTGTATCACCTATTAGCCTCTTGGCTCGTCTCTCAATTGACTCTAATGCCTGTAGATGGTGCTTGGCAGAGCCATCCCAGAGGTGAGCACAGTACAGTGTATCACATATGTGCAAAGTGTAGTGGGGATACAAAAATAAAAATTAAATAGGTATTTAGATTTGAAGAAAGATGCCTAAGCTCAAATAAAGTTTTTGTTTTTTTTTCAAATAAAGCTCTACATAAGCAGCACACACGTGTGAAACAGGAGGTGAAAATAATCGAAGTATGTTATTAAACCAATCCGATCGATAGGAAGGGTTCTTAAAAAACTTATAATCGCACAAAAGAGATCCGGTCTTCGGAATTCTATTATTTATAGTTTCCGATCAGTCTGTATACGCCTTAATTATCGACTATGTGTACGCACCTTTAGAGTAATAAAGTTGGTTTAAGCACTTTTCAAGTATGAACTTCATTGAAGTTTACAGCATGGTGGCATTTCTCTAAAAACTGTTGTTTTATTTCAATGGAGCGTCAATATGTCAAGGTAATTACAATTTTATGCTACTCACTTTTAAAATGTTAAAAACAATAATCAGAAATTTTGGCTACGAAAGTTTACGAGTATATTGCTTGTGTAAAAGCGTAGAAGTAAAAAATATTGTCTACTTATTATTAGTAGACAATATTTTTAACGTACTTCCTGTGTGTGATTATAATGTCACGTGTTTATTTAAGGTTATAAACATTATTAAATATACAATAAAAATATATAGCTTTGTTATAGCGTGTAAAGGGATTCACACACGGCAGCTATAATGTGTATTAATATGTGTGTAAACATTCGACATTTCACGAAGAAATAAAAATATACATTATAGTTGCCGTGTGTGGTCTCCTGACGATTTCCAAAATGTACATCTTTAGATTATAGCTACTGTATGTGGAGCCCTTTACTTGCTGATTATTACTCTCAGAAAGCACCCTTATTTTCTTCAAAACTTTCACGCATGTGATGGGACTTTCTCAGCCTGATTATTTTTGATCAATTTATTTTTGTGGCCTTATTATTTGACACCCTTTGACGAACACACAATAAAATAAAGTAGAAATAAATACTATGTAGGTACTGTTTATAAAACTCAAAAGAAAGTGTCGGATTACGGAGAAACAATTTTTAATTCAGTTTGTTTCAGAAATAAATAAAATAAGTAGTCTTAGTAAAAAAATGCAAGGTGTATGTTTGTTTAGTTTATTTTAAAAGTGCGAAGAGTAGGTAATTTTAAGATATTTTATTATTTCACAAGGTAAAAACAACGTCATAAAAAAGTTAGCAGCAAATAAGGCTAGAAAAAACGGCTTCTACTTCAAATATTGATTGAGGCTTACCAAAAGGGTTCCGCAAGGGATGGTACTAGGTGTCTACCTGGATAGTTTAATAAGCCAAAAATTGTTTTGAAATGTGCTCGATGAGCGTGAACATTGTAAGGATTAATGTTGATCGTCAACGTATTTCTTTAATACGCCACTGGCTCCCAAACTTTACATTATTATAGTTGTATAAATGTTGGTTGAATTTTATATAAAAAAAATTACTTTTAAACCCAAGATATCCTTTGTACAGATGAACTTACTTGAAAATGTGCATGTGATTTGAAAAGACTATCGAAACTGGTATGCTGGCAATGTTTTGCTCTTTGATCTGAAATAAATAGAAAACTACGGAGATTTATTTATTTATTATTTAGATACCCAACAGCGATACAGGAGATACTTACTCAAAATAGGTTTTAGATACTAGAAGTATGGCCAATTACAGGTTTCCTCTTTAGATGCTAAAAGTAGATAACTAATGGAAAAAAAAGTAAGCGGAACAAAAGCGGTAAATGATAATATAAACAGTAAGTTTAAATCAAATTCACAGAAATTAATAAATTACTTTAAAAAAATTCATTGACATTGAATCGGTTTTCAGGGAGAAAAAATACGCAAAAGCATAGAAAAGACATGTTGAGAAACGCTTTGAAAGCACTGTTACTATTGATTGGTACCACAATGAGTTACAAACTTGGCCTCTGCATTGTAAAGTGATATATTTTTATACCCTTCGCTTGAATAAATTGAACAATAACCGTTCTTAATCCCAAACTTAAACGAAAAAAACAAGCGACAGGAGAAATAAAACTTAAAATAAATGTAGTGTTTGAAAAATTACAGTTTGGTTGACTTCTTGGCAAATA